>OU461586.1:12671451-15465468 GCA_911812115.1 Pristionchus exspectatus
ATCTGGGTAGCAACTGGATTCTGTAATCAGACCTTTTATTCTGATGCTCAGAAACAACAGTACTGTGGAACAGCCTGTGCTCTCTGTCCTACGGTAATCGCTGGTAGAGTATGGCTGATTATCGATTGATTTAGACTACTTGTGGAGCCATTTACCGTGGAACTACCGTAACTGTGCAGAATGTTCAAGCTGCAGCTGATGCTACAGTAGCTATTCCCGCAGGAACTGGGGTAGTTTATGATTGATATGCCAATAATATTTAGTATTTAGCCCCTTACTCGTGTTTTCCTTCTTCCACTTGTTCAATTGCTCTTTTCACTGATAATCCGGGAACTGTCGCAGCTGTTGGATCCCCGTAAGATTATCCATTGATTTGTCAATCGATTGACTTCCAATTAAGAGTCGGACCTGGAACTGGAACCTTCATTACTCTTACTGGAGCTACAACCACTGCTCTTTCAATGAGATGCACTTGTGGAGGTGCTGGAAAATAAAATATACTTCTGCACATAATTCACTCCTATACACATTCATTATTGTCTTTCACACCGATTCTCTCTTTCACAATTCGTACTCGAAGATAATAAAGTACTATTCACCATTAGAGATGATATAAACTCAATCAAAATTCACGTCCTCAACTTATGATAATCTCTTCATCTTCTTCTTGTGTGGCTAGTCCCATTATCATAAGCTCTTCAAACACATTTTACTCAGCAACATGTCGAGTGTGCACAACTTGTATGTTCTTTGATAGATGCGTCTATTTTGCATCATAATTTATTGAATCATGTGCTTTGGGTAGTGAGCAAGATTACATTCTTTATCAAACAAATGTTTTCCCTTCTGCTTCCTTCAACACATACACTTCGCTTTGACGTTTCCTCTGTAAGGAACGGCCTCATACGTATCCTTGCCAGTCAACGAACTGAAATCATTCAGAGTAACAGATTAAATCAAATGGATTATCACGTGACAACGGTAGTTCCAGCGGTTGAATTGGTGATTGTTAGAGTGAGAGTGCACCCTATCTTCACGTACGCACGAGTTACTGTCTGTAATTTAGTCCATTTCGAATGGTGTTCAAAGTGGGAGCTGCATGTAATGTGTCCCCTCCCCTCTAACCGCTAGAATCGTCGAGGGAGCAGCAGATGCTGTAGATGGCTTCAGATTTCCTGCACTCTTCAATGAATTGAATACCGCCGCACACGTTGTGGCTGGAGGAGGATCCTGAAGAGAAGAGATAATAAGAGAAGAGAGAACAAACTCACGATTTCATTGGCACATGATTGACAACAATTCTTTCTTTTGAATGATGTAGTATATTGATCGTCAGAGCAGAATCCATTGGCAACCCATGTGGGGCAAACTAAATAAGGGAGGAGATGACAATGAAGGAAGGGAACTACAAACGGAGAATTCGCATCTCCATTGCACTCGCATATATTACATGCTCACCACAGCTGCAGCTATCTGAGATTTGGATATAGCAGAAGTACAGAATCCACCGCAACCCATTCTGCACAACTGGAATAAGAAGAACTTATTTCATTCTGTTGATTGGAAAGGACGTACATGGATTGACTGACAGTTCCACATTGAGAGAAAACTATTCCGATAAGGGAAGAAAGGGATAGAATAGGAAACCACATGAGTGGAAAAGGTGAAAAGGTTTGCCAACGAGAAAAGGATGAGGAAGGTGTTTATATGTGAGGGATGCACACTTTCGATTGAACAGCCGATCCGTTCGATGGAGAAGGGAAAAGAGCTTTGATCTCCCATTTTAATGTTGCATACCAGGAATATCGAAAAGAACACGTAGATATAAACACCTATTGTTATTTTGTGTTTTTTATACTTTTAGGGATGTTCAGCGAGAGTATTCTTCTGTTCGCGAAGATATCTATTCTCGAATATTTGAAATTCTGAATCTCTTTTACCAAAGACGAATTCGATGCCAATTCGGATTGGCTAAAAGCTAACAGAATCTAAAAGAAAGTGGATGATGTGGAAGAAGATAGATAGGTATGGAAGTATGGGAAAGAACGAACACGGAAATATATATTCATCTTTCGTTTACCGGAAATAAATGTTACTCCCACTGCACCGGGGATAGACAGAATTGCGTGTGAGCTGATAGTAGATCACACTGTAATCAACTGAATACTATCATTAGACGTCATTCCCATCTCTCTCTCTCTCTCTCTTTCCACAGTATCAGTCCATCCTCTTCTTTTCTCTCTTCTCCTTTGATTCCCGCTTATCTTCCTATAATTTGGTGTTTTCACTGACTTTCTTAGCTGCAAATTCATCGTCTTCTCTTCTCTTTTCTATCGATGACGATCCTTTTCACTCCCTCTTATTCCTCTCTTTCCTCTTCTTCTTCTTTACTCTGTTTATCCTGTTCGATGGTCATTCTAAAGTGGAAGTATCTCATGTTCTCATTAACCTCACGTGGTATGCCCATCTCCTTCTCCCAATTCTTCCTTATTCATGGGAATCTCTTCCATCTCTTTTTCTCTCTTCGTCTTTCAATTGTTCTCAGATTGTTCTCGAGTACTTTTCCTCTTTCTTATCTTCTTCATCCTCATTTCCATCTCATTTCCGTTTCCAATTTCTTATGTTGTTCTTCTTCTTTCGAATGGGAGAAAGATGGATTTGTCTCTAAGGAAACACTCTAAAGGAATATCATGGAGTGAATCTATAGTATCAATTGAAGGAAGGAAGTCTTCATCCATAAACCTCTCCTGGTCTTCTCCCATCTGTTTCACTCTCAGGAAAGTTATCTTCTAAGAGAGAAGCAACATAAAATGTGAATTTCTTCTCTTCTTTTTGTCACAGAACTAGAGCTTACAATCTGGACTATTCACCATTATTCCTTTCTCTTCCTCCTCCTCTTCCAACTTTATTGCTTTTTATGGCCATGTACGAATTATTTGCTACTTTCTGCTGGAATTTGCAACTTTCGTTGTTAAATATATCTGCCATGGTTGCTCGTGTTCAAAATCTCTTCGACCATCTCAAATATTCACACAAATTATTGTTGTGACCACTTTGACTTTACTACAGAACAATAGAAGTAAAATGATGTTTTGGCTACAGAAGCGACGTAGGATGATGTATTGTATGTGATTCCTTCAACAGAGATCGACCCATTTCTCACCCTCCCAATCACTTGTCCCCTACCTCACTCGGATGTTCTGGAATAGGAAAGAGTGAAGGGGAGGACAAATCTTGATTTATGTATATTGGTCGTCCAGTCTCTCCCATCTCCATTGATTGACATTTCACTGAGTTAGTAAGAATGTTCTCGGAAGGAAGTCCCTCATACAGTAATTCCCTCCTTCACAAAAGGGATTCACTGTCCTTTCCATTCAATTCGAAAGTGAAGTTTCGTAGTCAACTGACGTACTTCTTCTTCTTCTTTTCGCCTACTTTCATCATTTCACCTGGTACAAAAAAAAACTTCTCATGAGTTCAAACACGAAGGTCTTTCTAACGTACCCTACTCTGTAGTAATCTATTCGATAGAGTGGGCGAACGCGTACAAAAAAGATGACGGTTAGTAACAGGATTGAAAGGGTAAAATGGGAGTAATTCCCTTCTCATTCACTCTTTCTCATCGAAAGATCCGAAAGAGAATTCAATTGTAATCGTACTCTTCAATGTTCAGTCGCGTACGATAATCTCTATCTATTTCATCCTATTCGAACCTTTACTTCTTCTTATTATTTCTTCCCTTTTCCTTCTCATTTTTGTTCACTTCTCGCGCACAAAAATTCGTGAATCTAAGCGTCGAATATTGTAATGAAGTGTGAAGAAGAGGAAGGATGAAAGTGAACAAACGACGGAAATTCGTCAGAAGAAGAATAAGAAGAGAGAATCACTTTATTCCTTTTGATCATCGTTCATCTATGGAGACTTCTTTCAAATTCATGAACAGTCTCCTCTTTTCCTCTTCTATTCTTCCCCTTTTGTCATCGCCTATTTTTGAAGGTCTTGTTTTCGAGAATGAGAGGAAGTGTGACAACTGTCCTCCTTGTGGGGTCACTTTCCACTCCAATCCTTCCCCGTGTATACTATACGTGAGAAAAGGACTCTTGTATCAGTCATCATTTACCAGTAATCTTTCCTTCCTTTCTCCTCCATTCGTCCTCCTCCTTCCATTCTCCTGTCATCATTTCATTCCTTGTCGTTTCTCACTTCTTCTCATCTCTTTATTCCACAGTCTTCATTCACTTCGTTACTCTTTCTTCGTCTTCCGTCTCTTTCCATATTTCGCTTTTCTTCTTCTTCACTCGAATTCGAAGCTTCGAAGTTCGATTACAAAGAAACTGCATGATATACACGTTTAGATCGCTCTTTTCTCCCACCAATTCAGCTTTTTCTCAGAAAGGAAAGTAGATTGCTCCTATTCTGATCTTTATCTGAGTGGCAATGAAGCGCAATCACGAGTCATAAGAAGTTGATATGAGTAAATAGATATAGAACATAGTGAGATGGTGATTGATTGGATGGAATGAATGGACTGTATTCCTAGTATGATCCTCCTCCTCCATCCCTCCCTCACTCCACTTCTTGCCCCTTTCATGTCCATCTATCACTTTCTTTCCATCTTTGATCTTATAATCCCTCTCAATTCAATCGTCATACCGTACCCTTCCCTTCTCACTTCTTCTTCGATCTCTTCATTTACCTTTTTCAACTCTTCCATCTTCTCATCTCTCCTCCTTCTTTCTTCACTTCAATTGCAATCTCTCCTTTCTCAATTCATTCTCACTGGGTATAATTGGGTATTAGTTCTCTCTGTCGTTTCTCCACTTCATTTTAATCATCGATTCTTTTCTTTCTTTCTTCCTTAGCAAATTGTGGACCGGACATTACCGTAGCCTGCTGACTTCTTTCACAATCTTCTACTTACTTACGTTTAGTATCCTCGTAAATCACTCCCATTTCCTACAATGGTTCTCGTCATTTCTTCCTTCTTTCCTCCATCTTCTCATTTCGTCCTTCCCTCAACATATCCCCTTGCTCTTATTGCAATACGCCAGTGTGGGTCTAAAGGACGTGTTCGCTTCTCTGCGTCCTCTGCAGTACACTTACAGTAAGCATAGTATCTATCTACAGCCATTTGTTGGGGTTCCTTCGATTCTGTAAAGTTTGAATGGTTAGGCCTTATCTGCAACGGTTTGTGAGATTAGATCGAACAGTTTCGCAGATCATTTAGTGGGTTCTTCGGTTCAGAATGTAGATGCTTGTGAATATTCAGCTGTTTCTTACTTGCAACACCTGTCTGAATGGGTTATTCTTCTAAACGTGTCAGTATTCTCACGACAACATTGTCCGTCCATCGTTCCCACTGAGTGCATTCCTCCTTTTTCTCTTCCCTTCTCTTCCCTTTACTCGTGTATGCACCTCTCCTCCTCCTCTTCCTCCTTCCACTTCCCACTATTAGTTGTGAGATACATTACTGAGAATAGATGATACTTGCCCTCTCCACTCAATTCATTCATCGAGTCAGCAGCATACAAAATGGAAGGGGCGGACCCGTTCACTCTTCAATTGAATACTTCGTAGAGATTATCTCGATTTGAATGAAGACTCGTTATCAATATCTCTTCATAATGTAGAGCACAGATCTTCGTCATTCTTCATTCATTCTCTTCATTTCTCTTTTCGTCGTCCTTCTAGTTTGGTATCCGACACAGTTCATTTTTCTGGCAATTTCATGCCTATAAACGTGTTATCCCTCCACTTGTAACTTGTATTATTCACCTCTGAATACTCGTTTCATTATACTTGAACTACTGTATTTCGCAGTCATTCTCTCCCTTTTCTCTCTTTCGATTCCTTTCTTCTTCGAGGGAGAATCGTCCCCACTATATTTTGACCATTTTCGCGCATTCTCTTCCTTTAATCCTCCTGCGATCGAAGTCGTTCCGTATTGATCTAAGTGATGGTGTGATGAGTGCATTCCGAATGGTCGACCTATCGTCAACATCGACCATCAACACAACACCGGAATCGTTTCTCGCATATTCATAAGTGTATTCGAAGCCGAGAGTGAACAATAGGGAGTAGAAGGAAGGAAGAGGGGAAATGGGGATGAAGGAGAGAGAGATATCACGTAGAAAAGGAGAGAGAGAACTGTCATCAGAGTCCATTCAACATCTCGGTCTTATCTGTCTCCTCCATGTCATTCGACGGATATTCCATGCTCATTCCATTTTCTTCTCTTCATTTCCGAATTCTTCCTGGTCCTTTTTGAATACCGTCACTCTTCCATTCTGAATAGTGGAAAGTCTTTCGCTCGATTGACTTTCCAGCGAGAGATAACCACATTGTTCTTCCCTTCCTCTCCTCCCCTCCCCCTCTCTCTCTCTCTCTCTCTCTCTCTCTCTCTCTCTCTCTCTCTCTCTCTCTCTCTCTCTCTCTCTCTCTCTCTTCTCGTCTGTCCACTACTGTACATCAAGATTCCTTCCTTCCTCTAATTAGAATCTCCACTTCATTGAAATGCGTGAACAATAGACTGAGTGAGTGAGAGTGAGGTCATTCGATGAGTTGTCAATGAGACAAGTCAAGATGAATGAAAACTTTCTTCGGCTATCTCCTTTTCGCGCGAAGAATTTCGGATTCCTTAGTGTTATTCATTCGATTGCTCTTCGTACAGATTTAGAAGCCATGAATGAAATGGATGAATAACAGGTGGAACAGTGTCCTCTCCTCTTCCTCCCCTTACTGTCCCTATTTATTTCTCACTTCGTTCATTCTTGCTTTTCTCTCTTTCGTCATCTCTCAACATCCTGTAATCAGTCTCTTTCTTCGTCATTTCAGACTTGGAATGATTCAGTGATCGACTTCCTCTTCTCATATCCATCTTCTCTTCATTCTCTTCAACAATGGATGATCAATTGGATCAACCTCTGATGGTATTCAATGGAACTGTGAGTATTTAGTCATTCATATCTTCTTAGTACTCATTACCATTCTCTGAGTATATCAACATTAGATTATTTCTTCGAATCTCTTCATTTCTCATCCTTCGCAGCACGAGAAACAATTATTCATTAGTGTGAGAACTACACAAAACATGTAGAAGAAAAGAAGAGAATGAATTAGACTGAGAATGGGGATGATCTACGATTTATTGTTATGCAATAGATGAGAAGAGTCGAAAGATTAGTGGAGATATCGTCCTTCTTTGTTTACCCTTTCTCTCTTTCTTTCTCTTTACCGTTCTCTTCCCTCTGAATACTCTCAATCCTTCATGGATTTCAATGGTCTCACTCTTTGAAAGTCATTTCTTTCCTTTGTGGGAACTTCCATTCATAGGACAGACTGAACTGGCTGTCATTCCAATGATTCGAGAGTGAAGAGAGTCTCTTTTCTCATTGACGACGTCAACTTTCATTGAATGCGCACGAGTCTCAATTCCATTCCATCATTTTCTCCCCTCTCGCACCACAAAAATAATCAACCACTTTACATTGGTAATGAATGGATTGAAGAGAGGGGGAGGGAATGAATCAATGCTGCAATGAAGGAAGAGCCAATCTATCCCGTAGAGAGAGGAAGAGGGAGAGGAAGGGGGACGACGTCAAGTGAATATCTACGTACACAGACACAATTAATGATGATTCGAAGAAGTATAAACATAATTGAAGATGAGAAACTAATTCGTCATCATAAATAAATAATTTGTAGCCTGAGATCGTTGATGTACTGCCTCCTCCGAATCACGAGGATACTCATGTTGTCATTATGGCTGCTACTTATATTCTTCTATTCTTACTAGGTATCAACTTCAATCCAAATAACAATGTAGCTATAGTATCTCATTACGGTATATCTCCAACATACTGTAATTATTGATCGTCTCTTTCTTTTCTCTCCAGGTACATGTGGAAATGTGGCAGTGCTCACAACGATTCTTCATATTCTTCGAAATCGAAACAATAATTTGGATAATACACTTCTGTACATTATCGTGTTGTCCTGTGTTGACTTCGGAGTTTGTCTCTCCCTTCCATTCACTATCATCGATCAGGTAGTTGGTCTTTGATCTCTTCTTTATTCTCTTTCTTTCAGATTCTGGGAGTATGGATGTTCGGTAGTGTTCTGTGCAAGTTACATGCAGTTTTCGAGAGTTTCGGCAAGATATTCTCATCGCTTATTCTCACTGCAATGAGTTTCGATCGATATGCTGGAGTTTGCATGTGAGATCAATTATCATCAATTACGAAAATTTGAAAGCGAAACCATGCATCATATTTCTCACTTTAGATCTCGTAATAAGAAGCTTCGATCTCGTTCAATGTCAATCTACATTCTCATCGGTCTCTCAATCTATGCCATGATTATCCTCTTCCCTCTCATTATGTCATTCGAAACGAAAGAAATCATTCTATTCGAGAAAATGACTGGACCGAATCGAGTGACAAGAATGAAGATCGAAAAGGTACCATTCCTATCTATTCTCTTGATTGATCTTTGATATCTTCAGTGCACTATTCGTGAGATCTCATCAACAACTTTCTCAACATTCACAATCTTCCAATTTATCTTCTGTTTCATTCTCCTCTTGGTCTCGTCACTTTCTTCTATACGAGACTATTGATGACATTGAGAAAACACGCCAGGAATTTCAAGGTAGAACATTCTCTTCTTCTATGCTCATCATCTCTAATCCATCCTCTCATTCAGTCATCTCACATTCCGCTCATGCGTATTTCTCTCTACACTCTTGCCGTTGCTTGCTTCTATTTCATCTGTTGGACTCCCTTCTGGGCAGCTACAGTAAGCAATCGATAATTACAGTATCGAATCAGTTCGTGATCCTTCTCAGGTCTACGCTGTTTATCTTGAGAATTTGGGAAAGGGTGATGGAGAGATTTCAACTTGGTTCGTGTACTGTATGTACTTCATTCACGCTCTCCCCTTCATGAATTCTGCCATAAATTGGATTCTATACGGTAATCTATCGTACTCTCTTCCCCCTAATCATTCGATATTCCATTCAGGTGCTCTTAACTCTCAACTTCAACAGAGAGCAAGTAATCATAGTGAGCCAACATCAGCAAGAATGACTAAAGTGACAGCAACTCCAGTGGATAGATTCTCAACGGTGAGAGAGAAAGGAATAAGGGGAATAATCAATTGATTGATTTAGTTCCAGAATGGATTCAAGAATACACCAATGGAAACGAAGACAGCATTGACAACATCAACACCAGAAGAAGAAGAATTAATGGCTGTTAGACTCGTGTCCAATAATTCCCCTGCTCTTCTCTAGTCCATCTCCCTATTCATTCTCTCAGTGCTACGGATTCAATCAGAGTTTCCCTTCTATTCAAAGACCAATCAATAGTCGTCCCTACACATACCGTAATCTGACCATGACTCTAATTGTTCAGTATGGGTACCGTACTCTCTAGGCCTCTTTGGTCATTCGGTCTGTCACACTTCTCACTCACTATTTCTAGCCATTCTCAGTCTGAACCTTCTTTACATTCTCATATCGATAATTCTACCAGAGAACGAAATGAAAAGGACAAAAACCTTCACAAGCCCAGAGTGTCATCACATATCTCGTTGCTATTCCGAATCCCCTCCCATTCATTCCTTTGTATTTCATTACAACGTTATGATCAAATAAATGTATCCAGTATCAATTAAAATTTCACAGGAATTAAACGGTGTAAAACGACCATTATCAAAACCGATTAAGATTACGTGAATAACGGGGCGATAGGAAACTGGTCGAGTTACGGGGGGAAATGTGAGGAAAGAAATCAATAAGACTAGGGCAATAAATCTGATCTACTAAGCAATACAATTCAATGGGGTTAATCATTCCATATTCTAAATAATCATTTTTCTGTTTCTCAATGTGGGATAGTTCTATCAAAAGTATCAACATTTCTATAAGCATGGCAGTGAAAGGGTGAAAGGGGGACGATAAAGGAATATTGAAGATACCCGTCCTTCTCAATCGACTAAATCGTATCCATTCGTCAATCTATCGTACGCTACGAACCATCGATCCTGTAATAATCAATAAATACTCTATGTCGAGGATTCTCTTGTCTCACCTGTTTCTCTTCATTGGCACAACAAATGCATCCCTTGTGTATTCCCTTCTCTTCCTTTTCTTCCTCCTTCTTCTCATTCTTCTCCATCTTCTGCTTCTCAAATGCCATCTCGAATGCGCTCTTCGGCTTCCCACCGAGTGATTCAGTCTGCAATACACTCCTCAACAGTAACGCCCTCCCCCCTCTCATCCTCACCTTTGGTTGTTCCTCTGCTCTTGTCTGCATGGTCAATCCATTCTGAGGGAAGAGAGGACGAGGGGCAGGCCATCCTCCATTCACTTGCATCTCTCCCTGTAATGTCCATTCCATTCCATCTCTCTCTCTTCTCTCTCCTCACCATTCTCTGTATTCCAGGTGATTGCACACTCGCGGGCCCCGACACTGCACCCAACAGCTGCTGTACTTGCTGCAAACTAATTTATGTCAATATTCAAAACTAGGAATTGTCAAGGAATAGGTAGAGAAAAGGCGACTGACCGATGGTTGCACCATATTGGATGGGATGGAACCAGTTGCCACCATTCCCGGTTGTTGCTGCAGATAGAATTGAAGTAATTGCTGTTGAGGAGGAGCGAGACGAGGAAGGGATGGAGCAAGAGATATTGATGGCTGAAATACATCATGATACCGTTGTCTAGTCTCTTCTCTCGATGAATCAATATTCTACTTTTTTCTTTCAGGGTGCGTGATTTGTCACTCGAGGAAACCATTTTCCCATTCTCACTCAGAAAAGGAGAATAAAATGAAACAAGAACTAGAGATGTCGCATTCAATCTAGGTTCATTCCTGTTTCCCTTCCCATTGAACGAGCGTCTGAAATGGGCTTCCCATTGTCCTTTCTTTCGTCCTTTTGATTGGATTCTTCCTTTGACTGAAGTCTTCTTTCTATCAAATGGATTCATGATAAGAAGGGATCTATTCCCCTCTCATCATCATACTCTCAATCGTGTTTACGTGCCCCTTATTCATCTCAACCCACACACTTGACTGAACTGAGATTACTCCGGAAGCAGTCTATTATCCCCTTCTCGATTATTCCATCGGGGAGGGACGATGGAAGAATCAAGAATATGCGAGTGAAAGAAATCGAGTCATTCCTCACGAGAGATGGAAACAATCTCACGATATCCATTCATAAAACCACGAGATCAAACCTCATCATATTTCACACAATAGTTTCTGAATACAGTATCTCGAACATCCCCCCCCTTCTACTCACTAATTCATCAACAGTAGGAGTAGCTCCAAGTGGTGGATGCATAGATTGTCCAGTCTGTACTGATCGAGAAGGTGTCTTCTCTCTCTTTGGAGTACTCAAATTCTTTCTTCTCTCGTTCATCTTCTCATTCATTGTTCGTATTTCATCTTCAACTTCTTTCCTTTCCTTCTCTTCATTTTCCTCTCTTCTCTTATAATCTTGTCTCTGTTCCTCATGAGCCTTCTCAAGTTGATCCATCTGCAATTATTATTGAAAATATATTAAGCAATTTGATACAAATTAAATTCTAAGAAAATGCTCAGACTTTCTTAGAATATACCCCTAGCTATTTCATTACGAATTCATACTTCAAAATATAACGAGTCTATCCCGTAAGGAGTCAAGAATTATAATGCTCTTCTTTAGTATTAAATTACAATTCTCTTTAAGCAGTTAACATCTCTGTTCTCTATTCCTATAATATACCCTACTCTACAAATTCGTGCAAGTGACATCTCACATTTCAAACTAGTAGTAATTTTCCTTATTCGTAATCGCTGATATATCTACTTATCATATTTTATTCATGTTGCTCATATTCGTGACCATAGAAATCACTATTGACGCACTATATTTGTGAATATCCACTCATCTTCCTCGCATCCTTCTCATTTCCGTCCTCCCACATTCCATCAAAGACAACGAGATAGTAGTGAGAAGGTGTCTATACGCCTCCTCTCTTCTCACGTTCATTCAACATATTTCATTCGCCGAAAGGACGAAAGGAGGCATCATTATTCTGATCCCCTCTCTACTTTCCCATAAGTGGGTCGTATGAACGAAGAAAAGGTCTCGAGAGACGAGAAATCAGTGAAGTGAGAAGACAATGGGTTGGAAAGAAGAAGAGAGGGAAGGGATTACATTTGATGGAGTCATGGCTCTCCAATTCCATCACTCAACCCGCCCCTTCCTATTCATTCTTCCACCATTCCTTCACTGTTGAGATTGAACCCATTGTCATATATCTCCCATGTTCCCAAGAGGAATCTCGTCAACTAACTCTTTTTGTGATCATGCAGCCTCCTCACTTGGACAATTTCACTGCGTCATCGCGTGTTCCAACTTGAAAATACCAATTTCCTCTCAACAGGTCTAATTCCCCTCCAGTCTCATGATCTCTAATTTCTTAGAATGAGGTAGTTAGTCTCTGCATCTCAATTACTTACTTCCTCTATCTCTGCACATCCTGCAATACTTCCTCTCACATTCAATTCTTTCATTGTAAAATGAAGTCCTTGCATATCTTCACAAAGAGTAATTCGCCCGAACAATAGAAGACAATAACTCTCAAAAGGCTGTCACGCCTCCGCTCCTTTTATAGTAAGTGAGTTCTTAATCGGGACCTCTTCGTCTCACATGCCTTTCACGCACTACCGCTTTCAATGGCGACGATTGAGATGGTTCTAGCAAAAGAGATACGTGACACACCATATGCATGGCACAACCACTTGTTCTGACGTATTCTTACTATGGAATGTCTCTATTTCCCTTTTTGTTCTTTTCTTTTCTTCCGGATTCCAGCTTCGAACAGACAATAATTGAGGCGAGAATCTCGACCGTTGTCTCTATTCCACGATCCAAATCCAGACAAAAGGAAATAGGAGACGGGATGGGATGGAGATCGAAAGCCACGACTCCTTTCCCATAAAATGGAAATTATCCCATTATCCTTTCATCTTCAATGCCATCCATCCGATTCCATCCTACCAACCAATGTCTACCATTGAGAATGCCACTCACTCCTCTTCTCTAGAATGGAATGCCCACGAGGATGAATCTCCCAATAGATGTGAAAACACTGCAATGCAATAACAGTCCTATCGGGTTTCTCTCACACCAAATTAGAGTGAATCTCGCGGATTTTGAGAAGAAAGGCGGTCGTAATTACACAGTTTCCTTTCGAGTTCTATCCAAGGAGATCCTCTATTTCGGGAGATTCTTCTATCGCCCCTACAGTGCTGCTTATTAAGAACTATCCATGGATTAGCCACCACCACGTTACTCTCAAGACAAAGAACAGCCATTAGCATGGGAATCTGCTTTGACAGAAAGCGAGCAGGTGAGAGGTATCTGAATCAAGATGTATCGAAAGGCAGAGAGGTATCTACCACCATGCTTTCTCCCCATTCCTTTTCTTTGTTCCAGAATAGCCCCATTTATTTTGGAGAGAGATACCATGGTAACGGAAGGTTTAGCATGTCTCGTGGGGCCAACAACTTCCTTCCTCCTCGAATGAAATGATTCATCATCCGATAGATTCCTCGTGTTTATCTCCCATCTCATCACACAAATCGTCTTTTTCTCATTTATTTCTAACTTTAGCCCTAAACTCCGCCCTCTACTCTCAATCCCATAAGTTCCATCCTCTCTAATGTCTTTTTCCTCAGAGACTCCGCCTCTTTTCTCACTGATCCAGAGAGAGAGGCCTCTTTTATCCGAGAGGAGCAATCTCGTCCTACCCCCTTATTTCTCCTACCGTAGCTTCGTCCAATTCTTCCCTCCCCTTCCCTTTATTTCCCTTGTCTCATCTCTTCTCTCAATCCTCTACATCTTCAACAGGTCGCATCTCCCTCCTCCCTTGGAATGGCTCGATCACTCTTCTCCTCTCTTCTTTTTCTTGCCATTCTCGCTTCCTTCATCATCTCCATTCTCGCTCTCGATGACATCGGTCAGTATTACCTTACATTCATGCGCTGCATAAATGCTGCATTTTTTCTGCACAATTTCACTGAATAGGTAGGTATGCAATAGCAGCAGGGTATTCATACTACACCTCCTTCAACACCCCACTATTTTCACATTTCTCTACTAAAAGAGATCTTAATGATGTCTGATAGAATCATGGGATCCTCACATAGTACGCACTCAGTCTTTTCCCTCGAGATCACGAGTAGGGAGAAAACCACTTCATCCTCCCTCAATAATGAGAAAAGACTCAAGAATGAATAGGGAAGTACCCTCTCCAGTATTCTCCATCCTTATTAGATACTTGCAAGTTTCATGGGACTCAATCCCGTGAGCACTCCAAATTCCATCACATAGTGAAACGAGGGAGTTCAGATCAATCATCATGTAATCATTCAGAAGAGGAGAAACGAGGTCGCAACCCTTACTCGTGGCAGAATGTGGATAAGCGAGGAAGGAATCCATACTCGTGGATGGTAAGCAATCCTTTCTCTCTCTTTCCTTCCACTCATTCACGTTCCTCGTATCGTGAACCCATGCTTACTCCATTCATTCCCTTCAGCTATTTCTCGCAGTTGCTTTTGAAAGGCAGTCAGTTTAAGTGCTTTGTTTAACGGGATTTAGCTAGGCGAGTGAGGATGGGGGGGGGCGAGAGTAATCAAGTAGTAAAGCAATACCAAGTGATTGCTCCGTCCTACTTCCTTTGTGTTCTGACGCCATCTTTATAGTAGTAACTAAATACCAATTCCGCGTCTTCCTCAGATGAAACCGTCCAAAACAAACCCATAACTAAAATGTGGTTGCATAATCAGGGTTCGATCTTTGTTGAGAGAGACAGGGAGACACCGATGGAGATACATCGAGGGTAGCATACCATAGCATACCCCCTCCGATCATTCTTGACAACATTCACATCCGGAAAGAGTGAGACCAACAATCGTCTATGCTCATTCTCTTCCTTTCTCACCTCTTTCTATCTTCCTTTACGGAACTCGTCCCTTCTGAGTATGAGACTCGAGCACGCATGAAAATGGATGGCTGGCCCCATTCTCACTCCTTCCCCTTCCATATCATATCCGGTAGGAAATAAATAAGAGAATGACGATGGGGGATAATCTGTTATCGTCTCTCTCTCTCTCCCTTCCTTCCTTCCCCTTCTCGACACGTCGGAAGTGTTGAGTATCAGCAATCTTTGCACGATTTTCACTCTTATCCCGAGAAAATGTGATCAAACGACACGATTTCCCAGAAAGAGTAGGAAGCAGCAAAACTTCCTCAATTACATATGATTTCATACTGATCCGTAATCTACTCAATTTCAGTCGGGAACGAAGCGTGCTCGCAATCCCTATTCATGGATGGAATTCCAGAAGAGAGCTCGCAATCCATACAGTTGGATGGAATGAACTATCCTTCCCCTCTCCTCTATCCCTCTGTTGATCTCCTTCATTCTCTTTCGATCTCTGAGCATTGCTTCTCTCCCTTCCTCTTCCCTTCCCCCGGTGACCACTTCATCCAATCCATCCATGTCCCCGTGTCTTCTTTCCACCCATTAGTCCACTCACTCTATGGATTCCTCGATAAATCATCGTGTCGTTACCAAACAACCAAATGCACCACACACTACTGAATCCACCTGAAAGACAAATGATGATAGAGTACTAATACCTTAGCCTGTGTTTGCTGGAAGATTCCTTCATTCAATATATTGAGACTCTGTGACATTAATTCCAAGTCGAATGCATCCTCAGGAATTTCGACTACTTCCGAAGTATTTCGATGACGGGATGACACCTGTAATCAATAATGATTATCTTATCTCTCCTCCTTTAGAATGAGTACGTCTTTACATAGTCTTCACATTCGTCATTCACTATTCATTTATCAATAGTGGGAGTTCGATTGTTCCCATTCATCTTCCCCCTCCCCCATCATGTATCTTTCGAGTGTTTATCCATCTTCTTCTCTTCTCTTCTCCATCACGCACCCATTCCTCTTCTCCCCCTCCTCCCTCTTGTACCTTTCCTTTTTATTGGCTACAGGATGGAAGACAAATCGGAACAAGACTTCCTCTTCCTTTCATTTTCATAAGAAGAACGCCTACGTCTGAGCATCCCCTTTTTTTCTTTCTCAACTCGACTCAACACTTGTCAATGGGCATCTAGAACGGAGTTCAAAGTCGATTCACTCTAAGCTTCAAAAAACATCAAATAGGAGCGAGCTTCACACTTCTGCCTTTCCGATTGCAGTAAGTTTTGAAAATTTGACATCAGATAGCGCCATACAGGGATCCTTCAACCTCTCTATAGACTTCGTCCAATAAAGGATATAAGTAGGAGGGGGGGGAGGGGAATAGAAGGAATCATCGAACTATCTCCCGTGACGACGTGAAAATGATAATGAGGAAGTGGTTTGTGATGAGAGAAGAGAGGCGAGAGGCGAGAGGAGGGAAAGGGACGGGTAGACGAAAAGAATGGAGAGACTGATTAATGGGATTGACTTGCAGAAAAGTGCAAAGGAGAGTAGACGGAATTTAGCACCACCCCATTCTGATAATCCCTTTTCTCATCCCTCGTCTCGCACTTACACTTCCTCATTCTACAATAGCCTTGATACAAATAACCTTACCGTATTATACGTCTGATTGAGACTGGACGATGATACAGACGGCTCGGGCTGCAGATGAGACAATTAGACATCATTGAAATGGGAAGGATAACTCACAATGAATAAACTATCATCCATATCAGTCTGCACTTCTTCTTCTCTACTCTCAATGACAACGGATGAACGAGATGATTTAGGAGTGGATGAAGCATTCTGAATACAAATGATATCAATGATATCATACATTCCAAATCCTTTCAATCCAAACCTGAGTTGCCTGAAGGAGAAGATTCCTCTGTATAGCTCCTGGCCAAAGAGAAGGACGACCACCCGGAGTGTGCTGAAATCACTTTTTTATCTTCACTTCACACGTGAAAAACATATCTAATATATTATCAAAACATACGAAAGTGGGTGTTTCAGCACCGAATATCGTTCCATTCTTAAAGGGAGTACTCGGAGCAGACGCATACTCAGAACTAGCACATGAACGCTTAATTAAGGAGATCTCACTGATTTAGTGAATTGAACGCGATATCAAACATGTACTTGATAGATGATAATACTTACATTGAGATCATCGCCCTCAATAGAGATAGCGGGAGATCTCGACTTTCCATTCTCTTTGATAGTTGTTAAATTATCCTTTGTCCTTCCTTCATTATTCTCCTTATCCGATCGAGAAGGGCTCAACTTTGCTAACTTAACCTGCAAACAATACCTGAATAAAAATTGGATCCGCAATGACTGTGTTCGTAAAATTGAGTTGGAAATTGAGATGATAATATGGACTAGTTTTAACGTAAAATATCGTACCTTCATATCTTTCAATTTCTTTTCAATTTCTCCTATTCCATTCAAGTCTCCACTCACAACCAACGCCTTCATCCATGCAGAGTACACCTGAATGTCTCTCTTATCATTTGTTTCTTACTTCCTATTCCTTCACCTCAATCAATTGTTCCACAATCTTCTCTTCCTCATCACACATAAGAAGAGTTCTCTCAGCTGCAATCCAATCTCCCTTTCTCATTTCCCATCCAGATATGAAGATCGAAGCCTGCAATACAATACTACATCTACATCTCAATAAAATCTCTCACATCATTGAGTAATCTTGTTTCATCATCAGTGTCGAAGTCGATTCCTCCCTGAGGGGAACGGAATACTGTTCGATCAGCAGAGGGATCAGAACTGTAATGGAATGGAGTGATGGGCGAATGGATTAGGAACAGAAGTGAAGTAAACTAACCAGCAGATGGTCTCGATGATCTTCCTTGCATACAATACAGTCACATATTCACCCGAGGAGTCTTCCCTACAATCAATCTCTCTCTCTCTCTCTTTTCTCTTCCACTTCCTCCTCTTACCGTATGGTATAGAATAGAGTTCCCATAAGAGGAACAGGAGGAGCAGTCATCAATCTAGTCACTTTCTTCACTCCTTGCACTGACAGAGCATGCTCCATTCCACCAGTGAATCTACAATCACATCCGTATCCTCTATTTTCTTCTATTCTATTCTGACCTCTTCTGTGCCCTCAATACGAGTCCATTCCATAGTGTGATTTGATGTTGAGTGAGAATGGAAGCAGGAAGAGGAGCAGGAGAAAGAAGTCGAGATGCTCCAGTGATAGAAGAAAGAGGGGAAGAGAGACATACTCGAGACCAGCCAGTAAGGAACACAAGATAACACTTAACACAATCATTCACTTCATCCACTCTTGTCAATACCTTTATATCGAATTGACTGATCTCCGTATTGAAAAGACCTTTGAAGGAAGGTTCTTGAGGATAGGCAGGAAGAGAGGAAAATAATGAATCGACAAATGATCCTCAAAGAAATGTTGTTGATTCTAGTAATCGAGAAATATTTAACCTGATGACACGGCAGAATCGATTCTCATAACATTGACAAGTCGACGGAGAACCATTGAATTCTCGAGGGTTCCGGACAGCGCTGAAACGAATAGCAATTCATTCTTGTTTCCCTTCCATTTCTGTCTCACCTCCGATACACTTTCCATATTTCTCTTCACTGAGAGGAGGAGGTGCTTCCATATCAGCAGCCTCTTGAATGCATCTCTCAAATCCTCCGAGAGGGACGAATGAGATGAGAGTGGGAGTGAATGATAATCCACTTCTAGATGGGGATGAAGTAGCAGAGGGACATGCTGCACCACATGCATCTCCCAATCTCTCCGCACACTATAATTTAATTCAATATTTACGATCGACATGTGTATGTCCACGTGAAAACAATATTTTCAGCAACGATAATTACCTCAGGATTGTGTAGTAGTCTCTCACTCGTTGTTCATCGATAGCGAGGTATTTTCTGATTGAATTAGCTTCGAGAGCCTCAAGGGCAACGAGGGCAGAAGTGGCTGGAGTTGTGCTGCAATATACCAATAAATAAATGTGCTTCTACATATGGCCTATTCGATTAATTTAACTAACTGTTTGCATGCAGCCAGCCAATAGAGAGCGAGTCGAGAAAGAGCAGAGACGCACACTTTCCATTCAGGAGTAGACTTCGTGTTCAACGAGCTCTTTAAATACCACCATTCCAATAGGATATTAATATGAGGTACCAAAATCGTTCAATGATAAACTAACAGTAGCGTGATGGACGAGAATGAGATCAGCAGCTCTTCTAGCGAGAAGCGCCTTCGTAAAAGCACTCAATGATTTCTGCTCTTCGTCAGTAACTCGAATGTCCGCTGCCTTTCCAACGAGAGATGACAGTCTAAAGAATAATATTTTGATATTTAGTCTATAACCGTAATCACGTACTCGCATAATCTCTGTACAGCAGGCTGCAGTCTGGGCGATTCACATGCGAGAGCTCGTTCGATGTGACTGTTCAAGACAATGGCAAAGTTGTAGTACGTGTGGGCGGTGTATACGACAGCATTCTGCAACCAAATTTAGCATATGCAAGATCAACTAGTACAACCCCCCCCCTCCAAAATATGCAAAGACAACTCACGGAGAGCTTCTTGTCGGCCAGATTAAGTAGAACTTCATCATTCGAGAACGGACTTAGCCGATCCTCTTCTATTTTTCGAGCATACTCCGGCTTCTGAGTGATTAGCATACCTGAAACAACGGCAAACTATAGTACCAAACGTGCTCTATTCACAGGCCAATAAATAATATCAAAACAACGAACAAAAACCAATCAAACGGCGTTTTGAAATTTTTAAAACGTCCCCTTTTCGAGATTTACCAATTTTTTCCATTTGCCGGTTAACACAGCCGGGTTTTCTCCATAGTTCTCCAACGAGTGAATTTTATTGAATTTTGTCAATTATCATGTTGAATCAATTCAAGACTGAACTCAATCAGACAACTTTATTCTTGATAAAAAATGCACTTTTATCTTGAAATTAACTACTGCTGCTGCACCCCCTTATCTCTAGATAAAGAGCTCTCTTAGCCTTCCTGCTGGACTTCTTTACAAGTAAAATGTTCAATGTTAAATAATATAATAAACATTTATCGCCAAATTGAAATAGATAGGTGATGAAGCTCGTTCAAAGGGATGTACAATTCCGTATCTACAGATATCGATGAAATGATCTACAGAAATCAATTAGATCGAAGGAAAGTTGATCCAATTCTAGATGAAGGGCACTGTTACTGGAAGAAGATCCAATTGTAGAAACAGAAGAAGAGGAAGGAGAGGGACACGGATCTGGACTTGATCTGAAGAATCTACTATCTTTGACAGATATTCATCGTTCAATTCTGATTATCTCACAGTAGAATCTTTATTCTTCTCAACTCACTTCTTCGCCCTCTTCAATAAACTCCTTTCCTCTTCACTCATTCCTTCCATCATTTCATCGTATAATTCATTCCACACAACATCGGCCACAATGATTCCCTTCATTGGTTCGATTAAATTCACTGTTCGACGAGAAAACATCTGAAAAATATAATTGATATCAAATGAAGAGAAGGTCATTCACCTTCTCTTCCAATTCAATCATTTGACGGAAGAATCCAATATTGGGGCATACGACAGATCGTCGATGTTGGACATGTTTGTATGCATCATGAAGGGTAAGTCTGGAAGGAAGGAAGGGATCATCCACTGTCTCTCCCCCATTCTCCTCTCCCTTCTCTTCTCACTTCTCAATGCACATCAAATATCCAATGGCGAACGTCGCACTTCGAGATATTCCCATTCCACAAAGAAGTAGCAATTTCCCCCTCTTTTTCCTTTCTTCATCGATAGCCTTGAATACCGTAGTCCAGAAGGGAGCGAGATCCACTCCTACAACATAGATACTGTAACTCATTCATTATCGATTCTTCTCACTTTCATCATCATCAATGGCGATATGATACACGTTGAGCCTGGGAGGAGCTTTGAGTCGAAAGCCAGGAATTAAATTGATTACGGTGCCGAATCGACCTGAAATAGGGTAATAGAGGAACGATAAAAGGATGTGGATTGGATGTGGATAGGGGGTGCAATTACGTATCTCTCTCTCTCCCTCCACACCACTATTATCCTCCTCGAGGAGACCAGAAAAGCTGTCCAAAACATCTGAGAAGTAGTCTGTCCACTACCCGTTCCCTCTCCTGTCTGTTCCCTCTCACCTCCCCGTTCCCTCTCCTGTCTGTTCCCTCTGATCTTTGATCTCATCCCTCACTCACTCAATACTCCAGGAGACAATCCAGCAATTCCTGCAACATAGAGGAAGGGTCGTATCCGAGAACACTTCCTAATCTCTCGATCGATATTCTCATTGCTTCCCATGATCTACCTGCACATCATCTTATTATCGATTATTACCGTACTCTCGAGAGAAACGGTAGCACTTCGATGCTACAGTTGTAGTTTCTCATTCAATGAATTATACGATATGGAACACAGGTACACATTTAATTCTCGGATGTGAAACATTTGTGATGATTCAAAGAAGATAATTGAAGAATAATTGGCATTGAGAGACGCGTGGTGTGCGAATGAGAGTCTAGTCATCTATGATGTAGAAGAGACAAGTAAGAGTTGTGCACCGTGGGAAGGATTCTGTGTGGTATGATCTATTTGAGGATTGACATTTGACATTTAAACATTGAATAAGGATTGAAGAATCGTGAATTATGTATGGCAAAGATCAAAGATCAATTTGAGACAGCTGTGATGACAATCAACAATGCATTCACTTCGGTTAGTCGAGGATGTGGAGAAAGATGCAGTGAATTATGTGAATCGGAAGGATATGGGCAGGATCAGGTTAGTGCAATCTCACACATTCAATACTATTGAAACTAGGAGATGAACGGAGAAAAACAAGGAAGCAAACTTCTTTGTATTCGTTCGTTATTCATTTCGGCTTCCCCCACTCCCACACTCATTGCAAAGAGAAAAGAGAGTAACCGAACACTCTCAGACATTTCCAAGTCAGAACAAACAATACACAAATTTCGAAGCAATTTCTGATTTGAGAGGAGAACTGGGGAAAAGGAAGAAAGGGAGGAAACGGGCAATTTCTATGAAGGGGGAGACGGGGAAGAATGAGATGGATGGAATACGAAATGTGTGCGTGGTTCATCTGTCAATGCACATTCCATCAAACGCACCAATTTACTTGTCAATGCATCTTTTATCTTCGCGTATACCTGCTCAAATTACTCTTCAAAATATTAGAATGCGTGAGAAAGAAGAGAAGTATGCAGTAAAGTTATCCGAAACTGAAGAGAACGAAGGAAAACAATGGGGATGGGAGATGGGAGGAACTGAACACTTAGGTGCAAATGTCTAACTAATCCAACCTTGGGGAATAACACAAAAGGAAATTCACTTGTAACGAATCGAAAGGGAAGAAATGAGCAAGAGTAGTACCAAGGGAGTAGTAATCCCCATCCATCTCTAAATAACATGACATCACACTGGATTTTACATGCTATTTTCGCACCTCGTGGGTGAGAAAAGGGAGGATTGATGGAAGATAGGAGATGAAAGGAAGAAGGAGGAGGAGAGGAGGGAGGGGGGTGATGGAAGGGAAGAGGATGATGAATGGATGGGATGAGATATGGCTATGAATGGATGAGGTGACCATAACTCTATCAACATTCAGAGAACGGAATATCAATAGTGAAGAAATATTGAAGAGATCGTGGGTTTGCTTTGATAGAACAGGTGAAAAAAGGGTTCATTCGTAGACGCTGTGAGATAACACGTAGGTATAGTCAGTGAAGAAATGTTTGAGCTCTTCAGTTCTTCTGATGGCACAGCGTTCTCTCTTTCTTCAGGTAAATTGCGACGATTGTTGTGAAGATGATCTATGCAATGCTAATTTCTCCGTTCAATACTATATCACTATGATGGAATCACAGTACACAAGTTGGACCAAACCACTCTCTGGAGAGGTCAGTAAACATCAAACATCAAATCTCAACTCATCTCATTTTCAGCAAGATTGGAACAACAAGAGCGGACTGCGATTTCCCAAATGACCTCTTGGGGCTGTTCGGCGGACACCACACCCAAGGGGTCGATCACAGAAAAGTCGCCCTTACTATTGCACTCATCGCACTACGCACACTATTACTGTAATTATGAATCGATTAACGGGATAAAGACAGTGAGCGTCTTGATAGACGTCGTTGTAGACTCCTAAGGGACGGAGGAAGAAAAGTCTAACGAGATAGATAGAGGACATAACGAGAGGAAAGAGAAGGGTCATAGGGAAGAAGGGGAAGGATGAGGGGGATTCCACCCAGTGAACTCAACCCCATAAATTGTAGACATTCTTCATGAAGAGGGGACTGCAACAGAAAGAAAGAAGGGTCTCGCGATTGACACTCTCTTCTCTCTCTACTACCTACGCTTTTACATTCACAATGGAATGACTTCCCCAATGGTGATTCAATTCACGACAACTCTCCATTTAGTCACGAATCGAGAGGTCAGCTGTGACAAAATGTACTGGAATCCACTGCATGAACTTGTTCCGCCCTCTCACTTTCCCATACTCTCTCATCTTCTCTAACATTCTATTTCTCTTCTCTCTTGTCGTTCTCATTTGTTCCCATGGGAAATCGGACGAAGGGTTATGATGAGATTGGGCGATTGGATAGGGAAGATTAAGGGTACGAAATGAGTCGATCAAAACAAAAAGAGAAGTTGAAAGTAGAAGGACGAAGTACTTCTTATAATATGATTACGATGAAGAAACAGATGACTTCGGAACGGAGGAGAGGGAGAAGAGGAGGAGAGGGGGGAGTAACCACTTCTCTTCTGCTTCTCACTATTACACTCTGTCCTTGCCCATCAGTATCTCTTCCACTCAATACTATTCCACACTCACAACAATCTTTCACAAAATGCATGAGATGTGAGGATTCAGTGGATCGTTACGCTCAATTTTGAATCACTTATTCAGAAACGTCTTTATCTACGATTAAACAAGTACCCGTATGATTAATCTATGCTCAACAACAACTAAAAATTCAAAGATCACTTTCAATTGGAGACGGTAGAAGCTTCCACTGGTCGCTCGTCGAATTTCTTGCCCATGAAAGGGAACCAGAGATTCGATCCTGCAATGAACTATGTGAACGAGTCCATAGCAACCAGTCAGAAAATTTTGAAAGAATGGAGTAATCACAACGAAGAATTGTCGTTTTCCCGTACCAATCTCTCGAATAATCTCACACTAACCAAATTTCTGTCTCTCCTCCGATAGTGCATTTCTCTCCTGACAATAAGTATAGAACTGCTCCTTCGATAGTGTCGACCACTTGTAAAATCCATGTGCCGTTGGAAACACCTCAAATATATTAATATCTAGCTAACGATTAGTAATTCTTCATTTTCCTTCAACGATTTCATTCCCCTCTTCATCCCTCCCAACCGTAGCCTGCCCCTTCCCCTTCCTCACCATAGCAGACGAACAGAGTCCGAATACAGCCCACAATGGGGCAGTTGGATATCGAAGGAAGAAACGACTACAATGACCATTCATTATTCATTCATTCGCCCCACAAATGAAACTCCTGTCTGAATACTACCTCTAATACAAGAAATTCATTCATACCGTACGAAAGGAGGAACGAATCTCCTCTTTGGTCCTTGGTAATAACTGGCTCTTGTCCTCGATTGATCTACTGATCTACTTAGAGATTGAAGAGAAAGAGACGATGGCCCACTCATACTCAATTATTCATAGTTATCATTTCACATTTTTCTTGCTTGCATAATCACTAGATATCTCTACGGTTCACTAACCCTTCTTTGTATTCTCTCGCGCCATTCATAGAAAAACAACATTTATCAAGAACAAATGTTCAACAACAATATAGAGATCAACGCACGCAAACAAACGAGAACAATCAACTATGACCTAGAGGGATATTCATTGACTACTCTTCACTTTTCACTAGTTAATTCCTTCCTTGAATATATCCATACAGCATCAATTCCTTCTCCAATCTGTTCCATCATCTGCCAATCTCCATTCTCAGGAAGTGGAAATCGACATGCGAGTAGACGAGATCCGCCTTTCATCTCACTCAATTTGGGAACGAGATCTCCCATCTAAACAATATGAATAGAAGGGAGAATGAAAATCTAGATACTAACGAGACTCTCAGCTCCGAAGATAATGGCAGTTTTATATGAGACGACGTCAGTCTTGAAGATGTCCTTTCTTCTGAATGAGACAGGAGCGGAAAGGGAAGAACGAGAAGTTAGACCCTTCCACTGAAAAGAACATTAGTCTGCTATCGAATATTCAATGTTTTCTCTGGTTCAGTATATTGATATAAATACGTTACCTTACTATAGGCGACAAGAATAGAGTTCAGTTCAACTCCACTGCTTGCTATTCCCTGCTTGGCACACTCCATCACCTACAATTAGTATTTCATTCCTCTATCACGCCATAGATATCTAATTTTTCCCGTATTATTTTTATTTATTAAAAATATAACCTGACTGACTGACTGACTGGATGGTCCCTGAAAATGCTGAAATATCTCGATTGATTCTCCTTTTCTCGACTCCCTCACTAATCTGGATTATCTCTACTTTCTCTTCCCAAATTGCACCGGATCATTCCCTCTTTGCCTTTACAATACAAGTGTACTGCCGATACAGTTTGAGTCTAGTTGAAAATTGAACCAACCTTTTAGAGAAGAGAATCCGGCTGTTGTTGAATTGACATCGAATGGGAATCATTTACAAATTTACTATATTTCCGCAACGGAAAATAAACAACGAAGACAAATTAACAGATTGAGCTCATCTTCACTAGATTTGACTAGTCAATTGAACATTAAAGTATTGATTAAACGGGGTTTGAAATGGAAGGAGTGAGTTGAGACAAGAAAGGGAAATGAATTTGATCATGGGCCAACGGGATCGATAATTGATTAGAAATTAATCAATACATAAACACTGAAGAATACTTCGACTATGGTAGTGCAATGAAAAGTGGGGAGAAATTTGACTAGAATTCACCATCGGGCTAATGTATTTACAATGAAATCGAATCTAGAAAGAATATTGGCCATTTGAAAAGAGCGCCGTTGTTTGATCTTTGATCTCTCTTGAGATTGTAATACAAGTTGGAATTGAATATTGATCGAGGAAGAGGACACTTCAAGAGTTCTAAGTGAAATCTGGAGGGAATGGTTGATACAGTAGTAAATGAATCATCAACTAACAAACACTAATCTATTCCTAGAACGGAAGCAATCGATGAAAATCGATGTACAGCATGTGAACCGGGGGATATAACCAAGGGAGGTGAAGAGGGATATCAAGGGGGGCAATATCTATAGATTCTTACTTTCCACGAGGGCGACTGACGGTGAATTGTTCATTGCCAGGGTCACCTTAACAATCAAACTAACACTAAGTATTAAAAAAATAAAGTAATTGAACAAAAGATCAAATATCAACTCACTTTATTCAATCTAGTCTTCTTCAATAATTGTCTCGTGTGTTTCGCTGTTTTCTTCTGTTTCTTCACTCTTTCTACGAGATCAAGACCCCTGAAATGACAAAATCAGTGATATGTGCTGGATCACGCATAGAAAAAGAAGATACGTACCTATGAGTAACTCCATCCATCTGATCCATCTTCGCTATTAATGCATCCAAATCTCCCTGAATACAATACACGTTAGCTACATTTGTCCACTTGCAAAATTCATGATGCGTTATGAATAAAAATGTATCAGATAAAAGTGTATACCTTCCGAATTGGTTTGACAGAGATATCTCTGACTGCTCTGAACTGTCCACAATTATTGACATGTTCATTCTCGAGACGAAGATAATTCCAAATGAATCGACGGAAGACCTGAAAGAGAGAGAGCGGTCAGTCTATCTCCCATCCTTCCTTCCTCACTTCTAACGGTGCAGTAATACACATAAGTAGATCAGCATCGAGTGTCCATGCTTCTCCCAGTGATACATTGAGTACCCACGATAGACGGAGGATAAAGTCTTGTACGATTGCACCGTAGTAGTACAACTGAAAAAACGTACCTTACTCATGAACATCCCTTTTAACTCACCTTGTTTCCATAGATCATTTCTTCTCTCAGGAAGGGAGCATCTTTAGGTGATCTAGGATCGATGAGACCTTAATGGATCATATAATCTCACAGAATTATTCTTCCTTCTCACCCCAATCCATGAATACATCCCATAGGAAAGTGTAAGTGAATGAGATGATATAAGATGCAATCCATATATAGAAGAAGGGAGAAGTCGCATTCGGTTCCATTCTCTCGTAGTACTTATTAGCTGCTCCCATTGATACGACTAGGAATGTCGTCGAGTATTTACCCGCATTCGTCTGAAAAGATCAAAGATCAACCTGAGTAATTCCTTCAACCCTTTACTTCCCCTCTTCTTTCCCTCTCAACTGACCAAATGAGGATGGGCTCTTCTCGTGTCTCTGTATCTCCGTAGACATTGAAGGAATCGAACGAGAGCAGGAAGAATACCAACGAATGAACGAATTCCCGATGCAGACATACACATATCCTTCCCTGAGATGGACATTACGGTAAGGGAAGGATTACGATATGAAATAGACTAGACACGGAGTAGAGTACTTACCTGTAGACAGATCGACATATGTCCAGGGCATTTGCACTCCTGATGTAGCATTTATCGTTCGAACATTCATGATTAGTCTGGAAAGAAGGCATTTATCTTATTTCATTTGTTTTTTTTTAAATACATGTGAACTCGGCTCACCCATTATCCCATCCATAATCAATTTCGGTGGCGTAGAAACACAACATATATTGCAAATCCTGAATGGAACGAATAAATAAACAATAACATCCAGGAATATTGAAGAAGCTCAGGGACAGAGAAATTACTTGGAAACTCGTGACAAGAGAATTCATTTGATCTCCCAGCCAGAAATCAGTGAATGTCACGAAGTGAAAAGGAGCTGTGAAACAATTGAAACAATGACGAAGAAGCCAGAAACGAGAATTACGATGGAAGAGATTGTCTGGTCTGAAATGAAAGAGAATTTATATATCCACGTATTTGGTGGATCATCACAGAACGTACTTAGCCAATGGATTGAAGATAAGTATGACACATATGAGAATGAGAATAAGTGGAGGAAGGAAAGGAGGAATGTTCAGAAGATGAGCATACAGATGGGCTAGCACCTGACAAGTTATTTATTCCTAATCACGATACATTTTAATAGACATTTTTTCACTCAAGACAGAGTGACACTTTTATAATTAAATTGTTGAAACATACAGCTATTCCCCATAACATCATCATAAACGCTGCTATCTGCATGACTGTCTGATATGTGAGATGATTTCGTGGATCGACCTGAACATTTCAAGTTAACTATTTTTATTCCTTAGACTGTGTACTTGAACGAAAGAAAGCTGTGCCTCTCACCTCGAAGATGAGTACATGATTGACTCCTGCCTGTGCCCATCCATACATATTGAGGCCACACATGAATATCATGAGAAAAGCAAGGAATGGGCCACGGAAGAGACGGACTGCCACCCATCTGACATTGAATCATGTGAGTTACTACATTTATAACTCCTACCGAATATTACTGCTAATTCTGAATCCATGGCATGTAATCATTACTTCTGACAGTCTCTCTAATAATACTCACTTTGGATTATTGTAGTCAGTCTTGGGTGCCAACCAAGTGAGGACGATAGCCACAAGTAGTACAATAGTACATCCAATGAATAGACCGAGGGAGAATGTCGTTCCTGCTGATTGTTTCTCTGCCAGAGGAGGCACCTGAACACATATTATCATTGAAAATTGTCCAAACAATAATACGAAAGAAAACAAAAGGTATTCCAAGTAATAACCTTCAGTCTCTTCATTCCAGCTTGTCTATTTCCTCCTTCCAATTCATTGATCACTGCAGTTTCGACCTATAATATATTCGTATTCACTCTCCATTCCAAGTCAATCATACCTCAGAGATCAATTTCTCAATGTCTCTATTGAGGAAGAATGAACTCTTCTCCACTTTGTTGATTCTCCATTCCAATCCTTTCTCATTACCAGTCAATTTATCGTGCTTCTAAAATCGGATGTGTCTCGACAGTTATATCAAATAAACAAGCCTTCAAAATCTTTCTGAATCCAGTTGCATTCAATTGTTGATAATTCTGTACTAGAACAAGTGATAGATAGAATTCAGAGAAGGCGAGTTTCAACTGTTGAGCTGTCTTCGTTTGCTCCTTCTGAGCACCATCACGACGACCGAATCTAAGAGAAGAATAGAGAGAGAGAGAGAGGAGGGAGGTGATAAAGTACCTTCTCTTTCTCAATGCTTCTCCTCCATTCTCATCTCCTTCTCCCTTTCCATAGACAACCTTGAACTGAGCAAGTTCATTCTCCAGTTCGTGATACTTTCCTGAACAAAAAATAACGCTAATAAAACTACTTTTATATTGTAATACAGAAACAAATTTTTGTGTTGTATCACATATCGTAATAATTCTTACCCTGAGCCTCAGCTATCTTCTGGGAGAAGAAGAGATTGATAGAAGTGAGTTCCCTCTCACATTCAGCAAAGAATCTTTCATCCATTTGAGCAATGAACTCTTCTCTTTTTACTTCATCTTCTCCCGATGGAACCTGAAACACACGAGGTCGAATGATTATGATCGAGTATGGATCAGATATGTAATGATCAACAAGTTTGATAAAGTTTGAAAATGTGGCGGAACAGGTATCAATAAACAAAGAATAAAAATAGATTGTACCTCCAGCATACATTCATATAGCATATTCTTGAGACTCTCATAATTGATATATTGTTTCCTCCATTCGGGTGTGAGATGAGAGGAGAGCTGCTCTCCGAACTTCATTCTCACTCAAATTAATCAGTATGAGAACAAAATTAATGATGAGCAAGAAAGAGATTTATGAGAATGCTACTAGTATGATATACGTGACGACCTCGGTTCTCTCCATGCGAATCGTTTCACTAGTTAATTACTAACTATTCTCGTCTTTCAAGTGATCCAATATGACTAATCGCCTTGTCGGCCCCACATACCTTAATTATCCAGTTCGGTGTGATTGTTCAATCTCACTGTTCTCCACTCCTTCCGATCCACTCCAACCCAATCCAATCCAGTCAGTCAGTCAGTCAGTCTTTCGTCGTCTCCTACCCCTTCCTGTAATACTGAATATCTCACCACTCGTCCATCTCCAGATCCCAAATCGATAAGAGGTCCCAATTCCTTCGTAGTCAATCCCGTTCTTCCCAATGCTTTGACTACATTGGCCAGTTGATTGGGAGTAGCAGGCACATAGGGAATGCACACTTTACGGAGTGCGGGAGTGAGAAAAGGAATGGCAGCGAGAGAGACAGCGAGACCAATTCCTCCTGCTACTCCGGCCACCAAGAGACCAGCTCGACGATTGGGAGGAGGAGAGGGTTTACCCCCTTCCAATGCTGAGAGAAGAGCACTCTCGGATGACATACCTGCAATCAGACACTGTCCAGTTAGAGGAAAGTAAGTTAGAAGGGGGACTGACAGTGTCTGACTGAAGGGATTGCATCCCACGAGAAAAGAAAAGAGATGAGAAATTGAAGACTCGTGGGGTGCCAGACGGAAAGAGATCAGACAAGCAGAGGAAAAAAGAAGGGAGATAAATAAAGAATTGACTCACTGGGTGGGGAGATTAGTAAGACGGTTGTTGTAGTGATATGGAATGAGAAGAAGAAGTCGCCACTGGAATGAATGTGACAAGGATCTTTCCAGGAAATGGAATTGATTGGATGGACAAGGACCAAAGGGATGAATGTCTCCCCGTTAGTATTCAACACTGATAAGAGAATGGACACGAAAGAGACCGACCTTCTCTATGATGAATTGTACTGCAGAAGGAAAAAGAAACAAATTGACCCGTAGAAGAGATGAGAGCCCCGTGTCCTCTTCGGCTCGGCTCTGCAGTAATCCGATTGTAGAGGATTCAAGAGTCACACTCGCAAAAATCAAAAGTTAACAACAGTAGGAAATAGGATTCCGAAATTTCAAACAATGACGTTATATTCCATGCATCGAATAGATGTATTAGATGTCTCTCATTATGGCAGGACGAAATAGAAGAGACCAAAGATCATGGAAACCAGGAGGAAATCTTTCAAGAATCTGAACAAACGCAGGGAAGCCGCATGAAACTTGTAGAAGTACCACCGTAGTGTTCCTTGTCAAATCGAAGATTGACTTTTCCTAAAATATATATTTTATTTTCTAAAACATTCATCAAATAATGATAATTACTATTCTCAATTCCTTATAACATAATTCACTTATTGAGTCATTGTCAGAAAATTTCTAGAGTGTGTGAAATTAAATTTGCAAATAAGTGTAAATCTCGATCAATCGTGCAAGAATAAGTCTACCGTAATCTTCCTCAACAATTTTTGAAGAATTGATCTGGAATGATTGGCGATATCGCTCGATTTTCGTATCGTGCTCTTCATGATTCCTTCATCTCTGTCGTCCGCAAGATCGATTAAATCATGGCATTCTGTTTCTTCCACTTTGCCTTTTTTGCTTGCTCGTATTCGCTGTTTTCGAAGAGTCTTTCGGAAAGCTTATATATATATTTTTTTCCCTTGCAGGTATGACCTCTGTGCGGGTAATACCTTTGCTTCTAGTTGCTCTCGCAGCAGCCGCCCATGCCGACGTGTTCAGCTGTGGAGGTTTCGTTAAATCGGACGTTCCCATCGACTTCTCGAAGATCAAGGTTTGTTGAACTTATCTCTACTTAGGCAAATAGACTCCATGCAGGTCAAATTGCTCACTCCTGAGGGGCATCTCCGTCATGAAGAGAGTGTGAATGCCGCTAATGGGTATTACATGATTCCCGTATATACCAAGGGCTCATACTCGATTCGTGTTTCCGCACCAGAGGGATGGTTTTTCGGTTAGTTTCTCCGTTCACTTGTCACCCGTTCACTTCTTCTTCTTGTTAATCTTGTTAAATTTCAGAACCGTCAACATTCGATTTCAAGTTGGATGGAGCCACTGATAAGTGCTCGCTAGAGGAAGACATCAACTTTGCCCTATCTGCATTTTCCATTGATGGAGCCGTTCTGAGTCAAAACGGACAAGGTATGGCCAAGATTAAGAGTATTTTGAAAATTGCTCTCAACTTTTTTACGAGACTTATTTCTACATTTCTAATTTTTGTTTTGTAGGTCCGACGGGTCTCACACTTGAACTGCTCAAAGACGGTTCTGCCATTGCATCTACTACTACTTCTGAAGGCGGAAAGTATCGATTCCAGGCTCCTCCCGGTAACCATTCCAGTTACAATAAGTAGTACCGTACTATTTCTCCCAGGAAAGTATACGGTATCGACGGAGAAGGGTGCTGACGTGTGCATCTCGCACGCATCTTCTCATGTGGAAGTTAAATCTTCCCCCGTTAAGGTCGAGCCTCCTCTCAAAATTTCTGGTGAGATTGACTTTTTTAGTGTTGCAAATTTTATTTATGATGTTTGACATAATTTGAACGTATTGTGAAAACAAGATCAATTTCTAATTGCAGGTTATCCTGTCTCCATCAAGGTTTCGTCTCCTAATGGTTCTCTCAAGGATGCCGAGATCGCCCTCTTCTCTTCTGTCGATCCGAAGGTGAGCACAAAAACCCTTTCCTCATCTTGAATGTATCTAATTAATTGCAGCTGTCATCGTGTCGCACTGTCATTGCTTCGGACAAGGCTGTCGAGGGATCCAAGTTTGTGTGCATCCTCGGAAACACTGATTCGAAGGTACGGTATTTGGACCTATCAGTAACTGAATGCGATTCTTTTTTCAGGGTGAAGTGCACGTTCCGTGCATCGCTCCTGGTTCATACCACATCAGACCCGTCTCTGAGGGACTCATCTTCTCGGTATGTTTTTTGTTGTACTTTATGAGAGAATATGCAATGCTCTTTGATTTTTTTCCAATTTATCAGAAAGTCATTAAATATACATAGGCGAAGGAGTATGAACATATCACATATTAGTCATCGTAGACAGGAACAAAATCTTGAGGGCAGCATATTTGAGCTGCGTCGAAACAAGTGAATCCAATATCGCAATTGAAATTATTGTCGCAATTTTGAACAGGTTGATTAACGTCCCCAATAGTAAAGGGGCATATACCGGGGACTAAAATGGGGACAAGATATTGATTATTGTTTGAATTGATACTTACTGGCCTGCACACTGACACATTCTCCTCCCTCTTCACCTCCTGGAATCTTCACATAGACAGAATACGGTTCACACTTTCCATTAAGAGCGGGGCCTGCGATTTTTAGAAATGATGTTGATGAAGAATGGGTGCGATTTCACCTTTAATTGCTTCTGGATGGTTGATGTAGTCAACAACTGGACAACATAAATTGTTCTCCGAGTCGCACATGTAGCCTCTCTCTTCACAATGATTGTCTCAAAAGGGTTTAAGTAATGATTAAAGAGGAAGGAATATCCTACCCCAAGTACATTCTCCTACTGCGATTGATTCATCACATATGACAATGCGACTGTTTGAAATCTTATCAATTGCACTGGATAGGACGGTAGTGGCGAGAATAAGGGTGAAGAGAAAAGAATAGAGCATGATTGGGTATGGGTTTGGTCGAAGGACTGATTGATGAAGGGGGTTTTATCCGCTTCATCCTCCTTTGTTCCACTCTATTCTGGATACAATCCCTTTGCAATCTGCGGAAGGTGTCAGGGATTATGTGTGATCGATAAGAGACAATGCGGATTATTCCCTTCCTTCCCCTTCCTTCCTCCCACTTGATCACCATTCTCATCACTACCAACTGTCAACTGATTGTGATTAGTGTAGAAGTGTGGAAAAGACACATTCGGATGTGGTGACAAGCAATATTTATTCGATTCTACACATGGAATACATTTCAATATGCATATAGAAGAGTTATTCATCGATGAGCGACTTGATGGATGATTACTGTAATTCGAAGGGATTAGATTGAGTTGTACATTGGTGATAGATACCACAACGGGGGCGGCATTCTTGCAGCAGACTCCAGCCACTGGGAAACACGTTGTTCCCGCAGCACATGTGTCAGAAGTGGGACTGCAGTATGCTGGAGTATCTGTCTTTCGGTCCTCGGGGCATAGCATTTCAGCAGGCACTGAATAGAGAGAAATGATAAGCTAATGAGAGGAAAGGAACGTACGGCTCTCGAGGGAGACACATTCGGGGGAAGAATCACTGCCAATAATGTTAACCGGAGTGTACAAGGCCTCGCAGTCGGTACCCTTGAGAGCAGGTCCTGGAGAGAATTTGATGATGGATGTAGGATGAAATAAGTGATACCCTTAATATTAGCCTCGTTCTTGTAATCGACCATGGGACAGCATAAACTGGTAGTGGTGTCACACATGTAACCAGACAGCTTACACGAGTTATCACCTGACGAGAAGAATTACTCTTGAAGATAAGAGAAGATACGCACGATCAGAGCATGGTCCAATGGACATTTCCTCAGTGCAAGTGGGCACTTTGACTAGCTTGAAGGGATCGATTACTCCTGCAGAAGCAACGGAGAGAGAAAGGAGAGAAAAGAGAAGCGAGTTCATGGTTGATGGGCGAAGTCTGGAATAGATGGATGAAATGAGGAGAGAATGAATTGTACACGATGGAATGGTTGAATGGGAGCATTCTTATATCCCTTCCCCCTCTCCCTCCCCTCCCTCTCCTCCTATCTTCTGGGGTCAGAGGGTGTGTCGATGGTTGTGAAGTCAATCTCCTTCCTTTGTCTTTGTGACGACCAATCTGAGTCAGGGGATTACTGTGGATACTTATCGAGAAGTGGCACATTCGGGTCTTTGTTGTTCTTCAGATATCGAGGGATTGAGGAGGGGGATTATCAGGTCGATGGTGATAAGGATGACGGATTGTTGCGAGTAGGCGAGAAAGGGCTTCGTGTGCACATAGGAACGATGCAAAATGAATGAAGAGAATGAATATATAGAGTAAATAAGTGATATATTTCAGCCATCAGTATCCGTGATCAACGTAGTGGATGAGCGAGTGTCGACTTCATTCTCAGTCGGAGGATTCACTGCTAATGGAAGAGTGAAAGTGGGAGATAAACCATTGATTGGTGTTGATGTACTCATCAATGGAAAGGTGAGTAAGAGAGAGGAAGAAGGAGTAGAGATAATGGAATTAATTGCAGTCAGTGGGGAAGACAGATTCGACTGGTTCATTCTCTGTGAGTGGATTGAAGGATGGGAAAGTATCAGTGACTGCTCGTGCCCCTCATACAGCATTCAAGACCCATGATAATCTCCAACTTACTACCACCAAGAGAACCATCCCTGATATCGTCGTTGAAGAGTACGGTATTTTTCTCATGGAATCGATCAATAATTGACTTTTCTAGATTCGAAGTGTGCGGTAGAGTTGAGCGTAGCAGTGAGGGAGGATACGAAGCACTCAAACTCGTTTCGGAGGTTATTTTTTATTGGCCTATTGCTATTTCAATTTGTATTTCTTCAGGCGAAGCCATCTGATATTAAGTCGATTCGTCCCGATGCCAAGGGTGAATTCTGCAAGTTCGTCCCGCCTGGAAAGTATTCCATTGGGGTAAGGTAGTCGATTGAGTATGGATAAATGAATTGTCATTGCAGCCTGTCGCTTCCGAATCATCTCTCGCTCCTTCGAATACGGTAGTGGATGTGAGGTAGAGAGAAGAATGGAGAGGGAACGGAAGGATAATGGGATGATTTCAGTTCCGCCTCCGATACGACCCTCCAGTTCACTCATTTCAAGACTGATGCTGAAGTCAAGTTCACTTGCATCGGTCAGTTGGATGATTCCCCAATGCACTCATTCCATTCCCATATTCAGGTCCCTGTGATTCCATCTCCCTCTCCCTTATCTCTTCTCGCACTGGCAAGTCAGTCGCCACAGCGAAGGGAGTCGATCATTTCATCTTCAAGGATGTCTCTCCCGGAAAGTATATGGGTACGGTATATCCTACCATACTCTCATCATACCGTAATCTCTTGTAGTTCGTCTCCCCGAGGGAAGTCGTGCGTGTTGGGAGAAGGAGGAAGTGGTACTTGAAGTAGGACAGAAGAAGCCAATTGCTGCTCAATTCGTCCAGTCTGGATTCACTGCACTACTCTCACTCTCCCATCCAGCAACCATTGTGAGTGAGGAAGAGAAGGGAAGAGATGACAGAATCTCTTTTAGGATTGGCAACACGTGGATCAGAAGGCAGCGAAGGGATCGATAGAAGGAAAGAGAGGATTGAATACTCTCTGTCTACCTGCTGCTGGAGGATATAAGATGCAGGTGAGGATGAATAGATGGAGAAGGCATCTCGGCAGTTCTATACAACAAGGGGGGGGCAGGCATGAAATGTGAGCAGACTGAGCGCTGAGCAATGACCCTAAGTGCCCTAATCTTAATACACTCTAGATCTCATCGTGCATGGTCTTCGATAAGCCATCCCTTTCTCTCACTGTTCCTTCTGATATTCGTCTCGAGAGTTATGCTGTATCTGCCATTGTTGGAGGAAAGATCAATGGGGCTGTGCCTGGAACGAAGATTGCTGTCAAGTATGATGTACAACGAAAGATCCATCAATAATAGATTCGATTCCAGATCGATGGCTGGCGATCGCGAGATTACAGTAGATGCATCAGGGTCGTTCTCTTTCCAGGAACCATTGACGAGTGCTTCCCAGAAGGTAAGTGAATGGAGACAGGAACAGAGGTGATTGGTCCCTCTTCTCTCTTTAGTTAGTCCTCACTCCTCTCTCATCCACTCATCTCTTCACTCCCTTCTCTCACTCATTCATCTTCGATGGAGAATGTGAACAGAAGATTGTCCAATTCGAATCTGCCAAGGCAAGGAAGGGAGGGGATGGGAGAGGGAATAGTCCATCCATTGTAGGGAATCTTCATCGAAGGATCAGTGACTCCCATTGTGGAAGGAGTAGAGATTGAAGCTGTTAATAAGAATGATAAGAGTGTACTCAAGGCAAAGACTGACAACAATGGAAAGTATAGGTGAGTGAATGGGGAAGAAGGGAGAATGGAGTGAGGGATCAATTGTAGAATCGGTCCCATTCGCCGTGCTGAGGATATGGAGATTACTGCGACTAAGGTGAGGAGATGGAAGGAAATGGAGGAAGAATCAATGGGAGTTAATTACAGGATGGTTATGCTTTCGCTGAAGGAGGAAAGCATGGAGATCTCAAGAGTATCAAACTCAGCCAGCTAACTCTCACTTTCGTTAGTTTTTTTCATTATTTTATATATTTGTCTCAATAAATAAATTTGGTATTCAGGAAGACAAGGCGACGGGGGAGAAATTGGACGAAGTGATGTTGTATGTGAGAGGAACTACAGGAGAGAAGAAGACTGCACATCATAGAGTGGAGAAGGATGGACAGATTAAATTGACTGCACTTGTGAGTAGATGGAGATGGAGAGAATGAATGAGTCCATCTCTCCCCCTTGAGGCTCCCGGTACATTCATTCGTGTTGTACTACAAGAGTATCAATTCGATCCCTCTACTATCACAGTGAATACGAAGGAAGGAGAACATGATGAGAAGACCATTAGGGGAACCAGAAATGCTTACAGGTCTTATTTTTGTTCTCTGAAATTTGTACTTTAATTGTTATTTACAGTGCGTTCGGAGTAGTTCGTGAGATGAGTGGAGCTCCTCTGAGGGAAGTGAGAGTGGAAGCACTCTCGGAACAATGTGATCAACACCAATTGGTTGCCATGACGAAGGATGATGGATCATTCAGAATTAGAGGACTCAAACCAGGATGCAGTTATAAGTAAGTGAAAAGGACTGGAGCTGACTAATGATGCATTCCCTTGCAGGATTGGAGTGAACGGTGTGGAAGGATCTCCTGCTCCTCATTGCTTCCCCTCTTCATTCAATGTCAAGATGACTGATACAGATGTCAAGGGACTCGAGATGGTAAGTGAATGAGAGAATATTACAGGAAATATGCATGATGGAGATCCCCCGACTGATACTATGTCTGATACGAGTGGATTTGTTGTGCATGGCATCGTCACATGGGAATATTTATCAGAATGAGAAGGCTACACAGTAACGGAAATACAATTGATGGAGAAAGAAACCGTATTGAGGAAGGTGACGCGTAATTTGAAGAGTTTTGCAGTGGGGGAAGATAGATCAGATAGGGGTCAAACAATTGGGAAACTAACGGGCAGTTGGTTTGGGAGTGCTGATACTTTCAATCTCGATTGTTATATTGTTTGAATTGGTTTGATCGGTAGGAATAAGATGATATTGTTGTTGAATGGAAGGAAGAGTTGAATGAGGAATAGATCCTCTCCATCTACTCATTCTTCCTCTATCCTTATTACCCACTCCAAGAGGAAGAGTAACTGTCTTTCGAGTGGGAAGAGCAGCTTCTCCAATGGTCGATCCACGATGTGGAGTCACTCCCTGTAGAGTGACTACACGGTGGATCTGAAGGAATATCGATTGGTGAGAGACAATCACGAATTCAACTACTACCGTTCCCACAAATACATGCCGAAAAGGGATCTACTTGGTAGCGTAAGCAGGTTAGAAGGTGTCGAGTCGATGATACTCAGCCAATGGTCGAGAAGGAAGAGCTGAGATTGAAGGAGGAGAAACCAGAGGACGATTGGAGGATGGAAGAGAGGATGAGAATGAGAGACGAAGGAGAGATGAGATCTGGAGGGAAGAAGAGAGAATGGAACATGCAGTGATTGATTGATACAACTAGAGGAAAGAATGGAATGAGTATGCACCAAAAGGAATAAGCAACGTGCTGTGAATCTTGCATGGAATGTGAGAATGTATGGACTAGACCAATGGAATGGACTCGACAGGACGAAATGGAAATACCTCAGTTCGAACGACGGAAGAGAGAAGAAGAAGAGACCAAGGAGGAAAAAGAGAGACGAAATCAGTGATGATCCATCGATGATTGAGAGTGAAGAAATAACCAGATGATTGACGAGGAAGAGAATGAATGAGATACTCAAAGAGAAGGAAGAGAAGGATTGAGAGTGAAGAATAGTATACCTGAACGGTAGCAGAGAGCAGAAGTCCAAATGAGAGAAGGAGAGAAACGATGATGAGAGAACGTTCGTTCGTCTACAATGATGAATGGGATGAATGAAGGGGAGGAGATAATTACCTTCCTCCTCTTCTGTAGTGATTGCATCTGTGCAAGAATGAGGACTGAAGTACCAGCCACAACTCCCGTTGCTGCTGTATCCACGATTAGATGAAGAACAGAGAGACCTGGCTGGAATGAAGGGATGGATTGGAAAGAGAAGAAGGGAGGAGACACTCACGTAGGGGATTGTCCTTTTGTAGTCCATTGCAAGAACGGGAGGTGATGGAATGTATTTGACAAGAGAGATGAGGAGATGCCATGTGAGAGGAAGAGGAAGAAGAAGAGTAGAGAAGAGAAGGACATAAGTGAGATAGTGGAGAACTGTCTGGAAGGGAAGAAATGAAAAGATGAATACGAGGGAGGGAAGACTCACGAAGGAATTGTAGAAATAGATAGCGAATACTCGATTGATGTTGATGGCCATGATCGAAAGAGCTTGTGCCTGATGAAATCGATGTGAATCTTCCATTCAAGTAGAATGTTCGAAAAAGATTTACTCACATGTTGAGTATAATGGTAAAGAAAGTAGAGTGGAGTGAAGGTGTATTCGAAGTCGCCGAAATTATCGAGGACCCATTGACAGAGAAGAGAAAAGGACGTTACTCTCATGAGAAGAGCACGAGAGATAAAGTAGACAATGTTCTGAGATGAATGATGATTGAAGGAAGGGAGGAACAACCAACTTACAATACACGAATGAACGAAAAAGAGGAGATAGTAGGAAGAACGGAGTTGGAAGGATCTAAAGGAATTTTTGATTGAATGATTGAGAGAGAAGAATAAGGCACTCACTTGAAATAAACGATGAAGAAGAGAGTATAAAGGACCATTGAAGGAATAGCAATGGAGAATTCAATGAAGAGTTCGAGATCAGTCGAAGTTGAAGTAGAACAGAGTGGAGGAGGAGATGAAGAGTTCATGATGATGATCTTGTGATGGAGAAGGAACTGAAAGAGAATAGATTGGAAAGGAAATTAAAGATTGAACGAATGCAATGAACGGCACAATTTATGCCTTGCGGTTCATAATCCAAAGAATGGAGTGAAAAAATAGTGGAGGAAAAAACGGACGAAGGGGGGCAAATGGGGTTAAGGGAGAGGAGAGTGGAGCGATGAACTTAGTTGTAGTTCCAGAGGGTTCGCACGAGAATGTTTTAAACTATGTCGTTTAAACGGGCATCCTTGCATTCATTGTAGAAGCCTTACCTTTTGTCTCTCTTTTATGTCCATCAAAGAGAGAATTCTCTCATTTTGGCACGATTTGTGAAGCCTTTTGGTGTCTAATTACATCTGGGGAGAGAACAAAGGAAGGAAGGCAAGAATGAAAAGAGTTGATCTATTGGAAAGATAAAGAGGAGTTTAGGCTTCCTAGATTACCACGAATGGAGGAAAGTCGGAGGTCAACCTATTGAAAGATTCATAAATGTGGGAATCTTTCTTCTTTTGATGAGGGGAATGAATCAAAGAGATGGAAAGAGAAGAGGGGAGGAGGGGAGTCATATGTGAGCGTGAGACGAATAATTGAAGATTATTGCCCATGAGTGTAAGAAAACAGAAAACGATGCTGGTTTTCATCAAGAATATTTGTCGAGTAGGCACGTCTCTATTTTCAGATGGGATATTATTGGGAGAAGAGTACATAAATGGAGACAGAGAAATTATAAGAGAGTGAGGGAGCATAAGTAAAGAGAACATAGGTCATAATCTACTCTATAACTTTAATTGCCTGAAGGGTCCACTTTTCGCAGTTTTTTTTTTCGTTAGATGATCTTTGCGGGAAACGTTGCGAAGTGACATTTGTGTTTGTTTGGCGGCTTTTCGCATGTTGAAGGTCTGACGTTTACGACTGTTGAATACAAAGAAATAGTGAGAAGTTAAAAGAGGAAGAGGAGATGGTAGAGTGAAATGAAATCTCGAATGGAAGAATAGGAGGAAGAGAGAGGGAGAGGCGGTTGGGCAGAGGGTGTGGAAATGAACGTTCCGTTTCCTTCCCTTTCCCATTCCATTCTCTCATTGTTTTATGAGTGAATAAGTGAGAGATGGAAGGGAGAGGTGGATAACGAATATCCATGAGGATAATGGGATGATATTAACGAGAATCATGTAGGAAGGAGAATAGTGGAAGGAAAACGAGACCTGTGGTTTCACAGTTGGGAATTTCTTTGGAGAAGAGAAAGGTAAAGAATCTTCTGAGGAGATAGACAGGAAGGAATTCCGAATTCGATCTAATAGCTCACTCTTGTTAAAATGCAGGAAACTTGCCAATTAAAGTGAGATGTAGAACTGTCTGGCGGTAGGGAAGAGGAAAAAGTAAATGGATGAACTAATTGGAAATGGATGGGAGGAGTTGAGAGAGAAAGAGGGCAACATGAGATGGATTGTTACTCATAGAGAGTCGTGTTCTTCTCGGTTGAGATAGAGACCAAAGAAGTGAAACAAGACTGAAATGTGATATGGAAGATGAGTCAGTGAGAAGAAGTCTCACACTGACTGGGGGAGGGGGGTGGAAGCCCCAGAATAGGAATGGAAAGGGAGGAGAGGAGGGGAGGGGTGGAAATAATATGGTAGCAGAAACGGAATCTGAGAATCATCACGCAACTACTACGGGAATGATTTAAGAGTGAAAGAGTGATTGGAGAAAAGGAGAAAGAAAATGGAGGGAAGGAGGGAGAAGGACCTCCTCGAAGAGATTGTGATTGGAAGAGGAAGAGGAAGGAAGGAGAGAATATTGAAGAGAGGGTGGAAGGGACTTGTCTACCGAAGAGAAGAAGAAGAAGAATAGAAGGAGATACTAATACCGATGGAGACTGAATAATCATCTTAAACAGACTGAATACATAGTTCGTAGAACTGAGATGCATTCGTCTATCCACATGTCCGTCACTCACAGTTCATTTGTAGTGTTGTCGCGATTGAAAAGAACCGGTTTTCTATGCGCCACAGATGTTGAAAATTTAGTCTCCTCCTTCTTCCTTCTCATTCCTCTTTCCCTTCTGTTCTCCTTTAATCTTTCGTCTCCTTTGGTATTTTCCACATTCTCGCTGCTTATCCCATCTCTCTTATATCCAATTCAATTCGGGGACGGTTCCATAAAATAGGAATTGTTAGTAATAGTTGTTCGATTCAGTATTGAAGTTAGCGTTTGTTTTCCGTGTGAGTGTGGTAGTTCATGGGATTGAAAATATCAGTGAAGGAGGAAAGAGACAGACGAAGGAGTCAAAACATGCATACAACCAAAGAATGGTGAATATGGCATGTGAATTTTGAAGGTGTCTAGTGGATTTTTCGTCTGCGATCATTCATTGTGTACATAGCTGAAATGAAGTTCCTCATTTCTCCACCCTCAGTTTAAGTCTCCTTCCAATTTAGAGGGAAGGAAGTATCTAGTATATTAGGAATGAAAAAATACGAAAAAATGTAGAGCGAATCAGATGAAGAGAATAAGAGGGGATGATAAATAATCGGATTATGGGCAATAAAGTACACAATCTCTTGGATGGACAAACTATTGACGTCGACCGATTAACCGACTGTGGTATTTCTTATTGAAGAAAGACAGGGACCAAATACTGTTGAGGGAGGAGGGGTCTGAGTAATGTGAGAGATTGTGAATAAAATAAAGGAAGAAGGGAATTGATTGGGATGCATCGGAAGATAACTGTAATTGTAGCTATGTGATGCAGTTCGTAGACAGAGTGAAGAATGAGATTGTCTGAGGGGGAGAGGAAGGGAAGAGGATAGAAGGGAGGAGGAATGCTCACACTTGGATGATCATGAGCGAGGAAGGAGAATGGGAACATGGGCAGAAGGTAGAGGTAATTTCACAGAGTAAATACGTGCCAGGAAGTTGAGCAATGTGGAGAAAACGAAGAATAGGACACGAGGGTGTAAAATTAGCCAAATCTGTTATGGAGCTTGCGTGAATTCTGAGAAAGGAAAGAGTTCAGATGAATAAAAATACTCCCTGATTCACCCCTTGACGATCGATTTCATGGTTTTCAAATGAAAGAAAGAATGGTTTCAGGTTGCTGCTCCGATGGACGAAGGAGTGGAATTACTCGTTGATATTGATGTTATCCTTCCTCCTTCGACTTCCAGACCTCCACTCAGAGTGAGTAAATGGAAGGATCAGTGCAATGAGAGTTAAATGGACAAGAATGATAAATGATTCATTATAGATCACAGTGCTTCGTGATGGTCACAGTCAAGTAGCCATGCAGACCATTCCTGCTCCCGTAAGTACTCCTCATTCTTACTCTATTATCATTCCAATTGCCCATAAGTACTCATCTCATGTGTTCAGGTTGGTATCTTTACTCTTCGATCGATTCCCCGTGATGGTTCATCATACATTGTTCGTGTAGAGGCAGATCGTACCTCATCTTCATCTGTCTCATTCTCTCCTATCGAAACTCCTTTCGTTGCCGATTCACCCGTTAAAGTCATCAATGTCACTCTTCATCCCTCTAGAAGCACCACTGAGGTACGGGAATTGACTAGTGAGATTGAGAGAGATGGCCTTATTTGCAGGTTGAGATCTCTAAGAGTTCGATCATTGCATTCGTTCTCTTCGGTCTTCTTGCCCTCTTCATTCTCAATCCTCAAGAATGGATGGAACGATTCCGAAGTGTTTATTCATCCATGCAGAGAAGGGGTTCGCAATCCTCTTCTTCTCAATCAGCCAATAAGAAGAGAAAGTAGACCCACTTTAGTACAATTAGGTATATCTCTAAAATGTTCATTGCATCTCATTCCATTCCAAACCCTTCCTGCTAATAATTTTGTTTAATATTTATTTCATAGATTTTTATATATATAAATATTTTTCCACGTTGTTGATTATCACCATGCCGTTTTGTGATAAGTCTTGTACTTCTCTGACCTAGTCGTGTCTTCGATAAAAGTATTCTCCGATTTTCGAATTTCGACAATGAGAACTAGCAAGTTCGTTTTAAAACGCGGTCTGCGTAAGAACGTCGGAGGGGTGGCACAGTAGCTCAAAATGGTCCCTGGGGGTTTATACTTGGTGGGTAGACTCCCTAGGGGTGGGACACACTTCAGCCAAAAATTTGACCCCAAAAGTTGATCTTTGATCTTTGAGATCGAAATAATTCATCTTCATTTTAACCTCTCATGTTATATACCATTCGATAGAGCATCAAAAGTTATGTAAAAATCCGAGTTTTCGTTATCCTAGCATTTTCCGTTTTCGAAAAAATCGATAAAATGTGAAAAAAAGTGCAAATTTTCACTATTCAAGAATTTTTAAAGACACTTTCTTACGATTAGTCAGTCTTGCCATTTCGATATTATAGGTAAAAAAGGATGCTGAATCTATAAAAAAAATTTCATAATTGTTGCACATGCCCAAATTAGTCAAACTTTCAAAAAACTAGTACCCGATCCTCGACGCAGGTTCGAATCCTGCCGACGGATAATCTTTTGCCGGATTTTATTTCGACCCAAAATGATGTTTTTTCGACGTGAATTAACTTTTACAATGTTAGTGAGTAATATAGGCGATGTTTTGCCACTTTGCAAGGAAAATAGTTGTCATTCCTCTCAACGACTTTTTCACATAAGGGTCCCCCTTATGTGAAAAATGAGGTTTGAAGTCCGGACGAAATTGAACCTCAGAAGCGAGATACGGTAAGTAGCACTGTTAGAAAATATAATTAGTGTTTCTGAAATCGCCATCAGGCATGATATTTGGGTCAATTTCGTCATGACTTCAAACCTCATTTTTCACACGGGGGGACCCTTATGTGAAAAAGTCGTTGAGAGGAATGACAACTATTTTCCTTGCAAAGTGGCAAAACATCGCCTATATTACTCACTAACATTGTAAAAGTTAATTCACGTCGAAAAAACATCATTTTGGGTCGAAATAAAATCCGGCAAAAGATTATCCGTCGGCGGGATTCGAACCTGCGTCGAGGATCGGGTACTAGTTTTTTGAAAGTTTGACAAATTTGGGCATGTGCAACAATTATGAAATTTTTTTTATAGATTCAGCATCCTTTTTTACCTATAATATCGAAATGGCAAAACTGACTAATCGTAGGAAAGTGTCTTTAAAAATTCTTGAATAGTGAAAATTTGCACTTTTTTCACATTTTATCGATTTTTTCGAAAACGGAAAAAGCTAGGATAACGAAAACTCGGATTTTTACATAACTTTTGATGCTCTATCGAATGGTATATACCATGAGGGGTTAAAATGAAGATGAATTATTTCGATCTCAAAGATCAAAGATCAACTTTTGGGGTCAAATTTTTGGCTGAAGTGTGTCCCACCCCTAGGGAGTCTACCCCCCAAATATGAACCCCCAGGGACCATTTTGAGCTACTGTGCCACATTCCCTCCAGATCCCGACGTTCTTATGGAGACTGCGTTTTAACTCAACAATTCAAAACGAAACATGTTGAAAATGTGTTTCGACGCACAACTTAATGTCTAATCCGCGAAATGTATTATCCTGAGCCGGTACAGAATGTTTCGATACTTGTGTTGCTCTGTCCATGTCGTGCTTCCCCCATCAATATACATGAATGAGATGAACCTTTTATGAGCTCACATTGGCGTCAATTTTGGATCACTCAAAGTTAGTAGAACAACAGGATCTTGTGTGGAGCAAGTGATATGTAACATGTGAAGTAGAGGCCACTATTTGTTCAGCGGCGGGGAGTATCACCCTAAGATGGCTCCCTTTGGCTCATACAATACAGATACAATCACGAACACGAGTGGATGGATGGTAAAACATTCGGTGAGTATGGGCGTACGTACCATGTTCAGATGACAATCATGGACAAACACAAGCCTAGATTTCGTTGTTCAATCAAAGTAGGAAAACATCTAGGCACAGATAAGAGCGTCAACCAACCTATCAAGGGTCGATCCTAGAATGCAAAAAAACCTACTTACAGATCTTGAGGTGATGTGTGGGGTCACAACAACATTGAGATGGCAGATGATACACAGCGAGTGTATGGGAATACAGTAATATGGGTGGAACAATTCTACAAGTTCAACAACGTCCCGTAGGCGCACGAGAGCTGAGAGCAAGAGGGGGACAACAAAAGAACACGGGTATACAATTACTTCTCAGAAGAAACATTCGTATAATGCGCGCGCTTTCCCGTATTGCTATGATTACAGTTGAGGAGAACGAATGCTAGGTCAGCTGCGACTTGGCTGCCGAGACTATGTACAACCAATGAGCATAGTAATTCTAGGGCGACAAGCTAAGTAGGGTCGACAGCGGGGTACACACCGAAAGAAAGGTAAAGGATAATAATTAGAAGTGGAAATATAGAAATTGAATTGAAATCAAAGTCACTGAATGTCATCAAATTCCAGGAATTAAATACGCAAAATGCACAAGAACATACAACAGATAAGCTAGACAGGAAATCGATACTTCGACATCTAGTCTCAAAAAATTAGAAAGATTTCTAGCACAAGGTTTGCGGAAGAGCACGAATTCCTTATTAACAAACAATTGGATGGTAGATCAAATGTGGAACACCGCAAAGGAAATTAGAGTAAGAGAAAGTTCAACGGGATTTGAAGGGGACTTAGGTACAAAAAATTAAATTACAATAAGCAACCTTCGAAGTTTAGGCGGTTTCCTCGGTCTTCTTAGTCTGCTGAGCAGGCGCAGCCAGACCATCCTCCACGAGCTGGAAGTCAGCAACGTACCTGCAAGGACAACCAATAAATCAACCAAATTTTTTTTAGAAAAAACTTACAGCTTGGGGTCGACAGCCTTGGGGATGGGCTCGATGTGCGTGCGGAGCTCGTTCTCAATACGACGAAGAGTGTGGCGATCCTCGTAAGTGATGAGGTTGATGGCAATACCTAGATGACCGAAGCGTCCAGAGCTGAATATCGATTATTATAACAAGAAATACCAGATAAAATATATCCACACTAAATGAAAGATATGCTCAGATAATGTAGATAATACAGCACGGAATTCTAAGAGCCCAATGCTATCATCATTGCATAAGAGAAAGCTAATATTAAACGAACAATTTTTGTTAACTGACCGTCCGATTCTGTGAAGATAAGTCTCGGCGTTACGAGGGAAGTCAAAGTTGATAACGACGTTAACAGCCTGGATATCGATACCACGAGTGAGAAGATCAGAGCAGACGAGATTACGGCAATTTCCCTGCAAAGTAATTGTTTAAAAAATATACTCATTTATGGCATACCTGACGGAAATCGTGGAAGACTCTGTTGCGATGGTTCTGGGCCATCTTTGAATGGATGTAATAGCACGAGTATCCGAGCTCAGTGATCTTCTTGGCGAGCAGCTCAACACGCTGGGTGCTGTTACAGAAGATGATAGACTGGTTGATTTGCAACTGAAAAGAAAACTAGGTGTACCAGAAAATGCCGACATGTCGATACCTTGCGGAAGAGAGTGTTGAGGCAATGGACCTTCTGCTTCTCTTGTACGTAAGCGTAGTACTGGGTAACTCCGAGAAGAGTGAGTTCCTCCATGAGATTGATCTCGTACGGCTTGCGCATATGTTTCTTCATGAACTCGGAAACTGTGAGAGGGAACGTAGCAGAGTAAAGCATGATCTGGCGCTGCTTTGGCATGAATGCGATGAGACGATCAAGAACTCCCTGAAATGAAGGAGTTAACTTGAACAAAAAAGGATTTAAATAAATATGAAATACGGAGCACTCAGATAATGTAGATAAATCAGCAGTGTATGCTAAGAGCCCAATGCTAACATCATTGTACATGTGAAAAATTCAATCATAGAAAATAAAGCTTACTTGGAAGTCTTGGGAGAGCAGCTTGTCAGCCTCGTCGAGAACAAGCACATTGCATTCCTCAACATTGGCGACACCCTTCTCCATGAGATCGAGGATACGTCCGGGGGTAGCAATGACGAGATGGACGGTTCCGTTGAGACGCATAATATCGTCACGAAGATCAGTTCCTCCAGTGGTGACCATGACCTGTAGATGCAAATAAATATTTGAATAATTAATAGTAATCTCACCTTCAGTTTGATGTGCTTGCTCAGCTCGACGCAGATTTGAGAGGTTTGGAGAGCCAGCTCTCTCGTCGGAACGATAATCATCGCCTGGATCTTCTTCTTGTTCGGGTCGATTTTCTCAATGACGGGAATGCAGTAAGCTCCAGTCTTTCCAGTTCCGTTCTTGGCACGAGCGAGAATATCTTGGCCTAAAACAAGATGGTATTCCAAATGAAACAAAATGTATTTGAAATAAATAAGAAATACGGAGTACTCAGATAATGTAGATAAATCAGCAGCGTATGCTTAGAGCCCAATGCTAACATCATTGTACATGTGAAAATAGCCAGGCGAAGGTTTCGGACTAGATTGCAAACTAACTAACCAGACATCGCAATTCCAATAGAAGCTTCCTGAATAGGACTGGGCTTCTCCCATCCCTTCTCGAAGATGCCCATCAAGAGATCTCTGCCGAGGCAGAAATCCTCAAAGTCGATGCCCTTCGTCTCCGTAACATCCTGAAAACAATAGTTCTGTACAAGTAACGATGACAACAACTAGAAATGAGAAAAAAACCTAGACTCACAGCAGTCTTGAAGCGCTTGTCCTTGGGCGGCAGGTTAAGATTCTGCTTCCACGCCTGGTCTTCGCCATTGGTAGCAACCTCCATTTTGAAACACTTGCGAGTATCTGAATAAAAAATGGAGTATGTTTAAAAGGGACGATGACAAAACGCGACCGCGACGCGCAAAATTTCGATAAACACAGTGTTAACATCATTCTTAAGGTATACAAGAACGATTATAGTCTCTGTGATATGGGGAAATTGTATTTGAGTAATAAATTTAATAATGACAAAAACTAGGAAAAAAAAGACTCGAAAATTTGAAGGGAAACGGGCCTTCGAGGGGACTCTATACAGTATACTTTGATGAGCAAGATTGCTAAATTGCGCGCTGTTTGAATTCGAATATAGGGAGACTTGATTCTACTTTTGATCGAGAATTTGTTTATTCCAATCTAAAAGTTATGTTTTCTCTTTTTACAAGATAAAATCGAGCGTTCGCATTGGTTGTCGCGGTGTGAGGAAGTCAAAGCGATGATGGATTACGAATTATTTTATCCGCAACCCCCTGGGAAAAGTTTAGCAACGCGAAAAACGGCAACAACGAATGAGAAAACTAACAGATAATCAAAACACAAAAACGAAAAGTCACGAAAAAAGTAAAGGAGTACGGTAGCGTGGTGAGAGCCTAAATGCGGGAATTCAAATCATACCGTAACGTAGAGTTGAGTCAGACAATTTAAATTAAACAAATGAAATTAATTAATTATTTAAATAGGACAACTAAATAATGATGAAATATGTGACGAATTAGATTAATATCTCTTCTTCAAGTAAAATGCCACTGTGCAAATATTACTTTTAAATAGGATCTTCACCTGGGAATAGAAATGTATAATCATAATACATTTCTATAAAATAATCAGCATGTGATGAAGGCAAATTCCAGTGAAATTTAAGAGAATTATTATGTAAAATCGTATCATATCGATAGATAACATCTCGATGAATAAGTCTACCGTAGCCTGCAAGAGCCATGGTCGAGGCTCTTTATTTTTTTGGATATTGCATATTTGATATTTAGATAATCTAATTAAATCATAAATAAATGAATAAAAATTGTCTCAGATATATTGATCAGAAAACACAAGATGGGCGGAACAACAATTACCTACATCGAACACTACAATCTATCGTAGATAGTTCATGGTTCAACTTTGGGAATTACAACTGCGTAATGGCTCAACCTTTCAACTCGAAAGCCAGTTTGACCAATTTTAATGCTTTCACATAGTTAATAAATTCACTACTTCAATTTAACCGTCAGAGAAGTATCTATGATAGATGATATTTATTTATCGTACAACAATGGATGAGGGGTTGAAACGGCTAGACCATTTTCAACGCCGTGTTGATTAGGGGAGATATATATTTCGATAAATATATTTCGAATTCGGATGAAATTGAGATTGAAAATCATAAACATGAATATTTATGGTCCACCACTTTTATCGTGCATTAGCTAGCTGAGATAACCGAAAATGAAGGACAATGAGACGCCCAGATTGAAGCGAGAAGAAGAAGAAGTGGATAATGATGAAAATGAATGACTAATTCATTCAATGATTGTTCACTATCCATGAAAATAGTAAGTAAATAATAGAAAGAAAAAGATGAATGGGAGGATTGACCTGCAATCACTTTCCCTCTTCTCCCTCTTCCCATTAAATGTCCTTGATTATCACTACAGATCTATAGATAGGAAGGAGAACCCCTCCAGACACTTCTACACTCTACCTTATTTTTGTTCTCTGACTGTGAAGTGAAGATTGATCTACCATCTCTAACTAGCCTTTCTCCATCTTTCCTTCCTATTCCTCTCACTCTAAAATGCCCTACTCTCTTTTCTTTGTTACTTCTCATGTCACTCTGTCCTTTCAATTCAAGTCTACCATCAGTCTTCTCCTATTACCCTATCCACTCCTTTTCTCATCCTTCCATGCCGACAGTTTCCTTCTCAGTTACCTCAATTTCCTTCCTCTTCTTCTTCTCAAACCCATTCTAACCCCATCCCATTACCATTCAATCGTTGCCTACTGTGATTACTGTTTCTATTCTTCTTCATTCTATTCTACATGAACTCTCTAAGAGAGAGAGAGCTTCGATTCCTCAGTTTTTGATCTACTTCTAATTGTCAACAGTGTTTATCATCTCGTAGTGTTCATTTGGGTGTGGTTCCATTTCTCTTCAGTCTCCCTTTTCCTTCCTTCATTTGGTCGTTTTCTCTAGTAGATCACAGTAAGAGTGCAATTCTTGCAAGGTCACCATATGGAAAATACACTGATTGAACATTGAAGAGTCTGCCAATTGTTTTCATTTGGGGGACAGACTCATTCCTCTTGCTATTCGACCCCCAGGGAGAGAGAGAGAGAGAGAGAGAGAGAGATCTTCTCTCAATTAATCCAGTTGTCTACCGTAATCATTACAATGACAGTATTCCCCCGTAGGCGATGTTCCTCTCATCATTCGTTTCAATCAGTCTCTTTCCATGGTTGGTCATGCGAGACAAAGCCTTCCTTCTACCTCCTTCCCTTAGTCCGGTTTACTCTCATGGCAATAGCCACACATTAGACATCCGATCCATCATACTTCCGCTATTATTGATCCATCTCTATGACAGTTCTCATTCGATAGATACAGTACCCCTCTTCCTTCCGATGATATCATTAAACTCCTGCTCCCGTCCACTCTTTTTCTATTTCTAATGCAAGCATTCTCTCGCAATTGAACCTCATCACTTTTTGTCAGTCCTTTTCCTTCTTCAATAGTTGTCTCTCTCTCTTCTTCTTCTTCTCTCACTTTCTCTCCTAATCTAAACTCTCTTATTTTCCTTCATTCCTTTTTACTGTTCACTTTGAGACGATTGCCCTTTTCTCGGCACCTTTCAACCTATTCTTCTTCATCAATTCATTATCTTTTTCTGTCATATAAAGATATGAATCTCGTTCTCTTCCATTGTCAAATTTCCTTTTATTCCATCTCATTTACCGCGGGTCTCCTGTAAGAAAGTAGGAAGGCGTTCGACAGGAAAAAAAAATAATTTTTCACCGATTTCGTTGAAACTTGGTATACTGGTTGGGGTGAGGGTCTGGAAAACGTTGATCCACTTTGTTCGACGAAATTTGCATATTATGCAAATTTTGGACCTCTGACTTTGAGAGGCTGTATCTGGCTCTGTTTTTGAGCTATTAAGTTCTAACCGGTGCAGATCGATCGGTAATCAGCCTATTTACATATTACTCAATTGTGATCACATGCTAAAATGCGCTCTTCCATGTGTAATTCCTGGAAAAATGAATTTTCGAGTACATTATGCAAATTTTCTCGAAATTTTTGTTCAGTGATCACGAATTTTATTTTTGGGATCGATTCCCCATACCCGAATCTACATGACCTAATATTTCATTAGTCCCAACTCGTGTCGCGCGATAGTGCTACTGTACAGGAGAGACCTGGACTTTGCATTATTTTCGCTAAAATCACGTTTTTCATATCTCAAAAACGGCTGTATTTGAGCACTCGGGCTACTAGACCTTTCTTATAGAGCTAGCTGAGATGATCGATAAATGTGTTTAAATTTTTGAATTTGCATAAGTTTGTACCGAGGTACACTCAAAAACGTGATTTTAGCGAAAATAATGCAAAGTCCAGGTCTCTCCTGTACAGTAGCACTATCGCGCGACACGAGTTGGGACTAATGAAATATTAGGTCATGTAGATTCGGGTATGGGGAATCGATCCCAAAAATAAAATTCGTGATCACTGAACAAAAATTTCGAGAAAATTTGCATAATGTACTCGAAAATTCATTTTTCCAGGAATTACACATGGAAGAGCGCATTTTAGCATGTGATCACAATTGAGTAATATGTAAATAGGCTGATTACCGATCGATCTGCACCGGTTAGAACTTAATAGCTCAAAAACAGAGCCAGATACAGCCTCTCAAAGTCAGAGGTCCAAAATTTGCATAATATGCAAATTTCGCCGAACAAAGTGGATCAACGTTTTCTAGACCCTCCCCCCAACCAGTATACCAAGTTTCAACTAAATCGGTGAAAAATTTTTTTTTTCCTGTCGCTAAAGGCTCTCATTCTCCTACGTTTTTACAGGAGACCCGTGTTACAGTGTAATCTCCATAGTTGACACCTTCCATTCTGAGTCATTTCTTCTCACCCTATTGACCCACACTTTTCATCAATAAACGAGCGATTGACCTCTCTAATTGGATGAATCTTCATATAACTCCATGGGTATAAGCCCTTTCCTCTCATTCTACCGTACTCTCTCCCTCTTCTCTCATTGTCTGTGCTCTCTTCTCTTTATGTAGTCTCTCATCTCTTATCATTTATCACTTTTCTTCCGGTTTCGTGCCCTCAGGGGGCAAAGGGGAAGAGGGAGAGGAGGGAGGGGAAGGGAAGCGATCAATCGTTAATTAACTCTCTCATCGCAATCACTTGTACTTCTTACGCTACTAAGTTTCTTCTCAATCTCAATTCCAATCCAATCAGTAGTCCCCCCCCCCTCTCTCCTATCCCATTCTTTCTCTTCTTCTCTTCATCTCTATGATCAGTCAATGAATGAGTCCTATCATCATTCTTTCATCATCCCTATCCAATCGTCTCTCTTCCTCTCTCGACTCTCTTCATCTCTTCACTGTCAGTCACACTACCATACAAATCCTGCCTTCTCATCTCCTTTAGTGAAGAGAGTGAGATACTCACTAAGACCCTCTTGTATCTATCAGTTCAAGAATGTCTCCCTCTCCTTCCTCCTTCCTCCTCCTCTCTCTCATCCTCAATTCCTTCCTACAGACAGATAGGCAGCTTAACTTCCTTGATAGCCTTGACTTCACTGAGTCAGCCTTCATTCCAGTCTTCATGCCTCCATTACTCACCATTATTTGATCTACGGTCCTTCATTTCTTCCAAGTGCAGCTAATAGTCAATGGCGATTACGACCAAAAAAGTTCTCGATACCTTCTTCCCTCTGAGATCCCGTCTTTGCACGGTTATTGATCCCGTTGGGTCTAGTGCGGTACTGCCTTTCGTTGCTCTTACAGCTTCTTTTCATACTGCCATCATTATAAATTGGTCAATGATTTTTCTCACTTGATAGATAACTCAATCTCTTCGATACATGGTACAATGTAATGGGTGTGTCTTCCCGTTCTCGTTGACCTATTGAGTCATAGTATCAATGGCAGCCCATCCCCATCTCCGAACACCCCTTCATTCAACCCCCCTCCCCCTCCTCCCCCTTCGAACCCACTAATCATTCTCGATGTTACCATTGAAATGCAGCTTTTATTTTACAACTATTGGAGTGTTCACTATCGATAGATTACTGCGATTGAGTTCCCATTAGCATTCTCTCTCTACACGCCCTTCCGATTGGTTCTTTCTATTGGTTCAGTTAGTGTTTTGCCGTCCTTTTATCTCTCATACCGTACTCTGATCTCCCTTCTACTCCCGACCACTCTTAACCACACCCTTCTTCTCTTACTCAGACATTGTTAACCTTGAGGGCAACAAATGGTTCTTTTCCCTTCTAAGAATGAACGAGGAAGGGACAAGTCTTCTTCTCATCCTAATGCTTCTTCAACCGAGAGTTCGCTTTCCCTCTGACCCCCCTCCCTTCCCCATCCCCTTCTCCTTCGTATGACCTACCATTCCCATTGAAGGCGTTGTACGATGTACAATTGTGTAACATGTTATCCTCTCCAAGGCAATCTTCCCTCCTATTATCACTTCCATTGTCTCTCATTTATCAGGGGTCAAATCCTTCTCTTATATCTCCTTTCTCTCTATCCGTTCCAAATGCCATTGATAGAAGATACTGTCACTTCTATAGAGTTTCCCTTTCATTCTTCACTCTCACTCTCTATCCTCCTCGCCTCTTCCCTTCCACTGTTCAAGCAACATTCAATTAATTTCATCCTTATTATCTTGATCTCGTGGTCTACAGATTCATGACTTGATCGATTTAATTCGAGCCTATTGTGATTACGATATTCATTGATTCGTTGTGGTATCGTCGACAAGCTCTCTACCGTTTCATATCTGTTTCACGTGACTACGGTATCCCTTCTACAGTAATCCCTTCAGGTGGTCGATATCACTATGGCACATCGTGCCATAGTCATCTTCCTTCTTCTCCCTTGTATTTCCATTGGTCATCGACATAGACAAGCAGAAAGCAGTTACTGTAAGGATGATTACTGTAGTACAGACTCTATCGATCTCCTTTCTCAGACTATCGTTTTATCTCTTTGGCAAGTTGTGGGAACGAGTTAAGTAAAGGGAGAGGTCGAAGGGGAATGAGAAAGTGAAAGTGATAGAGAGAAGGGAGGGGATAAAGCAGTGAAACGATCCGAAGAAAAAGTGTTGCGTGAAAGTGGCAGAAAGGGACAAAAAGATCAGACGTTAGGTAAGAATGAAAGGTTAAACGAGTAAATAGTGAATACTTGTAATGATTTCATTGAAGCTCTCGAATGTCGAGTGAACGATCCACTTTCTTGTTCACAATCAAAGGGAGAAGTTTGTGTATTCGCTGAAGGAAGATACAGATGTGAATGCCCCCATGGAGTAAGATCATTTATTTTTTTTCGTAGTTTCTGTATCCGAATCAAATCATTTTCCGTTTTGAAGATACAGATTGTAATCGTCAATCACTTTTCCTATTGCAGATCAATCGTCTGGGAGATGGTCGTTGTATGCTCATTAACGAATGTTCTAAACCCTCTACTCACTCCTGTCACAAGAATGCAAGATGCATCGACCAGGTCACTTCTTATCCCTTCTCTCTCTCTCAAAATAGTGCCACACCCTTTACTTCTTCTTTCTTTCTTCTTCTTCTTCTCTCTCGAATGGCAAAACCCCTGAGAGTGATTATTATCTCATGACTCCGTTCCGTTAATGTAGTACAGTTAGTGATAATGGTCAGGTTTTAGTAGGGACAAAGAGAGGGAAAGAGAGGGAGGAAGAGGGAGAAGGGGAGTAGGGATTGGAAGAGATAACGAAATGGGCAAAGAACTGTTATCCACACTGTTTCGTAACTTGCAAGTGAAATGAAGAGCTAATGTCTCTCTTGATTACAGACTGAAGGATACACTTGTGAGTGTCACAATGGATTCTCTGATGTATCTCCTGATCGAGTGAATAAACCAGGAAGACTCTGTCAGAGAACTGCTGATGAATGCAGTCAGAGACAAACGTGAGACATACATACTACCTCCCTCAAGAGTCTCCATGATAAACAGAAGGGGCTCTAATCAATCTTGAATTCATATCAGATACGGAGTCGACTGTGACGAGAATGCGTCATGTGTGGACACACCCGATGGATTCACTTGTGTCTGTCAACCAGGATACACTGATATCTCCACCTCCATCTCGAAGAATCCCGGAAGGAAGGTATGAACTGACAATCGATGCATCAATACGAAGACAATGAGAATCAGTAGTTTCTACATTTACTTCCATTCTTTGCAGTGTGTTCCCGTAGTGAATGAGTGTACGGATGGAAGTGCCGATTGCTCCTCCGATGCAGTTTGCATCGATCGAGCAGATGGATACGAATGCAGATGCAGACCCGGATTCGTTGATGCCTCTCCTCAGGTTAGAATCCCACGCCGACATCGACTTACCCTCCCCCTCTCAGGTTGACAAGTACCCCGGAAGAGTGTGCAATCGACCTCATGACCCTGCCTATTACGGATACAATGCCGCACCTGTGAGTTTGTCGCTTCTTGAGGAATGAGTGAAAGTGAAATGATCACAGTTCAATCCTCTTCAGACTCCTCAATGCCGTGATGGTTCCTCGTGTGCAGCAAATGAAGAATGTAAGGGAGGAGAATGCAGATGTGTAATCGGAGCACAGAAAGAAGCGAATGGAGTATGCAAGGGTATGATTCTTAGTTACCCGTCGCCTAATTAGTCCTTGATCAAATCATAGTGAAAGTTCATTCTGTTGGAACTCTCATTAGAAACGACGATAGCTTGAAATATTCATGTTGATTTAAATCTTCATAACGTTCATTTCAGTGTTCTCTCACTGCGAGAGAGGGGGAAACGAATGCGATCGCAATGCCATTTGCTCCAATACTTACAATGGAGTATCATGCACTTGCAAGGCTGGATTTAAGTACGTTATTTTTGCTAAGAATATCTCTGAACTGTCAATAGGAGCATTTGTAACTAACCTCTTCTAGGGACATCTCTCCCGACCCAGCAAATCTTCCCGGTCGCAAGTGCTCTGCTCGTAAGTCCTTTCCTTACCCTTCTCCCTCTGATAATCTCTCTGTTCAGTTGTGAATGAGTGTGCTGATGACACTGCTGATTGTTCTCCCCTCTCTGATTGTACTGATATGCCCTATGGATACATGTGCACGTACGAACTTCTTCTTCCTTTTCAATTCTCTTTCTTTAGTTAGGGAGGAAAACTTTAACGATTTCCAGATGCAAGGCCGGCACTACTGACGTCTCGTCTCGCTACGGTCTCAAGCCCGGAAGAAGATGCTCTGAGGGTATGATGAACAGCAAAAAATAAGGAGATTAATTGATATTGATAGGAAGCAACGCTTGCTCTGACAAGTCACTCAACTCGTGCGATGAAAATGCTGATTGCGTTCAGTTGCCTGATGGGTAAGAGAATATTCATTCTCTTTTCGACTCTCTTCAATCATCAACCCTCTCCCTTTCAGTTACACATGTAAGTGTTTCTCTAACTACGTAGATGTCTCATCGAATGCAATGCTTCCTCCTGGAAGAGTATGTACTCTTCACACCACTTGGTCAGTACTTTCCCTTTCTTCCTTTCTCACTGATTCCCTTCTCTTCAGCCCTGTCCAACCTACCGACCTCGTCTTCCTTGTTGATGGTTCCGGATCCATTGGATCGTATGTCTTCCAGAATGAGGTATGTCCTTACCCTTCTCATTCATTATTATTATTTCTTCAGGTCCTTCGTTTCCTCTCTGAATTCACGGAACTCTTCGACATTTCTCCTCAGAAGACTCGTGTCTCCGTAGTTCAATACTCTGATCAGATTCGGTGAGTGATCTTTGATCGCTCCCTCCCGTCATCTTCTTCATTCCAGTCACGAGTTCTCTCTGGGCGACTATGCCAACTCTCGCAATGTCCACGATGCCATTCGCAATATCGAGTACGTTTTCATCATTATTGTAATTCTTTTGTAGCACATTTGATATTTGTTCTTTCCAGATATTTGACTGGTCTCACCAGAACTGGAGCAGCAATCGAACACGTAGTGAATGAGGCATTCTCTATCTCTCGAGGAGCTCGACCCCAATCAGATGCCATCACGAGAGTGTGCATTGTGATCACTGATGGACGATCACAGGTACGTCTATTCCCCTCTCTTTCTCAACTTCATCTTTCATCTTTCTCAGGATAACGTCACAATTCCTGCCAACAACGCGAGAAAGCAGAACATTCAAATGTTCGCTGTCGGAGTGACCAACCATGTAAGAAAACTCGCTCTCGATACTTTTTGTTGTTGTCCAGTTCAGATGGAATGCATCTATCTAGTAGCACTAAGTAGCAGTATCACTAACCTTTCTGTGTAGGTTCTCGATACTGAACTGGAGCAGATCGGTGGCGATAAGTCTCGTACTTTCCACGTGAATGCCTTCGAAGACCTCAATACTCGTCTTCGTTCTCTCATTCAGAAGGAAGCTTGTCCCCATGATACTCCCACTCCTTACACTGGTAATACCTCCTCCACCTCTCCATCTTCATTATTCCATTCAGGTCCTTGCGATCCCTCCACTCACAATGGATGCGACAGATCCCTAAACCAGGTACGAATTAAATATGCGACTTCACAAATTATAAAGCGTGAACAAGTTCCAAAATGCGTAGTGATTGTGTATTATTTTCTTACTCCTTTCCTCTCTCAGGTTTGCATAGTCAAAGACGGTCGTTTCTCGTGTGGATGCCCCAAGGGATTCGAGATCCATCCCGTGACACAGGTAAGATATTTCCCTTCAATTCAGATTGATCTTTGATCTCTATCAGGTCTGTGGAGGAGATATCTGCAATCCCGAGATAGCCTCTTCCTGTCCCTATCCCGAGGTGAGAATTACTTATGTTTCACGCTTCATTCTTCTTGAATGATACATGACAAATTGATTTATTCGACGAATTATATTCTAATAATATCCAGGTCTGTGAGAAAACCCCGTTCGGTAATTGGCGTTGTTCATGTGCCGAAGGATATCGTGATCCTCACACCGGAGCGTGCAGTGAGTGTCATTCGTCGCCTGTCGAATTCTCGATTGCGTGAGGTTGATTAGTAATCGTCGCCCACATCAGAACCCCATCCGTTCACTGACGAGCAGAAGGATGCGTGTGATCCATCGAACTCCTCTTCATGCGGACCCAATTCCATCTGTGAGAGATCTCCCTCTGGAGAGGCTGTGTGCAAGTGCAAGTGAGTACGGTAGAGAGAGAGAGGATACGGTAGATGGGAATACTGTATCTCCATTTCATCATTGACCTCTTCTCCTTCCAGTGTTGGTTACGTGCTCGAGTCTAAATCAGACAAGTGTCTCCCTCCTGGTTCATGTGATCCGAACTCACCCGATGCGTGTGATCTTCGTAAGAGAGAGAAATGTTTACCAACTAGAGAAGGAATATTCACTTGTCAATGTGAAATGAAGTACAGAAGACATCCCGTCACTGAGATGTGTCGTAAGTGAAGAGAGAAAGAGATTGAGAGATCAAAGATCATTGTAGTTATCGATGAATGCGCTGATGGAACACACGATTGTCATGTCAATGCAATGTGCACTGATACTGATGAGAGCTATCTCTGCTCATGCAAGGTAAGGGAGAAGGGAGAGAGAAAGATCAAAGATCAATTCAGACTGGATTCATCGACAAATCCCCGGATACTCGATTCAAACCCGGTCGTGTCTGCTCTGCTCGTGAGTTATTCATTTACATAGGTACTTCAATCGGTCAATTGATATTCTCAGAGAGGAACGAGTGTATGGATGGATCTCACAACTGCTCAATGAATGCCATTTGTATTGATCTCGCAGAGGGATTTCTATGCAGATGCAATGTATCGTATCCCTCCCTCCTACCGTAACCCTCTCTCTTACTCTCAGGATGACTTCGTCGATGTCTCTCCCAATCCTTCCAACTTTGGTGGAGTAGAATGCCGTCCTCTCATTAATGAATGCGCTACGAAGGAGGCCAATACTTGTCACGAGAACGCCCTTTGTATTGGTGAGAGAGGAGGAAGATTGACGTCATCGATGATCTTTGATCTCTTCAGATACTCGTGATTCGTACAAATGTCAGTGCAAGGAAGGATTCGTGGATAGGGATGAACTGACCAATCCAGGAAGAAACTGCCAGAAATGTACGTTTTCTGATCTGATTCTTGGTTCTTCTATGGAATTCTTCCATTGCAGTGAACAGTCTTTGTGACACTGGCAAGAACACTTGCAGTAAGAATGCGAGATGCATCGAGAGGTAAGTGTATCTAACGGATCTCGAATGAGTCTACTCTCTCTCTCCCTTCTTACAGAGGTGCCTCTGACTACGAATGCGTCTGTCTGGCTGGATTCCTCGATACGGATCCCTCTCGACCCGGTCGTCATTGCGTCGAGAGAATCTGTCTCGACCCATCAAAGCATGATTGCCATGCTGCTGCCACTTGCACTGAGGTGAGAACTGAATTAGGAAGATAATTGATCGTTGATCTCTCAGGTTGATGGCCCTGAGAAGTACCAGTGTGCCTGCAGAGATGGATACATCGACAAGAACCCCTCTAAGCCTGGTGAGCGAATGATCTTTGATCTCTCTCCAACATCTTCAATTCAGGTCGTGAATGCAAGGAATTGGTGAACGAGTGCTTCGATTCTTCCCTCAATGATTGCGATCCTCTTGCTACGTGTATCGATATGGATGATGGTGAGAATGAATGATCTCCTCCCAATAACTTTCTTGTCGCTCAGGTTACACTTGCTCATGTCCTCTGGGAACAAAGGATATCTCTACGGATAAGGCCCGTCCAGGAAGACATTGCTTCGCTGTGAGTTGATCTTTGATCTATAGTCCCTTTACTTCTTCCAGTTGGTTAATGAATGCCACAATCCTCATCTGAACAACTGCTCTCGATTCGCCGATTGTTTCGATAAGGAGGATGGATACGATTGCAAGTAAGATGAAGACTCGATTGATCTCTAAGCTTTTCCCTTCTCTTCAGATGCAAAACTGAATATCACGATGAGACTCCCTCCACTCCCGGAATCAACTGCAAATTTAGTGAGAATCCTCGTTATTGTTCCTTCTTCTCCAATCTCTTCCTTTTCAGTTCTGAATGAGTGTCTATCTCCCAATCTCAACGATTGCTCTAAGCATGCCGAGTGTATTGACACTCCCGAAGGATACAACTGCAAGTGTAAGCATCCCTATGCTGATCAGAGACCCGATAAGCCTGGAAGACTCTGCACGTAAGCCATATTTTCCCTTTTTATGTTTACTAATTTTTTTATTGATTCCTGAAGAAAGGAGTGTAAATGATATGATTCTTCAGTTTCGACGAGTGTGCTTCTTCCTCTACTAATGATTGTCATTCTGATGCTGTCTGTCTCGATACAGACGATGGATTTGTATGCACGTGCAAGGATGGATTCTATGATGAAAGCACTGATCCCACCAAGGCTGGAAGAAAGTGCAAAGGTTTGTTTATTGGTCATTCTCATTCATTTTTCCTCATCAATATACACCATAATTTCAGCCCTCGAGATCAACAAACCCATGGCTGAACCGACTACCATCGATCCCAATCGATTCCCTTGTGGAAAGAATATGTGCAGAAAGGATCTCGGAGAGGTTAGTCATTCATCCTCGACTCTTATTCAATCACATCTAAGGTATGCGTGAGTGGATCGAAGTGTGCATGTAGACCAGGAGAGGGAAGAGCATCGCCTATGGATAAGTGTGAGGCTGTTGTTGAGGTAGATAGCTTTCGTTCTTTTTCTGAACCTTTTTAGCAATAATTTCTCAATTGAAGGTTCCGATCGTTCTTCGTGTCAATGAGAAGGACAGTGAACATCTTTCCTTCTCATCTGATTATGGAAACCCCAACTCCGCCCATTACGTTGAAGTATCATCCACTGCGGAGTCAAAATGAGCTAATCTCTACTTGTTCAGGTACTTGATGGATTCATAAAGGGAGTAGATGAGACTCTGAAGAAGACTGAGATCTCTCCCAAATACATCTCATCCGATATCAATTACATCACCAATCCCAAGGTTGAGAACAGGTATGCCACAAGGGGTTGATTATCGACTGATGGGGTTATTCCAGTACTTGGAACGATGGTCTTCTCATCAACGGAACAATTCTTCTCAAGCAGGACGAAGATGTCTGCAAGGTACGATGACTGATCTCGTTCTTTTCTAATAAACATTCAATTCCAGGTCTTCAAGGACTTTGCTGATCAGGCACAGAGACAGGGAGGAAGAATTGGCAACCTCCAATTGGCCGATGATTTCACTCTTCTCGATCCTTGCAAGTACGTTGATCTTTGATCTCTCTAAAATGTGATTTTCTTATAATTATTAATCTCAGGACGTATATTCAATTGGGAGAACCTTGTGGAAACTCCTTCTGCAGAGCTGAACTCGGAGAAGAATGTATTGCTGGTAAGAAGAAGATTTTTGATCGATTTCTGACCTCCTTTCTTTCAGGTCGTCTCTGTGGATGTCCTAAGGGAATGAAGAGATCTGGCCCTGATGCTATTTGCCGAGTGGTTGAATCATGGTCTCTTCCTCTTGTCGTCATTCGAGATGGAGCCAACAAGTTGAACTACTCTCCTAATCTTGTAAACCCGAGTGATTCGATCCACAAGGTTCAATCTCCTATCCATCCTTCTCTTCTCATCACTCATCTCTTCAGGATCTTTCTTCTCGTTTCGAGGATGGAATCGCTGAGTCCTACAACAAGACCATTCTCAAGCCCAATTTCGTTTCTGCTGAACTCAATGATCTCTCTATGCCGTCCAGACTCAATGGAGTTAATCTTGTTTTACGAATTGTAAACTTAAACGGTCAATTTCAGTCATGGAAGGATGGAGTTCTCTTCAATTTCACTGCAAATTTCGTTCGTGGAGCAGTTGCTGAACCGAAGACTGTGTGGAGTGAACTCATCGAGTATATCACGAGAAGAAACAATTATGAAGTAAGAGATCAAAGATCAAAGATCGTTTCTAACTGTTCTCTTCAGGTTGGAACCTCAAAGCTGTTCATCTCTCCCAATCAGATGAATCCTTTCTCTGCCTGTTACAAGGCTGATTGTCATCCCAATGCAATCTGTACTGAAGATGGAAGAGGAGCATACACGTCAGCATTGATCCATAGAGAAATTGATTTCAGACTTTAGAAAGAATTAGACACTCGAAGCATCGATTGTTTCTTTTCAAATAATTTGTCTCTCTTCAGTTGTGCTTGCCCATCCGACTTCCGCGACATGAACCCCACTAAGCCCGGACGCGATTGCCTATCCATCAGGTGAGTAGTGCGAAAGAGCTCAATAAAGGAGGACTCTTAAAAACAAAGTGACTTCGCAGAGGCACGAACGAGTGCGAGAAGCCCGAATTGAACGAGTGCTCTGCCGACGCGAGATGTATCGATCTGGAGTATCTCTATAAGTGAGTTGACAATCTATCCGATGATCTTTGATTTTTGTCTATTTTCTTCCTCTTTCAGATGCGAGTGCATTTCTCCCTTCGTCAATGCAGCCACTTCTGGACAGATTCCTGGATCAGTGTGTGCTCTCGATTACTGCTCCGATGTCAACTTCTGTCCTGCAAACTCCACCTGTAGAAACTTCGAAGAACAGGTCAGTAAAAAAGAGAATAAAGATGGCGTGTGGCAGTGAATAAACAATTTTCCTTGCAGGCTCAATGCCAGTGCAATCCTGGTTTCGTCGATGTCAGAAAGGCACCCAGAATCGCAGAGGCGAAGCTTGGAGATGCAATTTGTCTGCGGTAAGTCAGTTGTCTATTTTTGTGAGTAAATTTTTGAAACAAAAACACAAATAATGAACTCCTTTGATTGCAGGACGACAGACGTTGACGAGTGTGCTCTCGGTCTTCACAACTGCTCGGCTGCAGCCATTTGCACTGATAAGAAGATCGGATACGACTGCAGATGTCCCGAAGGGTAAGAATATCATTCATCTCAGTATATTTTCTGAGACATAGGTGATGAATTATAATCGAGAAACACAAGATATTGATTCATAATCGATCTTTGATCTTTCTCAGATACACCGATGGAAACCCGAACGAGCCCGGTCGCGTTTGCGCTGCTCTTTTGTGCGGTAAGTGAGGGAGTATGAAGTATAGATCAAAGATCATTATCTCAGGAATGTGCAATGGTCATGGAGATTGTATCCATGATGCTCTCACTCACAATGTCACTTGCGCCTGTGTTGAGGGATGGACCGGAGAGTTCTGCGAGGTACATATACTACAACATTATCTTACCGTTCATTCCTTCCCTTGCAGGTCGCACCCTCTAAACTCCCTCTCATCCTGATGCTCATTCTTGCTCTTCTCTTCCTTCTTCTCACTCTTCTCTGTTGTCTTCTCGCATGCACTCGATGCAGGTCTGTACCTCTCCACCTCCACCCTTTCACTCCCTCTCTCCCTTCAGATGTTTCGGTGGTCGTGCCTCATCGGGAGCTTCTGGTTCTGGTCAGGAGATTCTAGGCAGTGACTACTACACCATCCCGAGAGCAAAGCTGAAGGGAACATACGGAGTACGATTCCTTTTTATCATCACCGAAATACACTCATCTTAATTCCCACCAAATGAGCATTTCATAACATTTTCATTGCAGGACGCGGGTGCTTTCGACGATGGTGCGTCAATGTCGAGTGGAGGATCGATGGAAGAGGTCGAGAGGAGGTTAGTAGTCTCAATTGATCTTTAATCTATCCCCTTCATTCAGAGTGACGACTGACGTGACAACTCGTGAGATTCGAACGACCACTTACACTGATGAACAGGGAAATACCCATGTGACACAGGAACATGTAAGAAGGCTTTCATGATGGATAACCTGGATAAGTAGCGAAAGAGTATCTAGAATCATTCCTTTCAGTTCGTAACAGACGGTCCGATGGCAGCAGCGATGGCTCGATCAGCTGCTTCCTCTGGTCATGCACTCGAACAAGAAGTAAGAGATCAAAGATCAAAAATCAACCTATCCCTTCTCCCTTCTCAGGTCGATCAATTCGCCATGACATCCTCTGATCACTACGCTCATGCAATTGCTGGAGGAGCAAGCACTTCCGCTGTCCACGTAAGGAAACTTCCTTCTCGATAATCTTTGATCTTTCCCATTTCAGAATGCGGCCTTTGACTCCGATGATGATGAGAATAGAGGTGACGCCACTTTCGATAGGACAACTCGAGTACAGCAATCACACGATTTCCAACCCGGTATTTGATCTTTGATCTCTGATCTTCATTCTTAATTCTCTCAGGTTATGATTCACGCACGGGCACAGAGAGAAGACGAAATGAGATGACAACGACAACAAATTCAAATGAAGTCAATTACTTCTAAATTGATCATTGATCTCTATTCTCTTCCATCCGCCACTCTTTCCCCTTGTGCCTTATCCCCTTTCCCTTGCTCATCCCCAATAGTTCTACGCATAGATTATCACCTTCGATCCCCTTCAAATGAATCTCATATCGATCACTACTGCCACCAAACGACACCATTATCATTCTTTATCTGTGATCTTCATTCTTCGTAGTTTCAACTTTCTGCTAATAATCGTGTTTTGTAGTGTGAACTGAGTGTCTCTTTCTTTCTCTTGTCAGTCAATCCAAAATAACTTGCCAAGGATCAAATGCCTTTCCTTTGCCCACTGCCGAAAAAATAAAATATTTATGACATGTATCATATCGATCTACGAAGAAAGAGGAAATATTAGTTTATTCGGTTGATTGGTGAGGAAATGCACAGAATGAATGAATGGTGGATGAAAGATGCAATCGAATGCGAAACCCGTGAATGAATGGATAGAGAGACTAATTGATGTGACAATCTCAGAATGGATACGAATACTGTGTAAAGAGAGACTGTGATATGCCTATTACGATGAACTAATCGAACGAACGAACGAAAGAATTAATGGGAGCACACTTGAGCACAATTTATGATATTAAGAATACGCTAAAAGAAATTAAAATTCGCCTTCAGTAACGACCCGTGTAGGAATAACGCTGAAATGTGCAGGATTTATTTTCAGTTGAGATGAAAAGTATTTTAGTATATAGTGAAGAACGAGTTTTTTTTAGTAAACAATGAGTCCTACATAAAGTTAGAACAGTTTGGACGTGGCGAATAAATTACCTGTTGTGTGCCAGAATAGGCAGGATTAGTATAAGGAATGGCAGTCCTCGATTGATTTGCCCTTTCCGTCCTCTCTCCATTACTACTCGTACTTCCATTGAGTGCTGTCGTCTGACTACTTACAGGTGAATGGTTATTCAGATTCCAATAGGATCCATAGAGAGACACACGACCAGTCTGAAACCACCCAAGGACAAATGAGACAAAGAGTTAAAGAGTGAGATAGACGAAGGACTGGGAATTATCCATTGTCTCCTACCTGATTGTATGCTGTCATCTCACTACTCAATCGAGCTGCCTTTTCGAGATGATCTTCATAGGAGGAATCAGCTGTGTATCTGGAAGGAGAGGTTGACCATTACCCCCAATGGACACCCTTCACCACCAACAGAGAAGGAAGGGAAGGGACTGACCCAGGTCGATTCAATCCATAGGCGGTCGCTCCTCTGAATGCGTACGATGGACCATAGGAGGAACGAAGACGACGAGCCGCACTTCTGAAGAAGAGGAGATGAAATGGAGAGGGGGGGGGACAAGGAGATAGATGATGAATAGGAATGGTACTCACTGTTTCTTAATGAGTACCACACATGCGATCACAAGAAGAATGACGATCCAGGCAACGACGATTGCAGCGGGAATGAGAATGGCTAGTTCTGAAGAAGATGCAATAGTCATTGACAATGATGGCATTGAAAAATAGATGATGGCTCACTGCTTGCAGAAGCTTCGGCATCAGAGTGGAAGAGAGGAGTCTCAGTAGATGAGGGAGAAGCAGCCTTCTTTCCTCCAGTAACGATCGATGGATGACGGGGTTTCGAAGGAGGAGGCGTCTGAAATGGAGAGTATTGAAGAGCCGTTCCTTCACTATGTTTGATGAGTTCAATTTGATGTTGTGTCATGCAAAATTCTCATTTTCAAAGCACGAATAATTACAAGTGCACGAACCGGCTTGGGAGTGGTAGTGAATACAAATATTGGTTTCGTTTCTTCCTCTTCAATATGATCATCTTCCATAAGAGGAAGACCCTCCTCTTCAACAGCCAAATCCATCTTCTCTATCGTCTCTTCATCGTTGAAATCAATTTGCACTGGAGCTGGCAACTTATTCTCTTTCGGAAGCTCAGCGACTTTCTCAGTTGACGTCGTCGTTGACTTCTCAGTGGACGAAGAGAATGGAGTGGATGAAGTTGTCGTAGGAGGAGAGGGAGACTTCTGAGGGACAGAATTAGTCAGACCATTGCATGGGTGGACAGAGGGTTAGTGAGAGAAGGAGAGGGGAGTGACCTACCTGGAAGTGAGGAAGCTCCTTCTCTCTTTGTTTCTCTCCATGTGGTTGAGTGGGAGTGAATATCTCAGGAATAACAGTTACGAATGGAGGAAGAGTCATTTCGAATGCATCGGGTGGAATATTCTCAATATCTTCATCTGAGAGAGAAACGAGAGGTCTGAAAGAGAGGAAGGCTGATCTTTGATCTACATGATGGTTGATCTCTTACTTATGAGGAGTACTCTGGAATACGGGAAGTTGTCGTGAAGGAGTTTTCGTCTCGTGAGGAAGAGAAGTAGAAGTTGAGAGAGGAACGGAGGGAGAAGGAGGAGATGGAGTGGTGGTCGATGTAGTCCTTGTCCTTCTCAATTTTTTTATGTGCATAAAATTGGTAATATCTACTCTCACTTCTGAGTGGTCAATTTGGGCAGAACAGGAGAGAGTTGTCCAGGATTTCCAATGATTTGAGGGACGATATTCATTGGAGCGAATTCGACCACTGAGGGAGTTGGGCCTGAAGAGAATAATTCATTGGTAAATGGGAATAAATGGAAATCATACGTCGTGGTGCAGGTTGTACACTTCTTGGTGCGAGTTCATCACAGAAAGGAGGAAGATGATCATCAAGAGGACATCCAGAGATTGATGGAGTATCTGATAGAAAGGAGTTCATTGGGGGGTACCCGGAAGCATTGAGCTAACCGATTCTGTACATCCACAGTCCCGGTTGTCCTACATTGGAGAGCTGTTTCAACTGTAGAATTCCATCAGTTCCTGATCCAGGAAGGGCGATGGAAGTAGTGGAATCTCCTGATTGGACGACAGAATCCGCCCCTTCAGACCATTCGAGACGATCGAAGAGGAATAGACAATAAGAACGAGGCTCATGAAGGGAATTCGTTCCTGTCACGATCACGGACTGATATGTATTACGAGCGGGAGAAGACTGAAGAAAGGGGATTGATCTTTGATCTCTGGAAGAATGAGTACCTCAGTGGATACATTGGTGGAAGTGACAATAAGTGCACCAGAAGAGATGAAGGAAGGATCTTTGATCGCGTCACGAATCATTCGAGTAACTCGAGTTAGAACATCCGAATCTGAATGGGGCATTTTTTTACGGTAAATAAGAAGCGATGAATAACAAGCGTTCGAATTGTTTCTTACCAGTGACTTCCGCGACACTGACTCTTCCACCCCTCGAGGTATCAATCTTGGGCGAATAGAAGGGAGCAACTCCGAATGTAGATGGATCGTGAAGATCAGAAGAAGATCCATCCAGACCGATCAGACCAGTCGAAGTTATCTGAATAAATCATTCTTATTCCATTCATCTGATTATTTTATCACCGTTAATTGATCGACTTCTTGTCCGAACCAAACTTGAGGGGATCTCAATCGATAGGAAATCTTCGATGCTCTTCCAGAGGGGAGAGATTGATGATTGGATGAAGAGAAGAGGAAGGAAGACTGGCATGACTTCACTCCGTCACCTCAAATAGATCCTTCAATAATGATCTTTGATCTTTCTTCTCACCAGTGAATCCTTCTTTGCATTGACAGAAGTACTTTCCAGGAGTATTCGTACACACTGCATTCTCATGACAGACACCGGGACGAGAGCATTCATCCACGTCTGAAATTGTAATGCATTTGAAAGATAACTTTGAAATTATGAAAGAATGTAACGAGTTCATAGTCGAAGAATAATACTGACCATCGCATTGTTTGTATCCATCTCCATGGAATCCCTCTAGACACTGGCATCTCTGTAGTATCTCTCCACATCGATCCGTATCAGTGAAAGAGAGTGCATTCACAGCACACGTTCGATTTCCTCCCATTCCACCACACGATTCCACACCTGAGAGTGATAGACCATATAATATGCTGCATATTGAAGAAAAATTTCTATGCCATCTCTGGCTGCTTCCCCTTGATGACAGAACCTTTTGGGTAGATATTTTGCCGTTTGGTTCGTTTTGGATGTTACATTTGAGGTAAACTCACGCGTTGCACATCCGATTCCACTCCAGCAAGCACCGCAGCCTGTCTTGCACTCGCCAGTGAGAGGATTACACGTCTACAATGAGAAGATTCCCTTTCATTCCTCAATGGAAGACACTGACCTGATCACTTCCCGAGCAATGGCAACACTTTGCACAGTCCTCTCCCCATTCTCCCGATGCACATTCAGCATCACACGTATCACCCTGGAGAGATCAAAGATCAATCTGAGAGAGAGAATAGGGAATGGACTCACCTTTATTCCAGCCTTGCATCTGATCACTGCATCCTTGCCCAATTCGAACATCCATTCACCAGGGATGCCCGTATTACCTCAACACAATTTTCAATCGATGTAGGCTACATTTTCTTCAGGATGCCTTCGATTTAGAAACGCTAACTGTCAAAAACTTCATTTGCGGGTCGGGGTCTAAATGTGTTCATAAATTCACGAACGTTCACTCACCATACTCCTCCAGATACATAATATTTCCAGTGCCTGAAGTGGGCAGAGCATAATGGGTCTTTCCATTTCCTCGATTGAATCCAGCCTGAAATGGATATGGTAGATCCATTAATCGATCACGAACAGACCTCAGCTCCTTGAGTCCATCCGATATTACTGTAGATGAAGTTAGCGAATGCCCCTTGATCAGTGATGAACACTGCTGCTTGGAATGTATTCGTACTCTGCAACGGACAAAAATAATGACATTGATTTACAAGATGATTTACAAGAAGACCATCATAAAGTGAAGGGAACGTTGTGTATTTATTTCCTGTACGTCACTAAGACTAGTGATGAGTCCATAATATGGTACCTCCGTAACGAGAGGCGCTGCTCCCAATGGTTGCATGTTTTCCCAAGTGATGAGAATTGCAGAGAGAACCTTCACTGCTTTGTCGTATTGATAACGAATCTCTGATTGACCTCTCTCGAGTACACGACCACCTTAATGCTGCGAACAGTGTCGACGTCTAGACCATTTTTCTGGGAGAAAAATCGTCTAGACGGTCACGTCTAGACGATTTTGAAGGGAGTCTCTCCCTCTCATTCTCTCCACTCATTTTGAAGGAGAGGGGGTCTCACTCGCCTCATTTCCCTCTATTCAATCCGATGAGAGCGGGGATAATTAATGCAAAATGATAATTTTCATACGGAATTTCGTACTTTGTAGTCAAGGTCAAATCGACCGTAATTTTTCAATTTCATTCAAAGATCTCATCTCCGCAAAGATCACGTGTCGAACTACAAAGTACGAATCTCAATCCCATTCCGTATGAAAATTATCATTTTGCATTAATTATCCCCGCTCTCATCGGATTGAATAGAGGGAAATGAGGCGAGTGAGACCCCCTCTCCTTCAAAATGAGTGGAGAGAATGAGAGGGAGAGACTCCCCTCAAAATCGTCTAGACGTGACCGTCTAGACGATTTTTCTCCCAGAAAAATGGTCTAGACGTCGACACTGTTCGCAGCATAAGAGAAGATGATGAAGAAGGACATTACTCTCAACCGATTGATCACTCATTCGCACATATGAGAAAAAGAAAGAAACTAACCAAGTACTTCTCTATACCAGACGGTTCCTCTCTCCCTCACATCATTTCTATTCCAGAATGGTGCGATCAATCGAAGATTTCCAGGGAAAACATTTGGTTTGTAGTTCTTCGATGCTTGTTCGAATCCAATTCCTCCATTTGCGAGGATCTACAGAGGTCGTTAATTTGATTACTTACTCTAACTAATCATCTCACATAAACATGATCATGACTCTCTCCATAGAATGGAAGGGGATTCTTCAATTGAATCTTCTTTATTCCATCTAATTGTTGTGGCAATTGATTATCTCCTGCATTCTTTCCGTGTTCGAACAGACGAGAAGAAAAGAGAGGAGCTGTTACCTGTAGAAAAGGATCATCTTCAGTTTGACATTGTTGTTTCAGGATAACAAGATTTATCTGATTTATTCAATTTCCTTACTTGAATGGATATTTCTTTGGGAGTCGCCAATTGTCTTCTACTCCTTCCATTTTGCATCGCTCTATCAGCTTCCTCTTCAGCTTCTATCCTCAATCTGCAATCAATCGATATTTCCTACCGTATTCTTCATTATACAGTACCTTGCAGCTATCCGTTCGGGATCCACTCTCATGGCGAAGGTGACCGAAGAGGCCACCAAGGCCATCACCCATAACCGCATCCGGATGATAGACTAGAAGAAGAGTACGGTAGAGTACGGTAGGAGATACGATAGGTCACGACTGTGAATGGGATAAGGAATGAGAAGGGCAGTCAACTGGTAGGAGGGGACGGCATGAGTCTCGCTTCATTTAGCCCCGTCCTATTTCTTATCGAAGAATGAGATGAAAAAGTGAACGGCTATGAATGGAATGGAAGAAAGAGAAGAGAGAGAGAGAGATCAGTTAGGAGAAAGGATAATGAAGATGAAGGAGAAGAAGCTTGTTTCTATTCGAGAGAAAGAGGTAGATCAAGGGAAAGAATGGACTTGAGAGAAGAGCGATATTGAATGAAACACGATAAGTCAAGGTCTTACACGAGTATACAAGATTGAGTTTGAGGGAAGAAGAAGAATGAAAAAGAAGAGGAGAGGAGAGTGACCTCACTGATAGATTCTGATGATGAAAAAGAGAAGTTCAAAGATTAGAAAGAGGGTCGAATGAAAATTGAGGAGTACTGTGAGAGAAGAGAAGACTGTTGAGAGAGGTTGGTCATAAAGGGGTAAGAGAGATAGTTATTCTAGAGGTAAATGTTAGTTGAAGAGAAGAGTTCATCGAGTTTAGTGCAGTGAAAATGGGCAGTTTGTGGGAGAAAGAATGGCGAAGTGATTGTAAGAGGGGGAAAGAAGGAAGTATCAGTGTGCTTATCCACCGACCTCCCGTGAACTGTAGAGAGAGAGAGAGGGGGGGGGGAGAGGGGACAGAGGGAGGAGTGTCAATATGGAACAACAATGCCCTAGGGAGGGAATAGATCAGTAAACACTACAATGAAGCTGAAGAGAGAAGGAGGAAGAGATGGAGAGAGTGAACTGATCAATGACTCCAATCTGTCAATAAGAGAGTAATGGTGAGAAGAGAGTATCATAAATGGATACAGTATACGAGTATTCCCTTCATCTATTTATCCCTAAGTACCAAGTTCGTTTTTAGTTCTCATCGTATGGCAAAAGGGGCGAATTCACTAGACAGGTCAAGGGGTCCTCATTGAATACTTAGTACTTTCCTGAGAGACCTTGAGAGATAGAGACTGAGATTGAGAATGAAGAGACATGGAATTAGACGGATCAGAAGCTATGAAATGACCTACCTTTAAAAGGGTCGAAGAGGGATCAGTGAGGGTAATGGGAAGGAAGCACAGTAGGGGGTAAGGGATACCTGAGTAGCCTTTCGTGACCTTAGTATTCGGTGAAGATGAGAAGAAGGCATTGAATGGCATGCTAATGGGAGAAAGGAAGGAAGGGAAGGAGGGAGTACGATTCAGATGGAATAGTCTCAGTTATTCTCAGTTGAAAGAGAGAAAGGGAGGCAAATGAGTACATTGGATTGTTCATTCTTCTACTGAATAGACTGAAAGTGTGCAAGAAAAAGGAGATGGAGAAGAACTGTATGCAGATGGAGAGAAAGAGGTTATGTTAGTTGAGGGAAGGGAGGCTTCCCCCCTTACTCCCTCAATGCGCCGGAAGAGAAGACCTATCGTATGACCAGTATAGTCAAATATAGTAGATCAAAGGGATCGATTGTTTGAGAGAGAAGGAAGACTCAATATTAGAAAAGAGAAGAGAGAGAGGGGATGACTAAGTGAGAAGGAAGTAAAAGAAAATTATTGGAACGGAAGAAATCGAGAAGAGAAATGAAGCAGAAATTGAGCAACTTTTGAGATGAAATCGATTATCGATCGAATGAAATGGAAAATCAAGAGGATTATCGAGAATTGAATGAAGAAAACAAAGAAGAAGGAGAATACGATAGTGTGATGGGGGATATTCAATGGTTTAGGAGTGCAATAACCGAGCAGTAATAATCTGTGAAGAGGGCAATGGAAGAATGGGTAAATCATAAAGGGGAATATGAATGGAAGCTGTCTCTCTCTCTCTCTCTCTCTCTCTCTCTCTCTCTCTCTCTCTCTCTCTTCACCTGAAGAGGGGATGTGTGTTAGTGGGCTATCTGAGGACGAATCTAAACAAGGGAAGGAATATATTCCATGTAGGAATAAGATCAAGATAAGGTCTAAGAGTCGATCCATCCTCTTTCCCTTTTAGACCCCTTTTACACGCCCGAAAGAACAATTGGACAGAAGAAAATGATGAAGCTGAGATTGAAATCTCACTTTGTCAATTTAGCCTGTGGACGGGAATAACGGGCTATTGAGGGAGGGAAAGGAGGGATTGGGAGGAAGAAAGAGACTGAAGAAAGAGATGTGACAAAGAAGAATGAACGATGCACTTTAGAAGGGAGTAATAGGGGAAATTACTACCAGCTGATCGATGAAATAGATCTCTCGATGGATTGATGTAGGAATAATAGAGAAGCAACAGCAGTTATGGAATGCTGTCACTCAATTATAATGATTACTGTGAATAGAAAGTAGACTGTGCAAAAGAGTGAGAGGTCAAAGAAGGAGAAGTAATCGATATGATGATCATTCAACGGAAGAGTACAGTATGTGAAAAGGAAGAGGATGAAGTGGATGAAGAGTGGAACTGAGTGACAACCAGTGGCAATTCTCCCAATAGGAAGAAGACCTTTCTAACGACTTGTTCACTACTCAAATTAGTCTCCTTCTCGTCAAATCACACAATGAGATCAGGATTGAACAAGTACAGGATAGAGATTGAAGAAAAAATGAAGAAGGAGGTGACCAATAGATATATCAAGTAAAATACAGCCTGATAACTCAAAAGGATCTACGGCGTTCGTAAGGGAACTCTCTCCTTATTCTCGAGTCTGCTTCACTCTTACATAATAAAGAGAGAGAAGAGACTGGACCTCTTGAGAAATGATGATGAAGAGGCAACGAGTTTGAATTGGCAATTAATCGATATAAAGGAGGAGAGGAGAGAGTAGATCAATGGAGAGATTCAATCGGATAAATGTCATTGTAAATGAGAAGAGATCTCTTTGACTTCTTCCTTCAAACTTATCGTGTGATTTGATCAATGGGACGAGACCAGTTCGGAATATGAAGAGAAGAATGATGGAAATGAACGATAAGAAATTAGAGGATTTGAATGACATTCAGAAAGTGAGATCAACTGAAGGAAAGGGAGACTAGGGATGAAGGAATAAATGAGGAAACGACAATCTATCTACATTTGGTTAAACCTGGTGATGCGGTATGGAATGGAGGAAGGATTGCGTAAGGTGAACAATCTCATTCATTCTTCACACAGATGGTCAATGAGGCACAAGGATCGAATAGGAATGGAGGAATGAACTGGAGGAGAGAAGAGAGTGAGAGAGGTTCAGAGGATGAGGTGAATGACAAAGCTGCATCTGCAGCTGATGATGATGATATAGGAAATAATTGATGCAGTGATAAGAAGGAATATAAATTGAAGAATCGGATAGATCGTCAAATTTCGCAGTGGAATTGAGTATGACAAGGTCATAGAATGCTTCAGTTCCCAGATGGTAATTAGTAGTGACTGAGAAGTGAGGGAACATGTGGAGAAGATGGAAGAATGGATTGACCTTGTACCTATAGCATGAGAATACCTAAGATGCCGAATTATACCCTCAAGAGAAGAAAGAAGGGAAAGAACGGAGAAAGAAAGGAATAAATCGATGATCGAGAAACGAATCAATGAATGAAGCGGATTGGACTATAGTTGCATGGGCAAAGGATGAATAATGGAGTGAGCAGAGGGAGGGGAGGGGAGGGGAGGGAGGGGGAGAGGAGGGAGGGGGAGAGGGAGAGGACACTAAGGGGAAGGAACTAGTTAAGACTGTCCCGAAGAGTCAGGAATGAAGAGGGACCAAGAGCAAGACGTTACAACCTTTTCCCTCGTAAAGAAGAACTCAGATTAAGCAATGGGGTCATGATCATACAGTGAATTGAGAGTGAAGGAAGAGGAGGGAGGGGGAGAGGGAGGAGGAGGGGGAAGGGGCATAATAGACTCGAGACCCCACTTCTTCTGTGCATCAAAAACAAGAGCAGAAATGGAGGCAATTGAGTGAGAAAATGGAAGATGATACACTGAGGAAAGTTGATTGAAGAGAAGAGAACTCCTTCCGGTAGAATTCGGAGAGGGGAGGAAGGAGGAGGGGAGGAGGGAGGAGGAGGGGATAGATGAGAAGTGAAGGGTGCAAAGGCCAATTATGGGTCAGTTTCACCTTGAGATTCAACAGAGAAAGAGATCGAAGGCAGTCTTAGAAATGAAACGATTCGATTCATTCATGGAGAGTGATAGGGAATACGGTAGGAGAGATTGTTATCAGATTAATCTGATTGGATGAGAGAGAAAGAGAGAGAAAGAAAGAGTATGGTCGGTAAGTGACTATCTTGGAAAGATGCTTATGAAGTGATGATCGACTCTTCAATTCACACCAAGTAGATGAAAAAGAGTAGATGAATGATCTTATACAGAAGAGAAGGAAGACACACCCTGAAGGTAGATCGAACTTGTAGAGAGAAAGAATAGTGAAAAGAAAAGAGGAAAGAAGACCGTCCAGTAAAAGAGAAGCATTTCGATAGTGCACAATTGAATAGAAAGGGAAGAATACGACAAGTATTTGACCTACCAAGAGAAGAATGGGAAATGATAGGGTACTTCGAGAATAGCGGGAGATGAAGAATCAATTAATGAGAGAGAATGGAGATCAATGAGAGAATAGAGAAGGAAGAGAGGACGAGAGAGTATGATGAATGAAGAGAAATGGAGAAAGTACAGGCTAGATATTAGCATACTCAAGAGGAAAGAATTACGTAAGGAGCATTGGGATTTATTAGAGGAGAAGGGAGGGATAATGTGGTTTGTTTCTGAGAATACTCTATTATGGAATAGATGATCTATGCATTGATTGGGAAATTGTAAGACAGGTAGAGTGAAGTGAGTCATTCACAGATAGTCTCTACAATAGGTGCTAGTCCTCCCTCTCTCTCCTTCTTTGTGGGGTCATTCAGGGTCAAGAAAAGAGAGGAAAAAGGAAGAATGAGAACAATGATGAATAGGAGGCAGATTATTATGGATCATTCCTCTGCCTCTCTTCTATTCATTCCATGCCATTATACAGTATCCTTCATCTCTTCTCCCATTATCTTCTTCCTTTTATCCTTACTCAATAGGGTGTGAAATTCGTATTAGCGGAACGAATAAAGAAGAGATGAAGCTCGTTGAACATTCTTTTTGTAATGAATATAAAGTAAATCGTCCTTGTGATTTACACATTTTCTCTCTCTCTCTCTCTCGAATGAATAAGATCGAATAAATTCATTGTAAAGATGAAGTAATAGAAAAGAAAAGGGGAAGAAGTGAACTGCGGAATGTTCGATGTGAGACTGACAGGATGAAAAGAAAGAAAAAAGATTGTGCTCATTAGAAGCCCTTCTCGGGCAATTACAATTTTTCCACACAAACTTCACTTTACTTCAACTTAGATTTAATATTTCAAAATAAATTTCGCCCTGAAAGGTCAAGACTATGTTTATCAATCAGTTTGATACTCGAACGTATGAAGAGATGATGAACAACAAATGTCAGATTACACAGCGAAACATCAAAAGCAAATATCATATTTTCTTGATCCATCATCTTTTCCTATTCGCACTTCTGAAAATGCGTACGTACGCGGTTCCTGGAAATGGAGAAAGGACTGCCGTTCGTGGTCAACAATATAGTTTTTGGAATGAGAGAAGTGTGTTTTCAAGGAAGGAAAAGGAATAAGGAGAAGCTGATTGATGACTGCACGGTGAACACGGAAACTGACGACTTTCGTTATATGCTCCGATTGAGATACAATCTGGAAATGGAAGATAGATGCAAACTGTAACAATTTGCTTACCTCGAATGATCTTAGTATCCCTTGGGTCGAACAGAAGCTATTCTTTAGAAACTCAGTATGATGAGAGCGGGAAACAATATACAGGAGTGAATCATCATCAATTTTTCCATTCGTAAGTGTGAATTTATCCATCTTTGGAAGTGTCATCAATATCTCTCGAGAGCAAGAATCGTCATGTTCCCTCTCGCACGAGAGAACAACTTCTGTATTTCCTAATTCACGATCGTTGATCAGAGAGCGGAAAAATCTACAAGTTGGAAATGAAAAATACCATTTTTTTAACTTTATGGACTAACACTTTTGATGAATCTTCACAACAGTCGAAACAAATGACAAGCTTTTTGCATGTCACTGCCTTTAGAAAAAATGCCATGTGTTGTATCGAGGAAGAATCAATATTTGAAATATCCTTAAATGTAGAATATATCTATATATTCGATTCATTGATTGTCTACAAATCTGATCGTAGGAAAAATAGATTTTCTTACCACAAATCGCAGATTATTCGTATGAGCATTTTTGAATAGTCTTTTATTGTGGTACGCCGATTGAATCGGAAGAGAATCGTTACCACTCAGTTTGTATTTAAAATGAGAAGTCCTCCATTTTCCTTCTCCTTTTATGTTCTGTTCCTGTGAAGTCTGAAACAAGGCAACAATTTCACGACAACTTTATTGAAAACGCAGACCCAGTGGACATTGATGCTATCGAATAGTTTTCCTCCAACTTGAAAATCGAGTTCTCTGAATCTTTTGCAAGAGGTGCTAACTGATGTTCGATCTTCAGTTGATAATTCATTGATGATCATCAACAGCAAATCATCAAAAAGAAATGGAATCGAGGGCTGAATTAATTTCGAATTCTTATGCTGATCATTGGGAAAAAGTACCTCAGTTCGATTATCGGATACTCTATGAGAAACATTGTCTGATTGAGACATTAAGAGTGATTGGTAGGTGAATATGAAATGAAAAACAAGATGAGAGATCACTCGATTGAGTAGAGTGAGAAGAGAATGAGTGGGGATTCTAACAAAGAAGATTATGAAATAAGCGTCTTTTAAAAGCAATTAATTCAAAATAAGGACACAGCTGGCATTAGACGATAAATTGTATTATAGGTATTACAGATTGCCGTTACAAGATTACACAGTTACAAGATTAAGATTACGCCGTTACACATAGTAGATAAGCAATTTATTTTTTAAAAAATTTATATTGAAAAACTAACAAATTGATAAAACATTTAGTATTTATATGTGCATGCCAAATAATTCATCCAGCAATAATTTTTCATAGTGCTATTCAAATATGGTATTATCAAATACCGATCCTACTAAATCACACATCGGACGACCACTCGCATCTATTTTGCACATAATAATTCGATTATGTTTGTTATTAGAGAGGGGCATTATATGAATGAATCCTCCGCGTGATGAATCTTTAACTATTCGATCGCCACTTCCTTCCTCGAGACCCACCTGATACCACACCGAAAATTGGATAATATGTAATTCTGTTTTAATCTCACTGTGAATTTTGACACCTTGGCCATAAGGTTGTACAGTTCGTCAGCTACGGAATTGATGACGGAATGCTAGGAGATTGACAAATCATCTGAATATCATTTAATGTTATAACCGTCTCCAATATATATGTAAAAGCGAAAGTTGGCGAGGGGGGGGGGTGCTCCCTAGAATTCACAACACCTTATATGGCACTAAGTGTACTCCCTGAGAACTTTTGTAATTTTAATCAAAGACATAGTATCAAATCAAATTGCACATTGTCTTTCATTGAAGGCACTTATTGTTAAAGTCAAACCTCAAATGCGTCATAGATTATCTGTGATGTGCAATCGGTTCCACGTAGATAAGCATGATCAGTTGTGCTGATTAGATGAAGCATTGTTATTCCATCCACCAAACAATCTCAAGGATCATGACGCACCTCAATATTTTTTCTCAACTTTTGTTTCTCTTCGTATTACACTGTATGTGTGTCTCGAAGAGATGAGCTGCTAGAAACCCTATATTTTTATATAAGCAATAATTTATTATTTTCGCGAGACATTGTGATTTATTGTGACTGAATAAGAATATTTGTCTTTGGTGGCTCACCTCTATTGCACGGTTCCTATCTCCATTGTCAAACAATATTTCCAGTCTTCGTATCATTGGCAACTCTTTCAGTGATTGTTGTAAACGGAAAAGGTTCTGCCGAAATTTGCAGTTCCAATAGAGATAGAGATGATTCAAATTGAAATAATTGTTCTTGAGAACAAAAAAAAATCTTTAAAGATATGAAAGAGACAGAAAATTCTTCTGAGATCATTGTTACAAACTTGAAAAAGAAAGAAGAAAAATCCATGGAACCGTCGAAGTACACGTCGAGTCTACCGAAAGAGAGAGATTGAAATAGTGGAATGAGGGTACGAATTGCTCTCTCGTCGCGTTTGTCTCCAACCTACAATCAAATATTTCAAGCACGATTAGTCTGGTGGACAACTTCTTGAGAAGTCGGATCAACCGACCCGACGATCTTACATGCATATCCATTGATTTCGTATTGGCTTTTTTGAAGAATTGCGTAATTGAGTGGGGTGTGGTTGAACGATACTCTCCATTAGGAGGTGCTATCATGAAGTAATATTTGTGGGGAGATATTCGACATTGGATGGTATCGGCAACATTTTCCTATAATATTCAACGTGTAGATAAGTTTCAAAGGGAAGTTCTATTTCGTGCCAAAATGATAATAATGTGTTCGAATTTTCTCTTTCCTAAAAAGAGATCGATTGCACGAAATCTCTTGGAAACAAGAGCAGATGGATTCATTCTTCAGTTGTCAGATAATCGAATATCATAAGGAGAATGTCGTCATGAAGACAAGGGAGGCACTTCTTCTGAAATAGAACAGAAATACAACGTTTTATTGGAGATTGCTTCCATCCCGAAAAAAAGATTTAATGTAGGAAACAACACAGAACCTTCAAATCATAATCTGATTCCTTTTCGAGGTGATGCATCTTTGTCTCATTCGAAAGAAGATCCTGAAAAGAGAACAACTCAGGAAATAGTAATGATTTAGTTTCGCCCGAAGTAGAAGGATAGCATGACTGAACTTTTTTTATAAATAGGTTTACAAATTCCCTGTTTTGATAATTACAAAGCAAAGGTTCAGAAATATTTTGTTCATCAAAGTATCACTCTATATTTAATACGAAATGTTCGAAGAAGAGATGAATCTTGGAAAACGACGCTTTTCGAATATTTAAATTATCGCGAGAACGGTATTTTGAAAAATATTGAGAAAGTCATGATAGGTTAGACAGAGAAAGAGAACGTTCTTTCGATAATACTATGATACATATAAACCTTGACAATAAGATATTATGTTTAACATTTGTCGTATTCAGATATTACATTGCAGATGTACTAGATGGAGACTTCATAAGCTAGTTATTTAAAAACTGAGAAAACAAAGGTGGATTGACCAATTATCTTCTGTTTAAGAAAATAAATATGATTAAAAAAGAAAAGAACTTCTTTGAAATTAATTACACTTTATCAGTTTAAAAATGAAACAATAATAGCGATATACTTGAAATGGAAGAATACATGGTATTCTCCATCATTGCTCATATTTCTTATACTCCATACTATCGGGTGCTTTCACTTCAGTTTTCTTCGATCCAATCTCAGCCCAATTCGTAGAGAGGACAGTTCCACCAGACTGAAATGAGGAAGATCATCATCCCTCCCCTCCCTTCCCTTTCTCATACCTCTTGATAACTCTTCATCATTGCTTTCTTCACATCATCATTCGCATCTCCATAAATCTTCTTGAACATTTTATGAACTGCCGAGTCTCCCGTTGTTTCTTCCTCCTCAACATATCAATTATGAAATTAGCAAGAATATCTTCAGTAAACTACTTAAATTCTAATTGAAAATCACAGATAGTATGAAGAAAAATGAAGAGAATCATCCAAAATCACATTTCCAATTGACAATCCAACTTCTATCTGACCTCTTCTTCCTTGACAGCTTCCTTCTCAATCTTATCCCAATTCTTCTTTCCTCCATCAGGACGAACGACTGAAGAAAGATACCACTACCATCCCCCCTTCCCCTCTCCCATACCTGTACTTGTCTCAGCCTCTTCCTTCTTCTCAATTAGATTATTCCATCGACCGGCAACTTCCTTCGGCAGTCCCACTTCCACCTGTGATACACATCACTATTTCATTCAAGACCAGAGAAAGGTCAAACAGAAAAGGATTATCTTCAGTCAAAAAATATCTCTAGTCCCCGTTTCCTTCCATTGACTAACCTTACTGGGAGTAACTTTAACAGTAATTTCGTCCTTCTTCACTTCTCCTCCCAATTCACCAACGAATATGATATCTTCTCCTGTCCTCACTATGATTTGACGAGACGAGAATGAAACCTGAATGCTCAATTCAATTCAATTTGCATTGCTATCTCTCGAGAAATGTTTTCTGTTTATAAATGAGATTGATCAAAACATTAAATTCAGAAAGCTTTTTTTAAAGATTCACACGCTCTAACTTGACAGTTATATGGTGAATGAATGATTCAAGTGTAAATTCAGTTCAATAGACCATACAAGATTTAGAGTAAAATATGAAGGTGACCTTGCAATCGTCGAGTGTGCATCCCTTCTTGAAGATAGTGAGAGTAACGAGGAAATCAGTCTGGAACAAGTCGTGTCTGCAATGAAATATCGTTTATTCGAGTTCATCTATCTGCATAACTGACTAATCAATGAAATCGACTAACCGAGGGAGTGCCATATCGAGATGGAGATATAGCGACCTGAATTACAAGGGGTTAGATACTATTGACAAGTCATTAATTAATAATGATATCATTACCACCGCCCCACTTCTCACCCAATTTTAAACTATTCATTTTACTGATCACATCTTGGCATCATACCGGGGAGGCTGAGTGTTCAAAAAGAGGTAAGGGAAAGAGTAACATCGCACCCCACCGATAAGTGCGAGCCACATTCAGGGGCTGGGTAAAGTATTTCCCCTTCTTTTTGAAACACTTTCCTTTCTCTCCCACCGTATAAATTAGTAGTTATCAAATATAATGGGTGGAACCTAACCACTCCTTCGTGTTCAACTTCCTTGTGTGTATAATACATTTTTATCTCCGTGTGCAATCAATTTATCACCGAATATAGTGCAAAACATCGAGGGAAGAGAAGAAGCCGAGATGCAATAAATAATTATTTCCTCCTTCTGGAATTACGTGTACAAACTCGAGTGTGAAACCGATGGATTGAACATAAATATGGGTAGGTCAATCAACAATCGAGAGAAGGGAAGATATTTAGAGTGCTCCGAGATGATCCTTCACTTGCTGCTTAGTCAGTCGATGGAATCCAGATGCATTGCATACTGCCACCTTCAATCAACCATCTCAGTCTCTCACGAACACATTCTATTTCATAATGATGATATATCAATTAGTCAAGTATTGGTAATGGTCGAATCATCATTTCTAATTAACTCTATCTTTCCTCACCTCAACATTATCTTCAGTCATTCCTACATCGAAGCATTCACGAAGAGTGAGAAGGGAAGTGTGCACTCCATCGTCCAATTCAAGCGTCTCAGAGAATCTATAGTGCATTTTTTTAGTAAATTGTTATCTTTTTTAACTATGCATAGTGGAAAACTATAGATGAAAGATGGAAACTGACCTCTTCTCGAGGAAAGTCTTCGCATTTGTGTCGTTCTTTCCGAGAGCAGTTGCTTTCCATGCGAAATATGCACCAGAGGGATCACACTGTAATATATTACCCTATTAGTAGCAGACAAACAGATTCATTATCATATAAACATATTCGTTCACGAACCGTTATGCTAACATTTAATTAGAGCAAAAAGCTAACCTGGAAGAGAAGGGGCTTTCCTGGTTCGACATCCCATCCGGCGATGAGAAGAGACACTCCGAAAGGACGCACTCCTCTGCAAATTATTCAATCACTCAAGTCCATTTTGACAGTTGATTTTATCCCCAAATTAAAATCAAATATAATTGTAATCCCAATCAGTGTATTTGTAATCCAAAATGACAACAAAAAAAGTTCGCTTGTGAATCAACCACTTTAACTATCTCTATAACTTCTCAATCAGTTTCTTAAACGTCAACTGAATTTCAGATTCATTTTCAAAGCAATTTGATCAAGTATACCTTAAGACGTAGCTGTCACCAAAACAATAAAATCTTATGAAGTGATGTTTGCATTAAGTATTATCGATTAAAATACCGTATTCATGAATATTCAAATATTACCGTACCCAGACTGAGTGTATTCCTGCATGACAGCAGCGAGACGAGTCACGAGCTGAGTCGTCGAGATCTCCTCTCCGTACATGTCCTCGTACTTAAATTACCTATTTGTATGTTTCCATTTCGTGTTAACTACAATAATCAAAATACATACCGTGATAGCGATCTTGCGGGCTCTCTTAACGAGCAGTCGGGCATCCGGGCCCATCCCACTGCAGAGAAAGACGTTATTGTTCAAATATAATGTAACTAATGCGCGTCCGATTCAATCACATGAGCGAAAAATATTATATCATCTCTAACAAACAAAAAAGGAAATTGAAATACCTGTACACGCATCCGATGTGCTTGCTGATCTTCTCGATCTTAGCCTGTTCCTCGTAAAGAGGAGAAGAGGGATTCTCAGTCGCCAGTACAACACCATCCGATGCCTGCCATAAAGTATCAATCAGACTCACAGTGTAACTCATCGATGATGACAACTCTATCGACAATTGAGCATAATTCTCTAGAAGACTCACCTTCAGTCCGACCGATGGCTGACCATTCTTGACTGCATTCAGTGCATACTCGATCTGCATCAACTTGCCGGAAGGGCTGCAAACAAGGCACAATTCAGAGGAGATAACAGAGCAAGAAAAATCGAAGAAAACTCTAATCATACCTGAAAGTTGTGAGCGAGAAGCCGTAGTGATCTCCCATTGTTTCTATAAAGGACAACTTAGAACGCTCTAACGAATGGTATAAAAATTTCAATATAATATTAATAATAAAGTTTACAAAATCGCTCGAAACAAGCAGATGATGATTTGAAAGGCACGGAAAACATCGACAGAAAAGTACCGTAATTTTGCACAACGAATTCACACTACGCATTTTTTCAGTTTGCAATCCGCAACTTTCCCAGTGATTATTGATTGCCGGCAATTGCCCTTATCATTCCGAAACTGTTTTTACTTGTTGAAGAAACGTCACCAATGATAAAGAATCAATCTTGTTTGTCATATGAAAACGACAATGATTTTTTTCCTGCTTTTATTTTTAATCACGTGCTAGGTATCTCAGTGTTTATTTGTAAACAGTTGTTACACTTTATCCGGTCATTTCTTGTTAGTCTTAGTCTCTTCTTCACTCTTTTTCTTTATCGTCGAGAGTCCTCACTAAGATTTTCTCTCACTTGCAAGTACGAACTCTCATCTAATTCCTCATTCTTTCCTCATTCTCTTTTCTCCTTGAGTCTCAATGAGTGAATGCATGCCATACATTGATTCTCCTTTCTTTTCTCTTTCCGTATCCATTCTCTCCTGTTTAGTAGTCATTCTGTCTAGTTGTAGTCTCTTCTCTCTCAATCGACTCCATTTCTCATTGCCCATTTCTTCATGAGTCTTCAATAAGTGTGAGAGAAGACTATAGATTTGGAGGAGGAGGCGGAAATGTCCACTTAGAAGTTGTCGATAAACTAGAGAGTCGTCCTCTTCTCTTTATGCTTCTTCAGCATTTTCTCTCTTATCATCCATTTCATTCGGTTTTCTTGTAATCTTCTTGCCTGGTACGAATCTTCCTCCTCTCTTTCCTCTCGTCCTTCTTCCCAAATGAATGAATGAATGGTCATCCGACTCTTCACCACAACAAAACACTACACTCTTCCATTATTGCGACACTTCCGACAACAATTTGATCCCTTTTCAAGTACTAATTTGAATAAGACGCGTCAAAATGAGTGAGGTAGAGAATGAACAACGGTATCTAGATGAATGGAAGTGAGAGTGAAACAGTCAGGTGTAGAGATCGATTGTATTCCATGCTTTGCACAGTTCTCTCGTCCTCTTTTTCTCTTCTTCTTTCTCCATTTAAACTCCGCCCTCTCTCGTTTCTCCATTATCTTTGTCCGTTTGTTCCTTCATCACGAAAAGGAGAGACTGAAAAGGGGCGGAGTCTCATCTTTCTTCCATCTTCCTCCTTTTTCTGTCATCTCGATTCCTTTTCCCATGCTGGTCGCTGGTCCTTCAATGTCTCTTCCTTCAGGTTGACCCATCTTATCCTTATCATCCCTATTCAGTCTAATCATTCTTATCTCTTTCAGGTATTGAAGAGGAGTACATAGCAATATCAGACGGAGAAGGTAGTCACGTTCACTACGGAAGTGCAATGACCAGTGTGGGAGGACCATCTAGTACTTCTCCCAGAGGAGTACAAGGGAGTCCATCCAAGAGTATTACGGTATGTCAGTTTCTTTAGAGGGGGATACGGTAGCCTCATCTGGTTCTCTCCGTTCTAACAGCTGTGAACTAGCTTCAATTTCTGTTCCATTGTTGCGATTCTTCCTCTTCTTCCGTCCTTCTCTTCCCTTTTCTTCTTATCTTCTTCTATCCCTCATTGCCTCCATAGTTCTTCTCTTTTCGGTTCATTTATCATAAGTGTTCGTCCCATCGATCAAGCCAAGAGGAATGAATGAGGGTGAGGTCCGTTTAACCCTTCTCTATCCTTCATCTACCAGTTTGTTGTTAGAGAGAGAGATGGGCAGTGATTTGAGGCTAAGGGAGGTCTGTGAACGAGTTCGTGGCTAATTGTAACGGTTGATCTATGTATTGAGTGGATAGAGAGATTTTGAAAGAGTGTTCTATCGATTTACTGCAAGATTAGTCATACAGTGAGTGAATGTAACAGAATGGAGAGGGAGTAGGGGTTAGAGGGGGAGAGGGGGGGGGGGTGAATAGGGACGGGGTTCAGAATCAGCTTGACTAACCGCACCCTTGTGAGAACAAATAAATGAGAACAGAGAAGGATCGACTATTGCACTTTTCAAGTCTAGAAGGATGGATTAAATGAAATTGGAAGGGAATGGAATATCTAACTAGAGAGGAGTACAAGTACAGGACATTCCATAATGAATAGAAGAGTCTTCAGAGTGAATTCACTTTCCTTTCCACTCTTCTTCCTCTCATTGTTCTCTCCCAGTATTCGATGCTAATCCAACGAAGAGGTGTCATTCTTCTTCTGAGTCCTCAACTCAAGTCTTCACTTTAAGGACTAGTCTCTTTAGTCCTCTCTTCCTTTGGAAGGATTGCATTACTTTGTCTCTTTCCGTGTACTTCTCAAGAAGGAACATTACTTACTTCCCTTCTGAACTCCCTTTGAGGAAATGACGAAAAGAGAAGAGACAGGTAGTGAATTAGATTGAGAATTACGATAGAATAAAATGAGAAGGGAATATGAGACGGAAGACTATGAAAGAATGTATTCTCCACAGTTGTCATCTATAGAAGTGTCGAACACTTCCCTTGTGAAGGGATCACTTCCCTAGAGGAAAAGAAAGAGTGGGCGGAGTGATGTGATAGGAAATAGAAGGAACTATGATTGATAATAGTCATTATTCATAAGAAAGAAAGACGCTATGAATGAATAAGAAACCTCTCGTTCCTCAAGCGGTGAATTATGGAATCATTAAGGGAAGAAAACCCCCATGTGACATTGCAGAAATGTGAAATTCCCCTCTGTCCCATAATAGAATTTGGTTGTGTATCTCGAATTGTGAACTTCGTTATCTAATCACTTCGAGTTCTGATTGCATTATTGTGAATTCCACACGACAGTTCTCACTAGGATAGTATCCTGTAAAAGAAATCGAAAGGGGAAACAAGTAATAATCGTTGTGTTCGGTATTTTATCGGGTACAAATGGACAAATAGCTAAAGAATTTAAAAATGTTCATTACAGGTGGTTGATGTCTACGATCTTGCTGCTTCGATTGGAAAGGATTTCGAGAAGTTGATACAACTCCATGGAAATGATTCCATTCGATCTATTATGCCCAAGGTGAGCACCATTTAGTTTTATGACGTCAGCAACTGAATTTGGGTTCTAGCAACCAATCTGTGGGAGATTCTTATTAGATTAGTCCTTCGTCATTGAATGAATTCATTACTCGCCTATCTCTATCCTTTTCGGTTTTCCCATCGTCTTCAAGGGGATATTGAGCTCTTCTCACAAAGATTTACCAAAATAGTAAGAAAAGACAGTGTGAGGAGGTGGAAATGAGAAGTGAGAGAAAGAGTTGAGACTGAATGGAGAAGGAAAGGAATGTCATTTGTCAGAAAGAAAGAGACTTGGTATGAAGAAGAAGAGAATAATCTTATTCTGATCTTCGTCTCTAGTTGGAATGGACTGAATGGTCTTTTCCTTCCGAACCATTCAATGATTCATCTCTAGTGGTCGGATTGAGGTCATTCTCCGTCCATAGGCCCCTTAGTATGTTCATATCTCGTTCCATCTGATGACTTCACGTCAAAAAATGGCCCCCATCCATCTCTTTTCTCTCAAGACACTTCATATAAATGCAAACCATCCTCCCCCTCATCCTCTCCCTCTGTCTCTCCCTCCTCTCCTTTCCTTCTACTTTCATCGTTCCTTTCCCATACCCCAATGGGAATATCTCTCACCCTCTCCTCTCTCTTTTCTTTTCTTGGACCTCAACTCAAATGACGTCTTCATTCGGTTAACTAATTGACAGAAACCAGGAAATGGGGCGAATTTCTGAGGGATACGAAAACATTTCAACTATTTGTACAAGCGAAGATCAAATTTCATACGCTACAAGCTCCCTTGGGAGAATAGAGATGAAAAGAGGAAAGGAAAAAATGAAAATAGACAAATTATTTGAGGTGATCTCTGCATTGGAGACGTTGGAAGCATTGGCAGCGAGCAATGAAGCGGAGAATGAACAAATATCCAATCTAGAAAGGTCAGAATTAGGGTTGATCGTTCGGCTTTCGGAACGGCCGAAGAATAAATTCAATTATCTCCACTTTTTCGGAACGAGAGCCGAACAAAGGAATTTTCTTTGTTCGGGTCGACTCTCGTGCCGGAATGACCATTGTTCGATTTTTAATCCGTTCCGGAATGAGGCGATAATTGAATTAAAAGTTCGGATTTTCCGGAATTCGTTCCGTTTCGTCAACCCTAGTCAGAATCATCTACTGACCTATTTCTCATTCCAAAGTGTAATTACTTTCTAATCGACTAAAATGGAAACATAAGTATAAGGCAAATGATTCAGGACAGTGGAGAGATTAGAAATGGAGAAAACATCGAAACAGAAAGATCGAGTAAAATTCGAAGAGGATCTTGAACAAGTGGAAGAAATGTACAGGAAAGAAATCTCTGAGTTGAGACAGAGTGTAAAGGTACGGTAGGATGAATACGATAGAGAAGGAAGATTATCGATTGAAGGCTTTGATGCACGAGAATCGAACTCTTTCTTCAACCGTTTGTTCGATGCCCACTCATATTCCCGATTCACCAACTCAACAACATGCTCGTGAGTACATTTATGATCATTATTCATTTATTCGTACAGTGGAGGATTCGTTTGCCTAGCGATTGAAATTATTGACGAATTGACTGTCGAGATTTTCTTTGATTGATGACCATCTTCATTTCTTCTCTTGTAGATGACATTGAATCGATGCTTGCACTGAAGGAAGAAAGTCATAAGATGAAAGATGAAATACGAACACTCAAGAAAGAACTCGATGGAAGTTCCAAGGAAGTTGAAAGTGTGAGTATCATGTCGAAATACTAAATAAGTTAACAGATAGGGAAGGAATGATTTGTGGTAGACAAGGGATGATTCAATGTGTGTACAGCTTTATTTATCGGGATAAAAACGAGGAAGAGAATGAGTCAAATCTGATTCTCTCCTGCTAAATTCCGTATTTATCTGGAAATGCTAAAATGTTGTTGTCTACCTAATTGAGAAGCGACAAAATAGAAAGAGATAGAGAAAGAAACAAATGGGATTGCACTAATCAAATCAAGCACTCTTTGTTGCAATATGGGCAGACGTTCCACTATAGAGATGAAGGGAAGATTAGCTAATGCTGCGAACAGTGTCGACGTCTAGACCATTTTTCTGGGAGAAAAATCGTCTAGACGGTCACGTCTAGACGATTTTGAAGGGAGTCTCTCCCTCTCATTCTCTCCACTCATTTTGAAGGAGAGGGGGTCTCACTCGCCTCATTTCCCTCTATTCAATCCGATGAGAGCGGGGATAATTAATGCAAAATGATAATTTTCATACGGAATTTCGTACTTTGTAGTCAAGGTCAAATCGACCGTAATTTTTCAATTTCATTCAAAGATCTCATCTCCGCAAAGATCACGTGTCGAACTACAAAGTACGAATCTCAATCCCATTCCGTATGAAAATTATCATTTTGCATTAATTATCCCCGCTCTCATCGGATTGAATAGAGGGAAATGAGGCGAGTGAGACCCCCTCTCCTTCAAAATGAGTGGAGAGAATGAGAGGGAGAGACTCCCCTCAAAATCGTCTAGACGTGACCGTCTAGACGATTTTTCTCCCAGAAAAATGGTCTAGACGTCGACACTGTTCGCAGCATAATAGAATGAACCATTACAGATGCAGAGTGGAATTGATCGATTAATTAGACAGAATGAAGAACTTCTAAGGAAGAATGGATCATTGCAGAAGCAAGGAAGAATGATTGTTGAAGAGAAATGTGAATTGGTTAGACGGTGAGAATTTCATTTGAATATCACGAATATCAGGATAAATTAATTGTTCATGGATTTACTTCATTTAAAGCAACAGTAATGTGAAAGTCTTTTCATTGTCAGATTGGAGAAGACGGAAGAGAGTAATTTCGAATTGCGTCGATGGTTGAATGAGAAGGATCGAGCGTGCAGGGAATTGGAAGAGGAAGCCAGTATGGTATGTACATTTATTATTCTCTTCAATGAACAACATGCAATACTGATGAAGGAATTGAATAATATTATTTTCCAGTCCGATTCCGAGCCTCGTTTCACACTCGCTGAATTGAGAGAAGTTCTACAAGAGAAGAACATTCTCAAGGTTTGTCCTATTCCACTTTCTTATGTACTTACATCGAATGTGTCGACACATGACTGCATCAGATGATAATTGAGATATCTCTGATTAATCTCTATCATTGTAGGGTCGCGTGATGGAATTGGAAGAAGAGATTGATCAGATGAAGATAAAGAACACACTGTCAGTTTATTTATCTGTTTCTATCGGATGTTGCTGAGATCATAGGAGAAAAGTAACTTATAGAATTTTAAAAGGGATCAAACATTTTCAATTGCAGTCCCCTTCCTCAACCGAAGGAAGAAAGTGAAGACGATGGAGATAGACCTGTGCAGGTACGAATGATCTATGATCTTTCTTTTCCCCAGTAAACTGATATTTATCCCACTCATAATCTCTTCAGGGTCCAATGCCTCGTGAGCCGATCGAGAAGATTAGTCCATGGAAGTTTGAGAGAAAAGAATCGGGAGTGCGAAGATTGTCAGTTCTATCGAAATTATTTAGAAAAAATCAATCATAGGGATGAATTGTATCGTTTGTTATTCATTATCGAAAGATTCGAGTAATCTAACCGGGAAGGTCTCTAATCACTTCATCTGCTAATCCCGAGTGTGCTTCTCTCTTCCCTCTTCATCACTTAGTCCTTCACTCACTCATTTAATCACTTTCAGTTTCTCGTTCTTCAAAGATCTTGGTGGTTCTTCACCTCGAAGGGGTTCATCATCAGTCACTAATTCACCTCGTACAGTCCGATCTACTACAATGTCATCTCTGAATGAATAGACTCCGTCCACTCATAGACCACGCCCCTTTCCATGACTCCGCCTCCTTCACATAGGAATTCCCGTTATTGCACTTGTTCCATCTGTTAATCACTGCACTCACTCACTCTAATAAGCTAGTCACTCATTCGATTCTCCCTTTCGCACTCTCATTCATTCTATTTCTATGTGCTATGCTTTTACTCTTCTGCCTCGCTTTTAATCTATAATAATCCCGGTTACCGTATCCCTCTGCTCTAGCCCTCACTTGAATCCCTGATGATTATCGATTTACTGAAACTGGATTGAACTTTCATTATTGCCAAAATTCGAAATAGTTCGCTTCATGTGCTCAATATTGCCAATTTCTGAATGACATTCACAAATGTGCAACGTTTCTTTCAATTGTATCGAACGATAGGCATGTCTAATACTTACCTTTTCTATCTCCTGGAGAGAATAATAACTGAAGAGATAGTGAATCAAAGATCTGACCCATTGAAGTACCCATTCACTCATTTCCATCCAGTCTGAGGCCAATCGAATCTTATCTCTTCATCAATCACGAGTATTTTTCAATTGATAAATTATTTGAACAATTTCGAGTAACGATAGGGGTGGTGTTCGAAGAGTGTTCCAAGAAGATGTTCCCCAAATTATTCCAATATTGTGTGAAACCTGCGATAGGACGATAAAACACAAAACTTTATCTGTTTCACAGAGGCTCAAGCCTTGACAGATACGAATTCGTTTCGTCTTTATTTACTCTTTCTTCTCTTCTTCTTTCTTTTCACCTTCTTCCTTCTTTTCCTCGTCCTTCTGAAATGAACAAAGATAATCAATGGTCACACTTGATCATACAATACCTTCTCTCCTTCCTTAGGAGCATCTTCTACTTTGCTCTTTTCTTTCTCCTCTCCTTCCTTCTTTTCTCCCTCTTCCTTCTTTTCCTCTTCCTTCTTCTCCTTCTTTGATCCTTCCTTAGCCTGTAATCGATATCTTCATCACCGTATTCATCCAATTTACCGTACCTCCTTCTTTGATCCTTCTTTCTTTTCCTTCTTAGATCCTTCCTTCTTTTCTTCTTCCTTCTTCTCCTCTTCCTTCTTTTCTTCCTTCTTATCGTCTGTCTTTGACTGAAAGCATCGATATCAGATACTGTAATACAGTAATCCTCATACTTCCTTCTTGGATCCTTCCTTCTTCTCCTTCTTACTCTTCTTGGATCCCTCCTTTGCTTCCTTCTTAGACTTCTTACTACCCTCCTTCTTCTCATCCTTCTTTTCATCCTTCTTCGCCTGAGAGGCAATCAATAAGTTCACTTTCATCCAATTACCGTATACCTCCTTCTTAGATCCATCCTTCTTCTCTTTCTTAGATCCTTCCTTCTTTTCCTTTTTACTCTTCTTTGATCCTTCCTTCTTATCCTTCTCTCCAGGTCCGAATGTTTCTCCGTTGTCAAGATTGGCAAGAGTCTGCAATCGATCTACCGTATCCATCAGTCATCGATTCATCAACCGTACCTGATACTGTGGGTCAGCTGCGTCAGCCTTTTTCACAGCAGTAGGAGCCTTGAATACTGGTTTGGCTGCAGGGCCGAAAGCGTCAGCATTATCCAGATTTGCGAGTGTCTGTAATACGATAGTCTATGGATACAGTAATGAGATTGTATCGATTACCTGGTAGGCTGGATCGGCTCCAGCTGCCTTCTTTCCTTCTTTGGGGGCTTCGAATTTCTTCTTTTTGTCTCCATCTCCGTCCTATAAATCGATGGTTTAGCTACAGTAAGCCTTCAATACAGAACTTTCTTATCGTCTCCTTCCTTCTTCTCATCATCTTTCTTTTCATCCCCATCCTTCTTTTCCTCGTCCTTCTTTTCATCTCCATCTTTCTTCTCTTCATCCTGAATGGATCTTCATTATCGATTGATTAATCCCAAATACAGTACTTTCTTTTCTTCATCCTTCTTCTCTTCATCTTTCTTCTCTTCGTCTTTCTTTTCTTCACCCTCCTTCTTTTCTTCTTTCTTCGATCCCTCCTGAACATTATTCAGATTAGATACCGTATCACCGTTGATCTACAATACCTTCTTTTCTTCTTCCTTCTTCTCCTCTTTCTTTTCTTCCTCCTTCTTCTCCTCCTCCTTCTTAGGCTGAATTCAGCCGTAATCCTTCTACCCTATCCCTCGAGTATACCTCAGGTTCCTTCTTCTCTTCTTCCTTCTTTGGAGGAGGAGGATCGGCAGCAGGAGGTGCAGCTGGTTTGGGTGTCTCTTTGGGTACTGGAGGGACGGGAGGAGGGGCAGGCGGCTTGACAGCAGCTGCAGCCTTCTTGTCTACTGCTCCTTTAGTATACGGTACTGTAGGGTATCTACCGTATCCTCACCATTCTTTTTCTTTCCGAAGCACATATCAGTCGAACGTAGTCGTCGAGCTTAGAACAATGGAACGGATATGACGTTCCTTCCTGCAGTGGGATACTGTAGGAGATGGATACGGTAGGGATAGTCCAGGGATATCCATGGGGATCCTGGTCTAGAGATCCGAATCTCCATACCGGTATCCCCATGAAATCGAGGAGTATCCCCAATATCCTGGTCTGGAGATCCCCTACTCCAAATTGGGATCCGAACTTCAAACTGACCAAGGGAAGACCACGACTAAGAGGAGGGAATAGATGAAATGAAAAGAGAAGAGAGAGGAAAGATGAAATCGAGAATACCAATTATTCAATGCAAATTGGTTTGCATCTGCAGGTAAAAGAGAGAGAATGGAATGAATGAAGAGAGACAATGGAAGATAATACTCTACTTTGCTTGATTGATTTAACTATCTTTTGACATTTATATTGTAATTTGATATACAGTTTCTCTTTTTATCTTTGTTTCCTATCTCGTTCATAAAACTAGTTGGTGAGAAGGAATTTGGCTGCCCTTGCGAGAAATCAATGGAGTGTAGAGGGGGGGGGGAAGGAATGGGATCCTGAGTGAGATCATGAGATCACCAGTATTCCATTCATTCTCTTCTATGAAGTTGTTCTTTCTCTTCATCCTATTCTCTTCATCTTCTTCTTATCTCCTTCCATGCAAGGGAAATTATGATTGTGAACCATATTTGGTCTGTGCCAGATTATTCGGAGTTGATCAGTGTACGGTATGTTACAATTGAAAACTGAAGAGATTCCTCTTTTTTTCAGATTTCTCTTTACTCACCACGATTGAAAAACACTCATTCCGGATATACTGAGTCTATGAAAGGTGTGTGACATGTCCATATTTCAAAAATGTATTCGATACTCAGATGTACCAGCTGCAGTAGATATCGGATACGGTGGAATGACAACTGGGGAAGAAAAGGGAATCAATGATTCTCCTATCGAACTAAAAGGAGAAGTTCCTGAGAAGAAATTGATTATGATTGGACCGATTACTATTGAACCTGCAAAGAAGAAAGAAGAAGAAGGGAAGAAAGTGACTGTGATAGATGAAGAAGTTGTTGAGAAGAAAGAAGAAAAGATTGAAATAAAGAATGAACAGAAGAAGGAAGAGAAGACTCCGATGTTAATAGATCATGAAGTGGAGCCAAAGAAGGAAATAAAGATCGAAGTGGAAGAATCGATGGATGGATCTGTGCAAGGTGAGAAATTTCACATTCAGCATAATAATGATTAATATGTATTGCTGAAATTATGAAAACTGAAGTGATGAAAGAATCAACAAGATCTGAAGATGAAGAATTATTGAGTGTTCTTGGAGAGAAAGAGATCAAATGGGATGAAGGAGTAGGAAGAATGTGTGATTACGATTATCAAGTGAGTGATCAGAGATCCCACTCAAAGATCAAAGATCATTCTCTTCAGTGTCGAGTAGGAGAATCGTGTACTGGAATGAATGAAGGACAGAATCCACAGAGGATTTGTGAACGAGAGAAAAGAGGAAGGAAGAGACAATGCATAGTTCATTCTGATTGTATTAGAGGAACAGTAAGAATATCCCTTCCTTCTCCCATTCAATTGGCCATTTGAGAAATGTATGAGGGAAGGAATCTCTTCATCTTTTGTGTGTACGAAAGAAGAAAAGGAAGAAGAACACACATGTAAATATGACTGTCAGTTGATCATCCCCTCTTCCATTACTCACTATTTACTTGTAGATGAATGTTCGTATGGGGAGAAATGCACTGATATTGATGGGAGCATGGTGGGTCAACTCTCTTCTTCATCAGATAATCTACCCCCTTCAGACTTTCCGTTGTCGTGCCGATCGAATCTTCCGTCGATGCAGACAGGATGTGGACTGTCCCTATGGACAGGTAAGAAGAGGGGGGAGGGGCAGTTATTGACCCCACTCCTTCCAGATCTGTCGTCATATTCTAGTGGAGAAGATGTGTGTCACCCTTCCGAACTATTTCACTTTCTCTCTTCTCTGAGTGAACCCCTCCCCTTTAGATGGAAACATTCCTTCTTTTCCCTAACTTATGGATATTACGATAAATATCATCTGATCTGTCCGTCCTTCCCTCTATTCGTCTGAGTATTTGCTGTCATGCACCATTGACGATTCAATGAATAGATTCGTTGGCCTGCAGTTTTTTTGTGTCGTTTCTCCCTCGTCTCTCACGGCCTCTATTATCATACAATCAAAGCACTGGTTGAACAAGAATGATTCATACTATAATTTATCATGAGGAACGAACTCTTTTTATTATTATGACGGAGAAGTGACAAGGTAGTGCGGACTGAGAAAGAAGAAGAAATGGAGATTCGATTGAAGATCAAAGATCAGATTTGAATTTATGAGGATGAAGATCTCATTCCGAATACACATGCAGCCAATCCGAGACAGACACAGATGAGAAGACCAATTCCAATTAGAATGATGAGAATACTGTAATGGATCGATTACGGTAGGAATATGCAATCGATAACTCACATAACCCACACCTCCAATTGAATGCAGCATTCGTACGGATTGTTTTCACAGCAGACCCAGTGGTGGAATATTGAGCCTGCGCCGCACCTAAAGAGATCAAAGATCAACTCCTATCACTACGGGAACCTAATTTGAATGACCCACTCGCAACGCACTATCTAATTACCTATTGGGAAAGAGAAACTAAGAAGAGAAAGGAGAATAAAGAAGTCCCCCTCAATTCCACCACTGTTTCTACAGACATGCATCATTAGAGCAAAGCGAAGGATGAAGCAAGTATAGCTCAGCCAGTGCAATCGATAAAGTACAGTACTCACATTCCTCCACCGTATCCTCCACCGTATCCTCCGTATCCACCGTAACCTCCATAACCATATCCGCCACTCATTCCTAGTAATCCGCCGAGAATTCCCCCACCACCTCCTCCTGAAATAAGGAAGACATGATTCATTATCACGAGATGTATCATGAGATGTCTATCGTATGTGATTCACATTGAAATATACATACTATCTCGGTAGTGATTGCGGTATTCCGATTAGGGATATCTATACGCACTTTATTCCGTAATTCCGAATCGATTCTCCCTCTCATTCTCCGATTACATTTTTCCGTTATCGGTCTGAAGAATTTCGGAATTCCGTAATTCCATAATAAAGGGACAATGAAGAGTGGTTGAAACTCAATCATTTCTCCCCTTCTCCGAGGCGCACCGGTCTCCTCAGATAGAATACGGAAGAATGAGAATTACGGAATTCCGTAATCATACGGAAATCCGAGAAGAGAATGGCAGCATTACGGAATGATTGAAACGAGGAATGAGAGGGACGTTTTTATGTTTTCCGTTTCCAACCCTAATTACGATGTCACATGGGAAGGGAAAGGAATGAGATGCCGAATGATCACTTGATGCCGTATGCCGAGAGGACAGAGATAGACGAACGACAAAAAATGAAGAGGAATCTTCCTTTCTAACATGCGACATGGAATGGGGCATGTTATGATTCATCCCTCTTCTTTTTCCTCTAAATGAAATCGCACCCGAGAAGTCACTAGATATGATGCCGAAATTAACGTATTGCTAACCGTAACCTCCACATCCCCATTGAGCATCGGTGAATGGAATGAGAGCGAGTAGAGGAAGGATGTGGTCCATGAAATGCGGTAGAACCATTCTGAAGGGAAATGGATTACGGTAGGAACACCAGAAAGGGAAGAGGACGAAAGAAGTGTACGGATAGAGAAGCTAGTCTAAAGGTGTGAGCATGGCTGAGCCAAGTTATGACTATTTCTTTGTATTTCCTTCCTCCCTCTCCCCTTCCCTCCTCCCCTTCCCTCTCCTCCCTCTCCCCTTCCCCCCTCCCCTTCCCTCCCCTTCCCTCTCCTCCCTCTCCTTCTCTCCTCCCCTTCTCCTTCCGATTCTCATGGATTTCTATTGTGATCGAGTGAAGGCTATTTGTGGTCTCGATCGAACTGATGTACACATTGTGAAGAGGGGGGACGAGCCATTGAAGGATCTCCCCGTTTCAAGAGGGCACTGATGCAATTGGGAACGACTATACTCAAGCCAATTCAAATTGATCATTCACTCATTCATACAAATTAGAAACAAAAAAAATGATAAATACATTACTATAGCATCATGTTTTCTTGTTTCCACAGTTTCGGATATTTGAGAAATGTTACCGTAATCATTTGTATTCAACATCGGAGCAACGTGTAGCAAAGTATACTTGGTGGTAATTAATACATAAATTATTATGTTTTTAATGTAAATTTTATGTTATAAGTGCTCAATTTTAAAATCAACATAAATTAACTTTTTTTGTTGTGGTAGACTGTATGAAGAAAGTGACTCAGCTCGAAACCTAGAGCCCAAAAGATACGGTAACTTTTTCATTGTAGTTTGTAGTTTTGAAAAATTCGAAAAAAATTCAGTTTTTGCCGATTTTAAAGCATTTATCTTTTCTATTTATCGATAATTTATTGCTTGCAGACCAGCGGCTTCCAGAGACGTCGTATCCACGACCTCTGAAGGATGATGGAGGGACAGGGCATCGACCCTGAGGGAGAAGTAAGTTGCAAATTTCTATTTATACCTTGTTGAGCTCTTCTTTTCGTGTTAGATGTCATGAAATAGCATGTACTTCTTCAGTGGATCAACACCAGTGGCTGGAATTATTACGCATTTGCCCAAGGCAACTCATTGTCCTCCCTCACATACGCTCACTTCGATAATTTCGAGGATAGACTCTGGACAGGGAGTGAGACGGTAAGCTTATTTAGTCCCACATTGATTAACAGAGTTGACTGTTAAGGGTCGAGTTGTCTCCTACACAACAGCGGCGTGCCAACGACACACGGCATTTGTCCAACCTGGTCCCATTCGGGCAATCGAAACATTCGAAGGGGAGTTCTCTCCCTCACTCCCAATCTTTTAAGGGCACAGACGAGATCAGGACTACCTCTCTTCACTTATTCGTAAGTATCATAATCAAGAGATATTGGAAATAATTCAATCTTTTGAGATCTGATAAGATGACGAGTATGTTATGTATGCATCAACCAACGGAGGGAATGGGACTCGTTTATCTGGGAGGAGAAACACCCAATCTAATCCATTTCGATGTGGAGAGCCAAAGAGAACTCAGAATGGTACGTAACTTCATTCAATCTTCATGTGAATTGAAAATGTAGATATACGACGCTTTCATCCATATCAAGGTGATCTTTGCAGGCGACATTGACCCAGCAGAAGGACGTTTGTGTAGTGAGAACGAATGGTAAATCAGTGCTCACTGCGGATTCAGATGGAAACATCGGAGTGAGAGATATCAACTCATTAGAGAATTGCAGGTAAGGATTCTCTGTTTCAATTGCGAGAGCTTCTTGAACGGTGAAAAATGGTAAATATCAGGATGCTGAAATGCCACGGTGGACCAATCGTTGACTTCGATGTAGCAGGGAATCAATTGATTACGTGTGGAGCATCATTTCGAGCTGGAGCTATGCATGGAGATCCATATGTTAAGGTATGATTAGATAGAAGAGAAACAGAAGTTAGAGAGACAAATTATAGATCTACGATCTTCGAATGTTCCGTCATCTTCCTCCAATTCCTCTTTCTTTCTCTCCACTCATCTCACGATTCCTTCCATCGTACACTATGGGAAAGATCATCCTCGTATCTCAGGTCAGTCTCTCTTTCTCGAGTATCTGATAATCATCTTATTCTTCAGCTATGTCAAGTTCACTTGCACGATTTGAATGATAACTCTGGAATGCCTCTTGTGATAGAAACGGGAGGAATTCCTCTGACTACATTCGCATTCTCTCCATCGAGACAAGTGATGGCATTCGGAGATGCTGCTGGTGTGGTATTTATTTTATTTGCGTTAGTCACTGTTATTTTTAGCTTTTTCCGCGTGTGTATCGATGTTTTACCTTCAGGTAACACTCATCTGTACGCAGATAGAGAAGATGCTGTATTGAATGAGACAGCAGTACAATCGGAATATGCTGATATGATGGTGAGGAGAGAGAGAATCGACCAGTAGATGGTTAAGATGTTGAATCTCCATTACAGGCAGTTCATCCCCTATCCTTCGGAATTGATGATGTATCTCATTCTCTCGCTTCCATTCCTCTTCCCTTTTCATATGATGATGCATATCTATCCGATTGGCCTGAAGAATATTGCGAGTACGCATACAGGTTAGAATGTGTGAGATGAGGCAGTTCCTTAATGAATGTAATCAATAGGAAAGCTCGTCCTCTCCCTGAATACACTGGAGTCCGCTCTCATCACACTGTACAATACGCAACTAATCCAAGAGCGGGAACTCCTTTGGCGAGGTGAGAAATGCATTTTATTGTCGTATGAAACTGAATACGTGCAGGTTTCATCTCTGCCCGTATGATCTCGAGAAGAGGGAAGTCAAAGGTAATAGTTATTTGGCGCTTTTTCGATCGAGAGAAGGAAAGTACACAATTGTTTCCCTTCAGAAGATTCGTCGTCGCGTGACTCAGATGGAGTTCAGACGGAGGACGAAGTGGAAGGATTAATTGCCGTCCCTCGATTCTATCGACCATGTGTATGGAAACAAGCGATTAAGGGAGGAGATGAGGTGAGGAGAGAGAAGGGGGGAGGAAGAGAGATCTCACGACTGCAGACTCCGTCTCTCCTTCGATTCAATCGAACATCGCGAGTACCCATCGAATACAACAACGGAGCCAACTTCGCCAATCCACTGATACAGGCATGTCTCTATAGACTGGTTCCTTCCATCCCTTCTCTTCAGGTGTTCTATTCGATCCCCTCGATTCGTAATCTGTTCCTTCATCATCTTTGTCATGATGATCATTGTCTCTCATGTCATCTTGGATTTCTCTTTCGGATGATGTCCGATAGAGATGCATCTCAACCAGCCAGTGTGAGTACTCCCTTCCTCTCTTGATCACTCCCCTACCTCTGTCTTCTTCAGTCAAATAATCTAATGAGATCTCTTCGTGCTTCTTCCTTCTGTGCTCTCTCGTCCTCCATTGCACCAGCAGAGAAAGTGCAACATCTACTACAGTATATCTTTGAAGATGCAACCAAGGTGAGGGAAGGGAAAGGAGGAATCTATCTCACCCCCTCTCTCTCTCTCTTCAGCATCTATCTCCGGCCGATCTCTCTCATCTAACGAGTGTGACTTCCTTCGCTCTCACTACGAATACTCGATGTATTCGATGTTCGAGTGTGAAGAGTGAAGGAACTGATCTTCCCTTTCTCAAGATATCATATCCTAATGGTGAGATCATTCATTCACTCTAGAAGGAGAAGGATTCATCTCGTCCCATCTAGGTGATCCTTCCTTCTGTTCCCTTCTTGAGAAGTCGATGAATGGGAGGAAATCGAAGCAGGCCGAGTGTGCAGAATGTGAGACAACCACAAGAATTGAAGAGACACTCAGGTTGGAGAAGAGAATATTATTTATTTAAATAAATGTAAATTTTTATATTTGTAGAGTTCGTACCCTTCCTCCTCTCCTCTTCTTCGATGCCAATCCCACTCATTCCAACTATGCTTCCTTCTGGAAGAATATGCTCACCGTTAGTTGATGGAGATGGGAGGTGGTCGATGAAATGATGAGTATTGCAGAAGTGTGAACGTCGTCCGAAGTACGCGAATCCTCCTCAAGAGGCAGAGAAGAGTGAGAGAGTGTGTAGGTGAGAGAGAGACAGAGATATCTCATCCCTTCTCTCTTCTCTCTCAGATGGGGCGACGACTGTCGTAATCGATCATCATGCAAATATGCCCATGGAAGTGCCATTGAATGGGAGGAAGAGTGTAAGAGATGGATGGAAGAGGTAAGAGAGAGAGAAGGAAGGGATGATGGAGGATAAGGAGTGATTGAAGGGAGCCGGCTCATGGTCCCACTACGTACCGCGTCGATTCTATGCAAGGATATCCGGAGGTTAGATTGTTTTGCTTTTTTAACGAGACGAAGAATGAAGCGCTGTGGGAATGATAGCGTCATCTTTTCCAGGTATCGCAGCTCTTCAAGAGCACGAACCCGATTCGAATGATACGACAGAGAGTAACGCGTATGATCTCGTTGCCATCGTTTGTGTGGTCAGTTATGAACTGTGCATTTTACGGTTGAAAAATATGATGAAGATGCCCCCGATTCCCTCGCACTCCTCATGCTTCTTTTGCTCATCTTTTTTTCTTGGAATAATTGTATCTTTCTTCAGGTATCAGACGATGCAACTGCTCCCTCATGGAAGTATGTGGTTGCCGAGTGTTTGGAGGAATGGACTGCAGAGGGAACACCAGGTAGGAAAGAGAGAGAAAGAGATTGATGTAGTTGATCACGTCTTCAGAATCGGAAGCATCGAAGACGTGGTTGATCATCAACGGTATCGCCATCTGCAGAGTATCACAGGTACGGAATCTAGATGGCGTTTATGAATTCCAATCGACAAAGTCCACTCCTTGTCGGTTCATAGTTCATGGAGATAAATAATTATGCAAGTTAACATGTTGATTATGCATGTGTTTGTAGGACGAAGCTCTTCACTTTGATCATCGATGGAAGTTACCTCTCGTTATGGTGTATTCAAAGAGGAAGAGTCTCGTGATGACGGGTGAGAAGAGAAAGGGAATGAAGATCATATCTATTCAATTACAGCCATGGAATCTCGTATGTCCATTCCTCTGGAAGTGTTCGCTCGTGATTCATCCCTTACTGGTAATGATGATCTAGTGAGGGAGAGAAGACTACTCGATCTACCTAAGAAGGGAGATATCGTTGGAATTGATGCAGAGTTTATCAGTATGAGCAAGGTAAGGAAGGGAAAGAGGGATAGACTAATCTCTTCTCTCTCTCAGGATGGTAGTAAGAAGTGTGTTGGTCGTGTGTCTGTTGTCGATGCTAGTGGAGAACAAATCATTATGGATGATTATATTGTCGGAATTGATGGAGAAATCGTCCATGATTATCTCACTCAATACAGGTACGAAGGAAGGGAAGATGGGATAGAATAGAGAGAGAGAACTTCTTTCAGTGGAATAATGGAACACGATCTATGTAGAATTCGATCGACGAAGCATCTGACTACTCTCAAAGTGAGAATTTAATCATGTTTACATCCATTATTCCAAACGATATCAGGCTTCATACGTAAAAGTGCTTCATCTCATCGAGAGAGGAGTTATCTTTGTTGGTCATGCTCTATTCAATGATTTCTCCATGCTCAATATTCATGTACCGAATGTGAGTTGATTGAATTGTGATAACATGATCTTATCCTTTCCCTCTCACATCAGGATCAAGTACGTGACACAGTTCAATTGTTCCGTCTTCCCCAACAGAGACTTATTAGTCTCCAATTCCTCGCATTCCATCTGCTAGGTGAGAATTAATCTACGCGTACTAATTGATACCCTGTTAGTTTCTTGGAAAAAAGTATGGAAAAAGGAAAAAAAGGTGTTAGTTTTTTCCGACTTTTTTCCGCACTGTTTTCGGAAAATAGTTTCAATTTGAATTCCCGCATTTTTCGATTTTTTCGCAATATCTCGGATCCCCATGAATCAATCTGCACAAAAATTTGGCAGCACATAGATTATCCTATCGGAAAACTAAATTTAAATTTTTGTGAAGATTGGATCGCGAGGAATTGAGATATTGCGCAAAAACCGAAAAATGCGGGAGTTCAAATCTGAACTATTTTCCCGAAAAAAAATAACACCTTTTTTTCTATTTTTCAGACTTTTTTTCCAAAAAACTAACGCCACATGAGTGGTATTAAATGGATAAGTGTGTGAATATAATGTATTTCAGATCTGAAGATCCAAGAGTCAACACACGATTCAGTCGAAGATGCTCGAGTATCACTACAATTATTCAGAAAGTGGCAACAATTACAAGAAGCGGGTAAGAGACAGGAATGGGGATAAGATGATGATTCTTCTTCGTAGGTACTCTTGATTCGACGATACGATGGTTGTATGAGGAAGGAAAAGTTGCCAATTGGAGATTATCAACTGGATCAATTGGATCCAATTCATTACCTATTACTTCGTCAAGAGTCGGTTATTTTATTCCAATTTCAAATTGAGTAGTTGTACTCTATTTTTTCTCGTTCCAATTTATTAATATTTTTACGGATGAAATGATTCAGGCATGTTTTACGGGAGCGTGGATATGTGTGACAACCAAATTCAATGGTTATTCTTTCAGGAATCTCTGCCAACGACACCAACGAAGGGAGGAACTCCGGTTAAAGAAGACTCACCAGACAACATATTGTGAGATTATTTCGTATTAGATACTAGCGGTTAAATAATAACCAGGCAATCCTCTCTCATGCATAATTATTGTATTACTTTGAATACCGAGATTTGTCTCACTAACAGTATTAAATGAGTCATAGTTAGTGGCATTGAACGTTTTATTGCATTCCTTGTTTTGCTGCAAGTTGTATACATTGTATGTATTATTGTAAGTATCTGATAGTGGTAACTATCCTATCGTATTCATTCAATCAATTCGTATCACTCATTGAATCTCGTTGTTATCTGTGAATCTAGATGACGAATCAGTCAGTTGTGAACATCTCCCTCCTGTAGATTAGAATGCATTCCTTCTCAACAAAAAAATAAGAAGACGAAAAAAATGAATAAACAATTTGAAATGAATATTGAACTTAACATGTGCTGATTGTGAATGGTTACATACCGTGAGAGTACTTTGTACGCAGAAGGAGAATAAATAAGCAAAGTTGAAATGAATGATAGGAGATGTCTAAATCTGCTGCTGCAAAGGCTGAATTGGAAGCGAAGGGTGAGATTGAGAGAGAGGGCGAGAAATAACTCTGTCCATCTCAGCATTGACTGTCGTTCCCGAGTACATGGTTGAACAGAATCGACCCTATTCTGCCATCGATGTATACAACAATCTGAGACAACAATATGGAAAAACGGTGAGAGAAATGAAAGATTACAGTAGATACAATATTCTCTTTCAGTTGGTAGTGAAGGCACTTGAACACGGCGTCTCTATCGGAGTACTCAAGGAGAAACTGATATCTAAGCAGAAGATATTCTATGCTAATCAGGTATTGATTGGAAAGGGTACCGTAATCCCTTCTTCCTCTCAGGACCGTCTTCCAGTGGCCGATGAGGTGACACTCGCACAGTTGGATAAATCGATTGCTGAGAGATCAGAGACATACGCAAGTCTATCGGCCAAGTATAAGATTGTGCATACTGGTGAGAGAAGAGTAATGGAATAGGAGAATGATTTCATTGTAGAATTGGCCTCTCTCCGTAGTGAAGAGACTACAGCAAGACTGAAGGAGATGGTTGAGGAGAGCAAGGCTGAGGTATAGCCTCTTTGGGATTTGTTGATTGAATACATTGCAATAAATGGAGTACAAATGAATATGTAGATACCGGATGTTGTATATTCTTCTAATCTTTGTCTCTCTCAGATCCTCCGTCTCAAAGATCGAGTGCAGTTGTTGGAAGTGACGAGAGCCAGTACAGGAGTCGATGCTGAGGCTGAAGCAAGAGATATGTTGGCCAAGGTACGGTAGAGATGGATACGGTAGATTGATGGTATTGATTGGCAGGAGGCGGGACTACAGAAGGCTGCCGCCAAGAGAAAGAGAATGGCATGTGATATAATCGATGCTATTAGAGAAGGATCCAATATGCCCAAGAAACAATTATTCGTGAGTATTTCAAGGATTCGTATGAATGAATTTCGAATCCGACCTTTGACTTGTTTAACTTTAGGATTCAATCGGACTCGAGATCGCTGAAGGTGAGAAAGTGTAAGAGAAATTATGTGAATTGACTAATATATTCTGTGAATAGAAACTGTAGATAGAAATCTGTACCATAGTATTCGCCCTTGTGCCATCTCTGTCAAATAACGATCTCACTACAATTTGTTCATGTTCCAAACGTGATAAAATTTTACATACAAATCTTGGCAATGAAAATACATGGTCTAGAATGAGTAACAACCCAATCTCAATACTTGAATCTATCCGCTCACTCATTCTTCGTGTAATGCACCTCCGATTGATCTCTGATAGTCTTTGCTGCCTACAATTATCGATCGGGCATTTTCTTGGTTACCGTAGTTCCTACCATCTCTGCTGTAATATCCCTCTGGGGCTCAGCGAGAATCTCATATCCAGCCATGTACTTGGGTACGGTAGACGATCTGAATGGATTACGGTAGAGATGAGAAAGAGATTGAAAGATTAAACCTGAGTAGAGGAGGATGGACGATAAGATGAAGTTGCCAATGGCAATAATCTCTTCCCTCTTGAGTCAATTCTTCCCCTGTTGGAGCTCCCAACCATCCCATTCCAAAGGGGAAAGCACACTGAGAGGAGGAAGAGAGAAGGAGAAAGAGGCCATCACTAACTCTAAAGATATTGTCGTATTTAATCATGAGACGACGAAGAATATCAGCCAGAGATATTTGTTCTTCCTGCAATCGATTACTGAATCGGGAGAGTACTGTAGTCGAATGACCTCAGTCAGTTCCGATATTCTCTTCACTGCTCTTCTCGGTATAACCATCGTCTCGTATGGCCATAGAGCCCAGAAGGGAACGACAACTGAATGGAAGAGGAATTGATCTTTGATCTACATCCATCCTCTAACCAATCCAATGATCATTGATCAATACGACTCTTTCTTTCTTCTTCTCTTCCTTTTCAATGTAATCCAATAGAAGGGATCGTCCGTGCTTCTCATAATACTTCTGCAATTCTAGTTCATTCATAATATCTCATCCTCCTCCTCACGCTTTGATTCTCATCTTTCCTCATTGGAAGATTGGGAAGGAATGAACCAGCCCATATCTGTCCATGTGGATGGCTATTGCTACTTCCCACTGCAGCTCCTCGATTCTCGAATATCTTCAATCTATCGATTAATCGATTGCTTGTCTAACTACCGTACCTGCACCCATTTCCACTTGGGAGCCAGCTCGGCAAACTGTGTCAGCCAGAGATGAACAACGGCGAGAGTCTGAGAAGGTATTGATTGATTGGAAGGGAAGGGGGAATGGACTGCCTCTTTATTATCCATGAGTGCAATGCTCTTCTCACTACTCGGATGGTAGCAAATCACTCGACATTCTCCTCGAATCTACGAGATTATCGATTAGTGGCCAATCGATAGATTGTATACCGTATGCTGCTGGAATAACTCGTCGTCGTGGGATTCAGATGTCTCAGTGACGTCATCGTAATTGGTGAAAGAAGGGAAATCATTATCGAATACGAAGACACTTTCATAGAGAGGTGTCGTCTGAATAGAGAATATCAATCTCGGTCTCCTTCTCTTCCTCTCTACCTTTCCATTACTCCTCATTCCTCCGGGTGCAAGTGGATTGAGAGTCGTGGTCAATTGGAATGAAGTTCCCTTGGATCCTGTCCATGGACGAGACACCTGAGAGATTCCATCCCATTCGTAGTCAATCTATTGGATAACTCACTCTATTAGCAGCGACGATAATCCATTCACCGAGAAGAGGATTGTATCGACGATAGTTATTCTTCTTCCCTTCCTCTCCACTCATCTCACCTGGAATATGTATTGAACTATCTAATCAATAATCTGCAGTAATGGCTGAGCCGTGCTTCGGAAGCAGTGCAGCAGCGAGAGAATTGACAGAGGAAGAGGCGGCTACAGTAGCCAGTCAGATTCCCGCCCCGGCACATAAGGTATACGGTAGATTGAGAAATGGGAGGACCATATTGATTGTAGGTATTCCGATTAGAGAAGGAAGCACGAAAGAACTGGGATAAGTTCTACCATCGGAACAAGAACAATTTCTTCAAGGTTCGTGATCTTTGATCCGCAGATTGAAACCAACAACAACTTTGAAGGATCGAAACTGGAGTCATACCGATCTAAAGGAGGCTTGCAGTCATGTTGATTTCAAGGTTATCTCTAACTCTATCACTTTTATCTAGATCTATCTCAGAAGCCACTGACATATCTCGAGGCGGGTTGTGGAGTAGGAAATATGTTATTCCCTCTGGCTGAAGTGTATCCCAATTGGAAATGGCAAGTACGGTAGCACTCTCACTATTTCCTATCTAACCCTTTATTGTAGGCTTTTGACTTCTCAGCAAATGCAGTTCGTCTATTGGAGGAACGAGCGAAAGAGATTGGACTTAAAGTGAGTGGGAGATAGAAAGACGAGAGGGTGAGAGACAGATAGCATCCAGTGTATGGAGCAGAGAAAGAGAGGACGGCTAGAGTAAGAGGCGCGCTTTGGCTCTCTGCACCAACGCTTCCGTAGCGCAGTAGGCAGCGCGTCAGTCTCATAATCTGAAGGTCGTGAGTTCGAGCCTCACCGGGAGCAAGCGTTTTGCTGCAATTTTCGCTGTATGTTACTATGATTCTTTCACGATTTGCAGGTGTCTACGTCCGAACTTGACCTATCTAATGAATTGAGTGAGCCTCTTTTCCCCGTCCAAGCTGATCTGGCTACTTTGATATTCGTCGTTTCTGCTATTCATCCCGAGAAACACGATATCGTGGCCAGAAATCTCTACCAATTGATCAAGGTACTGTATCAGATTCTCTATTGTCATTCAACATACCATTTTCTCTTTCAGCCTGGGGGATCATTGCTCATTCGTGATTACGGAATGAATGACTATGCAATGATTCGATTCGGAAGGGAAGCCAAATTGGGAGATCGATTCTATGCGAGACAAGACGGAACGAGAGCATTCTATTTCACTCTCGGTAAGAAGGGAAGGGATAGATCGAGAGATGATCAATCGGTATTCAGAGGAACTAGTGGAGCCTTATGAGAAGGCAGGATTCAAATGTGTAAGGAAGGAATTTCTCCATCGAAGGACAATCAATAGAGAGAAGGGAGTTGATGTACCAAGGATATTCGTCCAAGCTGTTCTTACAAAGGGATGATCACTCTAGACAGTGATTGTGATGCCCCTCTTCATATAATTTGCTCACATTGTCTGTTATATTTGTATGCTAAATACTGAACGGTTGTTTACCAATCTTCATTGTTGATTTGTTGTTGAGATGAATATTTTATTTGAGCTTTATATCTTTACAAATCTGACAACTGACAAGAAAACGAAAGGAATGATAGAAACAATAGCAAATTGTATGAGAGACATGCGATACATTCAGAAGATACATTGAGAAACAATGATGAGAAAAGAGAATGGAAAGATCACGAAAGATTACAAGCTTTACGTTGAATAGGGACTTAGTGTTAGATCAAGGAGAATCACACCATATCTGCTCTATGGAACGATATTTAATTACTTCTCAATCAAATATTATTAACTTATTACAAAAAAGGGTGCATGATTCCTAATAATTAGCGCTGAGCGCAACAAACAACTAAGATGGAGACAATCCAAATGGAGAATTAACTCATTCGGATAACAAAAGGGGATAAGGGACGATGAGATGGATGATAGAAGGAAAGAGTGGAAAGAGATGAAGGAAGGAAGGAAGGAAATGTCAATGGTTGCATTGCATAAGGCAGTAAGCACTCTAGGAGAGAAAGAGATACCAATGACTAGGAAGGGAGATACAAAGGGGGGAGGGAGATCACCTCGTGTACATCAATCTACTTCATCTTCATCTGTTTCATCTTTGGCTGTTTCGCCTTCAATTCCTTCTTGTATTCGAGTAGTTCAAGACGACGTTGCTTATCCGGATCCTGAGATGGAATCAATCACTCCTCCCTTCTCTTCCCCTATCCCTCCTTACCTCTTCCTCAAGTAACTTCTGCTTTCTCTCTCTCGTTTTCTCCTCTCTTCTTGCTTGTGCAGCCTCCTGTCGTGCCTGTAATCACTCCATCTCCCTCTTCTCCCTCTCCTCCTCTCCCTCACCTGATGATTACTCTTCTGGAATAGTTCCTGTGCACTTTGTCTTCTCTTATCTCCCTTCTGTTTCGCCTCTCGAGATAGACGGAATCGACGCATTTTATCCACACAGTAGAACGCCTGGCAGACAATTCATTCCTATCCCTCCTACTTATGAGTATGATCAGTATTTCTAATTGCCGAATCAGAGGTCAACTAGTACGTTAATTTTAACTTACCGTACCCGCTTTTCCTGATTTTGGACATAAAACGTACCCGCCGGAGGCGGGCCGATTCGGAAAAATTGGGGTAAAAATGGTGAAAAAAATGAGATTTTGTCAAAACGTGCACGTCTTTTCGCGATTTTTTGGAAAACGTACCCGCCTGAAACGATTGTTTTTACCTAGGTAATTGATCTCTGTGCCGAATACTCAAATATAACGAGAAAAAGAGTACTAACCATCTGTATCATTTCATCTTCAGCTTCTCTATCGTATTCGGCCGATTGATTGTGTAGAATGAATGAGAAAACGGCGACACGACGAGTCTCAGGAAGACGTGTTAGAGTTTCACCACTGATAGAGAAGAGATTAGAAGATACATTACATAATTATTCAATCGACAGTGGTCACTTGTCTCCTCAACTACCAATAGCAAAGGAATCTTACTCGGGAGGTTTGGGTCCGGAGTATTGATCAGAGATGTGGATGTACTCGATGTTATCTTCGTACTTCCTGCAATCAACATAATTCGTCAATTTTCAACTATTTCTCGAACATCATTAAAAATATTTCAACTAACTTGGCGAGAGTGAGTACAGCATTGTCGAGCAGACAGGAGGCGACTTCGGATGATTCGGAGAAGAGAGAGAATGAAGGAGGAAGGGATGGACCAGGTGCCATCTTCTTCTCTGTTGTGTATTGAGAGAGATCAAGAAGCTCCTTGTGAAGACGAGTCACTGACTGAAATGGAACAACATTAGATGAGATTGATGAATAATGAGATAGTACATGCGTATCCACCCCCAATCTCCTCTCCTCCCTTTCCCTCCTTCTTCTTACCTTTCTTTGTCCTGCAACAACAACGAACGAGTCCATTTCTCCCTCGTCCACATCGAACTGAAACACAAACAATTAATTCAATCTTCCTTTCTACACTATCATTCCACCATCCAGTTAACAAGCCAAAATCGGCAATATAAAAATTAAAAAATGTAACAAACCGTGAGTGTGACTCTATCATAGTTCTTGTTGAATATTCCCCAAATCCTGGATACGAGATCTTGTCTCTTTATCGTTCTAATGTGTACCATACAGCCAGATACACCAACTCGACCAGAACACCTCAAGAGAGAAGAGAGGAATCAAGAGAGAGATAGGAGATACCACTAACCACATGGAGAATACATTATCCGTCTCTCTATTCAATTGTCCATTCGATGGAGTCTCCGATAGACCATCATCTCCCACCTGCAATCACTCACTTCGCACATGCTATTTACCATATTTCAAGGTCTATTCCCAGTCAACCACTCCATTGATGGAATACGAGATAACTGGAAGGAAAGTAACTCACAACAGCGAATTGTTCCTCGAGTCGATCACGATGATTGTCAACCCACGAGAATGCAATTGACTTAAAGAAATCCAGATTAATTGAATAGGAGCAGCACACTCGAAATGTATTCAATTATAGATGGAATCTGACCTGATTTGCAGCTCTTCCAGCCAGATAGTTGGTTAGATAGACGAGAAGGAGGAAGATAACAACTGCCTCCACTTGATATGATCCCCAATTCGAACGGAAATGGGCAGGAACCTACAATTAATTGTATTAACTTCATACTCAGCAGAATGAAACATACATCAGCAAACTTGAGTGGTTGTGCTTTGATGTTCTCATCAGTGTTCAGCTCGGGAACATCCTTCGAATCGGGTATACTCATATCGATGACTTCATCGTCAACATCCGGATTCTCTAATCCGAAATCCTCTTCCACATCGAATTCAGTGTCCTGAAAAGAAGTCTATATATCATTTTCTCTTCTTTCTCATTTTCACCTTATTCTTGGGAGCATTCTTCGTGATAGTGACCGTTGGAGTGGGAGTTGTCGTCTCCTCTTCCTTCTTAACTCCCACTACTGCCGGTTCGTCATCCTATACAATGCATTGAATGGATTACAATAGGGCTAACTCGTATCACCTCAAATTCGGCGAATTCATTGAAGTCATCTGCTTTAGTGAAGGCTACGCCAAATAGAAGAGCGAGTGAGAGCAACCACAGAAGCCGCATCTCACACCTAAAGAGAAGAAAAATCAATAGATGAAACAATTCGGAATCGGTTGTTACATAGTGCGTACGAGTGAATGATAAGAGTGCAAGCGATTTGGGGGATTCTGGACAACTCATTTGCATGATATGGGTCAAGAGAAGAAAGGGAATGGTTCTAACAACAAGTCAACAACTAAAAGAAACACACTATTTATTTAAGAGCAAAGAAAAACTAGTAAACATTCAAATACCGAAACAGATCAGCGAAAAATTCAGGAAATATGTCGAGCTGCATGTAGGGACATGCAAACCGGGGAATAAAAATTCAGAGCCGGGGAAAGGTATGTGCCAGTGATGGTAAACTTCGAAATGCGGGAATTCAAATCTGCGCAGTAATTTAGTTTATTTAAGATTTATCGATTAAGTAAGGATGCCCCTCTCCAATTTTCAGTTTTGGAGAAGATCGAACATCAATACATCATCTATAAAAATTTGAAAAATATTGATCGTCGCAAACATATTCAATTTTGCCAACAAATTTTGTAACAAAACAGTTTTTATCAAAAATTGAGTGAATTTTGTGATGCCCCTTCGCAGTTTCTTGTCTATTTGTTTTTTCTGGTCAGTAAAAATGAGTAGACAAAAAAACAGAAAAATCGATCGTCGCAAACATTATCAAAAAGAACATCGAAAATTCCATGAAATCAAGGATCCTGTCGATTTGTATGCAAAAAATGACTGTTTTGTTTTATATTTCGCGTATCTGGCAGGTTTATTACACACTGTGTAAACACTTAAAATATGTTTCGATATAGATGAACGACACATTAGCATACTTAGGTACGACTACAGTATGCCAGAATTCTTAAAGTGGTAAATGCATTCGCTATGAACTGAAAAATTCTAATATAGTCATCAATTATTACTCAAGTAAAATTGCTCTATCCAATAGAACAAAAAATAAAACTAGAAAAAGCATTTGAAAATATTCGAATCTGACATGTTAACATAAAGTGACACAGCTATCCGTACACTCGCTGGCACTACACCACGAGGGGCGGGGCTAAGAAGGAGTGTCTGTATCTCACTTAAATAAAAATGTTTAAAAATTCTGGAAGTGCTATCGTGATTCTGCATGTCCGATAAGCCCACAACCGAATAATAGGAATTTTAAATAGAGTTTTAAATTTTACGTGAATGTCCCTAAGCTGCATGAAAAACGACGCAATGGGCCGGAGGGGGCGGAGCTTTAACGCGTTACGTGCGCGTTTATTTTTTTATTTCGGCTTTCTTCCGGCCCAACCAACTTCTCGTTTTATTCCACTTATTCTTGTCTTAATTTTCAGATTTACGTTGATCCGATCATCCGATGCACTTCTCCACTTTCAATATTGTCCGCTTGCTATTCATATAACCGAGGAACATCAGCTGTTTTAGTCAAGTTGGGCACATTACGATTGATAACTGTTTGACCATTTCAGATGAACCGGTCAAACAATCGAAGCTTGAACCGTTATCATCACGATGAGGTCGTATACGAGAACTATGAAGATGATTATGATCTACCCCTCCGCATGCAGATCCAGCACCAAGGAGAGCCCGATGAAAAAGAGACAGGAAAATTTCGACGATCTCGGGTCAGTTTTCTATCTAGTGGATTCTATCGTGTCTAGCACTCTAGATGAGAAATTGATATGGAATGTTGTATTACAGCAAATAATACCAAGTGTTCTTCCTTTGAAAAAGACAGTCCTTTCTCATTTCAAAGATGAAGTGAGTGATCCTATGTTATACTTATCAAACTATGACGTTAAGTCAGCTGACGGTATTATTGTGGATGAAGATGGTGAAGAAGAGGAAGTTTATGAAGAGATTAGTGACGTTGAGGATACCGAATATGAGACTGGTGTTGTCGAGGATGTGAGTTAAATTGGGATAAGTCTGATTGTTCTCTTATAATTTGCCCCATTTTAGCCCTCCCGTAATCTCTACCGCCCATCGAACAATACACATAGTAAGTCGTTAGCCTATTCTATCTAAAATTGATTATCATCTCAGAATCGTCTACTAGACTTGCCGCTGCACGATGTATAGCTTGTAATCAATGCTACACTGAGAAATACCGTCTCTTTCGATGGCCGAGAAACGAAGGAATCAGGAAGATTTGGTGAGATTATCAATCTAGTCAGTATTTATCTAGATATAACTATTTCAACTTGACTGATGATTATGATTGAAGGTGTGATCTTCTCCATATTGATTTCGATAAGTTTCGTTCTTCTCTCGATTCGGCCTTTCTCTGTGCTTCCCACTTCAGTTCAAGTGACTTCATCTGCTCCTCTGATTTTACTCAAATTCATTGGTCCAGTCAGGCAAAACCAAGGTTTGATTCACTGATAAATTGTTGCAGAGTTAAAGCTTAAAACAAACTTCTTGCAGGCCTGCTTCCGAGTGTCTAGAGCCATATCAATGGGAGAAGTTGTGAGTTTGTTTAAAAGAATACCTTGACCATTCTCTCATCTTTTGTCAACTACATATTATTTTCAGACATTCTCGACTTTCACATGGTGGATCTAAGCAAAATTATATCATCAAATTTCGGCCTTCCAAGTACAAAGTACAAAATACGGTAAGTTTCATTTGATCTTGATTAGTCTTATTTTTTATCATGTATGAGAGACTTGTATATGTTCATTTCTTTCATCTCGATGACATCATTTGATTCAGTCAAAGATTCGACATCCCGTGGCCATTGTTTCTTCCCTCTCTCGTCCTAATATACAATACGAATTCTCATGGAATCGAACGAGTCCAATCGATGGAACAAAATTCTATTCCTGTCTGCACTGTAGAAAAGCGAATAAGGATTGTGAGTCATTTCTAGGGTTGACGAAACGAAACGGAATTCGGAATTTCCGACAAGCTAATTCAATTATCTCCACTTTTCCGGAAAAGAGAGTCGAACAAAGACCTTTCCGAAACTATTCCGGAAAAGATCATTTTTCGACTCTCGAGATTAGAGAGCGGTGTGAGATGATTCTGAGTTATGTTTCAGATGAGAAATAAATATAAAAAAATCGGGTCGAAAATGACTTCGTTAGTTCCGATTATATTGAAAATAGGACAAAATTCATAATGCACCTGAAACATATCTACTTGTGCTGACTTTTCACACCGCTTTCCCGAAACTATTTCGGAAAATGAAGTTTTTCGGAAGAGTTTCGGAAAAGTCTTTGTTCGACTCTCTTTTCCGGAAAAATGGAGATAATTGAATTAGCTTGTCGGAATTTCCGAATTCCGAACGGTCAACCCTAGTCATTTCATCTCATATTTAAAAAAAAAAAGAAGTGTGAGAAAGACTGCGAGATTTTTTTTCAGTGTAGCGTTTTAGGTACTAATGTATGCATATATCCAGAGGGTACAATTTGTCTGACTCCTCCCTCCTCTTTCCTTACGCCTATTAAGTAGCAATTAATTAGTTTTTTTTTCAACAAAAAATATTAATTTAACGAAGTGTAATGCATTGTATGAATATATGATGATATGACGAGTGATGTTGATAACTTTCAGCAGGAGGGAAAGACAACGTGCGAACAATTCATCTGAATGGGAATAAACTTCTATCGGGACAAGATCCATTGAGTGGACATCATCATGCATGTAATCCATTGAGAATACATTCAAGAATCGAAGAAATGGATGAAGGGGAGAGATATGATAGGGATGATGATGTTGATATGTACAAGAAACACAATGGGTAAGTGAACTATTGTTGGCCATTTGTTGGTGGGCAGTAGATGGAATTATCACATTGATTTTAGATTTCAATCGGGTGAAATGAATGGAAACGAGAAAAATGGACTGAATCCGGGAGATAGAATCGTCTATGTTGATGGTTAGTTTTATTCTAATCTAACATTACAATGAATACAATGAAAAAATGCAACAATTGATTTATTTTTATTCAGATTCACATGCTTTCTCCTCTACTGCAGTAGTTGAAGTGGAAGCATCAGAAGGATTATGGACGACTACTGAAGAAGATGGGACTACCGTAACCATGCATACTGTCGATGGGCATCATTCCAATATGGGTACAATACCATTTAAGAAATTGTCAAACAATTGATCAATTGAGATGATATTCTCATGGAAGGTCCCTCTACAAGTCATGGATGGGTTGAGTATTCAAAAATGGATGAAATAAGAGTATGGAAAGAGGACGAATCAGTCGGTAGAAGGGATATGATTACTACCCGCAGTAAAATCATTAAGGTTGGAATTTTCTAGAGTGAGTACATTGGTAGATAGTTATTCAGAAGTATCGTAATCGTGTTGGACCGTATTCCGTCCCTTCCCTTTCTTGTCCCATTTGTACTCATCGATTATCGTCAACGACGAGATTGATTCAACATTTGGAAGAACACGAGAGAAATGGAGGAGAATGTGCAGTTTGTAGAGGAAGGTATACAATCCAAACAATTTTAATGATTTTAACCATGTTGTTTTCTTCAAATCACACTGGTTTTAATGATATCAGTTTCATCTGTGAATTGAAGTGAAGAGGGGGTTGGGATTAAAATGAGATTGAATGGGAAGGGAATCTTTTCAGAATCGATCCATCTCTTCCTCCATCACTTCGTAAATCTGGAATGTGTTCAATGTGTAAGTATCAAAGTGGTTGACGAAATGAGGACTATTCTAGAAGTAGGAGTAATCGGTCACATTATTCTATTTCTTTCGAATTCATTTTCATTATTTCCCTTTTACTTTTTTTCTTCTGTTAATGCCTTTTATGCCTAGAATACGAATGGTTCTAGTCCAATGATAATTGCATGTATTGCTTTCTGGTTCGTTCTAAGTACGAGTTGTATGCTTTTGACATGTTGTAGGAAATTGTTGAAATTTGTGATAAAGAAATATGAATTATATGATGGAACCGGACAGAAGAAAGGATGAGATTTGTGATTAGATTGAGATGTCATTTATTTGTTCAAGATGGAGAGGGATCAGTTTTGAATTCCCCCTTGTCTTCCCCAGTGTCTTTCTTCACTACACTCAGACAAGAGAGAGAGATAAAGGAGGAACTAAGAGAACGAGAGAGAAGAAGGGAGAGACAGAGAGAGATCTCCAGTCTAACCAAGTCGACTCAACGAATAATGACGACTCCTTGAATAGAGAAGTATAATGAATTCCATCTATCTTCTCTTACTTCTTCTATCGACCGTATCAGGTATTCTATCATACTGTACATCACATTCATTATATCTACTAGTTTCCGTCCATTTCTCAGTATAATGAGTGAGTGAAGTGTCGGCTTTCACTGACGCAAAAGAAAACTTAGAATAGAAAAGTAGAGTATTGATGATTCTTTTAGCCTCGTTGCTGAGATCAATCGATAATGGAGAATCGTCATTCTCTTCTCCCTTCAATAGATCAATCAATCGATTCATTACTGATCTATCCATCAAAGGTACGAGAGACTACGGTAGGGGAGATCTCAGATGTTTTGTGTGAGGGGGCGAAGTTGATTGATGGATCGGAAGTGAAAAGGGAGTTCATTACATCGAAAGAGAAAGAGAGAGAGAGATTCGTATCCATTTCAAGCCTCTCCTTCATTTGATCCATCCCCTGTGATCACATTCTCATCTGCGCTCCTCTTTCAATCTATATCACTTTTCCATCTCCATTCATCTTGAATTCTCTTCTCCTTCTCTATTCTTTGATGCTGTTAAGTAGCTCTTTCTCTCTTGTCTTTATGATCTCTTCGTCTACATGAATGACTCCTTCTATCGTTCATAACCAATCGGTTGAAGGAGGAAGGAGAGGAAAGGGAGGAGGAGGGGGAGGGGAAGAATGGCAGTAGAAAGAGTTGAAGACAGCTGGCATTTCTTCACTCGTTGATTTCACGGAGAAAGTTGAGAAGGGGAGAGAATTCGAACCGAGAGGAATCGAGAATCACACAATAGAAGGGTCTATTAGAAGGACACAATTTATGTTTTAGTATGGTCAACAATCATAAACATAAACGTAGCGTAGATAATCTCTAGTTTATCCCATCTGAGATAACATGTGTAACTTCTGCAAACTCTTCTTCTCCTTTGTTGATCTACTTGTTCTTCTTCTCTTTTATCCCGGAACCCTCTGCAATCAATGTCCTGTTCACTGTAGATGGTGTAAAGAGAGGAAGACCACCCAATAACAGGATTGATGAAGGGAGGGGGAGGGGGATACGGTAATGAAGTGGGAGAGAATACTGTAGTGATCGTTGTGAGAGACGACCATTGAACGATGAGAGGTCAAGTGTCAAAAAAGTAAGCAATCCTAGTGTAAGATACAAGGTAAACAGAGATCAAACCGTGTCTCAGTCTAGGGGAAGATAAAAAGAAGGCGAGAAATCTCTCTTGTTCTTCAGATTCGAATGTGTCTCTTATTCTAATCGATCGAGATGGTCGACTTTCCTTCGAAGAACAAGATCAACTCATTCAATTGATCAATGAGAAACAATATCGACCATTCATTCTCGTCGATTCAGGTGACGTTTTTTTCTTCATTCAAGGCTTTTTTTCAAAAACAATTCTGAGATACTTGCTAGAAATGAAAAGTTTGCTTGTGGCACTCTTCATCTTCATTTGTGTACAATTAGAGGATCTTCAGTGTAAGGAAGTTATCTATCTGTTGTAGTGGGCATTGTGAATGAAAGAGATGAGTGAGAAAGAGACGAACATCCAATCACAAATCAAGTGGAAGGAAGACATGTCAACAATAGAAGATGGAAGGGAAAGAGGGACAAGGGAAACGTCGTTCTCTTAAGAGCCTTCAACCGAACAGTGGAAAAACATCGACGGGGCATGACGGAATGATTAATCAACCTCCATTCAGATCCCTCATCCATCGAACCATCAGTCTTCCTTCGATCAATTCCCTGTAATCGAGGAGTTCTTCCTTCCACTTCTCTTCCTCATTCTGCATTCATCTGTAATCTCCCCTCTGTACTCATTTCTTCTCCTTCAATCGAAGAAAGAGAGATTGAATTCACTCTTTTCCCTATTTTCGCATCGGCTAAATCGACGATGAATCGTGAAGATTCAGAAGAGAACGATGAATATGACGTCAATGAAGAGAAGAGTCGAAGACTTCCGTGCAAGTACAGGATGAGTTGCTATGACAGTGGAAAACTACCGGAGATCGATTCATCCAATATCTTCACTTTTCCCACTTCGAATGATGATGATGAAGATGATATTCCATTCGGTGAAATGAATGATCTGCAGAAGAAAGTTCATTGCAAGTATAGAAAGAGTTGTTATGAAAATGGAGAATTGCCTGAGGAATTGAATCCTTCTTCGACAGTTCAAGAGAAGGAAGAAGAAGAGGATGAAGATGAAGATGAAGAAGAAGGAAAGATTTCAGTCAAGAGAAAACTCCGATGCAAGTATAGAGAAAGTTGTTATGAAACTGGAAAGCTCCCCGAAGTTTTGAATCCAACGCAAGGAATGGAAATTTCGTCTGAAGTGAAACATAGTGTTGATCCGAGGTTGGATTGCAAATATCGAAAGAATTGCTATGAAAAGGAAGAGAAAGAGGAGAAGATTGAAAAGATGGAAAAGGAGAAGGAAGAAGTCAAGGTAATATTGTATTTTCTTATATTCGAATTGATAAATACTTTTCAGATGGAAGAATCACCTAAGAAGAAGGAGAAGAAGGAACATAAGAAGGAAGAGAAACCGAAGGAGGAAAAAAAGGTATGGACGACGATTAAAATAAAGAATTATTGCGACGATTTTCAGAAGATCGTAGATGAAACTCCGAAGAAGGAAAGGAAGGAAGTGAAGGTACTCATAGTTTTTTTTTCGGTTAACACTGACGGAGAGTAATTTCAGAAGTCCGTCGTAGTTGATGAAGCTCCTCTGAAGAAGGAAAAGGTTGAGGAGAAGAAGGCACTTTCCGTTTATTTAATCGTGTAAAATAACGAATTCGATTTCTAGAAACCGATCGAAGTGAATGTCAAACCGATTGTGAGGAAGGAGAAGAAGAAGGAGAAGGTAAAATCTGTATAAATTAGAGTCTATCAATAGTTCATCCTTCTCAGATCGTCGAAGAATCCGTGGAAAATGATGATGTAGAAGAGAAAATAGAGAAGAAGATCGAGAAAGTCCAAGAGATGACGAAGGTATGAATATAATTCAGAAAATTATCTTGAAAATATGAGCCTCGACCCATTTCAGAATTCCAAACACTCCGTCAAAGAAGAGCAAATAGTGAAGAAGGGAAAGGAGGAATTGAAGAAGAAGGTAGTCAATTCAAATCATCTTTCATTGTTTGAGATTCTTCTTTGTAGATGGATGAATCTCCTGAAGATGATGACGATGATAGCGAAGAAGAGGAAGAAGTACTCAAGAAGGTTATCGTCACTACCTCGAAGAATGAAAAGAGAAGAAATGAAGAGGAGAAAGTAAGACAACTTCGATTATTCACCCTTTGCAAATTAAATGAATATTTAATTCAGAAATCCGCCCCTCTTCCTTCGAAGTCTCTCAAGCACACGAAGAGATCTGTGAAGAAGGAAGAATCGGAAGAGAATGAAGATGAGAATGATGATGATGACGATAAGACTCCTCGAGAGGGAAGACTCGCTTGCAAATATCGTAAATCGTGTTATGCAAGTGGACAATTGCCTGAGATCAGAGGAATATTCGAGAGTCCGGTTGAGAAGAAAGAAGAAAAAGATGATGATGATGATGATGATGATGATGAGAATGATGAGAGAAAACGATATATCCGTCGGAAACTCCGTTGCAAGTATCGTACTTCCTGTTATGAGAGTGGAGATCTTCCCGAGATAAGAAGTGTATTCTTCTATCCCGGAGGATCTTCCGTTCATGATGATGACGTCATTGAAGAGGATGAAGAAGATGAAGGAAAAATGTCTATCAGGAGGAAATTGAGATGCAAGTACAGAGAAAGTTGCTATGAGAGTGGGAAACTTCCCAGGATCGAAACTTCTTCGCTCTTCTCTTCTCCTTCTTCTACAGTGGATAAGGAAGAGGAAATCCCATTCGAAGAGATGAATGAACTACAGAAGAAAGTTCACTGCAAATATCGAAGGAGCTGCTATGAGAATGGAGAGTTGCCTGAAGAATTGAATCCCTCTAATGAAGAAGAATTCTCTTCATTCTCATTCATTCCCTCATTCGAAATGCCAAAGGGAGAATTGGAACAATCGAAGGAATTAAAGTGCAAGTATAGAAAGAGTTGTTATAAGAGTGGAAATCTTCCTGATATCGGAGAGAATTCATTCGATGTTTATTCTGTACTCAATGCATTCAATGGAGAAAAGAAGAAGAGAGAAGGAATTAGCACTTGGTGTAGATATAGAAAGAGTTGTAGAGAGGAAGAAGAAAAGAGAGGAAAGAAGGAAAAGAAAGAGAAAAAGATTGAGAAGAAGTTGGAAGAGGAAGAAGTACCGAAGAAGAAGGAAAAGAAGAGAAGAATTGAGGATGAAAAGGAAGCAGAGAAGAAGGAAGAAAAGAAGAATTATGGAAAGAAGGAGAAGAAGATCGAGGAAAAGATTGAGAAAGAAGTGAAGAAAATTGCTGAGGAAGTGCAGGAAATTGTTGAAGAGCCAGTGAAGAAGATCAAGAAGAGCCCTCAGAAAATTGAAGTGGATATTGATGAAGGAATTAGAGAAGTGAAGAAGAGTATGAAGAAGAAAGGAAAGGAGATAAAGGATGAAATGGAAGAGAAGAAGGAGGAGAAGGTTGAAGAGGTGAAGAGAGAAGTGAAAGAAGAGGCAGCTAAACTGAAGATTGTGAAGGCTGAAGATGCAATTCCACCAAAGAAGGAGAAGAAGAAGGAAAGATCATTGAAGAAGACTCACAAGAAGGATCAGAGAAAGGAGGAAGAAGAGGATGATCATGAATCTGTCCCAACCGATGTCCACCAGAATAAGGAATACTGTAAGTATCGCAAGTCATGCTACGAAACTGGAGAGAAACCAACGATCGATTCATCTACCGTATCCTTCTTCTCTGCTCTTTCTGAAATGGCAGACAGCTTGGATACTGTAGAAAAAGAGGAAGAGAAGGAAGGAGGACCTCTTACTATCAAGAGAAAATTGAGATGCAAGTATAGAGAAAGCTGCTACGAATCAGGAAAACTTCCCAAGATCGAATCTTCCTCTCTCTTCTCTGGACCTTCTTCGAAAGATAATGATGAAGATGAGATTCCATTCAGTGAAATGAATGATCTTCAAAAGAGAGTTCATTGCAAGTACAGAAAGAGTTGTTATGAAAGTGGAGAATTACCAGAAGAGTTGAATCCTCGTTCGATAAATCAAGAGAAGGAAGAAGAAGATGATGATGATGATGAAGAGAAGGAAGAAGGAAAGATTTCAGTCAGAACAAAACTTCGATGCAAATACAGAGAAAGTTGTTATGAAACTGGAAAACTCCCTGAAGTTTTGAATCCAACGCAAGGAATGGAAGTTACGTCTGAAGTGAAACATAGTGTTGATCCGAGGTTGGATTGCAAATATCGAAAGAGTTGCTATGAAAAGGAAGAGAAGGAGGAGAAAGAAGAGAAAATTGAGAAGAAGGAAAAGAAGAAGGAAGAATCCAAGGTAACATTGTATTTTCATTTTCTCCAATGAACGAATACTTTTCAGATAGAGGAACCTCATAAGAAGAAGGAACACAAGAAGGAAGATAAACCGAGAGAGGAGAAGAAGGTAAGAGAAACACCATTTTATTCATGCACAGAAATAACTTGTGCTGAATTCACTTTCATGGAAGATTTTGATTGAATCGATACATTCCAGAAGGTCGTTCACGTCGAGGTCAAACAGAAGAAGGAAGAGCCGAAAAGGTACGGTCATCAAACGTATACCAGTAATCAATATTCGTCCATGATTCTGCAGGATGGATACTCGAGAAGAGAAGAAGACAAAGAAGGAAATTAAGAAGGATGAGGATGAATCAAAGGAAGAAGAAGAAGTACAGAAGAAGATTGAGAAAGTTGTTGTTGAGACTCCAAAGAAGATTGAGAAGACTGTGGAGAAAAAAGAGAAGAAGGAAGAGAAGGTTAGAGTGATGGGTAGAGACGAAGTGTGAGATACCATTTGCAGAAGATCGATGAACCTCACAAGAAGAAGGAACAGAAGAAAGAAGAGAAACCCGTTACTGTGTAAGACAATTACCATTGAAATCATTCAGTTCATAAAGATCAAAAAAATTATTCTCAGATCGGTCCCTCTGTCTACTGTCAATCGAACTTCCGTTTCCGTGGGTGACAAATTGGACTGCAAATATCGAACGTCCTGTTATGAATCTGTTATTGAGAAGAAGGCAGTGAGAAGACAGACGGCGACAATTAGACAACCAACGAGGTGAGAAAGGGGAGGGAGGAGTGAGGGGGTAACTAGAGAAGGGCCTTTCCCCTTGCAACGATCAAAGATTCCCCCTTGTTAATCAACTCCTCATTTCAGTTCCATTCGTGATCCATCAGTTCGTTGTCACAAGTACATTCTCTCTTGTCGGGAAGAACTTGGTCTTCCTCCTAAGGAGAAAGTTCCCGTTGGACCAAATGGAAGGAAATTATGTAGAAAAAAGAAAGAATAGATCATCTTCTCTTCCGTCTCTCAATTACAGTACCCGTAGTTCATTGTATTGTATGTGATCATTCCCATTTCTTCCCTTCCTTCGTTCCTTCAATCTAGTACTTCGATTACTAGATATACCATGAATACTAGTTCATCCATAGTATAAGTCAGTTGTATTTCATTACCGGTTTCTTCTTCGTTTCAGTTTCAATTATCGAAACGACATTGTAAACATTTCGACTCGATTCTCCCGTCCCACTGATTAGAATTTTGTTCGTCTTACGCTAAAGATCGACAGTGGAGAAGTAATAAACATTATACAATATTTATTTAGCTTCGACAAACATTAGTAAATATGAGGAAACGTAAGTTAACTGTGGACAACCGGAGCGTAAATCATCATAACCGAATGGGTGTGACATATAGGGAAGATCTACACGATATCAGAGAGTATGAGAGAAGGGGAAGGGTCATTCAATAGATTCAATCCAGATCGGGCATGGGAGCAGTATGAGGGGCAGAGGAAGGAGTCGACTTAGTCTCATTACACTCTGTCGGAGCTGCATTGTGACCTGTAAGAGAAGACATTCCTCCTCACTCCCCTTCTCTCTTCTCACCTCCACAACATCCTCCTTCCTCTCCGTGTTCATGTCCCTCATCATCGCCCATTCCTCCGAACATTCCCTTCAGTTTAGAGAACGCCGACATCACCTATCAATCAATTCATTACTTCTACCGTATCACTCTCTCTATCGTACCTTGTGATTGCCCATATACTTCATGAGTGCCGATGGATCTTGCATGATCTCCATCACAGCCGATGCCACCTTCAATCAGTATCCATAAGTCTCCCTTCCCCTCCCTCCCTTCTCCTCTCTCACCTCAGGATCCTGCATAGACTCCTTCAATTCGGGATCTCCCATCATCTTGGCAAAGAATTCTCCCATTCCTCCCATGCCTCCCATTCCACCCATTCCTTCTCCTCCCATAGCTTCATCTCTCTCCGCTTGTTCCTTAGCTGCCTTTGCTCTTTCCTCCTGAGCCTTCTTAATTCTTTCTCTTCTCTCCTTCAATTCCTTTTCTTCTCTCTGTCTTTCGACAGCTCTATTGTATTCCTTCAGATGCTTTGCCTGTAATCATCTCTCTCCACTTAGACCCTTTCCCTCCCTTCACTCACATTCGATTCCACTTCCTTCATCCATTCATTCACACTATCATCGTAGTCAATCTTGAGTGCAGTGGCGAAGTCAGTGTATGCCTCCACCCAATGGCCGAGAAGTCTGAAGAGAACAAGGATGAATCATCCCCCCCTTCCCTATCGATTCCCTTCTCATCCTCTTACCTGTGTCCCTTTCCTCTCCATTTGTATCCATTGGCAGAGTCAGCATTCAATTCGATAGCTCTACTGGCATCTCTGATGGCTGCAGCTGGCTTCTTCATCTGCAGAAGACACCTGAAGAGAGGAGGAAACATCATCCACGATCAAACTAGTCACTCACTGTGCTCTCTTGGCGAAAATCATTGATGATTGGGGATTGATCTGAATGGCATTGTTGAAGTGTTCAATAGCCTTCTCATATTCTCCTTCTCCCATTGCTCCCATTGCAGCATCTCTCTCAGAGGAGAACTTTTCTCCATCATCATCTCCCATCTTCAATCATTATTTCATCACCCAATAAACCTCTTTTCCTCGTACCTCCTTGTCGGCATCTCCCATGGGGTACACATCCGTATCCGGCTGCATTACATTCTCCAGTCCAGTCAACGTAGGGTACGGAATCGCACTCTCCTCCTACAATTGACCACTATTGATACACACATGAAGATCATACATAGAAGAATCTTTATAATGTCGCTGACCTCTTCCATCTTCTCATCCTCTTCCTCTTTCTTCTCTTCCTTCTTTGGTTCCTCGGCCTTGGTTGCCTTCGGTTCGGGATCAGCAGGTACAGTTCCGCCGTAACTGAATTAAACAAGTATTTTATTTAAAAACGAAAGTCATGAACAAAGCTACAACATCGGGCAAATATCACCCGAGGGAAAAAATATTCAGTGAATTTTCGAAAGAATCGATAGATGTCATTGGAATGTAAAAGGAAGTGGGATACCTCTCAATGAATTCCTTGAAGAAGGCGAGCTCCTTCGAATTCATCATTGATGGATTGGCCTTGACGCACGCGAGGAATTGCTTGAGAAGACCGAGTTGAGCCTCCATTCTGAAATGAGTCAATGGAGAAGGAGAACGAGTAAAGAGAACGGCAGAAGCACAATGATTGCAACAAACTACGTTGTGGAACAAAGGAATAAAGAAGAATAATGGAAGAGAAAGTGGTTACGAGAGAAAAACTGATGGAAGCGAGTGGGGAACCCGGGTGAAAACAACAAAAAGCAACGTGGGGAATGGATAGGGAAGGGGGTGCGTGACTCTCCCTCCCGAGGAGAGGAGACCACGTGCATATTTACAACTTTGATCTACCTTTGAAGGGAACAAGTGATCAAACTAGAGAAAGGAAGTGAGAAACGGGTAGATCACGTTAGAAATTGCGAGGCGTCTTTCCTCTCTCTCTTTTCTTCCTCCACTGCTCGGTCGATACTCCCAAGCGGCGTGTAAACAACTGCTGACTAAAAGGGATTGAGAGATTCCCGTGATTAAGAAATGCACAAATAATGACATTTACATGAAATTCGAAAGCACGTGCTGCACACTTTCATCTGTGCGACTAATCGGCAGTTACGGAATTGAGTACGGTAACTCATCAAAACTCAATGATCATTCTCGAACACACCGGGTGAAAAAAACTTTATTAACAATCTTCTTTAAAAGAGAATTTTAATGTACATAAACAAAAAAATATTCAAGGCCATTTTGTCACGGCTACTCCGTGTTGAAGCGCACACCTTTGAAGGTATAGCCAAACTGCAATACAAAAAAAAATTTAGTACACAATACTTTGAATTTACTTTCATCTTCTTTAATTTATCCTCTTTGAGATAATCATAGAACATAGGATCATATAGCAGCTCCACCCATAGTACAACACGGCATTTATCGGACCTGCAATCGTCCCTCTCTATCATCGCACATCTCTCTCGACTCACGAGCAAGTACATTCGATACAGTCTCTATTTGCATCGATTCTCTTCACCAAAGCATCCTTATTCTTGTTAACTTTATTGTCTGGGAAGTGGTCCAGACTAAGTGTTTCTCCCTTATTAATATTCCTTCTTGCTACCACTGTCACCTTATTCGATCGCTTGTCCCACTTCATCTTACAGTTAGGATCACACTTAAACAAAATTTAACATTCATCGAGTTATTTTAAAATCGTCGGATGATGACCACTTTATCGTATATAATAAAACAAAGTTCAATATGCTGTACTTACGGAGTGTGCGATACAAGATAAAGGATCGAATATTCCTCTTCTATCGATTGTGAATTCATCTCCTGTCTTCTCTTCTTCTGCCACATACACAAAGTGAGAAAATGCAACAAGTTCCCCCATATTCTTCATATGGTCGAATGCCAACTTAGGATCACATTTCTGTAATGATCAATATATATAAAATGAGATAATCAAGAATATTTGGTAACCTTTCCTTTGATCTCGAATAGTGTCGTTCCACAGCTGAGGTCAGATTCCGTCTTCAGACTCCATGTAGCGTCTAATCGAATGATGGACATCTCTGTCCGTTGAATTACCGATGGCAACTGATCCACCGACTCTGAACACGCCGTTTGCGAGAGCAACGAACAAAGGTCAGACAGCAAAAAAGATAGAATTTGAGGAGAATAGCGTGTCCGAGACACGTTAGGATGCTTCACTCGATAATCACTGTCTCATTTGCATAAACGTGCTATTATCCGGAATTCAAATAGTCAAATCTTGTCGCACAAAAAAAGAAGGTATATTTATGCATCACAAATGTAAAGTATCAGTGACCATCGCTTCAAGTTTGGAGCTGCACGCACTTAAAGTAGTATTTAAAAAATCTGTTTGTCTGTCTGTCCGTTAGACTTCCCATGAAATTTTGTTTTTAAAACGATGGCCATAATTTCGTCATCGTTTTTTGCCTCGTCTCAAGCTCAACCAAATCGATCGTACTTGGCACCAAACAACTTGTCATCAAAATGTTCAAAAAATATTCAGTTTCGTCGTACTCAGTTTTTTGTCTTTACTCGTCTCAAACTCAACCAAAATCGATCGTACTTGGGACCAAACTACTTGTAATCAAAAAATTCAAAAAATATTCACATCAGTTTCGCCATACTCAGTTTTTTTGTCTTTACTCGTTTCAAACTCAACCAAATCGATCGTACTTGGGACCAAACTACTTGTAATAAAAAATTTCAAAAAATGATATGCAATTTCGTCATCACTATGTAACAATTCGTAATGATGATGCAATATACTGTTTTTCGTCTATTTTCGCTCATAACTCACTTTAAATTAATCGTACAGTCCTCGGACCTTTACCGAACATGTTCTTTGTCAAAAAACTACTTTTATATTTTTATATTTTAGACATACAAACACACTGACAAACAAACAGACAGACACAAAAAATATATATTACTTAGTAGCTCGCTTCTGCGGACAATTACAGCTCCAAACTTGAAACGATGGTCACTGATACTTTCGCCTCCATTTGTGATGCATGAACCCTCATTTTTTGGCGACAAGATTTGACCATTTGAATTCCGAAAAATAGCACGTTTACGAAAATTTCGATATTAAGATGCGATTCCTTATCGAAAAATAACTATACCGATAAACTTGCGAAACGGGCATTTTCAATGAGCCACCCAAGGCTCAAATTTTGCATATTATCAAATGAGACAATGATGATCGAGTATAGGACCCTAACGTGTCTAGGACACACTGTTTTCCACAGATTTTCCTGTCTGATCTTTGTAAATTAATGTTCGATTCTATAAAAACAACGACCTCATAACTGTTGATTGTAAAAATATCAATGATTCTCACCCTTCTCTTTACCCAGGATGTCGACTCCAAAAAAGGGAGAAGGCATGGCCAAATCCACTTCATTAACAACCTTAATCACATTACCCAACTAATCAGTAAAATATTTCAACCTTGTACACAAATGGCTCATCAAGTCTCTCCAATCTCGTATTATATTCACGAACGAGTTCATTTCTGTGTTCAATCGAATCGAACATTCGTAAATAAGGGTTGTAGTAATCAGAATTAATTAGTTCCTATAACATGATCATAAAAGCGAATTGATAAACGAAATAAACAAACGTCTTTCCTCACGCAAAAGAAGAATCGATCATCGGCACAATGCCATCGATAACCATCTTTATGTAGGCCAGTGAAGATCATGAAACATTTGCTTTCAACTGAAAGTAACATTGTCATCGAAATCATAGGACCTACAAACTCACGATGACTTTTATTGACCTCTGTGAGATATTTATACGGTTCCTGTAGACTGACCACATAACTTAGCTTCTCCTTTGTGTTTTCATCACTCGAGTAGTTTTTCCATTTCATCGTGCATACCAATTTCAGTTCATCCTGGAAATTAAAGGCATCTAAATAATAAATTGTTTGTAAATTGTACCCATTCGACAGCTTGGACGGCCTCAACAGTATACTCATAATCATCGCCTTCATCGATATTTGCGTCTCCTCCAGTTACCGGCTGCTCAATATAACGGCTAGATCTTTGCCATAATACTCGTCACTCAAGATTACTCGTATAGTAATTTTGAGTGATGAGCTGGTTGCACGTTAACATAGAGATAAATTACAAAATCTATATATGTATACATGATCGTTGATCGAGAGCGAAATATTATTACCACTGCCATTTGAGATGTTAAAAATTGTCTGAAATGACTGCTTCTCGCGCGCGCGTCAAGGCAAGAATGATAACGAGAATTTATTTTCACACTCACGGACAATGAATTGTCTGAAATTAAAATGGCAACCAATTGTCAACGCTTTTAAAATTTTGAAAGAAGTGTTCGCATTAAAAATGCAGAAAAATGGCTAAGATTAGGCTAAGATTTTACGTACTCTAAATATTCGGTACCTCACCTACGAGACGCTGTTTAAATGTCGCATTGGAATGTTTATATTTTTTAAATTTCTACATCGCCGTACAATTTTTTAGCCAACCATGAAGCATAAACAAATATGAAATATTGATGGCTATTTCAACTAACATTGATAGAGATTTGAATCAACAGTGCATATATACTGTGAAGGATCGATGTCCTTAAAAAATGAGAAATTACTATTTAACGTACCTTTCTCACCGGACTGCTAACATCTGCTGTCGATCTATTAGTTCGTCCTCGGATATTCTAAAAAAAAGAAAATATTTAAAGATAAAAACGGCGTGCAATACATCAAGTACACAAAAAAGTGCCGCACACGACGGACCTTTTCGATTTCTGGTAACTCGTAGTCCTCTGATGCTGAATTATAACATTCAAAGCCCATTAAGGACTAGATAGTATACATATATACTCGCTAATTTACAGAGAAAGTATTAAAAACCGACCAAATTTCTATAAAATTCGATTGAAGTACGGTAGGAAAGGAATATTCTGGACTCAGGAATTCTAGTCAAGACTATCTACCATAATTTATTTTCAACTTGCCACCTTTTTTGGCACTTTCCTAGTTTATAACCAAGCCCCGCCCCCTTTCCCTCTCCCCTCTCCTCCTAATCCCCTCTGGCACTGCACTCTCGCCTCTCCTCGAACCCACGTATTCTAGAGCGCGCAGTTTCTGGGGTTCGTGTGAATGATATCACTGAAATGGAGCTTGTAGCACGCCCCCCTAGGAGCCGACATAGCACACAGTGAAAACGTCCGAAAAAATCAGGTTGAATCTCAGGCAAAATTGCGCAAATTCAAACTTTGGCTTGCCTGAATCAGGTTGAACCTGACCCCTATCACTGCAACTGCGTTTTTCCACATCTGCAACCAGAAAAAAGTATAACATAGTTTCTGTATTTAGCGGGAAAAAGCGCAGCACAAGTTTCGCAGCTCAGGACGTTTTTCTCAGCCCTATGTCGGCTTCCCGGGGGCTGTGCAGCCCTATGTCGGCTTCCCGGGGGCCGTGTTGTAGCCCTGAAACGAACGTCTATGGTATACTGTAGATGGGCAGGCTCTACTGCAGGAGCCAATGGGTCTAAAATCGCTAAGTCGAACAATTCTCAGTTGTGGCTAAATATGACTAGGGATAAATTGCATGGTGCTCTGGCTTAGGCCTTTGCTTAGGCTTAGGCTTAGTGCTTAGGCTGCTTTGGACTTTTGATGCGTTCTGGCTTCTGCGACACTCTCGATTTTCTGACTGACGAGAGATCATTGAAAATGAGAGAGCAGAATCGTCATCAGTGACTCATCACTGATTACCGATGAACAATTCCTCGTTGATTTCTGTTAACACATGGAATTAAGGCACGGGTCTGTGAAATACAACGGGTGATGAAATAATTACGATTTCTACAATAGGGAGAACCCGCCGTCTTCTTTGATCTCTCACTTTCTCTATCGTCGCGGCGCGAAATCCCTCTCGCTCTCTCGCTCTCCTCCCGCTATTACTTACCCGTCCCGCGTAGAGAACACTCTCCCCATAAGGTCTCACTTTTCTCTCGCCTTCGCGGCACTCGCTGCTCGCATCAGAGGGGGGGGGGCCTCTCGCCAATTTTTGGAGGGTACTGTACTCTTGCCTTCGGGCAGGGGTTAGGCCCGTAGGCTCCGCCCACTCAAGGGGGCGGGGCTTGGTTGCAAACTAGGAAAGTTGAAAGAAAGTTTGTGGAATTTCTCGCCTATCGATATTGCTAAAAAAATAAGTGAACATTGCTACTAGGGTAGAATTTGACGCTGATTTCACTTCTCTACTTATTTTTTAGCCATTTCAAAAATAACACCGGCAAAATGAACTTTGCATAGAATGAGTTGTGGGCTTAGGGCGAAATTCATCGTGCCGTTTCAAAGATTGAAAATGAATAGTGCGAATGATATAAGGCGACATGTACGGGGGGGGGGGGGGTGTCTTAACCCCCTTGGTGTAGGTGGATCTGACGGCTGGCGGGGTCGAACTCGTGACCTTTCGAATCACATTTCTGGAACACAACCACTGCGCCACAGCGCCCACGCAGAACCAGAATAGGGCAGAGTCTGCCCTAGCTAACACCTTTATTCTGACCACAGGTGAACCAGTACCTCGACCAATGGTATGTTAGCGGATCTTACCCGTCGTGCCCAACACGCGCCTTGCCAATAAGGTCTCCTTTAACAGCACTAGGTAAATACCGTACCTCCTTTACCAGAAGGGTTGGCTAAACGGACTTACCATGTATAGGATTTACCATGTAGTTTATTTCAGTTTCCTGTTTCCACAGTGGCCCGTCGTTATCTACGGTCGTTAAGTCTGTAAGTGGCGGGATGGCCGAGTGGTATAAGGCGCCGCTCGCCATTCGAAGGGTACCGAGTTCAACCCCCCGCAGAGGCCAACCAAGCCCCGCTACCCCCCCCCCCCCCCGGGGGTCGGCAAAGTGACCTCGGTTGCGAAAGGTAAAGGTTGCTACCCTAGGAAGCAGTGGACAGCAGGGTAGTCCGTCTAACAGCTGGCCTTATCAGCGGGTCCCACCTAGCGCTGTCTTAAAAAAATCGCTTGACGTGGATACACATTTACCTATTTACCTTTTTTTAAAGTGCACACATCACCCTAGTATTATTTTTTTGTTACTGTTGTCATTTCTTCTAGTGATTTGCGATATAGGTTTTATCATTATAATTACTACAACAAAGGAAGGTGTTCTCACTATGCGTGTTGTTCGCCGAGGTGATCGAGTGGAATCGCCTCGGACCTTTCAGTGTACATTGATGTTTGTATGCGATAACTGCATGGTATTTCGCTACTACTCAGTTTTACTTCGCACGTAATATTTCTTTATTCTCTTTGATAAATTTACAATGGAAGAACATTAAAGTGTGTGAAACTGAAAGTGCGTGAGTATTGCATGAGAGAATGAAGGAGAGGGAAGAGGGATATTCATTCATATTCCTCTTCATAGTAAGTAACAGTCATGGGACACATTGCAGAGAACGTTTCATCGCCCTTCAATGATAAGTGAATGGGATGGATCAAGTAAGTGAAGAGAAGGGAAGGGAACGTTAAGTGAAAAGAAGAAAGGGTGAGTGAACGAGAAAAGTGAGATATTCAAACTGACTGAGGATTAGACTCATTCACAAAGTGAGAAAAATGTCATTCACTCTAGAAGGCACATGGAAAGGAGGACTAGAGTAGGTAGATTACACTCCGTTATGGGTGTTATCCCAGCATTTATGACAGAATGGTCTCTGATCGACTTCCTTGAATGTTCCCTTCGTGAGTTGTCGATTGCAATAAGTGCATCGGAAGTGTTCAGGATGGAATTTCTCTCCTAGAGCAGTAACACAGCGACCAGAAATGGGAAGACGACAGGATGAACAAAGAGATCCTCTCTTCTCATGGTAGTGTGTCTCACAGAGGGGTTCACCTCCTGCATCGAAGAATGATCCGCCTTCGAAGGAACAGCCACATCTCTGAAGGAGAAGACTCATTCACTAGACGGACACAAGACATAATACGGTAGGGACACCATGAGACACGAAGAATACGGTAGGGAAGAGCACTTGATCGATATTGTACCGTACCTGACAGACGAAGCAATTGGGATGCCAATGAGTTCCCAATGCAGTGATGAAATTGTCCTTTATGGCAGAATTACAACCATGACATTTTGGAGCGAAGAGACGGAAGAAATCTTCACGACAATAAGGACGACCGTTCTAAAAGAAGGTAGAGATTAGGAAGTGATACATGAATAGAAAGGGCAAAAATCAAACCTTCTCATGGAATCCATCATCTCCGAATTCTCTACCACATTCATCACAAGTGAAGTGTTCAATGTGGAATTGCTTTCCTAGGGCAGTTACACATCTCTGCAATGAGAATATTGAACTCCGCAGAGCCAATACCAGTTACAGTTTATGGAATTTAGAGTCGAACTATGGTATATTTGGATGTACATGTATATCTCGAGAAGATAACAAGAACAGATTGTCGAGAGCTTTAGGACAAGAAATGGGAGTAAAAATAATCGTACATCTCTGATGGCTCCATTGCATGCAGCACATCGTGGAGAGAACAGCTTGTGATAGTCATCCTCACAATACGCCTTCCCTGATCTGAAAGATCAAGAATTCAGATCGTTATTGTTATTCACAGCTTTGCTGCTCACAATCAGTGTTCCTCTGTGCAATTTGAAAGACACTTTAGTCCCATTTTCCTTTCTAGGTACGTTGTTCCCAAACGTTTCCTCCAGTTTCATGGAAGCCTAACGAATAGAATTTTTGTTTAGATTTGAGAACACTTGTGCAACGGACAATCAAATAAATTGGATACCTCTCGAAGAAATTTCTGTGTCCGAGTTCTTCTCCACATTCACAGCACAGATAATGTTCGGGATGCCACATCTTACCGAGAGCAATCACAACCTTAATTATTTGATTTCATATTATAATTTTTCATTCATTTGATTTAAATTCTCCAGTCAATCACAATGATCCATTTTGACTCCCCACTCAATCTTCCTGCAATTCATTATTCCCACGCTTGAATCCCATGAGATCTCGATCCTATCCGATCGATCCCTTCCCTCTCCTCTCCTCTCCCTCCTCTTCTTCTCTCATCAATCCCTACTCTAAGAAGGGACAAACACGCTTCTGTTCGTTTATTTGTCTTCACGTGTGCCATCGTCGTTTCTACTAAGATTCCGTCGATTCGCCCCCTTGAGAGAACCTGGTACCCGCCCACGAATGGATGAAACCAGAGAGAACCAGAGAGAGAACCTGGTACCCGCCCACGAATGGATGAAACCAGAGAGAACCAGAGAGAGAACCACGGAACCAGAACCAGATTAGCCCTTCCTATCTACAACACAGAAAGAAATAACGACATCAGACTAAATTAGAAAGATAAATCAAATAGTTCTTCTCCCTCTCCCTCCCTTGTCTTCAATTCCATTTTCGATCTACCCCAACGTATTCAGTAATTTCTCATTCATTTGTTTAGTGTCCGTCTCTCTCACATAAACAGAATCCTTACTTCCATTCTCTCTTCCATTCTCGAGTACTCCCTTTCTTTCTTCATGCTACTTCACAAAGAAAGAATGAAGAAGCGCTAGTATTTGTGAAAGAATCATGAAGTAGAAAAATAGGAAGAATACGGTTAAATGATGCAAAACTAAGCAACAACAAGATTTGAGATAATGAGATAATTGTGCGCATTGAATTTCGTGTATAGTGGAGATGAGACGGTACCTGTCCAATAATGGGTTTGCTGCAGTAAGCACAATCTCCCTTGGGGATCGTTGACACTCCATGTTTGGAGGAGAGAGTATCCGAATTGAGAGTTCCCAGCATGGAATCAGATCGAAGTGGGTCTCGAGATGTCGATCGACGCTTAAAGAATACGGTATCGATCGATAAAGTACCGTAATGACTTACGAGATCTCCATAACTGTTTCCATTGTGAAGACTGCGACGGGAACTGTAAGTATCAATACGTTGGTTCAATTCACCAAGCATGATTGAAGAGAGGGAAGGGAGAAGAAGAGTTGAGTGAGAGTTGGAATGAAGAACGAAGTTGAGAGAAGAAGAGAAGAGACAAGAAGACGATTAGACTGTACACATACTACCACTCATTCACACAATCAGAAGGTAGGGGGGAGGGAGGAGGAAGGAGGAAGGGAGAGGAACCTCGATGAAGGGTCATCCTGTAGATCCAATTGACCAACGAGAGACTCGAGAGTGGGACGAGACGTTGAGGCTCCTGCACGGATAAGGGAACAATCACACTACGGTAGACTAATCGATCGATACTCACCACCGTAATTCCTTTGTCGATCTTCCGAGTATCGATTAACGAGTGTTTCAACATCATTCAATGATTCGACAGGTGAACGATCGAGTGTTCTGTTAGAGAGAAATCACACTTTAGATAGGGAATTGAGGAATCGTTACACTCTTTTCTAAACAAATGGTTTCACACGCGGTTGCATTGACAGTCTAGACAGAAAGATCAAAGACCAATAATAAGAAGGACTGACCTCTTCTTCTGATCAACATATATTGGTTCGATGTCTTCTCTACTCTCACTATTTCGTCCTAGATGAGATCTTCTCAATATCTCAGTTGTATTTTGTAGATCAACGAGAAGTGCCTCTGCAATGCAAGAATGATAAGAGAAAGAAAACATCCATTACGCTCTTCCGGTCAGTTATTCCTCAGTCACAATTAACATTTCACCACAAAGTTAGTGGAAATTCCCCTTTGAGGATAAAAGATTGATGAGAAAGAGAGAGAAGGACAACATGTGTGAATGCACAGATGCAGAGTAAGAAGAAAGAAGAAGGGATGAAAGGGAGAAGAGGGAAAGAAGGGTTAGGATAAGAACTAATGATTGGTTATCGATCACACTCATTTCATTACCAAGTGCCGGTTTGACCGCATCCGCGAATTTGTCCTTCTCTGGCATTCTGAAACCCCCGAGATTACGGTAGATTAATGAGATAAAGGGAGGTGTGAACAAGAGGGAAGAAGGAAGAGCAAATGAATGAGTGCCGAGGCACTCAAAGATCACAGAAATGCTCAAAAAACGTTGGTTCAGATCGATAGAGTTGAGAGTGAGTAGAGACGGATCAAGGGAGAAGACATAGAGTAGAGTAGAGAGAGAGAGAGAAGAGAAGAGAGGGGCTTGAGTCTATCTCTCCCCCTCCCCTCCCTCTCCTCTCTCTAAAACACCTACGCCCTCAAGGCAAATTCTCTTGTTTCTCTCCCATTCCACCCTCCCCTCCGACAGATTCAATTAGACCCAGTCATAACCATTCTTTAGAGGACAAAAGAGTCTAGTCCTCACCCAAATCATCCATCCCTTCCTTCGATCTTCCTTTCTTGATGTTGAAGAGACGAGAAATGAAGAGAAAGCTGAAAATCAGTGGAATGTATCACTCTTCTGAGTCACCCGACTCCAATGTGAGAAATAACAAAGTATCTTAATTGAATTACGGTAGATCAAGAGAGGATTACAATAATTTCGGAAACATGACAAAGAAGAAAGAGACAAAAGCAAAGGAGTTGATAGCGATAAGATGGGCGTTGAATGGGGGATTGGCATGTATAATCAAGATGGGGTCAAATGGGAAGAGAGAACGTCGTGTGCCATAAAGTTCCATTCTTGTGTGTGTATCCAAATGACAGTCGACAAGGCACACGCGCAGCACGCATGAATCTCACCACATAAATGGGTCTCTTCAAACTATAGATATTTAGGGTTTTATTCATTTAAAAAATATGAAAAATGCTCGCTGGATCTATTTGATAATGTACTTCAAAAGAGTTCGATGAGTGAAGAGAACTCGGACTGAAAATGAAGAATTATTGACTATAAAGATCTGATGATGAACATACTGAGAAGACATTCGAGAAGAAGTAATAAAAAGATATTTCTGGCATTCTTCAGAGATGAATTTGGAAATTTAATTTATTGGGCCAATGAGTCTGTGGTCTAAGAAAAATCCCAATCAGTATATTTAGCTAATAATCCTTCGTTCTCTCCGTTGAGTCTCTTTTCTCGGATCTCACAATCAGTGATTCGTTCATTCCTTCCTTCTTTTTACAGAGCAAACACGTGTGAGATGGGAAATTGACACGTTACTCAATTCTGAGAATCAGTTGAATTCCCATCAGGTAGAAAACATCAATTAGGAAAATTGTGATATTCATATTTATATACAGTAACATCTCAAAAATACAGACAGATATCAATGTTCGATCTTTCGGATTCTCTTCTATTTTTTCATATAAATACCTGTAAAATTAGATTTCGAATTGAATCAGTGGTGAAAGAATTGGAGCTTCAAAGTTCATGAACGTTCAGCCAAAGTATTCATGTTCACTAGAAAGATCATGATCTTTATCTCTGTTTTAAAATAATTCTACGCTGAGAAATGTGTTCTCCCCGCATTTATACCTGATTTGTGATAATGACACAGAGAGTGAGGTCTTTCTTTGTTATTGTGCCTCTTTTCGTGTCCATTCACCTTTCCAGTGCTTCCCTTTCCCTACAATAGGATGTGTCTCCTCCCCTCCCTCCCCCCTCTCCTTCTATCTCAGTCCTTCTCAGGTGTCTTACCTACCATTCGAGTAAATACCGACGGCATTCACTCAGCTGTAAATCATTCGAGTGCTGAGAAAAGGATGAAAAACAGGCAAAGGTGATCTCATTCGAGGGGAGGGGAAAGAGAAGGGAAAGCGTCAGAATTGAGTGGAGGAGGTCGTTCCAAGCTTATGGGATTAGAATATTCTTTTTTTGCACGCTAACAATCACGTTTATCATCATCATAAACCCAAGGGAAGAATGGCGAAAGATGAAAAACGAAAAAAAGAAGAAGAAGATTATGGACTAAGACTGATAATGAATGAAGAAAAGACCAGTCAAAAATGTACAGAAAAGGCGATGGGAAACTGATGAGAGTACCCAGTTGAATTGGCACTATTTGAGATGAAGAATGAATTGGATGAGAGAGAAGGAAGTACCGTAATCAGAATGATCTACTCGATAACATTATGGCTGAAGGAGGTTTAAGGAATCCATCGTCTCCTTCCGTTGAAAGATATTCATCAGAATTATTCGAATCAGGTGAATACGATCGAGGAGAATCATCTGAGAGAGAGAGAGATTGGGTATGAGGTTGGGAGTGATTAATGATACCTTTTGATGTTCCATCTTCTCCTTTCTTCTTATCTCTTCTTGAACTACTACTCCCTCCAGAAGAGAAGGAATTGGATGTTCGACGTTTCTTTCGGATCTCCATATAGAATCCATTACGAACCGATGAGAAGATCTAGAGAATGAGATTATTGATGAAGGATGAATCTCTTGACGTACCAGTGATCCCAATTGAGAGAATGCATGCGTCGTCGTGTGGGCTCTGTGTACTGCAGAATCCTGGAATCAATTGATAATCACTGAGAATAAGTAGCGAATCTCACGAGATGTAGACATTCCTTGCATACAGCATCAGCGAGAACACAAAGTAGATCAGCTCTGAATCCCTTCGTTCGCCATTCTACGAGATCTCTCCCAAATTCCTCTGATAGTCTTTCCATCTAAACGAATAAGTGAATTCATCGTACCGTCCTTCTATTCTTAGTCTTCGTTTTCCCCCCATTCAACTTCAATCTAGTTACCCTTCGTAGATTGGGGGTCGTCCTTCTCTTCCCTTTCCCTTCTTCTTCCTCTTCCTCTCAAGTACACTCACCTCTTCAACGTAGTCAATATTGGCGACAACTCTATTCAGAAGAATCTTGACGTTCTCTTCGAATTCTTCCTTTGCCGATTGGTCCATCGATAGATAAAACGACGTGAATTCTGGCTACAATTTACACGTTTGGTCTCGTAATCAATCCAATTTCGAACAAAAGAGAGAAAACAAATGACGACAGTCTACACTGATTGTTTCTGCACAGTATAATGGAATGAGGTTCTATTCCTGCCCCTTCCTCCTTCCCTTCCCCCCTATCCCTTTCTCACCTTAGTCTCACAACTTCTCTTCACAGCTCTTCTTCCAATGGAGTCATGGGGATTGGCGAATGCACTCTATAATCAGTAAGGGAATCATACTAAATCAGACCCTTCGTCTTTCCCTTCCGGTCTCTAGAAGGTAAGTGAGAGGGAGAAGGGAGAAGGGAAGGGAGAGAAGTGATCTCCGTTCATTCTCCCCGTCATTCGCACTACTCCTTCTACATAGACATCAATGGTCAATCTTACAATAGTCTGTCTGTCTATTACGTGATTCAATTGACTCTCACTGGACTCCTACCGTACCTGAATCAGTCGTCTTGCCTTTGCAGGAATGGGATGACGAGGGGAATTATTCGCTGTTTTAGTGGACGAAGTCGATCCAGATCGAGATCGTGCATTGTCTCGCACTAAAAGAGAAGAGAAAGAGAGAGAATTGACGAGATTTGAAACAACAGGAAATTGTTACTCGTGGAGACTACTTTGTATAGTGGAAAGGAACATCCGATTGACTTACTCTCGTTCAGAGATGGTGATGGAGGCAATTTGATTGAAGGTACTGTAGTCTTCTCTCGAGATGAATGAGAATGTTTTAGTCGATCACGACCTATCTCACTCTTCAACCTCGATTGGTCTGATCCCATTTCTGATAGAAGAAGAACTGATTAGAATAGGACTGACGTCACAATGGGTTACTATAAGAAGAAAGGTATTTTGAGAGCGAGTAAGAGAGAGAGAGAAAGATCAGTATGAGATGCACTATAGTATTCATAGATAGGAGGAAGGGAGGAGGAATGGGGGAGAGAGGGAGGGGAGGGGGGATATGGATTGTTATGCTGGCCATTCCGAGACAATCTGAGAGTAGAACAGTTGTCTGGCTCAATCGGGAGTGTGATAGAATATGGAATGAGAGGGAGGAGGGACGAAGATAGAAGTTGTAAGGGGGAGGAGAGAGGGAGGAGAGAAAAGGGAGGAGAGAAGTGAGACACAGAGAAATCTCGAGCTCTGACGTACAAATGGTAATGAGAAGTCAGAAGGACAAATTAGAAGAAGAGAAAAGGAGAAGGATAAGAAAAGGAAGGAGGAAGGATATACATTCATTTCCATTTTGAGAGACGATCGAAAGGTGGTCATAACAGAGAAAATGCATAATGGACTGACGAAGGAAAGATCTGTCTGTGACGGGAAAAGAGAGGGAGGAAGAAGAAGGAGGAGGGGGAGAGGGAGGGTACTGTAGATAGATGTATTGATTGAAGAAGGGGTTGAATAGGACAGAGATAGGAAGTGTAGTAGTGGTTACTCCAGTAGAGGAGAGGAAATGGAGAAATGGTTGAAGGTTGAGGCATCGAAATGAGGAAAGTGAGGAAGGGGTGGAGAGAGAGGAAGAAGAAAAGGAGACTAAAGGGGACAACAATCATGTTGCGCGTCTCTTTCTTCTCTTTTCTGACGTATGAGAAGACCACTTTATTATTCAGTACTTTATTCCTCCCTTCAAAGGGACAATACAATTCATTCCTTATCTTCAATGATTACTGTACTATCATAGATTATTGATGGATTAGCTGCAGATAGAACTCCAGAGTAGATAGTAAGACTGGAATAGATTAGATCACTACCGTACTCCCCCTCCCTCCCTCCTCTCTTCCTTCTCTACGACCTCTCCGACACATTGCCCATTTCATCTTCTTGTAATTAGTAGTCTTTTGAGTCCCTTAGGAGATCTTGACTCACTTATTTCTGACTGGAGTCGTTGAGAGAACTCGAAAGAGAGAATCGGAATTGAGACGGCTTCGACCCATTTTGGAGAGAAGACGAGAAGCAGTGATTCTGTAATGGAAAGAGAATGCACTTCAATCTGTCTGAGTCAGAAGGAGTGGGATCACTTTAGAATGAGACCAAACAAGGTTGACATTCTCGAAATGAGAAACGTGAAGAATACTTAGATTAGAAGATGAATCCCTTTCCCTTTTTCCTTTCGTCATTCAAACCTTCTCTTATCTCCATCTTCTTTCCAATGGTCGAAATTCGTCTCAACAAGATACCATTTCTCTTCACTCAATCGTTCCACATCAGCTGATGCCCATCGATCTCTACAAGAAAGATCATGAACAATTCCATACTTAGCTCCTTCTTCGTGTAAAATAAGGAATGGATAGCCCAAAACACTTCAATCGTCCTATCCTAACCTCGAAATAACAGCTCCTTCAAACTTGTTGATTCCTCCTACAATAATATAGGCAGGGCAGATTAAATGGGTCTTCGATAGTCTCTCAACAGCAGCCGAAAAGGTCGATTCCTCTTCAAGAGTCTGCAATTTCATTTCGTTTTCACTAAGCCCTCCCGATTTACCCTTACATCGAAAAGGGAATGAAATTGTAATTAGAAGAGGAACGAATGGGATATTCCATGTACCTTCTTCCTTTAGGATTCTAACTCTACTCAATCTATTTTCATATAGATTAGAATGGTCGTTCTCCTCTTATTCTCTTCACTTACTTCTCTAATAACGAAGCTCACGGGGTCATGGAATTTCGTGATAATTTCCATCAGAATATTCATTATGTATGCCCCAGAATCTGCAATGTATCCGTTCTCTTCTCTCCCTCTTCTTCTCCCTCCCCTCCCTTCTCCCTCTCGTTCTCTAGAGATGCGTATGAAACAGGTGATTCCCCATGTGCAACCCTCGTCATCAGAGAGAGAGAGAGAGAGAGAGAGAGAGAGAAGGGAAAGGTATCTAATTAGGAAGGGATGGGAATGATGTGGGAGAAGACGACCATTCGTCTAATTTGGATTATCTATTTCGTCAATCATAACATTTCCTACTGACGATGACGATTCTATCTATAGAAGAGGGGGATTGAATAACAGATTGGACGAGTCAAATGATGATGAGAATAGAAGCACCTATAAGAGAAAGAAGCTCACATCTTGCATTGAGTGATACAGTGAATCCATTTGGTCGTTGTCCTGTTAGAAGACCAACGTAGAGAACGAATGTCGTACCCGTATACAGAAGCTGAAGAAGAGAAGTAGACGTCAATCTACAGCCTGCTTTTCATCCTTCATTCATATTCTATTGATCCCTATTTTTGCATGACTCTATTCACAGAATGCAGTCAGTTTCTACACAACACGCACCCGATATTGACGACCAAAGGCCATTCTAAGAAGTTGTTTTCTCTCTATTGTACTATTATCTCATAGTCTTACAGTACCTTATCTCCACGATAGAAATCAACGATGACTGTTGTATTCTTCAGAAGATCTCCCATTTCGTAGTCTAGATTTCGACCGTGCCAAATTCGACCCTTAAAAGGAATAATATCATTGAAGAGGATGAATAAACGATTACTTTATCATCACAAGCCACGATGGAAGTGCATCCTTGATGGAGAATACTGAAGGGAATTCAGTATGTGAGGAGTGAAACGAACTTACTGTTTTCTATCGAATGCAGTGATATCATAGAGTATATTCAATCCTACGACTTCTCCAAGAGGAAGACCTGATCGACATGCAATTCCTACAAAGGAAAAGAATGAGAAAAAATAGACATTGAATACAAATGACAGTCTTAGCTCGTTTTCGAAAGTCAATCGATACAGATATTCGCAATAGAAATATGAAGAGAATAATAAATTTCTATGTTCCTATGCCCAACCTCCAATCTATTTTTTATCTACTTGAAGTTAATCCTTGATTGATCTTCAATTTGAATGACTTCCTCTCATTTATCCACACTGTCTCATTCTTCCACTCATCTTCACTTTCCATCCCATTCTCCCTCCATTCTCTATTCTCACTCTCTTCGAGGACGGTCGACTATGACCAAAAGTTTGTATTGCCTTGTTTCTCTCTATCACTCTTTCTGTTTTGCAGCTCCCGGTCATGAGAGTTTCAAGCAGACTAAAGTAACCACTCGCAAAAGATCGAAGAAAGCGGTTCGTTGCTGATAATCAATCGATACTTCACTGTGACTACCGTATTCCAGAAGACAAAGGACTCAGAAGGCAGCAATTCAAACTCCAATTCAGGGGTGAGAATACTGTATCTCATTCTTATCGTAATGTCATTCATTCCAGCAGGATCAATCAGCTCCGGTACGGTATTCAATCAATGAAGCTACTCTTCTACCGTAACCTCGATGGATCGTGAACTGATCAGATTGTAGTCTGCTCCATCAGCGGAGCATGTGGTAACTCCCTCAGCTGAGACCTTCGGAACTCCCAGCAAGACTCCTGATTCGAGGTACGGTAGTCATGGTGCTGTAATCCATTCGTTCGATTCCAGAGACGTGAAACGGGCTGCTATGCGTCAGAAAGGGTACGGTAATTGTGATGAGAGTGAGTAATCGATAATTGATTGAATTGAAGTATTCCCGTGGCTGCCGATGCGTCTGATGATAAGACCATATTCGAATTACCTATTGTCAGTGTACAAACGTAAGTGAATGAAAGGAAGAAAGAAAGAAGTGAATGGAATTGAAGGGCTAAACCACAACATCATAAGGAGAACAAATTACAGTGGAGAGATGACAAAGAGGTACTGTAGATGGATACTGTAGGACTAATCGATTGATATTGTAGACTCACAGAGCTCAGAGTAAGAAGAGAAGTCCATCTACTGTTAGTAGAAAGAGAAAGAGTGGAGTGAATAGTGATGAAGACCATGATTCGGTATAAAGGATACGGTAGAGAGAGAGAGTACGGTATGATCATTGTAGAAGAAATCGAAAGATTCGAAGGAAGAGATTGAAGATGAAAGCAATGTGAAGAGTGATGTTGAGAGGGTAAGGAAGAAAGAAGGAAGAGATTATGGTGGACGAATTACAGCGTCAGAAGAAAAAGGAACATTCTGATGAGAAGAAGAAGAAAGAAGATGAAGAAAGAAAGAAGAAGGAAGATGAGGATAAGAAAAGAGAAAATGATAAGAAGAAGGCTGAAGAAGAAGAAAGAGAAAGGAAGAAGAAGGAGGTAAATTGAGATGATGAGATGATCTGAATGAAGGATTGTAGGAACGAAAGATTGAAGAACAGAAGAAAGCTGAAGAATTGAAGAAAGCTGAAGAATTGAAGAAGAAAGAAGAGCAAAGGAAAAAGGAAGAGCAAAAGAAGGAAGATAAGAAAAGAGAGGACGAGAGGAAGAAGGAAGAGGTACACGAAAATAGGTAATGATCATTCAATCAATTTATTCTGTTGAGGAACGAAAGAAGGAAGAAGAGGCAATTTTACTCGAATCTAAGAAAGCTGAAGAAGATCGAATGAAAAGAAATGAAGAAAAGAAGAAGAAAGAAGAAGAAGAGATTAAGAAGAAAGAAGAACAGAAAAAGAAGGATGAGGTTAACTATAACTGAATTATTCAGTGGAAAATAAGTTCTCAGGAGAAGAAGGCGAAAGAGGTCAAAGAATTGTCTGGAAATTCGAAGAAGTCTAAAAAGGAGAAGAAACCTGGTGAGATTGACGAAATAATCAAAAGAGACGATTGAATCATATTCAGATTCGAAGGAAGATGAACTGCCAATGGAAGTGAAGAAGGAGGTCAATTGATCATTCTCTCATCATCTCAATTCTTCCCAATTCAGATCACTGAATCTTCTCTCTCTCTCAATCCATTCTCATTCATCATTAAAATATTCATCGGTAATCAATTCATTCCTTTCTCAATCATCTCCATCTCTTCAGATGGATTCCTCGCCATTCTTTCCCTCTTCACTATCGTATCGGTCAGTATTCCTTCCCTGTTCCTTCTCATCTCTTCATTGCAGCCTCCATCCCCTCCTAAGGAGAATCAGAAGAGTACGGAGAAGGAATCAGGTGAGACCCCCTTCCCTCCCTCCTTCCTCCCTTCCTACTCATCCTTCCTCTTAGACTCTATAACTCCATCGACAAGTCAATCTCAAACTACAAGTGGATCGACTTGAACCACTGAGTGAAGAGACAGAAGAAGAGTCTCAATCTATTCTAGATGACAAACGATATGAGTCGCATTATGATAAATGAGTGTAAGAGGCAATTGAGTGTTCAGTACAGTTCTTCTCTTCCCTCTCCACTTCCGATTATGTTAATACTTCCGATTTATCTCACTACTCTTCGTATCAAGTGAATTTCCCAGTGGAAACGTTTTTGCGTTTCCCGTCATGGTACTAAATACATTCGTAGCTTATCTCCTCCCACTCTCTTTGATATCTCTCTCAGGGGTAGAGGGAGGAGGGAGGTGGAGGGGAGGGGTCTTGGTTTCCCCGACAACCTCCTTAGTCTCTCCTCCTCCTTCCCTTCTACTCTTCGATGGTATGCAGAGAGAGAGATAGAGATTATCTGATATCTCTCACTACTCTCACACTAACTACGCCGACATTCCTTCCTCTCTCCTTCCTTTTTCCTTCTCATTCCCTCTCATCCTCCTCCTTCTAGATACCGTACCTTCCAATTCTTGAGCATAGTCCGATGGGAAGAAGTACCGTATATTCTCAGCTATCTTCCATACTATCTTCTGTACTGGTCGAGGAATTATCTTCCTGCAATGCTCTCACTCATTAGAGGATACTGTAGCTTCTCTCAGCATTCCATCTCTCTCCCCTTCCTTTCCCTCTCTGATCATAATTCTTCTTCTCAGTAATTCGTCCTCATTTGGCGCACTGGTCGAGTGATAGATTGAGTCTTCGTACGGTTGAGATCTCAATCAATCGAGAGAGAGAGAGAGAGAGAGAAGGGTGCGAAGTGAAGAGAGAGGGGGAGGGGAGAGGGGGGAGGGAGGGACTATCAAGTCAAGGCCAGATTAGTAGAGAGATGACCGAGATAAGGGAAGAAGACTCACGCTGCCTCGATCTGAACAAGAGGAAGATACTGTAGATGATCATCGATTATTTGGTCCCATCGGGAAGATGGAGGGGAATCCAATTGAATACGGTAACGAGGAGGGGATCGATCAGCCAATACGGTATATAGAAGGAAGAGAGAAGGAAGGAGGAGCATTGACAACTGACTGAAATAGGGATGAGAGATTAGGAAGTTGTTACGATTCACGGATGTGTTTGTACAGATTCACTCGAGATGGAGAGAGATGGGGGAGAGAGGGAGGGGGAGGGGAGAGAGCGGTAGATTGAGGTTTGCGTTCAGATTGGAGGTAGGATAAGATAGGTACACACCCCCTAGAGGGAGGAGGAGTGGTCTAATGAAGAGACGAAGAGATGGTCACTACCATTTATTCCCTTTCTCTCCCTCTATTGATAACTACTCTCGTCCTTTTCTTCCCTTTTACTCTTTCTCTTATCGGGTCTGAATCACGAGTGCATGCCATTTAGAAGGTATCTATCCTTCGTTGTATGATACAGTCATCCCCTCCCCTCCTCTCTTTCGTTGACCTACCCGTCTCTAATTCCTTCTCCCTCTAACTTTCTTCATCGTGTTTGGTTGATTCAATCGATTTCTTCTCTCTCTTCTTTATCACTTCTTCTCTCCATTACAGGTTCTTTCTTCCTTTTCTTCCTTCCTCTTAACAATGCCTGAGGTTTCCATTCAGACCGAGACAACTCAACAGGAAGAAGTACGTTCCCCCTTATATTTATCTTATGCCCAATACAATTCTGATTATCGTCGTTGATTTCTGGTAAATAGAAAGGGCAGATTGAAATAACCCAGTGTAGGTGCACCCGATAATATGTTTCCGTTGTGCAAAATAAGAATACGGTAGGATTAATTGACAGAGACATGCAGTATTTATGGTGACTGGCACCAATCATCACCTTAATTTTGGAATTCGTACAATCTAAAATCTCTCTGAAGCCATAGTTTGGCATTTTGCATCGGCGAGTCTCGTTCTCTCTCTCTCTCTTTCGTCTGATTCGAATGAACTAATAACGAGACACCTTCTGTGAGAGAGAAGGAGAAGAAGTAGTAATTGAGAGTGGACAACGGACGGAGGTATCCCCCTCTCTCTTCATTCCACTCTATCTCTACCTCTCTTTAACTGAGAAAGGTGAATGGCCTTTCGAAGACTGCGCAACACAGGGGAAAAGCTTCCATTTCGAGAGAAAGGAAGGACTAATTTGAGGGCGGAAGGGGGAAGATTTAGATCTAGAATAGATACCATCCAAGTGAAAGTGAGGACTGAGGGAATGAAATATGGAAGAAGTAAAGAGATAAGAAAAAGAGTGAGGGAAATCAGGATAAGAATCTAGGATGCAGTGAGAAATTGTGGTTCGATTGAGGTCTCGATAAAAGAACTTCTTATGAATGGATTGTTCTTAACAGGCTCGTAATGTAATCTTCGATGAAATGGCTTCACTCGATCACGATCTCGCCACTCTTCTTGATTATACTAATCGACTTATTCATAATCATCGAAGAATTAGACGGTAAGATACACTTTAGAATGGAAGGAAGTACGACTGTCAGAATGAAGTCAAGTCATTCATTCCTAATCGGGCATTGTAACGATAGACCATTCGAATTGTACACATACATTTTTCATTTTGACGGCCATAGTAGGGACAGCATATTAGTCAAGTACTTCGTTCACTAAAATTTGACGAATGATCATGATCACTCCTTTCAGAGCAGTAATGGACAAGGAAAGTTTGTCCCTCTCATCGACTCTTTCTCCTCAATTATCATCTGCTCATCCCGAAGATCCCGAAGATCCTCCTTCACTTGAGATTCCTTCTCTTTCTACTCGTAATAATTCCCCTTCGACGGATAGATTCTTCCCTCATCTGGCTACAGTCAGTATACTTTTTATTTGAAGAATCTTAACATATTGACGAAGTATGGCATTTTTGTCAAGAGTCGACAATGTTGCAAAATTAGTACTTGTTATCTAAGTACTACTTGACTTGAACGGATTCGAAAATTTCGCATTTCGCAAATTTCGCGAACTTCATGGAAAAATTAGAATCCTGATTTCACAAACTAAATTCGATGCTGCAGGCTCGGTACTCTGATCTCCTTGCCGATCTCACTCCTCTTCCTCCTTCATCATTCATTTTCTCTACGAATGGATCACTAATCAGAATAACTTCGAATGATTCCCGTGAGTTCATTCAATCTCTCTGTCTCTCTATCCTAATCAATCCCCATTCAGTCGCTTCTCCCTCCTCCTCTTCTCTTTCTTCCTCTTCCACTCCTTCCTCCCCTGCCTCTATCCCTGTTTCGTCCCCTCTGACTTCTCCTGTCTCATCAAAGAACCATCGATACGCTCCCTATTGATCTTTGATCTCTTTCCTCCCCTCCCCATTCTTTGTTTTCATCTCTTGCCATACATCCATTCATTCAGTGAGAACTTCTCGATTTCCATCGGGTATTTCCGCGTTGTGAGATCATTTTTGATCGCTTTTCACTCAAACTTCTCACTTTTTATTCTCTTTTCTCTGATCTCTTCCACTTCTCAAAACTCATAATTCTTCGCCACTCAAATCATAATTTCCATAGATAATAAACTCAGAATATTGCATAGATTCCACAGAGTGTTCTTCCTTATTGTTCTTTCTTTCCCTTTCCGGTTTTCTCCTTTCCATTCATATTTGAATACCCAGTTTGTGATACGACGAGAGAAATGATTCGATCGATTTATTCATAAAACTATATTGTGCTAAAGAATTCACAACAATGAATGCATAACAGGGAAAGAATCCTAGTACCTTGACTGAACGAGAGAGAAACCTTGAATCGAAAGAGAGCTCATAACTGAAAGAATTGAGGAGAGAAGTCTCTCTACTTGATATCAATTATTCCACTGGAGAGTGGATTCGAATCGAAATTGTGCAGAGAATGAGGAAATGAACAGACAATTCGATGGACCTCGTCGATGATTGGGAAGAGTATGTACAAGGGGAAGAGAAGGAAGGAGGAGAGGGACAGATCAAACTAGGGTGGAGGATCTCTTTAGAGTGGGACGAGTGGAAACTTTCTTGAATACTTCAATGATCACTGCCCAATCATACATTGTTGTCATTGTAGTAGAGACATCGTAGTAATTAGGAAGACTGAAAGGATGAACAGAATGAATATATGCACTCTATGAACATCAAAGTAAGTAAGAGCTAAGATAACTTACCGATACACTTTTCTGATCCTCTTCAATCGTTTTGTGTTTACATCATATCTGGATATATCTCTGCAAAGTTCCTTCATGAAATGATAGCCTTCTCAATGCACTTTGGGTACTTGATCCATCTGTCATTCCAATGGACTTCTCTCTGTCCCTTCCTTACACTTCCTTCCTCTCTCTCTCTCTCTCATTCAATCAATAATCTAACCTCGATGCAATGAGAACGATTGAATTGTATGATCTCTGCACTTCCAATTCCAATCTCCAGAAGCAAGTTGAATTCAATTCAGCATCTCTCGATAATCCGAGTGACCACGAGAAATTTGATTCGGCGATTCTTTCGAACTTCTTCGTCTGAATTCAAATTTATTCGAATTCTCTCTTCTCCTCTCAATAATACCGTTCCATTCTTCTCTCCTGTTCCTCCTTTATTGAATGGAAGACAAACGATGAATTTGTCCTTTGTGTACGCTCCTTGAGCGATTCCTGAAATCGATTTGATTATTTCTTTGAGACATGAGATAAAAATTAAGTCACGGTATCTAAACATCCATAAAAATATAGACTTGACTTACTATCGGATGCGAATGGCCAATCCCATACGAAAGAAGTCTCTTCGATATCCTCTGCATCAGAAGAAATTCTCTTCGGAGAAAGAGGTTGAGGAAGTTTGAATTGTTTCTGAGGGAGTAACTCCAGTTCATTGAGAGTCGCAGCTCGCATAAGTTGAGCCATCTCTGAAGGAGGAAGATGAGGATGAATGAAGGGATGAAGTGATGTTTGAAGGAAAGGTTCTCGAATGTTGTCGTGGCATCTCATGAATTTGATCCCTTCAGATGGGCGAAAGAATGGGTCAGAGTAACAAAAGAGAGGAGGGAGAGAGGGATTACAACTTGAAAATAAAGAGTATCTTGATTTATTACGGCTGTCAATGACGAAATGTTGCCATGAAAGAGACCGCAACGGAGTGGAAGACTTTGCATTCTGGATAATTGCAACATTCGAAAGGGAAGGGGTTCAAGTGAGATAGAGGAGGGGAGAGAGGGTCTACTCCATCCCTAATGAGAAAGGTGTGAGGGAAAAGAATGAAGAAGGAAGTTGTGATCTCCTCTTTGTGCAACCAACCATCTTCTATCGTATGAGAGTACTCAAGTGAGCACTTCTTCCTTCTCTCTCTTTTCACTTCTTGAGAAGGACTCTTCTCCTCTCTCTCTCTCTCTCAATGAGCAGTTGTTCCTTCTTCTACTTCAACTGATATCCTCCCTCTACAATACTTCCCATCCTTCCCTCCCTCTCTTCATCCTCATCACTCGAAGAACAGATGAATCAATCATAAGAATGAGTGAGAAGTAGATCGACACTTCCCTCTATCAAAGTGACCACTATTCCATGATGAATCATCAAAGAAGATAGATAGTCTTCAAGAGAAAATATAAAACTGCTTCACGGAACGTAATTGAACAATAAATAATAATTTATCGATTCTTCGCAAATGTACAGATAGAATGAACTCGTATTGAATGAGGGAGAATAAATAAGTCATTCCTCGATGATCCTCTAATGTTTCTGGTAGATACCGTAGTCGTAGTTGGGATTTCCAGCATCGAATGAGTCGACGTATGCCTTGTGTTGTGCAAGAGAACGCATACCGAACTTGATCTGAAAGGTCGAATGAATTGTTTACTGCCGTTGAATCGTAAGAGACGAAGTCCATTGGGTACGAAAAGAACTCAGACTCTTCTAATTAATCTTCCCCTTTCTCTTCCTCGTCCTCTTACATTCTCACGTTTATCTTCCTTTTTTTCATATTCTTTCGATCAATCGATTTAAGTTTCTTTTGCAGAAATTCTTTGAGGGTATGAAATGTGATGAGGTGAAGAGAAAGGAGAGAAGGGAAGAGAAGTAAGAGAAGGAAGGCCACCCGAAAGAAAGAAACGAAGACTATACACTCATAACTAAACTGCACCTAGGAAAAAAAATAGTTGCGAGCTTCCTCCTGAAACTTTTGAGACGAAGAGGGATCATTGAGTGCAAGTAAAGGAGCATCGATCTCAAATTTTCCCCACTATTTAGTGACATGTAAATTCTCACTTCAGGTTCGTTCCTCATTCTTGCCATATATGCTCCAAACTTGGGATAATGTTGTCCAGGGAAATATCTGAATGATGAGAAGGGAGAAAGAGTGACCATCTCCAATCTCTCAACAAATGGCCACAGCATTATATCCGCGTATCCAACCACTGGTCCTGCGGGGAAGGAAGGCGATTACTATTGTCAATCTATCGATTACCTCCGTAGAACTTATCCGTTAGGAGATTCTCTGCATTTCTGAGTGATTCGTGCAATTTCTGATCAACTTCAGCAGTTTCTTGAGGAGTTGTCGCAGCGAAGAATGAGAAGAGAGAATCAGAGACCTGAATATTCATTGATTGAGGGGAAGAAGAGAGTGAATAATCTACCGATGAGAGACGTTCGAGAAGAATCTTCTGATGAGCTTTGAGATAAGGATCCTTCGGGAGTACATTACTGGCAGGGAAGACCTGAATTGATCTTTGATCTCTGTCTCCCTTCCCTTCTCACATCATCAAGATACTCATTGATCACATTCGATTCCCAGATTGTCAATCCATTGTATTCGAGGGCAGGAATTTGACCCTTAGGAATCTTAGCCAGATACCAATTGGGTGGTTTATCAGGATTGACATTGACCACTTCCACTCTGAAATTGAATTCATTGATGATTCATCGTACCGGTTGAATGTAATTGAATACTTACGGAATATTCTTTTTCGCTAGATAGATGACAACTCTCTGTGCATAGGGACAGAATCTCATTGAATAGAGACGATAAGTATTAGGGGCAAGGAAGGGCTCGTATGAACCTGTAACCATTCTCTTCCCTTCTCTCCCTTCTCCTTCGTCTCACCCGGATGGAGAATCAAACTATTCAATCCCTTCATATTTCCTCCTGCTGGACCATACGAATGAAATGTCATCGGAGGATTTTGGAATGACCTACGATCTGATTATCAATTGATCACATTGATTGATCAACCTGAATGTGTATTGTGGATGTTGTTGATTGGATGGATACGGTATGGATTGTCTCATCGTTCGATTAAGTGTCTCCATGGATCTCATTGGTCCCTGAGGGAAGAGAGAGAGATAAGAGAAAGAAAGAAGAGATAACGAGTGAGAAATATCATCTATTTGCACTCATTTCGACTATCTCACACTCCAAAACGAGAAGATTATCGATAGATTTGAACTGACCACTTCTCCTGCAGTTTGATCCACTAAGATATTAGCAAGATTGGCAAGGAATTGAATGCATAATGCTGGCGAAGCTGAGCATCGGCCCATTACCATCTGGAAGATTACGGTAGAATACGATAGGGAGGGAGGGGGGATACAGTAGGAGGGGAGGAGTACGGTAATGAAAGTACGGTAGTGAAGAGTGGTAGAGGGAGGGGAGGGAAATACGTGGTAAAGCATGACGAGAGACGGACATCTTCAACTGGTCTATGAAGGGAACGAATCAAGAGGGAGAAGGAAGGGAATGGGGAGGGGAGGGGGGAAGGAGAGATCAGAGGGAGGGCCTAATATGATGTCTCGTTGAAGGAAGTGATAGAAGAGGGGGTGGAGTTAGAAGGGGAAACTGTAGATGAGAGAGAGATCAAATAATTGACGAGTTAGTGACCAGATCAGTGTGTTGACTACTGCTTCATTTATACACGAGAGAGGGTGGGATGTCTCCCCCCCCCCTCTACCCTCGTCTATCCCCCATCCATCCATCTATCTCAGCTGATCCTTCACTCAATGTGTGAAATGGCATCAATACAAACAAATGATTTCTCTCTTCTACTTCCTTCCTTCAGACACAATCGAATGTCTCACTCTCTATTTGATTGACTATCCCCTTTTTGTGTCTGGACCACACGGAGAGAAAAAGGAATTCATTCGCAATTCACACGGGACAACAAGCAACGACACAACAACAAAATGGTACATAACAACGGAAGATTACTGTAGATAGAATATATATATGGATATACTGTGGAATGAGTGAGATCGATTGATTAATTCATTGACTAGGCAATTTCAAGTTCTCCTTCATTAACATCTTTGAGTGATAGAATCTCAACTCTTCCTTCTCCTTTCGTTTCCTTCTTAACCATTTCTTCCAATCCTCTGAATTGTCCCGGTTCCAGTAGTCCAACCTGCAATGATTCATCCATGGATATCTAATCAATCGATCCATTTCTATCTCTCGTAACTTCTCTTATCTCTAAATGGAGTGGTTTTCTTCGTCGTCCGTTCGTTAGATCGACACACAATCTCATCGAGAGAAATCAAACAGAATGAGAGAAGGAGTGAGACACGCATGGACACAACCAATGCGTGTTCATTTTTGATTCTATCGGAAGAACCACTTCTTAGTTTGATTATAGGAGAAGAAGGAAAAGGAAGAGGAACGAACCAATTCGAGTCCTGCCTCATCGTAATTATCCACTTCGATTGTAGTGAACAAAGGCTTGAGACGAGCTGTAATCAATACATTACCAACACGACTACCATAATCCCATCCATTAATTGATTACAGTACTGACCATCGATATTCTTTCCACTGACACTAACTCTCACTCTCATCTTTGCTCTTTCGATATTCATCGTTTCCTTGAGACGAGGAAGAATCTCCAGAGCCTACAATTGATTCATCAATACCACATGATTCATTTCCAATCGTTTCCCATACGTTGTTCACATTTCTAAAGGGAATCAGATGTTGTAGCAAATAAATCATAATAAAATGCTACCGTATACCTGCTGTTTTGCATTTCGTCCGGGTCTCAACGCGAAGTGAATCTCGTGGAGGGCTTTATCGATTACAGAAGGAGGAATCGGCCGTTTCGTCTCGGGATTCACTACCATCGATGCAAGCATTTGAGAGACCTTAGAAGATAAAGAAGGTTGGAGGGGAATGAATATTCTAATACATCGTCCATGAATAAATCATGAATTGAATATGCCATTGATAAAATAAGTTCCATGATAATTAAGATAAAATACTGACCTCTTTGAAAGCGGAATCGGATGCAGCCTGTCGTTCCTTATCCGACACTTGCAAGTCGCCCTTCTCAAGGATATGCAAAGAATATGACATTATTATCACCATTACTTTCAACTAGTCAATTGATCATGATTCCGATGAATAGACAACCCATAATATAAAATATAATATAAAATGAAAACTAACGGCGAGACAGCACTGTAGAGTGTCTTCTGTTCCGAATGCCGCCTTCAGATCTTCCTTCTTCGCCAATTGTCCCTTACTCACATTGGAGAAGACTGAATGAGACTGAAGCACTTCATCGATATCCTTCTCCCTCAATACAATAACCATTAGGATACTGTAGACAGATCATGCATGCTTGTTGATGATTCAACTATTTAAAATGATTAATGCATATTGTTTCGAACATCTTCCTATGTTTACTCATCTAATTGAATGCAATTCAACATCTATCTTCCATTCGTGTCTGCAGTCTAGTTTCGAAAGTTTGGATAGTCTCACGTCTTATTCCTCCAGTTGACCACTTTGTTCTTGTAGCACGCAATCTCGAATCGATTTCCGCATCTGCAAATGAGAACAATAGAGAAGGAAGTTAGACCAGAAGAGAAGAGAAGAGAGAGATCAAACACTTCTCGTGTAATTCAACCCTCCAATTACGAGAGTATCGAGTGATCTACCAGATTAGTCTAGACCCTTCTCCTTCTCTCTCCTTTCTATGGATACATTCCACTCACTTCTTCAATCTCACCACAGCAACATTGGTGAGAAGCTTCTGATTAGTGGGAGTTTTGATATTTCCACGGCCAGACATCTCAACTAAAGGAATAGAAGGAGGACAAGAGTGGAGAGTGACTATCTCCCCTTATCTTCAGGTATTTCGAATGTTTGCAACATTTCGTTCAGTATTGTGCACCATCGACTCCAATGTAGATCTAACAACTTTACTAGTCCGAATCCGTTTAACAACTCAAAAGTTGTTGACAATTTGACAATATATATTTCATTCTATGAATATGTACATACATATAAGAGGGAGATTGCAACGTATTCAATTCTTTGATTTCGTCTCACCGATTCAGATTAGAAGAAAGAAAGAACAAGATGTTAAATCGAATCGGATGAGAAATAAACTATTAATTGTAGAAGGAAATATCTCGATCTCGTTCTAAGGCATTTGATGTCTCATTAAAGGAAGTAGAAAGATGAGTGACACGTTAGATTCAAGTATGAAGGTAGATCGAGGGGAAGGGATAGGGGAAGAGGGAGGGATGAGGGACAAGGGATTAGGTCACAGGGTGGAAATAGGACAAGAAACGACGGGAATGGAGACCTGAGTGTAACTCGCAAGTGAGATGAGGGGAGATGGGAGGACACGGTAGATGGAAACAATCAATATATCTCAATCAGGGAATAACAATGGCGCTTTGGGAATAATTTCAATTAAAAGGACGTATTCAGATAGACGATGGGAAGATTGAGACGAACGAGTGGCCAATCTCCAATGGAGAAATAATTTATGATACAGCGCTGTATTCTCTGCTTCTAATAATTTCTCCACTGCTGTCACTGTCTGGAATAGAAAAGAGATTACGATAGAGAAGGGAAGAGGGGATATATACTGTAGTCCTCATTGATTAATGAGATATACTCATTCCCTCGTCGTCTAATCGAATCTTTCACTAATGGAGGAAAAGAGAATTCCCCAAATGGTACTAGGAATGCGAATTAAAGACGATTATATTTTTCAAAAAAAGCTCCGAGTCACTCGACATCTATCAATTAAAAAACCTATAGACGAAATATTATTCAGAATCATTCAAAAACATGTTGGATTCATGATGAGGAAAGGACACTGTACATTTTGTGAGAGTAGACGGATATATCTCCATCTTACAACACCATGATAATTGATGTCTAAATCTCACCCTTCGATTAAGACATACGACGGGCCAGAGTGAGCATCCAAATGAACAACAACAGAAGAGAAGACCACACAAAAGCCATCGAGCAGAGTTACCAATGTGTCTGAAGAGTGATAACTATTCTATCTGTCCCTCATCCACAATTATTCCTCTACTTGATTTTCCATTCCCAATGTTTCCAATTCTTCCTTGTGCTCGTTACTCCTCCATCTCATCTTTCTCTTTCTCATTCAATTAGATGGATGGAATCTCATTTCAATCCTCTTATACACTCAATACGTCATATCAATCACACTATTCTCTATTCATCCCTTTGGTTCCGGTTTAGACAACAAAAATAACAAAGTAACCCCACACCTGCGTACTTCATGTACTTAAGTACGCGCTTACCCGTAAAAAAGTTCTGATTATTGAAAAAGGTCGGCTCCAAGTAAGAAAATTTTGACTTTTTTGAGCGTTTTGTACAAAATATGACGGTTTTTGAGAGGAACAGATCGGCTACCCGTAGAAAAAAATTCTAAGTATTTGCGGCTACCCGTTCAAATAGGCAGGAAAAAATTCAAGTACATACTTGGCACAGGTATGTGACTACTGCTTCATTTATACACGAGAGAGGGTGGGATGTCTCCCCCCCCCCCTCTACCCTCGTCTATCCCCCATCCATCCATCTATCTCAGCTGATCCTTCACTCAATGTGTGAAATGGCATCAATACAAACAAATGATTTCTCTCTTCTACTTCCTTCCTTCAGACACAATCGAATGTCTCACTCTCTATTTGATTGACTATCCCCTTTTTGTGTCTGGACCACACGGAGAGAAAAAGGAATTCATTCGCAATTCACACGGGACAACAAGCAACGACACAACAACAAAATGGTACATAACAACGGAAGATTACTGTAGATAGAATATATATATGGATATACTGTGGAATGAGTGAGATCGATTGATTAATTCATTGACTAGGCAATTTCAAGTTCTCCTTCATTAACATCTTTGAGTGATAGAATCTCAACTCTTCCTTCTCCTTTCGTTTCCTTCTTAACCATTTCTTCCAATCCTCTGAATTGTCCCGGTTCCAGTAGTCCAACCTGCAATGATTCATCCATGGATATCTAATCAATCGATCCATTTCTATCTCTCGTAACTTCTCTTATCTCTAAATGGAGTGGTTTTCTTCGTCGTCCGTTCGTTAGATCGACACACAATCTCATCGAGAGAAATCAAACAGAATGAGAGAAGGAGTGAGACACGCATGGACACAACCAATGCGTGTTCATTTTTGATTCTATCGGAAGAACCACTTCTTAGTTTGATTATAGGAGAAGAAGGAAAAGGAAGAGGAACGAACCAATTCGAGTCCTGCCTCATCGTAATTATCCACTTCGATTGTAGTGAACAAAGGCTTGAGACGAGCTGTAATCAATACATTACCAACACGACTACCATAATCCCATCCATTAATTGATTACAGTACTGACCATCGATATTCTTTCCACTGACACTAACTCTCACTCTCATCTTTGCTCTTTCGATATTCATCGTTTCCTTGAGACGAGGAAGAATCTCCAGAGCCTACAATTGATTCATCAATACCACATGATTCATTTCCAATCGTTTCCCATACGTTGTTCACATTTCTAAAGGGAATCAGATGTTGTAGCAAATAAATCATAATAAAATGCTACCGTATACCTGCTGTTTTGCATTTCGTCCGGGTCTCAACGCGAAGTGAATCTCGTGGAGGGCTTTATCGATTACAGAAGGAGGAATCGGCCGTTTCGTCTCGGGATTCACTACCATCGATGCAAGCATTTGAGAGACCTTAGAAGATAAAGAAGGTTGGAGGGGGAATGAATATTCTAATACATCGTCCATGAATAAATCATGAATTGAATATGCCATTGATAAAATAAGTTCCATGATAATTAAGATAAAATACTGACCTCTTTGAAAGCGGAATCGGATGCAGCCTGTCGTTCCTTATCCGACACTTGCAAGTCGCCCTTCTCAAGGATATGCAAAGAATATGACATTATTATCACCATTACTTTCAACTAGTCAATTGATCATGATTCCGATGAATAGACAACCCATAATATAAAATATAATATAAAATGAAAACTAACGGCGAGACAGCACTGTAGAGTGTCTTCTGTTCCGAATGCCGCCTTCAGATCTTCCTTCTTCGCCAATTGTCCCTTACTCACATTGGAGAAGACTGAATGAGACTGAAGCACTTCATCGATATCCTTCTCCCTCAATACAATAACCATTAGGATACTGTAGACAGATCATGCATGCTTGTTGATGATTCAACTATTTAAAATGATTAATGCATATTGTTTCGAACATCTTCCTATGTTTACTCATCTAATTGAATGCAATTCAACATCTATCTTCCATTCGTGTCTGCAGTCTAGTTTCGAAAGTTTGGATAGTCTCACGTCTTATTCCTCCAGTTGACCACTTTGTTCTTGTAGCACGCAATCTCGAATCGATTTCCGCATCTGCAAATGAGAACAATAGAGAAGGAAGTTAGACCAGAAGAGAAGAGAAGAGAGAGATCAAACACTTCTCGTGTAATTCAACCCTCCAATTACGAGAGTATCGAGTGATCTACCAGATTAGTCTAGACCCTTCTCCTTCTCTCTCCTTTCTATGGATACATTCCACTCACTTCTTCAATCTCACCACAGCAACATTGGTGAGAAGCTTCTGATTAGTGGGAGTTTTGATATTTCCACGGCCAGACATCTCAACTAAAGGAATAGAAGGAGGACAAGAGTGGAGAGTGACTATCTCCCCTTATCTTCAGGTATTTCGAATGTTTGCAACATTTCGTTCAGTATTGTGCACCATCGACTCCAATGTAGATCTAACAACTTTACTAGTCCGAATCCGTTTAACAACTCAAAAGTTGTTGACAATTTGACAATATATATTTCATTCTATGAATATGTACATACATATAAGAGGGAGATTGCAACGTATTCAATTCTTTGATTTCGTCTCACCGATTCAGATTAGAAGAAAGAAAGAACAAGATGTTAAATCGAATCGGATGAGAAATAAACTATTAATTGTAGAAGGAAATATCTCGATCTCGTTCTAAGGCATTTGATGTCTCATTAAAGGAAGTAGAAAGATGAGTGACACGTTAGATTCAAGTATGAAGGTAGATCGAGGGGAAGGGATAGGGGAAGAGGGAGGGATGAGGGACAAGGGATTAGGTCACAGGGTGGAAATAGGACAAGAAACGACGGGAATGGAGACCTGAGTGTAACTCGCAAGTGAGATGAGGGGAGATGGGAGGACACGGTAGATGGAAACAATCAATATATCTCAATCAGGGAATAACAATGGCGCTTTGGGAATAATTTCAATTAAAAGGACGTATTCAGATAGACGATGGGAAGATTGAGACGAACGAGTGGCCAATCTCCAATGGAGAAATAATTTATGATACAGCGCTGTATTCTCTGCTTCTAATAATTTCTCCACTGCTGTCACTGTCTGGAATAGAAAAGAGATTACGATAGAGAAGGGAAGAGGGGATATATACTGTAGTCCTCATTGATTAATGAGATATACTCATTCCCTCGTCGTCTAATCGAATCTTTCACTAATGGAGGAAAAGAGAATTCCCCAAATGGTACTAGGAATGCGAATTAAAGACGATTATATTTTTCAAAAAAAGCTCCGAGTCACTCGACATCTATCAATTAAAAAACCTATAGACGAAATATTATTCAGAATCATTCAAAAACATGTTGGATTCATGATGAGGAAAGGACACTGTACATTTTGTGAGAGTAGACGGATATATCTCCATCTTACAACACCATGATAATTGATGTCTAAATCTCACCCTTCGATTAAGACATACGACGGGCCAGAGTGAGCATCCAAATGAACAACAACAGAAGAGAAGACCACACAAAAGCCATCGAGCAGAGTTACCAATGTGTCTGAAGAGTGATAACTATTCTATCTGTCCCTCATCCACAATTATTCCTCTACTTGATTTTCCATTCCCAATGTTTCCAATTCTTCCTTGTGCTCGTTACTCCTCCATCTCATCTTTCTCTTTCTCATTCAATTAGATGGATGGAATCTCATTTCAATCCTCTTATACACTCAATACGTCATATCAATCACACTATTCTCTATTCATCCCTTTGGTTCCGGTTTAGACAACAAAAATAACAAAGTAACCCCACACCTGCGTACTTCATGTACTTAAGTACGCGCTTACCCGTAAAAAAGTTCTGATTATTGAAAAAGGTCGGCTCCAAGTAAGAAAATTTTGACTTTTTTGAGCGTTTTGTACAAAATATGACGGTTTTTGAGAGGAACAGATCGGCTACCCGTAGAAAAAAATTCTAAGTATTTGCGGCTACCCGTTCAAATAGGCAGGAAAAAATTCAAGTACATACTTGGCACAGGTATGAGTAACCCCGTGATTAACTTCCTCTTCAACTAATCTCGTGGTAAATCAAATGATACCCGAAAGAAATAGAACAAATTAGTAACAATGCCGTACCTTTTCAATAGTGCATTCACTCGTCCCAAAGTCGCCATCAATTCCTCGGGTGCAACTTTTCCTGTTAGAACAGAAGGAAATTCCGTATCGAATCGGGAATTCAATCCGAACCTGCAAGGATATTACATTGATTTCCATCATTCATCACACTGTGCAAGTATTATTTTCCCATCTGATTTCATCAAACTTGAATAGAGTTCATCAGCATAATCAATCTTCGAGCCAGTAAGCTACTCGTCAATACAGCTAATAAAATCAATAAAAGTATTAACATGGTCAATTGTCCGATTCCTCTAATGACGATGGCTGGTTGACTGGTGGAAGGAGGAGGAATATCATCATCTGCAATACATACTCATTGTTCATTCCCAATCAACGACTTCAGATTACACTCACACCCGCTATTCTATCTTCTACTTGTTCGTCTCTTCATACTCAACTCAACCCAAACATTTCCCTATTCAATCGAGTAACGATAAATATCGGAAGGAAGCCGTATTTGTGTATTAACTTCGTCTCTCAATCTCTAAACATAGAGTGATGGCATCTCGAAATAATCGTTATTCCCTCCGATTTTCTCCGTTTTCTTCTCTCTATTTTGACTATCGACCTACGGAAGGAAATGAATCACACCATTTTCCTTACCAAAATGTATCCCATCACAACTACGACGGAAGAAGACACGGTAAGATCAAAAGATTAGGAAGACTAACCATCACTTTGAAGTATTCGAATTTCTTGTGATGAATTGGATGATGTTGATGATCCTCTTCTGATGGATGTCATCCTTGAGATGAGAGATCGATTGAACTACCACAACGGGGACAATCCCCTGCAATTATTGATTGAGAGAGAGAGAGAGGAAGGAAGGGGAAATCGATTGGAAGAACAAGACCCGAGAATGAAATGATGGGGTCGGTTGAATGGAGAGAGAGGAAGAGGAGAAGGGAGAAGGGAGGGAGGAAAGAGAGGGAACGGGGTGGAATCATATGAACAGACGGTGATTGAAAGAGAGAAGAGAGAAGGAGGAAGGAGAAGGAGGAGAGGAGACGATAGTATTCATATTCAATCCAATATATTGTGATAAATGGAAGGATAAAGTGTGAAGTACAACAGATGGGATGGAAGGATGGAAGGAGGAAGGAAGAGGAAAGAGAGGGAAAGAGAGATACACTACTACTACTCTCTCTCTCTCTCTCTCTCTCTCTCTCTCTCTCTCTTCACGTGACTTCATAAATCTGGCGAATAATCCCCATCTCAATTCCTTCCCTTCACTCATATCACAAATCAGTCTAACACTCAAAACAAAATATCGATTGTAGTCTTCCTCCTTTGAGTCTGAGAAGAAAAGGAAGGGAAGGAAGCAAGTGAATAAGAGACTGCACTCCACTAAACAGCGTAAGTGTGGACGAGAGTGTACTCACGGAACGATTTAATGAGAATGAGGAGGGAGAGAATATGAAAGAGCAAGTAGTGGTCAGTCTGTAGATAAGAGTATACGAGGAGGAGCATAGATTCAAACTGATAAGAATGGACTAATAATGATGAAGGAGAAATGACTGTCGATCATAAACCAATCTGTGATCAAGTGATATCACAGAGATGACAATTCACAGAATTGAATGAGATTCATTCACAGTAATAATTACTAGATTAACTAATGAGCAATCATCCCATGATTGTTGTTGATTGTTCCGAAGGGAACAAGTAATTGACTGAATATTCCCCCCCCCCTCCCATCCATCATTATCAACCTCCCGTCCGTTTCTATAGACAACGAAGGGCAGAAAGACTGAGAAGAGAACTGACAATTAGAGAAAGGAAGGATACAACAAAGGGATACAAACAGCTAAGTAATGAATATTGTACTTGCACGGAAATTATTCTTTATTCTTTATTATTATAGTCAGTTATAGAGAAGGAAAGGAAGGAAAGGATGAGAGGGAAGTGAATGCACACGTGTGATGAGAGAGAAGGGGGGGGGATTGTATTCACAGAAGAAGGAAGGAAGAAAGCACAAAAACGTCTGACTAGTACGAGTTAGTTCGAGTTAGAAAGAATAGAAAGCGGGAGGGAAGGGAGGGGGGGGGGTGATGAGGGAGAGTGATCTATCTCCCCTCCCCTTGGTGTATCTGAGAGAGTGTGGAAGAAGTGGGAACAACAATGAAATCTCCCCTTTGGTCACTTATTCTCTTTCTCTGCCTTTGCATTCATTCGTGATGAGAAGAGAGACAAGAAACCATTACGAGAGGGATTAAATGAGTGCTTACACGGGAACTGAAGATGAAGAATGACGGGAGAGAGAAAGACTGAAGGGAGGAAGGGGAGGAGGGGAGGAGGGAGGAAGGAGGAGGGAGGAAGGAGGAGGGAGGAAGGAGGAGGGAGGAAGGAGGAGGGAGGAAGGAGGAGGGAGCGAAGGAGGAGGGAGCGAAGGAGGAGGGAGCGAAGGAGGAGGGAGCGAAGGAGGAGGGAGCGAAGGAGGAGGGAGCGAAGGAGGAGGGAGCGAAGGAGGAGGGAGGAAGGAGGAGGGAGCGAAGGAGGAGGGAGCGAAGGAGGAGGGAGCGAAGGAGGAGGGAGCGAAGGAGGAGGGAGCGAAGGAGGAGGGAGCGAAGGAGGAGGGAGCGAAGGAGGAGGGAGGAAGGAGGAGGGAGGAAGGAGGAGGGAGGAAGGAGGAGGGAGGAAGGAGGAGGGAGGAAGGAGGAGGGAGCGAAGGAGGAGGGAGCGAAGGAGGAGGGAGCGAAGGAGGAGGGAGGAAGGAGGAGGGAGCGAAGGAGGAGGGAGCGAAGGAGGAGGGAGCGAAGGAGGAGGGAGCGAAGGAGGAGGGAGCGAAGGAGGAGGGAGCGAAGGAGGAGGGAGCGAAGGAGGAGGGAGCGAAGGAGGAGGGAGGAAGGAGGAGGGAGCGAAGGAGGAGGGAGCGAAGGAGGAGGGAGCGAAGGAGGAGGGAGGAAGGAGGAGGGAGCGAAGGAGGAGGGAGCGAAGGAGGAGGGAGCGAAGGAGGAGGGAGCGAAGGAGGAGGGAGCGAAGGAGGAGGGAGCGAAGGAGGAGGGAGCGAAGGAGGAGGGAGCGAAGGAGGAGGGAGCGAAGGAGGAGGGAGCGAAGGAGGAGGGAGCGAAGGAGGAGGGAGCGAAGGAGGAGGGAGGAAGGAGGAGGGAGCGAAGGAGGAGGGAGCGAAGGAGGAGGGAGCGAAGGAGGAGGGAGCGAAGGAGGAGGGAGCGAAGGAGGAGGGAGCGAAGGAGGAGGGAGCGAAGGAGGAGGGAGCGAAGGAGGAGGGAGCGAAGGAGGAGGGAGCGAAGGAGGAGGGAGCGAAGGAGGAGGGAGCGAAGGAGGAGGGAGGAAGGAGGAGGGAGCGAAGGAGGAGGGAGCGAAGGAGGAGGGAGCGAAGGAGGAGGGAGCGAAGGAGGAGGGAGCGAAGGAGGAGGGAGCGAAGGAGGAGGGAGCGAAGGAGGAGGGAGCGAAGGAGGAGGGAGCGAAGGAGGAGGGAGCGAAGGAGGAGGGAGCGAAGTCGCACAGGTGAATTCCGCTGGCTGCTCATTTAACAGATCCACTTAATTGAAAGTGTCGTCCCTTTTCCTTCCGTTGAGACTTCCCCTTCTCCTCCTTTCTATCTATGCACTCAGATGGGATAGATGACAAGGAAAGGACGAAGAGAGAGAGAAAGAGAGAGAGATACTCTCCTCCTTCCTCCTTCTCTCTTCTTCGACATAGAAATGGAGAATGGGAACTCGTGCTTCTCAAACTCTTCAGTCTTCTCTTCTTCTTTCTTTTCTTCTCTTCTTTCATGGACAGGAAATTCACTTATTCCCTCTCATCATTTCAATGTAATCTCATCTCTATTTACCTTCTTCATTCCACAGTCTTCTATCACTTCTTCTCCTTCTTCATTCAGGGTCTTCATCCCAATCCTTGTCAGTGAAGTTGTAACAACCGACGAGGTTACTCCTCCCGATTCCATTCCTCTCCTTAGACTCCTCCTTTGCTCTTCTGACATCTTCTTGTCTTCTCCTCCTCCTTCTTGTCTTCTCTTCTCTTCTCTTCTTCAGAACCATTCACCGCCCTTCCTTCCCCTTTTCTCCTTCAAGTCTCACAACTTCCTTTCTTCTTCTCATCTCCCACCTTTTTCCTTCTGTCTCCATCATCATCTTCTTCTTCTCTTCAGTCTTCTGTGAGAATGTTCAATCGAGGGGACTATTCGGGTATTCTGTTACGAGAGATCTCCCCCCCCAGAATCTCCTCTTCTATCCATCCATTCCCAGTCCCTTTCCCGTCTCCATTCTACTTTAATGCCATTTTCATTTATCGCCCATTCATTCATTCATATACACGCTTCTCCTTCCTCTAGCACATCACTCTTCCCATTCATCTCTTTTGTTCTCCAATCTCTCATCTGATATCATTCTTCTCATTACTTCATCTCTCATCAGTTCCATCGTTCTCTCGTCTCCACCCACTCATTGCTATCATAATTCTACTGTAGTCTCATCTCAGATTCTCATCCCTCTTCTTCTATATTCTCAATGCAACATTCATCTCTTCTCCATTACTCATAATTAGGAGAGGTCATCTTCCATTCTATCCATCCCTTCTCCTTTCTCCTTCATCTCTTCATCTTTTCCTCAGTACTTCTTTCTTCATTTTTCTTCATTCTCTTCAACTAAACACTTTTTTTATCAATGATCACTTCATATTCTCATGATATTCTCAACTTCTATCTTTTCAATCCATCCTTTCCTCCTCCTCTTCTATCTCCTCCCTTCTTCCCTTCACATCATTTTCTTTCTTCTCTTCTTCCTAATACAATTTCACTTCTCAATATTCCTCAGATCTCCTTATCCTTTCATCGTCTTGTCGCCCTTTAATCTCTAATCTCATTGTATCCGTTCCCCCTTCCCTTCTCTCTTCTTCCTTCTTCATCTACCGTACACTCCAATGGGATCACTCCATCTTTTCGTCGTCTCAATCAACACAATTTCAATCCCCCATCCATACCATCTCTCTTCTCTTCTCCTCCATTGTCTTCATCCATTCATTCCTTCTCTTCTCTTCAATTACAGTTCATCTTACTGATTACTCCTTTCCATCACTTTCATTTCTCCTCCCTCTTCACTCTTCCCTTCTCTTCTCTTCTGCACTCTATCGCCCTCCCTTCTCCGAACAGTCCATTATTCAGTCTATTCCTTCTTCATCTTCATTCAACTGACGCATCTTCGAGCCAATCTTTCTTCAAAATCCTTCTTTCCATTCTGGTAACCCATCCATTGTATTTATCCAACCTCCTTTCCCTTCCTTCCTTCTTCTATCCTCCATCCTGCATCATCCTTTTCTTCTTCTTCTTTCTTTTCTAGATCGTCTCTCTACTAATCTCTTCTTCCATCTCACAGTCTTCTTCACTCCACTCCTTCTCTTCTTCTTCCCTTCAATTCCACTCCAAATTCCCTCCTAATTCTGATTCGTACTCCCTACTGTAGTCCACCTCTTCTTCTTCTCGTCATTTCTCCATATCCTCTTCTCCCTTCTTCCTTTCTTCATTCTCTTCATTCTTCTAATCAATCGATAATCTCATTCTTACCTCAGATGTGGCAACATGTCTCAGCTGAATCGACTCTATTCCGTCGTCCTCAATTGAGGAAAGAAAGGAATGCGAGTGAGATCGAAAGAGATGACAAGGGGGAAAAGGGACACGACTCGGGAATCTCATCGAGAACGGTACGGTAGATGGATGGATACTCCCATTCCATCCCCTTCCCTTCCTCGTTATAGACAACACGGAAGAACCAATGCCATTACATTATACATGACATCAAGAACATATTATATGTATAATTCAGGTTGGACAGAGTAGCAAACAGGGCATTCATATTCCATTCCACCTGTCTCTCTCTCTCTTTCCATTCCTTCATTTCCTCTCTTTTCATCAGGGTTCTCATTCAACATCCGATTGGTGTGCTTCCCCTTCACTTCCTCGTCAAACTCGACATGGAAGTGTTGCTGATGTAGAGGAGACAGCTCCTTCCACTTCACAGATCAGAAAGGCCAAATTAATCGATACTCTCAAGATGGAGGTACCGTATCCTCTCCTTCATCTCTCATTCTACCGTATCCTTTTCAGGTCAAGATCCTAATGGAACATGCAGCAGGGAATCCATCAGTCGATCTCAACTCTGGCTATGTCACTTCTCTCTGCAGTCAGTTCTTCTCTCCTTCAGTATTCTACCGTACTCTTCAATTTCAGTCGCAGTGCAGAACTGCGTAATGGATGGAATTCGAAAAAGATTCCTTGGTCTAATCGGAATGAAGACTTCTCTCGCCCTTCTTCATACTGTAGTCAAGGGATTTCCATCTGCTCAATTGGTCATTGACAAGACGAAGGAACACGAGACCAAAGACTCGTAAGGGAGAGGGGGGAGGGAGAGGGGAGGGGATACCACGGGATATCACTCGAGAGATACTGCTTCAAAACATCTCATCAGACACTTTCTTGCAGAACCATTATGAGATGCATTAAGGGGAAAGGGATTCAGGGAACTGCCTTCTCCATTATGTATCCCTCCAGTCTCTCTTTCTCTCTCTCTCATTTGCATCTATCTATCCATTTCCATCTCTTTCTTCTCCATTCACCCATCTCATGACCAATTCACGTTGCTCACAACATGACATCATATTCTACGAGAAAACAAGCTCGATCGTTCGAATTGAGGCTTGAAAGGGGAAGGAAGGCATGAGGGGCAGCCTTCCTGTTTGGCACGAATTGGCCAACGACCAATACTACAATATATTATTGAACTCATGAAGGGACTGACTGGGTGTTGATATCCCCTCTCCTCTCAAGGGATTGACTGGGGACTACAATCTCCCTTTCTCTCTCTCTCTCTCCGTCATCCATGTAATCTATTCAGATGCACGTCTTCATCACAAGTTCGATGGATTCGTGAGGCACTCCATACTCGTCAATTATCAACCATTCTCAATTACATGGCCACATCCAAAGAGTCAGTGCCAATCAGGGGAAAAAGGGAGAGGGATAAGTCACCTTCATCCCAAAACATTCGAATATTCATGACCAAATAAGGGAGAGATGACGCAGAGCGTGGAGATGAGAATAGATATGAGAGTACCCTCCTTCTCCATAATCCATCCCCTCCCTTTCCCCTCCTTCCTCTATCTCTTTTTTCTCTTCTTCAGAATGCATCGTCTCTACGATGAAGATGCTCTTCTTCTCGATAGGGCAAAGAGTGGAATGCCTGCAGCACTCTTACGTAAGTTGACCAAGATATGGAAAGACTCTCCTTCCTCTCATATACTCTCTCGTGGAATAGATAGAGTATTATCTGTCTACCTCATTCATTTCCCTCGCAATCACCTTCGAACCACGCCTTTAAATTCAAAAGCAATTCGAATGGGAGGACGACTTAGGGACTCTTCTCCTCTCTCGAATGTGTGATTTCCTCGCATATTTCAACTACTTGCATACTTCTTTTCACAGTGTGGCCATTCATAGGTGGTAAGAGAGGAAGAGAGGAATGACTCTCGAAGAGAAGATGGTATTCTATGACAGCCCCTCCTATTCTGTCCCATTCAACAATCTCTCTTCTTATTCTTCCTCTTCTTTCCTTCTTGTATCCATCTATCTCTTCCTCTCATTCCCTATTAGACACTTCCATTTCCATTCCGTCCATTTCAGTCTCCGTTCCATCTCTTCCCTTCATCTTCTTCGTCTCTATCCATCTCTCCTTCAGATTCCACTCATATCCCTTCTACTCCTCATTATAACTGTCCTTCTCTTCCTTTTCAGTCGTCTCTTCTCTCTTCCCTCTTCACTTCTCTTTAGTCTCCATCTCCTTCTCTGTCCTCCCTCAATCGATTACTCTCCTAGTCGCTTTTTCTTCTGCTTCTTCTTCCTTTCCATTCATCCACCTCCTCTCACCTTACTCTCTTATTCGAGTCTGTCCATCATTCTCATAATATCTCCCTGTCCCTTCCACTCCTTCCATCACTTACTCTTCTTCTCTTTCCAGTTGGTCCATGTGCCATCTCATTCAAACGAATGGCATCTGATTCATCGTCGGAGGTTCTCTCTCGTGTTGAGTGGACTGACAGAATGAGAGACCATCCCACCAATGGATCTACCTCATCTTCTCGACCTCCTCTATCTGTAAGTCTCTTCCTTCTCTTCCATCCTCTCTCTCTCTATTCCTTCTCACATGTCAGGTCAAACGACAAGGAAGTTCTCTCGTTTCGATGGAACGACAATCAACCTCACGAGATTATGTATTCTCCCTCCATGCCAATTATCGATCCACTCTTCTCTACGGAAAGAACAATGTGGGATTGGAAGATTCATCAGGGGGAGACTCAACCAAAGGATATCTCTCTCTTCATAAGAACTTCTCTGCTGATCTGACCATTCGATGGACTCCCAATCAACTAATGACTTCGTCGTAAGTCACTTATTCTAATATTAATTCTTCGTCAATATTTCCCTTTAGATCTCAACCAAATTCGGCCACTTCGAAAGACGAGGGGAAATTCCAATGGAAGCAAGCAATTACGATTGAGATGAATCAAGTCATCTACATTCATCTCCACCAGAAACGTTCGTTCCTTCCTCCCTCATTGCTACTCCTCTTCTTCCTTTCTCATTAAAACTGCTGGCTAGGTTGTACACTCATCTTCTTTTCTTGCTCATTCTCAAACTACGTTATCTCAAGCCATAACAAAACCCATCTCCACTCTCCCTTATTCGTCCTTCCTTTTCAGAAGAGGAATCATCTTCCATCATAACGTTCGTCACATGTGAAGGTGGTCAATCTCCTCCTCTTCACTTTCCGTCTGGTCAACATTCTCTTGTCTTTCTCACTGCACTTGAGAGTGGTCTCACACCTCTCTATAGACTCGATCCTCCACTATCACAGGATCAGTGCAAGGGTAACCACTCCTCCCCCTCTCCGTCACTCTCTTTTCTCTTTCAGAGAAGGCTCTTCCTCGTCTTCGTCGTCGTACATCAGCCACTAATTCATCGTCTGATTATGTATTCCGTATTGTTCGTCTTACCTCTACCGCTCCTCCTCCTCCTCCCACAGAAGATACCCAATCAGATGATTTTGCCCCTTCAGTTCCTCCTTCTCCATCCAATGGATTGTGAGTATCTCATCTATACTCTCTTCATTATCCTTCGCCCTTTTCAGTTTCTCCCTTCCGTCCTCTCCTGCGATGCTCTCTTCTGTCGATGATCTCGTCAAGTAAGTATATCTGTCAACGAGGAGGGGGGAGCGACTCCTTTTTCATTCGCCGATTTTTACGAAACGGAGATATATCACCAGAAATTCAAACCTCCGTCATACATTCAATAATTTTCAGTACTCACGTTGGCCAAGCGTGTCGTTCAATGCAGCAACAGATCATGGCTCGAGCCTTCTTTGGATGTAATTCCATCCTTTTCCTCCTCCTCGATCTCCTTCCCTTTCAGGGCTATCGTATGTTCGTCACCTTCGCACAGTACGGGAGCATCTAATGGGATTGATTCACAACAAGAAAATTACACCCGAAGAGGATCTTCCTCCTGTCGATGAAGCATTCTGGAGTGAATGTACTTCCAAAAGAACTGTGAGTGGTAGTCTCCTTCTATTTGACCAACTCGTCCATTCAGCCTGAACTATGGGATGAATGCATTCGACGTGTCTATTGGGCGGGTATTGGTAGTGGAAAGGAAGAGGAAGACAAGGCGCTCCGTCGACAAATATGGCCCTATCTACTGGGAGTATTCGAATGGACTGAAAATCCTGAACCTAAGACAACTCTCTTCACTGAGAAGTATAGGGATGATGTTGAAGAGTGGAGAGTATTGGAAGCAGAAGTGAGAAGGAGGGATGAAGAAGCATTCAATGCAGGTTGGTCACTCACTACTCTTACCTCTCATTCCACTCTTATTCATCAACTGTAGCCCGAGCAAGGAAGGGAGCCACTCCCATCAGAGAGATGTCCATTACCAGTGATGTATTCGATGAGGATAACGAAGAAAAGAAAGATCCCAAGGATCAAGTTCGTCCTTCGTATCTCTTTCTCCCTTTTCATTCATCAATTGTAGGAATGGGAAGATCTCATCGATAAATTCGGTGCAAATCTTCATCGAATTGAGAAGGACGTCGAGAGATGCGATCGAGCTCTTCGATTCTTTTCCAATGCTCAGAATCTTGAATCTCTTCGTCGAGTAGTGTGCACTTATGTAAGGAGGAATGTGGATGGAGATGGATATGTCCAGGGAATGTGCGATATCGCCGCCCCTCTACTAGTCATCTTCCAGGATGGTCAGTTACCCGTCAATCCGTGTAGTCCATAAAGGTGTTCTTACAGAAGCCCTTACTCTTGAATGCTACACTGTCCTGATGGATCGAATGAAGGAGAACTTTCCCCATCACGCTGGAATGGATCGATGTCTTTCCAATTTACGTAGTCTAGTCCAAGTCGTCGACCCTCAAATATTCTCTCTTCTATCTACTTCGGCTGATTTCACACAGCTATACTTCAGTTATCGATGGTTCCTTCTCGACTTCAAGAGAGGTTTCGTCAATATTCCATCTCAATTTTCAATCCCCTTATTCAGAATTGCCCTACGACGGTGTATTCCGTGTGTGGGAGACAATTTGGGCATGTGGCCATCTCCAATCAAAGAGTTTCCCTCTTTTCTTCTCACTTGCAATGCTCACTAACTATCGGGATACAATTATATCCAACAACATGGATTTTGCTGATCTCATTAAGTTTTTCAATGGTACGTTTCTCTCCCACTGGTCAATGACAGCTGGAATGTATTCAGATATGACTGCTCGCCATGACGTCACTCGTCTTCTCATCTCAGCTCGATTGCATCTTTCATCGCTTACTTCCGTTCTCCAGACACTCGACTAGAGTAGATATTCGCTAATCGCTCGTCCAAGTTTAGTTCTAGTCCTAGGAATTTCCTTAGTTTCATATCATGTCTATTCAAGCATCTCTATCCGGCTAAAGGCCAACCTTCTCATCACAACACAATTCGATATAGAACCATCGCACAAACACGTCCAAATAGGTTCTCCAAGAACTAATATCGTTTCTTCCATCGTGCAAAATATCAACGATCTCAATCAACTTGCATTTCCTATTGTTGAGACTGATAAAAGGAACACAAAGGTGCAATTGAATCTACTCCACAATAATTAACTTTGTTAGTGTTTTTAGACAGTTTTCAAACAAGAGTAAATCATTACTTTACTGTAAATGACTGAGAAAGCTCTTTAAAGAACTCACGCAGTGCAGTCACAACAGATCCGAGGAAGAGACAGTCGACCCTGAACAATGAAAATTGGTAACAATTAATAAGATAAATTTAAAAAGAGCAACTTTAGAGAGATAAGATCTCTTCGAAGCAAAATAGAAATTTTTTATAGAAAATTTTTTTTCAATAGAAAAATTATCAAAAAATGAAAACTCTCACCGCGAATAAAAAATACGGTAGTAATTTTTGTCGATCAATAATTTGGATATCATCGCTCAAGTTATTTATTCAATCGAATTCGGCTATATTCCAATTCTTTCGTGAGTGTCTCATTATCCATGCTATTCAAATGACAATCGTCCCAAATCTTTATCTATTAACAGTATATTCATAGCAATCATTCCGGTGGGACTTTATCATCATTCGATCTCCTTATTTCATTCAATGGCGATGTCTGAGACATTCGAAGGGAGAGAAGATGGCGTTAGCAAAAAAGAGAATGCAGAAAGTGAATCTGAAAAAGAAAAAAAAATACATGATTATTTGAAGATTCAATCTCACCTCCGGATTCCAAAAAGTCTTCTTCTATTGTAGATAGAGATGACGAAAGTAATGAGGGGGGAATGGGAAGAAGGGATCTTGGATGGGCAATTCGTGCTTTTACAGTCCACCCTACACAGATTACAATCGATTGGGGGACAAGTGTAATCTGCGTAATATTAAAAGTGACAATAAGGAGAATTGAAAAGGGGAAGAGGGCATCAATTAGCAGTAAAACGAAAGGCATATTCAGAACAGTATCTATATTTCATAGATTTTTAAGGGAAAAATTGATAATTTGTAAAGACTCTGTAACACAATGAACAATTATGAGTGGCGGGAAAAGAAAGAGGAGAAAATGAAAAAGGAAGAAAGGAAAGGGGAGAGATCTAATCATCAACGACTACGGGAGAAAATAATAATAGACGTACATTAATAAATAAAAATAAAAATGAAATCACAAGAATTTTGTATTGAGGCACAACTGGAAAGAGAGCAATAGAGATAGATGGAGACTCGAGAATACAAAAGGGAGTAGCTGGATGGAAAAAATGTGCTATGGGGAATCAAACCCGTAAGAAAAATTGAACAGAGCCCTTTGAGGGAGAACATTGAGTCATCTATACATTGGAGCACGTTTCGATATAAATATAAGGCATCTCGAGTTGGGACTTTAAAAATAAAGGCAAAGGGAGGGGAAGGAGAAGGAGAGGGAATGGGAATAGGGGAAATCTAATTCTGCGACTGGGATGGTTGAGCAGGTGCGTGCTGTTGTTGTTGCTGCTGCATACCTACAATATACACCAATTATAATCCATATTTAATTCAACCAGAGCAGGGGGAGATCAGTCATTGCAATTGTACTGACCATGGCTCATATTAGGATAGGTAGCTCGCAGATGAGGAGGGGCACTCTGGAAGTATTGACCTGCAATATTCATAAATTAATCATCCCATTCGTCTCTTTTCTTTCTTCTCACCTGGATTATACTGATATGGATGTTGCATAGGATGCATTCCCTCTGCTCCTTCTCCTCCTCCTCCTCCATGCATTTCCATTCCTCCTCCAGCTTGATTATAGTACATAACTCCCTGTGGATATATTCCATACATGGAAGGGGAAGGAACAGGAGGAGGGGCCATTCCGGGTGGTCCTCCTTGAGATGTCATCATTCCACTCTGAGGTGGTCCTCCTCCTCCAGTCTGTGATGAAGGGACAGCACCAGGAGTAGGTGGTTGAGATGGAGGATGAGCATTGGGTGGTCCTCCTTGTCCTCCTCCTCCATTTGAGGGTGGTCCTCCATTGGTGGTCGATGAAGATGAAGTAGCTCCATTTCCTCCTCCTCCTCCCTGTTGTCCTCCTCCACTTCCCATTGGTGGTCCTCCTCCTTGTTGGGGATTCACTCCGGGAGGTCCTCCTCCATATTGCTGTTGTACATTGTACTGCATCATCATGCCCTGTAATAACCATTCCTTCACTTCATCCATCTACCCCCTCCCCCCCCCTTCCCTCCCCCCTCTCTCTCAACTCACTGGATGAGTAGCTTGGGGTACATATCTCTGAGGTTGTCCCATCATTCCCTGTTGCTGCATTGTCATCGGAATCGGGTATGCACCTGAATGAATCAATTGAGTCAATTAGTTCAATTAGGTTCACGTCGTGACAGATAAAACTATAAATAAGAATGATTACCTTGGATCATGGTAGGCTGTCCACCAGCATATTGGTAGTAGGGATTTGGCTGTTGCATCTGAAAATGTACATAATGCATCACCTTCGTTATTTCTATAAATCAATGAATAGATATCTCACATAAGGCTGCTGTTGCATTTGTACTTGTTGGTAGGCAGTCTGAGGCATGTACATCGCTCCACCCGGCACTGAAACAATACTCACATCATGGATGCCATCTTTCGTATCCCAATCAACTCCGTTGTCCCACTAATCATTTGATCTCTCCCTTTAAACTCACTAGTGACAGGTACAGCTCCTCCTTGTACATTAGTTGCTTGATTAGGTGGACCTCTCTGTCCACCTCTCTGTCCTCCACCCATTCCTCCTCCTCCTCCTCCTTGTCCTCCATTAGTTCCTCGTGGAGTAGAAGGTGGTCCTCCTCCCGTCTGTCCCTGTCCATTCGCAGCTCCTGCCATTATCGCCCCTCCATTCACTACTGCCGAATACTGAAACACGATCCATTGAAATACAGGAATACAATCATCAAGTCAGTCACTATACAAGTAAATGAACAATGTATTAACCTGTTGCATATTGGGATAGTGTGGTTGAGTGGGATAAGAATAGATCATTGCTGGTTGCTGCATTCCTCCCATCGCTCCCATTCCACCCATTGGCGCCTGTAATCACTCTCTTCCAATTAACTCAATATAACAGATAACAGACCTGCATGGTCATTTGTCCTCCCATCATCGTGGGTGGCATTGGTTGTACCATCATTGGAGTTTGTGGTAGAGAGGGAGGAACCATTCCTCCTCCTCCTCCTCCAGATGATCCGACATTGAATTTAGGAGTGAAAGCAGGAGCATCCGGATTGAATGAGAACTTCTTCCCTGCTGAATCCCGAGAGATATCACTGCAATGATATTATTATTATTATTATTGAACAATTATTGTACATCGATACAGTTCTTAAGTGTAATAGATAGTAAACATACGCGTCTTCCTTCTTCTCTTCACTCGTTTCTTCCTTTCTCTCTTCTTCGTGACTCGTCGATGCTCCCACATCTTCCTTCACCTAAAACAAAATAACAGTTTAGATATGATTACCCTCCCCAACATACCTCTCTCTCCTCATTCATCTTGGTCGATTCAGCAGGAGTGGGGGCAACAATTGAGGGAGAAGGAATCGTCGTTGTACTCTTTGATTCATCAGATCTCGAAGATGACGTCAATCCAGAAGGAGGACCAGATTGCCAAGCATTCTTTGTAGGAGGAGTTGATTCAACGAGAGCAGCCGATTGAGGGGGAGAATCAGCCTGAACAATAGAAAGATTAATTGTTTATTACTTGTTTAGTGTGAGATAAGATATATAGAATATTCTCACCTTCTCACCAGGTCCCTTCTGAATTGGTTTATTCTCTCTACTATACGAGATATTGATATCTTGCTGCCATGCCTTCAATCCCTCCACTCGTCCACTCGTTCCTCCCTTCTGATTCTAAACAGTTATATATTAGAAATAATCATTGACCAAACAAATAAATCAAAAATTTATTCAATAAATAACTCACATGTGTGGCGGGAGGTCCAGTGGGTGGTCCACTTGCATTCCTTGGTGAATTCGACGCACTATTTCTATTCTCGAGCATCATTTTCTGATCTCTCATCTTGGTATTCTCGTAAGTTTTCATTCCTCCCTTTGACCAATCTGCAATACTACTTCATTCATTCCATTCCCTCTCCTTTCTCACAGATATCCCTAAACTTTTTATCACACTAATCTCTATGGAGATTCAACATCAATGCATTTATGGCGGTTTTTTTCGGCAAAACGCACCGAGAATCAATTATTCATGTATCAGCTAAAAGCTAAAAAATATATAGTAAAAAACTGACTATCATTGTTATAATGTTGTTGTTGTTGTCCTCCTCCAGTTGATCCATCATAACTATCTCTCTTCACATAATTATTTGTTTGTCCTCCCTTGGGAGATGGAAGAGGTGCTCCTCCTCTAACTGGACCCATTCCTCCATTATTAGTTGATCGTCGTGGATCAGGTCCCTTGAGAAGAGCAGCTCGATCATTTGATGGAGTCTTCTGACTCCCCCCTCGACCATTGTTATTCACTCCACGATTAACCAATCTGTAATCAATATCATCAATTACTAAATCATAGATAGGAGGATCAAGTGATGGTGCATGATTGATATTGATGCATTAACAGAGGGTTGATCACAAAAGTACACACCACACACCACACATATAATCAGCCAAGCAAAGGAAGGCATAATCGAGTCAAGCAAACCCACAACATGATCCCATAACACAAAATGGTGAATGCTAGTTAGGGTGTTCGGGAAAAATGCTGCAAAAAATGAGCTACAGCAACATCCGCTGAACAGTGGAAGTCCCGAAGGCTTTTACGCTTTTTCCTCTCTCATTCGCTGGTACGCTGAATATTTGCTCTTCCTACCTTTGCAGCCCTACAATAATGTGAGTAATCGTTTAACACAAAAATTGTAAATTTAACAAGCGTATTCAAATACTAAATCCCTACTTGTTAATAAATGAGTACGCGGGGCGCTATACAGCGAGATAGCGTTACATTTTGAGAGAGTTTTTTCTCTGACGACCGCAACGAGTAGGATTTTCGAATTTCGCGGCCCCAGTCTTGCGTTTTTTCGTGCCGCGCGTTTGAATCTTGAATTCTCCTAGGATCTTTCCGTGAACCATAATAGTTACTCGATTTCACCTTCCCATCATAGCGTCACTCACGGTAGATAAGTGTTGTGAGAGTGATCATTCGTTGGCCCTCCACCTCCTGTTCCTGTTGTCCCTTTCCTTCCCCTTCCAGATATGACAGGAGTGAATCCTTCGGATGTCATTGAAGTGAATCCACCAGGAGGAGTATTAGGGAATCCAGGAGGTGCAGTCATAAGAGAAGGAGGACGAGGAGGGGATGCATGACCATCCAGAGATGTGATATCCACATAGAGAGGACCACGGGAACGACGCATCTTCGAATCATTCTCATATGTTCCATTCGAAAGGGATTTCGGATAAATATTAAGACTTGCAGGAGTATCGAAATTGTCCGTTGTGGATAATCCATTGGACCAACTGAAAGACACACACCCAAGTTACATTCCTCCATTGCCAGACAAGAACAGACCGAGAGACAATGAATAAAGTGATCCAATCGATGGATGGTTAGAAAGTGCATGAGAAGCATTGTGAGATAAGATAAAGTGTAGAAGCGAGACACACCAATTTACTACCATTTTTAGCTAGGAACAAAAGGAAAGAAGCTAAGCTAATGGAAGTGCACTGGATTTCAATGACACACAAATGGACAGTGAGGTGAAAAAGGATGCAAAATAAAGGCAAATAGTTGCTTACTTCTTATTCTTTGATTCGTATCCAAGTAATTCGGTTTCATCAGTCATCTTATCAAGATCTCTTTCTTCATCATCATTCTCAAGGGCTGAGTACATACGAGAAGAACCACTCTTCTCGATCTGCAATTAACATATTTCATACTCACCAGAGAACTGATAAAATGTAGTTAGCAGTGATTTGCATAATCCCTATCAAACTCACATTTTTTTTGTGTTTTGTTAATTGTTACATGAGTCGGTTTGTTTTTAAAATTATGTTTTAGACAAAGGATTGATTGAATAACTAACCGCTCTTGCGATCTCGTCAGCTCTCCTTCTGTCCTCTTCTGTTCCTTCTACTTCAGCACTGAAATAAGACTGTATAGCTAAAATAATATCAATACGTCGAATAAATAAACAAAAAATAAATACGTGTGATATAGATATGAACTGACGTAGTGTACTGGGATAGATTATCCTCGAAGGTCGTCTTGACTCCGAGTGATTGATTCGCTGCGAACATTTCATTCACTCCCCATCCATTGCGAGCTGCTGCGGCATTTCTAGTTGCTGCCGCTTTCACTGCCTGCAATACAATATATTCAATTGGACTACCAGTAAAAAGGAAACCGATATCATGACACGGAAAGTTGTTCAAAATATATTCAAACATAAAGAAATATTCTAAACGTAAATAAAAAAGAGCAGTAGTACCTCAGCACTCTCCAGATCAACATCTTCTCCATCACCTTCCCATGCTTCTAATTCATCATCTTCATCGTAGTTGTTTCGCCTCTTATTATGATAGTCACGATCAGTGGCGAACCCTCAAATATATGATTCATTTTACCCGAACAACTCGATTTTGAAATTACCCAATTTCAAAATCTTTTGAAATTTTAAAGACAATTTAGAGAATTAACGAACCTCTGATCAACTTTTCATCGTTAGTGGGGACAGTAACACAGACAATATCTGCGAAATTGAACTGCCTCTTATTCACTAAATCTTTCTTGAGTGGCAGTAGATTCTTCTCGTTCTCTGGTGTCTTCTCATACGCACAGTAGAGACCAACCTCCATCTGGTAAATGATACATTAAATCCATAACCATGATCCATTTGAAAAAAATCACAAGGAGGATAAAAATTTAAACTAATTAAGCTAGTCTGCTAGTCAAGCTAAGACAACAAGCTTATAAATATCTAATAGTAATAATAAAAAATATAAACATGTTTTAACCTCGCTGGAAGCACCTCCGAAGATGCCGGCAAAAACGCTGCCGTCAACCAGCTCGAGAAGTACTTCCTTGCCCTTAAAGTGCAACCTCCGTATATTCGACCCAACTGTCTGGGTAACACAAAAGTACACGTACAACTGCGTCGTTGAAGGCGCTAAGCAGAGTGAAGTTTGCATGGAGACCAGATACGGGAACCTGATAATTCAGCCATTTAAACAAATATAGCCAGAGGCAAGAGTACGACAGGAAAAATGAGTTCACCTCTCCCAAAGCTGCCTCAGAAGGGCTGTGGCGGGTCATTTTATTTAAAACTGATCCACCAAACAACAAACAATTGCTTGGGTAATGAAGTTTAACGGCTAACCGACTTCACAAGGGAAGACTGTCGCCGGTTTGAAACCTACAACGATTTACATTTGCTCATGAAACTGGCAATTTTAAGCGGAAGCAAACCGCGTGTAAGTGGATGACGAATATCGCGAGATGATGGATAGTTCGAAAAATAATTTTACAAGTAATCAATTGATTAACTCGTGACGTAATAAAACTAAGCACGGAACGTTTCGAGTGACCAGCAATGCCAGTCTGTGCCGGCCACAAAAGCGGGAGACGTATTACGCGTGAGACGACTACGGTATCTACAGACCGGAAAGATTACCAGCTTGTTACTCAAAAATTATACGATTAGCAATATTTTTAAGGTTCTAATCAATTAAGCAAGCGCCTTAACAGTGCAATTTCAAAATAAAGCGGGGAAACTCGAATTGAATAATCCTGAAATCTCAAGAAAAATAGTTCGCGATCGCCACGCGACGCACGCGCAACTACGCGATTATCTGCGATAACTGCGCGGCAACGGCGCGTATAACTGCAATTGCATTGCAAACTGATGTGGGTTTCGTGCCAAAAATTAACTTTTATCGATTGACCTTCTCAATTAGGAAATGAAAGTTTGATCAGTGGCATGTGACTAACAGAGTTGACTGCTTTTTACTTTCACCTCTATTCTCATTTTTCCTATTTGTTCTGTTTTATCAATTCTTCCATGGAATTCCACCAGTTTGTTTGCGTACTTCTCATAGATATTATCTTCCAGATAGTGGAGGAAGTGAGATGTCTTCTGACGAGGCATATGCCAATGCCTCCGTCATTTATAGCAACGGTCCACAGTGAGTTTTGCATGTTGTTTCGTCTTTGATTAGTATGTTTAGGACATTCTATTCTAATATTGATGTGGTGAATCACTCTTCTTCACATGTGGCTGTGCACAACACATCTCCCAGAATGGTACCGTATCCGAGGGAAAGGCCTGAACGACCGGGAGAGGTACTCTATCATTTTAATGTGTTATATGAGATCGAAACATTTCTAGACTCAGTCGGAATACTCAGAAGGTGTTAGTAGGAGGCCATCCATTGAAGAAAACGACGATGATTTGGTAGAAGAATTACGACCAACAGATCAGTATGGATTTTACACTGAGGAAGTTCAGACGATACCGTAAGTTCTCTATCTGGCTAGGCATGTTCAGATGTGTTATTTTTCAGGAAGAAAGTTAATCTGGATCAATTACGACGAAGGGAGAAAAAATGGTTGCATATGATGGACAATTGGGCTCACTTCATGGATGACGAGTCAGTTTAACCTTAATTCTAATTTCTCAGGAGAAATTTCTTACATACGTCTTTAACAATCACTTTTATTAGGTACGATAGAGTGCGAGATAGATGTCGGAAAGGAATTCCTCCAAGTTTGCGAGCAAGAGCATGGAAATTGCTAAGTGGAGCCTCATTCCAGAGTGAAATCTCTATGAATAGACAAGTATTCGATGTGAGTGCCCTTTGAATATTGTCAGATTCCCGTTTCTGGAAAGATCAGATCCGTGAATCAGACATTCTTCATTGATTACGGTAGTCATTTACAGTATTGTGTGCGACAACCAGGAGATGCGAAAGTGATCGATGAAATAGAGAGAGATCTCGATAGACAATTCCCTCAACACGAATTATTCGCACGAAGTGGAAAATACTCAGAAGGAGGGTCAGTACCAGCCATTTCCTTACTGATGTGGTAATGATAACTAACGCATGATTTGTAGAAAGGAAGATCTACTCAATCTTCTCAAGGCGTATACTGTACTCCATCCTGAGGAGGGATACTGTCAGGGACAGGTATGATCATCTTGACTTCGATAAGGAAGGAAGAAACGTTGATACAGCAGTATTCCTGAGTATATTCATTTCCCCCTCAGGCTCCGATAGCTTCAGTCTTATTGATGCATATGCCAATTCGAGATGCATTCTATGTATTCGTGCAGATCTGTCATAAGTATCTCAATGGATACTATTCCCCTGGATTGGTCTGTTGTCTTGTGTTATTCTCATTTATTTAGAGAAATATTTCTGCGCGACATTGTATTATCTTTGATTTTTTTCAGGAAACAGTTCAATTAGATGGCGATATTCTCATGCAAGTTCTCAAGGAGAAGAACAAGACATGTTATTCCCATTTTGTGAGCATTTTTTGTGAGAGTATTTTAAATGGATGGATATTTCATTATTTGTCCACTGTCTAGTCTACAACTATTAGTATTATGTAGATAGCACCAAAAAAACTATTATAGTTTAATAAAAGTATATATAACGAGGTTATTTATTGTTCCTATATTTGTTTGATTGCAGAAACGAAACGGTATCGATGCTCCCCTCTTCATGATTGAGTGGTTTATGTGTCTATACTGCCGAACGCTCCCTTGGCCTACCGTACTCCGGATATGGGATATGTTCCTATGTGAAGGTATACTATAGGAATAATCATGGGATATAATCACGCTTCTCAGGAATCAAAGTAATCTTCCGTGTAGCTATTGTAATTCTTCAAGGAACCTTCGGAACGAATGCCCAGGTATCTAGGCCATCCTTCTTCCCCCCGAGTGTTTATTTGCAATGCAAATTCTCAAGCTTCCGATGATGAGATCAAAGCGCACCTTTGTTTGCATAGAAATACTCTAAATGTTCTGGATTTTGTGATTCAAATGGATATCTTTGATTTTACGGTTTAATTCTTATTCTTCAGTGCAAGAAGTACAACGATCTCTCAGCTATTCTAACTCGATTGAGGAATCTTCCACCAGAATTAGTGGAGGAAGAAGCACTCATGAAGAAGGTATTTGATTCTTTAAACTATTTTTCTCCTTGTGTATTGTTTGGACTGCATGTGGAATCGAATGAAAACAGTTCATAATACGAGGTTTACATTGATAAGAACTGTCTCTAATGAACCAATGGACCGACATAGATTGCCCGATTGCATAATTGCCATTCCATTGAAGGTGATCGATCTTCGATTGGACGATGGAGAAATGGAAAGACTTCACTTCAGAGCACTTAAACTAAAAGAAACTCAACCATTGAAATTAGTTATGTGATTATATATTGTAGTTTGTTATATTGAGATATTGATATTGAGATACATTAATAGAGATACTAATTGCCTACTGGGTACAATATTGAAAGTGACATTCTCGCTTGATTCGATGTAGATATTCTTCGTCGTGTTGTGAATAGATATCATTCCTCGGATAGATGTAATCGCCTTCCTTCTCTTGCCTTCGTTGTAATGAGTGACTGAATGTGTACACATTAACTCATCCCCATAATCTGGCTGCTTAATAAACTCATTCTCACTCAACCATTCCCTTCCTTCTTACAAGAGAGAGAGAGAGAGAGGGAGAGAGAGAGAGAAGTTCCCAATGGGTAGGTCACATGATTCTTCCTTCTCCTTTTCCTCTATCCATCCAGTTCCATCTATCTATTTACCCATGATTCCGTTGTTTCTATCGAGTCCATTTCCCCTTGCAATCCCCTTGTTCCCTCATGTCTCCTCTCCCCCTCTCTCATTGTGCCTCTAGGGTCTCCATTAATGAGGGGTCATTCCCTCCCCTTCTCTTTCCTTGATTCATGCTACACTGCCTCCTCTATTCCATCCATGCCTTCCCTCTCATATCCAAATCGATGGGTAGAAGGAGGAGGAGGGGTGTTCTATCTCTTTCTTCATTCTCTTTCACAATTCACCCTTCTGAGCAACGTGTAGGAAGGAGTCTTTATTTACTGTTTGTTGCGAAGTGAGAATTCTCCTCCTACTTCTTCACTTTCCACCATCTGTCTGTACCCTCTTCTCTTCCTTTCACCAGTTCCCTCCCCTCCTCTTCCCTCATTCTCTTCTCTTCTCTCATTCCCTATATTCCTTCCTACTTACATCTTCAGATCTCATGACTCAGGCATTTACAATGGTCAGGGAAATCGTGATTACTACTGAAGAACAAGCATCAAAGGTGAGAACTTCTTACCATCGAGGAGGGCTAATGTGTGGTAGGCAAGAGAATAGGAACAAAGAGTGAGATTGAGTCATGTGACGAGCTTAGCAAAAAGAAGAGCACCCGTTTCTCGAACAAAACTTTCACTTTCTCGTTATGTAACTCACAACTAAATAAAAATAAATTCATGGACTGAAAAATATAAATGTTCGGGCACGTCGAATTATTCTGAATAGACGGATTCTGCAGACAAATGGAGTTGAAAAGGATCATGAGAATGGAGAACCAATCGTTGATGAACCTGAAGATGCGATTGTAACGAGAATGATCAATGGATCGAAAAATGCATGGAATTCAATCCCTTCTGAAACTAAGTGAGATAATCCCTCTTCATTCTCATTGACATTCGAGTACTAACTCTCTTCAGATGGTTTTTCTATGATTTCTTCCTTGCAATGGGAGCTCTACTCATTCTCTTCGGTCTGACTGTGGCAGGAAGAGTCGTTCTCGAATATACTCATCAAGAGGAAGGACCATTGTGCAGGTGAGAACCATTCCAAAGACGACCTTCTTTCTCCCGTCCTGTAATCTGTGTTCAACCTCGTTGATTGGTTCTTCTTTGATCGTCTTCACTTCCATTTGTCAAGTGAAAGAGGAGAAGAATTACAATGAACTAGAAGTAATATGATGAGGGTGTAGAATAGTGGGAACTTTCCCTGTACCTTCCCCCTCTCTCTCTAGGAGGAGAAGGGGGGGAATCACGTGCAAGAGAAATATCAACGGATTCTGCTTGGTTCGAGAAGAAAATATGAGCATAAGTAGATAAAGTATTTGAAGATATCTCCTATTTCAGATTTGTGCATTCGATCGATGGTCTTCTCGGTACTTCTCTCACTGAATCCTTCTGCGCTGTCCAGTTAGATGTGATGGAGAGATTGGAATGGCACTCAGAGAATCTATCCAATGAGATCAAAGATGGTAAGCAGAACGAGAATGGAGAAGAGATAGAGAGAGAGAAGGGATTGTAGATCACACCTAGGGCTTCTTCTTTATCTGCTTAGGAATCAATTTATCTCTTATTCTTATTTGAATGTTATTCCAATATTTAAAGAGTAAAACAAGCGGAAACAGAATAATGCTCATTCATGGGGTTGAATACAAATTTCTTGTATCATCTCCTTTCATTTCAGGTATTGCCAACTTCGTCGATCAAATATCAGATGGTTTCTCTGCATTCCACACAATAATCGGAAGTGTTCTCACATATTTTGCTGGCTTGGTGAGTGCCCTCACCCCCTCACTCAATGTGATCTTTGATCTCTTTCCCCCTCACTCAATGTGATCTTTGATCTCTTCCCCCTCACTCAATGTGATCTTTGATCTCTTCCCCCCTCACTCAATGTGATCTTTGATCTCTTCCCCCTCACTCAATGTGATCTTTGATCTCTTCCCCCCTCACTCAATGTGATCTTTGATCTCTTCCCCCCTCACTCAATGTGATCTTTGATCTCTTCCCCCCTCACTCAATGTGATCTTTGATCTCTTCCCCCCTCACTCAATGTGATCTTTGATCTCTTCCCCCCTCACTCAATGTGATCTTTGATCTCTTCCCCCCTCACTCAATGTGATCTTTGATCTCTTTCCCCCCTCACTCAATGTGATCTTTGATCTCTTCCCCCTCACTCAATGTGATCTTTGATCTCTTCCCCCCTCACTCAATGTGATCTTTGATCTCTTCCCCCCTCACTCAATGTGATCTTTGATCTCTTCCCCCCTCACTCAATGTGATCTTTGATCTCTTCCCCCCTCACTCAATGTGATCTTTGATCTCTTCCCCCCTCACTCAATGTGATCTTTGATCTCTTCCCCCCTCACTCAATGTGATCTTTGATCTCTTCCCCCCTCACTCAATGTGATCTTTGATCTCTTCCCCCCTCACTCAATGTGATCTTTGATCTCTTCCCCCCCTCACTCAATGTGATCTTTGATCTCTTCCCCCCTCACTCAATGTGATCTTTGATCTCTTCCCCCCTCACTCAATGTGATCTTTGATCTCTTCCCCCCTCACTCAATGTGATCTTTGATCTCTTCCCCCCTCACTCAATGTGATCTTTGATCTCTTCCCCCCTCACTCAATGTGATCTTTGATCTCTTCCCCCCTCACTCAATGTGATCTTTGATCTCTTCCCCCCTCACTCAATGTGATCTTTGATCTCTTCAGATATCGGATGCATTCGCTGAATTGGGAGGGAACGTAGAGGAGAATATCACTTTCCTCAAGGACTTCATTGCATCTGGTAAGAATCTAATAATCATAGTACAGTAATCTATCTTTCCCATACAGGACTGGATTGGCTCTCATCGAATATATCTTCGTTTCTCTCGTCATTTCAAGAGGCCGCTGCCCCTACCAACTGATCTCTCTCCTCATTCCTCATCTAGAATCAAAAGATTAATTGATGTAATAGTTATGTACTCGTATCTCTAATCATCGTTTACTCACTCAGGGATTGATTCCCATCTACCTCGTATTTGATGAGGAAGGAAGATCTCTCACTTCTTTCCTCTTCCCCTTGATCATCCTTCCTCATCCATTTCAATCTGTACACTTACTTCAATCGGGTTCATTGGCTGAGATCTTTTCTCTTGCCCTTTCTAATCATTTAACTGCCTAACCTCTACTCACAATTACTAATTAGATCTCAGCCATCACACATATAAAAGATAATACTTTTATTTCGTAGAGCATTATTACAGGGACACAGCAATACAAGTAACAATAATATACACTACGGCATTCTTACTACGAGTATTCAACAAGGTGCATAATTTGAAGCTAAACATCAAAGATTATTAATTTACATTTCCTTCACTCTCTTCTCGAGTTGATCCAATTGATCGTAGAGAACCTTGGGCATATCGGGACCGACCTAAAGATCAAAGATCAATTCAGATATTCTAAGAATACAATATAATAAAAAGTATAGAGTAGAATACGATACCTGTGCCTCAAGGAAGTGTCTGCTCTCCACAACATCCTCCTCCCAGTAGTGCTTAGGAATGGACATGAGCTCATTCCAATTGATACGAGGAAGCTCAGATAGATCGACGGATCTTAATGGATACTGTAGGTAAGGGAAGGAGTACGGTAGTCCCTTACCCTCTCTTGGGAATGAATCCAATGGCAGTCTTCTCAGCAATATCCTCAACTCCATCAACTCTCTTCAGAATCCAATCGAGTACTCGAATATTATCTCCGAATCCAGGCCACAGGAACTTGTGATCCGATGTCTCACGGAACCTATCAAACAAAATAATATTCAAATTAAGATCAAGAGAATAACTAACCAATTAACGTGGAAGATCTTGGGTGCCTTATGAGGGGCCTTTCCGAGATCGAGCCAATGTTGGAGATAACGACCGAAGTTGTATCCCATGAAAGGACGCATCGCCATAGGATCGTGCATTACCTACAGTACCAATGATTAGATACCGTATCTCCAAAGGGAATATCGATCTACAGTACTCCTACAGTACCTGCTTTCCAGTGTATTCTGCAGCAGCAGTGGCTTCAGATTTGACGAGAGATCCAATGAGAACTCCGTGTTCCCATGAGAATGATTCGTATACAAGAGGAACTCCCTCGGGACGACGACCACCGAAGATTATTGCATCGATTGGAACTCCTGAAGGGAAGAAGAGTACGGTAGGGAGTAGAATGGGACAGATTGATTACCTTCGGGAGCTTCCCATTTGGGATGGATAATGGGACATTGACCTGCTGGAGCAGTGAAACGAGAGTTAGGATGAGCTGATTTGCCTAAAGACGAAGAGATAAGAATGAAGGAAAGGAAGGGGAAGATACGTACCAGCATCTCCAATATGCCATCTCTCTCCGAGCCAGTTTGTGATCTCGAGATGCTTCAATTCTTCGTCGTTGTATCCTCGCTTCTCCTGAAAGGGACACATTGAAGAAGCATTGAGAATATGTTCAAGTAGGCCTTCATGCAGCATAATTATAGTGTAAAAATTCGGAATTCATCATTGAAAACTGAATTTTCCTTAACTTAAGTTCCTTCTCGAGACCCTCCCAGAAGTATTCTCCATCAGCAGTCTCTGCAACGTTCGTGAAGATTGAGTTCTTCTGCAAACACCACCTTTCACTAATCTCTCATCATACCTTTCCTTCACACATCTCAGCCAATTTTCCCATACCTGGAAGCTCTCCATAGCCATAGGATTAGTCTTATGGGAAGTTCCCGGGGCAACACCGAAGAATCCTGCCTCCGGATTAATTGCGTATAGACGACCGTCGTTCTTGTTGAACTTCATCCATGCAATGTCGTCTCCTGCAACGAACACAGTAGCATACTGTAGTCAATCGAATCAATCGATAGATACAGTAACTCACCGACGACTCTAACTTTCCATCCGGGAACCGTGGGTTCGAGCATAGCGAGATTCGTCTTTCCACATGCAGAAGGGAAGGCAGCAGCTACGAATCGTTCCTTTCCCTCGGGGTTTGTGATACCCATGATCTGAAAATGAAAGGTTATTCATTGATTTATCCATTGAATGGAGTTTGATGCGTCCACGATGCATTCTTTTTAGTGAAGATTCTAGTCAATTGTTATCTCTCACCAGCATGTGTTCAGCCATCCATCCTTCGTCTCTTCCAATATTGCATGCAATTCTCAGTGCGAAACATTTCTTGCCCAACAGAGAGTTTCCTCCTGCAATTCCATCTCTCAATCAATCGATATTTTTTCTTTCCTTACCGTATCCCGATCCGAATGACCAGATTTCTCTTTCCTTGGGACGATGAGCGATAAGAACCTTCTCGGGATTGCATGGCCAATGGTTGATCACCTTCTCTATAAGATTGATCTTTGATCTCTTCCCTCTCCTTCTCTCTCTTACGTCTGACAGGTCGAGGAAGTCCGACGGAGTGAATACAACGAACGAAGTCGTTGTCTCCGAGGGAATCGAGTACTTTCGTGCCCATTCGAGTCATCGTACGCATGCAGAGGACTACGTAGCTGCAATGGAGGAAGGAATAGGAGAGGTATGAAAAAATGGATCGACTTGAAGATTCAGTGAAGTTAACCGATTCTCTTCATTCTGATTCGAAATGTTATCAATCACAAACCTGGAATCAGTGAGTTCAATTCCGATCTTGGAGAGAGGTCCTCCGATGGGTCCCATTGAGAACGGAATCACGTACATGGGGCGACCTGAATTATCAAGAATATTTTATTTCGAAAGGAATTCTTTTTTTAAGTTTTTTTTGGTATCTATTTTACTTTGCTGAATTGCAATGTTTTCGAGAGATTGCTCATTTTGAAGCAAATAACCTCTAGTTTAGCTATCCTTCGTGCATTTTCACTGCTTTCTCTGCATAAACATGTTTATCCCCCCTCAAACGACCAATTGTTTCTCTCTCTCTCTCTCTCTCTCTCTCTCTTGAGTTGAACCCTTTGCTCTCTGCTATCTCTCTCCATTTTACTGCGTGAGATCTCAAAGGACAAATAGATTAATTTCGAAAGGCTATCGAATAGCAAGTGCCAACACTCGAGTGTAGACAACATCGATCAACCAGTTTCATATATTTTAAACTCGTTCCTTTCATTTTCCCCTTCTCCTTACCATTCATACATCCGGGGAATCGTGCATCTAATTCGACTCCAAATTGTTCCTCACTCATCCATTGTCCCATTATTCCCTTTACTCCTTCGGGTACACGACACACCTGAGAGAAGAGAAGGAATGGAGGAGATCAGATGGAAAGATTTATTACCGAATCATATTTCTCCTTTGTAACCATGAATGTCTTTGATTCAACTCTTGCCACATCACGAGGATCAGTACGGCAGAGATAACTGAAGAGAGAAGGAAGTGAATTAGTGGGTGGTAGTACTTTGAAACTTCATTCTTCACTTTCAATCATCGTTCAAGGTGATTTCTCTCTTATTGAGTGTTCAATGCCCTCACTTGTTCTCATATGCCTTTAGTGGAGTGAGAACTCCTCTCTCAACCAGTTTGTCAATGATATCGTCGGCTTCCTTCTGAGATCCATCACAGATGTAGATTCCTGAACAGAAGTCTCTTCAATTTTTATCCGAGTTTCAATGCACTCGTGCACTTGCGAGAATGAATTCATAATGAATTTCATCTTTCTTTCTCTTCATTTCTCTCTTCATTTTCACTCACCAGCAGGATTCATCAATTCAGCCTTCTCAGCAACGAATCTCTGCACTTTAGGAGGAAGAGATGAGAAATCACCCTGAATTACCAAATTCATTCTTCGTTTTCACGCCTGTTCTTCAATTGGATTCTCTTCATTCATCATTTCTCCTTCTTCTCTTACCTTGAAGATGGGGATGTGATTGAGTTTATGGGTGACGACTTCAGTGATCACCTGAAGAGAGAAGGATAACCATTCGATTCCCTGTAGTATTCACTTACCGAGAAGTCATCCTTTCCAAGGGGAAGAAGAGAACGAGAGGTTGACATTACCACCTGACAAGAGATAGATGGAGATAACTTCACATTCAGCAGACAATAGGCAGTCTACAGCGGAATAATTGCAACAAATAAAAACGTAGAGACGCAGAGATGATAAAGAGAGATGTTTATTGATGAAGCTCCGAAGTGGAGAGTTCAAAACACAATCTCAGATTACTGTAGTTCTCTCTCTCTGACTGACATTCAGTAGGAAGGAGGTAGACAGAATGAAGAGGGATGAAGGGGAAGGGGAGGGGATGCGACAACCTTGATCCCACTCCCGCCCCATCACAGCTAACACACGACATAGAGAGGAATACGTGCGATTGAAGCGATTGATGGACGGACAACGAGGGAGAGAGAAGGAAGGAGGAAGGGAGAGAGGAGGAAGGAGGAGGAGAGATGGGAGGTGAGATTGAGAGAGAATGTCCTTCTCAGCCCCTAAATAGGGGTGGGCCATGGCAGCTTCCCGATTGCACTAGAATCTCCACAATGGGAGAGAGGAGGGAGGGGGGAGGGGAGGGGAGATCGATGGAAGGAGGAAAGAGAGAGAAAGGAGTTGCACGTAGAGAGAAGATGGACACGAGAGGGCAGCTGACGAAGACTCAAGAAAGACTGAAGAGGAAGGGGAAGAGGAGGGGGGGGGGCACAGTGAACTTCCTCCCTGCGGTATAATCGTATTGTGAGTGTAGAGAAGGACGAGACTAGACGGAGTCTACACTCACAACGTGAGATACGAGACCATTTGACATGTCGTCTATTACGAGACTAGAAAGAGAGAGAGAGAGAAAGGACAAATGAGATCAAACAACTATTTCTCATCCTCCAGTCTATTCTTCGTGCATGATAATTGCGTGGAGATTTACGAGCTGTCGATGTGAGACAATAGGGAAATATTACAAATAATTTATAATTACAATCCAATGAATGAATGTGAGCTGGCCAATGTATAGATTATACTCGGATTGAATGAGATTACGTGAGTCAGATTAGCACCTACTAAATACATCACAAAAACAAAAGAAAGTGAGTGGAATGACAGACTAGAATATGACTAATGTGGATAAGAGAAGGAAGGAATCATTTCTTCTTCCTTGATGAAGTCTTTCTCACTGGAGGAACCACTGATTTCTTCACTGAAGGAACACGACCACCACGTTTACTGAAAAATGATATTAACGACGGAATAGAATATATTACATCTCATTAAAACTTCACTGCAACCTCTTTCAGCAAAAAAATGTAGTGGAAACATACGTAGGTGGTTGTTGTTCCTCTTCCATTTCTTCGTCTTTTTCCTCTTCACTTTCCTCCTTCTCTTCAACTTCCTCTTCCTTCTTCTTTCGTCCTCTCGTTGACCTCAATGTACTCATTAGTCATAAATTTATATCCCTTCTCTGATCTAACATTTCTTACTTTGAATTCCTCTTAATCGGCTCGACTTTCTCCTTTCCATTTTCCTTCTTCACAGATGGTCTTCCTCTTCCTCTCTTCACACTGAAATCACCCATCTCTCCCATCCATTCATTGGTTCAACTAACGGTAACGGCATCTCCTCCCCTTTCTCTTCTTCTTCCTCCTCCTCTTCAATATTTTCTACCGTTTTCGATGATCTCTTCCTCGTTCCATTTTGTGATCTACAAAAACAAAATAGTACCAATAAAGGGATGCACAAGTAGACTAACTCACCCCTTTGGTTGTGATTTGACTGGTGACTTGGAAGGACTTTTGGATGGAGTCTTGGAAGGGAGTTTAACGGGAGATCTGAATGGAAGATCACTTACTGCCCCCATCCCTCTCCTCTCAATAACTTACACAGTAGGTCGTCCCCCTCTTCCTCTTTTCTTAGGAGTAGTCTCTCCATCCTCCTCTCTCCCTCTTCCTTCTCCTCCTTCCATTCCATTCTTAACAATAGGAGTAGAAGCAGCTAATCCTCTTCTAGTCGTTCCTCCTCCTCCAATCGGTGATAAATCGATACTCTCCAATTCACGCATTGAAGTCAATCGTCGATTCTGAATGGATCATCATTGATTACCGTACTACGAGAGACAATGGATGAATAACTGACCATTGGTGGTTTTCCCTTCAATGATGTTCTTATCTTCTTCACACTTTCTCCTTCTATTTCTCTTTCCAAATCCATTTCCATATCTTCATCTTCTTCTTCCAATGTCTCCATTACTTTCTGTCCCTTTCGTGAAGTAGAAGGCATCTACAATTAATTCCTTTCTCCATATTTCAATGCAATCACTTACTTTCACATCTTCATCATCATCATCATCTTCCATTTCTTCATCGCTTTCTTCCTCTTTCTTAACTGCTTTCCTTCTTCCTCGACCTTTTCCCCTAGGGAAACAATTATTGTTCAAAGCTATAACACTAAATATCATCATAAATGGGAGAATAGTCCTTAATTCTGAATGTAGAGAGTGAAAATGTTCTCACTTAATCTCCTTCTTCGTTTCTTCTTTCAACATAGTTGAGGATATCTTCAATTGATGGAATGCATGTTGAATCTTTCCAGCTGAGATTCTCCTGAGAAGAGAAACAGGAGCATACACCTAAACACATTATCTATTCAATCGGATCAGAGAAGAAAAAACAGATGGAAATATTGATGTTTACATGAATGACTCACCTTGCTATTTTCTCCTTTCCTTACGTCGGCAAATGCTTTTAGTAATAGAACACTCTTATCGTAAGTTGCCTCAATCTAAATATACCTCGTTTAGAAAGACGTGTAATTAGAATTAAAGAATGAAGATCAAATATTAATGGCTATCACCTTCGCTTTGTAGATAATTAGATGAAGCATGATTTCACTAATCGCCCACACTTTCTGAAGAACCAATTAATAATTAGGGCAGTCTATCGTATATCTCACTTCAGAATATTCCATTCGATTAACAAAATCCTCATCCACTATCGGTGTAACGGTCTTCAATTGATTGAGAAGTGAACACAAAAGGCCCCAATTTATTGTTTGCTTAATACGACTCGAGAGAGCATCCAAACAATTCCAAATCACTCTGAATCATATTCACTTCAATCAATACTCAATAGAATACAGTATGCACTGGATACTACCGTAATAAACTCACTCTGCAATCTTTGTCAATTCCTCTTCATCTTCATTATCCTTTAGATTGGGAGAATAAGCGAGAAGATATACGAAATGGGGAGCAAAGTATTCATTTCTTAGGATCACGTCATCTAAACACAATATTCATATCACTATTTTCGTATAAATACAAAACTGACCAAATTTCTTTCCGAATAGATAATTATATCTAGATTGGACGCATGCAATGAAAATTTCACTAATCCGAATACGAGTTCTGAAATATCATTCTCATGAATCAAAAAAAAGTATCAAAAAAATTAATTAGTGAGATTTGTGTATGTGAATAAAAAGATAGCGATTATGTAACAAACCTTTCCTCCTCCTCTACATTGACTCCTCTTAACATTCCCATTGCAGAAAGAGGAATGAGTGAAATGAAACAGCCAGGAAGATGAGTCATTCGATAGTATTTATAGATACGATTCATGAAGTAGAATCGAACTGAATCCAGTGGATGCTGCAATCATGGATAAGGATGAGTGAAAGGAGAGAGAGAGGGGATAACTACTCACAGTGGCAACTTGAGAGAGTGCATTCATAAGGGAAGGTTTGAAGAAGAGAGGATTCTTAGAGAATCTTCTATCAGACATCAATCTAACCAATCCTCCTCCACTCAAAGCAGTTAACCACACTGCATCTGCCTCACTGAATGAGGAGATTGAATGAGGGAGAGAGAGAGAGAGGTAATCATACGTGATATCATCAGCGACCATTCCCCTCTCAGCAGCACATACAGAGAGTACATTGATTGTCTTCTGAGTAAGAGAAGTTGAATGATCTCCTTGAGGAAAGAGAGGAAGCACTCGAATTGCCAATTTAATTGCTGCCAACTGAAAAGAAACTATCAGGTTGGTCCATAAGTTTCTGAGGTTTTTCTTAGGTCAACGTTTTGACCTCTCACTTCCTTCTTGTTTCATCAATCAGTAAATGCTTTTCTGTAGTTTATGGGTACGTGGATGCCCTATCTGACGCGCATGAGAACACATGAATATCACTGCGTAGAGAGGAACTATGAAAAATCAAAGGGGGCGGAGTCGATGAAAGTGCACAGTTTTGAAAAATGTATAACTTTTCAAAGGACAAAGCTAATTCCAAAATAACTTCAGTGATTCAAAGCAGCATTAAAAAGGATTAAATTAAAAATTGACCGATGGGTTAGTGACGTTCGGCCAAAAAATATTCGAAACTTTCCATTTGTTATGGCTCTCAGAATCTTGTGGAAATCAGAAATCATCGATTAATTTTCCTATCCATGGAGCTAGAGATCACATAGTATGGGAGAGGTGAGCACTCATGTTGATTAGTAAACAATATTATTGAGACGGAGAACCCATGTCTATTTCAGGAGAAATGAATTTTTGAACTTATACTGCTAAATTTGGACGGAGTTTTTGCTGGTTCATGTAACCCCCTTGCTGGTTCATGTAACCCCCTGCCTTCTAGGCACTTTGAAAACGGGATATCAAGTGTTCATCCGAGTCAGGCATCCATCAACTATTGCTGTTTTGAACGGCAAAGCTAGGGGATAACAAGTATTCATGGGATCAATTGATTCACATAACCCGTCAAAGCCGGAATAATTGCAATTTATCGCATGCTCTCTACTTTATATTTTTCCTCTCACAAACTAAGCAACATAGATCCAATTCAATTTGACGATTGTGATGACCAACTATCCTCTTAAAAATTGCCATGAAAAATTTTTGGGCAGGCGAGGCTGATTAGCCGATACTGAAGCAAAAGAAAACCTCAGAAACTTATGGACCAACCTAATATTTATTAAGTTGTTCATCAAATGAAGCTAGATAGAAGGGCATTGAATAACTATATCTAACTAACAGTGTTCTTCATTGATCCGGAGACAGGCATTTCCTCAAGTGTTTTATAATCAGCTGCATTCACTCCAATCGTCTCTCCTCCATTGTAAGTGAGGGGATCGGGCACAAGGATCTACCATTATATCAATGAAATACTCTTTCTTACATTCTTTTTCAATTTTATATTTATATCTTTTACCTTTCTCGCAATCTCTAGAGGATAGATCTCCATTATCTTCTCCAGTAAATGATCTTTCCACGCAATAACCGCCTACAATTGATCATCGATTGATCCATTACTGTATCCTCTGATTACAGTACCTTCCGAAGTACAACCAACGATCGTGCCGTAGTGTCTTCAGTGTGGTCGAGATTCGTTAACAAAGAATGCACATGCTGAAATGATTATCGATTGATTTCCTATCTACAGTATTCCTACAGTACCTCTCCAAGAAGATCCCACGACTCAATTGGACCCAACATGTGACAGAAATTCCGCAAGGCGTGTTTGGCACTATTAGGTTTGCCCTCTTTGATCTGAATGAAGCGTATTCTCTCTATCTTCCATTCTCTCCTTTCTAACCTGAACTATGAGTGCATTCTTCATTCTCTCAAACCATCTTTCTCCTCTAATATTCACTCCATTAACTCCTGCTTCTTTCGTCAACATTGCATGAATACATTGCAGTCCGCATTTCACTGGAAAGAGACCGTCGAATCTCCTTCCTCCTTCCCCTTTACTTACCCACGAAATCATTTTGATTCTCGACGAATTTAGTGAGTATAATATCGATGATTTCACGTTGATTCAGATGGGAAGGATACATTTCACCAATGATCTAAGAGAAGAGAAAAGGATAATGAGAAGAGAATGAATGAATAATACCTTGTAAACAGAGATAGCTCGATTCAGTATTTTACTCGCTTCTTCCTTTCCAATAAATTCTCCATCGATGATATCACGCATGTATCGAGTTAGTTCCTGAATGGATAAAAGAGTAGAATGTCTATTCATAGAATGAACATACGAGTAGAGAAGTGTGATCAATGAGAAGAGGAGCGAGTCGAGAGAGAAGAGATCGAATCATTTCTTCTTGTTCCTTATTAATCTCATCCTTTGCATTTCCCACTCGAGATAACAATTGCTTCTAAATCACAATCATTTTGATTTATCGTATTCTCTTTGATAATGAGAGAAAGAGAATGAGAGTACTCACAACAGCTGAAGATGCCTCTACTACGGTAGTTTCCCTCTTGAGAATGATCTCCATTTGTCTTACTCCTTCATTATCCACGCATAACAGATTAGTGAACTTGCGAAGAGCAATCTCTGCCTGTAAAAAAGACAGTTCAATACTACTCCTTCTTGTCTATCTCTCTCTATCTCACCTTCTGTGGATGGGGGAAGAACCTCACCAACTTCTCGATACACTGAAATTGGCCACCCTCAATTGTAAAAGAAGAGGGTAATCACTAACCGCTTCAGTAATCTTTCTCTTTTCTTCAGGTGATTTCTCTTGACTTCCATCTTCAATGCTCTTCACTAATATACAATCCATCATTCTACTCAGGAAACTTCTTCCGTTCACAAGACGCTGTAGCATCTCGTACAAAATTCTGTAATTGTCTCATTCTATCTTATTTCTATTCCTATTTAAACCAATATCCTTAATTTTATCACTCACTTCATTTCCGCTGCAGTCAATTTCGTACTCATCTCTACTAATAACTCCATTCTTCTTTTCATTGGTAATTCCAAGGGAATGAGTGAGTTTATGAGACCCTTCTCGATTATTACTCTGCAATCAATCATTCACTATGACACTCTTCATTCATCGATTCATTCCACTCACTTCTCTTCAGTCATAACATTGGGATTCGTTCTATACATGAGCATGACCTTCTGTGCAATAATGGCTACACTTCCTCTATCACTCTTCGTTGATTCTTCCCTCTTCACTACATCCTTGTACACAGCCAAAAGATGCTTCAGACACACTTTACGCACTTCCACCTTAATGGATTGTTGCTTATAGTCGCTGATTCACAATATATTTAATGAAGTCTATTATCGTATTGTTCCCTCTAATCCTTCCCTTCTCACCTTCTTATCTCTTAATCTCTCAGTACAACTCTCAATCAATTTCTCATTGACAGCTTCTAATTTCTTCCTTGCAGTTTGGCATACAGTCTCAATAGCGGCCATTCTCACATCTTCATCTTGATCAGTCACCAAACGATCAAGGAAATCTGAGATGAGAGAGTACATTGATACTTGATCATGACTGGAACAAACAACTCACCCCATATAGTACTCCTCATATCATGATTAGAATATAAGAGATCTTTGCATCTCTCAGCAATCTCTTTTCTCACGAGTGGAGATGAATCTTTCCATCGATCAATAAATCTATTCCATAGGGATGGACAACTTTCAGGTAAATCCGGTCGATTTTTTGCCACTTCCGAAGCAGTTTTCAATGCCATCAAACGAACTTCCATTTCATTTGACTGCAAACAACATTTCGATATCAAATACAGTTGCAATTTCTTGGAAATATAACTAACTAATTACCGCGAGTTTCATGCTGAGAAGACAAAGGAGATCATTCCTGATATCAGGAAGGACTTCACTCAATTCAGAAAGAAGCTGAAGAAAATGATGGAATAAACAAAGAAGAATGAATTAAAAATACCTCGTAGACCGCTGCCTTCCTCTTTCCAACTAATTTGAATACATTGGAATCCAATTTGGGATCATCTTGAGTGTGACAGGCATCGACGAATATCTAGAAAGAGAAGATAGCTAGGAATGATGAATCAAATCATACACTGGAGATTCGATTGTGAATATACATTGCTCCGTTCTCACACAATTTCCTCATGAAATGGTACCCTTCCGGATTGTTTACCTGAAATCGATTGCGTGTACCGTAACTTTCAGGGTAACAATGAATCGAATGTACCTTTTCGGGTGAAATGAGATGGGAGAATATTACATCGAGAGCAACCGAATGGATGTGATCAGCATTATCTTCGAACACCCCTCGACATATCTGAACCAGCCAACTAAATTCTATACAAGCCACTATATGTAAATGTGAAGGAGATAATCATATCGTAGTCACTCACATTCATGATCATTGTTCGCACTCCACTCTTCCTTTCAATTTCTTGTTCGTTATTCTCCTCTTGCACTCGTTCTGTGGCCTTTCGAACCTGTAACATATTTAATTTAGAAATTGTGAATAAATATGGGATGTCTCTTAACAAACAAATATTTTTTTAAAGAAGATGATTAAAATACATAACCTCAACAACAAGTGCAGCACTCTTAAGAAGAGTAGCGATCACTCTGGCTCCGTCATCAGTATCTGGGTCGAGTTGCTTCAGATTCTGTTGTAGAATGCAGCTACTCGCAACCATCTCAAGATATATGTGATAATGACTCACACAAGGATAATAGTGATACCTCAAGTAGACTGTGATATTTCGTGTAGAGAACTTCACTCTCACAACGAATCCGACCGATTGATTTAGCGAGAAACTCAAGTGCATTCTGAACCGAAATTGGTAGATGCTATATTTGAGGAGATTACTCACTCTCAGTTCTTCATTTTTTAAATCGAATGGATTACTGGGGCAGATGATAAATATCCTTGCCAGACATAATGCAATATAGACGGAGACCTGCGTTTACCATTTCATATTTTCAATGAGTATTTACATTAAAAAATCTTGGTTTTGAACACTCACATCTGCAGGTTTGTTTATCAAGTCAGAAGATACTAGATGAGTCGCCAGCGACTCGAAGTTATCCTCTGTCGTTGTTTCATCCTCACTCAATCGCTCATACAGACCCTAAGTACATGAATAAAATACGAAGTTGAGTAAATAAAACCTTGAGAGCCAGGACAAGAGTGGAGTTGTTAGTATCCGGGTCGATTGGTTCGCATCCCTCGGGGTAAATTACAGAGGAAGGAGAAGCAGCTTTTTTAGCTGCTTTCCGAACCATTTCCTGAACAAAAACAATAAAATTAAATTCAGTATCAACAACCAAACAAACAACAAGTTTAAATTGGTTATTTGAACCGAGATCGCAAAAGACCGCGGTTTAGCGGTGAACCGCTGTTTAGAAGGCTAAATGATTAGCCTAAATCGTTACAAAACGCGTTACGGACTGGAATTTATTCATATTTTAATTTTTCTTTGTCATTATCGGTACAAGTGATCGTTTTGCCAATTTTTAATGTCTAAATTTAAATCATTGACATCAGGAAGCTGGAACTTTAAATTTTACCTCAATGTATAAAGTCAGTAAGCAATATTTTTTCTCTAACTCTCTGCTCTCTCTTCGGATTTTTTTCTATAGTCATTACACGCCTTCTCTTTATTCGAACTTTCGCTTTGTTTTTAGGAGTATGACGCGTTTTTATCTTTAGTTTAATTGATATTTTTGTTCATTGTTACCCTGATATTTATTTTAGCAAATGAAACTATTCAGGTGATGACTAGACCACGCTCATTATACCAAAAAAGTCACGGCACAGTGAAGGGTGTGATTCCCGCACCTTACGACAAGTTCAAGTATGATCCATGCAAATATGTAGGACCCCGAACACTGATAAAGTGTAAAGAAATTCGAACCAAGGACAAAATGGCAAGCAACAAAGGATTATGCGATCAGGTTTGAGTCTTTTGTGGAATCGTTGTGATTATTAGCTTTTTTGTAGCATACTGTTATTCCGAAGATCTGCATGAAGCAACAAGAGATTGAGAATGAACTCTTGAAAAACGAAGTGGATCAGAAAGTGCCCGTTAATATCGAAAAGGCTCTTCGATTGGGGAACGGCAACATCGTGTCAGTCAATTTCTTTTTTATTTGTAATGCATTTCTTTATTTCAGTGATCCAATCTTTTTTACGGAGAAATCTGACTGGAGAGAAAGACCTCCGAGCATGAATAATGTGAATGATGATGAATATCCACTCAGGTTGTTGTTTTTACCTCGCTTTGTCAATAGTTGAATATGTTAAGTCGGGAAAACATTCTGTCTGACAAGGAGTATCTTCGGTCGCAACTCGTTCTGCTTCAAAAGAGAGCTTCGAAGCTGAGGGTATATTTTTCATTTTTCATTTATTCTCGAATCAATTATCTCACTATAGACGTGGATTTCAGGAAGAGCGAGAAAGGAATATGGAAGAAGCGAGAACTAGAATGGCCCAATTGGGTGTGAGCAGCCCGAATTTCCTTCGTGAAATGAGTTAGTTATACGATATTACTAATGAATTTGTTTTTCATTCTGTCTTCTGAAGGTAAGATATATATATTTAAAAAAAGGTGTGAAGGGAAAGGACCTTACAGTTTCTTATATTTTTCTAATCTCATTTTAGGATCCTCAAAGAGATTTGACGGTGATCCAACGTCAAATAACATCTTGAGAGCATATGAGAACTCGATGAAGAGGGAGATGGAGGTACATTATCCATTGCCAGTAATGAAGTGATTTACGTGATCACTGTGCACAAGTGCCGTCACTAACGCGGGATCATTATATCTTTTATTATTTTATCAATGAACTATCACATTTTTTTCAGTTGAATGACAAAGTGGATGCATCGATTAATCGTAAGACTAATCTTCCGGCTTGCTCATATGTATGGGATGATGGAAAGCACAAATGTAATCAGAATGCTATACCTTCCACTCAATTATGCAGTCAACGTAAGTTTTTTTTAAAAATTTGTTCGTTGACTTTATTTAACAGATTTAAATTTGAATTGAACAACTTACAAGATTTGATTTTAACGATACGTCTTTTAAATAATGAATGATGACTGTGCTGTTTCAGATATACTGGTCAACCCTGAGCAGAAAATGATCTTTCCTTGCAAGATTTGTCGTGCTCCTGCGAAAGATTATGGAAATGACCATCCTCTCTGTGAAGAGCATATAAGTGAGGCATTATCATTTTTATTAAAATTTCAACTTTTTTTTTAAATATTCAACGAGAGGTTGATCGAATTTAACTGGAAGAGAAAATGAAAAAAAATATTTGGTTGCAGACAGTCGACTGCAGAACTTGGTCTCCCCTGGAGGAACTCAACGGACATTTAGAACAAGAGAAAAGGGAACGGTTAAGAATGCCCCTTCATGGCATAAATATGAGGGAATGTCGCCCACTCAATACAATGAGGTATGGATAAGAAGGATAGAAGGGAAGAAAAAAGTGAGTTAATGAATGATTGAATTGAGGTGTTACTGGATGGAATGAGTGAGATTGAAGATGAAGATAAGCAGGATAGGATGTCAAGTGGACAGGTATGAAGTTACCATTGGAGGGGGACATTGGATGACTATGTACTATCCATTTCACTCGATCATATTGTATGATTAAGATACGACGAGTATCACTACCGTATTCCTCTTTTATGGAAGAGGTATTGAGTGTAGTGTGCGAGTGTGAAGTGTCATTTAAAGAAGGGGTGGCACGAATATCTGGCTAACTGAGTTCTCGATGTCAGACGGTGTGGCATGAGCACCCCATTACGCTTTCGAAACTCCCATGTTTTCAATTTTCGTCTAAACCGAGATATATTCGATTGGCTGATTGCCAAGTCACCCTGAAGCGCAGGCAACGAGCTAGAGAGCATGCAAAATGAGGAGAGCGCGCCTCCTCACTTTGCATATCGGAGCGATTCGTGCCTCTCCTTCTTTAACATCCTTCTATCTCACAATATTAATTCATGTTCTTCCAGAAATCATCATCAACTCGTAAGAAGACATGGGACGGATCTACTGGGAAGCCAGTACGTTTCAAATCTCTTAGTCAAACATATAATACGCCAATTTGCCAGTTTTCATTTTAAGCTTACCCTCACTTGCCCCCTTCTGATATCTGTAAATATGTGTATGTTGTGGATTAAACTGTCCTTGTTAATAAACTTTATTTCGTTTTCACTTGAGCACAATTCACAAGCACAAAGCACTGTGAGCACTAAATAGGCAATAGTCAATGTTGCAAGGGAAAAGAATAATGGACAGAATGTAATATTTATTCATTCTCAGGCAACCAACAGCGACGTTTTCATGGCAGCTCTGTATGGGAATGTTCCTGGTGCTAAGGGAAAGAAAACGTGAGCCTATTTGATTAAGTGCTGAAGTCTTGCTTATTCAATGAGTACGGTAGTCACAATCTATCGATTGCAGTCCATCGGTCGACGTGAACACGATGACATGTGCGAGAGTGAGAATATTCCATCCTGATGTATTCAATAAACCATTGAATCAAGTCGGAAGAGGAGGACAATCATTGGTGAGTGGAGAAAGGAAAGAGAAGGAGGGAAGGTAATGCATACGGGAATTGCAGCCTCCACGCAGTCAAATGAGAGCGGGAATGGCCCATATGGGAATGAATGATCATCAGGTAGAGATGTACCGTACTCCTTCTCATAATGAATATTGTACAGCAATCCATTGGTGCTCCCTCTGGTCCTCTTCAATCTGGTGCACCTTCTTCTCACTCTTATTCTCAACAGATGCAGTCCAATCCCCATATACTCCATTCTAGAATCAATCCTTCTATTGAAAGATCAATGGTCAATGTGAATGGAGAAGGGAAAGAGGTAGAGAATGAAGAAGAAGAAGTTATTGAATGTTCTGTGATTACAATGTGGTGTCCATTCTAGTCATTGAGTTGTTGCTTAATTCAGTTATCTCGTGTCTACCTCTCTCATCCCTCTTCTTCTCAACAAGACAATAAGATGTATGGGAAATCTCCCGCATTCGCCCCTTCTAGTATGAAGAAAGAACAAGAGAGAAGAGTAAGTAATATTATCACAATAGATCAGATTAGATGCCATAATATTCGTTCGTTTGATGTTAATGCAGGTAATATAAACGTTTTGTTTGAATGTTCTGTTTCTTCATTTTTGTGTATATTCAACCATGCTGATATCTCGTGTTTTGACCGGTGTCGGCATTCCGTCCCCAATTCCTCTTTGATGGACATTGATAATGTTAATTGACTGCAGTTTCCTCTTCCTTCGTCCTCTCGACAACCAGCTAATCGAACTTCATTCCCACTTGGAAAGGCACAATCTGCTGCACAATATGTATGTTTATTTATTTTAAAAGTTATTTCAATGGCTTTGATAGAAGATTTGTTTTTAACCATTTCAAAGTATTGAATGAAAGATAGAAATGATACTTGCAGGCTCGTACTCTTGCGAATGATGAGCAGCCATCTTCATCTTCCTCAACAGGAGGTCCATCTGGTGGTCCATCTAGTTCAGTTCCTCTATCGAAGATGAATCAATCATCTATTCATCAATGGAGTCCGATAACTTCATCAAAACGTCCTTCATATCCTCAACCTCCTCGTCCAACTCCTCAATTGAAATCACTTGAAAGAGAGAGTCTTCTCAATAAGAAGACTCCTTCTAATGCTCTTTCATGGGGACAACATCCACCATCGTTTAGTTTCAAGCCAATTTCAAGAGGAGGAACAGGAACACCTCAATTACCAGTTAGACAGGCTATCACTGATGATAAGAAGGTACGAATATTCATTCCATTCTATATCGGTCAACCATTCTCAATATCATTCTCAATTGATGAATAGGATAGTCAAGTGGTAGGTTGAAGATGTGATAACATTGTTTCAGCCGCAGTTGAGTGGTCGACCATCAATGGGAATGAGTCAATCTCAACCTTCGACCTCTCAATCGAGTATCAAGACTACTTCTAATACCTCCATTCCTACTCTATCACTCAAGGATGGAAAGGAGACTCCTCTCAATTCCCCTTTCTCTTCTCCACCTAAACTTACACTAGAGAGACAACAGGTGAGATAGATACGAAGTTAATTAGTCTGAAGGGTTACTGTAGATGGATGGTAGAATATTGATTGATTGAAGGGGTCATCATCGAAGGAAAGTGAGAAGAGTACGAGTAGTGTCACTTCTCTTCCATTCAATCAGCCCATTGATGATATGGAGGAAGAGGAAGAATTCGAAGAGGAACTATGAGAGTGAAAGAGTTATCATCTCTATTTTCATTCCCCATTCATACTCATTTCTCCCTTCTCGTTTGTTTCGTTATGCATATTATCGTGTTCATGTTATCATGTTATTTGTTAATGTGTGGTGTTGTTTCTATCGGTGAAATTTATCATGATTGAGAAAGAAATACCAGGAGGTCTCAAATTCCGAAGAAGCCCGCACTATTAGTTGAAAGCTCAGCTTTATATCAATTGACGTATGATCTCACTGTTTTAATGTAAAATATTTGTAAAGATAAAGTGAGAATAAGATGAGGGGTGCAGAGTGGTCAGTGTTGACTGGTTGTCATTGGTTACGAGGGGGGGGGGGAATGGACAGAAGAAGGAAAGGAAGGGGCTAATTCTTCCCCTTGGAATGGGGGAACAACGGGCATGGAATGGATTGACTACTATTCATTTCTATCTTCGAGAAGGATACTTTGGATGTGCATTATCTGAATGTGAGAAGAGATTAATAGAGAGTAATGAACCTCGTCTCGTTGTACTCAGAGGACTCACTCTTCTTTTCCTTGGTCAGCCATTATTACTATTCCATTTATTTATCAATATTGTCAATATCGATCAAATGATGTTCAAGAAAAAAGTGGTCATTTCACGGCAAAAAATTTCTTAAGTTCAATGAGATCTGCTCGCGTGATTTGATTTCATTTTGAAAATGTTCTAGGTATTTTTATCGCTCTTAGATAACTAGTATCTAGACATTCAACTTATTCGCTGTTCTCAAGTTTCCACTTCTTGAACAAAAAAAATATAAAAAAAATAAAAAATTAAATACCCAGAGCGACGATCGGAGGGTCTTCGTCTATTGGAAGGAGCGAAGGAAGGATCATGTGCATTGGGAGCACTTTATGCATTGAGAGTTGCCCATGGAAGAACTGCCAAAACTGGTCAGATATACCATTCATACTGAAAGTGTTAGAAATTCTGGATAATGTTTGAAAAAATGAAGAATCAGCATAAAATAGCGAATTAAATATTGATTGAAATATTGATTGATATTTGATCTTTTGAGACAAGGAATCTCAACGAATTGTTGAAGCTGAGATAGCGAAGACTCTGAAAGATGCCACTCCCGAGGAACTCATATCCGCCATTGAGGTCATTTACGCATTATTTACTGAAGTTGATCTTTGATCTCTTAGGTGTTAATTCTGAGTGGGACAACGAATGGAGTGAAACCACTACTGGACAGAGCAATGGCTGCGACTGGAGGATCTAATCCACAAGTGAGAGATTCATTGATCTCCTTCATCGTTCCTTCTCATTGAGATTCCCAATCTAATCGGATGGTTCGAGATTTCATCTGGAGGAAATCAGAATACAGCACAAAAAGCATTCGAGAAAGCAGCAGGAATGGGATATCCAGATGGATATTTAGGAAGAGTTCAAATACTTGAAAAGAGAAGAGCAACTCCTGAGATGAGGATTGTTGCCAAAGTATGTTCTGTTAGATACTGTAGAATGAGGATACGGTAGGTAGGTCATATACCCCGTTGTTCCATCAATTTTCCTCCTTCTCGTCTACATTCCACTCTCATCTCTTTTTCATCCTCTCATCTCCACTTTCCTCCTTCTCTCTAACTGGCTATTTTTTGTCCTTCCTCTGCCATCAGACTAGCCTTCTCGTTCAAGAAGGAGGAGGAGAGAGAGGGGGAGGAAACCGCGACGCGACCGCATTGCTTCCCTCCTCCTCCCTTCCTTCTCCCGCCTTTTCCCCAGTCATTCTCACTCAGTTCATTCCTTCTTCGATGGTGATCTCTTCCTTCCCATCCTTAGTCTACATCTACCGTATCCCTCATTCCCTACCGTACTTCTCCCCCTTTCTCTGATCTCAATCGGGAGTTCCGGTTTCGTTGGTGTCTATCTCTACAGAAGGTTGAAATGACACCAAAGCGAAACCGCAATTCCCCTTGAGTAAATGGAGTTGAGTCCCTTCCCTTCCCTTGCCCCTTCTCATGAAATGTATCGAGGGAGTTAGAGGGGGAATAATTGATTATCATTACAGGAATTGACAACATCGAATATCCGTCTCATTCCTGGTCACATTGTGAGTATCAAAGCGGATATTGCAGATAGAGAATGGGAGAATGCTGGACAAATTGTGAAGAACGCTTTGCTTCTTCAGGTAATTTATTCATTTATCCAGAAGAGAAAGAGGGTGTTTCGAAGAGGTTATCTGGTATTTTTCTGGGACGGGATGATACATTTATGGTTAGGTATTTACGTTTCTCACTTTCAATGTCAATACTTGAACATGGTTTATCACTAGTAACATTCCTTCCTTTCTCTGCAATTCTTCCTCTTCTCCCAATGGCCAAAGAACGTGAAACTTGAACCGAAACTGAAAAGTACGCACGTATTTAACTTCCTCGAGATAACAGCCAATCTGTTGATGGTTGATGGTTGATCTTTGATCTCTTCCTCGATAGTAGGAATGGAATGAATCATTATTCTGTCTGTTTCTTCCCTTCGAGAGCTTCTTTCTTTCTATTGGCGTCATTTATGACTAAAAGAAGGATGGAAAGAAGGGAATCACTGATTTGTCATCCTAAGAAGAGAAAAGAGGAGAAGGGAAGATGGAAATCGATTAGAAAGAGAGAAATGAAGACTCAATCTTAAAAAATCTCATGGAGATGATATGAAGAGAGAAGATAAATTGAATGATACGACAGAGAAAGAAAGAATTCCCTTCTCTTCGTCTCGTCTATTCTATAGAAGAGGAAGAATAGAGAAGAGAAGTACATTTGAATGATTGAGAGGGGGAGGAATGAATAGAGTAGAGGTAGTCATCATATTTGTCTATTCCCTCATAATCATTCATATCCAATCTCTCTTCACTCAATGGGCGGAGTCTCTTCTTTCTCTTCACTCCTTCTCTCTTCTTCTTCTCTTCATTCCAATATACTCAGTCTCTAGTCCTCTGCCCTCTTCTCTTCAGGAAGTTACTTCTAATGAACACGTTGAATCGATAGTCCACTCTCTTATTCCTTCTTCTTCTTCCTTCTCCTCAACGGAAGAATTCACCTGATATGACACCTGATGCAGAATTGTTGTGAAAAAAAATATGCAGAAATGCAGAATGCAGAACAGAAATGATTCCCGTGTTCATCTCTCGTCGTGAGCGGTTCGCTCCCCCTCTCTCTCTACGAATGATTCCGCCGCCGCCTTCCCTGGCGACTCAGGAGTCCATCGATCACCTAACGAAGTTAGTCGAATCGCTGCATGTCAAGCTTGACAAACTACTCGTCTCTCCTACCGTATCATCTAAGCCTACTGTAGTGACTTCACCCTCTGAACCTTCCAATTCCACATACGCGTCCATTGTCCGCGCACTCTCCGAAGCAGAGAAGATCAAGGCTAAGTCACAACGTGCGGTATTGGTTGGATCATGTGAGAAGTCAACCCCTGAGGAGACTCTGAAGAATGACGAGGAGGTACTCAAATCCATTATCGAATGCACTCAGGACAAAGAACTGAAAGAGGCGTATATTTCCGGCTCGATCACCCATGCACGGTTCCCTGCAAACAAGGAACCCGGCAAGAGAATCGTAAAATACAATCTCCCCTCCACTAAGCTTCGTGACAAATTATTGGCTGGCATTCGCACAATTGGTAAACCCGCATCATTCGAACAATCGATGTATCTCCGTCGTGATCTTATGCCCACGGAACTTCAACAAGAGAGAAACGCCCGTGATGAAGCCCGCAAGCGAAATATTTCATCTGGATGCCTCAAATGGGGAGTACGTGATTGTGAGATCATTCAGTTTCGCGGTCCCACCTTCCGCCCTCTACCGAATGGATATAACAAGCCAATTGAATCCAATATTGTGAATGAGAATAGATCTGATAGTACTATTTCAAATCAGCAATCCAAATCTATTAATAAGCAATCTACTATTATCGATAAATCAAAGGCAAGTAAACTCGCAACGATTCCTGAGGAGAAACATAATACTGTCAATGCAACTTCGATCAGCGACAATGTGACGACTCGGAAGAAAGACGATCGATCCCCTACTATTGCCCCCTCTCTCTCTTCTACAGGTGCAGGTGGTTCGACGGTGAAGGAGGAACGGGCATTATCTTCTCAATAGGGATTGTGTGGCAGTCCTGTAAGTCCCCGCCCTACCAGCCCACTTTCTTATTGTGTCCCAAATTACGGTACCCCATCATCTAATCAAAACATTTCCCTATTTTTTGCTAATTCCCGGAGCGTTCGCAATGTTATAGATACCGTATGCTTTCTCATCAAACAGCGCAGTTCTGATATTTTCGCTCTGACAGAAACATGGCTTACTGATAACGATTGTGATGCGTTTTTGTTGAGAGGAATGACTGAATACTTTGTTTTCCGCGCCGATCGAGTTGATTCAAGAGGTGGCGGTGTTCTAATCTATGCTCATTCTCGAATGCTCCCAATCCCTGTCTCATCCCTTGTCATTCCTGGTTACGAGTGTGTTGCAATAGACATATTTTCGAGCTCCTCCACTAAAGCACACAACTGTATCAGAATAATCACTGTTTACCGCGCTCCGAACTCTCCCGCTTCCGAAACATCAATTTTTATTGACTACCTCACTCAAGTTACCAGTTGCGCACACCCTTCCATTATTATTGGTGACTTTAACTACCCGAACATTGACTGGTACACTTATTCTTCCCCTACCTCTTCGGTGGCCCCTTTCCTCGACTTCGTTAACACTAAAGCACTTAACCAGTTTGTAGACTTCCCTACCCGAGGTAAAAACATTCTAGATCTGGTGTTATGTGATTCGCCTATTATCAGATCAGTAAAGCCTGACATCCCTCTTTCCGACCACGTAGGAATTACTGTAACTGTCTCTTTCGAAACCGCCGTTAAACTGCCCCCTACTGCGCCAACTAGGAACTTCTCCCTAGCAAATTGGGATTTTATTAACGCACAAATCGCATGCCATGATTGGACACGGGCGCTTTCAAATAAAACTGCGACAGAAGCATACTGCTACTTCAGTAATTTTTTGAACTCTCTGTTAGATGCCTTCGTTCCATTGAAACCTTCTAAATCGTCCTCTGGTTTCCCCAAGTTCCTCGGTATCCTTCACGACCGATTACAACGTTTGCATAGTGTAGCTCCCAACTCCGACGCTACCCATTCTCTGCGAGCTAGGTTTAATAAAGCGCTAAAAACATTTGAAATAAACCGAGAGAACAATGCGATTAACTCTGGAAACGCTAACCTTTTCTTCCAATACTGCAAAACCCGTTTTAAACCTAGCACCTCTTCCCTTCCCGGCATAGTTGATTGTAGTGGTGCAGTCTTGCTTACCGACCAAGACAAGGCAACTGCCTTCTCTAAGTTCTTTTCTAAAGTGCAAACGCCACCAATGATCTCACCCCTTCCTCGATCACTCCCCTCTAATTCCTCATTTGACATTCCCTACATCTCTATTGAACAAGCTCTTTCTGCCATCTCCCAATTAGTGCCTAAAGTTAACGGATCTCCCGATAGAATTCCAAACCTTGTTTACACTAAATGCAAACTGACTATCGCAGTTCCCCTTTCTCTCATCTTTAACATCTCACTTTCCTCTTGTATTGCTCCTTCTCAGTGGAAAATTGCGCATGTAAAACCCATACCTAAAAAAGCCGGGAATGCTAACATCTCTAACCACCGCCCTATTTCACTTACCGTAACCGCCTCAAAACTTTTTGAGAAAATCGTTATAAACGAACTGGTATCTTACTTAGATGACAACTCCCTTCTTGATCCGCGCCAAGCGGGATTTAGGAAACATCGTAGCACTACTTCCTCCCTTTGCGAAACCGCCGCGTTTTACACGAGGGCATTAAGCTCGCAGAAGTCTGTTGATACCATATTTTTCGACTATCAGAAAGCGTTTGACTCTATTGACCTGCGACTTCTATTGCACAAAATGTCTACGCTAGGCGTCTCAAACCACCTTGTAGCTTGGCTAGAATCATACCTTTTGGGAAGATCGCAGCGCGTATTTATTGGTAGCTTTCTCTCTCCCCCTTCCCCTATCAGATCAGGCGTTCCACAAGGTTCTGCTATCGGCCCTTTACTTTTTATCATTTACATTAATGACTTGGGTAAAAGCATCCCCCCTACTGTGAACTATAACATTTTTGCCGACGATTTGAAGATCTATGCTCTAGTACCAGAACACAGCAGTGACCTCCAAAAGGCTATAGAGAGTATAGAATCATGGACTTCTCAGTGGAACATGACCTTAAGCGCTCCGAAATGTGCTGTCTTGCATCTAGGCCGTCTTAAAACACGATCGAAATATATTCTTAACGGCAGTGTTATTTCTTCGAAAAATGAAATTCGCGACCTTGGTGTTTTCTTCAACAGTAAAGTCCATTTTGAACATCATATTGATCAGATAACGCGCAAAGCCAGATCTATGTGTAACCTCATGCTTCGTTCATTTCTCACTACCTCTTCCGACGTACTCCTTAAAGCCTACAAAATTTACATCCGCCCCCTTCTAGAGTCGTCCACAGTCATTTGGAACCCCACTGCCATAGGTCTTGTAAATAAGTTAGAATCAGTACAGCGTGAATTTACAAGGCGCATATTTTGGCGATCCCACTTGCCTCACTCCTCTTATCCACAGCGCCTTGAGCACTTTAAGTTAGAGACACTGGAATATCGACGTGCGTTAAATGACATGTACTTTCTCTTTGATTCTATGCATGGATTTGTACACCTAGACACCTCTAATCTATACTCAATCGCTCCTCTCTCTCGTACTCTCCGTTCCTCTCATAGATTGCGTCTCTCAATCCCTTTTCTCATGCCATCATCGTTCTCATCTTTTGCTACACGATCGCTAACGCTCTGGAATTCCCTTTCTAACCCAGTAGTTAACCTGCCCCGCATACCTTACCGTAATCATATACGACGAACCCCTTCACTTATCCTCCCTGTCTCCCAAATTAAATTGTAAACACGGACTGCCACAAAACCCCACCCCCAAAAGCTCGCCTGAGCCCGAATACCACCTGTTGCCTCCATTCCGCCCTAAATGCACATTGTCTATGTGGTGAATAAAGAATAAGAATAAGAATAAGAATAAGAATGATATTTTCTCTATGTAGAATATCCTTTGCTCGGTGGCATATCAGGAGATTCTTCCCTTTCTAATTCCTCTCTTCATTCTCTCTTATCTCCCCCTGTCTTCAGTATAAAATGACCATGGTTACATTCCATCGAATTCAACGGTTTCGATGGATTCCTCCATAGTCGCCATCCCTCCCACTTCAAAGATACCTTCCTGATATGACACCATATGGCTATTTCGAGTGTTCTTCTCATCTCTAGATCTCCATTGGTGTCATTCCAGTAAATATCTTCCCATTCCCATTCCCATTCTGAATCAATAGAAATAAGTGCTGAGAAAGGGGAAGAGGATGGTAATCCCTTTCCCTTCTCTGAGAAAGAAAAGAAACTGCTTGTGAATGAGACGAAGAAATGGCATCTGGTACCAGAGAAAAGAAGGATTGGGGGGGGAAGAGAAGGGGAAAGGGGAATGAACACTGCAACAAAGAACTGGGAGATAGGAAGATGGGATGGGCTGAGGTACTTTCTCATATAGAAGAAAGAGTCATTACTAGAGAAGAAGAGATGGATAATTGAAGAGTGTAAGAGAAATGGAAGAGATCGAAGATCAATTTGAGTCCATTGGGTAAATGAAACTGGGGATTAGGGGTCAATGGAGACATCAATGATGAAAAGAAGAAAGGGACTGATTAGATAAAGAAGATGATTATCAGTGATAAGAATTGATTACAGGAAGACTCAGTTTATCTTCTCTTTCTCAAGACAGTTCATTCAATTGTGTACAAGGGAAGTGAGGTAAGAACAGAGAAGGAGGAGAAGGAGGAGGAAATGAATGATAAAGGGACACAGTGAATGAAACTGATTCGAATTGGATAATCGTATTAGGGGTGTTCCGGTGAGAGAGATCAGAAATAACATCAAATTCTATTACAACCTTGACTGATCAGCGGCAGAACAAAATAAATGAGGCTCATGTCGAATTGTATCTATCTATGTATCCAGCACTTTGAGATTAGATCCGTAATCAAGATCTTTATTAGATCGAAGAGGCAACTGGTGCTCTCTCTGCTCATTTCGATAAAGTAGAGAAGGGAAATGGCCCTCTCGCATTCAGTTATGCACAATTCTTCACGAGAATTGCATTGAAGAATGGAAGTGTCACGAAATTGGCGAGGTAAGAAAGGGGAAATTCTGCTGTTTCGACATTGCGAACAATCATTCAATCGAATAAATAAACGATTATGAAGTAAATAATGAATGAATGAATTGTTCATTGAGGAAAATGCTTGAGAAGGCAATCGTCGTTTCTCCCTCTCTCACTGAATATTCTGTACTCGCATTCCGATTATTCGTTGCTCTCGGAGATGAAAAAGAAGCAACAAATAGAGCTAAGCAACTGGTCAAAACGGAGAGTGATGACCCCTATGCACTTCTCTCAATGGTAGATCACTCTTCAAGATGATCTTTGATCTTTAAGTATTCAGGTAATCTGTAGTTTGATGGCTGGAAACATTCGAGATGCCCAATCACATCTGTCATTTGTAAAGGAAGCTCACGCTAAGATCAAGAAGAGTCCGGTAGGGAGAAGATGAAGAAAGGCATGGGAAGAATAGGTGCATTCAGTTATTCCACTTTCTCGATGCAGTTTGTGCTCGATATTCCCCCAATGGATCATTCGATTCTTTCTTCGCTGCATCGAAAACAGCTATTGAAGAACAATTTGCCACTGTTCAGGTAAAAAGAAGGGAGAGAAGGTTGTGATCTATCGCATTTAGGGAGTAGCCTATGGTATCGATGGAATATTCACTCTCGACGTCGACTTCCTCGTTGGAATCGTGTATCAGATGATGGATTTCGCCCCAATCTCAGTAAGTGAATCGAAGGAGAACAAGGGAAATCACCTTCCATTGCAGCCTGTGAAAGGGAATGATCCCATTCTGAAGGAAGTAGAGAGAGTTCTCACGAGTATCAATGAATACTGTCCTGGTCAGTCACCTCTTCTCGAAGAGGAGATTGATCTTTGATCTCTGCAGGTCTCCCCGATGTAAACTATCTGCTCGCTCGAGTCAAGTGGCTTCTTGGTCAGACTGAGATCGCAGAGAGATTAGTGGAAGAATTGGCAAGAGGAACCGATGCTACGGCTGAAGTTTTCCTATTGAAAGCACAGGTGGGAGAAGAGATGAATAATGGAGAAGAGAAGGGAAGGAATTATAGATCAAGATAGAGAAGGGAAGAATCGATGAGGCAGAATCAGCATTGGATACTGGACTGTCACAGTCGTTCGCTGTTAGAGACTCACCACTATTCCATCTGATTAAAGTGAAAGTACAGAAGGTATGGAGATAGAGAAGAAGAAATGAAGCTAAGGAAGTGATTTCAGAAGAGAAACGACCATGAAAGAGCAGTGGAAGCAGTGAGGAAAGTGATTGGAGGAGAGACGAAGAATGGTGAGGAGAAGGGAAGAAGGGAGGAAGGGAGGAAGGGAGGAAGGGAGGAAGGGAGGAAGGGAGGAAGGGAGGAAGGGAGGAAGGGAAGAAGGGAGGAAGGGAGGAAGGGAAGAAGGGAAGAAGGGAAGAAGGGAGGAAGGGAAGAAGGGAGGAAGGGAAGAAGGGAGGAAGGGAGGAAGGGAAGAAGGGAGGAAGGGAGGAAGGGAGGAAGGGAGGAAGGGAGGAAGGGAGGAAGGGAGGAAGGGAGGAAGGGAAGAAGGGAGGAAGGGAGGAAGGGAGGAAGGGAAGAAGGGAGGAAGGGAAGAAGGGAGGAAGGGAAGAAGGGAGGAAGGGAGGAAGGGAGGAAGGGAGGAAGGGAGGAAGGGAGGAAGGGAAGAAGAGAGGAAGGGAGGAAGGGAGGAAGGGAGGAAGGGAGGAAGGGAGGAAGGGAGGAAGGGAGGAAGGGAGAAAGGGAGGAAGGGAGGAAGGGAGGAAGGGAGGAAGGGAGGAAGGGAGGAAGGGAGGAAGGGAGGAAGGGAGGAAGGGAGGAAGGGAGGAAGGGAGAAAGGGAGGAAGGGAGGAAGGGAAGAAGGGAAGAAGGGAAGAAGGGAAGAAGGGAAGAAGGGAAGAAGGGAAGAAGGGAAGAAGGGAAGAAGGGAAGAAGGGAGGGAGAGAGCCTTTCAGTGGGGTCGAATCTGCTTGCGAGAAGAGAAAAGGACGAAGGCCATCGCATTTCACTCTATCTAGAACTAATCGATAGTCTCCAGACATTGGGAAGAACGGTAGGAAAGGGAATATCGATTGGTCTACAGTATCTATTCAGAGGGAGGCTGATACGGTAATGTCCGAAGCACTCAATCGATGGAAGGGAACGGAACAAGAAGAACAACTAATCATTATGAACGCACAATTACACGTTGGGAAGGGAGATGCAGATGCTGCCCTGGCCATTCTATCGACTGTGAGTCCCGAATGGAAGAAGGAGAGTACGAAAATCAATTGATTGACAGGTCAAAACGAATCAATCGAATTACCAAGCAGCGAGAATGAAAATGGCGGAAATTTATTTGGAAGAGAAGAAGGACAAGACAATGTTTACTAAAATGTTCAAGTAGGTTGAGAGAATGGATTATTAATTTATTGATTGATTGGTAGGGAATTGATGATGAATGACACGACTCCGGCCACTTATGCCCTTCTTGGAGATGCGTATATGAGTGTGCAGAATGTAAGATAAGGAGGGGTATCTCCGATGAACATACAGATTAATTCAGCCAAAACAAGCGATCGAAGTGTATGAGAAGGCATTGAAAGCCAATCCGAAAGACCATGCTCTGGCTGAGAAGATTGGAGAAGCTTATGTACAATGTCATTTATACACAAAGGTTGATAAGGGAAGGGAAAGAAGAGGAAGAGAAAGATATTACAGGCAGTGAACTACTATGAAGCTGCTGTCAAATCAGGAAGAGATTCAACTATGAGAACAAAATTGGCCAATCTACTCTATAAAATGGGGAATTATGAAAAGTGTGAAAGAGTTTTGATGGATCCATTGAATAAGGAGACGAATGCCACTGGTGAGAAAAAAGAGAGAATTAGAGTGATAATAGAGAGAATTATTCAGAAGTTGCATCGCATGCTTATGTTCAGTATTATCTTCTATTGGCTAAAGTTCATCATGAGAAGGGACAATTCGAAAAAGTGAATGAGGATTTGACTGCGGTGAGAGAGAAAAGGAATGACTATGAGGTGAAGAGAATATTACAGGCGAAGAAAATTCAGCTGAAATTAATGCACAAAAACCATGAAGGTTCGGTTGGATTGCAGTTGAAGAAAGAATGCGCGAAGTTAGGAGTTCATTCTAAGAGTCAGATAACAATGAATACTTGAGGATTTGCTGTCAAATAGCAGAAATGCACCATCTAAGCAGAAATGTGATTAAGACAATCGAAGCATACAAAGAGGCATTAGTACACAATGATGCTGATATTAAAGTGAGAAGATAGAAGAAAGAAATAGGGAAATATTCTATTCAGATCCATCTCGCATTGGCACAAACTTATCTTAGTTCAGGAAGACATGATTTGTGTCATAAACAATGTCAGGTAAAGAGAAAGCAAACACATTTTTTTAAAGTTCAATGAATGCAGGTGATCACAAACATCGATAAGAACAATATCGAGGCAATTTTGGTGAGATTCCTTTATTGATCCGTTCAATTGAATCTGTTTTATGTAGATGGCAGCAGATATTAAATATTCTCGGAGTGAATTGGCTGAAGCCATGATTCGATTCGATAAAGTCCTTGAACAATTACCAAGTGAGGAAATGTAATCAATTATTCTTCAGTTTGAACTAATTCAGATAATTATCACGCTCTTTCTCGATTCATCGAATTATCATGGAGAGAAGGAACTATTGTGAATGCAGATGTAATCTGTCCCTCATCTCATTGTATATATCGATCCATTCATTTCAGAATCGACTCCGCAATGCGATGATCAATAATCCGAGAGCTACCGTAGATCCAGGGTATAACTACTGTAAGGGAATCCATGAATGGTATGGAGGTATAGATGCGAGAAGGTGTAAGGAAGTTATTCAGGTACTCTGGTAATATGAACAATGCTCTTCAATGTTTTAATCGTGCTCGAAAGGATCTTGAATGGGGAGAGAAAGCTATCTATAATATCGTCGAAGTTCTTCTTAATCCAGAGAACGATATCGTCGGTGTATCGAATAATGAAGATGATTCAGAGTAAGAGAATTCCCTATAGCATTTGGTCATATCTGAATATGAGATCTATTACGATACACATCAAAAAATGCATTTACCTATTGGCATAAATTACACTGCCTGAAAAGGTGTTATAAATGCATAACCTTTCGAATCTTCACTGATCCTTTCTGAAAAAAATCCCTTCTGGTTATGATTTTCCTCCCTGAATAGAGTTGAAAGATTTAGTATGTGTGCTCGAAGAATACTTGTTCGAATGTCGTCATTTCTCCCCTGTGGCTTTCCTTCCATCATCATCAATTCAGGGAAAGCACTAATTCTACCACTGCAGCAAGATTTCTTGGAGAATTGAGAGCAGATAATGCACCTGATTCCAAGTGAGAATAGATTATGATGAGAATGGAAGATTAACGATCAATTTGAGATATGCATTACACACAACAATGATAATGATGGCATCGGGAGAGAAGCAGAAGGTTCAAGAAGCACTTGAGAAATTCCTTATGATGGCATTAGAAAAAGATCCAGGAGGAGTAAGAAATAGAGGAATGAAGAGGGAAGAGAATTGCCTGTTCAGGATAAAGTTCGTAATGTGGGTGCAGTTCTTGGATCGGCGAGGGCTTATGTTGCACTCAAATTGGTTCCTAAAGCGAAACAATTACTGAAGAGAGTGATGGACTTCCCTTGGACACTTACTGATGCTGAACATTTGGAGATGTGTACGTTGAAAGGAGAAGAAGGGGGGGGGGATAGAAGAGGATTGCAGGTTGGCTACTACTCGCTGAGATTTATACGAATCAAACGAAGCCAGAACAGGCTAAAGTACTCATTATGAAAGTGATCCATGTGAATAAGGTGAGGAAGAGAAGATGAAGAGGAAGGAGTGACGATTCGATTGCAGAGCAGTATAAAGGCATACGAATTGATGGCTTATTTATTCGAGAAAGATGGGAAATGGACCGATGCAGTGTACAATTATGAGAAGGCATGGGGATTTGGTCGAGAGAGAAATCCAGTGATTGGTGAGAAGAAAATGGAGATGAAGATGAGATAAATGAGCAATTGCAGGTTACAAATTGGCATTCAACATGCTCAAAGCTAAGAAGAATTTTGATTGCATTATTGTGAGTATCATACTCTTTGAATCTATCTTCATGGATGTTAGATGAGACATTCAGATAGCCACTCAGAGTGGCTTCCCTAATAAAACAATAAACAGCTAATCAAATCAATCTTCATTTGTCACTTGAAAAATTTCAGGTGTGTCAGAAAGTTCTGAGTCAGTTTCCAACTTACCCGAAAATCAGAAAGGAATTGATGGAGAAAGCTCGAATGAACATACGGACATGATCGAAAAATATTCTCGATTCTTCCGCTGTTCTGATAAAAATCTTTAATTAAACTGTCTTTTACTATTCTTCTATAACTTACTATGAATATATTTCAAATCTGCAAAAGTTTGAATTCAACTGCAGACTGAAGTGTTGAAGAGTTTTTTTTTATCTGAGAACTTCGGAACATTGAGAATGCGCCTCAAGATCACTGAAAATTATTTCACCTGTCTAGATACAAAGTTTATGTTTTTTCGAGTTAATATCTCACCTGTATTGAGATTATTTGATTATTTCAGTAATTCCGAAAAAAATCTCAATTATCCCATGTAGAATAAATCGATAATTTATCTAACTTGCCCTGTGGCACACCTCAACTTTATCATTTCGAACATTTGGGGAAGGGATCCGTTCTTTCTCGTCGATAATTTTCTAAAATGAGTCTTACCCCCTATTCATGATGATAAAGGAATGCCTGCGGGTAGAAATTGACCAAATAATTAAAATAGCCAGTTATGAATAATCGGATGTCGCCGCGGCTACGGTATTTAAGAGCGTGTGCTCACAGTGGTCCCCTCAGGAAATCCCTTCGCCCTCACTCCTCTCTCTCCATTCTCACCACCTCTGACTCCGCCCATATTGGCGTTCAAATTGGAGTTCATTAGTTAATTCATTATTACCTTAACCATTCAACGTATTCGGTCGGTCTTCCTCTCTTTCCCTCCCATTATTTACTCTCCCTGACCAAGCTTGATATTTAAATTTAAATTTTGAAATTTTAAATGGACCTCTACCTGACTCCTCCCAGATTCGCTTTCTTGGGTTGCCTTAGCAATCCTTCCTTACCCCGTCCCCTATCTATCGTCACCCTTCTTGAATCGATCCTTCCATTCCCCTTCCTCCTCCCTCCTCTCTTATGGGAGACAAGGAACTAGCCACGTGAGATTTCACAACTGTCGTGTTCGCACTTCACTTCCACCTGATTCCATTGCTTCGCCTTATCGATTATCGCCCATTCGTTGCTATGCTTACCATTTAACAATATTGCGCGATGGTAATGGCTCTTTAGGTTAAGGATGGCTCAGAACAAGAAAAGAAATTCGACGATCGATGAGATCTGGCAAGATCTGGAGACTGGACTCGGACACATCTACAGGAAGGAACCCATGATTCCCACCAGATACATGCAATTGTACACGTGAGCCATTTCATTCTCAGTAATTGGGTAGTTCCATTCCCATCTAATCCCTCGGTTAACTCTTCGTTTATTCAGATACGTCTATGACTTCTGCACTGCAGTCTCCGTTCACGTGGGAGCATCAGTTTCACAGCCGCCCCAGAGAAATCTCATTAGAGTGAATAACAAGAAGGTTATTATAAATTACTAATATCCCCTCCTTTCTCTAATCGACTTTTCTTCCTCGTAAATGACGTCTTTCTCGTATCATTCTTCTTATGACGTCATTCTTTCAGAGCAATAATCTACAGAACGAAACGGATTTCGTTGGATCCGAGCTGTACAACAAGCTCTCTGCCTTCATAAGAGCACACATCGAGAGCATTCTCTTGGTTTGTTAATTTTTATTATTTAGTAATGTTAATTTCTTTATATAAGATGACACTGTTGAAATGCTATGACACTCATATTCTTGATAATCTCCACTCCTTCCCCCCTCATACTTATTCTCGTACTTCAATATCACGGGTTTCCTGTAAGAGTGCAGGAATGCCTGCTACAAAAAAAATTTTTGTCTCCTATCTTTTTGATATTTTGTACATAGATACCCTTAGGGGTAAGTAAAAGAAAAATTTTGGTCATTTGATAAAATTTGCAAAATTATCAATTTTATCATTAAATGGTCATAACTTCGTCAGTTTTTGAGCTACAGCGCCCAATTTTTGCACAGAGCTTCATTTTTGCGAGGTCTACATAAAGTTCTTTGATACCCATCGCTTCCGACAAATATTTTCGCGGATAAACTCGGAGAAGTGATAATAAAGTGATAAAAGTGAGCTTTTCTCGAAAATGTCGGGTAATACCCATTATCGGGAATATCAAAAATGGATTCTACGCCCCAGAATACGTATCACCTAATTCTTTGTTCCCCATATCATTTGCATGTAATTGCTGCACTGTCGTATGGTTCCCGGACTTGGAAAAAATCAACGATTTTCCGAAAAATGATCACAACTGAAAAATGGTAAACCCTAGTGAAAAAACGAATAATAAGTTAATTATGCAGCTCTCTAAGAGCTATCAGGCTGGTGCAAAAGTTTCTTCCCAAATTTAGCAAGATAGTTTCTGACCTGCCCCTTCCTTATTCTTTGACCATTCAAGTCATGGTTTTTCACAATAAATGACCACTTGAATACTATATAATTCCATCATGATAGAATCCCTGTATGATGACTGAGGCCGATACGACATCAAATCAAAGTCAAAGCAGTGCTAATTTTTTCTCACTTTTTATCGAACTAGTGTTCCATGGAGAATTGAGATATCCTCAAATCTTAACCATTGGCACACAGTGCATCTATAATATGTCCCAATACATGTGTAGCAGCAACTCTATCACAACTGGCCTTCGAATAATACCCACACTTTCAAAAGGGAGGGCAGCACAAAAACCCACGATTTTTGAAAATCTTGTACTAAATTTGTCTCGATAGACCATGAGATTGAAAGTGTGGTGCAAATCAAAGTAGTAACTCTGTTATGTTTACATTATTGTTTTGGGGACTATTGAAAAACTCAATCTCAAGATAATTTTTTCGAAAGTTGTTTGCCGAAATCCGACGATCGAAATCGCCACTTTTAGCGATCCAGCATTTCGAATGATTTTCATAAGCCTGATCTTTCACTGTCATGTAACCCTGTAACCCTTCCCCAATATCTCTAAAATTGGAGAGAACTCAAGGATCACTTGTTTCGAAAATACAGCGATGTGAATGAACATACTCAAAATGTCACATTTTCGATGATTTTTGTTTCCGATTTTTTTCCTCACGCACTGAGCAGCTGTGAGCCAATTCAAATGTATGGTTATAGTACTCGTACCCATACCTAGTTCCAGTCTTAAGGGAATTTGGGAGCGATTAAGTACAAGAGCAATACATTCGAAAAAGCCTTGGGAAGAAACTTATGCACCAACCTAATACTTATTTCTTATTTGAAATTCTTTCTACGACCACGTTGAGCGGAGTTATGATAATTTTTTCGAAAATCGCTGATTTTTTTCCAAGTCCTGGAACCATACGACAGTGCAACCGTTACCTACCAGAGTTATGACCAACGATTAACTAGGTCATACGTATACGAGGGTGTAGAATCCATTTCTGAAGTTTTCGAGATGTGGTAGTAGAGACATTTTTCGAGAAAAACTCACTTTTATCACTTTATTATCACTTCTCCGAGTTTATATGCGAAAATATCTGTCGGAAGCGATGGTTATAAAAGAACTTTATGTAGACCTCGCAAAAATGAAGCTCTGTGCAAAAATTGGGCGCTGTAGCTCAAAAACTGACGAAGTTATGACCATTTAATGATAAAATTGATAATTTTGCAAATTTTATCAAATGACCAAAATTTTTCTTTTACTTACCCCTAAGGGTATCTATGTACAAAATATCAAAAAGATAGGAGACAAAAATGTTTTTTTGTAGCAAAGAGGGTCCATTTTCCTACACTTTTACAGGAAACCCGTGATATTATCAATTTCAGCAGTGCAAATCTCTGAATGGTGAGGATCTTCTCCGTTATTTCGTGACGCAGTGGGATCAATTCAGATTTTGCTCAAAGGTGAAAAACTGCTTTGAGATCTCTTTCAATTTAGGAGTTTTGTTTTATGTTAATAATATAACGATTTTAGGTAGTTGATGGCATCTTCGCATATCTCAATCGTCACTGGATAAAGAGAGAACTTGAGAATGGAAACACTAACATACACGTCATTTACACGGTATGTCTTTTGTCTTATTTTATTTATTGTTTTCTATAATATGATACTAATAATATTAAACAATAGTTATTACAATTATGCTATTTGAGTTGGCCCTTGTTACGTGGAAGCACATTCTTCGTGATCACATGGCTAATAACATCACTGCTGGAGTTCTCGATTTAATCGAACAAGAGAGACAGGGAGTAGCTATCACTTCATCACTCATCAAGGGAGTCGTCGATTGCTTCGGTTAGTCTATCCCCCCTCCCCCTCCTCCCCTTTCTCCTGAGGGAACACTCTAATCTCTCCTCTTTCAGTTGAATTGGGAATCGATGAAGTTGTTGACTCGACGAGTCCCGAAACGGCGAAGGTTGTCAATCCCAAACTGAGAGTGTACAAGTGAGTATCACATTTCATTCCTTCCTTCATTGACAATGGGCAGTATAATTCAACTTTTTCCTTCTTCAGGAAGATGTTCGAGGATAAATTCATCGTAGCAACGGAGAACTTCTACACGAATGAGGCTGCGACCTTCCTCCAGAGTAACTCTATCACTGAGTACATGAAGAGGGTACGATACACATATTATTATATTTTTTTTTAAATTTATTACAATGTGGTTTATTTAGGTGGAGCGTCGATTGAACGAAGAGAAGGACAGATGTGAGATGTATCTCAATCGATCGTCTCTTACTCCTCTTGCTCGCAAATGTGAAGAGGTGAGAAATGTTTCATTCTTAGTCCAATTACTCATTTATTGTTCTCTTTTCTATGGCTGTTTATTACAGGTTCTCATCTCGAAGCAGCTGGAACTCTTCCAGAATGAATTCTGCTCTCTCCTGGAGAATCACAGAGACGAGGTACGGTATCTATTTGCCAAACTATTTGCTGTAATCAGAGAAATGATTAAATATTACTATGCAATGTTCTCTCGAATGGTAATCAATATAGATGTAATTAAGGATCTTGGTCGTATGTACATGCTGTGTGAGCGAGTGGAGGGAGGTCTGGATGAACTGAGAAAGGCTCTCGAGGAACATATTAGAAAGCAGGGATTGAATGCACTTGAGAAGGTTAAGGACCAGGCACACAATGTAAGTTCATTTACACATTAATTACATGATATTTTGGATTCAGATGGAATAAAATATTGACAATAGACAATTAACTAATTGTGGTAATTTGAGGATCCAAAGTGCTTCGTGCAAACTCTTCTGGAGGTTCACAATCGATATTCGAATCTTGTGAGTGGCGCCTTCCAGAATGAGAGTGGATTCGTCCAGGCACTCGATAAGGCCGCCACCATATTCATCAACAAGTGAGTTTATTTCAATTCACTAAATGTTCCCTAGTACGGTCACACTAGAAGACGAGGTTGCTATTAGTAGGATGTTTCAACTCAGATTAGTAATTAGACCAATGCTCACAATCAGTGGTAAGGGAGCTATAATTACGATTCGTAATAATTGAGTACGCTTGTGTAATTGAGCTTGAGAGCAGTGTGATTTTTATCATAGTCATACTAGGAGATCTTCTTCCTTAGATTGAACTGAAGTTTGGATATAAAATTATTCATATCAGGAACTGCATTACTCATGCCGAGGGTTCGAATGCCGTGAGCAGTTCCAAATGTCCCGATATGCTGGCCAGATATTGTGATTCCATTCTGAGAAAGAGTGCGAAGAACAGTGAAGATACTGAGATGGAGGAACAACTCAATCAAGTGGTAAGTCATCCCTTCCCATTCATTATGAGTGCAATGACTGATTCCTTCCCTCCTTCAGATGGTCATCTTCAAGTACATCGAAGACAAGGACGTCTTCCAACGATTCTACACGAAGAAATTCGCCCATCGATTGGTTGGATCTCTATCTGCATCCGATGAAGCAGAACAGAGTATGATTGGAAAACTGAAACAGGTAAGGAGAGGGGAAGAGAAGGGAGGGAGAAGGAAGGAAAATGGACAATGAAAATGAGCATATTTACAGATGTGCGGATTCGAATACACGAGTAAGATGCAGAGAATGTTCACAGACACTGGTCTATCCAGGGTGAGTGATATACTTAGTTCTTTCATCATTAGCTTATTAGTAAAATTTACAAAATTCAAATAATCCGTTGATTTGTTCAGGAAACGACTGAGCGATTCCGTGACAAGTGCAACAACTCGAACAAGAATCTCGCTTGCGACTTCAATGTCATGGTGCTGGGAGCTAATTCATGGCCCAGTCTGGGAACCAGTGTGGCCATCAACCTTCCATTCGTTCGTTCTTTTTACTTGTTTATTTCTTTACGAACTATGGTTCTGATTTAATGATAGGAGGGGGAGTGTCAGGGAGCACAGATAATAATGATGATTCATTTCAGAAGCTGTCTACGTGTGTCTCTGAGTTCTCTGCCTTCTACAGTGAGATTCACCAGGGAAGAAAATTGACGTGGATCTTCTCACACTCAAAGGGAGAAGTCGTCTCTCAAGCATTCTCCAAGAGATACTCTTTCGTCGTAAGTGAACTATCGATTTGATTGATTAGTTTGTCTAGAGGGAACCAATTTGATATTGAGCCAGAAGGGTGCAAGGTAGGAATCAAGGGATTGATGAGTAGACGAAAGAATGGATGAGAGTACGAATGCACTATTAGAGCAAGAGGGAGATGTAAGAATGAGAGGGAAGAATAGGTGAGAGAAAAAGAGAGAAGGGAATGACGGAAGGGAGAGAGGAAGGAGGAGGAGGGGAGAGTGGACCGAACCGAATGGACAGGGAAACAGAGTCGCTCTTTGTTTATCAGGGGATGGTGGTAAGAATAAAGATGAGACGAGTAGTAAACAATTATAGGCGATGACTCCTCAAATGGCCATTCTTCTTCTCTTCAATGACACGACTGAAATGAATGGAGCGGCGATGTTGGAAGCACTACAGATTAAGAAGGAACATCTCGTCCCTCAATTGGCTTCTCTCGTTAAGGTAAGATTGTATTTGCTAGGAGGATCAGGGAGGGAGGAGGGGGGAGGCGATAGTCCATTAATCAATGAATGTATTCAGGGTGAGATTCTGAAGGTGAAGGAAGGAGATGTGGCCAATCTCGATGAGACGGTCAAGATTGAACTGAATATGGCATATACGAATAAGAAGATGAAGGTAAGTGAATGGGGATGAGTAGTTGAGATGTAGAGATGGAGTGGTCATAGGAATGGGAGATAGATGATTATTCATTGTAGGTGGATCTCACTAAATTCGTGGTTCGAAGTGAAGTGAAGCAAGAGGCAGTGGAAGTGCATCAACATGTGGAGGAGAACAGAAAGATGGTCATACAGGTATGTAACCTCTATTTATTGTTGGATATATCGTTTTTGTTAGTTCTTCGAAAAAATTGCTAGTTATAAGTCAATTCTTTAAAAAAAGAGTTTGGTATTCTTAATCCCCCTTGTTCAGGCTGCAATTGTGAGAATAATGAAGACTCGCAAGACGATGGTCCATCCTCTTCTCATGACTGAAGTCATCAATCAACTCAATCAGAGATTCAAGCCCAAGGTACTTTTTAATTTTTCATTCTATTTTTGGCTTGTTAGCTTCTCAAACGCGTTGTTCGATTCTGTTCAGTCTTATGATTGATTTTGATTTCAGATCCAAATGGTGAAGAAATGTATCGATATTCTAATCGAGAAGGAATATCTCGCACGTGTTGATGGACAGAAGGATACGTATGAATATCTCGCTTGATCACTCTCTTCCCTCTTCCCTCTCCCCTCTCCCACTCCCCCTCCCCCTCTTCCATCTCATATGATATCTGTATCATACGCGCCATTGTCAACCCCGTTCTTCTCTCTCCCGGCCCTATCCAACACTGGTCTTATTGTCTTTTGTACCTGTTCTCATCTCTTGATCGGGTCTTCCTTCCTTTCCCCTCATCTTTCCCCCATTTGAAGTACTTTTCTCCTTCTTGGGTTGGTTTCATCGAGTTCGAGACGTTTGTTTAATCATCAACTGTAAATGAGTGAACATAGTATTTAATTGTAAGCTACAATCATCTCCGACTTGATAATTCTGATCATAAATACTTATTTGTGTAGAGCATTACTTGTGTTTTGTAACTCGTGTTCCCATATTGAAATGTACAGTAAACTGCTCTCTTTCTTTCTCTCTTCTTAACTATTCCTAAATTATGCCTTCATCTTTTGTGTTTATTAATGTCTCGCTAAGCTAAGAGACTTGACGAGAGTGCTCAGTCTCAATCCATCTCCTTCTTCAATGTACGTTACGTATCTGCTACTCGATAAATGGTACTGCAGATGAAATGGATGGATGATGGGAAGACATGCAAATCGTAGGGACGATACACATATCTAAGGGAAGAGAAGGGGACAGACTGTAATAACCGATGGAATGGAAGGAATCGTCTGGTGGAGATGGAAGGGAGAATAGAGGGAACAGATGTGAGTTGAGAGAAGGAGAGGAGAGGGAGAGTGACCCCTTCTAGAAAGAGAGAGAGAGAGAAGAAGCACTTGTCGCACCTCTCACTATTGGCAAGATCAACCATCTTTTTGAGTGTCTTCAAGTACGATTCATGCTTAGAGAATCCAATGTAGTCAAAGTATCAATGTCTCTCCGTTCATTAACTATGCAGATTAGTTAATTGTGCTCTTCTCAGGAATGATTCTTCTTCCATTGGTATTTATTCCTCTCTCCCTTTGTCTTTTTCCATTTCCCCCTGAAGATGGAGATGTAAGACATCTTTATCCTCAGTCGACAATCTCCATTCTAATTGGAACTCATTCCCATCTCCTTCCTTATCTATTGGGATGGATTGAGAATATTGACTATCCTAAGAAGAGGTAATTACTCTCATTGAAGGGTTTCCATTCAACAGATTAATTCAGACTTCATCTAGACATTTATCTATCCCCCGACGCAAAGGAAGATGCGACAAACGAACAGATTCAATGGTGAGCCATTCTATTGAATGAGAAATGAAGAGGGAGAGGAGAATGACTGAATGGGAATGGAATGGTTATGAGTGAAATTGATTGAAGGTGGAAGGGACAGACCTCTTCTGTCTTCAAATCTCTCCTTATTCATGAGACTGCGAAGCTAGAAGGAAGAAGTTGGGAGGAACACACTCTTAATAATGGTAAGAGTTATATTTCGAAAGTTGGATTGAAGAATTTGTTTTAGCACGTCAAAGACAATCGTCATTTCTTCTATTGTGGAAAGCTGATGATCTACCATCGAATTCACTATTTCTCTCCAAGATATTCAACAAGGTATCGTAATCAATGAGTTCACTCTTCAATTCATTATCTCAGTCTCGACCTGTAATTTCTTCTCTTCTCCTTTCTCCGCCTTCTCATAGAGGAAAATGGAATATGGATCTATCTCCTGATCTACTCAAGATTCAAGCTGGATCTGAGATGAAAGAGGTACAAATATTCCATTCCTATGCATCGAAATAGATGAATTGGTCAGGCGAGTCGAGTTCCGTATCCAATTGTTCTCAATCTGGATAAAATGGACTCTGCTTATCTCACTTTCGAAGCAGGAAATGTTAGAGGATATGAGGGAAATGGTTAGTCTCTTCATCTAGAATTAAATAAATGAAATTCCATTCAGATTCTCCATCGGAAGTATTCGAATTCTCAGCTAAAGTAATGTCAATTCCTCTATTCGTCGATCGATCACTCGAAGTTGGATGGCATTTTGATGTAAAGTTTCCTCTAGAAGAAAGAAAGATAACGGTGAGAATGAAGAAGTGATTGAAGATGTGAACATTCTCTAATTCAGCTTCGTTATCTTCTTGCTGATCAAATCGTCGATTATTCTTCCATTTCCATTCCTCAATCGAGATTCGTACGAGCTCCTCTTCCAATGAAGAAAAAGTTCGAATTTGAGAAGTGAACTCATTTATCTTCAATCAAATTCCCTCTTTCTCCTTCAGAATTTTCATAATAAATCTTCGTCGTCGACCAGAAAGAAGAAGAATAATGGAAGGAATTTGTGATGTGATCGGAATTGATTGCGAGGTAGGAAAATCACGAATATTCTATTCTGAAGAGTCGTGGATTGAAGAATAACAATTGTGAAGAGTGACGATTTGATTTAGTTTGTGGATGCGACAGATGGTCGATCTCTTCCATCTTCATATCCCGTTACTCAATTGGATTCATTCTTCGATCCATCGACAAAAAGGAAAATGACCAATGGAGAAGTTGGATGCTTCCTTTCCCATTATCGGTGAGATTGATAGATAGAGGATAGAATAGGAAATGGATGGATTCAGAATCTGGGAGTCCGTTGTCTCTTCTGGTTTCTCTCGTGTTCTCATAGTAGAAGATGATGCTCGATTTGTGGATGGAGCATTTATGATGATTAGAGAAATGATGGAAGATATTGTGAAGAAGAGAATCGATTGGGGACTTATCTATATGGGAAGGAAGAGAACTGCTGAACATAGCAAGGTATGCTTTGATAAGAGGGATAATGGTTTCTAAGGTGAAGAGTGATGAGAAAGTATCCGAAAACGATTGAAGAGTGCTTATATTCCAGAAGGATATGTGGGTATCGGGAGTTCGTCATCTCTCTACAGTTGGATATTCCTATTGGACGGTCGGATACGCACTTTCGCTCGATGGAGCAAAGAATCTTATCAATGGAAAACCACTTGAGAAAATGGTTCCTGTTGATGAATATCTTCCCATTATGGCGGATGTTCATTCTAATCAAGAATGGATGAAGTCATTCGAGGTATAGCTAATGTACCTACTCTTATCCATCTCATTCGATCCCATTGTAGACTCGTTCACTCAAGATGTATACTATCCATCCTCTAGTCATTTATCCTCATCGATATACGAATGAGGAAGGACATCTTAGTGATACGGAAGATAGTGAGATCTATGATGAAAAGAGAAAGGATGAGCTATGATAAGTGTAGAAATAGCACACTAATCACTATGGAGACCCTTTGATTTCCCCTTCCTCCTTCCTTCTTCATACTCCTTCCATCGATCTTCCTTCCTCTCAATTACTGGATTACTCTAGTCCTATTCCATTTCCTCTCTTGTTCCCCTTTCATTTTCAATCTCTTACGAGTCTTTTTAATGCCATAATCTCAATTTTCCTTGCCTTTCTCTCAATGTTTTCTCTGTTTCACGAGTCATTGTTATCTAGATACTTCCTTGTTCAATGAATGAGTACCTTCGAAGATGTTGATGATATGATGCAAACACATGCGATTACGCTCGAGAGAATGTTTCTGCTCCTTTGTGCGAATTGTATCCATTCCTTCTTCTAGATTTCTTCCCTTTTCTGTTCCCCAATGGGGTGTCTCTTCTCACGACCAGACATCGAAACTCCCACTAGGAGGTTCAAAGTGAAGAAGTTAATTGCAACCGGAGGATTCTCTGAGGTTTATTCATTTATTAGATTGGAATGGAATGGATATATCTCCCCTTCAGGTTCATCTAGCGGAAGACATGGACAGTGGAGAGAAATTTGCAATGAAGAAGATCAAATTGGTGGAAGAAAGGGAGATGGCGAAAGTCAAATGGGAGGTGAGAAGAATACTATAGGCAAGGACTATCGATTGAATCTCTCAGATCGATATGCATCTCAAATTCGGTAGTCATGCAAACGTCGTTCCTCTGATATGTGATGCGAGACCAGAGGAACTCGAATTCTGTCTCTTCTTCCCTTTCTATTCCAATGGATCTGTAGGTAGGCCTTCCACTCTCATTTTCTCATTCAAGAGTTTTCATTCAGCTGCCTTACAAGAGAAGAATCGATCGACAAACTCGTACATTGCTCAATCCGAAGTTGGTCTTTTATCTTCCTTACCATATTCTACCGTACTCAGGTTCTCTCATGGATGGAAGGAATTAGTAGTGCTCTCAGTATGATCCATTCTCAATCATTCGCCCATAGAGATATCAAACCCCACAATATTCTTCTCACTTCCGATAGGAAGCCAATGTTGACTGATTTCGGATCGAGTGTACTGTAAGTGTGTTCCCCATACCAGTCGATCGATAATCTCTTTCTACAGTATGCCCATTCATATTGGAGATGCTCGTGAGTCTCAATTGAGAAGGGATGAAGCAGCTGAGATGTCATCTATGCCATATCGAGCCCCCGAATTATTCACTTGCGAGATCGATTCCGATCTTACGGTAGCTGTCGATATTTGGGTGAGTACCGTATCCCTCCTCCTCCTCTCCAATCCATCGATTATAGTCTCTCGCTTGTCTCTTCTACTCCTTCTGTTATTTCATTTCTCCCTTCGATTCAGTCTATGAAAAGGGCAATTCGATAGCTCTTGCAGTGCAATCTCCAAATATGATACAGTATCCCACTGAAGCACCGTAAGTTAATCTTCTCTCTCTGTACATCGTTGATCACATATTCTCTCAGATACGATGACGAAGTGGTTGATCTAATCAAGGGAATGCTCTCAGTAGAAGTTACCACTAGGCCATCCATCGATAGTGTTATAGAGAAGATTAATACTCTTGTAAATAAGAATTAGAAATAGATTATATACAGTACTAATTACTAATTATTTTCCATGTCCATTCCACAATCCCTCTGTGAGGATCTCTTAATTTTCTCGGTTGTGAACTAGTCAGTTTGTGATGCAATTCTTTGTTGTGATAACAGAAACGTAACAATGAAATATGAAATGAACCAAAAATGAACAATCAATAAATGTGATACTAGTTCCTACTAACTTATCTCTTCTGCCATTTCTTCTTAACTTCCATTCTTCTGTGTTCACCCTCTTGACTCTGTAGACTAGCCATAAGTCTCTTCGTCTTTCTCTTCCTATCTCTATCAAGGGCTGCATTCGATTGAGCCTTCTTGCTGCAAAGGAAGAACGGTAGAGGAGACGGGTAATAGAGGAAGACGATGAGGATAAGGGGATAACTAACTGTGCAATGAAAGTGTTGTCCTTTCTGATCTCTTTGATGGCTCCTCTCTTCTCTTTCTTGATCATCTTCGACATTTTCTTCCTGCAAGAGATCATTCCATCCTCATTCAATCTCATTCTCCCATCTCCACACTTTCTCCATTCTATCCTCTATCATCAACAATCCCTCAACTCACGACATAGCATCAGGTGCATTCTGTCTGCTCTTGAACTTATTCTCGGGGTCGAAATCATCGTCCCATGCCGGTTCCACCATCATCAACATACTGAAATAGGAATTTATCATTGAAAGATTTGAGAAAATGTCTTGAGATCATAAAAGTTGTGCCCAGTGAGAGATCTTCCAGTAGCAACAGGTCATTCAAAAATAAAGAGTTTATAAATCTACTCACTTCTGTTCTCCCTTCTTCCTCGATACGTGTACAATCTTCTCGTGTTCCTTACAATTGGAATTCATGGAAGAAATCAGATCGGCAATGTCCTCTTTCAAATCAGAGGGAAGATGAGAGAGGGGAATACGGGAAAGGAGAGACGAGAGAGGTCTGAATAGGCAGAAGTTTTCCACTGAAAACATCGAGAGAGTACTCACTTGAAGATGATTGAGAATGTGGTTGGATGATTGAGATAGATGAGCATGAACTTCCGAAGGAGAACAATCACTACTTTGAGAACACGAATACGATTGAGAGCAGTGTCTGCCAATCTGAAAAAAAATTATTATTAATCGTACTCATTCTAGATTTATGACTTGACTAGGTGGATAAAACAACATGAAAAGTGGTAATCAATGGTAGAAAAGATATACCCCTTCTTAGCGTGTTCAGTGAATACTTCCTCAGGGGCGATGGGAGTGACCGATCCAGAGGAAGGCTGCAATCAATCATTCATTACCATGATTACCTCCCTCCTCTTTTACTTTGTCCACTACGAGCATCTTCGAATGAGGGAATGAGACGGGGAATACAGTGGATGGAACTCGAGTTTCTCCTTCCACTGCCAGACAGAGACATCCACGAAGGAACGAGACCGCCTCGGGAATGAATCTGAATGGACAATTGGTCAAGGAACACATCACAAGTGATAAGATAAATAGATGATAGTGCATACCGATGGCTTTCATTGATGTATTCCGAGAGAGTGGATAGAAGGAATAACTGACGAGCGAGAGTAGAGAGACACACAAGAGGATACTTCACCAGTGCTCTGCAATAACATCAGTAGACATCGATCAATCATTAACTACCGTATTTTACCGTACCTCGTAGCAAGAAGAAGAGTGGGAATGCATACAGGATGCCATACATCAGAGACAGGGAAGAGAAGTGAGACAAGTCGAATAGAGGATGAAAGAGTGAATGAAGGAGGAGATGATATTCCTCCCTTCTCAATTCGACGCCATTCTGATCGAATTAGAGAACGAATACACTTCACTCCCCATTCACGATTCAACTGAAACAACAACTAGAATTAAATAAATACTAATATTAATACCTTGAGTAGTGTATGAATGGGCGAGAAGAGTGCTTCTATCCTCTCCATATTCTCTTTAGTGGGCACTTTCCTCGATGTTTCAGTGAACAATCGAAGAAGGAAGAGAAAAACTCGTTCGAGGATAGCCTTGTTTCCTTCTTTTAGGGAGGGATGGAAACATTTCACCAGTCTAAAAAGGACCATTCACATGCAATAGTTACGTGATTACGATCACACCTGCGTACTTCATGTACTTAAGTACGCGCTTACCCGTAAAAAAGTTCTGATTATTGAAAAAGGTCGGCTCCAAGTAAGAAAATTTTGACTTTTTTGAGCGTTTTGTACAAAATATGACGGTTTTTGAGAGGAACAGATCGGCTACCCGTAGAAAAAAATTCGAAGTATTTGCGGCTACCCGTTCAAATAGGCAGGAAAAAATTCAAGTACATACTTGGCACAGGTATGATTACGATCATTTAGAATACATATATCTAGTTATTTATTTAAAAAAAACATTACCTCTCAACCAGTGTGGGAATACATTGCGTCTCCATGATATCGATCAATTTCATGAAGTCAGCATATTTATTAGGAGCAGAGAATGTGAATGGAAGATCAGCAAGAACTGCAACATGATCAATTACAATTGATAACATGGTAAGATTGATCACTTACCAATCTTTCCATTCTTCTTTTTCGTATCTTCCTTCTTCTTACTCTTCTTCTTCGGTGGTTCTTCCACTTCTTCTTCCTCTTCTTCTTCATCTTCATCTTCTCCACTTTCCATCAATTCTTCAAGATCTTCTTCTTCATCTTCCAACTCTTCATCATCACAATCAGACTCCTCATCAAATGTCAATCTTCTCTTCTCATTCTTATCCACCTACAACATTCACACGATAAAAATTTCAGTGTACAGAAGCATCTTGGAAGAAAAAAAACAATTACCTTCTTGTTAATCTGTTTTCCCTCTTCATCGAAAATCAATTCGAATCCATTCTTTTCCTTTCTCGGTCTCTCACTTTTCCTCTTGACTGAATCATCATCAGCAGAGAAATGAGTGGATGATGTCTACAATGAATGATCTCGTCAATCTTCAATTCAATCTCCATACTTTCGAAGTCATTCTCATTTTCCTATCATCTTCTAATTTCTCTAATCTTTTCTTCTCTTCTTCTGCTTCTTCAGCCTCAGTCTTCTTCGCATTCGTAGGAGCTGTCACTTTATCGTTTGTGAATTTGAGAGATGTCAACTGAAGGCAATATGATTATTCATCGATATCTATTGATTTGTACTCACAATATCATCGTAATCATCTCTGATCTTCTTTTTGAGATCATCCTTCTTCTGTTGAATGAGTGATCCTTTCATCATAAGAGCTTTCAATCTTCCATCCAAATTCTCCGTCAATTGCATTTGTTCGTCCTTCGCATTCGACTTTTCCAATTTGATCTGTTTCGACTTCGAGACCATTTCAGCAATCAGATCCTTTCTACGAAATACACATCACTTCAATTCACAATGATTTCTCCCAAACTACACAAACCTGTACATAGGTTATATTGCAAATGGTTCGATTACATGAATCCGATTTTCAAAATAAAATATTAGCTTCTAACCTGTCCTTTGGTTTCCCCTTATCGAGATCTCCTCCTCCGAATTGAATGGAAGCAGCCATTTCACTGGTCATTCCCTCATCTTCATCGTCCGATTCAATTACTCTATCGAACTTCTCGATAGCAGTCAAAGCACGGCCTCCGTGAGTCAACGTCTCTCAACCAGATCATTTAGTATATTTACAGATAATACTTTAAGAAAAAGAGGAATTGAATAAAAAAAAAGAAAAAGATAATTATGATTAACCTTCTTCAGCATCATCATTGAGGTTGAAGATATCCTTCTTCTTCATTGAACTCAATCTCTCCTCAGTGAATCGCTTTGCTGCCTTCTCCTCCTCAGTCAGAGTTCGATCTTTTTCGCCCAGACGTTTGTCCATGAGCTGAGGAACATTATAAATATGAGAACTATGACATAGATTGATACCTTATTTGACTTGTTCATAGATTTGTACTCCAATGCGAGCGTCTTCTCACGTGAATCGAGTGCTCTCTTTCGAGATTTCATGGGAGCTCCCACTGCTTGATTCTATAAGCATAATTCAAATAGATCATTTGTTTATTGAGGTAAACTAACCTTGTTCTTGCCGAGAACATTATGCTTGGACTTGGTGAACTTGAGATCGAACGGGTTAACTTTTTGAAGCACCTTATTCTTGTCTTTCCTGGCCGCAGGCTTCTTCTTTTTGTTTCCACCTGGACCCATCTAAACGACTAATCAATTTGGTACAAAAAATATACACATAAGTTCACAATAATAAATCAGTATACAAAAAACAAGATAATCAAATTGGCCGAACAGCCGGACTACTGTAGTGTCCGATCAAGAGGCACTTGCAGTTTGATAGTTGAGTGACTTTTTAAACTTTTTTTTAAAAATATCACGCCATTTCACAGCCCCCGGGAAGCCGACATAGGGCTGAGAAAAACGTCCAGAGCTGCCAAAAATGGGCTGTGATTTTTCGGCACTAAACACCGAAAGTATGTTATACTTTTTTCCGGCTACGAATTTAAAGACGGATACAGCTGCGAATCGTGAACTGAGGATTGCGTTGGAGAGCTACAGTAGTTGCAGCCGTTTTCCGGAAAGTAGCCTCCTATCGAGAACTGGAAATGCAGGATCAGGGTGATCGTTGCGATAGATTTCAAACTAATTGCAAAATCAGGCAACTTGCTAACTGTAGCTTCATGTGCTAATTGCCGGTTTTTTTCACCGGATTTCGGACGTTTTCTGCACCCCTATGTCGGCTCCTAGGGGGCTGTGCCATTTCAAAGCACGATTTACAGGTTGATGCGAAAAATTACAGTAATTTGGTGTCGGATTAGTCGTCGTACACACGGAACCTTGGAGCGAATATTTACTTTTCAAATTAAATCAAATTTGAATTGGCGGGCAGTTGTTAAGCGTGTTGACTGTCAGTCTGATTGGATACTCAGCTGACCGGGGCCGGTGTTTTGAGCGGGGCTGCTACGCAGTAATTACGGTGGTTGATCCATATTGATTGGTGGGCGCTACGCAGCAGCCAATCAGCAAAAAGTGGGCGGAGTCTTGCTTTTGCGTGGACCCCAAACGCCGTGTAAAATATTTTTTCACTGGGATGACTTCACTAGAGTAGTTGTGTAGAGACGGACGTTGACATTGTACACGAATCATCTTTTACCGAAAATAAGATCAGTCAACTGTTATTGACGCCTTTTCTTCAAGTGTGTTCTTCAAGTGTGCATGTGTTCTGACAATTAGATATTTCTCAATCTCATCTTATAAAAACAACTCTTACTAAATCTTTTTTCTTCCTTGAAATTTGTATTCAAATTCCCTCCTCTACTATCGAAATTGCAGATGTAAATGTAATTGAATCTCCTTCTCCATCTCTTCACCAAATCTTCTATTCTATTTTATATTCTTCACTCGAAGCGGTCCTTCGGAGGACTTCGGAGGGTCAGTTTGCTCCTGCCAAGATCCCGGGATCCTCTAGTCAACCCTTGAGGATCATCTTCTCGTAGTATCTTTCCGTTCCATGAACCAGCTAACTCTTCTTCACTCTCTTCACTCTTCAGATATCGACTTCGGTATCTCCTTGTAAGCAGTCAATACACATCGATGGTAGACAAAGAACTCGCTGCGAAGAATTACTACCATGGTCTTCTGCCTAGGGAGGACATCAAAGTACTGTAGCCCCTACCGTAACCATCCAAGTTCCGCCCCCTTTCAGGAAATGTTGGTGGAAAACGGTGACTGGCTACTACGACTGACCGACCGAGCTTCCGATTTTAGATTTCCATAATAAAATTTATGAGAATTTTTTTTTCAAAAATGTATTTACGAAAAAAATTTACAACCCGGGGTAGTACCGCGGCCCGTGGCCCATTTTGAGCGGCCCTTTAGTCTAATGATTAAAACAGAATGAAAACTAATATTCCTGCTATATTTTATGAAGATAGGGTCCCTACATGCCGGTTTACAGCCTGCGGCCCACACTGGTTCATGGGGCGGCCCGTCAGATCAGTGGCGGCCCGTGGCCCATTTTGAGCGGCCCTTTAGTCTAATGATTAAAACAGAATGAAAACTAATATTCCTACTATATTTTACGAAGATAGGGTCCCTACATGCCGGTTTACAGCCTGCGGCCCACACTGGTTCATGGGGCGGCCTGCCAGATCAGTGGCGGCTCGTCCAGATATCATCGCTATGGACCAGTGATGACTCTATCATGACCATACGGATCTGATGAAATTTCTACGTCCCTTCTACATGAGCCAATAACGACTCTACGGCTCTGTAGCAATTTGTACGTCCCTGTTACGAGTCCATCATAGCTCTACGGATCTGAAAAAATTCTTCGTAACTTCTACCAGTCCGTCATGACTCTATGAGCCAGACGAAATTTCCACGTTCCTTCTACGAATCAATCATGACTATACTGCTCTGTAAAAATTTCTACGGCTCTGTTACGAGTCCATCATAACTCTACGGATCTGAAGAAATTTCTACGCCCCTGCTACGAGCCCCTGCTGTATGAGATAGGATATTCAGGTTTATTAGATTACACGGCTGTTATTGAAGAAGAAAGAAGATATATTTAAATATAAGAAGATCCCTCATTTCCCTCCCAACCCCCTCTCATTCCCTCCCATTCCCCCTTTTGCATCCCCCTAATCCAATCACCGACCCCTATATAAGCCCCGAGCCCCTTCACCAAATCGGTGTTGGTTGATGGATAAACTGTGATATGTGGCCTGTTCGAGGGTTTTCACAGTGCATCCGGACCCCAAGCCGGGGAAACCTAGCTTGTTCATGGGGGCCGAACCGTGTCGATCCCAGCGCGAGTTCTACCGTACCCCAAGTGTTGAGTGTGGACGCTCGCCTTGTGGATAAGGAGGTAGACTGGCCAGCGGACTGCGTGATTACTGTAGTGTTCGTGCCATGAATGGTCGATACTCAGTAGATCTACGTCTGATGTATGCGGTGGATACTGTAGTCAAGGAAATATACTGTAGTCAAGTAGTCAAGGATACTGTAGTCAAGGAAGGATACTGTAGTCGAGGATACTGTAGTCAAGGAAAATCTTCTGGGTCGTCGAGTCATGACGGACTGGTAGAAGTTACGAAGAATTTTTTCAAATCCGTAGAGCTATGATGGACTCGTAACAGGGACGTACAAATTGCTACAGAGCCGTAGAGTCGTTATTGGCTCATGTAGAAGGGACGTAGAAATTTCATCAGATCCGTATGGTCATGATAGAGTCATCACTGGTCCATAGCGATGATATCTGGGCGGGCCGCCACTGATCTGACGGGCCGCCCCATGAACCAGTGTGGGCCGCAGGCTGTAAACCGGCATGTAGGGACCCTATCTTCGTAAAATATAGTAGGAATATTAGTTTTCATCCTGTTTTAATCATTAGACTAAAGGGCCGCTCAAAATGGGCCACGGGCCGCCACTGATCTGACGGGCCGCCCCATGAACCAGTGTGGGCCGCAGGCTGTAAACCGGCAAGTAGGGACCCTATCTTCGTAAAATATAGTAGGAATATTAGTTTTCATTCTGTTTTAATCATTAGACTAAAGGGCCGCTCAAAATGGGCCATGGGCCGCCACTGATCTGACGGGCCGCCCCATGAACCAGTGTGGGCCGCAGGCTGTAAACCGGCATGTAGGGACCCTATCTTCGTAAAATATAGTAGGAATATTAGTTTTCATTCTGTTTTAATCATTAGACTAAAGGGCCGCTCAAAATGGGCCACGGGCCGCCACTGATCTGACGGGCCGCCCCATGAACCAGTGTGGGCCGCAGGCTGTAAACCGGCATGTAGGGACCATATCTTAGTAATATATAGCAGGAATATTAGTTTTCATTCTGTTTTAATCATTAGACTAAAGGGCCGCTCAAAATGGGCCGCGGGCCGCCACTGATCTGACGGGCCGCCCCATGAACCAGTGTGGGCCGCAGGCTGTAAACCGGCATGTAGGGACCCTATCTTCGTAAAATATAGTAGGAATATTAGTTTTCATTCTGTTTTAATCATTAGACTAAAGGGCCGCTCAAAATGGGCCACGGGCCGCCACTGATCTGACGGGCCGCCCCATGAACCAGTGTGGGCCGCAGGCTGTAAACCGGCATGTAGGGACCCTATCTTCGTAAAATATAGTAGGAATATTAGTTTTCATTCTGTTTTAATCATTAGACTAAAGGGCCGCTCAAAATGGGCCACGGGCCGCCACTGATCTGACGGGCCGCCCCATGAACCAGTGTGGGCCGCAGGCTGTAAACCGGCATGTAGGGACCATATCTTAGTAATATATAGTAGGAATATTAGTTTTCATCCCGTTTTAATCATTTGACTAAAGGGCCGCTCAAAATGGGCCGCGGGCCGCCACTGATCTGACGGGCCGCCTCCTGAAACAATGCGGGCCGCTCGCTGAGAGCCGGCTAATAGGGGCCGAAATTTAGTGAAATATCATGCATTCAACTCTGTATCAAGTATTTGACTCAAAATATAGGAATGGGCTTCTGGGCCGCCGGGCCGCCTTTTCCGGGCCGCCGGGCCGCCTTTTATACCCCCCACGGGCCGCCGGGCCGCCGGGCCGCCGGGCCGCCGGGCCGCCTTTTATACTATCCCCGAACCGTCGGCGCCCGGCAAGAGGGATTTTGTACTCAGTGTTCAAACGGATAAAGATGCGAATGGAGGAGTAAGCCTCCCCTCCCCCTTGTCAATCCACGCCCCTAACTCCGCCTCTTTGAGGTGAAACACTTTGTGATAGCGAAGAAAGAGGATCGATTCCAATTGATGGACTCTCGCACATTCGAATCAATCGTCAAGTTGATTGAATTCTACCAGAAGGAAAATGTGCAGACGAAAGCCGGAGGAGGGGTGAGAAGCTCCGCCCCCTCTCAAGCCACGCCCCTTTTCTAGACGATTACACTCGCACGCGCTATCACTCGCCAGAAGTGGGAACTAGAGCATGAAGACATTGGTGCTGACTCCGCCCACATTTCATTCAAACTCCGTTCTTCCTTACAGAGAGTACAAAGAAATTGGGTGAGGGTGCCTTTGGTGAAGTTCACAAAGGAAAGTTGAAGAAGAGGAAGAAGAATGGAAAGGATAAGATACTCAATGTCGCTATCAAACTGGTACGGTAGAATTAAGAATTACCTACCGTACTACGGATACAGTAATCCATTGCAGGCAAAGTTGGATGCACTGACGAAGGAGCAAATCAAGGAGATCATGCGGGAGGTATGTAGAAGAGCCAATTACCGTATCCTACAGTTATCTTGTCCTTATCAGGCTCGTCTTATGAGAAACCTCGATCATCCGAACATTGTGAAGTTGTACGGTGTGGCGGCCGGTCAGGAACCACTGATGCTTGTTATGGAATTGGTGAGGATACGGTAGATGGCATACTGTAGTCGTCAATAATCAGGCGACCGACGGTGCTCTCGACTCGTATCTCGGCAAGAATGAACTGCTGCCTCAAGGAAAAAGAATGGAGATGATCTGCTAGGTTTAATCTTTGATCTCTCGATTGATTTTCTGTTCTCTGCAGGCGGCCTGGGGCATCGATTATCTACACGGAAAGAACTGCATCCATCGGGATATCGCAGCGAGAAACTGTCTGTATGGAGGAGGAAATGTAAAGATTACTGTAGGATACGGCATCCTCTACCGTACTCTTGAATACGGTATTCACTACCGTACTCTTGCAGGTCAAGATCCCTGACTTTGGACTGTCGCGTCTGGGCGAGACATATCAGATGAACCCGAAGAACAAGGTAATGAAGGTGCCCCGTGTCAGCTACAGTATGACTACCGTACTCAGGTTCCGATTCGTTGGCTCGCTCCGGAGACACTGAAGACGGCCAGTTACTCGCGAAAGACTGACGCATGGAGTTGGGGTTGGTCTCGAACGGATTGGATTACTGTAGTATTATCGATTGAGGAGTCCTAGTCTGGGAGATCTTCAACAACGGAGTGGTGCCGTATCCGGGCATGAATACTATCGAGGTTCGATTGTGGTCTCTGATCTTTGATCGAGTATTCTCAGGTTCTTCGTTTCGTCAAGAGCGGGAAGCATTTGGATATTGGAGAGAAGATGGACAATAAGAATGTTGCTGAGATGATCGAAGTATCGTATATCGGAGGATTCTGTAGGAATATCGATTCTTGTAGAAAAGAACATTCGAATTCACACCGGATGATCGATGGACGATGGGACAAGTAGTGAAGGAATTGGAGAATATGACTGGATTGAAGCAACAAGAGAGGAACAAAGAAGACAAAGGAGATAAGGTATGGTGAACAAGAGATTACGGTAATGGTGTGCTCCTTCAGACGACGTTCACCAATGCACCAGCTGGTCCAACTGGAGATCCGAGCGAGTATGGTGCATCTGCAGTGGGCGGTGATTCGGTCGATAAAGGAAAGACGGTAGGATACGGTATGAGAGTACTGTAGATTACCGTATTCGATTTCAGTCATCTCAATACGATAGTACTCCTCCAGTGGGTGGAGCGACTGCTCCTTCTGTCACTGCAAGGAAATCGAAAAAGAAGAAGAAGAGAAACCTACAGTACATCAATCAATAATGTATCGACCGTAGTATCGAGTTCAATCTCATGACCTACTCCGCATTTGGTGTCGTTGTGTGCGGACGAATAAAAGTGTGATGAGGACGGTCAAAATACCACTTCCATATCTCGGATCGACGAAGAATTATCTCTCAGAGAATTGACTTTCTGCCATTTCTCGATAACAGCTTTGATTCGAGACCAATGAAGAAATCGAAAAATGAGAAGAATTCTCATCTTCTCTTCAATCTTCTTCATCTTCATCATTTTTCTCGTCTCTTCACCTCATCATCATCATCATCATCATCATCATTTCATCATCATCTTTTCTCATCGTCATTTCGAATTCTCCCAAAACTTTTTCATGATTACAGGATTGGAGTAAATAGATGATGATTAACTACCGCAACAACTAAAAGATTGCAATAGCTCTGTTGATGGCTCTATCCCCTTTACACGCAACAGACCTTAGAGGGAAACTGATTTTTTTCTTCAACCGGTGAATCGTTTTAGCATGCCGTGAAATTATCTTTCTGAATCTACAATATCATATTCAAATTCTAATCTGCTGATAATGTTCTCATATGATGTGTCTATACGATAATCCATATGATCCAATCCATATGATTGCGTTTATTCATGGAATGGTGTTTCACTCTTCTCACTCATTTCGCTCTTCTTGAGCTATTACTGAATTCTCTAGCAGATGTAATTGATTCAGTACGGGGAGTCATCTCAGTTTCCTTCTCTGCTCCTGGATTCAGATTATTATTGATTCCTCTCTTCGTATGAATTGATCGGAATAGATCAACAATCTGATTGATCTGATGAGGAATCCGAGTACGATTGTGAACCTAAAGAGATAATCTCATCCATGATAACCAATTGCTGATGCCAACCTCAGTCTGCCACAATACATCCATCAACACCGAAGGTCTCTTCTCATCCAATACTACCTACAAATCAATAATTCCTTCCCAATTCATATTTGTTCGATTAACCTTCTTATCAAGAAGAGGTTGAATTCTGAAGAAGGGAACATCTTGAGAATGAGCCCATTCCTTCGAGTATTCCACTGATGGTCCATCCGAACTCACACACTAAAGGGAATTCAATTGATTGATTGATTGACTACCGTATACCTGCATGATAAACATCTGGATGAGATTCGTACAGTCCTGGCGATTCCCCCTGTGAAAACGGAGCGCTCCGGGTAACCCCGGGTGACCCCCAGTGACCCCACGCTTCGTGCACTGTTAATGATATTCAAAAAGTCGCCAATTTGTCTCTGTCGTGTTCAGCGTTCAATTCTGCTTCGATTCATGTAAAAACATAACAAAATAATTTTATTTTAATTAATTAAACTAATTTTCAAAAAAGTGGCGAATAAAACGATTCGTGCATCAAAGAGTACACCTCCGCTATTTAGCAAATTCTTTTTGCAGCGGCATGGCATAAATAGCAGAAGTGTACTCTTTGATGCACGAATCGTTTTATTCGCCACTTCTTTGAAAATTCGTTTAATTAATTAAAATAAAATTATTTTGTTATGTTTTTACATGAATCGAAGCAGAATTGAACGCTGAACACGACAGAGACAAATTGGCGACTTTTTAAATATCATTAACAGTGCACGAAGCGTGGGGTCACTGGGGGTCACCCGGGGTTACCCGGAGCGCTCCGTTTTCACAGGGGAATCGCCAGGACTGTACTCTTCTTGATCGTATCAATGAGTGCATTGGGAGAGAATGATTGCAGACTGACATCCACTGGAGTACGGTAGATCGTCAATCGATATGGAGGAAGGGCCTACAGTACCTGGTTGAGCCTGTCTAGGATCCTGTCCTGTTCCCAATGAGATCATGCAATGAATCTGATCATCGTTCTTCTGAACAATCAAAGTAGTCCAATAGGGGACGGGGAGGGGGAACTAACGACTCCATTCAGATTCTCAATCTTCTTCATTCGATAGAAATCAGATATAAGAACAGCACACGGATTATTAGTGCACAAAGCTCCATCTGCTAATCCATTGCACGATGTGAAATAGATTGGAGCAGCACTTAACGATGGATCGATCGATTAATTGGTTTCTACCGTAAACTCACGATGAACATCTCGCTGCTTTCCATATGGGAGTCCGCTCAGGGTCAAGGAATCCTTCTGCTGCGTACACTACATTGGGCACTCTTGGAAGATAGGAACGAAGGAGGAGAAGAGAGGGAGGAGAAGTATCGATCTTTGATGCTGTTACCACCACTCTGAGAGTATACTATTGGTATGTGATTCGGTAGATGGCCTACTTAATCGATTGAATGCTCGAGAGAGGTGCAGTTCCAATGTGTTCAATCAGACATTCTTCGAGATTCTTTGAACTGTATTTAGGGACGTACTGTAATCATCCATTGATCTATAAATAGACATAACATTCACAAACACTATCTCCCTTCTTGAAGATAGTCGATCCTAGTCGAAAGTAGAGTTGATGAGCCCATTGGACTGATCTACCTGCGAATAGTACGGTATATATCCGTCTGAGAGTTATCTACCGTACCTTGTGCGAGTACGAGTGCAATAATTGATCCAGTAGAAGTTCCTGCAATCCAATCGACAACTCCCATAAGAGGAATTCCTAGTCGTCGTTCGATTAGTAACATTGTCTGAATTCTTCTTTTGAAAGAGATCAATCCATCTAATCAACTTGTAATTCGAGTAGTCCCTTCATTCCTCCTCCATCTAACGATAATAGAACATGCTCATTCGATACATCATCCATATCCATCTTCTCTTCAACTAATTGAGTATTTCTCTTCCAATCACATCCTGAATGGTCATGCCTATCCATCTCTTCCTCCTTATTCTCTTACCCGCTCCTCTAGTATCCTTATCACTTTGGAAGATGGCGATATCCTCTCTCAGTCTGTAATCGATAGATATGTTCAATCTACCGTACTCCTCACTCTTTGGTAGCCAGATCCAATGGTGTCATTCCTCCATCGTTCTTCTTCTCCCATAGCACGAGATCATACGATAATACGAGTACAGCTCTAACCATCAATCGATTCCTCCTCTGAATTCACTCTTATCTACCGTATTCTACCGTTTTTCATTCACTTGGATTGCCACATGAAGAATATTGTTGCCAGTCATATCACACACAGAGAGACTCTCTCCATCTGCGTATGCCCTGTAAGTGGTAGTATACAGAAGAATACAGTAGTCTACCGTATACCTGCAAAGAGCATCGACATTTCCAGTGGAAACAGCTAAGAATATGGGAGAGTTCCTCATGGCTTCATCTAGTATACTCACTACTTCTTCTGCCACTTTCTTTGCCTAACACAAGGAAACAAGTCTGAGATCAAAGATCAAGGAAATCATTACCTTGCCCAACTTTTTGAAGAAATTCATATTGACCATCCGTCAGAATGTAAGAGACGAGGAATGAAGAGAAGAGTGAAGTAACGAATATAGTGTATTGTATATTCATCATTTGCATTCAAACAGTTTATCGAACTTATTAGCAACGGAAATGCAGAGAATGGTATGCAAAAGCATGATAATACTTAAATGACGAATCCAATGGGTAAACATTCTTTGAGCAGTCTTCAGTCGATTCATCGAGACTACGGTAACCGTATTAATTGGGTCTAATGAAAACTGAAGAGCTCATAACAGAGTAGGTTGCTTATTAGTTTAGTGAGTGCGCTATGAACAAAATATCCAATTTAGTGCGTGCAACTTACAGTGCAATAGGGATAATTATTATATCAAAATAATGTGAAAATACAGAAAATAACATAGAGATCTAATTAGTGAATTCTATGTAATCCAGTCGGTTGTTTGTATGGTTCAACATAATTGGCAGGGAGCATTCCCCATTGAAGAGTTCGTTGAACTGTTCCTGTCATCCATCCATCGTCCACTTTCGCACAATTAACAATGATATCTCCCTCGATGAATGAAATCTGCAGATGAGACCGAATTGACTACTATTCATCACTTGTCATTCAATCCATTCCCAGTGTATTTCTCTATTCTCTCACCTCATCCTTATCTGCTGCAGTGTAATCATAGATGGCTTTCACTGCGAATCCAGCCTGTCCTGCTCCAGTGACTGTGCGACCTCCCAGTGAAACACTTTGAGACGCTAAAGTTCAAAGATCAATATATTCGTTCAATATAATGTCTTGAAATGGGAACTATTTATAATGTACACGTCTACTAACCGGGAGAAACGACTCTCTGTGGTTCAGGTGGAAAGACGGGTTCAACCTTGTTGGATGGAGGGGAAGACTTGAGCATATCGTCTGAGATTAATCAACTATCTACTGCTCACAATTCCCATTCCAATTCAATCACTCAAAATGAATAAATTTAAAAAAAAACTCACTAATCTTTGCAGCTGCATTATTGGTGTTCTGTGATCCCCATTGTCCATTCAATGGATCATAATCAGCAATGCTTCCCACAGGACGAGTAGATTGGGTTGACACCACTGAACGACACCTATCAATATCCCCCACCGTACTCCCCATTCATTTCATTATCCCTCCATCTCCCCCCCCCCCTTCCGTTGTCCTTTCTCAATCTGTTCTGGTTAGTGCACTCTTCAACACTTACATTTAGAGACATATAACGAAAGCGGAAAATAGTAATGAATTGAAAGTATAAATATTAAATAAAAATATGCCTGATCCTCCCATATCGGATGAGTAGACGAGAGATCCATTCTGTGCTGCTAGTCTTGCTGAGTAGGGAGATTCAACTGAAGTAGTGGAGGGAGCATATTCTCCTGGTTCAGGAGATATCGAAGATGACATCGAAGAGGGAGGAGGAGTCACAAGAAAACCTGTGAGAACATTTGGTTGGTATACACTCAGTTAGAGAATCCATCAATCGAATCTGTGAATGAGGTAAACATAAAATCGAGAGTTTCACACCGTATGCAATATTTGACGCTTTTAGACTTTTCTCTGCAACTTGACTCACTCAGTGATTAGGAGTGTATTACGCACAGGACAAACTAGTCTATTCTATTGTTAGACACACTCATTAGAATGATCTACCCCCTCCTATGATTGATAGACTGTCCGAGTGTTCGATAATTCAATACATTTACCGATGTGAAATTGACTGTGGATACATGGAAAGGAAAGACACTCGCACTAGCAGCCAATGGCTAGACAATTCTAGACGGGATGAAAACGAAAGAATTGACTAGAAAGGGAATAAATCAGGACTATGCAGTACTAGCGATAGAAGTAAAGAGTGAAGCAGAAGGGAAGAGACGGACAAGTATAAGCATTCTATGAAGCGTGCACTCTATCACTCACTCAATCTATATCTTGTCCATCCACCACCACTGAATAGAACATTCACACACGAAATCATAAGGAAGGAGTCAGTCTTCGTTCTACTCAGCAGTGGTGGCTGAGGGGCCCGACGCATCAACCACTTTCTGCGCTGCTAAATAACAACAATTTGATTCCATTTTAAGTATTCAAGAATAACAACCTGATCTCAACAACTAATTGTAAGTGAATATCGATAGGAATGGTTAGATCATTCGACCCTTTTCTTTTCATGATCAAGAGCCTTCTGACTACCATAAACTATGACTCTAACAGGTGTAACAATTTCACCAGTCTTAGAACATCTTCTAGGTTTGGGTAATTCATGAATATCAGTATCATATTGAGAGTATTGAGAATGGAATATGTGTATTGGATGATCTTCCTTCATCTCACCTGTGACATCTTGAGTAGAAACAACTTGAGGACGAGCTCCTTCTTGAATCTTCCTCTTATCCATCTCTCCCGTATACTGCACTGTTGATTGAGCCTGTTTAAACATTCAATTATTCCAATGCAACCCTCAACAAATAACAATTTCTATTGGTAAACAATAGAAACCTGAGTATTCTTCTTGTGTCTCTGAATCTCGGGATCGTCGGCAATTTCAGTCTTTGTTCCCTTCATCTTTTCGTATTCAGCATGGTACTTGATCTAAACGACGCCCAATTTCTTCCATCCGTTATTATCCTATCTTACTTGACTCTGATTCTTCGTGTTCTCAGCTAGTCTTCTCATTTCAGGAGTATCCGTTACCATCGAAGGAACAGTCTTCGGGTAGTGACTGAAGGGCATTCATTCATTACATTCATACGTCATCAAGATGATTAGATATGAGAAGTACTTACGGTTCACAATAGGGCATTTTGTTATATCCCTTGTATGTCTTCATATTCAGTGCCATTCCACAGACGGTGCATTTGAAACACAGTTTGTGCCATACCTGCAATTATTCATTTTCTTCCCTCGAGACTCGAATGGACTCATTCAAGAGGGCTAGTCGGGTACTAATCCATCCAACTCTTTTTTTAATCAAGAATGTTTGATGGATGAGAAAGAGATGAAATAGAATGATCATTACCACCCCCTCTCTCTTTTCTTCTCTTCCGGTGGCAGAAAGAAAAGAAAATGAGGAAAGGAGGGAAGGGACAACAGCTGACTCATTCTAATCATGCACTAACCTATTGTGACTCATTCTCTCACTATACAAACAATCACCATTCCTTAATCAATCACATCACGATATCTCTCTACCTCCATTCCATCACCCATAGATCAGAGATATCTATCCACAGGGAGTGAGTATAAGAGAGGACTCTCCCTTGATTGGTACTTGACTCACCTTATCGAGACACTTCAATTCCTCCAGTTGATACACTGTCTTCCCGCACTCTTCACGAGCGCACTTTGACATTATGAAGGAGGATTCTGAATTAGAGTATGAATGAGAGGAAGAAGGATGGGAGGGGAATGGAATGGATTAAAAGAGAAGACTGGAAGAAGGATGAGAAGATGAGATGAGACGGAATGGACATAGGAGAAGATCCGAGATAGTTGAGAGAAAGCAGAACAAATACTTGCGAATTCGAGGGTGCGAGAGATGAGAAACTATTGAGAATTTAGAAGTGGGGAGTAGAGAGATTTAGAATGGAAGAGTGCCCAATTATGATGAGGATGAAGAGAAAGGAGAGGGAAGAGACATAGAGATTGTTATCACTTCCTTCCTACGAATACCCTGATGGAAGAAAGGTGGAGGAGGTGAGAATAGAGGGAATAGAGGAGATCGAGGGGAGTGGGAAGAGTAGAAGAAGAGAAGAGTGGGCGATTGGAGAGAAAGAGTCACTCAGTGTGATATAAGAGATAGAAGGCATCCCTCGATCGATTCCCCCCCCCCCTTACCCTCTTCATTCATAAAGATATACCAATCATATTCAACTAGACAATCAACCTAGGCGATATAGTGGAAAGAGATGTGAAGAGACAAGATAATCACTACAGTTATGTCATAACTGAACAGAGGGAGAGCGAGAAAGTAGAAGCAGTGGATTAGACACAAGAATAGATTTAAGTACGAGAAAAGAAGACGAAGGAAAGTTAGTTGAGAGAAGGGGAGTAATTTTGAGGGAAAGGAAGCCTGAGAGAGAAAAGAGGAGCACAGACAGGGGATAACAGTTGTTCCTCCTAGGCCCAGCACGCATACATAACACTTCGCCTATTCAGCCAGTTCCCTCCTACTCAAAACAAATTGCGAGTGTCGAGGGTTAAATAGGATATATGTAATGCGAGATAATATCTAGTACGGATATAATGGTATACTGTAAATCAGATGGGGCGAATTATAAGCAATAATTAAAGATAATGGAGTCATGTGAGAAGCATTAAAACTAATACATGGAAAAAAATCACATAGATCGATAAAATAAGACATCGAAATAAGTGTGTTGCAAGAAAAAAAAAGATAACCCTTATCTTTCAGTGCACCTATCATGAGAAGAAACATAATAAAGGCATTTAAGCACTTATAAAAGTAACATACTAGTATGTATGTATTAGTATCAACTCACAGAATAAAAATATATTGTTTAACCAAAGGAACCCGTTAGGTTTGAGTCACAGGAAAAAAGAAAAACAACTGGTCAGAGCCGGTATATTCAAAAGAAGAAGCCGGCATATGCACGCGAATTGTGGTGTATGCTCACTACTGTATTGGTGACCGGTGTTAAAATCTGTTTGTTTGCGTTTGTTTCGCAATTTTGGCAATACCGGGTGAACTGTATTTGTTTTAAACCGATTTATTGATGAGATTACGTCATAACCATGTAACTCGTATGCTCACTGATCAAGAATCATTACAGTGGAAAGAAGCTCATAGCTTCGAAATAACGGGTCCACAAACACAACAAATTGGAGCGGCGGCTGGAATACCCATGTCAGAAGACCGAATAGCAGCTAAAGATGAAAATAATGGAACTGACAACTCGCGGAAAGGGTGAGATATAATACAAGTCTTAATGAAAGTTTGGTTTTCATGTTATAAACAAACGTTACAAGAATAATGACTATATTTTTTTGATTTGCAGACTTGTGAGTTACGATTCGAACAGTGAAGCGTCTTCAACCGAAACCGGAAGAAAGAGCTCCAATCGTCACTCACCCGATCCGTCTACATCTGTTAAAGGTACCACGCGTTAGGTCTTTTGCCCTTTCGCACACATGTCGGAAAAATCGATGAAGGATTCGATACTAACATCTCCTCTTTTCGGTGTTTTGCTGGATGAATTAATCTTGCATAAAACATGCATATATATTAATTAATTTGAGACGGAAGGGAGGAAGAAGGCGACAAGCGGTGGTTGTCATCTTCTCGTCGTGATAGAAGGAATTCCTCTCGTTCTCCCGGTCCTTCATCGGCTAAAAAGGACAAGAAAAGACGCGTGGAGCGAACTCCCCCGTATGTCTTACCTACATTCATATATCTTTTGTCGCTGTACTCTGAATAGAGAGAGAGGGAGATACTAAAATCGATGCATTGCTGCTTAGTAGTGCACGCGCATCGTTTCAATCTCCTCCCACTCTCGCTTCCTTCTCTCATATCTCATCTTCGCTATCACTCATCTCTCTCATTCAGAGTCCGATCGTCTTCTCGTCGTTCTCGATCTCGTTCTCGGTCAAGGCGACGAGACAGAAGAAGCAGAAGTCGCAGCGGAGGAAGAGATAGAAACAAGAGAGACAAGAAGAGTAAGAGAGACAAGAAGGACAAGAGAATGAGGTACGAGGATATAATTATTCTTCGTGCCCCAATCAATGTCTTACTCTTTCAGTACGAAACGAGGCCGATCTCGCTCCCGATCTCCCAGAAAATCATCCCGTCGATCAAAGAGATCGAGAAGAGATGACACGTCTGATTCTGATAATGAACTCGAGTCAGTTAAAAGTATATACTTGAAGTATTGATTAATTAAATTGCAGTATGATCAGCTCGCAATCTTTGTTGGGAGCAATTAGCAAAACGCATTCGGAAGTAGTGAGAAACACCCTAAAAAAGAAGAATAAGAAATCTTCGAGACGGAGATCTTCGACCAGTTCAAGCAGTCCCGATTCTCCAATGGTTTGTCAATCGACATGTAATGGTCATTCACTTAATTCTTCCAGAATCGTGAACTTTCCTTCACATCAACAGTGTGCGCAGTGCCGCCTCCTGTTGCATTCCATCAATTCCAATATGCTGTACGTCTTTCCATCCGATTTTAGAATAAATAGTTAGTTCAGGTTGGCATTCCTCCCCAACCTCCTCCTCCTCCTCCAATGTTGTCATCATTGATTCCTCCACCTCCCGTTCCTCCTCCGGCATTCTGTGAGTCTCTTACCTTATCTCTCAGAATGAATAATATTCGTTTAGCAGTGCCTCCTCCTCCACCAATTCCTCCTCCTCTTCCCATTCCTTACCCCAATCTCTCTGTTCCTCCACCTCCAATAACAGTTCCACCTCCTCCTCCTCAATCGATGATGGTTCCTCCTCCTCCTCTTCCTTCATCTATCACTCCTACTCCTCCTCCACCTGCTCCTCCTCCCGTCGCTGCTCCTGTTCAACGAGGAGGATCCATTGCCAATATAGCGCCTCTTCCTGCTATAGTCAGAAGACCCGCCAGACCTGTGTAAGCACCTTTTTTAATGAAATTGTATCCTGAGAGTATTTGACTCTCAGCTCGAACTCATTAGCAGCATTTGAAGTACTGCTAATGAAACTTGAGTGGATTAGAAACCGCCCACTCTTTTCTTATATTTCATATCATATAAAATCTCAATTGTTCAGGGTAATCGATCGTAGTCGTCATGCTCCTCGATCTCAATTGGACTGGGGAAGTGGATGTGTGGACAAATATGATATCGTCTATCAGGTTATTATTTCTATTCTGATTAAGAAATTTTTTTATTTGTTAATTTTGTCAGGTGGGAGAAGGAACATACGGACAAGTGTACAAGGCGAAGGATTCCACGACGGACACTCTTGTCGCTTTGAAAAAAGTATTTATTTAAAATGGAATATTATTAGTGAATACTTTTGAATCGTTTAGTAAATAAATACGTGATTAAGGTGCGACTGGAGCACGAACGGGAGGGATTCCCCATTACGGCTGTTAGAGAGATAAAGATCCTCCGAGAGCTCAATCACAAGAATATCGTCAAACTACTGGATATTGTGACTGATAAGCAGACGGCGTCGGATATGAGACATGATAAAGGTTAGTTGATGTTGAATGGAAGAGGAAATGGAATTAATACATTAAAGGATCGTTCTATCTCGTATTCGAGTATGTGGATCACGATCTAATGGGACTTCTTGAATCAAAGTTGATCGAATTCACTGATATTCAAATCGCCTCTCTCTTCAAGCAGATTCTTCAGGTGAAATCATGCCAATTTAATGCGATCACAATATTTTTTTTTATTTACAGGGTCTTGAATACTGCCACAAGATAAAATTCCTCCATCGAGACATTAAGTGTTCGAACATCCTCCTCAATAACAAGGGAGAGATTAAATTGGCTGACTTTGGATTGGCAAGGAAACAATTGGGAGGAGAGGTGAGTAATGAAAAGATAGAGATGAGAGAGATAATGGAGTGATGTATTCAGGGAGAACGACCATACACGAATCGAGTGATAACCCTGTGGTATCGACCTCCAGAATTGTTGCTGGGAGAGGAACACTATGGACCGGCTGTGGATGTGTGGAGTGCAGGGTGAGTAGAAGTAATGGAGAATGGATAAATAAGTGATTATATTGCAGATGTATTCTGGGAGAGTTGTACACAAAGCGACCTCTGTTCATGGGAAATCAAGAAGGAGCGCAACTTCATATTATCTCCCAAGTGTGCGGTACTCCTTGTCCCGAAGTATGGCCTGATGTCGAACAACTTCCGCTCTACTCGACACTCAATCCTCGAAGGAGGTTCCCAAGGAACTTCGATGTGTACAAAGGGTATGAAAAAACATGTCTATGACTAATTGAACACATTTTTGCTTGCAGAGCTCTTCCTCCACAGCCCTTCGAATTGCTACAGAAACTACTCGTACTCGATCCGAAGAATCGTCTATCGTGCACTGATGCACTCGCTCATGATTGGCTGAGAGGAGTGGACACAACTACTGTCAATATTAATCTACCTGCTCATCAGGATTGTCACGAATTGTGGAGCAAACAGGCTAAAAAGTAAGATTACACATTAAATGAGTAGACTTGATAATTGTATTAGCAGGAGCCGACAGCAAAATGGAGGGAGTCATCAGTCGACTCAAAGTACTCAGTCCGGTACAACCGGAGGGTCGTCTACTCAATCGAATGGAAGAAATGCGATGGATGGAGAACGATTAGCAGTTCAACTTGAGAGAGGAACGGATAAACAAGCATCGGAATGGTTGAGAGAAAAACAGGTAAGACTGATTAATCTATTATATTATTTATATATTTGATTGTTTAGGAAATGGGAATGTACACTTCTGTTATTCTCGACAACAATCGATCGGCGAAAATGCAGATTGTGGAGTTAATACGTAGAGGTACTTCATTCACACGATACGCATTTGTGTTTTCCCCTCAAATGACTAAAAAGTTTAGTATAATGTGAATTTGTTCAAAGGTTGGAAGGTAGTTTAATATCCGTCAGGTACTCCTTCCAATTCTCTTCATCCATCGAACTCGAACCAATACCATGGAACTTCGATTCCTCCTCCATCTGCTCCTCCTCGATTCGCCACTACTCATTCCTACCGATGATGCTCTAATTACGGTAAATTGTCCCCATTGAGAGTCGTAACTCTACTAGTCTTCATCCAGAGTATTCTCATCGCATATTGTATCACCAGTTGTTGATGTTTGTATGGACTTGATTTTAAATGTAATAATGGTTGCCTCTTTCATCTGCACGTATCGTTTCCTCTCTTGTTTTCTATCTCTTGTTCATTGTAGAAGATCCCCCTCCCTTCCAGTTAGTACAGACGTGTCCCCATCACATACTACACCTATAATGTAGTGAGTATCAAAGCGATAATGGTTAGATTCATATTAAATAACAACCTTACCGCTCTCCCGTTTCCAAGTTATGTTTCTGTCATAAATGTGATACGTAAAAAGGAAAGACAATTCAACATAGCTGGAATGGAGTCGTATGGGATGGAATTCAGTCTTTCGAGCCTGTCGAATGGTCGATACGGGTTCTCGTCAGTCCTGCAGTTTCGTCACGGGTCAGGTCGGTTACAGTTTGTAACCTAATTGTTCAGATATACGGGAGGAGATACAGGGGCTTTAGACTTTCTTATTTATTAATAAGGTTATTAAGAAAAATTAGAAACGTGGTTTTCAAACTTTGGAAAGTATGGCATAGGATACGGGTCATGCCCAATTTTTCATTTTATTAGAACTGATTTTTGGCTATCTACCACAAGCGAAAATATATGACGAGTTATTTAATGTTACACCCGGTATGTGTATATAATGTTGTCTTTAGTAGCTTTGCCGAAACTTTTTCCCCGATAATGACATAGTCAATTCAGTTACAGTAATCCACAATCACTTGCATATCCCAATTACCACGTTCCCTTTTACTGCTTGCTTCACTTTGTTGTACCATGCTTGAATCGTATGTGAACATAATAATTTATCGAATTGTAAACGTAGTGATATATAGTAGAGTTCGTTTATTCGTTTTGTTTCTTTCTTTGATGTTCCCTTTCGAGTCTCTCCCAAGGATTTGTTGTCATCTGTGGAATGACGTAGTCACGAGCATTGAATGCTTCTCCACCCTGAAACATTTATTTCATAAAGTTTTTCGAATATACACAATTGTCTCGATTGAGTGGTTACATTCCACGGGAAATACGTACCGATTTGGGTAAGCCTCCCGATCCTCCTCTATGAAATCCTCTTCCTCCTCTCCATCCTCCACCACCTCCTCTATCGTTTCCTCTCCATCCTCCTACTCCTCTATCTCCACCTCTCCATCCACCGCCTCCTCTTCCGAATCCTCCATTGTTCCACCCTCCACCTCTTCCTCCTCCATTCCATCCACCTCCTCCACCACTATTCCATCCTCCACCTCCTTGATTCCAACCTTCTCCTCCTCTCTGATTCCATCCTCCTCTTCCTTGATCACCATATGCTCCTCTTGGGGCACCTTCTCCGAACGGAGAGTTCCAATTCATTGCTGAAAAAGTAGAGTTTAACATTTTATAGTTCACTTCTGAATTTTGTTGATTGAAGTAAACGAATACCTCTCTGGTTTGGTCTTCCTCTTCCTCTTCCTCTAGCAGGACCAGGTTGCATATCGGGGTCATTTCGCACGTCTTGTCCATACGTAGCACGCATTCTCAGATATTTGGGAAATAAATTTATTATAAAAAAAATAAAATGTATATATATATATATTAATATACAACTTTTTGGCAACTTGCCAGCGCTTGGACGATTTTTAATACATTACTGTAGCTACACGACACACCAAATATTTAGCTCTGACGAGTTTGAGGGTGTGAGATCTCTAGAATAGAAGGGAGCATTCTTAGTTGTGTTTCTCTGATTCTCTCTTCTCTGAGTACACCGCGTGGTCCGATCAGCTCATCCTATTCTCTCTCCACTTTTTGAACCCCCTCCCTTCTCCCCTTCTCCCCTTCTTCTTCCCGTCTCATTACTTGTTTACGTCCCTCTTATTTGATACACTTCTTCTTCATTTATATTATTCTTTCATTAATATAACTACTACTAATAGATGGCAGCTCGAGTGAGTGCATACTTCCGTCAGCACTCAGCTGCACAATGGAAGGCATATTTCCTATCTACTCACTTCTGGGGTCCAGTCGCGAATTGGGGACTTCCTCTTGCTGCACTCGCTGATCTCAAGGTACTGTAGAGAGAGGGAAGAGAGTGAATGGGCAATTGTTTGCAGAAGAATCCGGATATGATCTCTGGTAATATGACAGCTGCCCTTGTGATCTATTCATCAGTCTTCATGAGATTCGCATGGCATGTTCAACCTCGGAATCTCCTTCTATTCGCATGCCATGCCACCAATTTCACTGCTCAATCCACTCAGGTATGGGGAGGAGATACGAGAGTAGATAAGGAGATAGTTACTGATTGCAGTTGGTTCGTTACTTGAATCACAACGTATTGTTCGTAATGGAGGATCCGATCGCTAAGGCCGATCGATTGAAAGAGGAAGAGGAAGATAGATTGGCTAATCTTGCCAAGCAATAGATGATAGCGGGTATATCCCTCACTTGCACTACACTCAATAGACTTGTTCTATCATACGGGATTCACACGTACTTGATGTACTCGTAGTTGTCAAATGAGATTATAAACATTATTTATTCACTTATTTCTCGGCTAATTGAAGGAATACTTGAATAAGAGAGAAGAAGTCAGCACATGAACGAACGACTGAGAGAGCCCAGAGTTGGAGTGGCAACTGAAAGAGAAGAGAGGGGAGGGATTGAATGGATGAAGGAGTGGGGGGGGGGAGGGGAGGAACCTGTGAGAGGAAGTTGAGAAATAGAATGATATTGAGGAAGTTCCATGCACGAATTCCCTCTGATGATAGAGCAAGAGCAAAGAGAAGAGATGCAAGGAAATTAAAGACATGAAATGAATTTATGATTAGATGAATGGGACTTGAATGGTACTACTTACAAAGAGAATGTAGTCGAATTTGAGATGAAGAAAGAGAAGTCGCTTCTCGAAACAGACCAATCCACGTAGAAGGAGAAAACACATTGTTACTGTGATCTGAGAGAGTGCGGTAGGGGATGAATATCGATTAATGGAATACCATTGCAACAAAGAGAAGGAGATAGAGAAAGATGTGATGGGCAATCATTGGTTGAACCTGTGAAGATCAAAGATCACATTGATCCGTAATGTACTGACCTCGAACACAATTGGTCTCCACAACTCTACCTTCCCATTCCTCCACATTCGTACGAATACGTAGACACAGAGAATGGATGCATAGAAGAGCTGAGAGAGATCAAAGATCAGAAGGGAATGAGGAAGGGGGAAACCTCGAAGGTGAGGACTGCCATGCATCCTCCTCTTACGAGACACGAAGATAGACAACAGAGAGGTTCCAATTCAAGATGACGTTCTTGTACTCTTAACGGTTATATTGGGAAGGATCAGGGAAGATTGAAATACCGTGATTCGATGGGGGCGACTTTGACTGCAGGAGAAACAAGACCAAGGAACTGAAGAAGACGTTTGACATTGAAGAATCCTGTGATATCAAATTGAAGAGAATAACGGATAATGAAGAGACCTTTCTTAGCGTGGGCTGCCCCTTTCTTCAATGGAGGAGGCATTCGATCCCACACGGATCTCCCCTTACGGATTACTGTAATCGATTGGAATTGATTGAATGAATAATTCTAACGAGACCTCGAGCACAGATCGAGAGTGGGGTCTTTTTCTGCTTTTTCTTCATGTGTCGACTCATCCGTACTTCCGATATAAAGGAAGGGAAGGGGAGGGAGGTGGAATGGAGGTGACTTATGTGGATAGAAGTGGGCCTCTATTCTTTCTCACTATTCTCTCCGTTTTCTCAGTGTTAATGACTACTCTCCTTCTCTCTTCATTCACCACCTACTTTCTCCTTTCCAAGTTGCCTCTTTCTTTCGACGATGTCGACGAATCTCAAATTTATTTCTTTATTTCAACCTGAAGATTAGACGATTGCAAAATCACGAGATTCCGTTTTAATTAATTCATCTCAGAATTATAATTCATCTCACCTTCTTCTCTGGTTGTTGTACATTTCCATCATTCTTGGGTGCAGAATTAACTTCATTCTTCTGTGGTTTCCAATGTTCTCCTTCCAATCGACTCAACGTCGGTTTATCATCTCGGCCTCCAAATCTCTTCTCTCCATGCTGAATAAAACATACAAATAATTACAAAAACATCAATTTGGTCTCCATCCTCTCTTCAATCGAATAGATAACCAAAACTAATTTTTATCTACTGGAAAAAAGTTGTGATCAAAGATCACCCTAAAGATCTTATTGTCCACTCTTTTTTGGTTACATACAAATTTATCAGAATACAAATATTGAAAATACAAAATGGAGAATAAGTAAAGATTACCTCTCTGGAGTTCATTCTGTGTGCATATGAGGTCGACTTCTCCATTCCACTTTAGATCTTGCCCCTATTCACTCTTTTTCTGCTTCTTCTCCCCCATTCACCAATATAATGAAGGGTCTCCAGAGTAAATTTCCTCCCCTCACTCAACAAAAAAAACGAGAAAGGTGACGGAAAAGGAAAAAAAAGTGAGAAGGAGTCATAAATGGAAACTGAACGAGTAACGAGACACTTCACTTTATCACACGAAATGGAAATGAACAAGGATAGGGATTAGGGACGATCTTTAGTTATCGACTCGGATCACCGTTTCCGCTCATCTGAAAGAGATAGATTACGGTAGGTGATGAACATATTGATTGATTGTACCTTGGAATAACTCTTGATAAGCATTGAGTTGTGCCTTAGCCTTGTTGAATTGAACACTATTCCAGTGACTGATTCCCATTGGTTGACGAAGGACTTGAAGAAGGGCTGGAATATGATGATCAGTAAATATTTACTTATTCATACAACTGAGATATCATCATTTTATTCATTCACTCGCCATCCCCTCCCCTTCCCCCTCCTTCCCCTCCCCATTTGGTCTCCCTACTCCTTCTGAGAACACGCTTGTTTACTTCTGTACACTGGTCCAACCCATTTCTACTTCCTCAGTACTCAAAGATCTTTTCAACTCATTCTTCATTTTCTGCAGACTCATTTCTCTTCTACTTCCTCTCATGAGGTCTTCTGCTAATTCCTTCGAACGGAAAGAGAGATGGGAGATGACATATATCCCTCGAGACTGAACTAATGAGAAACAAGGGGGAGAATACACTGATCAACACGAAATGATCAATGTACATGGGTATACTCAATCATATCGTGACGTCATGGATGATATTGGATCTAGAAGGAACTTACATGCACATGGTCGATCAGATTGAAGATGACAATCGGGTGAACCGAATCGAGGATTATGAGATGATACGATAGAGAGAAGAAGAAGAGAAATGATTAGTGAAGGAAGAGAAACCATTTGGAGTACCTGAAAAGAGAAGAGATTCATGAAGGACTAAGGACTTGCGTGGAATGAAATATGATTGAAGATGAAGAGGATGAGATTACGGTAGGATGAGGGGGAGGATAAAGAAAAGAATGGGTGATCTACTCAATTTGATGGATGAAGATGACCATTTCCTCCTATGGGAGAGGAATTAGACTATGAATGAAGAGAGATGAGGAAATTATGAGAAATATAGGAGGAGTATTGATATATCCAGTACCCTTTACCTACTAAGAGAGATCGAATCGGAATACAATAACAGTAGCCATATTCTAGAAAAAAAAAGGAAAATGTGAAAGAGAGATGAGGTAGAGAAGAGTAAATGTCTCTCGAGGGAGATGACAGAAATGAGAAAGGGGATGGATGGCGAGAGTATCAATGGAATAAAGAGAAGATGAGAAAGGACTGCAGAGAAGATGACACCTGTATGAAGAGGGAGAAGGAATAGTACAAGATGAAGATGGAAGAGGAGAAGAAATCTCGAGATATGAAGATGACATGCACATCTGAGGTGGGAATACATGATGATACACCTTGGGATGAGAGAAGGAAGAGATATCCGATTGATGTCTTCACATTCCATATCCATCCAGAATGACATTGAAATATTGGAAGAGAAAATAAAGGGGATGGGAAGTAAATGTTGCATCATCTCTCATTTTTCCATCCTAATCTACACTCGGAGTAATACTGAAGGTGCATAAAGGACCTCCCTTCCCTTCTCATTTTGAATTACATTCATGCATAATCAAGTTTTCCCGGTTTCCGGCATACTACAGTCTGTCTATATGACATTGTGAAGAATTATTATAATTTTTCAATAAACTATCAATAAATGTAGAATACGGTATCAGCATAGTGTGGCGACAAATCACAGAATGAAGTTCGCACACAGACCCACACCACAACCCGCAACCTTGTTTACCGTTATTATTTTTGTTTTCGGTTTAAAACACTTTTACATTGTATAATATTCATTAAATAGCTTTCAGGGCGATCATGGGCCTCTGGCCCCTCGTATCGAGTGGTTATGGAAGGCAGATGTATGCGAGGGTGACTACAATGGACGCTGATTTAGATCGAATACCGATCGAGGTTCGTTCAAACTTCAATCACATTAAATTCAATCGGTAAATTGCTAATTCTGGTTTACATTTAGTCAGACTGGACGGGAAGGGAGCTGTTCGACACTGTTTGCCGTATTATCGGTCTCCGTGAAATCTGGTACTTCGGTTTACAATACACAAATAAGAAGAACATTCCTTGCTGGTTGCAAATGGATAAGAAGGTGAGTATTTTCTTTGTGTTTCCGTATTCCACGACCAGAAGACTTCGTATTCCTTGATAGTCCATTTCCATCTCGTGCTAGAGCGTCGTTGACGATGTCTCATTTCAGATATCGAAGCAAGATGTTTCTAAATCCGGAGAGTGCACGCTACAATTTCTCTTCCTGGTCAAGTTCTTCCCGGAAGAAGCGGAAGATGAACTGATCCAGGTTGTTCACTCCCTTTATTAACTTGTTATTGTTATTGTTGTTGAGGATCTTACTCGCCATCTTTTCTTCCTCCAATTGAAAGAGTCCATTCTATCTGGTGAATTGCATTGTCAGCCTGAGGCAGCAGTTCTTCTCGCATCGTTCGCTCTCCAAGCAATGGTCACTTATCAATTGATACTTATCGATTCATTGATTACAGTACGGTGACTGCAACGATGAAATGGAGCCAGAGTTGGACAATTTTCTTCCCAAATCAGTAGTTGCCCAATTCGATTTGAGCAATGATTTGTGGTGGGAACGATTGAGGAAATGGTGGAGTAACAACCTCGGAATGGCTTCGTTAGTTTCATATATTCATCTTCTTCTTTGGTTGCATTGCTCCTACTCCTAGTCCATGTATCACTTCTATTCTCTTTCAGAGAAGAAGCAGAGATGGAATATCTAAGAGTGGCACAAGATCTTGAGATGTACGGCATTCAGTATTATCCCATTTGGAACAAACGAAATACGAAGATGTTATTGGGAATATCAGCGATGGGCGTTGGAGTGTATGAAGTGAGTGAATGGAGACTGACAAGCATTGAATAGAGAGTATGAGTAGCAATCACTCAACCATAACCATCGTCATTACTTCATTACGTGATATGATTACGATTATTCAAGGGAAATAACAAACTGAATCCACGCCCCTTCTTCTCATGGAATGAAATCAAGAAAATTCACTTCAAGAATAAGAAGGTATGATAATATTAGTGGGTTGTATAGAAACTACAGTGTTTAGTTCTCATTGATAACGAAGGATCATTTGGATATTTCATTCCAAGCTTTCGATGCATCGATTAACATGAGCATTCTCGATTTGTGCGTAGGTGAGTACGCATTTTATGCTATTGTGAAGCGAACTCTATTATTATTAGGAACCCACAATCTGTATCTGAGGAGGAGGCAAGAGGAATTGTTAGAAGTTCAGCAGATGAAATCACAAGCAGTTCAATTGAGACTCAAGCGAAAAGTGAGTGCATAAGTTGATGAGTAATTGGAGAAATATAATATGAGGAAGAAAATGAGCGACGAGCAATGGAAAGAGAAGAGCGAGAAACATTGAAGAGAGAACTAATTGAGAAGCAGATGGAATTAGCCGATGCACAGGTAATACAGTAATCACATGAGATTGTTATTTGATATCTGAGATAGAAGAAGAAGAAGAAGGAGAGAATCACGAGAGAGGGAGAGGAGTATTGTAGCGAACGAATGAATGTGGACACATCTATTGTAGGCTAAGCATCTAGAATTATTTAACCATTGACTAGTCAGGTTAGAATAGAGAACGGCATGTAAGTGAGAGTAAGGGGAGAAGAGTGTGGGTGTATCTCACGGTACACCGATCTCATTGTTACAAGCAACTCAATATCTACCAAACTGTCACTGCTTGGTAACGTCATTCTCCCAGATAGGAAAAATGGATTGTCTGAGACTGAGAGTCCCTCTTCTTTATTCTGTCAGATTAATATTTCTCCCTCTTCAGATGCGAATTCTTCGAACGGAAGATAAATTGAAGAATCTTGAAGAATCGGCTCTTCACAATGGACACGAGACAGCTTATCTCTCCCAAAGGGCCAATGAAGCTGAAGCTGAATGTAGTAGATTGAAACAGAGTCATCGGCAGGTATGAAGAGAGGAAGGGGAGGGAGGGAGAGGTTTCATTCCAGTTGGAAGATGCAATGAGAAGTGAAGTGGATCTGTATTCTCACATGAGGAATTCATCCAATGACAATCGACCACAATACACGAGTCATCTCATGCTCAATGAGGCTAATGTGAGACTTATTCGTTTTTTGAGTAGCACTGTTTCCAAATAGTCACAAAATATGTCTTTTTGTAGAATTGGGCAATGAGTGGTGGCGCCCTCTCCGTCTCATATCATCAATTGATGAGATCAGCTGAGGAAGAACAACAACAAGAACAAATCAAGTATTTTCCTTTCACTTCTTTGTATTACCTCATCGTATTTACGATGTCTTAGTTAAGAATACCATGCATTTTTCAGAAGTCTTCACTCACTGGCTAATTCTGCCCTGTTATCTCCTCAAATGCAAGCAGTTTCTCTCCAGGTTAGTTAGCGCTTTCGTGATGGTAATTTTATGGACAATAAAATGGGGACGATAGGATAGCACGTAAATCAATTCCTTTGCAGCCTCCTCCGGATCCAGTGGCTCAATCGATGGTCACTCAAGATCTTCATCTAATCAAAGCTAATCTCGAATCAACGAGAATGCAGTACAATGAAAGGAGTAGATCACTCAAGGATCGACTATCCGATTTCAGAGTGCAAATCGAAGGATTGAAGGTCAGAGACTCATTCATTAGTTCTAGTCTACCTTCTGTGACATACGAAGCGCCGAAGATATCTAATAATGCGCCAAAATGATGTATAATTCAATATTGTGTGTGTGTCAGAGAGATGACTACGTTCCGACTGAACATGATATCGCCCACGAACAAAATGTGCAGAATGGATGCATCGATAGACTCACTACTCTCAGAATGGTGAGGAGGAAAGGGAAATGAGGGGGTGGAAGGGGATTGAAGAAAGAATAGAAGACCAGGGTCGGTTCAGATAAAATCGAAGAGTGTAAGCCATATCGATGGATTGATGGCCTCTCTGTGGTAAAGAGAGATACAGTAAGTGAGTGGAGTGAAGAGTGATTGTGAGAAGGAATGAATGGATTTTAAGAGTTGTGTGAAGTATTGTCCATTGCATCCTTGTTCGATATTTTTAGTGAGTGATTTGAATAGTGAAAAAATTAAATTTCAGAGTTGTCGAGGAACTACTCGATCGAGAATCCATGAAATGGATGCGAAGTGAGAGCAATATTTTATTTGTTTCACCATTGTTGTACCTAAATAACTAAAACATATTAATATTTTGATAGTTTTCATAGACTTCTTGCCACATAAGGTAGTTTCAAAGTATAGAAATATACCTATCTAGAAGATTGTATTATTTGTGAATGGTTTATTCACATCTTCTAGAATAAATTGCACGGACGAAGTAATAGCTTTTCTTGCTGATCTTCCCTTCATACTTATCACTCATTCATTCATTCGTGCCTTATCAATTATTAGCTCAACTTCTTACCAACTTAGATAATCTTGCTTAAAGCTTTTCACATTTCTGAATTTATTATTACATTTCACGAGGGCCGCAGTGCAATTAATGTTACCTGTCATGCAATAATAAATCAAATTCATTTATCAATTATCTTTGGGAATCAATGGTACGCAACCTCAGTTCACTGTATCTAAAGGAAGGAGATGGAATGTAGAACTGTATTATGGATATGTAGATGCCGACACCTAAAAGAGCATCGAAAGGAGGAGTTGAACAAGAAACAAAAGTGAAGAAAACGAAAGAAGAAATCGATGAACTCGTCAATCTTCCAATGGATGAGGTACGGTATAATGAAGCACAATTGAAGTACGCTATTCGATTAAGCCGAAGAAAGTAATGGACCCTCAAGATCTCTATTCAATTGAAGACAAGATTGCTTCTGAACTAGGTGAGCTGCTTCATTTTAATATCCCTATTTCCAATTGTTTGAGGTACTGCCGTAATGTCAGAGAGAATGAAAGAAAGCACGGGTGTTCTCAGAGATATACTAGAAAAGTTCATATCTGGAGAGGTCAATTTTATGATTTGTTCGATTTTTTAAAATACATTTCCCATTCCTCCTAAAGCAATGATGCAACATTTATCTCTCAGACACCATCAATCGATATGCGAAATGCGACTTTGTCGAGTATACAAATAAGAAGATACTCGAGATTAATCTACTATGCAAATGCGATGAAGAAGAAGTACGTTTATGCAACTTATCTTTTCCAATTCTTCTTCTTCATTCTAATTACTATAATCATTCATTATTATAGAGAAGTGACTCATAAGATGGAATCAGTGGAGAGTAAGTACATGCAACTACAGAATCAATCGAGTGAAGTAGGACATCTACAGAAGGAAATAGAGAGATGTCTACAGTATCCGTGAGTAGAGATTACGGTAGGGAGGGATCAATCGATTGATTGTAGATCAAATGACGAGCAGATTCCTCTCGTTCCTCTTGATGAATTCTATGAAAAGGCCAAACCGGAGGTATTACAATTGAGATATAATGATTTATTGATTTATTAAATGGAATTTAATTGCAGCTTTCGAAACCAGAAGTAACAAAAGCCGACGAACATCAACAGAAATTAGCTCGACTCACTTTCGAGAAAGAAGAGAGGAAACAGTCAGTTTATTTGAATCTTTTGTCCTTTTTGATTATTTATTTTTCATTGTTTTCTAAGAAAGATCTGTTTCGCAACTTGACCTTTTTCCAGTTTGATGAACACTCTGAATGAGTTGGAATTCCGTCGATCCGTCCTCGCATCGGATATTAATAAGAAGGAATCGAGAATTAAATCACTCAAACCAAAGATGGATTGTGTTGTGAAGGTGAAAGAGATAGAGAGTGATCCATCCCTACCCTTCTTTCACCTTTCAGAGTGCTCGTACCCTCGAGGAAGCCTTGGGAATGAAAGTATCTTCCTCATCTGATCGTCGTTCTCCTTCTTTCCATCTTCTTCCTCCTCAATTGAGTGTACTCTATGTTCAAGCTGAAGCATACAAACAACTCATCGATGGTCAGTTATACTCACTACTTATTAGTAGGTTATCATCATAGACTAGAGTAGATGAGTGTATTATATTGCAGACACACTAGTAACAGTGAGTGTGGGCGGAGATACGGGAGAAGCGAATCGATTGAAAGAGAAGAAAGAGGAAGAAGGAGATGAAGTGACTGATATGGAAGGAGTAGAGGGTGAGTACGGTAGTATCTATCGTATCTCAAGTGATTGATATGTATTTGAGAGGGAGGAGCGGATGGAGATGAGGATAGTCAAGGTGAATCTCGTGGAAGTGGAACATTAGAGAAGAAGAGAGCAACATTACTTCGACCCCATCCCATCTATTTATCCATTGAGATTGGTTGTATTGGTAAGAAGAGAGGAGGAAAGGGAAGAAGGAATGTTTTGTAGATGAATGCAGAGTGAGAATGAAGCTACAGTATCTCCCCGAATTGGGAATCTCTGTTCTCAAGTGGAAGATTCGCGCCTCAAATGTTCCCAATTTCGGGCGAGTGATCAATCGATATCTCATGATTACGGTATCCACTTAAGCAGCCTAAAATGGTCATCAATGATGGACGATCTATTCCTGAGTGACGATGGACTTCAATGTCCAAATGCTATCGGAGCTGCCAAATTGAATCAACTCAAGTAAGGGATTAGGAATTTGGCAAGAGGAATGAATTGTTCTCTTCAGGGTAAACTTCTCTTCTCTCTCCAAATCGATAGGACGACCGTATCAATTTGTACAGAAGCTCACTGGGTCTCGTGGTATGCATTTATTGTATTTGGATAAGAGATAGTAATTGATTATGAATCAGATGACGAATCGGGTTGTGAACTATCTGAAGAATTGGAACGAGTGATGGGAGCAGTGAGAGAAAGAGTAAAGACAAGAATGGATATGGCATTGTCATTGACTGAGATGGAGAAGGGAAGGTAAGAGATGAGAGATGAAGAGGAGAAGAAGAGAAGTTGATGATTATAGATTGGATCAATTAATGGAGAGAGAAGGAATGGATATGGTTGATGGAGTGACATTGAAGAAAGTGCAGACTATAGACGATGAAGAATTTATTGTAAGGAAAAGAGAGGGAAGAAGAGAGGAGAATACTCTCAATTCTAGGCTAAAGTCCCTCATTCGACATGCGAACTTCTTAAATCGAATGAATTGGATCCATTCGTCCATCTCTCATTCACATTCATCACTTCTATTGGAGAGGTAATATAGTCAATACTCGATTCATCTATCGTATTACTTCGTTGAGATCCGTGTTCTATGTGCATTGTGGAGTGATTTCCCCTCTTCATCCGTTCTCACTTCATTTTCATCTGAGAAAGATGGAGAAGGAGAAGATATGAGTGAAGAGAATACACAGGTGTTCAAGGTGAGCTCAATCGTATTGATGTGTGGATACTAATCTAGTTGTATTGTCAGGATGGTCAGACTCTTCTACGAGAGGATTGGGCACCCGATGATAAGAAGGATGCAATGACTTGTTTAGTCAAGGAATTGATGGGAATCGTTGCTAAGATGGGAGGAAAGGAAGAGAAAATGGAGTGAGTTAATCAATCTCATCTTGATCTGAATAATCCATGTATTTCAGAACCGATTGAACTAATCAACAACGAGTTTACTCCGATCTCACTGTTCGAATGTTGTACCTTTGTTGATCGTTATAAATTATTTATTCTCTATGTTTGATCTACGAAATACATCGATTATCGATCGTTTTGATATCTCTGTAAATGGTAGAGGGGAAATATGCATATAAGTAATACGCCCTCCGCAACGAAGAAAGAGGGCAATCCTCTATGACATGCTGTGTAATATAGACTCTCTCAGTTTTCATTTCTTCTCAACGAAGAAATTAAAATGGGTTCGGCAGAGTCAAAAGTTAACACTGAAGCCATTCAGAAGGAGGTACGGTATTTAGTAGTTTAATAGAGTTTATCTTTGATCTTTCTTTAGATCACAGCCAATCCAGTAATGGTCTATTCGAAGAGAGGCTGTGGATTCTGTACGAAGGCTAAGAATTTGTTGAATGAGTATAAAGTAGAGTACAAGGTGAGAAGAAAGTGAAGAGGGGAAAGGGGAGAAGGAAGGAATATCAGGTGAGTGAACTGGATCAAGTACAAAGGATGAAGCCAGATGAATACCAAACATACGTGAATGGACTCGTATACACTTCCAGAATGACTAGTGTTCCTCAGGTAGAACACAACTCCCTCTCCGTCCCTCTTTATCAATTCCATCTCAGATCTTCATCTGTGGAAAGTTCATTGGAGGATTCACTGAATTGGAAAGACTAGTCGAAGAGAAGAAATTATTTGAGAGGATTGAGGAATGCACTGGAGAAAATGGAAAGATGTGGAACTAAGATGAACACGGTAGATGCATTGAGATTACTGTATCCGGGAATTTATTGATCGAACCATAAATCTCACTCGTTCCATGAATCTTAGCGTAATACATGTACAATCGATAAATAAATTATATTGTTTTTTACATCTTTTTACCAGACTAGGACAATTTGTACACATAATGGGAAAGTAGCACAAACAATATTTCAACCGTGTAATTCAAGAAAAGTGTGAAATTGGAATGGTGAGTAAGTGAATCAATCGTCTACAATTTGTAGTCCATCGGGACTAGCCGGACTATCCTCTATTATTGATTGAGTATCGAGAATCGGTGGGCGATCGGATGCTCTAGAGGGACCGTGATTCGAAGAATGATTTTGATTATGGGCATTAACAGGAATTAATCTGGGTGGTCCCTCAACAAGATTGGGAGGGGGACGATCTGCTCGATTTCCTCCGAAGGGAATCCAATTTGAAGTGTTAGGAGGAGGAATTCCCTTGGAAGGTCGAGAAGAATGAAGATTAGATGGATGAGATGGAGGAGGATAGAGACCTCCTGATGGTTGTCTGAACATAGAGAAGAGAATGGAATGATCATATAAGTAGTCCATACCTTGTACGGGGATGATCATGTCCACTATACGATGGTTCATATGAACTCTTTCTCTCTGGAAGAGGAGGATAGAATCTACTCTGGGAAGAAGGAGGAGGAGGAGGAGGGGGACCAGATGTCTTCAGTATTCCCTTGCTCGGACCATTCAATGGACGATTTGGCTAAAGAGGACAATTACGAATGAGAGGGAAAGATGCCTACCTGTCTATCGGGTCTGCTTCCCATTGGTCCCTTCATAGGCCCTCCTCCTGGTGGTCGATTATATGGAAGAGGATGGGCACTTCCACTAGGAGATGGCCCTCCTTTTGATTGAGGGAATGATGAAGAAGGAGGAGGAGTCGCCAGAATAGGAGTTCTCACAAGAGATGGAGATGGAAGAGGAGGAATTGATGATGATGATGATGATGATGATGAAGAGGGAATCGATAGATCTCCCGGTCCTTTTGTCTTAATTCAAACATATTTCCCCCCATCATGAATATTAGGCATACCTTTGGAATTTTGAAATTCTTGAGAGTTTGCATTTGGAAAGGCGCTGGATCTGAAATGAAAGATTAGAGTTAGAATGAGTTCCCTCCAGAATACCTCCTCCAATTAATGGTGGATCAATCTTTGATTTCTTCGCTTCTTTGTCTTTTTTCTCCTTTGATGAAGAATCAGCCTTCCTTTTACGATCTCGATCCTCCGTACTCAAATGATCATTTATTATTCAATTATCATCAAGAGTATCAACATTATATGATACATACATAAAATATCTCTCACCTTTTTACTGGTTTCTCCTCCTTTTTCTTTTCTTTTTCTTTCTCCTTCTCAGGATTCTTCTCTTTCTTCTTCGATTCTTTCTTCAATTTATATTATATAGTTATTTCTCTGTGCAACTCTCTTCACTTACCGTACTCTTCTTTAGTTTCAACACAATCTTCTCCTCGCCTCCTTCTTTCTTTGGAGATTCAGTCTTAGGCTGGAAAGAAAAATATTATTCCTCAATCAGATAAGATAATAGTGACCTCTGTATAGAGTACAGGTGCATTCGATTGAGAGGATGATTGAGGGGAAGAATCTTCTAGAAGGAAAAGAATCGATTGGAAGGGAAGAGAAGAGACTCTCACTCACCTAATCCAGTATCGAATAGATCATTTGGCCGAGCACTAACTACTTTCTTCTTCGTCTGATTTGCGGCACTCAAGTTGGAAACTACCGATTCGAGAGAACTCTTCCTTCGAACGAGAGCAGGGGTGAAGACTGGATTGGATGAAGACGGAAGAGATGATGAAGTTGATGGAATTGAAGGGGGGAGAGTAGAAGATAATGAGGAAGGAATTGAAGAAGGTATTGAAGGAAGAGATGAAGGTAGAGGTGAAGATAGGGAGGATGGAAGGGATGTAGGAAGGGAAGAAGGAGGGAGATAAGATGGAGGAAGTGAAGGAGGAAGAGTAGAAGGAGGAGGAAGAGTTGGAGGGGCGATAGATGGAGTAGAAAGAACAGAGAAAAGAGTAGGGGTTGATGTAGTTGTAGGGACGAGAGGAGAAGGAACTACAGAGATAAGAGGAGTTGAAGGAAGGGGTTGAGATACTGAAAGAAGAAGATTAGAATGAAGGAAGGAAAAGATGATTTACCCGGAGGAGTTGCAAGAGGGGAAGAAGATATTGTGAATGAAGAATTAGGAGTTGAGAGACGAGAAGGAGCGACTACTGTTGATGAAGTTGATTGAAGAGATGAATTAGATCGGAAGGGAGGAGGATCACATTCTAAATTGAAGAGAGATTGAAGAGAAGGAGAGAGGAAGAGAGTGCCTTCATCAGAAGTTCCCTCATCGAAACTCTGTTGAGAATATAGAGGAGTCACTGAAGCAGCTAGAGGAGATGACATCGAATTACTCATTTCTGATACTGATCTAAAAGGAGAGAAAAGGTTAAGTGGAGGGGGAGGGGATACCTCTGGAATGGACTCATTGATTGATCCATTGATATTCCTCTCTTTCCTCTACTTCCTCGTCCTCCTCGAGAACCAGGACCTCAATATTAATTGATTAGTCGATAAAGAGAGAGAGAGAGAGAGAGAGAGAGAGAGAGAGAGAGAGAGAGAGAGAGAGAGAGTGACTCACCCTTAGCAGGTCTCTTAGTATCAGGTGAGAATGGAGAAGGAGAGGGTGAATCAATAGATGATCCGGGTGTTCTATCTCCTACATTTCCTGCCTTTCTTCCTCTTCCTCTTCGAGCTTTCGTTGTTCCTCCACCTCGCACAAGAGGAGATTGAGGAGGAGCGTATCTACAATACATACTTCCCTTCTTCGCACTTTCCATTCCCATCAATACTCAATTCATTATCTAATTAGTCTCACCCTTGATATTGAGTAGCTCCTCCATAACCAGGGGAGAAATCATTGACAGAGGAAGGAGAAGAACCTCTACTGTCATCGGGGAAATCGAATATTCCCGAATTACCCATCGAAGATGAAGATTGTTGCTATAATCCATGAATATCGACGAGATAGAGATGGTAACTTCCCATTTGTGTCCATCCCCAAATCATACACACTTACCCTAATAAATTGTTGCTGTCTCAGAAGTTCATGCTGTTGTTGTTGTAATGCATAAGGAGGAATAGATTGATTGATTCCTTGCATTCCAGTAGGAAGAGTTCCTCCTCTCACAAGAGGAGAAGTACCAGACGGAACACCCATTCGAACTCCTCCCAATGCAGAGGAAGAATATGGATTATGACCATATATTCCACTTGATCCATCCATTCCTCCACTTATTCTACTTGCATCATCAACACCCTTCACCATATTCTCCTGTTTAAATATCCAATGATTGGAGAACAAGAAGATATCAAGACATACAATTTGATTGAATGGAGTCTGTATAGGATGTGATTGTAGAGGAGGAAGACCAGCATCTAATCGATTCACTCTCAGAGGGGGTACGGTAGGTACGGAAGGATTAGATAGTTGAGGACGGGGTCTAGCCACTCGTAATGGTTCGAGACGTCTTGGTTCCCTTCAGATAAGGATGATAAGTGGTGGATATGGAATAGATAACCGACCTCATCATTCTGAGTAGAGGACATCTCCCCTTAGGTAGTACTACTCGATATTCATGTTTAGTAGGAGAAGGGAGAGGTGGAATATCCTTCCTCAACCTGAGATTCACTCTCTCTCCCTCCAATTCCCTTTCCCCTTCTTATCAGCGCGTTCGCCTAAGAATCGCACACCCTCCCGCACAGCAAAATATGACACTTCGACATTTTCCTATTTTCTGATAGTCCTAGGTGGCCTACATCAATTTCTGTTATTGCGAAGTTTCAAAAAAATTAATTTGCATAATTACATGCATTCAAAGATGGGGACATTTCAAACTAAATCAAGCGCTGCTCAGCGGAAAATCAACAAAATCTCATGAATTTTTTTTCTAGACTAAACTCGATGTCCTCTATCCGCCTATGTCGGTCGTTTTTGCAATTTCGAATTTTGAATTTTTTATCCAAAGTTTGGGAATTTATTTCTCGAAGGAGAAAAAATATACCTCTGAGATTTTTTTAATATGTTGTGTCCGTCGTGGATATCAATGCCATGGATTTTTTTCAGATTTTTAGGAGGGTGGGCTGAGACTTTACAAGCAAAACAGACAATGCCTAATCGAAGAAAACTCACCATTCTGCACCGCACACCCTGCCCTCGCGGTGTGAAATGGGGTGGAATGGGGCGATTACCATAAAACAAATTCAATTATTGAGAGCGTAGGTCTCATTTCACGCCGCTAGGACAGGGTTCGCGGTGGAAAATGACAATTTTTGCTCGATTTGGCAATTTCTGTTTTTGCTTGTAAAGTCCACCCTCCTAAAAATCTGAAAAAAATCCATGGCATTGATATCCACGACGGACACAACATATTAAAAAAATCTCACAGGTATATTTTTTCTCCTTCGAGAAATAAATTCCCAAACATTGGATGAAAAATTCAAAATTCGAAATTGCAAAAACGACCGACATAGGATTGATTTTCCGCTGAGCAGAGCTTGATTTAGTTTGAAATGTTCCCATCTTTGAATGCATGTAATTATGCAAATTAATTTTTTTGAAACTTCGCAATAACAGAAATTGATGTAGGCCACCTAGGACTATCAGAAAATAGGAAAATCTCGAAGTGTCATATTTTGCTGTGCAGAAATCAGGTGGAATTGTGCGATTCTTACGCGAACGCACTGTTATTCCCTTCCATACAATGTGATAATAACGACGAACCAAGCAGGGCCCACTTTACTCTCGTATTGAAGTGAACAATCCGAATGGGGAAGGGATGTATCCATAGAGTTATCAGTCTTCCATTCATATCCATTTATTCCCAGTCTAGTCACAATAAGAGCGAGACACTTCGAGAGAGACCAAGTTCTGCAATATCATATACGGTTCCTTTCACTATCGATAATTAGAGAACCAATTTAGCCTATATTTCAGATATATTTCAGAACTAAAATGGCAAATTTTTAAATTCTCACTTATTGAATGCCTGTTCAATCTCATTAGCCAGATCATTTAACTTGGTATCCGTGTTACTTGCGAATATATTGAGAGACCAATCACGTTTAGCAGATGGAGACAAACGAACTGAAGAAAAGTTATTGCAAGATTTATAAGAGAGAGGAATTAATTACCATTGTACATCGTTCCATTTCCAGCGAATACAATATTCCAGTTGCATCCAAGAGTATTCATCTCGAATTGGATGGAATGAGAAGAGGGAGTAGGCTGCAACAGAAATCAGTAAAAAAACAGAGCCCATTCATACTTTTTGTCACACTGTAAAAAAAAGAAAGAATACCTTGATAGAGCAGGAGGCAACGATGGATTCCCAACTGGAATTGAATACAGCTTGTTGATGAAGAATGAGAAGAATCGTCTCGAGATTCTCTGGATTCTCAATCAAAAGAGAATCGATGATGACATCAGTCTCATTATCTTCTCCTTTCAGAGAATATCGAATATCTCTGCCCAATTCCTTCCCTTCCAATTCAATATCTCCATCCTGAATCAATTTCTATCTCATCCTTCCTCTTTACTCATCCCTTACCTTCTTCTGACAATTAGCCATCAGTCTAATCAGATTTGTCTTCTGAAGTATTGATGCTGGTTTTGCCCCGACCTCTTCCAGTTTAACAACTGTATATGAAGATATCAGGTGAGTGAACTGGATGAACAACAAAGGATGAAGCCAGATGAATACCAAACATACGTGAATGGACTCGTATACACTTCCAGAATGACTAGTGTTCCTCAGGTAGAACACAACTCCCTCTCCGTCCCTCTTTATCAATTCCATCTCAGATCTTCATCTGTGGAAAGTTCATTGGAGGATTCACTGAATTGGAAAGACTAGTCGAAGAGAAGAAATTATTTGAGAGGATTGAGGAATGCACTGGAGAAAATGGAAAGATGTGGAACTAAGATGAACACGGTAGATGCATTGAGATTACTGTATCCGGGAATTTATTGATCGAACCATAAATCTCACTCGTTCCATGAATCTTAGCGTAATACATGTACAATCGATAAATAAATTATATTGTTTTTTACATCTTTTTACCAGACTAGGACAATTTGTACACATAATGGGAAAGTAGCACAAACAATATTTCAACCGTGTAATTCAAGAAAAGTGTGAAATTGGAATGGTGAGTAAGTGAATCAATCGTCTACAATTTGTAGTCCATCGGGACTAGCCGGACTATCCTCTATTATTGATTGAGTATCGAGAATCGGTGGGCGATCGGATGCTCTAGAGGGACCGTGATTCGAAGAATGATTTTGATTATGGGCATTAACAGGAATTAATCTGGGTGGTCCCTCAACAAGATTGGGAGGGGGACGATCTGCTCGATTTCCTCCGAAGGGAATCCAATTTGAAGTGTTAGGAGGAGGAATTCCCTTGGAAGGTCGAGAAGAATGAAGATTAGATGGATGAGATGGAGGAGGATAGAGACCTCCTGATGGTTGTCTGAACATAGAGAAGAGAATGGAATGATCATATAAGTAGTCCATACCTTGTACGGGGATGATCATGTCCACTATACGATGGTTCATATGAACTCTTTCTCTCTGGAAGAGGAGGATAGAATCTACTCTGGGAAGAAGGAGGAGGAGGAGGAGGGGGACCAGATGTCTTCAGTATTCCCTTGCTCGGACCATTCAATGGACGATTTGGCTAAAGAGGACAATTACGAATGAGAGGGAAAGATGCCTACCTGTCTATCGGGTCTGCTTCCCATTGGTCCCTTCATAGGCCCTCCTCCTGGTGGTCGATTATATGGAAGAGGATGGGCACTTCCACTAGGAGATGGCCCTCCTTTTGATTGAGGGAATGATGAAGAAGGAGGAGGAGTCGCCAGAATAGGAGTTCTCACAAGAGATGGAGATGGAAGAGGAGGAATTGATGATGATGATGATGATGATGATGAAGAGGGAATCGATAGATCTCCCGGTCCTTTTGTCTTAATTCAAACATATTTCCCCCCATCATGAATATTAGGCATACCTTTGGAATTTTGAAATTCTTGAGAGTTTGCATTTGGAAAGGCGCTGGATCTGAAATGAAAGATTAGAGTTAGAATGAGTTCCCTCCAGAATACCTCCTCCAATTAATGGTGGATCAATCTTTGATTTCTTCGCTTCTTTGTCTTTTTTCTCCTTTGATGAAGAATCAGCCTTCCTTTTACGATCTCGATCCTCCGTACTCAAATGATCATTTATTATTCAATTATCATCAAGAGTATCAACATTATATGATACATACATAAAATATCTCTCACCTTTTTACTGGTTTCTCCTCCTTTTTCTTTTCTTTTTCTTTCTCCTTCTCAGGATTCTTCTCTTTCTTCTTCGATTCTTTCTTCAATTTATATTATATAGTTATTTCTCTGTGCAACTCTCTTCACTTACCGTACTCTTCTTTAGTTTCAACACAATCTTCTCCTCGCCTCCTTCTTTCTTTGGAGATTCAGTCTTAGGCTGGAAAGAAAAATATTATTCCTCAATCAGATAAGATAATAGTGACCTCTGTATAGAGTACAGGTGCATTCGATTGAGAGGATGATTGAGGGGAAGAATCTTCTAGAAGGAAAAGAATCGATTGGAAGGGAAGAGAAGAGACTCTCACTCACCTAATCCAGTATCGAATAGATCATTTGGCCGAGCACTAACTACTTTCTTCTTCGTCTGATTTGCGGCACTCAAGTTGGAAACTACCGATTCGAGAGAACTCTTCCTTCGAACGAGAGCAGGGGTGAAGACTGGATTGGATGAAGACGGAAGAGATGATGAAGTTGATGGAATTGAAGGGGGGAGAGTAGAAGATAATGAGGAAGGAATTGAAGAAGGTATTGAAGGAAGAGATGAAGGTAGAGGTGAAGATAGGGAGGATGGAAGGGATGTAGGAAGGGAAGAAGGAGGGAGATAAGATGGAGGAAGTGAAGGAGGAAGAGTAGAAGGAGGAGGAAGAGTTGGAGGGGCGATAGATGGAGTAGAAAGAACAGAGAAAAGAGTAGGGGTTGATGTAGTTGTAGGGACGAGAGGAGAAGGAACTACAGAGATAAGAGGAGTTGAAGGAAGGGGTTGAGATACTGAAAGAAGAAGATTAGAATGAAGGAAGGAAAAGATGATTTACCCGGAGGAGTTGCAAGAGGGGAAGAAGATATTGTGAATGAAGAATTAGGAGTTGAGAGACGAGAAGGAGCGACTACTGTTGATGAAGTTGATTGAAGAGATGAATTAGATCGGAAGGGAGGAGGATCACATTCTAAATTGAAGAGAGATTGAAGAGAAGGAGAGAGGAAGAGAGTGCCTTCATCAGAAGTTCCCTCATCGAAACTCTGTTGAGAATATAGAGGAGTCACTGAAGCAGCTAGAGGAGATGACATCGAATTACTCATTTCTGATACTGATCTAAAAGGAGAGAAAAGGTTAAGTGGAGGGGGAGGGGATACCTCTGGAATGGACTCATTGATTGATCCATTGATATTCCTCTCTTTCCTCTACTTCCTCGTCCTCCTCGAGAACCAGGACCTCAATATTAATTGATTAGTCGATAAAGAGAGAGAGAGAGAGAGAGAGAGAGAGAGAGAGAGAGAGAGAGAGAGAGAGAGAGAGAGAGAGAGAGTGACTCACCCTTAGCAGGTCTCTTAGTATCAGGTGAGAATGGAGAAGGAGAGGGTGAATCAATAGATGATCCGGGTGTTCTATCTCCTACATTTCCTGCCTTTCTTCCTCTTCCTCTTCGAGCTTTCGTTGTTCCTCCACCTCGCACAAGAGGAGATTGAGGAGGAGCGTATCTACAATACATACTTCCCTTCTTCGCACTTTCCATTCCCATCAATACTCAATTCATTATCTAATTAGTCTCACCCTTGATATTGAGTAGCTCCTCCATAACCAGGGGAGAAATCATTGACAGAGGAAGGAGAAGAACCTCTACTGTCATCGGGGAAATCGAATATTCCCGAATTACCCATCGAAGATGAAGATTGTTGCTATAATCCATGAATATCGACGAGATAGAGATGGTAACTTCCCATTTGTGTCCATCCCCAAATCATACACACTTACCCTAATAAATTGTTGCTGTCTCAGAAGTTCATGCTGTTGTTGTTGTAATGCATAAGGAGGAATAGATTGATTGATTCCTTGCATTCCAGTAGGAAGAGTTCCTCCTCTCACAAGAGGAGAAGTACCAGACGGAACACCCATTCGAACTCCTCCCAATGCAGAGGAAGAATATGGATTATGACCATATATTCCACTTGATCCATCCATTCCTCCACTTATTCTACTTGCATCATCAACACCCTTCACCATATTCTCCTGTTTAAATATCCAATGATTGGAGAACAAGAAGATATCAAGACATACAATTTGATTGAATGGAGTCTGTATAGGATGTGATTGTAGAGGAGGAAGACCAGCATCTAATCGATTCACTCTCAGAGGGGGTACGGTAGGTACGGAAGGATTAGATAGTTGAGGACGGGGTCTAGCCACTCGTAATGGTTCGAGACGTCTTGGTTCCCTTCAGATAAGGATGATAAGTGGTGGATATGGAATAGATAACCGACCTCATCATTCTGAGTAGAGGACATCTCCCCTTAGGTAGTACTACTCGATATTCATGTTTAGTAGGAGAAGGGAGAGGTGGAATATCCTTCCTCAACCTGAGATTCACTCTCTCTCCCTCCAATTCCCTTTCCCCTTCTTATCAGCGCGTTCGCCTAAGAATCGCACACCCTCCCGCACAGCAAAATATGACACTTCGACATTTTCCTATTTTCTGATAGTCCTAGGTGGCCTACATCAATTTCTGTTATTGCGAAGTTTCAAAAAAATTAATTTGCATAATTACATGCATTCAAAGATGGGGACATTTCAAACTAAATCAAGCGCTGCTCAGCGGAAAATCAACAAAATCTCATGAATTTTTTTTTCTAGACTAAACTCGATGTCCTCTATCCGCCTATGTCGGTCGTTTTTGCAATTTCGAATTTTGAATTTTTTATCCAAAGTTTGGGAATTTATTTCTCGAAGGAGAAAAAATATACCTCTGAGATTTTTTAATATGTTGTGTCCGTCGTGGATATCAATGCCATGGATTTTTTTCAGATTTTTAGGAGGGTGGGCTGAGACTTTACAAGCAAAACAGACAATGCCTAATCGAAGAAAACTCACCATTCTGCACCGCACACCCTGCCCTCGCGGTGTGAAATGGGGTGGAATGGGGCGATTACCATAAAACAAATTCAATTATTGAGAGCGTAGGTCTCATTTCACGCCGCTAGGACAGGGTTCGCGGTGGAAAATGACAATTTTGGCAATTGCTTTGCTCGATTTGGCAATTTCTGTTTTTGCTTGTAAAGTCCACCCTCCTAAAAATCTGAAAAAAATCCATGGCATTGATATCCACGACGGACACAACATATTAAAAAAATCTCACAGGTATATTTTTTCTCCTTCGAGAAATAAATTCCCAAACATTGGATGAAAAATTCAAAATTCGAAATTGCAAAAACGACCGACATAGGATTGATTTTCCGCTGAGCAGAGCTTGATTTAGTTTGAAATGTTCCCATCTTTGAATGCATGTAATTATGCAAATTAATTTTTTTGAAACTTCGCAATAACAGAAATTGATGTAGGCCACCTAGGACTATCAGAAAATAGGAAAATCTCGAAGTGTCATATTTTGCTGTGCAGAAATCAGGTGGAATTGTGCGATTCTTACGCGAACGCACTGTTATTCCCTTCCATACAATGTGATAATAACGACGAACCAAGCAGGGCCCACTTTACTCTCGTATTGAAGTGAACAATCCGAATGGGGAAGGGATGTATCCATAGAGTTATCAGTCTTCCATTCATATCCATTTATTCCCAGTCTAGTCACAATAAGAGCGAGACACTTCGAGAGAGACCAAGTTCTGCAATATCATATACGGTTCCTTTCACTATCGATAATTAGAGAACCAATTTAGCCTATATTTCAGATATATTTCAGAACTAAAATGGCAAATTTTTAAATTCTCACTTATTGAATGCCTGTTCAATCTCATTAGCCAGATCATTTAACTTGGTATCCGTGTTACTTGCGAATATATTGAGAGACCAATCACGTTTAGCAGATGGAGACAAACGAACTGAAGAAAAGTTATTGCAAGATTTATAAGAGAGAGGAATTAATTACCATTGTACATCGTTCCATTTCCAGCGAATACAATATTCCAGTTGCATCCAAGAGTATTCATCTCGAATTGGATGGAATGAGAAGAGGGAGTAGGCTGCAACAGAAATCAGTAAAAAAACAGAGCCCATTCATACTTTTTGTCACACTGTAAAAAAAAGAAAGAATACCTTGATAGAGCAGGAGGCAACGATGGATTCCCAACTGGAATTGAATACAGCTTGTTGATGAAGAATGAGAAGAATCGTCTCGAGATTCTCTGGATTCTCAATCAAAAGAGAATCGATGATGACATCAGTCTCATTATCTTCTCCTTTCAGAGAATATCGAATATCTCTGCCCAATTCCTTCCCTTCCAATTCAATATCTCCATCCTGAATCAATTTCTATCTCATCCTTCCTCTTTACTCATCCCTTACCTTCTTCTGACAATTAGCCATCAGTCTAATCAGATTTGTCTTCTGAAGTATTGATGCTGGTTTTGCCCCGACCTCTTCCAGTTTAACAACTGTATATGAAGAGAGAAGCCAACGAGAGCTCAACTCAAGTTTCACCACAAAAGGGAAGGAAAATTTACTGAAGATAGACTGATTTTTTTTAAATTCTGAGTTAAATTCACCTTCCATCAAAAGAAAAGAAATTCTCCTTATTGTCCTCAACTATCACAAGTTCCCCATAAGGAATGTCTCCTGAAACCAGCTGGTTAGTTAAAGAAATTTATCTTCATTTATTCACCTTTCTCTGGATTGATTACTTTAATTCCTTTTTCTTTCATTTCAAATTCGATTCCAGGTTCTCCATAGATAAATATACGCAATGGACGGATACTCGTTCCTGGAGAAGGCCAACCAATGGAAGATTTGTTTATCTGTGAAAGAGAATGATTGATACTCGATGACAAGGGAAGACTTACTTGAGAGATCGTAGCAGTTCTTCCATTCTTCCACTGTCCAACTAAACTTCGTTCGAGATCCAATCGATAGCGAGATAGCTTATGTTTCATTTCCCTGATAAGAGCACTTGCTGGTTAAAGGGGGAGGGGCACGAATCAAAATTGGTGGGTCCCACCACGACATGCCTGCACCCCAGCTGTAACATACGGTAATCAGCACTCGGGTTGACTCGGTCCTCTCCCTAACATAGCCAACTAGGAATAGCTCACATCATGGGCCGTAGCCAAGTGGTTTACGCTTTTGCCTGTCTGTACAGCACCCGCTGGTTCGACTCCCGCCCAGTGCATCTTCACTATTGCTGCTATTTTCGACAGAAAATCCAATGAAATCAATTCGAAAGTACAGTACCCTAAATTGTGCCTGCACAATCAATGTAACTTCAAAAATCCGTAGCGAGGTTCAGAGGCATTTCTAGCACTTGGGATAAAGTGATCTCTGATCGGGTACAGGATCCCTATCACTCCACAGGCTCAGTTTATGTGCGAAAATATTCGTGCCCCTCCCCCTTTAATTTATTTCGAACGAATCGACTCACTTTGAAGCAGAGGAAGGAATAGCTTTCAGCATGGAATGGATCATCATTCTTAGCTCATCCCATTCATTATCATTTATTTTCTGAGAGATTTCATTATCATTGGGAAATTCATCACCAAAGTAGTAAATTTGAGCACCGATAGCCTGAAAGTGAAGATTGAAGATTCACTGTAAATAAATGCATTTAACCTGATCATTCTTATGTAGAATAGTTAAAGTCAGATCATTACTCGAATGAGCACTCTTCATTAGAAAAGTATCACCATTATTCTGATAATCACAGTCTAGATTTACGGCAAGATTCTCCAATTTCTTGATGAGAGATGTTCCGGAATCAGCTAAATAAATGAAAGTGTTTATTAGTTGAAATAGAAATACCCGGAAGTCGTCTCTTCATGTGTTTCAATCCTTCAAGAATCTCTTTGCGATGCTCAGCCTCATAGTTCAATTTCTTATCCTGCGAATTGAGAAAGATATTTTTTTGTGAGTAAGATATTTGACCTCAATGTGCCCCACACATCCGATCAAAGAAAATATTAACAGCTAATCGATATATCAACTATTATGATAACTTTGACATACCATGAGATTCTTCTTGATAGCTGCATGAAAATGCTCCATCTTCAAACGGGCAGCCGGACTCTGCCGAATGTCCTCCATTCTAATTTCCGCATCGATCTCACTGATGCTCTGTTCCACTGGGATTCCAGCAGGAACAGCCATCTCCTCGGCCGATTACTCAAAACAATAAAAATTAGATTACAAAATCGAACAACGGCAGCAAAATAGAGCAAGTTGATGAAGAATTTGCCCCTGGAGTGGGCTTGTTCGGGCTTGTTTGTACGGTATTGAAAAGTCCTATCGTAAAGTGTGTCATTTTCGAGTTCCTATTTTTTTATGAATTACTGAAAATATTGAATTTTCTCAGTTCAAGAGATCCCAAAAACACTAGTAATGTTTGAAAAACTTAAAAAAAATTGAAGAACTAATAAACCATAAATTTGTAGATCTTACTGTGGATAACAAATAGCGCTGCAAAACAATCCGCACTTCTGTAGGACACGTCTGTTTCTGAATCCATACTGTTTCACTTGTCTGGACAACCCCTATGATGTTATTTATTTGCAGGTATGGGCAAAAAGGATAAGACCAGCGATCGGTCTCCTTTGATCAATGCTCATCAGACGTTATCATGGTCTGAATGGATCGCACATGAAGTAAAGCTTGCCGGACAGTTCATTTTCTGTGCTGGAGGCATTCTCGTTTGTTATTTCTATTTTGGAATCCAGCAGGAAGTAGTGTAAGTCTTTTCTTCGTAAATTTGCATCGACTTTGCGCTCGTTAAGGGTTCAAGGAAAGTACGAGGATGGAGATCGGTTCACATATACGCAAGCCCTCGTCTTTTTCATGTGTGTTGCAAACACAATCTTTGCATTTTTCATGAGAAGCAAGCACTGCAAGGATAATGTTCCCACTCCGACGTATGCACTCTGTGCAGGTTTGTTTAAAATTAATGTCCGACTACTACCGTATTTTTATTCAGCCAGTTACCTGGCTGCGATGATGTTCTCCAATATGGCCCTTCAATTTCTCCCTTATCCGACACAGGTGGGATTGTTTTCGATCTTATCACATGAAGATCATGGTTTTTAAAGGTTCTGGCGAAGTCGTGCAAACCCATACCCGTACTCGTATTCGGGGCTCTTTTCGCTGGGAAGAGCTACCATTTCCGCAAAGTAAGTTTATCATCTTTGGATTAAGTAATTGTCTTTATTCAGTATCTGTTCGTTGTCATGATAGTGGCTGGTGTTGCTCTCTTTATGTACAAAGACAAGAAGAGCAAAGCAGAAGAGGGTGGATTCGGATGGGGAGAGATACTACTTGTCAGAATTAATTTTTCTTATTATTATTTTACAGATGAATGTTTCAGCTGCTTTCTCTCACTTGCGATGGCACAACCACTGCAATCCAAGATAGAATTAAGAAGTCGTATAATAGAAGCAGTGAAAGCATGATGCTCTTCATGAATCTATTCTCTTCCCTTTATCTTCTAGTCGGGTAGGACACCAATCTATGCATCAACATTCTTCATTGTATTGTTCAGTTTGATCGCCACTGGTGAATTGATTGGATTTATAGCATTTGTCCAGAAATATCCCAAAGTTTTCTGGGAACTACTGCTTCTCTCTATCGCAGGATGTGGAGGGCAGGTATAGTTGTTTTTAATATATCAAATGTAAATGTAATATCGCATGCAAAATATTTTTTTATTATATATGTGGTTGCAGTACTTCATCTTCAAGACGATTAATGAGTTCTCCCCTCTCACTTGCTCCATCGTTACTACGACTAGGAAGCTGTTCACTATCATCATCTCTGTTATGTTTATGAACCACCCTCTTTCAGAGAGACAAATCATGGGAATGGTACGGTTTACCGTGATTAATTCACTAATCTCCATTTCCTTAAATCAGGTCGTTGTATTCACTGGACTCGCTTTGGATGCCGTCGACAGCAAACGTCAAACTGTCAAATCGCATTCTAAATGAACTCTCTAGCTGTTAATAATTTATTTAAATTGTTTTTAAATTTGTAGATTTCTTTGAGCTCAAATTTGAGTAGTTCTGTGAATAATATCTTTTTTAAAGCAATGTTCTAAACGTGGGGTCTTTCATGTGATTTATCTAAGCCTGAATTTGTTGATTTTTATGTGTCATTTATGATTGTAATTATGATCAAAGAAGAAGAAAAATTAGAATAAAGAATTTATTTGAAGTAGAGTACTGTATGATTTAAATGACCGCGTCGTGTGTGCATGCACGCGCGTGTGATTTCCTGACCTAAACACTGGCTTGATGAAATTTAAAATCGCGCGCGCTGACGCGTGTACGTGCGTCGCGTATTTTTTTTAGCGTTTAGCGCTCATATAGTTTGAATTCATTTTGTAATCTCGGGTTATTGATTTTTCCATTACATTTATCTCGAAAGCATGCGACCTCCCTTCTTAAAGCTTCAGATACCGCATGCCCAATTTTCCGATCTTTGAAAATCCACAGCCCGTTGCTGGGTTCGGGGAGCCGGAACCGCGCGGACGCGTCTCTCACGCGTCGCGGCTCAAACTAAGAAAGCACCTTTATCTGACTTATTACTCTTTTTTTGGCTTTGTAAACTTCTCAGAAGATACGCAAGCGGTCAACTTACATGATCAGACTTAGCAAATTAATAAATATTTAATGGCTGATTTTATATTATTTTTCAACGGCAAGAGCCGGCGAAAAGTCACCATGTTGGCACAAAAAACATGAAAGATATCAGTGATTACTGAACTATTTACTTGCTTTCATGATTTATGTGGTCAAGTGGAATGTCCTCTACAACTTTTGGTTGCCAAATTCTTAATTAATTGTACTTTAACTCTACAAGTACCAAAAGGACGTATTTTACGTTGTAAACTGCAACTGAAAGATCTCTCCGAATACTGAACCAAATTCTTCGTTCTTGGTCTCAAACGATTTCTGATGTCCGGCGCTACAACTTTTGGTTGCCAAAATTAAAATATTAGGGCAAATTAACAAGATCGCGTAAAAATGCGTGAAACGTCGCCACCATTCGCGCACTCGCGACGCGTCAAAAAGTGGTCGCGTCGCGGCAACAGGACCGAACTGTTGACTGAAGGGCAACGGGCTGTGAAATCATAGTTTTGGCGGGTTAACTTGAGTTTGCCGCAATCACTTTTTTCGTCATCTTATGCTCTGTTTTAAAGAAGTCGGTAAACAAATTACTATTTTATAGGATATTCCTCATTATTTGGATGAATTCCGACCAGTGAATCAATTTCAATTATGTCTGACAAACACTCTAAACGACATTCAAGTCGTCTGCGACAGAGGGCTACACAACAACCAGTGGTTAGTCGGGTGAACTATTGCCACTTTATCTGATCATCTACCGTTCCAGAATGTCGAAGAAGAGGATGTATTGGCGACTGATGTGCTTGCTACTCTTATAGCTCGGATCAGACAGACAAGAGATGACATCTCACACGACATGATTCGTGACGTTGATTTAGACAGAGTTATCACTGAAGAGGCAGCAAAACAGAAGATGGAGAAGATTGATACGAGTGTTCGAAGATTGGAAAACAAGTGAGTCAATTTCAACATTCAAATTCCTACAAACGTTTTTGTAATCTTATCGAGATTCACTAACATCAACTTTTAGCTCCGTTGGTGCTCTGGAGTCCCTTCTCAAAGACCCTCAGTATGGTTCCCCGATCAAGTCCAAACCTGCATCTCCATCTAAATGTATGATCATTTTCTCAATCAACAATTTGTAATGAGTCCTTTAAAACAGTAGTTTAAACAGTGATCAGGATTATGAATTTTCCAGTAAAAGTGGCTGTTCCAACGGAAGTGAAAGAGGAGGAAACTGCAACTGATCAGGTATTGATTGATATATTGGTCGAAGTTAAATACGCCTCATTTGCAGCCATGCTTCTCTGGTTCAGCAGAGAATGTGCTGACTGTGAACACTTCCGCATCTCAACCTAATGGGCCAGATACTGTGGAGAAAGCTGCCAAGCATGTCAGTTGTTTTCAAGTTTGAACACCTTCAGGATCTTCAGTGTGTGAAAACTAAAAAAATTTTTTCCGTGAACTCACTAGTGCTATACATTTTTTCCGGTGGTTGGGGTCCGACGGTTCCTATTACGGGGGTACATAATAACATTAGTGGGTCGTCCAACGCTAAATCGAAAACGAATTGCTATTGGGAGGAAAGATTATGGTTAATTTAGGAAGCTCATACGATGGCGAGGATAGCTGAACTGCGAAGATCAGGCATGTGGTCGAATTCACGATTACCACTGTGTGTAGAACCACCTCGGAACAAGACTCACTGGGATTATGTTCTCGAAGAAGTTAAATGGATGGCAAATGATTTTCGTCAAGAAAGGATATGGAAGAGAGTTTCAGCGAGAAAAGTAAGTGAACTATTTATGTCGACATAATAGTGATGATTAAATTGAGTTGTCAACGACGATTGCACGACAAGCGAGGGAGAAACAGGCTGAGATCGAAAAGGCAGAAATGAGAGTAGTGAAAGACCATCGACGATCGTGTGCTATGATTGCAAGGATGGTTAAAGACTTCTGGCTCAATGTCGATAAAGTCGTCGATCACAGGAAACAGGTATGCATTACACGATTATTTATGAGCAATACAATGTAAATGTAAAAGGTAAAGGTGTATCCACGTCAAGCGATTTTACAGTCATAAGACAACGCTAGGTGGGACCCACTGGTAAGGCCAGCTGTTAGACGGACTACATACCCGGCTGTCCAATGCTTTCTCGGGTAGCCTTACCTTTCGCAACCGAGGTTGCTACCAATTTGCCGACCCCGGAGGGATAGCAAGGCTTGGTTGGCCTTGGCGGGGGATTGAACTCGGTACCCTTCGAATGGCGAGCGGCGCCTTACACCACTCGGCCATCCCGCCAATATGTAAACGAATATATAAATAAATGATTGTCTAGGTGATTATTGAATCGAAGAAGCGAAAAGCTCTCGATCAACATCTTCAATTTATTGTTGGAGAGGCGGACAAGCTGAGTCAAGTAAGTATTTTTATTTGTTTATTATGATTCAAACTCGCGTATATAGGTTGTGGCGGAGGGAATTGTGGCTGAGACAAGTAGTAAGACACCGAGCCTGCAAGGAAAGGATGACGACCGAGATGATAGTCAGTTTCATTCTAAATACTACAGTAACCGAATAAGTAACATGTTTCAGAAATCAGTAGTTTTATTTTCAGAGGATTTTTCGAGTGATGAGTCGGATTATGACGATGAGACAACGATTGCAAAGGCGGAGAAGCAATTGAATAATGTGGATGTGAAGGGAGAAGTGGATGCACTCGGAAAAGAGGCTGACATGGAATTCGATGACCTACTTGATTCAGTTAGTTGTCCATCCATTTTTATGTAAATCTTATCCTTCAGTTGCCACCTGAGTATCTTGCCTCTCTCGGAATCACTGTTCCTTCCACATCCAAAAAGTCTGCAGCAGATGCGAATCAAGAGGAAGAAGAAGAGGAGGAAGAAGATAGTGAAGAAGAAGATGATGATGAAGATTCTGAAGATGAGCCACATAACATACCTTCTTCGGTATTGACATCTCTAACTTTCATAATTTATGTGTGTTTTGCTTTTATTGAATGCTTTTGTTCAGTCGAAAAGTGTGGAAGAGAAGGAAACGAAAGAAGAAGACAGCGATGAAGAACCAAAGGCGAAGAGGAAGAAGATTGTAGAAGGAGAAAATGATGGTGATGAATCTCGTGATGAGAAGATGAGAAAGAGTAGAGAGAAGAGTAAAGAAGAAGGAGGAGAAGAAGATGTGAAGATGGAAGATGATGATGGAGGGAAGGAAGAGTCGAGGGAAGCAGAGGTATGGGTTGCATTTACTAGCACTTGTTTATTGATTCACCTGTAGACAGGGTAAATATACCAAACTAACGGAACATCTTCGATTTTTGGTCCACTAAACTACCTAATATCATTTCATTGTAGAGTCAAGAAAAGGTGAAGCTGGACAATGTTGATTTCGCGAAGTTGAAGAGTGATAACAGTGACGAGAGACAACAAGAATTAACTCATATCGCGGAAGAAGCACTCAAATTCCAACCGAAAGGATATACTTTGGAGACGACACAGGTTTGATTCGGATAGGAAGATGAAGGGAGGCAATTGTATTGTTTGAGGTTAAAACGGTCGTCCCTCATATGCTTCGTGGAACTCTTCGTGAATATCAAATGGTTGGATTGGATTGGTTGGTCACTCTCTACGATAAGAATCTCAATGGAATTCTCGCCGATGAAATGGGTCTCGGAAAGACTATTCAGGTATCATTGTAATCATTAAACAATTGTTTTGTTCTATATTTCAAATTCGGAAGAAGGAGGAGGAGTAGATGAACTGATAAATTTGTAGGAATAGTTGAATAGCGAATTCAATTGCAGACGGTAGCTCTTCTTGCTCATCTTGCATGTTCGGAGAGAATATGGGGTCCCCATCTCATTGTCGTTCCCACTTCCGTCATTCTCAATTGGGAAATGGAATTCAAGAAGTGGTGTCCCGCTCTCAAGATTCTCACCTATTTCGGATCAGTGAAGGAACGAGCGGAGAAGAGAAAGGTACAAATTTAGATTCATTTTACACTTGTTTTCTTGATGTGCAGAAATCGAGTAGTTTCGTAGGAGCCAAACTTTCAACAACAAAGTTGTGCCTTTTAAGGGATGGATGAAGGACGATTCTTTCCATGTCTGTATCACATCGTACAAAGTGATCACTACGGACATTAGGAGTTTCAAGATGAGAAGTTGGCAGTATCTCATTCTGGATGAGGCACAGAATATCAAGAACTGGAAGAGTCAGCGATGGCAGACACTACTCAATGTTCGAGCGAGGAGGAGATTACTACTCACTGGTTAGTCAGACGGAGATATCCAGATCGTATCGTCTAGAGTTCATTGCGAAAACCACGCTAGTAGGGTTGGCAATTTGATTCCCATTCGACCGACTCTGCGCACGCGTTGAGAATGGAATGATTCCCATTTCACCCCTCTCTCAATTCCGAGGGAATCCCTGTTAATGTGTGTGTTGTTTTTGTGTGTGTGTGTTGAATGGTTCCCTGTTAAAAGGTTTGGGAATCGGATTCCCAATATTTTTCACAAATATGAATTGTGAAACACATTTCCATTGCTTTTGAAATTGAGACATTTTCATATTTCACTGTGACACTGTTTGTAGTCATAACTTAGGCCAAGATAATTGTTACATTGCAATAGTACTTTCGAACAATAGATCGAACATTTGGGAATCCACAAAGAATCAAATTGCCAACCCTATACGCTAGTCAGGCCTAAACATAGACACCATGATATGACTTATTTTATAGTAGGTTACGCAACCTTTCTTACCGTGTTTCTAATTCTATTAAATTGCAGGAACTCCTCTACAAAATTCCTTGATGGAATTGTGGTCTCTCCTTCACTTCCTCATGCCTGCCATATTTGCCAGTCACGATGATTTCAAGGATTGGTTCAGTAATCCCCTTACTGGAATGATGGAAGGAAGTGTCGAGTTCAATAAGGGATTGCTCGATAGACTCCACAAGGTAAGTCCATCTCTATCTCTTCCAATTCAATCCTTCCCTCATAGGTTCTTCGCCCGTTCATTCTTCGTCGAATGAAGGCTGAAGTGGAGAAGCAATTACCTTCAAAGACGGAGCATGTTGTTAAGTGTCCTCTGAGCAAGCGACAGCGATATCTCTATGATGATTTCATGAGCCAGAGAGCGTAGGTTGAAACCCTTCGTTGCCTTTATCAATTGTCGATATTCCAGTACTCGTGAGAATCTGAAGAGTGGTAACATGATGTCAGTACTCAATATTGTTATGCAGTTGAGAAAGGTGAGTGATTTCTCATTTATTCTTCCTTTTAAATCGTTTATATTCAGTGTTGCAATCATCCTAATCTCTTCACTCCTCGAGAGGAACAAACTCCACTCGTTGTTCCCTCCATAACGAATGTCTTCCCTGCGTGTGTCTTCGATATCGTCTCTGACGATCCTCTGCAAGATTGTGTCAAGGACATCCCCGCGTCACTCAACCTCGCCAATAGGAAGGCCGCGTGGCGAACATCGGTGAGTGTGGGGGTGTGGCTCAGTGGGTAGTGTGTTTGGCTCTCTATCGGGTGGCCGCTTGCTCGATCCCCTCGGTTGATTATTGCTAGATTTTTCACCTACAACCAGCGAAAATCACCGTAATCCCCCCCCCCCTCTGCAACAGCCACCTGCAACCTGCAGCAATGATGATTCACTTGCCCTCGCAGTAGCTCGCTACCGCTCATTGCGTGCTTCATGGTGATATACAGTGAAATCTGAGCTCTTTTGCTGTTTTTTGCAAACTTTTGTTGCATGTTTTTGAATTGAAATACATGACCATATTCCAGATTCCTAAGACGCGGCCCCACGTGGAAGAGCTGCTGACAATGGAGCCTGCTCTAAATATTCCCAAAAAAGTTCCCGGATTCCACTTTGTGCGCCCCATGCCAGAGAAGGTTTTTATTATTAATTAAAGTTAACTAATTACTGTATTTCATTAATTCAGGCAATTCCTCAACTTTCTCAACCTTCTCGAGCGCCTGAGATGTTCCTTGTAGTTGAAGAAGGAAATGATATAGGAGGACTACTCAAGGAAAGAGTTCAGGTGGGTTCATTTGCCGGCTTACTTCACATACGTTGGCCATCTACATGCATTTATCGATGTATTTGTAGGTAACAGTGGATGGAGATAAGGTGATGGTGAATACTGATGGGAAGCTGGGAGCGGAAAGGATACGGGTCTGTCAGGTTTGTTGAACTCGTTTGAGATCATTCTTTCATAACAATATATTTGTAGGCTGTTCCTGGTGGTTCTTTTGCTGATGTAGATGGTGATTCGAATGGTCGTCGTACATCATGGAAAGGATCAGGAGGACTTGCTCCTCCTCCTTCATTGGCCATTCGAGAGAGTGGAGCTACTCCATCTGTATCAACTACTTCTATTGATTCGAAGAGAAGTAGTACAAGTGTCTATTCACACAGAAGACCTGTTGCTGCGGCTCATGTAAGCATGGAGGCACTTCTATAGAACGCGGGGCCAGATATACAGAGTGTGCAAGCGCTAAGCTTGCTAGCCAAAACATATGTTTAGCCTTGTTATGTTATGGCTAACACTAAGCCGATTGAATACTCATTATTGTTAGTACATGGTAATAGAGATAAATTTTCAGTCTCCTATCCGTTCAACGACAGTTCTCCATTCTCAACCAACTAATCGAGTAGCGATGAATGGAGAAGAGAAGAAGGGACGTAACTTCAATGAATTGATGCAAGAAGGAGCTCTCTCTCCCATTCCAAACTTCCCTATTCCCCTTTCTCCTCCATTGAAGAGAAGGAAGACGGAGAGACCACTCGTGACTGGACCATACAAGGAACTCGTATCGGTGAGTTGATTGATATGATAAAGAGGGTGAAGAAGTGATTACAGAGGGAGAGATTGGGTATATTGGAAGAAGAGAGACGAAATCGATTGGAGAAGGCTGTAATGACATTCGATGATGAAGAAGAACCAATGTATTCATGGCAATTGATGAGTGTATTGTGGAGAGAAACGAGAACTATGTGAGTAAAGAAGTGAATATGAGAGTTATCTCCTTCTTTTGAGTCGTCGAAAGGGTGATCAATGGAGACCTTCTTTCTGGAAAGGAGAATGGGAAGAATTGGGAGAGAAAGTGAGGGAAGAATGTGAAGAGATGACGAAGAAGTTTGTGATATATGTGGATGGAGCATTGACTGAGTCTCCGAGTGTACTCGTATCGACTAGTGGAAGGACTAGCTATGCTAGAGATACTACTTCACTCATCAAACTACGAGCCAGCAGGTATAATGAGATATTAGATAGAATAAGTTGATGAGTTTATCATTCAGACTCCTCTCCGACTGTGATCCTCTCGTCAATAGTAATCTGGTAGCACATCGAATGCAACTCCCCGAAGTGCGGCTGATCGAGTATGATTGCGGTGAGTGACTCTATCCTCAAAGTCTACTTTGGTGGAGTGGTAGTGTGTTTGACTGGCAATCGCTACCCCGCCGGTTCGATCCCAGCGGACGAAAGCGCATTTGCTCGCTGGTAAAGCGAAGGAAAGTCATCTGACAATTGCATATGCGTTGTTACAGTGTTACTCCCTTCGAAGATAACTGCTTGGTCTCGTTAGGGCATGTCGATATGATTTGTACCTTCCAAAAACCCTGCAACATTCATTTTTTATGATTTTTTTTTAGTGATTTATTACTATCTCTATGCACTTTCTTTTGCAGGAAAACTGCAAATTCTTGCCAAACTTCTTCGTGAATTGTACATCTACAAACATCGATGTCTCATCTTCACTCAAATGTCCAGAATGCTCGATGTCCTTCAGGTATTCAATGAACACTTCGACTATCAAGGCTCAATGACCTCTTCACAATGACATTTGCAGGCGTTCCTTTCCCATCACGGATACCAATACTTCCGATTGGATGGAACCACCGGAATCGAACAGAGACAGGTTCATTTATTTAATATATGAATATTTATGCTCTTTGGAAACTAAATGTTAAACAAATGATGTAGGCGATGATGGAGCGATTCAACGCTGATTCTCGTGTCTTCTGTTTCATTCTGTCAACTCGATCGGGAGGAGTGGGAGTTAATCTGACTGGAGCAGACACCGTCATCTTTTATGATTCTGATTGGAATCCAACGATGGATGCACAGGCACAGGACAGATGCCATCGAGTACGTTTATTCTTGTTTAGACTTTGTGCTCCTTGTAACAGATTCATTACTCTTTCATTCCAGATTGGTCAAACGAGGAATGTTTCCATTTATCGATTGATCTCTGAGAAGACGATTGAAGAGAATATTCTGAAGAAGGCAATGCAGAAGAGACGATTGGGTAAGATATTTGCTCTTATTTTATCGGGATTGAAAGTCACTCTGTTTTTATCTCATTGTTATTCAGGTGAAATGGCGATTGACGAGGCCGGATTCACTCCTGATTTCTTCCGTCAGAAAAATAATATTCGAGATCTATTCGATGGAGAGAATGTAGAAGATCTCGAAGTGGATACACCTGTTGATGCTCCCTCGAATCAGATGGAATTGGATAAGGTGAGGATTAGGAAGAGATGGTGGAGATTGATCTGTCTTGATTCAGGCGATGGCTTCTCTGGAAGACGAACAAGATGTGGCAGCAGCTAAGATTGTGAGAAGTGAAGCGAAGGCTGATATAAAGGAATTTGATGAGAGAGTAGGAGGAGTAACTGTGATTGGAGGAGGAGATGATGGAGAATTAGGAGAACTACTCGGACAGGTAAGAGGAGATGGATAGAGTGATAAGGGGGGATTTATTGCAGCTCAAACCAATCGAGAAATATGCAATCAAATTCCTCGAGGCAGAGTATAAACCTGAGTTTGAAGAGGAAGTTAAGGAGGCCGAGGTATGTAGTTTAATTGATATTTCATTACTTTTATTTGGTGTTGAATCTGTGCGGTAATGAATTGTTTCCCTTTACAGGCTCTCCTTCATCAGAAGAAAGAAGAATGGAATCGTGCCCATGAGAGAGCAATGAGAGAAGAAGAAGGAGCAGAGGGAGGAATGGATCCATCTCTATCTTCACTCAATAGAGATATTTCCATTGATGAGGCACGTAGAACAAGACCTCGTTATACTCCTTCCACTCTTATTCCATCTAGACAATCTAGTCGAATTCATGATAATATTCAGTCAGCCAAGCGTGTCTCTCATTCTCTTGCTTCCTCATCATATATCTCTGATTCATCTCCTTCTGGTCTATCTCATTCCACTCCCCGTAGAGTACTTATTCGTCCATCCAATATCAATCCCACTCAAAGAGCTGCAAGAAGTGTATTGAAGAAGGCTGTGAGAAAGAGAGGAAGACCACCCAAACCGAAAGAACCGAAGAATGAAGTTGATGATGAAGATTATGAAGATGAAGGATCGACTGCAGATGAAGATGGTGTATCGATGAAGAGAGGAATGAAGAGAGGAAGAGGACGACCAAGAAAGAATCCAATTCCTTCTTCACAATCTCAATCTCCTATTCCTCCTTTACTCTCACCATCTATCTCTCTTTCTTCTCCTTCTACCTCTACTTCTACTCCTGCTCCCACAAGAAGAATGGTTCCTATCGTTCGTCCATCCCTTCCTTCTAATCGTCCCATTCAATTCAATTCATCACCATCAGTTGGATCCTCTCGTTCTTCATCCCTTTCCTCTTCGTCTCCTCGTATCACTCAATTCACTCAACCATATAATCGTCAATCGATAGGAGCCTCTCCTCTTACTCGTACTCCTCTCCCAAATGCCCGTCAATCGATGGTCAATCGACCCATATCATCAACAACAACATCATCTCTTCGTCTTCCAGTTCGTCCCCTTGCCCATCCCCATTCTCATGTGACATCTCCATCCTCTGGTGGATCTTCCACTTCATCGCCTTATCGTCTACCAGTCAGAATAGTTCATCCCAATATATCTCCTTCTACTGTTATGAGACCTGTTCCTTCTTCAAGAGGATCATCTGATATGGGACGAGGAAGAGGAGGTGGAAGAGTAGGACCTACTACTACTTATGTGTCTCCTACTTCATCTGATGGATCGAGAAGAATAATAGTAGTGAGAGCACCTGGAGGAGGAGGATCAACTCCTTCTCCATTCAGACAAGGAACTACTTCTACTTCATTCAGAGGAGGAAATGTACAAGGAGGACGAGGAAATGTGATACTTGTGAGACAACCACAGAGAGGAGGAGGAACTTCCATTCATTCCCCTTATCACAATAATCCCAATTACTCATTGATGAGACCAATCCAAAGACCATCTCTCGGAGATTATGATCGACCGCGGATATCATTCAGAACAAGTAGAGGAGATAGTACAGATGGAGATGGACCATCTACGAGTATTCATCATGAGACGAGTACTCATACTCATCCCAATCATTGAACTCCCATTGACATCATCTTCCCTCCTTCTCATCATCCCTTGCCTTACTCTCCTTTGCTAATAATCTCTACATTTTAATAAGACCGTTGATCTCTTCTCCATATTTTCTTTATCATATTTTTTATTTAATGCTTTCCTATTTCTTTATAAATCCGGTATCCTCCTCTCTTCTTGGTGTAATCTTTGCACATTTCTATTCGTAATATTAGTAATTGTTTTCTCTCAAAACGTTGTCACTTTTTAGATTTGTTGTAGTTGTTACTTTGTTTTGTATATAAATGTCTCTGAGTCCTGGACATTTCAAAGAATAAAATAATTATGTAAATGGCGTTGCTTGTATGGGCAGGTCATGATAGGCGAGAGGGTTGACTAGACCACCCGGAACCGAAAAGAGGCCACCCACTAGCAAGGGCCGCCTCTTTCTCGTATCTTCTCACCTGATCTACTCCACATTCGATTGTACAGTAGACACGCTTGGCTGACTTACTTCCTATCACGGTTCCGGTTGTGGTCCCCCTTTTACAAGTTATCAGTGATTGAGAAAAGATAAGAGAGAATAGAAAGAGTGGAGACATTGCAGGAGGAGGAATTGTTCCACGATTTCGATGTTCTCTTCGAGGATCAATTCATGCCTGTGAGACACTGTTCCCATTTGCATGCCCATGGATGGATTAGCTGCATTGTGAGGGAGAGGGGGAAGAAGTGACATAATGTGTTCAGACATGGCGTCCTCTTACTCCTCCTTTATCGGATTTGGATGAGGATTTGTACTCTGATGAGTTCTCGAATCAATTCTACGAGGAATATCTCATGGAGGATAATGAACTCCCAACTACAATTCATGAGCTTCCTCGACCACTCAACAAGTATTCTCACTCACCAATCAAGAAACGTATGTCATTTCATATTCTTGTCGATCGGTTCATTCTGTCTCCTTCTCGATTAAATTGGTGGTATATTTCAGAACGGGATAATTCTCACTCAGCGGTTCTCGAATTGTTGAATGCCGCTTCTCCTATCGTAAGTGCTGAACATGCTGCAGCTGAAGCACAGAAGAATGTAGCCATGTTACATCAAAGTCAATCGGGAACTTCCATCGGTTAGTTTATCTATTTATCATTCGAGTAGTAATGCACAATCAGATATACCTAAATAATAATGTGAATTAAGATCTCGGAATGCCTTCTCCTGTCCCCATGGATTCTCCCTCTGTTAGAAGAACGTCATCTTCAAGTAGGAAAACAGTGAGATCAATGTACGAATCCATGCCTGGAAGGACTGCTAAGTGAGCCAATTCATTACTTATCAATTCATTACGTTTAAAAAATAATTTGATGCAAGAAATCATATTAAAATATGTTTGAGGGGTGATATGAGACGACCGACGACCCCACCTCCTGCAGAAAGAGAAGCAAAGGACTACGAGGTAAGGAGTGATGGGGGTACTGGACAAAACATTATGAGATTTTTTTGCTTCTAGTTGAAAGTAAACAATAAAGTCGTATTTTCGGTATTATTATGAGTAAAAAATCAAATTATTTACAGGGGCCTGAATGGACGATTCTGGAGGACTATGCTCTGCTACAGGTATTAATTTATTTTATTTTAATCTATTTGTAAAGTATAATGTATTTTGGGAGACTGGGATTGTGATTTAATTTATTGTGATTTCAGGCAGTATTGAGTGAACAGCGTCTTACTCACATGACACAAAACGAGAGGGGTGGAATAAAATTAAATTGGGAATACATCTCGGGATTCGTCAATCGAGTCACTAACAACTATCGGTAATTATTTATAACACCATTTAAATTTCTTCATTTCATTTCCCATTTCGAAGTTCAATCAGTCTGTTTTTCATTTTTTTTTTATTTCACTCATTTTCTTTCTTTCTGAGCGGTCGCTGAAAATATATTTTCTAAAAATTGAAGAAGTTTTAAATTTTTCACGTATGAAGTAAGAGTTCTTCCATTCAATCGATCTATGTAATGTTTCGGTAGCCTTTTCAATCTGTTCATTATCTTTTCTACTAATCGATGATGATGTGTTCATTTAAGATCACCTCGTCAGTGTTCAGTCCATTATCAGATGGCAGTTCTTCCTAGAGAAGAAGGACGAATTCTAACCATTGATCCACTAACGAAGAAACCGAGGAAACTCTCCCTCACTCCCACTGAAATTAGTGAGTTCACAATAGAAATACGTTTTCACATAACTAACAGCTGACCTTACCAGAGGATCCCAGCTTGCGTTGTATTACGACGTAAAATCGCTTGACGTGGATACACCTTTACCTTTTTCACATAACTTGGCTACGAAAATGCTTTCAATCGTTTAAACCGATAACGATAAGGAATGAAAATGAGAATAAATCACTCAATTGTCCCACTCTTCCCTCGTTGACCTCAATGTTCTATCTCTTACTTTCCATCATTCCATCAATAACTCGTCCATTCCAGGCCATCTTCGAAAAGGAAGAACGAGCACTCATCAACAGTATCAGAATGATGTCGAATCTGTACTCAGGTACCGCTTTGCTGTCGTAACGGATAGAATAATAATGCAATTTTCAGTTACAAATTGTTGGATAAGATGCGTGCAGTGAAAAGAGTGAGAGAGAAGAGAGAACCTCCATTCAAACGAGTCAATCGTAAGTTTACTTTTACTATATTATTTTCATTTTTAATACCTATTCATGCAAGAAAGGAATTATGCGAATTGCACTTGCAATTGAATATAAATAGTGTTTATATTCAGCTCTTGAAATTCCCTCGACGGGCGTCCCTCCTTCGAATCACATAAATAAGATGCGTCAATGGGAAATTGATCCATTCGGATCATTCCCTCCACTTCATGAGACACTTGCAGCTAGAGTATGTTATACTTCTTGAGATTGATACTGATTGAGATTGATGGATGAGATAGATGATTGATGTCTATTGAAGGAAGCTCGTCGATCGGCAGTGATGATACAAGAGAAAGAAGCCAGAATGGCCCACGATGCGAAAATGGCTGAGGAAAGGGTTAGTCAAGGATATGAGAGAGATAAGATGTGAATGAGATACTGTAGAGTAATTGAATGTGTGTGAGATGAACTCTCTTCATGATAATAGTTATCAATTGCAGGAGAAGCAGTCGATAGCAGCATCGATCTCTTCAATCATTGTTCGTCCATCGGCTCTTCCTCATACGACGGGAACATTGACTACTCCTCCTCTTATCACTCTAGAAGTTCCCCCTCCTCCTCGAATGCATCTTCCATCGAATATGCAGATTAATACAGGAGGAGGAGGAGGAGGAGGGGGACAACCGATTGGAGGAGGAGGAGGAGGCCCCTCTGTTCCTGGACCTCCCCCTCATCAACAACCAATCCCTACCAATCCAAATCCACTCCTTCCTCACCAACAAGCACATCCATTGGCTGAACATATGGTGAGCATACTACTGTAGACTACTCTGTGTAGAATGGGGACGATTGATTGATTACGGTGATTAAGTTGTTCGTTTTTCAGCCATCGATGGGTGGAATGACTCGTCGAGTGGGAACTCCATTGGGAGGAAATCAAGGAATGATGGGAAGTGGACAAGGAAGTACAGGAGGAGGAGGAGGATCATCACAATATGTTATGATTGGAGGAGATAGAGGAGGAGGAGGAGACATTAATCAGCAAGGACCACAGGGATTACAGGGAGGAGCAGGAGGAGGACAGACACAACAGGTATGAGTGAAGAGATTGATGGAATGGGGAATGGGATTTATATTGACGTCGACTATGATCGACTATGATAATCTCTTACAGGTTGCATCTCGAATGAATTTGATGGGAAGAGAAGGAGGAGGAAGTAGTGGTCAATCGAGTGGAGGACCATCTCAGCCTGTGTATAGAGCAATGACTGGAGCTCCCCCTCCTAAGAGAGCTGCTCCCGGAGGAATACAGAGGGTGAGGAGACGAGAGAGATGGAGAAGGGAAGTGATGGAATGATTACAGATGTATATGGGAGAAGGAGCAAATCCTTCTACACAGACAGTACATATTGCAAGAGGACAAACTGTCGCAAGGGCTGAGATGAGACCGAATTTCAATCCACAGAGAGTTACCCAGAGAGTGGTGAGTATCTAGAGGGAGAAGGGAAGAAGGGGATCTAATGGGAGAAGGTTAAGATGCCGGGTGGACCAGGGGGTCGAGTGTATATGGGAGGTCCAGGAAGTGGAAATGCTTCTCCTTCTCATGGTGGACAATCAATGGGAGGAGATGGAGGAGGACAGACTGCATCCGTGAGTTGCATTCATTACTCTAATCGTACGATATAATTACTATTCCCATTTGTTTATCAAAGTTATGCTACTATATGAATTTAGATTAAAAACATGTTAAAACAATTAAATTATCCCTCCACGCGATTTCGCCATTTTTTTGTTGAAGTTTCAAAAGATGGTTGAAAAAGTGGATAATAAGAAGGGAAAGAAGAGATTGAGAATGAATGAATTGGTTGCAGGGTGGACGAGGATATGGAATGATGCAGCCACCAATTCGAGTTGGTATTCAACCTCCTCGTATGGGTGGACCAATGGGAGGAAATGGAGGAGGACCACCCAAGAGAGCTTCTATTGTACCACCCAAGGTAAGACAACACTCATTATATTTATATTTGGCCAATTCAGAATGAACTGTTATATGAATGGGAAATAAACATGCAGAAGAAACCCCGACTATGAAAAGAAAGTGTGTTTGAACAGGAAAACCATCTGAGGCTTGATAAAGATTGATTTTAATGGCGGAAATGAATGTATAAACAGTAAATGGTAATGCAGAATCAACCGGGGATGCTTGTCGCTCGAGCAGGAGCCGGCATTGGACATATGAGAGGATCATTACAAATTAAGTAAGTTATCCTCCCTAATGGGATACTGTAGATGGATAGACTGATTGTATCTCTTTCAGTCGTTTCCCTGGTGGTACGAGTGGATCTCAACCTCGAATGAATGTATTAGTGAGAGATGGAACAGCCCAAGGAGGAACTCTTATTCGAGGAGGAAATCATCCATCGGGAGGAGGAGGATCAATGGGAGGTCCATCTATTCAATCTCGATCTATTCCTTCTTCTCGTCCAATGGTTAATCCACGTGGTCCATCTCATCCTTCTTCTACTCTTCATCTTCCTTCTCTTGATTCATCATCTTCATCTCCATCAGTACCTCCTTCCTCTTCTTCATCCCTTCCTCCTTCCAATCTCCCTTCTGATTCCCTTCCTCCTTCACAAGGTGGTCCTCTCCCTTCTATTACATTGTCTAATTCATCCTCATCATCATCCTATCCTAATCCCTCATCTCATCATTCCATGTAATAGTATCTCTTGAGATTCTCAGTCTAATATTTAATACGGGTATCATTAACAAGATAATCTCTCATTGTTGTCATTTTCGGGTATGCAGAAGAATTTGTATTCACTTTATTATTGTTCTATCTCCTTATTTTTTTGTTTGGTTAGGAGTTAATTATTACACTAAAATAACTACGCGTGCGTATTCCTCTCCAATTATAGCTTTCAATTTGCTAATTGTACATTTTTATGTCTAGTAATTACGCTTTTCTAGACGAATGATTGTGGGATAAACAACTTATATCATAAAAAAAAGTCTACATGTATCTCCTCATATGTGAAGTGTCGTGTGAATGGTTGATAGTCCATTGTCCGTATCTCTCTTTGTTTCTCCCTCTGTGGTCCATCACTAATCGTATCATAGTAATGCTCGGAGAAGCGGAGAATCGAGTACTCCGTCGATTGTTTATTGATTATGGAGAAGATATTGATACGAAGGGATTAGTCACATTTCTCGAGATAAAAGGAGTTATCACTGAAGAAAAAGCTGATTCCATTTCATGCAATGATGTGAGCATGAAAAGGACAAAGATTACGCTTGATTTTTAAATTGCAGAAACTATCGAATAGAGAGAAACAGAATCTTCTAATTAGGACTCTGATAAGGTACGAGTGGTGTAGATAAGGAGAAGGTGATAATGATAATTGATTGTAGGCAGAGTTCGGAGGGATTGCAGCCACTCGTGAAATTCTTCGAACAGAATAGTGTGAATCAAAGACATATTAGTGAATGGTTGAGAAGACAGATTAATGAGATACAGAATGGAGGAAATGGAAGAAATGAGGAAACTATTCTATACGAGAATGAAAAGAAGAGGGTAAGGAATGGAAAGAGGAGAAGAGATGGATGAAGTGTGAAATTGCAGATAAAGTACATGCTCGTAACTAGTCGAGTGCCATCAGTGAAGAAAGAAGTGAAGAGAGAAGAAATGGTCGTCAAAGTGAAGGAAGCACTATCTTCATTCAATAATGATGATGCGTTCTTCGTTATTCTCCATGGATTACCCGGTAAAGAATCAAATTGTCCATTTGATAATCCAATGTCTATTCAGGTAGTGGTAAATCATCTCTAGCTGCATCAGTAGTAAGAGAAGAGGATCTCTTTTTCCATCAATTCGATTCTGTTATATGGATGATGGACCATCACGAGAATTCGAAAGATCTCACTCGATTTATGTCTGATCTATACGTTTATCTTATGGTGAGATATTCTTGTTAAACTTGAGTACACATTCCATCTCAGGATTCGACTGAACTGAGTGGGAAAGAGAGTCCTCCTATTGATAAAGCCTCTATCATCCATCTCACTAAACTGGTTCGCTTTTTTGTGTTTTTCTTTATCGTGTAGTCTGATTTAAGGTAGGCGAATGTCTAATCGATCATCCGAATACTCTTATCGTAGTGGATGGAGTGATGACAAGAGAAACTGTCTCATGGATGGATCATCTCAATGTAAGTGAAGGTCGATAGAAAGATAATGAAATCGATAGAAAGATAATGAAGGGATACTGTAGGTGCGAGTTCTTGCCACGACGAGAAATGCACTACTATTCGAAGATGTTTCCCAACCAATGAAAATGATCAAAGTGGATGGATTGGAGTGAGTGAAAAGTTGAGAAAGCTCTTCAAATTGATATTGCAGAGAATTGGAAGTTGCTGAAATCCTGAAGGGAGGAAGAGAAGAGGAAGTTGATAGAGAGACAGTGAAGAAAGTGAGGGAATTGAGTGAAGGACTGCCTCATGTAGTCAAACAACTACACAAATTAGCTGCAGGAAAGAAGAATGAGTAAGAATTTCCTATTTTATTTAATTTATTTTCATTGATGTTCGTTAGTCTGATAGTGAGGACCTTTCATTCAGACTCAATTACTATATCTCTCGAATCGATCGATCTGGAATCCTCTCTCTTCCTAATGCAAATTCGTATGATAAGGAGACATTGAGTGCAACTCTCGAGGTATACTGTAATACTAGATTACGGTAATGAATTGATATAGAATCATTATTAATGAATTGATATAGAATCATTATTCGATGATGCTACCTGAACTGAAGGAACCACTCAATTCTCTCGTTGTATTCCCTTTCACTGTATTCGTCCCTATTGAGGTGCAGACTAATAGATGATCCACTCTCATTCTTTTATTCAGATACTCTCAGCAGTTGTTCCTGTTGATGTTGTTGACAATGAGGATGTCATCCATGAGGTAGCTCCCCTCTATATATATTTCATCCATCCATTAATTTCAGTTATCGATTGTAATGGAGAGACTGGCCAAATTGGGATGGGTGGAAGTGAAGGAAGAAGAAACAGAAAAGGAAAGAGGAGAAGTCTATAGAGTACCCCGTATCGTCCATGAATTTCTTGTGAAGAAAGTAGAAGAATCGGAAATAAATGAGAAGAAGAAGCAGTTGATGAAAGGAGAAGAGAAGATGGATAGTGAAGAGAGAAGAATGATTATGAGAGGATGGTTAGATGAGAATAAGAAGAATATTCATGATGAAGAAGCTGATGAGGATAGGTTAGATCCATTTCGGTCCTTTTCCCTTCATCTCACTATTTCAGTTCTCTCATGTTCCTCGTCAAAGCAGTTCAATCGATTGTCCTTCTCATGGGTACTACTAGAAGCCCGGCCCCTAAGGTACAATTTTTCCTAAGGTACAATTCGCTTATATTTCCATTCCGAATGTCTTCCTTTCAGAGTCTGGCGGCAGCGCCCAATCTCCACCCCTCGTCCACTAGATCTAGGAGCCCGGCTCATAAGGTACAATTCGCTTATATTTCCATTCCGAATGTCTTCCTTTCAGCGTCTGGCTAAGAGTGAGGAAGAAAGAGATCGAGAGAGACGGATCGAAGAATTGAAAAGAGAATTCGAGGTCATCAAGAAGCAAGAGGATGCCCTGCGCCTTCAACAAGACCGCCTTCGCTTGAAGAGGGAAGAAGTGTACCAGAGATTACTGCTACTCAGTAATCGTTGAGAAACTAATCCTGTACTCTTCCTATGCCTAGGCAAACCAAAAAATAATCCGAGAAATCATATTTTGCACAACTACCGTATTCACCCCCGCTGTTTTATCGAGAACTGAAATTCGTTTTAATTTTTGTAATTATAGATTTCTGATCGATTCTGGTCATAAATTTTTATTTTTTTTCCTCCTAACGCCTTTGCCGTTCATAAATCTATCACATCTTGCACTTGGATCTCTCTGATTTTGCGATTTCATGTAAATAAAGCCATTCTAACATTTTTGTCTTCAACCACATTACCTATCGCGACCCCGTTTCGATTAGTTTGTGGTGGCAAACACTCGAAACCACTTCTGAACGATCGCCTATTATCCTAGCAATGCCCCGAATACCACCTTGACCCCTGCTTTTGTTTCGGAGCTGACTTATCTTTATTCGAATCCGTGAAACCAGGCATTTTAAGTGATTTTGAACTTTCGCGACCCTGTATAGATTTGTTTGTAGTGGCAAACTATTCAAACCGATTCTAAACGTTCGCCTATACTCCTAGCAATGCCCCGCACACAACCGCGATTCCTGATTTTGTTTCGGAGCTGACTTATCTTTATTTGAATCCGGGAAACCAGGCATTTTTTTGTGATTTTCATCTTTCGAGACCTCGCATCGGTTTCTTTGTGGAGGCAAACTCCTAAAACCACTTCGCAATGTTCACCCACACTTCGAACACTAATCCCGGCCACATCTTGCCCCGTGATTTTATTTCGGAACAGACTTATATTTATTTGAATGCTCGGATGCGCTTTAGAATAAATCAACTTTTCTGGGAAATGATGAATCTAGATCATGTAGAATATTTTTCCTAACGAGAATGCATGCAAAAAATCAATACATAAATGTAAAAATATTTTAAAAAATAATTATTTAAAAATTTATATTTAAAATCATATACGTGACACAGCTCAACTCAGTAGAAAAAGTACTATTTTCCGGAAGTCTTTTAAAGTTTTCGCTAAAATCGTTCTATTTTCATTATTGTACAAAATTTTAAGTTCAATTTTTTTCGAGTCGATTCGCCATCGCTGATTCCATAGGATAATAGGTTGAAAATAATTGTATCGACTCTTCTAAAATACGACCCCGCGGTCCCTACCTATGCCTGATATAATCTGTATTATGAACGTTTAAATAAAGTGGATCGGTATCGTCGCCCTTCTTGAATCGATCCTTCCGTTCCCCTTCCTCCTCCCTCCTCTCTTATGGGAGACAAGGAACTAGCCATTTCACAACTGTCGTGTTCGCACTTCACTTCCACCTGATTCCATTGCTTCGCCTTATCGTTGCTATACTTACCATTTAACAATGTTGCACGGTGGTAATGGCTGTTTAGGTTAAGGATGGCTCAGAACAAGAAAAGAAATTCGACGATCGATGAGATCTGGCAAGATCTGGAGACTGGACTCGGACACATCTACAGGAAGGAACCCATGATTCCCACCAGATACATGCAATTGTACACGTGAGTCAATTCATTCTCAGTAATTAGGTAGTTCCATTCCCATCTAATCCCTCGGTTAACTCTCCGTTTATTCAGATACGTCTATGACTTCTGCACTGCAGTCTCCGTTAACGTGGGAGCATCAGTTTCACAGCAGCCCCAGAGAAATCTCATTAGAGTGAATAACAAGAAGGTTATTATAAATTACTAATATCCCCTCCTTTCTCTAATCGACTTTTCTTCCTCGTAAATGACGTCTTTCTCGTATCATTCTTCTTACGAGCGTCCTGCGGACGCTCGCGAACCGCTTACTTATGCGCGCGAGGCGAAGAATGAATGGACTCGACTCTCCCCAATTGGATTAGTCCCCTCTCTCGCCTAATCCAATTTAACTGCTCGATTCTGTGGACAAGAAATTCGAAATTGCCCTAGATGTAATAGACGAGCGTCCTGCGGACGCTCGCGAACCGCTTACTTATGCGCGCGAGGCGAAGAATGAATGGACTCGACTCTCCCCAATTGGATTAGTCTCCTCTCTCATCTCACTCTCTCGTCTAATCCAATTTAACTGCTCGAATCTGTGGACAAGAAAGTCAGAGATTCCCCTAGTTGTAATAGACTAGCGCCCTTCGGGCGCTAGACCCTGCGGGTGGCATGCAGCCTGCGGCTGCAGTGTAGCTCGCGGGTCGGCTTGCGCCCTTCGGGCGCGCGCCGACCCGCTCGCTAGGACAGTTTGGGTGTTGTTTATCCCACTGCAAATATCCGCATCTCCTTCTCTCTAGTGAACCGTCTCCTTCCTATAGGTCCCAATGCACCTGCTCAGCCGTAACCCCATCCCCTATAGGAATCCAATCACCATCCCCTACAATAACCCAATCTCCCTCTCCTACCGTAGCCCCATCCCCCTAGTCTACCGTAACCCCATCATCATCCCCTAACGTATCCCCATCTCACTCACCCTACCGTAGCCTCATCACCTCCTACAGTGACCCTATTTCCATCCTCTACAGTAACCCCATCTCCCTCCCCTACCGTAGCCTCATCACCTCCTACAGTAACCCTATTTCCATCCTCTATAGTACCCCCCGCGCCACACCCGACCACTCCTCGCCACCGCGCGCCCCTCGAATGAAAAGAGAGGAGACCACTCCCCCTCTCCCTCTCCCTCACAATGAACCCCCTTTGCATTTCAATCAATTCATCGTAATTGAATCATCTCCCCTCCTCGACTCTCACTAGTAAAATTTCTTTATTACTCTCCACTCTCCCCCTTCACTCTCGCCTAATCCAATCTACACCCCAGATTCGTCAGACGCGAAGATATCGGAATGCGTATAGGTATAGGTGGACTAGCGCCCTTCGGGCGCTAGACCCTGCGGGTGGCATGCAGCCTGCGGCTGCAGTGTAGCTCGCGGGTCGGCTTGCGCCCTTCGGGCGCGCGCCGACCCGCTCGCTAGGACAGTTTGGGTGTTGTTTATCCCACTGCAAATATCCGCATCTCCTTCTCTCTAGTGAACCGTCTCCTTCCTATAGGTCCCAATGCACCTGCTCAGCCGTAACCCCATCCCCTATAGGAATCCAATCACCATCCCCTACAATAACCCAATCTCCCTCTCCTACCGTAGCCCCATCCCCCTAGTCTACCGTAACCCCATCATCATCCCCTAACGTATCCCCATCTCACTCACCCTACCGTAGCCTCATCACCTCCTACAGTGACCCTATTTCCATCCTCTACAGTAACCCCATCTCCCTCCCCTACCGTAGCCTCATCACCTCCTACAGTAACCCTATTTCCATCCTCTATAGTACCCCCGCGCCACACCCGACCACTCCTCGCCACCGCGCGCCCCTCGAATGAAAAGAGAGGAGACCACTCCCCCTCTCCCTCTCCCTCACAATGAACCCCCTTTGCATTTCAATCAATTCATCGTAATTGAATCATCTCCCCTCCTCGACTCTCGCTAGTAAAATTTCTTTATTACTCTCCACTCTCCCCCTTCACTCTCGCCTAATCCAATCTACACCCCAGATTCGTCTGACACGAAATATCAAAACGCGTCTAGTTATAGGGGGACGAGCGTCCTGCGGACGCTCGCGAACCGCTTACTTATGCGCGCGAGGCGAAGAATGAATGGACTCGACTCTCCCCAATTGGATTAGTCTCCTCTCTCCCCTCACTCCCTCGCTAATCCAATCAATGCGCCCGATTCTGACCACAAGAAATTCGAAATTGCCCTAGTTGTAATAGACTAGTTGTAATAGAACCGCTTACTTATGCGCCACATCAGTTCAGTCACAGGCAAATTTTGCAACAGGTGTGGCAGGCGGCAATAAACACTTGCCCTGGCCGGGAGTCGAACCCCCGACCTTCGGATCGACAATAGAAAAAACTTGCCACTACACCACGCGGGCTTGTTTCACAACCCCACTATAGCTCTTCCCATCCCCCAGTGAAATCTGCCCCTCTGGGACTTGGGAAAAGGCGGCAGGATTAGGACAAGTCGGCGTAGTGTTGTGTAGTGAGCAAAAACTTTTTGACGGATCTGGCGCCACACCAAATGCTGCCTTTGAACTAACGTGGCGCGCGAGGCGAAGAATGAATGGACTCGACTCTCCCCAATTGGATTAGTCTCCTCTCTCCCCTCACTCTCTCGCTAATCCAATTTAACTGCTCGAATCTGTCGCCGAGAAAATATCGAAATTCCCCTAGTTGTAATAGATAGCCCCCTCCGGGGGCTAGACCCTGCGGGTGGCATGCAGCCTTCGGCTGCAGTGAGGCTCGCTACGCTCGCCTAGCGTGTGCGCATAGTTGGGAGATATTTAGACCACTCTAGAAACACCAATCACACTGTCCCAATATACCCCTCTCCCTTCCCTGCCGTATTCCCCTCTCCGTTCCCTAGTATCCCTCTCCTCCTACCGTATCCCCTCTCCGTTCCCAATCGTTTTCCCGTCTCCATTCCTCTAGGACCCCCCATCTCCATCTCCCTAGGATCCCCATCTCCATCTCCCTAGGATCCCCATCTCCATCTCCATCTCCCTAGGATCCCCATCTCCATCTCCCTAGGAACCCCATCTCCATCTCCCTAGGATCCCCATCTCCATCTCCCTAGGAACCCCATTTCCCTCCCTCTAGGAACCCCATCTCCATCCCTCTAGGAACCCCATCTCCATCCCTCTAGGAACCCCATCTCCATCCCTCTAGGACCCCCCCCCCTCCATCCCTCTAGGACCCCCCACTCCATCCCTCTAGGATTTCCTCTCCTTCCCTCTGGGACCCCCATCTCTCTCCCTCCTGAAGCCTTCATCTCCATCCCTGGGACCCCCATACACCTAGAGAAACTCCCAGGATCCTCGGGAGCATACCCACTAACCTCTCCTCCGCTCCACCCGACCACTCTTCACCACTGCGCGCACCTCGAATGAAAAGAGGAGACCACTCTCCCTCTCCCCTCTCGATCACAATGAACCCTCTTTACATTTTCAATCAATTCATCCTAATTGAATCATCTCCCCTCCTCGACTCTCACTAGTAAAATTTCTTTATTACTCTCCACTCTCCCCCTTCACTCTCGCCTAATCCAATCTACACCCCAGATTCGTCAGACGCGAAGATATCGGAATGCGTATAGGTATAGGTGGATGACGTCATTCTTTCAGAGCAATAATCTACAGAACGAAACGGATTTCGTTGGATCCGAGCTGTACAACAAGCTCTCTGCCTTCATAAGAGCACACATCGAGAGCATTCTCTTGGTTTGTTCATTTGAATTATTTAGTAATGTTTTTATATAAGATGACATTATTGAAATGTTATGCCACTCCTATTCTTGCTATTGTCTTACCACCTTTTCCCTCGAAGTTATTCTCGTACTTCAATATTATCAATTTCAGCACTGCAAAACTCTGAATGGAGAGGATCTTCTCCGTTATTTCGTTACGCAGTGGGATCAATTCAGATTCTGCTCAAAGGTGAGAAACTGCTTTGAGATATCTTTCAATTTAGGAGTTTTGTTTTATTTTAATAATAAAATGTTTGCATTTGAGGTAGTTGATGGCATCTTCGCATATCTCAATCGTCACTGGATAAAGAGAGAACTCGAGAATGGAAACACTAACATACACGTCATTTACACGGTATGTCTTTTGTCTTATTTTATTTATTGTTTTCTATAATAAGATACTAATAATATTAAACAATAGTTATTACAATTATGGTATTTGAGTTGGCCCTTGTTACGTGGAAGCACATTCTTCGTGATCACATGGCTAATAACATCACTGCTGGAGTTCTCGATTTAATCGAACAAGAGAGACAGGGAGTAGCTATCACTTCATCACTCATTAAGGGAGTCGTCGATTGCTTCGGTTAGTCTATCCCCCCCTCCCCCTCCTCCCCTTTCTCCTGAGGGAACACTCTAATCTCTCCTCTTTCAGTTGAATTGGGAATCGATGAAGTTGTTGACTCGACGAGTCCCGAAACGGCGAAGGTTGTCAATCCCAAACTGAGAGTGTACAAGTGAGTATCATATTTCCATTCCTTCCTTCATTGAGAATGGACAATATAATGCAACTTCTTCCTTTTCAGGAAGATGTTCGAGGATAAATTCATCGTAGCAACGGAGAACTTCTACACGAATGAGGCAGCCACCTTCCTTCAGAGTAACTCGATTACTGAGTACATGAAGAGGGTACGATACACATATTATTACATCTATTTTAGATATTTATTCATCTAATAATGTACAATAAATTTGCGGTTCATTAAGGTGGAGCGTCGATTGAACGAGGAGAAGGACAGATGTGAGATGTATCTCAATCGATCGTCCCTTACTCCTCTCGCTCGCAAATGTGAAGAGGTGAGAAATGTTCCATTCTTAGTCCAATTACTCATTTATTCTATTCTCTTCTCAGAGAAATGATTAAATATTACCATGCAATGTTCTCTCGAATGGTAATCAATATAGATGTAGTTAAGGATCTTGGTCGTATGTACATGCTGTGTGAACGAGTGGAGGGAGGTCTGGATGAACTGAGAAAGGCTCTCGAGGAACATATTAGAAAGCAAATGCACTCGAGAAGGTTAAGGACCAGGCACACAATGTAAGTTCATTTACACATTAACTGTAGGGTATTTTCGTTTCAGATGGAATGAAATATAGACAGTGGGCCATTAACTAATTGTGGTAATTTGAGGATCCAAAGTGCTTCGTGCAAACTCTTCTGGAGGTTCACAATCGATATTCAAATCTTGTGAGTGGCGCCTTCCAGAATGAGAGTGGATTCGTCCAGGCACTCGATAAGGCCGCCACAATATTCATCAACAAGTGAGTTTATTTCAATTCATTAAATGTTCCCTAGTACGGTCACACTAGAAGACGAGGTTGCTATTAGTAGGATGTTTCAACTCAGATTAGTAATTAGACCAATGCTCACAATCAGTGGTAAGGGAGCTATAATTACGATTCGTAATGATTGAGTACGCTTGTGTAATTGAGCTTGAGAGCAGTGTGATTTTTATCATAGTCATACTAGGAGATCTTCTTCCTTAGATTGAACTGAAGTTTGGATATAAAATGATTCATATCAGGAACTGCATTACTCATGCCGAGGGTTCGAATGCCGTGAGCAGTTCCAAATGTCCCGATATGCTGGCCAGATATTGTGATTCCATTCTGAGAAAGAGTGCGAAGAACAGTGAAGATACTGAGATGGAGGAACAACTCAATCAAGTGGTAAGTCATCCCTTCCCATTCATTATGAGTGCAATGACTGATTCCTTCCCTCCTTCAGATGGTCATCTTCAAGTACATCGAAGACAAGGACGTCTTCCAACGATTCTACACGAAGAAATTCGCCCATCGATTGGTTGGATCTCTATCTGCATCCGATGAAGCAGAACAGAGTATGATTGGAAAACTGAAACAGGTAAGGAGAGGGGAAGAGAAGGAAGGAAAATGGACAATGAAAATGAACATATTTACAGATGTGCGGATTCGAATACACGAGTAAGATGCAGAGAATGTTCACAGATACTGGTCTATCCAGGGTGAGTGATATACTTAGTTCTTTCATCATTAGCTTATTAGTAAAATTTACAAAATTCAAATAATCCGTTGATTTGTTCAGGAAACGACTGAGCGATTCCGTGACAAGTGCAACAACTCGAACAAGAATCTCGCTTGCGACTTCAATGTCATGGTGCTGGGAGCTAATTCATGGCCCAGTCTGGGAACCAGTGTGGCCATCAACCTTCCATTCGTTCGTTCTTTTTACTTGTTTATTTCTTTACGAACTATGGTTCTGATTTAATGATAGGAGGGGGGAGTGTCAGGGAGCACAGATAATAATGATGATTCATTTCAGAAGCTGTCTACGTGTGTCTCTGAGTTCTCTGCCTTCTACAGTGAGATTCACCAGGGAAGAAAATTGACGTGGATCTTCTCACACTCAAAGGGAGAAGTCGTCTCTCAAGCATTCTCCAAGAGATACTCTTTCGTCGTAAGTGAACTATCGATTTGATTGATTAGTTTGTCTAGAGGGAACCAATTTGATATTGAGCCAGAAGGGTGCAAGGTAGGAATCAAGGGATTGATGAGTAGACGAAAGAATGGATGAGAGTACGAATGCACTATTAGAGCAAGAGGGAGATGTAAGAATGAGAGGGAAAAATAGGTGAGAGAAAAAGAGAGAAGGGAATGACGGAAGGGAGAGAGGAAGGAGGAGGAGGGGAGAGTGGACCGAACCGAATGGACAGGGAAACAGAGTCGCTCTTTGTTTATCAGGGGATGGTGGTAAGAATAAAGATGAGACGAGTAGTAAACAATTATAGGCGATGACTCCTCAAATGGCCATTCTTCTTCTCTTCAATGACACGACTGAAATGAATGGAGCGGCGATGTTGGAAGCACTACAGATTAAGAAGGAACATCTCGTCCCTCAATTGGCTTCTCTCGTTAAGGTAAGATTGCATTTGCTAGGAGGATCGGGGAGGGAGGAGGGGGGAGGCGATAGTCCATTAATCAATGAATGTATTCAGGGTGAGATTCTGAAGGTGAAGGAAGGAGATGTGGCCAATCTCGATGAGACGGTCAAGATTGAACTGAATATGGCATATACGAATAAGAAGATGAAGGTAAGTGAATGGGGATGAGTAGTTGAGATGTAGAGATGGAGTGGTCATAGGAATGGGAGATAGATGATTATTCATTGTAGGTGGATCTCACTAAATTCGTGGTTCGAAGTGAAGTGAAGCAAGAGGCAGTGGAAGTGCATCAACATGTGGAGGAGAACAGAAAGATGGTCATACAGGTATGTAACCTCTATTTATTGTTGGATATATCGTTTTTGTTAGTTCTTCGAAAAAATTGCTAGTTATAATTCAATTCTTAAAAAAAAGAGTTTGGTATTCTTAATCCCCCATTGTTCAGGCTGCAATTGTGAGAATAATGAAAACTCGCAAGACGATGGTCCATCCTCTTCTCATGACTGAAGTCATCAATCAACACAATCAGAGATTCAAGCCCAAGGTACTTTTTAATTTTTCATTCTATTTTTGGCTTGTTAGCTTCTCAAACGCGTTGTTCGATTCTGTTCAGTCTTATGATTGATTTTGATTTCAGATCCAAATGGTGAAGAAATGTATCGATATTCTAATCGAGAAGGAATATCTCGCACGTGTTGATGGACAGAAGGATACGTATGAATATCTCGCTTGATCACTCTTCCCTCTCCCCTCTCCCACTCCCCCCCCCCTCTTCCATCTCATATGATATCTGTATCATACGCGCCATTGTCAACCCCGTTCTTCTCTCTCCCGGCCCTATCCAACACTGGTCTTATTGTCTTTTGTACCTGTTCTCATCTCTTGATCGGGTCTTCCTTTCTTTTCCCCTCTTATTTCCCCCATTTGAAGTACTTCTCTCCTTCTTGGGTTGGTTTCATCGAGTTCGAGACGTTTGTTTAATCATCAACTGTAAATCAGTGAACATAGTATATAATTCTAAGCTACAATCATCTCCGACTTGATAATTCTGATCACGAATACTTATTTGTGTAGAGCATTACTTGTGTTTTGTAACTCGTGTTCCCATATTCAAATGTACAGTAAATTGCTCTTTCTTTCTTTCTTCTTAACTATTCATAAATTACACCTTCATCTTTCGTGTTTATTAATCTCTCGCTAAGCTAAGAGACTTGACGAGAGTGGTCAATCTCGTTGCAGCAAGAAGGCTCAATCGAATGCTGCCCTTGATAGAGATGGCTAGTCTACAGAGTCAAGAGGGTGAACACAGAAGAATGGAAGTTAAGAAGAAATGGCAGAAGAGATAAGTTAATAGGAACTAGTATCACATTTGTTGATTGTTCATTTTTGCTTCATTTCATACTTCATTGTTACGTTTCTGTTATTACAACAAAGAATTGCATCACAAACTGACTAGTTCACAACCGAGAAAAAGTAGAGATCCTCACAGAGGGAATTGTGGAATGAACATGGGAATGGGAAATAATTAGTAATTAGTACTGCATATAATCTATTTCTAATTATTATTTACAATAGTATTAATCTTCTCTATAACACTATCGATGGATGGCCTAGTGGTCACTTCTAGATACTGACATTGAGAGCATTCCCTTGAATACATCAACCACTTCATCATCGTAAAAAAAGGTAAAAGGTAAAGGTCATCCCGTTAATCACGGCACTTGCGTCCTGCGGGAGATCACTGCTAGGCCAGTGATTATGAGGTCAATTCAGTCCGGAGGGCCTAATCTCTTCTTCGGACCTACTTTACCGCGTGATCTAGTCACTACCAATTCCCCTTCCCCGAGCGTAGGCGCCTTGGTATCCTTCATCATCGTATCTGAGGAAATATGAGATCAATAAAATACAGAGTGAGAAGATTGACTTACGGTGCTTCATAGGGATACTGTATCATATTTGGAGACTGCACTGCAAGAGCTATCGAATTTCCCTTCTCGTAGACTGAATCGAAGGGAGAAATAAAATAACAGAAGGAATAGAAGAGACAAGCGAGTGGCTGTAATCGATTAATTGGAGGGGAGGGGGGGGGGGGAACGGTACTGACCCAGATAACGACAGCTACCGTAAAATCGGAATCGATCTCGCAAGTAAATAATTCGGGTGCTCGATATGGCATAGATGACATCTCAGCTGCTTCATCCCTTCTCAATTGAGACTCACGAGCATCACTTATATGAATAGGCATACTGTAGAAAGAGATTATCGATCGATTGAGAGAGGGAAGACACTTACAGTACACTCGAACCGAAGTCAGTAAACATTGGTTTCCTATCGGATGTGAGAAGAATATTATCGGGTTTGATATCTCTATGGGCGAATGATTGAGAATGGATCATACTCAGGGCACTACTAATTCCTTCCATCCATGAGAGAACCTGAGTATGGTAGAGTATGGCAAGGAAGAGATCAAAGACTAACTTCGGATTGGGCAATGTACGAGTTTGTCGATCGATTCTTCTCTTGTAGGGCAGCTGAATGGGGAATACTGAATGAGATAATGAGAGTGGAAGGACTACCTACAGTTTCAATGGAATAGAAAGGGAAGAAGAGACAGAACTCTAGCTCCTCTGGTCTCGCATCACATATCAGAGGAACGATGTTTGCATGACTACCGAATTTGAGATGCATATCGATCTGAGAGATTTAATCGATAGGCCATTGCAAATTTCTCTCCACTGTCTATGTCTTCCGCTAGATGAACCTGAAGGGAGATTGATTGAAGAGAAGAGACATGCGAACCATTTACATTCTATGAAAACAATTAAATGAACCTCAGAGAATCCTCCCGTTGCAATTAAGTTCTTCACTTTGAATCTCCTTGTGGGAGTTTCGATGTCTAGTCGTGAGAAGAGACAACCCATTGGGGAACAGAAAAGGGTAGAAATCTGAGAGAAGGAATGGATACAATTCGCACAATTGAGCAGAAAAATCCTCTCGAGCGTAATCGCATGTGTTTGCATCCTATCATTAACATCTTTGAAGGTACTCATTTATTGAACAAGGAAGTAGATAACAATGACTCGTGAAAGAGAAAAAAAAACATTGAGAGAAAGGTAAGGAAAATTGAGATTATGGCATTAAAAAGACTCGTACGAGATTGAAAATGAAAGGGGGACAAGAAAGGGAATGGAATAGGACTAGAGTAATCCTGTAATTGAAAGGAAGGAAGATCGATGTAACGAGAATGAAGAAGGAAGATGAAGGGGAAGAAGGAAGGGGAAATCAAAGGGTCTCCATAGTGATTAGTGTGCTCTTTCTACACTTATCATAGCTCATCCTTTCTCTTATCATCATATATCTCACTATCTTCAGTATCACTAAGATGTCCTTCCATATACGTATAACGATGAGGATAGATAACTAGAGGATGAATAGTGAACATCTAGAGTGAACGAGATTGGAATGAGACAGATTGAGATGGATAAGAATAGATACAGTATACATCTTTAACCGTTTTCTCAGACTGCTTCATCACTCTTCGCCTTAGAAACCATTATCTCTCTTATAAAAATACCGTTGTATGTTCAGCAGTTCTCTTCCTTCCCATATAAATAAGTCCCCAATCGATTCTCTTCTTCAGAATATCTTCCATCATTTCTCTAATCATCAAAAATGCTCCATCCACAAATCGAGCATATATATTGATATATGTATATATATCATATATATCAACATATATAATTGATTTATTATTCGCTCATATGAAATAAATGAATGTGACATCTTGAGGTGCAAGTGTGGAGATGTCCCGAGGGAACTCTCTTCAATAAAGATGTACTCGATTTCGATGAAACTGCTGGAGTGAAGAATGCGAGGAGGGAAAATAAGCTGAGTGGAGTGGGAAGGATGGGAGGAAGGGGAACGGGGATCGGAGGGAACTCCTAATGGACTTTGCTTCTTCCGTCCAAACTCCTTCCACTTCAATCGAATCATTCGCTGTCTGCCAGAAGTTCGTCTCTCTCGTCAATGATAATGGAAAGGTAAGAGATTATTCTCGAAATAAACTAGAGGTTTATCGATATTTCGTTTCTTCAGGTGACTCCATCAGTGTGCGAGATGGTTGAATATCTGCTGGACTTGCTGACTAACGACAAGCCAGAAATCAGGGAGGCCTCTCTCAAGGTATACTGTACTCTTACCCCCAATTGATAACTGATCCCTTTCTTGCAGTGTCTATCAGCCTCTCAATTGTTGTCTCGTGTAGCAGTGATGGCATCGAATGCACCTGAGATGAATACTCTCATTAGAAGGAGAATTCATGTTGCACGGTGAGAGAGGGAATGGAAGGGAGGGAATGTCATGGTGTACATTCAGATTCGATCTAATCGATGCAGTCTCATCTCTGGCTAATTATCGGTGGTTCGCTTCTCTCTTCTCCATCAAGAACGATCTATTCCAGTCACTCATTGGTAATGACAATAATGACAGGATAATGACAAAAGAGCCTTAATATCAAAGTATTTTGTAGATGACATCATCTCTCCTCATCCGATAGTGAGAGGATCGGCAGTGAATGCATTCTACCAATATCTGAACGAACTTCCGGAGGAATTGCACGCTGCCATTCGAAAGTTGGCCGAGGTGAGAGACATAGAGTGATAGAAAGATTGAAGAATATATTGAATCTTCAGGTGTACACGGAATTGCGTGAGTTGACAGGAGTGGAATTGGATCAAGTGGGAAGAGTGAAGAAGGAAGCAGTCGATAGATGGGAACAGAGAGTTGCCATTGCACAGACTGCTTATCTTATGGCTGATATCACTCCTCTCGTTGAAGCCATGGCACTCATCAATATTGTGAGTGAAGATGAGGAGTACGGTAGTGATTAATAATAATTTATTCATGTCAGGCGTTTACGCTCAGATGAGGATAGGTCGGAATTCTTCATAAGTTGCATTCCACCAGTGGGCGCCAATAGCTCGCGTTAGGTCGTCCCGCCAGCGTGTCCGAGGGTGACCAGTTGGGCGTTTCCTGTTGTACGTGGTCCAGACGGTAGTGGCGCGGCTCCATTGCTCCATGTCCATTTGCCTGATCTTCAGAGCCCAGCGCGCTTTTCGTTTCAGCCCTTCCTGTATCCAGTCCCGCAGCTTCGTACAATCCCGCACGCGTTCGTTGGTCCAACGGTCCCTCAGAGAGATTCCAAGCATCTTCCGCTCCATCTTCCGTTGGGTCACACTAAGTCGCTGGCCCGCAGTGCCCAGACTTCCGATCCGTAGAGAACTGTGGAAGTAATACAGCTCTCAAAGAGCCGCCTCCGGATCTTCATGGGGAGAAGACGGGAAGTAAGGAGGGAGGATAAGCGGGTCCATGCGAACCATCCCAGTCGAATCCGGTGTTCGATCTCGTCCGTGTGATCCAGGGGTAGGGAAATCCTTCCTCCGAGATAGGTGGCTGATGGGACGAAATCAAACTGCATTCCGTTGATGACGATGGGGCTTCGAGTGGTGGTGCACGAGGTGAGGAGATTGGTCTTTGAGGCATTGATCTCCAGACCAACTCGGCTGCATGTCTCCATCAACTTCTTCAGCATCCTTTCCAGTTCCGGTCGGTTCTTGGCGATGAGTGTGATGTCATCCGCGTACTCCAGATGACAGAGATTCCTCCCATCGATTCGAATCCCATCCATTTCCCAGTCGATGGTGTTCATTGCAGCTCTCAGTACTACGTTGAAGAGGCGAGGGGAAAGAGTGTCCCCTTGGCGGACTCCTCTCTTCACGGTGGCAGGGACGAGGTCTTCATTCACTCTGATGAGAGTAGAAGATGCCTCGTAGAGATTGCGGAGCAGGGAGATGAGGGTGGGGTGAGCTCCATAGGTCCCGAGAGATTGCCAGCAGGCGTTCCATTCCATGGTGTCGAATGCCTTGCGGAAATCCACGAACGCGAAGTAGACCGGGATACCGTACTCCGATGCTTTTTCTGCGACCTGCTTGACGGAGTGCAGGTTGTCGAGTGTCGCCGGAATCCAGTTTGGGTGGACGACTCAGTCTCTTCTAGCATCGCCTCGAATCTTTTCAGAATGCATCGGGTCATCACCTTGAGGGTTACGGTAAGTAGGGAGATGGGCCGGAAGTTCCCGATGTTGGTGGGGTCTCCTTTCTTGTGAAGTAAAGAGACTACGGCTTCCGTCAGCTCACTAGGAACGAGGTCTCCGGCTACTAGACGGTTCAGGAGTAGAGCGATGATGGGCGCGAGGTGGTCTCGGAGTGAAAGAGCATCTCGGGGAGGATTCCATCGGATCCCGGGGAATGTCCGCACTTGAGGAGAGACATCGCGTGCCTGGTCTCACCCGGTAGGAAGGGAGGAAAAGGGTCGGGAACTCCTGAGGGGACTGTGAGTGGAATTTGCACTGCCGGGGTGTAGAGATCCTCGTAGAAGCGCTGAACCGCCGCCTTAGTGACTTCTTGCGATAGTTCACCAGTGGCAGGGTCGGGGACGAGAAGGCGCTTCTTTGAAGATTGCAGATTCTGCATCACCCGTGTCACGCTCCTTCCCATCGTTGCAGCATGCCGTGCTTGTGCTTCCTTTCGGTTCTTGATGTCAGTGACGAGACTGACGAGAATCGGGCAACTTTGCAAGCAATGACTGCTTGAAGGTTGGATTGCAATTGAACGGCTGCTTGAAGGTTGGATTGCAATTGGCTTCGTGATTGCAGGAGGTTCCGGATGCAGGGAAGATCCATGGTGGTATTCGGCGCACTCTCCAACAGTCGGTTTCTCAGTGAAGGCCCGGATGGTACGGTAGGCGTCGGCGGCAGTGTTGGGGCAGTGTTGGCGGCAGTGATTCAATTGATTGATTGTAGGTGGTTCCGAATGGATTGGATGATAGGAATGAAGAGTGCAGAGATACGATGGTTGGAGTGGGAGTGAGAGTTATCTCTGCCCATGGAAAGAATCTATTGAATGAACTACTTCCCATTCTTGAAGAGAGAATTACCAAGTTGCCTGATGGACAGGTACTGTGAAGAGAGAGAAGAGAGGGAAGAGGGATTGATTACAGGTGTACGACAATCAGAGACAGGGATTGGTCATTCTATTGGGAACACTCGCAAGATATATCGACAATGAAGACAAAGTTAGATCCATCTCCCAGAGACTCGTTGAAGCACTCAAGACTCCATCTCAGAAGGTAGGGAAGAGGGGAGGGGAATGAGGGAGGAGGGGGAAGGTGATTGCAGGTGCAAGAAGCAGTTTCCACTTGTCTCGCTCCTCTCGTACCATTCCTTCCTAATCCATATGAATTACTCGAATTGATGCAGAAGGTGAGAAGAGAGAGAGAGAGAACAAGCACCAAACATATGTGTAAAAGCTCGAGCCGTTTGAACTAATATAACGGAAGATAGAAAACAATATGTCAGAAATGAAAAACCCGCGGGAACTTTCGCATCAACCTCATACTAAGTAACTAAGTAAGTAACTATGACCATTTCACTCCAATTATGATATACACAGGGTATATGAAGTGGATACATAAGGTGAGATATGCAAAATATGTAAGGCAAAGTATAAGAGAAAAAAAAGATCACCAAGAAAAGAGTAACGTATTACAATTTTCGTTGCAGAACAAAGCCTGTGGAGCGGATGGAAACTCTCAATCCTGACTAGAAGAGATGCTCGAAAGAGTACACGGTATGGCCTTCGTACTCGTCGATACAGATGGACAGATCATTGTTGTGTGTTTGTGTTATTATTGTTGCTGAAGCTACACATTCTCTATAAATCGATGTCACGCAGTTCGTCCCCTATCGGAACGCAGTTCGGCACTGTTCGACACTGAGACAGGGCGGCCCCGTCTCGGTTCCACATGGTGCCGTCTGGAAATCTTGAATCTTGTCTTGGTTCTCTTGGTTCTCTTTTCCCTCTCTCTCACTCTGCCCCATTATTAGTTATGAGTGCGGTCGGAAAGGGATGGAATGAAATCAAACGTATTTCAACTTGTACAGGCGAAATAATCATCCATTTATGCTCTTCTAGAAACTTATTTGAAATTGCACATGTATCAAACAATTGTGCTCGTTGTACTTAGTATGTTCGTGAAACACATTTGTATTTGTCAATTTGCTCGATTTTTGTCAAAAAGGTCCCTCAGCTTTGCTTAAAATCGGAGTTAGAACCTATGAGTAACAGAGATCGATGGAGAATGTACTAGCCGACAATCTGCTGGGAATCGATTTTTCATATTTTATCATAGATCTTTATCTAAGAAATATCGAACTGAAGGAAGATCAACGTACAGTAAATATTGTAGCTCAAGCGAGTTTCAGAACAAGTCAGAGCATAATATGTAGTCAGTTATCGATCACGACGCAATTAGTATTTTTTCATATATCAAAAGAAAAGTGTCATCGAAATAAAAACTCAATAGTCATATCAACGAGAATTTAGGGGATTTTTCGCATAATCTTGCAAAATCTGCTTCCATTTAATATTATTGTTTGTCACTCCGTAGCTCAAGATTTGTTTTCGTCTTGCAGTCGATTTGAAAATTTTCTTGACCGCTTTACGCATATCTGAATAAGTAATAAGAAGTAATGAACCGAGTAAACGTGGAATAATCTTCAAAACGAATAACGAACTAGTATCCTCAATCATTATATCGCATCCGTCAAGAACTAAATGTTTAATTTTGTCGATCTTGAAACCTCCATTTCGAATGAGTTCAATGATTCGAATAGGAGTTCCAACTACAATATGAGGACGTTCACTTTGAAGAGATTTCACATTCTTTTCGATTGGAACTGTCCCGACTAATTCGCAAACCTGGAATGGACAATTTAAAAGTCTAATACTCGAGAAGGATGCAAATCAACTAGACTTATTAACCATAGGTATTCCTAAGCGATCTTTAAGGAGGGGCACGACCAATCAACGAAATATCCCACCGCGATTGGCTTGCGTTTATTAGGGACATGCAAACCAGAAAATAAAAATTGAGAGCCGGGGAAAGGTATGTGCCATTAGTGATAAACGTCGATTGTGGGAATTCAAATTTGTGTGGAAAAAAATGTTTTTCAAGATTTATCAAATATTAAAAGGTGCAGCACTCCAATTTTACGATTATAATAAAAAGACTATTGATTATAACTCGCAGTAAACAAAATAAAAAATATTCAAAATATCGGAAAGATATAATCGGGTCGTGAACATTTAAAAATCGGCAATATTTTGAAATAAATCATCCAGCGAGCAATTTGGGAAGTGCAGCAGTCCAGTTTCGTTCTTGGCACATTGTTCCTTATCAGAGCAAGGCTTCAAGAGAAAATTAGAAAAATTCAAATCATCGTAACTTCAATAATCGATGATGAATAGAGTTCCCTTATTGGAAAATTTTCGTTATTGGAAATGATCATTCTCTCCCTCCCATTTCCAATAGCCCGCGATAATGAGGGTGGTTGCATATTGGAAATGACTTGTTATTGGAATTCCAATAAGCTAATGGAATTCCATTAATATTTTGAACCGCTCGCCCATTGTTTCCTCTCTCCGAATGATACGGTATTTCTTATTGGAATTCCAATAAGCTATTGGAAATCGCCCCACCACGGCCCCCTAGGAGCCGACATAGCACACAGTGAAAACGTCCGAAAAAATCAAGCAGATTCTCAGGCAAAAGTGCGCGAATTCGAAACAACTACAGTATATTTGGCAAATATCCAACCCTGATTATCACGTCGGGGTTCGGGCCAAGTTGCAACTGCGCAGTGAACTGCGTTTTTCCACTTCTGGACCGTTAAAAAGTATAACATTGTTTCTGTGTTTAGCGGAAAAAAAGAGCAGCTCAACTTTCGCAGCTCAGGACGTTTTTCTCAGCCCTATGTCTGCTTCCCGGGGGCCGTGCCCCACCGGGATAGGTCTCTTATTGGAAAGGAATGAGAAAGAGGGAATCCTTTGTTCTCACTATTGGAATTCCGGAATCGTTTCCAATAATGATGAAGTTTGCGAATGCTCAGAATCGTAATATAATGAACGGAGTTTAGACGAGCCCCGTTTGTGCACCTTATTCGATTTGTTTTTTTTCATTCCCGTTGTGGTATCCTAGTCTATTTCTTGTTCATAATTGATGTTCTTACTGCATTTATGCCAGTCTTTCGATAATCTATGATAATTTACGCCCCAACGCACAACAAAACGCGTTTGTGTTCGAACTTCCGACCTGTCGTCACTTGGTCCCCATTTCTTGTTTGCAATTTCCTTGCCCGCGATTTTCGTGATTCTTTTCTTCATATTTACTCGATTTTACTGGGTTTCAAAAACTGAATTCGTCTGATTAAGGGCAGCTCGACCTCCAGCGTGTCCGCATGAGGCAATACAGAAAGCTGCCTGCGGCCGAACTAAATCAAGGTAATTGTTGTTATTAATTATTTAAAAAGGTCGTGAAATCTTGCATAATTATAAAAATATTGATTTAGGTAGAATAATTAAATGTCAGTCAAGTTGTTGAATAACAACACCCAGTGTACTATTGCCTTCCCTCTGAGCCGAATCAAACTTGTGTTCCGTGTTATTAAAATGTAATGATTACTTGTTTTATAGTCCGACAAGCCCGGATCGAATGTCAACAAGAAGGAGGTCGTCGAGGCCGTCACCATCCTCGAGACCCCTCCCATGGTCATCTCGGGAATCGTCGGATACATCGATACCCCCCAAGGGACCCCGCCCCTTCAAGACCGTGTTCGCTGAGCAGCTGTCTGAGGGCTTCCGCAGACGCATGATCAAGAACTGGTACGTCTTATATTTAGATTTAGCAGTAAAATCCACGAGTGTTTGAGTTTTGCTGCTCTTAGGATCCTTCCTCTGTGCTTGCCACATGAATGTTATGGATTGTACTAGTTACGCCAGGCTCGGCCCCATCCCTGCTTCTGCGAGATTTGGTGATGAATAGCATCCAGTTCACTGCTGCCTTCTTTCTCAACCAAAGAAAGACAATATGTGGCATAAACTTAAACTTTCATTTATTAATTTTGTTCAAATTTCAGCAGCAGCTTCTCAAGCACCGCAACAAGAAGGCCGACATTATGGAGGTCCAGCTCAACGGATGATCCATCGCCAACAAGGTCGATGGGCCAAGGAGCGTCTAGAGAAGCAGGTTTGCTTAACCTCCGCAAATATTTATATAAAATTTGATAATGGTGGATAGACTGGTCGCCTGTCCGATTTTGTCGCCCTCTTTCTCATTCATTCCCCTTTTTCCTCAGATATTTTTCTTCCTAGCGAGTTACGAAACATTTTTGACTAGTCGATAGTCGTCAAACTGTTGTTTTCGACGCTCTAATTATGGCGTTATAGATGTTTCATCATTATGATTAAATTAATTTGCCTTACTTGCAGGTCCTCATCGACCATGTCTTCGCCCAGGATGAGATGGTCGACACCATCGGTGTTACCCGCGGAAAGGGATTCAAGGGTGTGACTTCCAGATGGCACTCCAAGAAGCTTCCTCGCAAGACCCACAAGGGTCTCCGCAAGGTTAGCATTGTGTAATGTTTTATTTTGCTCATGAATAGCTGTAACGCTTGCCACTATAAAAGTAGTGGACATAATGGTCTTTGCTGATAATACATGCCCGTTTCTGAGCATATTTAGCAGTTACACATATACACTATACACACTATTACACTATGGCATTTCTAATAAATATTCTTCCTTATATTCCTATATTCCAGGTCACCAAGCGTGTTGCCTTCGAGAAGATCACCCTCAAGTTCATCGACACCTCGTCCAAGTTCGGCCACGGTCGCTTCCAGACCACCGAAGAGAAGAAGGCCCTCGAGGCCGAGGAGGAGGCTGCCCCCAGCCACTCATTTAACTTGTTACTCTTGTTTTGTAAGATAAATTTGTTATCGTTATCTATCAAATGTGCATCAACATATCATTTCATCAATGAGTAACCCCATAGAATACGGTAGCAAGACGGCTAACTGGTAGAAAAAAACAGAAGTTTTGATTTTTAAAATCCAATTAGTCGAATGATTCCAAAACAACGAGATCACGTTTATTTCGTCGTGAATAGATAGGAAGTAGATATTATCGTAGGTTACTGTAGACGAACAAATCGTGTCTGCATGCTTTGCTTCACGAAACATCTTGGAAATTTGAAGAGCGTGTCGATCGAAACCCGTATGTATCAACGAAACGCTCGTTTTTACGGTATACATACCCTCACGACTAGCAAGCACTCATCACCCTCCGTGGCGTAGTGGTAAAGTTGCTGGCTTGAAAGCGAGCAGTTGTTGGTTCGGTTCCCGATCAATGCGACTACTCTATTGCTGTTTGCTACTTTTTCGATAATCGCGCCCATTCAATCAATATCAGGGTACAGTATCCAAATTGCCTGCCCCTAGCCCAAACTTTGATAATTCATAGCTGGCTTCAAAGACGTTTGTAGCACTTCGGATAAAGCAATCTCTGATCGGGTGGGCATTCCCTATCACCCTACACTGCCAGTCTATATGACCCAAATGGTCGTGCCCCTCCTTCTTTAAAGACTTCGAATTTAGACTTTTTTAGCACGATTGAAATAATTATCGGAAAGTATATTGATCGCATGATGCAACTAACCTTTACGGGGTTCAAGTATTTGGAGAATCTAAGATATTCTTCAACTACCGCAGAGGCCATTTCACGTCTTGGCACAATAATTAGAATTGAGATTATTCCATCGATTGGTTTCAATGTATGTAAAGTTGAAATAACGAAAGAAGACGTCTTTCCCTTTGAATCATTTTCACACATCACATCCTTTCCTACTATCGCTGGTGGTATGCACTCAGATTGAACTTAAACCGATTACAAATCTTGATTAATGCAAATCGTTTGATAGTTTACCAGTCGTAGGGTCGATGAAACCACATTCTACAATCGCTCTTAGAATTTCATCTTTTAGATGGAAACGTCGGAATTCGTTGCACCAGATATTCTTTTAAAAATATGTATAATTTAGATGCTAGTTTATATTTCCTGCTGCACCAATTCAAATTCATACCTCGAGATTGATAGCAGGGGTTGGAAACGTTGTCGGAATAGTGAGAGGTATGCAAATGGAATGATACCTAGAAAGGTACATATTCAAATCGCGCAATCTTTGCTTATTCCCCACTCCATTTGTCTCCGCTGCTCCCAAATATTTGTTTCAGGATCATACATTTCCACGGTCGTTTTTCCATTTGATAAACCATCTAAATCAGTTCCTCCGAAGACAAACAATTTGCCACCAGAGACACCCGAGGAATGGCCAAATCTTAACGAGGTACTTTTTAATGACGAGAATTTTATGCGATATTCAATTTATATTTTGAATATTTTCATCCATACCTGTTCGTGATCATGCTTTTGAGAGTTATCCATTCATTTAAAATAGGATCGAATCTCTCAACAGTCTCGAGAGTTTTCTCACCATCGTATCTGCAATGCATTCTTTTTTAAACAAAAAAAATTTAAAGGGGGAGGGGCAAGAATCGAAATTTGTGGGTTCCACCACGACGTGCCTGCACCCGAGCTGTACCTCCCTTAACTAGCCGTCTAGACTATATACGAGAATAAAATCAATACGAGAATACAGTACCCCAAATCGTGCCTGCACAATCAATGAAACTTCAAAATTCCGTAGTGAGGTTCAGAGGCATTCCAGCTCTTCGGATAAAGTCTGTGACCGGGTATCGGGTATAGCGATCTGTGATCGGGTATAGCATTCCTATTACCCCACATGGTCAGCTTATTAGGGACGGCGGCGTGAATATTTGAGTACGGATTATTGGACTACACCCTCCGACGTTTTTCTTATCAATCTACCGTAATCTTTCATTCAAAATGTTTCGCTTTCTAAATTATTATTTTTAATATATTTCTATGCAAAATTCAATTTTTTTATTTCCTTAGATTAATAAGTAAGCATACTGAGCAAACATGAAGCAAGATAATATAGATTGTAATGCATGCGGAAGCCGACACGGAGCCATTAAATAACACTGTGTTTTCAAAAATTCGAATTGCGACTTGATTTTCTCAGAAACTATAGATTATGAGACACAGAAAATGGATATCCCAGTAAAAATTAGTTCAATGCAAAAAATAAGCGCTTTTGATGCAGTCAAAGTTGGCATTTTTTCAGTTATAAAAATACGTTTCAGCGATTTTCTCGAAATCCGCGAATCGTATATTCGTGATTTTTTTATATATTATTTAAAATGTCGTTTTACATCACATATGTAAAAACAAAAAATATACGATTCGCGGATTTTTAGTAATTGAGCTTCAAATGTCGAGCTACCGTAATCCAGTGAAGCTCCGCACTTTTATGTAATCCAAGCCTCTTTTTCTCCACTAATCTCCATTCCTGGAGACACTTTTGATATCGGGCAGACGGCGAATAATAATGACAGCTCATAAATATGATGATTAATAATGGTTATGATTTTTTGAGCATCTTCAGTTTGCGATAGTTTGATAAAAAGGTTGACAGGCGATGCGCTCCGCTTGAACTCAAATCGTCGGGTTTCGTGCCTCCTTATTTTGCTGTTTTTCTCTTTATTTTGATATTATTTTTGAAAAACTAAATTGAAAACATGAAATGGGGTAGGGTAAGCTTCCGTTTACGCATAAACTTGTGAATTGTTTTGATCATCTGTAAACATCATCGCCGTCCCTACAGCTTATGTGCGAAAATATTCGTGCCCTCCCCCTTTAAAGAAGGAGGAAACCTCATGAGTCTTACCACGAAACCCCTGTGTTTGCAAGGAAAGTCAGTTCGTGATCGCTTTTCAATCTTTTCACCACCGTAATCCCAAGCCTCCAGTTGAGGCTGTTGCGGACTTTTATTTCCCCGCTTTTATTCGTTGTTATTTGACAATTAGACTTTTGTTTTGTGTAAATTGTTATATAAATTTGTACTATGACATCTGCTTGTTCATCCCCTGCTGCTCGCCCTATTAAAACATCGGTTTTGAGTGAAATAGGGGCGTAGAGACAGTCTTGGTTTATAATCCACCTTGTTCGCTTAGCTATTTTTCGTGTTCCTAGCTGTTGCCTGGTCCAATTTATGTTTAATATTGTCTAGTATTACTGCGGACTCGTTTCTATAAATGACAGAGATTAATTGTGCGCGGCATTCGCTAACACTTCGATTAAATATCTTTGATTTAGCTCGGAGAGGCGTTACGTGTCCGTGTTACTATTTGTGCCTTTCATTTCGATTAAATACTGTTCTAATTATATAAATTATCAGGCATCGTCCCTCAACTTGTTCTCCTCATCCGTCCCGAATGAATCGACTCGTCTCATTGGCCCTCGTCGGCCTTCTGGTCGTCGCTCCCGTCCTCTCCGTCGACATTGAAGAAGAGAAGAACGTTCTCGTCCTTACCAATGTAAGCATACGGTAGATTACGGTAGCACTTCCTCATCAATCCAACTATCGATTGGTTGTTTGTTTCAAATGAACTGCTTTGAGGACAAATTCACGTCGGCGCTTGAGGTCCACCCTCACATGCTCGTTGAGTTCTACGCCCCGTGGTGTGGACACTGAAAATCGCTCGCCCCCGAATACGCCAAGGTATGGCACATCTATTATCGATAGCTGTGTTAATATATTAATGGATATTTGGCTGGAGTGCTCAAGGACGAGGGATCTGAGGTGAAGCTCGCCAAGGTTAACGCCACCGTCCACGGTGACCTCGCCAGCAAGTTCGAGGTACGGTGCCAGGGAAAATCAATATTGCACACTATGTCCATATTGATTATTATAAATTATCAGTTTGCAGGTTCGCGGATATCCCACGCTCAAGTTCTTGCGTGTCGGCAAGCCCACCGAGTACACTGGTGAGTGTTTGTTTGCGACAAGTCAATAACGATTACCGATTTTCTTGGCATACCGTAACCCATTACGATAATCAGGAGGCTGCAACGCCGATGATATCGTGAACTGGCTGAAGAAGAAGACCGGTCCTGCCGCCGTGACGATCGAGCAGCGCCTTATGTTTGTTGATGTACGGTTATATTACTGTTGCTTATGAATATTGATAAGCAATTTGCTTATGTACAATCGTTTAATATATTTGTTGTCAGGTTCCCGAGGACTGGGACACGAAGCCCGTCAAGGTTCTCGTCGGAAAGAACTTCAGCGAGGGCCGCAAGAACTCTGGAAAGGAACTGCTCGTCAAGTTCTACGCTCCCTGGTACGTTGATATTGCTTTTAAAACGGATACTTTTGATTATATAGTAAAATTAGGTTTTTTTTTTACTTTACCGCACGCTCGTGGGCCCCTCTCATTTCTTGAATCCTAGAGCTAGGGCGCTGTCGTTTATTAATTAAAATTATGACTGATTCCATTGTTTTTTTAACATTTGTTTATCTCTATAGGTGCGAACACTACAAGTCGCTCGTGCCCGTTTGGGAGGGACTCGGAGAGAAGTACGCCACTTCCGACAAGGTTCTCATCGCCAAGGTCGACTTTGCCCAGAACGAGGTACGGTAGATTCAAGTGAACTTTAACGGTATTGTAGTTGCTTCATGATTATATATTAAAAATAAACTGTTATTGCAGATTGGAGAGACTACCGAGGACGAGAAGAAGGAGATGCACACAGAGTTGTAAGCAGCCAATCCTACCGCGACGTATACCATTCGTTATTCCTTACCGTACACCACACACTTCATCACATTGATGTGATACGACGATTTTTTGTTGCCTTGTTATTGATAGTTTTCTAATGTATGTGAATGTGTATTGATTTTATTCAGTGTTCGTTGTAGTGCGATATGTACTAATTGTACAAAATTAATACATGTATCTTTAATAAATGTAAAGTTCTTGGTTGAATGGGTGATTCTTGTAAGTAAACAGAGAGCGGACAGAAGACATTCGAAATCGCAGGCAATGGAAGAGTATAAATGACGAGAGTGACATGGCGATAAGAAAATATGGCGGTAAAGCTTGTTTTGAGAAGTTCATGTTTAATTTTATCATAGTTGATGAGCTGCCTGTGAACACCCGTCTGAATCAGCGACACGCGTGTTCTCAAACTATGTTTCCTAGCTTGGGTGGGATTTGTGAGAAAACCTGTGTGACCTAGGGACTGTCGCATTTTGCCTCTATGTATACTACCTCTCCCTCGTCCTTCCAACACCTCCCGTGGCCTAGTGGTAAGGCTCCAGGAATTGATATCTTGATGTCGCGGGTTCGATTCCTGTGCTGTGCAACTATTCTGTTGCTGGCCACTTCTTTTTCAAGATTCACTCCCTATCAATCAATATCATCGAAAACTACAGTACTCATAATCTTGCCTGTGTTCAGGCCCAAACTTTGAAAATCTATAGCAGGGCTCAGAGGCATTTCTGACACTTCGGACAAATTGAGATCTGATCGGGTAGCCATTCTCTAACGTTCCACACTGTCAGAATATGTGACTAAAAATTGGGTTTCCTCCTTCTTTAAACGTCTGTTTTGGTTTAGAAAGAACCTTGTGTCTTTGTTTTCTCGCCTTTTCGCGAAATCATGTCCCACAAAAGTGGGCGGAGCTTGTGGCCCCTAATTAAATTCCATCATTCATTCTTCTCCATCCTTCACACGTTCACCTTCTATTAGGCATCCTTCACACTAGGGTTGCTCGTTCGGCTTCGGTTTCGGGATATTCGACCTCTCTTCCCTACCTCGTCCCTCTTGATTGCAGAAGCTGAAGGGAAGGGGGTGTCGGAGAAACCGAGAGAGTCGGTTTTGCCTCGGTTTTGTTTACAACAACTTCTCTTCTCTCCTTCCTCCTCTCCCTCGGAACAAAAAAATACCCCTCGGAACAAGAGAAATAGAGAGAAGCGGGGGAGATAGATGCCACCAGGTGAAAATACGAGATGATTCAACGGGAATCGATCTATGATCTATGAGATCAGCACGAAAGGGTCCGAGGCGACTCGCTCAAAGGCAGGCAGGTGGTGTATGCTCGAGTGCATTGTCAAATCACAGAAATTTTCGCATTTTTTCGCTGCACCCCGACTACACCACTCGAGTTTTTTCAGTTTTGCGAGGTTGCTCTTTATTATATTTTACGTTTACCCAGTTAATTCGGTAGATTTTATCGTGTTGTGTCCCATTCAAGAAAGATTTAAAAGCTGGGAAGCGAATTCGCGGATATTAAGTCTACATCTGATTTTGTGGAGGGACCCACTTGGCATGTTGCCAAAGCCATTCCAAACAGGCTCTCACGCGGAAAAAATACGGTACTTTCAAATATGAATTAATTTGTCATGATGTGACGAGTCGCCTTTTTGTTCTATCGGACCCGTTCGTGTCAGAGACACCACTCGAGTTTTTTCAGTTTTGCGAGGTTGCTCATTATTATATTTTACGTTTACCTAGGTAAATCAGTAGCTTTTAACGTGTTGTTTACTATTCAAGAGGTGTGTGTGTGCAAGCTTGCATGATTGATAAAGTGCTGATTGCTTGTCATGATTACTCACATCCCACCCTCCATTCGGTGGACTTCTCTCCCACCTAGTTTTCTCTAACGTTCGACTAGCTCTGGTTCTATTTTCTCAGTGGGATCCCAGGCAATTTCTCATTGACGAGTGAGGTAGGAAACCAACCCCCCCGCAACGTAGATCTTCTTTTTGATTGCGACAGCAACGAATCCAGCTCTCTTCCACTTCATTGGCTTAATCGGAGACCAGCTAGAATTTTTTTGTCGGAAAAATTGTTATATATCATGGCTATGCTCAAATTATTACATTGCTTCAACTTCACGTACCTGTCAGTTTTAGGGTCATAGCGTTCTCCAGAATTAAGAGATTGTCGGTGCTCGCCCTGCCCGCCAATCACTGTAAGCACTTTTTGTTGTGCTGGAATAGGGCGCCTTCATTTCAAAAAATACCAAAGATCTTTCCGTCGAGTTCAACAGAACAAGGACTAAATCGACTGCAGATCATCGGTGTCAATTTCTTCCATTCTAAAATTATGATCGAAAAGCATTGAATCTGTGCAATATTCATACCATTGGAGCTTATTTCGAATGCATCCAACGAAGAAATAATATTGTCATTATTATCCCAACCTCCGATCATGTATCTTCAAATAAAAAAATAAGATCACTATCTAATGTAACACTTGTGTTCTTTGCAAATACTAACGCAAATCCATCAATCCATTGGGTTGTAGATCCTCTTCGTATTTTGTTGACATACCATGGATTTTTTTAATCTGGAATGTATTTTCATGAATAACAGAAGAATGGGTATGAATAATCCTACAGCTTTCGTCAACATGTTTTTTTGATAAATCGAAAATGTAAAAATACTAATCAATTAATTTTAAAATAAAAATATCCACTGCATACTTTTCTCTCAACATCCCTTGTATTGAGCTCCCATTCATTTGTAATCGTATCGATAACTGCAAACGGTTCCAGAAAACTTTCACTCAATTGTTTGTGCATTTCACGAAAGAGAATTATCTGTAAGGAAATGATCCAGTCGGTAAGCATAATTAATTTTTAAAGGACCTGATTCCGATTGCATCCAATATTAAAAACTGTATGTGATATCGGGATACTTTTGAGGGCTGAAACGAACAAAATCGCGATGCATTCTTTCCTGCTCAATGAAATTTTAAATTTTGTTTCACCTGTCCAGATATTCGTGAGTGGGTCATATATTTGATAGCAGAAATCCTTAGAACGTGCATTCGCTGCAAGAAGAGATGGATTGAATGAACTATTTCGATTAATAAATAGACAAAAATAATAATCCGAATATTACCCGGGCGAAAAGCAAGAAATAGTAAATGCGCATCATGACAAATTCGATTGGTAAAAGCATGATAATTAGTTTGCTTCTTCTTGTTCTGAATGATCAATCTCAAATCTCGAATCGAAAATAATGTATTCTTACCTTAGCTTCTTCGACAATTATTTTGCATTCACGACTATTAATCACCCATTCAGCTTTCTCGACTATATTTGAAACGGTATCAACTGGGATATTACAGCAGCTGATACATTCCAATAGTCTGCATTATTTAAATTATCATTGATTTTTAAAAAAAAATTGAAACGTACTTTGCAGCAAATTGCCTTCTATTCATATGAAAATCAATCCACCGAGTGACAGCATTGAAAACCTGATCGATAATAAATGATACTACCATGTCTCCAATAAATAATTAAATGAGTCCTACCTGAATCTCTGCTTCTACATTGAGTGAATCTCTTTTTAGAAAGGTAACAAGATCATCAGCCGATAGTTTTAGAAATTCGAAGGAATGTGAGAGAAACGTGAAATTTTTCTGAATATTTCCATTTTTAAGTGAGTTCAAATTATTCATCTAACATCAATAAAACTCAGTAAATAAGAATCAATCCCATGGTATTCAATTGATTTGAAGATGAAGTAAAGTTGAAAAATATTATCGACTGTCAAACGTCTTCGTATAAAGTCAGCGCATTCTTCAATTACTGAATCCTATAAAAATATCTATTGTATGTATATATTCGATTTATTTAAAATGCAAGAAATCAACAATTACAATTCGAAGAAAATTAGCTCCCAGCAGCAAATCTTGCACGTTTTCGGTCGAGATAATGATAACTCCAGTATATGCGTAATCCAAAAAGCGTTCCATCGTAAGCAATTCAAACTCTGATTTAAGAAGTATAATGAAGAATTTTTTCATGAAATAAATAAATATACATAGCAATAAATACCACATAATTTTGACGATAGATTCACTACTCCATTTTTGCATTCGATCATATTAGACTTGAAAAGATCTCGGAAAAATGGAATTCTTTCGCTGAGAAGGTCCTAAAAAAATTTTTCAATTTATTTTTTCCAATATTCTTTTCTTACTTTGCTTACGTAAACACGCTTCTCTCCAATTACTATAGTTACATCGCAATCATGTCTAATTTTAGATTCTCTTGAAATTTGTTTGAGACCCTGTATAGATCAAATATAAACTAGATAGTGGCCCATGACATAGCTACATATGTATACATGTAAGACAGTGTGAACACAAGTGTACGAAATCAGTAAGTATTTCAGCTTATTTGGACCTTGAAGATTCTTAAAATATAAGATTAACGTTGGTTTTTTTTAAATTGAAATGCTTTATACTCTAAATAAGCTGAAATACTTACTCGTTTAGTACACTTGTTTTCACACAGTCTTATAAATACATTTGTATATGTAGACAAAAGTATCTGGATGTTTACCTCACCGAAGAAGTGCTTCACAGTCACAGTATTTGGCAGATTAGCGCCCAAAAGTGGAAACGAAAAACCTTTAAAAAATGCATAAAATTGTATTAGTAATATTTAAAGTCTGAAAACGTAGAAACAAACCGCATATCGTGACCACGGCAGTGTCCATCCTTATTTTTTTCGACGAAATACTTATGGAACTTCAAAGAATTGTGAAGAATCCGTGAAGATGCACTGGCATTCGATATGTTAGATGTGTAACTATAGAGCCGCACTGTGGCTGTATAGTCTCATTTTGGCGGGAAATAGCGCACCTCGGACAAAAAGGTAGGGACATTCACGTAAAAATTCAGACTCTATTTAAAATTCCTATTTTTCTGGGGTCTCGGTAGTGCAGAATCACGATAGCGCTTCCAGAATTTTTAAACAATTTAATTTAAGCGAGATTCAAGCACCCATTTTTAGCCCCGCCTATCGTGGTGTAGTGCCATCGAGTGTACGGTTCGCTGAGTCAGACTGTTCGGCCTTTCACTTTTTGTAAATTTTAAATTAATTTTTATAATAGCGTTGTTTTTGTACTCTATTTTGTAGAGCATTTTCGGAATATCAGTAATTGATCATCAGAGTGCAAAAGTAACTTCTTTTGGTCCTAGATGCGCTATTTCCCGCCAAAATAAGACTACAAAACGACAGCGTAACAAGACAGTGGGAAGAGTATCCATGAAGAGAAAGAAAGTATTATCGACTTGGATAGAAGTGGTAGGGAGGGGGGGGGGGAGAATAAAGATCAAAGATTAATTACAGGTTGTGCCCTAGTTGAGATTGTGGAGGATCGTGATCTGAGATCGACGTCCTCTTATGCGAAAACAGAAGACGAGTTTGGTTCTGCTCGGAATCTTAGAGCAACCGTTTATCGTCTTCACACAGTACAATAAAACAGAACGCAGAATACAATAAGTATAGCTGTTCACCTCGAAACCCCCGGGACAGTGCCTGTCTCCCGAGCTCACCGACTCCAAACCTCTAGTGTGTTTGACCAGAGGGACAGAGTCTTAGTGTGAGCTTGAGAGAAGCTAGGAGGCACGTGTGTCGCAAGGGTTTTGTATCGAAGGTAAGTGAAGGAACAGAGATGAAAACTGGGGGTTTATATAGGTACACAGTGAAGAGAGAGTAGAGAAATAGGGGTGCTAGCTTACTAGAGAAAGAAGCAAGGAATCAAGGAGTGATTCTAGAGATGAAAGTGGGGCAAATCAGATATCAGGGATCTCAAGGAGAAAGAGGGGAAGATACGGAACCACGGGAGTGATGAGCCATGGGGATAGATGACAAGGGCGATAAAGCGATAAATAGCGCAACGAATGGTGAAATAGACCAAAAAGCTAGTTACAAACAATCTATCGATAAAGTGGCGAGGAATGATCTACTATGGTGGTTTTCTAGATCGTGGAGTCCACGACACTCCCGGGCGAGGGGTGGCAGCGACAGGAAATGGTGAGGGGTGTGTAGATCATCAGCGGGCGAGTAGATGGAGAAGAAGAAGATGAAGGTGAAGATGAAGAGTGTGAGGGTGAAGATCACAATTGCGAAGTGTTGAACGTGAATCACAGTACGCTCTGAGAGCGGTACTGTTATGTGGTGCACTCCACTCGAGATAGAACAGTGAGCTGTACTTAGAGGTGCACTCTCGATAGATGTGATGAATGGATCCACATCACTCAACCTCTTCCATACAGATTGTGGAATGGTGACCCCTGAGAGTGCATCTCTCGCATCGGGCACCACAGATTCCATTGCAGTCCTTACTCAGACAAGCAAAGCATCGTCCGTATTTGGTAAGCACTGCACGACGGTTCTCCTCGTCAACAACTTTGCGACATTGATCGGCACTGTGATTGGTTCTGTTGCAGAACTCACACCGTGCTATCTTCCGCTTCTTCGGGGCTAGTCCACTCTCCGTGCAGTTCTTAGAGGTGGAAGCGATATATCCCGCATCTTGCTTCTTGTGCATGCGTGGGTCGATATTCATCACTCTTCGTCCAGTTCCAGTCACTTGTATCTTGAGGGAATGGCTTTTCATTGTTCCGATTGCTCCATGCTTCTGCTGAGATGAGTTGTTATTCTCTGTCAGTGACGCTGCTGCTGATGCAGCATGATCTTCAACTGAAGACATATCTCCAGACTGCGAGATCGGTGCAGTAAGAGAGGTCCGGTCTTGTACCTTCGACAAAGATGATGATGCCTCCGACTTTGGCGATCGGATGCACATCAACTTCTGCCGTTCTCGTATCTTCGTCTGTTCTTGTTCCAATCTCAACTGTTGATGTCTCTCTAAGTATCGAATGAGTTCATCATCAATCCGGGCCATCTCCTTCGTTGGTGGAGGATCTCGATTTGGGGAGCTGCTGCGGCTTGATGAGGCGCTCGAAGAACGTGAGGAGCTGCTGCTCGATGAGCTTGTAGAGCTTGAATCACTTGGACTTGAGCTGCTGCTGCTTGAGAAGCTTGGTGATGCGCCCTTGGCGACCACTGGTAGGAACAGCAAAATGAGATGGAGTACGAATCGACTTCCAAACACGACATTTGGTTCCTCCTTCTTCTGATCACCAACTTGGAGACGATGGATTTCTGTATCCGTGTGAGAGTCAGTAGTGAGACTCCCTCTAACAATCACCATTCTCTTGTCACGTTCAGCACGTGATCTGGGCGGGGCCGCAGAAACGCGCGAGAAGAGTAGTGTGAAGGAAGTAGACAGAGCGTTCCACGATGGCCGGAATGGAATAAGCCATGAACTGAGGGACCGTGGAGGCTGCATTGTTGCACTACTTCCTTGCACGTTCATTCGAGAGAGGAGCGAAGTGGTAGGACGAGGTGGAGAGAATTTGTACAATTCAGTGGTCAGGTCCGCCGGTAATCTTTTGCTCTTGATGGATGCATGCTCAGATGGAGTCCCCACTGTTAGTAGGCATGAGACAATGGCCATAGTAGAGACGGATGGCAATGTAGACTGCACAGGGATATGTTGTTGTATGCACTGCACTCATCACATTTCCTCAGAGCCTTCTTAACAGTCTGTCTTCTTAACACCACAGCGTTGATCTTTTGTGTGATGACTCGTCTCAGAGGCTTAGATCTCAAGTACGGGGTGGTCTCCGTCTCTGCTCGACCGTGTGACGTAGTCACGACGGGAGCCTGATATCCGGTATCAGAATAGTGTCCATCGCCCATGTTGACCATGGTTGAAATCTCAGTGATCGCAAGAAGCACGGGAAACAACGAGAAGGTCAACCGAAGCTTGCAACTGCACACAGCCGAATCTGCGAGGCAGAAGTCAGAAGGGTGAGATGCGAAGATCGGTTAGAAGGGCACCGAAGCTGCACTCGAACACACAGAAGGAACGGTGAGGCTACCGAGCCGTGGCTGTGCCAGAGGCTGATTGGTGTGAAGGACGTCGAACTTGCCCTCGTGTCACAGCGATGCTGTCAGCGAGGCTGCCGACTGCAACGAAGGAACAGAGTGCGAGATCGACTCACAGATCAGTACTCGCTGTCGCGATCGAACACTCGACTCGGTGAGGCTACCGAATCGGATGGAACAATCGGATGGCTGAGACCGACTTACTCGCGCCACGCGGAACAACTGCTGGGTAATCGGCCCAATAGATGCACCATGTGGAGGATCGTGATCTGAGATCGACGTCCTCTTATGCGAAAACAGAAGACGAGTTTGGTTCTGCTCGGAATCTTAGAGCAACCGTTTATCGTCTTCACACAGTACAATAAAACAGAACGCAGAATACAATAAGTATAGCTGTTCACCTCGAAACCCCCGGGACAGTGCCTGTCTCCCGAGCTCACCGACTCCAAACCTCTAGTGTGTTTGACCAGAGGGACAGAGTCTTAGTGTGAGCTTGAGAGAAGCTAGGAGGCACGTGTGTCGCAAGGGTTTTGTATCGAAGGTAAGTGAAGGAACAGAGATGAAAACTGGGGGTTTATATAGGTACACAGTGAAGAGAGAGTAGAGAAATAGGGGTGCTAGCTTACTAGAGAAAGAAGCAAGGAATCAAGGAGTGATTCTAAAGATGAAAGTGGGGCAAATCAGATATCAGGGATCTCAAGGAGAAAGAGGGGAAGATACGGAACCACGGGAGTGATGAGCCATGGGGATAGATGACAAGGGCGATAAAGCGATAAATAGCGCAACGAATGGTGAAATAGACCAAAAAGCTAGTTACAAACAATCTATCGATAAAGTGGCGAGGAATGATCTACTATGGTGGTTTTCTAGATCGTGGAGTCCACGACAGAGATAGTGACTCCACCTCAATTGACAAGTGGAAAGGAAGCTGCTTCTTTTATGAGACAATTGAGAACCACTTAAGAGAATGGTTCCCGTCGATGAATATCTTCCTATTATGGCTGATGTTCATCCTAATCAAGAACGGATGAATTCATTCGAGGTATAGCTATTGTATATATTCTTATCCATCTCAATCCATCCTATTGTAGACTCGTTCACTCAAGATGTGCCTCTATCAGTTTCTCGCTCCTCTATCAGTTTCTCGCAGAGGATACCCGCTCAATTTTCTCTATCTGCGATGAGTCTTCGCAGTAGTCAGCAATCCCTAGTCGACTCGGATGATGATGAACTCGACCCTTCCATCCCGATCGACAGTCGTAGTCAGATGAGCCCTTGAGAAGTCCGTTAAGACTGCTGTCAAGACGGTTGTCAAGGAAGGAATCAAGAGTGACAACAACGACCGTCTGCGAAGAATGCAGGTTTTTCTTCGAAACCTTGCTCCTTCCCAAGACGAGGAGAAGATCAACCAGGATCTCTGCCAAGAGATCAATGCACCCATTCCCATCAAGTTCTTCCGTCTGAAGGGAACGGAAGGAGTCCGTCCCCTCATTCTCATATTTTCGGCTGCCGAGGAGGTAGTCGAATTCCTTCGTCGTCTCTCGAGGAGCAAGAGAGCAAAGCACAAAGCAGCGTGGGCCGATGCCTGCACCAAGAACGATCAGGCCGGAATGAAGAATTACATCGTACGGAATCTGAAGGTCATCGAATTGGAGAATCCCTCGGAGTGGACAACGAAGGACCGACCGACCCGACCGTGAGTGAAGGTTTTGTGTCTGTCTTTCCTTTTCCCTCTCTCAACCCATCTTCTCTTTCTCATCATCTCTCTCCCCATCCTATTCCCTCTCCTTATGTTTCTTCGTTGAATTTTATCCAGTGCAATGCCCAATCAATTCGCAACAAAGTTGATTCTTTTCATTCTCTTTTATCCCTTCACTCAATCGATATCGCATCTGTTTGTGAAACATGGCTTGATGATTCCATTCCTGATTCATTTCTTCTTCGTAATTCCACTTATTCAGTAGTTCGTCTTGAGGAGGTGGTCTCATGGAGGTGGTCTTTGTATCTGTCTTTCTCATTCCATTGATTTTGTCCAACTAAATATCAATTTTCCCGTCGGTGTCGAATTAGTCGCCATTGACATTGTTAAACCTTTCTCTTGTCGCATCATCATCCCCCTATCCTATAAGCGTTTTGATCTTTCTGGGGACAGAATCTGGGGCGTAGATTGGATTAGGCGAGAGTGGAGAGTTATAAAGAAATTTTACTAGTGAGAGTCGAGGGGGGAGGGAGATAATCCGAGCCTTGATTCAATTAGGATGAATTGATTGAAATTCAAAGGGGTTCATTGTGAGTGAGAGGGGAGAGGGAGAGAGTGGTATCCTCTCTTCATTCGAGGTTCACGCTGTGGCGAGGAGTGGTCGGGTGTGACGCGGGGGTACTGTAGGGTATGGTGATGGGGTTACTGTAGGAGGGGATGAGGCTACGGTAGTGGAGGGAGATGGAGGTCCTGTAAAAGAAGGGGATAGGGTTACTGTAGAAAGGGATCGGGTTACAGTAGGGGGATGGTGATGGGGTTACTGTAGCATGAGGATACCGTAGGGGGGGAGAAGGGGGTACTGCAGAGGATGGTGAGGGGGTTACTGTAGAAGGGGATAGGGTTACGGTAGGAGAGGGAGATGGAATTACTGTAGGTAAGGGAGATCGGGTTACTGCTGTTGGGGGATATTGTTGGAGGGATAGTGATGGCCATCAGAGCAACGTCCGATCTGAGAACCATTCCAGTGAATACATTCCGTAAGCAACTAATTACCTTAGCAGAAAAAGTGCAGCAAGTACATCATCTCTACACTTCTGTCCGAGTGCTCTCACGAGAGTCTTTCCTACTTGTTCCATTCCCATCGTCTCGTCCTCATTTTCTCCCGTGTTAGAAGTCGACTTGCCAGATATACCTGAAAGAAGGAAGGGCTATTCATTCAATCATCCATTCAACTAACCAGAGATATTGAATAGGAAATCTCCGACCAGAGTGACTCCAGCATGACGGATACGCCAGTTCTCATCGATAAGAGCATCCTGGAAGGGAAGAGGGAGATTATCGATTGAGAAAAGAGATGCGAAAGGGGGAGGGGTCACCTGTAGCTGTGGTAGAAGCATCTTCCTTGCATGGGACACGAACTGATTGATGAGACGCTGACCTGCCTTGAGGGCCGACGCACGCACGTATCTCAACAATCATACCATTATTTATATTCCCAAACAAAAAGAAAACACAGCAAAGAACTAAGAAATCATCCCCAATTTCTCAGATGGAATGAAATAATAAATAAATGAACATACTCATTTTCATCAGCGAGTGCTTTGAGGATGCTTGGGACGACTTGAGGAAGATAGGGAATGAATCGATCTCCGAATACCATCGGGAGATAGATGTACTTGAGAATGTAACCATCACGAGTCTCTGCCGATACCTACAAAGATACCTAGAGTACTTCCTTGTCCATTCGATACTCTTGACTAACCGCAGTGCTCTCAGTAGCCTCGATGATCTCAGGCATAACATAATCCAATTGATCTTGTCCCACTCCAGCCAATACTTCCGATAGACCTTGAGCTGCTCCCGATCGATCAACTGTTGAGGTCTCAGAGATCTACAAGAGGCAATCCCATCAGTGACCATTCCTTCCCTCCTTCCACTCACGAGTTTATCCTTGAGCCAGGGAATGATTGTAGTGTGTAGTCTCTTGCTTGTATCTCCCTTGCTCCTCGATACAACAGCTCCCAATGCCTTAGCTAGAGACGGCAGGCTCCGCCCACTTTGAGGGGACAGGGAATCGCTCAAAATCTGCGCCGCCGCGGGGCAATTCGAATACGAAACCGATTTGGACAATCGAAACTGATTTCTGTAGCTATCCACCCCCTCTACAAATGATCTTGATCCGACAAGTTTGAGTTGGTCAAACACACGATAATACGGTCCAGAGTAGTGCATTTACAAGGTTCCAGTTATCGTGCACTTTTGCGCCTCTGGTCATTGGTTCTTCTATTTTTTAGAAGACTATACCAGAAGAAAAAACGAAAATCCAACTTGCCTCCGAATTGCCCCCGAATTTAGAAGTTTTAGTGCGCGCGTATTTATTTCATTCCGATTAGCGCTAAACACAGTGTGAGCGTAGGCGGGGCTAGTCAAATGCTCTGGTATTGGATTACTATTAGTACACTAATAGTTTCACTACTAGCACACTAATTAGTATTTTATTAGTGAAACTATTAGTGTACTAATAGGGGGCCGTCTTTAGTGCACTATTATCGTAACATTCAAATGCTCAGCGGAGACGCTACGGTGTTTAGGGCATAATACGGAACGTTTTATTCGCTTGCTCATTATTGATTAATGCTAAAATTCTAATTTTCTCAGTATTTGCTACTAGTGCCTCTAGGAAACGATTAGGATCAAAAGATAGAGCCCGCGACCCTCTAGTCAAAATGTGAAATGAACGATAGGAATCGGAATACGCGGAACGGTTTAATATTTTACGATAGTGAATTGAAGAGGGGGGGAGGGGGGGGGATGGGAAGGAGTCGTATTAGTGTACTAATAGTGAATTAGGCTACTGTAGTGAGTTTGTGTGGGATGTTTGCTTCTCCTAATGGTGATATTTTTTACGTACTTATGAGAGACTATCTGAGATAATTCACATACGGCCGTACAAGGAAAATTTTACATATGCCCAAAAAATTCACCTAGGAGTAACTTTTCGCGTAGAACTCGAAAATCGACCTTAGAAAGCCGTATCTCGAACGCCCAATTTCCTACAGGATGGTTCACCTTGTAAGGGGTGATAAGCGATTTCGCGAATCGCTCTTCAAACCTTTACAAATGATAGTAATTCTTGTAGATCTCGAAAATATAAGCATTTTCCATGAAGAAAGTGAAAGTCTAACTCACGTGCGAAAAAAGTTATGCCCCTTTGAAAGTTTAAAAGTATGTTTATGAATTTTCATCTTTCTCCGATGCACTTTTAAGTGATTTTATTCGATTCTACGTTAAAAGTTACCCTTACGGTGAATTTTTGAGCGATATTAAAAAATACGCCAACCTTCATCCATTGAGCCGAATAGTCCCAACTGCAGGAAACGTCTTCGGGACTTTTCCAGTTTTGCTCTATTTGATAAAATGTTGGCCCCAAACGTGTATATTTTAACTTTTCGCAATTTATTAATAATAACTGAACGATATTATACACAAATTATGGTCGGTTTCATGTATCTCATTTTTCTTCGGATGTTCTTTCATCCTCTGAAATGCGCGCCAGTGACAATTGATTACATTCAAAAATTTATGTCCATTGATGTTTCCTTATTGAAAAATATATTTCAAGAAGCTTTTTGGTATATTTTGAAATTTTTATGGCCGTCGGAATATTTTATTCTGTCAATGCCAATTCCAGAATATAGTTGTGGAGTCGTATCTGATTCTGCATGAAAACTTCATTTTTTCCACTGCTCGCCCTGAGACGTATTTAGTACAATTATTTGTTTTAGACCTTTACTTCTTCTAAAAACTAATTTAATACATTGTTCTTTGAATTTACACGCCTCTATATTCTGATCAGTTTACAATTAGTAATGCAATGATCCCCAGTATTCATCTCCCCTCCATTCACTTGTTACATGGAATAAGTCGAACAGTCTGTACCCGTACCAACCCCGGAAAATCAGATTTTCACCCTCGAATGTGAGACGATCGATATTTGAAACAATGGTTTATTGCCCCTGTCTGCTGGGGGAGTGTACATGGGAAGCGGGTGAGAGAGTGTGTAAACCGGAGAGAGCATGCGAGGAGGAGGAAGAGAGCGGGAGGGGAGAGGGGAAGGGAAGGGAAGGGACCCCGGGGCGGGAGTTTGCCGCTAATGCGACTCGTTCCCGTTGAAGTGAAGAGAGGTCGTCATCAAAAGCCTGTGAAAAGGAGAAGACGGGGAGGAATGGGTGCTAGAACAACCGTGAACAAGAAGACACAAGATAATAACAACGATAACAACTTGCCACAACCGTGACTTGTTGCTGTAACAATAAGCAAAGAATAATACAACGGATTGAAATGAACTAGATAAAGTGAATTAAAATGATTGAGGAGATATGGAGGAGAGGAAATGAGATATAATTATCCATTCGAAGTCGTCGTAGGCGCTGTCGGATCGTCGAAGAGTATAACAAATTTTGGTACAATAATATCTACCAAACGGAACCGATACGAGGTATTCGGAACCGATTTTGATACAATTAACGATCCTATCCAGTCAATATTAGGGTTCCCTTGATGTAAAGTCTTTCCAAAATTCCAATAAGTGACCAATGAAATTAGACTACTCGCGATACGAGAGAGAGAGAGAGAGAGAGAGAGAGAGTGTGGAGAATGAAGTCAATGAAAAAGTATTGGAAAGTGAATGGAAACTATTTTCCATTAAGGGAACCCGAATCAATACAGTAAATACAGTAATCTAGAGGTGACATTGGATGGACATAAAGGGAGGGGTATTCTTGGACGATCCGAGTGCTATTTATCTTGTCCAAGCACTTTAAATCTTCGATAGTCGTTGACGTCGTGCAGATGACGATGAAGCACTCGGGATACTGGAAAGTAGTGTGGTTATACGACGAAATAATCAATCGATCAATTAATATTCTATGAATCTATCATATCAGTCTCACTATGGAAGGAAATATTAACAATATAAAGTGAAACGCTTCCTTACCTCTCACATCCCTTCCATCTCTCGCGCCATCTCTCCTCGAAGAGACTCGGCCAACTGAAAAAAAGTGATTGATTATCAATTGAAAATATTACAAGGGGACGTGAAGGAATACTACTAAATCAATTTTAAGCAACTCTTACCTGCTAGACGCAAAACTCGATCTACTTGAATTGCTGGATGAACTATCGGATGATGAATCCTCCTTTCCAAATACGGCATCCACGGCAATTGAAGCCTTCTTTGCTAAAATAGCAATAATTATTAACTGTCGAAAATCAAACTAAGAGAGTGATTGCGACTGACCTTTCTTCTCTCTTCTCTTAATCTGAAGTTCTTCCATTGCATTCTTCTGTTTCTTATTTCTATTTTCTTCGGATGGCATGACTCTTAAAACGCGTTCTCTGTAAGAACGCAGGTGGGAGTGTACAAAAATTTCAAAATCATCGCCCGGAGCTCAAACTTCACCAAGATGATCCCTAGGAACGGTAATTACAATTTTTGGACTTTGATCATAAAAATTTTGATCTTTGATCTTTGATCTTTCGAAAAATAAATTTCAGATATCCCTATCATGTGATAGCTCATTCGAAAGAGCATAAAAAGTTATGTAAAAATTTCGATTTTCAAGCATTTTCATCAATATTGGTTCAAGTTATGACGAAAAGTATGAAGATTTTTGCCAATTTTCATAAAAATCGATGTGGCACTCCACTATGCTATGATTTCCACGTCGCCATTTCGAGATATTTTATGCATTTTATGATATGAAAAAATATAAGACACTTTGCGGGGCATATTTTCACGGACATTGTGTTCAAATTTTGACCCAACTATGGCAAACTACGCACATTTTCACAAAACGGCTCATACCAAGAGGGCTCAGAATGTTTCAACTACACTCGTTTATGCCTCTAACGTTGTTTTTCTGTCATTATGAACCATTTTACGATTTTTCGTCAACATTTCGACCATATATTTTGACATGACTCACCTCGACTTTTTTCACATAAGGGTCCCCCCTTATGTGAAAAATCATGTAGGGGTCATGTTCAAATAGGAGCTCCGACCCAACAAAAAGTATTCTAGGGTGCTCAAAAATTGGTTATATGTTACTTTTAGTGCAATCATACGTGTTATTATGGCCAATTCCAACATGACCCCAACATGATTTTTCACATAAGGGGGGACCCTTATGTGAAAAAAGTCGAGGTGAGTCATGTCAAAATATATGGTCGAAATGTTGACGAAAAATCGTAAAATGGTTCATAATAACAGAAAAACAACGTTAGAGGCATAAACGAGTGTAGTTGAAACATTCTGAGCCCTCTTGGTATGAGCCGTTTTGTGAAAATGTGCTTAGCTGGCCATGGTTGGGTCAAAATTTGAACACAATGTCCGTGAAAATATGCCCCGCAAAGTGTCTTATATTTTTTCATATCATAAAATGCATAAAATATCTCGAAATGGCGACGTGGAAGTCATAGCATAGTGGGGTGCCACATCGATTTTTATGAAAATTGGTAAAAATCATCATACTTTTCGTCATAACTTGAACCAATATTGATGAAAATGCTTGAAAATCGAAATTTTTACATAACTTTTTATGCTCTTTCGAATGAGCTATCACATGATAGGGATATCTGAAATTTATTTTTCGAAAGATCAAAGATCAAAGATCAAAATTTTTGGGATTAAAGTTCAAAAATCGTAATTATCGTCCCTAAGGATCATCTTGGTGAAGTTTGAGCCCCGGGCGATGAGTTTGAAATTTTTGTACACTTTCCTACCCAAATCACTGCGTTCTTACAGAGAACGCGTTTTAATTCTTCCTCCGATGCATCCGAATCCATCTTCTGACTCTTCGATTCTGAAACCAATCTTTTATTAAACTAACAACACTATTTCCCCGAAATCCATTATTATCATGAAGAAATGTATTTCTTATAATAACTCACTTTTGATCGGGATCTATCCTTCTCTTTCGCTAGATAGAGATCGATCACCATCATCGGAAACGACTCCTTTTCGTTTATTCTTCTTTACTCTTCCTCTCCTTTCCCCATCAGGCGAATCAGGCTTCTTTTGTCCTTGTTGCTCCAATCCTGTAGCGTTTGTCTCCCTGCAAATAATCAATTAGTCAGTTCAGATGAAGCATCATGAAAATCCTTCCCCTTCCCCTTCTGGAAACCCCTTCGCTTCTCAGTTATATAATCTGCGCAATATTTAGCAATACAAATTAAAAAAACCCTAAGATAATTCAGCCGAAGAATATTATTTGTTAGTAGTCCGTCTCAATGGAGTGAGTATCCCTCATCCCCTTATTCCAATCCTCACCTTTCCGGATATGGACGATCTTGAGGCTGCTGTCGTTGGATCTACCAGCAGCACTACCACCATCCGTTGGCCACATATTGAACATACTACTTGAACCAGAATCCCATGGATTATCTTTCATGGAGGACTGTAAATATTTAGATAAATGAAAACGATTAACAACTGGAAAAACTCACAAACGAAGAACCATCAAAGTTAAATGATGGCATGGGAAGATTTGAAGCATCAGGAGCATCGGTAGAACGACCGGGAACTGTCCAGAGATCTTCGAATCGTTTTCCCAGAGCCTTGAAATAAAATTAGAGCATTTACAAATAAAAGTATCCCTTTCCAGGGTGGATTATAACCATTACACGACACAATAAAATAGTTTATTCATAAGACAATCGAGTACACTGTCCACTGCATCAGTGGATGAATGCAGTTGATGAAGAGGTGCCATGAGAGAAGGAAGACGATCAGACGACACGGCGGAGTGAAAAAAACCTGAAATTTGAGAATATAATAAACCGAACACAAGTATCTGCACGGTTTATCCGAACCTATCAACAGCGCAGTTAGAGAAGTAAAAAAAAAAACAACTTGATAATTCACTCACCACTGCAAGCTCAGGCTTCCAAGTTATATTCTCAAAAGTCCAGACGAAAGCATTCTTGTCCTGCGAGCTAGTGACAATCTTGTTCGTCTCTGGAGCCCAGTCAATTCCTAAACGTATTTTCATATTAAAAAGAGGGCACGATAAACAAACTAACCAGTAACGGGGAGATCGTGCTCGTTAAGCACATGAATCGTCACCCACTCTCCGTTTTTCCATTCGAGAATGCGCACTTCATAAGAGGACGCACACACAGCAACTTCTGCAAAGCATTCCTCGGCATATGATAACAATAAAACTAAATAAAAATAGAACTAACGGCTTCGGTTGTTATTCCAAGCGTGACAGTTGATGGGTCCGATTCCAAGGTTCCAATGTTGAACCGGGCCAGTCTTGTTAATTGTACCTGACGAAATGACCAATTACATGCGATCAACGACCGGGAACCGTCCAAAGATCTTCGAATTGTTTTTCCAGGACATTGGTCTCAAATTGAAAGGATAGTTAACACGAAGCCATTATACAGAAAATGACTGTTCATCACTTTTGATCTAACGCGTTCGGCCAAATCCGAGTGTGAGAATTTGGCCAAGCAGGCCCCTTCCCCCTTTTCCTTCCTCCTCACCTATTCTAGTGACTCCCGATGGTTTGACATCCATCTCAGCTTCTCCAGTGATTGCCCTCACGTGCACGTCTCCTCCGGCCAGCGGGCAGCAGTCTAATATATAAATTAGCTTACAAATATCCCTTGCAGGGTGGATTAAACCATTAATACGCACAATGAAATAGTTTATACGGAAAAAACGGAGTAGGGGGAAAGGGGGGGGGGCACATTCTTCGTTGAGTAGTTCGAGAGTTACATCGTGGGCGACTTTTCCCGTGACCAATCCGGGATTATTGAGTGCACCTCGAGCTGCATATAGGACAGCAGGAACATCCTGAGAGAGGAGGAAATAGATCAAAGGGGTGAGGGAGAAGGACTCACGACTGTCGATGGATCCACTGCAGGAGCAACTGGTGGTTCGTAGAAGCATGATGTTCAATTGCATACTGCATGATGACTCAGTACCTTAACACATTTATCTTCACATTTAAATGAAAAGGAATAAATTATCAACGAAATCATTTAATTCTACACGACCTCTTCTTTTTATAACCGACGAGAGATCACACAGAACGGAGAGAGTGTCACTTACATTCAATCCTCACCTGTGCCAGAGTGGAAGTGACCATTCCCAGTGCGGGTCCCATCTTCTTCATTTCTCCTTCGTACCATCGAATCCTATCGTGAGCCTTATCCTTCAGTAGTGTATTGTGCTGCAATGAAGCTATAAACGATCACAGATAGAAGCTCATCTCTCTAAGGAAATGGAGAGCACACCTCTCTCAGTCGTTCGATGTCCGTGTTGAGATTGGCCACTTGAATACGGTATCCTTCGACCCATCGGGGTACATCCTGAAAATAGATTAACAATTGAGAGGGAGGGAATGGAATGACTCACATTCATCTGATTCGACTGCATCACTCTCATTGCCCATTCATTCTCCGTTTCAGGCGTGACGTCCTTTCCCTCTCAATCATAGTCTTCTCGTTATCGTATCCCTCACTGCTGTCACTTGGTCACGCCTGAAATGTTTTGATAACGTGGGAAAAGCAGAGGCAAAAGGAAACGATAGAGAAACACTGGTGCTGACAAATTCAAATTCGAAAATATACCTTAACACAAATGTAAAATGAATTTAGAGCATAACAAACACCGCAAAGTAATCAGCGTTGCCCAAAGATCGTAATCGACCAAAAAAATAACATAAATAATTAACTAAAACAAAACAAATCGATAATTAGTGGGAGAGAACGAAAGGTAAAACTGAAACAGTCCGCCGCAGCCAGCTAATCATTCAAAAAATACGGTAGGACTGGCATCATCGCGAACTGATTTATTTATTTTTCACCCCTTTTCAAGGGGGGAAAACAGCTCGTTTTGGGGTGAAAACTAGAGAGGGAAGCTATGTAAGAGAGACAGAGAAAGAGAGACGGTGAAAATTTTCGACTTGCCCCCCGAGCAACCCGAAAATTTTCACCCTCTTCCTATCTCTAATTCTCTCGCTTCCCATGTGGTGAGAGACGATCTCTCGCCCAATTTTCAGGGAAGGGGGAAAAAGAGTCGTCGAGAGGGGGGGAAAATGAGGGTAGATCAAGGGCTCTTCCTTGTTTTCTAGGGGGAAAATTTGGGGGAAGGGGGTGAAAATTTGCCTAGCTTGGTACGGGTACTGGTCTGGTCGTCTGGTCGAACAGTCTGGTCGAACAGTGGAAGAAAATTGGAAGTTTTCAGGCAGAATCTGATACGACTCCACAACTATATTCTTGAATTATCGTTGAAATGAGACAGAATAAATTATTCCGACGGCTCTAAAAATCTCAAAATGAACCTAAAAGCTTCTTGAAATATATTTTTCAACGAGGAAACATCAATGGACATAAATTTTTGAATGTAATCAATTGTCGCTGGCGCGCATTTCAGAGGATGAAAGAACATCCGAAGAAAAATGAGATACATGAAACCGACCATAATTTTGTGTATAATATCGTTCAGTTATTAATAATAAATTGCGAAAAGTTAAAATATAGACGTTTGGGGCCAACATTTTATCAAATAGAGCAAAACTGGAAAAGTCCCGAAGACGTTTCCTGCAGTTGGGACTATTCGGCTCAATGGATGAAGGTTGGCGTATTTTTTAATATCGCTCAAAAATTCACCGTAGGGGTAACTTTTAACATAGAATCGAATAAAATCACTTAAAAGTGCATCGGAGAAAGATAATTTATAAACATACTTTTAAGAGTGACTATCTGAGTAGAGCAAAATAACGTTGGCACTAGCCAAAAATCGAAATCCTCCAAATTTTTTTTGGTGAGTAGTACTCATGGAGAGTACCTCGATGCTACCTTATTTAGTGTTCCGGTTGACCCTCCGCCGAATGGGAACGAGTTTTGAAGTGAAACATAACCCAAACGGCTTTTGTCATTTCGCAACCAATCAAACCCGTTAAAGAAGGCGTAAACTCCAAAATCGGGGAAGCACTTCCCTGTGCAATCAGGGGGAAGTACTGTAAGAGGGTGAGAGTGACAGACGCGAGAGTTTTTCGCTCCTCTCCCGTCTCTTCCCATCTCCTCTGCGTCTTGACCTAGCTCCCTTCCCTTTGCACCGCGCATCTTGATTTTGCCTGTGCCCTGTAGAAACTTTGCGCGCGTGTAACTCAGTTCAAAGTTGAGCTAGAGAGTTCTAATTTTCAAATTCGGAGTGTGGTTTACGGAAACTATCGACCTATGACGTCAGATATCCCCCGAAAATATTGAGTTTACTCCTTCTTTAAAGGAGGTGTCCCACGAATATCTGACTAACAGAGTTCGCGATGTGAGATGGTGGGTCATGGCTACCCGATAACACTTTCGAAACTCTCATGTCTTTAATTTTCGTTTGAACTGAGATATGAGCATTTGGCTGCGTTCCAAGTGACCTTGCGCGCGCAGGCAACGAGCGAGAGAGCGTGCGAAATGAGGAGTGCGCGCCCTCTCGCTCCTCATTTTGCATAATCGCTCGAGCGATTCGTGGGACGCCTTCTTTAATATCACAAATAATGCTTATCACCTCTGTGAGTTTTCACCCAAAATTTCATCTCGATCGATTTCAAACTGATAGAGAAAAATTGAAAAATTGAAGTTTTCTCGCTAAAGTCAGTGAAGAATCTAGGTCACCTGTAAAAATAGACCTTTTTTATTTCATTATTTTATAGACCATTCATTACCCTAACTATCATTGAAAAATGAAAAATAAAACTTCCGCACGCCAGGACTTATTTAAAAAATAGTGCTGAAAAATTGAAAAAAAATCAGTTCTCGATAGGCTTGACCTACGTATCCTCCGAGGCGGTCGGACGAAAAAAACAGGTAACTTCACCGGGTTGGCTAAAACGACGATTACGCATGTTGTTTACTAGTTAAAAGAGCATCCTAGAAACACCGGGTTAGACAAAACTTCGATAACGAAGGTTGTTTACTAGAAAAGAGCGCATCTTAGAATCCCTGGATTGCGTGCGTAATCGACGTTATATCCGGTGACTATAGGATGCACTGTTTATTAGTAAACAACTGTTTTATTAGTAAGTGTAATCGACTTTTTATCCAACCCGGTGATTCTGGGATGCGCTCTTTACTAGTAACCAACCTCCGTAATCGAAGATTTGTTTTACCCGGTGATTCTAGGATGCTCTTTTTACTAGTAAACAACATGCGTAATCGTCGTTTTAGCCAACCCGGTGAAGTTACCTGTTTTTTTCGTCCGACCGCCTCGAAGGATACGGTAGGTCAATCCTATCGAGAACTGATTTTTTTCAATTTTTCAGCACTATTCACGGCGTTTGGGGTCCACGCAAAAGCAAGACTCCGCCCACTTTTTGCTGATTGGCTGCTGCGTAGCGCCCACCAATCAATATGGATCAACCACCGTAATTACTGCGTAGCAGCCCCGCTCAAAACACCGGCCCCGGTCAGCTGAGTATCCACTCAGACTGACAGTCAACACGCTTAACAACTGCCCGCCAATTCAAATTTGATTTAATTTGAAAAGTAAATATTCGCTCCAAGGTTCCGTGTGTACGACGACTAATCCGACACCAAATTACTGTAATTTTTCGCATCAACCTGTAAATCGTGCTTTGAAATGGCGTGCTATTTTTTAAATAAGTCCTGGCGTGCGGAAGTTTTATTTTACATTTTGCAATGATAGTTAGGGTAATGAATGGTCTATAAAATAATGAAATAAAAAAAGGTCTATTTTTACAGGTGACCTAGATTCTTCACTGACTTTAGCGAGAAAACTTCAATTTTTCAATTTTTCTCTACCAGTTTGAAATCGATCGAGATGAAATTTTGGGTGAATACTCACAGAGGTGATAAGCATTGTTTGTGATATCAATGGGTTTGATTGGTTGCGAAATGACAAAAGCCGTTTGGGTTATGTTTCACTTCAAAACTCGTTCCCATTCGGCGGAGGGTCAACCGGAACACTAAATAAGGTAGCATCGAGGTACTCTCCATGAGTACTACTCACCAAAAAAAATTTGGAGGATTTCGATTTTTGGCTAGTGCCAAGGGTCAGTGCAAAGTGTTTCACTGACTCAGATAGTCACTCTTAAACTTTCAAAGGGGCATAACTTTTTTCGCAGGTGAGTTAGACTTTCACTTTCTTCATGAAAAATGCTTATATTTTCGAGATCTACAAGAATTACTATCATTTGTAAAGGTTTGAAGAGCGATTCGCGAAATCGCTTATCACCCCTTACAAGGTGAACCATCTTGTAGGAAATTGGGCGTTCGAGATACGGCTTTCTAAGGTCGATTTTCGAGTTCTACGTGAAAAGTTACTCCTAGGTGAATTTTTTGGCCATATATTAACTTTTCCTTGAACGGCCGATAGGGTGAAAAGCTCAATTTTCTCAGATAGTGTCTCTTATCCTCAAAAAGGAATAAGGATAAATCAGCCGAGTCATCGATATCGGTCGATATTGTCACGCTAATTTTAAAAAAATCGAATTATTCCATTCGTCATTAGAAATTTTAAAATCGTATTTAAAAAGCTCACATGGTGAAACTCATTTAGTAACTAAAGAGCACCATGGAACATCCACGTGCCGACAGTTACATTCAAAAGCAACCTCGAATGAGATCGTGAGAAAGTAGCCAAGTGGGCGGCGAGTAGCAGAAGAGCTATAGCGAACTGCCTCGTAACAGCCTTGTAGGCAGCATGAGTCTTACTCACGACGGGTAAGTAACTGAACTCGTCAGGGCTCTCCCTTCTCCCTATTAGTACACTAAAGAGCATGTTATTAGTGTACTACTAGGGATTACTAGTGTACTATTAGGGACCGGCACCTCTTTAGTGTACTATTAGTGATCACCGGCCACGCTCCCTTTTATTAGTGTACTAATAGGAAACGAATACCAGAGTGAGAGGGAAGGGGTGAGAGGCGGACCTCTTCCCTTCTCCCTCCGCCTCGCTCTCCCCGCTGTTTCTATCCCGTCTTGACTACCACACACCCTCCCTAGAAAAGAGGGAATTTCGCTCCTAAATTGTCTCTCACGACTGGGCGAAGCTATCGCCGTCGAACTTTGGGAAAGAGCTCGGAATAGGCTCCGCCCCCTTTTGCATCGTCCTGGTTTCGGACACTTCTCTGTTGAGCACCGCGCGCATGGTTTTTTGGCTCATAACTCGGTTCAGAGATAAGATATCGACAAACGGTAAAAAGTATGTCCTAATTCGGACCAAGAGGGATACTTTGAGAACCAAAACATGGTATTACGTTTGATTCGGTCCACCTCGTTGCGGTCTCTAGCCTTATCTGCCACTGTTCTGATCTCTGGTACTGGATCCATAAGGGCCTTCTGAAGACCCGGCACGAGATCACCCAAGTATGGCTCCATGTCCTGAGAGAAGAGTAATGGATAGAGGATAGAGAGAGGAATGAACAGACCTTATCCTCCGACAGCTTATATATATTGGAAATGATCTGTGCTGCGAGTCTTCTCGTCTCTGAATTTCTATCCTCGAATGCACGACGAACAATGGGCATAATGAGAGCGAGTGAAGCTGCGTCTATGTAGTGAATGAACTGAAGAGAAGAAGAATGATGATGGAGGGGAAGAGAAGAATAATGATGATGGAGGGGAAGAGACTATCTTGACTCACCTTCGTATTCACGATAGTATTGAGAGAGAATGAAGTCTTCGTTGCCGGATCTATCAGACCCTCAATCACAACCATTACCTTCTTTCCATCTCTCTTCCTTTTCTTACCTCCATGATCTGGTTGGATACTCCGAGAATCTCAGGATTCTGAATAACCGATGCGATCCTCTTCAGGGCAGAATTACCAGCCATTCGGACCTCCAATGGATAGAACATTAGACCTACAGTAATCTCCAATACAGTACCTTTGAGTGAGAGTCAGCGAGGATCTCGATGAGCTTGGGGACGATCTTGGGTAGACAGGAACTCTGGTTTCTCGTGACCAGTTGCTAACCAGTTGGTGACCAGTTGCTGGCGGATAGCAACTGGTCAGGGTACTGGTCAGCAACTGGTCAGCCACTGGTCAGCAACTGGTTGGGGGGATAGGCCACGCCCACTTTCAAATCAGAGGAATGCTGTATTATTGATTGATACCGTATGAACCTCATACTGTAACTGATCCATACACGGTACGACCATGTACGGTAGTCACATTCAAAAGGCTTTCCCTTGTGGGATAGCAGTAGACAGCATCCACTTTCGGGAGCCGTCTGACCATCAGAATCTGATCTGAAGAGGGGCGAAAAATAGGCCCTTATAGGCAAGGCGCCTGCTAGTCACGACGGGTGAGTAAAAAACCTCCCAACCAGTTGCTGATTAGTTGCTAGCAACTGGTCAGCAGCCAACTGGTCAGCAACTGGTCAGACCACTTGTTAGCAACTGGTTGACGCAGACTCCGCCCACCCCAACTGGTCAGCAACTGGTCACGAGAAACCAGAGAAGATAGTTGTTTGGGTGCACAGAAGGCCATTGCTCCGAGTAGATGCACAGAAGGCCATTGCTCCGAGTCGTGTAGAGGGAACGGCCTTCCCTCCGATATTTCTGTGAATAATGACACATTTCCCCTCGTTTTCCCCAATTATTGCTAAAACAAATAATTAAATAATCAAAATAATATTTATTTCGTCAGTTCTTGTTATTCTCCAATGTTGATTACGGTAGTGATTCAAATTACCGCATTTTACCCCATCCAAGAAGCCTGAGTATCATCGTTTTAGAATATTGGCCTAAAATCGATATTTCATTTTCAGAGTTCGTTTTTCTTTTTACGTTTGTGTGTTGTTTTTGTCTTTGTTATTTATTTATAAAGTTGATTCATTAAACACTCCTCGTCTTTTGCTCAGGGCTTTGGTGGTACATTTGGGCATCACGGGGTATATTTGTTTCTTGTTTCTTCTTCATCGACTTAGACATCTTCTTGACCGCGTAACTTGAATTCTCTTCTTGTCTCCTTCTTGTCTTCTATCGCGTCATCCGTGGTTTGCGAACCACCGTCAGGAAGCTTGAGTAGGCTCGAGAGCCAGGATACTTGAAGGGTTCGCGAACCAGGATTCTAGTGACTTGCGAGTTATTAGGATTAGAGTAGTGCTTGTTTGCGAACTAGTTACTGCTAAAAAGGGGTTAGCAATAGTGCCATATTGACTAATACCTTACACAACTCCTGCACACTTCGTACGCCAACTATCGTTGTCCAGTGCCTCCAACACCTGAAAACAATTGAAAATACATTATTTACTTATAATTCTTCAACCCCCCCCCCCCCTATCTGAGAAATCTTGAAACTAAATATCATCCCAATCGAATCATTCAAGTAATCATCAGTTCGCTGACCTTAGGCATAATACACTTGACTCCATGAGGAGTGAGACTTCTCATTGCAGCTCTCGCTGCTTCCTGTGCTGCCTTCCTCACTGATTCCTCCGAATCACCGAAACAGAGAAGAAGACCAGGCAACAACTGAAATGGAGATATTCATTCCTCCCTCCCTCATCCACTTCCTATTGTCTTACCTTGATGAGATACGGTTCGAATAGTTTTCCCACTTTGGAAGAGAGAATTTTCCCACTTTGGAAGAGAGAGTGAGAGAAGAGCTCCTTGTCTGCAAGCATTCCCTCTCTCTCCCTTCCTTCTCCTTCCCCTCATCACTCACTTCTTCTGGGGAGTTTTATCAGTGAGTGCCTCTTGTACATGTTTAATGAAGTCATTCTCTCTCACTGAAGGAATTCCCAATCCCTTGACTAATCCGGCCATTCCATAAGCAGCTCCTCGTCTCTCACCATTAGACTTTCAATCGTAACGAAACAACTAGTCGTTTAATAGGGAAATCACCCATCGCTCTCCTCATTCCGCGCTGTCTCTCGTGAAGAAGGCGGTGCATTTCCCTATTAAACGACTAGTTGTTTCGTTACGATTGAAAGTCTACTCACCATACGTCGCTCCTTCGAATACCAACTGGAAGGGACTCATTCATTATAGGGTTGGCTAAACGGTAACGGGGGTAACGGACCGCTACGAGGGAGGGAGAGGTAGCGGACCGCTATCCCCCGCTTCCCCCCGCTACGTCTCGGGAAGGGAAGAGGGTGCAAAGCTCCGCCCCCTTTCTCTCGCCTCCGCAGCTCTTCCCAACCCGTCAAGGTTAGTGCGCGCTCTTTAAAGAAGACAGCGGGGAAAAGCTCTCTTCACCGAATCGTAGCGGGGGGTAGCGGGGGGAAGCGGTCCGCTACAATCTCCCTCCCTCGTAGCGGTCCGTTACCCTCTCCCTCTCTCGTAGCGGCCCGTTACCCCCGAAATGCCAACCCTAATTCATTACCCTTCTCTCTCTCTCTTCTCACCTTCTGCATCAATTCGAGTAATTCATATGAATTAGGAAGGAATGGTACGAGAGGAGCGAGAAAAGTGGAAACTGCTTCTTGCACCTGCAATCACCTTCCCCCTCCTCCCTCATTCCCCTCCCCTCTTCCCTACCTTCTGAGATGGAGTCTTGAGTGCTTCAACGAGTCTCTGGGAGATGGATCTAACTTTGTCTTCATTGTCGATATATCTTGCGAGTGTTCCCAATAGAATGACCAATCCCTGTCTCTGATTGTCGTACACCTGTAATCAATCCCTCTTCCCTCTCTTCTCTCTCTTCACAGTACCTGTCCATCAGGCAACTTGGTAATTCTCTCTTCAAGAATGGGAAGTAGTTCATTCAATAGATTCTTTCCATGGGCAGAGATAACTCTCACTCCCACTCCAACCATCGTATCTCTGCACTCTTCATTCCTATCATCCAATCCATTCGGAACCACCTACAATCAATCAATTGAATCACTGCCGCCAACACTGCCCCAACACTGCCGCCGACGCCTACCGTACCATCCGGGCCTTCACTGAGAAACCGACTGTTGGAGAGTGCGCCGAATACCACCATGGATCTTCCCTGCAACCCGGAACCTCCTGCAATCACGAAGCCAATTGCAATCCAACCTTCAAGCAGCCGTTCAATTGCAATCCAACCTTCAAGCAGTCATTGCTTGCAAAGTTGCCCGATTCTCGTCAGTCTCGTCACTGACATCAAGAACCGAAAGGAAGCACAAGCACGGCATGCTGCAACGATGGGAAGGAGCGTGACACGGGTGATGCAGAATCTGCAATCTTCAAAGAAGCGCCTTCTCGTCCCCGACCCTGCCACTGGTGAACTATCGCAAGAAGTCACTAAGGCGGCGGTTCAGCGCTTCTACGAGGATCTCTACACCCCGGCAGTGCAAATTCCACTCACAGTCCCCTCAGGAGTTCCCGACCCTTTTCCTCCCTTCCTACCGGGTGAGACCAGGCACGCGATGTCTCTCCTCAAGTGCGGACATTCCCCGGGATCCGATGGAATCCTCCCCGAGATGCTCTTTCACTCCCGAGACCACCTCGCGCCCATCATCGCTCTACTCCTGAACCGTCTAGTAGCCGGAGACCTCGTTCCTAGTGAGCTGACGGAAGCCGTAGTCTCTTTACTTCACAAGAAAGGAGACCCCACCAACATCGGGAACTTCCGGCCCATCTCCCTACTTACCGTAACCCTCAAGGTGATGACCCGATGCATTCTGAAAAGATTCGAGGCGATGCTAGAAGAGACTGAGTCGTCCACCCAAACTGGATTCCGGCGAGGGCACAGCACACTCGACAACCTGCACTCCGTCAAGCAGGTCGCAGAAAAAGCATCGGAGTACGGTATCCCGGTCTACTTCGCGTTCGTGGATTTCCGCAAGGCATTCGACACCATGGAATGGAACGCCTGCTGGCAATCTCTCGGGACCTATGGAGCTCACCCCACCCTCATCTCCCTGCTCCGCAATCTCTACGAGGCATCTTCTACTCTCATCAGAGTGAATGAAGACCTCGTCCCTGCCACCGTGAAGAGAGGAGTCCGCCAAGGGGACACTCTTTCCCCTCGCCTCTTCAACGTAGTACTGAGAGCTGCAATGAACACCATCGACTGGGAAATGGATGGGATTCGAATCGATGGGAGGAATCTCTGTCATCTGGAGTACGCGGATGACATCACACTCATCGCCAAGAACCGACCGGAACTGGAAAGGATGCTGAAGAAGTTGATGGAGACATGCAGCCGAGTTGGTCTGGAGATCAATGCCTCAAAGACCAATCTCCTCACCTCGTGCACCACCACTCGAAGCCCCATCGTCATCAACGGAATGCAGTTTGATTTCGTCCCATCAGCCACCTATCTCGGAGGAAGGATTTCCCTACCCCTGGATCACACGGACGAGATCGAACACCGGATTCGACTGGGATGGTTCGCATGGACCCGCTTATCCTCCCTCCTTACTTCCCGTCTTCTCCCCATGAAGATCCGGAGGCGGCTCTTTGAGAGCTGTATTACTTCCACAGTTCTCTACGGATCGGAAGTCTGGGCACTGCGGGCCAGCGACTTAGTGTGACCCAACGGAAGATGGAGCGGAAGATGCTTGGAATCTCTCTGAGGGACCGTTGGACCAACGAACGCGTGCGGGATTGTACGAAGCTGCGGGACTGGATACAGGAAGGGCTGAAACGAAAAGCGCGCTGGGCTCTGAAGATCAGGCAAATGGACATGGAGCAATGGAGCCGCGCCACTACCGTCTGGACCCCGTACAACAGGAAACGCCCAACTGGTCACCCTCGGACACGCTGGCGGGACGACCTAACGCGAGCTATTGGCGCCCACTGGTGGAATGCAACTTATGAAGAATTCCGACCTATCCTCATCTGAGCGTAAACGCCTGACATGAATAAATTATTATTAATCACTACCGTACTCCTCATCTTCACTCACAATATTGATGAGTGCCATGGCTTCAACGAGAGGAGTGATATCAGCCATAAGATAAGCAGTCTGTGCAATGGCAACTCTCTGTTCCCATCTATCGACTGCTTCCTTCTTCACTCTTCCCACTTGATCCAATTCCACTCCTGTCAACTCACGCAATTCCGTGTACACCTGAAGATTCAATATATTCTTCAATCTTTCTATCACTCTATGTCTCTCACCTCGGCCAACTTTCGAATGGCAGCGTGCAATTCCTCCGGAAGTTCATTCAGATATTGGTAGAATGCATTCACTGCCGATCCTCTCACTATCGGATGAGGAGAGATGATGTCATCTACAAAATACTTTGATATTAAGGCTCTTTTGTCATTATCCTGTCATTATTGTCATTACCAATGAGTGACTGGAATAGATCGTTCTTGATGGAGAAGAGAGAAGCGAACCACCGATAATTAGCCAGAGATGAGACTGCATCGATTAGATCGAATCTGAATGTACACCATGACATTCCCTCCCTTCCATTCCCTCTCTCACCGTGCAACATGAATTCTCCTTCTAATGAGAGTATTCATCTCAGGTGCATTCGATGCCATCACTGCTACACGAGACAACAATTGAGAGGCTGATAGACACTGCAAGAAAGGGATCAGTTATCAATTGGGGGTAAGAGTACAGTATACCTTGAGAGAGGCCTCCCTGATTTCTGGCTTGTCGTTAGTCAGCAAGTCCAGCAGATATTCAACCATCTCGCACACTGATGGAGTCACCTGAAGAAACGAAATATCGATAAACCTCTAGTTTATTTCGAGAATAATCTCTTACCTTTCCATTATCATTGACGAGAGAGACGAACTTCTGGCAGACAGCGAATGATTCGATTGAAGTGGAAGGAGTTTGGACGGAAGAAGCAAAGTCCATTAGGAGTTCCCTCCGATCCCCTTTCCCCTTCCTCCCATCCTTCCCACTCCACTCAGCTTATTTTCCCTCCTCGCATTCTTCACTCCAGCAGTTTCATCGAAATCGAGTACATCTTTATTGAAGAGAGTTCCCTCGGGACATCTCCACACTTGCACCTCAAGATGTCACATTCATTTATTTCATATGAGCGAATAATAAATCAATTATATATGTTGATATATATGATATATATACATATATCAATATATATGCTCGATTTGTGGATGGAGCATTTTTGATGATTAGAGAAATGATGGAAGATATTCTGAAGAAGAGAATCGATTGGGGACTTATTTATATGGGAAGGAAGAGAACTGCTGAACATACAACGGTATTTTTATAAGAGAGATAATGGTTTCTAAGGCGAAGAGTGATGAAGCAGTCTGAGAAAACGGTTAAAGATGTATACTGTATCTATTCTTATCCATCTCAATCTGTCTCATTCCAATCTCGTTCACTCTAGATGTTCACTATTCATCCTCTAGTTATCTATCCTCATCGTTATACGTATATGGAAGGACATCTTAGTGATACTGAAGATAGTGAGATATATGATGATAAGAGAAAGGATGAGCTATGATAAGTGTAGAAAGAGCACACTAATCACTATGGAGACCCTTTGATTTCCCCTTCCTTCTTCCCCTTCATCTTCCTTCTTCATTCTCGTTACATCGATCTTCCTTCCTTTCAATTACAGGATTACTCTAGTCCTATTCCATTCCCTTTCTTGTCCCCCTTTCATTTTCAATCTCGTACGAGTCTTTTTAATGCCATAATCTCAATTTTCCTTACCTTTCTCTCAATGTTTTTTTTTCTCTTTCACGAGTCATTGTTATCTACTTCCTTGTTCAATAAATGAGTACCTTCAAAGATGTTAATGATAGGATGCAAACACATGCGATTACGCTCGAGAGGATTTTTCTGCTCAATTGTGCGAATTGTATCCATTCCTTCTCTCAGATTTCTACCCTTTTCTGTTCCCCAATGGGTTGTCTCTTCTCACGACTAGACATCGAAACTCCCACAAGGAGATTCAAAGTGAAGAACTTAATTGCAACGGGAGGATTCTCTGAGGTTCATTTAATTGTTTTCATAGAATGTAAATGGTTCGCATGTCTCTTCTCTTCAATCAATCTCCCTTCAGGTTCATCTAGCGGAAGACATAGACAGTGGAGAGAAATTTGCAATGGCCTATCGATTAAATCTCTCAGATCGATATGCATCTCAAATTCGGTAGTCATGCAAACATCGTTCCTCTGATATGTGATGCGAGACCAGAGGAGCTAGAGTTCTGTCTCTTCTTCCCTTTCTATTCCATTGAAACTGTAGGTAGTCCTTCCACTCTCATTATCTCATTCAGTATTCCCCATTCAGCTGCCCTACAAGAGAAGAATCGATCGACAAACTCGTACATTGCCCAATCCGAAGTTAGTCTTTGATCTCTTCCTTGTCATACTCTACCATACTCAGGTTCTCTCATGGATGGAAGGAATTAGTAGTGCCCTGAGTATGATCCATTCTCAATCATTCGCCCATAGAGATATCAAACCCGATAATATTCTTCTCACATCCGATAGGAAACCAATGTTTACTGACTTCGGTTCGAGTGTACTGTAAGTGTCTTCCCTCTCTCAATCGATCGATAATCTCTTTCTACAGTATGCCTATTCATATAAGTGATGCTCGTGAGTCTCAATTGAGAAGGGATGAAGCAGCTGAGATGTCATCTATGCCATATCGAGCACCCGAATTATTTACTTGCGAGATCGATTCCGATTTTACGGTAGCTGTCGTTATCTGGGTCAGTACCGTTCCCCCCCCCCCCTCCCCTCCAATTAATCGATTACAGCCACTCGCTTGTCTCTTCTATTCCTTCTGTTATTTTATTTCTCCCTTCGATTCAGTCTACGAGAAGGGAAATTCGATAGCTCTTGCAGTGCAGTCTCCAAATATGATACAGTATCCCTATGAAGCACCGTAAGTCAATCTTCTCACTCTGTATTTTATTGATCTCATATTTCCTCAGATACGATGATGAAGGATACCAAGGCGCCTACGCTCGGGGAAGGGGAATTGGTAGTGACTAGATCACGCGGTAAAGTAGGTCCGAAGAAGAGATTAGGCCCTCCGGACTGAATTGACCTCATAATCACTGGCCTAGCAGTGATCTCCCGCAGGACGCAAGTGCCGTGATTAACGGGATGACCTTTACCTTTTACCTTTTTTTACGATGATGAAGTGGTTGATGTATTCAAGGGAATGCTCTCAATGTCAGTAGAAGTGACCACTAGGCCATCCATCGATAGTGTTATAGAGAAGATTAATACTATTGTAAATAATAATTAGAAATAGATTATATGCAGTACTAATTACTAATTATTTCCCATTCCCATGTTCATTCCACAATTCCCTCTGTGAGGATCTCTACTTTTTCTCGGTTGTGAACTAGTCAGTTTGTGATGCAATTCTTTGTTGTAATAACAGAAACGTAACAATGAAGTATGAAATGAAGCAAAAATGAACAATCAACAAATGTGATACTAGTTCCTATTAACTTATCTCTTCTGCCATTTCTTCTTAACTTCCATTCTTCTGTGTTCACCCTCTTGACTCTGTAGACTAGCCATCTCTATCAAGGGCAGCATTCGATTGAGCCTTCTTGCTGCAACGAGATTGACCACTCTCGTCAAGTCTCTTAGCTTAGCGAGAGATTAATAAACACGAAAGATGAAGGTGTAATTTATGAATAGTTAAGAAGAAAGAAAGAAAGAGCAATTTACTGTACATTTGAATATGGGAACACGAGTTACAAAACACAAGTAATGCTCTACACAAATAAGTATTCGTGATCAGAATTATCAAGTCGGAGATGATTGTAGCTTAGAATTATATACTATGTTCACTGATTTACAGTTGATGATTAAACAAACGTCTCGAACTCGATGAAACCAACCCAAGAAGGAGAGAAGTACTTCAAATGGGGGAAATAAGAGGGGAAAAGAAAGGAAGACCCGATCAAGAGATGAGAACAGGTACAAAAGACAATAAGACCAGTGTTGGATAGGGCCGGGAGAGAGAAGAACGGGGTTGACAATGGCGCGTATGATACAGATATCATATGAGATGGAAGAGGGGGGGGGGAGTGGGAGAGGGGAGAGGGAAGAGTGATCAAGCGAGATATTCATACGTATCCTTCTGTCCATCAACACGTGCGAGATATTCCTTCTCGATTAGAATATCGATACATTTCTTCACCATTTGGATCTGAAATCAAAATCAATCATAAGACTGAACAGAATCGAACAACGCGTTTGAGAAGCTAACAAGCCAAAAATAGAATGAAAAATTAAAAAGTACCTTGGGCTTGAATCTCTGATTGTGTTGATTGATGACTTCAGTCATGAGAAGAGGATGGACCATCGTCTTGCGAGTTTTCATTATTCTCACAATTGCAGCCTGAACAATGGGGGATTAAGAATACCAAACTCTTTTTTTTAAGAATTGAATTATAACTAGCAATTTTTTCGAAGAACTAACAAAAACGATATATGAGGCCGTTTGCGTAAGAATCGAGCAAGAGCTGGCACAGCTCAAAAATGTCGATTCTCTGAAAGTCTCGAATTCAGGGTTCTCGAGGGTGCTGATGACGATGAGCATTGTCATTTTTCACGTTGAGCCCTCGTTGGCTCCAGACGACGTCACGTCGAAATCGGTTTTTTAAAAATTTCTCTTTCATTGAGACAGCTAAAATTAAGCGAATATTTTTCCCTGGGTAGAATTTCATGGCGAACACGCCTGTAAACTTTATTTTTCAAAAAAAGTTTAATTAAATTTCGAAAAATGGAACTCATCGTTGAGCCACGTGCAAGTTTGACCACACACATAGATCGGACCGGAATGTCGAGAGGAATCAGATCCCAAAATTTCAGAATTTTACCGCATTCCCCCTTCGAGAAAATCAACTGATAGTGTGCTTGCCTTGTAAGTAAATTCGACGATCTTTCCGCTTGTTTACTTCCTTCCTTTGATCTACCCGAGTCTCTCTACTTTGACCTCTTCCCACTCTCTGCGCTCTCTCAATTCCCCCTGCTCTCTCGCCTCCCTCGGGAAGGAGAGTCCAATCGATATGAAGAAGGAAGTAAACAAGCGGAAAGATCGTCGAATTTACTTACAAGGCAATATACTATAAGTCGATTTTCTCGAACAGGGAATGCGGTAATTGGATGAAATTTTGGGATCTGAATCTACACGTCATTCCGGTCCGATCTGTGTAAGTTGCACAACTTGCACATGGCTAGATGAAAAGTTTTATTTATAAATTTTATTTCATAAAAACATGAAAAATAAAGTTGACAGGCGTGATCAGCATGAAATTCTACCCAGGGAGCCATACCCACTTAATTTTAGCGAAAACATGTGCTGAGATATTGAGCAAATTCTGATTCCGACGCGACGTCGTCTGGAGACAACGGGGGCTTCACAAAAAAGTTAATGCGCTCATCGTCATCAGCATACTCGAGAACCCCAAATCACAAAATTTCAGAGAATTTATATTTTTGGCCTGTGCCAGATCCTGATGGATCTGCTCGATTTTCTCGCAAACGGCCTCATATCCAACAATAAATAGAGGTTACATACCTGTATGACCATCTTTCTGTTCTCCTCCACATGTTGATGCACTTCCACTGCCTCTTGCTTCACTTCACTTCGAACCACGAATTTAGTGAGATCCACCTACAATGAATAATCATCTATCTCCCATTCCTATGACCACTCCATCTCTACATCTCAACTACTCATCCCCATTCACTTACCTTCATCTTCTTATTCGTATATGCCATATTCAGTTCAATCTTGACCGTCTCATCGAGATTGGCCACATCTCCTTCCTTCACCTTCAGAATCTCACCCTGAATACATTCATTGATTAATGGACTATCGCCTCCCCCCTCCTCCCTCCCTGATCCTCCTAGCAAATGCAATCTTACCTTAACGAGAGAAGCCAATTGAGGGACGAGATGTTCCTTCTTAATCTGTAGTGCTTCCAACATCGCCGCTCCATTCATTTCAGTCGTGTCATTGAAGAGAAGAAGAATGGCCATTTGAGGAGTCATCGCCTATAATTGTTTACTACTCGTCTCATCTTTATTCTTACCACCATCCCCTGATAAACAAAGAGCGACTCTGTTTCCCTGTCCATTCGGTTCGGTCCACTCTCCCCTCCTCCTCCTTCCTCTCTCCCTTCCGTCATTCCCTTCTCTCTTTTTCTCTCACCCTCCCTCTTGCTCTAATAGTGCATTCGTACTCTCATCCATTCTTTCGTCTACTCATCAATCCCTTGATTCCTACCTTGCACCCTTCTGGCTCAATATCAAATTGGTTCCCTCTAGACAAACTAATCAATCAAATCGATAGTTCACTTACGACGAAAGAGTATCTCTTGGAGAATGCTTGAGAGACGACTTCTCCCTTTGAGTGTGAGAAGATCCACGTCAATTTTCTTCCCTGGTGAATCTCACTGTAGAAGGCAGAGAACTCAGAGACACACGTAGACAGCTTCTGAAATGAATCATCATTATTATCTGTGCTCCCTGACACTCCCCCCTCCTATCATTAAATCAGAACCATAGTTCGTAAAGAAATAAACAAGTAAAAAGAACGAACGAATGGAAGGTTGATGGCCACACTGGTTCCCAGACTGGGCCATGAATTAGCTCCCAGCACCATGACATTGAAGTCGCAAGCGAGATTCTTGTTCGAGTTGTTGCACTTGTCACGGAATCGCTCAGTCGTTTCCTGAACAAATCAACGGATTATTTGAATTTTGTAAATTTTACTAATAAGCTAATGATGAAAGAACTAAGTATATCACTCACCCTGGATAGACCAGTATCTGTGAACATTCTCTGCATCTTACTCGTGTATTCGAATCCGCACATCTGTAAATATGTTCATTTTCATTGTCCATTTTCCTTCCTTCTCCCTCCCTTCTCTTCCCCTCTCCTTACCTGTTTCAGTTTTCCAATCATACTCTGTTCTGCTTCATCGGATGCAGATAGAGATCCAACCAATCGATGGGCGAATTTCTTCGTGTAGAATCGTTGGAAGACGTCCTTGTCTTCGATGTACTTGAAGATGACCATCTGAAGGAGGGAAGGAATCAGTCATTGCACTCATAATGAATGGGAAGGGATGACTTACCACTTGATTGAGTTGTTCCTCCATCTCAGTATCTTCACTGTTCTTCGCACTCTTTCTCAGAATGGAATCACAATATCTGGCCAGCATATCGGGACATTTGGAACTGCTCACGGCATTCGAACCCTCGGCATGAGTAATGCAGTTCCTGATATGAATCATTTTATATCCAAACTTCAGTTCAATCTAAGGAAGAAGATCTCCTAGTATGACTATGATAAAAATCACACTGCTCTCAAGCTCAATTACACAAGCGTACTCAATCATTACGAATCGTAATTATAGCTCCCTTACCACTGATTGTGAGCATTGGTCTAATTACTAATCTGAGTTGAAACATCCTACTAATAGCAACCTCGTCTTCTAGTGTGACCGTACTAGGGAACATTTAATGAATTGAAATAAACTCACTTGTTGATGAATATTGTGGCGGCCTTATCGAGTGCCTGGACGAATCCACTCTCATTCTGGAAGGCGCCACTCACAAGATTTGAATATCGATTGTGAACCTCCAGAAGAGTTTGCACGAAGCACTTTGGATCCTCAAATTACCACAATTAGTTAATGGCCCACTGTCTATATTTCATTCCATCTGAAACGAAAATACCCTACAGTTAATGTGTAAATGAACTTACATTGTGTGCCTGGTCCTTAACCTTCTCGAGTGCATTTGCTTTCTAATATGTTCCTCGAGAGCCTTTCTCAGTTCATCCAGACCTCCCTCCACTCGTTCACACAGCATGTACATACGACCAAGATCCTTAACTACATCTATATTGATTACCATTCGAGAGAACATTGCATGGTAATATTTAATCATTTCTCTGAGAAGAGAATAGAATAAATGAGTAATTGGACTAAGAATGGAACATTTCTCACCTCTTCACATTTGCGAGCGAGAGGAGTAAGGGACGATCGATTGAGATACATCTCACATCTGTCCTTCTCCTCGTTCAATCGACGCTCCACCTTAATGAACCGCAAATTTATTGTACATTATTAGATGAATAAATATCTAAAATAGATGTAATAATATGTGTATCGTACCCTCTTCATGTACTCAGTAATCGAGTTACTCTGAAGGAAGGTGGCTGCCTCATTCGTGTAGAAGTTCTCCGTTGCTACGATGAATTTATCCTCGAACATCTTCCTGAAAAGGAAGAAGTTGCATTATATTGTCCATTCTCAATGAAGGAAGGAATGGAAATATGATACTCACTTGTACACTCTCAGTTTGGGATTGACAACCTTCGCCGTTTCGGGACTCGTCGAGTCAACAACTTCATCGATTCCCAATTCAACTGAAAGAGGAGAGATTAGAGTGTTCCCTCAGGAGAAAGGGAGGAGGGGGAGGGGGGATAGACTAACCGAAGCAATCGACGACTCCCTTAATGAGTGATGAAGTGATAGCTACTCCCTGTCTCTCTTGTTCGATTAAATCGAGAACTCCAGCAGTGATGTTATTAGCCATGTGATCACGAAGAATGTGCTTCCACGTAACAAGGGCCAACTCAAATACCATAATTGTAATAACTATTGTTTAATATTATTAGTATCTTATTATAGAAAACAATAAATAAAATAAGACAAAAGACATACCGTGTAAATGACGTGTATGTTAGTGTTTCCATTCTCGAGTTCTCTCTTTATCCAGTGACGATTGAGATATGCGAAGATGCCATCAACTACCTCAAATGCAAACATTTTATTATTAAAATAAAACAAAACTCCTAAATTGAAAGATATCTCAAAGCAGTTTCTCACCTTTGAGCAGAATCTGAATTGATCCCACTGCGTAACGAAATAACGGAGAAGATCCTCTCCATTCAGAGTTTTGCAGTGCTGAAATTGATAATATTGAAGTACGAGAATAACTTCGAGGGAAAAGGTGGTAAGACAATAGCAAGAATAGGAGTGGCATAACATTTCAATAATGTCATCTTATATAAAAACATTACTAAATAATTCAAATGAACAAACCAAGAGAATGCTCTCGATGTGTGCTCTTATGAAGGCAGAGAGCTTGTTGTACAGCTCGGATCCAACGAAATCCGTTTCGTTCTGTAGATTATTGCTCTGAAAGAATGACGTCATCTATTTCAACTAGGGCAATTTCGAATTTCTTGTCCACATTTCTCGGAGATTTTAATCCTATTAGAGAGAGTCGAGTCTATTCATTCATCGCCTCGCGCACCTAGCGGAGCGGTCGGCGAGCGCCCGAAGGGCGCGAGACGACCGCGGAGCGACGGGGGCGAGCGTAGCGAGCCCCCCATCCCCCGGCAGGAGCCTCCGGAGGACTAGCCTCCGAAGGAGGCTAGTCTATTACATCTAGGGCAATTTCGGACTTTCTTGTCCACAGAATCGAGCAGTTAAATTGGATTAGCGAGAGAGGAGAGTAATCCAATTGGGGAGAGTCGAGTCCATTCATTCTTCGCCTCGCGCGCAAAAGTAAGCGGTTCGCGAGCGTCCGCAGGACGCTCGATACGAGAAAGACGTCATTTACGAGGAAGAAAAGTCGATGATACGAGAAAGACGTCATTTACGAGGAAGAAAAGTCGATTAGAGAAAGGAGGGGATATTAGTAATTTATAATAACCTTCTTGTTATTCACTCTAATGAGATTTCTCTGGGGCTGCTGTGAAACTGATGCTCCCACGTTAACGGAGACTGCAGTGCAGAAGTCATAGACGTATCTGAATAAACGGAGAGTTAACCGAGGGATTAGATGGGAATGGAACTACCCAATTACTGAGAATGAATTGACTCACGTGTACAATTGCATGTATCTGGTGGGAATCATGGGTTCCTTCCTGTAGATGTGTCCGAGTCCAGTCTCCAGATCTTGCCAGATCTCATCGATCGTCGAATTTCTTTTCTTGTTCTGAGCCATCCTTAACCTAAACAGCCATTACCACCGTGCAACATTGTTAAATGGTAAGTATAGCAACGATAAGGCGAAGCAATGGAATCAGGTGGAAGTGAAGTGCGAACACGACAGTTGTGAAATCTCACGTGGCTAGTTCCTTGTCTCCCATAAGAGAGGAGGGAGGAGGAAGGGGAACGGAAGGATCGATTCAAGAAGGGCGACGATACCGATCCACTTTATTTAAACGTTCATAATACAGATTATATCAGGCATAGGTAGGGACCGCGGGGTCGTATTTTAGAAGAGTCGATACAATTATTTTCAACCTATTATCCTATGGAATCAGCGATGGCGAATCGACTCGAAAAAAATTGAACTTAAAATTTTGTACAATAATGAAAATAGAACGATTTTAGCGAAAACTTTAAAAGACTTCCGGAAAATAGTACTTTTTCTACTGAGTTGAGCTGTGTCACGTATATGATTTTAAATATAAATTTTTAAATAATTATTTTTTAAAATATTTTTACATTTATGTATTGATTTTTTGCATGCATTCTCGTTAGGAAAAATATTCTACATGATCTAGATTCATCATTTCCCAGAAAAGTTGATTTATTCTAAAGCGCATCCGAGCATTCAAATAAATATAAGTCTGTTCCGAAATAAAATCACGGGGCAAGATGTGGCCGGGATTAGTGTTCGAAGTGTGGGTGAACATTGCGAAGTGGTTTTAGGAGTTTGCCTCCACAAAGAAACCGATGCGAGGTCTCGAAAGATGAAAATCACAAAAAAATGCCTGGTTTCCCGGATTCAAATAAAGATAAGTCAGCTCCGAAACAAAATCAGGAATCGCGGTTGTGTGCGGGGCATTGCTAGGAGTATAGGCGAACGTTTAGAATCGGTTTGAATAGTTTGCCACTACAAACAAATCTATACAGGGTCGCGAAAGTTCAAAATCACTTAAAATGCCTGGTTTCACGGATTCGAATAAAGATAAGTCAGCTCCGAAACAAAAGCAGGGGTCAAGGTGGTATTCGGGGCATTGCTAGGATAATAGGCGATCGTTCAGAAGTGGTTTCGAGTGTTTGCCACCACAAACTAATCGAAACGGGGTCGCGATAGGTAATGTGGTTGAAGACAAAAATGTTAGAATGGCTTTATTTACATGAAATCGCAAAATCAGAGAGATCCAAGTGCAAGATGTGATAGATTTATGAACGGCAAAGGCGTTAGGAGGAAAAAAAATAAAAATTTATGACCAGAATCGATCAGAAATCTATAATTACAAAAATTAAAACGAATTTCAGTTCTCGATAAAACAGCGGGGGTGAATACAGTAGTTGTGCAAAATATGATTTCTCGGATTATCTTTTGGTTTGCCTAGGCATAGGAAGAGTACAGGATTAGTTTCTCAACGATTACTGATTACTGAGTAGCAGTAATCTCTCGTACACTTCTTCCCTCTTCAAGCGAAGGCGGTCTTGTTGAAGGCGCAGGGCATCCTCTTGCTTCTTGATGACCTCGAATTCTCTTTTCAATTCTTCGATCCGTCTCTCTCGATCTCTTTCTTCGTCACTCTTAGCCAGACGCTGAAAGGAAGACATTCGGAATGGAAATATAAGCGAATTGTACCTTATGAGCCGGGCTCCTAGATCTAGTGGACGAGGAGTGGAGATTGGGCACTGCCGCCAGACTCTGAAAGGAAGACATTCGGAATGGAAATATAAGCGAATTGTACCTTAGGAGCCGGGCTCCTTGTTCTAGACGATGAGGTTCTTGAGGACGAGGACGAAGGGAGATTAGGCGCTGCCGATAGAGATCTTACGCGGCGGGTGGCGGATAAATATATTATCCCACTGCCATGGTGCATTTTTCTAAAGAGAGAGAAATAAAGAAATCATTAGGGAGAAGCAACAGATACAATCACAGCCATTGACTGTTTCAAAACAATTCAAAACAACACACAGTTTAAGAAAAAATCTTTATCAGTATGTGGTCTTCACGAAGATCTGCATGCCTCCTCTGAGACGGAGCACCAGATGGAGAGTGGACTCCTTCTGGATGTTGTAGTCGGAGAGGGTACGGCCGTCCTCGAGCTGCTTTCCTGTAAGAGAAACTATTAGTAACCAATCAATAATCAGAAATAATTTCGAAAATAATTAAATCAGATACTAACCGGCGAAGATCAATCTCTGCTGGTCAGGGGGGATTCCCTCCTTGTCCTGGATCTTGGCCTTGACGTTCTCGATGGTGTCGGAGGCCTCGACCTCGAGGGTGATGGTCTTGCCAGTGAGGGTCTTGACGAAGATCTGCATGCCTCCTCTGAGACGGAGCACCAGATGGAGAGTGGACTCCTTCTGGATGTTGTAATCGGAGAGGGTGCGACCATCCTCAAGCTGCTTGCCTGCAAGAGAAAAGATTTGTAACCAATCGATAATCAGGTAAAACTATTTTCGAAAATATAAAGGACACAACTACTTACCGGCGAAGATGAGTCTCTGCTGGTCAGGGGGATTCCCTCCTTGTCCTGGATCTTGGCCTTGACGTTCTCGATGGTGTCGGAGGCCTCGACCTCGAGGGTGATGGTCTTGCCAGTGAGGGTCTTGACGAAGATCTGCATGCCTCCTCTGAGACGGAGCACCAGATGGAGAGTGGACTCCTTCTGGATGTTGTAATCGGAGAGGGTGCGACCATCCTCAAGCTGCTTGCCTGCAAGAGAAAAGATTTGTAACCAATCGATAATCAGGTAAAACTATTTTCGAAAATATAAAGGACACAACTACTTACCGGCGAAGATGAGTCTCTGCTGGTCAGGGGGGATTCCCTCCTTGTCCTGGATCTTGGCCTTGACGTTCTCGATGGTGTCGGAGGCCTCGACCTCGAGGGTGATGGTCTTGCCAGTCAGGGTCTTCACGAAGATCTGCATGCCTCCTCTGAGACGGAGCACCAGATGGAGAGTGGACTCCTTCTGGATGTTGTAATCGGAGAGGGTGCGACCATCCTCAAGCTGCTTGCCTGCAAGAGAAAAGATTTGTAACCAATCGATAATCAGGTAAAACTATTTTCGAAAATATAAAGGACACAACTACTTACCGGCGAAGATGAGTCTCTGCTGGTCAGGGGGGATTCCCTCCTTGTCCTGGATCTTGGCCTTGACGTTCTCGATGGTGTCGGAGGCCTCGACCTCGAGGGTGATGGTCTTGCCAGTGAGGGTCTTCACGAAGATCTGCATGCCTCCTCTGAGACGGAGCACCAGATGGAGAGTGGACTCCTTCTGGATGTTGTAATCGGAGAGGGTGCGACCATCCTCAAGCTGCTTGCCTGCAAGAGAAAAGATTTGTAACCAATCGATAATCAGGTAAAACTATTTTCGAAAATATAAAGGACACAACTACTTACCGGCGAAGATGAGTCTCTGCTGGCCAGGGGGAATTCCTTCCTTATCCTGGATCTTGGCCTTGACGTTCTCGATGGTGTCGGAGGCCTCGACCTCGAGGGTGATGGTCTTGCCAGTCAGGGTCTTCACGAAGATCTGCATGCCTCCTCTGAGACGGAGCACCAGATGGAGAGTGGACTCCTTCTGGATGTTGTAATCGGAGAGGGTGCGACCATCCTCAAGCTGCTTGCCTGCAAGAGAAAAGATTTGTAACCAATCGATAATCAGGTAAAACTATTTTCGAAAATATAAAGGACACAACTACTTACCGGCGAAGATGAGTCTCTGCTGGTCAGGGGGGATTCCCTCCCTGTCCTGGATCTTGGCCTTGACGTTCTCGATGGTGTCGGAGGCCTCGACCTCAAGGGTGATGGTCTTGCCAGTGAGGGTCTTGACGAAGATCTGCATGCCTCCTCTGAGACGGAGCACCAGATGGAGAGTGGACTCCTTCTGGATGTTGTAATCGGAGAGGGTGCGACCATCCTCAAGCTGCTTGCCTGCAAGAGAAAAGATTTGTAACCAATCGATAATCAGGTAAAACTATTTTCGAAAATATAAAGGACACAACTACTTACCGGCGAAGATGAGTCTCTGCTGGTCAGGGGGATTCCCTCCTTGTCCTGGATCTTGGCCTTGACGTTCTCGATGGTGTCGGAGGCCTCGACCTCGAGGGTGATGGTCTTTCCGGTGAGAGTCTGCACGAGATCTGCATTACGGTAGATATTCCGTGTGGAACTATATTAAATTTGAAAATTGGCACGTTGCCAAAACATTAAAAATAAACTAAAACCCGGTCTGGCTTCCACTTCCAGGTTTCTCGCTGAACAAGACGTTTCGTCAAGTCGAACTACCGTTTATTTTTCTGATGATTGTTTTCACAATCTCTTTCTCTGTATTATAATGTCATTTTTCAAATTACTCCTTTCTAGGATGTTCCTAACTATTTGGATGAATTCCGACCAGTGAATCAATTTCAATTATGTCTGACAAACACTCTAAACGTCATTCAAGTCGTCTGCGACAGAGGGCTACACAACAACCTGTGGTTAGTCGAGTGAACTATTGCCACTTTATCTGATCATCTACCGTTCCAGAATGTCGAAGAAGAGGATGTATTGGCGACTGATGTGCTTGCTACTCTTATAGCTCGGATCAGACAGACAAGAGATGACATCTCACACGACATGATTCGTGACGTTGATTTAGACAGAGTTATCACTGAAGAGGCAGCAAAACAGAAGATGGAGAAGATTGATACGAGTGTTCGAAGATTGGAAAACAAGTGAGTCAATTTCAACATTCAAATTCCTACAAACTTTTAGGGACATTCACGTAAAAATTCAAACTCTATTTAAATTCCTATTTTTCTGTTGTGGGGGTCTCGGCCATGCAGAATTATGATAGCACTTCCAGAATTTTAAAATATTTTAAATTAAGCGAGAACCAACCACCCATGCTAAGCCCCGCCCACCGTGGTGTAGTGCCAGCGAGTGCGCGGTTCGGTTGGTCACATATTTTCGACATGTCAACTATTGAAATTTTCAAATTGTCTTTCATTCTTTCTTTTCTATTCTATTTTGTAGAGCATTTTCGGAATAGCAGTAATTGACTAAAGAATTTATGGTTTTTAATAGATGGCGTTCACAATACGCTCAAATTAGTTCACGGTATACGGTAACTGCGAATTTTTCACTGAACTTGCACTCAAAGTATTAAATCATAACTTAAATTTGTGATTAACACACATTGTCCGACTCTTTGAATAGAGTTATATGTATAAAATAAAGAAAATAATTCCAACTATTTCACATTGACTCGTTAAAGTCTCCGCCATTCGCAAACTTCAACATCGATTATTGAAGTTCCGATGATTTGAATTTTTCTAATTTTCTCTAGAAGCCTTGCTCTGATAAGGAACAATGTGCCAAGCACGAAACTGGACTGCTGCACTTCCTAAATTGCTCACTGGATAATTTATTTCAAAATATTGCCGATTTTTAAATGTTCACGACCCGATTATATCTTTTCGATATTTTGAATATTTTTTATTTTGTTTACTGCGAGTTATAATCAACAGTCTTTTTATTATAATCGTAAAATTGGAGTGCTGCACCTTTTAATATTTGATAAATCTTGAAAAACATTTTTTTCCACACAAATTTGAATTCCCACAATCGACGTTTATCACTAATGGCACATACCTTTCCCCGGCTCTCAATTTTTATTTTCTGGTTTGCATGTCCCTAACAAACTTTTTTTTGTAATCTTATCGAGATTCACTAACATCTACAACTTTTAGCTCCGTTGGTGCTCTGGAGTCCCTTCTCAAAGACCCTCAGTATGGTTCCCTGATCAAGTCCAAACCTGCATCTCCATCTAAATGTATGATCATTTTCTCAATCAACAATTTGTAATGAGTCCTTTAAAACAGTAGTTTAAACAGTGATCAGGATTATGAATTTTCCAGTAAAAGTGGCTGCTCCAACGGAAGTGAAAGAGGAGGAAACTGCAACTGATCAGGTATTGATTGATATCACGCCTCTCACCTAAGAGTCAACCTAAAGTTGTCAGCGAGTGAATTTTCGATGTCCGGATTTCGACGGTTTTAGGCTCCCCTAGACCCCTCTAGCATCCCTACGAAAGGAATAGTGTCAAACATCATTCCGGACCGAGCTGCAGCGGCTGTAAGTTGCAGCCGTCCAACTTTGAGCCGATTTTTCTACCCTTCAACGATGTCCTAGAAAAAACTTGTTCCTGAGCCCAGGCTATTTTTCGATGCTCTATCGACCTACGCAGGTTAGATATCGATATCATCACTTTAAGAAAGAGTATCTGAGTCAGTGAAAACATTTGTTCTGAGCCTTGGCACTAGGCAAAAATCAAATTCCTTCATAATTGGTGGGTATGTAGTAGAATGAATGACATTGTAAATGCATATAATTGCAATACCCAATGAATCATTGAAGTACATTCGCACTACTGTATCATTTTTCTACAATGTTGGGCAGGTAGAACAATATAGAAATTAAATATAAAAATTTAAAGTCAGCGATACGGTAGGTTTGATCGATCACGAACTGATTTTTTAACGAATCGGTCGATAATTTTTGTGAATTTCTCCAGGACTCCACCTTCGATTTTTTTATTTTTGCACAGTTGTTAGTATATTAGTCAATCTATAAAATAAAGCAATAAAAAAGGTATCTCGTATACCATCTGAGTTAGCCATAATTAAAAATTCGGTAAAAAAATTGTATTTCGAATTTTTTTCGCCCAGTTTTAAACCAATCGTTATGAAACTTGTTGTGCATAATCAGTAAATTATTGCACATTTTTTTTGAGATATCACTCAACAGTTGCGATTGCTGAATGACAAACTCGGTTGGGTTATGTTTCACTTTAAAATTCGTTGCCATTCGGCGGAGGGTGATCCATAACACTAAATATGTTGGCGCTGTGCTACACTGGGTGAGTACTACATACCCACCAATTTTGAAGGAATTTGATTTTTGCCTAGTGCCAAGGTTATTTTCACTGACTCAGAAAGTCTCTCTTAAACACTGCCATCTGTTTTCGGCTTTTTTTGAGAAAACTGCCTCAAAAACCCCGATTTTTTTCGCTCAAATCGATAGAGCATTTCACGACGAATCGAATGATAGGTCTGCGCTCTCATACGGAGGAACCTGAGTATGATTTCATACCCGAAAACTGTCTCTCCAACTATTAAACTTCATTTTTCAACTTTTCTACGCAGCTTCATTCCTCTCGCGATGAATGACCCGGTCTCATCTCATAGGTTTCATTTAGTAATATGTTTCATTACACATAGGAAATTGATTGGAATAGAATGAAGAAGAGCTGGATGAAACATAATTGAAATTGAAGGAAATTGAATCTCACCGAGTCATTCATCGCGAGAGTGCGGAATGAAGCGGCGTAGAAAAGTTGAAAAATGAAGTTTAATAGTTGGAGAGACAGTTTTCGGGTATGGAATCATACTCAGGTTCCTCCGTATGAGAGCGCAGACCTATCATTCGATTCGTCGTGAAATGCTCTATCGATGTGAGCGAAAAAAATCGGGGTTTTTGAGGCAGTTTTCTCAAAAAAGGCCGAAAACAGATGGCATTGTTTGAAGTGATGATATCGATATCTAACCTGCGTAGGTCGATAGAGCATCGAAAAAGAGCCTAGGCTCAGGAACAAAAGTTTTTTCAAGGACATCGTTGAAGGGTAGAAAAATCGGCTCAAAGTTGGACGGCTGCAACTTGCAGCCGCTGCAGCTCGGTCGGGAATGATGTTTGACACTATTCCTTTCGTAGGGATGCTAGAGGGGTCTAGGGGAGCCTAAAACTGTCGAAAACCGGACATCGAAAATTGACTAGCTGACAAGAATCTGCTACTTTGAGTCGATTCTTAGGTGAGCGGCGTGATATATTGGTCGAAGTTAAATACGCCTCATTTGCAGCCATGCTTCTCTGGTTCAGCAGAGAATGTGCTGACTGTGAACACTTCCGCATCTTAACCTAATGGGCCAGATACTGTGGAGAAAGCTGCCAAGCATGTCAGTTGTTTTCAAGTTTGAACACCTTCAGGATCTTCAGTGTGTGAAAACTTACAAGAGTGAAAAATACTATTTTTTTCCGTGAACTCACTAGTGCCATACATTTTTTCCGGTGGTTTGGGTCCGACGGTTCCTATTACGGGGGTACATAATAACATTAGTGGGTCGTCCAACGCTAAATTGAAAACGAATTACTATTGGGAGGAAAGATTATGGTTAATTTAGGAAGCTCATACGATGGCAAGGATAGCTGAACTGCGAAGATCAGGCATGTGGTCGAATTCACGATTACCACTGTGTGTAGAACCACCTCAGAACAAGACTCACTGGGATTATGTTCTCGAAGAAGTTAAATGGATGGCAAATGATTTTCGTCAAGAAAGGATATGGAAGAGAGTTTCAGCGAGAAAAGTAAGTGAACTATTTATGTCGACATAATAGTGATGATTAAATTGAGTTGTCAACGACGATTGCACGACAAGCGAGGGAGAAACAGGCTGAGATCGAAAAGGCAGAAATGAGAGTAGTGAAAGACCATCGACGATCGTGTGCTATGATTGCAAGGATGGTTAAAGACTTCTGGCTCAATGTCGATAAAGTCGTCGATCACAGGAAACAGGTATGCATTACACGATTATTTATGAGCAATACAATGTAAATGTAAACGAATATCTAAATAAATGATTGTCTAGGTGATTATTGAATCGAAGAAGCGAAAAGCTCTCGATCAACATCTTCAATTTATTGTTGGAGAGGCGGACAAGCTGAGTCAAGTAAGTATTTTTATTTGTTTATTATGATTCAAACTCGCGTATATAGGTTGTGGCGGAGGGAATTGTGGCTGAGACAAGTAGTAAGACACCGAGCCTGCAAGGAAAGGATGACGACCGAGATGATAGTCAGTTTCATTCTAAATATTACAGTAACCGAATAAGTAACATGTTTCAGAAATCAGTAGTTTTAATTTCAGAGGATTTTTCGAGTGATGAGTCGGATTATGACGATAAGACAACGATTGCAAAGGCGGAGAAGCAATTGAATAATGTGGATGTGAAGGGAGAAGTGGATGCACTCGGAAAAGAGGCTGATATATATAAGAAGAAGGAGGAGAAGAAGATGTGAGGATGGAAGATGATGATGGAGGGAAGGAAGAGTCGAGGGAAGCAGAGGTATAGGTTGCATTTACTAGCACATGTTTATTGATTCACCTGTAGACAGGGTAAATATACCAAACTAACGGAACATCTTCTATTTTTGGCCCACCAAACTACCTAATATCATTTCATTGTAGAGTCAAGAAAAGGTGAAGCTGGACAATGTTGATTTCGCGAAGTTGAAGAGTGATAACAGTGACGAGAGACAACAAGAATTAACTCATATCGCGGAAGAAGCACTCAAATTCCAACCGAAAGGATATACTTTGGAGACGACACAGGTTTGATTCGGATAGGAAGATGAAGGGAGGCAATTGTATTGTTTGAGGTTAAAACGGTCGTCCCTCATATGCTTCGTGGAACTCTTCGTGAATATCAAATGGTTGGATTGGATTGGTTGGTCACTCTCTACGATAAGAATCTCAATGGAATTCTCGCCGATGAAATGGGTCTCGGAAAGACTATTCAGGTATCATTGTAATCATTAAACAATTGTTTTGTTCTATATTTCAAATTCGGAAGAAGGAGGAGGAGTAGATGAACTGATAAATTTGTAGGAATAGTTGAATAGCGAATTCAATTGCAGACGGTAGCTCTTCTTGCTCATCTTGCATGTTCGGAGAGAATATGGGGTCCCCATCTCATTGTCGTTCCCACTTCCGTCATTCTCAATTGGGAAATGGAATTCAAGAAGTGGTGTCCCGCTCTCAAGATTCTCACCTATTTCGGATCAGTGAAGGAACGAGCGGAGAAGAGAAAGGTACAAATTTAGATTCATTTTACACTTGTTTTCTTGATGTGCAGAAATCGAGTAGTTTCGTAGGAGCCAAACTTTCAACAACAAAGTTGTGCCTTTTAAGGGATGGATGAAGGACGATTCTTTCCATGTCTGTATCACATCGTACAAAGTGATCACTACGGACATTAGGAGTTTCAAGATGAGAAGTTGGCAGTATCTCATTCTGGATGAGGCACAGAATATCAAGAACTGGAAGAGTCAGCGATGGCAGACACTACTCAATGTTCGAGCGAGGAGGAGATTACTACTCACTGGTTAGTCAGACGGAGATATCCAGATCGTATCGTCTAGAGTTCATTGCGAAAACCACGCTAGTAGGGTTGGCAATTTGATTCCCATTCGACCGACTCTGCGCACGCGTTGAGAATGGAATGATTCCCATTTCACCCCTCTCTCAATTCCGAGGGAATCCCTGTTAATGTGTGTGTTGTTTTTGTGTGTGTGTGTTGAATGGTTCCCTGTTAAAAGGTTTGGGAATCGGATTCCCAATATTTTTCACAAATATGAATTGTGAAACACATTTCCATTGCTTTTGAAATTGAGACATTTTCATATTTCACTGTGACACTGTTTGTAGTCATAACTTAGGCCAAGATAATTGTTACATTGCAATAGTACTTTCGAACAATAGATCGAACATTTGGGAATCCACAAAGAATCAAATTGCCAACCCTATACGCTAGTCAGGCCTAAACATAGACACCATGATATGACTTATTTTATAGTAGGTTACGCAACCTTTCTTACCGTGTTTCTTCTTTCTGGAAAGGAGAATGGGAAGAATTGGGAGAGAAAGTGAGGGAAGAATGTGAAGAGATGACGAAGAAGTTTGTGATATATGTGGATGGAGCATTGACTGAGTCTCCGAGTGTACTCGTATCGACTAGTGGAAGGACTAGCTATGCTAGAGATACTACTTCACTCATCAAACTACGAGCCAGCAGGTATAATGAGATATTAGATAGAATAAGTTGATGAGTTTATCATTCAGACTCCTCTCCGACTGTGATCCTCTCGTCAATAGTAATCTGGTAGCACATCGAATGCAACTCCCCGAAGTGCGGCTGATCGAGTATGATTGCGGTGAGTGACTCTATCCTCAAAGTCTACTTTGGTGGAGTGGTAGTGTGTTTGACTGGCAATCGCTACCCCGCCGGTTCGATCCCAGCGGACGAAAGCGCATTTGCTCGCTGGTAAAGCGAAGGAAAGTCATCTGACAATTGCATATGCGTTGTTACAGTGTTACTCCCTTCGAAGATAACTGCTTGGTCTCGTTAGGGCATGTCGATATGATTTGTACCTTCCAAAAACCCTGCAACATTCATTTTTTTATGATTTTTTAAAGAGATTTATTACTATCTCTATGCACTTTCTTTTGCAGGAAAACTGCAAATTCTTGCCAAACTTCTTCGTGAATTGTACATTTACAAACATCGATGTCTCATCTTCACTCAAATGTCCAGAATGCTCGATGTCCTTCAGGTATTCAATGAACACTTCGACTATCAAGGCTCAATGACCTCTTCACAATGACATTTGCAGGCGTTCCTTTCCCATCACGGATACCAATACTTCCGATTGGATGGAACCACCGGAATTGAACAGAGACAGGTTCATTTATTTAATATATGAATATTTATGCTCTTTGGAAACTAAATGTTAAACAAATGATGTAGGCGATGATGGAGCGATTCAACGCTGATTCTCGTGTCTTCTGTTTCATTCTGTCAACTCGATCGGGAGGAGTGGGAGTTAATCTGACTGGAGCAGACACCGTCATCTTTTATGATTCTGATTGGAATCCAACGATGGATGCACAGGCACAGGACAGATGCCATCGAGTACGTTTATTCGTGTTTAGACTTTGTGCTCCTTGTAACAGATTCATTACTCTTTCATTCCAGATTGGTCAAACGAGGAATGTTTCCATTTATCGATTGATCTCTGAGAAGACGATTGAAGAGAATATTCTGAAGAAGGCAATGCAGAAGAGACGATTGGGTTAGATATTTGCTCTTATTTTATCGGGATTGAAAGTCACTCTGTTTTTATCTCATTGTTATTCAGGTGAAATGGCGATTGACGAGGCCGGATTCACTCCTGATTTCTTCCGTCAGAAAGATAATATTCGAGATCTATTCGATGGAGAGAATGTAGAAGATCTCGAAGTGGATACACCTGTTGATGCTCCCTCGAATCAGATGGAATTGGATAAGGTGAGGATTAGGAAGAGATGGTGGAGATTGATCTGTCTTGATTCAGGCGATGGCTTCTCTGGAAGACGAACAAGATGTGGCAGCAGCTAAGATTGTGAGAAGTGAAGCGAAGGCTGATATAAAGGAATTTGATGAGAGAGTAGGAGGAGTAACTGTGATTGGAGGAGGAGATGATGGAGAATTAGGAGAACTACTCGGACAGGTAAGAGGAGATGGATAGAGTGATAAGGGGGGATTTATTGCAGCTCAAACCAATCGAGAAATATGCAATCAAATTCCTCGAGGCAGAGTATAAACCTGAGTTTGAAGAGGAAGTTAAGGAGGCCGAGGTATGTAGTTTAATTGATATTTCATTACTTTTGTTTGGTGTTGAATCTGTGCGGTAATGAATTGTTTCCCTTTACAGGCTCTCCTTCATCAGAAGAAAGAAGAATGGAATCGTGCCCATGAGAGAGCAATGAGAGAAGAAGAAGGAGCAGAAGGAGGAATGGATCCATCTCTATCTTCACTCAATAGAGATATTTCCATTGATGAGGCACGTAGAACAAGACCTCGTTATACTCCTTCCACTCTTATTCCATCTAGACAATCTAGTCGAATTCATGATAATATTCAGTCAGCCAAGCGTGTCTCTCATTCTCTTGCTTCCTCATCATATATCTCTGATTCATCTCCTTCTGGTCTATCTCATTCCACTCCCCGTAGAGTACTTATTCGTCCATCCAATATCAATCCCACTCAAAGAGCTGCAAGAAGTGTATTGAAGAAGGCTGTGAGAAAGAGAGGAAGACCACCCAAACCGAAAGAACCAAAGAATGAAGTTGATGATGAAGATTATGAAGATGAAGGATCGACTGCAGATGAAGATGGTGTATCGATGATGAGAGGAATGAAGAGAGGAAGAGGACGACCAAGAAAGAATCCAATTCCTTCTTCACAATCTCAATCTCCTATTCCTCCTTTACTCTCACCATCTATCTCTCTATCTTCTCCTTCTACCTCTACTTCTACTCCTGCTCCCACAAGAAGAATGGTTCCTATCGTTCGTCCATCCCTTCCTTCTAATCGTCCCATTCAATTCAATTCATCACCATCAGTTGGATCCTCTCGTTCTTCATCCCTTTCCTCTTCGTCTCCTCGTATCACTCAATTCACTCAACCATATAATCGTCAATCGATAGGAGCCTCTCCTCTTACTCGTACTCCTCTCCCAAATGCCCGTCAATCGATGGTCAATCGACCCATATCATCAACAACAACATCATCTCTTCGTCTTCCAGTTCGTCCCCTTGCCCATCCCCATTCTCATGTGACATCTCCATCCTCTGGTGGATCTTCCACTTCATCGCCTTATCGTCTACCAGTCAGAATAGTTCATCCCAATATATCTCCTTCTACTGTGATGAGACCTGTTCCTTCTTCAAGAGGATCATCTGATATGGGACGAGGAAGAGGAGGTGGAAGAGTAGGACCTACTACTACTTATGTGTCTCCTACTTCATCTGATGGATCAAGAAGAATAATAGTAGTGAGAGCACCTGGTGGAGGAGGACCAACTCCTTCTCCATTCAGACAAGGAACTACTTCTACTTCATTCAGAGGAGGAAATGTACAAGGAGGACGAGGAAATGTGATACTTGTGAGACAACCACAGAGAGGAGGAGGAACTTCCATTCATTCCCCTTATCACAATAATCCCAATTACTCATTGATGAGACCAATCCAAAGACCATCTCTCGGAGATTATGATCGACCGCGGATATCATTCAGAACAAGTAGAGGAGATAGTACAGATGGAGATGGACCATCTACGAGTATTCATCATGAGATGAGTACTCATACTCATCCCAATCATTGAACTCCCATTGACATCACCTTCCCTCCTTCTCATCATCCCTTGCCTTTCTCTCCTTTGCTAATAATCTCTACATTTTAATAAGACCGTTGATCTCTTCTCCATATTTTCTTTATCATATTTTTTATTTAATGCTTTCCTATTTCTTTATCAATCCGGTATCCTCCTCTCTTCTTGGTGTAAACTTTGCACATTTCTATTCGTAATATTAGTAATTGTTTTCTCTCAAAACGTTGTCACTTTTTAGATTTGTTGTAGTTGTTACTTTGTTTTGTATATAAATGTCTCTGAGTCCTGGACATTTCAAAGAATAAAATAATTATGTAAATGGCGTTGCTTGTATGGGCAGGTCATGATAGGCGAGAGGGTTGACTAGACCACCCGGAACCGAAAAGAGGCCACCCACTAGCAAGGGCCGCCTCTTTCTCGTATCTTCTCACCTGATCTACTCCACATTCGATTGTACAGTAGACACGCTTGGCTGACTTACTTTCTATCACGGTTCCGGTTGTGGTCCGCCTTTTACTAGTTATCAGTGATTGAGAAAAGATAATAGAGAATAGAAAGAGTGGAGACATTGCAGGAGGAGGAATTATTCCACGATTTCGATGTTCTCTTCGAGGATCAATTCATGCCTGTGAGACACTAGCTAATTTGTTATCATTTGCATGTCCATGGATGGATTAGCTGCATTGTGAGGGAGAGGGGGAAGAAGTGACATAATGTGTTCAGACATGGCGTCCTCTTACTCCTCCTTTATCGGATTTGGATGAGGATTTGTACTCTGATGAGTTCTCGAATCAATTCTACGAGGAATATCTCATGGAGGATAATGAACTCCCAACTACAATTCATGAGCTTCCTCGACCACTCAACAAGTATTCTCACTCACCAATCAAGAAACGTATGTCATTTCATATTCTTGTCGATCGGTTCATTCTGTCTCCTTCTCGATTAAATTGGTGGTATATTTCAGAACGGGATAATTCTCACTCAGCGGTTCTCGAATTGTTGAATGCCGCTTCTCCTATCGTAAGTGCTGAACATGCTGCAGCTGAAGCACAGAAGAATGTAGCCATGTTACATCAAAGTCAATCGGGAACTTCCATCGGTTAGTTTATCTATTTATCATTCGAGTAGTAATGCACAATCAGATATACCTAAATAATAATGTGAATTAAGATCTCGGAATGCCTTCTCCTGTCCCCATGGATTCTCCCTCTGTTAGAAGAACGTCATCTTCAAGTAGGAAAACAGTGAGATCAATGTACGAATCCATGCCTGGAAGGACTGCTAAGTGAGCCAATTCATTACTTATCAATTCATTACGTTTAAAAAATAATTTGATGCAAGAAATCATATTAAAATATGTTTGAGGGGTGATATGAGACGACCGACGACCCCACCTCCTGCAGAAAGAGAAGCAAAGGACTACGAGGTAAGGAGTGATGGGGGTACTGGACAAAGCATTATGAGATTTTTTTTCTTCTAGTTGAAAGTATACAATAAAGTCGTATTTTCGGTATTATTATGATTAAAAAATCAAATTATTTACAGGGGCCTGAATGGACGATTCTGGAGGACTATGCTCTGCTACAGGTATTAATTTATTTTATTTTAATCTATTTGTAAAGTATAATGTATTTTGGGAGACTGGGAGTGTGATTTCATTTATTGTGATTTCAGGCAGTATTGAGTGAACAGCGTCTTACTCACATGACACAAAACGAGAGGAGTGGAATTAAATTAAATTGGGAATACATCTCGGGATTCGTCAATCGAGTCACTAACAACTATCGGTAATTATTTATAACACCATTTAAATTTCTTCATTTCATTTCCCTTTTCGAAGTTCAATCAGTCTGTTTTTCATTCACTTTTTTATTTCACTCATTTTCTTTCTTTCTGAGCGGTCGCTGAAAATATATTTTCTAAAAATTGAAGAAGTTTTAAATTTTTCACGTATGAAGTAAGAGTTCTTCCATTCAATCGCCTTTTCAATCTGTTCATTATCTTTCGATGATGATGTGTTCATTTAAGATCACCTCGTCAGTGTTCAGTCCATTATCAGATGGCAGTTCTTCCTAGAGAAGAAGGACGAATTCTAACCATTGATCCACTAACGAAGAAACCGAGGAAACTCTCCCTCACTCCCACTGAAATTAGTGAGTTCACAATAGAAATACGTTTTCACATAACTAACAGCTGACCTTACCAGAGGATCCCAGCTTGCGTTGTATTACGACGTAAAATCGCTTGACGTGGATACACCTTTACCTTTTTCACATAACTTGGCTACGAAAATGCTTTCAATCGTTTAAACCGATAACGATAAGGAATGAAAATGAGAATAAATCACTCAATTGTCCCATTCTTCCCTCGTTGACCTCAATGTTCTATCTCTTACTTTCCATCATTCCATCAATAACTCGTCCATTCCAGGCCATCTTCGAAAAGGAAGAACGAGCACTCATCAACAGTATCAGAATGATGTCGAATCTGTACTCAGGTACCGCTTTGCTGTCGTAACGGATAGAATAATAATGCAATTTTCAGTTACAAATTGTTGGATAAGATGCGTGCAGTGAAAAGAGTGAGAGAGAAGAGAGAACCTCCATTCAAACGAGTCAATCGTAAGTTTACTTTTACTATATTATTTTCATTTTTAATACCTATTCATGCAAGAAAGGAATTATGCGAATTGCACTTGCAATTGAATATAAATAGTGTTTATATTCAGCTCTTGAAATTCCCTCGACGGGCGTCCCTCCTTCGAATCACATAAATAAGATGCGTCAATGGGAAATTGATCCATTCGGATCATTCCCTCCACTTCATGAGACACTTGCAGCTAGAGTATGTTATACTTCTTGAGATTGATACTGATTGAGATTGATGGATGAGATAGATGATTGATGTCTATTGAAGGAAGCTCGTCGATCGGCAGTGATGATACAAGAGAAAGAAGCCAGAATGGCCCACGATGCGAAAATGGCTGAGGAAAGGGTTAGTCAAGGATATGAGAGAGATAAGATGTGAATGAGATACTGTAGAGTAATTGAATGTGTGTGAGATGAACTCTCTTCATGATAATAGTTATCAATTGCAGGAGAAGCAGTCGATAGCAGCATCGATCTCTTCAATCATTGTTCGTCCATCGGCTCTTCCTCATACGACGGGAACATTGACTACTCCTCCTCTTATCACTCTAGAAGTTCCCCCTCCTCCTCGAATGCATCTTCCATCGAATATGCAGATTAATACAGGAGGAGGAGGAGGAGGAGGGGGACAACCGATTGGAGGAGGAGGAGGAGGCCCCTCTGTTCCTGGACCTCCCCCTCATCAACAACCAATCCCTACCAATCCAAATCCACTCCTTCCTCACCAACAAGCACATCCATTGGCTGAACATATGGTGAGCATACTACTGTAGACTACTCTGTGTAGAATGGGGACGATTGATTGATTACGGTGATTAAGTTGTTCGTTTTTCAGCCATCGATGGGTGGAATGACTCGTCGAGTGGGAACTCCATTGGGAGGAAATCAAGGAATGATGGGAAGTGGACAAGGAAGTACAGGAGGAGGAGGAGGATCATCACAATATGTTATGATTGGAGGAGATAGAGGAGGAGGAGGAGACATTAATCAGCAAGGACCACAGGGATTACAGGGAGGAGCAGGAGGAGGACAGACACAACAGGTATGAGTGAAGAGATTGATGGAATGGGGAATGGGATTTATATTGACGTCGACTATGATCGACTATGATAATCTCTTACAGGTTGCATCTCGAATGAATTTGATGGGAAGAGAAGGAGGAGGAAGTAGTGGTCAATCGAGTGGAGGACCATCTCAGCCTGTGTATAGAGCAATGACTGGAGCTCCCCCTCCTAAGAGAGCTGCTCCCGGAGGAATACAGAGGGTGAGGAGACGAGAGAGATGGAGAAGGGAAGTGATGGAATGATTACAGATGTATATGGGAGAAGGAGCAAATCCTTCTACACAGACAGTACATATTGCAAGAGGACAAACTGTCGCAAGGGCTGAGATGAGACCGAATTTCAATCCACAGAGAGTTACCCAGAGAGTGGTGAGTATCTAGAGGGAGAAGGGAAGAAGGGGATCTAATGGGAGAAGGTTAAGATGCCGGGTGGACCAGGGGGTCGAGTGTATATGGGAGGTCCAGGAAGTGAAATGCTTCTCCTTCTCATGGTGGACAATCAATGGGAGGAGATGGAGGAGGACAGACTGCATCCGTGAGTTGCATTCATTACTCTAATCGTACGATATAATTACTATTCCCATTTGTTTATCAAAGTTATGCTACTATATGAATTTAGATTAAAAACATGTTAAAACAATTAAATTATCCCTCCACGCGATTTCGCCATTTTTTTGTTGAAGTTTCAAAAGATGGTTGAAAAAGTGGATAATAAGAAGGGAAAGAAGAGATTGAGAATGAATGAATTGGTTGCAGGGTGGACGAGGATATGGAATGATGCAGCCACCAATTCGAGTTGGTATTCAACCTCCTCGTATGGGTGGACCAATGGGAGGAAATGGAGGAGGACCACCCAAGAGAGCTTCTATTGTACCACCCAAGGTAAGACAACACTCATTATATTTATATTTGGCCAATTCAGAATGAACTGTTATATGAATGGGAAATAAACATGCAGAAGAAACCCCGACTATGAAAAGAAAGTGTGTTTGAACAGGAAAACCATCTGAGGCTTGATAAAGATTGATTTTAATGGCGGAAATGAATGTATAAACAGTAAATGGTAATGCAGAATCAACCGGGGATGCTTGTCGCTCGAGCAGGAGCCGGCATTGGACATATGAGAGGATCATCACAAATTAAGTAAGTTATCCTCCCTAATGGGATACTGTAGATGGATAGACTGATTATTGATTGTATCTCTTTCAGTCGTTTCCCTGGTGGTACGAGTGGATCTCAACCTCGAATGAATGTATTAGTGAGAGATGGAACAGCTCAAGGAGGAACTCTTATTCGAGGAGGAAATCATCCATCGGGAGGAGGAGGATCAATGGGAGGTCCATCTATTCAATCTCGATCTATTCCTTCTTCTCGTCCAATGGTTAATCCACGTGGTCCATCTCATCCTTCTTCTACTCTTCATCTTCCTTCTCTTGATTCATCATCTTCATCTCCATCAGTACCTCCTTCCTCTTCTTCATCCCTTCCTCCTTCCAATCTCCTTTCTGATTCCCTTCCTCCTTCACAAGGTGGTCCTCTCCCTTCTATTACATTGTCTAATTCATCCTCATCATCATCCTATCCTAATCCCTCATCTCATCATTCCATGTAATAGTATCTCTTGAGATTCTCAGTCTAATCTTTAATACGGGTATCATTAACAAGATAATCTCTCATTGTTGTCATTTTCGGGTATGCAGAAGAATTTGTATTCACTTTATTATTGTTCTATCTCCTTATTTTTTTTGTTTGGTTAGGAGTTAATTATTACACTAAAATAACTACGCGTGCGTATTCCTCTCCAATTATAGCTTTCAATTTGCTAATTGTACATTTTTATGTCTAGTAATTACGCTTTTCTAGACGAATGATTGTGGGATAAACAACTTATATCATAAAAAAAAGTCTACATGTATCTCCTCATATGTGAAGTGTCGTGTGAATGGTTGATAGTCCATTGTCCGTATCTCTCTTTGTTTCTCCCTCTGTGGTCCATCACTAATCGTATCATAGTAATGCTCGGAGAAGCGGAGAATCGAGTACTCCGTCGATTGTTTATTGATTATGGAGAAGATATTGATACGAAGGGATTAGTCACATTTCTCGAGATAAAAGGAGTTATCACTGAAGAAAAAGCTGATTCCATTTCATGCAATGATGTGAGCATGAAAAGGACAAAGATTAAGCTTGATTTTTAAATTGCAGAAACTATCGAATAGAGAGAAACAGAATCATCTAATTAGGACACTGATAAGGTACGAGTGGTGTAGATAAGGAGAATGTGATAATGATAATTGATTGTAGGCAGAGTTCGGAGGGATTGCAGCCACTCGTGAAATTCTTCGAACAGAATAGTGTGAATCAAAGACATATCAGTGAATGGTTGAGAAGACAGATCAATGAGATACAGAATGGAGGAAATGGAAGAAAGGAGGAAACTATTCTATCCGAGAATGAAAAGAAGAGGGTAATGAATGGAAAGAGGAGAAGAGATGGATGAAGTGTGAAGTTGCAGATAAAGTACATGCTCGTAACTAGTCGAGTGCCATCAGTGAAGAAAGAAGTGAAGAGAGAAGAAATGGTCGTCAAAGTGAAGGAAGCACTATCTTCATTCAATAATGATGATGCGTTCTTCGTTATTCTCCAGGGATTACCCGGTAAAGAATCAAATTGTCCATTTGATAATCCAATGTCTATTCAGGTAGTGGTAAATCATCTCTAGCTGCATCAGTAGTAAGAGAAGAGGATCTCTTTCTTCATCAATTCGATTCTGTTATATGGATGATGGACCATCACGAGAATTCGAAAGATCTCACTCGATTTATGTCTGATCTATACGTTTATCTTATGGTGAGATATTCTTGCTAAACTTGAGTACACATTCCATCTCAGGATTCGACTGAACTGAGTGGGAAAGAGAGTCCTCCTATTGATAAAGCCTCTATCATCCATCTCACTAAACTGGTTCGCTTTTTTGTGTTTTTCTTTATCGTGTAGTCTGATTTAAGGTAGGTGAATGTCTAATCGATCATCCGAATACTCTTATCGTAGTGGATGGAGTGATGACAAGAGAAACTGTCTCATGGATGGATCATCTCAATGTAAGTGAAGGAATCAATCGATAGAAAGATAATGAAGGGATACTGTAGGTGCGAGTTCTTGCCACGACGAGAAATGCACTACTATTCGAAGATGTTTCCCAACCAATGAAAATGATCAAAGTGGATGGATTGGAGTGAGTGAAAAGTTGAGAAAGCTCTTCAAATTGATATTGCAGAGAATTGGAAGTTGCTGAAATCCTGAAGGGAGGAAGAGAAGAGGAAGTTGATAGAGAGACAGTGAAGAAAGTGAGGGAATTGAGTGAAGGACTGCCTCATGTAGTCAAACAACTACACAAATTGGCTGCAGGAAAGAAGAATGAGTAAGAATTTCCTATTTTATTTAATTTATTTTCATTGATGTTCGTTAGTCTGATAGTGCGGACCTTTCATTCAGACTCAATTACTATATCTCTCGAATCGATCGATCTGGAATCCTCTCTCTTCCTAATGCAAATTCGTATGATAAGGAGACATTGAGTGCAACTCTCGAGGTATACTGTAATACTAGATTACGGTAGATGAATGAATTGATATAGAATCATTATACGATGATGCTACCTGAACTGAAGGAACCACTCAATTCTCTCGTTGTATTCCCTTTCACTGTATTCGTCCCTATTGAGGTGCAGACTAATAGATGATCCACTCTCATTCTTTTATTCAGATACTCTCAGCAGTTGTTCCTGTTGATGTTGTTGACAATGAGGATGTCATCCATGAGGTAGCTCCCCTCTATATATATTTCATCCATCCATTAATTTCAGTTGTCGATTGTAATGGAGAGACTGGCCAAATTGGGATGGGTGGAAGTGAAGGAAGAAGAAACAGAAAAGGAAAGAGGAGAAGTCTATAGAGTACCCCGTATCGTCCATGAATTTCTTGTGAAGAAAGTAGAAGAATCGGAAATAAATGAGAAGAAGAAGCAGTTGATGAAAGGAGAAGAGAAGATGGATAGTGAAGAGAGAAGAATGATTATGAGAGGATGGTTAGATGAGAATAAGAAGAATATTCATGATGAAGGAGCTGATGAGGACAGGTTAGATTCATTTCGGTCTTTGTCTCTTCATCTTTCTCTATTTCAGCTCTCTCATGTTCCTCGTCAAAGCAGTTCAATCCCTCTTCTCTTGGGTACGAGGATCTCAGTAATTATCTATTTTCCATCTACCGTTCTCTGTAAATATCTGAGCATCTCTATAATGTACAGTTTTGTGATACTCTTATCCTTCTATAATTTTCGTCCCTGATACGTTGTTACTTTGCTTTAAGCATTGCACATATCATAATGATCTCTTTTTATGCTCAATAAACGGATTGTGATCTCATAATTTCTCTCAACAAATAACAATAAACAATTAGTTGAGATTGGCAGTAGCATCTACATCGAGATGAGATTCCCTCTCTGATCGAGCTACTTCTCCATCCTAAAGTAACTCACTTCATTCATCCATTCTCCCTCCTATCGCTTACCGTTCCATAAGTGTAGTAATTGGGTGCTAGTTCGTATAGCCATTCTGAATCGATTACACTGATATCTCTTATCGACTCTTGCATTACTTCTGAATAGATAATCCTGCAATGATATTACATTGCCTTCTTCAATCTCAGTTATTGTCTTACCACTTGGGATAGTCCTTTTTGTACATGATCACAGATCCTTTGAATGCATTGAATGGAATCTCTCCTGTGACTGTGTGATACTTTCCATCATAATGATAGTATGCAGCCTGAATCTCCCCATCTCTCCCTCCTCTCTCTTCTATTCTCATACCTGGGAGAAGAATCCTTTGACAAGACATCGTCTGATCTTCTCTGTTTCTCCAATCAATCCTCTACACGATACAATAGGTAGTTCGAATTTCCTGAGCATTCTCATTAACTGTCCTCTGACTGAAACGGCCCTCTGCAGTCCACGATAGTTGATGTAATTGGCTGCACACCATTTGGATGACTGCCCACTCTGAAGAACCCTTGGATGAGAGTAGGGGAAGGATGGATGAAACCTGGTTGAATGCAGCATATACATTGAGATAAGTGAGATGATCTCCCTCCTCCACTGCGAACTTCCTCTTTATCACTTCCTGTACTCTACTTATTACTTCCCTTCTCCTTTCGTTTTACCTACCGCTTTATGTCTCTCTCTCGGAGGAGTCACGAATACTTCTTGGATCTGAAGCATCGCAAGAATTGTCGCCATCTCTTCACTACATCCGAAATCAGCTGAGAAAGAGAAGGGAATGATTGGATGAAGGGGAGAGGGGGGAGACTCACGAGAGGACATAAGACACTTTGCATGCATCGGAGGAAGGGGAAGCTCGCAGAGTTGAAGACCGAGGGGAATTGTGAGAGAGGATGAACCATCAATGGCGCCGATTGCATTCAGTAGTTCGAGGGCTGATATGACTGATGAGGCAGGAGGACGCTGAGATGGAAAGGGATTACAAAGGGATGGAGGAGAGACACTCACCGAGATGTAATGGAACTTGTGGATATTATGAATACCGAGTGCCTTCAATTGTAGAATCATCGGGCCCATATGACATCGTTGGATCTCCGGTACTGTATTCGGTCGAAGCTTACCGAATTGTTCCTCTGAATTATTCATAAGGTAACTTCAATCTACGACCTACCGTATCTCACCAGTATACAATCTATATGCTTTTCCTGGTCGAATTCTTCCTGCTCTACCCGCTCTTTGATCTGCTGCTGCCTACAATCAATTACAGTAATCCCATTTCGTGAATAGAGTAATCATACCTGAGACACAGCCACTTTCATCAAAACCTCAGAAGAACAACGACGATCGAGAGCACGCAATTTGACGAAACCACAATCGATAACTGGAAGAATACGGTAGAAGGGGAATGAAGAGAGGAAACGACGTACCGTATGCAACTCCAGGAATAGTAACTGATGTCTCTGCAATATTCGTCGCCACTACGACCTTCCTTGTAGCATGTGGAGTGGAATCGAACGCTTTCATCTGATCGGAGGAAGTCTCATCTATCTCTTTCCTTCTTTCTTACTTGTTCTCGATGTTGTAATCCTCCATAGAGTGGCACAATCCACAATTTATCAACATTCCTCAATCCCTTCACTTCGTCTCGTAGACTTTTGCATACTTCTTCCACCTGATATCATCCATTTCAATTTCAATTTCAATTTCAATTTCAATTTGTTTATCCACCAGGGTGAGTAGGGAGAGAGAATGACGTATAATCTTCGACATAGTTCGGTGGAGGTCCGTCGTCTTGGTGGGGCTTCGGGGAAAGCAGCAGGTCGGGTGTTTGCAAATTAGAGGCGTAAAAGAGAATCAGAAGAGAATGATATGGAGGGAAGAGAGAGAAGGTGGGAGCGGAGAATGAAAGGCGAGCTCATAGCATATTCATCAGAAAGCACGTTCCATCGATCAATGACTCTAGTTACAAAACTTGAATGAGACGTTGGCGGGACAAATGGCAGTGTGTCATTAAATTTAAAACACTTCTCTCTCTCTCTCTCACCTCATCCATTCCCGTAAGGAATGCCAGGATATCTCCCACTGGTTCTCTCTTGTGAATATCCACGATTGCATCTACCGTACCCTTCACATAGTCAGGAATTCCTCTGCAAAACCCATCTTCTCCAATTCCAAGTAGTTTCCACTCACGTTTTCGTGTAGAATATCTGTACAGGATGAGTTCTTCCTTCGACTGACATTATCGTCGAAGTCTGCTCTTCTACATTGTCACTCTCACTCATCTCGAAGAAATCTCGGAACTTCTGAAATCAATCGATTGATAGGAAGAACCTATCGTAACCAACAGTACCTCTGCATCGAGAGTAGCGGAGGATACGATAATAACCAGATCATTCCTAATCGATACAATCTTTCGTAGGAGACCAAGTAGAATATCAGTGTTGGCTGTTCTCTCGTGAGCTTCGTCGATCATTATCACACTGAATAAATCGATGTCACATTCTTTCCCTTTCCTTCTCACTCACCTATACTTGGATAACAATGGATCACTCATCAATTCTCGAATAAGAATTCCATCAGTCATGAACTACAAGGGATGTGATTGTACTACAGTAAACAGAAACTACCGTACCTTAATCTTCGTTTCGGGATCAGTGCAATCATCGAATCGAACGACGTATCCAACATCCGTTCCCAATACACAATCTCGCTCTTCTGCTACTCGAGTTGCTAACTGAAATGGGGTAATGTATCATCTTCTCCCACCCTATCATCTTCCGCGATTTCTATTAATTCAAAAGCACAAAAATCAATTCATCCAGATGCACATACCGTAACAGCAGCAACTCTCCTCGGTTGAGTCACTCCAATCATTCTTCCATCTTTCGCCCATCCTGCTTCCAGTAGAAATTGAGGAACTTGTGTACTCTTTCCACATCCAGTCTCTCCCACGATAATCACCGATCGATATTTCTCGCATAGATACAGTATGTGATTACGGTTCTAAACGGATAATGATTGTTTGCCGTTTGAATTTAAGCATTGTATTAGAATATAAAACGATAACTACTACTCACTCTACCTTGAATACAGGTAATCGCATTCGTTGCTGCTGGATATTGAGATTAGCATAAGTATTATTGTATATGGGAGTTCCTCCCTCTGCTCCTCCACTTCCCGATGGTCCTTCTCTCTCTTCTAATACAAGTGGACCAGTACGGGGACGATCCGCCTCGTCATCTACAATACAATCATATTCATTCATTCATGAATTATTTATTCCGTCAAGTTAATGTACATAAAATTTCGATAGACATATTGTTAACGGATCAATCAAATCATTTCCATTTACAAATGATACCCACACACCTACATGTCTATCATGTTCGATCAATTTGATATTATTATTACGCTTTTTTGTAAGCTTTCTATAACAAAAAGCCGTTCCCCCACACTGCGACCCATTAAATTCCCTGTTGTACAATAGATTGAACTGACTAGGTCTGAGAAACATGGGTCGTCTCCCTCCTCCTCCTCCTCCCTCTTGATTCCATCGATTACCCTCATCTCTCCGTCGATGATCTCCCATCTGCAATGCAATCTATTCCCCATCCCTCCTCTCCTTCCTCTGTATTTGACCCTAAGGGAACTCTCTCCATTCTCTACTCACTCATTCACTCACCTTCTCCTTTTCTGTATGCGTAACTTTCTCTTCCCCTCACTTCCACGTCGTCTTTCTTTTCGTTTCAAGTTCGTATCCACCTCAAAATTATAGTTTCAACGATTAAATTGCTTTGCGAGCAAATGAAACTGTTTAATTTCGAATAAATAAGAATAACGAGCGCCTCAAAAACGAGAAATGAATTACCGTACGCTATTATTCAATTTGCAATTGTTTACATTGAAATGCGATTATGCAAGTAATCATTAAAGAAGGTTAGATCAACAGTTATTTCAACTGAGTAAGAATAAGCATTTCGAATTTCATTTAGGAAATCGCACCATCCTTCCACACCATGATTTTCATGGGAAGGACAACCTGTATCTATCTTGTATCTCCCTGTATCACTACTATCCTTCCATTCTGTTCACAATCAGTTACATTTCAGGTATGCGACCCTTCCTCTCTCTTCTTATACTATTTCCTCTTCTGGTTACATCCAAAGTAGCCGATGATCAATCAGAAGGGAAGATAGATCAAGTGAAACAGGATAACAAAGCATCTCATTCGCCCAAAGATGCTCATATCGACCAAGCTAAGATATGTAAGTTCATTAACATTATTGTAATAGAGACCGAATATTTTTGATCTTTAAACTCTTTGAGATATCTCGATGTTCGAACAGAAGCGTCGTGATCACATGAGTGCTGTGGATTCAATTGTTGGTATCGATGAGATGAAGCAACGCCCTTTCATTGAAGAAATTGTCAAGAACATCAAGAATATTCTGATTGAGAGTAGAGAAACTCTCGATAGAGTGAGATACTCTCCTGTCAAGGGAGTCCTTCCCAAGACTGAGACTATGAGAGATTCACTCTCCAAAGTATTCGAGAATACAGCCTTTCTTTCTGATATCGCTCTTCGATTCCCTTCCATCGTCAGACCGAGGATCAAGGATGTCAAAATGAAAACTGTACTTGTATGGTCAGTGGAGACGACCAAGAAAGCAGATCTAATTGATGAGACCACCCAGAAAGTGATCCATCTTATGGAACAAGAGATGGAATTAGTACCCAAGAAGGAAGGATACATAAATCCATATGGGAATGAGAAGAGTAAAGAGGAGAAGATGAGAGAAGCTGTTGAGGAAATGAAGAAGAAAACCGAAGACAAAAAGAACAAGAAACACGATCTCAAGATTAAGAAAGGGCCTTCTATGTCCAAATCTGAATTATAAGTAGAGAGTATCTCTATCTCGAATCTCATTCATGTCTACCATAATAATTATTCTTGTTACGAGTATGAATTTGCAAGTGCCCTCGTCTGTTGTGATATTGTGATGCAAGTGATAAAGTTCGAGTGAACTTCTCAATCAAGTTCTATCTGATAAAAGAGTGAGATAAGGCGCGGAAGGATGATCAGTCAGAAGACAAGCATGAAATGTCCATTTCTCCTTCTATTCATCTTCACCTTTCTTTTTGTTAGTTCAGTTGCGCTGGAATGTGATATCCCTGAGAGGTGACCATCTTTTCACTATCTCATCGTCATATCAGATTCTACAGTATATTCGTCCCCATTGACCCTCGATTGAAAGACTTAAGAGATAGCTTCATTACTTTCTCCGATTATCTAGATGTGCCGTACTTGTTGAGTGAGAGTGTGAACACGCTCAGAGTTCTCAACAATTGCGTCGCTGATCTATTCAATTTCTCGAGAAGTGAGTAAGTTATTTTAGCAAACACAATAATCAGAAATCGAGGTACCATTCAACTAATCTGGAGGAACTACAAAGAATATCAAGTTTTGTATTCGAATCCAAAGCATCCATATCTTTAATCAATCTACTACAAATTGTCATCTCGACAGCCCATGGAAGAATCTCAATTGATAAACGTTCTCTGTTTCGGGTGTTTCGTCTCATTTAGAACGAGCTCTAATTCTCCATTCTTTAATTATCGAACGTCTTTCTCAAGCATACGAGTAAAGGCCGATCGTTAGCAGTTGAAATGGTTACACAAGAGAGCTGTTCGTCACTAATCGACAGTACGTGCCTCCATCCATAATGCGTTTGTTTCTGTCCTTCGACCTCTTATCAACACTCTTCATCTCTCTTTCTCTCCCTGTGCCTACTCTGGTTCACTCAGTTGCATCTCAGACAGGAGGGAATTCCTCCGATTGATCATTCCGATACAATTATCTACCAGATATTGCATTTCACTCAGTATATCGCTCGTTAAAAAAACAATAGTCACATGCATGTCGTTCGTAGGAAGTGCCAAGGTTACACCAAAAACTTTCATAATTGGACACATTTGCCGAATGAGTAAGATCGCAATCTGATTCAGAAAGTCGCTTTAGAGGAAAAATGTAATGTAATGATTCTATGTGAATTATAACTGCAAACCTTGAGAAATGATTGGACTCTCTTTCACATGTTGGAGAGCCTTGGAGATAAATTACTCTTGACAAGGAGAGATTCGCCTAAGAGTGGAACTGAGCTGTAACCAATCTGGGGATTCAGCATGAAAACAAAAAGCAAGAGAGGTATTGACCATTTCTCGATAACATCTGCCAAAGGTTTCTTCTTGTTCCTCTTTCAAGGTGCATGAATGCGCATTGTTCCCTCCTTTCGAGTAAACCATTCTCTCCTCCCCGCTACTCTTTTTATTCTCTTTACAGCTGATGCATAAAAAAGAGTAAGAATGAGTGACGACTCTTGTTGTTATAGGGAGGAAGAAAGACACCCTTGGAACCCAAATCGTCCATTCAATGGAATCGGATCAAATGCATCTTCAAGGACGTACACAGTCTCGACACAATACAACAATTCCCGCTCTTGCAGATGTTTCTCAAATCTGCCAGTATTTCGACCAATAGAATTCATGTGCAGTAGTTGTCATTCATTAGACCATTTATTCAAAAATGGACTGGAAAACAACGATAAAACTGAAAAGATCAGAGATCAATCATTGAGATGAATTTAAGATTCGAGAACCCGCGAGTTACGTACGCCGAATAAAGTTTTCTAAAAGCTAATACATCCGAGGTCGAGCAAAATATAAAAACCTAATACAATCGAGAGACATCATATACAGAAATCTTTCGTCGACGATGTGACTTGAGCGACTTATCCGGAATCCAATTTCTACAGATTTTCCTTCTGGCAGTGAAGACGGTGTCCAATTCATAATCCCATAAGGAACGGAGCAGCATGAGGAAAAGGGAAAGCGCGACAGACACGGTCCCTGAGATAGAAAGAGACTAGATGAGAATCACTTGAGAGTATATCCTTTTCAAGTGCACAAAAAAAGATTCCATCCTTTCCCTTTCCCACTTCATTCCTCCGTGCTTTTCCACAGAAAAGGCTAAAGGACATGTGCGCGACAAGATCTGCGCGCACTTTACACACTCTAGTGAAGGTAGTCCCTAGACTCACCAGCAAAGAAGGAAGCATAGAAACTGTGTCCGAGAGAGAATACTAATTGAATCGATCCATCCGACGAAGGGAAACGTATCCCCATCGTGTGAGGTACATTTGCTACGTAGGCTCCCGTCGCCGTTAGGATCAGAATGCCTGTCCAAAGGAACGTTGATGCAAAATGAGATGGAGATAGGCATAGTAATATCATTGAGAAAATCCAAAACGATGTTGCCAGCCTGAATGAGACACGCGTTGCGGAGTAATAAAAAAAAAGAAGAAAAAAATTACCATAGGAATGCGCTGGTGTAGTGACCAGCTACTCGATATTGTTTCCCCCAATGGAATCCGCATCGTTCGAGAGAAAGATATTCGACGACCTTGAGAATCGGATAGGGAAGTCCCTTGGTGAGGGCACGAGTCATCTCCCTCTCCATCAAGTGAACTACAAAGAATGAATAAATGATAGCGAAAGGCGAGAAAATTCCCTCTCACTTTCTTCTATTCTTAACACCATTGTGCCATTGTGAGGTATGTGGGTCAATGTAAAGCTACTCACCTTCCGATATGTCGAATCGCTCGTTGTAGACAAGTCCAGATAGATTTCGATCGAGGAGATGGGCTGAATGGATGAATTAGTAGAATAGGAAGTAGTGACAGTGACTCACTGCACAATGAGATGTTTGCGTGGCGCAGACCTATTCGAACATCTATCCTTGCTCTTATCCTTTCTTTCGAGAAGGCTTTGTACGGACAGTCGATGAACCCAGATGCGACGTGCCATGTAGGGTAATGCAATCCCACTATAATGAGGGATGTGGACCGGATCCGCGCCATTCCGACCCTCACTGACTATGAAAGCACTTGGAGGGAAGAAATGGGAAAGGAATTGAATGGGAATACCTATGAGAACAGTTCCAATTGCCATTGCGGATAGGAAGACAAGGGATGAAATCGCTTTCGTGTGACGAACTCCGGGTAGAATTATTAGGAAGGCGAGTGAGGGAATGGCGAACAGACATACCAGCCCGAATATCTAAAGAACGGAAGTGACGAAAGAGAAAGAGGAATTTGAATAATGTGATGAGAGGGGAGATCAGGTTCTCAAGTGTTGTTGTGTTGAAGACGATGACAGACAGAAGGAAGGAACTCGAGGGGAACAGACCTGAGTGTCTAGAAGTACTGGAGTCCGCTGTTCTCCGTATGAAGTGGGAGCGCCATTCTCTCGAAAGGCACTGAACCATCCGAGCATGGAGTGGTCCCAGCCCCCCTTAGGCACTCGATCCGCCTTATCAACTTTAGCCTATCAATTGAGAATGAGGACGAGACGAAGAGGGAGTTCGCATTACTTGGTTGCAATACACGGAATCGAACGCGACAATGATCAAACAAGTTAGAAGAGAGCAGCAAGCTGTGATGAGAGAGCTGAGCAGAGAGCGAGTTGGAGAGAAAAGACGGAGGGGGCGGGGAATGAACCCGCTTGAAAAGACCTCTCTCTCCCTCCCTCTCTCTGTCTCTACGCCATGCGAAACAACAAGTACAGATAGAACGCCGCCGGAGGTTCCAATGAGAACACCTCCAGCATGACGAATCACCTGTCATAACTCATGTGAGGCATATAAATCGATAAACGACAAAAAAAGGTAAAAGAAAAAATTCTACAAAAAAAACTCGGGAAGAGTATCTAGGTACACACGATAAAAATAACTCCACTGAGGAATTAGGCTGCTCAATAGTAAGGGAAAACTATGAAAGAACTAACCTTTTACTATCGAGAATCCGGGAAGACAATAAACAATCAGAAGAAAGCGGAGGAACTTCGAAGAACAATGAAAAAATCGATGGGAACTTGATGTCGATTCCTGAGGTGGCGTTCCTGGGGTTACCCTGAAATTCTTTGAAAAAATTTGGAAGTACGGTAGAAAAAATGAATTTCGCAGTTTTCGCATTTCATTTCTCTGAATTTTCACTGTTCCCGTCTATTACCTAATTGTAAATTTTGCAGAGTGGGTCACCTCGTCTTGATCTATCTCCGCGTCTGCAATTCGACACTAATTGAGTGAGTACAACTTCTTTATCTTTAGTACTTTTATTCGGAAAGACAAGTGATAGTTCGAGATCAATGTAACCAACGTGGAAAATTATTTGAGTTCATCAAATGCAACAATTAACAATTCATAAGTTCACATTTCTCTGAATACTATACGTATAACGTATGTTACCCTATGAAAAAACGTCCTATCACATGGGGGAAATAATCGAATAATGAACATGTTTTGAGCTCTCCTGGCACTGAATTATTAGATTAGTGTTCTACCTAGCGTACATTTCCTGATGTTACCAGTCTCTGATTGGTAGTGGAAGACGAGGAACCTAATCGGGTTCCTCGAAGGGCAGAGAACATACGCGGCTTCTCACTAGACCGCCGTCGTTCTTTATGTCTCCGTGATCCCTCGATGTTGTTATTGTTGTTGTGTGTCACTGATGCACTCCCATTCATCCGTCTGGGATCTGCTGATTGCGCTCGATCTGAAAAGTCCCATTACTCATAGATAGTAATAATCTTTTCTATAGCTGCGTTTAATTTTTGTGACATTAAAAAAATGTTATCCTACTCACCTCTTGCTCTCATCTCTGCCATATTCACATATCCTCCTCCATTCATTTCATTCCCGTGTCTCTGAGCGCTGTTCCTGGCTGTATCATAGTCAGTGTCACTACATTCAGCCTGTGCAATGGGAGCTGCTCTATCGTGTGCAGAACTCTTTCTTCTCCCTTCAGTCCATTCATTTCCTCGCATTTCTTGATTAGCCGTACTCGCTCGAGGTTGCTGAATCAATTTAATTATTTTGTCTGTATTGCAAGAGCCCTTACCAAGGAAGTGGTGATTCGATCATGCGTCAATTTACGGGTGTTGGCTCTCTTCTCTTGAATCAGCTGATACAGCTTCTCTCGGTAGTCGTCTATACTTAGTTGGATATGATCCGGTAGTGGCAATGTAACATCAGAAGAAAGGGCTGGTTCATCGATGGGGTTGTGGAATTGGATGACATAAGGATGGATGAGACACTCCTCAACGGTTAACCTCCGAGTAGGAGCGAATAGGAGAAGACTGGAATTAGTGAATTATATTCCCCTGTTTCTTCGGTGAAGTACTCACTTTTGCATGAGATGCATGGCATTGTTATCGTGAGTGCTCACTAGTTGTTCCAGAGGTTTACGTGCCCGAGATGGCATTTTATCGAGAACAGAGGCAGCATAGTGACTACCGATGCTGTCGATATCCGCTCGAGAAGGACGAACGATCGAATTCATTATTCGTTCGATCTGATTCATCAAGATATATGACCTAGCGTTGGTGGATATCTACCTGATTGATAGTGGAAGTTCCTGGGAAGAGTGCTCGTCCTAACAGCATCTCTCCAAGTATACATCCTAGACTCCACATATCAACTCCTTTCGTGTATCTCTTTGCAGCTAACAGAATCTCGGGACTGCGATACCATCGTGTCGCTACGTATTCCTAAAAAGTCTGATATTTGCAACGTAAAAATGCACGACAATTAGAGAAAAAATAAGTAATAGGTGTTGTAAATGTAAATGCCAAGCGATAACTATGATTCCAATTATAAGTAAGTTCGCTTACTGTCAATTCGGGCATATTCTGTCCCTCGGGATAGTCTTCTAACTGAAATAATCTAATGACGTTGTGAGTGGGGGGAATTGACGAACCGATGAGAGGGAACGTGCGAGTCCGAAATCGGCTAATTTGACTCGGCAATCCGCATCTAGCAAAACATTTGACGGTTTGAGGTCCCTGAATTAATGTTATTTTTTCTTCCTTTTTCAATGTGGTCAAATTACGACTCATTTTTCCCATGCTCATGTGGGCTACCGACCTGTGGAGAACATTTCCTGAATGAAGATATCGAATGGCTCGGAATAGCTGGCACATTATGTACTGCTTATGAATATCCTTGAGTATCGTGATCTTCTTGATAACATTGTGAAGATCAGCTTCCATATACTCAAATACCAAATAGATGTCTCTGAAAAGAAGGAATGTCCTTGATTTCTTCCTTCAACCTCCTCGTCTTACACCTTTCTGCCCTTTACTTTACTTCCGTTTGACGGAGAGAAGCCTTATAAGACGAGAGTGTGGATATTGATCAAGTCTCTACCAAACGGACGACTATGCATCGAATGGCTATCTCCTCTCCTATCTCTACCCTTCCCTTCATTCCTCAATCTCCATTCTCACTGGTAGTCTCCCTCCCATATTTCCCCGTATCTCTCTTTACTCATGGAGCTTGTGGATGACTGTCGTCAATAATTCAGTGACCCGTTTGACGCATCGTCTTTTTCCATGTTAGCAGGGAAGAAGAAATAGGAGAAGATGGTAAGAGAGAAATAAACGGAGGAATGAAATTTTAGACGGGCATTTAGAAGAAGGAAATTCTCACTTATTATTATCTGCTTTGATGATATTGAAGAGTTTGATGATGTTGGGATGCTTGCCGAATTGGAGAAGGAACATAACTTCTCGGAATGTTCGTTGTGAATCAGTCTGATTTCGGAAGGCATCGAAGATCTTCTTGAGTGCTACCTAGAAAGGAAGAAAGTAGAGAAGAGTTGAATGAGCAAGGATGAATCTGTGAATAGATGTCCTTTGAGAGAAATGAAGGAAAGGGATTCCGCTCCATCTAACACACAAAAGGTGCAGATGAATATATGAATGACTGCGAAGAAGATTGAATCGGCATAGATAGAGACAGGATAATAATCCTAACGGACAAAAATGAAAGTGGAAATGGTGCGGATATCTCTTACGAACCGTTTCCCTGGACCGTTTATCGACGGCCTTCCATACGATGCCGTAGGCTCCCTTTCCCAATCGTTTTGAGATATCGAATCGATCGACGATATGACCATCGACCTCTTCTGTCATGACTGAAAAGAAGAAAAGATGGAGAGAAAAGAGAGAGCTCCGTTTAAATAGAGGAATGTGAAAGGTAGAAAAGGGGAAGGGTATGAGGCATATGGATGGAGATAGAGAGAGAGAGGGATGGAGGGGACTAGGTTGGATAGAGAAGAAGAGATGAGGGAGAAACCATGGTGACCACGTAGAGAGGAGGAGAGAGGATGAAGCTGTCCAGTATGGACAGTAGAAGGGAGAGTTTGAAGAGGAGGGGGAAGGGGAGTCTCGACCACCTGGCTGGTAGTTAGACAGTCACTTGGGAGAGAAGGGGAGAGAGAAGGGGGGGGGGGGTAGGACTGCATGGATAATTGATAGTATGTTCCCCCCTTCCAGAGTGCGGGAAAGGGAAAAGAGACAGAACTGAAGGGAGAAAACGGAAGGAGAAGGACGAAGAAGTAGACAATTATGGGAGGTAGAGGGAAGGAGGAGGGAGGAGGACATGGGGAATGGAGTGGAAGAAGGAATTGAAAGGTGTGTTTGCACTATACTTGGCTATGATATGAGGAAGAGACTGAGGAGGGGCTTCCTGTGTGTCGACTGCCTTGTTGAGGTGTTGAGTGACAAAGAGGGGAAGTTCAATGGTGTAGTGTGGGAACGAGAAAGAGTGGGGGTGACATGGGAGAAGAGAGAGAGAAGAAGAAGATGGAAATGTGATCGATGTGACTCTTCTGTTTGATCAAACTCGAGTAAGCATAATAGAAGAGATGCATTTGTGCGTCACAAACTAATTATGACGCAGCTCTTTTTACTATTGCGAATTGAGACAAAATGTAATTGTGCCATCCGAATGCTACCGTAATCCGGCTGGTAGCAGCAGGTTATCCAATGGCAACATGAAGGGAATGGTTAATAAGCCTCATTTTTAGTACAATTCCGTCTCAGCTCATTCACAATGCTCTTTATGGGTTGTCGCTAAAATGAATCGGAGCTTTCACTCTGACTCAATCCGCAATCTGACCCAACAATAATCCATTCCGCCAGTCGCCGTGTTTTCCTATCTTGAACACCACAAACCTAGGGACATTCACGTAAAATTTCAAACTCTATTAAAAATTCCTATTTTTCGGTTGTGGGGCTATCGGACATGCAGAATCACGATAGCACTTCCAGAATTTTAGAACAATTTTATTTAAGCGAGATGCAGGCACCCATTCTTAGCCCCGCCCACCGTGGTGTAGTGCCAGCGAGTGTATGGTTAGCTGTGTCACTTTATTTTAACATGTCAGATGCGAATATTTTCAAATGAGTTTCCTTCTTTTATTTTTTGCTCTAATAGATAGAGCAATTTCACTTGAGCAATTATTGATACATATAGAAGCATTTTTCAGTTCACAGCGTACGTACTTATCACTTTTAGAATTCTGGTATACTGTAGCCGTACCTGATTAAGTAGTTATGTAGCTGAAGTTGAGAATTACATATTGCAATGTTTTCTGCAGTGTGTAATTAGCATGGCAGTTGCACGAAATATAAACAAAAACAGTCGTAGTTCGCAATCAACAACACAGGAACCTTGATTTCAAGGAATGTTTGACGCTGTTTTTTATAAGGTTTGCGACCACAGATTTCTTTCAATTTTAGCATAGTGCACGTTAATACTCTCAAAAACAAAAACATAATCAAACTGCGAAGGCGCATCTATTATTTGATCAGATATTAAATAAAAACGTTTTTTCCAAAAATCTGAAGGCAAAATTTAACATGTTTGCGACCACAGATATTTTTCGTTATTTTTTAAATGATATATTATCATTGAAGCTCCTTGGAAAACTGAAAATTAGAGAGGCGCATCCTTATATAGTCGTATAATCACAAATAAACAATTTTACTGAGGAGATTTGAATTCCCGGGCAGTTCGACGTTCATTTCCTGGCACATTCCTCTCCCCGGCTCTCAAATCTTATTTTCCGGTTTGCATGTCCCTACCACAAACCCGACGTTGTGCAATTCAAGTTGAACATAAAACTACTTAATACTATTATATTTGTATTGTTTTTCATCAAATAATTGTTGTCATTTGAGGAATGACGGCCGACGAGTCTTCCTCTATGGAGACTACCACTACGAATGATGAATCGAAGAATAGGGAACAGAATGGAACTGTATGTTGATTTAAGAACTCCTTTCACTCATGCATTGTGATTGTTTTTCTCTTTCTGTTTATATTATCTTACTCTTTCAGATTGAGGAGGAGGATTCTCTAAAGACTTCTCTCCAATCATTGGCCGTCTCCCTCTCGGGTCCATCGACGAAGGAACAAGTGCACGCATCTAATGCTGTGCAGAGAGCTATCAAGAAAGCTACTGGTAACAATCTGTTTCATTTCTCTTTCCCTTTCATTGTCTTCATAGTTTTCTGAAGGAATATGATTCCATTTTCTTACGTATAATCTAATCTTTTTCCTTTGCAGATTTACCAGAAGGAGTGTTCAAGGGAATCTCCCGTCTGGTCGTCTCATCAATCACAATTCGATCCCTTCAACGGGATTCTCTCAAGTCTCTTCACCTTCTTCTTTCTTCTCTCGATTCATCTAATCACGATGCTCTTCTCAAGAATTTCTCCGAGTCAATCGCTGTACTCAAACTCCATCCTGCACCATCGTACGGTCTCATTCCTATCCATCAATTGAATTTCTGATTCGAAATGTTGCATAGTATAGAGACCAGGAATGAAATATGGAAACATTACAAAAAGTTTCTTTCCAACCCCCTTTCCCTATCGAAATCTTAATATTCCGAGAAATGATTCCTTTTATCTACTGTAATACATGGGCCTACACACATATTATGATATTTTCCAACGCAAACTTTCTAGGACATTTTTTTTTTCTACTTGCGTAACAATGATCTTCATTTCAGTGTGAGTATCGCAAAGGGACCAATCCATCTCGCATGTCTCTTCGTTGATCTTCTTCATTCTACCGTAACCGACGCATCTCTTCTCAAGAGTATCACTATCGCACTCTCCAATCTCGGGTGAGTTCTTCTCTCCATATGGGATGATTTAATCCAATTCCCTTCAGTTACTATCTCCTCTTATCCACACCTCCTCGCACCTTCACTAGGAAGCTCGCCAACTTTGTGGAGGTGAGACTATTTGATTGATAATGTTTGATCATAAAGTGTTCCTGTTGAGAAGATGGGATCAGATGCTATAGTGTCAGTGATCTCTTCAATGGGAGATTCATCAATAGAATCATCATTGGGAGGAGCTGCCCTTCTCTCTCTTGTATCTTACACTCCTCTTTGTCCCGATTTATTCCTCAATCTATTCGGAAAGGGAGTTCTCATGGCTAAGCAACTTCCTCCATTCCATCTCATCGTCAGTTTATCAATGGCTAATCTTCCCTCTAATTGGATATTGCAGACTGCGAGTAGTTCGTATCTCAAGCATATTACTCTGGCCAAATTCAACGAGATCGTCCTTCCTCAAGTGAAGAAGGCCCTTCTCAGAAGTCCTGAGGTTGCGGTATACGGTAAGTGAGATTGAAAATGATGTTTGATCTCAAATGGTTCATTACAGGAACGAGTATTCTCCTGTCGAGTGTATCGTTCTGCACTGATTCCCTTCTCGGAGATCTACTCAAACCTCTTCTCGGTTAGTATTTTCTTTTTGTTTTATCGATACTGAATGTGTTGATTACAGCTCTGACTACATCGACATCAGACGAAGTGAGAGTGGAATCACTGAAGGCATTGAAGGGATTGGGAGTGCACACGACTGAGAAGGGATTGACTACTCTATTCAATGGATTACTCGCACAGATTACTGGTCAGTCAAAATATAATAATTATTTAAACTCTTCGGCTGGGAGATGAGAAACATGATGAACTTGTAGGGTGCAAGTCTCCCGAACAGAAGGCAGCCCTTCTTGAGACTGTAGAGGGAATCGAATCAAAGGAAGGAGTGAAAGAAGAAGAAATGGACAAAGTTATCGTCGATACTATCACTTCACTATTCAAGTCTACAGGAGAGAGTACGTTGCCCTTCCCCCTCTCCCTCTTCTCCTCTCCCCCTCTAATCTCTCTCCCTTCAGCGAATGAGATGGTCCTTCGTGCTCAATGGAATACGATTGCGAGACTTGCGATGAGAGTGAAGGATAAGAAGAAAATCTCTTTCCTATTCTCTGTGAGTCCTCTCCCTTCCTCCTTCCCCTCTAACCTCTTGTCTTCCCTTCTCAGGATTGGTCTAAACTGAGTGGTCCCTCTCGTTCATCGGCCCTTCGATGTGCTGCATTGATTGTAGTTGGGAATGGAGGAGGAGATATTCCATCTGGAACAGAGAAGATTGTGACAGGAGGAGTTGAGAAGAGTGGAAAGGAACCATTGGAGGCTATCCCTCTCACTCTCATTCTACTTCATCTCCTTTCCCCTTCCTCTCCTGAATATGCTAAAGCAGTGAAAGCAGTGAATGGAAGTGACGTCATCTTCAAGGAGAAACATCTACAGACGATGAGGAATGAAGATGTCATTGTGATGAACCATCTTGCTGAGAAGATGATTGGAGAGTCGAATGTGAGTACGGTAGATGGATCATATTGATTGACTCTTTCCCTTTGAGGAGTCTCCGTCTTCTCTCCTTCTTCGTTCTCTCATCATTTCTTCAACGTGGAAATGTCATTCAGTTCGATCGATTGCTCATTCAACAATTAAGAATCTGAGTGAGAAGAGACCTGATTCATTCCCTGCTGCATTCGCTAAGGAATTATTCGAGACGGTTGAGAATGGATGGATGGATCAGGTAAGGGAAAGGGATGAGAGAGAGAGAGAGAGAGAGTCTTCAATGATATCACTTGAGATGGTTCGTAAGACTCGATCATCGGATGATGCTCTTGTCTCTGGTTCACTTCTCATCACTCTTTCTTCTCTTATTCTCACTCCTCATTCCCATTACGAATCTCTCGCTATTCCTGCTCTTCTCCTTTCTTCTCTTCCCAGAATCGGTATTGTATTAAGAATCATCTATCAAATCAATGAGTATCCATTTCAGCTGAGGAAGATGGTTCAGTCTGGTTGAGATGGTTCCATCAATTGGATAAGATGAAGGAAGCGAAGGAATGGATTTCCTCTGAGACTACCGTATCCTCCCTTCTCACTACCGTATTCGGATGTGCTGATCGATCAGTGAGAGACGATGCAGTGGCTATGCTCGTGTCTGTGGGAAGTGAAGAGATAAAGAAGGTACGGTAGAAGGGAAGGGACTATCGAGGACTGATTTGATTGATTCAGGCATTGTGGACGCATGTGGAGAAGGCGATTGAAGTGATCGACCATGAGGATTACATCGATATCCCGGAGAGAAGTGTATGTTAATATCATATCTATTAATCAATTATGATTGTTAAATGAAATAACTTTGGTCTGTTGAGGTGCAAGTGTGGAGATGTCCCGAGGGAACTCTCTTCAATAAGGATGTACTCGATTTCGATGAAACTGCTGGAGTGAAGAATGCAAAGAGAGAAAATAAGGTGAGTGGGAGAGGGGAAGGAAGAGGGGGGGGGGTGAGAATAGAGATTGATTGCTCAATTCAGGCGTATTCGTACAAGGATCAGATGGCTGAACTGCAATTGATGAAGGAATTGGCAGAGAAGAGAAGGAAAGAGGGAAAGATGACACCCAAACAGAAGGAAATGATGGATAAGGAATTGGCTAAGGAGAAGGTAGGGATGGAGAGAGAATGACTCTCACTTACTGTCTCCCTTTTCAGGCGATCCGTGATGAGTTAGAAGTGTTGTATTCATCATGTGAGAGTGCACTGTCTAAATTGAATGGAATGGTACGTGCTGATGGAGGAGGAGCACTACAGAGACCGGATCTACTTGTGAAGAGAACTATTCCTCTATTAAGAGTCAGTTGATTGATTGGGAGGGAAAAGAAGGAAGGGGATTGATTTCAGTCTCATTTGGTCTCTCGTGAAGCAGCTTCCACCTTCATTGCATTCGTCCATACTGCATTCAATGACCCCGACGATGCACTTCGTATGTATCCCCTCTGATCTACCTGTATTCATTGATTGATTCAGATGAATTGGTTGGTCACGTGTCTCTTCGTAATCTTGGTTCTCGTTGGTTGGATGAGAGATGGAGTGAGGAATCGAGTAACAGTCAACTCAAGAGACTTCTTTCTCTTCTTATCGAGAGAGTATTCGTTGTTGAGACTGGAGAGGACACTGAAGAGGTATCATTTTTTTCATTAGTTTTGGCATTGATTGATTGGGATTTTTTAAATGAAAGTTGGTCCATGCTGATTCGTAACTCCCCTCTTTCCCCTTCAGGAAGCAGCTCTCCTCTACGAGGATTCCCTCGGTGCACCTCAATTGAGTGTAATCCATCCTCTCTTCTCGTGCATTCTCAAGAATGATCGATTCACTGAGGCATCCCAGCAGCAGGTGAGAAGAAGAAGAAGAGATTGATGGAAAGAAGTGATTGATTCCAGGTACTCGAAGTGCTCAAGAATGCCCTCAACAGGAGACTCGTCAATGTAAGTCCCTTCTTTTTTTGTATTTGAAACATTTGATTATGAATTGGGTTGTCTTCAGGACGATGGAGTTCTCTCTCTTCCTCTGGTCGAGATGGCATCTCTCCTAATGGACTTTGCTTCTTCCGTCCAGACTCCTTCTACTTCAATCGAATCATTCGCTGTCTGCCAGAAGTTCGTCTCTCTCGTCAATGATACTGGAAAGGTCAGAGATTTTTGTGGAAGCAAACTCGTGATTTATCAATGTTTCATTTCTACAGGTGACTCCATCAGTGTGCGAGATGGTTGAGTATCTGCTAGACTTGTTGACTAACGACAAGCCAGAAATCAGGGAGGCCTCTCTCAAGGTATACTGTACGCCTACCTTATCAATAACTGATTCCATTCTTTCAGTGTCTATCAGCCTCTCAATTGTTATCTCGTGTAGCAGTAATGGCATCGAATGCAGCTGAGATGAATACTCTCATTAGAAGGAGAATTCATGTTGCACGGTGAGAGAGGGAAGGGAAGAGTAATCATTATTCCCTTCAGATTCGATCTAATCGATGCAGTCTCATCTCTGGCTAACAATCTGTGGTTTGCCTCCCTCTTCTCCATAAAGAACGATCTATTCCAATCACTCATTGGTATGAATTCCATCACTTGTGATTACTAAGACCGCACCTTGTAGATGACATCATCTCTCCTCATCCGATCGTCAGAGGATCGGCAGTGAATGCATTCTATCAATATCTGAATGAACTCCCGGAGGAATTGCATGCCGCCATTCGAAAGTGTGCCGAGGTGAGAGAGTGAAGGAGAAGAGGGAGGAATAACTTAATAATCTGCAGGTGTACACGGAATTGCGTGAGTTGACAGGAGTAGAATTGGATCAAGTGGGAAGAGTGAAGAAGGAAGCAGTGGATAGATGGGAACAGCGAGTTGCCATTGCACAGACAGCTTATCTTATGGCTGATATTACTCCTCTTGTTGAAGCAATGTCACTCATCAATATTGTGAGTGAAGAGGAGGAGTACGGTAGTGGCCAATCGATTGATTATAGGTGGTTCCGAATGGATTGGATGATAGGAATGAAGAGTGCAGAGATACGATGGTTGGAGTGGGAGTGAGAGTTATCTCTGCCCATGGAAAGAATCTATTGAATGAACTACTTCCCATTCTTGAAGAGAGAATTACCAAGTTGCCTGATGGACAGGTACTGTGAAGAGAGAGAAGAGAGGGAAGAGGGATTGATTACAGGTGTACGACAATCAGAGACAGGGATTGGTCATTCTATTGGGAACACTCGCAAGATATATCGACAATGAAGACAAAGTTAGATCCATCTCCCAGAGACTCGTTGAAGCACTCAAGACTCCATCTCAGAAGGTATCGAGAAGGGGAGAGAAGAGAGGAAGGAGGGGAGTTGATTGCAGGTGCAAGAAGCAGTATCCACTTGTCTCGCTCCTCTCGTACCATTCCTTCCCAATTCATATGAACTACTCGAATTGATGCAGAAGGTGAGAAGAGAGAGAGAGAAGGGGGAATGACCATCCATCGTCCATCGTTTCAGTTGGTATTCGAAGGAGCGACGTATGGAGAGAGAAGAGGAGCTGCCTATGGAATGGCCGGATTAGTCAAGGGATTGGGAATTCCTTCTGTCAGAGAGAATGACTTCATTAAACATGTACAAGAGGCACTCACTGATAAGACTCCCCAGAAGAAGTGAGTGATGAGGGGAAGGAGAAGGAATGGAAAGAGAGGGAATGCTTGCAGACAAGGAGCTCTTCTCTCACTCGAAATGCTCTCTTCCAAAGTGGGAAAACTATTCGAACCGTATCTCATCAAGGTAAGAAGGGACGGGATGAGTAAGGGGATGAATATCCATTTAAGTTGTTGCCTGGTCTCCTTCTCTGTTTCGGTGATTCGGAGGAATCAGTGAGGAAGGCAGCACAGGAAGCAGCGAGAGCTGCAATGAGAAGTCTCACCCCTCATGGAGTCAAGTGTATTATGCCAAAGGTGAGCGATAGATCGATGATACAATGAATTAGGAAATGTGTGGGTATCTACAGATGCGAATGATTATCATTCCTCTCCTTTGCAGGTGTTGGAGGCGCTAGACAACGATAGTTGGCGTACGAAGTGTGCAGGAGTTGATCTACTCGGAGCAATGGCATTCTGTGCACCCAAACAACTATCTTCCTGTCTACCCAAGATCGTCCCCAAGCTCATCGAGATCCTCGCTGACTCTCACTCAAAGGTACTGTATTGGAGATTACTGTAGGTCTAATGTTCTATCGATTGGAGGTCCGAATGGCTGGTAATTCAGCCCTGAAGAGGATCGCATCGGTTATTCAGAATCCTGAGATTCTCGGAGTATCCAATCAGATCATGGAGGTAAGAAAAGGAAGAGAGATGGAAAGAAGGTAATGGTTGTGATTGAGGGTCTGATAGATCCGGCAACGAAGACTTCATTCTCTCTCAATACTATCGTAAATACGAAGGTGAGTCAAGAGAGTCTCTTCCCCTCCATCATCATTCTTCTTCTCTTCAGTTCATTCACTACATAGACGCAGCTTCACTCGCTCTCATTATGCCCATTGTTCGTCGTGCATTCGAGGATAGAAATTCAGAGACGAGAAGACTCGCCGCTCAGATCATTTCCAATATATATAAGCTGTCGGAGGATAAGGTCTGTTCATTCCTCTCTCTATCCTCTATCCATTACTCTTCTCTCAGGACATGGAACCGTACTTGGGTGATCTCGTGCCGGGTCTTCAGAAGGCCCTTATGGATCCAGTGCCAGAGATCAGAACAGTGGCAGCCAAGGCATTGGGAGCTGTTGTATCGAGAAGCAAGGGAGATACAAGCAAGAGACTACACACTACAATCATTCCCTGGCTCAAGGATAAACTCGTGAGTGGAAGGAGGAGAGGTAGAGGGGATGGTCACTAATGGGATTCCCTCGTTGTAGATCTCTGAGACCTCCACAGTTGATCGATCGGGAGCAGCTCAAGGTCTATCGGAAGTATTGGCTGGAGTGGGACAGGATCAATTGGATTATGTCATGCCTGAGATCATCGAGGCTACTGAGAGCACTGCGGTTAGTCAAGAGTATCGAATGGAAAAGGAAGAAGTAATCCCATTGTAGGTATCGGCAGAGACTCGTGATGGTTACATTCTCATGTACATATATCTCCCGATGGTATTCGGAGATCGATTCATTCCCTATCTTCCTCAAGTCGTCCCAAGCATCCTCAAAGCACTCGCTGATGAAAATGAGTACGTTCATTCAGACTTTATTTCCATCTAAGGAATTGGGGATGATCTCTTAGTTCTTTGCTGTGTTTTCTTTTCGTTTGGGATTAAAAATAATGCGATGATTGCTTAGGTACGTGCGTGCGTCTGCCCTCAAGGCAGGTCAACGTCTCATCAATCAGTTCGTGTCCCATGCAAGGAAGATGCTTCTACCACAGCTACAGGTGACCCCTCCCCCTTTCGCATCTCTTTTCTCAATCGATAATCTCCCTCTTCTCTTCCACAGGATGCTCTTATCGATGAGAACTGGCGTATCCGTCATGCTGGAGTCACTCTGGTCGGAGATTTCCTATTCAATATCTCTGGTTAGTTGAATGGATGATTGAATGAATAGCCCTTCCTTCTTTCAGGTATATCTGGCAAGTCGACTTCTAACACGGGAGAGAATGAGGATGAGACGATGGGAATGGAACAAGTAGGAAAGACTCTCGTGAGAGCACTCGGACAAAAGTGTAGAGATGATGTACTTGCTGCACTTTATCTGTTGAGGTAGAGTATTACGGAAGGAATGAATTGAATGGAATAATTGTCAGATCGGACGTTGCTCTGATGGTGCGACAGGGATCATCTCATATCTGGAAGATGATTGTGTCCAATACTCCCAGAACACTCAAGGAGATTATGAAGACTCTTTTCGAGAAGGTCAGAGATATCACTGATTTACCTTGTTGAGATGTTTATCTGAAAGACTCGTTGTGTTTTTTTTAAATATTATTTTTATCAACCACATTTGAATGCATTAAATTGTAGGTGCTTGAGTCACTAGCCTCTTCATGTGAGGAGAGACAACAGACGGGAGCGAAGTGTCTAGGAGAACTCGTGAGGAAAATGGGAGAGAAGATCATTCTTGAGGTACATGCATCATCTCAAACACTTTTTTCAGTTTCTATAAAGAATGAATTTAATGAATTTCTGCTCGTAGGTGCTGCCAGTGTTGGAGGAGTATCAGGAATCGGATGACGTTGAGAAGAGATTGGGAGTGGCTGTGGCCCTCCATGAGATTATCGCCAATATGAGCAAGGTGAGTGATGGGAAACGAAGGGTTGATGAAAACTTCTGGTTCGAAGGTGATGATTGTGTTAACTCTTCTCCCTTTTCAGGACAATCTGGCGCACTATCTCACTCAGATCGTTGTTCCTATCAAGACTGCTCTGTGTGATGAGGATGAGGAAGTGAGAGACAGCGCTGCAGAGACATTCCATGTATTCTACAATGTGAGTCCTCCCTCTTCCCTTCCAGTGGTGAGCGCTCCAATCTAACTTGCGGGGGTACACGCGAAATCGTGTACCCCCGCACGCGCCTCTCCCTACTCTTTCTAACCCGGTGGCTCTAGCACACACCCTCTCGATAACAAGGCTGTACCCCCGCTGCGGGGGTTCACACCAAAGTTAGTGGGGTCGCTCACCACTGTTCCCTTCTCTCTCAATGACTGATCCCTTCTCCCTTCTCAGAATGTTGGAGTGGAAGCATACGATGAAGTGGTTGCTCCTCTCCTCGAGAAATTGACCAACGAGAGGGATAATGTACTCGAGGGATTGGCCGCTGTCATGAGAGGAAATAGCAGGTGAGGAGGGATTACTGTAGAATATATTGGTCAACGAGGGAAGGGAGCATACGGTATTCATTGCAGGACGATGCTCCCGTACGTCCTGCCCAAGCTGACGAAGAAGCCAGTGAAAGTGAGTGATGGTTGATCATTGTTCAATCGATAATCTCTTCCCCCTTGAGTCGCTTGCCCTATGTACTCTGGCCGCAGCATCGGGTGATTCCCTCGGTCGTCAACTCAGTCGAATACTCGATGCATTGTTGAATGCTGCTGAGAAGAATGATCAATATGAAACGGTTAGTTGATTTGATATTGATTGAGTTGGGATAGAGTCGATTATGGGAGGGAATATTGATTGAATGTCTCTTGTAGATGATCGATCCGTGCGAGGAAGTAATTCTCTCTGTGACGGATGAAGAAGGAATAGAGATCACCCTCGATTATCTATTCGAGAAGGCAAGAGGAGGAAATGTACCAGCTGCCGGTCAGTGAATGATCCTCTTCTATCAGAGTAATCATCTTCTTTAGTTCTCCTTCACACTTTCATCGAGAAGACGACGGCGAATTTGGAGGAGTTCACGGATCAGATCATTAGTGGATGCATCCATCTGTTAGTTTCTCCTCCCCCCCCCTCTCCCTCCTCTCAGACTCCCTTCCTCCTTGCAGATACACGACGACTAACGATCAGATAGCCGATCACGTCATTCTCGGTCTCACTGCATTCTCAAAGAAGATGGATCCTAATCAACATATGGAAGTGATCCCATTGGCAAGAAAGGTGAGAAGAGAAGGAAGAGAGGGGGAAGGAAGAGAAGGGTTCATTCAGGTGGTGGGCAATCTGGCCCTCAATTCGAGAGGACATCAGATACTCGGATTCACCCATCCCAAGTCTCTCAATGCACTCGTCACTTTCTTCAGAGAAGGAGTCCTCCAGGGTACGCTAGGAAGAAGGGGAAGAGGGATTGAGAACTGGCTTTCAATTGATTGATTGTAGGTTCTGTTGACATGAAGGCAGCATCAGCAGAGGCATTGGGTCAATTGGTGTCTCTCTCTACTCCTGAGGCAGTGAAGGCCCATGTAGTGAATATGACTGGTCCACTCATTCGAGTACTCGGAGATCGATTCCCTCCCAATGTCAAGAGTGCCATCCTATCTTGTCTATCCCAACTACTCGATAAGGTATCAGTGATATCCATTTGATGATCTCCTAATCTCCTTCTCTCATTAGGTGGCAGTGATGCTCCGTCCCTTCCTTCCTCAACTCCAATCCACATTCCTCAAGTCTCTCCAAGATGGAGCATCCAGACCAGTCCGACTCGCATCTGCTGGTCAGTTATCGATTCACTCCAATACAGTAATTTCATACCGTGCTCCCTCAGGTGCACTCTCTCGATTGGTTCGTCTCTCTCCTAAACCAGAGCCGATTGTGACTGAGATGATTAAGACAATCGCTGCCAGTCCCGATAAACAATTGCTGTGAGTTGAAAGGAAGGAAGGGATAGAAGGGAGAATGATTGAATTGTAGTGAGACAACACTGGTGGCAGCGAGACAAGTCATCCAGAACTCGAATGTCAATTCAATCTCAGAAGGAGTACTCAATGATGGATTCAAGGTGAGAAGAGGAAAGGGAAGGATCTAGAGGGGGGTTATTGATTGTAGGCGACTCTGATGTGCATCAATGGAGATTCTCAATCTGAATTGGACGAATCGATCACTGGAGGAGCAGGGTCAATGGCAGGACAAATTGCATTGAGAATGGGAGAAGAAAAGATTAAGAGTGTACTCGATGGTCAGTTGATATCTCCTCTTCAAGGCTCTTCACCTTCTTCTCCCTTATAGATCTCTCATCGTCCTCATCTCCTCTTCGTAAACGAGTATGGGCTGGGTATGGAGTGTATGAGATGTGTCGTACCTCGATCTCTTCTCTTTCTCCTCTCGATTCACTCCTTCGTTCTTCTCTCTCAACTTCTCTCTCTGCCGATGCTCCCGTTGCTGCAAGTGCAGTCAGAGCTGCCTGCTATCTACTCATCAGGTGAGGAAGAGAGACTGATCATCCCCCACTCAATGAATCCATTCCAGTGAGGGATCCTCTCCTGATTCGACTCTTCTTTCCTCTGTGGGAAGAGCAATCAATCATGCGTCTCTCGATGTGAGGAAAGTTGTGGGAGTGGGACTCGCCCATGTATTCGCCAAGTTGGATCAACCATTTGAGAATAAGCTATTGAAGGTATGGTACAGATTACGGTAGATGGATTAATGAGTTATCGATTATAGGTAGTGATTCCCCATCTTGTGAACGGAACGAAGGAATCAAATTCGGGTGTTCGATGTGCATCTGAATTGGCTCTTGTGTATGGTCTATTCGTACAGAAGGGAGAAACAGTCTTCAATGAATATCTCGAATCAACAGAAGGAGCAGCAAAGACTGTTCTTGCTCAAGTTCTTCCCACTCTCGCACGAGTCGTTAGAAATGGAGATGTTGCCATTGAGGCACTCGATAATATTCTCACTGCTCACTAAGTTAGTATTCATTCATTGTTAATTCTTTCTCCTGTCATTCGTATTGTTTCAGTAATTATGTTTTTCGTTGCTAATCTTAGTTATTTCTGGTTCGGTTTTTACGGAATCTAAATCTATTGTTCTTCGTAAATCTATTATAGGTATTTCGCGTTTTGCTCGTTTCTGCAAGTTTTCTCAGTAATTTGTTTTGTAACAGAGTAGGATAGAGTCTATTGAGTTATTTATCCCCGTTTTCTTAGGTCTGTTGATAATTGTCCCTTCCGGTATCAACTCATCTGTTTCTCATTTATTGTTATCGTTGATTTGAATGGGTTGATGAAGTTTCCCCAATGAATCGTTCTTCTTTCACAATGGTACAGATAAGGTCGAATTGCACCTCGAAGAGTATCCAGACACATATTCTACAAAAAGGTTGGACATCAGCTTATTGGAAATTATGAATCGTCCTAGTTGCTCTCTGAATGTCTCTCCGTGCGATAGTTGGACTAGAAGTGCACGTTCAACTGTCAACAGCCTCTAAACTCTTCTCTCGTTCTCCCTCTCTCACTCTTCCTCCGAATGAAGCTGTCTCTCCTCTTGATGCAGCCCATCCTGGAGTACTCCCTCTTCTATCCAAGAAGGCTGTACAGGTAGATCTCTCCATGGTTACTGTATCTCACTCTACCGTACTCAGATATCCCTGAAGAGTGCTCTTCTTCTCAATTGCACGGTGAATAGAGCGAGTACATTTGACAGAAAACACTACTTCTATGCTGATATGCCTGCTGGATATCAGGTTGGTGGGAATATGTTAAAAATGATGATGTAGTTATCGATTCTCCTTAGATCACTCAACAAGCGAATCCAATAGCGAAGAATGGTCGATTTGAATTTTATCTCGTGAATGAAAAGTCGGATGAGCGAAGAAATGTGAGTGGAAGTGAGAATGAATAGAGAGGAGATTGAAGTGTGCAGGTGGATGTATTACAAATACAATTGGAACAAGACAGTGGGAAGAGTATCCATGAAGAGAAAGAAAGTCTTATCGATCTGAATAGGAGTGGTACGATGGTAGGATATGGGGACAAAGATCAAAGATCAATTGCAGGCTGTGCCCTAGTTGAGATAGTGACTGCACCTCAATTGACAAGTGGAAAGGAAGCAGCTTCTTTTATGAGACAATTGAGATTACTCTTTATCCATCATGGAATCACTTATGGACAAATGCACAGTTCGTTCTTTTCTAGTTATTCCAGCTGATTTCATCTGTCTTTGCTATTCACGTATCCTAATTGAGTGTATTCAGAGGGACAAATGAGAGTTGATGCGAATGTTTCACTCGCAGGAGAAAATTGGAATGGAGAAAGGACGGAGATTAAGAATATGAACAGGTACGGTGGATTTCATCGATTGAATTGGTCAAGGATTGATTATCTACAGTATCGCCCATGTCGAGAGTGCAATCGAATATGAGATTGAACGACAAAGAAAAATAGTGAAGAATGGAGGAGAAATAATGTTCGAAACGAGAACGGTTGATGAACAAGGGTGAGAAAGGAAATGAAAAGGGGAGGAAAGGGGAGAGATCATTCTAGAAGGACTGTTTGTATGAGAGAAAAGGAGAAGATGGACTATCGATTCATGCACGAACCGAATATTCCCACACTTAGAGTAAGTTTTGTCGAAAGTGATGGGAAGCATCACCGAATTTTAGATCAACGATAGTTTGATGGAAGAATCGAAGAGATCTATGGAATGCACTCCTCTTCATGAAAGACTCATCAACCACTGTGGTCAGTTTACGTTTTGAATTCATCAATCGATAATGGATCATTACTGTATTCCATTCAGGATTCGCAGCTCATTCAGCAGTTCATTTGAGTGAGGATGCATCTCTTTCTCAATTCATCTCAATGTGTTGGGAGGAGGGAGAAGGAAGCGCATCTCTCCCTTCCATTGGAGGAAATCTATTCATGGAATGGTTAGCTGAAGTTAAGAAGATCTGTCAGAGAAGGAATATCAATTATCCACCATCGAGGTACTGTAGATTACGGTAGATTAGTTATGGGTATTGATTGAAGGGCGGGATTCCATCTTGGTTTTCTGTCATTGATTCGATTGGTTCGAGATGGAGAGATCACTCGATTGACAGCTATGGATACACTGAGAGAAGTGATTGAAGGAGAAGAAATTAATGTTGAGAAGGTAAGGAAAGGGATGGGAGGAGGGAGATGAGAGAGATTGCAGTATCTGAATGAGAAACAATTATGGAGGATAAGAGATGAAGAGGAAATAGATAGAGAAGTACAAGCTATGATGGAAGTTATGAATGATAGTGAAAGGTACGGTAGATAGAGGAATACAGTATGAAGAGTATTGATTATTGCAGGAAGAAAGCGAAGGAAGGTCATAAGAAGACGAAACAGAAGATGAGGAATGAATTGATTACGAGATCGAGGAAAAGAATCGAAGTTTATGATGCCATGAAGAGTATCGAAAGGATACTGTAGATTGATTACTGTAGATTGTAGATATTGATTTATTGATGAAGTTGTTCATTCTAATTCATTCGTTTTCTCACACTTGATCTGGAACAAATTGCTTCATGGTCCATCTCGAGAAGTTGTTGTGAATAGGAAGGGAGAATCTCTCTCTCTTTCGATTCATGAGTAGATGAGAGTGGATGATGTCCTCCCTTCCTCTACCTCACTGGAGTCATTCCCCTCCTTCTCTCTCCTTGTTGGTCTTCTTTGGCTTCTTCTTCATCGCTACCACTCTCCTTCTCTATCGAGAGACGAGGAGAGGGGGAAAGCAGCCTTCCTTCTCCCTTCCCTCCTTGCACCCCCCCCCTCTCGTCCCTTCTCCTCTCTTCTACTCCATTCACCCTCTTCCCCCCTCTATCGTGTCTTCTCCTGTACCATTCCCTCTATTCAGTATGTCTCAATCTCGAAAGAAGGTTGAATCATCCTCTTCCTCTGATCTTCTTCCCATTCCATGTGCACTCTGTACAAATGGTAAGTGGTAAGCACATATTTTATCGTGGGCAACAAGCTGACATTGTCTCTCTCTTCTACTGGATACTCACTCTTTTCTCTATCCATGAAAAGAGGATTCCATTCTCGAGAGAAGGAAAGTGAAGGGAAGGTGATGTCTCCAAGTCGTCGAGAGAAATGAAGGGATGAAAGGGAGATAAGAGTTGATAGTCTCCCTTCCTACTTCCCTTTCTCCCGTCTAGAAAAGAGACTAAGCCATTCCATTGTAGATCCGACTTCTCTTCCTTCTCCTCCTTCATTAGACAAATGCACGAAAGGAAGACTACGGGAACATCTAATACAGGTCATACCGTACTCCTCACTACAGTAATTCATCGAGAGGAGGGAATTCATCTCTCTTCCCATTGCAGTTCCATTCGACACTCGTAGCGACAGCCTTCCTCCATCCAAATCCATCCAATAACATCCATATGTGGTTGATGACTTGTGCTGACTATGACACATCACAATTGGTACGGTAGATGGATGAAATACGGTAGGATAGAAGGAAAGAATCAATTAGAGTAATGAAGAAGTGTGACGATAGACGTACGTAGAGCATCAAGCAGTTCTTTCATCTCCTCCCTCTCCTTCTCTCTTTTCATCTCTCTATCTCCTCTCCCTCCCTCTCTTCTCTTCATCTCTTCAGTAGACGCTCCACTATTGTGCAGGTGTTCTACTTCATTCCATCTCTCTTTCCTCCTTCCTTCTTCTCTTCCTTCTACCATATTGATTCCCCCCCCTTCCATTCCTCGTCCATCTGTAGAAGACGAGGCACACACTGCATTCGAGAGGAGAAGGGGGGTATGGAGAGGGAGTGTATCCCCCCTTCCCCTTTCCCTCCTCTCATCCTCACTCCTTCCCATTGAGTACACCTAATCAGGGGAAAGAGAAGGGGAAGAAGTCTTATCACGAGACGAAATGAAAGGGCCAATTCAACTTATTGAAGGACGATTTGAATGAAGGAAATGAGAACATTCAACAAGTACTTACTGCTCTACTCGCTACGGGGATGGAGAATGATCAAGTGAGGATTACGGTAGAGTACGGTAGAGAGAAGGGAGAGCAGGGAAGGGATTGAGTACATGAGAAGTTGGAGAGGTGATGACAGTCTGTTATTGAGATGAGCGAAGTGAGGGAGGAAGAAGAAATGAGAGGAATGAAGAGAAAAGGAGATGATGAATATGATAAAGAGATTGAATTGAAGATGATAAAGAAAGAAGAAGAAGATGAAGTTGAAGATGAACCAGAGGTAAGAAAAGGGATATAATGGATGGGGATACAGTATCTATCTAGCCCCCATTTGATCTTGATGCTCTATTGGCTAAATATCGATTGATGCATGGAATGATGGGAGATGATGAAGAGAAAGTAAAGAAAGAAGAAATTGTCAAAGATGATAAAACTTGTCATATGTGTTGGGAGGAAAGCAGGTTATCTCTTTCTTACTCAGTTGATCTTTGATCTCTATTCTCCTTATCAGATATCCTGGTCGTCACATTGCTCAGAAACATCTTCATAAACCTTTGTATGAGTGTCCAATCTGTGAGGAATTCGGTAGCTACGAAGCGTGTACGGTAGTGAAACATATGGGCAAGGTGAGAAATGGAGGATGAGAGATGGAAGGAGAAAGGAATAAATTGCAGGTTCATCCTGAGAGTGATGCACAGCCTGTGTCCAATCTAGAGAAATACAAAGAAGAAATACTCAATCTACAGTTGAAATGCTTCCCTAATAGGTAAGAATAGCCGAGTATTCTCATTAGGATATCACTTGCAGACCGATGAAACTAGTGAAGACAACAGAGAATCCTCGACGAAGGGAGAGACATGTGTGTAGGGTGTGCAAGAGTCAGGTACGGTAGTCTCATCATACTGTAGTGTCTACCGTATCCCTCCTCTAGGTTGCTCAATCGGATCGACAACGTCACGTGTATCACAAACATCTGTGCAAGGAGAGACTATTCGAGTGTCCTCTATGTCCATTTCACTCCAATTATGATATACACAGGGTGAAATGGCATATGAAGTGGATTCATAAGGTGAGACATTTGTCATAATGAGAAAGATAGTGGATGAAGTAAGGCTACGATGAGATGGATTGAAGCGATTCATGACTAACTGAAATGTACTGTATCACTAATTTCGTTGCAGGACGAAGCCTCTGGAACGGATGCAATCTCTCACGAGAAAGAATATCGAGAAGATATCGATAATTTGAATGAGGAATGTTTCCCTGGATGGCAACATAGGAAGAAGGGAATGGGAAATGAAGAAGAGAAAGAAGAAGAGGAAGAAGGAGAAGTTGAGAAGATTATCGAGAATATTGAAGAATCTGTAGATATCGGAGATCCGACCAAGTGAGGATTATTGGTCCATCTGATAGACAATGACTGTGTTTCAGGGATGAAGAGGATGGACTAAATCAATGGACATGCAGAATGTGCCTGAAGGAATTCAAGTGAGTATCCTACCTCCCATCCTCCATCATTCCTCTACAATCTCAGGCCTTCATCCAATTTCTTCCGTCACGTAGCAAAGGAACATCTGACAATCTTCCTCTATGAATGCCCACTTTGTGATAAGGCAAAGGCACAAGACGCCTACGAGATACGATCACATCTTAATAAGGTGAGAAGATCATCAACTTCGATCTATGACCTCACCTCTCTCTCAGATGCATGGGGAGACGACGATGCTTCCTATCTCAAATATGGAAGAGAATGCGGATATGGTCCAGTCCCTCTATGAGAATTGCTTCCCCGGAAGGAAATTAAAAGTGAAAAAATTAAACGTGTGTGATGATCCCGTAAAAATACTTTTAGTGTCTGCAAGTGATGAACTTGGGTAAGAAAAGAGAGACAGCGATTCGAGTTGATTCTCCACCTTCGATCGAAGTGAAAGAGGAAGAGGAGAAGAGTCCGACTCCTGAAAGGTGAGATGAGAATAGATGGAATAAATAATCTCTTTCTCTTCAGTCGAGATGCTCGAGATGAAGAGAAGGTCGTATGTATGCAATGTGGAATGGAGATGAAGAGTGAAGACAGACAGGTAGGTCATCTCTCCCATTCCCTCTGACTACATTATTCTACCGCATTCTCATCAGATGCACGTCTATCGTCATCATCTACGTGAGAATCGATTATATGAGTGTCCTGTGTGTGATTTCGCCCATCATGCATCCTCCTCTGATGTTAGAAATCACATCAAGTATCTGCACAAGTAAGAGACCAAAGAGAAAGAATCAATACTCATTCTCCATTCCAGAGATGCGAATGTCGAACCACGATCGAATCTTCTCGAATTGAGTGATAAGATTGCTGATTGGAATATGAAATGCTTCCCCGGATGGATCAATAGACGACTTCCTTCCACTACAGTACAAGACTTCAATGCGTCAGTTATCAATTCGTATTCGGATACAGTATCTATTCTCTTCAGTTGTCGATTGTGTGGAGAGGAAGTTCGTCAGACATCTCGACACATTGCTGAATCTCACCTCTTCATTCCTCTTCACGAGTGTCCTCTTTGTGACTATGGTGCACCAGAGAGTAGATTAGTCAGAAGACACATAAGGAATACTCATCCAACCAATAAGGTACTGTAACTTGAAAGGAGGAAGAAGGGGAATCGATCCATTGAAGGGAACTGAGCCCATAGCGAATATCGTGGCTCGTCGTAGTGATTTCTCTTCACTACACGATGAATGTTTCCCTGGAAGACCGAAGAGATTATCAACCATTGTAATATCGGATGAAGGAAGAAGAACGAAGTGTCGAATGTGTGGAGGAGTTTATGCAAGGAAGAGAAGAATGACTCATGTACTAGAGAAACACGTGAATAAGAAGATATTCAAGTGAGTTAGAGAGGAGGATCCATAGATTGATCCCTTTCTTCTCGTCAGATGTTCCCTTTGCTCATTTTCATCTACTCATGATGAACAAACTGTGGCCATTCATGTGAAGGAAATCCACGATGGAAATGCAGCGACGCTCAATCTTATGAAATCATTCAAGGTATCTATCGTATTCCCTTCTACCAAAATCCCTTCCCTTCAGAATTTGATCACAACGAATGCAATGGATTGTTTCCCTGATTGGAGTGAACTTTCTGATGAACTCAAGTGAAAAACGACCATTTCCCCCATCTTGATTTAAAATCTAAATAGATATAAATTTTAGTATAGATATAATCCTCTTTTCATTGTCTCACAACGATCTCGCAGCATTTCCATCAATGATTCCTCGTGTGATTCTGAATAGTTCATTCATTCCCATTCAACGAGTTTCCACTATCCACCAGTGATCCACCAGTCCACCAGTGATATATTTAATATTTTGTGTCGATTGAAAACATGAACAATTGAACAAGTAAACAAAACAACTAAGAACATACTACAATTCCTTCTTTTTCTTGGTGAAACAAATGACATCTACATCGATATCAACTGCGTTCTTCTTATGAAATCGATATGTCTTCGACAGTTTCCATCTTTAATTGATTACAGTAATTATCAAGTATCGAATACCGTAGTTCTCCCATAAAAATCTCTAACCTCATCTGTGCAACTGCTTTCGTCTCTGCTCCCAATTCCTCTCCTTTCTTCAGCATAAATCGACGAGTACTTGATTTATGAAATGAATAAACTGATCCTCCTTCCTTTACACATTTCAGTCCTTTCTCTACGAATTGAACATCGATTCCTAAAGATGGGAATATTCATTTCATGTGTTCACACGAAGATCTCACCTTCATTTTTCTTCGTTCCAAAAGGTGGATTGAGTAATACGACATCGAAAAAGTTCTCTGGCAATGGAATAGTGAGAGCATCGGCTATTACGATATCCACGCTGAATGGAATGTATCTATACTGTAGAAGGAATGGGAATCTCACTTACACTTCCTCACAATCCAATTCTTCTACATTCTCTCTACAGATGGCAGCTGCATCTTCGTCTATTTCCACTCCTTCAATCAATCGATTAATGAATACCGTATCTCACTTCCTTCTCTCACCGAGACAGTATGCGGCTCCCATGGCAGAAGCGGCGATCGATAACATTCCACATCCACATCCGAGATCGAGTACGGTATTCCCTTCGAGACCAACCTCCTCATCGATCAGATTGATCACATCAACTGGAATGGACGATGGAATGTGAATTCATAGCGTTAATTCTACCTGCCATTTCCTTATCAGTTGCATACTGTTCAAGATTAGCCTTTGGTTTCTCGAAATCCTTCACTTGTCCTAGATATCGAACCAACGCTGATGGTTTCATCTGATTATCACATTATATTACCCATCCCATTTGATCTAATAGAGATACTTTCTTGACTATAACAATGTCGTGTTTGTATAGCACTTACACTTTTGATGGGAGTGAATAGGGGGTGAGTATTTATCTCAAGACGTTATCCTCAATATGTACAACGTAAGTCAATGAATGGTCTACTGGTCAGATTAAAGAAAGAGATTAACCGAAGAGGGGATAAGTGGATAGTATATGGATACTTGTGATGGTTCGTCAGATATGGGCATAATTAATGATGGAATAGAATGTAAATGAGTGCTCGTGTAAACTGTTAGCATGACAGGGACGAAGGCGGGAAGTGAATTGATCAGTGACTGGAATTCATAAAGAGAGACTAATAATAGGGGAATAATGAACAAATGAATCTACCCGAATAATGAGTTCTGGACACTAAAGACGAGAGAATGGAATTAACCCGAGTGAAGAATTGGGATGGAAGTGGAAGGAATAAAGCTATATAAGAAAAGAAATTCAACTCGATTGGGTATGGACTGTTACTTGTCCCTTAAGGGATTCTATCTTATTCTGTTCATTCAACAGAATCTCCACTACTTGTCCTTGCATTATGAGATTATACGCGAGCATACTGTTAGATTGGCCACCGCCCATTCGACACTGCAATATTCATTGAAGGGGGAGGGGAGGGGAAGGGGGGGGGGGAGGGCGGAGACTCACCTCGTCTGCTTTACTCTTTCCCTTCTCTTTCTTGTCTCCTTTCTTCACTGGTTTCGGTTCATCGGCAGAGAAAAGAGTCGGCCCGAATACAATTGCAAGATTGTGCACTTGCATTCGATTTTGGGCAGAATGAGAAGCAACTCTGGAAGAGGGACAATGTACTTAGTCATCTAATAGACCGAAATGATACCTGTATAGATGCTTGAATAGATATTTGAGAGTCTCCCGATTCTCATTGGGCAATTGTTTGATCAATTCATCGAATTTGTTCAATCTAGCCTTCCCACTCAATTCTGGAATGGTCTCTCATCTCCTTCCCTTCCCCCTTGTCTCTCTACTTACTAACTGCCTGTAAGAATGCTTTCGTTGATGAGGGAGGGAATGCACTCTCAGCCAATTCACGGAAGAACAATTTGAGTGATCCAGAGAGGACATGAACATCCTCCTCGTTCACAACCAGAGCATATTTGTCTGCAAGGTGGGGAGATTCAATGCGTTATAGTCTCTTCAGGAGATTTCTCTTCAATTTGTAATGGTGAATGAACGAGCAATGCGTTATTCCTATTATGTTCTGCTCAACGAGTTACGTACAATTATTTGTATAAACATATAATATCGTTCCTTGCATATCTCTTACTCATCTCTACATTCGTACCTTGATCAACAGAGCATCGAATCTTCTGTATGGACGATAGATTTCCCGATACTCGATAGATTCCATCGGTATCCAATCCTCGTGCTTCTATCAATTCAGTGACAACTCGGATGAATCGAGGAACGAGTGCTCCTCCTTCTTGGGATGAAATTTGAGCAAGAGTCGAACCGAATACTGCCTCATCTGATTGGAATCATCTTCAGTATCAACGTAATGTCAATCAAAGACATCTATTTATTAGATCCATCCATTCCACTCGAACAATCATCCCACGATAACTATTATTTGCGGATAAATAGACTTACGTTTGTATATTCCCTTCTGCTTCAATAACTCCACTGATGGACGATTACGGAAGAACCTAAGATATAGCCATGGATTTCAAAATCAAAAATGTCTTCACTCTAATCAATGGGTCGAGAAATGAATAATATTTACCTGAGCAGTCTCTCTATCACACTTTCCTTGTTGGGCAATGAATCAGTGGCGACGGACTCACTCATCGGAGAACGACCTCAAATAATACAATCATTATCAATCACACACTTTCCCAGTAAAACAATACATTGTGCTCAATATCAGTATGTCGTTTCAACGACGAATAAGCAATGGATGATAATAAACCATACTGAAATAACATACTAGCAAGTGATGCAGTTCTGACGAGTGCTGAAGTATGATCGAGTAATCCCACTCCCTGTCCCGATGGCTGCAAGATGAAGGAATGAATGAAATTGATACTATACCCCATTTCAACCCATGACTCATCCCAATTGCCATAATATTAAACCCGTCCCCAAATCTTTCGTGATTTTGCAATACTCTTCGAATCGTATCTCTCACCAATTTCTTGATGACTTGTTGTAGTGCATCGTGCCATTCCTCAGTGGAACTCTCACTTGAAGTACGAAGGTAGATACACGAACCAGTAGAGAGAAGCAACTAGAAATATGCAAGATTAATCATAATCATTATCTTATCTTCATGCAGTAATATAGTAGTATTTCTCACTTCGATAACCTTCCTCTTTTTCTTTTCTCTTCCACTAGAATAGACGACGGTGGCTCCCTTCAGATCGCACACTCCGAGAGGAGCCGCATAGTGCTTACCGTGCTTCTGCAATTGAAGCACACTTCATCAACGTCCTTACAAGTATTAGAAAAAAAGGTTATCAGTATCCAATATTCTCGGGAAATATAATTAATATATGGGAAAAATAAAGCAGTTCATACCTCCGCACTCTTCTCGTCCTTGTAGATGATAAGATGGGCGGAAGTGAGATACATGTACGATGCTAACCAGTCCTGCAATTTAGAAATTCCTAATTGCCGGCATGCCAGTATGATTCATTTTACACAAAACTCTAACACACGTGAACCCTTTAGTGAACTCACTACGATTCAATTACGACTCTATTTACAAATCAATGATACCTTTTTCTTGACTGGATCGAGAGTCTTCTCCATGTTTCCCTTCTTGATGGTCTTGAGGGATGAGTCATTGCTACCCTCCCCTGCAATTACTACCAAATTACATCGACTAATTAATGACTCTTTGATCATAACTTAAGTTATATTAAAAAATGAATATTCTTTTGACTTACCATCAAACGAGGCAGATTTGGGAGTTGGAGGGGCGACTTGTGATGGAATAGGGATATCCGTATCCAATGAGGGCGGTTCGAAGAGAGGTTCGGGTCGATCAGGTACCAATCTTTCGATTGTTGGTCGAGAAGGAAGGGAGAATGAAGCAGACATGGAAGTGGGAAGAGGAAGGATTGGAGCATGAGGAATGGGAACACATTTCAGGGAACGACGATCTCGATCGTGCTGAAATTACTTTACTTTAATTAATTAGAGATAATGCGTTTTGTCTAAAAGCCAATCTTCATAGTTTAAGAACAGATCTACCATTTTTTTGTTGGCGTTCCGAGACGTTGTAAAAGGAAAATAAATGTTTTGAGGAACGTTCCTTTCGGCATTTGATTGTGTTCTCTTGGAAAGAAAGGAGAATGTTTCAAGATGAAAAAGAGGAACGATATGACGAAAGAGGAAACGAGATTGAGTGTACTCACGGAAATGGCCTTAGGCAGTAGTAATGGACTCGTTTCCGTCTCATTCTCTCCTTCTTCCACTTCTTCTTTCTCACGATTAGCAGCAAGAAAAGCTTGGACTTGAGCTGGCGATCGAAGAAATCGAGGAGGATTCCATTGACTTCGACCCGTTTCACCATGATGGAAATACGATCTGAAGAGAAGATTATGAAGAAAGGTGTGAAAAGTGATTGAGATAGAAGACGTGAGGGGACAAAGGAGAGAAGGGGAAGATTCCTACCGTCCGGCATGTGTTTGATACTCCTTCCATCCTCCATTTAGTTCTCTTAGTACTGGGTCGTCCACTTCGGGAGAAGGAGGAAGAGGCCGATTGTTCATTTCGGCCATTTCAGCCAGATTCGTGTAGATGTGTTCATCGTTATCTCCATTACTCTGAAATATTTTACTTAAATTCATTAATTTTAAAAGACTAGATTGTAAAATGATCGGTAACCGTTTACAAATGCTTACATTCTCTCTACTTTCATTTGGGATGGATGGGGCGCTCTGAAATGTCGAAACGGGGTTTGCCATCAGCGCACAGTCCATCATAATTTCTTCATAACTCGAAGATTCGCTGCAAAATGGATATATCCGATAGAGAAACGTGTAATATTATAAATAGAGCGACTTTCAATAAAATAATAGCAAATAAAACGTAAAGGAAGAGGAACTCTATGAAATGAGAAGGCGATCCAGTTTTGCGGAAAGACTCAGTCCCCGATCGCACACATGCAAACCGGGACGCCTTTTACCACGCCTTTTGGGTTACGGTAAGCCGCGCTGATTTCCCGGCCCCTCAATACGAGGACGGAACTCTCGTTTCCGCATTCTCTCTCGCTGTCGTCTATCGATTCCACGATGCATTCTGTCCCTCAAGGAAGAAAACTGGTTGAATCGCTTCGAAGTGAGAGAGACATGCCGCGTCAGCTCGTTTCTCAGGCTACAACCGATCTCATCAAGTTTGTTATTCTTGTTTTTCCTTTTTGTACTTGTCTTTCTCTTGATATTTGGATTCCTAATATTCTATGCTGTCAGGTACACCGAGGATCACACTCCCGATGATGTGTTCGTCAAGGGATTCGCCTCGGACAAGCTGAACCCTTTCCGTCCCAAGAGCTCCTTCCAGTGCGCCGCCTTGTAAGATACTTCATTCCATCCCTTGCCATTCCAAGTACTACTTGTACATTCTGCATTATTCATTCATACAAAGCTTTATTTTGACGATTGTTATGAAGATACATCCAATAAACTCGTATAGTAACAATGCAACTATAAAATTCATATGAAACATCTCTAGTGCTCTTTATATCTCTCTAATATCACAGAAACATAAGGGTACAATTTTAAACACTAGTGGTTAGGGTAGAGAAAAGAGAATAAAACAGGGTGAGGAATGAGTTAGGGGAGTTTCATTTAGAAGAAACGGTTGGTAATCGACAATGACCCGATTGTTACGAGAAAATTGCGAGATGTTGAATGGTAAGCAAAGTCGATAGATGTGTATGAGGGGGGAATAAGTATCTCATATTTGGGACTCGTGACCGGTGTGAGTGTCAGAGAATAGTGTAGAACAAGGATGGAATGGATTGATCTACCAGACATCAGCTAGATATCTTCTGCTCTTCTCGAATGTCTTGAATGCAGTCTGGGCCTCTTCTTCACTCTTTGATTCCTTCTTAGCAATCATCTTGATGAGACATTGCTGTACGTCTCTTGCCATATTCTTGGCGTCACTTGAAAGAAGAAGGATAATGGGATGGGAATAGGAAGGAGAGTCTCTTTCCCCTTGTCTCTCCAATGGAATTGCCATCAATTACTTCTAGTGTCTTTCTTCCTTCATTCACTCACCCGCACACCAATACGAATCCATTCTGGTAGGCAGCATAAACGAGATCCTCATTCTCCACCAATTTGTCTTGCACATACACCTACAATCATATCTACATTACTCATTCCTCTCACTCTCTCGAATACCTTCTTCGGTCCTTCTCTCGAGAAAGCAGTGAATAGATGAGAGAGGACTCCATCCTTCTTGTACTGTTCCAATTCATCCCTGAATGAGTACGGTAGATCAAAGGGGGGGATACGATATACTCACTTGTAGATGTAATCAATATCGGGATGTCTGCATCCGAAGAAAAGGGCGAACTTTCCTCCTCCCACCGTACCTTCAATATCTTCATTCTTTCTCTGATTCTCCCTCTTTCTCTTCTCACCTCTATCAATGAGTGCTTTTCTCTCTTGAATGAATCCTCTGAAAGGAGCAATACCCGTTCCGGGTCCAATCATGACAACAGTCTGTGTGTCGTTGTATGTCATTCTCATCGTTGACTTACGAACAAAGATGGGCACTGTGTCGCCCACTGCCTGCAATTACATATTCATTCCTATCCAATATCTCGTCCTATGACCGAGATTCAAACATCATCGACCAGTCTCTTCTCATTCCCAGAGAAGGTTACGAATAACCAATGGAATACATTCCCCTTCCTCTCCTTCCCCTCTTCATACCTTATGACGGAGGAAAGTGGTGCATACTCCATTGATCTGTCTCTCTCCAATCTTGTATTGAGTGACGACTGCCGTAATGTGCACACTCTTGTCCACTGCCTTCGGAGAAGAGGAAATCGAGTAGTAACGAACCTGTGATCAACTAATTAATAATATTCCTTATTCTTTTACAGTAACATCGAGAAACAATAAATGAGATATCTCATTCAATCAATACCCCATCTATCCTACCGTACCTGCAGTCTGGGAAGAAGCTCGAGAACGAGATCGATGGGCGGTTTGCACGAAGAGAACTCAGAGAGAATATCAACGATGGAACGACGTTCACGAGTGACGTAGTCATTGAAGAGTGTCTCAAGAGGAATAATTCATCATCTGCTACTGTACTTCCACACTTCCTCCTATTGAGAATGCACAATTACACAATTCTTGACCTCAGATTGCTAATCAAGATGGCTAGTTGACTGAATGTCGATGTACTCACATGTCCCTCTCCCTCAGAATTGCTCATGAGAATCAATTTCTTCTTATGTTCTTCATCGGTGGCAAATTCGGCGATAGCCTTGAGAACGTGAGCTTTCACTGGGGCAGAGATGTCAACGTAGTGAGAGAGAGCAACACGGAAGGTCGTCGGACAAGGGAATGGATGTCTGAATGAGAGGAGGGATCAGAGGGATAAGGAATGATCGATGGGAAGAGAGTAATCCTGTTCAATCCCATTTGTATGCACTCCTTGGGCACGTAAATCCCACCAACACCCGTGGTTTCGGTATGCATTTTTTCAAACCAACCAGCAATTCTTGAACATGCACTTTTTCATTTTGATCACGAGGACAAGATTAAATTCACATGATCATTTTTCTCCTGCATTCTCAAAAACGCAATGATCACAAGATTGTGAAATGGCAATCGATACGTCGTGTCCTTCTTTCCTTCTCATACTCTGTCTCACAGAGTACCCCCCCCCCCCCCCACCTTCTCTTCCCTCTCTTCTTTCTCCTTTTTCGTCTCACTCCAACTACCCATCAAAATACGCGTAATCACAGTGGGACGGATCATCCTTCTTGATAAGATAAGGTAACCAATCGGAAGGAACGAGGGAGAAAGAGGAGGAGGGGGGAGAGTTAACTCACTTCTTATTACTCTCCTCATCGAGATTGATCAGTTTGAAGGCCTGAGTGGGATTGAACTCGAGCAGAGAGCAAATCTTGTCCACCAGACTGAAATGGATCCGTTTAGATACTGTATGCTTGAGATACGGTAGTCCCATCGATCTATCCATCAATATTCCTTACACAGTCTCATTGGTGGGATAAACTCCGAGATGGTCACCAGCCTCATAACGGATCATCGAAGCTGCAATGGGACAAAATAATGAAACAACAATATTCAATTGCAATGTGACTACGGATCGTACTCTCATATATGTATTTGAATAAAAAGTGTGTTCTCATAAATCAAAGTCAGAAAGTAAGAGACGTAATTATATTTGAGAGTACTCACTTCCGAGATCGAACTCAATATGTCTGCACGATCTATCCGACTTCTCAGTGTGGAGTTCACTACAATTCCCTCATTCATCAATACATCTTTCTCATTCTCTCCTCACCGATTAACTTTAATCGTAGCAAAGAAGGGCGTCTTCTGATCGAATGGAGGACGGGGTTTCACGTGAGAATTCAATCTCAAATATGACACTTTTTAATCAACAGGACTGAATTAACTTGTGCGTCATCTGTTAACGTCAAAATTAATTTCATTCATGGCTTGATCAGAAATAACTACTTGAGATGTGTGCGTCATCTCCACTTATATTAAAATCAACGTCATCTCAATCTCCCCTTTTAGCTCACCTTCCAAATTCTCCACTATACAATCTATCAGGAGTTGTCTCAACTAGTTGAAGTCTGTACTGTCTCGCACTCTCAGCTTCTGGATCGAGTTCCCATCCAAATGACGAAGCTGCTGTAGGAAGGAACACATCACGCCATCTGATATCAACCCAATTAGTTTACGATCTATTTTAAAGCCCACTATTGACAATTTAATGCTCAATTACAGTGATCTCCCCTCCATCAATGCACTCATTCTCGACATTCCACTCCCTTCCTCTCTCCGATTCCTTCTCTTCTTTCTCAATCGTAGACAACATCTTCTCCATCTCTTCGTCCTCTTCATGCCCTTCATATCTTCCCTATCTCAACGTGTTCTCTCCATGTTTTCCCCTCCAATGGCTACACTCTACCATGACGTCATCTCTCCCTTCCGTCTACTTAATCCATACTTATTGGCACGTTATCTCCCATTAGGAACGTTGATCATCAATCATCAATGCTTGTCTCCTCCTTCCTCACAACCCCCTCCTCTCTAATCTCTCCACTATTGTTTCCTTCTTCCTCTTCGTGATCATTCTCTCTTCCTAATTCGAATTGAGTGCCAATCTCACTACAAAACACTCTCGCACACTTTCTACTCTTACGACAAACTGTCTGATAAAGGAGACGATTCATCTCGAAATGGAAAGAAGACACTGTGATTATCCCCCTTGCCCTCACGTATCAGTCTCCCCCTTATCTTCCCATTGTCTGATATGGCACGCTATTCTCTTTCCATCCCATACCCACTCTCAACACACTTCTCTCTACTCGCATACCACACTCATTCCGTCACAAGTATTACCCAATCGACTCACACTTCTCCCATTCTCTATCCATTCCCTCTACAACTTCTCACAGTGTTCACTTCGACAATAATAGCTACACCAACTAACACACTCCATTTACCCAATTCTCTCAATTCTCCCATTGCTTCTCTTCGTCACACAATGTGACTCACATTCAAGTCACAATTCCCTATATCGGAAAGTGCCCATCACATAAATTGATATCGGGAGACCAGAAAAACTACGATCAAAACTTTGAGCCTCTTAACTCCTCATAATCAAAGGTTCATTGATGGTAAAGCACAATTCATCATCGATGACATCATTCCATGCAATGCAAAGAGAAAGAAAGATCTATCCAAGCTCTTTCTCTCTCTCTCTCTGATAAGTGACACCATCAGAGAGAGTATTCCACGTGTAAGAACAGAGAGCGATCACAATACCCATCAAACCACTAACTGTTCGATCGATACCCTTCTACCGTATCCCTATCCCATTCATCCTACCGTACTTACTTGCAGAAGTCCTCTTCGAGATTAGCATCATCATCTCCCATTCCCAATTCGATCACTCTCTTCGCTCCCAATTCCTCCAATCTTCTATCACAGATCTTTCCAATTTCATTGTAGTGCTCGTACGTCTTGTTACCCAGACCGAACACCTGCAAGGAGAAGGATGGAGATGAGGGAGAGGGGGAAGGGGACTCACAGCGAACTTGAGCTTCGACAAATTGGCATCGGTAGTCTTGATCCATTCGATGAACTTCTGTGCATTATCAGTGGGATCTCCTTCTCCATAAGTGGCCATACACAGAACGAGAAGATGAGAGTCAAGTTCTGAAAGGGGGAACTCAATCATTCACAATCTCCATGCATTAGGAAATGCATTTCACAACTCTTATTCATTAAGAGAAGGAATACTAACACTACATTCTCATCAACTCTAGAATCTCTGTGCTTTAATGCTTTTCCCTTTCCTCACCAGCCAATTTATTCCATTCATCCTCCTCCACTTCTTCAGGATCGAGCACCAATGACTTTCTTCCGTAACGAGTGAAATTCTTTGAGAGTCGTCCACTCAATTCCTCAGCCGTTCCCGTTTGAGAGCCGTAGATGATCAGGATCTGTAATCGGGAAATAGTCCCCTCATCAGAGACATGACTCTTCTCTTACATCTCTGTGTTCGTTCTTGAGTCTGGCAGCGAATCCTTCGTCAGCGTATGCATTGGGACGGGAATTAGGAGTGGCTGATCCATTCAGAGTACGCAGATCATTCTTCCTGAAGAGAGAGGAGGGGATCAGAAGGGAGAGGGAGGGGAGGAGGGGATCAAAAGGGAGAGGAGAGGGGATGAGGGGGGAGGAGGGGGAGGAGGGGGAGTACCTGGAGGTTCGCGGATCCGGTTGATTCATATACCAGTACGCGGCTAACCCGAGTACGGCCACGATCACCATCGTGTACAAATCCGACGTATCGAACAACGAGGAAAGCCAATCCGCCATCCTGAGAGGAGAGAGAGAGATTATTGATTGATTCGAGAAGAAGAGAGGGCACGAAATGAGATGAGATGAGTAAATAGCTCCTGGAATAGCTAATGGAATGGAGAAGGAAATGGACAGATGACGAAACGAAACAACGAACGACTAATTACATTTCAATTCACTATTTTTATTGTACACAGGCAAATGTGAGTGGATTCATAGGCAAATTAAGATGTTAAGGAAGAAATGATTGAATGGAATGAACTGAAGAGGGGAGGAGACAAATATCACGAAAGGGAGATAGAGAGAGGGGAGAGAAGGAGGAGGGAAGGGGGAAGGGGCAAAGAACTGTCGAGTAGAAATTATAGAGTAGAACGAGAACAACTGCAAACACTGTCAAATTGAGTGAGGAGGGAGGTCTATCCGAGGGAATCGCCCTTGTATCCAATGAGAGAATTGACAACTAAGGAGGAGGGGATGGGATGAAAAAGAAGTATGACAAGATATAGAGAGAGAGGGGAAGTGAGGCTGATATGGAGATACTCTGTTATCGATAAGAGTATCTAGAGAGAAAGAGATACTGGGGGTTCGAGAAGAGAGAGAAAGGGAGGGGGGGGGGGTGAAAGGGTGAACCGAGTGGAAAGATGAGACTAGAAGAAGAAAGGGACGGTGACCTACTTGAATGGAGATGCTTCCAAGTGATATGCAGAGGGCAGAAAGGGAAGTATCTAGAGGAAGGAAAGGTGGGGAGGAGGTGAATTAGGGGAGGATAGGGAAGGGGAAAGGGGGGAGGAGGGAAGAGCACAGATTCAACCTGCGATGGCACGGGTAGAAAACGTGCGATTGAGAGACGAAAAAGAAAAAAAGAGAGGGAAGGACGAGGTAGAGGAGTACTTGACTACAATCTAACACACCATATCACAGAAGATGGGAATCGATTAGAGAGTATGAGAGGAAGGTAGATCAAGAATCAATGAAATGAAGGCAGTTCTCTCGAGAATTAGAATTGAGGGAAGAGTCCATGGGAATGATTTACGATAACAAATTTGTGGGAAAGATGTGTGAGAACTTGTGATTGGACCGTGGGACAAGGGGACAGGGGGACGTGGGTAAAAATCATCCAAAGGGAAAAAGAATGAATGAGGATACTGTATATGTTAATAGTTGGTCATGGAAGAATTATTAGTCAGAATTGAGAAGATATGACATTCATGTATTCGATAAGAAATTGTAGACAGAATACGCATTCACGGGTACGGATTGTGATGGGGAAGAGGAGGGGATGGGCCTCATTTGTTCCGATTTCCGACTAGACAACGATCACCACTATAGAAAGGGATCATTGTGATTTCGACTAGATCGTAGACAGGAAAAAACATGTGATTAAAGATCGAAAGTTGAGTACTGGAAAATAAAATGTAACATGGTTACGCTGAGGGAACGACTCGTATGGAGACTTAGGATGGGAAGTGACGAGTCATGACAGCGCAGTGCAGTGCGCACGTAATGAATGGGAATGAGCGTGCGAGAGAATGCAAATGGAATAGAGACGTGATTTTTGTTCGAATCGGAGATTGACCATAGATTAATGGATCAATCGGAACAATCTGAGGAAGGATAGAAATGGCCCCACGAAATGTAGAAAGTAAGCTGTATCCATCAGTAGATGCAACTGAGTATAAGCCAATGAGAGTATTAACAAAACAATATGTTTATTCATATCGTCGAATGCATACCCGTTATCATTAAAACAAGCGGCACGATAGAAATGTTAGTGAATAAATATTCGTCTAGTTAGTGGAATGTAAATACTTCTGTAATCTATTTGTACAATACGAATAAAAACTAAAACTTGGTAGCTATCAATAGAAGTAGAAGTACTATAATAGCAATAGCTAGACACATGATGCATTGCATCTTCTTATCTCCTTTCTGTGCTCTATATGCTGATTGTACACTATCCAATGCCTTCGACACTCTAATACTCGTGTGTTCGATATTGTGATCGATTCTATCCAGAATAGTTCCTTGCTCTACTACCATTGCAGATAGATCCTTGAACAGACTGTTCAATTCCACGATACTTTGATTCACCGCCAACACCTGCAATACAGTAATTAAATATATACCGTAACCCGAACATGTAACAGTTAGTATTAATCTGTTCGAAAGCAAGATTCATATAAAGCACCTCCTTCTCCCTCTCGTGAACGATAGATTCATTGTTCATAATCATCTGTAGTTCAGCCATGGAATATTCCTGATCGGGTGCAGCGTCGAGAAGGGACATTTCATGAGATGTATCCCCACCAAGTCCCGCTATCAAGAAATCGTCCACGTTCTGCAATTGTACAACAATGTAGTCAGCGTTTGAAACAAAAAAAGAGATTCATTCAGATTTCCTGCTACTCAAATAGAATTCCCTTGTCAAACCAATTTTCCGACTGATTCATATCCATATATGACCGTCTCATGATACTAACCTGCGATCGCTTTCGGATTCTTGCAAGGTACGAAGTCTGATGTTTCTTGAGCTCCGCAGTGATTTGTGACAAAGAGAATAGTAATGCACTGGACACATTCTTTCGCAATCGATGTTCACTTCCATTTTCTCGAGGAGGACTATCCGTATCGATTCCACTGCAAGATATCACGATTCATTTCAAGGATATTCATAGTATTCGCAGGCTTTCTCACAAGCATAGATAAGATATGAACTGTTGTCATCGAACTCGTTTCTTTATGACTCCTAGATCTTGTAATTGTGAAATAAGTCTGTGAAATAACCCACCTTCCTAATCGATGTGCATGCGAGATCATCTTAGTTATCTGATCAGTCAGAGATTCGATTCTCTTCTCTTCCATCTCTTCTAATTTATCGTCTCCGAATGAAGTTCGAGAAAGGTGTTTCTGCTGTGCAACCGATAATTCGCTGATTTTACTTTTGATTCTGAAAGAGCAGAAGACTTTGCATATAATCAGATGCAGAATCAAACCTGCTCATTTCGAACTCTACTTCATCTGCAGTATGGATCCACATTGGTTGTTCATAGCTGGTGTCTGCGTGTTCGCCACCTTCCTCAAGACTCACCAGACTCATTTCTTCTTCTGAACAACAATATCCATAGATAACACCACACACACCCACTTACCTTTCAAACTTCCGAATCGCACCTTAGAATTTCTTCCTTTTCGATCCCGAAAAGCGAAATCCTGCTGGGCATTACTTCGAAGAAGCAGAAAAACCTCCGTCACATTTCGGCTTACTCCGGGAACAGAGCTACCGGTGGATGCCATCGCTGTATATTAAAAGTGAGATATAAATCAACTAAAATGACAAAACATTGTGAAAAACAAAGAAAGCAAAACCCGAACAAAACAACATATTAATAGCAAAAATTTCCAACGCGTTTTTTTTTCGGGCAAATTGTAATATTCACTCTTGGGATCGTGAACTGACTTGGGACGTGGCCCCTAAGGGTACGGTAACTGCTACGGTTTGCTCCTTTTTCCCACATTTTGCAATGGTCCCACCACGTTTATCCCTGATTCAGGGGAGACGCTACAGTATATCGTCGGTTACCGTAGCAAATCATGTGGACGCCACATAACTGTAACCGGACGTGGAGGCATCGACTATATTTCAAATCTACCTTCAATGAGTGTTGACGTTGCTTCGGAAGTGTGCCCTCGACGGTCGGTTATCTTTCCAACGGTACAGTACCCGTTACCATGGTCATTTAGCTCGTTGCGAAGAACATCACTCGAACAGAAACAGTCATCTGTTGAAAGTACTACTCAAAAATCAATGACTGTAAATGGAAAGAAGAGATCGATTGATGACGACGATGCTCCAATTCTCGGTATGTTGTGGCGTATGGGTGAAATTCATAAATGTCGCGTTACAGACAGTTCATTCTCTGATAACGAAGAAGGGTTTGAAGATGAAGATGAAGAAGATTCCGGTGGACCACCTCCTCTTAAGAAAGTAGCACGCACTTCTGCTAACGGTTTGTTCATTATTGCAAATATTCTCTCAAGAAATGCGTTTAACAAAGTCTGCGATTCTATCGTGCTATGTACTGACCTAAAGAATTTTTCAAGGAGGAGGTATCATTAAGTGGAAGACGGCAACGGGAGCTCCTAAACAATTAGCTTTCAAAAAGGTTTTTTCTTTCATTTATTTTCTTTCATGTATTTATCAACTTTAATAATTGCTGAAGTATATTTTGTTGACTGCTAGACAACTTATAGACACCATTAGTCAAATCCTTTGAGGTTCTTTTTTGTTGAAACACATTCTTAAATTCCAGGTTGGTGGTCCTCCTTCTAATGGATCCAGTTTGAAACCGGCCACGGCCAGTGTACCAGGTAGACTATTCTATTAGCATGATATATAAAATCGTTGAATGTTTATTGAACATTTGAGCCGCCCAAATTCCGACCATAATATTATATTATCCATCTCTGTTCATGTTTTACAACAACCACTTTTCTCAGTTGATAATCAATTTATTCAGCGGCTCCCACTAACTTGGCGACAGCTCTTGCGGGTCTTCTTCCTGAACCGACTTATTCAAGTGGCCCTCCAATTTATGCAAATAATGCAAAAAGAGTATTCCTCAAGCCAGCAGGTGAATACTACTTTAAAATTGTAATATATTTTGATTTTGTTCACTTTCATACATTTATGAGTGCATTTCGATTTCTAAAATTTCAGTTACTGTTCCTCGTCTTACGAATCCTACTCCCGTTCAATCATCTTCTTCAATCATTCGACGCCGACCTGACAAAGTGAACAACGAAGTCTGTAATGATTGCGTCAAAGCACTTCCAAATCTCAGAAGGTACATATCGCAATTTTATCATTCGTGAACGTTTGAACATTGATTCACCCTAATACCTAGAATTACGAATATTATTTGTATTCATTGTTATCATAGGTCAAATACCGCTCCCGAAAAGACCTAAGCATGCCACATTCTCAGGCCAATTTGAACAAAAACTAGAGAAAAGCATACCACCGATCGACAAAATCGGAAGATTTTTCACGAACCCTTGCCACATCAAGTGCAACTGCCCTCAACATTTGTATTAGCATACCACATTTTGGGTTATATGACCTGAGCATTTGACCACTGATTGTTATTTGAAGACTACAAATACTAGTTATCACTATTTCTAGGAAATTGCGATAAATAATGAATTGTAGATCACTCGGGCGCCTGGAGGCTCGTATGGAAGCAGTAACTTCTATGATCAAGCAGATTGTAAACAAGCACTCGCAACAAAATGTGGCATATGCCAGAACTCCAAATGCTGTGCTTCCTAGAGTGAGTCAACTTTCATTATACAACTAAGGATCAAGTAAACATTTTCACGATATGAATGAAATTACAAGAAAAAGATGTTTGAGTGTTTCTTCCTTATTATGTATAAAATATATTGAGGACAAACGTACGATCGCATCTCCTTCGCCCTCTCTCAATGGAAATCGAGTTGCGGGCAATCCAACTGCAATGCGATTCGTGCCTATCACTGGAAGAACCACCGCTGCTCCATCGGGAAATTCAGTGATGAGGAAGTTTGTGACGGATAGGGTGAGTCAATCTATCCATTTCAATATACGACGTTCTTTCGTATTTGAAGTCATTCACATTAGCTTTAACACAATTCATGCGAGAGAAATGTAATTTTGACAAACAATTACGTTATTGCAGGTTGGCCGTTTGTCTCCATCGTCATTGATGTACCGTATGATCTCTCGTGGTCTCCTCACTTATCGATCTCCATCCTTCACTGTTGAAGAGTACTACAAGCAAGCTCCAAATGTAATCAAAGCGCATACTCTGAAGCAAGTGCAGGAAGTGATGGAAGATCTATTCAATAATAAACTCTACAAAAAGGTGAGAAACATTTTACGTTATTTTTTAGTTTTATAGGACAGATATCTAGGCACTAATTAAGTCAGTAAATACATTAATTAATTTTCAGTGTGATCCCAAAGTGGAAACGATGGATGAAGAGTGCATTTTCGAGAAGGAAAGAGATCTGCCAAAACTGAGTCGACTTGCGGACTATGGTGTGAATACGGCGGATTTTCTCAGTGGTTGCTTCGATGATTAATCCGGTGATATTCAGTTTCTGTTAATATTTATTGAACATATCGTACTTTTGCGCTTATGCCACTCATTACGGTTTTACATGCTTCGGTCGAAGCCTTCATTATACTGTAAGGTGCACGTTTCATCATTCACTTCTCTGGTGATAATTTTCTTTCTCATCCATTGTCGCCTTTTAAATCCCACTCCACTTTGATCTCTTCTGGTATTCATCCTCACTTGCAAGTTAGTTTTCCATGTTATATTAGTACGTTGAATAGATCGTTGTTAAAGAAGTGAATAAATTGTTTCTATCAATTTCTCTTTTAGTACCACATCCAATTCGTTGAACTCGATGAAATATATTTAAGATTATTTAATTGTAGTGATCGTATCGTACATCTCTTGTATCTCTTGTATCTATCTTACTCTTCCCCACTGGGAATGCTTCTTTCGGCTTAGATACATGATATAATATCTACGACATTTGTTGGCTGAATAATATTCAAAGTACTCTTGACTGCTATTCCTGTCGTTGGAACACGTGATTGTCTGTTCATCTCAAATAATTCCTTCCTCAGAATGTTCCCCTATCCGCATGGGATGGGTGTGATCAATCCCCTCTATGCTGCACAACTCGCAGCGGCACAAGCAGCAGCACTCAATCCACTTGGAAGAGGTGAACTATTTATACCATTTGATGAGATGCATACGTGTCGTCTCGTTCTATTGGAAATCTGTTGTATGTAAATGGGCGTTGATTTGTAAATAAGCGATTCGAAGTAGTACCTCGAGTCAGGGATGTTTGCAGTGGTGGGAGTACCCCAACCAGGAGCAGCTCTATTGGGAATGCAAGCTCTTCCTCGTCCAATGTTGGTTCCTCCTGGAATGGGAGTAGAAGGAGCAACTGCCTCTCCCTCTCCTGCAGGAGGATGGACTGAACACAAACATGAAGATGGACGAGTATACTATTATAATACTGTCAGTTATCTACTACTTATTGTTAGTTAAGAGTCATTCGATTGGTTATTAATCACTTTGATTTCGTATTGTTGCAGAATACTCGCCAGAGTGTGTGGACGAAACCCGATGAGCTCAAGACTCCTGCTGAGGTTTGAAATATTTACGCACTAATGGGCTACTATCTGCTAGATAGCAATATTCGAAAAAGTTCTCTTATGAGGTTCTGCAGAAAAAAAACAATCATTGCTTATTGTTAGTGTGTCCCGTAATCACATGATTTAGCTACCTAATTCTGGCCGAGATATGGTCCAGTAATACATTTAAGTTTATTCTCATTATATTTTTAAAAAGTGCATTCGATACATTATAAAATAATTATTCATTGTAGAAGGGTGCATCTTCTTCTGGAAGTGGAACATGGAAAGAATATACGACAGCAGAAGGAAAAAAGTATTACTACAATTCATCAACTAAAGAGACGACCTGGACTGTACCAGAGGGATTCACTCCTACCACTCGTGAGTATACTATCATATACTTGCCCCCATGTCTGATTGTGTGAATGAATCTATTCCAGCTTCTGGAGAGAAGAAGGAAGAAGTGAAGAAAGAAGTGAAAGAGGAAGGAGGTCAATCTGAATTAGAGAGGGCAATGGCAGCCACTCTTGCTTCTCTTCCCAAGGATAACACTATCAGTGTACGTTACAAACAATTCGGTGAATGAACTATGGAATTTGTACGACTGAATTGAATGGTCATTGTTGTGTTTAGGTAGCGACTCTCTCGGATGTTCCTATGGTGGATCCTGAAGTGGAACTGAAGAAGAGACAAGCCGATCGATTCACTGAATTATTGAGGGATAAGGTATGAGGAATACTATGGATTGATCGAAGTTGTTCATTTTAGTACAAGGATGGGAAGATCACGGCAACGTGCAATTGGGACAAAGCTGTTCCTTTCATCCAATCCGATCCCAGGTAAGTTAAACATCCTCATCGCAAGCACCAATTTCATTTTAGATTCCGTATCCTGTCAAAAGTTTCGGAGAAGAAGCAATTGTTCAATGCATGGAAGGTTCAGAAACAGAAGGAAGAGAGAGTAAGAATTAACTTCATCCATCTACTAACAATTGAACTAAATAACAAAACAATAGCTATTTAAATAATAACGAGATCTGAATGATATGGAATATTCTCCAATCACTGGTTTCCACTTGTATTGCTGTCCTCAGTCGATTCCTTCTTTGGCTGTCGTCTCAGATACAGACCGACATCCTCCAATCGCTTCTCCGTTTTAGCGAACATTTCCTCCATTGAGAGATTCGGTTCTTCCTGCAAATAGTAATAATGGAAGAAGAAATAGTCCCGATAAGCAAACCTTGCTAAGTGCCTGATACTCGTTGATGAATTGCTGTGAGATGGAATCGCCCTCTTTATCCATACTAACATGACCGACGTTGCGATGGTTCTTGTAGAATTGACTGCAGTGTATGGCTTGGAGTGTCGAAATAGTGAAATGTAACTAACGCTCTGACGATATCCTCTTCATAGAAGATCTTCTTAACGGGTTCATTGTACTTCGGCAGTTGAACATTCCAATCGTGAGGAGTGAGAGGAGGATGGGCAACGTACACATCGTACCTTTAACAACAATTAAATAAAGCAAAATAAATAAATGCGACTAACCAAGCGGGCCGATCTGCCCACTGCAATTGTCCCGATCTGATAAGGGCGGTAATACGGAAAAAGATGTTTCCCGCTCGCTCCGAACGAGTGACAAAGGAAGACATCTGAATGGAGCACAGATTGGAACAATAATTACGCAAATAAAACTAATAATTTCAGAAACACAATCAAACAAAAATTCAGAGAAAAACGAAAAATCTTCGCTCAGTTTGCGATAGTGGGGGGGGGGGGGGTGTTGAGTTAGGTCAGAAATATGATTTTTTTTATTGATTTTTTTATTTTTTTATTTTATATTATTTTAATTTAATAATTTTTCAGGATGAGAAGCGTATGGCAGTGAAGAAGGCGAAAGAAGATCTCGAAACTTGGCTATTGGCACATCCGAAACTGAAGAATAGCGGATTACAGTACAGAAGGGCAGAGGAAATATTCGCATCCGAACCAATCTGGAAGGCTGTTGCTGAGGATGATCGGAGGGAAATCTTCAGGTGGGTGAAAGAAGAAAATTCGGGAAAAATTTGATATTTATATTAATTGATTGTTTTCAGAGAGACACACATGACTGTAACGAAGAAGGACGAGGCTGAGAAGAATGAAATTGCAAAAAGGAATGTACAGGTATGAGCTATTATTTATCGGAATATTGTAAATATATAAATTTAAGGCACTGAACGATATTCTGGAGAATATGACAGATATAACGAATCAGACGACGTGGGCTCAGGCCCAGAGATTACTCATTGAGAATTCAGAATTTGCTGCTGATGATACACTCCAGAGTGAGCCCCTTCCCTTTGTCTCTCTTTGTTTCTCTTTGATTCGTCTCCTCATTTCACTGATCTCTTAATCAGGTATGGATAAGATGGACGCACTTATCGTATTCGAGAAACACATTAAGAATCTAGAGAAGCTATATGATGAAGAGAAATTGAATGAAGAGAAGAGAGGAAAGAGACAGGAGAGAAAGACAAGAGAGGCATTCCAATTACTACTCAAGGAATTACATGATAAGGGTAAGGAGAAAGAGTCTCGAATCGAAGAAGAAGCATTGATTATAGGAGATCTGACCTCCGTCTCTCTCTGGTCAACTCTATACACTACGATTGCATCTGATACTCGATTCGATACGATGCTCCTTCAGAGTGGATCAACTCCTCTCGATCTATTCAAGTTTTATGTTGAAGATCTCAAGGCACGGAGGAGGGGGGGGGGAGAGAGAGAGTTCTTTCAATTGCAGGAGCAATACGGTAACGACAGAAAGATCATCAAGGAAATACTTGCGGCACAGGGAAAATCGATCGAAGTGAACACGACATTCGATGAATTGGTCTCGTGGGTCCATGAGGATGAGAAGGGAAAGAAAGTACGGTAGATATTGATTGGTTGAGAAAGATATTGACTGATTTAGGTGGATATGGGCAATCTCAAGTTATGCTACAATTCATTCGTTGAGAAAGCAGAGAGTAAAGAGAAGGAGATGGAAAGAGAAGAACTTAGGAAGAAGAGAAGAATCGACAGCGAATTCAGAAATCTATTGAGGTACGGTTGAAGGGAAGGAGTACGGTAGAATGATAATGAACTTGCAGGACGATTCAACCTCCGATCGAAGCAGATACGGAATGGAGTAGTGTAAGAAGTAAGATTGAGAAGGAATCATCATTCAAGGTGAGAGAGAGAGGAGGGAAGGGAGGGAATAATGATTGTGATTAAGGCGATTGGATCAGAGGAAGAAAGAGAGACATTATTCAAAGAATTCGCGAAGGGAACGGGTGAAGAGAGTAGTCATCATAAGGATGGAAAGAAGAAGAAGAAGGAAAAGAAGAAGAAGGATAGGGTAATGATTGATTCTCTTATTCAGAGGAATAATGGGATGATTACAGAGAGATTCGGAATCAGAGGGTGAAATGAGAAATAAGAAGAAGAAGAGAAAGCACGATAAAGGAGATTCATCTGATGATGAGAGGAATGATAGAAAGAAGAAGAGTAGTAAGAGTAGAAGAAGATCCCATTCTCCTTCTCCTTCTAGACATCGATCTCGTTCACATTCTGATTAGACTATCTCCCTCTCCCTTCCCTCTCCCTCCTTCCTCCTTCCCTTCCAGTCAAGATCTCCCCCTTTACATCGTGTATTGTAGTCTATCCTAAGTGAAGATAATTGCTTCTTCGTTTAACCAATATTATTATTCATTACAAATCCCACTCATTTTTCAATGCAATTGATGGTTACTTTCTTCTTTGTTTATTTATTGTTTGCATCGACATTTGGATAAACGATCGTTTCATTGTAATCAATCGATTGTTTGGACAACTCGTTACTCTCGAGACTTTATCTGTCGAATCTCACTCGTCCATCCGTTTACCTCTTCATCTTCAGATGGCGAAACAAGGCAAAGTTCTTTTCGATGGAAAGAGGGTACGATTAGAAACGTTCTTTAATTTTGCCATGAATTAGTATGCAATCATAACCATTATTCGGTATGATTCAGATGAGTGGTGAGTTATTCTCTCTCACTTACGGTGCTCTCGTCGCTGATATGATCAAGGATTATGATGATGTCAATCAAGTTAATACTCAATTGGATAAGGTGAGCAATGAAGAGTGATGAAGAGAGTGTTCCAATGTATTCCATCAGATGGGATGGAATATGGGTACTCGATTGGCGGATGATTTCCTTTCCAAGAGGACCAATGTATCTCGATGTACTGACTGCAAACAAATGGCTGACACACTTGCTAGAGATGTAAGAGGAAGAAGAAGGAATTAGAAGAGATTGAAAATTGAAAAGTAGTGTGGGCGACGTAATGATAGTTCCTTCTTAAAGCAGTTTGAAAGACATATTTGAAAGACAACTCAGTATGCAAAAGGAATAAGAATATGTATTAAGGTAATTCCGATGTATTTGGGAGTGTCTGCTTCAGTGTCGAATTGGTCATCGGGAGACAAGGAATTCTCATTGATTCTGGATAATAATCCCCTCATGGAATTGGTCGAGGTATGAATAGAAGAGAGACTCGAATTAAAGAGAGAGAGGGAGAGGATCAGCCTACTCAGTGAATAGAATAGAGAAAGTGATAGATAGATGCCATTTGTATGAATTACAACTAGTGCAGAGATGAGCAAAAACTTGAGTTGGTTACTGTAGAGATGGAGATTACTGTAGGTGCCCCAGTCTCTATCGGCTCTCAATTATTCTCAACTCCTGGCTGGAGCCATTAGAGGAGGACTCGAAGCTGTTCATATCAAGGTGAGAAGAGTACAGTAGATCAGAATAGGATACTTCCATGGTGCAAGGAAGACATAGTACGGAGCATCCAAGAGTAGAAAAAGGAGAATGTCAATATGGAGAATAGGCTACAACTCGCGTGTGAACTATAGTTGATAACAAGTGATCTTCTCCTTATCTCTTCTCTCTCTTTATCTCTTATCTCATTCAGGTCTTCTCATCAGTGACTGAGAATGCATCGAATACTGAGATTCGAATCAGATTCGATTGTCTTCTCAAGGATAATCTACCTGCAGGAGAGGACGATTGAAGAGTGGAGGGATCTCTTCCCCTCTCGACCCTTCCTCCTCCTCCTTTCGTTATCTCTTCGCATCCCCACTTTCTATGGGTATCACCATATACATTCGCATGTTCATAATACAGATTGTGTATAGATTATTTATTCAAGTAGAAAGGGGTCCGATAAATTGTGGTACTCTGAACTGATATGGAGTAGTGATTGCACGCAAGAGTTCAACCCAGTATGTACAACAATGAAAGAGGAAAGAGAGAGGGGGAATGGTCTACAGTCGTCTTTTCTTTTGATAGGGGAGATAATAGGGATAGGGAGAGGGTCTTTGTATCGGAAGGGAAGTCATCAACATTAGAAAATGAAGATCATCTTGAGTAAGAGGCTGAGGTGCCAACCAAGGCATACTGTATACTGAGGGATACGGTACTGCCGGAGTCTTACCGTACATTAAAGAGGATTGGTAGGAATATGGAGACATCTCAGCTTGACTAGCAGGGCGAATTATTGATTGAGGAGCGAGTGAATTGAATCGAGATGGAAGAAGATCACGAAGATAAAGTGATGATTGATATGATGATGGAAGAAGAAGTCCTGAATTGATCCCTTCAATTGAAGGAGGAAGAAAGGAAGAGAGAGATAGGTAATGAGTGGATAACACGACGCAAGTCCAGAGAACAGATTGCAGGAGGATGAAGAGAGGTGAGGGACAATAAACAAAAGAAGAGAAATAAATGACGTATCTCACCTCTGGAAGGGACCAATAGTAGGAAAGTGAATAGAATGGATAGGATCATTGAATGGAGACTCGACTGACCATAGAGAGGAAAGCGAAGTGAAGGGAGGGAGGGAGGGGTATAGTCCATCTCTCTCTCCCCTTAATCCTTCTTGATACTCATGACCAGTTATACTCATTACTCATTTATCCATAACATCAAACAATAAAAGAGTAGTGAGAAAAGGGGCGGAGCTTTCACTTAGTGATCAATTCTATCCGTGTACTGAGTACAATATGAGATACTATTAATGGAGCAGTGAGGTCAGAGAAATGACGAGGACCCGTCAATGGAAATTAAGAGAAGGAGTAGATGAAGGGAGAGGAGAGGAGGAGAGGGGGAGGGGAGAGGGAGGGGTAGGTCACTCTCCCTCAGGGCATATTGATAGATCCGAAGCTGTACATGTACATCTTATCCACGTGAGGAGGAGAAGGACGACGAATCTCATCTTAAAAGGAAGAATGATTAGAGAAGGGAGGGATCATCGTGGGTGGTCTCCTTGACTGTGACTGCATCTCTAGATGGACCTACACTTATGATAATGATATCGTACCAGTCTTGGTGGTCTTGTGATGAGTCTTGGAGAGATTAATTTGAGAAGGGAAGAAGAATGACTTGGCAGTCTGCCAGAAGGAAGGAGAATCTTCGTGATGAGCCATTGAATCTGAAGAGATTATTGATTGAGAGGGGAAGAGATGGTCGGTTGAGGGAGGGGAACACTGCTGAGCTACCAATGTCATAGTTTTTTGGGTTGCGGATGGGACTATGACATCGAAGCTCACCAGTGGAGGGAAGGAAAGGAAAGGTCCTTCTCATTCCATCTCAATCTTCGTCCCGAAAGAGATGGAAGAAGGAAGGGGTTATTAGGTCTCAAGAAGAGAAAATAGAGATAGAGCAATGGGTTGAGTGCCAGAACTCATGGAGATGAAAGGAATAGAAGAAAGAGGGACGAAAACGATTGTGGAAAGTGGATAGAAGGATGAAGAGAAGAGATGCGATAATGAAGAATAAAACGTATAGAAGAGAAAAGGGAGAAGGGAAATGTTGCAAGTGCAAGAAATGAATGAATGAATGAATGAGAAGGGGAGAGAAGAGACAGAAGAAGAAGAGAGGGGTGTCTAGAAGGAATAGGATGTACTATAGAGACAGATGGGATAGAGAAGGAACGAGTGGAAGAGAGAGAGAGAAGACTGTTCTAGAAGAGAAAGAGAGAGAAGAGGTCAAATAATGGTCAGTTCAGGTCACTAAAGGGCATTCAGCTATCCCCCTCCCCGATTTGCATACCGTATTCTAAATAGAGAACCATCTCTTATCTCCATTATTTCTGCACACTCTTTTATACTCATAAACTTGATGATAGTACACTGAACGGTGGAGAGAAAGAGATAAGAATAATGAGACTTGTGCCCGTCAACAAGTGAATGATGAGGGAATGTCCTTTCACCTTTTGATGATGATGATTCCATGACGAGATGAATAGAAGAGAGAAGAAGGTGAGAGGAAGAGGGAAGGAGGAAGGAATAAGAAGGAAGAAGGTAGACCAGAGGAAGGGAGTTCAGATGGGGAGGAGGACTCACAAAAACTGAAGGAGGGAGAGGGGGGGGGGAAGGAGGAGGAGAGAGGAAGCTAGAAAGAAAAAGAGGAGGAGGAGAGATAGAGGGATCAGAGAGGAGAAGCCAGACCTCTTGTTAGATGATGAGAGACGAGGGAGGGGGAGAGATCAACTGAGGTCACACTTTATCTCGTGAGAAAGAGAAAGAGATACTACAATACAACAACTGACGAAGAAAAAGAATTGAAAATCCTCTGAATAATCTTCTAAAACAAGATGGTCATTTAAAATGAAAGTGTCTACGACAGTCAGACAATATGGAAAGAAAGGAGGAGGGGGCAAGCAATCGGGAAGGGTCATTATTAGATTAGAGAAACACAAATAACACTTACTTATTTTACATATTTGCATAATGCACAACTTCTATGAAGACAATATACTCTAAAAAAATACTCTGCGATGGAGCCACAATTAAAATGATGAGATACAACGTTGTGTAATGCAGATATTTGAAATGGTAGACAACGAAAGGAATGTAAAGAAATAAATAAATAAATATCTAGATGGATATGAGATTACCGGACAAATTGTCAATTAATCGATTGAATTTATTGATGGATCCGCTGCGAATTTTTTCCTCAATCAATTTCTCAATTCGTTCCCTGCTTCCTTCACCATTTTTCATTGAGAGTAGAGCCAACTGAAATGATACATCTTCTTTTCCATTTATTCCTCCTTTAACTACTAATCAGGAGATTACGTGAAAAGATTACGCGGAAATCGAATAAGAATATATTCGAAACTAAATAATAAATAGAGAAACTAACCCCTCCAAAAATAATTCTTGAGAAGTCAACTCTCGTTTCATCGATATTTATTGTTAACGTGTAGAGTCTTTCATTGAGGGCAGGAGGGATAATAAATAAGTTGACTCCATTATAGATTGGATCAATTTCCACATTATTAATATCCGGTTCTGGCTCATCCTATACACATTTATTATTATCGAGATGATATTCAACTTATTCTCTCACATCATTCAGTTTAACACACGGGGTAAGAGTGAAGGGTGGTCTTCCTTGGTAATGCGCATTCAGACGTTCTATTTGATGTTTACGATAGAAGTCTGGATTCTGCAATTTAATCAAATCTTGTTTCCAATCTCAGATATAGAAATAAAGAGAGCAATAAACTAATATGAATGATGAAAGTGTTTCAATATCATATTTCCTATATTCTGAATGATTTGAATTGATTGTTATATACATACCATTGAATGAGAGTAGACGACATCATCTTCTCCTATTCCAACGATAACGGCAAAGATCAACGTTCTCTCCTTTCCTCCTTCACTTTTCACACTTTGATTCCTCTGTAATCAACCCATTTATTCTGATTGATTGATTGACTGATTATTCTGATTAAGCACATAAAACGGGTAAAAGTAACAGAAGAATGACTACCACCACGTGGTTTCTAGAGGGAAACCCAATCTGATAAGTGATTTTCCCCCGCTAAATCATGACTTTATTAGGAAAGTCGGCGCTTCTTTACTTTACCTGCCCACCAAGTATTCATTCCCCCTCCCCTATCGCTCGCTCGTGAGCCTCTCTCATTTCTTGAATTCTAGATCTCAGGGCGCGGTCAAATAAGGGCAGAATGACCAGGAACTTATCGAGTTTGTAGGGAAATTATATCATTTCGCTCAACTTTTAATTCTGAGCTCGGCCTTTTGCATTTTATGGAACCTACTAATTGAGTTTCGAGCAAATGTCTTTAAAAGAAATTTCCCCACGTGCCTCTAGTCAGTCCGGCCTTCTGTCCCCCGCGGGCTGACCGCTCCTCCGGTTGAGGGGAAATGAATTCCCCCTCAACTAGAGGGGAGGGGGAATGAATAATTGGTGGGCAGATAAAGTAAAGAAGTGCCGGAAAGTCAGATGCTATTACTTTGGGATAATTCTTCACTTCTCGGAAAATACTCACCCTCATTTCCTCTTCGTAATGACGATCGAACTTAATTATGAGATAATTCTTATCGGGAAGGGAGCAAACTGTTTCTTTGATACAATTCACGTTGAAGTGAGAATCAATCCTGAAAGAAAATCTCACATTAAATCAAAGTTGACAGCCTTGGAAGATAAAAAGATAGGTCGAGACAGATAAAAGTGTTTACTTGTCTTCGGATGTCATCTTAAGTTTTAATGTATCTTGGACGGAAGTACACGCATTTCGGAACAACTTTTCCATCTGAAATTGGAATAACCAAAATGTGTAACATATGTTCAAACAATAGAAAACGGATGGAAACAAATCGGCGATTGATGAAAACTTCAAAGTTGTGTCATCAGTTGAGTGATTATATAATCCATTCTAACACTCACGTCTGCATAGTAGGGGAATCGAGTATTGAAAGCATGTAGTTCCCTCAATGATGGATCGTATTGAATGGCCTTGCTCTTTCTCTTTGTGAGATGCTCCATTGCAGTCTGTCTATCCGCTCCATAAGAAAGAAGAATTCGAATGATATCTTGATAATCCACTCTGAAAAAGTCAATGTTATCCACTCATACATTAACACATGGTATTATAAATTGCACAAATCTATTAAATAGAATACCATTTTTTCCGTTTTAGAGTATTAGAAGAAAGAAAAGTGTGAGGCCTATATAAGTCTTACCCTGGGAGATTTCTTGCAGCAACCATATGAACAGCCAAAGATATGATTGGCCCTTCAAATGTGGCGTATGCGATATCTTCGTTCACTATAGCTCCTTTCTGTAAACAATGTTACATATCAAATAAATATTGAATGTGATATAGGCGAACGAACCATTAGAAGGAAGGAAACCCATTGAAATTTATGCAGTCTAATAGCCTCTGACAATGCAGTCATCCGCATTGTAATTCCTTCAGACAATTCTTCAAAGATTGGAGCAGCAGCGAAATGAACGGATGATTGATCCATTATCCATTGCATTTTCAGTTTAGATTGGGCACATCTCTGCACTCGATTCAAATTAGTAGCATCCCATGTGATTACATCATTTAGACCCTTGAAGAATGAATCCGAAGGAATCCGATCATCCTTGATCAACTAAAATATGAGGCCGTTTACGTTAGGTTCAACAAGCCTCAACGGGGGTTTGGAACAGGTCAAAAATCGAAAGTGCCCAAAAGTTGGCCCTAGGGGTTATTTTTGATGCTGAACAACCTGGTAAGGTCGATTTCGCAATATGTCCCCTTTCCGCTCCAGGGAGGTACCCCCTCATTTCGCCCTAAAACTCGGTTTTGCGCTGTTTTTTCTTTAAAAATAGGTCAAAATGGAAAAAATTTTCACTTCCCCGACCAGAATTTTGCGCTCTATCTCGTGGTGATTTCGAAAAGTGACCATCATTTTTCGTTCTCGAGATATAAGCCTTTTTTGATCCGAGACTTAGCACGAGCGAACCCGTTCACAGTTGAAAGAGGAGACTCTCCTGATCATTTTGGTATATCGGGTTGGTATGTTGACCTTTGCCAAAGTTCTTTAATATCGATTTTTCTAAAATGTCAAAAAATAAAATTTTCTGAATACCCCCGTATTGGTGCTCATTTTGAAGAGCTCGTTGAGTTGATCGTTTTTTGTGAAGATATCATATCATTTAAACCTCTCTGTAAGAAGTTACAACAGACCGAGGTCCACTTTTCATGAGGGGTTGCGGATATGCACGTTTTCCGCACTTGTAACTTCTTACAGAGAGGTTTAAATGATATGATATCTTCACAAAAAACGATCAACTCAACGAGCTCTTCAAAATGAGCATCAATACGGGGGTATTCAGAAAATTTTATTTTTTGACATTTTAGAAAAATCGATATTAAAGAACTTTGGCAAAGGTCAACATACCAACCCGATATACCAAAATGATCAGGAGAGTCTCCTCTTTCAACTGTGATCGGGTTCGCTCGTGCTATGTCTCGGATCAAAAAAGGATTATATCTCGAGAACGAAAAATGATGGTCACTTTTCTAAATCACCACGAGATAGAGCGCAAAATTCTGGTCGGGGAAGTGAAAATTTTTTCCATTTTGACCTATTTTTAAAGAAAAAACAGCGCAAAACCGAGTTTTAGGGCGAAATGAGGGGGTACCTCCCTGGAGCGGAAAGGGGACATATTGCGAAATCGACCTTACCAGGTTGTTCAGCATCAAAAATAACCCCTAGGGCCAACTTTTGGGCACTTTCGATTTTTGACCTGTTCCATCATCTTGCTGATCCTAACGCAAACCGCCTCATATAAATAATTAATTTAGTATCTTATATTTCGGAAACGAAGTCATTCACTCGATCATCCACTCACATCAATGATAAATTGTCGTCTCTTGATTCGATCGAAGTAGCACTGATTATCATTTGTAAGTTTCAAGTCAAGTGCCCAAAGAATATCATCAAACTTATCCTCCCACATGTTCTCCACTATGTTAGCCAATATCTGAAAAAGAGAGAATAATTCGGACTTGCATCAAGCATTAAAAATGGAATTGGACGAACCGTGGAGGCCTTCTCTCTGTATTGGGGGTCTTGCATCACAATTAATCGCTCAGGTCGTTCCATCCTGTAAATAGAATAGCATTTGTTGTACATGAGATTGAGACGATTTTGCGATCGGGAATAATCCCCAACTTCTTCTCATCATCCAAATGATTAAATTACTGACCCTCTTCTATTGGAGTTCATGGGATTCGGGATTCCATCGGTATTCGCATCTCTAAAATTATAACATTATTATTCATTATACCAAGTATTCAATCTAAATCTGAAAATCTGAATAAATAAATAACTAACCCATCAGTTCTATCCAATTCGATCACTTCTAAAATATTATCAGATGGCGGAAGTTGAGCACTGTAACCACACTCATTATTACTACCACCCCTCACGAATTGTCTATATTTTAACATACAAAAATAGAAAAGTTAATTATCTAGACTACATCCTTTTCTTTAGTTTGAATGATCTATTTCTGTAGATCATCGAAGTCTCTCATTTGATGAGATGAATAAGAGGGGTAGTGAGCTTACTTCTCGGGACTAGCAGGTGCACTATATATGATATCTGCTCCTCCATCATCAATTGGATCATCAATAGGAGAATGGAGTGATCGAGGAGAATCATTCCCCACAACATCAATCAATTCATCATCTCCTCCTGTATCCATTGGAGTTATCGATCGTCTCATCGATTGAGATCGTCGTCCATTCATTCCATCATCCATATCATCATCTCCTCTTCCTCCTCTATATTCAATTCTCCTATCCCTTCTCTCATCTTCGAATGATGATGACAATGGACCATCGGGACAATACATTCCAATTTCAGTTGGATTCTCGAAGGGCTCTGAACGACATCTGAGTATGTCCAATCAATTAATTAACTCACTCGATGGAACATTGATGGGAGGCATGGAAATATCAAATCTTTCCCTATCTCCTCTCATATTAGGTCGATTGCTGAGAGAGGCAGATGGGTTGTTTCGATCCTTCTTTGCTATATTATTCTTCGGAGGTTCGGGAGGTCCGTTATCTCGATCCATTTCTCCCATGATATTATCCAATACATTAATTGAATCCGATGAAGAGGCACCCTTAATTAACATGTTTCATTCCGATCAATAACTTAATCATAATCTAAATACTAACTGTAGTTCGTGTTCCTCCTCCTACTATACTCCTTCCTCCTCGTGTTCCTCCTCTTCCACTTCTCACTAATCCATTCAATGGTATCACTCCTCTTATTATTCCATGATTTGAATGTTTCGATGTCGATGGAGGAAGAGTGTCAACTATTCCAGGATCTCGATTGTTCTTCGTCCACACCTCACAACATTATTATCAGAGATCAAATACTATCCTCAAAAGGACCTATGCATGCCACGTTTTGAGCCTAATTTGAACAAAAATTAAAGAAAAGCATACCACCATTACACAAAAACAGAGAAAATAATACGAAACCTAACCAAAACATGCCCAATAACCTTCAAAACGTCTAAAAGGACGCCACAATTTAAGTTTCATGCATAGTTCAAAAGGGTAATTTTGGCCCCCGAAAATTCCCATGGTATGAGCAATTTTTGGGTGAAAAAATCAAAAAATTCCAATGGTATGAGCCATTTTGGGTCAAAAAGCAAAAATTCCAATGGTACGAGCCTTGTTCGGGTCTAAAATTCCCATGGTATACGTCATTTTGGGTCAAAAATCCCATGGTATGAGTCCCATACCATCAAAAATTTCCACCCATTTCATCTGTGGTTTCATGACATGAGTATTTGACCTCTGATTATTATTTAAAGATTGCTTTCACTATCTTACCACAAGGGGAAACGACATCGATATGAATTTTCGAAAGGAGAGATACCCAAATAAAGTGGACCAAAATTCTCAGAATTTACATATTTGTTATTCAAATCGAAGGCGCCAGTCGACTTTTAGGGTAATATAATATTTGAATATATCAAACCTTAGCTTTAATTCGCATCTTCTCAGTGGGAGGAGGCGGAAGAGGAGTACCGGCATTCTTCCTCAAATATAACACTGATATGAAAAAATAAATTTATCTAATATGTAGGACATCTCATTTCACTATTCAAACATTTTCTTTATTTCAGTGTTCTCTTACTTTTTCTCTTTCTCCCTCCTCTTCTCTTCTCTTCTTTCCTCTTCGTCTTTCTCTTTCCTCATTTTTTCGGCGATTTCCTTCACACTCCTGAAATAAGCGCAAAAAATGAATGGGATGATCAAGTGTAAATGAACAAACAGTGGTTGAGATGGATTGACAGGTGTCTCAACATGATCTTCTTCGATGGGAGATCCTTCTCGTGATCTATTGGGAGTTCCTCCTCTCGATGAACATCGTGAACCAATTACAGTAGGAACGGAACCATCTCGAGATCGACGTCCTGTCTGCAATCAATATCACTTTCATTATCATACGCATCTCAATAACCACTCGTGTCTACTATTTTAAAGGGACATCGCACTTAACGAAGAATAAATTGTTAGCCTACATTAAATACGCTTTAAATAGTACTCACTCTAGCAGTATAAAACATTAGATCATCATTCGTCTCTGTAATTCCTTCATCGATCATTGCTTGCTGTCTCAATCCAACATGTCTATAATTCATTCATTCCTTTCTCTTCTCATTCAAATTCTCGTTCTATCTAACTCACACATCGTTATTTGACAACATCTTCGCTTCCACTTTTTTATTTGAATCTTCCTCCTTTCTGAATTTTTTTTTTGTATAATACAGCCAAATCAAATATATTTAACTAACTTTTTCTCCTCTCTTCTCTTCTTAGCCTGCTTATTTTTGTGAGCTTTTTCGGCTGCGATTTGCTGGGCTGCAAAGAATTATTTAGACGTATCTAAGATTTATAACACGGAATTCGCCTATTCTCATTCTGAACATCCATTTTTAAGTCAGGCCAGCGAGATTGCACTCAAAAATTAGAGAGACTGTTTTGTCATCACTATTCGGCATATCTTCAATGCCAGAAGATCTACTTAAAGGCATACATGAAAAAAGCTAGTGGAAAACTACCTGGAATTTGAAAACATATTCCGCATTTAAGGTGTTCGTTGACAAGGCATGTTACCTACGATTCGCAAACATACATTGAATTAGTCGTTTTCCAAGGTCTTTTTCATAAACATACACCGCTTTCGTAGGATTTTGTCACATAACTTTTTCCTGTATGCTTAAATGTAATATTTGTGCGGTAGAAAGAGATTTGAATAACGATCCGTGAAAATAGATTCAACTATGGTTACAAGATACAGTACTGATCAAACTAAAGTAGTTTTCATTCTTACCAGTTCTCTTCTCTTTTTCTTCATATTTTCCTTCATTTCTTCCTTTTTCGTTTGTTCTTCCTCTCGTCGAAATAGAAGCTCCATCTGATCTCCTCTGCAATTATGCACTGCATACTAATCTTCCCTATATCCATTTCCCTCGCGAATTCGTATATCGGATATAATCCTAACATATCAGGTTGATGCAAAAGTTTCTGACGATTTTTGAACTTCTCTGTTCTGAGCGAAAATAAGTTATATTTTCAACCTAGCCACTCAAGCTTTTTCATAGTCAATGGGGACGTGGGTGAGCTATTTAGCGCACATTAGAACAGACCAATCGCATTTGAAATACCGTTGCAATGCAAAGATAAACATCTCGTGGTAGCGATTCGAACTGACTTGTTATCAAGCCGGTGTTATTTTGAGAATTCCGATAACGGCAAAACAACTTCACAGATTGTAAGCACAGTCACTTAGTATTATTACAAAAAAATAGATTCATGAGTTAGTGACCATCTCCCAACTCTAGACATGAGCCTATTCGTAAAACAAGATTATCTGAAATGGGTCGCTAACTATTTTTACTGAACCCAATTCGTACGAGTGAGCTTTGATATTATAATTATACATAAAAATGAAGTACCTTGGCTAAAAAATTCTCAAAAAAATTGGTGCCGAGGCTGGTCCTAATTCGTAAGTAGCGTAGATCTTAGCTTATAGCATAAAAAGTAGTTGACGAACTTTTGACGCTGTCCTGCATTCCACGTACTTCAGAAGCCGGGTTTTTCACCCTTATTAGGAAGATCAATCCTTGCCACAATACTTATATTTTTTACAGAGAAAAGATATCACTGGCTTTCGTAGAATTTTCAAATATCGGGAACACATGAAATCAATTTTCTTAGACCAATTTGCTCTAGATTCGACGTTAAAAATTATTTCTCTTATACTATGCAACCATGATCCATTTTAATATTACGGTCATAGTGGACCATCCTCCTTCTTAAATAATGTGCGGTAGAACTGGTGATAGGCGAAGCCGTTCAGCTGAATTTTAATTAAACGTAACCGTCAGAAACTTTTGCATCAACCTAATAATTAACTCTACTAACTATTGCCCCACATTCTCCATACCTATCGAATTTTGATGTGCACAATAAAAAATTTCTAATACTCTCATTACTTACATTTTTTTTCGAATCATCACTGATTGATATTGCTCTTACCTTCTTTCCCTCTCCTTCATTAATTTCATAATCTTCATCATCATCTTCAGTCTCTTTCGCTTTTCTCTTCCTCGAATCTCCTTGTCTCTTCTTAACAGAGACAATAGTCAACATATGCAAATATTGTGTGCCTCTACGAAAAAAAATACTCAAATGACTATCCTGTTTCTTTCATCTTCAGCTGTTTCGATGGTATTTAGGGTTAAAATATACCTCGGGTATCCAACTCTACCCCCCCCCCCCTTCTCCCCCTCTTCCTCACCTTCACATCCGACTTCCTTCCTCTCGTCATCATTTGATCACTCTGTAACACGAAAGAATGAACAATCCAATGACCGTGAATGTCTCTGATTATATCACTCACTTCATCATCACTTTCAACAGTCTTCTTTCTCGTCTGCTTCACCTTATTATTCTTCTCATTAACATTCTTTCTCGGCTGTTGACCACTTTTTCTCTTCGGTGAAGGCTAAATTGTAGCATTCATAGCATAAATGAAGGTTCCAGATACGAAAAAAGAATGGAAAGGAGGAAGGGAGAGTAGTATCTTACAATAAAAAGTGATCCGTGGTACTTACTTGTTCCTCGTCATCACTTTCCTCACGAGAAATTACCTTCTTATTCTTCTTCTCAATTTCACCTTTCCTCTTTAGAGTGTCTTTCCTCGATGTTCTCGTTGTCTTCGGAGAAACTTCCACGATTGACTGCAAAAGAAGGAGAAGTAGATGGATGGGTGAATTGTAGACTAACTTCATTGTCACTTTCAAATAGAAGGGAAACACTCCTCGATTTGCGTCCTGCTCTTTTTGACTTCACTGGCTGCACAAAAGAATGATTCATTATAAACGAGTTTATTTTCCAAGGAGTGTCCTATGCAAAAAGGATATGAATTCCCTTGGATAATATAGGATGTGATGCATCTGTCCCTCCATCTTCACATCTATTTCCTATATTTTTCATCCGTAATATTCTCAATTCTAATAGACTCACTTCATCCTGGCTCTCCTCCGATTCAATAACCGTCCTCTTCCTATTCATAGATGAATCCTTCTTTCCATTCTTCTTCGGTTGCATTCCTCCACTCTTTCTCATTGGCTCAAAAGGAAGCATTCATGATCCATTGAGAAAGGACAACAAACCTCATATATTACTTGGATCTCATCCGATGATTCCTCTACTCTTCTGTTTCCTTTTCTCACTACCGTCGCCTGAATTGCATATGAGGGCGTTTGCGTAAGAATCGGACAATATCCGAATGAGTCTGGCACAGGTCAAAATTGTCAACTCTCTGAAACTTTGCGTTTTGGGGTTCTCGAGGGTGCTTATGACGATGGGCACACTCATTTTGCCCATGGTTGCCTCATCGGCTCCAGACGACGTCACGTCGAAATCCGTTTTTGGCCTCTACCTCGGTTACTTACAGCGCTAAATTTTCGAAATTTTGGCCCAGGAGGTAGAATTTGATGGCGAACACGACAGTTCACTTTATTTTTCATTTTTAATTTCAATTATTTTGTTAAATGGAACTTTTCGCAAACTACAGTGCTATAGTGGAGAGTAGGATAGATCGGACCGGAATGTCACGGGGATTCCAAATCTCTTTTACACGTCAAAATCCATCATGCGCCATTCGAGATTGCATGAATGAAAGGCTGTAAATCATTATGGAAAGCGATTTACTTGTAAAATTCACCTCTGCCTTCTTATCCTTTTCTTTCCTTGATGGTGTTTCATTCCTCTTTGGAGACTTCTCCACCTGTGCATACAATCACTCGTTCTAGTTTCCCGTGGATCCGCAATAGGTCCAGCTCGGTGGATCCACAGTGCCAAAATTAACCACATCTTCATCTGATAGCATTTTTTCAGCAATTTTTTAACGAAAAATCACTCCGCAGATCGGCAACCCATAAAGGACGGACATGAAGGGTTCAGCAGTGCATACAAAATGCAAAATAGAAAAAAAGAAACTACACTGAAAATATCAATTTTAAAAAGTTAACCTACTTTCAACAAAAAAACCAATAAAAACGAACACTTTTGTCCTTTGGCGGTCGACCTCTTCCTCTCTTCGTTGGTGTGGTCACAACAGTCTAGAAGATAACATCTATTCATTCACCCTCTTCAATTCACCTGTACATACCTCCTTACTCGTACTCGCTCTCCCCATCTTACTCCTTCCACTATCAGACTCGTCCTTAATTTGATTATTAATTATATAAAAACGCCGAGAAAATCTATAATTATATTAGATGAGCTCTTACTAGAAAAGTGAAAGCACTTGATCAAGTTGACTTGACTACGATTTCACGAAGATATAACCTATTGTTAGGCCAAACTTTGAATAGTTGAGATTATAGCCAAGTATGGAAGATCGATCTTGTATTCCCCGGAAGATTCCAAAAGAAATGTGTGAATATAATTATTGTTTATGTAAATTAAACGGAACGTAACGGCGCACGCAACGCGAGGAATGCCGCGCGTAGCTGCGGTTGTGTAGTGAAAATGCAAATGATCTGAGATCATTATGCGTGAATTTATAATTTGCTTTGTTGTTACAAAAATAACACAAATATAATTTATTAAAATTCTCTTAAATATCCACTCCCTTACCGTCTCTAATGAATCTGATGATTCGAATGTCCTTTTTTCTCTCGACCTCCTTATCTGAACGATTAATCAGCATTCTAAAATGTATTTGATGATTACGAACATTTCGTTTCCTTTCTCTGTCCATTTTCGATCTATGTCCTTTTCGAGGTGGATCTATCTCCTGCAAAATATAACTTGATCTTTCTCCTTTATTAAATTTTCACTGACACCATCACTGACGATGAATCCATCAATGCTATCTGTTCTCCTCCTTCGATATTCTTCACCCTGTAATATATACTTCCATCCACAATCTATTCTTATCTCTCGCGTACCGTCACTTCATTCGCTTCTTTCTTCTTCCTTCGTTTTTGCTTATTCGCTTCTTCCCTTTCTTCTTTTTCTTTCTGTTCATCTCGTCTCCTTTTGAATTCCATAGCTCTGCAATGTATCCATTCATTGCTTGGCACAGCAATGATTACACTTCAATCAAGTTGCTTCATATCCTTTCTGCCGACAGTCTGCCCTCGCAGCACAAATAAATCATTGTGATTCCTTGTGAAACGAAGCTACGTGTGAAAGTGAGCCACTTACAATGACTCAGAAATGTTTCCCAATGGATAGGTAAGCACGTTCTTCTTCTCCATTTGCATCCATTCATCATCAGGAGTCAGTTCCTGGTTCTTCTTTCCAAGCCATACCTATTGTCATTGAATGAGATGGTATATTCATGATTATAATGCTCACTTCTAGATCAGCATCCGGTTCTTTGGGATCGACGTCACTCACTAACTCCACCACTTCATTCTTCTTAAATTAATCCCATTTATTATTTTGCAAACGAGTTAGTGAAATTCCATGAATGAATCTAGCTTTGTAAGCACTGACCCCACTGAAATGATCCTTGTAGAATCGGGCGCCACTGTTAACCAGTCTAGATTTTGATTTCTGGTTCATTGCTCGAATAGCATCTTCCATAGAATCTTGTGAGGAAGTAGCCATCTGAACAAGATGGATGAAAAACTACGTCAGTACATGCGATTCTTTCTCACACACAACATCTATCCATCAGTTCAATGTTCGATACAATCCACAAGGATTCCTGAGCAAGAGAACGAGCAGGTACTACGGAGAGGTAAACCATAGCTTGTGATAGATAAAGACACAAAAACTTGTGATTTGCCAAGTATGAGAAAAAATACTTTATAACAAAATCTCTGATGAAAATTGAAGCAATCTGACAAATTATACATGCAATGGAAAAAAATGCAATAAGTGTAGCTTATTATGTCTCACCACTTTGGTATTCGCTGGATAAAAAGAGAAGGGTGGGGGAGATTGCTGATGGAAGGTAAGTACGATTATCGATTGGCAAGAGAGTGAATACTCTGTGGCGGATACGGTAACATACATATCTACGAAAGGCAAGGATAGAATAAAAGACGGAAGGGGGAGGGGAATGAAATGGAGAGCACACAAGGAGAAGGATCATGCATCTTTCCCGTAGCAATCAATACTGCAAATTACAGATAGGCAAACCGATCGATTGGATAAGGCTAAGAAGATTAAACGTAATAAGGACAAAATAAATCAGTGTATCTCAAATAAAGTGAAAATTCTAGAGAAAATGGACAATGTGAAGAGGTAAAAGAAGAGACGACTGAGAAGTCGAATGGGGGAGGGAAAGAGACGAGGAAAGCACTCAAATGATTATGAAGGTATTGCATTGGGATAAGGAAAGAGATGGGTAGAATTATGTAATGACATGAATGAAGAGAGAGGGATAATTGATAGACCGACACAAGGACAACGGGATGAGCATTTAGAGATGAGAATGTAGCTATTCACAATGCAAAAGTAGTGATGGCATGAAGTGGATGAGATTGGATGGAAAGGAGGGAAGGAGGGGGATACAAGTGAGAGATCTACTCCTTATTGAATACTAATCGTGCGAGTTGATCCTTAGCAGCAAGATTCTCTCTTCTACTCTGAGTACATCTCAATAGATCATCTTCTTCCAGATCCGGATCACATTCACGACGGTGATATCTCAAATACAACATATGAGACCATTACTTAGGAAATGAAGAAAATGGTCCTGCATGGGATTATTATCGTGCAAGAGATTTAGTAAAAAAAATTTTTTTTGCTCGTTTCAGCAGGATTAATTCCAAAAAGGGTATTGAATTGCCAATGGCAATTTTCCACGATCGATTCCTCATTCATATTCCATGCTAATCAATAACGATGGAATGACCTACCGTAATCTGAGGGCTGGTTCAATAGCCCTCAGTATATGCACTCCAGGAGGCATATTGAGGAATGCCGATCCGACGTCAATTCTCTTCCCATTCATCAGACGAGGTCGCACCTCCATGTAGTCACTACCGTATATACAGACTACGGAGAAATCAAGAGGATCGAATCGACCATGCTCCTGAATACAATGGTCATCTAGTGTACCTTCTCCCCTCTCTTTCCACTTACCTTCTGTACCATTAATCCCTTTGTTCTCTGTGGTGGAGCGGCATCTTTGAGTGTTCCCAATGCTCTTTGTCTCGTACTTTCATCATCTGGTTTCTCCCCATCTTTCAGATCCATTCCCGATATCGTCGGATGGTATTCAATGAACGGAATCGGAAGGAACACCTGGAATTTATCCCCATTGCAATCAATCGATAAATATTTTCTCTCACTTGGAATTTCTTGATGGTGTTGATGCGTGCTCTATCGAGTAATTCCTTCTGTATATCAGCATATGGAGACAGAAGGAGGAACATGGATTGAGGTCCGAAATGATCGATTGCCTCATCGAGAGCTTCCGCTGCATGGAGAGACGATGGATTATCGGATGAGACCGAGAGAAGAGAAGCTTCTAGAGATGAACGTTTGCATCTGAAAAATCAAGAAATTGAAGATTAGAAAACCTTTCGCTGTTTCTTATCCCACGTACTGGTGATAAAATTATGATGAAAAGAGTGATTTTTGATCGGGTATTTAATAATTGCATATGTCTAACCTCTTCTTAAGTTCTTCGAGATCATTCTGTATGAATATGACACTCTTCTGTTCCACTCGTGCACTCACAGCCACAACTACTCTCGTGTGTCTATTCTCTTCTGTAGGAGAAGTACAAAGACGAGCTTGACGAGCGAGAAGACGACGACCAGGAAGAACCTGAGAGAGAGATGAGAGAGATTGACTTGATAAGAAGGGACCAATCTTATCCCACCTCGACTTCCTCTGCAATTGGCACTACAATGGTGAGATCCGCGTCTTCCTTCACATACGGGACAGTGTTCACAAGTGTCGTCCGTTCTGCAACCACAACCATTACATCAACGGCTTTTTGTAAATAAACATCGTTTTTTCGAATAAACTTACCAATAATCCTTGCCAAATGAATTCTCCTTTCGATCGTTTCCTCAGTGTTCACATCTCGATACACGAGATCAACCATGTAATCCATTCCACGCGCTGCATCGAATTGTCTGCAATTTTATCTCTCCTAATCACTCAGAAGGAAGTATCCACCTGTATCCACCAGATACACGCACGAACTCCACTCTTCTGTCTCCCTCTTCTTCTTCTGCCTAAAATATATTTGTTGCATAATCAATCACAAGCCAATTATACGCTTTACAGTTGAGATCTAATCTGACCTTTCTCTTAGCAGATTCAATAATTTCATCGATATCCTCCTTATCCGATCCAGTGATTTGTCTCACATTCTGATTCGGCTCATTCTTGAATATCTCAGTCGCAGTGAAGAACTCCCATACTGGCACCTGTGAGTTGTTCAGATTAGATACGAAAGAAAATAGTAAAATATGTATTTGATACTTGATATCGATTGGGTGCATGGGCGAATGGTTTAGTTCCAACAGGCCAGCTTGGTCCATCGGGTAGATCTTCTTCCATTCCTTCTATCTCTTCTTCCATCTTCAAGATCTCTGCTTCCACTTTGTCAACCTACAATGAGAAAGGGAATCATCACAGGACTACTATCGTACTATTCTCATTATTGTCTTCCAGCTCAATACCATCATCATACTGTAATGGCAAAACCAATTCCTTCATTTCTATATAATTCTAAGCAAATATGAATCAGCAATGCATTTCCGCTAGCAACAGACAAATGATTCAAATAGCACCTCTTCCATCTTCACCTTCATTTCTATCTATGTTTCTTTCCTTGTGTTTTCTTGTATGATAAATGCAGGGGTTTAATTACCCAAGATTGAGATTCTGCGCCTTGGACTTGTTTATACATACCTCAACTCGGATGAAGTGATCGTGTAGTGCGGATGCATCGGCAGTCGATAGAATACTTCCGACGGAGAGAGAAGAATTGAGGGATGGAGTCTCCATCGACCATCTCAAATTGAAATTCATACTTTTATTTATAAAGGCATGTCAAACAGCTGTCATGGCAATTATATTCCAGTACTACCATTTTTTCCACTCACAATCACATGTCCCAAAATACCCATTCGATTCGAATGGAATAATAAATACAAATCCGCTGTTCTTCCAGAGAGCACTGCCCTTTCTACTTCATCAGTCTCCCTTCTTTCCCCTCTCATCCCTTCAATCTGACCTCTGTATCTCTTCATGTGGTGATTCCGTGCCAGAAACACGCCAGAATCGATATTCCCGACCCTGGAAACAATTCATTTGTCCCTCACTTAGTCAAGAATAACTTCGAGGGTGAAAACACTCAAGGAGTGGGAATGGGGAATCAATTATCTCGTCACTCCATTCTACTCTTGTCCTCATCTCGAACTCTTCCCATTCCTCTTCTCTCACCTGATGTTCTGTTGTACAGGATACATTAGTGGCAGCATGAATACACATTTCCATTCCCTGTTCATCCGATCCAGCCAACATATTATTGCACACGTGACGTTGTCTGCAACACATTCTCCATTATCTCCCGCCATTTTTTTTTCCATAAATACAACTTCCATATGGTTCATTTCTCTTCTTCTTCTCTCATCTCTGAAATAACTGTGACCACTCACTGAATTAGCATCTGCATCGTTGGATTCGACAGTAGAATTCCCGCATCTAATACGCATCTTCCAGGATTCGAAGAGTCGGGAACACCCAGAATTACCTTCTCACTCCAAGACATCTCAAATTATCCATTACACCTTCCGAGATCTCTTTCGTGACTCACTTTGTTAATCATATCTTGCAGGGCGAAGGGATTGATATATGTCGACTCCTTCATAATAAGAAACCAATCGTAATTCTCTTGCAGCGTCTGAAATATCGGCCAATTACCTTCCATCTTCATACAGATTATGGTCATAGTACGATATTGACAACACGATGGATAAACCGTACACCACACATACACCATCTATACCACTCACCCGCTTAATCATTATCATGACGTGTTCTGAATACGTAATCAATGAACGGTGCATAAAGAACAGCAAAAAAATAGAGAACGAAAGGAGGAAGGAAAAAATTAGGAAAGGGCGAACTTACATAGTTGAATACGGCATTGAGAATGTGAGTATGGGCATGGAGGGAATTGGATTTGAATGGTACAAGAGAGGGCAGCAGACTCATCTCAACGTCCAGACGGGCTGAGTCCGCAAGAGCAACCACTCGAGATACTGTAGTCACACTAATTATCGATTGATTTCTTCCCATGGACGAACCATGTTTCGCGAGTGTTCCATTGAGTGCTGCAGCTAATCGTCCAGTCTCAGCCCATACCAACACAAGAATTCGTTCCCGAATTCCCAATTCAGTAGCTGCGAATCGAGCACGTGCTACTTGTGAACCCTGTAGAGAAGAGATTATCACATGTCAATCATTCTCCGATTACTCACCTGTTTAGTATCTGCAGGAGGAGTCTGGGGTGTCTTCTCTTGATTAACCGTCCAAAACTCTGATGAGTCTATAAACTCAGGTGCCTGAGCCTGAAAAAGAAATGGTTAATAAGGCAGAGAAAGAGAAAGCCACCCCAAGAAAGCCCCAATTATAGAAAAATCAACATAAGTATCAATTGGTATAATGTCGCACCTTCGATTTTGATAAATAATAATAATTAAAAAGGCAGGGAAATGAAAAAAAACTAATTAATAAATTGGAGGTGATACAATACGATCAAAACGTTCGTAACAAAAGAAGAATAAAAAAACAAACTGACCACTGGACAGACAAGCGGCGTTTCATCGGGAGGAGCGAAGAGAGAATAAGATATGAAGACACCAAGAAGGATTCCACCTAGCAGAGGCAACCCCGTACGGGCACCCGACATACTACGGAGATGGAGAGGAAGCGACTCCTTCCACTTATCTCCACTCCACGATTCACTCCTGGAACAGCCACTGGATTATAGACGAACAAAAGTCAACCACGACAATAATAACCATGAGTAGAGTAAGGCGATTGCAAGAGATCAAAGGGAGTCAAGTACGATAACGAACGCATGGTTATGAGAATGGTACCGGATATGGTCTGATTACCAAAGAGACCGAAAGTGTGAAAAAGACCTAGGAAGGTCCTTTGAAGCGAGAGAAAGTTTGACGAGTTAGTGACGGGCGACAAGTAGGTCATGAGGCAATGAGTGACAGGACATCCAACGAAGGTGATGTTCAATATCAACAATCTATCTTGTTCCACCATTCACACCACCCTTTCACTCTACCTAACGTTCCACAAAGGAAGATAGACTTTAACCAAAACATGACGGTTGAACAGTGAATGAATACGAATAAGAAGTCGAAAGATATTAGCTGCTATAATTACAGAAACAGAATCAATCTAACCATGTCCTTTGGGGAAAGAAAAAGAACTTCACTACACGTCCGCTTATAACTAGAACAGGTTCACCATGTTCCATCCTAGAGTGCGCTACTAACGAGATGTTTGTAAATTATAGCTTGTACTTTACTTATAGAAATTTCGCGCCTGTTAAGTCAGCTAACAACGAGCAATTGGACCAGCCGGGCGCCTTTGAAACACGTGAAGAACAAGATAAACATCGCGAGAAGTCACTATTTGCTAAGATGCCTTGATAATTTGTTTCTAGAATTTATCGATGAGAAGAGTATTTGAAGGGATTCTCGCCGCCGAGTGTTGACACAGCTTTAGAGTGTGAAATAGCACTATCGAACCATGGAACCCGAAAAAAAAAGGAAAATTAAAAATTTTCCTAAAAGAATATTATGCTTTGCTTAAAAACATGTCTCAGCACGAACTTCATCAATGATGTACGGTGTACGGTAACTAAACCGTGCCTTCTTTTAGGATTACACTCCGTACACGGGATGTACTAAAAGTCGGCTGTCGGCTGTCGGATGTCGGCTCGACAGGGGTACTAAAAGTCGGCTGTAGGCCCGGCTACCGTACTAAAAGTGTCGGCTGTCGGCTCTAAAAAGTACTAAAAGTCGGCTGTCGGCTGGGTATTTTAATTGCTCTTAATTCATATAAAATATGCATTTGACCATCCAATCGGGAATATAGATAACAACGAACATTCTTCAACGTGTTGTACAGTAGTGGGCTAGATACAAGTCTCTCGCTTATTGGAGATGTCAGAATATTAGCAAGAATATTGAGATCAGATCCGAATGAGATGGTATATAACTCAGCAGTGCCACTCTTTATTCATAGGTTCGCTACACTGGAATATCTCTCCCTTATAAAAATTTAAAATAACAACAATTCAAAGTGAGATCTCAGCTTGATAATTTCGGATAAAATTTGATTTCGGGAATTGGGCAATTCCGGAAAATATTATATATGTATATTACTCTATTTCGTGATTTTTTTTATGGATTATCAGACTGGATTCAGAACACCTGTCCGATCAACAACTCTTTTTTTCCTCTAGCGATCTCTTAGCACACCCAGAATAGTTCCCCGAATATGAGGGCACTATTAGGTATCTAGGATGATAACTTACTGGATCAGAACCAATTATTTTATTTCTTCTGATTGTGGGATATATAATCTAAGGACTGACAAAATACTACAACGATAAAAATAATAAAGTTCTCATCAGGTCATCATCCGAATGTTCCGACCTTTTGCCGAATATGAGTGATGCTCAGTCGCTCGTCATAGTTCTGTGTAAGCATATATGTACCTAGCCACTATAGAGTGCGATAGAGGTGATGCAACTATCGCAGACTCGTCTCCTGGTCTTCATGTGAAGAAGTTCGGGTTGAGATGAAATTCGACCAGAGCAGAATCCAATGCTCCATCTCGTCGGTGTGGTCCAAGGGAAGAAATACTCCTTCTCCGAAGTCCATTGCCGAGCGCAGTTCGATATTGAAAAGATGATGCGACAGTGTGACTCCTTGGCGAACTCAAGAGAAGAGTATTCGATAGTTGCATCACCTCTACCGCACTCTATAGTAGCAAAGTATGGCCAATGATGAGCGGCTGAACATCATTCAAAGAAAGATGCTGGGAGCTAAAAAAATCGCTGGAGGAAAACAGATTTGTTGGTCAGACAGGTGTTCTGAATCCAGTCTGACAATCGATAAAAAATCATGAAAATATAGTAATATATATAACATTCTCCGGAATTGCCCTATTCCCGAAATCAAATTTTATCCGAAATTTTCAAGCTGAGAGATCTCACTGTGAATTTTTTTTTTTAAATTTCTTATAAGGGAGAGATAGTCCAGTGTAGCGAACCTATGTCTAAAATAGTGGCACTGCTGAATTATATACCATCTCATTCGAATCTGATCTCAATATTCTTGCTGATATTCTGCCATCTCCAATAAGCAAGAGACTTGTAGCCCACTACTGTACAACACGTTGAAGAATGTCCGTTGTTATCTATGATCCCGATTGGATGGTCAAATGCATATTTTATATGAATTAAGAGCAATTTAAATACCCAGCCGACAGCCGACATGCTCAGCCGACTTTTAGTACGGTAGCCGGGCCGACAGCCGACAACCGACTTTTAGTACATTCCCCTTCTTTTTAGACATTAGACTCCGTACACTAAAATACGGTTTACGGGAAGCCGGATCTCGAAAGCTGCGAAATTTACGCTGTAAAATCGAACATGAGCTCATCGCTGATTCATCCCGACTTTGGAACGTTATCTGTTGTTTTCTGTTACTTTTGATCGTCTGTAATTGGTCGTGTCGTCAGGTACAATGAACAAGACTGGCCCGGTTCAACATTGGAATCTTGGAATCGGACCCATCAACTGTCACGCTTGGAATAAGGACCGAAGCCGTATGTTCTATGTAAATATTATCATATTCCAAGGACTTCTTTTCAGAAGTTGCAGTATGTGCGTCCTCTCACGAAGTGCACATCCTAGAATGGAAAAACGGAGAGTGGGTGACGATCCATGTGCTTAACGAGCACGATCTCCCCGTTACTGGTTAGTTTGTTTATCGCGTTCTCTTTTATATGTAAATACGTTAAGGAATTGACTGGGCACCAGAGACGAACAAGATTGTCACTTGCTCGCAGGACAAGAATGCTTTCGTCTGGACTTTTGAGAATAAGACGTGGAAGCCTGAGCTTGTAGTGGTGAGTGATTTCCCGAGTTGTTTGTTTCTTGATTCTCTAGATAATTTGCTGTTGATAGGTTCGGATAAACCGTGCAGCTACTTGTGTTCGCTGGTCACCTCTGGAGAACAAATTCGCCGTAGGAAGTGGAGATAAGCTTGTTGCTATCTGCTATTACGAGAAGGAGAACAACTGGTTAGTATTCTCTATTCAATTAAACAGGACTATTTTGATCATTAATCCACAGGTGGGTGTCGAAGCACATTAAGAAGCCCATTCGATCTACAGTAACTTGTATTGATTGGCATCCGAATAACGTTCTCTTGGCTGTAGGAGCTTGTGATTTTAAGAATCGAGTCTTCTCGGCATTCATTAAAGAGGTGAGTAACATGATATTTTTTTTACTTGGATTGATTGCACTTTTCAATCTCACTTTTAGGTGGACGAGAAGGTAGCTCCCAATCCATGGGGAACGAAGATGCCATTCGGTCAACTCATGTCTGAATTTGCTTCAAAGGGATGGGTTCATCAGGTGATTATAGTATTCTTATTCAATGTTATCAAATCAATATATTGTAGACACTATTCTCTCCCTCTGGTTGTCGGTTGGCTTGGGTCTCTCATGATTCATCTCTCACTTTAGTCGATGCAAATGATACCAAGGAGGCTAAGGTTTCTATTCATCTATTTCATTGAAGTTTATCGTAATGATTGGGATACTTTTTCCGACGAGTTATTCACTCAGGTTCATTGCACTCCTATGCTTCCATTCACTTGTCTTCGATGGGTTAGCGAGAACAGTCTACTAGCTGCTGTCAGTATTTTTCTTGTTTCCATTTTAACAACGTCCAAGAGTGCAATATTTAGTCGTTTTTTTGTAGGGCCATGATTGCTCTCCCGTTTTGTATGCTGTCTCTAATGGAGATTTCAAACAAGTGAGTCATTCATAAGCAGTCTTCTCTCTCATTGTTCCATCTTTTGCAGGTGTGCAAATTGGATGTTCAATCAGCCCAACAGTCGACTACTTCATCTGCTCGTGAGATGTTCCAATCTATTGATAAGAGAGCAACCTCTGCCAAAGTGGACACTCAATTGAAATCCCTTCATCAGAACACTATTATGTAAGCTATTTATCGACGATGTATCTAACGTGATGATTCTGGAAGAGTACAAATGTCTCATTGCAGGCAAATTCTTGCTCATTCGGGTGCTCCAACTAATGTAGTCAAAGTGACGACATGTGCTGTAGATGGATTGATTGCTGTTTGGGATCTCAAGGTACGCCTTTCTCTCACGCACAATGAGCACATCACTTGCTTCGCTTCCGCTCACAATCAATTATATATTCCACTCAATTTATCTTTCAGGAAACGATAGAATACTGTCGGGTAAGCTTTGAGATGCAGTTTTATCTAATACCGAGTTAAATTCTAATCGTAACCACTTGAATTCCTCTAATACCGCTTGCGCTGATATTTCAATCATACATCATTTACCGGGTGGAGAGTGTTGCATACAGTACCTTCTAATATATTGACATTGATTCCGTTCAGAATGCGAATGCTCAAGTGGCCCATTGAATTCTCTCTTCATCCCCCTTTCCACTGCCTCTTATCGCTCACTTTCCAATATCAATTATTGTGATAATCAACAGCCGAAGATAATAAGAGTTTGAAAATGCTTTCTATAGTGCTAAAATGGCTTCATTCTCGAATCTGTTCATACTGGAATACAGAAAATGTAATATATAATTAAGTGAATTGTGCTTTAAATTGTAAACCTGTATAAATTATGAATCTCTACATGGAAATGGGAGTATCTACAATGCTCATTGTGCTGTTCCAGCATTGGTCATGTGATCTGAGTGCCTCTCCTTGATATTTTTGATTATGTCTTCTTCAATCTCCTTATTCTTATCTGCCAGTCTGATATGCATTTCCCTGTAAACGATCGATTGGCTTTTTTGTATCATACCGTGTCACACTGACTTCTCATTATCAACCAACACAACGTGTTCCTTTCTCGTATGTAGCATATTGGCCACAACCAACTGATGTCCGTAGCTAGAAAGAGCCTTTCTTGCCTTCTCAACCAGAATTGATTCGTCTGTTTCCAACTGGAAGAGAGAAGGATATACCGCACACCCTTATTATACCGTATACCTTGAAAGAGACGACGAATGATCGAGGAACGATATCCTCAACGAGTCTTTGGAGATTCTTGGGAACGACTGAGAGAGGAAGAGATACTTCCTCAGTCTTCATCTTGTGAGTTGGCTGAAGGAAAGAACAATCAAAGATGAACACAGTATGCCATCCACAGTAAGACACGGAATGAATACTCACAAGATCGTCATGCTTAATGTAGAAATCAGAGACTGCAGCTGCGAGATATACGAGAACCTGAAGGGTAATGGTAACAATCGATAGGTGGGTGGATACAACAACCTTCTCATGCAATGGTTCGAGAACAGTACAAATTCCCTCGAGAAGATGTAGATATTGATCGAGTGTCACGAAGGGAACGAAGAGAATTCGATTACGGTAGTGGATCTAAGGGGATGATATGGGTTACGGTAGGAAGATAATATCGTACCGATTTCTGGATATTATCGATTAATTTGGCATCAGAGGAAACTGCTTTCCCATCTTCAACTTGAAGCATAGTGAAGAGAGAGGGGAAATGACGAGAGAATGGAAGAAGAGACGATTCTCGATGCATGAAGATTACGGTATATCCAGCAGCCAGAAGATATCTTCGAGTACGGTATTATGGATATCGATTGGTCATCTTACTCTGTACTAGTCGCTCCTCTGGTTCCCATAGAGAAGTTATCAATGAATCGTACAGTATTCTTCTCGAGGGGAACTTGAGTTCCTCCACTCTGTTAAAACTACAGTAGCCATACGGCGATAGTCTGTCATACCGTAACAAGAGCAATTCTTTCATTCCCGAAATCTTTAACGAATGCCTCAACACATTTAACGTGCTCGGCGATACTCTTTCCGTGCATTCTACGAAATATTGTCATTTGTTTCACCTTACTTTTCAATTAGAGATATTCTTCGGTTATAATCAACCACGATCTTTCGAAGAAGACTTTGTAAGAGGATCACAATTTATTCACAATCAATTGATATTTACAAAGTAGACTGAGTGTAGTATGCAGAAACTCGACATGAGATACCAAAACAATTAATTAATCAAGTCAATTATGAGATCAGTTATAAATAAAAATCAGATCAAGCTGTTGACTCTTCTTTCTTAGCTACGATTCCATCTTCATTAATCTTCTCATCTACTTCCATTTTCTCCTCTTCCTTCGATCCATTCTCCTGAAATTACATAATTAAATTAATGGCTCTTGCAATTTAAAAATAAAAATGTAGATGACATACCTTCTTCACCTCAACCTTTGCTACTTCTTTCTTCTTCTCTGCGTTAATCTTCTTCTTTTCCTTCTCTTCATCTTCTCCAATCGTTAGATTGTACAAAACGGGAGTTTTCTCAGCCATTTTCTCCCTTTCAGATGCTACAATTAATATGTTCTCCTTCAAAGAACATTTTTAATTCAACTAACCTAATTTCTTTTCCATATCCTCCACTTTCGTTTTGTAGTCATCATACGCATCAGCTAGTTTGCCCTAAAATAACAATAATTTTGATTTAAAAAGAAGAAGAATTAAGATGCCATAAAGTTAAACCAAGTACTTACCCTCCATTCTTCAACCATCTCTTCGTATTTCGTTGGTTCAACAACAACTTTCTCATCGCAAACTTTCTTAAGATTATCAGCGAATTCTTCACTCGAAGTCTCGAGTACTCTCTTCTTTTCATTGAACTTCTCTCCCATATCCGTTAGCTCCTTCTCCAGTTTTTTCTACAATAGACTAACATTTCATCATTTTTAAACATTTATTTTTGTTGATCATTTTCACTTCCTAATATCTTACCTGATGCATAATTAGACTGTCAGCTTGTTTCTTGAGTAGTTCAATTCTCGATTGGGCGACGATTGTTCGAGTATCGTTCACTATGTTCGTACTCAGTAATTCAGTGATCAGACGATGATTACGATCGAATCTGCAATGAGAGACACGTGTTACTCACTCATGTTCGCTCATAGATTTGATCATAACTAGTTTCGTCATCGCCACTCGATACGTTACCACTATACTATAACAATAAGAGTGAGCATACCTGATAGCGGATACTCTTCTAGCAGATAGTTCATTGTTGTCTGCATCGTCTTCGATCGGCTGAATCACAACACCACCTGCAATTCTATTGTGTATCTACGAAAATTAATCGCATTTTTTTGCTTATTCGTATATTCGTCAATGATTATTCTAATATATTAGAGATGTATCAAACGATTAACTGACCAACATCCATTCTTCCTCTGGACATCTTCTGAGGTGCCTTTCCTCCCTTCTGCTGCTGTTGATACTGTTGATATGAATTTGAGTTATGGAAGTTCTTCATCGCTTTTTCGTATTCCATCTGTAAATAATATCACTATAGAAACCGGGCTGTATCTCGGAATGATTTGGAGTTGGGTGAGAAAGGTCTCGAGAAAAAAAACCGCATGATATTCAGCTGCCAACTGAGTTCAACGACATGATTCAATGTAAAAAGAATAGCTGAATTATTTTAGACTAGTAGTTAATAAAACTAAACGCACCTTCTCGATCTCATATTCCTGGTTGTACGTGTGCTTCTCCATCTCAGACACGTCCTTCCACATGGATCCTATGATCTTGCTGATATCCCATAGTTGAGCATCGGGATTCTCCGCTCTCACCTAAGATATATTTTATTATAATTGGTCCTCATAAAAAAAAATGCTCACACAGCTCGAAAGAAAAATAGAAATAAGAAAAATCACCTTCGCCCACATTTTCCTGCTGTATCTCATGTATGGAACGAGAGGACGGTCAGGTGCCTTAGGCAGTTTCATCTGACCTTGAGCGAACATACCGACGGCTGAAACAATAATAATATATCAAAGTTAAAAGTGCAGACACATGAAATTTGATCTCACCAACACGAATATTGTTAAAACTGAAAAATTGAAGAGGATTTTTATGACATATAGATAAATGATGACCGGTTATCAAAATAGCGACATAAAATTAATGTTTCAATGACTAAAAACTAGTGAAAATCGGTTATAAAAATTCAAGCGTCGGCTGTAATAAAACGCTCCGGGATCATGGCCTATTCCACCTGGAAATACGGTGGGTCGATATGTCAGGGTCATTACCGCATACCAATTTCGCCACAGGACGGTCCTTCGCTTTTTCCTTCTATTGCTTATTCAATAGAGCCTCTATTGTTTTTTTTTGCGATTACTATATTCTACCTTTCCAGAATGGCAATCTCAACGTGTGGGTGCAAGGGAATTCGATTCTGTGCTGCGTGCGAACACACCGACAGAGTGCAGAAGCTCAGATTCGAGGAGAAAGAGCACGAGGGATTCTCTTGTTTTATCTGGGATGGGAGGAAGAATGTGGCTATTGCCTCTCCTCAACTCAATCCCGACTCTTCCATTCAAGAAATTCAGAATGCTTCAACGAGTGACTGTTTTCCCATTTTCTTCCTGATAAAAACTACTCGAGCTCTCAAAAAGCCATAAATTTATTTGCAGGCATCGTTGGAGATGAGGATTTCATGGAGATCGATGGACTCATGCTCATCAATGATTTCATCAGCAAGGAAGAAGAAGATTATTTGATGGAGAGAATAGACAGAGTCGAATGGGCACTATCGCAGTCTGGTAGGAGGAAACAGGTACGATTCACTTCAATTAATGCCTATCCATGCTCTCCGTTCATCTAGAATCATTCGAATTGTAGGACTATGGGCCTCAGGTCAATTTCAAGCATAAGAAAGTGAAAACGACCAAGTTCCTAGGTAATCTATCACATGCTTCCCTCCTAGTGATTAACCATTCCAGGAATGCCCGATTATGCTGATATGTTGCTTGATAAGATGACCAATTATGATGAGAAGAGACTGGGAGAGTATATTCCATTCGAGATGTGCAATCTTGAATATGAAGAATCAAGAAAGAGTGCGATTGAAATGCATCAAGACGATATGTGGATATGGGGAAATCGGCTAATAAGGTACTGATCATTGACATTAAATCATCTAATTTATTCATTGCAGTATCAATCTAATCAACGGATCCGTCATGACAATGTCCAATGAGAAGGAGAAACAGGTTGGTACTTAATTTATTTGCGGAACACACGAGATCAATCGTCGTACATAGGGTCGCGAATGAAAAAAGTTAAACCTATGATGCATGTAACCTAAGATACCCGTCAGATCGGATACTTCCATTGAGATAAAAATAGAGAAGAAAGAGAGTGATCTATGCCAAAGGATATAATTGACGTCCTGACTTTCTAACGCGTTCTTACAGTAAACCTTTATCAGGGAGTTACTAAAAAAAGAATGATGGATGTGGTAAATTGAATACGTTTTAAGTTGTTGTTCGTGTGGATGCCCCATCTGTCTCTTCTGTGTATGGCAGACACTAGTCGATATTCATGGAAACACGGAGTTCTTCCCCATCATATAAAGGGAAGAAGGATAGCACTCACTATGAGAGAAGCTGCATCTGCATTTCAAGTGAGTGGGCAGAAGAATGCACATATGTTGGATGGATGAATACAGTTGAACAATACTGGATCGCTCAATTCATTCGTTTTTCCTTAAAATATTACCTGGCCCTGATATTCCTAATCATCAGAATAATTGCAGCCCGGTGGTGATCTCTACGAGAAATACGGTAAAGGACTAATCGATATCAGTCGAATTCGAGTGCCTCTCGGAGGGAAAGACCAGTGATACTGTATGTGATTGTTGATTTATTCTTGTTTGTGAAAGGGAGAAATAATAAAGTTTATCAATTTTTTTTTATCGATTCTTCAGTCAAAGACCAAGTATCATATTCTCAATCCTTTTCATCTCTTTTCGATGGTTCATCTCTGCGATTGATTCTCTCAAGGAATTTCTCATGGTTCTTAGCATGTTGAGCACTTCTTCACTTGATTTTCCTGGCGGAGGCAAATCTGAATGAACCAAGAAAATTAAGAGAGTATGAGTTGAAGAATTTAATTACCTGCAACCATGGCCATTTCTCTCTTATAAATTCCAATCTTATGATCTCTGGTCGCTCCCATCTTCACTAGCGTCTCTAACACCTCATGTCTCTCCGCTCTCTGAATTTAATCGATAATCTGAATCAAAAGTGTCATTCTTACTCGTCTTTCAATTTCCTTGAGTGATTTCCTTCTCATATCGACACTCTTTGCTAATCTTTCATCCAGTATTCCAATCAATTCCAATCTCCTCTTCAATCCCACTTTTCTCTTTCCGTATTTCTCTATCGATCTACGAATACAGTACTTACGTAGCTGAAGAATAGTCAATTGATGCATGATATTATCGTCTACAGTACATTTCGAGTGATTACTCTAGCAGCTTGATTCCTTCTGTTTCTCTCGTCTTCTTTCATCAACCTTTCTTTCTCCTTCAATCTTTCCTCTCCACTCTTTTCTCTCTGTCTTTCAACTCGAAGAAGGGCATTTACGTATCGAGCTGGAGTTCGAACTATCTCATCGTATAATTCTTCCTGTCTTTCCTGAATAAATCTGATTGGTTATAGGGCTAGATCACAAATAGGGTTGTCAGGATGAAGAATGTGTCTCTTCATTTTACGAGTTGCCTCATCACTCTGATTGGTGAGAGAGGAATGAAGAGACGGATTCTTCATCCAGACATCTCTAGTCTTACTCTCTCAGCTTTGAGTTTATTCAGTTGAGCAATGAGTTGACTGTTCCCGAGAGAAATTTTACCAGTGAAGTCAGACGAAAGACTGAAATTAAAGAGAGGGATCTTGGGATTTCAAAGTTTAATTCGCAATAAATAGTGTAAATCTTACATTCTCCTCATGTGTTCCGTTGTCTTCGCTCTTTCTCTTCTCCATTTCCTCCATTCTGATTGAATTCGAATTGCTGCTGATTCCTGAGTACAATTCACCTATGGATGATGCAAAGAAGAGACTAAAGAGTCGATAAAGAGTTACCTCGTCCATTCTAGACAGAAGAAGGAGGTGAGTGAATGACCAGAGTGGGCAGTATCCGGTTGGTTGCTATGGAGTCTGTCCCTCCTCCCCCCCCCCCCACCCCACCCCTCATAAATGTCCAGGTCTCTTCAAGGACCTTTTCCCCATTGAATATGTTCAAGACGACAACGATAGATCAATTTTGTGTTTACTTCGCATTGAATGAATTTGTAAGCAGAGTGAAAGGGGGAATTCAGATTCCCTACCCGTTAAGAAGGGGTTATGCGTGATATGATTTGAACTATGGCATCGGGTGAAATGAAGTGAAAACAGCAGAATCAGCTAAGGGTAGAAGGGGGATACGGTAGATAGATACAGTAATCACAAGTGATCGCAAGATACAAAATTATCCTTGTCGAATTGTCTACAGAATGAGGCCACTTCCTCCTTCTGAATGTGTTCCAATGAAGACATTGCACTCATTCTGAAGAGAGAAAGAGATTAAGGATTGAATAATCTATAATCTTCCTTACCGTATACTGAAATGGTTACAGTCTCCTTCATCGAGAGTCCATTTCCAATCTACATCAATCTTGAGAGGAACGATAGAAGGAACATTGATTCCATCCTCGATTGACGATAAAGCGAGACGAAGATCTTTCTCCTGAACGGAATCTATGTGTTGAATACCGTACTCGTATGACTCACCGTGTCTTTCGTATCGAATTGTACATAAGTGAATGCATTATGCCATTCTCCTCCCTTCATATTCTCAGGGGGAATTGCATAATCTACATTCGATCCACCATCGCATTGTGAAGCATTGTGTCTCTCACAAGTGTAGAGATGCCATCTGAAGTGCGATTACGGTAGATGCACAATATCATGGGATTACGGTAGATGCACAATATCATGGGATTACGGTAGATGCACAATATCATGGGATTACGGTAGATGCACAATATCATGGGATTACGGTAGATGCACAATATCATGGGATTACGGTAGATGCACAATATCATGGGATTACGGTAGATACACAATATCATGGGATTACGGTAGATGCACAATATCATGGGATTACGGTAGATGCACAATATCATGGGATTACGGTAGATGCACAATATCATGGGATTACGGTAGATGCACAATATCATGGGATTACGGTAGATGCACAATATCATGGGATTACGGTAGATGCACAATATCATGGGATTACGGTAGATGCACAATATCATGGGATTACGGTAGATGCACAATATCATGGGATTACGGTAGATGCACAATATCATGGGATTACGGTAGATGCACAATATCATGGGATTACGGTAGATGCACAATATCATGGGATTACGGTAGATGCACAATATCATGGGATTACGGTACCTGAGTGCTACTTTGTCCCAATGTCTGCACTGTAGAACAGGATGAGTATTATACTCGTAAGTTCGACTTCCGATCAGTTCCCATGAGGTATCCGAGACTCTCAACTGAAATTCAATCGATATAAACCTCTGCTTTTTCTTAGCTGTCTCTCATGTGTAAGAGAGTGCACGGGGAAGAAAGAGGGATGACTTCTGTTACAGCTTCACCCCTTCCCCCCCCCCTTCCCCTTCTCTTCCCCCCATGAACCCTCTCCTCACCCCATTCAACAATTGTCTCTACTTCATCCTCTTGTTTCCGCTTTTTTCACATTGATCCAACGTGGTGACAACAACTGATCAAATGATTCTGTCTCGCTCAACCACCTCGTGTAGGATACTACCCATTGTTTACTTAATTTCTCTTCTGCATCGATCTATTATAGATGGAATCTTTTCTAGACTCATTTTCTGCAGATTCTTTAGATCTAGATAGGACCGATGGGATTTTTGTTTTCTTTTTGTATTATCTCTCATTCGGTTGTGATTATTGATTCATTCTCACTTCCCTACCACGTTGATCTTTGATTTTCTAGATGTCCGAGTATCTCGGATGGAGGGACAGAAAAGCTTCAGCCTATGAAAGATCAAAGTACAATGAGGAATCAGCGTATATGCCCGTTGGTCCGATTGGAAAAAGTTATGAGAGTTACGTGAGGAATATCTTTCATCCATCCAATAGACTCAAGAAGGTATGAATACTTATTGAAGAATATTTTCTAGGATATCTAGACAGCCTTACAAGAGTTTGCGGAAGAAAAAGATTCTTCAGCATGCAACTAAAATCAGATAGATATTAGGAAGTGAAGAACAGAATTGAACCATTTGCCTGTAAGAGCTTTCAGGATCCCCATCAGAAGGCTCTCGATAATGGAATCTCTGCAACTCGAATGCTCGAAGTTGAGAGGACATACGGAAAGCACGCCCTCTCTGAGACTTGTAAGTGATCCTATTCAACACCTCATCAATTAATATCCACCGTACCCTTCAGGGGACGATGACACTCTCCTCAAGACGCCACTCGAATCACTCTACAATGAACTAGGACTGAAGGGTCCTGAGGTGAGAGAGGAGGATACGGTAGTCTCTCCAATCAATCGATATCAGGCTAATCACTATCGACAGTATCCAGTGTACGAACCGAAGCAATCGAGTGAATATCTCGCAGTGAGAAACAACAACTGTAGAGATGCACCACCACCGGCATATGGAGTGAGTATACTAAATACATGAACAATGGAGAAGGGAGAGGGGGGTTCCTAAGCAGTAATGACAATAATCCAGTATGGGAAGTTTTTTCAAAAAACTCTTCAAAGGAAATCCTTTTTCGTAACGTTATTTTGATCACCGTAGTAAGAAAGCTATCTAGATACAATGTCCAACATAAATGTAGAAAGGTTTTTTTTTAAATTTCTGACACTTGAAGAGAGATCTGAGAACATTATCAGAATTTTCCGGATGGTTTGACTAATCGGTTATGATTTGTCATGGTATTAGTCATCTTTTGTATTTCCAATTCTTATCATTTTATTGGCGGGAATCTTCTGAGATCTGCACATAATAGATAAGAAGTTTTGTTTCGTAAGACTGCCCCGTGACTCTCCGTGATTCGGTCTCTCTTTCTCACTATGGATCAAGGGAGGAAGAATAATTGTAGTGAGAATGGAAGGAAAACAAATGAGGTTTCTAGCTACCACTCTGAAGAGAAAAAGGGAAGGGAAACGAATTGAAGGAGTAACGGCAATCTAATGGTATAGAAGGAGGGGATTGGAAAGGGACTGGAGTAGATTCAATTGAGGCTTAGTGTGGGACAGAATGGAAGAAGAGATGTAGACCATAGTTGAGTTAGGATGCTTCAAAACAGACCCCTCTCTAGAGATGAAACCAGTAGACTAAAAATGGGGTTGAGAATGAATGAATGAATGATGACATCGTTTAGAGTGCATATTCATCGTATAGAGAGAAATCAGAGGAAGATTGGAGGAAGAACAATAGACAGATGCTTGTGGATTACAAAGACTTCGAGAGGTACTGTATCTTCTACCATCTCACTAATCGACAACTGATTCCATTTCAGCTCTCCCCTTTCCCCCTATCTCTACCAGTCTCATCCCTACGTCAGAAATCAGGATTCGCGCATTGTAGGATCTAATTTCGTGCAAATTACTTCCCGTCCAAAGGTATACCGTATCTATCGGATACTGTAACCCCTCTTTCGTTGTAGGATCGATTCTTGGAGAAGGTTGAAGATACTCTCAAGATGGTGCGTGATATGCCCCGATACACTTAGACTGTGATTGTATTGACTGAATAAAGGAGACTTACAATGGATGATTGAAGAAGAGGAATGAATGAGAAGAGAAGGGTGAAGAGAATCATCTGAAATGGAAAGAAGAAAGAGTGGAATCGGAGGGAGAAAAGGGGAACGATTAATTGGAAAAGGACGGAATGGAACATGGTGACAAGAGAGGAGATTGATGGGGGGGGGGGAGGGGAATGAAGGGAGGGAAGGAGGAAGGGAGAGGGAGAGGAGTGTGTGCCCTAGAGGGGCAATCAAAATGGTCTGCCACGGATTCAGAGTGAAGAGATAGATAGACAGAGAATTCCCTCCTCCCTCTCCCTCCCTTCTCTCTCTACTATTAGAAGAAGGGTAATGCATAGAAAGAGATTGAAGTTGAGAAGGTTCAATCTAGAGAAAAGAGAGATTAGAGCATACTCTTCCTTTCCAAACTTAGATGAAGAAAAGGTTCGAAGTGAGAGTGAGGATGGAAGGGAGGATCTTTTTCGAGGAAGAACTTAATTTGAGGATGGTATGAGGGATTGGAATGGAAGAAGAAGAGATGAACAGTGTTTGAGTGAAATGAATGGAAGAGCTGAGAAGAGAGAAGAGAAGGAAGCACGGTACACAAATAGTGATCGATCAATAGAAGAGACGAGACTAGTGATAGGATCGAGATGAAAAGAGAAGGAAGAGAAGGAGGGTAGGTCAAGAGAGGACTACCATTCACTGGTAATGTGGTTGAGAGTAACAACTCGTGAGAGATTAGATAGATGGAGGAAAGAGAGGGGAGTAGAGGGAAAAGAATCTTCTCTCTTCTTTCCTCATTGAGAATTCGATGTAAGTGACACTCATTTGGGAGGAGAGAAGCGAAGGAAAATGAAGGAGAAGAAATGTTGAATCATTCCTTCTTCTGAATGATAGAAATGCATTCGATATCTGACTAAGACGATGAGTATCTGAGAAGGAAGAAAGAGAAAGAGCCACTCCTTCTTCGTCTCCCTTTCTACTCCCTCTCACCACTATTTTGCATGTCACCTTCAACTCACTTCGTGTTATGTCCCTCTTCTCTCTGCCAATGCCTTTTTAAGGACCCTTTCAATGTATTTCCAATTACGAGTCTGACACGACATCTGCAGACACGCGACGCGTGACTCAAAGCAACGCGTGTTTTTGTGTCTCTCCGATTCTCTTGTCTCTCACCGTTGTACACTGAACTCCCACTCGAAGCAGTTGCACCCTCTGGGGCATCTCTCTATCCATTCTTGATTAACTTCCTTTCCTTTTCTAGTCCATTGTTTCGGTTGTGAGTTGAATTCCCTCGCGATTTGTCAGTATTTCACTCTAGTTCCGTTTCCCTTTCAGAATGCCGCTGGGGAAAAGTGAGAAGAAGAAGGGTGATGAAGTGGTTACGGAGATCGATCACGTCGATAGAAATCTTGCCAATCTCACACAATTACCCCATATATGTGAGTGTGTTGTTGGTTGGATTTGTAGACGTATACTTCGATATAGGGAGTGAGGGTAGGACAAGGTAGATCATTTGTAGATCATGATGTATACAAGGTAGATCATTTGTAGATCATGATGTATACAAGGTAGATCAACGTGCTCAAAGCGCTCACGAATACAAAGATGTTCTTACCAAATACTGAATCAATTTCAGTTGAGAACCACAATCTGACTCGTCTCACTCTTTCTCACAACAAGCTCACTTCCATTCCTGCCAATATCGCGGAGCTCGTCAATCTACAGGTATCATTCGAATATACACAATCGGTCTTTTGAAAGTACTGTAATTCACTCATCCAGGGTACTGTAGTTCGATTATCTTTGCTATCTCAGATTCTTACTCTGTGGAACAACCACATCGAAGACCTCCCTCCATCAATCTCCAGTCTTCCCAAGCTCAAGATTCTCAATGTTGGGTAAGCATGATCTTTGATCTTTTGGAATTTTAACTTGCTTTTCGGATTTGATAGGACTTTCGGACCTTGCATTTATCTATGTCTAAATTGATGTATGATCTTTATCCAGAATGAATCGTCTATCAATTCTTCCTCGTGGATTCGGTAACTTCCCTGCTCTTGAGATTCTCGATCTCACCTACAATAATCTATCTGAGAGATCTCTTCCTGGCAACTTCTTCTTCATTTGTGAGCACTTTCCTATTCTACCGTACTCTAGTTATCGACCACTGTATCGTGATCGATAGCCACTCACTTACCGTATCCCTTTTCCAGCGACCCTTCGTGCTCTCTATCTGGGTGACAATGACTTTGAAATGCTTCCTGGAGATGTCTCCAACATGCACAATCTACAGATTCTCGCATTGAGAGACAACGATCTACTCACTCTTCCGAGGGAATTGGGACAATTGAACCGATTGAAGGAACTACACATCCAGGGTTAGTGGAAATATTTGATTGAAAAGGTACCAAGAAAGAAGTAAGAGGCACTGTAGGACACTGTAGATAACGATACATAGTATTTCTGTTTGCAGGTAATCGTCTAACAACGATTCCTCCTGAGATTGGTCTTCTCGATCTAACGAGTAGCAAGACTGTACTCAGATTGGAACACAATCCATGGGTTACTTCCATTCAAGTGAGATTTTTTCATGCATGTTTTTGTTTTATTTTTAGGGGAATGTTCGTTGTAGATGAGAGAAATATTTCTCAATTGGTTTTTAATTCCGATTTGATTTCAGGAGCAATTCGATGCAGGAGGAAGTAACGCAGTGATGGAGTACATTAGAGGAGAGAACTACAAGTACTTCTACGGTAGACAGGTCAGTTTGATTTCATTGATTACGGTATCATGAGGTACGGTATCGTTCCCCTCATTATCGATTGTGTCTTCAGGAGGCGTCAACGAGTACGATTCCTCCAAAGAAGAATAAAGATAAGAAGATATCTCGTGCTGGAGGTCATCGTCCTGGTGGATGCTAGGATGACGAGCGAGATGAAGACAATCAATCGACTACCGTAATCACCCTTATTCCATCCAAGACCCATCTCCCATTCTACCGTAGTCGCCCATGGCGGGCCATCTCTTGATTGAGATGGCCCGCCACTTTCTCTTCATCTCGCAATACAGTTTGCTCGTCGTTGCTAATAATCGATAATTTGTTCATAAACTGCCAAATTGTATAACAAAGTAAGATACATACCAAAAAATGAATAAAGTGTGCTCAATCAACCGGAATGTACAAAGTATAACCGTAATGGGGGATGAAAAAGGGGGATTATCAATAATGTTCATCAGCTCCTATCTGAAGTACTTCCGTATCGATCGTATGGAGATGTTGATCTGAAAGAAGGGTGTTTGATCTTTGATCTCTAATGCCTAACAAAGGACAACGAAGGGAACTCATAGTTTCACACATACACACTACTCTCATGCATTTAACTCACTCTTTTGTAGTGAAAATGGAGTATCTGTAAAGAGAGAAGATGAATGGAGAAAGAATCGAACCGATTAGAAAGAAGTAGATGCAATAACTGACGATCCCTTCTTTGATCGAGTGAACAGAATACAATTTCCAATTATCGCGATGATGAGAAGAGCGAGAAGAACAGAAGAGACGATGACCAAGATGAGAGGCCAAGCTGAATTACGGTAGAATTATCGATCGATACGATAGATCACTCACGAGTTCCGCAATCACTTGCGATGTAGATCCAATCGCATTGACAATCGTATGCATAGTGATCGACTGCTTTGCAGACGGCGTTTCCTGATCAGGGTACGAATACGGTAGATTGAGTACGGTATCGATCGTATACCTGGGCACGGATTCTTATCACACGGGTTTCCAACGCATTCGAATGATCCGGGATTGTTGATGCACAGTTGGCCATCCTTGCACGGAGGGTCCACGGTGCATTGATCGATATCTGAATCAATTTTTGATCTCTGTTTTCATCCCTTCTTCACATACCTTCACAGACATCATTCAGTCTTCCCGTATCCTCCTTCACTGTCTTCATCAATTTGTATCCCGTCTTGCATGTGCATCGAACCGATGTTTCTACAATTTAAATCGATAACCAAACTACTCTCCCTTGACCAACCTGAGTTGTCGATAGGGACGCATTGAGTTCCTTCAGGGCAGAATACATCTTCGCAACGGAGATCCTGTGAGGATAATGTAGATCTCTTATCTTATTCCTTAGACCTACCTCATTGATCGTTCCATTCTGAGGAAGATGAGGCTTTCCCAGATCACCGAAACAAGTCTTCTGTTGCTTATTGTCCGTTTCGCAATTGGTGACGTATTTCTGACAATTGTAGACTGACGTCAAATACATCAATGAAATTATCCGAGCTCAGATATGCAAAATAGGTTGAAACGGAATAAATTAATACCATTAGATCGTAAACATTCTGCGTAGAGTCTCCATTGGGATGCATTCTCATGTCCATACTGTAATGGGCAACGAGAGATCCTTGAGTGAAATTATCGTATGTAATCGAGATGAGAAGAGAACCGTAGAGATCTGTCATCTGAAGAAGAGAATCGACGTCATCATCAGATTATTCGACATACAGCGTCTCCGATAGCTTTCAATGCCTTAGCCCTGTCCTCATTTCCCTCCACATTGTACGCTTCCTTATAGAGTGTATCGGAGAATATGAGAGTGACACCAAGGCGTTGAGTAACTGAAGAAGTGGAATGATGATGAGGTAGTGGACCCGTTACTTACCCTTGGTGCATTTATTGGTCCTCTCATCAAGAGTGTGCCCTGATGCACATCCGCAATCGTACTTGCCAACTCCCTTGAAGACACATTCAAATGCTCCGAGGGGACAATCCGCCGGTTGAGCATCCAGACAATAATTGTGAACTGAGAGAAGGAAAGATCAAAGATCAATTGAGAGAATGGACTGACTGTTCTGGCAGAATTCTCCATCGTAGTCTGGATTGCAATCACAGATGAATTTGGAGGGGAAAGTGACATTGAGGACACAGGGCTGCTTATTCTGACACGGAGTAGGCTCACATGGATCTGAAATGAAGAGTAGTGAAAAGTGAAGAGTAGTGAAGAGAAAGGCCCAGCTAACACTCAATGAAGGGAAATTGATACTATTCTATTTTACTCATTTTTTGAAAATGCGAAGTGTGCTAGTAGAAATGAGCGAAGATGATCACTTACTGACACATACTCCATCCTTATTGGGAATCTTGAACTCATCAGTGCACAGACACTCAGTAGTGCAAGTCGAATTGTCTGCCAGACAAGATTTGTCTGCATCGCACAGTATTCCCTCACATGGATCTGCAATGATCATTCATTACTTTGATCTTCAATCTTCCTCTAGATGGATCACATGAATCATTCCCAGGAATGTGCCCAGTCATGCAAATTCATGAGATTTCAGTTTTATCTATGATTTCACAATCTCTGTATGAATCTGTCCTAGTTTTGATCGTCGATGACATCATCATCTGAATGTGTCATCCCCTTTTTTTCTTAGATCGATCTACAGGCGTATCATCAATGGATTGCATAACGTCGTCCCATTTGAACAAAAATGAGTCATATTCGATAAAAGACGGCGTGGGAGAAGGAAGGGTCTTCCTTCCCTTCCCTTCCTCTTCCTCCCTTCTTCCTCACCACATACATCCTCCGTTCCCTCTAGCACACACACATTCTTTTCAAGCACACACGATAGATCTGCAATTGGAATGGGATGAGAGGGATAGAGAGAGGGATTGACTAGAATGGATAGAGAGAAGGACAATGACTTACTCAATGCCATTGTAGATGTCGAAACTATCGATTCCGTCGTCACTTCTTCTGTCGTCGAACCTTCTCCCGTCGTCGATTCAGTACGTGATCCTGTCATTTCTTACATTTTGATCTCGGTTGATCTTTGATCTTTACCTGTCGTCGTTTTCGCAGCTGCATCTGCTGCAGCTACGTCATCCACTAAACCTGCAGAAAAAAATTGAAAAAAGGCATGAATGAATATAAAAATACCATCATCGAGGGATGAGACGAATCGGAAGGAGAGACAGAGGACTGAAATGATGAAGAATGAATTGAGATGGGACAGGAGATGGATAAAGATCACAGCGACCGATGAATGAGTGAATACCTGGTAGTACATGAATGAGCAACCGTGTGGATGGACACAGATGCATGTCGATGGGAAAAGGGAAATGAAGAGAGATATAGATAGATAGATCACTCTCGATATGTCGATTGAATGGCATAGACGAGCTTGTCTCCCCTCCTATCCATTCATGCCCCTCCTCCTCCTCCTCCTCTTCTTCCTCTTCCTTCGTTATTACAGTATTTGAGACGACGTCGTCCTCCCTCAAACAATCGCTCACTGAGTCACACGCTGCATTCACCCGCATAACGACTCGATCCGAGTCACAACCAAGAGAATGGAGACATACCAAAAAAAGAAGTAGTCATGCAATGAATTCATCGTTTTTATAGTGAACAGATGTTATGACTAAATATTATGCGATGTAAGGAAATTATTTATACAAAGTGTACGAAGAATAAAGATCAAAAACCAAATAAATTTTAAATTCCCGCTCTGGAATTTTCCGGATCAGATTCTCCGGCTCGTGTTCAGACTTTCTCTTGTCCAAAACTTGTGCTCGATTGTATTGTTTTTATTGCTTATTAGTAACTTCTTTATCCAATTTTTTTGTGTTAATATTGAGTCTCATAACCCATTCATCCATTGGCCCTCGTGCGCAGTCTTCTAAATGTCAACAAGTATCGTATTCCCCTCCTGACTCGTGAATGGTTGCTAATTCCGTCCCCTCGCTATATCCATACTCATTTCCTCTCTCGATCGCGTGTCATAACTCGTCCCTCTGATGTCCATTTCTCCGTTGGAGTAGCATGAAAAGGCTGAGTGCTCATCATCCGTTGCCAGGACGACTCCCATCGGATATTAGAGAAGATTCGAGGGCTCGAGAAAGAAGCCACTAAGTCGTCTTACCATGACTGGACTCAACACGAAAGAAGACGAGCTCTTCGACTTTATCTCTACAGGTATGAGGATAGATGGATGAATGTAGAATGAATTATCGATTACAGGGAAGATCGATGAAGCGAAGAAACTTATTTCATCGGGAGAAGTTTCCGTCGATTGTGAGGATAAGGAAGGAATGACTCCCCTTTCATCTGCTGCCTTCAAGGGATTGGACGATTTTGCTAAGGTGTGCATATATCCTATTTTTGTTAGTGTATCAGTCTTTAATGAGTTCACAGTGAACTCTGAATTCGATTAATCGTTATTCTCTATTTGAGTTCCTCATCGCCGCTGGGGCGGACGTGAATACAAAGGCGCACAAGCACGGATACACACCGCTTATGTTTGCTGCGCTTGCGGGTGAGTGACAAAGTGAAAAATGATATGATAAGCAGTGATAGGGAGAGGAAGATGACGCAGAAGAATGGAAAGAGGAACATAGGGATGAAACGGAAAGGAACGGGGTAAAACATGGTTAGATTGAGAAAAAAACCGATGCAAAAAACTTCCATGTCTGAACTTCCTGATCGATTATGGTCAAGTAAAGGGAGATGTTATTGAAAATATTGCTTTTATTTGCAGGCAAGCCCGAGCTGTGTAAAGTGTTGATGGATGGAGGAGCATACGCACAAAAGACGAATACAATCAATAAAAGTGCCTCGGAGATGGCTGCATTCGTGGGTACGGTAGTTTATCGATTAGTTATCCATATTTGGAACTTCAAATGTATGGTTCAGGTCAACACGAGTGTGTCACAATCATCAACAACCACATTAGCATCGATGAGGTAATCACTTGTTTGATCTACCCTAGTCATAATGTGTTTAGTTATTCGAATTAGTCGACATACTATTTTGATTCAGGTAGAGAAGTTCCTCCATCCGAAAGGCGCTGACTCAGATGAACAATTCCCCGTGGAATTTGTGAAGTTCTGTCACGGTCTCACCAGTTCACACAAGGTCAGTTAACGATCACTTCGTCATGATTACCGTACTCTGACTCAGATTCATCCTGTTGCCATTCTTTTTCATCTGAGAGAGAATGCAATCCATCTCGAGAGAAGTAAGAAGATTCTATGGGTGGTCGATCGAGTATTCGAGAAACAATTGAGATGCAAGGAACCTAATGAGGTAAGGAGTTCAAAGGACTCGGAATAATCAAACAAATTGTGTATGATATTCATAATGTTTTAACTTTAGGTGATGTCGATGAAATTGTGGCTCGTGTTGATCACTCTGAGGGAGACATTCAAGTTCATGGACGAACGATCGAAATGTAGGTCAAAATTGAGAGAAATATGCATTCTTTTTATGCACCAAGAATCGATTGAAGCAATCTTCAAGAACTAGTTAATATTAAAATCGCTTCAGCTTGTGGTCCAGTAGCGTCGAAGGCTGATATGTGTACTGCATATGCTAAGTATATGCTGAAGATGGACCCTACGGATAAGGTACATCTTTCCTTTTTATCGCAATGAATACTTTGAATGGTTGAGGTTCGTCCAAATCTAGATCGTCATCTTCGAGGAGCTATCGTCGCTTTCCCATACAGACAATCACTTCTATTCGAAACAATGGTCAAGGTGAGTCGAGCTACTAGGAATATTGCCTTTGAATTTCTAATCATAATGTATGTTATAGGCGATGGCAAAGACTCAATTCGGAGAGAGACCATCCGCATACGAGTATATTGTACAGGTGAGAGATAAGAAGAGAATTGGAATGGATGAATCATGCACTCTTTCTCTTTTTAAACGTATCAATTGTAGGCTCTATTCGGTCAGCGAATCTTCGTCCTCAATAAGTTCTGTTCCACCTGTGGTGGTCCAGGAGCGAATAAACGCTGTCCCACTTGCAAGGTTAGCGAGTTCGGTCGAATAAATAATCAATAATTAATTCCAGCTCCCGTATTGCTCGCAAGAGTGCCAGAAGTTTGACTGGGCCATCCACAAGAAGGTAATGATTGAGTGACAAATGATTTATTTTTCTCATTTTTAATTACAGGTGTGTGCATCGATTGTTGAACGAAATGAGAAAGGAGAAGAAGATATGGGAGAAGGAATGGGAAGTGAGGAGAATTCAATTGCGAAGGATGAAAATGAAGAGAAGATTATAGTAGAAGAGATCCATGATCCTGTTGATGTAGAAGATGTTCAAGTTGGAATTGATCAAGTTAATATCGAGAAATGATTTTATCCATTCCAATAATGATTGTACCATTTCCTTGCCAGTCAGATCCTTCTACAGATTATCATGTTTCAACAGTGCTCCAATTTCCTAGTCTGTGAATAAAATTGATCTCAAAGTATCACACTTGTTCTGCAGAAGCACGATGTTCGAATACATTACTGAATATCTCCCTTATGAATAATGAACTCTACGTTCTCACTAACTCGAATTCGAATAATATGTGGATTTCTGTAGAAGATCAACGATAAGACAACTTTTAGATGCCTATAACAGAGGAAAGTCCACAGAGAGTCTTCAAAGAGAAGGTTAATCATGTAACGGGAGCAAGGGAATGGGAGGTCAAAGATGACCATTACGATATAGTACAAGTGAGAATATCGATAATCTATTCACTTATCGTATTTCATTCAGGAGATTGCTCGTTCCCGTTTTGGTGATATGATTCTGGATTACGATAGGAACGATCGATATGAAGCTGCATTGATTACCGTAATCAAAGAGAAGAAAGCGAAGGGAGAATACGTACACGTTCTTGATATCGGTGAGATTACGGTAGAAGAAATGATTGACATCAATCGATAATCAGGAACTGGTACGGGACTCCTCTCTCTTATGGCGGCTAGAGCAGGAGCTGATAGGGTTACTGCATTAGAGGCAAGATCTACTCCTCTCTTACCTCGATTGATCTTTGATCTTTACAGGTGTTCACTCCAATGGCAGAATGCGCACAGAAGATCATCGAACAGAGTGGATACGCCGATATTATTACCGTATTCAACTACCGTATCCTAATCAGAATAACCCTGATATTCAGGTGATTGCCCATCGATCGACTGATCTTTCTCATCTGGGCGAGAAACCGAATGTGATCGTAGCTGAGGTACGGTAGATTCAAGTTATTGATTGAAATACAGTTTCCTTCTCCAGGTGTTCGACACAGAACTAATCGGAGAGGGCGCACTGAGGACATTCAAAGAAGCTCTCGAGAATCTAGTCCAGGTATCTAATCGATATCGTCTTCCCTCCCTACAGTATTCCTCTATCTTCCAGCCGGGATGCCGAGTGATCCCTGCGAGTGCAAAATTCTACGTACAAGCAGCTGAATCTCACCATTTCACTCGCAAATTCAACGATATTCCTCAGATTGAAGGAGAGAGGAAAGAGGAAGAGAGAATAGTGGAGATGAGTGTGCCTGTTAGGGTAAGTAATAGCGATATGGCGAGATAGACAGAAGGAACGTTTCAAATTCAGCGACAAGGTCTCGTTCCGATAGCTGAAGACGTTGAGATGACAAGGACGAAAGTGAGAGTAATTGATGATATCTCCCCATTGGGAAGTAATTGTCCTGGTTAGTTGAGAATGGATTAGAAAAAGAGATTAATGATTTCCACGCAGGAAACTGCTCAGTGCATGATGTACAGGCGTCTCTAATTCATCCCTCCTTTCAATTAACTCCTATCTCCGAACCTACCGTAGTATTCGAGTGAGTGATGGACATCTTCTAGAGATTACGGTATTTTGTTCAGATTCAACTTTGAGGACGCTCAATCGATAATATTCGATGAGACTGCTATTGCGAGAATGGAGGTACGCACAATTTTAGAATTCAATAAATTGAGGTTGAATTTATTCAGATAACAGCAGATGGTGAGGTGGATTCATTCCTCGCATGGTGGGATCTAGATATGGATAGTAGCGACGGAGGGAATACTCTCACTATGGCTCCCGATTGGAAAGATGCTGATTCGAGGGTACAGTAGAATAGATGAGTATTGATTGATAATGGAAGTGTTTACAGTGGCGAGATCATTGGATGCAAGCAATCTATTATCCTCCTAAGAGAGTGAGAGTAGAGAAGGGACAGACGATACCCATTCTATCGGGACATGATGAATTCAGTCTATGGTTCGCTGTTGATGATGGAAAGTATGTACAACATCTTATGTTATGTTAGCTAAATATTTGAATTAACTGTTAATAGTTGAAGAACGATAGTTATATCAGAATAGTGCCATTGAGAATATGATCCCCCGTATATTCCAGTAGTTCTCTTACCTCACTGGATCGTCCCTATTGCTCGTGTGATTTCCATGCGAGACTATCGAGAACGATGATCTACCGTATGAATGAACTATTGGACGATCGAAAACTGGCTGAAGCTATCGAGAAGGTACGGTAGATATCGATTGGTTTTCAACCAGTTGAATATTCAGGAAGTGTCACTCCATCCATCGGAAGTAGTTGTGATAGGAGAAGGATCGATGCTTGGACTCCATCCTTCAGTGAGAAGTGAAGCAAAGAGAGTGACCATACTAGAGACAACTCCATGGATGAGGAAGATATTGCATAAGTGAGATGGAAGATGAATGAATAATTAATCAATTGATCTATTTGAGATACATCAAATATTACCAACTGAAGAATGTCCAAGTCGTTGCCGATATGGCTGAGCTTCCCAAGGTATCAAATGGAAGGGATTAGAAATATAAATCCTTGTGTTCAGCCATCTCTAATTCTTGGTGAACCCTTCTTCCTCTCATCAGTTCTTCCATGGGAGAATCTTCCATTTTGGTATGAAGTTGAGAAGATTCGATCTAAGTTTGGTGACTTCTCCATTCCTGTTATGCCCAATGTGAGCTATTTTTACAGTATGTTTTGCGATACTAAAGTGAATTGAATCATTAGAATGATCCGATTGAGTGAAGGAACAGTCATTTGCAGAAGTGCAGTATTCGTGCTCTTCCGATGTCATTCAGAGATCTCCATCACACTGCGGGAAGAGTCGGAACGTTAGTTATATTCTCTCTACAAAATGGTTAAACTTTTTTTTGCAGTGTGAATGGTTTCGATCTGTCCAAGTTTGATGATCTATCAGAGGTTCGTTTAATGTTCAAATATTCTCCATTTTTATATGAGATCCCTTGAGAAGGCTCGATGTGCAGTGGATTATATAGTGGAGAACTATTCGTTGTGGGAGTATGTGGGTGAAGAAAGTGTTGGATTTGAGGATGAGGTGAGATGAATATCATACATTTAGATACTTGTGAAGATGATAAAATAATAATCTAAAAAATATATGAATTGATTTATTTAAAGGAGGAGGGTCGAGCAGGGACGGAGCTGCTACAGATAAATTTAGAGGAGAGACCTAATGAGAATTCATTGAGAAATGAGAAGATCATTCAAGTGACGTCAGTTGCATTTCGACTGTTTATTATTGTTAAAAATCATGAAAGTAGCAATAAGATAACTAAAATAAATTGTAGGGGAGAAATGAACGGAGTTGCATTGTGGGCTGATTGGAAGTTTGGAGAATATTGGATGACGACGGGAAGAAAGAGAGACGTGAGATATACTGTTAATTATTCTCTTCTCTATTCAAAATGTATTTGAGTCGTCTCTTCTGTGGTCGGTTGGCCACAAACAAGGAGTCTTCTTCATTCCTCCCAATCAATTAGATGAGAGGGAGATTCATATTATGGTTAGTTTATTGAATTTTATAAAAATTTGTCGTCCACGTTTTGCAGACTCACATAGAAGAAGGCGAAGTTGCGTTCATCTTTAGTCCAATTCCCATTGAAGAGACTAAGTGATAGATGATTACAGAATCATTCAGATTATTGTTGTTGCCCAGTATTGTCATTCCTTGTTTTGTTGTTGATTCGTTTATTCCCATTGTTTTGTTTGCTTCCGAATGAACATTTTTTTGAAATCACGAGATGCCATTCGAAAAACTCAGGATTACATCAGGCTATTTACAAAAGATCGAGGATTAAATCTTATCGATTGATTTGCGTAATTACGGAGAGAATGAGACCTCTCTCCTTCTTCCCTCATTCCTCCTTCATTCTCATCTCTTCCTCTTCTCTCGACTGGTCATCGTTCTTCTCTCCTAATCAATCAATAATGTCTCTGGCTGCCGATCCCCCGTCTGCGCTGTACGATATCCCTTCTTTCTCTTGATCTATCGTGATTCTTCAATCGATATTCACTGATATCTTATTCTTCTTCATAAGATCGATTGAACATACTAATTCTAAATCATGATTGATTGATCAATGTTTCCTCATAATCCTGTTCAGTTGCCCGCTGGAGGAGGTGCCTCCACACATCAACTAATCAATTCGAGTGAGAAGAAGATCGCATTCAAGGTATTCTACAGTACTCTTCAATCGATAATGATCTTTGATCTTCAGGTGAAGACCTCCAACAACGATCTCTACCGTATCAAGCCCGTATTTGGATTCGTGGAGCCTGGAGGATGCTCGGCCATTGATATCACGAGACTGGTACGGTATCGATCTCCTTGACTACCGTATCCCTCTCCTTCCAGTCGGGAGCCCCGAAGGAGGACAAACTAGTGATTCAATACGTGGAGACGACCAATGATGCCAAGGTAAGGGGAGAGAATCTCTTCCTTCCTTCAATCCCTTCTCTTGTCAGGATGCATCACTTCCATTCAAGACTGCCACTCCCGCCTGTATCACTCTTCCGATGAAAGCCCAGTGAAGGAAAGAGAAGGAACAATGGCAATCGACCGGTGCAATCCAAATGAATAAAAGTGCCATCGAATGACTTATCGTTTACTTGAAATAGAAAGGGGAATATTAAAGTGGGAGTGTGCACTGGAAAAGAGGCCCTTTCAGAATAATGAGAAGGTCGAGAGGCTATTGAGGAAATTAAATGTTTGCTCATTTCTCCAATGGAAAGAGCCATTGCCTAGGTAGAAATGCTTTCCGGATGGAAATGAATAGATCTAGTTAGTGAGTAATGAATAGCCCAATCAACATTCTAGTCTGCTTTTCTATCTGTGATAACAGTTATCAGTTGAGTGTCCATTGTATCGAGATAGGTGTGAAGAAAAATTAAGCCTTTCTCAACTTGTCATTTTCTGGCATCGAGCCAATACTTTGTTCCTATCAATTGTTATTTCGTTTGCTTTTGTATTCTCTACACGCGTTCTTCAATCCGAAATTCGCAGTAAATTACAACATGCCTCTGTCTTTGTGTTCTAATTTCGATGCAATTCGTGACTGGGAGTACGGTAACTGTTCTTACGAAGATTCGATTGATGACTGCGATCTTATCGATGTGAGTTCGTATTGAAACGATCTTTTTTAAATATGAAAACTCTTAGAAACTACAAACAGCTCGATTATTTGGGAAATCAGCTATGATTATCATTCCGAAAGGTTGATTCACTCTCGTGTGCCTTTGTAGATCTTTCCGTTCAGTTATCTCTTGTTTGACTCTATCACTCAATGTTTTCTACGGAATTCTACTCTTTCTCTCTTGGAGAAAGAAAGGATTCAGGTGATCAGACATTATTCAAATGTTTGATCCAACTGCGTTCTCAGATGTAAAAAGAACAATGTCTTCCATGCTTCTCGTTCCTATACTTCCGTTCTCACAATTGGCCTTCTCAATATGGCTCTATTCGTATGGATGTATGGGCAGTCAGTTTCAATCAATCATTATCTTCATACTCGTATTCATATTGCACTTATCCGAAAGGAAGTTTAACCTCCTTGAGGTTAGAGTTATGAGTGCAGAATATTTTTCTTCAGATTGAATTTTTTCACTACGAGTATTTTCCTTGGATTGATTATGGCCGACTTTATGTTTATTATGGGTACGAATGTAGAAAATATATTCTTCTTTGGATTCCCTCTTCATTCTTTTTTGATTCTCCTTTTCTAAACTTTTTTCTAATCTCAGGAACGAATTTTGCCCATTCTCTTCTTCTCTACACAGCAGTCGTTCATCCATTCTTCTATGCCAATTATCTCACATTCAAACATTGTGTCGGAGTGGGAATACTTTTGGTATTACTGGCAATAATTCAAGGAGTGAGCAATTGCGAAATTGAAGAATCGCTCTTTTTTTCCTTTCCTCGATTCATTCTGAACAACTCTTCAGGCAATAGTTGGCATCGGTTGTTCCATTCTTCTCTTCCCTAATTCTTCTCCTATAGAATGCACTATTGAATCATGCCAGGTCCTTTCCATCTTTATCATTCATCCTATTTTTCTCATTTAGTATCCGATGTGTTTCTTTACTTTCTCTATTATAATCGGCGGATATCTCTTAATGCTCGCAATGTACATTGTTATTATGTGGAGATTGAGGGATAGAATCGATAAGATGGTTCGTCCAATCATTCATAGCCTTTTCACAATTTTTCAATTCTCAGGCTAAATTGACTCTTCATGCCTCACTATTTCTCATTTCCTTCACAGCTCTTCCCACTGCAGGAATATTCCTTGCTGTTTCCCCGAGGTTCTATGAACTATCGGCGTTGGGTATGATAGGTAGATACAATGTAACACTGATAACAATAGATAATTGAAGGTGATAATTCTCTCTCTCCGTGCTCTCGATTGGAACACATTGACATGATTATATTTCTTGAGAAAATGATCGCAACCGACACTATCTTCTGGTTTGTTACACGTTGCTTTCAAATGAATATTACATTTACATTGTCTCTACGAGATTGAAAATCTGATAGAAAAAATTCTAAGATGGTGATAAAGAGATATTCAAATGCAGGTTGATTGGTCGAACTCTCGAACCGATTCTCTCAATCTACACTGAGAAAGATGTGGCATCTGTAATCACTCCACTTACTGGTACACATTATCTAATCTGGTCATTGAGACGAATATTGTTGAAGGATCTATCAGAAGGGGATGGAGTTCATTGACTAGCAGCAAGCCAGAACCAGTCAATGTATGAGTCATGGCTAATGAGAAAAAGGAAGAGGGAAGGAGAAGGAGACAGGCAATTGGGATGAAGAGAGGAAAAAGGATGAAGACAATCATTTGAACAATATGTATTATCCCGGCAATAAAGAATTTTGTTGAAAAATACAATTCGGTCGTTTTCTTTCATCCACAAATATCGTAAAGTATTCCGATGTCTCCCTCTCTCTCAATGTTTTCACAATGTTTTGTCTTGCCATCGTCGTGTACAATTGTATGTATAAACATAGCTCGTACAATGGCAAACTGTGATGGAAGACTGCCTATATTTCATCTTTTAGATTAGAAATCATAAAATGTTTCATCTCATCTCGGCTTTATCTCCCGTTCTCAATTAGTCTTTGCGGTGTAAGAATCCTATTCAGAGAGTCTTCCGATCGATGAGAAATCGATCGGGATAAGCACGCTCGCACATTGGCTGAAACTCATGTCGATGGCGAATGAGATAGCAGATGGAAAATGGGATTATGAATGTAAATGCTCTTTTCTATAGAAAAAAGTCCGTTTGCGAAGAGCATAAATTATCCGCTCCATCCATGTTTATCGATTGATTATTGATGGAAGAGGAGATTATTCTTCCTTCCCTCTCTTCTCCCGTCACTCCAATTCTCTAAACGACTTCTCTTGTCTCCCCTCGGGTCTCTCACTAGCAGATAGATATATCAAAACGGATAGGTAGTGACCCTCATTGGACTGGCAGATAGTTTCTTCCTCCTCAGACCAGAAAGGGGAGAATGACACACTGGGAGCCTCCAGTCCCCTCCTCTCCCCTTCCCTCTGTCTCTCTCTCTTTCTTTGACCTTTTTGGAGAGAAGAGGGGGAGGAAGAGAGAGCCCTTTATCGGAAAGAGAGCACCAGCGTTGTTCAGTACCGAAATAGTGAGGACGGAACTGGGTAGATCGGCAGACTAGTTGAGTATTCGCCCGATGGGCAATACTACTTCTTTCTCTAATCTCTCTTTTCGTTACTCTTCTCTCTCCCTCTTTATTTCTCTCCTCTCCCTCCTTCTCACTTTCCACTTTCTTCTCTTCACGTGCTCTTTCTTCTATCATTGAGTCTGTTTCTCTTTCTATTTTTTCTTTCTCATAGAGGTGTCAGAGGAGGAAAATGAAAAGGGGATGGATGCCACCAAATGGTACCATTCTGATTTCCTTTTTTCCTTCGAGTGATATTGCCGAGACGCGCATTTTCCCTCCTATTTTCCCAAATATTTTTTTATTTTTCTAATATTAATACTAATACTAATATTTTTATAATATTTTTCCCAAATATTCGCTATTCATAGATAATTTATTATTATTTTGCATTAACTTTTTCTATTGATAATTTGCCCACGTGCATTTTTCCTCGCTCTTTTCGTATCGATCATTGTTCATATCGTGTCTACTTCTTATTGTTATCTAAAAGAGAGTGAGAGTGAAGATCTCTATGCTCCTGACCATTGCCCTTTTCCTCTTTATACCATTCGTTCACTAGTCGTCCTTCTCTCTCTCTCGATTCTTTTTGATTGTAGAGTGCACAACTTGTTTGCCTTTTCTCGAGTGAAGAATGCTTGCCTTTCCGGTTTGACCATCGTGGCAAATTCTCAGGATTGACAAAAATAATATACAAAAAATATATAAAATATTTGTTATTTATATTTTCACTCTCAGTCATCATCGGGATCTTTCGGCGTTGCAACCAATCATAATCATCAATATTAGATTTGAAATAAGTATTATATTTCTAGAAAGAATTGTAATAAATATATTTCAGAATTCAGACAAGAATAAAAAAAATGCTTTGATTTTTGCAGCACTGATAGCGTTACGGTAATCGAGTATTATTGACTGATTGACGAATTCGACGTTCATCATGATGCATCATTCGATCGCGTTTGTACGGTCGATACTTCTTTAATTGTGATGTTTTAGTTTGATATTTTATTCCATGACGTTGACAAATAATATCTTCACATCCTTTTCAATTCTAACAATTAGTATATGTGCCATTAATGATGCATTCGCATTCGTTCGCCATGCATTCGCCGAGAGTTCTTCGACAGTCTCGCTTTATCGTGTCTATATTCTATTTTACTGTTTATATTTATAAATTACATGTTTTAGCACATGATATCGTCTGAAGCGTCGACGTCAGATAATCCGTCGACGGAGAAAACGGAAGAATTTGATATGTGTGAGTATTTCATCACTTAATTAAATTAACCTATCAAGCAGTTGGCCTAAAACATAAGTTCTACCTTTCGAAGTAGTCATATACGCTTACTTTTAAAATATAATCCTTTCAGACGGTCCGGCATATCTGTTTTCCTTCTATCGTTACGCTGAGATGTACAACTGGAGTGAGGACTGTATTCAACGATTTAAGATCATGGAAAAGGACACACAGTTAGTTGGTCTTTTCTATTATGTATGCAAAATATTTTTTTAAATCACTGAGTACTCTTGAAAAATATGACTCAATCATAATCAATTTGAGAACTTACGGACCGGAGGTCTGTCGTGCCTTCAAACGACTTCTTCTCTACTACGAATCGATGGAGCAAGCAATTGTGGGTATTTCGATCTCTTTTTATATCAAGAATTCATTACATTTGAGACTTGTGTATTAAACATAAAAAAGATGCGTAATGCAGAATGAATACGACGAGCGAAGGGCCGCAGAAGAGAATGAATTGGATGGCGAACCAATTGACACGCCTGCCGATTCCAACGAGTCACCCAATTCACACATTGTAAGCTCATTATTAACAGTTTTAACTAAACTTATTTAATTAAGATTACTATTCAAGGATGTTATTGGAAGTAATTAACACGGAAAAGTAGTGACAAAACGAGGCTTTCAGGTTCCCGCAGAAATGAATGAAAACATAGATGAGAGGACGAGTGATGAAACGATGGAGAGTAATGGAGTTGAAGAGGGAGAGGAGAACTATGAATTGATGGACGAAATTGTAGAAGAAGAGGAGGTGACTGAGGTACGGTATTTCTCGGAAAATAATTCTAATAATAATAACAATAGTAATGTGTTAATTGCAGTCGATGTATGAACCTGCATCGTCTTCTTGTGCAATAGAAAGAGGAGAGAATGAGATTGAGAGAGAAGAAGAAAGGGATGAAGAAAGGATGGAACGGTCAGTACACTTTATTAAGACAGCTTATGCATATACTCTATGCTTTCATACTATTGAAATTCCTAATGATCGTCTGCTCCTTCCAGTGAACAATCAGTGATGATTTATCGTACTGTGACTGCACGTAATCCTCCTCCTCTTTCTCTTAAAACATGTAAGGTTGAACTGAGAGATGATAGAGAGGAAAAAAGAGGAGCTACCACTACTGAATCAAGGTTTGATATTTGCTTATCCTTTGTAGACAGACTGACTCAAAATTATATGATCTACTACGAATATCGTCTATCTGATTTTTGTAGTGCGGCCTCTTCGTCCCATCACGATCAATCTCGAAATTCTTTCCTTTCCAATGGTTATTTTTCCTCGGAAGGACCCTCACTTCGAGTTACTAAAATGGAACCACCTGAGAATCCATTTATTTCTCCTCATACTCCTCCTCCCATTCGTCCCATGCGACAAGTCACTCCACCACCACTCGTAATGTCAGTTGATTTTATCGTTTAGAAAGAAATCGATCAGTTCATCAAAAATGAAGTATGTTTCAGTAAAGGGGAGCCAATTTCCCCCTCGACAGCTCTATCAAATGGTGTTCATTCTCATTCCAATGGTCACATTCACAGTGCGTCGCTAGAGTAAGCCAACCGTTGCCGTTTTCCCCCTTTGTTTTCAATGGACTGTTTCTGACAGTATCTTATTCAGAATGGAGAAGAGAATGGAAACAGCGGATCGATTGAATGCTTTAGTCAATTCATTCGCATTCATTCCTCCGTCTGTTCAATCTCCTCCTTCATTCTCTTCTCAATCATCTTCTCATTCTCATTCTCCTTCTCTTTCAATGATTGGACATCCATCGACCTCCTACAGTATCCAGTCAAGAGGAATCGATGACATCCCACTGTCAGTTTTTTTATCACTTTAAATGATGTTGCTTATCTGAAAAAAAATGTCTTCTGTCGAAATGGCCGCGAAAACATATTAATGACTTTAATTATAATCAATTCAGAAATACTCTGCTGCAGTCACAGCTAAAGGAATTAAACGGCCAAATCACTTGCATTAATAGTTTGAGGAGGTGAGTATTTTTTTTCTTTACAACTTTTTTTAACTATTCTCTTTTCTTACCGCCCGTCGTTGAACGACCGATCGTGTTAGGTCGAATTGAGAAAAAAAAAGTATTCCGTTTTTCCGTCTCTGCTTACTGGCCCAGACGACCCAGACGATGTCGATCAAAATGAAGAGTAGGAGGTGAATTGAAATGATAGGGAGGGAATGATGATATGTGAGAAAGGGTCAGAGAAGGACCAAAATGAGTGTATTCAGTTTCGCTGCTGGAGAGAAAATAAATATCGGTGCTCAACTTCATCCTATCGTCCATGATGGGTACGATTTTTATTATTTTTTGAAACAGTTCTCAGTTCATTGACAACATTTAGATGTGTTGAGAAAATGAAAAGAGTAAGTATGATGATTCCTTTATTACAGTTTTCTCTCAATTGACGCATTCAATAATGAGTGCAACAGAATCGCAAATGAGCTCCAATCGCACGTAAAGTATGTTATGTTTGAAACCGAGTCTATTTAAATGCATCAACTCTTGTATCTAGTATCTTTTGTTCTCGCATTATTAAGATGATAGATTGAATGATAGATGTAATAGATTGAATTGAACCTCAGATTGAAATGGTTGAGCGACATTAATTGCAGAGTTTTCGATGCACATGGTCTAGCTTCTGGTTATTATCTCAGAGTGAGCAATATGACAGTGGGAAACAAGATTAATAAGTAAGCGAAAAGAAGAAAGGAGAAATTATAATTATTAATTCAGTATCCGATCGATTGTGGAGAATCACTTGAAAAATGAAGAAGAACTGGAGAGGATAAAGAAAAATGTAACTGATAAAGTGATGAAGAGAGTGAAGATTCCACAAAAAAGTCCACAGAAAAGTCCAATTGGATTGAAGTGAGTTGATATCAGTGATGATTCATAGATTATTTTAGTTGATCACCTTTCAAGTAGTGACGATGATATAAAATCATAAACAATATCTTTCAAGTGTGGAACAAATGATAATGATATGTGTATTGTAGAAGGAAGGATCCAAAAATGAGTGCAATCTCTCGGAAAGCAAAGGAACTCGGAGTGAGAAATGCTGAGAAGAGAAAACGAAATGGTTAGCTGTTCTCCCTTCAAAGATTAGAGAATCAATCATTCTGAATATTTCTGCAGATTCGTCTTCTCACTCTGTTGATGAGAATGAAAGTGAGAAGAAGAAACGAATGAAGGAGAGAAGAGAAGAAAGAGGAAGAAGAGAAGGAAAAGAGAGAAAGGAAGAAAGGGATAGAAGGGAATCTAGTGAGGAAGCGACCACTTCTAGGGAAAAAAGAAATGAGAAGGATAATGAAAAAGGTGAGTAGACAAGTATGAGGTAGATCGATAAAACATACTCAATAACACGGTATTATTTGAAAAATATTTTTTAGTAGAGAAGCAATGGTGTGCCTTTTGTGCTGATCATCGATTCCACACTGCAATTAACTGTTCAAAATATAAGACATGGAACGAACGGAGGACGAGAATAAGCGTTCTCAAACTGTGAGTTAAAGTAGATGAAGTATAAGAAGCAGTATCTATTTAGGTCACTCCATAGTATAATTGCAGATGATTTAATGAAAATGTTCTATTTCAGTTGTATTCACTGTCTCGATAAATTTGATCCAATATCTTGCAAAAGAAAAGAACATCAAATCCTGTGCACGGTAATTTACACTTCTATTATCTCCTAATATTAACTAATTGCTAACTGGGGTGGTATTCTTTCTTCAAATTCAGCAGTGCCGAAATTTTCGGAATGCCGAAAAATTTCGCGACTTTCCGAATTTTTTTTATTTCTTCCTAAAAATTGCTCACCATCTTTGACAAAAGACAAGAGAGAGTGATATGCGATTTCAGCACTGTCACAAGCACACGTCTCATCCCTCTCTCTGCAAACTTCTACTTCCACCATCATTTATCAAATCTCCCATTCGTTACAAGAAGAAGAACTTTACCCATTCATTCGATAGAAGAACGGGCAGGAAAGACTAAAGAAGACAAAGAATAAGTTGCATTTTATTGTTTTAATAATTTTACTGGTTTACTGTTGTCATATTTCATTCATTGTGGTATTCGATGAAATGAATATTTCAATGTATTTACGTTAAACATTGTGTCAATGCATAGGTAAATGCTTTCTAATTTAGGAAGCTCGATAAATATTTCAATTGAAAATCACTTTTTCTTACACTGATATCATACATAACAAATTTTAGCATCTTCCTAAATGTTTTTAAATTCACAATCAGATGCATTGTGGATGAAACGATTTTATCAGTTTATCATTCTCTCATCTTCACTTTGCTACTCTCCTTCTCTTCACTGGAACTTGATCAAGCTCAGCCGATGAAGAAGGAATAGTGCTACTCTCTTCTCCATCGGATTCATTCTCAAAGGAAAATATTATAGTCATTCTTCATTCCGTAAGCATTATATTTACAATCATTAGTCCAATTTGAAGTTACTCACTTTCCAATATTTCTCCGGTAGTTTAGTCGTCCAAAGATGTTGATTTTTCTTTCCATCAGCCATCATAATCGTCATTCTTCCATTTCGAATCTCAGCGAATCGATCGAAGGACGAAGACTTACAACCAGGAGGACGTCTAGATTGTTTTGGTTGAGACTTGCAATGAAAACGAAAAAGAAATTAAGTGTTTTCAGAATGAAGAGTCAATAAAACCAATCGTTTACATAGGAGATGATTTATATGCTTCTTACTTGAACGCAATTTCATCGAAAGAGAGAGTTTTCGGATTGAGTATTTTGATGTGATTACTTTTAAAGCAACTGATGAAGACAAAATCGCTGTCGTAATTTGCCACGATATCCTGCGATTGACCATTCGATAGAACCATCGAAAGAAATACGGACTGGTTGGAAGAAATCTTGACTTTTACACATGATAACATTCGGTTTCTTCCTCGATGCTTTTGGTTCCTTTCCTCCATTGAGACAAACGATGATCTTCCCTCTGAATCTTTCACTTTCAAAAACGTTTCTCAAATGTCTTTCAAACAACCTATGAAATGCGTCACTTCCCGTGAATATTGGCACACCGTCAACGTTGATTTTGATGCCGTCGCCTTCGATTTGAAATGCAATTGATAAAAAAATTTATCGCACCCTTTGTCATGTCTTGATCTATCCTGTAGATTTCTAGCTCCTTTCGATCGTGATTGATTGCATAATAGCCATTGAAGCAAGTCAGAGAGCTTTTGTGTGGATTCTGCAGGCATTCATTAATCCGAAATAGATAATATTTCCAAGATTTTAACCTCTCTGATCAACTCCATGTTAATTTCGTCTTCACCGATTTTCATTTTGTTGAACTTGTCAGTCTGAGATGTCATATTTTCATCTAATATTTTTGAAAAAATGCCTCCTGATTTCTGAGAATGCTGAAGAAGATTTCGTTTCCAAATGCACCGAGAAACATAAAGTTGATAGCATCTTGGTATGAGGATAGATCCACTTCGAGCATTTGACCACTGCAAATATTAATTTTCTATGATGAAAATGATGAAAAATTGTGAAAACGGACTTCCACTTCGCCTGCACTGTAAATGGTCGTGTAATTTTGATGAACCATATTGCACCTATAAATCATCTTCTGAACTTTTGGAATTACGAGTACAAACCGTCTTCCGTGATCACAGAATGCTGAAATCCTTTGGGTACGTCGTCGAGTTTAGTGAAGACGAGAACATTCGGGTTGGGTGGAGCAGCCACTCCTCGAGGCATTCAAGGTGATTGAAGGATTACGACTTTTTGTGTTTGTTGCTGACTTTGCTTCGATGATGACAATACCCTTATCGTTGATCAACCTCCATCTATCGGCTGTCTCCTCGAGGGGAAAACGAGACGAAACGCGTTGCATTGGAGCAAACAAGTGACTCACTCGGCGCTGGACGTAGACTATAGTGAGGCGAGCAATATACTCCTGAAACTACTAATTCTTCACGTTCATTTTAGATTACTTCACTTTTTTGGAATACCCTTTGCGCTATTTTTTTTTGTTCATTCAGAGATGTGGATATCATTGTATGTTGAAACTGAATGTGGGAAAATGTGGCTGACGGTTCCGAAATCCACTCTTCAAATGTTTCCCGGATTGATTAAATAATCGATACGATATCAATCAACAGTTCATCATTCATATAAAAGAGAATAATTAGCGTGGTGAAGCACGAGGGAGGCGTTGTTTTCAATTCATGAGTATTTTGTTAGAAAGGATAGAAGGAAAGAATACGCGAAGGAAAGAAAGAAATTGTCATGGGTAAATGCAGTTGTAAGGCACATTGTGGTGAATCGATCGAAATAGCTACTAGAGAACTACAAAACGGGACAAGATTTGGCAGTGGGTTTTTGGCAACAAGTGAAATTAGATTAGTCGTCGATAGGTTGTATCTTTCGACGGAGTACGATAGTTGTCTGTCTATGGCTTGTTCTTGAGACAGACTTGGCAGCGAGATACTCGGTCCTTCAGACCACCCGCCTTCAGTGTCTGAGACATTGGCTTGCGGAATTGTTGGTCCTGAACGATCGGGGATTAGGTAGTCCGTTCTTTCGCTTTCATGTGGTTATATCCAGGCAGCTGCTCACCTTTCCGACGATAGCCATCCAGAAGCCGTGGTTGGTGGCGTAGTAATTGCACGTTCCACGACCGTGGCACTCAATGAAGGGGACGGCTCTGCAAAGGAGGAGGTTACAACATCATTCATAATTTCATTTCGTCATCACACAGCCTTGACTCATTCACCCCCTCTTTACCTGAACTCCTCCATGCAACTGCCAGGAGACTGGAGTGACTGACCAGTACCCTCACCGCCAGCAGCAGTGTGCTGCAAAGGAAAATTTCAACATCTCTGCTTGATTATCTAAGATAGTAGTTCTAGAATCGAAGTGTACCATGACGAATGAGTATCCGGTCCACATGCCGCTCCAACCAGCCGGGCACTCGGGAATGTTCGTGTCCTGCAGCAATTTCAGTATTCAAATTAGAAGTGTGGGTGCGGTCGTGAGTCAACTCTGAAGCTGCTCTATACCTGAGAGTGAACGGCGATGATCTGAGTGGGTACTTCACAGACGGCGCAACGAGAGATGTACGGGCGGATGGCCGTTCCCGTCACCTAGATACAAGGGGATTTCTTATTCATGAGGCCCATTCATGCTGAGACATATTCGAAAAGCAGCAACTCCTGCAGAATAAAGCAAAAACTCACAGGGTTCATCATGGGCGTCATCGGCTCTTCGGTACTGAGCCAGAAGGAATAGTCCGAGCGAGATGAGACATGGCACACACTGAATAGAATGACGACTAAGATAATGAAAGATTAATGATCAACCTGTTGATGTTGCAGAACATGAAGGGCATCGTATTGAACTTGGGCAGGCAAGATCCGGGCTGACCTGAAGAACACATTGTGGTTCATGAAACACTCCTTACAAGGGGATTCACAATTGCAAATATCTAATAACTGAAAGAGAAATGATTACCGAGATCTTGTCCGGAGCTCTTTCCGTTTCCTTGGACGTAGAGAAGAGAGTAACCAGTCCAGAGAGGAGTTGCACCATTGGGACACTGGGGAATCTGACAATGGAAAACAGTTAGAGGGAAGTTTGCATGAAGATCAAATCATGCGAATTATACGTTGGTGGTCTGAGAGTGCTTGGTGAAGGTGAATCCTCTGCTAGGAGACCATGCACCAGGAGGTCCAGGGAATCCAGGAGTTCCAGGCTGACCAGCGGGGCCAGATCTGCAGTGTTCAAGGTATTCACAAATCTCGAAGCTTATCCACTGACCTTCCAGCCAAACCGAATGGTCCGGCTCCTCCGTGCTCTCCCTTGGTTCCAGGGATTCCAGGCAGACCGGGCAGACCAGGAGTACCAGGGGGACCAGGCAGACCATTGTTGCCAAGCTGGCCAGGTCTTCCGTTATCTCCAGGAAGTCCAGGATAGCCCTTCTCTCCGGGCATACCAGGAAGACCAGGCTCGCCCTGAGGGTGCTTCTCAAGATTCATCGAGGGCTGGCCAGGGGGACCGGCAGGTCCTGAAAGCATATTATCTAGTTGTTAACATTAGTATAATGCAGGTGATTCGCATATACGAAGTATGTTGCATTGTTCTATTGTGTACGTACCCTGTCTACCAGGTGCATTGTTCTATTGTGTACGTACCCTGTCTACCAGGTGCTCCAGGTCGTCCATCGGGTCCAGGCAGACCGTCCATTCCTCTCTCTCCAGTATAACCAGGTACTCCGGGAGTTCCAGGAAGTCCATCGTCTCCTCGGAGACCAGCACGACCCTCGAATCCAGGCGTGCCCTGAAGAATTTTTCGAACTCATCTTTTCCGTTATGAATATTTTTCTCAAACGTACTCTCTCTCCAGGATATCCGGGAGTTCCATCAGGACCAGGTGCTCCAGCGTATCCATTGTCACCAGGTGCTCCGGGCTGTCCGGGTGCTCCAGGGAGTCCATCGGCACCAGGTGCGCCATTCTGTCCGTCGTGACCACGCTTTCCATCGATTCCAACCAGTCCACGCTCTCCAGGATGACCGGGAACTCCGGGCTCACCATGGATTCCTGTAATGAATATTTTGGTATTTTGTTTATGAGGCATGATTTGATGAGTGAATCTGATCACTTACCAGGAAGTCCAGGCATGCCGGGCATTCCATCCACTCCTTCCTCTCCGCAATCTCCCTCCAATCCAGGCTCTCCTTGTCTTCCGGGGAATCCAGGCTCGCCATCGGGTCCAGGAGGTCCATACACATCGGCTCCATTGGCACCAGGAGCGCCGGCCATACCAGGCTCTCCGGGGTATCCAGGAGTTCCGTTCTGTCCATCGAATCCAGGAGCACCATCCATGCCTCTGTCACCCTTGAGACCAGGAAGACCGGGTCGACCAGCGTAGCCAACCTCTCCGGGGCGACCAGGCATACCGTCAACTCCAGAGTCACCCTGAACGAGAGGTTAATGAAGAACACTCAGAATCGATTCAGAAAGTATGTGCCTCTAAGACTAAATAAGACATTGTACTCACATGAGGTCCGGGAAGGCCGGGCGATCCAGGGGCACCGGGGAAGCCAGGCGTTCCAGCCTCTCCCTTGAATCCAGGAGCTCCAGGAGTTCCAGGCAGACCAGGGAATCCGTTGGGCCCAGCCTCTCCAGGGTAACCCTTTTCACCGATTGGTCCTTGGGGTCCCTGAAAGAATCCGTAGTCGGCAGAGTCAGGTGATTACTTTGAAGGTAATAAATAGCACAACAGTTCACTCACATCGAACCCGGGTCCACCAGGCAGACCAGGCAGGCCATCTTGACCTCGCTCTCCCAGCATTCCAGAGAGTCCAGGCTGACCATCTCGTCCCTTCTTGCCGGGCACTCCGGGAAGTCCACGTTCGCCGGGGCTACCGGGAACTCCAGTGATACCAGGGTAGCCAGGGAGACCGGGCTGCAATTCATTATTTACATTATTCCTCATATAATTTCAGAGTAACAAAATAAATAACTTACGGCTCCATCGAATCCGTCCAATCCCATATCTCCGGGAAGGCCGGGCAGACCAGGTTGTCCAGGGTATCCCTGTCCATTATCTCCTGGCTCTCCACACTCTCCGGGTTCTCCTTCTCTTCCTGGTGGTCCAATGGGTCCATCCAGTCCACGAAGACCCTCATCTCCGGGCATGCCAGGATGGGCGAAGGCACCAGAATCTCCAGGTTGTCCTCTGAATCCGGGAAGACCTTCCTCTCCACGCTCTCCAGTGAATCCAGGAGCGCCGTCGTTGCCAGGTGCGCCAGGGAAGCCTGTGAATACAGAGATTTATTGCTGATATCGTTCACATTTTCCATAAGTAGATGCACGAGTTGATCTGATTCTATCAATACAGTTCACAACCTAAACAATTCATTTCTTACCATCAGCTCCGTTCTCTCCAGGGTATCCAGGTGTTCCATCGAATCCGTTGTCTCCAGGCAGTCCATTCATTCCAGGTGCTCCGGGGAATCCGTTATCTCCAGGAGCGCCATTCAATCCGGGGAATCCGATGAGACCATCCTCACCATTGTAACCAGGGTTACCGGGCTGACCGGGCTGCAACAATTGATATTTCTCCACTGTATTGCCGAAATGAAGTCCCATATTCCCCTTGCTACGCCTTGAAATGCCAAAAAACGTACGGCTCCAGGCAGACCGGGTAGACCATCATGTCCATTATCTCCGCAGTCTCCCTCCTCTCCATTGAGACCAGCATCTCCTTGAATGCCAGGAGCACCGGGAATTCCGTCACTGAAAGATATGATAATTTGGATGAATGTGATGAAGTAATCTTCACTAACCGTCCATTAGCTCCGGGGATGCCGACGCGTCCGTGTTTGCCAGGGATGCCAGAGAGACCGAACTCACCCTTGAGTCCAGGAATACCAGGCATGCCATCACTGAAGTGAAGCCGTTTAGATTTTAACATTTTAACAACCATCTCGCGAAATTAAACTGAGGCCTTGGTGAACAACTTACAGTCCATTCTGTCCGGGCTCTCCAGGGTATCCAGGGGTACCGGGAAGTCCGTCACTGAAAGAGTTCAAATTATAGACTGTTTGGTTATTCGCGGTGGATGAAGCACATTTGTGGGGCAACAATTACGCAATTTTTTCACTAACCGTCCGGGAAGACCAGGCTGTCCATTGAGTCCGTCGTCTCCTCTCTCTCCATTGGGACCAGGCATACCGACTGCTCCGGGATAGCCGAAGCCGGTCTCTCCGGGAAGTCCGTTCATACCGGGCAGACCAGGGAAACCATCCTGACCGGGCTCTCCGCAATCACCATCAATTCCTGAGAGAATCGAATCATTCAACGTTACATATTTAATGATACATTTTTTTCAGTGTCGCTTTCTGGGCGCTGATTACATAGATTCATAATCTAATCTCACCGTTGAGTCCGACGTTTCCTTGCAGTCCTCTCATTCCAGGCTCACCGTGGAGACCAGGGAAGCCAGGAAGGCCATCCATACCTCAAGAAATAATCATAAACTTTTATTTTCGAGCTCAAAATTCTTCTTGATGTTGAAGAAGCAAATTGAATAAATGATGTTCATCATTACCTCTCTCTCCATTTCTTCCAGGCATTCCATCCTGTCCATTTCCACCGGGCAGACCAGGCAGACCATCGGCTCCCTTCTCTCCGGGAATTCCAGGAACTCCAGGGAGACCATCACGACCAGGAGGGTTCATGATGGGCTGTACTCTGGGAGCATCGGGTCCGGGAGGTCCAACGGGTCCATTCAGACCGGGGAGACCATCCTGTCCACGCTCTCCACGAACTCCAGGTGTTCCAGGGGCACCGGGAATCGAGTCTCCCATCGGACCAGGAGATCCGGGAATACCGAGCTGGAATAGATCATGATTGTGTATGATATGATGATCGTAATATTAAAGTAATACATACCAGAAACAAAACTTTTATTAAAATGATAAGTATAAACTCACATTTCCGTCTCTTCCCTGCTTGCCAGGAATACCCGACAGTCCCTTCTCGCCAAGTAGTCCAGGGTATCCATCAGGACCAGGCAGACCAGGAAGTCCGTCTTGACCGGGCTTGCCCGATAATCCAGGAAAACCGTTGAGTCCTCTCTCTCCCTTCATTCCGGGAAGTCCATCGGGAGATTCCATCGGACCAATGATCTCTCCTTGCTCTCCCTGCAAGGAAAGAGTCACTTTGATTCTCACAATGGATTTGTTCATTGAAGAATGCATATATTCTCCATGATAGGGCCATAAGCATTGAAGCTACAGATTGAAACTGTTCTGTATACTACAGTACCTTGTTTCCAGGGGTTCCAGGAAGTCCGGGTAGACCAGGCAGACCAGGCATTCCATCGGGGCCGGGCGCTCCAGGCTTTCCAGGTTCTCCACAGTCTCCTCCTTCTCCTTGGTCTCCGTTGGGTCCAGGGTAACCAGGGAATCCGTCGGAACCAGCGTTTCCAGGCTCTCCACCTTGGCCTGTAGAATGGCAATTGTTGTAGACAATACCATGTTTTAATCAGAATTATCAATTACGAATCTGTCTGAATAGAATCTGAATAATGTTAGCTACAAATAGTACCAAGTCGACTAAATAATTACCAGGCAGTCCATCGGGACAGAATCCACAGTCCTCTCCTCTCGGTCCAGGGAGACCAGGAGCACCAGGCTGTCCGTCAATACCGAATCTTCCGTTGGGTCCGGGCTCGCCAGGTCCTCCAGGAAGACCGGGAGGTCCCATGGGAACAGTCGCCTGTCCGGGCATTCCCTTCTCTCCGGGGTATCCAGGATCTAAAATGTGTTCAGTGGACGATCGGTCATTTTCAGCTACTGTATACCTCCGACGGTTCCAGGAAGACCGGGTCTTCCGTCTCTACCAGGAATTCCCTCGTTTCCGGGCGGTCCAGTGATGTCATCTCCGGGCCATCCAGGCTCTGCATTTATATTTGTTAGAAATAGCCGAAAACGCTATATCTAAGAGATTGGAAGATGTTTCTCACCTCCTTCGTATCCGCAGTCGCCGTCCTCTCCAGGGAATCCGGGCATTCCAGCGAGACCAGGGTGACTGAACAAAGTATTGAGCAACGATTTTTTCCAAACAACAAACTGATTTGATCCATTTGACTCTTTCTACATTTCCGAAAATGACTGAGAATAGTCATAGATCTTCCTTACCCGTCCTGTCCTCTGTCTCCCTTCTGGCTGATTCCAGGAAGACCAGGCACTCCATTGGCTCCAGGGAATCCAGGTGGTCCGGGAGGTCCACGGTATCCGACGGATCCAGGCATACCATCCTTGCCAGTCAATCCCTTGGGGCCGGGAACTCCATCCAGACCCATGTTACCACGAGGTCCAGGCTCGCCCTTGCCCTCACCGAAGGGTCCCTGAGTATGTGATTGAAAGAGGGCAGTGGAATGCGGTTCTCACCTCGAGTCCGCAGTCTCCTTCTTCTCCCTGTCTTCCATCGTATCCGGGCTCTCCCGCTTCTCCCTTGGAGCCGGGAATACCAGGGTGACCATTAACTCCCTTAACGATTCAATTAGTAGACAGTACAGCAATGAAAATATGTATCTCCATCGTGATTATTGGCTCATAAGACAACAAATCTAATTCATTAGACAATCCAAGAGTATGATTTCTGAGTAAACTCACTCCTTCTCCAAGAGATCCCTTGTCTCCGTGAGGGCCGGGAAGACCGTCCTTTCCGCGTTTGCCCTGAAATTATGCGAATACATAATAGTAGATACCAAAACATCAAATTTCATTTCGTAAGGTCCGAACGAAGTAGACATACTCTCTGTCCGGCATCTCCGGGATCTCCCTTATCTCCTCTCAATCCAGATACTCCAGGAGTTCCATCGAGACCAGGCAGACCGGGCATTCCAGATGGTCCAACTCTTCCCTTCTCTCCCTTTGGTCCAAGATCTCCTGCTGGACCACGAACCACCTGAGAAATGATCATTGATGGAATGACCCAACCCGACCACAAAAGACCCAACCCGTAGATGCTTTCAGGATTTATTTTATTCTTCGGCTCGTAACTATCTAACCTCAGTATCAGGCAGTTTGCTTCCAGCAGAGATGGTACCAGCAGATCCAGGAGGGCCGGGAGGTCCTTGCATACCCTGTGAATACAATGATTACCCCAGCCAATTCCTTCCATCATTTACCTTTTCTCCCTTCACTCCAGCAGTTCTCGCTCCCATTCGTCCCTTCTCTCCAGGAGGTCCACGATATCCCATTGGTCCCATTGGTCCAGTGTCTCCCTTCGCTCCCTTCAGACCAGGATAACCGTCCTGACCTGAACAAGTAATGGTACTTATGTTCTCTTATCATTTCCAGTGCATATTATAGGTTCAATACCGCACCAGGAGTTCCGGGAATTCCGGGTCTTCCTGGTTCTCCAGCAACTCCCTTTCTTCCAGGTGAATTGACTCCTCCATCTCCTGGTGGTCCTCTCAGTCCGGGTCTACCAGCGGATCCTCCGTGTCCCGAAGGACCGGGAGCTCCGGGCATACCAGGCATACCGGGAATTCCCTGAACAAAATCGATTATCCATTTCAACTCATCCCATCGGAATTGCGCTATTTCTCATATCTGCCATTGTGAAAACTGTGTACGTGCACACTTCTAATCAATAATGCTCCTTTTCTTGAAAGTGCAATCAATCATCGCTCCTCCTACTGTGTTTAGCAGCACCTATCACCTCTCTCTTAGCTTCGCCGTGCTTTACACTCTTTGCCCCTCCATCCCGACCCTTCACTCACATCGAGAAAGAGAGGGAGAGGGAGGGGGAGATCCGACGGGAATGAAATTTATCTTGGGTCTGTTCAGAGGAGGCTAGCAAGAGAGAGAGAGAGAGAAGGATGTATCAGATATCGATCGATTGATCGAGAGTGACAACGAAAGGGCGCGAAATGATGAATTCTATTTCGGATTCTTCATCGGATCCTTCGCACTACGAGTCCGTTGTTTAGATAAGATTGAGTTTCACTCATCAGAGGCAATGAGAAAGGAAGCAGTCAGCGGATGAGAAAGGAAGCAGTCAGATAGCGAGGAAAATGAATGATACTTACATCGGTTCCATTGCATCCGGGGATTCCATCGGGTCCTCTCATACCAGGGAGACCATCCATTCCAGGTAGACCAACGTGGCCAGGCATACCTGAGAATGTTACCATTTTGTCGACAAATTGATTATCCTTCAATATTACAATCATTATCGAATAACTACGTCCGTGAGCAAAAGTGAGACAACGAGTTTCCATGTATATACATGTATTCCATGTATGGATGAATGAAGAATACCGGGTGGTCCTCGATCTCCTCTGAGTCCTTTTGGTCCGACATCTCCGAAGTCACCCTCGGCTCCCACCATTCCTGGAATGAAGATCTTCTTCTCGATAAGTCTAGTTTTGTTATGATATTTCATCGTAGATAGAATAGGATATACCATCCACAATTCATCAAACGATATTTATACCAGCATGTTTTATATGTTTTATAATAATGTTTATAATGTTTTATACCAGAAGGTCCAATGGGTCCTTCCAATCCATCGGGTCCGGGTGCACCAGGATGACCGCTCTCACCAGCGAAGCCATTCAAACCCTGCAGTGATATTCATCCTCATCCATCCTTTATCTTCCCTCTTTCTCATCACGCTTTTTGGCATAAGAAACGTGTCTCTTCTTAGTAAACTCTTCATACTTCATCTAAACACTTCTCACTCTGACTCAGAGCTCCTTTCAGTTTACAAGAAGTTTAGTCGATCTCTCTCTCTCGAAAGGACGAGATAGTTCACGAGTCGCAGAGAGTGCAGACAGATCAGAGAAGAACGAGAGAGTATGGGGAATGGAGAGAGTCCTGTCTCGAAGTACACTTCTCCCTTCACTGCAGCAGCTGTCGTTGATGAGAGATCGGGAGGAGAAGAGAGAACAGACGACGAGAGAGACGAGAGAGTAGTGAGATCAGAGAGAGAGTTGAGAGAGGTGAAGAGGAGGGAGATAGTGGGCAAAAAGGAGAGAGAAGGGAGAGTTGGTGCCACGCGAAAAAGAGGCCATCGAGGGAAGAAGCAGCCTCTTTTTAGAATAGAAAAGAAGAAGAAAGGGAGAAGAAGGACAGATTACGATGGATGAAAGAGATGACGTTTTTATTTCAATGAAAAAGTGATTGAGGGATTTGAGATGAGTCAGAATAATCTTCTTAGAAACAAGAATCGGAACAAGCTCTGAGGTGCGAAATATTTCCCAATCTCGATTAATTTACTGATAAAATGGTGAAGCAGTGCATAGCAGTATAATGCATACGTTATGTACTCAGGAATAAATAATTGATAGAATGAGATTAGTGGTTTGAGTGTGTGTTAACTTACTCGTTCTCCTTTTGTACCGGGACAGATGCAGGGAGGGGCGCATCCCTTGCATGCTGCTCCATCTGCGACGAAATTTGCTGAAAAATATTGAAGATAATTTTGTGTTGGTTTGATTTCCAGCAACACCTAATGCATCTCTTTGATTTACGATGTTTTCCACTCTATTTGATCCGTAAAGATGAAAGGAACAACGTTGATGATGATGCAACTAGCCTGTGTTATCGAAGAATGCAATAAGCAGGACTGCCGCAGCAAGTAGCCGCAAGGGCTCTCGACCGCCCAGTCGCATACTGTAGGGGGGGGGGAGGGGATACTGTACGATCGAGATGACGATCGATCGATTCCCTCGACTACCGTATCAGGATTACCTACGGACGAGGATATTAGTGAGAGGGGTGAAGGGAAGTGAAGGGGGAGGAAAGGTCGAACGAGTAATTCGATATTGTCGAAACGTGAAGCGGACACTGAGTACCAAGGGACGATACGAATGATTATGAAGACAAAATGAAGATGGTCAAGGAGTCGATGGATCGATAATTGGATGAGAGTGATAGAGAAGGAGAGAGGACCGTAGAATGAGAAGGAGAGAGGGGAAAAGGAGGGAAGGAAGGGGAGAAGGAAGAGTGAGGGATTCTCTTCTGCATCGCATCTGGCAGTGGGAAGATGTGACAAAAAGGAGAAATCGAGAAGAGGGGAGGAGAATGAACAAGAAAAAGGAGATGAATAGGTCACATTAAGAAGGTGCGATACAGTATTCAGTGGATGAATTCACGTGCAAGCGAATAATACGAAACTTATATCAATTGCTAATGATGTAGAGACCAATCCAACAGTTCCGATATGGATATTCTCGATGACTCATTGTCGACCTCTTCTCTATTGGTCGTAGGGTCCTTTCTGTGCATCCTTCCTCTCCCGTCAACTTCACTCCCTCTCCTCCTTAGCCTCACCAACTGTTCCCCCCTTCCAATCTCACCCTCTTCCTCTCCTCGATTCGCCTTCTCTCTCATTTTCTCTCGTCGTCTATTCCTCCTCTTTCTTCCCTTCTCTCTAATCTCTCATCCACTGCAACAGTGGAAAGAAGGATGGCAGACTCAAGTTGTGTAGTGGGAGGAGAGAAGAAGAAGGAGAGGAGGAGGTACTATAGGAGGGGTCGAGACAGGACACGAGAGGTCATACTATCAGGATACAATGAGGACACGAAAGGAATACTCTCTTATTAAAGCTCGAGAAATGATACCGCCGTCTCTTCATTTTGCCCGCTTTGTCGAAAAGAGTGTGTGAAATGAAGAGACGGCGGTATCATTTATCAAGCGCTAATACGAAACATTGGATGTGAATCATGATAGTCTGCATAATATGTTTAGCCGCTCAAAATCTATGCCAGAGGTATCACTCAAAGAAACCACAGAAGGTTCCCGACCCACGAGGCTTTGTTTTCTATATTTATCTGTGATGCCGACAAACATACCTTCGGAAATCATAAGAATATTTATCTACAGACTGGGCAGAGAAAGAACTCACTATCTACGATTTTCGAGTGTTTATCGGCACTAGCGCCTTAATGAGAAAAAATAATTAATTTAATATTTCCGTCTCGGTTTCTCTCTACGTCGGAAAAAAAGACACATGAAGATTCAAAATAGGTCCGATAGCCCGAACTCTTGCTACTCTTGTATCTAATGTGCGGCGGATTATGAAAAAAACATTGCATTGTATGATTATTGTGTCGGGAACAATTTCTTCACCATTTTTATTCAGCATGCAGATCGAGTAAAAACACAGACTAAAAATCGTTCGTCTATAGTCACATCTATAAAAAAAAAAGATAACGAGTAGGTCGAGCACGAGAAAAAAATACATGTAAAGAAGAAGTATCCGGTGTACAAATACAGTAAATGGTAAGTAAACTACAATAAAAAGCCTATCGTGAGGAATCTCTCATTCTACAAGGAAATCAGGTGGGAGAACCTCAAAGAGTGAAGAGAGCCATCAATAGAAATCCCATTTGATAGGATAAAGAAAATCTAAAAATATACCAAGGAGAAGAGCTACTGTTTGGTGTATCACAAATGTAGTGTGCACTATCACAATCTTCTCTAGATCTGCAGATGACTGGAATCTCCCATAAATTCCCTCTGCACTTCCATACGAGTTGTCGACCGAATCGCTGCCATTCTAAAGTATATTTAATTATTAAAGAAAATAATTGAGATTAATGCGGGATTCCCATTTTCTTCATTATTTAAATAGTACTGCATCATAGTGCTACTCTTTAAATACTCACCTCACACATTCGTGTTTCTTCTGAAGTTGCGTCAATCTGTCTTTGTTGATCGTGCGTTCTGATTGAGACTCAAATTGTGCACATTAGAAACAAGATCAAATAAATATTTCTTTCTCACTTCCTTAATCGTTTCTTTGGTGATTGCATTCCAGTTTTTGTATACAGCAATTAATCCCTCACAGTCGAACTTCCATGAATCAACTCGACGATCCATCTGTAATTACAGAATATTCCCAGTCAACAGGAAACTTCCTTTCTTTAAGGCCCGAATAGTATCGCAGTTATGAATGGAACAATCGTACTCATCAAATATTGCTTGATAAACACACTACCTCGCTTGTATCGGCAGTTCTCTTATAAATGGGAAATCTCTTGGGCGGGAATAGTCCACACTGCATCCATGCTGGAGCGTCTGAAAAAAAATAAGAGGTGAGCGAATGACATGATCTACAAGTTGAATTTAGAATCTTATAGTTCTCTCGAAGGAAAATAAAGAGAAAATGAGCAATGGAAAAAACGTCTTTTACAAGAATTTCGGATCGAACTTTCGTAGCAAGAGAAAGAAGCGTAATGAGCATCAGAACACGCATATAATTAAACTAATCCGATTTCTTGAAGAATGTGTAAAATCAATCATACTTCACTGTAGTAGATATTAACTTTACTTACACGACATCGATTTATCCTTGGACTGCATGGTTACTTGTCCATTCTCAATCTGAGTTGCGCTCACTGCAAACATTAAGGGTATAGCAAAGAAACAATCCATGAGCTAACATGAATAGGGCTGGCAAGCGAAGTTAACCTCTCCTCATTCTGCGTACTCTCTTGTCGAGTTGACAAGTGAGAGAACGCGTAGTGAGGAGAGTCGTCTCTTCATCCACCAGCCTTAATATGAATGGTAATAATCGATGAAAAACTCACGACAGGGAAGCTCGTCCTCAGATTGAGAAGAGTAGTCTGAAATGAATAAAACTATATAGAAAACAAATTTAATTAATATCGGATCACTTGAGCTCGCGAGACAAGCGTGAATATAAAGAAAAACCTGGAAGTGATACTTCGCTTGATGAGTTCGCAGATTGCATCGCTGCTGAAAATTAAACTTCACAAAACAAGAAACTGATCGATGAATGAGACAGTTCTTGAATAAACTTTCCTTGTAAGAAAACCCATCATGAAAGTCGATACAAAAATGGCGCGAAATTATTTCAAAGCATTACGGTACTCACAAGAGAATCTCGAGACGATATATTTTTTTAACAACTTTGATTTGGTCTCTGATTCTCTGAATCACGCATTTTCTTGTTTCATGTTACAAAACGATTGACTGCTTAACGCAATTGCCCAGAAACCTGTGGCACAATTCGTTTATAATATTGTGGTCTTTCCTTCTCTTTTCGCAGCGCATCGAACCTTCCCCCAACCCTCCCCTCTTCGTTGCAGCGGTGCTACCTAGAGCCTCGCTATTGTAACGTTGCAAACACCGAAATGCCAACCCTAGTTTCAACCATAATAATTCGATGGGCGGATTGTACATTGTCTATTCGTTGCGTTCGTTGTTAGTATTCGTTGCGTTGCAACGGGAGTATGGGAGACCCTCTCGTTTTCTCGTTTTCTCGCCTATCTTTGGCCTTACCTCGAGAGGTCTTTTAAATAGCCGAACCAATTTGAAACCTCACAGTTATTTTGGCCATTACTGTTCACATCTGTTTCTTGCTCTTCGTTCATAGAATGTTCGAAGTGTATGTCACTGCTGCGATCTGATGTCTCGGTCCATATCATATGTGAAACATTCCTAGACCCAACGTACTTCATTTTTCTCGAGCGCACTTTTTCCCTGTGACATTCTCTCGTTCATCTAATTAATTGACACGAATAACAATTTATTCACATTACGCATAATATTATGTGCAATCATGTTTCTAATCGCTTTCAAATTTCAGTTGTTATAACGCGGGATCGCAGATCATCAACATATGGTGAAATGGATGTATCAATGCATGCTGTAAGTCTTATAATGCCGGTTGCACACCGGTACATTACCGGTTGCAGCACGACTGCTACTTGCCATTTATCATCAATATTTTTTCACTTTTTAAGTAGATGCTGAATACGAGGCTTTAGAATCCTTCATAGTATGAATACTAAGTAAGTATTTCTTTAAGATCCGCAAAGCTCTCACCAGCTCAAGTGATGTTAAGACAAATATTCAGACGTGGCCAATTGAAGCAAATGATCGGAAGAAACAAGTGAGATTACATTTTTTGTATCTACTTTACGTTGTTTATCATTATAATTATTAATGATAAAAAACGATAAACAAACAATAAACATTATAATTATTAATGATAAACAATTATTAACTGTAATTAAGTATCGGAATTTCTTGAATGAATCACGAGGGAAGGAGTTAATTGGATTCATGCCTCTTCAAAATACAATCATGAATGACCACAAGGTATGAATATTCAACCGTCCATTTTTGGTCCACGTCTTCACTCTGTTTTTTTCAATTCAAATGTACCGATTTCAGTTTGTTAGCGATGCGATAAAAATGTTCTCGAAAGGAGTTCACTCTCCGGGTCGACTCTATCCTTTCTTTGGTAGTGATACAAACGGAGTATGCATTTCCCGACGAGTCAGTTTCAACTTCGATGATCACATTAACAAATGTTATTAAACGATCATCAGAGACTGTGTTGCAAACTGAATTAACGTTTGGTATCGGATAATACAAACTTCTCTTTAACATTAATTTTTTTTAGTTGGATTCAGTGTTTACTGTGGTGGAAGAAGGAACTGCCTACTGGGTGCTCGTTTGTGCAGTCGCTTTCAATGATTCTCATGTGCAAGAGGTTAAGCACTTGTGATTATTTCCTTTACTTTACCTGAATTGTCAATGTATATTTTCAGGCGGATCTCTTCTCTAAACCAAATATGCCTCCTCAAGCCATGAAAGTACTATTTTCTATTATTTTATTGTAGGTCTGTGCATGACTTGAGACTAATAACGTATTCTCTCCATTTCGATTTTTCTACAAAATGGTTACATTCAATTTTAGCGAAATATATATATATTTCATATTTCAATATTCGAAATATATTTCAGTGGAATAAGAATGTGAAACTGGATGGACAATCTCTTGTTTGGAGAAGACCGTTTGAATGCATCAAGAATATGGTATGTGCTTCTGTATAAGATTTCGTATGTGATTATGAAATATATTATATTGATGATTAATCATTGACATATTTAGCTCTACGTGGGAGAGGTTTTGTTTACTGGTTCATATCCTCGAAATGTCTTACCTTTGGCTTTGGCAAAGGTGCACTTTGTACGAAATGAAAGGTGGGGTGTATAACTCAATCAATCACTTGAGTTTATGGTCATTTTATTAACTTTCATCGATTGTAGAGTCGCATCCAATCGTTTTTTCTTCGAGAAACCACATCGTCCCATGGAAGTTAAGAATCAAATGCTCACAATTAACAAGCTTACAACTGTGAAGGGCGGAAATGAAACAACGTGGGTTAATTCACCGGAACATATTAATTAATTTATATATTATATTTTATCGTTATAGTGTTTTGGACGGTGTGTCAATGTTTGGAGTTACTATATACTCTCGATATGAAATTGAACCTACTGAATGGCCGTTAGTCTTATTCGTTACTTAAAGTAGAATATTATTTGTGCTTGCATAATAATAAAATTGCAGCGAACGTTTGTACTTCGATAATTACGACATTTTCCCCTATGTATTCCAATGTGAGTTAATCCATTTATCACTTTTCTTCATTATATATGTTGGTTGATTCTCTTAGCATGGATTATCGATGGTAAATTGGACACACAGAAACTTGTGAACGAAGGAAATAATAGGATACTAACCAACTTCTTCTATGATCACAGCTTCGTATGTTTATTGTGAATTTTAATTTAATGATTTTTTTTGAAATTCTATTTTATTTTCCTCTCATTTTCATTGAATTCCAGCAATCATGCTCTAAACCTCATCTTTCGCACGTCCATCTTAATTATTACCAAGTGGAAGCTCCCAAACAGAGAATGATTGAAATGATGACTACACTGATTGATATTGAATCTAGAGATATGGTAAGAGATGTCTAAATGGGTAAAGATGGATGAAGATGAGAATATCCATTACAGATTCTGTTTGGTTGTTGTCCTCTCATTAGATTCTCTGGCCACGTTATATATGCTGCAATCCCACCTGGAGAGATTGCCAATCGACTCGGATTTCCATCGTAACCATTCTTTATTTTTAAAATTATTCTTTAAAATGATTTTGTATTGACTTTCCTTTATTTATGAATATAAATATTAGTTGAGATAGTGAATTGATGACATTGGGTTGTCATTGAAGGATTGCTGGTGATCGATTTCATCTCATTCAAGCCCTTCCTCTTCCAACGGGAACTCTACAGTAAGAGTAATCTAATGTTAATTAATTGTAATTGTCATTTCGTTATCCGAGTTGTTGACTGGTTTATCCAAAATAATGCCCTTTCTATATCAGCCTAATCGATCGTGCGACGGAAATGCGTGAATTATACGTGCAACAGCCTAAGAAAATCAATAGTCGCAGGAGGGTACGGTAGTTTGTTTGATTACAATGATAAACTGATTAGAAGGAAGCACCGTCGATGGATTTGATCATTCTCAGCGATTCAGATGAAGAAGAGAATGGGGATATATCGAGTAAGAAAAAGAGAAACGAAGTAAGTGAAGAGAGATGCAATTCATATACTTGAGATGGAAAATTCTCCCTCGATTTTCTTTATTTAGACATCCTCTGTGGATAATTCGATGGATATTGAGCAAGAGACAACTGAAAATAGCGGACACCATCAGGTATCAATTCACGTTTGCTCACTTTTGCTCACATTTCTCTATCCATCACAATATTTTAAATGTCAATTGAAAAAATATGTATGCGGTTTTGCTTGTGCGCTTTTTAAATAAAATGTTAAATAAAATGTTGAGTATGCGTGAGTGGTGATAGGGATGGGCGACGAAGAAGTGGAAGAGAGAAGAAGGAGAAATGATGTATTGTGATTATACCTTTATAATCATTCTCTCATTACTATTTCCAGAATATCTCATTCTCTTTGGAAAGTGATACTTCAGAGAAGAATGATTCTTCAATGGTTAGAAGAGAGGAAAGAAGGAAGAAGGTATTTCGTGATTAAATTAGGTATTATTGATTGTCAATCAATCAGGGTCTTTCATTCTCATTTGATGATTCGATAGTCTCTTCAATTCCTCTTCCCTCTTCTTCGTATATCTCTCCCATTACTCCATCCACTATCATCTCTCCTCTTCCTACTCCTTCTTCTATATCTCCCATTACTCCTTCTCTTCTCACTTCTTCAATCCACAATCAGAGTCGAACGGAGGAGATTGAAGTTGATGGAGAATTTGTCAGTATATTTTTCTATCAGCAATTATATGATTGGGTTGAAATAGTTTGAATGTGTGCAGCCACTACCTCTGGACGATTCGTCGAATGGACATCAGTTGATACAGAATCAACTCTCATATCCCAATGATCCTCCAATGGAGAGTGATAATGTGAGTCGAGTAGTTTTTAGTCTTGGCTATTACAAAAAAAGAAGAGGGAAATGGTTAATTCAAATGTTTAAAATGTTGTAATGATGTAATATTTTAAGTACGAGTCAATGGCCATGGAGATGGATGAGGATGAAGAAGAGGAAGAGAGAACAAGAGCAAAGAGAAATGAAGTACTGGGATACAACCTCACCAATTATGATCCCATATGAAATTGACTCTTTCAGGGTCTCGTATTCTCTTTCGACGATGATACCACAGATAGGATTGATTCCACGGAGATAGTTGAGGGAACGAAGAGGAATGAGGTATTGAGAAATGACAATTATGATCATCATTTTTCATTACCAACCGGGAACTAAGAATATGTAGCGGTCTGAGACTGATGACCAGTATACGACCCGGTTGATTCAAAAATAAATTATTAATGATGATGATTATCTGATATTAAATTTGTTTCTTGTAGATACGCTCTTTTTCTGTGGATGATTATACTGAAGAGAGGGTTGATTCATTGAAGATACGAGAAGGAGAAAAGAAGAATAATGTTTGAGTGGAAGATATCACTGCTCGTTTTACATTGCTAATATTTCAGACGTATTCATTCTCATTAGATGATTCGATTGAATTGAGATCGAATCCTTTTGAGAAACGAGATGAAGAGAGAAGACATCACCGGTTAGATCGAATCAATTTGAGATTGATATCGGAAAATATTCTATCTTTTTTCAGGAAGGATAAAAGAGAGCGCAAACGATCGAATGACAAAAATAAGTGAGGGAGATATAAATGATTTTCAACTCTTCCATTTGAAAAACAAGTTTGTCTAATCATATTTTTCATGGACAGAGAATGTTCATCTCAACATGGAGGATCTTCTCGTAGTTTATCTTGTCTCGATGATGATGACGATGTCAGTTTATGAATCTATTCTCTTTTTGTCCTCGGTTTAAACTTGTTTCGACATTGCCAGTTTACAATGTCAAACTCTCCTTCCGAATTGTTCATTACTTCGTGAATACGAAATGGCTCGTATTGCTTTCACTTAAAACCATTCGCTATTTTTCAGATAGTTGCACTTTCACCTCCTCGTAAGGAGAAATCAACAGTACAAGGATTCCGTCCTTTGAAGATCTCGGCTGGTCATCGTGCACTCCACGCACGCATCACCTCACCACGAGAATCACGCAGTGCAGATACGGTATGCGAACATCGGTTATTAAACTAATGAGCTATCATCTCAGATTGATATTACTTCCTCACTTCATGATTTATCATCCCAACACAATGGATTTAATTCTATCTCGACTACACAATTCGCTCCGTTAATCAACCCATTGAACTCTCGTATTGATGATACGGTAGGTGTTGTTGAAGTATCGTCTCATATCTAAAATCTCTCGATTTATGGATTACGATTCTATTTTATCAGATGATTCTCTCTCCTCCTCGCAATGAACCTCACGTTCAGCAAGGATTCCGTCCCGTGAATACGTCGACTTCCCAGCCCACACGAGACGCACCACGTAGTTCATGCAATGAGAATGTGAGCAGTTTCCGAAATAGAATTCTGTTTTATTGGTAATTGAAGTTATTATTAAAGGTGGAAGGAGAAGATCTGATGGTTTGGAATCGAGAGAGGAATGGATCTCCTCTTGAATCTCTCACACGACTACCATTTGCTGCTATGATTATAGTGATGGATGATCAATTGGTTAAACAAATGTATGAAATATTATATCAGTACTACTTTAAAGGGATATATTCAGGAAGTTGGATGAGATGAATGATCTCGTCAAATTGATAAATGTATATTCGAGTGATGAAAAGGATAGAATTATTCTTGTCCTCCATCTCGTATTCGAGAATGAGTTTGTTATTTATTTCGTTCTACGATGGATAGATAATAGACCGATATCCAATCATCTTTTATCTCAGTGATCTCGAATTGCCTCGTCAATTGAGGAATATCGATCCATGTGCTGTCTTCATTATGAAACACAAGGGAGAAACCAATGTGAGTTGTCCAAATCTTTTCTATGATCATTCCCATAATGGAAGCTTCATGTTTTCAGCTTGAAGATCACATGAATTGCTGTGATAGAGTGAGGAAGATGGGAAGAAATGAGAGAGCTATCATGGTCTATCTCACTCGTCAGTTTACTTAGAATTTTTTTACTGACAAATACGTATTGAAGCAGATATTTCACTTAACCTATTTCAGCCAACATTACTCCTACTCTAATGAAGAACAATCAATTGGAAAAGATGGGATTCAAAGTAAGTCTAGAGGGTGATATCGATATCGATATTCATAATAATGATAAATGTTCATCGAAAATATGTTTTGCTAGTAATGCATGTCAGGTGTTCAGCTGCTCTGGAGTCGTTTCACATTTGCAGAGTATGCGGTACGAAGAAGATTATTAAAGATCATTTTCTCTCGTTCATTGTTCGTTTTTTGTAATATTTTGAACCCGAAAATCACTTTTGAAGTGTTAGTTGTAAAATGTAGTTAGTTGTAAGAAGCTACTAATTTCTTTATCCATCAAATCTTTGTTGCATAGTTGAGCTTTTTTTTCGCTCAGATTTAAGAATAAAATTTTTTTCGTTTGCGATCTTCTTTTTCCTCTTCGAATGTAATGGAACTAATGAGTGCAAGGGAATTATTCTGTGAAATAATATCTTCCCACGGAGAGTTATATTAGAATGAGTGAATAAAATGATATTGTTGACCGATGACTCCCATTGTCCTCATTCTATCTCCAGTACATCATTATCTCATGGAATGCTCACAAATTGACACATGGTTCACTGCTTCATTCACTACTGTTCGATTGTTCCTCAGTCTACTCTTCTGTCCTTCCAATGTTTATCGTTCCCCAATTATTCAAGTCCAATTTGAGCGATTAACTGATTTATTCTAAACGTGGAAGGAATTCATTTGCCTTTCCTCATTGAACTCTTTACGAACTCCTCTTTTCTTCTCCCTCCGTTCCCTCTGTTCTCTCCTCTAATCAAATCTCATTGCTTCACCACTCTTGACTCCATCACTCCACTCCACAACACATTGTCTGTGCAGTAGTCATCCCATTCACCTTTTCACAACTACCACAATTTTTGACTTATCTGAATTCTTCAAATTTGATTATTCATAGTAGTAGTTATCCCTTTTCTTCATCCATCATCATGAGTCCGTCCATTCCTCTTCTCCATTCACATGTCCATACTCTCCCCTTCTCCCTTCTTCCGCCGATTACCCTGTATCTCCTTACCTCCCACCTTCCTCCCCTTCTTCTCCTCCCATAGTCCTTCTAATCGTCGTTTTCCCTTCCAATGTCTCATATTAGCCCTCTCTTTCTCAAAGTGACAGCTTACTACTGAAGTGAGTACTACCTGCTGGAATTACTCCCTCGAGATACAACAAGAAAGATCCAGATGAATAACGAATGAGCAATAATAACACAAATCCTTTGGGTGTTATATTACCCTTGTCTTGTATGGCGCAATCTGTCTATCAACAGTTGCTTCCGCTCTCCTCTCTTCTCCCTCCTCTCCCTCCTCTCTCCCTCTCTGCCCTCTCCTCGATCCCTCCACTCTCTCCTCCCTTCCGGTCCTTCTCAGATCGTAATCCTGTCTTCCTTCTGTTCTCTCTCTCACTCACAGGTGCTTTACAGTATCCTCTCACTCTCGAGAAGAAATGATTGACATTTGGCATCGTATTTCGTAAGGCTTATCATTGGAGACTGACAGCACACTTTAGTCAAGTGGACAGACCATTTTTGTAGAGGGGAAATGACTTCCAGAATGGGTCAGATGATCATTTCTGTCTCTCAAATCATCGTATTCTGGGATAGACCAGAGGGAAATATTGGAGACTGGATGAGAGGAAGCAACTGTTGATAGACGGTTTGCGCCATACAAGAAGCCGAAGGAAAGGATATAGGTACCTCCCCTAATCACTTCTCCTCTCCACGCAATAGGAGATGAAAGAGTATATCCATTCACGCTATGAATCTCCCCTTCCTCCCTCTGGATATCCCTCCTCTCACTCATCACTTTGATCCTCCTGAGAACTTTCCCATCATTGGCTATTCAAGAGGGAGAGAGAGGAAAGAGATCAAAGGAGAATGGATCCCGTAAGGATTGATTACACCTTCTATCTAATCTATTGTCAGTCATTCGGATTCAGTGATCAAGCAACATCACAGAAAGATCATCTCATCCTCAACTGAACATCGTCGAAGGTTGTGTCGATCGTGTTCACTTTAGTGTCTTCGAAGATGTTCTCTTCAATGAAACAAAAGACACAAACTTCTCCAAACCGTCCTTCCGAATTGTCCCATTCACTCATTCATTCCATTTTGATGTACTTGTGTCTCTCAAATTATCGTATTCCCTTCATTCAATCAAGTCTCTATGTCTCTTAACTATCGTTCGTGTCTCAATTTCCTATTACTTTCCCTATTATCCATGTCTCTCAATGGGTTCTCATTATCTCTTCTCTCAATACAATCCCCTTCCCCCAATAAGTTCCCATTATCCTCATCCCTAACCACATGTTGCCTTTCTATAGAGGTTACGGTAGAGGTCCCCTTGCGTGTAGAAACGTCGTCCAACTGGAGCACACTCACTGCACCACATCCCTTGCAACATGTACACATACACACACATCCACATCCACAGCATACACAACATAACGCAATTAGTCCTTGTGAATGGGGCAAGGGAAGTGCTGAAATGGATGGAATAAGCGGTCTCTCTCTCACTGAAGGTGTCTCGAGAATAGACTAGGACCTTCTCAGTCCTTCTCCCCTCTACTACCCCCCCCAATCAGTCCTGTCCCTCCATCTTCTGTTGTAGCAACAATGTCTCAGTAACTGGATACCTTCATCTGATTACCTAACATTCCCTCCCATACAGTCTGTCATTCCCTTCCCTCTCTCCTTCTTAGATCGAGAGGGCGGTCCTTATCTCCCTCCCTCTCCTCTTCTCCTTCATTGGACCCTCTCATTTTCTCGTCAATTCTTGCCTCTCATGAACTTGCCTTTGTTCGATCGAAGACCGCTCACTTATTATGTCCATGTTGCGATGAAGTTGACACTCAAGACGACACAAGGAGAAGGGTCACTTCTTCCTTCTCATGACCAGAAGAACGAGCCCCTCTTTCATCTCTACATATTTACAATCCCAATCTGTTCTCTTTCATGGTTCCTTCCGGTATGATTCTATCGTATATTCATATCCTTGTCACTCATCAGTCCATTTCCCCTTTACTCTTACCGATCATCTCGCTCCATCAAGATAAGAATGATGATTGGCGAGCACAGTTATTATTCCTGCCCGCTTTTTAGATATCTTCCCCCTCCTCACAACCTCAGTCTTATAGTTCAAACGAGCGCGCCCGTGGCTTCACTGCCCTCAGGGCTCATCGAGAGTTAATTAAGCGAGATGATCTCAGTGGATGGGAGAGGGAGGGGTAGATCAAGGAGAGGATCCTAAGGGGGCATCCGACCCTCTGTCTCGAATCATCATCTTCCTCTCTTGACTCTTTGATCGCCGATACTTGAACTCCTCAAGGAGGAAATGATGATGATGATGACAGATGGTAGGGAAGGAAGGAAGGAAGATCATCCTAGATGTTCCCACTAAGCTCATGCACAAACCTCCATTCTACATGTGTTTCACTAGTAGCGTCTCTTGTCAAATCATGGGTCCCTATGAGATGTCTTTCCCTCTCCTCCTAGATTCTTTGGTGTTTCTTTCAACCATGAATGGTGATGGATGTCAATCTCTCATCTCCTCTTCTTCCCTTTCGTTCCATTTCCTAATTACGACGATGACATCGTGTTGTTGTGTCTGATTCAGTCTAAGGGGGCACCTAAAGGGTCTCCCTCCTCTTCCTCAGGACGCAAAACAACAAAGACCTCCTCTGGGACCCCGACTGAACACCTTGAAATATCACACCTGTCGTCCACCAGTCAACAAAAGAAGAGGAAATAGCAGCTAATGAGTCGGGTAGAACCTACTCCTTCTATTTCTTCTTCTGTAGTCATGGATCGTTCAGACGTGTATAATTCGTGCCTATCCACGTACATATCGTGACGATATATCGGAAGGAAAGTTTCGTAAAGGTTTCCGATCTGCTGTACGTAAGACATATTTGTCACGTTTCTTGCGTAAGGAACCAACCGTTTATAGCATTCTCTAGGAATAGAAAACGATGACGGAAACCATTGTCCCCCACTTTCCCTCGATAATCTCATTCATCCAAATACCATCTATTCGAGTGTTTTCATCCTCGTCTCTTCACAAGCTCTTCCACTAATTGTCTCTACTTGGCACTTTATAGAATATTATTCAGATTAGAGCAATATAAGGAGTGTTCTTAGCGCGTTTTGGGGATAAGAACATTTAATGGTTATGGTTTCAAGTGCAGTTTTTTTACTGATTCTTGTGTAAGTGGAGCTTAGTGTTGCAATCTCTATGAAGCTGATCATTCCCTAGTCCTGGTCACCTTTCCTCCTCCTTCTCTTCCATCGATGACACTAACCATCTCTGACTCTCCTTCCCCTCTCTCCTCCCTATCCTCCTCTCTCTCTCTCTCTCTCTCTCTCTCCACTTTTCGGACATCCGTCCAATTTGCAGTCCTTGCACTCACTCTTGCAGAGGAAGATGACCGACCGCTACGTTTTGTATTAGCCACCGTTTCGTAAATTCATCCCTCATCCCTTCTCTATTCAGTCCTTTTCTCACCCATCCATCCCCTCCTTCTCCTTCTCCATCTACACCAGTTATTATGAGATTAGCCCTCTTCTCATTGTCTTTCTGAGAGATGTCCTCAATACTCCCTTCCTTCTCTTTCTCACTACGAGAGAACTAACGAGATGAATGACGGAAATAATGAATCTCGTGTGAAATATGGTGATACCTTCACTGAATGTTCTGTCATATCCGCCCCTTCTCCCTCTCCTCCTTCTACTTCTTCCTTTCTCTGGTCTCAGATTGGTTCTCGCTTGAATTCACCTCTTGATAGCTCCCCCGTGTTGAAAACTCCCTGGAATTTTTCAGTATCCGTCTATCGAAAGTATTCTTATACCTCTCATAACCCCATATCATCCTCCCTATCATCTCATCCATATCATTCGTCCTCAATCTTCCGCAATAACCGTTTTATTGGATAGAGATTAGCATCTCTCTTCATTTCTTTCTATTCTACCGTTCTTCCTCTCGATATTTATTGTGTTTTCATTTGTTCTCGACTCGTTTCTTCTCTCAAAAACTTGCGATTTCTCTTGAGATTCCTGTCTGTTTCTTCCGCTCGAATCTATAAGGTAAACCAATCTGATCCCCTCTCACCTCCTCCTCCTCCTTCCTCCCTTTCCCCACTCCTCCAATCCCTCCCTTACCCAACTCCCGAATCGTCATACGCTCCATTGAGCTTGTTCACACTTCCGATTTCCCTCTTGAATTCGACGGCCCTTTTTCCCTCATTTCTCAAGTGTTTTCAATGTAGTCCTAATCCATTTGAGACGATACTCTCTTCCAATCCTTCTCATATATTCTTTACCTCCACTACAGTCAACACAAAGACTAGTCGATTACCATAATTTCACGAGTCTCTTCTCTCTTTTTCTCTCATACCTAATGAAGAGTGATAGACACCTATCCGATAGGACTCAATGCGAATTAGTTGATGTGTGAGCATGAAAAGTAGGATGAATTCGAGATGCAATCGATCAATCAGTGATCCTTCCTTCACACCTTCCCACTTCACTCATTAATCATAGCTGCCATTTGCATTTGCCACCTCGGGGCATCGATTTATTACCTTCATTAGAATGTCTTCGAACCCCTAATCTCCTAATCTCTCAATTCATTTTTACTCCAATCAACACCACCACCAGTACCGATATCAGTATCGGTTTCTATTCGCTGATCAAGATGGTCTGTCAATCAACGGCGGTAATCTTCTCTTCACAATGTTGCTGACAGTCCATCCATCATCATTTTCTGATCATATTACGCAAGGAAGATTGGCTTCTGACCCCATGTTCCCATTGCGCAGCCTCTCCCTTCCATCCGAGGTCCTTCCTACATTGTTCCTCCCTCTTCCTCCCCTACAAAAGACCCTTGTACTAATTACGCCTGTGGGCACTGATTGGCCCTTCTCTAGTCCTTTCCCTTCAGAAGTCAATGACTCCTTCTCTCTCTCACTCATTATATCTTTGAGTATGCCGCACCTCCGACCTTTCGCGCCTCTCTCTCTCTAGACAGGTGTCCACTGTATCTGAGGTGTCTCGAGAGAATGACAATGGCAGGTCAGATGTGTCCCTTGAGGGAAGATTTGACTGATGAGGGAATGATACTGTCATCTATCACTAGTCAGAGAAAGCGAGAGAGTATGGGAAATAGAGAGAGTTAGACGATAGCTCAGGTGGATTAGTAACACGATCTGTTCAATCGTATGAATGACCTGCCAATTGCCCCCTCCCGTATCGTCATGTTTGCAATAGAGGTATGGATTGATCAGCTTTACCCACTAGTTGATAGTTAGAATGGTCCATTCCTTCCCCTTGAATTCCCTTCCTTTCTCAGGTACTCCTATCATATTTCACTGTCACTGACAGATTCCTCCCATACATTTCCGTTTCCCCTCGATTCGAAGGCCGAAGGAAGAAATTCTCCCGAATTTCCCTTCCTTCGTTCCAGAAATTTTGCTGGAGCAAAAGCTGTTGGCAGACGATCTTTCCCATTGTATGGGAGAGTGAGGTCAAGGAAGTGTCTTCCCCCTCCCTACTCCCTCCTCTGATCAGACCCATTCTAAGGGGAGTGGCTCCAGTAATCATACCCATAACGGGGAGAGAGGCCAGCCAATTAACAGGCAGGAGAGATAGGGAGGATAGATCGGAATCAGTTATTGACTCTATAGATTTGAATCAGTCAGACTCAGCTTCTGTGGACCCACCCCCCCCCCCCTATTCTGGTCCCAAGGTGTCAAAACACGCGATTCCTTCCCACACTCGTTGGTTTTCTCTTGCATGCAAACTATGCCTGTCCCCCCTTTCGCACTCTAACGTAAATTCGTGTCATTTCTCTCCAGAAAGTGTCAGTTGTCCATTCTTCCTCACTTAATTTCCCTCTTCCTTTGCCATTTCACGACACTTTTCACCTGAGATGTCTTTCTAATTACGGGTTGATAGGGTCAATGATTCTCTCCCTCATTCATTTCATTTATTACCAGTCTCTCTCTCCATAATAACCCCCAGGTGTCTTCTTACTCTTCTCAGATGCTGATTAGACCCATAATATCCATCTATTCTCTCTCCTTCGAGAGAGAGTCGATTACTGTCTTCCCTTTCTCACGAGACCAGATCGAATAGTTCCAAACTCTCAGTGTAATTTCCTCCTTCCTTCCATCAGATTGTTACCCCTTCTCTATTGTCATGATGCATATGGCTTGATTAGACACAAGAGAGGGACCAGTCCCCTTCCCTCCCTCTCCCTTCTCCTCCTTCCTTACAGACGAATCTCAAGTCTCAATCTGGAATGGAATCTCATTCTCTCACAATGTCCACTTATCCATTCCACTAATTATTTATCGTCCATTTACCACTATCCAAAACTTGTGAGGACTCTCTGGGTGGTCCGAACTTCGCAGAGGATTACGGTAGCTCCCGTCTCACTTTTTGCGCGGATAACAAAAACGGTCCTTTGTGTTGGCCGATATCCTCTTTTCTTCCTCCTGAAAGGGGGCAACAAAAAGTATTCCTTTCCATAACAACCGTTTGAGTGAACGATTCATCCTTCTTCTCGATTACAATACCATTAATCTCCCATGGTCATTCCTCTCTCTCTCTCTCTCTCTCTCTCTCTTGATCATTCCCAGGTCCTCTTCCTCCTTCTCTTTTCTTTCCTTCCCTCATTCCTTCTTCTCCTTCTTCCGGATCTATTCTTTCTCTACTGTTTTCATACCCCCATTACGATCCCATTCATATCTGACCTCGAGGACGAGAGCAAACGGCTCACTTCCAAGAGGCCTTCCTATGCAGAACCTTCCCTTCTTCCTCCTACTGATTAGTGTTATCAGTCCTTGTCTCCCCCCCCCCCTTTAACCCCCTGTCCCTCCCTCTTCTTCTCCCTCGGGTGTCATATCTTCCTCCTTCTTCACTCTTCCTATCATCTTTGTCATATTTCGTGTCCACTCTTCTCTTTTCTCCCATTCAAAACTGAAGAAAGTCGTTGAATCAACGGGAATCTAATGGGATCGAGAGTGAGTAGATGGAATGAGTACTAGTCATGGGAATAATCTCTGATCTTCCTCTCTCTCTTTCTCATCTCTTCAATCGAGAGATGAAACCACTCAGATCTCAACTGTTGATTTGACGAATCTGTGCAAATAGGAAGAGAGCAGTTGATAGGGAAAGGAGATCGGAATACGTTTAGGTAGTCGGAAGGGCGCTTTCTAGAGAGGGAATTGTAATGTGATAGGCTGGCCTATCTAAGGGGCGACCGATAGAAGAGGTTGAGTGGGAGGGAGAAGGGGAAGGTTCTAATCTGGAGTAGCCATTATCTATTCCCGCATTACTACTCCCCTTTCATTCGATTCTCTTGCAAGAGATTCATTTCACATCTGGTTGCGACATTGGACCATATATTAGAATTTATAGAAGAAATAGTGCAAAAACAGTGGCATTCTCACTAATTATTCATTCGATCTGAATGACATTTCCAATTGATTCTTGCTTATGATTCAGATCGTGACGAATACTTGAACAGCCTTTGTTTCACTCCCCCCCCCCTTCCTCCCCTCCTTCTTTCCTCCTCCTATCGCTCCCGATATCCGACATAATGTCAGTTAGTAGTGGCCTGTCCAATTTCGTCTGTCACTCCTCCTATTCCAACCCTATCGTTATGTTCCTCTCTCTCTCTCTCTCTCTCTCTCTCTCTCTCTCTCTCTCTCTCTTCTCTATTCCATTTACACCATTTCATTCCCTCCGTTCATCGATGATCAACTCTGTCGCCACTCTTTTGATCTTTTCTTTAATAATGGGAGAGAAATGACAGTTGGAATGACTTTAATCGTTCTCAAAAGTTTTAGCGGAGATCGGCGCACATCATTTTTTTATTTTTCTTCCGAACTTTTATTTTATAGTAATCGTCGTGATCTTAAATTTGTCTGTAGACGCTTCTCATCTGTATAAATTCGTACCCCTGTCAGTCTGAAGTATACCTATTTCCAATTACAACTGACATCTTGCTGAAAGTTACCCTTTCCGTGCCGGGACTTTTCCACATGCGGATCTTTGCCAACACACTTCAACTTTATTCAATATTCTAAAAAGCCCAAAATAGTTCGAGCACTTCATTGCCTAGTCATGACGCAATTCCCCTTCCCTTCGTCTCACCTTTGTCCTTTCTCTCTCTCTTCTTATTTCGTGCCCTCGAGCAGCTTTCACTCCTTTTCTCACTGCGGGAGGTCTTCCATTCTTCCCCTAATTCCGACACCCTCACAGATCAGATTTGTCATCTTTATTACGATCTCTTTCCTTCTCTATCCCATCTTAATCACTAATCAGTGGATGATAATCACCCATAATTCGCACTGACACCTCTCCCTCTCCTCCTCCTTCGTCTCGTTTATGACCAATCTTCCCCCGAGTACAATATGATTCCGCGGACCATTTTATAGGCGTATCCTGTCTGACCTCTTCTTTTCTTACACTCTCTCCCTTTCTCTGTACTGTCTATCCTCTCTCAATCTCTCTCCCATCCGGTAGATATGAATCTCAATCGTTTTCTGCACTGATCGACCAGTCCCATTCAAGAGGAAGACGAGACAAGGGAAAAGTGCTTTTCTACTTAGGTTGAAATTCAAGAGTTCTGGTCTTCTTCTTGTGGAGGAGCAGTGCTTTCATTCACGCATTACGGATCTTATTTCACTGCAGTCACTTTTCACGTGAGGAATACCAATTTAGAGACTGAACCAAAGATGAATTCACTAGACGGAGAGAAGAGACTGAAAGAGGGACAGATAGGTGTAGACTTGCATGGGGTCTCATTGCTTTGTAGAGGCTCTTACTTTTCGAACTGAGAAGACAGATAGTATTAGTATGAAGAGGTTCCTCCCTCTAGAATGGCTCCTCTCTCCCTCCATTCCTCCCTCTCCCTCCTCTTCCTTACTATTTGCACCTCTCTTCACTTCTTCTCATTGGAAGTGTATCCTCGTTTCCCCTAATTTGGTATTCGGTCATTTCCCCTCTTTGACTAGTACATAATCTACTCGTATCGCGCATCTCAAGTAGTCATCTCCACCTACCACATTCATTTTCGTATACCATGCACGTTTCCTGCTTACAAATCACTGAATAATCATCTCTGCTTATTGCAGAAACCTTCGTAGATGTCTCATCGATAATGGTCCATCCTACAGTAATCCTTGGGATCGTTGCGGGATTCTCCCTCGTCATGGCTGATTACTGTCCCCAATCGATAAACGCCCAGATTCAAGCTTGTGTTCTTCCAGTTGGGGAATACGCGAAGATGCTGAACAGTAATCAGGTGAGAATCTCGAAATAGAAATATTAGTCGAAGGGAAGAATAAACAATTAGCATCCTTCTCCCACACTTCAAGTCGTTTTCTCTGAATGAATGACTCGTCTTTTGAAGACAACAGTTCGTCTTTTTTCTCTTTCTCCATTCATAAAGGGAAGGTCGACTGACAGGGGAAAGCAATAACAATTATTCACTTTTATTTGATTCATTCTCATTAGATAAGCCGCGTAAAGGAATGAATAAGTGAAGGATAGAGGTGATATATGAGTAGGGGAGAAGACCAATTTGAATTTCTAAGAATGAGTGATCAAGAAAACGAAAGATCAAGATATCTCATTTCAAATAGTTTGCAGACAGTTCGGAATGCATTGGATGGAGTGGTAAGAGAGTGATTAGTAGAATCAGACTCTTTTGTTCTATCCTGTCAATTCAGTTCTATTTCTAAGCAGAAGAATCTATCTCATTCAGTTCGCTTTTATGCTATCACCTTTCCTTTCCTACCATTTTCTTTTAAGAGTTCGCGCAGCTCCGAAATTTCTCCGTTCTCCCTACCAAATATGGGATCGAAGGTATTCCATGATCTGTGCAAGTGAGTTGTTGCTTTTCAATGTCGTCAAGAACTTGATTGGAAAATTGAATAAACTATAATTTTCAGATTGGTGAACAAGTTCAACGATTGTGTGAAGGAGCTACGAAGGACTTGTCCGAGACACGTCACGATTGGATTGATCGACTCGAGTTATGGATATCTATGCCATGATGGATATCACAGTGAGTACGATTGCCTATAATACTGTTCTTTTTTATTCTTCAGTCTTGAAGATCAACTTGGTAATATCAATGAAAAAAAAATTGATTTCAGCCTTCCTCGATTCCGCAGAATGCCTAATGGAATTGGACAGGAAGCCAGAAGTGAAGGTTAGTACGAATCGACCTCGTATTCATCTCACAGTCTTCGATGAATATAAACTAAATCGAAATGATAACTCTTTAGATGTGTCACGATCAAACTCTCAAAGACATCGAGCGAGCGAATGGAAATTCAGAGATGGGATTGAATGAAAAAGTGGATAAAATGTGCAGGTGAGAATAAAGATTTTATCGACGAAGACATTGTCTCCAAACACGTCAATTTCAGTGCTCTCAACTTCTTCTCTGGTTGTGTCAAGCATCCGATCAGAAATGAGTGTGGAATTGCTGCATGGCAGGTACGACACTCATCTCTATTCCACTTCGCCCCATTTATTTCCTTTCCATTTTCGGGCCAAATGATGAATGAAACCTCTAAATGCCCTCTTTTCAGGTTATCCATCGTGTTCTGAAAGACACAACGAAGACTCTGATGCCTGGTTGTGTATTCGGTCGATCGACCTCGACCACTCCTCCTGCAATAATCGAGAATGGAGAGATCAAAGTGAGATCATTATTCTATGTACATTTTTTTCTGTCATTCTGAGGCCTATCGTCCAAAGTACCTTGTACCTATTTCTCTCATTGCAGTCCCACAATCTTCCTCATCATTCCTCTGATCATTCTGAATCTCGTCATTCTGAGATTCGATCGCATGGAACGAGAGCGGGAAGGAGAAAAACAACGACGACAACTGAAGCAACGACGACTGGAAGGGATTTCGTCGTTGGGGTCAGATATTGATTCTTATTTTTCTTGAACTATTTCAAAATCAGAAAAAAAACTTCTTCAATGTTTCATCATGATGAAACTGCAGAACTAATGAATAACAATGAATCTTTTTCAGACATCAGAAGATGAGATTCTACGTGCTCATCTTCGTGATTCCACTCTCATTTCAACAGATGCAACTTCTGATTATTATCAGTTGACAGCATCTTCATCAATATCCTCATCTTCCTATCTATTCTGTCTATTAGCATTAGTCGTCCTCAGGTTATGGTAGATACACGACTTCCCCTCTTTTTCCCATTACTTTCTTCCGCTGATAACATGTGGTGTTTATTGATTCACTACGGGTAACTTGTATTCATCAGTATAATTCTCATCATTTTGACCGGAGAGCAGGAATAATGAAGCCGTTTATAAGATCGTCTGCTTACTGTATATTCACTATTTATTGATTGCTAACTGACTCACGACGGTGATACTGTATTCATTGCACGTTTGTTGATTGATTTTGTCGTCATAGATAAATGGAACGTTGCTGATTGGAAGTGTTTTGAGAAAATTGAGTACAGTACCTAGAAATGAGCTTACGGCTATGGAAAAAAACTAGATAGTATTCTTTCATGTGGAGTTTAATTCTGCACAGAATCGATTCTATCCACCCTTCTTATTTCACTCCTTTCATACGATAAAATATCCATCGAACAATGCATTCGGAGTAAACTGTGAATCGAACAATGAAAGGGAACTGGAGATCTTTCATTTTTGCTTCGTTTCTCTCTCCGATTGACGAAATCCATGGAAATGAAATCGACTTCCTCTCTTCTTTATTCTCTGTCGTTATGGCGATAAAGGAAATTCGATATTTGGATATCTCTCTGATGGAGATAAATCTCCCAGTCTTTCCTTCCTCTGATAGCTGGTGGTAGGAATGCATCTCCCTCCTCTTCTATTCGTCTTCATTCTTCTATCTTCATCGACCTCACTCGAGGTAATCATCATTCCATCTGAAAACAATACAAATCAATGGTAATGTCACAGATGCCTCGTCAATCTGAATTCAAAATATCTGAGAAATATTTGTCTCCTAAGTCTTCTCACACTTCCAACATGATGAGATACAAAAAGAGAAAGATGAGAAGAGAAGGTAAACCTCTCTCCTTTCAATAACTTCGCTCTAAATCTCTTCAGTTGATCAAACCGATCGTCTTCCGTGTCGATGGAAAATCTGTTCCAATCACCTATAACCTGTTCATCCCATTCTATTCCAAGACACTTTCTCATGGTAAATAATCGTTAACATATTGAATACATGTGCGTATCGTTCGAAACATGAGCAATCGACTCTTCATTTCACACACTCTCATTACTGTGATCAGAGCGAGAGTGAAAGAGAAATGGATTGGGATTACCCATAATTGAACTCTTTCAGATACACATTAACATAACATATCGCTACACGAAATACGAGAGCTTTTAAAGTATCTTGTATTTTCGAACATAAAAATCTGAAAAATATTCTAGATAGTATCGGATAAGGAATTGTTATACCACTATGTTGACACATCCCGGACGATATTTTTCTCCTTCTTTTCTTCGTATCCTGGGAAAGCTGACATTTTCGTGATAGCGGATATCCTAGTCTCGACTTATCAATTAGTTTTGTGTGCTGCGCATTTCCTTTCTGAATCAAACGATGATAATCCGATTAGAAAGGAAATGCATTGATTACATGGGACAGACAAGCACTGTCAATCTAGTCATGCACCGATACACCCTTCTGCTCAAAATGTGTGATCATTGTATGTAAAAATTGATGATACAGTATGATCTTTATCAGGAGAAAACTCCGTTGAGAACTAGCTCAATTAATTAATATGCTGATAAAATCTCGAAGAACCAACAAGTAAAGACTAGCAGCAATTCGTAACTAAACAGGGATTTGAGGTTGTAAACGGGGTATTGATTGAGTGGATTCCATTTGAGTAATTCAGTAAGCACTGCAGGGATTTGATCACAATTATGAGATGAGAGGAAGGAATAAATGAAGATAATGGACTGAACTGGGCATTGATTGTCTATCGGAGTCTTTTTGTGAAGAATTTGACAAGAAAGTGCACGATTTCGAACCTGTTTAGAGATCGGGAAAATTATCTACCTTTCTAACGCAATTAACCAATATTTACAAGCGATAATGCTGATGAAGAAGAAATTTCACTCGGGAGAAGAAAGTATTTGATGGGAAAGAACGACTAGACAACAACTAGGGATTTTGGCAAGAGAAGGAATATGATAATGACGGGAAAAAAACAAAGATTAGTGAAGAATGAAATTAGAAACTGGTCGCATTCTTATTCTCATCATTCGATTCGGCTATTGCTCTGAAAAATTGAAATTGCTATTTGGGAAAAAACGAGAGTCTTACGGAGGTATTCGATCTGCTTTTCTTCCGAGTAGAATATACGTATCCATTCCTGCATCAATTCCCTTCACTTCAATATGATCTCGATACTCGAAATCATATCGATCCGAGAGAATATCTCGAGTGTGCTGAGACACCTGCAATTGATACATTGACGAAGCGATTCAACATCGTTTCTTCATTCACTATCAATATATAGTAAGAAGAATTCAACAATTGTAATTCCTGACCTGTATCTTATTACACACTCCAGTGGAATACATTCTCGATGCGATATTCACTGTATCTCCCCAGATGTCGTAGTACAACTTTGTCGTCCCAATGACACCTTCAATGCATCAATAATACAAACACTTCTAGAAGGGATAACGAACCAGCAGTAACGGGGCCGATGTTGAGACCGAGTTTACAGACGAAATCGAAATTGAGAAGATCTTCATTGAAGACAGAGAGAGCGTGTTGCAGGGCGAGGGCGAATTCAATCAACTGAAATATAGATTTTAGTCTCGAACAAAACCCAGACATTATAGGTTCGGTTTTCTTACCTGATAAATATGTTCCTTTGGATCAGCACAAGCTCTTCTCTTCTCGGGATTCAGACCAGACGCAGCCATGTAGCACGCACCTACAATTAAGAAGTCACGTCGAAAGATGAAAGATCAATCTCACCAATTGTCTTGATCTTCTCAATCTGGTTGAATTCCGCTCTCTCCAATAGTTCATCGAAGTCACCAATCACCTGAGGAGGATAATGATGAAGAAACTGATTGATCTTTGATGTCTAACCTCATTGAGCACCCTCAGGAATTCCCTTCCTCCTTCGAAATTCTCTTCGTACATATCGTTCCAATTAGTGATGGATGCGAATAGGACTGCCTGCAAGGAGAGAAGAATTAGAGTGGATCACCCAGTACGAAGAACGAAGATTCTCAAGTGAAGTAAGTAACGAACCGTATTGTGATGGTTCTCTGAATACTTCGTATCGGTCTTCAAACTCTCGACTGCATGAGGAGGAATGACGTTGTTGAGCAACCAATCTGCTTGATCACGAACGATCTAATATAAATGCATCACATGACTATTTCCGGTTTCGGTATAAAAACGATATTTGATCGAATGAAAATTATGATTTCATACCTGCATTCTCTCAGTGTCCCTTCTAGACTGAACGTCTCCGTAGAATGAAAGACGGAACGCAGCTTCGAACTGAAATACTACTGTTTGGAAAGAGATCTTTGGTCTCTAACTGACCTGATAGTTGAGGAATCCGACGAGAAGCACAGAAAGGACGACATCGAGGACAATTTCAGCAAGGAAGGCAGTGAAGGACGCGTTATTGTACATCGGATGGAGATACTCAAGGAGATTACAGTAAACATATATTCAGATGAAAGGCTAACGAAGATATTATTGCCAAAGATATTATTGTCTCTTCAACTCTTGCACTCCTTCGTAACTCGAGCTGGCGAGAGTGTTTGACGTGAGGCGACCGCGGGTCTCATTTTGAGCACTAGTTTTTCCACTTCGAGCCATAATTCCTCATACCTTAGCAGTGAGTGCAGCTGCTCTTCCCGATTGTTGCATTGCTCCCGGAGTGAGAAGAGGAAGTTGCATCACGGGAAGTGTCGCGTTGCATTCCGCTGACTGAAATTATAAATGGTATGTCTATATGTATTTTAGGATTCACTTCGTCCGGTGCATTCCCTCGAAAAGGAAAAAAACATGAGAAAACATACAGGTGGAGTAAGCTCATCGATGTGGAATTGACAGGCCGCGAGGAGAATAATGTGAATGAGACCAGTGAAGATGCACTGAACACGAGAAATTGTAGTAACCAACGACCATCTTGTTTTCAGACGAAAACAAAAAATTGAATACCTGGAATGTTTTTGGCCATGCGACCAATTGGGAGAAATTGCAGTGACCGAAGAGAGCGATGATTGAAACGTATGAGAAAAGAAGACGGACTGAGGGAAGGGCTGAAACAGGGGAATGATGAGTACTGTCAGGAGGAAGAATTCATCTAATCATTTTCACGTTGACGGACGATCTCTTCATTCTAATAGCCCTAGTTATGATCCACAAAAGATGCGAAGAACCGTAGTCCAATTAGAAGAGATACTAACCGAAGGGACATTCAGCAGTGAGACAGAAGGGAGCGATAAAGAGAGTGACACCCACGGGAAGGAAGAGAAGAACGAGACCTGATGATCATACATTATTATGAACAACTATCGAATCAATCAATATCGAACTACGTTTTTGAATGTTCCACATTTTCGCTTGTACTGTGTTTGATCGGCATTGCGAAATGAAGAGTGCGAGATAATTTCGCACACTCTTGATTTTGAAAAAAAGTTAATAGCTAACCAGTAACATGTCGTGGGAGCCACAGATTGAGACATGGCATGAGATTTCTCCTCGATAGAAGTGGAAGACCAATGAGAAGAAGAGCACCGAGGACAATACACATTGAGACAAAGACGAAGATTACGAGTGGAACTGTCGTGGACTGAAAATGAATAAAATTCGAGTAAAATTGTAATCAAAGAATGAAAATTGCTCACCAATTTGAAGGTGACTCCGAGAATAGCTACGACTGATACAAGTACAAATAGAAGAGAAGCAACGAGAAGATCGATGAAGACTCCCGAATAACGAAGACCCGAATGTTTCGAGGATGGAGTGGGTGAGACCTGAGAATGTACAAGTGTGATGCCACTAGTTGAAGAGTCGATAACTGAATAGCTGACCTTATGATGATTCCTCATGGCGGCATTCCCATTAGTCGTGCCTCCGTGTTGGGAGAACCCATCTCTCGATTCAGCAAAGTGGCGACGATATTCATTCTCTACTTCCTGAAAAACGTTCAATAACTTTATGAAATAATGTTTGCTATCGTGAGAATAATCAAAGCTTACTTTCTCATTGAAATTGAGCGTCCACGGATTGAGTGATTCCTGCTTCACCCAGAATCCACGATCAAATTGGCTGCGATCGCAATTCTGCAATGGAAAATGATCGAATTTACATATTCAATATAATGCTCTCATCAAGGTTACGGAGCTCCACTAATATTTAACGAAAATAGGCGCTCTGATTGAATAAAATATAAAATCGAATAAATAGACAAACCGAGATGATCTGAGCGAGTCTCTCGTCGAATTCTTTGTTGTCCGTTTCGTACCTGCAGTGAATATTGAATTGATATTTTTATTTGAATTAAAATAATAAAACACACATGCTTCCTGCATTATGATGCAGTGAAATTGCAGTGTCAATTCCTCCAACCGAAGCGAGATCAGAGATTCCGTCCTGTAATGAATGCTTTCGATACAATTTCAAGAAAATATTTATTCTACGGCTGAAAATAGAAACCTGTAGTCCGGAACTTCTGGATCCCTTGCAACTATTGGCACTGCTTCCGTTGGCCGATGTACGTCCGTCTCGATTCACTGAAAGAGATCAAAGATCATCTATTTATCTTTTTTCGATGCCGACTCGATCATTGCAGATCAATGTTCAGAATGAATAAGAAACAACTAACATGGAGCAGCCGTGGGATAGCTCGTGAGTGCTTGGAGGGAAGCCGACTTTCGATCCTCGATCAGAGACACCCAGTTGGGCTGCAATTCCTATTCCAGAAATCGAAATGCATTATCGGAATGTTATTAGCTCGAAATTGTTAAGATGTTTTGCTTTCACGACGTTTTCCAATGTGAGAAATTGATTGTGATACCTCTTTCGGGAGAAGTGTAGTGGAGTGACTTGACTTTGCCCTATCCGCAACTTTCATTCGAAGAGAACCAGATGAATTGAGTTGAGCCTGAACGAGAACTGTTGAATATGAATGAAAGAAGTGTTTCACACAGAAGCTGATGGGCGGAGCGAAGCACTCTCTCCTATTCACACACTCTCTCGTCGATGAGAGAAGACGAGAGAGTGAAGTGAATGGAGAGAGTTATCTAGAGAAGTGAAAGGGAATGAACTGAGGAATAGTAAGAGGAGGGAAATGGGACGGACCTTCATAGGGAGGGAATTCGACTGAATCGTCTTCAGCTTTCCTGCGATCTTCTGAAATTAAGCGAAGACTAAGAAAAAGAGAGCGGATGAATGAATGGAAGAAGTGAGAAATCAAGCTCATTAATGATAATTATTGAAAGCTAAGCTTAGCGTGGACTGAACGGACGATTGTTAAAAGGAACGATCGATCGACTGACGAGACTACCGTAGTCGATCGATTGACCTCTCCGGACGGGACCAAGAGCACGCCTACAGTATCCCTGATCACGATAGGTCGATGGTTATTGACGATTCTATCATGCTAATTGATACGAAATGAGTATGTCGAAACGGACAGAGACATGAGATAGAATTAGGAATTTGACAACATGCGAAATGGAAATAAAAAGCACGGAGGAGAAGTTAAAAACGGTTTTAGGACAAAGGTATAAATAGAGTAAACGAAGGGGTTACTGTAGTCTAGCGTGCACTCAGTTATCGATCCGGAGGAGGTACCTGGCCAAGTGAGACCTTTCGGAAGGATATCTGTCCACTTCTCTGCAGTTGAACATCACGATCCGATTCGTTACCTGAGAATATCACGGGGTTTTTCGAGTTTCGGAATATACAATTGTTCGAACGGCTCACCAGAGTCATCATTATTCTGATTGGCATTCGTCTCGTTTGCTCGACTCTTGATGAAGTAAGTCTTCATTCCTGCAACAAGCCGAAACTTTCATTTCTGTCCAATGAACGAGTATTGAGAATCAAAATGATTGGGATACCTTTATGAGGTGGTCCGTCCTCCAAAATGTACGCTCCATCGAGGAATCCAACTGTCGATTCGGAGATGTGGACACGGCCGGCGATTCCAGTTGATTCCATCTGAAACGTCGATTGATCATGATCAATTCCGGATACGGAAAAGATAGGTTTTCAAATATTTTACTGAATGCACCATTGGCGAATACACAAGTGATCCGCAACATAAATACTAACCTCATTGGCCAGATTGACATCATTAGAGAATACATCGAACTTGAACCTTCGCGTTCCCACCATTCCACACATCACCTGAGTGACAAGTTATTGAACTGTACGACTCTTCGCGTTACTAGATAGTACGTGATAAAGTGAGACCTTTCCAGTGTGAATTCCGACTCTCATGTTAACATCTTGTCCTCTGTCGATATCGAACTGACGAATGGCGATCACCATTTGAAGACCCATCTGAAAAAGTAAATACTTCATCAACCAATCATGGAAAATAGTGCTGTCAGAATGTACACGAGTCTATGTCTACACAATGGAGAGGAAGCACGTGAAAAAAAGAAACGGAAAAGGTACCTCGACACATCTGTTCGCATGATCGGGACTCGGTTCGGGACAGCCAGCGACACAGTAGTAACAATCGCCTCAACAATTATCTCGTTTCTCAACACCGTCTGTTTTCGACCCCATCGAGTGTATGTACTATGCATTCTCCATCGACAATAAGGCTTTACTCTCAATGTTTATAAACAAATACCGACCGAGAGTGCTGATCTTCTCCATGTCACACGATCGACAGAGATTATCGAAGCGACCGAACAGATCATTCAAGAGGTTCACCAGTTCGTCGGCAGACTGAAATATTTCTTCCAATTGCCATTCTAAACTTTATTTCTACACAAATGCACAATTAGATAAAAAGTTGAAATGGGAATATTGCATACCTTATTCGAGCTCATCTTCGTGAATCCGCAGATATCAGCGAAGAGAATCGAGACGTCAGTCATCAAATTCATAGTGAACGGACGGAATTTACGTACGTTCGGAACTGAAGGAGGAAGACGATCGGCTGAAATACAATATTTCCTTTTCCCGACATCGATTATTATTTTTTTGATTTTGAAGACAAATGATCAGGAAAAGTAACGTGGATCATCGGGGTTCAATGTCTGAGTTGCATTGGATGTTCTACAGGTGGAATCGAGACTCGTCGATGGACGACGAAGTTCATTCGCGTCCTTCAGAAGTTCGTCTGCCACCTGAATACACGACAATTATCGAGTTATATCATGTTAATTTTAATATTGTTGAAGAATTATTAAAAATGACTGAATAGGAAAGGCGCACCTTCTTGGGCATGACAGATTGGATCATGTGATCCTTGAATTGTGTCTCCAATTCGAGATCCTTCCTTGCCATCAGAGACTGAGCAATCTTCAGGAAGGTCTTACGTTGTCGCACCTGCAATTCAGTTGAATATTGAAAACAGTCACTTCATTTCAAATCGCAAGATCGAATAAATTTCATTTCTTAGCAATAAGTCTTGTTTGCTTCCACAATGTGAATCTAACCTGCGTGAGAATGAATAGATGGACTCCCAGCATGTGTACTCCGATGTGAAGAGCGAGACGAACGTATGGAAGATGGATGAACATATCTCTACAAGGGAATAAATATGACATTATCGAACACTCGGTCTGTTTATTCCTCTCTTATTGTCACTACACTAATCAGTGATAGAGCTCTCAATGTCATAATTTAATGATGGATTCTTCATTAGGCCCCCTAATGTTGAACCATTTTCGTAACCAGATTTGATATACATACCTCGATATGGAGAGTAACTCGAAGAGCGTTGAGTACACAGCAGAGATGACGATACAGAGATAGAGTGGAAGGGGAATGACCGTGTAGATCAGTAGAACCACCTGAAGAAATCAAGTTAGTCTATCTGTCATATTATATACTTTTTACCCAAGGTATCTATTTTCCCATGGAAAGTTAAAATGTAAGAAGTGTACCTGTATACTGGTGACGAATGTTCCCACAGGACTCATCAATGGATTCGTAACATCAGAGAGAACGACGAGAGTGAGAACACAAATGAGGAAGGTACAGAGGAAGGATGTAGGCATGTAGAAACTGAATGAAGAATCAACAAAGAAATTATTAACTAACGTGTGATTGAAAACGTTGCGAATCTGATGTATCTAAAATGCCCACTTTTCCACAATTGCTTCACAACTTGTTTCTCTAACCCCCTTCTCACCGTTGATATTGTGCTGACATAACAGTGAAGAAGAGCATGGCACCGCAAGTTCCCACGAGAATTCCCGTTGAAATCTGAAATGCATTGATTCTTCAGGGAATTTGCGAGCATATTCTGACACCATGACATCTGAAGTTCATCAAAGAGGACTCCATCTTTTTCTCCTGACCTCGTCCAACTCTTGTCCATTTTCTAGTCTACCCCATCCGGAAGTTCCCTTCTTTTCTCCTTCTCCAAATTCCATTTACTTTTTCTCTCCATAGACTTCTTCTTTCGTCGCAATTGTGGGTGCAATTGAGCTCTTTCTCTGTCCAATCTAATGAAACTCTCACTCGACACTCAAAGGACCCTTCAGAAAGAGAGAAGAAGAAGGGAAGGCAATATCCACAGTCGTATTTGGACTGAGTGTCATCTCGGGTCAAACAACACTTCAATTTCTACATTTTCGTGTCAGTATCAGGGGTCAAAATGCGAGTCAAAGTCTCTCGAATAAAGAGTGTGTGAAATGAAGAGACAGGGACCCGGATATCGACTTCTATTATATCGCAGTTCATAAACGCATAACTAAATTGATTAACCCAATGAATGAGTCCTGCCCTTCCGTAGAGAGTGAGGAAGATACACCAAGTTATACAGACGATTGAGATGTAGATGAGACCAGAACGAAATCGATCTCTGTAATTGACTCCGATAGACCACACTCTCGAGTTTTCAGTCCGGTCTCTCAATTCACGTACGTTTATTGAAGATGTTCTACATTTGTTTTATTTTCATAATGATTCAATATCGATTGTGGCATCATTATGCATAAACTCACCTCAATTGTGGAAATGAGCATTGCCAGTATTGCGCTTCCAACGTCGGACATCGAAATTGTGGATTCCACCATCGTTGAGAAACTCGATCGAAGATCTGACCCCTGAAAGACAAACGTCATTCTTCTTTTTCTCTTCTCTTCCTTGTTTTTCATGGATATCTCTGACTGACGAACACATCCCAGTTTTCTTCACTCGAACTTCTCTTTTTTTCTCGTCTGCCCCAACCACATAATAAATGAAGAATGGACAGAAGAGAATTGTGATGGATATCACATGGATTATCTATTCTTAGTCTCTGTCCTCTGACTCTTACCCCCTTCTCCCTCTCCCTCTCTCTTCTTCTTCCCATCAGTCTTCACGTTCTCTACAATCGATGACTTTTCCCCTTCGGATGTGCTAAGAAGAAGAACATTTTTTCTCTCTCAGTTGAAATTTTCTTCTTCTTTCGTCTCTTTCTCTGATTCAATCGGCCACTTTTTCAAATGGTCGAAGGGCTACGAAATTACACACGAAAAGAAGAGTGAAGTAGAAGGAGGAAAGGAACTGAGTAACCATTTCTTATTCGTTCTTCGATGTTTTCTATTCCTTTTCTATGAATGGAAGGAGGGATCTGTCCACTGACCGACAATTACTTTGTCGACCATTTTCGTGTGTGGAGTCATTACACGGGATCAGTGAGAGAGATTAGAGATTGGAGAGAGAGAGAGGGAAGGAGAGGGGGGGGAGTAGAGAATAAGAGGGAATTGCTCAGCCAAACAACGGGTCTTCGTCTATCTTTCTCCCTCTTCTTCTAACCAATGAAAAGTCTAGTAATAACATGCGATGAATATCATAAACCACTGTCGATTCCCGAAATAGAAACTTAATACATGAGATTGGATGTGCACTAAATGACTCGATTCTAGAGCCTCTTAATCTCCTTTTCCTTCCCTTTTTCGTCAGTCTTCTTCTCTTTTCGTTATAATTGAGAGTGGAGAGAAGGTCTACACTACAATTCGTCGTATGGTTTAGAGAGAGAGAAAGAGAAGAACGGAAGGAAAGACTAAAAATAGAATAGACGATTGAGTCTGTCACTTTCACACATAATAAAGATAAGAAGAGAAGAGAAGGTGGAAAGATTCCCTTCTCCGAAATTGCGAATCTTCTAACTGGAATGGATGAATAAAGTGCTTTTCCCCTCCAGATGACTGAGAGAATTCAGTAGGAAATCGAATGGAATGCGGCAAAAGAAAAAGAGGACGAAATGCAATAATTCGGATCGGTCCATAAATCGGAATGGGGCTATTGAATAGCGATGGACGTAGAGAGAGACCCTATCTTTCTATTGAACATCCACTCTTCATGATTAGTCACTATCATATCAAACTCTTATCACACACGATTACATGAACTTTTCGATCCGATAAGAGGACTTTCTGTTATATTTCGCTTCTTTTTGTTGTAAACCACTTCATTTTGTCTCTTTCTCCGGTAGAGGAACGATAGAAAGAAGGGACCACTAGCATATTCAATGGAAATGGTTGAGGAGGGGCCGTTCTCTTCCCTCCTTTCACTCAAAAGCAACGAAGAGTGAATAGAAGAGAGTCAAAATGGAATGAAGAAAGAGAGAAGGAAAGGAAGACAATGATTATGAGTGCACGGAGTGACCAGACAAGATAAAATACAACAATCCCAGCCAATTACGACGCTCGAAATAAAAATAAATAAATTGAAATAAATTGCTGCTCAAAACGTAGTAAGAATAGAAGAAAAGGGAATAAGTTGAGTAAAAGTAGTTCAAATACCTAGATTGTTCTAACCTCCTTGGACTCATTGAGTGTGCTCTTGCTTCTTCAGCCAGAGCGGGTGTCCGCTCCTCATCCGCGTCCTCCATCTCCTCACGCGACCACGCGTATGAAAGAGACCCCCCTAAAGGAACAATTTCAAATATTTAAGTTTCGCGCCATGAAACACGAGCGGATTAGCAGTGCAGTGCAAAATTTGACACAAGTCTCGATTGAGAGAGAGGGCCTAGTCAAATAAACAGAGAGTAGGAGAGAGAGAGAGAAGTAGAATGGATGAGGAGAGAGAGAGAGAGAGAAAAGAAGAAACGAAGAGAGAAGAAGAGGGTATTGATTCAACAATACCTTCTGATGAATATGTTGCATTCAAAGGTGAGAACCATTAGAGTATTTAGAGATATTTAGACATTATTAGTTGTGATAAAAAGTGATTGAATGACGAGGAATTGTCTAAAAGAGGAAGGGAGGGAGGGGGGGGGTCATTCATTCTCTCCGTTTCTGCTTCACTCGAGACTTCTCTATCCATCTGACCGATCGAGCGAAGTGTCTCTCCTCCCCTCCCCCCTCCCCCCTCCCCCTCTTCCCTCCCTCTCTCATCGCGCGTCGAATGCATACACACATTGCTTCACTCCCTCAGGGGACACTCTTCATTCTCCATACTCTCTCATCCCCTCACTCTTTCCATGCTTGACGAGTGCCCTCCTCCCGCCTCCCCTCTCCCTCCGTCCCTCTATCTCTCTCCCTCTCCTCTGGTATTGAGTTCCTACTAGGCCACCTAGTAAATGACCATTTTCATGTGATTCCTACTAGGTCACCTAGTGCAAATTTGAGGCTATTTCGTCCTACTAGGTGATCTCTCGTTGAATCGAGTAAGAATCGGTGCTGTCTAATGGAAAAAGTGAGTCTGATTAATCAGAGGCGCCCTCCTCCTTCTCACTCTTCTCTCGTCAGTCAGAGAGAGCGAGAGATAAAGGGAAAGTGAGAGATGCAGACAGATGAATCTTTTCTTAGTTCCGTATTAATAGTTGAATAGATGGAATAATGGAGAAAAGGGCGAGATTCACACGGGATTTATACTCAATTGAAGAGAATTTCACTTCTTATTCTTCAGATGAAACATGGAATTAGCACGTCTTTACTTCTGGCCTTTTCGAAGCAGGTGAAATAGTGAATAAGAGGGAGAGGGAGGGGGATATCTCAGTAGGGAATATAAGAAGAGCTTCCATTTGTGGGGTGGGTGCAATAAATCCGAAGGAAGAAGAGTGGACATTATCGTGTAGGGTCGACGAAGGAAATGAGGCAGGAAAAGGAGAAGAAGAGAAGGAGGGAGAGGGGAGGGAGAAGGGACTACCGCTGAGGAATAGAGAGAACGGATTGGATGGATAGATGAAGGAATGATTGAAAAGGATTTACAATGAATTGGAAAAACAAAATAAAGCGAAAAAACGAGTGGGCTGAAATAAGATCCGAATGCCTAATAATCACAGGAACAAAACAAAAATGAAGTTGTGAAATGGAGAAGGATGCTGAAATATGGTTGAGATTGAACAGTGGAGAAGAAAAGAGAATAGAAAACAATAAATAGGAACAATTACCAGATATCAAACTTCATTTATTCATCCAGCCTCTTTATCAACTATGACGATGCAGATCGTCTTCTTAAATACCGACAGAATCAACATCAATATTGCGTCTCTTTATGTTCTCGACATTGTCTTCTCGCAAATCATACCCGATTGGCTCAAATTGCAACCAATGCGATAAACTAAAAATATTCATTTACCGTAGATTAATATTTAGCAGGATTATGGCAGCTATGGCGTACGATACAGAGAAAGTACAATTATGCGATAGACATGATACAGAAAGATACTAGATAACGGGAAAGTAGTGATATATTGACATGGTAAACAGCGGGGGAAGTACGGCAAGTAATCTACAAGATACGGTAATAGTTATGAATAAAACTCTTCGATACTAGCACTATTTGACAGCAGATGAGGGAATCTCTTCATTATTATTAGTTTCAGTTCTTCCTTTCTTCTTCACATCTTCCACTGAATCCATCAACTGAAAAAATTGCGATCGAAATGTCCAAATATTATTTAATATTTTAAAGTAGATCTTTCACCTTCCAGAAGTAAGCGAGAATGGATGGAATATGCTCACACTCAATACAGCTTTTCTTCAGATGGGGAATAACCTCAACGAATGAAATAATACAAAATACTCGGATAGTATCCTATCGTAATCAACTCACTGCATCCTGAACCCATTGTTGTACACTCGACTTAGCGTTGACATGTGCCTCAAATAACCAAAGTTTGCGAATTCTTAGCGAATTCTCAATTTCCCCGATCAATAAACTCCCGTTAAAAATTTATATTGATTAGAGTAAGATCAACGACCAATAATTCGTACCATATCAGCGAGAACTCCAATGGCAACATTCTTGGCAATGGGAAAGGATCCACAAGGGCATTCCCAAATTATATTGAGAAGATGGAGAAGTTCAACCATTGAAGACGATGGACTATGTCTCTATAAATAAATATTGAGCTTCACTGTCATGTATGCAACCCTGTCATTTTTTTCAACTTACATTTAAATCGAGAGCCGCCCGACATATCGCAATTTCCCACTTAGGAATGACTACGGAAGTGAAATGGTCCTGAAGAGAAGAAAATGAATATCTCAAGTGGAGTGTAAATACAGTATCTCTGCCGTACTAACTCACCCCAAACATTTCTCTCAGTCTTCCATAAACATGTCTCACGTACGCACCCTTTCTGGGCAGAGAAACTTTATCTTCGTACGCGATTTCAATGGCCTCAACATGCAATTTCAACCCCTATTTCGTGTACTTCTTTTTAATGGATATCGAATCGACGGTTTCAATAAATGGTGGTGTGATCAATATTAATTGTACATACCAAACGGAGCATCTGATCGGTAAATCCCTCGAAACACGTAATTGACTCCATCATTTTCGAAATATCTTCCTGAAGATTCTGAAAATCGAAATACTACTTCGACATCGATAGATCGTTTATTTCCAACAAACGTTGACAGCCTTGCTCGTTTTGGTGAACGAAGCGAGATGAACTGAATAGATCGGAATTGGAGATCCACTGTCACAACAACAACAGTCTATTGAGCCCTGTAAGAGAATCGAAACCATAGCCAACTCGATCGATAATCCAACCCACCGTAATCTCCCAGTCTGCACCACGCGGTTTATGCCCATTGAGAATTTTCTGCACCGAACTCTTCGGTTCGGTATCATCCCTAGATTGAACCATTATATATTCTGAGGCATACCATTGGTTGGTCACTCACTTTTCCACATCGATAATGGACTCGATTGCGAAGAAGAAACGAGAGATAATCATAGAAATAGAGAAGTGAATTTCGCCATCATCTCAAATGTATCAGTAATTTCGAAATTTCGCGAATTAAAACCTCCCAAATAATGTAATTCATGTTGAGTGAACAGTTTAGAACAAGAGAGGCTTCCATCGGGTAACGTTTCCCATTCAACTAAAGATCAAAGATTATCCGCTATGTAAACGTGAGATCAATGACATCAGAGGAGAATAAGTCGTCACAAAAGAAATACCATAAAAGAATAACTCACGTTGGATCGGTTCTTCTTCATTCAATGGGTCGATAAGATAGATAGTAGCATCGATAATGGAAGGAGTCTTCTGCGCGGATGGATTACTCTTCCCATCTCAAATTATATAGATTATCGATAGATAATGAAATCAAGCTTGCTCTACAATATTGAATTTCGATCAATACGAAAAAATGATGTGAAAAAAAGATTGATGTGAATTCGTTCCTTATATTGTTCGTTAAATTATTCGGGGAATTCAATAATTATTAAGCAATTTTCGTTAATCTTACTCTTCTTCTTTTTCTTCTCTCCTAAATTTGGCCCAACGCTCACAACGGACAATGAGAAGACGTTGTCTGAAAATATTTATGTATAAAAAGGAGTAATTCTCAACTACTCATATTTTTTAACATATTCGAAATAAATCAAAAGCAGGTAGCGAAATAAGTGTTCTACCTTCCACAATAGCACCCCATATCGTACCCAATGGTCCATTGGAAGGTAAATGAGGCTGTTTTGTATATCACCAGAGAATGATAATTTATATAGAGGTCAAGCTTTTATCTTTGACCTCTCCCGATTTAATATCAATTCACTCAATAGTTAAATCAATAATCTCAATAGCAATCAAATCCGATTCGAGTGAGAATTATGATCAACATTACAATATTTGAATACTATCTGATCGTGATAGATAAAATACTAACTTATCGTGCGAGTCAATCGTAATTTGTAGCTCCATAAAACGTAATCGTGAAAGAGAGTAATAAGAGGACTATCCAAAAATCTCTTCGAATTATCCAGATTCTGTAATGATTAGCGAAATAAAAGGTAATTGGAACAATCTGACTTGTCCGGAGCCTTATTTTATCAAGGGTAATGCATAAATCTAACGTTACCTCAAACAAATCTTGATCAGAATCAATTAGTGAGCATGCGCTCTCTTTCTATCAAACATATAAGACATTCTAACCACAGTAAATAAAGGTTCCTTAACTATGGTTACAAATCATTTTTCTCAACTTTAGATCGATATCGAGTGCGATGCTTCGTTTAACCGAGAATTCTATCGAGTTACGAAACCCTTTCATGGAAGATATAGCGAGATTGCGAGGTTGCCTTGGATTATACGCTGGAAAGACCGTGGATTACAGATGAAGGAATAAAGAATGTTTTATTATCATAAAAAAATTTCAAATAATGAAGAACAATGGAAAAATGTACTGCTCACCTTGGAAGTCACCGAAAGAAACGGATGAAGGTAACATGCTGTATTCTACCACTTTCATCTGACCGTTTTTGTCGATAAGGGTACCAACTCCATCTGAATATACAAGCTGCTGAATGTGTAATGTAATAGTGTTGATTTTTGAATGAATGCGAATATGATCTACAAACCATTTCATCATACATTTCAACGCTTCGGCATCGCTACCCTTATCCCTCCCCCAAGTGCTTGCTTGTAATTTTGTAGACTAAAAGTGGTCTATTGAGAACCTATATCAATAATAACAATATAAGAAATGCTCAATAAATAATTAACGATAAATAATTATTACATTCACATACTCAATTGTTGAGAGAGCCAATTTTTATCATAGAATTAACATTCGGAGGTAATACTAACCTAAGTATTCGACTCCAGCAGTTGGGTTCCCTTGACAGCTCAGATTTTGCACCCACGTCTGATATAATTCTCCCTTGGGTCCAGCGAAATAGAGATACTGAAAATATAAGATCACTAATGGTATTATAGCTTTTTTCTAGTTACCTATACAAGGATGAAGCCATGATATTGTATAATAAAATAGAAAGCTGTTCGGCATAACCTCGCTTATATTTCATAACTGACCTTTTCTGAAGTCATATTGTTCGTGAACAGCTCGGTAGGGAATGAGAGATGATGTTGGATAAATGAGATCGCAGCGGGATTTACTGATAAACAAGGCTTCATTATAAACATTAAAATACGCATTCCAGCACACACGCAACTAGAAGAGATTCTGGTTTACAACTATGTACGATACTTATTGCTGACTACTTCCCTGGATAAATAAAGTGAGCAAAATAATCAGCTTCCGGCTCAATCGATTTAGATCATATTTCAGTTTCAACGAATGCCAAACTGACAACAAAAAAAATAAACAAACAAAGCCCAGAAATCAAATAAATCAAAAGGAGGTCAAAGAACCAAGAATCAATTAATTCAATTAACCCTGATCAGGCCTGAATTGAGCGCGCGAATTTGAATAATTTCAGATACCGTATTTTGCTTTATACGGTGTTTATGAGTGTGCATGATACGGTTTTATCGTTAAGTAATAGAACTTCAATTATTATAAATAATTAAATGTGAATTGGTCGAAAAGCGAAGGTGGGGAAATATTATGAAGATTACGGTTTCGGTTACAGTAAGATAACAGGTAAAGTGACAATGGGAAGTGTCAACGATACTAATTCTGATTGAATCTATTTCTTCTAATCAGCAATGACGAGTGAGTGCACTAGTAGGTATCACATCCTAATTAATGTTTTCTCAACTTCTTCCTTTCGTCTCTAGATACATCTTCTACCGAGCCCATGAACTGTAGATTTTCGTCAAAAACAGAATTGGGATCTTCGGAAGCTATTGTGTAGTAAGAATGTTAATCAAAAAACGAAATATTGATCTTCGATCGCTCACCTTTCAGTAGTATTCCGTCTCTTCATTTCGCGTCACTCTTACCGATGAGCGAACACGCAAAAAGAAGAGACTGATTCTTCCTGTTGGTATTCTATCGAACTCAATTCTATCAGATGCTATTCCGTAGAAATGAAATTGAATGGGCTATTATGTGATCACATCTTCTAACCTTTTTCGTTGTTTCAACTCTCTCTAGATAAACAATACATGTCAGATGAAACGACAACATTCAATGCACACTTTTAGATGAGCAACAATTCGGAATTGTATACTACGTAAACAATATCGAATTGTATATTTCGAGATATTAATTAACTACTCTTGGATGGTGTTGCTTCCGTGCATGGTTTGATCACAGATTCTTCTCTCTTCGTCTCTCCTCAAGATGTTTCGGTACCTGATAAGAGCCATTGTCATTCCACGAGGGGAGAGAGAGAGAGAGAGAGAGAGAGGAAAGAGCAGAACGGATTGTTGTGAGATAGAGAAGTGATTTGATAAGATCTCCGCCCCTCTCATTGATGTCATTCGAGAAGCAGCGACATACAATGAGGCTGCTTCTGGCCTTTTCTCTACTTGGTAAGATACTTTATAGAGATCAAAGATCAACTCGTCCTCTTCAGTTCTGTCCGTCCATTGTCGATGGTTGGAGGAATCAGACCCTACTCAGCCAACTCCCGGAGATGTCATTACCACACTGCAGAGAATCAGAGATTTTACTCTTCCCAACTTTGTCGGTTGCGAGGTTCGAATTGACCTGTTGTTATTTTGTTGAGCGAATGGCATCAATTATCTGCTTCAAAGAACTGATATCCAAGTAGATAATCATTATCAGTTATGGTCGACATTCTATCTACCATAATCTTTACAGCAAACGAAAGCGTGTTACTATGATCTTCTCACTTCGACTGGTTTCGATTCTGATTCCTTCCCTTCATACGATGAATATCAATCGACTTTGGATGCGAACTACGGCAGTGGAGATGCGTTGAGCAACTTTTGCGCGTAGGTTATGCATTTTTATCATTTTATAAGTCTTGATTTGGTTTTGTTGCACTGAAATTGTAAAAAAAATCAATATTGTGGCTAAAAAGCGAAATATCCTCATGATTGCATTCCTCTTTCTCGTATCATCGAGTGTGGTATCCGATTATAATCATCCCTCCGATCATCCCATTTTCGCCCTTCTTTTGATTGACATTCATTCCTTTTCGGGTGCCGAGATTTGCGTAGTGTCAATCAGAGAATGAATTCAATGGAGTTTCGTAGTCTGGCTATGGAATCTGCAGAGGGATTAGAGACACACCTGACAGAGATGCGCTTTCGATTCTGATAAAGAGAAGATAACAGTTGGGATTAAAATGGCGTCAGTGGATAAGAAGGAACTGCGTAGGAATAAACACAAGACTAGAAGAATGCAGAGATGTTTCGATGAGTAGAGTAGTATAGTTAGATACTGTGATGAGTCGGAATGGGTTTGGAAGGGAAGACGAGGAAAGAACGAAAGCATTGATCTTTGATCTTTTCAGAACATTCGATGCAGTCTCGCGTTGCTTCAGTCAGGAATCGGACTCATGCAGAACTCCCACCGTTTTTGCAACTATCTTCAATCTCGTTAGTTTCGAAATTCTTAACTTCTCAAAAAAATCGTTCATCAGACTAGTGACGATGCGTATCGATTCAATGCCGATCTCGATCTCAGAAAGATTATGTGTGACAACCAACAAGGTAGAGTAGCAATAAAATGAATAAATCTAAGAGAAAGAGTTCAGCTCTGGCTGACCCATGTATGAACAAGAAGGAAGCATCGAAGAATAGTCTCATAGTGGAGAACGATGCTGACGTTTCTTGCGAGTCAGTTATTTTTGCTGTTTTTTGTTGCTTTTTGCTGTTGTATTTTTTAACATATTTCTCATTCAGAGTCGCAGCTGCTGATTTGTCTGATGTTATCAGCAAGGCTGACTCTAATGGATGCCCTGGTAAGCTCCATTGGACTCTCAGTCAGTCCGAGACATAATTATTAGACAGTTTGAAAAAAGAATATGAAGAAATGGCCGAATACGAACGACTACAACTATTTTTTTCCAGATTCAGTGAATTCTGTCTTCTGCCAGATAAATTCAAAGAAGAAGGAGATCGAAATAGTCGGAGCTTGCGATGGAAAGATTGCCAAGTGTCCGACTACATTCCATGCTTGTGATGTAAGTTTTTCCTGTTGTAGGAAAATTGCTTTTGACTAATATACTTAAATTTTATGCAGTAAAATGCATTTTAAAAATATGCTATGCAAAATAAACATTGTACAGAAAATGCAATCGTGCTTCGATGAATTCTACACTGGAGTTGAGAAGGCAGGAGTGAAGAACCCACTTCCAAATTATGCTGATTATGCGTAAGATAATTGTTTTTCTGTGATGTATTTGCCTTGGCTCAAAATATGCGTAAAGGTTTCTATATTTTTCAGAAAGAACATGAAGAACAAATTCGAGAATAAGAATGGAATCGATCAGATGTGCAGGTCACACATTGTATCAATCATATTCGACAAACGATTATTATCAGTACACCAAATACGATTTTCAGACTTCAAACGTCTCTTCATGCCTGTCTTATTCGTACAACGGACAAAAATTGTCCTCTAAATGCAGCCAGCTTCAGAAGCATGTACAACTTGGTATGCTGAATTATAATGAATTGATGATTGTGATTGTATCTACGATAATCGATAATCAGCTCCTTTCAGAATTATGAACAAGCGTACGATTACTCTACTGATTTCGAGCTACGTAAGCAACAGTGCATGAATGTCGATGGTGCGTAGATTATTGTCAATATATTTTCCATCTCTTGCTTCATCTCTTTTGCTTTTGTAACTCATTGTTAGTTTCCTGTCTATCGTAGGGTGATTTCTGATTGCGCGAAGGAAACTCATTGACTCTCTCTCTCATCGTCTCTTATCGTACTAAAGACAATCAGAATGTCTCACAAAACACGCATGTCCATAACTCCTTTATGAGCAATAGAATGTGATGGGACGACCCACGAATCTATAGAGAAAGCACCTCATTCTCCTTATCTCTCTCTCTCTATCAATTCATTCATTCATTCACTGCAGCGAATGAGATATAATTGGGAGTGTAGTCGAATGACGATATCACAGAGACTGCGTCGACCTAATCTTCTAGATAGCAATGTTAATCCGATTGTATGAAACACGTTGTCAACATCACAAAAATAGCGATAACGATTGCGTGTCGATGTTTCGACTAATCGGCTCTCTTTGAAAGAATTCGTGCTTGAAATTATGCGAATTCGTGACACCAATGTAGATAGAAACGCAACAAGAACTCAGAATCTCAGCTTCGAGATATAGGATGAATAAATTAAATTATTTCAGGAATAAAAAATGAGGGTGCCTGTCTGACAGTTGCGAAGCCTCTCCTCAATGTATGCCAGCCTTATATTCCGCATAATCTCACACTTGGACAATCTTGCACGTAAGTATTGATTTCGTAGAATAGACGACTAATTATTCCTTTCAGTGACCTTCGTCTTGCCATGAAATGCAATAATTTCGCAGTAAGAGCATCTTCATGTCCTGGTATGTTTTTAGACATCACAGTTCAATTTTGATGCCCATATCTAATTCGTATTCCCATTTTCCAGCTGAGACGCAGAAGATGTTCTGTCTCACTCAAGAGATAATCTATCAACAGGGAGCCCTCGGATTCTGTGATGGATGGATGCCGGATTGCGATGATCTTATTTTGACGCCGGTATCTTGTGGAATTACTCACGTTTTTAGCTTCTAAACCCGATGTGAAGAATCACGTCTCAATTTCAGACTACGAAGACTCCGATAGTTCAATCGTCCACGTCTGTCGCTGTGCCTGATACAACTCCCACTCCAGTTAGTCATGCTATGTAGGATCTTCAATAATCAAAGAATATTCAGACCGACGGCGATATATTGGCTATTCTTCAGAAGATCAAAGATTTTTCTCCTCCTGATCTTGGAAGCTGCGAGGTTTCACTTCAATCTTGTTTCCTAGTCCATTAATTATTTTCCAGCACACGAAGGCATGCTTTAACGATCTTCTCACTTCGACTGGTTTCGATTCTGATTCCTTCCCTTCGTATGATGAATATCAATCGACTTTGGATGCGAACTACGGCAGTGGAGATGCATTGAACAACTTTTGCGGGTCAGGATCTCCTTTTAGCCTGATGAAGACCTCATGTAATATCACTTCAGAACCTTCGATGTCGTTTCTCATTGTTTCAATCAGGAAATAGATTCGTGCAGAACTCCCACTGTTTTTGCCACTCTCTTCAATCTCGTACGTTTTTATCCAATTGACATGTGTCTCAAACTGGACATTCTTCAGACAAGCGACGATGCTCACAGATTCACTGCTGATCTCGACCTCAGAAGGATTATGTGCGATAATCAGGAAGGTATGATTGCATTGTTTGTCATTGAAGAATCCGTGAATCTAATCAGCATTGGCGGATCCGTGCATGATCAAAATGAACAATTTCAAGATCAGTTTGCCTGTTGAAATTGGTGCTGACGAGATTACTTGCGAGTGAGTTTTTAAGACATTTACGAATCTTGGAAGCAAAAATTTTGCTTTCAGAGTTGTCGCAACCGATTTCTCTGCAGTAATCAGCAAATCGGATGCGAATGGATGTTCCGGTACGATTTGTTTATGGTTTCATAATAATTGACACCTTGACTATCAATACTTATCTTAGCACAAGCTTATCAATTGTGATACATGCTGATGCAAAAAAAGACTATTAATTGCAGGTGCAGTGAACTCTGCTTTCTGTCTGATCAATTCGAAAAAGAAGGAAATCGAGGCAGCGGGAGCTTGTGATGGAAAGATGCCCAAGTGCCAGACTGCCTTCCATGCATGCGATGTGAGGTTTTATTTCAATAAATACTTGATTTCACAGTCGATTAAATTTCTTGTATTTTATAGATACATAATGTAAGGGGCCGTTATGAAAATACGGAGATAACAAGTGAAAATGATCGTGATAAAAATTCCAGAGGATGCAATCTTGCTTCGATGATTTCTACGATGGCGTAGAGAAGGCAGGAGTGAAGACTCCACTTCCGAATTATGCTGATTATGCGTGAGCCATTTTAAATCTTATCTACAAACATCTACGAAATAAGGTTGAATTCATTTTCAGAAAGAAAATGAAGAGCAAATTCGAGAACAAGAATGGAATTGATCAGATGTGCAGGTATCATTCAGCTCATGCGTTGACACCCCCATTTTCCCCACTTTTCCAGTTTACAAACCTCCCTTCATGCCTGTCTCATTCGTACTACGGACAAGAATTGTCCTCTCAATGCCGCAAGCTTCAGGAGCATGTATAATATGGTAAGACAATTGATCAATGCGAACATTTTTTTTTAAACTAACTGTTTAGAATTATGAACAAGCGTACGACTATTCAACCGATTTCGAGCTACGAAAGCAGCAGTGTATGAACAAAGAAGGTATGTTCAATCGGAAACACATATCTCGTGGTATTCTAGTGTATACTTAATGATCCTTAATGCTCACTTGCAACATTGATTCATTCGTTTGTTATAACCCCTTATCTCGCACTAGACACAATCACAATACACGCTTGTCGTATCGTTTATGAGCGATTACACCGCATTGACACGATATCGATTAGTGACTATCTAATCATCGAAATTTTACAAATTCTGAAAAAAACAATCATTATTTTCAGGCGTGAGGAATAATGACTGCGTCAGTTCACCAGAGACAAAAGTTCTCCTCAATGTCTGCCAACCGAATATTCCGCATAATCTCACTCTTGGACAATCATGCACGTACGTTTAAATCAATGTTTCGCTATCGTGAAGTTCAATGGAGATCAATTATGTATCTATAAAAAATATCGCCCACTCTAAAAATCACATTTCAATGTTGATTCTTCAGTGATCTTCGTCTTGCTATGAAATGCAACCTATTCGCCGTTCGTCAGTCTTGTTCTGGTTAGTTAGTTATTTGCAACAAATGTAATTCTTTCTGCAAGAATCTATCTATGTTTATCTTTCAGCCGATGTGCTAAATACATACTGTATCACTCAATCAATTGTGTATCAGCAAGGAGCACTCGGGTTCTGTGACGGATGGATGCCCGAATGTCAATCTACTCAGGTCAGACTATTGCATTTGCTTGACATCTACAAATTTGTTATCACCACATGAAACATAAAATGATAACTCATATTTTCAGAATGACGCACCTAAGGCTGATAATTCAGAGGACGCTCCTGTCACAGCGACAACGGTCAGTGAGCGACATTGACTTTCAACTTCTCCGTATCCTCACGTTTTCTCAATGACGCTAACAAAAAAGGCAATTTCAGCCCGGTGGTCTTGTTCCTTTCCTTGAGAAGCTCAGCAATATCTCTCTGCCTGTCTTCAGCACTTGCGAGGTTTATTTTCCTTTCTTCATTTTCTTTTTTCTTTTTCTTTTTTTTTTGAAAGATTTCCATTGTTTTCGATTGATGCATGTTACAATATAAAATTCCAGTTCATTATTTTCCAGCATACGAAGTCGTGCTACTACAGTTTACTCTCTTCCGTTGGATTCGCTTCCGATTCTTTCCCTAATTATGACGAATATCAGAAGAAGATAACTCAAGTGTATGGAAGTGGACAAGCCTTGAAGAACTTCTGTGGGTAGGTCAATTGTATTTGAGCAATTAGATAGGTGATCTCTATCACATCTCTGATTCCTTCAGAACGTTCGATGCAGTTTCGCATTGCTTCAGTCAAGAGTCAGATTCGTGCCGAACTCCCACTGTATTTGCCTCCATTTTCAACCTTGTCAGTGCTTATTTATCCTTTTTATTTTTACATTCGATCCATTTTTACCGACCATTCTCTTCAGACCAATGACGATGCTTACCGGTTCAATGCTGATCTCGACCTCAGAAAGATTATGTGTGACAATCAAGAAGGTAGTCTAGTTCAGAAAAACATAAGTGATAGAAAACAATATTAATATCAGCATTGGCCGACCCCTGCATGAATACAATGACAAATGCGGTTGCCAGCAGTTTGCAAGTAAATAATAATGCTGCTGTTTCTTGCGAGTGAGTGTGTCGCCATTTCTGTCGCCAGTTCAAAATGACAATTTTAAATAATACTGCTTCTATTCCAGAGTTGTGTCTGCTGATTTCACTGCACTCATCAGCGCCTCAGAATTGGCTGGATGCTCAGGTAATCGCTATTTTCTTTCTCTTTTTTCTACTAGCCCCCGCGAAGAGATATCTAACGATAAACGCTAATCAAAATTACAGACGCAGTAAACTCAGTATTCTGCCAGATAAATGGGAAGAAGAAGGAGATCGAAACAGTAGGAGCTTGCGATGGAATGATTCCCACTTGCCCCACGTCATTCCACTCCTGCGACGTAAGTGTTACTTCAACTTCAATACCCTCCTATTACGATGCTCATAATGCCAATGATATGCAAATGAAAATCCAATATTCTCAAATGATGAATCAATTACAAAATTGGAACCACTTTTTTCAGGATATGAAATCTTGCTTCGATGATTTCTACACAGGAGTAGAGAAGGCAGGAGTGAAGTCAGCGCTTCCGAATTATGCTGATTACGTGTAAGCCATTTTAATAATCGTTGTTCGTTATGTTTAGCACACGATCTAACTCATGAAAAAAACATTATTTTATTTGCAGGAAGAGCATGAAGAGCAAATTCGAGAACAAAAATGGAATAGATCAGATGTGCAGGTAAATCATTTCTATCTAATTTGGTATCTATAATGGATACAATGAACGATCGGAATGAAATCGATAAATTGTATGCTTTCTTTAGACTGCAAACATCTCTTCATGCCTGTCTCATTCGCACGATCGACAAGAATTGTCCTCTCAATCCGGCGAGCTTCAGAACAATGTACAATATGGTTAGCAAATTGAATATGTTTTCATCGATAAATCAATTTTTTCAGAATTATGAACAGGCGTACAGTTACTCTACCGATTTCAATCTTCGCGTGCAACAGTGTCAAAATAAAGCAGGTGCATTATTTTTTCAAATATTTTTTTCGTTTTGTCTTTAATTATCTCAAACAAAAAAACCTTCAAATTACAGGATACGAAGACAGTGGCTGTCTTACTTCTCTCCCTGCTAAAGCTCTACTCGACGTCTGCCAACCAAATATCCCGCATAATCTCACTCTTGGACAATCTTGCACGTACGTTTTAGTGATATCCATAAATATTTCGAAATCGCCAATTCGCCCATTTCAGTGATCTCCGTCTTGCCATGAAATGCGACAACTTCGCAGTTAGACAACCTTGTGCTTCCTGTAAGTTACGAACTCTGTTTTGTAATCAATTTTGCTTGTATAATACTCACATAATTACCTTTTTCCGATTGCAGCTGCTGATACTCGAAAGATGTACTGTGTCACTCAATCGCTCGTTTACCAGCAGGGAGCACTTGGATTCTGTGATGGATGGATGCCCGATTGTGATGATCTTCCCGAGATTCCGGTACGTTCTTTTTTATCTGAGCAAGCGAGAAAAATCAAACCCAAAAATATTTTCAGACTGAGGCTCCGAAGACAACAAAGGCTCCTGCGACTACTACTGTGACCCTTCCTCCTCAGCTCACTACTACGGTTCGTTCTTCTTATCTTTATTTATTCGAGTTGCTATAAATACTGGGAGAATTAAAAATATTACATAATTGCAGTCCGATGATCTCTTGACGATTCTTCAGAAGTTGAAAAATCTGACGCTTCCCAATTTCGTTGGATGCGAGGTTCGTAATCATTCATTTTTTTGTGAAAAAGTATTTGATGGTTCGCCGGATACTTTGTCAATTGCACAGTTTCAGTAGAACTAAGACATCATTTTTTCTTAGAAGATATCCTGAACACATGAGTTTCAGCAAACGAAGGCTTGCTACAAAGATCTTTTGTCGTCCACTGGATTCTCTTCCGATCCATTCCCCGACTACACTGATTACCAGACTAAGATGGATCAGATCAACGGACAGGCTCTAAAGAATTACTGCGGGTAAGCGAGTACAATTGTGATGAACATCCAACATCGGAGCTGCTTAAAAATGTACGATTCTTTTCAGAACCTTCAATGCAGTCTCTCGTTGTTTCAAGCAAGAGTTGGATTCATGCAGAACTCCCACTGTTTTTGCCACACTTTTCGATCTCGTTAGTTTTTTATTGATTTTAAATCTGTCATTTCTATAATGTGTGAACTTCAGTCCAATGACGACGCGTATCGATTCTCGGCTGACATCGATCTAAGAAAGATTATGTGCGATAATCAACAGGGTATGTATTCTGTCCTATTTGTGGAGTAAACGATGATTTCAGCATTGGTGGATCCTTGTATGAACAAGCTGGAGGCAGTAAAGACCAGTCAATTCATCGAAAATGACGCAGATCTTTCGTGCGAGTGAGGAATTGTTGAAAAAAAACTTGCATTGTTTAAAAGATCTTGATATTTGCTTTCCGAAATCGAATTCCATTTAGTGTTGTCTCTGCCGATATTTCTGCAGTCATCAGCAATTCGGCTGATAATGGATGCTCTGGTATGCTTCCTGTTGCATAACGACGTTTTCATAAAGTGTCTCACACAAGTAATGGTTATTTCAGATTCGGTGAACTCAGTCTTCTGCCAGATTAACTCAAAGAAGAAGGAGATCGAAAGAGTCGGAGCTTGCGATGGAAAGATTGCCAAGTGCCCGAGTACATTCCATGCATGCGATGTGAGTTAGATTAGTAATCATTAGGATGCATTAATACAAATTATTGATGATGATTGCCTTTACTTTCAAAATGTTCTAAAAATGGTTCAACATCAAACATTTTGTGTAATGTTTCTGCTATAGCAATGTTCTGTTCAATCGAACAAACAATTTTTAAAAAATCAATAAAAAATATTTTTGCAGAAGATGCAATCTTGCTTCGATGATTTCTACCACGGAGTTGAGAAGGCAGGAGTGAAGAACCCACTTCCGAATTATGCTGATTATGCGTAAGAAATGCTTATTGAATTCGAGTCAACTGTAGATAATAATCAAGGATTGGTTGTACCTACAATTAAAAAAAATCTACTTCTTTGCAGGAAGAACATGAAGAGAATATTCGAGAACAAGGCCGGAATTGACCAAATGTGCAGGTTTGAATTGTTCATCTGATGTTATCGCAAACCCATTCTTCAGCCTGCAAACATCTCTTCATGCCTGTCTTATTCGTACTACTGACAAGAATTGTCCTCTCAATGCCGCCAGCTTCAGAAGCATGTACAATATGGTTAGTAATACTCAATCAGAAGCTAAGGAAAGGCGAATTTAGAATTACGAGCAAGCGTACAGATATTCCACTGATTTCGATCTGCGCAAGGCTCAATGCATGAACAAACAAGGTTTTTTTCTTTGAATTGGCTATAGAAAAGTGAAGCAATAAAAAATTGGTTCCTGAAAACAATAGTTTTATTACAGGAGTGATTGATAACACTTGTATCACCTCTTCCGAAACTCGAGTTCTCCTTGATGTCTGCCAGCCGTACATCCCTCATAATCTAACTCTCGGACAATCTTGCACGTATATTTCTCTATCTCTTCTCCTTTGTCTATTCATTCTTCAGTGATCTTCGTCTTGCCATGAAATGTGATATTTTTGCTGTTCGACAGTCTTGCACTGGTTAGTGATTGCACTCGTATTTTTTTTCTTTTTATTCGTTGCTATTATTTTAATTTTATATAATTTAGTTTCACTCATGAGTATCAAACTCAGGAGCAATATTTTTCAGCTGAGGCCCAAATGATGTACTGTGCAACGCAATCGATAATCTACCAGCAAGGAGCACTCGGATTCTGTGATGGATGGATGCCCGAATGTGAAACCATCGCTCCCCAGTCGGTTAGCGCTTTCATTTTTGTCTGTTCGTGCGCTTTAGTATGAATTATTTTTTAATTAGTCCATTTCCTACTGGAATAAACATTTCTATTCCAGACTCAAGCCCCTAGAACCCCGAAGACGACTACTCCCAAAACTACTATAGTGACGACGAAACCTCCCATTTCTACGGTGATTACTCGTTTTCCTCCAAAAATTGTTGAAGATACCGTAGAAACCCTTACGAAATTTATGAGTGGAAACTCGAAATAAGCTCTTGCGTTCAACGATATACTTCCTTTCAGACTCAAACTCCTAAAACTACCACAAATGCAGCTCCTGTTACCACAACGGTTTCCATTCCTAAGACTACCCAAGCTACCGGAACCACGGTTTGTTTTTTCTTCAGTCATTCAATTATTTAATTGAAATTAATGGAATATATTCTGTTATATAAAACCAGCAAAGTATATGAGTGAATGCAGACTGAGAGTCTCTGGGAGATTATTCACAAGCTGAGAAATCTTCCCAACTTCAAAGATTGCGAGGTATGCCCTCTTCCTACATATATTCTACACAGATAATGATTTCGGATCTTTCCAGCAAACGAAAGCCTGCTACAGTGATCTTCTTATCTCGACTGGATTCTCTGTCGATCCCTTCCCTGATTATGATGAATACACTACAACGATGGATCAGAAGTATACAAGTGGAGAGGCACTGCAGAACTATTGCGGGTGAATTATTTTTCAAGTATCCTTGTTCTAATAATAATTTCAGAATTTTCGATGCAGTCTCCCGTTGTTTCAGTCAAGAATTGGATTCGTGCAGAACTCAGACTGTGTTCAGTTCTCTCTTCAACCTTGTCAGTTCATTCCTTTTTTTATTTGTCATGAACGAAAAATATTGAGACAAGCGACGACGCATATCGCTTCTCTGCAGATCTCGATCTGAGAAAGATTATGTGCGACAATCAGGAAGGTATTTTGTTTTATCTTTGGATTTAGACGTGCTTAAAATATCATTTTCCACTGCAATCGTCGAGGAAAAAACAAAATATCTATTGTATTCAGCAATGAACGATCCGTGTATGAACAAGATGGAAATGTCGAGTGAGAGTGTCCTGTTCGAGAATGATGCCGTTTCATGCGAGTAAGCTATTTATAAAATAGATTATTATTAGTGGTAAAATGATATTGATATTGTATTAGAGAACGATTTTTTTTTAAAGTTCCATGACAAAAGCTAACTGCAATTCATTTCCAGCGTTGTTTCTGCTGATTTCGCCGCAATTTTCAGCAACGCCGCTGACAATGAATGCTCTGGTAAGTTGCGCTCCATTATACCTTATCATGTTCAAAATTATTTTTCAAATTCACAATCAATTTCAGACTCGGTGAACTCTGTCTTCTGCCAGATTAACCAAAAGAAGAAGGAGATCGAAACAGTCGGAGCTTGCGATGGAAAGATTGCCAAGTGCCCATCGAGCTTCCATGCTTGTGATGCAAGTTACATTAAGTTCTCGAGAATAATTAGTAGTAGTCATTTCAGTTGTATATTTATCTATTAAAAATTGCATATCCTAGCCCATATCTGACAAGTCTCTTTTACAGAAGATGCAATCTTGCTTCGATGATTTCTACCACGGAGTTGAGAAGGCAGGAGTGAAGAACCCACTTCCGAACTATGCTGATTATGCGTAAGTTCGCATTTAAAAGTATTTTTTTAGAATATAAATTATTTCAGAAAGAACATGAAGAACAAATTCGAGAACAAGAATGGAATTGATCAGTTGTGCAGGTTGGACTTTTTCTAATTCACCTTAATGTTAGTGTAGATGCTGGAAATAATAGAAAAGAATTTGAAGTATAAAAATATATCTTTAGACTGCAAACCTCTCTTCATGCTTGCCTTATTCGAACATACGACAAGAATTGTCCTCTCAACGCAGCCAGCTTCAGAAGCATGTACAATATGGTTTGTGATTACGAGCCATTGAATCAGTCAGTCTTCAATCTATTCAGAATTACGAACAAGCGTACGATTACTCAACTGATTTCGAGCTACGTAAGCAACAGTGCATGAATGTGGATGGTATGTTTCTTATTCGAAATACTGGAAAGAGAATATTCTCGTGTATTTTCTATACTCTTCCATTTATTCGTATAACCACGTGTTTTCAAGAGCATTCGAAACTTTCCTTCACTAACATTGATAATGTTCTATAATGTTGCAGGAGTGAAGAAGAATGATTGTTTATCAAAGCCAGAGACGACAGTTCTTCTCAATGTCTGCCAACCGTATATCCCTCATAATCTCACTCTCGGACAATCTTGCACGTAAGTGTTCATTCCTTCCGAATTTTTATAGTAAGCATGACGTGAAATAGAATCCGTTTCTTCTAACGCGGATCCATCATTCCGAAAAAAAACCTTCCTGAATGAATGATTGATTGAGTGATGTTCGTCTTGCGATGAAATGTGATATCTTCGCTCTTCGACAGTCTTGTTCTGGTTAGTTTCAATTATTTTGTACACAACATTTTACAAGCACATAAAGCACATAAATTTCGTTCAGCTGAGACGCAGAAAATGTACTGTGATACGCAGTCCATTATCTACCAGCAAGGAGCACTCGGATTCTGTGATGGATGGATGCCCGAATGTGAACCATTCAGCCCTCCCATTCAACCCAAGGTTTCATTGCTTCTCTAATTCCTGCTTCAATGCGTATCTAAATCAAAACAGTTAACGTTTTCCATTCAGACGACAACAAGTCAGCCCGTTCCATCGACTTCTGAAGTTGCCCCCGTTACTTCCACGGTTAGTCATACTATCAATGCTTGTTCAAAAGCGAAAATAAGCATAGCTATCTTTCTATTTATAATTGGAAGCTCAGCATTTCAAAAGACAATTCAGGTAACAACCACAACAACGAAGAAACCGGTGGATCCAGAGACAACGACTACAAAGAGGACAACTCACACACCAACAACGGCCTCAACTACTCAATCACCCAATGAACCCACTGTATCGAAGGAGAATCCTCCCACAATAACAACTCCTACTCCAACTACGACGACCTCCCTTTCCTCTATTCATGTTCCCATTATGAGCGCCATTCTGGTGATATTGCGATTGTCCTTCTAATATTGTAGACTGTAGATAGTTACATATAATTATTACTTTGTACATACCGAATGAAGCCTTATTTGAATTCATCATACTGAAGCAACAACATGAGTATATTTTATCATGGAATGTATCGGCAGTGAGCGAAATACTACTTTGGAATGTCCTAAACATATCGATTCATAAAGTCCAAGATCTTCTCAGCAAATGTGCAGTCCTCCTACGGGTTTAGTGATTCCTTCTGAAATATTGACTTTATGAAATCGTAAATCCTTGCTATCAACTTACCCTTGATGCTGGCCAGGAAGGAGAAGTAAGTCAACTGGCCAGTGACTGCACCCCGTTTAGCGGGATTCTTGCGAATTGTCTCAACCTAAATCATCCTTTGCCTTCGCATTCAATTGATCACTCACTTCGAATCCATCTGGCCCCGTTGCAACGACGCCCACTATATGCCAGTCACGAAGTCTGAAATGATGTATTGTGAACGATGGAGCCGTCTTTTCATTTCACACGCACTCTCTCTCTCGAAATCTCGAAAAATTTCCCCCTACTTTGGATCAGCGACAAGTCTCGCCGTGACTCCATCAAATCCGAGATTGTGAGCGGCGATCGAAGCACCAGCCATCGTATTCACGTTATTGGGAGCGAGAGAACAAAGGGCACGAACGGGACCTCATATGAAATTGCAGTTATCAAGAAAGTGATGAACATCCTCACCTTCATAGAGAATCGTCTCCTTCTCGCTCTCCATTTTGGCCTTCTCATTGATTTCCTTAAGAGGAGATTCGAGTTTGAACGAATCCGGATGTTTGGACATAGACACTTTCAGCGTCTGAACAGTACTTCCCCTTAAACTCCTCAGACAACAAAATACCTTAAGTGTTCCCTTATCGGCCATCTTCTGAATGTCGTTTCCTCCCCAGAAGGCTCCTGCTGGCACCAAAACCTGCAAGGAAATTGTTCAGGAGAGGCTAGAGACGGAAGAATCTTACCTTCCTCTTTCCTTCCACAGCCAGTTTCTTCACTAAATCGAGTAGTTCCTGATCAGCGAGGCAAGTGGGAGAGCCAATCTGAGAAGGAAATTTAAGTGAAAGGAAGATGTGCTGGACTTACGAATAGATCAGCATGCTTGAGAATGAGAGGGGCGAATTTCTTGACGAGGAGAGGATGAGCGACTTCCACGACTAGATCGATGTCACTGTAAAGAAGAACAGCTATGAAAATTTAATTAAAAATAAATTGGCTGATTCATCTAATCTATTTTTCACTATTCCAACATCAGGCATAAATCTAACCTTAGATGTTGCCCATCCAATTTCTCCAATGGAAGTACGTCTTCTCCCTCGACAACACTTCGATTCCACACTCGAACGACGGTGAAATCAGAGGAAAGAGAAGAGAGTTCAGTGTGTAGGAATTTTCCTGTAGATCAGGGGGCATTCGAAATTTGAGAATGGAAACTACACAAAAAACTGGAATTCTCACCAAGATGACCGTTTCCGAGAATTCCGACACGAATTGGGGCCATTTCTACGAACAAATGAATTGATAAAAAAAGTCAATAATAAACGTTTATTCGATACGGATGCAGTTGCGAACTGAGACTGTGAAGAATGCACTAATTCAGCAATGAGAAATAGTTTATGCACAGATAATAATGACAATGTAATGGAATATTGAACGGGATAGTAAGTAATTTAGAATACCGGGCCACGGCCTGTCAGCCCTTTTCTTTTCATTTACAATTCCTTCTCGAATACGAAAATCTGCGATCCTGAGAGAATTCCCATCTCTCCACCATCAACTATTTTCTGGACCGTTCCTGTAATGATAATGCTGTCATTCGATCTTTCGTTGTTTGATGAAATAAACAAATGAGATAGTTACTCACCAGATAGGAATATCCGATTGAACGCAGAGAATCCCTCGGGGAGAATGCGAAGAACTTGACCGATCTAAGGTTGCCATTATTTTTGATTCTCAAGTTATGAAGTTCTCCTTACCTTGATAAGTGAGTCGACGATGGGAGACTTGACCAGCCACATGAAGAAGGGTGAATGAGAGAAACAATAGTGGAAGGGACGTTTGTGAGTGATGGAAAGATCCTCCTCCTACGATGAACAAATTTTTGAGCGAATCCGTCCTTTCTATCTCTCTATTAACATTGTGCAAGGTTTCTGTAAAATAATAAATCAAAAGATACTCACATGACAGAGTGTCAATCCGTGTTTCTCAGCTTCCTCAATCATCTCAGATCTCGAGTGAAGAGAGGGCATTCCACAGGCATATTCCAATCCCTCGATCACCTAAGAGAATCAATAACTTTCCATTATTGCCAGATTTCTCTCAATTTTCAGTCTTCTTCTTCCTGTAATATTCTCACCTCAGTGTGTTCCTCATTATTCTCATCGAATTCTTCAGTCTTAATCAGATCGTAGATCAGGAATTTTCCGCCCGGTTTCAGCACTCGAGACACCTGAGAATTTCACTTTTACGCATAACTTAAAATTAACTGGAATTGTCTGCAGACCTCTTCGAGTATCTTATCGATCTTGGGGAAATACTTGAGAGAGTAGACGGCGTAAGCAGAGTCCATGCATCTACAACCAAATAATTTGATTACTCGAATCAAAAAAATAGTCCTATCTAGATTTTCTCAAACAAACAACAGAGTTGCTTACTATTACAGTGTTCTGTTGCGCCCTCGAGCGTAGATAAAATATATATATATATATATATTACCCCTCAGGAAGTGGCATATTGTGAGCGTCTCCTTCGATGAGTTTGCAGTGAGAAGAAATGCCCAGACGAGCGAAGTTTGCGTTGCCTGAATCAATGCATTATTGATTTCGCGTGCCTTTCTCAATTTCCCATCGTCTTCTGGATTTCTCACATTCCATACTGTACCTTCTTCCATCACTTACCCATCTCCACTTCATTTCCTGCAATCGTCACTCCTGTCAGATCAGCCCCAGTTGGAGAAAGATCCTTGATCACTCCTGAAATTAAATCTTAGGAATCTTGCAACTCATTTCCATCAACTTCAGTGAAAGAAGGAATCAATCATGCTTGGTATCAAATACTAAGGGAAGAAACATTGACCTCCAATTCCGCATCCAATATCGAGACATTTCACTCCTTCCTTCAGCTTTAGTCTCTCTCCAATGATAAGATGAAGATCACGAAGAGCCTCTTCGAGAAGTCTGCAATCAATAGCTCAGTTAAAGAAGTAGGTAAATTGAAAAGTTTAAAAAAGCGTCATAAAAGGTACAAGGAATACTGACTGTCCATCATCTTCCGGTGGTGCGAAATGGAAGTTTCCATTGAAATACTGATCGATCACTCCCGACATAACGGAATAGTAGTGAGATGTAACTGCCAGATGATTTCCTGAAGGAAAGATCTTAAAATTGGACAAAGAACATCATTAAAATACTCAAAATGGAATTGGAAAAATTGTTATCTCACCATTATCCTTCGCTTCCCTGAATAGATCATCGTGCTCTTTAGTGAATGCTTGCTGTAATGGAATCGGTTAGTCAAGGGAAGGGGGAAAGGGTCGAATGGGTATTGATTGCGCTCCTTTCTTCTCTAACTCTCACTCATTTTATCGTTCACGTAATCTCCTCCCTTTTCTGCCAACAACTTTCCTTTTCTCCCTTGCATCTTATCTGATTTCGAAACAATTGCTTATTATTCCGGTTTCGAGTCTATGCAGATTGAACGTCATAATGAAAATTCGAGTGAAGAATCCGCCTCTTCATTTCTCAAACTCTATCATCAGGCAGCGTAACGAGAGAACACGTGAAATGAGGAGACAACTTCGTCATCCTGACAGCTCTAATGAGCACCCTTTGATCCACGATTTCACGTTAATCACTTCTCATCACAGAATGGATCATTGGACACGAACCACCTGATTTCTTCATATCTTCCTTCTATTCCGCCATTCTTTTCTCTATTTGCACTCTCTTCACACTGGCAACTCTCACTGAAACATGTACAAGATTAACAGAGAGTGGAAGAAGTCAACTAGAATGAGATCTGGATCTCCCCCTTTGGAATCAATCCTTCTCACTTTCTTCCCATTCCTTCCTTGAATAACCCCCCCCCCTCTCTTCCCTCGTAAGAAACAGCTCATTCAGACTCGTTGACCCACAACTTTCTCTTCTCACGAATACAGTGGTTCATGCTTGGGAGGAACCATTCGTGTCTGACTCTCTAGAATATCCATACTCTCTCGTTCTCTCTCACCTCTGCCACTTCATTTCTGTCCTTTCTGTACAGTCCAAAGGGCGTTGATGGAAAAGGAGAGGAAAGGGGAAGATATTCATCTATAGATGACCCACACTTGATACGCCAGTACACGATTTGAAGGAATGCGTGTCTTCCCAGGAAGAGTTCCGGCGAATCGCCAAAGGGAAATATTGAGGGAGAGCCCAAGACACTTCCACGCTGCCTTTTTTGCCTCAAATATGTCTACAACATTGTAGAAGCAGAATCGTACGGCGGCTATTATGCACTAGCACTGGTAAAATATGAGCATGAGTATCTAGCCGTAAGGATTGCAACGTAGAGAAGGATTGCACGTTGACTACATACAGAAGTGCTCTGTGATCCCTCCATTCTCGATCAGGAGAGCACTTTTTCCACTCTTCTAAAGGGCAAATACAACGGCAGGAAGTGTGTGTCTCTGTGTGTAAAATAGGAAGAACGAGAGAACAAAGATGGACAGTTCCACTGTCTACTCAATTCAAAGAGCTAATGAAGGACTTCTTTCAGAAAGATCCATACAATTCTACATTCGTGAATAGGTTCGGTGTGAATGGATCGGATGAATACATGAGAAATGTGAGATATTGAGCATGCAAACACAGCGAATTCGGGTCGAGAGACCCTCCATACTCTACTACTCACATCCAACGACCAACGTTTCACTAATTCGAAAAATGTGAAACATTCATGCAGTCTTTGCTTTTTTTGTCTGTGCACTAACGTATTCAACTCATGAAACCCGAGAGATTAATGAGAATGTACATACCAAATCATGCCTTCTGAAGTGAAGAAGAAGCTTGAAGAAGTTAGAAGACATGTCGATAGACATCTTTGGTGAGAGAGAGAGAGAGACTGAATTGACAGTGAGAGTTAGTGAGAAGTTGGAGATGGATCTGTAAGGATCAGAGAAGGGGGCGGAGTCTCAACAGAACCTCATGGAGTGGAAAGAGAGGGAAAGGAGAAGGGAGGAGCAGTGGGTGAGATCGAGAGATAGAAAACTCGAGAGGGCACTTTCTTTTCACTTTTCCGAAGAATGAAAGTTGAAACTGGAATTATGCTAACGAAAAAAACAGGAAGACTGCAATGAAGCCAAAACGGCACTAACTACATATTGTACGTTACCCGACCAGCAGAAATATAGTGATGTTCGGGAAGACTTCCTTTACCCGACCATTCTACTTTAATGTATTCTAATGTATGCACTAAGCACTAAGCCTAGGCAGTGCAAAAAGTCGCTCCATAGACATAGGCTTATTGCGTAGTCTACGCGTATATTTCTTCAATCGGTGCGTTAAAATGCAGCACACGTGCTAGATATACATAGATAGACTGCTAGTAGTGATAGCTACTGCAAGTAACTTCGTAGAAAATCAATCTTTAAAAAGGGGTGATCAGTAATTAGAGAGAAACATGACTCAATTTACCATCATGATTCACAAATTGAATCATTGTGTTTTGCATGATTTTTGTGGAATAGGTCTGTCAGTATGAACAATCTGTCTCTTTATTCCTAGAACTCTCTCATCGGTCAGAGTGACCAGAGATCACGTGGAATGAAGAGACGAACTATTCACTCTGACAGTCCAAGTGTGGAATAAACTTCTTATCTTTTAGTTAGCACTCAGTGACTCATTCGCCGTTACGTTCTCGAGTCTGCTACGATTTGTTACGCACAGGCTTTGTTTCTACATGAGTCTTTCAGTTGAATCATTGAATCGGAGAAGACGTCTTTTGAATGATTGAGTTTCGAAGGAGTGAAAGATTATGATTAGAAAACAAGCGAAGGCATTCCCTCTTTCTTTCGCCCATATTTATCCAAGATTACTCAGATTACCTTACTCCTTACTCAGATTATAAGATTTACCTTTACCTTTACTCGCTTCTTGATTAGTGTTTTTAGTATCCAGATGATGATACAAGACAACCGAATATTTATCGAACAAGATTTGGCGGGTGAGATTCTACTGAATCGATCGATTTCTTCTCACGATCAATAAGTAGTTAGTTCAGTCGTAATAATTGCATCTCCTCCAGAGAAAGCCTTTTCGATCACCTGTTATTCATTCAATCGAAACCATCCTCTCATCTGTTGTTTACTTGTTTCGGGTCGAGTTTAGAATTGAAGAGGAGATCGTGGAAAAATTGATTGAGTACTTTGAATGAGGGACGAATCTTCAATCGATATCTCTTATCTACAGTATTCATTGAATACCGTACCTTTCGATCTTTGGTCAGACATCTTTTCATTACTTGATGCATGAATTGTTCTGTCGAATCTTCCGATATCTTCATCGTTTTATTGCTATCGAAGAATGATTTCAGTCTGGAGAAATAAAGATGACAAAGATCAAAGATCAAAGAATCGTTACGCGGTGATCTTATCGATGGGAGGTTTCTCGAATGAGTGAGGAAGGGCGCCATCATTCATCAGCTAAAACAATTATCGATTAGTGGGCGGAGTTTCTCTCTAACCTCGAAACAGACACAACCGAAGGACCAAACGTCCGCTTTGATATCGAAGATCCGATCGTTGCTCACGGATTCGGGAGACCACCTGAGAAAGGGGCGGGGCTTCAGAAGGGGCGGGGCATACTAACCAAAGGAATGCATTCGTCTTTTCCGCCAGCTTCACCATGTTCACGTGTCGGGCATTCGCCTGAGATTACGGTAAACAGTCAGTCCTCAATCGTCATCTACCGTATACCTTGTTGAGGAAGCTGTACGGTACCATGTAATCAGTGATCTTCACTCGAAGATGAGCAAATGATTCCAGCATCACAATCTCAATCGATAACTAATCTACCATGACTACCGTAATCGTCTACCACATTCCTGGAAGTAAGATGTCGATGGCATAGTCCATTCTGTTCGATGAATCTCATTCCACTCGCAATCTGTCCCATTATCTCGTATCTTTGTCTCATCGCAATCGCGTCTCTGTCCTCTCGTCGCATCTGCAAAGTAGAACAACCGGCAAATGGTCGACTGCTAAAAGCCGGTCGCCGACCTCGAGCAGTTCGTCCAGAGGCATTCCTGGTACGAATTCGTACGCCATCCAGGCTGAGAACTTCTGAATCGATTGATGGTTACCGTAATCGAACTACCGTATACCTTATCATTCAGGTCTCCCGCAACGATCTGAGCCACGTACTCGAAACCGTTGAGGTTTAGCTTCAGTCTGTGATAGACTGAAGTGATCGAACTACCGTATCCTACAGTACCTGTTCAGTTCAGAGAGAGCTTGATTGCGTGCTCGTGAAGTCTTATCGACTAAGAGAAGATCATCAGAGATTGCATCCATAACGAGAAACTGTAATCGATTGTCGATTGATATCTACCGTATCCCTTCATCTTCTCACATCTTTGCTGAGGAATCGAAGCGACACTTGATGCCAACGATTGCTCGACCACAGCATTGCTGAAGATAAAGTATGATGGACCGCGACGCGACCGCAACGCGTCTCCGATGTACCTCTTTTCGCTTCTCCCGTAGGAGAATGCTCATCGACGGAGGTCGCGAGAGGTCTCTTGCTAATACGCATGTGAGTATTCCCTAGACGGACATTCGGAACACGGACCAAATCAGCCAAAGCATCTGAAGTGAATGGAGAGATCAAAGATCAAAGATCAGATTAGTCTACCATATCCCGAGTAGTCATCGATTGGAACAGGCAGAGGAGGTGGAGGAGGACATCGAAAGGTCGAATCTTCATTCTGAAATCTTCTTTCTAACCTTCTGAACTCATTCATCTACCGTATACGGTATACGGTATACCGTATACCTCAATGGGTTTTCCATCTTCCAATACGGCAAGAGGGGGACGGGTCTCTTTCAATGTGATAGTCTGCTTCCCATCGTTGAATGTGATTGGATTCGCTGAAGGATCGATTGACCACAGTACTCAACCGTATCCTGGATGAATGAATCATCAACTGACTGCAGTGATGATTGAGTAGATCAGGTAGAAGATAGAACGACTTCTCAGCATCTTCGATGTAGTATCGGCCCTCCCTGAGAGATCAAAGATCAACTATAGTCTAGTCTCGACTCCCACTTTGTTCTCTGGATGATAATGTAGGCAATAACAGGAGGAGGATCATTGGGAGGAGTAGGTAGGAAATCGTTCTCCTTGTCTCGTCGTTTGAATTGTTCCTGGAAAGATAACGTAAACGTCGGATGACGTAATCAATAAACTGACGAATCCTCTTCGTTCCATCGCATTGTTCAATTCGTCGATAAGCCAACCCTGATGGAACCATTCGATTGAACCTGAATCAATAAGTATAGATTACAGTATCCCTGTACAGTAAAGGCGGGATGGCCGAGTGGTGTAAGGCGCCGCTCGCCATTCGAAGGGTACCGAGTTCAATCCCCCGCCGAGGCCAATCAAGCCTTGCTATCCCCCCGGGGTCGGCAAATTGGTAGCAATCTCGGTTGCGAAAGGTAAGGCTACCCGAGAAAGCATTGGACAGCCGGGTATGTAGTCCGTCTAACAGCTGGCCTTACCAGTGGGTCCCACCTAGCGTTGTCTTATGACTGTAAAATCGCTTGATGTGGATACACCTTTACCTTTACCTTTACAGTATCCCTCGGCTACCGTATACCTGCGACTAGTCGAACAACGAGCATGAATCGAGGCCATTCACACGGAGTGGCAGGAAAGAGGAAGGACTGAAAATATCGAAGATCAAAGATCAAAAATCATAGCTAACAGGCTGACAGACGAGGTAGGAACCAGCGAAGAGATACGATCGATTGCACAGCCACACAGTGCAATCGAGAGGAGAGCAACGGCCGAAGAACCATCTGAATGATACGGTAGGGATACGGTAGACTGTGTGGCAGCCCTCACCTTCCCTCTAGTGCCATTCTGTCCACATTATACGCCTTGCACACATGTTCAGCCACTAGTGTCTTCGGCTTTCCGTCGCCACTGAAATCGATAATTGTCTGAGTGGCAGCCCCGATTCGATTTATTCAAGGGCTGCCTCTCACTCACACGTATTCGAGGTACATTGCACTGATGAAAGTGGGTTCTTCCTTCTTCCCTTTATTCATCTTTTCGACCTCCAATCGATAGTCTCACTACCGTATCCTTCAAGGGAGATACCGTACCTTGACCATATTGGGAGCCTTCACTGTCACTCGCTTCGTCACTACCGATATTCTGAATACTCAGTTGTCGATAGGATCATCTTCTCATCTACCGTACTCCTTCTGGAATTCGATAGCCTTCACAGAGGTTCCTGCCTTGAAGTTGCCGAGTGGAGGAGGTCCCGAGTGATTCCATCGCACCTGCGATCAGTCGACTACAGTAACCTCGCTGCACGACGTTACAGTATCTTTCGTTCTACAGTATCTCACCACGAAATCGCCCTGATTTTTCGCTTTTCCGAATACTCCAAGAATTCCGTCAGTGAACTTCCCGCTTTTCGAGACACCCTGAATCAGGGAGAGATAACGGTACGACTCAAGGAATACTGTAACTCCTCCTACCGTTCGTCCGCTATTGATTTGCTCTTTATTGGATCCATTCTTCGACTTTGCTCTATTCTCCTTCGATAAGACCTTCATCTTTGCCTGAGAGAGAACGGTAGAGATACGGTAGAATGGAAGGGAATACCTTGATTCCTCCTATCATTCTGATCGATTACTGCCACTCGAGAAGAGGAAAAGAAATAGAAATGAAAGGAGGGAAAGGAAATGAAACAAGAGTGAAGAATTAATCATGTCTCTCTTTCTCTATCAATTTGCATCAAAGTTTCAATTTTGCTTACAATTAGATACGATTAGATACTTATTCGTACTTTGAGAAACGAAACGAATCACCCAGGGAACATGCCTTGCATTTATCAAGCAAGCGCATGAAAAAATCTATAAAATGCGTATTCATTAGTTCGAAACTGCAAAAACGTTTGATCTCGGGCGGGCTCGAACCGCCGGCCTTCTGTGTGTTAGACAGATGTGATAACCACTACACCACGAGATCTTGTTAGGATGAGCCGTCAATGGCAGATAACCACTTCACGATGAGAGTAATTTTATCCAATTCTTGTGAGCTTCTCTACTAGAGTTCCGTTGACGTTTCGGAACTTCTCTGTTTTGGCCCAGCCAACAACAGCTCTCAATGCGTTGTGGGTAGTGAATGAGAATGATAGGGAGGGGATACTGTGCGAGAAATGTCTGGGCCAAAAAACAGAGAAGTGCCGACGTTTCTATCGTTTCCACCTCCACTATAATCCAGGATGGAATGAGAATCACTTTCATTGTGGTCCATTCGTTCTCTTTATATCAGCTGATATCACTCCCTTTAGAGAGTGGAGACAGAAAGAGGAGAAGGGAGAATGGAAGGTGAAGGGAGACAGTCTCTTCTTATCTTATTCGAGTGAGTATTCACTATGAGTCAGTCCACTTTTCAGAGTAAAGCAACGCGCTATTTCTAGACTTTCTCTATTACGTTTCGTTCATTCACTACTTTTCTTGTGTGTTCAGTAGACTTCGAAATACGGGTTATCGTCTCTTCATGTAACACACACTCTCGCCTCTCTGATCGGCAAAAGAGCGCGTTCAATGAAGAGACTATTTATTATTTTAATTATATTGTGCTCAGTTTCTAATTCATTTAGAAATGATGGCAGTCTCCCCATCTCCAACATCTGGCCTCTCGGTTGAAATTCGATTAGTCGATCAAAATAAACCCGGTTTGGATGTGAAGAAGATGAAGAAGGAATTGCATCGAATGAAAATGGAATTGATTGGTAAGGTTCTTTTCCCACTCCTTATTTCTCGAATATTTATTTCAGGAGCATTGGACAATTGTGGAATCGAAGGAACGATGAATCAAGTGAGATTTTGCAATTTCTTGCTTTCTTCGCTTTTTCACTTCGTTATATCATATAAACTTATATGTATTTTTGTCCGCGAAACTTAAATGGTCTCATGCATCATAACTTTTATCGATTCATCTTTGACAATGAAGATTATGAGGATCTTCTTCAACGAGATGGTTCAGTAAGAGGAAGAAGTCTCCATGTGATGAGCACTATCAGACATCTGGCGAATAGAAGTCAATGGAAGGTTAGTGCCTGTTCCTGGCTTATCTATCTCTTTACGTATTCCATTTTTCATATCGAATTTCTGAAAGGATCCCTCAGTCTCTTCTGATTTCAGCGTGATTACATTGCCGAAGAATCGGGTAAAGTCGTTCTCTACATCACTTCCTGTCAAGTGATCAACGCTAATTATGAGAGGTTAGTTCATTGAAAAAAACATAACGTTTTATGAACAGCTCTTCAAAGATTAGATCCAAATAATCAGTGTTTCTGTGAAGAGGAAGAATTGATGTTATCAATCTCCACATTCAGATGTCGTGATGCGCTCTCTCTTCTTCGTGCTTTCTCCATATCTCACGAAGTTCGTGATGTTTATCTCGAACCGAAACTAATGGAGGAGCTCATCGACAGAATGCAATTGGAACCTGTGAGAATCACTTATTTTTTTATTCCGAATGGGGGATGACGTTAGGATGACGAATGTCTCTCTTCACTACACGTGCTGTCTCACAACACTCAAATGTGTGAGACCTCATCTTGACAACCATAATTCCGAATCTACCAACCTAGATTCATTGAACTATATCAGGATCTCCATCGTGACCTCATCTTCGAGAGTCTTCCCATGGTCTTCGTCAATGGACGATACTTTGGAGTGAGTTATCATTGATTTGCCTTTACTTATTTGATCTTTGATGTATTCATTCAGAACGATGCAACTCTCATGCAACAAAATGAATCTAGAAGTCTCTCTGGGACTCTGAGGGATTTCCATGTGAGCTATCTCCATTGAAATTATCTTCTACTGTTCAAGGAAATAACTGTATCCTCCTCTCTCTTCAGGGTCGATCGGATTGTTCGTCTTGTGGGGGAGTGGGTTACACTATCTGTGTCAAGTGTGGAGGAGGTCATCTCATTCTGTTATCACTACCCCTCTAATCATCTCATCTTCATCTTTCAGGCAAGAAATCAAGCGAGACGTATTCCGTTCGTCTCAAGTGTGCCACATGCAATTCCGATGGGATCACTCCCTGTTTGGGTTGCGGACCAAAGTCAAGAAAGGGATGAATAACTCATTTATTATCTTTCTACTCGCCAATAAACAATCGTCTTACATTACTCTCTTTTACTACGCAATATTATTCTGGTATGAGATTTTGAGTGACTAGTCAATTATGGAGAATGGACACAATACAATTGGGGGTAAATCACGGATGGATGGGAGGGGGGGGGCGGGGCCTCCTCAGAAAGGGGCGTGGCTTCTCAATAGGCATGATTAGCGACGAAGAGAGACTGAGAAGCAGTTGCATCGGCATTCGGATCACCAGAGTACTTTCCGAGGGCAGCCAATTGATTGGAAGCTGCACGATGGATGAGAATCGCCTGAAGGAGGAGGGAGAGATTGGATAGAGATCAAAGATCAATGTGTCATACCTGAGCATCCTTGACATTCTCGTCCTTTCCTGCCCACTTGGCAAGGGCCGATGCCTGAAGAGCACGTCCGTACGAGAAAGTGAGCGACCACGGCTTCTTCGTCGCAACCTGAGACAGAGATCAAAGATCAAATTGAGAAGACTACAGACTACAACAGACCAACTAGAAAGATCAAAGATCAAGTGCTCACCTGGTTGATGGCGTTGAGGTTCTTGGTGGCGTCTTCCTCCGATTGTCCTCCCGAGAGGAACACAACACCGGGAACGGCCGCAGGCACCGTGCGCTGAGAAGAGAACATTAGATGCACCTATCAATAGTCTACCTCCCAAAGACAGTCTCGTAGAGTCTCGTAAGTGAGCTCTTTTGAAAGCTTTTTCCTCATTCAGACATGACAGTGACTTCATCATCCAAATCCACCCTGTCCAACCAACCTGAAGGGCGGTGACGGTGGCGAGTCCAATGTCCGCGTTGCTCGGCTTGTTCGCAGCAGACATACCTGAATGGGTCAATCAATTATCGATCGACGACTACCGTACTCCTCCCTTCTCGACTACCGTACTCACCGGCAGTGACCATATTGGGCTTGAGAAGAGTTCCCTCGAGGAAGACGTGATGCTCATTCAGTGCACGATAAGTGTACGAGAGAACAGTCTCGGTGATCTTCTGACATCTGAATCAAAGAGGATTCAGTTATTGAGCATTCTTCAATAAATCTTCAAATTAATTTTCCCATCCATTTTCTCTATCAAAACAGTCAAAGAACAGACAGAGTGAAGAAGGCTCTTCATTGAAGAGCCGCAGTCTTCATTCTCCCATCCCCCCCCCCCTCTCCTCACCTAGCCAGATCATGTTCTCCATCGGGAAGTGTCTCCGGCTCCACAATGGGAACGAGTCCGTTCTGCTGACAGATCGATGCGTAACGAGCGAGAACCTGAGAGAGAGAGAGAGAGAGGGTTACTGTATTCGTGGTGGGACCAAGAGTGAGGTACCGTACCTGTGCCACCTCGACGAGTGCCGTGTGAGAGGGAGTGGTGCCAGAGATGCGATGCACACAACGCCACTTGGCGAACTGAGCTCCGTCCTGCAACGAAGAGATGGATTACGGTAGGTATTGATTATCTCCTTCTCTCTTGATTCAATCCTATTCTTCTCATGGTCTAATCAACTCGTTCAACTCTTTCATCTTTCCATCGAGGGAGTAATTCCCTTCTCACTTTCACTCTACGTGCCATTCCTCACCCGAGTCTGCCCTCCTCAAAATCAATTCGTCTATCCTCTCTTCCTTCAGGCACATCAGTTGTCCCTCCCTTTCTCTTCTCCCTTCTCTAACCATCCCAATCTCTCTGGACCCTCTCCCTTATCCCTTCTCTCTTCTCAGATTCTCGACATTTTTACACGAATCTCTCATCGAATTATAGCGGAAGCCAATGAGAAAGAGAAGGGAGAAATGAGTGGTTTTATGGAGAATATTCGGAGAGTTGGAATCGACTCTCTTTCACACTCCGCCCGTTCCACAGTGTAACGATATTGAGTGAATAGAAGAGAGTGAGGGGAAGAACCTCATCCATCTTATGGGTTGGGTACTGATGTTTCGTCTACATTTGTACGAAACACAACGACACAGGAGTAACGAGGGCATGGAATAGGTCACTTCCTATTCTTCACCCTCCCAATAATCCCCTTTACTAACCTTTTTGTACTGGGCGCAACGAGCATTGAGATCATCAAGTCCCTGAGTCGTTCCCTCTCCCTCAGTTCCAGCAAGAGGAATAACTCCCTTATCCACCTGAAATTGATCTTTCATCTTTCCTCCCTTTCCCATTCCTCTTACCTTGATGCCAGGAATGATTCCCTTCTTCTTGAGTACGTCAACGAACGAAGTTCCATCATCAGTCTTCTGCAATCTATCTCCTTATCAGAGATCAAAGATCAAAGATCACTCGCCTGGTACATCGTCTCGTGGAAGAGAATCACTCCAGAGACGTGCTTCTCGAGTCCCTCAGTCGTGAACAGCATCTACAATCATGAGTCTGACCCATCAGACTACCGTACTCTTCTCCCTCTGACACACCGTACTCTTTTCTACCGTACCTGTCTGTACTTTCTTCTGTTCTCCTCGCTATTCTCAGCTCCAATCGATTGCATTCTCTTGTCCATCGATCCAGTCGACTCGTCTGCCGCCAGAATTCCCTTACCCTGCAGAAGGGATACGGTACAATCATCAATCTGACCTGGCGAACCTCCCACTGTATTTCATTCTACCGTAATATCTTTCTTACCTGGGCAACGATGGCATTGGCGATGGAACGAAGTTCGTCCTCCTTCTCCTTCGTGAGGAATTGAGAGTAGGAAGCCATGGTTAGAAGTGAGAGACGGAAGAGGTCTGAATGAGGGGAAGGGATTGAATAGAAGAGAGGAGAGATCAAAGATCAATCTCGAGCGATGACACGGGAATGGCACGTGAAGAGACAGTGAGAGATGAACTCGTTGGACTCAAGGAATGGCTCGAAGTTGCTAGACTAGAGGCTACTCGAGACTGCGAGGAAAGAGGTATCAGAATAGAGGAGGTTATGGAGTAAACAAGTGAAGAGAACATTCGGTTCAATGAGAATTGCCAGAGAGGAAATGAGGAAAGAAAAAGGGAGGGAAGAAGGAGAGGGGAAATGACGAAAATGGATGGAAGAAAGACGAAATCCATAGAGAATTCAGACGTCGGGGGCATTTCGTCAGTCTATTTCAACCCGGTAAAAGAACGCATTGCAAGAATCGATTGTAAAGTTCACAAGGAGGGAAAAGTTCCAGTAAACTAGTAAATAGAGGGGGAATCAGAGTGAAGGGATGAGGGAAGGGAAAGCACCCTCTCACCCAATCGAAGTGAGGAGGGAGAGGGAAGGAGAGAGGGAGAGGGGTGAGAGAAGAGAGGGAGAGAAAAAAGGACACGAAGTTGTGAGAAATGCACGTTTGAAGGAGGAAGTCTGGGTGAGAAAGAGTGAGGGGGTTGATGAGAGGGAAGAGAAAGAGAGAAAAGAGGAAGTACTGTTGATACTACTAATTGGGATGGGAATGAGTAGGACTGAATGGGAGAAGGGAAGAGGGTAGATCAAGAGGAGGGGAGGGATGAATCGACCCCTCAACCAGGGGATAAACAGGAGAAATGAGAGGGAAGAGAGAGAGGGAATGGCCCGTCCCTCTCTTTGTGATCAATATGTAGAGACGCTTGAAGAAAGACTGAGAGACATGCAAAAGGGGAGGCAAATTCATGGTTTGAACTTGAGAAAGGGAGACAAGTTTCATGAGATTAGAGAAAACTTGGCAATGATCTTCAAAGAAAGCACGTTTGAACTCTCGATCTACACTTCCTCTTACGATGTCTAGAGATGGAATGGGGGAATTACACTCGCAGGGAGGGGATGAGAGACCAAATGGGTATATCGTCATTCTCTCTTCATTCATATTTCATACACTCAAAATAATGGTCGGTGGTGTTTTATCGGAAATGTGCTGAACACGAATCATTTATTAAGAGACCGGCTAGGTAAGATTCCAGGATAGGCCGGACATCGATGTCTCAGATCCGGACCAAAACTGCTGTGGGGGTACCCCCATGGACCCTGAGCACTGTTTGGGCCATTATATGGTCATATCTCAAAAACCCGAAAAGGGGCGGGGCTTCAAACTTTAAAAAAGAAAAAATCACCATAAAAAAGTGGAGCCACCTAGGTCAGATGTTAGTGCGGTTATATTATATACTGGCCTAGGCCTTCAAAACCCACTTTTAGTTGATCCGAAAATTCGATCGCAAACTGATTTTTCATGTTCAAAAAATCAGTTTTTAATTTTTATAAAATCTAAAACGAAAAAGTACCTCGCAGTTTTTTGATATGTTGTAGAGCGCAAAATTCTGCATAGGTTCGAAGAAAAAAATCGATTTTTTTTCTGGACCATCCGCGTCATTTCTGGCCTTGAGAGTGGTCGGAAAAAATGAATTTCTTCAAAGCATCGATATTTTTAGCTCAACTTGTAGAGCTTGTCGAGCTGATCATTTTTGCTGACAATCATTTTTCATGATTTTATCTCTATGACGAGTTATCAGCGTCAGAAGAGAGAGGTCACCCTCTTCCCTTCTATTGGAGCCCCTTCCCAACGATCGATATCGGGGTCAAGCCGAGTCACGGAGAAGGGAAGAGGGTGATCTCTCTCTTCTGACGCTCTCTCTCTTCTGACGCTAGAGATAAAATCATGAAAAATGATGTTCAGCAAAAATGATCAGCTCGACAAGCTCTACAAGTTGAGCTAAAAATATCGATGCTTTGAAGAAATTCATTTTTTCCGACCACTCTCAAGGCCAGAAATGACGCGGATGGTCCAGAAAAAAAATCGATTTTTTTCTTCGAACCTATGCAGAATTTTGCGCTCTACAACATATCAAAAAACTGCGAGGTACTTTTTCGTTTTAGATTTTATAAAAATTAAAAACTGATTTTTTGAACATGAAAAATCAGTTTGCGATCGAATTTTTGGATCAACTAAAAGTGGGTTTTGAAGGCCTAGGTCAGTATATAATATAACCGCACTAACATCTGACCTAGGTGGCTCCACTTTTTTATGGTGATTTTTTCTTTTTTAAAGTTTGAAGCCCCGCCCCTTTTCGGGTTTTTGAGATATGACCATATAATGGCCCAAACAGTGATCAGGGTCCATGGGGGTACCCCCACAGCAGTTTTGGTCCGGATCTGAGACATCGATGTCCGGCCGTAACGGCTCAATCCTCGAATCTTACATAGCCGGTCTCTTAAATGAAAATCACGAATTTCTTTTCAAAATGTAATAGTTTAAACTAGTACGCAAGATTTCTGAAAAACATATAGAAAGTAGAAACGCTGGAATGACTAAAAGGGTAACGGGTTTCTGCAAAAGTTGAAGACTGTAGGTTTCTGACATTCGCGGACTTGTATAGGTTCGAGATCAAAGATCAATCTTTTCACATATTCGTTTTTTTTTGTTCACAATCAGACAGTTACCGTCGGGTGAAGCCCTCTATTCTCACTCACACTTCCATTGGTCTCAGTATCGATGAGATGAATATTCATCTTTATTTCTTTCTGTTCTTTCTGTGAAATATGATTATTGATCTCTAGGCTGCATGAAATCAACACTGTTTTCTCGACTCTGTTTACAGAGATGTATATTAGTACTGCATTGGCAACCAATCATCAATTGTAATTTGCCGTACATTTTCGTCGTCATGCACGATAATTCGTGAAATACGTCTTGTGTACTCTAAAAGTTTTCTCAAGAAGAGAATCGAATTCCTCGATGGAACAAGAAAAAATTGTGAAGAGAATAGATCTTCTGAGAATCTGTTTCACCACCATGAAATATTCAATTCTCTGTAAACTCGAATAAAATATTGAGCAGTTGATTAAATATATTTCCCACCATTACTTTCAATGAACATTCACGATGTCGTCATTACTCGTGATCAATCTTTCTCACATGTGTTCATTAAAGATCATGAGTATCGATAACACCCATTCGTTCCTTTATTATCACTTCTCTCTAGTAGACAAATTGAGTTCATCGTTCTCTCTCTACTTTCCTTCCTTCCTTCAAATTGAAACATCTCCGCCTCTCAATTGATCTTCGTTCACACATCTTTTCCCTTCTTCTCCTTTCATGTTTCCCTATCGTCTAGTCGACCAATATGTTGAGGTAAGCTTCCGAGTAAACCTGATCTTTGATCTTTACCTCTTACCCCCTATAAAACAGAAGGAAGATTTTCTCTGAATCATACTATTTTTCATAATGGTAGGATGACATTGTGTGAATACAATCTATCTATCTGTCTTCTCTATCTCTTATCACCTCTCTATTCGTATCCGAGGCAACGGGAGGGGAAACGGAGTATTCAGCCATTCTCATACAAGAGTTCTCTATTATCAGCACTATCCCCATTCTAGAACTCGTCTCTTCATTTCGTGTGATCTCTCGGTGGTTAGAGCAACGAGAGATCAAGCGGAATGAAGAGACTCTCTTCATTTTTACTCATCTTCATTTAGATGGCCGCCTATCAAAAGGTGGAACAGTTCGATTCCATCGATGAGAAGAAACTCGTCGAGCCAATCTATGAGGATAAATTCTGCAAGGTACGAAACACATCCTTATATCGTAGAAGGCTCATTCTTTTCAGTTATACGATGGTAAACTCGAACTCGTCTGGTATTACTTTCCAACTGCAAAATCGAAGACGATCTTCATCAAGGACATCAAGGCTGTCTACTACAAGTGAGTAAGAGAATGGAAGTCATTTCTCATCCTATTCTCCTTGAGGAAGCAAGTCTTCAAGGAGGATCTTCTCGTCGCCAAAGGATGGGGAAAATCGTGTTCGAACATCTGGTGGGCGTGTGATATGAGCAGGTGAGAGCGGAGTCTGACTTGAGTATATCCCCCCCCCCCTTGAGATCACTCAGTATTTTCAAGAATAGTTCCATCTTGCAGAGATCTCCTCCACACTCTAACTCGCAACGGAGAAGGGGCTGCGTGGTACAACATCGTCATCGATAATGGAGAAAAGACATTGAAGGTACTTTTTATTCCTTCTTTCTAATCATTCAAACTGTGTCTCTTCAGGGTTTCACGAGTACATGTCATGACTACTTCCTCGAAGCAATCAAACCATTGCTTCCCGAGGGAACAGAGATCAAGGAAGGAATGCCATAGAATCCATTCATTCAGTTGTACATACTCCTTCTCTAATCGGTCGAATTACTAATCAACTAGTTATCCCTCTAATCTCTATCACTCCTCTCTACAATTCATCATCTTCCACGTGCAATTCTTCTCTCGTGATCTCTCTTCATTACTCTCTTCACCAAATATCGTCGCGCATAAAATTCTGTAATACTGATCTTTCGCTGAATACGAAAATAAAGTGTAAGGGAGCATTTATCATCGATTAACAAACTCAATAGATACAATCACCGTAACCGATTCTCTTCTCTACCGTACTCTTCTTATTCGTCTCTCTTTATTCTCTTCGTCCAATCAAAATCTTCCCATTTATCTTTTACATCCGTCGTTCTCTTCTTCATATCTTCGAATTGTAATTCCTTTCTTTTTCTCCATCGATTGGGAGGCAAATCCATCATTCCCGCGAGAATTTCCTGAAGAAAACATCATTGAAATAGTTTGGACCAGGTGATAAACAAAAACGCGTACAAGAACTACACCACGTGTAATATTGTAGTCCCAGGAAATGCTTGATACAAACAATATTTTCCACCTCACTACAGACAGCGAGTGACTCATTATGTTTATAGGATAAACAACACTATAATAAGAGTGAATCTAACCGTGGCGAAAGTGGCAGGGAATGCTTCTCTGTTCTCAATAACATGAGCGTATCCATTCTGCATTCCGAAATCGATTGTGAAGTAGTTGAAACCACGCGGAATCTGCTTGCGCATGTCCTGAATTAAATATTTCTTAATTTCAGCAACTACATTTTCATAAGATCACAAGTTCTGTGAAAACTGTAAGTTCCACCATTCCAAATACCGCATGATTCGTTCAGTCACACTATTATTTTTTCTACTTTGGTTCCACTTTCACAGCTGCAAACAATGAGAGGGAATAAACGAGTAATTTCTCCTCTTACCTTCAATTCGATCAATTTCTTGTTGTCTGTGTACTCTCCCTCGCACTCGTTTATCGCCTTCTGCAAGATAAAATATATTGTTTCAATACAACGAATTTCTACATTTCAATTACCCTGATAAGTCGTCTGCCTCGTAACAAAAACAAAAATAAAATAAAATGAATAAACACTGGCCTTGAAGTAAACAGGCGCGACATCTCCCAATTCTGCCTCCATAGGAACACACTCGATGAACATGTGTCTGCAATGCAACGCGAAATATTATTTTTCGCAAATTTCATCCACAAAGAAAGGAAGAAAAGATTTTGCGTAAATGTGCTCACTTATTCGCTCCAACATCGTGTGCCATCTCCATGAATACACAATCTCTCCCTGCTGCCTTCCACATCGCAACCAGTCCCTGAGGAGAGAAGAACGTTACGAATTATCAGGGTGACATCAGCATATCAGTTTATTATAAAGGCTCAAATTTACGATAGCTGTAAAATGTTCTCACCCTCCTCCACAATCTCATCTCATCGTACACATTCTCGTCCAATTGGAGTGAAGACGCACAATGCGCCTGAAAGAGAAAAATCTTTTCTGCTTTACTCCTAAAATCGGATGCGAAAAAAACGAACCTGTGGAATAATGAGTAGATGTTCCTCATCCAGTCCCTCCCACGGGGCAGTGCAGAGATATGTCTGCAATTTTATTCCCATGAATTTGAGATCAAACAATATTCTTTTTCGGTGCTTCTGAAATCATTCGTCTAATCGGCTTTGTTCCCATACAAAGAAGGTATTTCTCTCCATCATGGAAGGAAGAGCTAATCTCCTGCGTGTTCTCCTGTTCCCTTGTATAATCCCTCCTTACAAATATTAATCGATTTAGTACTCCTTCTTTCACGCGGTCAATCCAAGTATTATCGACCATGTGACATGAGAAATACTACAGATCGAGGATTTTGTTTTCTTGTTCTTTTGTTCTTGCGATCAGTTGAGTAAGTGCAATGGGATTCCCTCTTCCTTCCTTCATTCCTTCACTACAATCCATTCATTCCTCACACGCGGATGGAACGGATGCACTCTCAAACGAAAACAACCCTTGAAATGGGACTCGTTTCCAGTGCAAAACAGAGGCTTGAACTCATAGATCTATAAGGGCCCGCTCCCACTCAAACCCCCCCAAGCGAAGGTCGAACAACAAAATTCCATAGGACCGTACTCCTTACCGTAAGGCCAACGGCTACGATGCACTGCTTATTCAATTTTCTGCTTTCGATGCAAAGGGCACAGTCTTCCAGAGACTTCTCCAGTAGACTGTGATCTGCAATTATTATACTCAATGCTGTTATTTGATGAAGACAAATACCGGTCTTTCCCCTTGAATGTCAGTTACTATTTCAAGAGTTATTCTTCAAAGGTCCAATGGACACTTGGCCATGCAACATACATTTCTCACACAAGATCAAGAACATTGTTTATGTTCACGAACATGCGCATCAACATGATTGCAGTTTACCCATTGATCTTTGATCATTGAGGAGAAATCAGTCAATTCATTGAATATCCCTCCATGCATTTCCTCCAGCAGACCTCCCATTCCAGCTGTGTACTAACAATGATCACTCCCATCTCCTCCCTCAATCCTCATAATCCGATCAGTCCCCTTCTCCTCCTCTACTCTCCTCTCTTCCACTCCCTTCATCCTCACATTCCATTCCCATCTACTCGTCATCATTCCTCAGACTCGTCCATATAGAAAGGGACAAGAGAGAGGATAAAAAAGGGAAGAGGAGGCCGAGTGAAGGGAAGGAATGTGAGGCATGTACAGTCTTCCCCTCGTTATTGCAAGAGGAGAGACACTGATTAGGTCCATTTCTACCTCTGATCGAGAGGGATAAACAACTACTTGTTCCTTTCATCTGATCGATCCCTTCTCTTCTTCATCCCTCATCATCAACCTCAATCTTCTCCAAGTCAAAGTCCATTCGTCCCATTAGCATCATCTCGAACCATCTCTTCACTCCTTCGTCCTTTCTCTTCTCAATGGTTCACTTATCATGAAACGGCTCCTCTTAGTCTGCTATCTCTTCACTATCATCAATCACCTCCCTCATCATTACGAATGGAGAGAATGAAGAGATATAGCAGTGCAGCTACCATTCCTTCTCCTTCTTCTCTTCGAGACAGAGAGGAGATAGATAACCATTGGTAGATCGGCCTTGATTGAACGGGAGGAAAAGTGATGTTCAATCCCTTCTCTCTCCTTCCCTCAATTCATTCTCACTCTCAGATATAAACACATCGAGTGGATAGGGACAATCGTATGAAACAGATGGAATTAATTGGGGGGGGGGGGGCACTCCCAATACCAAAACAGACCACTCATTCACGAGAATTCAAGGGAGAGAAAAGGTTAAACAACTCCTCTCTTTCTACGTGACATGGGGCATGTTTTCCACGACTTCATCCACTTGAAACATCCTAATCCATTGATCTTCAAGTCATGGCCTATCTTCATCCGTTCGATTCTCCTCTGCTGAACTCTTTCCATCACTGTGCATCTTCTAATCGGCCATGACACTTCTAATTATATCCCACTCCGCATTTGCAATTATATCATTAACTAAGACCGGATCATCTTCAACATCTTCATCATCTTTGAGTGTGCTCTCCATATCATCATTCCTTCACCTCCCTTCATCTCCTCAGCCACATCGGCGTCAATCTCATTTCTCCATTCAACCGTTCACCCTTTCCTTCGTCTCCTCCCCTCCCCTTCCCTCCTCTGCAACCTTCCATCAGCTGCAGTCCTCCTCCCACTCCTCTTTCTAATCTCCGATTACTGACTTTCTGATCTTCAAAATCAGCACGTTTTCCTCGAGTGTTTCTCGTTCCCTCGATCCCATTAGCATTGGAATGCGAGACACAATCGGCACTCAGTTAGGAATAAGCAAGACATATCGAAAGTATCCCTTTCCATTCGGGTACTAACTGAGTATCAGTGGTATGACAATCACATGAATACAGTACATCTCATTTTGCACGAATCTCCGTCAATTAACGTTCGTTCGTACAGTGTGACCCTTGCACCGTTCATTCACTCATGATTTAGCCCCCTTCTTTTCTCTCACTTCATCCCCTTTTTGTGACTCTTTCAATGAGAAACAAGAGGAGCAGCAGATCGCATCACATGATCATCACTATAATTATCACTGACAAAACAGCTTGGAATGGGCGACAAATCGACTCATGTTCATTAGGAGGAGCGAGGAAAAGAGAAGAAGAAGGGGAGAGATCAAACCGAATTAGAGATATCTTCTCCCCTCTCTTATCTCTCTCATCTCTATGCACATTCCAACCTATCGTTCGCTATCACCGTTGAACACTTCGATTCGAGGGAAAGGCTGTGAAACGAGTGCTTACTGCTTAATCACTTAGTCATCCTTTGACCACACCTCTTTGCTCTTACACAGTCCCATCGTTACACTTCATTCTAATTTGCTTCTTCCTCGTTGTTCCTTCTACAATTATCAGTCACGGATCAGTCGTTTTTCTCTTCCTCGATAGTGCAATCGCACCTGATAAGGAGAATGAAAGCAGAGGAGTAGATAGACTAATGGGAGGGGCTATTCCCATTCACGAGTGAATAACAAGAAGAGATAATCGAAGATCCATTGAGATCAGTCTCATACAGATCAAATGGCTTCTCAGCGGGAATCCTCCCATCTTCCTTCCCCGTTCCCATTCACAGTTTGTATCTTCTTTCCTTCGTGAAACTTTCCTCTATTCATTGGCATGCCTATCAATCAGGAGGAACATCACTACGAACAAGGAGAAAGGAGAGAAGGGAACAGGGTCGAATGGATTGAGGGAGGCAAAGGGATAACCATTCCTCCTTTTCTCCCTTGTAAGAATGCCAATGACGCAATCACTCTTCTTCAGCTCATGTTCAGTCTGCGGTCAACATTTGATTGTCCGATTGGAGCAACACAATACAACTGTGGCCTCAGACTGTTCCCTACTCCTTGTGAATGACTAACTTGACCCATCGAGAGAGAACATTCCTCAAGTCTGCTAAAGTGCTCGCAAACAAGAGAAATGGTTCGGGTTAGTGGCTGCTCATCCAACCTATTAGTCACTATTCCCCTATCGAAAACTGTTCCATTCGCATCTCTCCCTTCTTCATTCAGTTCAGCAAGAAGAGGATGAGGTGACAGGGAGAGGGACGGAGAATGAGATGGATAGAGCAGTGAACGGACCCATCTCAGTGTCAATCTCCTACTAGATGAGCACATTCCAATGAGAGATATGCAGTTTGCACGATAGAGAATGAACTCATTCACGTTTCCACAGATTAGTGAGAGAGAAACAACTCATATTGTCTCATGGAATGTTGTTCCATTTGACCTCTACGTGTTGAACAGCTTTAAATGAAGTCATTCAAGTGAAAGTGAAGTGTAGGCAAGGGTGGGAAAGCCTCGAGGAGAGACATTCCTCAGCTCGCGAGTAGAAAACATCAAGGGATAATCATTCTATTAAGCCGGTCGGACGAAGGAAAAAAACGGAGAGTTGAGGGGAGAAGGATAAGGGAAAAAGAGATGCGATATCATAGCAAATCCGCGTGACTGCCTATTCGCCTATTCGGAGCATTCTATCGTTATCACAACGAACGCGAACCACTTTACACTCAATCATTCAACTGATGATTACTCATCAATTATAAACAAGCCAATCCGACTAACAAAGAGATCAAATGAAACTGGTGGAATCTCAATCACTGAGACTGGAACCGATTCCATTAAATCCATGTCATTAAAGTAACAGTGTAGACTTCAAAAGGAACGAACACAATCGAGTAAACACTGTCTACTTTTTGTGCTACTTACACATTCGAACTGCTGCATTGCTCTTCTCAGAGACCACTATCGCACTCAGCTGATGGCCTCTACCAATCCAATCTGAACCATTTTGCACTTTCCGAGTTTAATCATATGATCGGAACACAACAACTCGCTCAAAAAACTGTCTTGCACTCTTGAGTCCAGATTGAATTGTGCTGACGAAAGCAATTGAAGAAATTGACACAAAACTTCGTATGCTTCTCTGTGAGAAGGCAAACCATTTGTCTAGACTATCTCTTTTGTTTTACTGTAGTTGATAACAGAATAAACTGGATTGGAATCAAAGATCAACACTAATGATCTATCCATCAAAGTCTGGAATGGTCTTGTTTACAGTTCATTCTCACTGGTCATTCTCATTGAATTAGCTCGGAATAGCCAAAGGCGGCATGATCATAGGGCTATAAACCCCGTAATGATAAGCAACAACTTGGGTTATCTTGGATGGTCTATCCTTCAGTCTCTTTCTTTCCTTCATCTCTCATCGAGGAGGGAGTAACTATTCTCTCCTCCCCCCCCCCCTCTTCTCTTCTCCATACACTAAGGGCGGGGCTCACCATCCTCCCTCCCTCTCACTCAAGCAGTTCATTCGTCTCCTCTTCTACTGATCCTTCATGTTGTCTTCATCTATACTTCTTCTTCTTCTTCCCATTGTTCAATCTACAACTGAATGGTGGGGAGATCTTCGTGCTCACATGAATCCTCCTCGTGCTCCTGCCTTCTACGATGTCACTTATGATGATTCTGGTGAGTAGTCTCCTTCACACTTCACAATCACTTCTTTCAATCGAACGTGCTTCTTTTTCATCTTATTCTTATTTCCTTCTTCCTGATTCTATTTTCGTCTCGCCTCTCAATTCCTCTTCTTTCACCTTCTTTATTGGCAGTGTTCACACCACTTTTGTCCTCTGTAAACGAGTACTTTCGTTCTCCCGCTGGGAAGAACAGAGCAAGAAAGAGGCAAAAGCGCATCAACCTTCCTCGCTTCCATTCAACCCTTTGCTTCCACATTATTTCATCTCAACAGTAGCATCAAAGTAGTAGTCATTTTGTTAGACCCCGTCGTACTTTTCTCTTTCTTTTATGCCTATTCTGCGGTCATTCCATCGCATTATGGGCATCAACAACTGTACACATTCCATTTCTCTTCTCTCGAAACTCACTTAGTCAATCGTAAACAGTGAGACAACCCCATCATCATCGAATTCTTCCTTTTTTTTCAGAGTGCAGCAGTGGATTGAGGGCCGATGCCATTCCTGACTATGTCTACTTCGGAACAATGGTTGCTACCTTTTCCGTTGATGAGCACGATGAATGTCTCAGGTAAGCACGTATTCTTTGACGTCCGCACCAACCATTTGACATTGATCCAAGAGCATACAATAAGTATCGATCTTTCAGAAAATGCCTGGAGAAGCCCAAGTGCAAATCCGTCAACTTCTTCTTCCCACTCGCTTCTCAGGACAAGGTGAGAATTGATTATTTCATGTTGATTGAAAATTGAATCAATATTCTCACTTCTCTCAATATCTCCTTACGTGAGATAAGCTTGGGATAAATCGCGCAGTGTGCAACACTTTCGACCAAGCGCAGAAATAGCCTTTCTCGCTATCTCTTTCTCCCATACCCGAACTACATTGGTCGCACTCTATAGAGATACGAAGAGATACAATCACTGATCGAGATCTATCGTCTTCAATCTCACACTCAATCAATCGATAATGTTTCAGTCCTTCTGTGAGCTTCTCTCTGAGACTCAACACGACAATCCTCGTCTCATGCGCCCCTTCCGTCGCGCAATTCACTACGAGAACATTCGATGCAAGGAGTTGGAAGATATCATCGAAGAGGAGAAGGCTCCCCTTCCATCCACTACTACTCAGTCATCCAGTGAGTGCATTCTTCTATAGCAACAACTCAATTCATAGATCAGTACACTAAACGATATATCGATCAAGTTTTCCACTGTTTCATCCTCTTTTTCTCTACGAACTCACATCTCATTTTCACCTGTCCATTCCTTTCTCTTCTTCTCCTCTCTTTCTGCCTTCTCTTTCACCACTCACAAACCGATCCACTTACTTCTCTTACAATAACATCACATCACTCAAATGGAGTGGCAACTAATGCATTGATAGATCATCGATTGACCTTTTCTCTTCCAGAGCCGTCGTCTACTCCGGCATCTGCATCCGGAGAAAAGAAGACGGTTGGAATTCCCCGACCGGGATACGGTGGATCCAAGCAGGATATTCCTACTCTAATGAAGAAGTTGGCTGCGAAGCTAACTGACTTCAAGAAAGACCAATTCACCAACTTCAGAGCTTAAATTTCAGTTATCGATTGATTAATGTGGTAGATACCGTAGTCGTCGTATATATTGACCATCTCATTCACTGATCTCTAGTCCATTGCCCCGTTTCAACTACTCTCTCGTGTTCATTCTCTACGGGTTTCCCTCTACGGATACACTCATTTATTCTCATTGTTGTACACATTTCTCCACTCTCGATGAATTACTTCTATCATCATCACTTGTCGCATTGTGTTGCAGAAAGAGCTCGTGTCCTCTTGAGACTCAGAGATCGGGAAGTAGTTTGTCCCTTCTCTCATCACAGTGAAAGACTTGCTAGAATGGCCCCTCGTGCTAAGTTCAGTTATTGCAAAAGCAAGTTCCGCGTTCTTACTGCAGTAAGCCACACACTAAAAGACGACTAAAAGAGACTGGACAAATACCAGATTACCTTTCCCGTTACTCTACGATCAAAATATTATTGTGACCTAAATATTCGGAGAATTTCTCTCGAAGAAAACAGCGCGAGATGCAACTAATGTAATCGAGTTGAGGTAAAAGGCCCAACCTAGTGAGTCATTTGAACCGTTCGAAATAGCCATTTCATTGGAGTGAGACTAATTGGGTGCCGGTTTGACTGATGGAATGCATACCTCCTCCCTTCTAATTGATTATCTCTTCACTGATACCAACCCGAATCACTACCAAAAAAACGTATTCTCGAACGTATCGACACTGTCGATTCGACAGTAAGGGATAAATAATTACACTTTAGTGTGGTTATATATTGAATATGATCTCTAGGTACGTTCAAACAGTGAGAGAGTGAACAAAAAGAGTTTGGAATGTGAGAGAAGGAAGGTCAGTGCCCATTCATTAATCAGTGTGAGAAAGGTGAAAGGAACGACTTGTACGCACTTTTTCACTCGTTTACTGCTATTGTCTCGCTACTTTGGGAGAAGAGTAAAAAAATTGTAAAAGCGATAATCTCAATTTAAAAAAAAAGAACTAACGTTTCTTCATCTTCTTCTCTTCTCTCTTCCGATCTTTCTCTTCGTGCTTTCGCTTGCCCTACAATTTTAGCATTAGAATACTTTGAAATCGTATATGATCATCACATTCGTATACTCTTTCATAAATGGCATTCTTCATTCAATTTTCACTCGTAATATTTTTTTTAAGTAAAGGAAATCCGATGGAATAGATACCTTCTGCATAATTGCAATATCATCGATACTTTCGTCGTCGTCGTTTCTCTTGATCTTCGAACTGCTCTGCAATTATATTTACTGTCGTTTCCCATCATCCATTATTCATGGGAAACGATTAAAACAGTAAGAAAAAGCCCAGTAGGGATGAAATAGAAAGATGAAATAGAAAAATCTCCAGTAATGAACTAACCACGAGTGCTCTCTCGAACATTCTCAATTGATCTTCAGCTGTTCCCGTCTTCTCTTCCTTCATCATCGCATTCAGATCTTGATCTTTACCGTACTCTCTCTTCACTCGAGAATGAGAGGACTGAAAAGAAAGAAGTTTATTTTTTTCCGTTTCGATCACTATCAGCTTGAAATCGGTTACATTGAAAATTTACCGTCGAAAAAATATCCAACTTGAATCTCTTTGAGCAGATCTCTTTGAGGAGATCGCATTCGCTACTTCGGTGCATATTCCTAATGTATCTTAATGACGTAACTAACCGTATCGTGTCTATCCTCATCTCTTTCCTTCCTTCTAGCAGGCATCACATTTCCCGCTCGATCACGCTTCATCATTACCACTGAAATGACAATATTTTAATGTTTTTTAATGGAGGCATTATGATTATATCATACATATTGATTCTTCAACCATGGGTCAATTGCTATCAAAACATCAAAACCAAACCGAGTATCAAAACCATCACTTGTAGGCTACTTTTAGAAAAATAGTACTCTAACTCTTCGAATATGCCTTGTCAGATACCCAGAACAGTAAAATGTTGGCTGATATTGTAAGAATTGATGTCCAAAATCGTTAAAGTGTGGGTTGCTTGAGCACTGTTTCACATAGTATTCGAACCCTGTATTCGACTGACCTTCTTTTGTTGTGGATGAGGATGGTCTCTCATCATCACTCCCTCCTCCTCCTTCCAACTTCCTCTTCAGACGAGCTACTGCTTCCTACAACATATCATCATCAACTGATGATATGACAGCTTCTTTGACCTTCTACTATGGTCGACTTAACGTAAAGACGAAAATGGAGTTAAGGGAGATTTAGTTGGCCTTACTTACAACTAATTTTAATCAGAAAGACGTACCTTATCGCCCTTCATTTCCGCTTTGAGAATCTTAGCTCCAATCTTGTTTCTCTCGTCTTCACTCAATTTCTTTCCACCACCAGTCTCATCATCCCCTTCTTTGATCTACAATGAAGATCAGAAATGAAGAATCGGAAAATTCATACAGATCCATGAAGAAAAATAGTATGCTTACTTGTTGTTTACCGTAGAATTCCTGTTGCGATTGTGCAGACCCCGATACGAAGCGCTATAAATATATAAATTTGATTAAGATCTTCAAAAGCTGAAACGATGAGTGATGTGAATCGAGGAAGACTCCTTACATCTTTCTTGAATTCTCCCAGTTGTCGATTGAGAGCGTCCCTCTTTGATCCTCCTCCTCCTCCCCATGATGAAGATCCTCCACTACGAGGATAATAACTATCCTCATCATCCGAATCCGGTCGACGAAACATCTCCAAGAAAAATGGTAGTTCTTTGCTCCAACAAAAGTAAGATTTTAAAATTTTTTTAGAGGAGTGAAAGAACAAACGCCGCTTCAGTGAAAAGTTGATGGTCCTAAAAATAGGACCAGAAATTGGAGCCTATTAAACCCCTCAAAATTGTAGGCATCACAGTTTCCGAAAATGAGAGCCGCGGTACGCGATTCCCACCTCGCCTCCTCCTTCGTTACGTACCCCCCCCCCCCCCCGCAATGCCTCATGTTGGGAAAACATTAGAGTGCGCAATTCGGGTCTCTGTCTCTTCATTTCACGCACTCTCTCGGCCGGTCCAGTTGCGAGAGAGTGTGTGAAATGAGAGACGGCGACCCGAATCGCGCACTCTAGAAATCATTCATTCTTCACTAAATATTTTTTTCCAATATTTCATATATACACTTTTTGCCTCCTCAAATGGTCAAGCTAATATAACACGCGCGAGTGCGGTTGCGTCGCGTTTCCTAATTACCAGACGCTTCGAACAAACGCAATACATTTTCAACGACCGTGTTTCAGACTAGATTCTCCGTTATTTTGAAGCAGAACAATCGCATTTAATTTGGTGAGAAATGAATGGTCTGATAAATTCGGTGAGAAATGAATGGTCTGATAAATTCATTCAGCAAGATAATTACGTATGTTTTCTTTTATATTATGCACTAGATAATATCTAATACAACGTGAAGACACTATTTTCAGACTCTCGTCGTTGCATTCATTCTTTTCATTTTTTCGGTATTTACGTTTGCTATGACCTTACCGTTTGTAAGTTAACATTTTACATGGAATGGTGACGAAATAGGAAAGTGGCATAATGAACCAAATGTCAATTATATATATTCAGTTGACAACGATGAATAAAATGGGTGATTGCAAGAATTAAACTTTTGCACTATGCATTTGAAAAAAAAGGTCACGGGGAAGGGGAAATCTAGCAAATAGTATAACATTAGTATCTACGTCCTTGATGTCCAAAATAATTGCTAGTGAATCAAATCATCGGTTCAAGAGTTGTAAATATAAATGCAGTTTCCACCTATTAACAGTCTAGCTGTAACGTCGGACTAATGGTCGAGATAAAGCAAAAAAAAAGTTGAATACGTTTATGAGCACACGACCCTCCAAACCCCTACGCTCCTCCGCATTCACTCTCCCAAAAACGACGTCCAACGCGCCAATTTGGCCAACGCGGCTCGCACTTGGAGAACCATTCCAAACTGCGGTCATCTTTCCGTTCAATAGCCAAATTCAAATTTCGGCATTTTTTTCCGAGATATGTACTGTAGGTTTGGGCTTTCTACCGTATTTTCTGGGGGCAGTTGTGTTTGGCTTTCTTCCAGCACTTTAATTTCGCGCATTTCTTGCCTGACGGGCCTGATTTTGCAATAGGTGATGAGTCTCGCCGCGAGTCTTACCGCGCCGCCAATTTGGCATGGGCACCGTGCCATGACGGTTTTGAATGCGGAGGAGTAGAGGGTCGTGTGAGCACGACAACTTTTTGGAAACCAAGATTGCTCGGAGAAAATAATTCACACATTAACACAGGTTGGACGACGTCAAGATGAGCTAACAAGATACGAAATAGATACGGAAATAAAGGCCAGTACGGAAAATATTATGCTCTTATTTCATTTGTTACGGAAACATATGACGATCTAATATTCACTTACAAAAAAAATATTTTTCAGGCAGTAAAGAAAATTCTTCTGTGTCATATATTCATAGTTCTGTTAAATATTGTTCGCAAGTATCCCTTGTTTGCCTTAACACATGCTGTAATCTGCGCGGTTCTGACATGGAGGTATTGGAATTGCATGGAGGAATTGCAAAATAAATTGCAGCCTTTCAGACTCAACATCAGGCAAAGGGATCGGAAGACTTTTTTCTGGTATTGGATATCCGCTGCAATTTTTTTCAATGCAGCACTGGTGTATGCGCTCACTTGCATGGATGTGGCTCAAAGAATGGGCAAAAGCCATATCGATCAGAGGCAATGACATAATACATGCCAGAAAAAATGATTGCTCTATTTAAATTACCGCATTAGTCTATTGATAAACCATTCTGAAATGTTTCGTGAATTATGGATAAAGTGTTTTTAAAAAAAGTGTACTTAATAAATAAATCAAGCAAGCCACAGTCCAACTATCATCGAATAAACTGTCATTTTAATCGAATAAACTGTCATTTTAGTCGAATAAACTGTCATTTTAAATGTATATAACACAAGCATCAGGAGCTTTTATGAACTGCTGTTTCCCTACGCCTCCGCAAATGCCTCATCAAGATCGGAAGGAACAAACCGGAATGACAAAAGAACAAAAGAACAGGGACTAATGGGAGTTGAACATACCACAATAGGAAGAGCAAGCGCCTTAGACGACTAGACTACATAGATCAAGTAATAGGAAACGAAAATTGCTGGAATAAAAAACTAATCTGGACGAGACGAGAAATGCATTTTCAAAAAAAAACGGTTCGTAGTGGGATGCTCCTAAACTGAAGTTAATTCTCAGAATTGCCGGATCTATTTTACGGATTCGGTAATCTTGTCTGAAAAATGTGCTGTTGTAACTCAGCGCGCGAATTTTTACATTTTTGAAAATTTTCTTGATTTCATTATTTCATGACGTTACCATTTGTTTGTAGATGTTTCATGCCAAACCGGAACCAAACACGGGTCCACCAGTTAGTTCGGATACTGCAGAAATAATTCGGATTGTGGAAGCAATCAAGTCTGAATTACGATGCGGAATCTGGTTTGTTGTTTTTTTCCGTTCGATGACGATGCTCGTTTTACAGTTGTTCAACTCTGAAAGACCCGGTGATCACTACATGCAATCATCTTTTCTGCCGGTAATCTCATTGAAAATATTATGTAATAGAAAGGTATCTTCCTTTCAGAAATTGTTACTTCGAATGTTTGAAGCAGCTCAAATCGCTCTCGTGCCCTATGTGCAAGCAGAAACTGAGTAGAAGGTTAGTAAAAAAAAAATAGCAATCGTGAAAACATGCTCTTACACGTTCATTCTTATCAGTCAATCCTTCAGAAACAGTAAAGAAGTCGACATCTACACTAATATTGTTTCGCACTATCTTCAACTGGCGAAGGCTTTCACTCGAGATTTACAGCCACTTGCACTCAAACCAGCCGAAAACTTTCTTGAGAGCCAGGTAGGACAAATAGTCTTACTTCGGGTATTCACCACTAAATCATATGAATTGTAGGCGGTTGTGGTTCCTGGATCAGCCCCGAGTCCTCTTCGTAACTTCCAACCGGAGCACAATTTTGTTATGCCCCTCCTTCCAAATAAGAGGGTATCGTTGCTTACATTCCTCACATGTATCTAACCGAACAATTTTCAGAGAGGAAAGAGATCGGCTGGTGATAATGATGGTCCATCTTCCAAGAGGAAACAACTCAAGTTGGAAGCGATCGGTGAGGAAGAGGAGATACAAGTAATTGAGGTACGGAAGTCTATCGATCGAAAATGATACGGTATTCATATCAGCCTCATCCACCATCGAATGAAGTAAAGCGAGAGACTGTGTCTCCTCCTATTGAGCAGATCTCTGCAGCATCATCAAATGTGAAAGAGGAGAGGAAGAGTAGTGAACCAGTGGAACCACAACTAAGGTTGTCTATTTATATACCGTTTATCGCGTAATATTTAGTGTTCATGCATATATTCTCATTCAATTCAGACGTTCATCTCGAGGGAAAAGTTTGGAAAGGAAGAGTGAAGAACGCGTCGCCCCAGTTAGGTTCGTCGTTTTTTTGCATTGTATTTTATTTTCTTTAAACTATTTGATTATCACCATCATTGCTGTGCAAGATCTTTGTTATTCTGTAGAAATAAGGGTCCCCTAAAGATCACATCTAGAGGTTAAAATCCTACCAGTGATCGGCATTCTTTAACTGAAATATTTTGACCTCTCTTACATTGAATTGACTCATTCTCAGTAACTTCGCTCGAGTCAGTGATCTACGAAATATTCAGTCAAATATTCTTCTCAATCTCAGACGTTCTTCTCGGGGGAAAAGTGCAGCGAATGAAGAGAGGAAATCGCCCCCAATTGAGGCGATTCCAGATAATGGTGAGGGAATTTTGTCTACTAAGGGCACGGCAGCTAATTTCGTTGCCTTTTTGCAGAATCATACTCTAGTATGTGCATAAGTACGGAAAACTGTTGTGTAGATGTTGTGTAAGAATGATTGTTAATTAGATATTTATAAGGTCTTCATCCGATCTCACTCGTACCGTACTCTCAATCATCAAGTGGATCGAGTACCGTACCTCCCACTCAATATCAAAGAGAAGATAGGGGAGCACAGACTGACACTGTCGAGAAGGTAGTATTCAAATATGGAACATTTACCAACAACAAAAAAATAAATAAATGATCACATTAAAATATTATCAGAGTGATTCGTCGACACAATCAGATGAGAAGAAGGTAACACTCAAGGATGAAATTGCTACTGCCAGAGGTTCGGCTTATTTCCATGTTGTACACCCGAATACTATTTTAAATCTCCCAGTAAACGGTTTCTTGATATTTCTTAACTTCAGCAGCAGATCCTTCATCGTCGTCCATCTCCGATCTTTCTCTTCTACTCAAAATTCGTCCCGAGTTATCTGACTTATTGAGAGAGGTTTGTTCACAATTTCAGCTGAATTATTGAAATATTAAGAATGTTGATGAGATCCGTCTTCTCTTCTTCCCTCCTCCACCTTCATCTCCCGTTAAGAAGGGAAGATCGAGACAGAGTGAAGTACTCGCACAATGTTTCGCCACTCCCACCGGATACACTGGTCAGTTATACCTTTTAGATCACCCATCAATCAATTACTTGGGAACTAAATCGCGCGTCTCCTTGTCTAGTTGTGTCTCATTCATTTTTCATTTCAATAAATCTTATTTGTAGATGACGAAAGTGACGGAGGGATGCTCACGAGGGGAAACAGTGCAGTTATTACTCCCGTAGGTCAATCAATTGGACCACCTACGAGTATCGATCGAGCGAATACGGTAGCTGGAAGGAGTATGATAGGAGGAGAGAAGAAAGATGAAGATTGGATTCATAGACGACCACCAAGAGTGAATACTGAACCTATTGATAGAAAGGGAAGGAATGAGAAGAGTTGGATTATGAAAAAGAAGGAACAATGGGATAGAGAAGAGAAGGAGAAGGAAAGAGTTGAAGAGGAAAGTGAAGAGACTGAAGAGAAAGAAGAATCGAGTGAAGAGGGAAGTGTACAGGCTGAGAGGGGAGATGAAGAGATACGAGTGGAGGTGAGAAATGAAAGGGATGGTTGGTACATTTATGAACTAATTTCAGAAAGTGGAAGAAATTGTAGTTGATACGAAGAAGGAAGATGAAGATTGGTCAGATGATGAAGATGATGGAAAGGATGAAGTGATTGAAGCAACTCCCGAACCATCGGAGAGAAACGAGGGTGAGAAGAAAGAGGACGAAGTGAAAGGTAGGGGAAGATTGTAGAATAGAATGAATTTCCATTGCAGAAGTAGAGAAGAAACCATCAGAAGTGGAGACAATTTCGGTTGATCCATACGATTTCGGTAAGGCCTTTATTTCTGAACATTTTTTTTCAGCATGTTTTAATCGTTGGAATTGTTAATTTGAGTCTTCACGAAAATCTTTTTTTTATAGATGAAGCCATTCCTCCTCCCGTTTCACCTCTCAAAATGAGACGAAATTCTTCAGCTAGATCCATCAAGGAAAAAGGAGCGAAGGTAAGTCATTTTGTCTTGTTTTGATCATTCATCTTGATCTGTTTGTTCACAATTTGGAACCTGTTAGGACGAAAAAATTAGTCTCTTAATTTCTCGCATGCGGGATGAAGAGGCGCACTCCTCATTCTGAATGCTCTATTCATTATTCCTCATTATCAGGTGGGCTCTCTTCCCAAATCTGTTGAAATTTCCTTCGATTCCTTCAATGAATCGGTAGTCTTCGATACGGTACCTGATAATGGGAACGTCCTTCCACTCGGAGAAATTGTGAGTTGTTATACGTCATTCATAATCATTAATGCGATAATTAATGGAAACTGTGGTGTATCATAATAAATTTGAGTTAAAATACTTATGCATCGGCAATTCGAAATCTAAATTCAGAACATGGGGACAATGCAACGAACTCCGTCGAGAAGATCACCAAGGAAGACACCGTTGAAGAAAGATGTGAGTACTGTAGGAGATGAGAGCAAAGGACTATTGTAGAATGGGAAGGGTATTGATTATTGCCTCTCTTCAGTCTGTAGTCGATTCCTTTGACGACGAATGCGAATCTCAAGAGGGACTCGTCCTGTCCACATGCGGGGTCACGACGAGAAATGAAGAGGTACGATAGAATTATCGGATTGTTTTTAAATTGATTGTTTAAGGATGTTGTGAACGAGTTCCGGGGACTCTTCCCGACCATTAAATTTGTCTCCCATGCAGAGAAAGGGGCAACTCATCTTATTGTTCTCGATTCGGGTTAGTTTGCATCTATCGCGATTCAGATGATGCTGTTAGCGACATTTATTCGATGATTTACTGAAATATTGATTCCGCTATTTGTATGGTATTGTATTTTCTTGTCGATAATCATCATTCTTCATAATTTGAGTTGATCGTCACATTCGTTCATCGAATCTCCAATTGGCATCAGCCCATGCATCCAAGTGTACGGTAGTCTGTAAGGAATGGATGCACAAGTGTATTGAGAAGAAGAAATTGTTGGATACGGTAAGCTAATTGGACCTGGAATCTTTTTATCCTTTAACAATCGGGGAAAATAAGGTATTATTCCAGTCATCGTTCGGTATCGTGAGTGTCCACAAGGGCGAGGCAGTAGCGTGGCAACGAGCGAAAGTCGAGGCACCCCTTCTCAACGGATACACCATACTACTACCTAATAACTTTGCCGATTCCAAGGTTAGTTGGACTTGGATCCCTTATTCACCACCACAGTGTGAAATGGGAAGATATATGGCTCACACGCATGGTTGATCACTGATGTGAGCTTGTATACATCATGTCATTCGTATGGTTGAGAGAGAGAGAGAGAGAGTCGAATGAGATGGGGAGATAGGAAGGAAGAAGGAGATGCATGGGATCATGGCGTGTTATTGTTATGAAATGGCTTATCTGATCATTGATCATTGATCTTCTTCTTCCTTCTATAGGCTCTTCCACGTGATCGTCTCTCTGCACTCATACTCAAATGTGGAGGAAAAGTTGTCGATCGACCATGGAAATTACCCAAGGTATCTTATATCACATTTTTGTACATTATTGTTTGATCGAAATAGTGAACATCCATCATATTTTTTAAAATGGAACAACGATAATGGAAATAAGGTAGTTCGTTCAGTCTGGTAGTCCAGTGGAAGCGGGCGCTCCTCTTCACAATGTCCATTCAATGAGATCATTCATTCTTTTCTCTCCTGGATCGGCCGATTCTGACTCAGCCATGAGGTTATTCACGTGTTTCATTCCATCCCTCACTCCATCCTCTGTGTTTTCACTCAAGTTGTAAGCCGAGACTAATTGTGAGACGAGACTCTCCTCTTATCTCGAATCACCTTATTTTTACTCATCTCAGCACTAGATTTTCGGAGAATTCATATCAGCAGAAAATTCTCCCGCACAGGAAACAACCAATTTCTCTCCGGGACAATATGAATCGATCAATTAATATCGTATATTTGTCTTCAGATTCGAACGAGATACTTCAGTAGCAGTATTCACTGGAGATTGGTTGATAGATTCCCTTTCACTCTACTCAATAATCATCACAGACACGGATAAATATCGAGTGGCCCTCCGATCATTATTCTAATCCAAGAAGAAATCTTACTGTGAACAGATAATGGCTACAGTAGTCAACCCATTATGGAAGTAATTGTGCAATTTGTTTGTTTTATTTATAAGAAGACCCGGTTGTGTTGTTTATGTACAGTTTAGTTCGAAATAGTTTGATTGTCTTACCTCACAAAGAGGTCTTATCTATAATCATATCTACTTGCTATTGCTCATTTACTTGTCTACAGTATCCTCAAGTTTGTTTCACTTTCTTTTATATGAATACGTTGTACACGCTAATGGCGATAAAAGATTCCACCCGTAAGAGTACGGTAGTCGAATGTGATAGACAAGGATCATCGGGTTCCTAGCTTTATCTTCTCCTCCATTGTTGTATTCATTCAACACCAACCTTCCTTCTCCCAAGAGGAAGACAAATTCTCCTTGCCTGACTTGATTTCAGAATCTTTTTGTTCCCGCAAACCCAATTGTGAAAGAGGGAGGAGAGAGACGAGAGAGAGAGAAAGGGAAGCTTGTAACTCCGCCCCTTTCCCCTTCCATTTCACTCGTCTCTCGGATCTGAGCTGGCCATTCCTCTCTTCTCTCTTCTCTCTAGATGGAGAGCGCGCTCTATCTCTTTCCCCCGCCAGCGCGGAATAAAGAAAGAGAAGACGAAGAGAGAGAGAGGATCGAAGTGTGTCTGTGTCTGTCCTCCCCTCTCCCTTCCCCTCTCTTCTTCTCTCGTCGAACCCATCGTATTTTGTCCAGTTTGTTGATCGTAGAACGAAGAGGGAACGATAGTTCTCTGTGTCTTAACTAGCCGTTCATCTCGACAAAGTTTGGCGACTAGTAAAACACCCGTCTCCTCCCTTTCCTCTCACTTCCCTCTTAACCCCCCTCTGAGTAGTCTCTGATGATGACAACAGTGCTTACTAAGCATTGCTTACGTGTCTTTAGCAGTAAATTTTTGCACGAATAGCACGTAAACAGGGGAATCCCTCCCATGAAGTCTGTGCGATTGATGATTTCACAATCTTTTTTCGAGGGAATCTCTGGGTATAAAGAGAGGAGACTTCACGCATTGGATCTAATGTTCTCGTTCTTTTGTCTCATTTTAAAATGATGTATTTTTCTTCCGGAATTCGCTTACTACTAGGTGTTATTATTTCCTGTTGATCGAAGAGAGGTGTAGATCCTATCGGAGGAAGAGGAGGGGGAGGGGAGAGGGGAGAGGGGGCAGGAGGTTCCAATGATCAAGTCAAATTATGATCTAGACCAACGATCTGTGGATGATATAAGGAGGAACTATCTCGAGAATTCGTCTCGTCTGGTCATTCTCCCGATCCTCATCCTCCCCTCCCACTTTCACTGTTGTACTTTGAATGATCTGATCCGTCCAGCAGAAAGAGCGATCGAGAATTAGAAGAGAGAGAGAGAGAGAGAGAGAGAGAGAGAGAGAGTTCACTGTTCCACTGATTGAAGAGAAAGAGGCTGACGTAAGAGTGGATCAGTGCTCGACTAGGCCTATTGAATGACTAAATAGGGAAGATGACGTCCCCAGGTACTCCAGATTCCTTCCTCGTCCTCGTACTTTCCCTTATGCTTCGCTTATTCTCTCACGCTCCTTCGCGTTTTCCCGTCGCCCACGCTAAGAATTTGCCTGTAATTTGATGTTCAATCCGTGATGTGATCAACGTGAATATGTAAATGAGTTGATACATGATTCTCATTGTTCGTTCATTGTAGAGCATCGTTTTCGAATCCGTCCATCTATTGAGATGTCTGACGTCCGAGTCAAATTTAGTCTCGATAAGGAAGTTGAAGAGGAACTTGATGTGAGTGAGGGATTACGGTAGGAGGAATGTATCGATCGATTGGATACGGTAATACGATATCTATTCATTCGTTAAGGTGTTCCTTCCTCCTGCTCCTCTCCTCGCGGGCGCTCATGTGTCCGGTCTTCCGTCCTACCACGATCTCTACCGTAGTTCAATCAATGATTCCGATCGATTCTGGGCTACCGTTGCCGCGGAACTCTACTTCGAGCAGGGATCCACGTAAGTTGTCGTTTATTTGATTGGAAAACTAAAAAAATGAGAAAATAGACTGATCATAAAAAAGTGCGTGTGTTCCAATACTGTGTGCACTGCTGACAATGAGGTGTCTCGTCGATAGAAAGAAGTGAGAGGGGGGAAATTGACTCAGCTTTGCTTTGTTGGTTTGTGATGTATTGCCGACTCTGCAGATATATTTGATAAGGGAATGCCAATCGAAAGATAGAATGAGAGAAGGAAAAAAAAGTGGCGTGATAGGTCGATTCTGGAATAGAAGATTGATGGTGACTAACAGAGGAAAAGAAGGGTTAGATGAAGAAGTGGACTCTGACCTGTAGAAACAAGTAGAAAAAGAGCTCCTAGGAAGTTCCATGCTGCTATCGTGTTTGTGCCTTACTATAGTTCGCGAAGAAAAGAAAATCTTGATTGTAATCTCACTAATTGCTTCACTTTTCCGGCGAAAACATCATTATTAAGGGAAAGGGAGATTGAGCGTTTTCAAAATGCTGAAATAGCTTTTATTATTGCCTTCATCATGTGAGCGAAAGTCCTTTATTGGGTGCGACTATTTCTGGCGTAAATAAAATTCGATGCGAAAAGGTCTGTAGTTCAATCAGTCTTGTAAGTTGTACGATGAAGTTGATTGTTTCCCGTACACACGATGTTTGTGCTGGTATGAAATTCTCGGACAAATAAATGCTGATAGGAGTGGAAAGGGTGATTAGAGATAAGAGCGTCTGGACTCGGACTCGGCTTAGAATCTGAGAGATAAGGACAAGGTAGTGATCAATGGAAGAGGAAAAGGAGGGGGAATGCACCCATCAGAATATGAGATACCGTAATCCTATTCTTTCAGTAAGGGTCTGGAGTGGAATTTCGATGTTCGTAAGGGCGCGCCCTTCACTCGTTTCATGATCGGAGCGAGGACCAATGTTGCATACAATTGTCTGGAGAGAAACATCAAGAGGGGATTGGGAGATAAGGTGGGCTATTTGGCCTCTTTCAAGTTAATGGGTTCTTAAAAAGTAAAGGTAAAGGTGTATCCACGTCAAGATCCCTTTCAGGTAGCATTCCTCTTTGAAGGAAACGATCCGAGAGATGCCAGTAAGATCACCTACAATCAACTCCACGAAAAGGTCACGAACATTTTTATGCTTCCATTTATCTGGCATAAATTACTGTTTTCTGTATCTCTTGAAGTAGTCTCTGCTCTGTTTCACACTTTGTTTTCGCTTCGATAGAGAAAAGGGGGAATTATGTGGGAAAGCATAGACGCGCACTGCGGAAGAGAAGATATCGTGGGTTGAGAAATGAGAAGGAAGGGAGAGAGAGAGAGGGGATAGGGAAGCGGAAGGAATGGATGAAGAACGTAATGTATACAGTATACGAAGTAATCGCGAAATGAAAATAATGTTTTCTAATTGCAGGTGGTTGCTTTCTCTGTTGTCCTTCGTACGCGAGGTGTGGGCAAAGGCGATACCGTATCCATCTATCTGCCCATGGTACGGTACAAGACACATTTATCCATTTTTCCATTCTGAAAATAACAAAGATCGAAGATCATGTTGCAGATCAGTGAATTGGCAATCGCAATGCTCGCGTGTGCTCGAATCGGTGCAATTCATTCCGTTGTCTTCGCTGGATTCTCTGCTGAATCTCTCGCTGCGAGAATTGTCGATGCAAAGTGAGTGAGAAGGACAAGATATCGATTGAGAGGGTACTGTAACTCTCCCTATTATGTAATCTGTAGGGCGAAGTTGCTGGTGACATCCGACGGAGTCTTCCGAGGAACGAAGCCAATCGCGTTGAAACCAATCGTCGATAAGGTACGGTAGACGAGGGATCAACTAGTTCGTTATTTTTTACTTACCGTACCCGCTTTTTCTGATTTTAGACATAAAACGTGCCCGCCTGACAATAAGGCGGGCTGACTCGGAAAAATAGGGGGACGAATGGTAAACAATTTGAGATTTTTGTCATAACATGCTCGTTTTAGACTGAAAAACCTTTAGACTGAAAAACGTACTCACCTTAAACAATTGTTTTCACATAGGTAATTGATCCCTGCGGTAGACAGATAACTACAGTAACCATGAATTGTCGATCAAGTACAGTTAATTGCATAGTCTTCTTCAGGCGGCTGAATTGGCTGCAGCCGATGGTTGTCCTCTTCCTAAAGTGATCGTCGTTGAACATCTCAAGAGGGTTTCCCTTCCCGATGGAGTCAAGGCACCTCAGGTACGGTCGATTGGGATTACGGTAGTTGTCAAGTCAATACTCAATCACTTTCAGTTCGGTCCCTCGTGCAGTCACGAGAGAGACGAAGAGTGGGAAGCTGCCATGGAATCTGTCAAGGTGAGATTATCTAGTGATTACAGAATTGATTAATATATTTGATTTAAGGGAGTGGACAGTCCAGTGGAATGGATGGAAGCAGAGGATTCCCTCTTCATCCTCTACACCAGGTATCGTTGAAGGGCATTTATTGAATGATGGAATAATTGCCTCAAGTGGCTAGTCCGTTTGGTTTTGGCTCGATTTCCCCTTCATTCGAAAATTGGGTATTTCCTGCGTCAAATAGGCGAAGATTGATGGATTAGATGGATTCGAATACATATCGGGCGAAATAGCGATGAGATAATAGGTATTTCCAGTGGATCAACGGGCAAACCGAAGGGAATCCTGCACACGACCGCAGGCTACATGACATACGCCTATCAGACGACCAAGGTACTGAAGGAAGAAAAGTACTGAAGATACCGTAGTTATTGATCTTTGATCTTTCAGATGACCTTCGATGTTCATCATGAGACAGATGTCTACTGGTGCACTGCCGATTGTGGATGGATCACTGGTGAGTGGATTGTACCTAAGAGGTCAAAGATCAATTTCTATTCTTAACCAGCCATCCTTAGCCGAATGTAACCTCTAGTCACCAAAACGATATCAACTCACTAATAATATCTCTATCATTTGTAGTTTAGTAATCGATAAGCTATTTTAGTAGTTCTGAAATGCCAAAAAGGGAGCAAAAATGGCTTCAGGCGTATTAGATCAATTTCTATCGACAGCAGAGTCATTCCGAGTGGTGCATGATCTTTCATCAGTAGCCGCAATTATAAACGTCGACCTTTCGATTGTGTGGCAATGGCCGGGATTCGAACCCCCAACCTCACGATTGGGAGGTTAACATCTTCGCAATGAGCACGCTTTACTTCAGTGGCGTGGCTTGATATTGATTGGAAAACACTGAAAATATCTAGGAAAGGCTCAGAAAAAATATTATTTACCATGACGCTGAAATGTTATTTTTCACTTCCGTACCAAATGTTATAATGATCTTTTTCTCACAGGTCATTCATACGTTCTCTACGGTCCTCTTATGAATGGATTGACTTCCGTCTTCTTCGAGGGACTTCCTTCCTATCCCGATGCATCCCGATTGTGGCAGGTTACAGAGAAGTATAAGGTAATTATCGATTGAGGGATTATGGTACTCACCAATCGATAACTGATCTACAGTAATCTCTCTGCAGGTGACTAAGATGTACACGTCTCCAACTGCAGTTCGTGCTCTGATGGCAGTGGGAGACCATTACGTCACCAAGTACGATAGGAGCTCACTACAGGTACACTATTCATCAATTAAAACATACAACCGAAGAGCGATAAAATGTGGTAATTACAATGGTACAACCAGAGAAAAAAGAAGCAGTATCACCGAATGGAATAATCCAATGTTTCATCTCAGGTGATCGGTACCGTGGGTGAGCCTATCAACCCTTCTGCATGGAGATGGCTGCACAAAGTCGTCGGAGAGGGAAGAGCCGCAATCGTCGACACTTACTGGCAGACTGAGACTGTGAGTACGATAGAAGAACGGAGGAAGGCAATCGAGGACTGACATTATCAAAAAAAATCTGTCGATAATTCCCAGGGAGGTCACGTGATCGCTCCTCTGCCCGGAGCGACTCCCCTCAAGCCCGGATCAGCCACCTTCCCTTGCTTCGGAGTTGAGGCCGTTCTCGTCGATTCAGAAGGTACGGTAGATTACGGTAGCTATCTCATACGGTGGACTCTTCTCACTCAATCGATTGTAGGTCGTCTAATCGAGGGTCCGGGGGAGGGCAATCTCTGTTTCGCTCGAGCATGGCCAGGAATGCTCAGAGGAGTATGGGGAGATACGGTAGGAATTGAGAGGAAGGAGTACGGTAGTCTATCGATATTCTTGTCAGGATCGATTCGCGAAGACGTATTTCTCGTCCTTCCCTGGCTTCTATTTCACTGGAGATGGGGCTAAGAGGTGAGTGAAGAAAGATGGATTTGAGATGAATGATGTAATTTATTTGGAAAATGAATAATCGATTACGTATCTTCAGAGACGACGAAGGATACATTTGGGTGACTGGTCGAGTGGACGATCTCATGAATGTATCCGGTCATCTTTTATCCACTGCTGAGATCGAGAGTGCACTCGCTGCCCATGAGAAAGTGAGGAAGGGATGGTACTGGTAGACATTGCTGGGCACTACCTCCGCTAGTATGTGTGGTACGGAGAATTACTATCCATCTGTTCTGGTAGACATTGCTGGGCACTACCTCCGCTAGTATGTGAGGTTCGGAGAATTACTATCCATCTGCGGAGCCCCATAGTAGCACAGGTTAAATTTCTGCGACGCCATCACAAAGGAATCTCTCAAAAAATACTAGCTCTGCCAGATAGCGGATGAAATCCCATCAGGGGCTGTAGATGGAGATACGGTAGATGCTATTGTAGGTGTGATTCATCGATTCATTCCTCCATTCTAGTCTGTTTTGTATTCTGAGATTCTTTCATTCTCACATGACTGATTCCGTTCCTTCCTTTGTCTCTTCTCTTCCCTTCTTCTTCTCTCTTTCTCTTCTCTCTATTCGCTTATCTTCCCAAGGGATGCGATTTCCACCCACACAAAAGGCAATGCGAGAAAAGGCCACGGGATGTTTTAGTAGGGACGTGGTGCATTCGAAGGATATTTTTCTCGAATTTGAATATTTGGTCATAAATGAGCTTTGATCTTTGCTTCATAATTCATCCTTCTCTCAAATCAGCATTCCACTTACCCTAATCTAATTTCCTATGTAATTCTGCGCATCTACTCTCCTCTCCTCTTCTCCTCTATAATTTAACCTCTCTCTTCCGTTTTCATCCTTCTTCCGAGGAGAAAAAGGTGGAATTGGAGTGCGAGGGGAATGGGGAATAGAAGGAAGACGGATGGGAAGATAAGGAGAGGGTGGAGAAGAGGAGAATAGGAATGGAAATCCGAGAGAAATGCGGGTGCTTAGGGACTCGAAAAAAATGAGCGAATTCAATAGAAAAAAATAGACTGTAACGGAATACGGAATTGTGAAAACAATCAATAATGTTCCTTCAGGTGGCTGAGGCAGCAGTGGTCGCCGCTCCTCACGACATCAAGGGAAGCTTCCCCTATGCCTTTGTAACCCTTAATCAGGTTAGATTATCGATTTATTGATTTAAGATTTGGAGTATACGGTAGTCACTCATTACGGTATTCGTCTTCTTCAGGGCGAACGTCTGACTCCTTCTCTCGTGGCCGAACTGAAGCAATTGGCTCGTACGAAGATTGGTCCCATCGCAGTGCCTGATATCATCCAGCAGGCACCCGGACTCCCCAAGACGAGATCTGGAAAGGTGAATCGAGTGAATAGTTAAACCAATCACGAATTTGTCCCCTTTTTCATTATATGTGAAAAGTGGGCAAATTAGAAATGATGTGTTTCAAATATGATGATCAATATTTGCATTCAGGTGACTCGTCGTATTCTCCGTAAGATCGCTGAAGGATTCGATAATGGATTGGGAGATACGACGACATTGATCGATGAGAGTGTCATCACTCAACTTATTGCTGGTAGACCATCGAATGCTGTCGGATAAGATGATCTCATTCCCCCTTCCCATTCCTTTCATTTACTACATCCCATACGCTAATCCCCCCTCCCCTTCACCCAGTATTCTTATTTGGTTGTGACGACCAATCCTGTGAATAGCTTAGTCTCGCCCCGTTATCATCAGTTTTACCGTTTCCCCTCTCTTCACTTACCGTACCCGTAATACAGTCTTACAAACTTCGTGTCTATTCATAACCGATTCCACCCTTTCTTGTCGCAATACAAAAGCCAAGAGTTATATAGATAAAGTATATTCTAGCTGATCTTCAATGGTTTCGTAGATGATACGACAGAGGATCCCTTGAGGATGTGTGATTCTTCACTCGGGAAATCCTCTTGGATCGAATGGGCAAAGAGAGAAATGGAAATGTCGTTCCCATCACTGATCAAATGGATCTTACAATGAACACATGTTAGTCTTGGGAAAGTTGCGAGACGAGAGAGATTGATTATTCGAATCGACCATTTGGATCAAGATGATTCCCATCTTCATTTCCATCTTCTTTTGCAATAGAGAAGGAAAGCGGCAAAAGGTTGTCTCTCCCTCCGTATAGTGCTCTTGTGTGCGTCTCCCCTAACACACTATAGCTCATTGCGAAGTTGTTAGCCTCCCAATCGTGAGGTTGGGGGTTCGAATCCCGGCCACTGCCACACAATCGAAAGGTCGACGTTTATAATTGCGGCTACTGATGAAAGATCATGCACCACTCGGAATGACTCTGCTGTCGATAGAAATTGATCTAATACGCCTGAAGCCATTTTTGCTCCCTTTTTGGCATTTCAGAACTACTAAAATAGCTTATCGATTACTAAACTACAAATGATAGAGATATTATTAGTGGGTTGATATCGTTTTGGTGACTAGAGGTTACATTCGACGAACATTAGCTGAGAAAGAAGATGTTGATCTTTGATCTCTTAGACTGACATCGTAAACCAAAGCACTCTCACCTGTTATCCATCCATAATCGGCAGTACACCAGTAGACATCTATCTCATGATGAACATCATAAGATAAATACCATAATGAAATAGTTTATCAGTTAAAAGATTTACTAAAATTGCTAAACAAGAAAACATAGTGATATTATTAGTGGGTTGATATCGTATGCGTGACTAGAGGTTACATTCGGCGAAGGGTAGCTGAGAAAGAACATGAGAATAGATGTTGATCTTTGATCTGTTAGGCGGTCTTGTTAGCTGTGATAACGAGGACTCCTCTGTTGGTCAGATTTGACTTGAGGGAAGCAGCATCCACATCAGAGGGAAGTTTGTATGAGCTGAAGAATGCAGATAAATCGTAAAGATCAAAGATTAATTGTCTATCGTACGGTACGATTCGTACCGATGGATTTCGCGAGAGACGGTTCCGAATTCGTCGTTTCGAACTTCGTGACGGCAATGAATGAGAAGTTCGTGGCCAGACACTTTCACCTCAATTTGATCTTTGATCTCTGCTCTCACAATCAGATATCATGATGCGACTTTTCTGATTTCCCTCCACTTTTCAGATCCAATGTGTCTTCAATGTCATATCTACCACCGTCAATTCAATCGTCAATGACTAAATCTCAATAATCTAAATCTTTAACCTCGATCTCATTGGGAGTGAAGAAGTGAACATCGAGTCCGACCTCGAACTTATCCTTCGTGTTGTGCACCTGAGAAACGTCGTCCATCAAAGCCGCACCACTACCGTATCAACTCACTCTAACAACACCGTCGGCGCTCTGCAGAGGCCAGTCCCAGGTATCGGCGGTCCAGTTGTGGGCGACAGGCACGTCAGTCATTCTGAGATTTCTCATACGTCGACCAAGCTCACACAGTGCAAAAACGTAGGAGAAATGCGGAGTGGAGTAGAAAGTGGGAGATGGGATCTTAAGAATGAGAGAGAGGAGAAACGGGAGGAGCCTCTTGAAGATATCGGGAGATATCTGTGTTGACCTCTCTGGATCTGAAGAAGAGATGGAAGTGGAAGGAGAGAGAGAGGGGGAGGGGGGAGGGGACAGTTTAAAGGACACTGGAAGCTATCGGACACTGCTGCCTCAGGGAAGGAGAGGGACGAGAGAATAGAGGGATCAGAGAGAGGGGAAGGGTGCGCAGAGAGAGGATCTTACACCTAGTAGCATCTCATTTGATTGAGAATCATGTGAGGGTCTCATCTTCTCTTCCTCCTCTTTCCTTCTCTCTCGTAGAACGTAAATAAGAGAAGGACACGTATACTCACAACTTGAGATCCATCTGAAGTTACAAGTACCAAGAGAAACATTCCATGAACTATTCACGACTATTCTCCTTTTCTTTACATACATAGTATTCGTCTCTGACCTAATCGAAATACAGGCTTTACATTTATTTCTTCCCTGTCGCTCACCCCAATACGTTTGCCAGTAACACATCTACAATAATGGCGGTAACTTTATCACACAAACGGACTCCAATCACAGACAACTGCCATAACAACGCTTATCAAACACATAATTATCTGCAAAACTTATTACTATACACGTAATTGCTCATGATTGGATAAAACATAGTCTTTGATTCTTCTACTGTAGAAGGGGTCATTGTGAGAGGGTGAGATGAGAAGATGAGGAGAGGGTCAGTCCGAAGTGAGACTATACTCCGGATACTACTCAATACCATAATAACGAGGTATAGTCAGGATACCAAGGGATGGAAATACGATGAATGGAACAAGAGAGGGAGGGGAGGGGACTACAATAGGAGGAAGGGGATCTTCATTTACAGTTCATCCTTCTTCTGATAACTCTTCACTGCGTGCTTCTTCATGAACTTCTGCAGATCGTCGAGATCACGATTACCAGAGTACTCAAAGAGAGAGAGTTAATTCCAATCGATAACCTTTTTAAGATACAGTAATCCAAAAACATTCAAACTCTATCGTACCTTGATAGGCTTGTCCTTCTTGCCAGAGGGAGCAAAGTAGATGGTGGGGAAGCCTGCAACGACAATAGATTCATTCTACCGTAATTCCCATCCATTCATCAATCGATAATTCTACCGTACCTTCAACATCGAATCCTTCAGGTGCATCATTGGCAGTGGCATCAAACTTAGCGAGAACGAGATTGGGTTCAGTCTTGGCCAGTGCAGCTGCCAATTGCTTGTACTTCGGCTCGAATGCCTGAGAAAGGAGAAATCAATCAATACTCTGGGATACCGAATTCCATCATAACTATCTACCGTACCTTGCAGTGTCCACACCAGGGAGCGTAGAACTCGATGAGAGCATCCTTGCTCTCGTCCAGAGCAACCTGTGATCAAAGATCAAACTACAATTCGAAGAGTGATAATGAACAAACCTTGGCAAAGTTAGAAGCGACGAGTGATCTGAGTGGTCCCTTGTCATCCTTGGGAAGAGGAGCAGACTTGACGTATGGCTTAGCGTGACCTGAGGAAAGATCAAAGATCAGATTACAGATTACAAACAACAAACTGACCAGATGAGATCTTCTTCATGAATGCTTCGAGATTCTCATCGAGTTCATCTTCGAATTCCTCTGGATTCATCGGGTACTTCTTATTATCTGCACCGAAGACGACAACGTTGTGCTCCAGACCAGAATCACCTCAAGGAAAGAGAACGAGTATTCAGATGACATGAAGGAGAAACAATTCCCGGTTCAACTATATCACAACAACGGTACTTTATTCCCTTTTCGTCTCAAGAACCACTCAATATTTCCCTCACCGAGTCCCAATTCCTGCAGTTCCTTCGCGAATTCATCCTCATCAGCCACAGCGAACTTGTACTTGTCCTTTGCGTACTGTAATGTGACCATTGAATATCGATCCATCGACTACCGTAACCCCGCCCCTCCCCTGATATCAATCGATAATCCATTCTCACCTTGTTGGCCACAGTGAGCACCTTCTGTCTCCAGAATTCGGATCCCTCTCTGTACTGAAGGGAGAAATCAGCATTGTAGTAGACGACAACCAGAGGGCGCTTAGAGTATCTAAAAGGGAATGAAAAGTTAGTTATCGATCGATTACCGTATTCATCGTGTCTACCGTACCTATTTGCGGCATTTGCCTTGGTCATCTTTCCAACGAGAGGAGCAGAATGATCACGGAAGAAGGCAATCAGATCCTCCGGGGTAGCGCCAGCCTGCAAATTAACCATTACGAACCGACTTTTAGCAAAATACTTTTTAAAGCAAACAAAAAAATACCTTGTTGAAAGTTCTGCTCTTGGGCTCGAATTTGGACTGGAAGAGAGCGGGATAAAAGACGATGACGTCATTGGGTTTAGCATCGTACTTCTTGAAGGCCGCAGGGTCAGACGTCCATCCCATCGTCTTGAACTCCTCAAAGAGATCAGAGATCAATCGAATCATTCAATACTCATCTACTCGCCCAGTCGTCATATTGAGTGAGTGGATAGATGGAATACAAACCTCTCTCAACATCTCAGCAGCATCAGAGTAAGCCTCGAAGGAAGGTCCATCTTCAGTAGCGTAGAATCCAACGATAGTCACGTCATTCTTGTCCATCCATCGTTCAACCTGAAGAAAGAAAAAGGTTAACGAGGAATATTAGAGAGACACATCTCCAACCACTTACCTCCTTCAATCCATCCAATTTCTTGGCAGCAGGAGCAGCCTGATCCAGCATGTACTTCACGATACCTCCATGGAATAAGGTTAATTTGTAATTCGATGATTATTTGGAGAAAAGATGAAGAAGAGATAGTTCACACTCACCATTAGCCTCCCTCGGTCCATTGTACTCGAATCGCTTTCCGTTTCTGAAGATCTTCAAGGTGGGATATCCAGAGACTCCTGAACGGATAATCATTTATTGATTGATCCATCGTCTCCAATCCTACCGTAATCCTCTCCCAGCTTCTTCTCCACAGTGGCGTCCACCTTTCCGAGCTTGATCTTTGATCCCTCGGCCTGCGAATAAATCAATAGTCAGTTCTCGATTCGATCTACCGTACCTTCAGTCTCTGAGCGGCCTTCTCGTACTCGGGAGCGAGTTTCTTGCAGTGACCGCACCTTCAATGATAATGTTGCCATACTGAGACAGAAGTCATTCAATCGATAATAGTCCAATTACCGTACCAGGGAGCGTAGAATTCAACGAGGACCAGTTCATTCTCAGAGATGAAAGAGTCAAAGATATCAGTGGTGAGAGTGACAACCTACAAGAGATCAAAGATCAGATATCAATGGAAATACCCTTCCTCACCTCCTCAGGAGGGGGCTTGTAGTTGGGGTCGACACGAGGGTTAATCCAGTCGATGATTCCTGAATCATAGTGTTTTAGAAAGGAGATAAGTTAGTTATCGATCACTTCTTCTTCATCTACCGTACCCTGTTCATCTCTTCCTCCATCATAATCCACTGGTTCTCCTCCATCCTTCCAGAATTTAAGAGTGGGATATCCCTTGACGTCGTATCTCTTACAGATCTCAGTCTCAACAGTGCAGTCCACCTATAATCATACGGTATGAGAGGCGATTACAGTAGATCATTCCCTCCCTCCTAATCAATCGATAATCACCTTGGCGAGAGGAGTGCTCAGTTTGTTAGCGGCCTTCTCGTATTCAGGGGCTAGATTCTTGCAGTGACCGCACCTGTGGATAATATATTCACAATTTGGTCTATCGAGAAAATCAATAAAATCGATAAATACCGTACCAGGGAGCGTAGAACTTGACGAGTACGGTGGGATTCTTCTTGAGGAAGGCATCGAAGTTTGCATCCGTGAGGATAACGATTCCCTCGTCCTGGAAATGGTTAACATCACTGAATTGTCGATCGATCTACCGTATACCTGTTCGTAGTTGAGTTCTTCCTCTTCCGCGTGGGATCCGACAAGCAGAAATGCCGTGACGGCAAGTGTGAGGAGGGTAAACCTCATACCGGAAAAGAGATGAGATAGGAGAATGAATTGAGAAATACACGGAGAATCGCGCGAGAAAACGGAAGGAAATGAGATTGGTTTGATACTTGAATAATGAGATGACAGTTCGAGAAGAAGAGTATTGCTTTCCCGATTCTCTTTTTGTCTCTCTCTTCACTCTTTCGCTGACGTGGCCTTGAGCTGACCAGGAAAAGAAGGAAAGATGTGGAGAAGAGTGGGACATCTCTATGGAGAATAGACAACTACTCTCCCCATTCTACATGATCTTTCCTCAATAGTAACCAGCTATAGAGTAAATGGGAGACGGGATTGAGTGACCCTCTGAGAAAGGTCGAGAACGGAGGATGGAGAGGAGGGCCACAGTTTGCATAGAGTCGGGAAAGGGTAAGGGCAGATTAAACAGAGTAGAGTCGAAAGAGGAAGGTAATCTGACAGATCAGAGGATAGAGCTCCATTAGGACTGCACGGGTGATTGCACATAAAAATGTCGGGATATAATTTTCAGCCGAATACAGAAATCTACCAAAGTGAGAGCCTTAGAGGGAAAATGGAACGAAGATAAGATGAGTGAGCATCGTCATCGTGTAATACAGAATGCTGACGTCGATTAAGAGATGGAAATTAACATCGGATTACGACGATTCTAGAAGGTCAGACTACAATGCAAATTACATGGATCTACAGGAAGGAGAGGAAGAGAATGGAAGGAATATCTCTGATTGCAACTAGGAGTTCTCTATGAGGGATGGACAGAGTCAAATAGAGTAGGTGAAGGAATGGCACCGAATGGCGCTGACCAAATAGTCTCTCAGAAGTAAGGGAAGAGAAGGAGAGAGGAAGAGACTGTCCGATCCCCTCTTCCTCTTAGTCCATCGACCTCCTTCCATTGTGTACCCAAGGAAAGGGCGACCCATTACAAGGAAGTTATCGATTGGTTCCGTCGATTGAAGAGATAATTGAATAGCGAACAATGCTCAATTTCACACTTCTCAAAAGGGGTCATTCTCCATCCATTCTTATTCTCTGCGCTCGTCATTGACGGTCGATAGAAAGGACGACTCGACACTCGCTGCAGCACCGTAACCTTCCCTTCACTCCTCACCACACTCATCTATCGTCCTTCAGATGGGAATTGATGCGACTAGGGCGATTCCGCCAATTCTCATTGTCTCCATTGGATTGGAAGCCGTCATCTGTCTCATCGTCGTTGTCCTCTGTATCTTCCTCTTTCTCGCTATCAAGAAGGTAAAGAGCAACTCAATCTAGATCACCTTATTGGAAAAGTATCCCATGAAACAAGTATTTCAGAGCAATGTGGAGATCCAGAAAGCAAGTGACGAACTTCCCAAAGTGCTGGACAGTCTGGCTTATGCCGAGTTACCTATGCCCGTTATTTGCGCAATGACCACTTACTTCAAGATCGATATCAAGGATGTGAGAACCACGGGGAATAATCAATCAGCAACAAAAAGTATTTAGGTAGTGAAAGCATACTTGAAAGATGCCGGAGAGCGCAGAAAGATCGTGTTGGATGTAAGAACCAACACAAACTATATAGCGAAAGAAAAGAATTATAGGCATTCCAAATGGACAAAGTGACGAAGAGCTTCCTCGAGACATACGAATCGAAATTCGTCGCTCACGGATACATTGGAGAGCAACTGCTGAAGGGACTTGGATGCTGACTGGCTGCTCCTACCAATACAATAAAAACTGATTGATAAAGCGGAGCTTTAAAGTATCCATCACAATGGCTTCAAACATTTCCACATGATACACACATAGTTTTGCTAAAAAGCTATTTATCTCATTGAAAATCATACGACAATCATTCGTTTCTGCTAGGTTGTCGATTAGAGATAGCTACTATACTTCGATCTACTGGATGGTGAGCTTGACCTCCTTCCACTGCTTGCCCTTGTTCACCTGAAAAGGAAAAACGAGTTGAATACGAATGCGTAAATGGTCAATTCTACAGTCACTTGTATAAGCCGTGAGCAAAACTGTCAGCGGCATTCCATCGAGTAAATTCTCAGACTTACGTGAAACGCAAACGGCAATAATAAGCCCCGACGTAAAAAAAAGCTGTTCCTTGATTACCACCTAAACGTTCAATCTAATCTAACAGCAATAACTCGAAGTGTAACGCTAAAACCGTCCCGAAGTAAGATCAAAACGAAATAATATTTCGAAAGAAAAACTCACGGTATCCCAATACAAGTCAGTGGCCTTGTTGAGGGTGTAGTTGAACGTGAATGCTCCGGCAGTCGAAGCGATCAGAAGAGTGGAGAAGCGACGAGTGACGAAGCGGTAGGCAAGCGAGCCGATTCCAGACATTGTTGGCTTAAAACAAGACTTAATCGATTTAACATACAAAAAGCACTGCGATGGGAACGAGTGACCAATGCGTTCGAGACCAACCTCAGCAAACACAAAACTAGTCCGGAAAAAAGACAAAAAAATCAATAATATTTTGCAAAAGCAGCATTGTGAGCGATGGAAGAAAATATTTACAGTAGGAATACGAGACTGGCAAAGTCTCGCCACGAAATTCCTGAAACTTTTCTGAGTATCCCGAAAAAAATACAGTACCCTCTCTGGCCAAAATCCCAAAGACTTTTCCTTTTTCTTGCTTTTTTGGTTGAACTGTTGTTAAAATTGGTTGATGGAGTGAGAGTTCTCGATGATTTTTATTACGTTATGGCTTGGAGTATGTATAATTCGTTTATTACGTCGTCCGTGTTGGAAAACGATATTTTCGTTATTATTTCTTCAGTTTATCTTTTTTTTTCAGGGGAAACCACATCTTCGAAGATGGTTAACTCCAAGGGTATCAGGCGCGGAACGCGCTACATGTTCGCCCGTGACTTCCGCAAGCACGGTGTTGAGCATCTCTCCACCTACTACAGGACTTACCGCAGAGGAGACATCGTTGACATCAAGGCCAACGGTGCTTTCCAGAAGGGTATGCCCTTCAAGGTTTACCACGGACGTACCGGACGTGTGTTCAACGTTACCAAGCACGCCGTTGGAGTCATCGTCAATAAGCGCGTCAGGTTAGTTCGTTTCTCTTTGAAATTAACGTTTCCTGGGGATGTTGTTTTGATGCTGGAAATCCCTATCGAGAGCTTAGTTTATTAATCAACTGTCGAAGAAGCAAAACAACTTATAGTTTAGTAGTAATCTTTAATTTATCGCGATTGGGAAAGAATTGAAACTAAATAAGCCCATTCCAAATTCTTAATTTTCAGAACTCGTGTTATCCCCAAGCGAATCAACGTCCGCATTGAGCACATCAAGCCCTCGACTTGCCGTGCTGACTTCCTCAACAGAGTGAAGGTATGGTTTTGTGCGATTCTTGAAATTCCTTCGAGGACGCATGATTAGGAAAATTTCTTCCAAATCAACTTGATGATTTTATTAACAATGATATATTCTTGCGGACACATGTTGACACTACTGCAGACTCATAATTCCCAGAAAATCTAGAGCAGAGTAAGGCTCTACTATAGATACGCGAGCTAGCCAACCAGTTCGGACAGTCGAAGATTGCTATGATGGATCTTCGGGCTGCATACATGTTAGATTAGTGCTATGCGTCCGGTTTGGGCCTGGCCTGCGGATCAATAATGCAGAATAGGGGCTTAAGCAAAATAAAGATCATCTTTAGTCATTTTAAGTAAGAACTGAGAATTTTTAGACTTGATGATTTTCGACCTATTTTGGGCTTCTGCAGTAATGCTCAAAACCGACCATTTAAAAAAACTGATGGTTACATAAAAAAAGCGGGGTTGTTTTCCGTGATCTATTTCTGCTTTGGGACCACATGTCTTTTTAAATATTTTATTTCTTCAGTTTCGGTTTAAATATAATGTGATATTGAATCAAAATTAAAGTTCACAAAGAATAAGTTTAGTTTTCTTGTTTAACTAGTTTGATCTAAAAAAATTCCAGAACAACGATCGCGTCAAGCACGCCGCCAAGGAGTCCGGGGAGCGCGTTCCCCAGGCTCTCCTCAAGCGTCAACCTAAGGCACCCGCCACTGCTCACCTTGTCAAGACCAAGAACAACAAGCCTGAGCTGCTCGCCCCTCTCCGATTCGAGATCATCGCCTAAATGGGAGGCTGTTATCGTGCACATTCGTTTCTGTTAATAAATGCGCACATTATAATAGACTTTGGTTCAAGCACACGAACAAGAGTATTGACATCGTGGGGAGTATTGAATCGGGTTCATTGAATTGATGAATCAGTTCTCGCCATTTCATGGACTAATTCATGGAAAAATCCATTCACGATGATCGTGAGGAATGTATCATTTTCATTTGCACATATTCGCCGTCTCTATTATTTTCGATACCCTGCTTTCTGAATTTACAGAGCATAGCAGTTGAAATATTGTTAGAGCAAGAAGATCATTCACGAATATCATCAAACCAATTAAAAAAAATTTTCTTGATCGAAGAGTGAAGTCTGCAGCTGAATTAGGGTAAGAGACTAGTTGCGGGCACGGCGTATTCCATTTCCCATGGCATTTACTGCGTCCTTCCTGTGACCATCTTCTCTCGTATCTCTTCATCGCTACCATCAGACCACTGTCCCATTCTGAACATACAGTGCCAAGACCATAATTATTCAAAATTCGCTTTATTATCTTGCAAAACGAAGAGGACAGTATATACTAAAATAAAATCGCGGACATATTATTATCCAACATTGTGACCTCTTAATCGACTGCGGGAGCCAATTGTGGAAGGGCCGTGGTCGAGTTGGCGCTTCCGGGTCCGCAAGTGGCGTTAGCGCCTTGAGCACACGCATCTACAATCAAATATTTAGCAGATGTCTCATCCACTATCTAACCTCATGTAGGATCATCGATGGCTTACTTCCCTCGATGGTACCCGTCTTCCATCCGACTCCTCCCTCTTCCACGCCTTGGATCTACAACGAGCACTATGGTGAACTCCATCACAGGAAGATGATGTATCATTGCTTCTTTCCAGTGCGAACTAACCTTGTAGACAATATCAGATGTGGATGTTCCAAGGACCAGTCCATAGGATCCTTGTCCGAGCACTTCCAATGGAGACCTCTGAATATATGGCTCATGAGAATGGAATATGCTGGAACTAACTCGATGAAACCTTTGCAGGTCATCTCTCCTCCTTCCTCCTCCTCTTCATCTCCTCCTCCTCCTCCTCCTCCTCCTCATCTTCATCTGATTCCTCGTCTTCCTCCCCCATCGCCATCAGTTCCTCCATTGCCTCCTGAGAGAGAAGATTGGAGGTGAGAAATGATATATGAAAGACATACCTCCTCATCTGGATGACCGGAGTGGGAGTCGGATCGAGCAGAGGCAGTCACTGTGGCGTCATCCTCTTCCTCATTCATCTCCTGAAGAGAATGAGTAGATCCGTAGGGAGTTGTCATCTCTCACCTGGGGAAGTCCTTGAAGAATACCCTCGATGAACGGAGGAGACGGATGAGGACGTCGTCCTTCTCTTCATGAGTGACCTCGAAGTACTGTGTTAGATCGAGGACCTTCCTCTGTCCCGTTCCGAGACATCTTCCCACTCGACGGACCATCGTCATCTAATAGAGAGATTCGGAAGATATGGAATACAGTACGACTAGAGTACTTCTCTTTGGGCACCGGATGGTCTCGGAAGAAGTGACGAGGTCCGTGGATATCCCAGCACACTACACACATCTTCAGCTTCGATGTCGGAATGCGCATGGAGAGAGCTGAATGAACGATGATCGTCTCTCTTCTCTATGTGATCATGGAATGGGATGAGAATGACTACATACCTAGGTCATCTCCAATTACCCTTTCGACATCTTGAGTGAAAGGAGTTCTTCCAGTGCATTGGAGCTCACTCCCGTCTTCCGTGCACGAGCTTCGAGTCGCTGTCCCTTCATTCCGCCTTTCTAGAAGATACACACACTATTACGGACAATAACCATGCAAAGCTGAAATTACATCATAAATATTGAGAGTAAGGAAGACAAATCGACAGCTGATTGTCAATGAATTATCAGTGAGTGTTTTTTTGCAAACAAACGCGGACAAGGAAGACCTAAAGAAAGATGACGAAACGATCTGAAACGGAAGATAGGTTCTGACTGGTGGAGTATTGATGACGAAGAATGGCTCTCCCGCCTATCATGATAAGCGCCCAGAAAGCGATACTGATAAACTCATTCAAACTGATTCATTCATTATCAGTGAAGAATTGAAACCAATGTAATAAATAAATGAAAGATTATGCCAGAAAAGACGACCGTCCTCGGACAGAGGTGAAAAGTAACTGATTAGAGATAATAGAAGGATCGATTGTGTCGATTTGCATGCTTACCCGACTGCCGTCAGCCATGTTCTCACATGTAAATTGGACTCTTCATGGCATTAGATTACCGCTTGGCGCCTCTTCATTCACATACATCGTCTCTCTCGATTGATGTGTTCTCATTTATTTCTGGGAAAATGCTGATTTTGCAATGAAGCATAGTCTGAAATCAATCCGCTCACAAAGGGGAGATAATGAACATTGACGTTCCACATTCATGAAGAGTATCAGGTAAAAGCAGCTCGACGAATTTGTTTCAAAATTTTCTTTGATCGATAGTCATCTCACTCTTCATGTCATTCATCAATTGACTAATCTCTTCTTTTACTATTCAAGAATCACATTCAAATCTCTTTTTTTTACTATGCAAGGAGTCACTTATCCCTTTGTCTTCACTCTATAAAAGGTCTTCCCATTCCACTATTCTCCTCTTTCCATTCTTCCAGGGCGGTCTCTACCCCTCGCAAGGTAATCGCTCTGACCCATCGATCTCCTCCATCCTACCGTACTCTACCGCATCCTTCCCTTCTCAGGAGACCCTCGACAAGACGTGCACTCAAGAGTATGCTGTTGTATATCGTCATCGCGGCCGCTACTGCCGCCGCTGTTTACTACTTCCTGGTGAGGATACCGTACCCCTTCCCCTCCCTCCCACCACACTATCATACCTACAGTAGCCCTTGTTCCTTTCAGTTCCTGAAGAACAAGAAGGTTTCTGCTCCATCTACTGCTCCTCCAATTCCTCCTCCTTCCGATGGCGTCACAACTGCAAGAATGATCACTACCGATGGAACAGCCCCTGCATCTGACCCATCTCCAGCCGTTGCCCCAATGGCGCCCCTTATCCCGGCCCCAACGAAGCAGGAATCAACGGCTCCATCGTCCGATCCTCCGGCTCCCACTCCCGGTCCTGGATCTGCCCCCTCTGCCCAGTCTCCCGTGAAAAAGTCTTCTGTTCAAGAGAGCACTGCTCCATCATCCGATCCTCCAGTGATCACAGAGCAACCGAAACCAGTCCAGGAGACCCCATCTGAACCTCCTCCTCCTGCCCTGTTGCCACTCCCGAGACTGCAGCACCCATTGCTCCTTCTGAGGTTGCTCCTCCTACTCCCGAAGTGACTCCTCCTGCTCCTGAAGCTGTGGCCCCTCCTCCTCCTCCACCTGAGACTGTCACTCCTCCTCCCACTTCCGAGTCAGCCCCTCCTCCCGAACCGACTGCAGCCCCTCCGGCCCCTCCGCGCTGCTGCTGCAGCTGCAGCTCCCGCAGCACCTGAGACGGTAAGAGTACGGTAGATGAACTACAGTAATTCAATCTCTCTTCAGCCCGTGAAAGCGATGTGCCGCCTCCATCGACCTTCACTCCTTCGATTACGGTAGGATACCGTACCCCGAGACTAACGTAACCCTCCCATGTTCAGCCCGTGAAGGAAGAGGCTGGATCGATGACTCCGCCCCCTGTCGTGCCTGCTGCAGCGGCTGCAGCTGCAGCTCCAGTGGCTCTCCTCCCTCCGATCCTCCTGTCACGGCCACTGCCATCTCTCCGTGTAAGATACTGTGATGAGGATTACGGTAGAGGGAAATACGGTAGTGTGATGGTATTGATTATAGCGAAGGCCGCACCCGCCCCTCAACCCCCGTCCGAGAAGAGCCAAAAGGAACAGAAGAGCCAGAAGGAACAGAAGTCCAAGGTACGGTAGGGATCGGGTGGAGGGATACGGTAGATCGATTGGTCATGGTATCGATTGCAGAAAGAGCAGAAGTCTCAGAAGAGCTCAAAGGAGTCGAAAGAGAAGCCTCTCGCCAGCAGCAAGGAAAAGGTACTGTAGATGAGTACGGTGATCGATATTGATTTACCGTAATTTCAGTCGAAGAAGTCCGGAGGGAAGAAAACGCCTGGAAAGAAGACTCCCGGAAAGAAGACTCCAGTCAAGAAATCGCCCAATAAGTCCAGTGGTGGGTTAGGGTATCCTTGGAATACTGTAGATAGTATCGAATTCCCTTCCCTACTAACACATTCCCCACTGCAGCCTCGAACAATTCGAAGAATAAGAAGAAATAGGCCCATTCTCACCCACTCTCACTCTCTAATGCAGCCACGGGCCATACTTCGTTATTTGGTAAATGGGAAAATACTGTAGGAATACGGTAGATCAATAATTGAAATTGCAGGTAAATCGGGCGAGAAAGGACCGGGCAACAATTCGGTCTACTACACTCGAGAGATGAATGACCTCAAAAAGGTGATTACCATCTCATCTGAAGCTGAATGATCTTTGATCTTTGCAGTCTTCATCTACTCGATCTAAGATGGCCTAAGCTGCGCCCCTTCCCTTGACCCCTTTGCCCCATCTTCCGTCTACAGTACCCCCGTCTCACTGTCCCCTTTTCTCACCCACTCGTTCCCTTCTCACATGTGATAAACAAGGGTCGAACTAATTGTGATGCACAATAGACAAAGTCAGATGGAAAATAAGAACTAGAATTTGATGCAGTTGATACTGTCGTTTATTGGATCAGCAACAGGAACAACGCGAAAGTAGTTAAACACATTAACACATAAAGAAGAAAGAGGATGGGACTTCTACGATCACAACTTTACTTCAATGAAGCACAATTAGCGATCAAAAGTGGGAAAGATCAGTTCATAGAACCATGATGAAGCATTGATAGAACCAGAACTATTTGATTAGGTATAAGACAGATTATTGATCGAGAATCAGATTATTATGCAAATAATAGAGCAGAGATGCAATGGTCAAATGTAAAGCTGAATGGGACATAATTAGCTTCTAATCGATAAGGAAGAAAGGGGTAAATCACCGTAGATATGAGTGGGAATATTATGATTGGGCAGTGGAAATCGAGGTACAACAAGATTATCGATCAATAATTGATGAGCAATGTCTAATACGGTAGCAGCAGGCAAGTAGTACAGAGAGTTTCGAATGCTTTAGCGAGGGGGAAATGGTAGGGTATGTTAATCGATTACTGACTTTCTTCAATTCTTGGGAAGTCGTTCGACGATGGTTCTCGCCATTGCTGCTGCACGAGTGGCTGCGTGCGCCTGAGGGAAGGAATAAAATTTAAAAGAGAAAATTATAAATATGAAATAGTCGTTGAGAAGAACATCAGAAATAATAACACATCTGCTTTCTAGTGCAATCAATAAAAGTAAATGTTTTGGAGTGATAATGAGTAAATAGGTAACCTGCCACACTCTACTCGCACGACTCTGTCCATTCTGATAGTCCGAGATTCCCTGCAATTCAAATCATCAATCTATGTTCCCTCTCTTTAAATCGATCACTCAATCCGTGTCAGTCTCTTTCTCTTTCTCACCTAACGAGTGCCCATGAATCGATTCTCGATCCAACAATGGCAGCAACGACGGAATCGAATCCCGCGTCGATCGATCGAAGGGAGAATTGAGCAGCGAATCTCTCACGGATCTGATAATTGAGATTTATCAATTGTGCCCATAATACTTGTATTTCAAGTTGACTTTCATAAATAAGGAAATGTGACAATTGAAAATATGAGTACCTGTTCATTCGTCTTCTCCTCTTGTTCTTCCATTCACTTCTCCATTCTCTCCATTTCCATTGGCAGATACGATCACCTTCTTCAGAGAGGTCAGTCCTCCCACGGGGCCAACGTGGAATCTGCAGGGGCAACTTTCGAGATGGTCTCAGACATCAACCGTACCTGGCGTTTTCCTCTCGGGATCGGGATGGGGCATGACTATGACGTTTCCTCCTCCCACAGACAGAGCAAGCAGATCAGTCTCCGGTGCGGGACGAGTGAAATCAACCTCTGCAATACAGTGAAAATTGATTGGTTGATTCGTAAGAAATCACTTAAACACCCAAAATAAAAGTCTAAAAAGACTAGAATCTGAATGAGTATCTCTTACCACTAGTGTAGTGAGTCTTCCGATGGCCTCTGACGTGTATCCTTCCCACTCTGTCAGTATCGTGTCCGCCGCACTCGATGTCACCTGCAACGATCCTATCTTTATCAATCGATAAACAATAGCAATTTATAGAATTAAGGACATACCAGTGCGGCGACATCGTGATCAGCAGGCGTGTAGTTTCTCGTCGTGAAATCACGGAATTGCTCCGTTTGTCTGCAATGACACTCTCCGAATAAGTCCATCTCCCCTGAATGGACGTACCTATCAACGACGACGTCTGATCCGTAGATGTACTTTGTCGAGACGACCACGTCACCCAGACGGACGTGTCTGCAATGAATACACAGTGATTTCCACCCACCTCGAGGATCTTACGCCCTTCCAACATCGTTCTTCACGCTCACCTCTTAGCATCAGTGAAATGGGGTACTCCTCCTCCCACTCCACTACGAGCACGTGCTCAATGTGCTGGAAGTTACCCAGTAATCTGCAATTAGTTAGTTCCCTTTATGACCATTTCCATCAATCCCTTCTACCTGGTAGTGATAGATCCAGCACTAGTTGTAGCTTCTCTCGAATCTCCAATCAATGCCAATTTAGTCGCCACTACACGATGGGCACCGATGCGACCAAGGGTGTACACGTTTGAGTCACCTCAATATCCACGATTCCTTCTAATATTTTGATTTGTAATTATTCATCAATTAAGTCAGTTCTCAATCACTCTCACCTCCACTCTTGTACTTGTGTACGGTACTCGGTTCATCGAGTAGTGCATCGATTGCCTGCTTCTCGAGGAAGAGACACGAAATGATAGCTACCTACAAATGAAGATTTGTCATTAGATCTTTTCACATGAAATAGTATGCACGAAACCAGAATACTCCTTCTATTCCCAGCAAGTGTGATACCGTGGGTTGATCAGAGGAAGCAGCGAGTGAATGACCACGGGCGATGCATCCACGTTACGAGTATCCACACGAATCCTTAATGATGAGAGGAATTAATTCCCACTCTATCAACATTCTTTGCAGTCAGTCATTCCACAATGATATCTCTACTCACCATTCATCTCCCACTCTCTGCACAATTCCCGTTGCTTCCAATTCGAGAAGGAACTGCGTCGCTCTCGTCTGTGCATCTGCAAAGAATAGATACTCTTTTTCTTATGTTCACAATCTAACAAATCATCGGCAGTTAGCATTTTGAAATGAATGTGCGATAGTTTCACATGATCAAAGAAGAGACCCTCTCTCTAACCTGAGTGCCTCGGATATGACAGCGAGAGTGAGTCCATTGGGATATGCGTGTTCGAGTACCTCTTGCACGAGGGCCACCGTCACTGGCTCCGCCTCCGATGATGAATCTGATCACAATCAGTTGTCAGATTCTCCCAACTGATCTTTGATCTCACCCCCCCTCCTCAACAATCAATAAATCCTCTCTCACCATACTGCACAGCATCAGGTATGGCGACAATCTCCTCCTCAGCGACGAATCTCATGTCGAGATCAACGTGATCGATCTCCTTGTAGTCTTCCTGCAACACGAACATTATTAACTTTTGAATTCTATGTCGTAAAAAAAAATAAGAAAAGTCGTACTGACCTGCATGAGCTTGAGGACGCGCTTCATGAACGAGACGTAGTCTGCAATTGTCACAATTTCTCTCAGATTCATTCCAATTTTGCCTGACTAACCCTTGGGGAAAGCCTGCATCAATTGTCGGAAGAATGTATGTACGACAGCCCTCCCTCGTCCTCCTCCACACCCGATGACAGACGGAATGACATCGTACGCTTCTCCTGCATAACAACACAGTTTCAGAACCGTTATATATATTCCAATAAAAAATCATTAATCAATCCTCTTCCTACAGTATGCCCTCACCTGTTTTGGTTGGTCTCCTCCGTGCAACCACACGGAATACGACAGCTCCACGTCCGCCTCCCCACTCACTGAGAAAAGAAACTTGGATTCATCTCATCAAGCTCTAATCAAATGAATGATACGTACCATCGAGATTGGGATTGAGTTTGTTCACGATGATTCCCTTATGGGGACCACCCGCGATGTGCAGGATACTGTCACCGTGCACATTCGACTGTCTGAGAATAATTAATCATCATTTATACCTTTTTATAACCCCGCTTCCCTCACCCTTCCTCACAAGATTTGTACGGTACCTGGCGATTCTGACGACATTGTGATCGGGACTCTGCTTGATGGGAGTGAGAGTGACCAATCCGACACACTCGTCGCCATCTATCATTTGAATTATTAAATTCATCATTGAATGGCAAAATATACGGAATGCGACATACTACGAAATAAATATAATGGTGCGTGGGAATGTGATACATACACAGTGATCAATAAGCGGCAAGTAAAGGAACGCGATTGCAAATAAGTCAAAGCGCACCATGGGCGGAATGAATCTCTAAGGTGGACCATAGCCAGGAACAGGTCTTATTCCAAACACAAACCATGATTTATCTAGCCCCAACCGTCCTGTCCTTATCTCATATTCCAAAAGGTTGTCCCTTCCGAAGAGATTACACTTGTATGTCCTCTCTCTCGACCCTTCCCAATCCCACACACATTACATTTATGAGCGGGCTAACTAAATCGAGGGTGAAGAGACTAGAGGCGTCGAATGAATAGAATGGGCTAGAGGAGGAGGAGGAAAATGGAAGGACTGGGGTGGGCACGGGGAGACTGAAGGGAGATAGTGGACATATTCATCCCGGAAGGGAGCGTCTTACACTATCATATGATAGAGAATTAGGTAAAATGTCAGACTACTTCTCCTACTACTGGACGGAGTAGAATAGGAAACAAAGATGAGAAGGGAATCGGAGAGCGAAGAGATGGAACGAGGAGATAAGCTGAAGATACACAGGAGAGCAGAGGAGTGATCGACAGTTCACAACATACAATGATTCATATAGGCCCTTGGGGGAGAAAAGAGATGGGAGGGAGAGGTCCATACGAGTCATGGGCGATACATATATGAGGATGAACAGCAGAGTATCATCATTGAGACATGATGAGAAGGAGGGTTCACTCCATTACACATGTCCCTTGGGAGATGATTTCAGTCTCTAGATGAGACGGAATTGCGGGAAGATTGATGAGGAGAGAGGAAGAGAGAGAAAGAGTGTCAGAGAAGAGTATGAAAATGAGTCATACAGCTTCCGTATCACGATAATCAACCAAATTAGTTGCCAACCATAATTTTCTTAAGCATAGCAGCGCGTCAATTGGATAGGTCTTCTCCTCTCCTTCTCATCTCCATTCTAGCGGAACAATTTGGGTGAGACATCTAACCTATTCATCGGAGAGTAGAGAGAAGAGAGAGGGTAAAATAGTGCGAGGAAAGGAAGGCAAACTCCGATCACGCAAGCAACAAAATGCACTGACATTGATCAAACGGCATACTGATCCCCTCGTATGAGATTGAAAAGAGACTGAAAGTGAGACATAACATGTAGACGACTCTCGTTAGTGCAGTGGACCTCGTGAGGCTTCTTACACATTTCTTCCTCCCTTTGATGACCACTTCCACTCTCCCAGAGTATCCTATTCTAACCAAGTGCCATCGGTGCCAAAGAATAAGAGGAGACGAGAGAGATGGAAATAGTTGAGGTGATATTGTGACAGATGGAAGACAGAGAGCTTATTCATCCTTCCGAAGGAAAGAGCGTGTGATATTAAGAGATGTTGGTCCTCCTTTTCTGGTGGCTGACACATGCCTGGGGGAGAGATGAACAAAGAGTTTCCTCCCTGGGGAAGGCGGTAAAACGTTACCTAGCAGAGGAAATAATGAAAGCCTACGGCAAAAAACAAGTGAAGAGTTGATTTTGGAAAGAGAGTGGAAGGAACTCATCTCATTGACACCTAGTGAGAGAGAGTCAAGTGTCTTGTCTTTTCATACAATAATACAATAGACAGTCTGGGGGGGGGTACACAGAGGGTCAATCCGTGCGGAGTTCATTCGTGAATGAATTGCAGTCAAAAAAAAATACTCGGAGCTTCTGATTCACAGGCCTTCAGTTGAGTCATTCTTACAAATTGTGAAATTTCAGGCAAGGACGAGTGCACGTTTACGAAATGAAGCTAACGAACACTTTCCCATAAGAGTTCACAATGGTAAACGGACAAACTGCCAAGGACACGATGAGAGAAATGGAAAGATAGAAGAAGAAATAGAGAGAAAAAGAGATGAGAGAAGGGAATGAGGAATGAAAGGCTAGCTGAAAAAGCAGGAGGCGAGATGAACTAGGGGTCAGAGAGGGATGAGCCAAGAGAGAAGAGAAACGACCACTATTTATCTGCCCCCTTCCCAATTTCTTCCCTTCCGACTTCCACTATCGGCCTAGCACGCAAATGGCTGGAGAAGGGGAGGGCGAGAGAAGAGAAGGAGACGAAAGAAGAGACTGAGATGAGACAGATGCAACAATCTGTGGAGAGAGAAGGGTTGAAGGGAAGAGGAGGATGGAGAAGGGAGGAACGGAAGAGCGATTCACAACTAGCTGTCGCTTATTGAAACAGTCAACTGATAGATTGGAAGATAGATAGAACATAGGGAAAGATAGAGAAGAGAAGATTCCATTCGAGAGATGGAGAGGGCAGACAACTAGAAATAAATGAAGGAACAGATTATACGATAGAGTTGTCTTCCCATGCAAACTCCATTCCTGCTCTCTCACTCACAATAAAAGATCGCCTTGATTTCAATGGCTTTCATCTCTCTTTTCTAGTGATGAATGTGAACATCAAAGGGAAGCAAAAATATCTCCATCCAACCAATAGTGTGGAACTAACACGTGATTCATACTGCAAATCAATAATACTAAATATTATCTACCGTATATCAACGGATAGAATTCAATTCTGGAAGGTATTTTTCTTGAACATTTATCAATATAGATATCAATATAGAAGAGAGAAGCAAGATAGCACACAGTCCAAATGATTGGTGAGATATGTTAAATCGAGATGCGAAAATGAAAGTCATCTTTTTAATCGACCACAATACACGTTATAGTATCCTTCTAGGACATAATGCATAAGACAACGGATGAGACTAGACAAGAGGAAGAGGACTCGAATATATCAATGGATATTCCTATTTGTGATTCGTCTATTCCCAATTAAGGAGATTCTTCCGATTCATCCTCATCAGAAGAGTAGAACTCTCTATTGACAGGAGGAGCAACCAATCGAGAATTTGGGAATAGATTCCTCTTTCGTGGAGTTGAAGTCGCCTCTGGTCTCATAACGATCGGTCGGACTATCGTTGACGCCGAGGCAGCGGCACGAGACAATCGAGGTACGGTAGATGCACGATAAGTGCTCGGATACTCAGAGGAACGACTCCTGCAAAGAAGATACGGTAGGTCATTGATGAGAGAGGGACGGATACGGTACTCACGTGTTCGCAGATGGAATTCGATCGGGTCGATCGGATGATCTACCAGAGGAAGCAATTCTGTACAAGAGTACTGTTACATTCTTAGACTTCTATTTCTTAGATTCAGGAAAAAAAAGTATTTTAGAGTAAGGAAGAAAATTAAAATCTCAATACAATTGATGCAATACGGAGTCCACAAACCTCTTCATGTTCCTCCTCAATTTTTCTCTCTTTTCATGATCATCAATGGCCTTCCACATTTCATATTCAGCCAATGCATCTTCCTCCTCTTGATCATCTTCTTCATCTGGTTCGAAGTACTCTTCGCCCTGTACAATCATACAATCAGTCTTTACATTAATACAGTCATACCTCGAATTCGAAAGAGATAGTATTATGTTCCCTCTCCTCTCGTAGACTCACATGTTGTTCTCCCTCTACGAAACGTGCGAATCTGCAAGTTTTTATTAATACAGGACTCCCCTTTATCGGTATATTTGAGATTTTTTTTGTCAATGACATCGTCTGACTAGAGATTCAAGATCCGAACATACACTACTCTTACTGTCCCATCTGTACTCACCTCTGCGGCGTCTTCATCTTACTCGTAACTTTCCATGTATTCGTATCGGGACTCTTACAGAACTGACGAAGACGTTCCAATTCCTTCTGCGTGTACTGTAATCAAATCAATTCATTCCCATAGGGGAATCTCGATATTTCTTGTGGTCAGAATCGTGCGCATTTAATCCTATTAGAGAGACAACGGAGGGAGAGAGGAGACTAATCCAATCAGTGAGAATCGAGTCCACTCATTCTTCGCCTCGCGCGCATAGCCGAGCTGTTCGCGAGCGTCCGCAGGATCAGATCAATTAATTCCCATCTATTATTTCCGACACATCGACAAAAGTACCTCTGCAGCCTCTCTTTCGTACTCTTCTTCAGTGAGCAATCGACGGGGTCGAGGGAAGAAGTATGTCCTTCAAATGATCATTAATCGATAGATCAACAAATGAATACCGTACCAGACAGACATAATGGATCCGATCAATCTCCTCGATGTGCTGCTCAACAGAGCTGAGGTCATTATAAGAACTGCAATCACAGTGTAGGAGATACACGGAACCTGAATAGTCTTCGTTCAAACATTTCTGGAATCAAATCGTTTACTTGTGAACTGAAGTAGATGAGAAAGCATGCGACAATCTGGAAGAGCCATGTAGCAAGATCGAGCGATCTGAAAATTAACTCATTGACAACTTATTAATTTGAATGAACCGATTTAATGTAGCAGGGATGAATATAAGAAGACACTCACCTAACATTGGTAGGCGGTCCCTGCTTGTAACAGTAGGCAAATGAAATTAGCATCGCTGTCACCTGAACGAAGTGTATTTACTTATGGAAATAAGTATATGAAATGTTATCAAAGTAACTAACAAAGTAGAGTGCGACGTATCTCTCGTACTGTTTCATAATAGAGGAGAAGTTATTCCATGCATGAACTGCCATCCAAGCAGCAGCTGACCATCCACCCAATAGGATTGGGATACCGATCGTCTTCTGCAATTAATCAAAGATTGATTCTGCATCGGCATGGACAAATGCTTCCAACCCAACCTTTGGCACAACTCGATAGACTATGAATACGAGGAAGAGAGCAGAGAGGAGAGCTCCGCCAGTACATCCAGCTGAAAACATTATTTTCGTAATATTTATGATTTTTAAAAAAATAGACTCACTTGCATAGAAGACCAGGGCGTTCCTCACAAGCCATGGCGAGAAAAGATATAGTGCAATGCCCAAAGTGAATAGACTTAGCCGCCATACACTTATTTCTGTGAAGAATAAAGATTAATTGATCACTTTAAGAGGATAACGTACCAAAGACAATTAGTCCGATCGAATATCTTTCTGTTGTAGCAATACCGATGATAGTTCGTGAGAAGGGGTCGAGTTGCATTGATCTAAACCAATTTCAAATAAAACGAAGTACTGATGATTTCGAAGGTGTTACCTCCAAAGCGAAACCGACTTGAGCAATCCAAATAGGCGATGATCTGCCTCATATGCCTCTTGAACGACCGAGCAATTGTTTCCCTATGAAGAAAGAATATATACTATCCATTTAAACTGATATAATACCTGATAGAGAGTGTAAGTTGCAGGATCCGTCAAATTGAGTGATAAATGGACATCAACGAAGACGTGACGTGCAGCCATGGTCATTCCGGGACAGACGAAGAGATCGAGGGAATTCGAGTATTTGGAATCGATCGAAATTCGTTTTGCAGACGACAACGCTGAAATTTCACTGTTAAACAACACATGCAACGTTTTACTATACTACGAGAAGGGCTCCAACAACTAAAACAAAATATTTACTTTTTGGTTCGCATAATTCAGTGGTGGCATCGACGACTTTAGGCAGTTCGTAAGTGGGATCAGTTTCTGGTGATATAGTGGTGAAGAGTGAGCTGCCGAGTAGGACGAAGTTTAATATGGAAATGAATGATAACATGGTTAGTTCAGCGCGTTGACCGCGCCGATGAAGCGGCGAGCGCTGCAATGAAAAATATGATTGAAAAGCGTATAATGCAAGCGCGACGAATGGATAGAACATAAACCTGACGACCATGACATTTAAAAAAACCGAATAAACGAATATTTCGAAGAGGTTTTGTTAAGTAACTTTAGCACGATGAAATTTCGTAATTCGCGCGACGGCACCCCAAACGCGCCAACGGATCCGGAAAATACGGAAATGCCGGCTCTAGCCTAGGTGACACGAAACTACACTCTCTTCATTTCACATGCTCTCTCTTCACTCGTTCAAGTTTCAAGACTTTTCAACGTTGCTACTAGTGTCTATGAGGTTCAACGTCCTCTAGACAATGAGTCTTTCTTTCTTGAACATGTGTAGCCTTCTGAATTAGCGCGTATTTCTCTGTTCTTTCTCCTCCCTCATTGTGTGATCCAGTTTTCTCACTTTCTCTGTGTGTCTCTCTCGTTTCTCGTTCGTCTCTCGTTGCGAAATGCCTTGTACCTCTCATCAGTTGACTCATTTGCACATCTGCTGTTAAGGAAAGTATCAGGATCGATCGTTCCTTGCATTCCCTGTCCTCATGGAGGACTACAAGTATCTCTTCAAAGTGGTACTGGTGGGGAATGCGGGAGTCGGAAAGACTTGTCTCGTCAGGAAATTCACACAGGTATGGCTGCACATTTCGCAACTCATGCTCTATTTAGGAGTGTATGATCCCTGATTTAACTAACCTACGACAATACGAATCCACCAGAGTAGATACAATAGCTGATCCATCCATTACAGGGTATCTTCCCTCCCGGTCAGAGTGCGACAATAGGTGTGGATTTCATGATAAAGACGGTCAATGTCGATGACGACAAGATCAAGGTTCGTAATCACGTCTTCTTCCCGATAGTTATTATCATGTTAAAAACTAATTTAACAACAAAACAATTAAATTCATTATTCAATACTTTTTCCTAACAATTTTTTACATTGGACATTCCAGCTGCAAATCTGGGATACAGCTGGCCAGGAACGATTCCGATCGATCACACAAAGCTACTATCGATCTGCCCATGCCATCGTATTAGTGTGAGTGATTTTCTCACATTCATTTCCTGTCACACTTATGTTTCATTACTTGTTGTAATTCCCTGCGAGAAAGTTTAACGTTAGTGGAATGCTAGTTTTTTCCTAAGTTCTTTGGGAAAGCATCGTGACATAGTGTAATATTACCCTTCTCATAACATTTCCCTTCTGAAGATATGACGTCGCTTGCCAGCCTTCATTCGATTGTCTTCCCGAATGGCTCTCTGAGATTGAGACTTACGCCAATCGACGAGTGCTCAAAATTCTTGTTGGTCAGTACATTTTATAAGCATTTATTTATTCTTAGTTTTGGAAATATTCGGTACCAAAAAATGAGCCGAAAGATGGATCAAGTTTGCTTGTCTCATGCATGCCTTCATCCACCAAATACTCTCGAGTGTCACTCAATGTCTGTCACGATTCAATCTCTGACCACTCCAAATCTCCTCCTTTGTGACTATTTGAAATTATTTGAACTATCTATGGAGGGATTGTTGTCTATTTTTCTTAAAGTAAACATTACTATCTAGTTATATTCCAGGTAATAAAGTGGACAAGGACGAAGAACGGGAGATTCCTGAGAGAATCGGCAGAGATTTCTCGGAGGTGAGTGGGAGAATGATATTCATTCTCTGAATCATCTCCATCGATGTTGGTAGCAATGACGAGGATGATACCATCCTCTGCAGAAAAAATTTGAGTGGGCTAGATCGAGATGTAGATGTAAGACGTCATACATCTAGATAATTAAATAGGCTAATGTTGTGGCCATTTGGAAAATATCACACCGCCTTAGTAACTAATCTTCATCGATTACAGGTTAATAGCTTCGATTATTTCTTGGAGACATCTGCCCTCGACGCCACAAATGTAGATGCTCTATTCGAGCAAGTGGCTACGAGACTCACACACGATATGAAGGCTGCTGATCAGAGGTCGGTCTTTTTTGGGATTAAGTATTTAATATTAGTATTTTAATTATTTTAATTTTATTCGGAACGATGAAGATAAACCAAGAAAACAATTATAAGTAGTGTATGTAAATAATAACAAAAGAAAATGAACCATTTAAAAAAGGTATATCTTTGAAAATATGTGTGTAAGTTGTTGTATGTCAGATACTCATCATACAAAACGGACAGGAATGCAACTGGCACTGTCACTCTCACTGATAGAGTGAACAATATTATTAGTCCCTGCTGTGGAAGGAATTGATTACCTTCTTCCCTTTCTTGCCTTTCCATCCCATGCCTTTTATCTCTGTAAAATAGGTTAATGTGTACAGAAGAAAATTATATCAGAATAATATTGTATTTATCGTAGATCGACTTGCATCATGTTACTCTTCTCTGCTTTTTCTAGCTTTGGCTTGTTGATCATGATTTGTCTATCCTTGCATTTGAAATCATTCCGAATCTTCATCCCCGTTTCGTGCATTCTCTATCCCATCCAACTATGCTTTTTCCCTTTTACCCGGCGGCATTTCTCCCTCATTCTTCGTGATTGTTTCACAAGGCTTCCCCTTCGCTCTGCCTCATAATTCATTTTCCCATTGTTTTCTTTCTCCGGTGGAATTAACATTTTAGCCTACTTACCTGCTAACAATAATGTTCATAGGACATAACTTGTTTCTTATGTGCCTTACTTTTACCCTAACCCACCACATTTGCACTCTTGCATAATCGACTTGCATCTGTTGATAACTATCGACCGATTAACCCATTTTCACTCTGTGATATCCTCACACTTTGCAACTTTCATAATTTCGAAGTGTACACTCATTGTTCTTTGCGGATAAACATATTTCATGTGTCAATGAGCACGAAGATTGCCAAGTGTCACACACAATCACAATCATTATTTGTATCTTCTGAAAACCCCGATATATTTTTGTGGAAAAACTATCCCAATGACATCTTTTGCAAAGTACTTTATTCCTTGCTCCACCCTCCAATATGATCTCTATTCATTGTTAGTGAAGACGCTGTCTCATTGGTCCTTCGATCTAAACCATGCTCGATCACGTAGTTCGTAGTTTGTCCCTCCTCTCCTCTCCCCTTCTCTTGCCCTCTTGTTCTCTCCTCTCCTTCACCTTATTATTGTCTCTCTTTAGATGGCCACTACTCTCAAATCGACACTCATCGATATTCCCAAAGTTGTCATTCGATCAGCAAGGTACTTCAGTTAATTCTTAGGCTCTTCGTTGTAAGGTTCGGGGTACCTCATAGTGAATTTTCGATCTCCCGAAGAGTGTGAGGCAATTTCGTGCCCAGATAGGCGTCTTCTTTCGAGGAAAGCCTCAAATAGAGTCATTAAAAAAGTTCAAACGGATAACAGTCGGTATAAACCCTTCGCTTATCGGTTCATAATGGTTTGGTGCAGATCCATTGATGGGCTCAATCCGATCATCGTTCTCTGTCTCTGTTATTTTGTTTGATTCTCTTTTATATGTGTACTTTCAGAATGAATTCTCGTGCGACGGCATATGCTCATGCGAAGACTGGCAATTACTCACTCGAACCACCACAACTACACAATCCATACAGGTGAAAGGGGTTCCTCTTTTTCTAAATATCTAGTGTTTTTTATACACCGTAATCTAACAATAAGTGTTTGTGCATCAAATTTGCGGAACTTTTACAAGAAAAAGTTCTATTCAAGTAATATTGAAGGGATGACCCGGTGCTGGATCGAACGTTGAGAAGGATGATGCCCCAGGGAGAATACGAGAAGGTCAGCAATATTTTTGAAGTGGTTTATGATCTGAATTTGTCTAGACTGCTTCTGATCTCGATGCATTCGGTGAGCGAATCGTCAAAGAAATCGACCAACTCGGAAGGCAATGCGAAGTACGGTTGTTTGATCTTTGATCTTTTGAATGAATTAGTTGATCTTTGATCTCTGCAGATCAACGAGCCTGAATTGGTCGCACAGGACGCATGGGGAAAGCGAGCAGATAAATTGAAGGTTAATCTGATTCTGTGAATGTTTCTGAAAATAAATATTTGAGGTGTGTCCAGAGTGGACTCAGCTGAAGAGAGTTCTCGCAGAGGAAGGACTCGTTGGTGAGTTTTATTATAATTTTTTTGATTTTTATCTAGTTACCACCAAATAATGGTGAAATTGAGCGATCGGCTACGACAAAACGAGAGATCCCGTCTACAGAAGAGTGCATCAGGTGGGGGATTTTAGTGAAGAATTGAATGAGTGATCTCTTCAGACAGCTAAATTGATGATGTTCTGTCCCGCCTCGGGAATGGTTTCGTGCCCTCTCGCAATGACTGATGGAGCTGCCAAGACATTCCAAGTGGGAAGTTTACGGTAGATCAGTGATGATGGAGTATTGATTCAGGCAATCGGTGCAGTGAATACTCATCCCGAGGCAAAGGAAGCATTCGAGAGACTCACCTCGAAGGATCCCAATGTGTAAGGAACTAGAAATTGTTCGTAGATACGGATTTGACTGTAGTTTTGATTGACAAGGTGAAAATTCGCCGTGATTGTAGGTCCTGGACATCGGGTCAATGGATGACAGAGAAGAGAGGAGGAAGTGATGTGGGCGGAGCTTGTGATACTTATGCAGTTCACGAAGAGGGAGATACGGTAGGCAGATTACGGTAGACGATTTCATTTCGTGATTTATCTTTCCAGTACCGTCTCAATGGCTACAAATGGTTCTCCTCCGCAATCGATGCGGATGTTGCCGTTACCGTAGCCAGAATCGTCGATAAGGAAGGAAAGGCCGTAGAGGTACGGTAGTTGAAGGAAGAATGAATTATCGATTGATTATCAGGGATCGAAGGGACTCTCGTTGTTCCTAATCAAATTGAGAAAGAGCGATGGAGACCTCAATGGAGTTCAGGTAACCATAATTCCTGCTCTTGATCTGATAAAGTCCCCATTAAATTAATCTAATCGATCTAATTAAGATGGTTCGCCTGAAGGACAAAATGGGAACTCGCCAGTTGCCAACTGCAGAATTGCTTTTGGATGGAGTGAAGGTGAGGCACAATTAGCAGTCAAAAAGGGAAGTGACAGTATTGATTCGATCTCAGGCGACCCTAATCTGTACTCCTGGTCGTGGAATCGCCTCTGTCTCGAATATGCTCAATGTGACGAGATTGCACAATGCTGCTGCCAGTGTTGGATACATGAGGAGGTACTGTGCATTTATTGTTTATTTAGTGGTGGAATACTGTAACAAGAAGGAGTTATTAGCAAGAAGTTATGTATCTCATTGTCAGAATCATGTCTCTTGCCCGTGATTACTCTTCCCGCCGATCAGTATTCGGAAGACTGCAGAAGGACTGGCCACTTCACGTCAGAACAATGGCTGATCTGGAGGTACGGTAGGGAAGGATTATCGAGTATCGATGAATGATTTTTCATGAATTATTGTTTAGGTTGAAGTGCGTGCGTGCACTCTCTTCCTGCTCGATGTCGCCAGACTCGTCGGACTACAGGTAATCTATAATGGAAGGGTACGGTAGTCAATGAGATCGTTGTAGGAGTCAGGAAAAGCATGTGAAGAGGAAGCACTCACTGTGAGACTGCTCACTCCCGTCATCAAAGCTTACGCAGGCAAAGTGGTCAGTGTTTATCGATTGACGAACACGGTAATCGATTAGGTGGATACGGTATTGTGTATTTCAGTGTGTGCCTCTGATCAGTGAGGGAATCGAATGTTTCGGTGGAATGGGATATATGGAGGATACCGGACTACCCACTATTCTCAGAGATGCACAGGTTTTGCTTGCTTTATGTCAAGAAATTCGACTAAAATCAAATTTTGCTACCCGGATTATCCTCATTCAAAACTGCCCTTGAAATATTCTTTCTTCAGGTAACTCCCATCTGGGAAGGAACTACGAACGTCCTCTCACTCGATGTTCTTAGAGTGCTTGGAGGTTTGCTAATGATCTTTGATCTGTTGACCTTGCAATCGTCCAGTAGTGCATCTTTCGGCAATTGATCTTTGATCTTCACAGGTCGCGACAATGTTGTGGGTGCATTCTCTAAGACGGTCACTTCTTTGGTTAAGGAAGCGACCAAGTCCAAGAATGCGAAGGTACGGTACACTCAGTCATCGATCGATCCATCTACCGTAATCTCCGCTCAGGTCGCTGCTTCAGCCCAGTCTGTTCTCGAAGCAACGAAAGGAGTGGGAAAAGTGTTGATGTCTCTGGCTGATTCCTCTCTCAAGGATACTGTAAGAATCGATGCGGGAGCAAGACATCTTTTGATCGCCCTCGGAAGGGTTTACTGTGGTGAGATAGTGATTGAAGAATGACTAAACAGAAAAACATTATTAAAGAAATATATCAATTTCAGGAGCTCTCCTTACCAATCAAGCGAATAATTCGGATGCGAGCAACGCGGAGATTCTTTCAGCATTCAGGTGAGAATTACGGAATAACTAGTCAGGATTATGGTATCGATCGGTCGGAATGAAGTCTACAGTAACCTTTCTGTAGGTACTGTACTGAACGTCCTCTCCTTGGAAATCTATCGATCGATACCTTCTCGAATGCAAGAAATGATGATGATTCGGCCATTGTGTATGAAGGATTCGTTGACAAAAAGAGCAAACTGTAGAATACGAGGAAATAGTACGGTAGGGTATTGTACATACAGTCAGTTTGGATTACTGTGCGTGTATCGATCTGTATTTGTATCAGATTGTTTTGATAAATATCTATATATTAGCGATCAAACATAAAGACTAGATCATAATTGTTTATTCAGTTTTGTTCATATGAGATATCTGTTACCAGCAAGGAGAGGGTCGTAGTTCGATTCGGTCAATGTTCCTGCGCTGCCCACCCTGTGGAATCGATAGATTCCGGGGTTTGACATAGGTGGACCATGATTTTTCTCATGCATATAACTGTACATCTCCGCGCTATTTGCTCCTGGAGAACATAATGTTTTTGGGAAAATATGAACTAAATTACCTTGTAGGTCGATATTCATAAAAGAGACAACAGCATGATCGTACAAATTTGTAATTGGCGCTCCTTTCTTCATTTTCAAAAAGGTTGAGTTGTATGCATAAGTAATTTCGTCGTAACTATCAGAATGATCTGATCCCATGTAGAAAATGATGTTGGTGACCAAATGGGTCTGTATGCATAACCACTATCATCACCACTTGTACTCTTTGCCGCTGAAAATAATCTATTATTATTTGATTTACTGAATTTGCTCATATTACTCGGACAGAAATGAATCTGAAGGCAAAGAACAGTTCCTTTCCCATCTTCCGATTCTTTCGGTTCAAAGCAATTCCTTGCCGTGATATATGCGAAGATCTATTACATTCCGATATTATCGTTATTTATCTCACCAGTCGTTCCTTCTCACTCAATTCCTGAGTATTGATCGATTGTGGAAGAATGAGAAGAAGAACGAGAACCGTCCAGTAGAGAAACATTGAGATGAAATGAAGAATGATGAAGAGATTGAGGAGATGATGAACAACAAGAGATTGAAAAAATATAATATGCAAAAAATGAAATATTGAATTGTAAATGAATGCGGTTATACAAAACATCCGATCAAAAAATGGTAGAGCATTAGCCTGCACAAAAATTAGTATCCAGAAAAAACACGTCGAACTCGCTCGTGGTCCGAAACAGTATCGTTTGTTTCTCCGTGCTGATTTATTTCACAAATCGCTTCTGACTGATCAGTCCATCTACCATTCCTCCTTCCATGCTGCAACTTCTTCTGCAGTCACTCCCTCCCTCTCTCTCTTCTCCGGATGTTTTTGTGTGTTCTCTCTTCAGTTCTCTCACTCTATTCCCCCTCCTTCTTCCCTCCATTTCCACTGAATAAGGAGCGACAGAAGACTGTCCAATCGTCGTCCACTATATTGCCCCTCGAGCACTCCAACTTTCCAATCTCGGCCTACTTTTTGTAGATAGATTATTTGTCGTAAAATGATAAACTTTTCTTCAAAAAGCAACGTTTTTTCACGTTATTCTTCATTTTAGCTCAACAAATCCTTGAGGGGCCGAGTTCATTTGTCAAACTGACGTATCCTCCTTGATATATCCTCTCTCCTCATTCCTCCACTCTCTATCCAATGAGAGACAAGGATAGATCACTAGAAAGAGAGAGAGTTGAGTGACACTCCTTTCCATCCCCTCATTCAGACTTCTTCTCTTCCATTCATCAACAGCTTACATGGCTCACTCCCTTCCTCTCTTCTCTATCTCCATGTCCTCTATCCATATTTCACTCGTCATTAGATCTCTTCCAATTTATAGCCCCTATTCATTTCTCCCATCTGCCATTGATTCATTGCAGTTATGACCATTTTTTTTAGTGTCTGGCCTCCTAGTGACCCAATATATTATGTGGCCAATCGAGAAACGGACTTCTGTCCAATGAATTAATGTGCGCGCTATGATATATCATCGGTCTATGAAGAATAGGTGGGGCTTTCCAACTGATGAATTAATCTGATTTTACCTCTGCGAATTTTGAATACGAGTTTTCTTTTTATACGATCTTCACGCGAATGGTCAACGATGTGGTCATCTGAATCCGCCGTCATCTTTCATGGTTCTTTTTCCTCTAACCAGTGTTATTCCGTTCCCTCCTCTGGTATTTTTTTCCCACTGGTCCCCCAGAACTTTTCCCAGTGGGCAGTGAGGTAGGGCACCATTGGGAAATCTACTGGGGGACCAGTGGGAAGAATTTTACCCTGGGGGACCAGTGGGAATTTGCCTGGGAAACCAGTGGGGAAAGTGGTTCTCTAACGTGACGAAACGAGTTTGCAATACGGCAAAGGACTTTATCCAAGATACGTAAAGTCAATGTAAAACAATACATTGTATACAAAAATGATGATTCATAGTAGTAGAAGCGCCGATATAGCCCATATCATGTAGGGCAGCTCTTGTGTGCTGATTCATCTTGATTAGTCGATGATAATAGTATGAAAGTTCCCAAGGAAATAACAATTTGCCTGAAATGGTTCCATTTCCACGAGCTAAGGTCATACCTGGGAAAATCGTCATTTTCTCCAATATTTGCCGCTAATTGTAGGATATACATATGCGATAATTACTGTGGCGATCTGAAAAACATCACAAGTCAGTTATTGAATGGTTAGAAGGATAGGTTACGTTCAAGCAAGATAACTCACGTTGGAATTGACTAAGCATTTGTTCCTCTTCAAGATGACAATAAATTGTAATAAACAACTTGAAATTTGCGAATATTATCGATGAAAACAATCGAAATGGAACGGGCGTTTCGCAATTGCGAAACTCCCGTTCGGCGCAACCCGAAGCGCGCCTTCATGTACGATACTGACGCTCTTCATTCAGTGGAAAACCAGTGGGAACTTCATTAGGAAACCAGTGGGAAGAAATCAGCCCTCTCGACCCTCTCCCAGAGCCTGGGAAACCAGTGGGGGAGCCTAACCACGCCCATTTCTGCTGGGGCCCCACTGGGAAAAAAATACCAGAGTCTCCCTTCTCCTCTTCTCCCTCTCTCTTCTTGTCACTCATCATCATTCGAATGTTCCTTCTCGTCTTCTCTTCTGTCACCGCTCCAACTCAACCCATCACTGATACACACTTTCGACCAGTTTCCCTCACTTGTCTTTTCCATACCTCAACATGGTTCTTCCAATGTACCACCTATTGCACTTTGAAACAACACAAGTAAATTCTCATTCTTCATTCATTCATTCTCTTCAATAGATTCTCAAGTGTTCATACTAGTCTTCTTCCCATCTCTTTCTCTTCATTCCATCTCTCCTCTTCTACGCACACCTCTCTCTATCATCTATCAACTTGTACCAATCATAATCCGCTCTCCTCTCTTCTCCTTCTCCTTCTCTCTCGATACCCTCTCTTCTTCTTTCTTCACTGGTCGATTCTCGATTGGACTGCGCGAAACATGATCTCATTTTCAGAGGGGTGGAAGGGAAGGAGGGAAAGGGACCTTTCTCACTGCCCCTTCTAATACTTTCCCTCCCTCCGTCCTCCCTCTTATCTCTCTCTCTTCTCCTTGATTCCATTCTATCTCTTCCAGTAGTCATCTCGAATAGGCGTTGGAACTGCCTAATTCACACCAATTACATTATCGTTCTCGAGTTCGACGCCTCCCTCTCTCCCCTCCCCTCTCCTTCCTCCTCCCTCCCTCTTTCCTCTCCCTTTTCTCGTTAAAATTGAAGTGCCTCCTGATTTCGCATACCTAATGGAGACAAGTAAGAGAAGGAAAGGGGAAACTACTCAACAGAGTCAAAGACCTCCTATTTAACACTTTCAATCTTCATATTGTTCCTTTTATTTCGTCCCCTTCATAATCATTTTCTTCTCATCTTCTCACGATCTCCTCACTTCTCTCTCTCTCTCTCTTTCTCATAAGATTTCCTCTCATATGCGATGTCCTTCCCATTCTACAACTTACATCTTATGGCTTCTTTATCGTTTTAATATGCTACGTCAAATCCCGATTTGTTGCATCTAAAAATGGAATCAATGTACGTCGTGGTATGCTCTTCAAGGATATCTTAATAATCATTATGATTCTTCAATCCTCTTCATTCTTCATCCACCTCCCTCCAGTCCACTCTCCTCATTCCGTGTCTCAATCCATTTTCTGGTTGGTCCACTCTAAATGAGCTCGTGTCTTTACTTCTCCTTCTTCTTCTCCACAACAAAACGTCTAATAAGCGGGCTGGGGCCAATGGGAGGAACAAACAATTTCCCCCTTGCTCCCACTCAAAACTATGGGAGGCCTGAAGCTTGACCACTGCAAGTGACGTACGTGACCACATTTTAAACTCATTTTTTAACCACGATTGGGCTTGTCTTGTGAAAATGATTCACATTCAATGCGAACTATTAAATTACAGCAGTATAATAATACTCCTCCATCTTCTTCCTTGATCTCTTCCTTCCCTCTGCAACTCTTCATTGTAACCGAATCGTTTTGGCTTAGCGCCTCTCTCCATAAACATTTGCCTCCCTCGATCGAATTTCGGCAGTGAGAGAGCAATAACTCGATTAGTATTACGGCCATTTGTACTACTTGAGAGGAAAGAGAGACCGAATTAGACATGTTAGCGTGTGGTTCACTTTTTCTTTCGAATCTCTAATTTCTTTCTCGTTTCGTTTCTCTATTTTCTCTTTGATGACGTCTTCTACATATCACTGTTCGATGTAGTACCAAGTTCCTTCCTTCCCCTCATTTATTCCCCCTTCCTCATCTTCACTAGATTCATCTATTCGACTACCATCCATCGCATCTCTCTTTCCTTCTCTTCCTTCTTCATTACTCAGTCATATCTGAGAATCTCGTCTTCAACAGGATAACCAATCGTGTTTACTCTCTTTCCTATCCAATTCATCCTCTTTTTCTCTATCGTAGGTCACTATTATCGTATAGAGATTTCATTGGTTTCAACCCCATTTATTTCGTGAGCTTCTAAGCTTCTTTCGTTCCTCTTCGAGATACGCATCCTTCACTATTTTGGCCAAGCATCAAAAAATAGTCGTGGATGAGTGATAGTGTTGACGACTGACGACTGTGTCTCTTCTATCAATTCCATCTATGGGAGGACTCTAAACTGGAAGTGACCACTGTGATACTTATCCATTCACACATGTCTGTCACTTATCACTCTTTTTCTCTTCTCGTCAACTTTCTCGTTCCCACCACAATTTTCAAACTTCATGTGTAGTTGTTCGTAGCTTTGGTAGGGTTTGCAATCAATGTAGTTTTTTTTGAGTTTGCAATCAATTGCATGATAGTCACTGATACTTATTTTTCTGGCTTATTCTTGAAGAATGGCTCTTCCAGGGACGCACTGAATTTTAAAAAATTTCCAATGATACAAATTGCCTCTGCCCTATTCCTCTCTTTTCGCAACCTCATCGTTTCTCCTCTTCGTTTTCTGCTCTCAATTCACAATCCATGTGAACTTCCTGTAGACGGAAGGGCGAAATATCCACTTCCCCTCCCTTTTCTCTCCCTTGTAAGAGAAGAAGAGAGATCATTCCATATCGAGAGATCCCATAGTCCCTCAGATCTCATAAACCCCAAGTAGACCCCGTTTCTCGTTTCTCTCCTTTTTTCGACTCTCCTTCACTGATTCCTGTTCTACTTCTTCATTTCTCGTCATATTCTTCACATTGTCAATTGAATTGTTCATCGTCTTCTCATTTCTATTCTTGTACCCGTCCCCCCTTCCCTTCCCTTTCTTCTCCTTCTTCCCATCTTTCTCAAACTCTTCGCTCTTTTCCATGTGCGCGTACGTCTAAATCTTCTAATAGAAAAGGCCTAACTTCGTCAGTTTCCCTCCTTTGGCTCCCCTTTCCTTTCCCTTCTTTCCTCCCCTACAAAATGATACTCGACCTTCAATAGATGTACTTTGTCAGGAAATTATAGCCGATTCGATAGGTCCTTAAAATGATTTTTCTTCCTTTCCTATGGTCATCAGTGACCTCAATCACGCCTTCTTTCCATTCTCTTTCTCTATTCTCCCTTCTATCTGACCCTCTCTAACTAACGAGATAGAAGGGAGAATGGATAGAGTCATGACATGATTTGTCTTCCCTCTCTCTCAGTGAGGATATCTAATCTTCACCCTCTAACTCGTCGCCATTTCAGTCGTTGTCTTCCTTTTCTCACTTCTTTTCGTAGTCTTTTCGTGTGATCGACCCCTTTCAGTTTCTTCTCCCTTCAACGATGCTCAATCGATTAATATGAGCTAATTCCTCCTTGATTACTGTTCTGACAGGTAAATTGGTATTATGCTAGATAATAAAGAATAAATGATCATATAGATAATGTCATCTCGTTCTCGTCTCGGAGGCGGTGAATATTCCGTGCGAGAAGAGCAAAAACAATTGATCAACAATTTATTAGGTAGTTGATTAATGGAATTGACGACTCATAACTCATCCAAAATGATGTTAAATTCTCCTCGTAATGAATCAATAATGTAATCTGAACCTAGCACGAAAATATGAAAGTGTCTCGTGTCTTTTGCTCATTAGTTACTTTCTTCTGAGAGAAGTTAGACGATTCTCCAAGTCATTCAACTCTGTCCTTTCTGTGACATGAATTTCACTCGTGAAGTGAATCTCTTTTTCGATTTTTCTGGTAAGCTCAGAAAATAATATTCGAGCTGCCTGCTGACACTCATTTATATCCATTATTGCAGATATGATCTACTCTAATTATGAAGCATCGACTAGATTGCAAAACAAAATGGACAGCATTTACAGTGAGTTATCAACTGGATTCGTGACGTATCAATTGATAATTACAGGAATGGTCATGTTCCTCGTTATCTGTTTTGTCGTACTAATAGTGGCCGCATCAATGGCTGGATGCTACTACGGATGTAGACGGTTAACCCCTTTTTTTGTCTTTGATTTCTTTCTCTGTCAGTTTATATCTATCGCTACTCAATTAAGTTCGCTGTAGGGATCAATTTTATTCAATAGTTTATCCATTCAAAGCATGTGCCGAATAGCTTCCTAAGTTGATTCCTTACTCAGACGAGACTATTCACCCCATTCTCTTCCCCAATCCTCACCTGATGCTACCGTATCTCAAACGAGGCCACGTTATCAGTGAGTGTGTACGGTAGCTGTTCGTGGGTCTATCGGTCGACACTGACTTACTGTGGTTAGCATTGTGAGCTCCTTCCCTCAGAATGACTTTCGAGTGCTTTGTCCTATCTAACTGCTGACACTAATCTGTCTGATCCTGCTAAACGCCGCAAGTCTAGCCCGTGCTGTGAATTGATAGATCCATCATTTTACAGCTTATCTGAACAATTTTTCAGTTATCAAGCGGAACGAGGAGTCTCTTCTCCCCTACATCAACCTCGAAAGAGTGCTCCCATTGAACTATGATCTATCTCTTCAATCGTCTCTAGTCGTCATTAGTCGTTGAAGCGATTCAATTTGTATAGTCTATGAACTATTCAATAGATCTATTTCTCACTAAACGGGTCTAATTAATCCCTCCAAATTTCTTCTCATTGCTCTCTATTCTTTCGTCTGACATATTGTGATCTTACCTTCAATTCATAGCAATCTAATCGATTTTTCATCCACTGCCCTTATTCCATGTCTAGATAAATATTTTAATGTCAGCATGCAATAAGAAAAGTCTTTGAAACTCCCACTCAAAGTTTGCGAAAGTGGAAAGAAAAAAACATTGCCGCCAAATCTGGTACTTACATTTACATAGATCTCAAATAATGTTAAAGGAGATGTCCCACGAATATCTGACTAACTGAGTTCTCGATGTGAGGTGGTGGCTCGTGGCTACCCGATAACACTTTCGAAACTCCCATGTTTCCAATTTTCTTTTGAGCTGAGATATCAGCATTTGGCTGCGATCCAAGTGACCAAGTGAGAGATCGTGCGAAATGAGGAGAGCGCGCCCTCTCATTCCTCATTTCGCGATTCGTGGGACGCCGTCTTTAATAAGTTTAATTCAATTCAACATTGAATGATGTTATGGATCCAAAGTGATAACGCGAACACTCCAATGAGATATACTTAAACCGCCTTCAAAATCTCGCAAATGTTTAAGAATCCTGTATTCCTCGAATCGACAACTAGAGAATAATATTGTCCTCTTGCTACTTGTTAACTGTAAATGGGCTTGTAGTACTCTTCCAATCACTTGACAGAGCTGTCTCGCAAGAATAGAACGACTATCTACTTGTTTACAATAATGAGTGCTACTAAAATGTTTAATGCCGTGTCGACGTCTAGACGATTTATCTGGAGACAATTCGTCTAGAGGAAAACGAGGGAGGCATACTCCCTCTCATTCTCCCCTCTCAAGTTCATCGAGAGCGGTCTACTCATAAAAATGATATCCAATGGCGTATTTAAATTATTTACATAATTATTAAATAATTAATTTGATTGGTCTTGTTTTATTGGTGAAATATCTTCTCGGATTACGGCAAATTTCAAAAGTCCGCCATGTATAAAAACTCTCACAGCGACTTTTCCGAAACCTAAAAATTTTTTTTACAGATTCCGAAAATTTATTTACAGATTTTCCTTTTGTTTGTCATTCTCGCCCGTATTGTGGAGACGAAGAAGCGAAGAGTTGTTGAGGCGGATGTGGAGAAGAAAGGGCATCCCAAAAAAGAGGTTCCTTAGACTTCACATGTGGGTAGCACAATTTCCTTTCATATCTAGGAGAAGCAGGAAGATCGCAAGAAGGCTGTGGAGGAGGAACAGAAGAACAATATTTATGCCGTAATGAAGCGATATCTTGCCAGGCAGGATCAGATGTCTGTGAGTGCATTCTTCTGGAAATTTTATTTTTTACATTATTCCATCTATTCTGCGGCCTTTCACAGGCTACCAAGGACACTGGATGCAACGACCTGGCTGTTGAGGAGAACGGAGAGAAAGCGAAGAATGCCAATGTGAGAAAACGATATCGTTTTGATCTTTTTTTCGATTATATAATACTAAGATAGAGGTTCCTTAGACTTTATGTTTGGTAAAAAATTACTTCGTCTGGGATGAGAACGGAAAGGTAGTAAATACGATAGGAAAACGATTTAGTTTCAATTACATAGTTAATATATTCGCTTGAATAGCGCGATTTTTTGCATTGTGATTTTATTTCTATTCCGCTTACTTGCCCGGTATCGTACATCGCTCCCATTACCGAACAAACGGCCTTTTCTACCTTTTTGGCCTTTTTCCTTTTCGCGAATTCGCACTTAATATTCTCGTTTTTTGTTTTATATTTTTTGTCCACCTCGATAACTGAATGAATACAAAAATTGGCCGGTGAAATATTATATTAAATGGGCGAAAAATGAGAGTCGTTGCGTCTATTGTCAATCAAAATACGGCTCTACCGTAATCGCCACGTCATCATAAATTTTCTTTACTTTTTCTGTATTACGGCTGTAATTTTTCACCCATTTAAAATAATATTTCACCAGCCAATTTTTGTATTCGTCCACTTATCGGGGTGGACAAAAAATATGAAATAAAAAACAAGAATATTAAGCGCGAATTCGCGAAAAGGAAAAAAGGCCAAAAAGGTAGAAAAGGCCGTTTGTTCGGTAATGGGAGCGATGTACGATATATAGATAAATTCTCCATTTTCACTTTCGAAAGAGGAGCGGGCATTCTAATTACTATCACTATCTACTACTATCTACTATTCTGTCTCTTTAGATTGGTCAATAATATGTTTGATCATTATTATGTTTATAGATACGTTTCGGAATTTTTGTGAAATTGTATCGATATGATTGAACCTTCTCCAGATGGTCGATCCATTCGAGGGTTTAATCGCCTTCTCTGACATCGAAGATGACGAGGGCGAATGAGAAACCTCCTCCCATCTCATACGCGAAGATTCCTTTTTCTCCCTTGTTTCTACCTTCAGTTTATTGTTGATGTTTTGTTTCTTCTTTTGGAATATGTTTCTTGTTGCTGTTTAGATAAACAATGTTGAATTGTTTAACTCTTTATTTCATCATTTGGGGTGTGTCGAACAAGAAGTGGAACAATATCCGAATAGTATTGAACAACTATAGAGATCACTTATGATGTCTGCTACGATGTACGAAAAGAAGGAACCGAGAGAGCGGAGAGAAAAAAAATAATACAGTTTGAAATTGTTGCATGTAAATTGTTTAGATAGTAATTTCATCCTCTCGTGATAGGAATGGTTCTTGACTGGCTGATATCTTGCGTTTTCTTCGGTGCTTCGATAGTCAGATGACCATTATCAGAGAGAAAAGAACGAAGTGATTGAAGATTTGAATCTTCAGGAAGCACGAATTTACGAACGAATGATCTGAAAAGAGAGGTTGAAAGCAGAATCACGAGTCGAGGCAAATATGAAAGATCAGAGATCAATCTTACCTTTGAATTGTTCCGTGTCTGTCATTCTTCTCTTCATGATTTCCTTCGATCGTCAATTCATTTCCGGACAAACTCACCTTGATTTCATCAGGTTTGAAATGCGAAACATCGACTGATACGGAGAATTTCTCTGGTGTATTTTCGATCTGAAAGAAGTTGATTGTACTCTCCAAATATTTTGAAGACCCGTTGAAGAACAAGCTTACCTCTCCTAGAGACGATCCTATTTTGAGAGAATTCTCGTCAGAAATATTTCTCCAATAGGGGATGAGACTCCGTTGAGGGAGATTGTATTCGTTCAACATCTGAATATAATTTAAATTTTTTGTAATGGTAAAGGAAGTGGGATGAAATTGGGGAAAGAAATTGCTAGTTAAAATATACCTGATCGAATGCTTGAAGAATTGAACGATCGAATGGAGAATATCCAATGAGAGACATTGAAGAATGAAATGAAGAGTCGAGAAGATAGTTCGATTGAGAAATGAAGAGGATGATGAATGCAGAAATGACTCCATTTTATATCCGAGACTGAGAAATATCAAGAAAGTACTGGAATGGAATGAGTCAGTGAGGAAATGGAAGAGAAACAGAGAAAAAGAAGGTTCGCGATTATTCGCGAGATGCGACAAAGTGAGAGAGTATGAGAAAGTGAGAGAGTGTTAGACGACGAGAGTAAATGAGAGAATGATGAGAGATGAGAGTGTGTTAGAGTAATGGAACATTCGCGACTTTTCTAGTCATTTCTTGCGGTTTCACTTGAAATAGAAAGGATGAAATGATGAGAATCACAACCAATTCAGAGTTTCTCAGTCTACCTTCAACTTCAACTTCAACACCACTATGGTTTTCTCCTTCTTCGACTCTTCATTCTATCCCATTCTAGAAGAGCCAATGATTCTCTTCATAGACGATCTTCCTCACAAGAGAAGGTGCAATAACTTCATTTAATCGATCTATTCTTCATCTTTGATCAATTCTGACTTTATATTTTTTTTCTATTCAGATGCCAATCGACTCGAGTCCCTCAAATCGTTCAAAATCAGAAGAAAGAAGTAAAGAAAAGTGTACTTGAGCCACTCAAGATCTCTCTTCACATTGGAAACTTCAAGCCGGAGGATATCAAGGTATGGTACATTACTGTCATGCACTTTCTATATCTCTTATTCTTCACCATCTTTCTTCTCGGTAATACAACTAGATAACTCATTGTTTTCATTCCAGATTTCCCTCTCTGGTCGGATTCTAACAGTGGAAGGATCGCAATCTACAACTGCGGATTCTTCCTCTTTCTCTTCTTCCTTCAAACGAATGATCACTCTAAATGATCGAATCGATCTGTCCACTATCTACAGTAAGATTACAGTAGATGGAACTCTCGAGATTGGAGCGAATCCTCGACCAATCGATAGACAGATCGAGATTACGGTAGAGAAGGCGATCGATCAACCCAAGGAGGGTGATATTCCTGCCCCTAATGATGATCAGCCAATTCTCGAAGCCGTAGGACCCGATATGGAATGTGACCAATGATCCATATTATGCATTAATCCTTCATAACCTATTGTATTATTCTGATCTCAAGATGTAAATAAAGATATTACATGATAAATTTTCGCGTATAAACATTACAATTGTTAAATGAGTAGATAAACTCAAAAAATACGGTAGAAAATGTTAAAAGTTAGTTGTTGATCGGAACACTTCATGCTGTCATTACGGTAGCACACAGAATCGGACGAGAACTATCAATTTTTTAACATGCGTTTATTTATTGATTTATCGATTTTTATGTTTTGTCATTGTTTTCATTGAACTCTCCATATTCGTTTCCTTGGTATTCATATTCGACGTCTTCTAGATTTTCTATCGTTTTGTCTGGTTTTCCTCCCAAACTTTTATAGCGTATAAATTCCACAATGTTTAGCAAATTGCGTACTTTATTGAGTGATTTATCTCAGTTCAATTTTAGGTTGATGCTTGGTCTTCGTCGATTAACTGCTCCGCAACTGCGTGCCTTCGCCGCTTTCGCTGGAGAAATTCCTCATGACGTTGGTTTGAATTGAGCATATTTCGTGTCGACACGAACTGTGGTTTTCTTTGTGGTAATTCATTATTTTAGGCAATCCAGAAGTCATTTGTACTAGCTTCTGGTCCAGGAGGACAGAATGTACAGAAAAATGCGACCAAGGCTCAAATCAAGGTTCGTATATCTACTCGAATAAACGTCATTCAAGCGCGGCCATCTATTGAATTCTTAGTCTCATTGGTTAAAGATAAAGTTATTATGTGCTTTACAGGTGAAGCTCGATGATTCGGCCACATGGCTTGACAATGACCTCAGGTTGGTCTACATTATTTTACTTTATTTATCCCACCCTGACGAATAACTTTGTCAATGAGTCTAAAATATCGGGTCAATCTAGTCAAGCACATTGTAGGTTATCGTAGTTTTCCCAAATGAAGAAAATCCTGGGAATGTAACTTGTTACGTTGAATTGGACGTTCGTATAAGCGTTGCCCTCTTCAGATTGGCAGTCGTTCGTCGTCTCGCTAATCGTATCAATTCAAGTGGAGAAGTTCGTCCATTCTTATTCTTTGGACCTCATACAGTTGTAGTTTGTTGTAAGGGAGGCTTACCAATAGTTGCATCTTGTTTACGTCGAAGCGTATCGCTTTCGATGATTCTACTGCATCAGCACTGAATCAGCAAATTCTCGGACACGGCGCGTGATAAGAAATGTCATGCATGTACATTTTTGCATCTATTTTGACTCCGGGAGAAGAAAGACAACGAAATACAGACTAAAAGTGAACGCGAAAGCTGATTTTAATCGTTACTTTGTGCAGATTGTGATTGAGTCGGATCGAACTCGCGAGCGATCACTCAATCTGACTGATGCATTGGATAAACTTCGATCGACTATCTATGAAGTACAGAGGGAAATGGGATCAAGGAAGGAAACTGAGGTGAGGGAGGAATATTTATTGAAGCGGACTAAAATAGAGGTGGTGGTCAGGGAAAACATCAAGCGATGAAAATATTCTAGATTATCGTCATATATTGGGTTGTGCAGTTTCTGCAAATGCATAGTTCCTTTCCCATAACTACACGGATCCGATTTTCGTGTGCATTTTATGAGAACAATGTCGTCTGAACTAATTCTGAGACGAGAATGACTGGATTAGAAAGAGGCGAAGTGAATATAAAAATAATATCATTTCAGGAAGATGTATCGATCATGCGAGAAAGAGCGGCACGTGCAGCTCATTTTCGATTGGCAGAGAAGAGAAGGGAATCGGCCAAGAGAGAAAGTAGAGAGAATATTGCCCATTTATGATCTACTTATTCATTCTGAGGATTGCTGTACCTCTTATCCATTGTATGTCACTAATATTCGTAATAGTGTACTGTAGGTAGTTATTGTTGATTTGTTTTGTTATGGGATATCGCGATTTGATAGAGAAAAGCGGGAAGAGGGAGAGTAATTGGAGGATGAGAGCTTACATGTAACTAGTTTCGGTCACTGTGACAACGAAAGAGAAGACGAGAGATAGAGATGGGATAGACGAATTCAGTATCCATCCATCCACCCCCTCAGAGATAGAGAGAGAGAGATGAATACGGTAGCACATTCCTCCTCCTCCTGGTCTCCCCCTCATTCATTCATCGTATGATGGAGACTGATTTATAATGCCATATGTTCTCGATTATCCTTCTCTCATAATGTCTGTTTGATGTATGGAGATGGTTGAGGGAGAGACTACTCTCTTCATTCCACCCACTCTCCTTCCTTCCCACTGAACATCGATCACGAATGTGCTTCTCACGCTCTATCGATTGATGAGAGAGTGAAGGAATGGAGAGAGTACAGATAGAATGGTTCGATTGTCTACATGGTCAGAGACCATCTGTCGTCCCCTTCCCCCCTCTCTCTCCCCTCCTCTTCTTCTCCCGTTTCCATCGTTAGTCCGTTCCTCTTCTTCACTCTCATCTCCATTTCTTGTCTCTGATTCATCCTCTCTCTTATCTCGAACGATAAAGTCTCTTCTCTCCATCCATTTTCATGCTTCTTTTCCCTCATATGACCCCGTGATGGTTCCATCCCATACCACATACCGTACCTTTTCTCTTTATTTGTTCTACTCTAAAACGCGATGAGATGTGTGGCTAAACGAGACAGCCAACTGGTAGGTCAATGTGTTGTTGTTGTGACACACCTGCTACGTGCAAAAAGAGGAAGGATGGAAGGTGTTTATGCAAGATATCTCCTTGCATCAGATTCACCTCCCTACTGTCAATCGAGAATTCCAATAATGGTCAGCTGACCCCACGTGATTGTGCTCTCTCTCTGTGCATCAATCCATCCCCAATCAAGATCCTTCTCTCTTATTCCCCCACTCTCTCCCTCCTTGTCTCATCCCTTCCCTGTTCCCTTCCCCCTCTCTCTTCCCCACAGGCTAAATCTCGATATGGGTGCTTGCAGCCACCCAATGGATCACGCGCCTTTCCCCCGTCTTTCTCTTTCCTTTTCGTATTCAGTGTTGTGGATTGTATAGGAAAGTATTGACCCCTGAGGGAAATTCTCCTTCAATTGAATATTAGAAGACTAGATCAGTCTATGCCAATTCGGGTTTGAGAAGAAGCATTTCGTCAAGATTTCATCTTGTCGAGAAGGAATTTATCACCCTATGCCCTCTCCCTCCCCTTCCTCCCCCTCCCCTCTCTCTCCTCCCTTCACTCTCTTCATTTCATCAGTGCGTGCTTCCCTCTCTCACTCAATCTGCAAGAGAGATCATCCCCTCCTCCGCGCTAGTTTGCATAGTACTGATGAAATTGTGTTGAAATGATTTCTAGACCCCCTCCTCCCTCTCCTTCTGTTTCTATTCATTCAATCCACTAGTGTTGTCCGCTGTGCTCTTCTCTCCTCATCTGACTATCTCATCTTCATTTCCCATTGAGTGCATTCCTCTTCTCTTCCTCTCCAGCTTCTTTCTATCCACGAGGTACACTCAACTATTCACCATTCGATGCCAATCTCTCTTTCCCTTGTCTCACTTAGATGCGATTTTGAGATAGAAGGGACAAGCTAGAGCTAAGGGGGGAGGGAATCGATGTTTTCCCTCCATTTCGACATCTCTGAACCATTCTCTTCTCCTTTCGTGCTCGCGTGACCAATGTTGTTGCTTTTAGAAAGTACGAGATATTTTGTAGGCGAATAGTGAAAGAGAAGTTGAGAGTAGTTTGATGGTGGATTCAGTCTACGATTAGAGGTAGTTTCTTCCCCTTCTTCGAGTCAACCTTCCCCCCCTTGCTTCCCTCTCTTTCGTTCTCACGCAGTCGTTGGTTAGTGGACGAAGAAGGGTAGACGACCGCTCTCCCTCCTTCTCCTTCTCCCCCCCCCTCTCCCTCTCTTCCTCCATGTCTCCTTCTCTCTCTCTCTCTCTCTCTCTCTCTCTCTTTCGACTTCCCCTCGGGGGCGAGTTCTCCCTCCTTCTCTCACGCTAAAATGGAACTCGTAGAGTAGTAGAAGGAGAGAGAAGTTGTTCCGTATCCCATCGATCCCTTTCTCTCTTTTCATCTTCCCTCCATCCTACCGTATCTCTCATTCCTTATCAGCCTCCAATCAGTCTATCTTCTCTAATGGCCCCATATGGTCCATTACCAGCAGGTGTCTCTCAATGGGACACAGCTGGATACGAGACCAATTGAATCATCTCTTCCCTCTTGATCCATACTCATCCCCTTGTCTATATTATGTGTCAGTATCTCAATGGGTCGTCCATGGGGTCAGAACCCTGACCTCCTCTCTCCCTCCCCCTTCACCCTCCCCCTTCGTCCCTTTGTGTCTTTGTTCCGAATGTTTGAGTAGAGGCTCGTTCCGGAACGGGTGAGAGAGAGAGAGAGAGAGAGAGAGAGAGAGAGAGAGAGAGAGGAGATCGATTGAGTTGGACCCCATGGGAACGGATTAAGCTGTAAATGGTGACCCCCCTCAGTCTCGTTTTCTTCTCTTTCTCACTTTGAATAGGACGGTCTATTTCAGTCGTGTAGAGTAGTAAAAGGGAAAGAGAGAGGGGGAGGGAGGGTCACATTCATTGCAAAGTGAATGGAAAGAAGTTGTTGGTACCTTCTGGCACTCACAAGTGAAAAGAAGAGAAGAAAGAGGAAAGAGAGAAGGGGAAGGAGTGACCGTTCCTCTATTCCAAATTACGGTCTTACCAAGAAAGGGGAATAGGTTCATTCGAAACTCATTCTGATTGTGTGGGAAGTGTGTTCATTTGTCTGTTGTGACCACCTTGAAGATTGTCGAATGTGCTATTTACTTTATCCATCCCATCCCCATCCTCTCTCCCTTTCTCCCTCCTAACTGTGCGCCTTCCTTCTCTCTTTGATGTAAAGAGTGCGTGAGTTTGAACGGCTTCCATCTCACGAGTGTTCCCCTCTCCTCTCTCCCCTCCTTCCTTCAGTGGGAATGAACTGGGGATTCAGGGGGGATCGATAATGGTGACGCTCTCTCTAGAGGGGGGAAGCCTGTAGTTGCCCTCGTCGGTCATGCTTCGTACAAGGGAGAGTGCATGACAGGGTGGTACACTGTATCTCTGTCACTCTCCTCCTCCCTGACACTGTCCATTCCCCCCCCCCTCTGTATCCCTCTCTCTTCCCTCTCTCCCCTCTCTCTTCCTCCCTTGTGGGAGTAGCGTGATAGATCACAGTTTATTCATTGGGGGAAGGTTCGTTCCTCTCGTTCCTCGACGACCTTCCCTCTTCTTCCCTTCCCATCACTGCACCCTCTCACCAGACAGTACTCTATGGCACAATTCATCTCACCTCAACTCGCCACTTCCCTTCCTTCCCCTCTCTCCTCTCTTTCCTCTCCAATCCCCTTCTCCCTTCCTCTCCATATTTTTCCAATTCGATAGCACGCTCTAATGAAGAAGCCTGCGCATGAAGGTTCTATAGCGGAATGAGGGTTTCTTTCCTTCCTTCCCTTCTCTTCCGTTTCTTTCCTTCCATATATTTGATACTTCCTTGAATCTTCGAATAAGATGAGTAATCTCTCATCTCTGATTAGTAAGTGTTTACCACCCCACACCCCCTCTCCCCGTACTCGGAACTAATTAGAGTGATAATCACTTATCAGCTCGAGTACTTTCCATCTGCTTCACACGGTTCTCATTACTCTTTCTCTTTCTCTTTCTCTTCTCGATCCTCACTACCTCATTTCCTCTATGAATTGAGTCGTTGTTATGACCATGTGACAGTTTCCATTCCTCTTATTCTCCCCTTTCCGTATCCTGTTTTCTCCAACGAGAGTCTCGGTTAGAGAACCTTCCGTTTCTCTGTCCCTCTCCTCTCCTCTAACTTTCTTACTCACAACTTTAGATATTCAATTCCCCTCAACTTGGTTATGTAGTCTGAATCTCTAATCGAAGATATCGTTAGTTATGCGGAGAAAGAGAAGAAGTAGAAGACATTTAGAGTGAATTTCTGATTGGGAAACCTTGTAATCTCACGTAAAGGAGAGTATCGCCCGTGTGATGTGCATATTAAAGTAATGTTAGAGAGACGGCTGATTCTATTCCTAGCTTGGCAATCTGATTCCCTCCCTTTTCAGTGTGAAAGGACTCGTATTGGGTTCATTAGAGATGGTCGGGATGAGAGTCTCGTCTCTCTTTGCAAAGCACTCCCTTCTCCCTTCTCCTCTCTATAATTCACTGTCTGAGATGAGCTTCATCCCATCTCATTTCCCCTTTCTTTCTCGTTCACATGGAAATGGTTCTGTATCTCAATTGTCTCTTCTTTCTCGAGTCAGTCATCGAGAGAGTGTGTCCAATAAAGAGAGAGAGAGCTATCCATTCTCGGGAATGCCAATCCATCTTTCTGCTTCTTCCTCTTCAATCCTTCAATTTACTCAATCGTACTCTCCATTTGATTGGTATCTCCCCTGAATGAGACTGAGTCATTCATTGACGGATATACTCAAATGGGAATTATAGCACAGTGATCATAGATGTTCTCTCTCTAGTCACACTATTCTGATCCTTGAAGTCTCTCTCTCGGAATCCTTCCTCCTCTCAGTCTCTAAAGCCGCTAGATAAAGGGAAGTCGCGATAAGGAGAAGTCCCGCCCCTTCTGTTCTCTTTTATCAACCCCCTCCTTTCATGTTATGACTCGTCTTCATCCATTCCTCTGAACTTACTGTATTTATCAGTCTCCTCCATATTCCAATCCTTTCCTATTGCAGGCAGCTCCCGACTCGCTCGGACTCATTCTTCCCCTCGTCTCTTCCCCTTCGATCTTGAGTCGAGACAGAGAGAGAGATGGCCCCTACCCTTCCTCTCGTTCATTCTTCCTCTGACGTCCCTCATGCAGCAACTGCAGCCTCCCCTGCTGCACGACTGCTATCCACTCTCAGGTACGGTAGATGGACGGGGTGAGGGGTACGGTAGTCAGTTATCGATTGGTTGTCTCTGCAGGGATCGCGAGGAAGAGCGCGCGAGACGACTGGGCGGAAACGCGGCGGCGTCGCGGAGCTTGCCGGAGGTACGGTAGAAGGGGGGATACGGTAGCAGAGGGGATATTGATTGATTGTCTTCCCTCTCAGAGAGCAACTGGCTACTGTGGTCGACGAGAGAGAGATCGACAGGCAGGATGGATTGTTGCCGTTGCGAGCACTAGGTATCCTTTATGCTTGTATTCAATTTTATGTTATTTAGAGACGTTTTTGTGCCATTTTGTTACGTTTAAAGTATGTATTATTTATTGAGATTGCGGGTTCACGCGGACACTTCCTCTCAAGCAGTTGCCATTCTGGATGAAGTACTCGCGAGGAAAGGAGTGCCTTGCAAGTGAGTCTCAATTTAGCATGTATCATGAAATCAAAATTTATCGTGATATCGTCCTGATTAGGGACTGGGCATTCCATTCTTCGTTAGTTTAGCTTCACCTCATAGTCTAAAAGATTGCATTTTTCTGATGGTGTGATTACGTGATTCTTGACCGTCCGTGTTTATCGTGTGTGTTTGTGTCACATTGACTGGACACACGGGGAAAGAAACTCGATAAGAAAGGGTTCATTCTTTTCCTCGCCACGGCTCTCGTTTGTCTCCCCTCTCACAATGAATGGCACTGATAAGATATTGACACTGATAGAGAAAGGAAGGCAGCTGATAGACGAAGACTGTCACTGACAGAGAAGGGAATTCAATGCTCCCTCAGGGCACAATGGAGGGGGGGGAGGGGGTGAAGGTGTCTGTCGAGGAAATGGCAGTGTGAAACGATGGAAGGATGATGAAGTCATCGATGAGACGAGTGATTGTGATCATACATGAAAAAGCTAGTGGAAAACTACGTGGAATTTTAAAACATAGCCCGCTTTTAATGTTTTCGTTGACAAGGCATGTTACCTACGATTTGCAAACATACCCCGCTTTCGTAGGATTTTGTCACATATCTTTTTCATGTATGATTGTGATGCCGATCTGCAATGATCAATGAGCGAGTGTTCATATGAGGCCGTTCGCGTAAGAATCGAGCAATTTCGGAAGGAATTGGCACAGCTCAAAAATACCAATTCCCTGGAAATCTGGGAATAGAGGTTCTTGAAGGTGCTGATGACGATAGGCATACTCATTTTGCATGAAAAGTCGTCGTTGGCTCCAGACGATGTCAAGTCGAAATCACTTTTTCGCCAATTTCTCTGTTGTGGATAATTCTAATTTCATGTAAACGTCATACCCGAGGTAGAATTCGATGCTGAACAAGTCTGAATACTTTATTTTCACCAATAATTAAGATAATTAGCCAATTAGTAACTTCTCAACGAAGCCCGGGCATCCTTGTTCTCTGGTACATATCGGACCGGAGTGACGTGAGGATTCCAAATCTGTTTTCAGATTTCAAATCGACTATGCCACTTTTTAGTAAATCAACTTACAGTGTAACAGTCTTGTAAGTAAATCTTGCCATCTTTCCCTTGCCTTGCTTCCTTCCTTTGATCTACCCGAGTCTCTCTACCCTGACCTGTTCCCCGTCTCTGCGCTCTCTCTATTCCCCATGTTCTCTCCCCTCACTCGAGACGGAGACTCCGATCGATAAGAGGAAGGAAGTCAACAAGGTAAGGACGTTCAGATTTACTTACAAGACGGTTGCACTATAAGTTGATTTACACAAAAGTGGCATAGTCGATTTGAAATCTGAGAACAGATTTGGAATCCTCACGTCACTCCGGTCCGATATGTACCAGAGAACAAGGATGCCCGGGCTTCGTTGAGAAGTTACTAATTGGCTAATTATCTTAATTAATGGTGAAAAATAAAGTATTCAGACTTGTTCAGCATCGAATTCTACCTCGGGTATGACGTTTACATGAAATTAGAATTATCCACAACAGAGAAATTGGCGAAAAAGTGATTTCGACGTGACATCGTCTGGAGCCAACGACGACTTTTCATGCAAAATGAGTATGCCTATCGTTATCAGCACCTTCAAGAACCTCTATTCCCAGATTTCCAGGGAATTGGTATTTTTGAGCTGTGCCAACCTTTGCTCGATTCTTAGGCAAACAGCCTCATATGGGCATGATGAGAGTACACTGTTGTTGAGAGAGGAGGGGAAGGGAAGGACAAAGTGTCTTTTCTCTCTCCCCTGCAGGCAACTGTGGCAGAGAGGGAGGAGAGGGTGTCGTGGACAGAACGAGAGATGAAGAAGAAGAGAGATGAGGGAAGAGATGGAAAGTGTACTTTGAGCAAGTGTTGAGTTTGTCAGAGAGAGGGCAGAGGAAGTTTACAAGGGAACGGCTTTAAGGGATTGTAGAGCTTATGGGGGAATGACTGACGAAAGGTCGAATAGTGTAAAATGGAAGTAGTGTCATTGGCCCCTTCCGTTGTCTCAATTATTGCGATGCCCCCTTCCCTTCTTTCGCTTGTTTGGGTGATGGACAAATTTGACAGTGCACTCTGAGAGAAAAGTGGAAGGACGGGGAGGTGGTGACTGGAGTGCACTGTGGGGAAGGAGAGAGGGAAGGAAGGACTGAGTCAGGAGAAAGGTAGCTATGCAGTCACGAGGGAAGAGGACGACGTGTCCGAATCATTCTATCGACCTTCGGATCATGTTTATTCCCATCGATAGAAGGCATGTGACTGGAAGGGTGGGGTAGTACGTCATTCAATCGTAAGTGAAGGGAGAGGAAGAGGTCAGCTGAGTGACGGGATGTATTGATAGAAAGGAATGATCATTGTTGTAGTCTGATTGAGAGGGAGAAGGAGGAAGGAGGAAGAGGGTGCAGGTCATGGGGTCAGAAGAGGGGAAGAGAGGCAGTCACGAGTCGGTGAATTGTGATCGGACAACGTTGCAATAATCTGCATCGACCATTACCATTTTGAATCGGATTGGGAGGAGGGGTCGATTCCAATTGAAATATGAAACTTGATGTGCACGTTTGTGTGCGAAATGAAAATGTCGAACAAATAAATAATGAATAATTGTCAGGATGGCGAATTGCGTGGCAACGGCGGCGCTGTACATCGCGCGTAAGCTGTGTGAGGAGGGAGACGAGTAAGTGAAGGGGGATACGGTAGATGGGAAGTGGGATTACGGTAGATGGATTGAATACGGTAGCTAATCTCTTGTCTCTTCAGGACCCCTGAGACGTTCCTCGATCTGTTGGGATTGGAGTACTCGCCGAACGAGTTGAGAAGGATGGAATTGGTCGTCCTGGGTGAGCATTTATATTTTTATTTTATTCGTATTGTTTTAAATAAAATTTAATTATAATAATGGATTGTTCATTTCAGATGTATTGGAGTGGGATGCTCTTCTTCCTTCAGTTGAGAGATTCGCATCTGCTCAATTGCAACTCCTCGGATATCAATGGATGCTACCCTATCTTCGACCTTCCATCGAAGCTGTTCTCGTTAGAGGTATGTAGAAGGGATAGGGATTACAGCAATAATAATAATAATACAAATATAATATAAGTAGGGTTCACAAGAAGTTGTTTATGGAATTGATTTAATCCTCTCATTGTTGTAGGTGTGACGATGCGTGAGTATCGTGCATCATCTCTCGCCCTCGCCGTAGTCTCCCTCTATCTGGAGAGACTCATCCCCATCATTGGCTCCAGGCCACCCATACCATCTGTGGAATGATGAAGGTGAGTTGGAGGGATAATCTAAGGATAGACTAGATAGATGAGAGGAGTCATCGAGAGTAACACTTTCCATTGTAGACGGAGCCATCATCTCTGATATCGGTTCGTGAATCGGTCTCATCTCTTCTTCCTGCGACTGCTGCGGACTACGGACACAGGTGAGCATGAATTACTGTGGTGTGTTCTAGTGATAGGGACACTGTGTTCTCAGTACAGTCCAGCTTGATTCCTCACTGAAAACAATCCGTCCCGGCCAGGCCGGGACAGTCCCTGACGGTCCATGGCTTATTTGCGGCTCAATTAGAGAAAAATTTGGGCCTTTATCTTCAGGTTTGTAAAGCTCGTGTAATATGCAATCGATTACCGTTGAGAGAATCTCAAATAATTTATTCGCTAATTTGTACGTTAAAAGAGAAGTGTCGGCAGTATTTAAGGCTTTGTGAAAAAGTTGAAAAACAGTTTGACGATTTTACTTACCGTATACTTAGCGCTTTGGTTTTTGCTCAAAACTGCCAACACTTCTCTTTCAATTTACAAATTAACGAATTAATTATTTGAGATTCTCACACGAGCTTTACAAAGCTGCCGAGAAAGGCCCAAAATTTTCTCAAATTAAGCTGCAAATTGGCCATGGACCGTTAGGGACCGTCCCGGCCCGGCCCGGCCGGGACGGATTGTTTTCAGTGAGGAATCAAGCTGGACTGTAGAACATATTATTGCGCGAGAGGAGGGGAAGGGTTGACGATGGTGAATTACTGCAGTTATATTTATTCGTTTTTTTTCTTCCTTTCAAATGTGATGGCCTTGTTATAGTACTAGAATGACGTGTGTAGTGCCAATGTAATTGATTGATTATCATTGTAGGAATCCGTATGCTCCTCTTCTGCTCACTCCTGACGATAGCGATGAGGAGGATGATAGACGTCGTATGCTGCACTTTATTTATTCTACAATATCTTTCTGTAAAATTATTCTCAACGAGGAAAAGTGTTCAGCAATATTTGGCGAAGAATACAGTTTTTAGGGGAAAGGGTGTCCTATCTATTGGTCTCTCTTAATCGTCCTCCTTTCAGATGTTCGTTCACACGTCGTTCCCTCTCCTGACATCCCTAAGAAGTTGTCGGCTGCAGCAGCTGCAGCCAAGACCCTCCATCATCTGCACCATCAGAAGACGAAGGTGGCTGCAGCAGCAGCAGCTGCAGCTGCAGCACAGCAGCATCCCCGTCGACCGAACTCTGCAGCAGGAGCAGCGAAGGAGAGAACACGAGGAGGAGCACGCAATAAGAAGAGACGTGTGGGTGCAGCTCATTAGAGTCCTGTTCCCTACCGTATCCCTTCCACACCACACACTACACCACGCCCCCTTTGTATACTGTAACATCCCCTGCCTAGATGGTTTCTCTCTCCCCTTCCCCTCTGAGTGTTGATCGTGTGCTAAGACTTGCGACTGTCTCAGTAACTGCCCCTACTGATCGAGTCGATTAATCGCGCACGTTTCGGCTTCTCAGCCCCGCCCTCTTCCGTGTACATACTGAAAAGGCTGTCTCAGTACGTTGCCCTACTGATCGAGTCGCGCGCACGGAACGGTCCAGCCCCGCCCATTTTGCCTTCCACTACAGTAATCTCTCTCGCGGCGGGACCGCAATTGCACCCATCTCTCTCTCACTTGATAGTGATTCTTTTATATTTTCCCACACAGCCACAATCGCACCATTTTTCTCACTCACTTTCTCTATATTAGAATAGATTCCTGGAGAATGACCCCCCGAGTAGATGAGAAAAGAGAAAAAACACAATAAAAAGAGTACTTTCTCCTCTTTCTTGAGTATTAGTTTTCCACTCTTGTAAGTCCCATTTTCCACTGTACAGAAAGGCACAAAAAAAAGCAAAAAAAGTATCCGTGACATTCCTCGAACTGTCCATTCCGACCCCATTCGATCCATTTTATATTGTGAACTATATCGTTGTCTCCCACGATTCCCCCGTTTCATGTGCTATCCCCCCCAATCACTACCGTATTCTATCGAAGTGGTGTTAGTACCGTAATCCCCGTTCCTATTTTTATCAATCAGGCCTTAACTTCCTATCCCCCACTGGTCTCCGACTGGTTTCTATGTCCCTCGTATGGTTAATGACTCTGTCGTCCCGTCGGGGTTGCCATCCTTCCCCATCCCCCTTCTCATTCCCCATCCCCGTTATATACTAAGCCCCTTTATTAATATGAAGGATTCGTTTTAATATTTGTATTACACACCCGATGCCTCCAGATATTGTTGTAGTCGCACCCCCCCCCCCCCTCCCGTCTCCCTCCCCCTTCCTTCCCTCAGTTTCCCGTTGTTGATGAGTGAAGTCGTGAGCTGACTAGATCTATGCTCCGCCCCTCATTGTATCACTGATTCAGAGAAGATCATTACGAATCAAATAAAGTGAACGTTGTTATTTGAATGGAATGAAACACATGGGATCGGGACAAGGGGAAGATGTTTGAAATACTGTGAAGATTAAACACGTTAGTTCAAAGGCAGCATGTGGTGTGGTGCCAGATCCGTCGAACAGTTTTTGCTCACTACACAACACTACGCCGACTTATCCCAATCCCGCCGCATTTTCCTAAGTTTCAGAGGGCAGAATTGCCTGGTTATGGGAAGGACTATAGAGAGATTATGAAACAGCCAGCGTGGCGCAGAGGTAAGTTTTTCTATTGTGGATCGAAAGGTTGGGGGTTCGACCCCCGGCAAAGGCAAGTGCCCATTGCCGCCTGCCACGCCTATACTCGCTGTAACTTCACATCATCTATTTTTTCATGTTTCGTGGTGTAGTTAGCCGAAATGCAAATTCTGAGGATCGAAAAGCGAATTTCAAATTCATATTACCGACTACTAATTGCAAGGAAGAAGACTTCTTTTTGTCCAAAGAGGAGTGGAAGGGGGGGGGGGGGTGGGGCTGAGGTTAAGGAGCGGGACACCACAGAGGGTTATGCAGATTGGTCTATCGCCTAGCAACCAATATGAGAGTGCAATTTGGACAAAGCTTCCGAAATTTGCATATTTCGGTATTCTGATTTCATTGGTTTGCAAACAAGTGGGATAGAGATTTATTTTTCGCATTATACCCACATGTGTTTCTTCAGTTTATCCGAGGCGAATACTTGTTTATTGCGGTCTTTGTTATCCAGTCGCGTTGCACATGAGTATCAAGTCATCTTTACTCGATTACTATTGTGTAGTTAGCTTCATCTCTTCGATGCAGTAACAGTATATTTTCGAATGATTGCACATTTCGAAAATGAAATGGGTAAAGTTGGAATAACGAGCGTCCTGCGGACGCTCGCGAACCGCTTACTTATGCGCGCGAGGCGAAGAATGAGTGGACTCGACTCTCCCCAATTGGATTAGTCTCCTCTCTCCCCTCGCTGTCTCGCCTAATCCAATCAATGCGCTCGATTCTGACCACAAGAAATTCGAGATTGCCCTAGTTGTAATAGACTAGCGCCCTTCGGGCGCTAGACCTGCGGGTGGCATGTGTGTACCGTAGCCCCATCTCCACCCCCTACAGTACCCACATCTCCTTCTCCTACCGTAACCTCATTCCCTTATCCCTCTCCCCCCTACCATATCCCCTCTCCGTTCCCAACCGTTTTCCCGTCTCCATACCTCTAGGACCCCCATCTCCATCCCTCTAGGATCCCCATCTCCATCCCTCAAGGACAACCATCTCCATCCCTGAAGGACAACCATCTCCATCCCTCTAAGAACCCCCATCTCCCTAGGATCCCCATCTCCCTCCCTCTAGGATCCCATCTCCATTCCTCTAGGATCCCCATCTTCATCCCTCTAGGATCCCCATTTCCATCCCTCTAGGATCACCATCTCCATCCCTCTGGGACCCCCATCTCCATCCCTCTAGGACCCCCATCTCCATCTCTCTAGGATCCCCATCTCACTTCCTCTAGGATCCCCATCTCCCTCCCTCTAGGAACCCCATCTCCCTCCCTCTAGGATCCCTATCTCACTTCCCCTAGGACCCCCATCTCCATCCCTCTAGGACCCCCAACTCCATCCCTCTAGGATCCCCTCTGCATCCCTCTAGGATCCCTCTTCATCCCTCTAGGACCCCCACCTCCATCCCTCTAGGAATCCCCTCTCCTTCCCTCTGGGACCCCCAGCTCTCTCCCTCCTGAAACCTTCATCTCCATCCCTGGGATCCCCATACACCTAGAGAAACTCCCAGGATCCTCAGGAGCATACCCACTAACCTCTCCTCCGCTCCACCCGACCACTCCTCACCGCTGAGCGCACCTCGAATGAAAAGAGGAGACCACTCTCCCTCTCCCCTCTCGCTCACAATGAACCCTCTTTACATTTTCAATCAATTCATCCTAATTGAATCACGTCGGCTCTCGCTAGTAAAATTTCTTTATTACTCTCCTCCCTCCCCCTTCACTCTCGCCTAATCCAATCTACGCCCAGATTCGTCTATCGAGAAATATCGGAATGCGTATAGGTATAGGTGGACTAGCGCCCTTCGGGCGCTAGACCCTGCGGGTGGCATGCAGCCTTCGGCTGCAGTGGCGCTCGCGGGTCGGCTTGCGCCCTGCGGGCGCGCGCCGACCCGCTCGCTAGGACAGTTTGGGTGATATTTATCCCACTCCAAATATCCACATCTCCTTTTCTCTAGTGAACCGTTTACTTCCAATAGGTCCCAATGCACCTGCGCTTGCTCATCTTCTTCTATAATACCACCCCACAACAAACCGATCTCCCTCCCCTATAGTAACCCATCTCCATCCTCTACAGTATCCACATCTCGCTCCCCTACCAAACCCAATCCCCTTCTACAGTAACCCCATCTCCACCCCTACCGTAACCCCATTCCCTTCTACAATAACCCCATCAGTACAGTACCCCCGCGCCACACCCGACAACTCCTCGCCACCGCGCGCCCCTCGAATGAAGAGAGGAGACCACTCTCCCTCTCCCCTCTCGCTCACAATAAACCCCCTTTACATTTCAATCAATTCATCTTAATTGAATCATCTCCCCTCCTCGACTCTCACTAGTAAAATTTCTTTATTACTCTCCACTCTCCCCCTTCACTCTCGCCTAATCCAATCTACACCCCAGATTCGTCTGACACGAAATATCTGAATGCGTATAGGTATAGGAGGACTAGCGCCCTTCGGGCGCTAGACCCTGCGGGTGGCATGTGTAGCTCGCGGGTCGGCTTGCGCCCTTCGGGCGCGCGCCGACCCGCTCGCTAGGACAGTTTGGGTGTTGTTTATCCCACTGCAAATATCCACATCTCCTTCTCTCTAGTGAATCGTCTCCTTAGAACAGTTCGCACCTGCCCTTGCTCATCTTCTTCTATAGTAATCCCATCACCATCCATCTCCCTCCCCTACCGTAGCCCATCTCCACCCCCTACAGTACCCACATCTCCTTCTCCTACCGTAACCTCATTCCCTTATCCCTCTCCCCCCTACCATATCCCCTCTCCGTTCCAACCGTTTTCCCGTCTCCATACCTCTAGGACCCCCATCTCCATCCCTCTAGGATCCCCATCTCCATCCCTCAAGACAACCATCTCCATCCCTGAAGGACAACCATCTCCATCCCTCTAAGAACCCCATCTCCCTAGGATCCCCATCTCCCTCCCTCTAGGATCCCATCTCCATTCCTCTAGGATCCCCATCTTCATCCCTCTAGGATCCCCATTTCCATCCCTCTAGGATCACCATCTCCATCCCTCTGGGACCCCCATCTCCATCCCTCTAGGACCCCCATCTCCATCTCTCTAGGATCCCCATCTCACTTCCTCTAGGATCCCCATCTCCCTCCCTCTAGGAACCCCATCTCCCTCCCTCTAGGATCCCTATCTCACTTCCCCTAGACCCCCATCTCCATCCCTCTAGGACCCCCAACTCCATCCCTCTAGGATCCCCTCTGCATCCCTCTAGGATCCCCTCTTCATCCCTCTAGGACCCCCACCTCCGTCCCTCTAGGAATCCCCTCTCCTTCCCTCTGGGACCCCCAGCTCTCTCCCTCCTGAAACCTTCATCTCCATCCCTGGGATCCCCATACACCTAGAGAAACTCCCAGGATCCTCAGGAGCATACCCACTAACCTCTCCTCCGCTCCACCGACCACTCCTCACCGCTGAGCGCACCTCGAATGAAAAGAGGAGACCACTCTCCCTCTCCCCTCTCGCTCACAATGAACCCTCTTTACATTTTCAATCAATTCATCCTAATTGAATCACGTCGGCTCTCGCTAGTAAAATTTCTTTATTACTCTCCTCCCTCCCCTTCACTCTCGCCTAATCCAATCTACGCCCCAGATTCGTCTATCGAGAAATATCAAAACGCGTCTAGTTATAGGGGACTAGCGCCCTTCGGGCGCTAGACCCTGCGGGTGGCATGCAGCCTTCGGCTGCAGTGGCGCTCGCGGGTCGGCTTGCGCCCTGCGGGCGCGCGCCGACCCGCTCGCTAGGACAGTTTGGGTGATATTTATCCCACTCCAAATATCCACATCTCCTTTCTCTAGTGAACCGTTTACTTCCAATAGGTCCCAATGCACCTGCGCTTGCTCATCTTCTTCTATAATACCACCCCACAACAACCGATCTCCCTCCCCTATAGTAACCCCATCTCCATCCTCTACAGTATCCACATCTCGCTCCCCTACCAAAACCCAATCCCCTTCTACAGTAACCCCATCTCCACCCCTACCGTAACCCCATTCCCTTCTACAATAACCCCATCAGTACAGTACCCCCGCGCCACACCCGACAACTCCTCGCCACCGCGCGCCCCTCGAATGAAGAGAAGAGACCACTCTCCCTCTCCCCTCTCGCTCACAATAAACCCCTTTACATTTCAATCAATTCATCTTAAAGAAGGAGAGGCATGAATCACGCCGATATGCAAAGTGATGCGGAGCGCTCTCCTCATTTTGCATGCTCTCTAGCTCGTTGCCTGCGCTTCAGGGTGACTTGGCAATCAGCCAATCGAGTATATCTCGGTTTAGACAAAAATTGAAAACATGGGAGTTTCGAAAGCGTTATGGGGTGCTCATGCCACACCGTCTGACATCGAGAACTCAGTTAGCCAGACATTCGTGCCACCCCTTCTTTAATTGAATCATCTCCCTCCTCGACTCTCACTAGTAAAATTTCTTTATTACTCTCCACTCTCCCCCTTCACTCTCGCCTAATCCAATCTACACCCCAGATTCGTCTGACACGAAATATCTGAATGCGTATAGGTATAGGAGGACTAGCGCCCTTCGGGCGCTAGACCCTGCGGGTGGCATGCAGCCTTCGGCTGCAGTGGCGCTCGCGGGTCGGCTTGCGCCCTGCGGGCGCGCGCCGACCCGCTCGCTAGGACAGTTTGGGTGATATTTATCCCACTCCAATATCCACATCTCCTTTTCTCTAGTGAACCGTTTACTTCCAATAGGTCCCAATGCACCTGCGCTTGCTCATCTTCTTCTATAATACCACCCCACAACAAACCGATCTCCCTCCCCTATAGTAACCCATCTCCATCCTCTACAGTATCCACATCTCGCTCCCCTACCAAAACCCAATCCCCTTCTACAGTAACCCCATCTCCACCCCTACCGTAACCCCATTCCTTCTACAATAACCCCATCAGTACAGTACCCCGCGCCACACCCGACAACTCCTCGCCACCGCGCGCCCCTCGAATGAAGAGAGGAGACCACTCTCCCTCTCCCCTCTCGCTCACAATAAACCCCCTTTACATTTCAATCAATTCATCTTAATTGAATCATCTCCCCTCCTCGACTCTCACTAGTAAAATTTCTTTATTACTCTCCACTCTCCCCCTTCACTCTCGCCTAATCCAATCTACACCCCAGATTCGTCTGACACGAAATATCTGAATGCGTATAGGTATAGGAGGACTAGCGCCCTTCGGGCGCTAGACCCTGCGGGTGGCATGTGTAGCTCGCGGGTCGGCTTGCGCCCTTCGGGCGCGCGCCGACCCGCTCGCTAGGACAGTTTGGGTGTTGTTTATCCCACTGCAAATATCCACATCTCCTTCTCTCTAGTGAATCGTCTCCTTAGAACAGTTCGCACCTGCCCTTGCTCATCTTCTTCTATAGTAATCCCATCACCATCCATCTCCCTCCCCTACCGTAGCCCCATCTCCACCCCCTACAGTACCCACATCTCCTTCTCCTACCGTAACCTCATTCCCTTATCCCTCTCCCCCCTACCATATCCCCTCTCCGTTCCCAACCGTTTTCCCGTCTCCATACCTCTAGGACCCCCATCTCCATCCCTCTAGGATCCCATCTCCATCCCTCAAGGACAACCATCTCCATCCCTGAAGGACAACCATCTCCATCCCTCTAAGAACCCCCATCTCCCTAGGATCCCATCTCCCTCCCTCTAGGATCCCATCTCCATTCCTCTAGGATCCCCATCTTCATCCCTCTAGGATCCCCATTTCCATCCCTCTAGGATCACCATCTCCATCCCTCTGGGACCCCCATCTCCATCCCTCTAGGACCCCCATCTCCATCTCTCTAGGATCCCCATCTCACTTCCTCTAGGATCCCCATCTCCCTCCCTCTAGGAACCCCATCTCCCTCCCTCTAGGATCCCTATCTCACTTCCCCTAGGACCCCCATCTCCATCCCTCTAGGACCCCCAACTCCATCCCTCTAGGATCCCCTCTGCATCCCTCTAGGATCCCCTCTTCATCCCTCTAGGACCCCCACCTCCATCCCTCTAGGAATCCCCTCTCCTTCCCTCTGGGACCCCCAGCTCTCTCCCTCCTGAAACCTTCATCTCCATCCCTGGGATCCCCATACACCTAGAGAAACTCCCAGGATCCTCAGGAGCATACCCACTAACCTCTCCTCCGCTCCACCCGACCACTCCTCACCGCTGAGCGCACCTCGAATGAAAAGAGGAGACCACTCTCCCTCTCCCCTCTCGCTCACAATGAACCCTCTTTACATTTTCAATCAATTCATCCTAATTGAATCACGTCGGCTCTCGCTAGTAAAATTTCTTTATTACTCTCCTCCCTCCCCCTTCACTCTCGCCTAATCCAATCTACGCCCCAGATTCGTCTATCGAGAAATATCGGAATGCGTATAGGTATAGGTGGACTAGCGCCCTTCGGGCGCTAGACCCTGCGGGTGGCATGCAGCCTTCGGCTGCAGTGGCGCTCGCGGGTCGGCTTGCGCCCTGCGGGCGCGCGCCGACCCGCTCGCTAGGACAGTTTGGGTGATATTTATCCCACTCCAAATATCCACATCTCCTTTTCTCTAGTGAACCGTTTACTTCCAATAGGTCCCAATGCACCTGCGCTTGCTCATCTTCTTCTATAATACCACCCCACAACAACCGATCTCCCTCCCCTATAGTAACCCCATCTCCATCCTCTACAGTATCCACATCTCGCTCCCCTACCAAACCCAATCCCCTTCTACAGTAACCCCATCTCCACCCCTACCGTAACCCATTCCCTTCTACAATAACCCCATCAGTACAGTACCCCGCGCCACACCCGACAACTCCTCGCCACCGCGCGCCCCTCGAATGAAGAGAGGAGACCACTCTCCCTCTCCCCTCTCGCTCACAATAAACCCCTTTACATTTCAATCAATTCATCTTAAAGAAGGAGAGGCATGAATCACGCCGATATGCAAAGTGATGCGGAGCGCTCTCCTCATTTTGCATGCTCTCTAGCTCGTTGCTGCGCTTCAGGGTGACTTGGCAATCAGCCAATTGTTGAAAAAATTGAAAACATGGGAGTTTCGAAAGCGTTATGGGGTGCTCATGCCACACCGTCTGACATCGAGAACTCAGTTAGCCAGACATTCGTGCCACCCCTTCTTTATTGAATCATCTCCCCTCCTCGACTCTCACTAGTAAAATTTCTTTATTACTCTCCACTCTCCCCCTTCACTCTCGCCTAATCCAATCTACACCCCAGATTCGTCTGACACGAAATATCTGAATGCGTATAGGTATAGGAGGATAGTTGTTTCGTTACGATTGAAAGTCTAGCCGTAACCCATCCCCTATACAGGAATCCCATCACCATTCTTACAATAACCCAATCTCCCTCTCCTACCGTATCCCCATCACCATCCCCTACCGAATCCCCATCTCACTCACCCTCCCGTAGCCTCATCACCTCCTACAGTAACCCTATTTCCATCCTCTACAGTACCCCATCTCCCTCCCCTACAGTACTCCAGGCGACACACCCGACCACTCCTCACCAATGCGCGCCCCTCGAATGAAAAGAGGAGACCACTCCCTCCCCCTCCCCCCTCTCACTCACAATGAACCCGGTTTGCATTTCAATCAATTCAATCTCAATTGAATCAAGGCGCGGATTAACCCTCCCTCTCGACTCTCGCTAGTAAAATTTCTTTATTACTCTCCTCACTTCCCCTTCACTCTCGCCTAATCCAATCAACGCCCTCGATTCTGTCTTCCAGAAATATCAGGATGCGTCTAGTTATAGGAAGATAGCGCCCTTCGGGCGCTAGACCCTGCGGGTGGCATGCAGCCTTCGGCTGCAGTGGGGCTCGCTACGCTCGCCTAGCGTGTGTGCGATGTTGGGAGATATTTAGACCACTATGGAAATACCAATCACACTCTCCAAATATACCCCTCTCCCTTCTCAGCCGTATTCCCCTCTACGTTCCCTAGTATCCCTCTCCCCCTATCATATCCCCTCTCCGTTCCCAACCGTTTTCCCGTCTCCATACCTCTAGGACCCCCATATCCATCCCTCTAGGACCCCCATATCCATCCCTCGAGGACAACCATCTCCATCCCTCTAGGACAACCATCTCCATCCCTCTAGGACCCCATCTCCATCCCTCTAGGACAACCATCTCCATCCCTCAAGGACAACCATCTCCATCCCTCTAGGACCCCATCTCCATCCTCTAGGATCCCCATCTCACTCCCTCTAGGACAACCATCTCCATCCCTCTAGGACAACCATCTCCATCCCTCTAGGATCCCCATCTCACTCCCTCTAGGATCCCCATCTCACTCCCTCTAGGCACCTAATACCCCGAGAACCACCCCACCCCCAAAGATCCTCAAAGCTTCTCCATTAACTTCTCCTCTGCGCCACACGACCACTCCGCAAGCGCGCAAAATAGACGAATGAAGAGTGAACCCCTCTCCCTCTTTTCAATCAAGTCGGATTATCTCTCGAGTCGACTCTCGCTAATTGAATTACTCTCTCATCTCACTCACTCTCTCGCCCTCGACCTCGCTAATCCAATTACGTCGCTCGAATCGGACCACGAAAAAATATGAAAACGCATCTAGGTATAGGTGGACTAGCCCCTCCGGGGTCTAGTCCTCCGGAGGACCCTGCCGGGGCTGGGGGGCTCGCTACGCTCGCCCCAGTATGCAGCCATGCAGCCTTCGGCTGCAGTGGCGCTCGCGGGTCGGCTTGCGCCCTTCGGGCGCGCGCCGACCCGCTCGCTAGGACAGTTTGGGTGTTGTTTATCCCACTGCAAATATCCACATCCCCTTCTCTCTAGTGAATCGTCTCCTTCCCATAGGTCCCAACGCACCTGCTCAACCGTAACCCCATCCCCTACAGGAATCCCATCACCATCCCCTACCGAATCCCCATCTCACTCACCCTACCGTAGCTTCATCACCTCCTACAGTAACCCTATTTCCATCCTCTACAGTACCCCCGCGCCACACCCGACGTTTCGCCTGCCTTCATTCAGTTACATTTTAATCTTTGCTCTTTATACTTTTTAGTGTGATCTTTGATCTTTCTAATCTTCTCTCTTCAGACAATCGTGTTCGCTCATTGTTTCGGTAATGCCGTTGCCCCCGTCCTCATTCCATTCCCGTTCCTCTTCATTACGCTCATCTCGCTGCAAGGAGAAGCAAAGTTCTCTACGATCATTACAAAGAGTGAGTTCATTATTATTATATTATGCTATTACACCTTCAAGAATTGTTATAGCGATTGATTCGGTTGCTCTATCCGAAGATAGAGTTCCCTTATTGGAAAATTTTCGTTATTGGAAATGATCATTCTCTCCCTCCCATTTCCAATAGCGCGCGATAATGAGGGTGGTTGCTTATTGGAAATGACTTGTTATTGAAATTCCAATAAGCTAATGGAATTCCATTAATATTTTGAACCGCTCGCTCATTGTTTCCTCTCTCCGAATGATACGATATTTCTTATTGGAATTCCAATAATCTATTGGAAATCGCCCCACCGGGATAGGTCTCTTATTGGAAAGGAATAAGAGAGAGGGAATCCTTTGTTCTCACTATTGGAATTCCGGAATAGTTTCCAATAAGGGAACTCTACAATCGATGCTTTCATCACACGACATCTAATTAAATTTGTTTTCCTTCCTGATCGATCTCTTATTTGTTACCGGTTCTTCAAAAATATTTTGTTGATAAATTCAGTTCTCGAAGTGTTCGATTCACTCAGACGCAGAGAATTTTGATATAAATTCACAATTACTACTGTCAGAATGAAGATGTGGCGGCATTCGTATATGGTGGCTTATTTTAATCTCGCAATGTTCTCATAGTAATAAAAACTGTTTTTACCATCACTTCCCTGTACTTTCGACAAGATGAGAGAAATGAGAATTTCTAATTTTCTATTGAACGAAACATTAATTCGATCAATGAATTCAATCAATACAGTAATCTGCAATTTAACTAGTATCGTTCCATTGTCTTCCTCTTCCATTCTTTTCCTTTCCTCTCTTTCTCCTTCTCCTTTCATTATCCTATTTTCAGACACATAAGTACCAATCAATACATTATCCCATTTTCAGACACATAAGTACCAATCCATACATTATCCCATTTTCAGACACATTAGTACCAATCAATACATTATCCCATTTTCAGACACGTAAGTACCAATCCATACATTATCCCATTTTCAGACACATAAGTACCAATCAATACATTATCCCATTTTCAGACACATAAGTACCAATCAATACATTATCCCATTTTCACATGCATTACGACCAATAAATACATTATCCCATTTTTAGACACTTTAAGTACCAATCCATACATTATCCCATTTTCAGACACATAAGGACCGTTCTATACATTATCCCATTTTCAGACACATAAGTACCAATCAATACATTATCCCATTTTCACATGCATTACGACCAATAAATACATTATCCCATTTTTAGACACTTTAAGTACCAATCCATACATTATCCCATTTTCAGACACATAAGGACCGATCTATACATTATCCCATTTTCAGACACATAAGTACCAATCAATACATTATCCCATTTTCACATGCATTACGACCAATAAATACATTATCCCATTTTTAGACACTTTAAGTACCAATCCATACATTATCCCATTTTCAGACACATAAGGACCGATCCATTATCCCATTTTCAGACACATAAGTACCAATCAATACATGTACCACATGCATTCAGACAATCAGACAATCCATACATTATCCCATTTTCAGACACATAAGGACCGATCCATACATTATCCCATTTTCACATGCGTTACGACCGATCTATAAATCCATACATTATCCCATTTTCAGACACATAAGTACCAATCAATACATTATCCCATTTTCAGACACATAAGTACCAATCAATACATTATCCCATTTTCAGACACATAAGTACCAATCAATACATTATCCCATTTTCACATGCATTACGACCAATAAATACATTATCCCATTTTTAGACACTTTAAGTACCAATCCATACATTATCCCATTTTCAGACACATAAGGACCGATCCATTATCCCATTTTCAGACACATAAGTACCAATCAATACATGTACCACATGCATTCAGACAATCAGACAATCCATACATTATCCCATTTTCAGACACATAAGTACCAATCAATACATTATCCCATTTTCAGACACATAAGTACCAATCAATACATTATCCCATTTTCACATGCATTACGACCAATAAATACATTATCCCATTTTTAGACACTTTAAGTACCAATCCATACATTATCCCATTTTCAGACACATAAGGACCGATCCATTATCCCATTTTCAGACACATAAGGACCGATCCATACATTATCCCATTTTCACATGCGTTACGACCGATCTATAAATCCATACATTATCCCATTTTCAGACACATAAGTACCAATCAATACATTATCCCATTTTCAGACACATAAGTACCAATCAATACATTATCCCATTTTCAGACACATAAGTACCAATCAATACATTATCCCATTTTCACATGCATTACGACCAATAAATACATTATCCCATTTTTAGACACTTTAAGTACCAATCCATACATTATCCCATTTTCAGACACATAAGGACCGATCCATTATCCCATTTTCAGACACATAAGTACCAATCAATACATGTACCACATGCATTCAGACAATCAGACAATCCATACATTATCCCATTTTCAGACACATAAGTACCAATCAATACATTATCCCATTTTCAGACACATAAGTACCAATCAATACATTATCCCATTTTCACATGCATTACGACCAATAAATACATTATCCCATTTTTAGACACTTAAGTACCAATCCATACATTATCCCATTTTCAGACACATAAGGACCGATCCATTATCCCATTTTCAGACACATAAGTACCAATCAATACATGTACCACATGCATTCAGACAATCAGACAATCCATACATTATCCCATTTTCAGACACATAAGTACCAATCCATACATTATCCCATTTTCAGACACATAAGTACCAATCAATACATTATCCCATTTTCAGACACATAAGTACCAATCAATACATTATCCCATTTTCAGACACATAAGTACCAATCCATACATTATCCCATTTTCACATGCATTACGACCAATCCATACATTATCCCATTTTCAGACACATAAGTACCAATCAATACATTATCCCATTTTCAGACACATAAGTACCAATCAATACATTATCCCATTTTCACATGCATTACGACCAATAAATACATTATCCCATTTTTAGACACTTTAAGTACCAATCCATACATTATCCCATTTTCAGACACATAAGGACAGATCTATACATTATCCCATTTTCAGACACATAAATACCAATCAATACATTATCCCATTTTCAGACACATAAGTACCAATCCATACATTATCCCATTTTCAGACACATAAGGACCGATCTATATACATCATCCCATTTTCACATGCATTACGACCAATCAATACATTATCCCATTTTCAGACACATAAGTACCAATCCATACATTATCCCATTTTCAGACACATAAGTACCAATCCATACATTATCCCATTTTCAGACACATAAGTACCAATCAATACATTATCCCATTTTCAGACACATAAGTACCAATCAATACATTATCCCATTTTCACATGCATTACGACCAATCCATACATTATCCCATTTTCAGACACATAAGTACCAATCAATACATTATCCCATTTTCAGACACATAAGTACCAATCCATACATTATCCCATTTTCAGACACATAAGTACCAATCGATAAATTATCCCATTTTCAGACACACAAGGATCGGTCAATACAGAATACCATTTTCACATACCCCCTTTTTTGATCGACCTTTTTTGAACCTTTTTTGATTTTTGGTAGCACACATCCGAAAGAACAGATAAATGCAGTAAACCGCGCTGACCACATACTTTTCTACCACATTCCCACATGGATACGTTGCATATGACACGGTAACCCATAGATACAGTAACCCATTAACCCACACGGATCGATCGATACAGTAGTCCCCACACGGGCAGTCCAATACAGTAACAATACAATCAGTAGATATAGAACCCCATCCCCCATTTTCACCTAGACTCATCCATCAATACAGCAACACCCATGTTCCAACATCCACAGAAACAACACAACCCACACATGAACCCATTGATACCCTCCCCCCATTACTCCCGTCCGTCATGGAAACATATACCTCGTAATCCACACATTCAGATCCGTAACCTACAGGGAAGATTACGACAAAAATACACAAGAAGAGAGGGAAGGCCTCTTTGGGAAGGGTTGGGGTTTGGGGGACTGCAGCCTTCGGGGTCTCCGACAAGGGAGGGAAGAGGGAACGACCATGAAGGAATAGCGCCCACATCGAGAAGGAAGGAGACCTGAAGGGATCAAATTAATGATTCCAAATTATTATTACTGATTTAATATTACTAGAGGGGTGATTACTACTTATCATTACGGTTCTCTTATTGGAAATTGTTTCTTATCGGATATTTTCCTATTCTATACTTTCAGATATTATATTTTCTTATTCCTATTCGAAATTACATTTTTATTGGAGGTCCGCGATTTTCGAAAAAAATCTTTTGAGGGCTCCGCGAAAAATATTTCAGACAACGAAGGGGCTCAGCACTCAGAAGATCAAGCGGGGATAAAGCCCAGCAGTGGAAGAAGTAAACTGCCAAAAATTGTGATGCCACATTGTGACAACACCATACCACCAAGTTTAAAAAAATGCAAGCGAGCACCGGCACTTGAAAATTCATCTTTTCAGGCACCAAATCGGGCTAGAGTAAAATTTTGTCTTCGTCTTGCACCTCACGTTGTTCTGTGACATAATTTGTGAACACTTCAAATGACAAACCCCAATATTTAATCAGGTATTTGAAAGTAAACTGACCAAGGAGGATCTCTCGTAGATCATCGACTTCTCACGATGTCCTCTCATGACCATAGCCTGCTCCTTAAGCTTCTCAGAGAAGGAGGCGCACGATCCGAGCATGAAGACGATGTAGATGATGCAGTGAAGAGGGTCTTCGAGAACTTGTTCAAGAGTCTCGGGAGGAGACAGATAGTAGCAGATTCCACCAGTGGGGAAGCTACGGTAGGCTCCCGATGCATCAGACCAAGTACCGAAAATGTTCACGAGGATGTTACCGCCGAACTTCGAGGTCAGCATCTGCAACGGACAAATGATTAGATTGAATGAATGCAGGGCTAAAAAATGATAAAGTAAATACAAACCTGGGAGATGACGTAGAGGTTAGAGACGAGGGCAGACTGGAGAATGATGGGAATGTTGGAGGTGTAGAAGAGCTTGATGGGGTAAGACGAGTACTGGCCACGGTAGCGAGCACACTTGATAGGGAGAACGACACGGAAGCCCTGGAAATAATAAATTAATTAAATTTAACAATGGGGAAAACAATATTTAATATAAGATAAATTTTAATATCTCACCTGGAAGTAGATGACGACAGCGAATACGAGGACGGTGGCCATCAGGTTCATGAGGTTGGGAAGGTTCTGTCTGTAGAAGGCCACACGGAGAGTACGCACCTGTAATACGCAGTGTAAGTTAGTATAATCTTAGTCGGAAAGTGTGACCATTGTGATGACGTCATCATTCAAGGGGAAACGGGAGAAAGTGTGTCTCACATTGTCTGATCTGGTAGCGAGAAGGTGGAATAGGGCAATGACTGCTCCCTCGAACTCTGTTCCGCGGCCAGTGTTCATTGTAGCAGGCGACAAGGCCTTCCACACGATAGCCTCGCAGATGATCGTTGCGATGAAGAGGGAGATTCCAGAACCGAGAATGTAACCCTTCTGAAAGGTATTACCGATTAGTGAAGTTAATTAATGACGTAATTAAGAAATTGGCAGACAGACCGATGTATACCTGGAGGAGTTCGTCGAGGAGGAGCACGATAAGACCGGCGAAGACGAGTTGGATAACGATGAGAAGGCAGATTCCGGCTCCAATGTCAGAGGGTCCAGAGACAACGTACACGATAGCCTGTCCGACGGTGATCACCATTCCGAAGACTGAAAAGAAGCACATTAATTAATTTAAAGTCGATAAGAACAAAATAGATATAAAAATAATCACTTACGCTTCTGTGCTCCGTTGAAGAGGGCGCGGTCCTTGGGGGAATCTCCGACCTCGATGATCTTGGCTCCAGCGAGACGCTGCATGATAAGACCAGAGGTGACGATCGGCGAGATACCGAGCTCCATCAGGGTTCCCCTGTTGGAGGTCATGATCACTCGAAGCCAGTAGAACTCATCGGCCGAGTTAGTCGACATGATTCCTGCAAATAGCAAATAGCAATTTAGTTTCTTTGTGGTTTACTTTAAATAAAAAAAAACAGTTATGTGAGAAAGCGGACCAAAGAGGGGAATCTGACAACAGACGAGGAAGATGAAGAGGGTGATGGCTGTCCAGAGCATCTTCTCACGGAACTGAATTTTCCTCTCGGGCTTCGCGACCTCCAGCACGAAACAGCCTGGAATAGATCCATTAATGACGTCATGATCGAAATCAGCCAGACCTTGGATTAACCTACTGTCTCCTCTAGTCATTCGCTCTTCTATCAAGCGGGGATAAAGCCCAGCAGTGGAAGAAGTAAACTGCCAAAAATTGTGATGCCACATTGTGACAACACCATACCACCAAGTTTAAAAAAATGCAAGCGAGCACCGGCACTTGAAAATTCATCTTTTCAGGCACCAAATCGGGCTAGAGTAAAATTTTGTCTTCGTCTTGCACCTCACGTTGTTCTGTGACATAATTTGTGAACACTTCAAATGACAAACCCCAATATTTAATCAGGTATTTGAAAGTAAACTGACCAAGGAGGATCTCTCGTAGATCATCGACTTCTCACAATGTCCTCTCATGACCATAGCCTGCTCCTTAAGCTTCTCAGAGAAGGAGGCGCACGATCCGAGCATGAAGACGATGTAGATGATGCAGTGAAGAGGGTCTTCGAGAACTTGTTCAAGAGTCTCGGGAGGAGACAGATAGTAGCAGATTCCACCAGTGGGGAAGCTACGGTAGGCTCCCGATGCATCAGACCAAGTACCGAAAAGGTTCACGAGGATGTTACCGCCGAACTTCGAGGTCAGCATCTGCAACGGACAAATGATTAGATTGAATGAATGCAGGGCTAAAAAATGATAAAGTAAATACAAACCTGGGAGATGACGTAGAGGTTAGAGACGAGGGCAGACTGGAGAATGATGGGAATGTTGGAGGTGTAGAAGAGCTTGATGGGGTAAGACGAGTACTGGCCACGGTAGCGAGCAGAATTGATAGGAAGATCGACACGGAATCCCTGGAAATAATAAATTAATTAAATTAATAATGGGGAAAATAATAATTAATATAAAATAAATTTTAATATCTCACCTGGAAGTAGATGACGACAGCGAATACGAGGACGGTGGCCATCAGGTTCATGAGGTTGGGAAGGTTCTGTCTGTAGAAGGCCACACGGAGAGTACGCACCTGTAATAAACAGCTTAAGTTTTATGAAAGTTAGTCTAAATTTGGACGAACAGTGTGACCGATACAATGACGTCCTCACTCAAATGGGAAAAGAAGGAAGTTGCAAACCTTGTCGGATCTGGTGGCAAGAAGGTGGAAGAGGGCAATGACTGCTCCCTCGAACTCTGTTCCACGGCCAGTGTTCATTGTAGCAGGCGACAAGGCCTTCCACACGATAGTCTCGCAGATGTTCGTAGCGATGAAGAGGGAAATTCCAGAACCGATACCGTAACCCTTCTGAAACAAATTATCGATTAGTGAGGATAACAAATAAAGTAATTAAGGAGTTGGCAGATAGTCATATTCTTACCTGGAGGAGTTCGTCGAGGAGGAGCACGATAAGACCGGCGAAGACGAGTTGGATAACGATGAGAAGGCAGATTCCGGCTCCAATGTCAGAGGGTCCAGAGACAACGTACACGATAGCCTGTCCGACGGTGATCACCATTCCGAAGACTGAAAAGAAGCACATTAATTAATTTAAAGTCGATAAGAACAAAATAGATATAAAAATAATAACTTACGCTTCTGTGCTCCGTTGAAGAGGGCGCGGTCCTTGAGGGAATCTCCGACCTCCCTTGGCTCCAGCGAGACGCTGCATGATAAGACCAGAGGTGACGATCGGCGAGATACCGAGCTCCATCAGGGTTCCCCTGTTGGAGGTCATGATCACTCGAAGCCAGTAGAACTCATCGGCCGAGTTAGTCGACATGATTCCTGCAAATAGCAAATAGCAATTTAGTTTCTTTGTGGTTTACTTTAAATAAAAAAAAACAGTTATGTGAGAAAGCGGACCAAAGAGGGGAATCTGACAACAGACGAGGAAGATGAAGAGGGTGATGGCTGTCCAGAGCATCTTCTCACGGAACTGAATTTTCCTCTCGGGCTTCGCGACCTCCAGCACGAAACAGCCTGGAATAGATCCATTAATGACGTCATAATCGAAATCAGCCAGACCTTGGGTTAACCTACTGTCTCCTCTAGTCATTCGCTCTTCTACTCTGCCATCGACGAGCCCCGTTCGTCCTTGGAAGTCCTTCCCTGCGATTTATACAAATTAGCATTTGTCACTTATAGTTTACTCAAATTTCGCAGCCGCAAAGTGGGTTACACTTTGCCATTCCTATCCCACCGTAACAGTTACTATGAGAAATACCCCTCTCCCAAAAAGGAATTGAATCGCGCGCGATAGATTAAACAGTTAACGCGGCTTTAGCAATCTCGGACGTGTCGGGACCATCCACCGCGACCAGCGAAGAGGGTGATTTGGTCACAGGTCTCCCACATGGTGGGCACCCGTTGTTTGGCTTGTGGCCTCACTCCTACCGACAAGATGATCCCTGCACCTGCGACAGTGCGTGACTGTCCGCCCCTCGCAACGCGAGGAGTTGATCGCTATCGCCCTATGCGCCTTAGCTAATATTGGATGAGCGCGCCGCAAAAGAATGCGTTGGAAATGAAGAATTGATTCAAATTACGATGGAAAAGGACGAAAATGTGGAATAAAAAGCCCATCCAACCCGTTAGCGGTTACTTATAAAATGGCGCAAACCCCGGAAGAAGTCAAGCGAAACACTTATCTTGTTAAGACGGCGAGCGGCGAGCGGCCTGAGTGGAGTGGAGCGAGCGAGGGGCGATTCAGGCGACGCCATCTACAAGGGTCATCGTTGGTAACGCATTCAATAAGAAAAGAACGAGAACGAGCAAAAGGAAGATGATTACAAATTGAATTATGTTTTGTTTCGAGACGATAATAGGGAAATAGGGCGGCTAAAAGGACAGCAAGAGTAAAACAGCGAACGATGGGCAGAAAACAAAACAGAAATTTGCTCAAGCATTGGTGAAATCACTTTTTGGAAATGCTTGCTGACAAAAAGGGCAGAAAGAAGCGGCAAGAATTGCGTGCGCGGGACACGTATACGTGGAATCAGAGTGATCGAACGATTACGAAGCTTCCGGAAGGCTGGGTGCAGTTCGAGGGAGGGGTAGATCAATGTGAAGGGAGAGGAAGGGAAAGGAGTCGAGTCGCGACGTGACACAAGATTGACACATGGTGCGCTCAAACTCTAATAAACATACAGTACCTCGCGATCGATCGTGATCCAACCCCCTTCCCTTCTGATCTACCTATCGCGCGGACTGCAACCTTTCTCCCAGGCTCAGCCATTACACGCGTCCCCCGCTCGCATCTAGTCGGTCTAGCCGAGTTCCTTTTAGTCATGTTTTTCGAAAACTTATTTAAATATTTTTAACGACAGAGTTGTTATTGCGCTTTAAAAATTGCCTTTGGCATTTGTTAGCAGTTGCATCAATTCTTGCGCTTCAATTTCATCACTTTAGCTGTTGAATTATATCTTGCTCGACTCGTTGTGATCCTGTGCGGGTCTGGTGCATGTGCTTATTAGTTTTAATCTTCGCCTTTTGCTCGTTCTCGTTCTTTTCTTATTAAACGCGTTACCAATAGTGATCCTTGTAGGTGACATCGTCTGAATCGCCCCTCGCTCGCTCCTCTCCACTCAGGCCGCCCGTCGCCCGCCGACTCAACAAGATAAGTGTTTTGCTTGTCTTCTTTCGGGGTTTGCGCAATTTTATAAGTAACCGCTAACGGGTTGGATGGGCTTTTTATTCCACATTTTCGTCCTTTTCCATCGTAATTTGAATCAATTCTTCATTTCCAACGCATTCTTTTGCGGCGCGCTCATCCAATATTAGCTAAGGCGAATAGGGCGATAGCGATCAACCCCTCGCGTTGCGAGGGGCGGACAGTCACGCACTGTCGCAGGTGCAGGGACCGTCTTGTCGGTAGGAGTGAGGCCACAAGCCAAACAACGGGTGCCCACCATGTGGGAGACCTGTGACCAAATCACCCTCTTCGCTGGTCGCGGTGGATGGTCCCGACACGTCCGAGATTGCTAAAGCCGCGTTTACTGTTTAATCTATCGCGCGCGATTCAGTTTGTCTTGGGGGTATTTCTCATAGTAACTGTTACGGTGGGATAGGAAAGGCAAAGAGCGTTGCACTTTGCGACTGCGAAATTTGAGTAAAATATTAGTGACAAATGCTAATTTGTATAAATCGCAGGGAAGGACTTCCAAGGACGAACGGGACTCGTCGATGGCAGAGTAGAAGAGCGAATGACTAGAGGAGACAGTAGGTTAATCCAAGGTCTGGCTGATTTCGATCATGACGTCATTAATGGATCTATTCCAGTTGTTTCGTGCCGGAGGTCGCGAAACCCGAGAGGACGATTCAGTTTCGTGAGAAGATGCTCTGGACAGCCATCACCCTCTTCATCTTCCTCGTCTGTTGTCAGATTCCCCTCTTTGGTCAGCTTTCTCACATAACTGTTTTTTTAACTAAATTGTTATTTGCTATTTGCTATTTTCTATTTGCAGGAATCATGTCGACTGATTCGCCCCATCAGTTCTACTGGCTTCGAGTGATCATAGCCTCCAACAGAGGAACCCTGATGGAGCTCGGTATCTTGCCCGTCGTCACCTCTGGTCTTATCATGCAGCTTCTCGCTGGAGCCAAGATCATCGAGGTCGGAGATTCCCCAAGGACCGCGCCCTCTTCAACGGAGCACAGAAACGTAAGTGATTATTTTTATATCTATTTTGTTCTTTTCGACTTTAAATTAAAAAATGTGCTTCTTTTCAGTCTTCAGAATGGTGATCACCGTCGGACAGGCTATCGTGTACGTTGTCTCTGGACCCTCTGACATTGAAGCCGGAATCTGCCTTCTCATCGTTATCCAACTCGTCTTCGCCGGTCTTATCGTGCTCCTCCTCGACGAACTCCTCCAGGTAAGAATATGACTATCTGCCAACTCCTTAATTACTTTATTTGTTATCCTCACTAATCGATAATTTGTTTCAGAAGGGTTACGGTATCGGTTCTGGAATTTCCCTCTTCATCGCTACGAACATCTGCGAGACTATCGTGTGGAAGGCCTTGTCGCCTGCTACAATGAACACTGGCCGTGGAACAGAGTTCGAGGGAGCAGTCATTGCCCTCTTCCACCTTCTTGCCACCAGATCCGACAAGGTTTGCAACTTCCTTCTTTTCCCATTTGAGTGAGGACGTCATTGTATCGGTCACACTGTTCGTCCAAATTTAGACTAACTTTCATAAAACTTAAGCTGTTTATTACAGGTGCGTACTCTCCGTGTGGCCTTCTACAGACAGAACCTTCCCAACCTCATGAACCTGATGGCCACCGTCCTCGTATTCGCTGTCGTCATCTACTTCCAGGTGAGATATTAAAATTTATTTTATATTAATTATTATTTTCCCCATTATTAATTTAATTAATTTATTATTTCCAGGGATTCCGTGTCGATCTTCCTATCAATTCTGCTCGCTACCGTGGCCAGTACTCGTCTTACCCCATCAAGCTCTTCTACACCTCCAACATTCCCATCATTCTCCAGTCTGCCCTCGTCTCTAACCTCTACGTCATCTCCCAGGTTTGTATTTACTTTATCATTTTTTAGCCCTGCATTCATTCAATCTAATCATTTGTCCGTTGCAGATGCTGACCTCGAAGTTCGGCGGTAACATCCTCGTGAACCTTTTCGGTACTTGGTCTGATGCATCGGGAGCCTACCGTAGCTTCCCCACTGGTGGAATCTGCTACTATCTGTCTCCTCCCGAGACTCTTGAACAAGTTCTCGAAGACCCTCTTCACTGCATCATCTACATCGTCTTCATGCTCGGATCGTGCGCCTCCTTCTCTGAGAAGCTTAAGGAGCAGGCTATGGTCATGAGAGGACATTGTGAGAAGTCGATGATCTACGAGAGATCCTCCTTGGTCAGTTTACTTTCAAATACCTGATTAAATATTGGGGTTTGTCATTTGAAGTGTTCACAAAGTTTGTCACAGAATAACATGAAGTGCAAGACGAAGACAAAATTTTACTCTAGCCCGATTTGGTGCCTGAAAAGATGAATTTTCAAGTGCCGGTGCTCGCTTGCATTTTTTAAACTTGGTGGTATGGTGTTGTCACAATGTGGCATCACAATTTTTGGCAGTTTACTTCTTCCACTGCTGGGCTTTATCCCCGCTTGATCTTCTGAGTGCTGAGCCCCTTCGTTGTCTGAAATATTTTTCGCGGAGCCCTCAAAAGATTTTTTTCGAAAATCGCGGACCTCCAATAAAAATGTAATTTCGAATAGGAATAAAAAATATCTGAAAGTATAGAATAGGAAAATATCCGATAAGAAACAATTTCCAATAAGAGAACCCTAATGATAAGTAGTAATCACCCCTCTAGTAATATTAAATCATTAATTTGATCCCTTCAGGTCTCCTTCCTTCTCGATGTGGGCGCCATTCCTTCATGGTCGTTCCCTCTTCCCTCCCTTGTCGGAGACCCCGAAGGCTGCAGTCCCCCAAACCCCAACCCTTCCCAAAGAGGCCTTCCCTCTCTTCTTGTGTATTTTTGTCGTAATCTTCCCTGTAGGTTACGGATCTGAATGTGTGGATTACGAGGTATATGTTTCCATGACGGACGGGAGTAATGGGGGGAGGGTATCAATGGGTTCATGTGTGGGTTGTGTTGTTTCTGTGGATGCTGGAACATGGGTGTTGCTGTATTGATGGATGAGTCTAGGTGAAAATGGGGGGATGGGGTTCTATATCTACTGATTGTATTGTTACTGTATTGGACTGCCCGTGTGGTCTGGGACTACTGTATCGATCGATCCGTGTGGGTTAATGGGTTACTGTATCTATGGGTTACCGTGTCATATGCAACGTATCCATGTGGGAATGTGGTAGAAAAGTATGTGGTCAGCGCGGTTTACTGAATTTATCTGTTCTTTCGGATGTGTGCTACCAAAAATCAAAAAAGGTTCAAAAAAGGTCGATCAAAAAAGGGGGTATGTGAAAATGGTATTCTGTATTGACCGATCCTTGTGTGTCTGAAAATGGGATAATTTATCGATTGGTACTTATGTGTCTGAAAATGGGATAATGTATTGATTGGTACTTATGTGTCTGAAAATGGGATAATGTATGGATTGGTCGTAATGCATGTGAAAATGGGATAATGTATTGATTGGTACTTATGTGTCTGAAAATGGGATAATGTATTGATTGGTACTTATGTGTCTGAAAATGGGATAATGTATAGATCTGTCCTTATGTGTCTGAAAATGGGATAATGTATGGATTGGTACTTAAAGTGTCTAAAAATGGGATAATGTATTTATTGGTCGTAATGCATGTGAAAATGGGATAATGTATTGATTGGTACTTATGTGTCTGAAAATGGGATAATGTATTGATTGGTACTTATGTGTCTGAAAATGGGATAATGTATAGATTGGTAATAATGCATGTGAAAATGGGATAATGTATTGATTGGTACTTATGTGTCTGAAAATGGGATAATGTATTGATTGGTCGTATGTGTCTGAAAATGGGATAATGTATTGATTGGTAATAATGCATGTGAAAATGGGATAATGTATTGATTGGTCGTATGTGTCTGAAAATGGGATAATGTATTGATTGGTCGTATGTGTCTGAAAATGGGATAATGTATTGATTGGTACTTATGTGTCTGAAAATGGGATAATGTATTTATTGGTCGTAATGCATGTGAAAATGGGATAATGTATTGATTGGTACTTATGTGTCTGAAAATGGGATAATGTATTGATTGGTCGTATGTGTCTGAAAATGGGATAATGTATTGATTGGTAATAATGCATGTGAAAATGGGATAATGTATTGATTGGTACTTATGTGTCTGAAAATGGGATAATGTATGGATTGGTACTTAAAGTGTCTAAAAATAGGATAATGTATTTATTGGTCGTAATGCATGTGAAAATGGGATAATGTATGGATTGGTACTTATGTGTCTGAAAATGGGATAATGTATTGATTGGTACTTATGTGTCTGAAAATGGGATAATGTATGGATTGGTCGTAATGCATGTGAAAATGGGATAATGTATTGATTGGTACTTATGTGTCTGAAAATGGGATAATGTATTGATTGGTACTTATGTGTCTGAAAATGGGATAATGTATGGATTGGTACTTATGTGTCTGAAAATGGGATAATGTATTGATTGGTACTTATGTGTCTGAAAATGGGATAATGTATAGATCTGTCCTTATGTGTCTGAAAATGGGATAATGTATGGATTGGTACTTAAAGTGTCTAAAAATGGGATAATGTATTTATTGGTCGTAATGCATGTGAAAATGGGATAATGTATTGATTGGTACTTATGTGTCTGAAAATGGGATAATGTATTGATTGGTACTTATGTGTCTGAAAATGGGATAATGTATAGATTGGTAATAATGCATGTGAAAATGGGATAATGTATTGATTGGTACTTATGTGTCTGAAAATGGGATAATGTATTGATTGGTCGTATGTGTCTGAAAATGGGATAATGTATTGATTGGTAATAATGCATGTGAAAATGGGATAATGTATTGATTGGTCGTATGTGTCTGAAAATGGGATAATGTATTGATTGGTCGTATGTGTCTGAAAATGGGATAATGTATTGATTGGTACTTATGTGTCTGAAAATGGGATAATGTATTTATTGGTCGTAATGCATGTGAAAATGGGATAATGTATTGATTGGTACTTATGTGTCTGAAAATGGGATAATGTATTGATTGGTCGTATGTGTCTGAAAATGGGATAATGTATTGATTGGTAATAATGCATGTGAAAATGGGATAATGTATTGATTGGTACTTATGTGTCTGAAAATGGGATAATGTATTGATTGGTCGTATGTGTCTGAAAATGGGATAATGTATAGATTGGTAATAATGCATGTGAAAATGGGATAATGTATTGATTGGTACTTATGTGTCTGAAAATGGGATAATGTATTGATTGGTCGTATGTGTCTGAAAATGGGATAATGTATAGATTGGTAATAATGCATGTGAAAATGGGATAATGTATTGATTGGTACTTATGTGTCTGAAAATGGGATAATGTATTTATTGGTCGTATGTGTCTGAAAATGGGATAATGTATTGATTGGTACTTATGTGTCTGAAAATGGGATAATGTATTGATTGGTACTTATGTGTCTGAAAATGGGATAATGTATGGATTTATAGATCGGTCGTAACGCATGTGAAAATAATGTATTGATTGGTACTTATGTGTCTGAAAATGGGATAATGTATGGATTGGTACTTAAAGTGTCTAAAATAGGATAATGTATTTATTGGTCGTAATGCATGTGAAAATGGGATAATGTATTGATCGGTACTTATGTGTCTGAAAATGGGATAATGTATTGATTGGTACTTATGTGTCTGAAAATGGGATAATGTATGGATTGGTACTTAAAGTGTCTAAAATGGGATAATGTATTTATTGGTCGTAATGCATGTGAAAATGGGATAATGTATTGATTGGTACTTATGTGTCTGAAAATGGGATAATGTATTGATTGGTACTTATGTGTCTGAAAATGGGATAATGTATAGATTGGTAATAATGCATGTGAAAATGGGATAATGTATTGATTGGTACTTATGTGTCTGAAAATGGGATAATGTATTGATTGGTCGTATGTGTCTGAAAATGGGATAATGTATTGATTGGTAATAATGCATGTGAAAATGGGATAATGTATTGATTGGTCGTATGTGTCTGAAAATGGGATAATGTATTGATTGGTCGTATGTGTCTGAAAATGGGATAATGTATTGATTGGTACTTATGTGTCTGAAAATGGGATAATGTATTTATTGGTCGTAATGCATGTGAAAATGGGATAATGTATTGATTGGTACTTATGTGTCTGAAAATGGGATAATGTATTGATTGGTCGTATGTGTCTGAAAATGGGATAATGTATTGATTGGTAATAATGCATGTGAAAATGGGATAATGTATTGATTGGTACTTATGTGTCTGAAAATGGGATAATGTATTGATTGGTCGTATGTGTCTGAAAATGGGATAATGTATAGATTGGTAATAATGCATGTGAAAATGGGATAATGTATTGATTGGTACTTATGTGTCTGAAAATGGGATAATGTATTGATTGGTCGTATGTGTCTGAAAATGGGATAATGTATAGATTGGTAATAATGCATGTGAAAATGGGATAATGTATTGATTGGTACTTATGTGTCTGAAAATGGGATAATGTATTTATTGGTCGTATGTGTCTGAAAATGGGATAATGTATTGATTGGTACTTATGTGTCTGAAAATGGGATAATGTATTGATTGGTACTTATGTGTCTGAAAATGGGATAATGTATGGATTTATAGATCGGTCGTAACGCATGTGAAAATAATGTATTGATTGGTACTTATGTGTCTGAAAATGGGATAATGTATGGATTGGTACTTAAAGTGTCTAAAAATAGGATAATGTATTTATTGGTCGTAATGCATGTGAAAATGGGATAATGTATTGATCGGTACTTATGTGTCTGAAAATGGGATAATGTATTGATTGGTACTTATGTGTCTGAAAATGGGATAATGTATGGATTGGTACTTACGTGTCTGAAAATGGGATAATGTATTGATTGGTACTTATGTGTCTGAAAATGGGATAATGTATTGATTGGTACTTATGTGTCTGAAAATGGGATAATGTATGGATTGGTACTTACGTGTCTGAAAATGGGATAATGAAAGGAGAAGGAGAAAGAGAGGAAAGGAAAAGAATGGAAGAGGGAGACAATGGAACGATACTAGTTAAATTGCAGATTACTGTATTGATTGAATTCATTGATCGAATTAATGTTTCATTCAATAGAAAATTAGAAATTCTCATTTCTCTCTCATCTTGTCGAAAGTACAGGGAAGTGATGGTAAAAACAGTTTTTATTACTATGAGAACATTGCGAGATTAAAATAAGCCACCATATACGAATGCCGCCACATCTTCATTCTGACAGTAGTAATTGTGAATTTATATCAAAATTCTCTGCGTCTGAGTGAATCGAACACTTCGAGAACTGAATTTATCAACAAAATATTTTTGAAGAACCGGTAACAAATAAGAGATCGATCAGGAAGGAAAACAATTTAATTAGATGTCGTGTGATGAAAGCATCGATTGTAGAGTTCCCTTATTGGAAACTATTCCGGAATTCCAATAGTGAGAACAAAGGATTCCCTCTCTCTTATTCCTTTCCAATAAGAGACCTATCCCGGTGGGGCGATTTCCAATAGATTATTGGAATTCCAATAAGAAATACCGTATCATTCGGAGAGAGGAAACAATGAGCGAGCGGTTCAAAATATTAATGGAATTCCATTAGCTTATTGGAATTTCAATAACAAGTCATTTCCAATAAGCAACCACCCTCATTATCGCGCGCTATTGGAAATGGGAGGGAGAGAATGATCATTTCCAATAACGAAAATTTTCCAATAAGGGAACTCTATCTTCGGATAGAGCATCACGACTTTTTCACGACTTTTTGTGTTTTATCACGACTTTTTGTGTTTTGAGACCCAGAGGCTATTCCGTGATTCCCTCAGCCTGTTCGAGATTACCTTCTCCCCTGTCGAGAAAAATTGTGAGAAGTAGAGTTCGAAATACGGGCAATCTTCTCTTCATTTCGCACATTCTCTCGCCTCTCTGACCGGTGAGATTGTAGGCGAAATGAAGAGATGTTGACTCGTATTTCGAAGTTTTGAAGTTTTTCCTATACCTATACACATCCTGATATTTCTGTCAGACGAATCTGGGTGTAGATTGGATTAGGCGAGAGTGAAGGGGGAGGGAGGAGAGCAATAAAGAAATTTTACTAGCAAGAGTCGAGGAGGGGAGATGATTCAATTAGGATGAATTGATTGAAAATGTAAAGAGGGTTCATTGTGAGCGAGAGGGGCGAGGGGGAGTGGTCTCCTCTCTTCATTCGAGGGGCACGCGGTGGCGAGGAGTTGTCGGGTGTGGCGCGGGGGTACTGTAGAGGATGGAAATAGGGTTACTGTAGGAGGTGATGAAGCTACGGTAGGGTGAGTGAGATGGGGATTCGGTAGGGGATGGTGATGGGATTCCTGTAGGGGATGGGGTTACGGTTGAGCAGGTGCGTTGGGACCTATGGGAAGGAGACGATTCACTAGAGAGAAGGGGATGTGGATATTTGCAGTGGGATAAACAACACCCAAACTGTCCTAGCGAGCGGGTCGGCGCGCGCCCGAAGGGCGCAAGCCGACCCGCGAGCGCCACTGCAGCCGAAGGCTGCATGGCTGCATACTGGGGCGAGCGTAGCGAGCCCCCCAGCCCCCGGCAGGGGCCTCCGGAGGACTAGCCCCCGGAGGGGGCTAGTCTCTATTACAACTAGGGGAATTTCGAACTTTGTGGAGGACAAAATCGAGGGGTTTTAATCCTATTTGAGAGGGAGAAGAGGGAGTAATTCAATTAGAGAGAGAGAGTCGAGTTCATTCATTCTTCGCCACGCGCACCTAGCGGAGCGGTCGGCGAGCGCCCGAAGGGCGCGAGACGACCGCGGAGCGACGGGGGCGAGCGTAGCGAGCACCCCAGCCCCCGGCAGGGGCCTCCGGAGGACTAGCCCCGGAGGGGGCTAATATCTACAACTAGGGCAATTTGCCCTAGTTGTAATAGATGGATCGAGAATGGTACGCACAACTTCAGGGACATAAATATTGTTCAAAGTAAGTAATAGATATATATACAAAAAAATTGTATCTTCAATCAGTTATCTGCAGATCTACTTATTTTTCTGGAAACTTCTAATGATTTCTAATATTGCCATCACATTGTGGACAACTGTGCGATGTGCATTTTTAATAAGATTTTTTTAGCTGTTCTTATTCAGTCACCAACAATCAGTGCTTACGGTACGAAGGAAGATATTTGAAGAGTCGGACGCATTTACAGAGGAGAAAGATCACCAGAAGAAGTAGAAGATGAATTTATGGTGAATTTTAAATTGTTCTCAGAAAAAAACCTTCCATTCGGCTATTGCATACTTCTTTAATTGAATAATCAATCTAACAGACAGCGAAACGAGCTCTCTTCTATCATTCCATCTTGGCTCTTCTCTGCCTAATCACTTCTCAATTAGTCTTCCTTGCACCTCACTTCGTCATTGTATTTCTTCTCAGCTGGAGGTGAATTAGTGAAAATAATCACGAAGTTTTGTTATAATTTTCTTGCGAACAACAAAATTCACTGATAAAAAAATTCACCGCAATTATTATTACTTTCAGGCTTTACTGTGGACAATGGGAGCGCGATACATCCGCATTCTGGCCATTTGTGACTACATTTGCATTTTGTACTCTCATTATTTCAATAATAGAACTTGTATTTCCGAGTTAATTTCATACTCACTCAGTGATATGGCAAATCTTCAACGTAATAACTGATTAAAAAAATTTTAAACAACAAAAAACTTTCTCCAATGTTCATCATCCCCAGTCTCTCACATTACGAATCAGATCGTTACAATTGCAACAGAAAGGCAAACATGTTGTGATTTATCAGAATCGCTGCAATGTTTACACTGGGAATTCCCTCTTCACTCTTTCATTTCGATTGGCAGTCTTATCGACACGAGTAGATAGTATCATACACTTCACAATAAGCATCGTACTATCCTGACAGTCGCTTGTCTTATTGTCCCTTCTTACCCCGCCGTCTTCAACTTTAAACTTTACACATTCCAGTATCAAATGAAGAGAACAATGCTTCCTTTCGTTCTATTATTTCTTCCTTCTTGTATATCGATACAACCAGTGCAGGTAGCGTTATCCTCTATCTAATATTCAATTTAATTCAAATCAGAATCTTTTAACATCTTCAAGTTCAAATATTTTAAAGAAGGCGTCCCACGAACCGCGCGAGAGATTATGCAAAGTGAGGTCAGACAGAGCGAGCTCTCCTCATTTTGCATACTCTCTCGCTCGTTGCCTGCTTTTAAGGGTCATTTGGCACGCAGCCAAATGCTCATATCTCAGCTCAAACGAAAATTGAAAACATGGGAGTTTCGAAAGTGTTATCGTGTAGCCACGACCCGCCATCTCACATCGAGAACTCAATTAACCAGATATTCGTGGGACACCTTCTTTAAATACTCGTGAAACAATACAGGAAACAGAGACTCGCGAAGTTCGATCTCTCAATGGTATTTGGTCATTCGTTCGAGATACACATAATGGAGTTGATATTGGGCTGAATCAGCAATGGTTCAATAAGGATCTCACTCGATTCGAGGCAAGTCCATCTACCGTAATCAAATCAATTCGTTCAATATCAGAATGCAACGGTAATGCCTGTTCCATCGGCCTACAATGATCTTGGAGATGCCTCATCGAGAGATCACGTGGGATGGGTATGGTATCAGAGGAAGGAAACCATCTCAAGTCGTCATTCTGATCAACGAATCTTCCTTCGAATCGATAGTGCAAATTATTACTCCATTGTGGTACGGTAGATACCGTAATCTAGAGAAATAAACGAGATATAATCTGTAATACAGTACGTCAATTCGATCGAAGTCGGTAGACACGTAGGAGGGCACATTCCCTTCGAATTGGAAGTCACGAAACAGATTCAATTTGGTTAGTCAGTTATCGATCGAGAGTACCGTAGACTACCGTACTCTCAGGAACGGAGAATCGATTCACTGTCGCTCTGAACAACACAATCAGTTGGCAGACTGTGCCCAATGCAGACTTCAACTACATGGTTCAGAAGGATAATATATCCGGAGTAGAGGCGAGTTGATCTTTGATCTCTGAATGACTGAGAGAAGCCTCTTCAGGTGGATAGATACCCTCCGGGATTCTTCAATATGAAGGGTAATTTCGATTTCTTCCATTATGCTGGAATTCTACGTCCTGTTCGATTGCTCTTCCGTCCCAATCTCTATATCGAAGATTTCTTGGTTAATGCACAGGCAAATGGCAAGTCATTCAACGAGATTCAACGAGATTCATCACCCTTTTCAGGTTCACTCAGCTACTCCTTCGGATTGGTGGGCAACTCCGGATACGAAAGCATTCATGTTGACGTCAGCGACGAGAATGGTAAGGAAGGAATGATATCAGAGAGATGTGAAGGGTTCAGGCGATTCAATCTACTCAAATGACAAATTGACTGGAACGGGGAAGATAGAAGACGCGAAATTGTGGTGGCCGAGAGGATTGGGAGATCCCAATCTGTATACGTTTACGGTAGATGAGATGGATCGAGAACTGACTCTTATTGACTGCCTCAGGCGCGAGTATACGGTAATGGAGGAGCGATTATTGATGAATTCCGGACGACGTTTGGCTTCCGTTCTGTCACATTTGATGAGGAGAAGATCTACTGGAATGGGAAACCATTCTATTGCCAAGGATTTGGAATGCATGAAGAAGCTGATGTAAGAACTATGACTGAAAAGAAGAATAACTGCACTCTTACTTTTCTCCCGAGACCCTCAAAGTGAAATAAGAGATGAAGAAGTTCCTTTGATGATTGATTCCGTACAAAGAAAAGGTTTCAGATCCGTGGACGTGCTTTCGATCCCGTCCTCATGACGAAGGATCTCAATCTACTCGAATGGACCAATGCAAACTGCTACAGGTACTCTAGATAATCATAACTAAAGATCAAAGATCATTCCAGAACGAGTCACTATCCATACGCGGAAGAGAGAATCTACGAAGGGGATCGAAGAGGAATCGCAGTGATTATCGAGACTCCGGCTGTCGGATTGAAGTGAGGGGAAGGGATGAGGAAAGAGAGAGATTTTCATGATCACAGGTCCTTCTCGGATGCGAATGCTCAAGTACATGCGAAAATGGCTGAAGAAATGATTGTTCGTGACAGAAATCATCCATCCATCTTCATGTGGTGGGTAGAAAAGATCAATGATCAATTTTATCTGATCGATCGCAGGTCGATGACTAACGAGCCACAGACGTATCGTCCTGAGACCCGCAAATATTTCGAGTATGGTATGATACGGTAGCCTGAAGAATCCATTATTTCACAGGCAAGTGATTGAGCGAGCTCGATCTCTCAACGTACAAGGTATTCCTGTTACTGCTGTGTACGGTCCCTCACAGTCCTACAACGATTACACGGTATACGGTAGTTTTCGAGAGTCAATCGATAATCGATCTGCAGGCTGATTTATTCGATGTCATCTGTGTCAATCGATACTATGGATGGTACATCGACATTGGAAGACTGGAACAGATTGAGCACAGTCTCTACAATGTCAGAAAAATATTTTCCTATTTTCCCTACAAATCAACGTTTTTTAAATATATATTTATCAGGATTTCATAACGTGGAAGCAGCGTTTCGGCAAGGCGATGTTGATCACAGAATACGGTGCAGAATCGATTCCCGGCCTTCACAAGGTACCGTATCATTCTCCTACCGTACTCATCTTCCTCTCAGGATCCCTCATTCGTCTTCACAGAGGAGTATCAGACTGATCTGTATCATCGTACATGGGCGGCACTTGATCGATTGAGAGAAGAGAAAGTGATAACGGGAGAGATGGTGTGGGTATTCGCTGACTTCATGACTGCTATGGGTAAGTGAACAAAGAATCTTTCGAAGGAAAATATGAAGAATATTCTTCCACTCTGTTGACCCGAGATCATAGATCACTCGTTCAGATCAAACTCGAGTGGTTGGTAATCACAAGGGAATCTTCACTCGTCAGAGAGATCCGAAGAAGGCTGCATTCGAGATAAGAGACAGATATGCAAAGAGTTTCCAACAGTGAAAATATCGAATTATCGAAAATAAGTTAGATATTACATTCGTATCTTCTGTATAAAGTTATTGCTATTTTGAAGATGTCGAAAAGTAATCATATTTTTTTGGTAATAAGAGTACCATTTCTCTACATGAAATAATAATGAGTGATATCTACTTCCCTTGTTTCCCCTCCCCTCTCCCCTCCTTCTCCTTCCTACCCTTCCGTCCCTCTCATCTCTCATAGCTTCTGTCTCCCTCTATGTACAAACACCGGCTATTTGCAAGACCTCTCGTGTCTTTCTCTCATTGATGAGCGAGGGGCACGCGAGATCACCACTGTGACCTATCGACCTACCGTATCCATCCTACCGTACTCCCATACTATCCGCTTCCACTTCTTCCATGTTTGCAGTGTCCTTTTCCAATGGAGTCATGGTCCTTTCGTTCTCCCTCCTCTCTCCTCTTCCTTCTCATTCCTTCATTCATTCCCTTGATTGATGGAGTGTTGGCTACTCATCTCTCTTCTCTTCTTCTCTCTTTCCATTGTCCCCCATCGGAATGTATAGTGACAGCATCTGGAAGCAATGAACTGTGCAAGGAAAGAACAGACCACTTGTTTGGATCTCCTTAGACAGTATCTTCTCAAGTTACTCCCAAGGGTTTTCTCAGTCAAAAAATTAGCGTTCTTATGCAAGTTTCTTCATATTTTCCTGTACAATAAGTGATGGTTCCCGTAGGTCATTGACCCTTCCTCTTCTTCTCTCACAGGCTGTCACAACTCTCTCAACATCTTCTTATGATGAAGCTGTCACTGGAAGTCCCTTGATGTCCATCCTCCTTCTATCTCTCTTGTCCTTCTCTCTCTCATGTAGAATAGTGGATGACACTCCAATGATATATGCCCAGTCTTGTTCCACGCTTCTAGTAGGAAGAGCCGTGAAATCGGGAGAAATCATCCTTTTCTATTTTTTTGAAGAATGGAAGGTTGAGAGAATGAACAATCCGTAATCATTCTACGTATCTAAATTATCTTTCTCTTACGGGGGATAAAGAGCACGAGAAATGAAGATGTTGATTCTTCACTCTAATAGCCCTACTTTAAATGGAGTTCAGTTCCTTTCTTTCATCTTCATTCCCTTCTCTCTTCTCTTCTGTAAGCAATCTCTTCGATTGAAAGTGACCCGCTCCGTTCGGTTGACTAGTTGTGTGGTGTGAAGTAAACAAAGAAGGAGAACGAAGTCTCGGGCGAATCTGTACCACTCTGGAACTACCCCCCCTCCCCCTCCTCCCTCCAGTTCCCTAGATAGTCCAATTTCTCATATTGGCTCACGATGGGGATCCTATAACCCCTCTTCCTCCTTCCTCATTTGCCCTATCGTAAATTACCCCCATACGTCCTACCGACCACCCCCTAATCTGGGTGTGCGACCAGCGTGCACTCATGCGTTTCTCCCCTTTTCTAATTCCGTTCTGGTTATCTATACTACGGCGATTCCCCATTGTGTGTGGGTCGTTCTGCCATTTACCACGGGCTCTTACCTTTATGGGTGATAAACGAGCCATTGACTCTCTTCGAAGGCAATACTCTCTCGTAGGGCGAGATAGTGTGTGGAATGGAGAGAGTGCAGGTGGAAGGGGGTATCATTAATTAACCAATTAGTAGGGGTCAGATCGCTTTCAAGTGTGTAGCCAGGTGGTCTCTCACTTGACCGCTACACTCTCTTCCCTCCCTTCTTCCTTCTCTCTTCCTTCTCTCGTTCTCGATCAGTTGCAATACCACCATGACTCACCTTCAGTCTGAAAAGATCAGAAGGACTCTTTCACATTTCAGTCATACTTGTTCGTTTCATCCACTAGAAACAGTTTCCATTTCTCCTTCTCCTTTCTCCTCTGATTGAAGTGTATGTGTGTACATGGGGAGTCCTCCATAGAAGAGGACGACGTCTCCTATTTCATCCCCACTCTCTTCATTCCCCACACTCTCTCGGTCTCCCTCTCGGTCTCCATCTCAGTGTCATCGCGACAAGGTCGAGTATTCATTACGTGAATCTGATCTACCCCTCCCCCCTCCCCCCCTCCCTCTCTCCCTTCCTCCCTTCAGAGCTGTTCTTTGTGACCTACTTCCAAGCTGCTTTTTGTAGAGAAGTCAGCGGGAGATTAGAGAGAGAAGAAGAGAAGGGTCCTCTAGTGATCCCCCTTGTAGCCACAGTGATGGACCCACTACTTGCAACACCTTCACTTCTCTCACTCTCTTCATTTTCCCACATTCTCTCATCATCTCTGATATAGTGAGAATCCTCCTCTTTTCTTCCCTCTCAATCGTCCTCTTCAATGACTCAGGGGCGAATCCTTATCATATCGATCGGGACTCTTTTATCTGTATTCAATCTCTTCATTCTCCATAATCTCTCATTTACTCTCTTTCTCTCTTCACTCTCTCCACTCTCTTCTTTCTCCATACTCTCTCATCTCCATGTGATACCATCTTCCAACGTGGGCGAAGAGACACATTGATTAATCAGGCAACTCAACAATCTCTACAGAGTCTCATCCCATTCTAGTCGTACTCTTTTACTTTCACACACTCTCTCATCTTCTCTGATCTCTTCTTCCAGCTACTCTCTTCATTTCCTGTACTCTCTCATTCATTCACAACCTTCCATTAGGTTTCCATTGTGGTGGTTCATTTCCTTCCCCTTTGAAGTCGTCTTCCCCTCATTACTGAAATATCCATCGACTTCGATTGTAATGGATGATATTGCCTTGAACTGGAGGTGGTGTTCAACTCTCAATTAATCACTCTCTCATCTCCTATTCTCCCTTTCCTTCCTTCCTCTCCAAATAACCTTCTCCATCCATCTCCATTCCTTCTGTCGATTGATTACAGTAGTGTTCCCTTCCTATTCTTCTTTTACTTGATCTTTGATCTCTCCGTTGACCTCCCACTTCACACTCTCGTCTTTTCCTTCTCCTTTCCTCTTCGTGAATATTTCAACGCGTAATCGCTTTTCCTGTGCCCACGTTGCGAGGTCCCTTTCTCTCTAGTAGTCCTGTCCAAAATGTAGCAAGCGACGAATCTGAGGCGTCGACCAGCTGGCACACCACTCACTCACACCACTCACAATCCATAAGGAGCGCTGCCATTCAACAGAGGGCATCTCTTTAGCACCCCCTAGTGTCCCTTGGGGAAGAAAGAGGAGAGGGGGGTACAGGGATTGAGAGATAGGGGGGAGAAGCATGATCGAAATCGAGATTATGATACAGATAAAAGTGTGAAATGACGGAAGAAGAGAGATAGAAATGAGATGGAATGGGAGAAAAGAGAGCAGATTGTAAGAGAGAGAGAGGGGGGGGATGAAATGGTATGGATGAAGAAATGAAGAGAAGAGGCTTGTCCATATGCAAATTGGATGGGATTCAAGTGGAAGACAGCTTGTGGCTAGCACTGTATGCACACTGTATTGATCGATTGAGGGAGAGAGGGAGGGAGGGGAGTACCTAGGGAGAGGGAGGGAGTCTGGTCAAATGGTGCATGTACTGTGCAGAGAGAGAAGAGAGTGAAGAGAGAGAGAGACAGGTCGATCAGTGACTAGCTAGCTTACACTTCTTCCATGACTAAGCTCGTTTAGTTGTTGCCACTTTCACCCAATGATTTGCTCCCTTTTCATTCCTCTCTCTTTCCTATCCCCTAGTGAATGTTGCCCTTTTTCAAGAAGAGTATTCTCTATAGTACAAAGACAGAATCCCTTCTCTTCGTCCTCCTCTCCCAGTGAATCCCTCTCAATGGGGGCTATTCCCGCGCCCGCAGCTCTCATAAAATGCATGATGTTCGCGTGTTTTTAGTCGTCTTTTCTTCTCTTCGAATCCCGCACTTTTCTTTCTTCCAGTGTAGAGTTTCGCCCACTTTTTGTCTGTCCTTTGCAAGAGTTTGAAGCGAAAAGAAGAACATGCAAAAAGCACAATTTATATAGAAAATCAATTTCTTAAAATAATAAAAACACAATGAAATTATCTACGATAGTAATTTTCAAGTCCGATCATCACCTCCGATTTCGAAATTCGCTTACTGTATTCGAATCGCTATTGATCCGTTCATTTGTTGTTGTTTCGCGAAATTGCTTGTTTCTGCGAGTTTTCTCGGTTAAATATTACTAATTATAGATCAGAAGGGCTCTCTGTGCTTGCCAGCACACGACATAAGTCGGCCCATATTGGAATGGAGCGACGGAGGAGGTACTATTTATTTTTTCGTGACCGATTAAGCGGGATTATGATTCCCGCTGTTGTTTCGTCCTCAAATCTATTGCCAAATGTTTCATTGCAGGTTACGATCGTCTCTCCTCTTGATATGCAGTGTAATCTCGCTCTCACAAGCCTTCAATCTCGACACTAATGGTCCCATCTACAAGAAAGGACCGGCTGGAGCACACTTTGGCTACTCAGTAGCGTCACATTTCAATGGAAAAACACCTGTGTCAGCTTTTTTCCGTATCATTTCTCTCGTAAGAAACGATCCTCTTCCACATTGCAAAGTGCGTCTATCGTTCCTGAGAGAGGGAAAAGGAAAATGTTTTGTTAGGGAGGCGCCGCTGACTCAGATAGAAGAAGAAGAAGGGAAGGTGTTGATTGATAGTTTGAGAGAGGAACGGAGAAGGGGAAGGGATGGATGGATGATTCAATGGGAGAAAGAAGGGGGAGAGGGAGAGATGACACCTGTAGGAAATGAATGAGAGCAACTGCAGGGTATTGGGTCATTCCTCTAGTCTGAGAAGAAGAAATGCGAGAATTTAGTGGGGTAGTTACGCGATCGGGGGTAGAAAAAGAGTGTTGTTGAATGAGAAAAGAAAAGAGAACAACTTCTGAGTTTTATCATTTCAGAATCCTGGTGGGTGCTCCGAAAGGCGAGAGTGGTCAAGTGGGAACGAATCATGCGGGAGCACTATTCTCATGTCCCATCGCATCTTCCAGAAGTGATTGCAAACAAGTATGATTCCATTTCAATTATTAAAATAGGGATATGTTAGGGACCATTCATGTGAAAAGTGGGCATAGGAATTGAGGGAATATGTATGTAAATTAACGGAATTACATTACTAAATACGATAATTTCAGATTCGATCAGAATACGAGGATGTATCAGCGTACGATAAGCGACCGGATCAGGTTTGTTCTTTTTCTTTCGTCTCTTCATTTAAATTCTCTAGATAAGCATCATTATCAGGGATGACAAACCTTTTCTTAATTTCTTTTTTTAGATATCGAGTAGTAGAGCCGCGTACTATCTCGGAAAGAACAATCAACTCTTCGGAGCGTCCGTCGCCTCTCAAGGAAAACACAATGGAACTGCCATTGTCAGTTTTTCTGTCGGATTTTAATGATAATCAAAACAAATATGATACCTTTCTAATATATGGCAAACCTGAATCGTATTTGAATTTCTGCTTGCAGGTGTGTGCTCCTTTGATGACATTCAGTAACGAAAGTGCGTATGTCTTCGGATCTTGCTACCATCTCAAGTTAGATTTATTTCTTATTTTAAACATGATATCACTGCTTTCGAAACACTGTTACTTTAATCATCTCATCAGTTATCGTTATAATTCCAGATCCGATCTTTCCTTCCTCGATCAAATTGTTTCTTGTGAGTCGGAAGGATTGGAGACGAGAGGGAGACACAATGAATACTCAGCGTGTCTACAGGGACATTCCTCATACATTGATGATGTCAGTTTATAGAGTTCAAGAGAACACTAGGGCTTTTTTTTCGGTACGATGATTTAACGATAGATTTTTTTCTATAATATCGTTCTCTAATTTAGGATTACCTTGTGACTGGTCTGGTTGGAGCAAGAAAATGGACGGGAGGAGTCTACGCGAGGACACAGCCGAAGAATCTATTCGACACTTCCGATGTCAAACACACAATGTTCGATGGTGAGTGAGGATGACACATCAACAAATGGTGTTTTTGTAAGCAACAATCTAGTAGAAACAACAATCGTGACTAAGAAAAACTAATCGGTTCACCGCGATATTTTGGCAATATGAGAAATTGCAGATAAGAACGAGGAGAGACTGTTGTCAACTACGGTATTCAGATCGCACGATTATGTGGGATACTCTGTTAAAATGGGAAGGTGAGTAGTGATTGATTTCGTAGAATATCTTACGTTATTTTTATGATTATTTAGTTTATACCTACCGATTTCGATTCCATTCGAAATATGAATTCATCAGATTCGGTTTCGCTCACGAGGATTCGGAGAGACAATCGATTGTATCGGGAGCGACGAGATACGGTCAACATGGAGCTGTCGTCGTACTACCATTCCAGAAGGTAGGCGAAATGCTTATTATTTTTCTCGAGTTTATGGATCAGGTGGACTGAATGATTAGTATTCTCACAAAGGCGAAGACTGAGCAGACTATATAAGTTACAGATTGATCTTTGATCTTTTTAGAAGGTGAAATCAAAGCGACTTCTGATGACTGAAGATCAATTCGTTCTCAATGGAACTCAATTGGGATCAGGATTCGGATACGCAATTGAAGTCATCGATCTGAATAATGACGGGTCAGAATCTATTTTATGCATTATTGTTCTCAGTACAATTTGTTTTTAGTGCCAAAGCTTCGTTATCCTAGTCGCTGTTCGAGATATATCATAGATGCTTAAATGTTAACTTTCAGTTTCGACGATCTTCTTGTCTCTGCTCCCTTCGAGAGATACACTGACGAAGAGGGAGTATTCGGAGGAACGGTCAGAGTGTACTATGCTAAAGTAAGATATCTTTTATTGAATAGATATTCGCTGCAGATAAATTAGGACAATTAACTGTGAAAAAAGTGTAATTTCCAGGGTGCGTCTCGAGATCCATCGGAGAATCGTTCATCTTCTGTCTTCGATGAACCAATCGTCCTTCGCAAGTCTGATCTACTCTCTCAATTCGGAATATCCATCGCAAAACTGGGAAATCTAGACGGCGATTTGGGAGGATTCCAAGGTGAGCATTTCGGTACTTTTCACTAAATATTCTTCACTCGGTTCTGATTTTTTCTTAAGCTTTCACAAATGACAAAAAATCACAAATGTAATTGAATGGTCCTTGCAGATTTCGCAGTGGGAGCTCCGTTCGCTAACGAAGGAGCGGGAGTGGTTTACGTCTATCATGGAGCAGCGAATAGAGAGACATTCAGCATCAAACCTGTACAGGTAATGACGATTCTTTGTATTCAAGGAATTGAAAGCATTTTAATTTACATTTTTGTTTCATTAGCCTGGTGGTTTGGAGATATGGGCTATTTTTATAACATGCAAAGATTTGGGTCTCCGATTTGATCGTCGCATTAATTCTCAAAATATAAATTATGACTATACGTTAAAAAATCAGCATTTTTCTTTCAGACAATCTCTGCCTCTTCCCTTTCTCTTTCTGGTCTTCGTGCCTTCGGTTTCTCTCTTTCTGGTGCAGTCGACGTTGATTCCAATGGATATCCCGATCTGGCTGTGGGAGTCGCCCTCTCAGATACTGTGAGTCGTTCATTGATATTAACATACAAGATACACTTCAACCTATCAAAACAGCGATTGATGTACTGCTGAGGATGTTTTTTATCTTGTATTATATCTACGATACGACTGTATGTGAATCCTTCTCCTCAGATTGCGATTTTCCGTTCTCGTCCTGTCATTCGTCTGAAGGCTGAACATCTGACTGACAGTGAATACATCGAGATAGACAGAAAGAGCGGATGCCCATCCAAATCACAGACTTGGTCAGATTTATTGAATGTCAGAGGAAACAGTTTGAATGAATTGGGAAAGAGTCGATCGAAGAGATGAGTATCTCTTTGCAGTTTCAAGCTGAAGCTTTCGATCGAAGTTGAGCACAGCGAATCGACGAAATTGATTAATCTCAACGAGAACGTCTTCACTTGTACTCTCGAGGTACATTTATACTTACGATTTCATAGTTTCTAGTGTACGGGAGATAATTTTGGTTATTTTCGATGGACCGTGTCTCTTCCATTACCAATTGGCTTCCTCATTGATTGTGGTAGCCTGAACCAAACATAATTTAGGTGCTGGAATTCGAAAAGGGAAAAGTGCCGCGACGCGCCCTCATCGCACCCAGTGACAAGTACGGTATTTACGATTGATGATTACGAGTATTCTGGGGTTACGGTAGCTAATCGATAATCCGTCTAGGATCTCTCACACATGGGCGTGCGGCCGCAATGCGCACAAGGGCAAGGTCGAGTACGATCATACGGTATTCATTCCAGTGAGTTATTGATTGATTGGTTACGGTAGAGACGTAAATCAACATTGTCAATCAATATTCAGAGTGATGAAGCATCTTCCGATTGGCTGAATCCCCTCAAGTTGAAGTTCTCGGCCAAACTTCTCGATGAGAGGAAACCGGAGATTGTGAGAGAGGTACGATATTTAATTTGTTATAAAATATCAGACCAATACCTTCGTTCAACATCTTTTTTTGCTTCCATACATCCTTCATCATCAGGGTCGCGATCTACCCGATCTTGAGCAGTATCCAATGCTGGACAGACTCCACTCCAGTCACGAATTTACCGTTCGTTTTTTGGGTTTTTTTCTAGAAAAGGACGTACATATCGTAGCTGTCCGTTTCTTTTACAGATAAGATTTCTATGAAACTAGAAATTGTTTTGGCAATTTTCACCAGTACTTGTTTGTCTTTTTTGAAAGTTAGATTGATTGACGAATATTGCAGGTTCCATTCAACACTCGCTGCGGATCAGATCAAAAGTGTCAGACTGATCTCTCGATGAAGGCTGTTCTCGATGGAATCTCACAGTGAGTCGATTTAGCTACTGTAGCTAACTAATTGTGATTACTGTACATGATCATGATCAATGGATGACTTCTTGCAGACAAGACAATGTCTACGTGTTGAATGTGGGAGAGAAGGAGCATCTGGATGTCGATTTCGTTGTGGAGAACAAGGGAGAAAAGGTAAGAAAACAATATCCAATTTATTTCTCTTTCTCCGGAGTCACTGTAAACGTCTAAGAGATTACTTTTTGGCACGATTTCGACTTGTTAAATAATCAATGAACTTATGCAGGCGTACGGTGCAGCACTGTGGTTGTCGTACGACCCCGAGGAATTGGAACTGCCGACGTTGGAGAGAAGAGGAGGAGATAAGAAGAAGGTGAGAAAGATTTCCCCTTGTCATATGAATTGAAATTTTTTCCAGACTGGTGCTCTCATTCTGGAGACTCACGGCGAGAATATGACCCATGTACGATTGGGAAATCCCATGAATCAGGAGACTACGGTAAGTGATATACAATAGAAGAGAGTACGGTAGACGGCATATTCTTTTGCAGCTGCAATTCACGATTCGCTTCAAACTGGTGCGTGGTCGATCTCAATCAGTGGGAAGACCAATCGTATTCGAGGCAAAGGTCAATTCGTCCAGTGAAGAAACCCATCCTGGTGAGTAGTCATGATTTTTATATTCACTCTTTATATTCCCATATTGTCGAAATTGGATTCTTCTCCTATTGAATCGCCCTTGATGCGGAAATGTATCGGGTAAATTTGTGAATTTGTGCAGAAGACAACGAATGGCGTGCGCAACTGAGAATAATCAAGAAGGCCGAATTGGAATTGACTGGAGCATCGGATCCTCCTCTAATCAGATTCGGAGGAGATGTCAAAGGTGAGCTTGAATTTCTACAATCATCTTTACCCAGTGAACAAAGCGAAGAGATCTTCGTGATGATGTATTGACAGTTGTATATTCAATGATCCATATCAGGTGAATCAGCGATGGAATTGGAGGAGGATATCGGAACGATGGTCAGACACAACTACACTCTCCACAATAAGGGACGATGGACTGTCAGGAATGTGACTGCTAAGGTTAGCTCTTTTTCTTATTATTTTAAATCGATGATGAAAGTCAGTTCATTTGATTTCTCGCATGTCTGATATATCTTCGAAACTAGAATCACTCAGGGCAATTGAAATTCTTTCAGTTCCAATGGCCATACCAAGTTGCATCGGGTCGTCGAGTGGGCAAATGGGCCCTCTATCTACTCGATGTTCCTACCGTAACCACCCATCAGACCGATGGTACGGTAGACATCAAACCGTGTACTGTCGAAGGTAAATAACTTCTAATTACGGTAGTGACTGATCGATTATTTACAGTACCCGCGGAGGATTACGTGAATCCCGTGGAGTCGATTAGAAGGAACACTCGATTCTCGACTATGATGGTCCAGCCTGTGAGGGGAAGGAACAAGGTTGGCATTGTATTCTCTATCACCACAAATATCAATACCGTACTCGGACTACATTCAATGAATATAATTGCAGAGATCGGCGGATTCTTCTCCATCATCCTCTGCTTCATCTCAAGATCCTCTGGCTGCTCGATTCGCTTTTAGTTCTCCCTCTTCCGATCGAGTGAAACCAGAGACGAGAAAGGAGGGAGACTTCGATGTACAAGTCACCACCATTGTGAGTTACTGTTTCGTTTCATAATTCTTGGTTGGAGATTGAAATTTAATAATTCGATCGAATTCAGAGCTGCGGTTCTCACTCTGCTCGTTGTTTCGAAGTAATCTGCCATCTCGATTACATCGATGCAAACTCCGCTCCTGTGATAGACTTCAGAGCGAGAATATGGAATTCTACTTTCGTAGAGGTCAGTAGATACTGTCATTGATCTTAGTGAAGAACAATCATTGATTGCATTTTTCAAATGGTTCAAAAAATATTCTATGAAACGAAAAATTTTGCAGGACTACTTCGACGTGGAGTACGTTGAGCTGATGTCGTATGGATCCATCGAAATCGACATCAATCAGGTATGCAGATATATTATTATTTCTAAGCGAGCTATGAGTTAGAACCCAAATGTTTCCATCCTTTAAAATATCACATTTTGTTTTACAATTTTTACTAACTCAATATTTTCACAGGGTCTGGACGACGATCCATCGAACAACCAAATTGCTGTGAAGACGTTAGCGTATCCAGACAAGCCGAGCATCGGTGAGTGATGGAATATAAGATAGATGAAGAAGGAAACGCGATTGTAAATTCATCAATTTAGCTTTTTGACAATTTTCTACTGTTAAGTTTCCGCATCTTGTGAAACCTTACTCATCCCTGCTCTTATATTCATCGAGTCACCATTAATTTCCAGACGATGCCCGTCCCATTCCCTGGTGGGTGTATGCGGCAGCTGCCCTCGCTGGTCTCCTCATCCTTCTCGTACTCGTATTCCTACTGTGGAAGTGCGGATTCTTCAAGGTATGAGATATGATCTTTGATCTCTCTCTTCAATGAATCATGTTGCATTGTTATAGTAAGTGTAAAATCGATATTTATCATTCTCATCTTTCAGAGGAAGGAGTTCGGTCCAACTCTTCAACGAGCTCAACTTCATCACGAGAGGGAATTGTGGTCACAGTCATGAATTGTATCGTACGAGTAAGAGAACTACAGTGTGATCTACTCTACTTTCTCGTCTTTCCCTTAGTTGTGCCCATCGAATTATAGTGCTCAAAACAACGACAAATCAAGTTATCTTCTAAATGCCGGTGACCAAAGTTAGTGAAAAGATATTGAATATTGCCTAGGATCGCATGACTACTGTATAGCCTCTGACCCCATATCGATCTAGCGTATGCTCGTGAGTTGTGAATGTCCCTTTCCCCTTTGATTCCTTCCCGGATATCGATTAATTGCCTCTTTGTTTCGGATTTGATCCTATAGGTATCCTTGCTAATGAATCTCTTTCTAACCACAGCCCATGATTGTGAACATTTTCCTAAGTTACGCAATTCTTTGACCAGTACGGGAATAATTTGAGTTATCAATTTTTCAATTGTTGTTATGCCTGCCCCTCTCCCTCATTATCGTATGCCTGTGCTACTCAACCCGTTACAGTAACCCTTTCTCACGATCGATCGATGCTTTCTTTCTACTGTATCCGATTCCCAGCTCAGGATGCTAGACTAATTTGACATGTTTCACGACCAAATTGTTCCCATTCTCTGATCTTAGTAATTTATGTACTCACTTGTTTTGTGCATTCGCAAAGCGAATAAATGTGCCATTCAGTACACTTTTTTATTTCGATTGCAGTCTATTTCAACGAACGTGGTGATTTATTAGTTGTATTGATTGATCAACATGAACTTCTACATTGTTCCGTCTTCTCCTTATCACTTCTTTCCCTTACGAGGGATTCATCAGGAAGGACGAAGATTACATTTACTTGATCCGAATCAGAATGATCGAAGAGTTGAAGAGAAGTCATTGGTCTGCAATAATCTGTTGCAAAATTGCAAGAAGTGCTACAGTACCTCCATCCAATCAACGATAGCTCGTTCAAGAATACGGTGAGCAGAGCGTGCATTCGAACAGTTGATGAGAGTACAGTAGCACGGATACGGTAGTGAGTGACGGAGGGTCTATCTTATCGATTGATTGAGTTACAGTGTGATTATACCTACCGATCAGATCGAATTATTCCAAAGTGTCTTCTTGCTGTGCTCACTAACAAATCATTTACTGTCGATGGAAAGTTTGTTAGACTAATCTGAATTGAAAATGCGAAGATTTTCTATCCTTTTCCATATCTCAGACCTCATTATCATCCGTAATCCACACTGCTGCAGCACACATTATTCTCCTTTTCGGACGATTTTGATCTACCGGAGACTGATATTTTCGATTGGAAGTCGTCTCGGTGTATCTAGTTCATACCGAGAAGAGCAATCCATTCGGAGAAAGGGCTATTGGAGAGGGTAGCCAATGGAGTTTGATGAGAGTAGAGAAGATACGACAGAGGAGATCGATGACTACTGATCGAAGAGAGATGGAAGGACTCTCATGCCATGGTCGACCTGAAGCTTGATCATCTTTTAGGCAGGAGTCGCTTTTCAATCATAGGAACTCTTGATCACACCCATCTCCAAATTCATAAAATCAAAGCTGTCACAATAAAGAAAACGTCCCTTCATTCCAAACAAGTAGATAGATTGAAAATGATTCGTCATTTGATAATCCTCATAATCATACAATTGACTCTTCACAGTACCTGGTAGCATAATTCGATAAGTCTCTCCTATCCATGATCGATCTTCGTTTGTGCATCCAAGAGACGTGTCTATCTGAATATTTTCAATCTGAATCCCTCTGATACCCTCCAATTCTTTCCTGTGTGGGACCAATCTCGTAGCCAATAAATCCGTGGTTGATCCCTCAATTTACTCCCTGGTAGGTCTATCAAGCACGGACGAGAGCAATTCCAATGCATACTTGATGGATATCCCGAAACGTAGGTGGAATAAAGGGAGAGAGTGCACAAGTTGAGGAGGTTGTATGTAGAGTGCAGACAGACGAGAGAGTATGGAGAAAGAGGAGAGAGTAGAGATGCAGAGAGGGCTAAGAAAAGGAGGGAAGTGAATGAGAAATGATCCTTCTCTCTTATTTTTGCGGCCGTCCGTTTTGGCTCGAAAGGAACGAACTGGATATGGAATGGGATTGTGTTCAATTAGCGAATCAAGCTTGAGCCAATCAAAGCTCAGCCGTTTAGTATGTAGGTGAGGAATGGGAATGGCGAATGAATCTTCACAAATATTTCCAATCGAGGTAAAGAAAAATAAATGGACGAGAATCCCACTTTCACCTCTAAACCTTCTTTAATGCAGCGTTTTTCACAAATTTTCCCTCTTCATTGCATCCATTCCAATATTTTCTATTCCCACAGTGATCAATGAATCTGACACTCATCGGGGGGAGAGGTCAGTCGGCTGTAATAGATATCTCGGCAGAGGGCGCTAACACGAATTGGTCGAGAGGGGCGTCACGTTCCCACCGTAACCCACAATTCCGCACGAGAGTTTTGAAAGTTCAGGAAGAAAGTTTGGGCCAAAATATCTGAATTTTCCTAAAAATCCATATATATTTGTATGTTCTTCTCTCGTGTAATTGTTATTTTTGGACTTTCTTTTGTATATTTTTATTCATTATTGCAGCCCGGACAGAGTAATGAATGAGAGAAATCTTTGGCACACTTGTATGTCAAGAGTTGGAGAAGGAATTAAGGAAATGAGAGTAAAGGATGTGAGGTAAGGTTGCATTTGTGAATTCGAATCATATAAAGATATTAGAAGTTATTACCTAATGATGACTGTTACAGTGCCGTGCCGGATTGTTCTTGTATTAGAAAGTATCATCTGTGCACCAATAATGATTTTGATCAGTTGTGGAAGAAATATCTTGAAGCAATGGCCTTTACGCGTTACGTGAGTTTTTTTACATTAAAGACGAACTGCTGATTTCGAAAATTTAGACAACACATATCCTCAAACTTGCCCCTTCGAGACAGGAAGAATATTTCATGTTTGTTACTTTCTTTATTCTGTGTTTTATTATTCTGTGCAGGGAGATGACTAAATACATCTATGGAAAGTACAAGGAAATTGCTTTCTGGGATCCCAATAGTGAGGAAATGAAATTTGACCCTGGTCATCGGTAAGTATCAATGGGATTTTGAAATAATGATTCATGCGTTTAAGGCATGGAAAACATTGGGCAACTTTTAATGCTAATCGTCATTTTATCATTGGTCATATTGATGATATCGTGTATTGTAAAGATGGTGAAACTGTTGGTGAGTGTTTTCTTAAATTCATTGTTTCATTGTTTATTCTGGTTACTTTAGTATTCAATGGAGTTGCTGTAACTGATAGTGTATCCGGATCGTGTTTCGTCACTGACCGCATTCATTCATGTGACGGATACGATAAGCTCACTCTTCCCATGATTCAGTTGGTTGGTATTCCTCGTGAAGTGACCATTGTCAGAGGCATGTGTATGAAGATTTTTGCTGGATTGATCACGCGTAAACATATTCCGGATCGAGAGAGACGTAAGAAAACAGTTGATTATGTCAATTTGAAGACGCTTTTCAGATGTATTCTTTTGTTGGTTCCTTGGCTATTGCACGGAGAAAAGAGAAGACGATAATGAAATTAGACTGGAGGATGTGAACTTTTACTCCTCATTGTCAAAATAGTCATTGACAGCAGTTTTGTTTTGTTAATCTATTCGTTTCGTGTGTTTCGTTCGTTTTGGAGAATAAAATTAATCGTATCTATCGTACATCGCTCCCATTACCGAACAAACGGCCTTTTCTACCTTTTTGGCCTTTTTTCCCTTTAAGCGAATTCGAGCTTAATATTCTTGTTTTTTGTTTCATATTTTTTGTCCACCCTATAAGTGGACGAATACAAAAATTGGCCGGTGAAATATTATTTTAAATGGGTGAAAAATTAAAGCCGTAATACAGAAAAGTACAGAAAATTTATGATGACGTGGAGATTACGGTAGAGCCGTATTTTAATTGAAAATAGAGGCAACGGCTCTCATTTTTCACCCATTTAAAATAATATTTCACCGGCCAATTTTTGAATTCGTCCACTTATAGGGGTGGACAAAAAATATGAAACAAAAAACAAGAATATTAAGCGTGAATTCGCTTAAAGGGAAAAAAGGCCAAAAAGGTAGAAAGGCCGTTTGTTCGGTAATGGGAGCGATGTACGATATCTAGTATTTTTTAAGGTTCCCGCTAGAAGAGAAGATGAGGAGGGTGAGAAGGGGAGGAGTAGGATTCAGTTCATCATTTAATCGTGTCCAGCTGAAAATTTGCAAAAGAAGACTTTATCTGTTTTGTGTAGATACCTACTCTCGCACGTTTTGTTAGATAATTTTGAAATTTTTGTTTCTGAAAGGAAGTTGACAAAAATTATTTCACAACGCGTACAGTTAATTGTGTTAGTTGGCTAATTCCCCAGTCTCTCACAATCAAATCCCTTCATCATTTACCTCCTTCTGATGTGCACGTGGTAGACCAGTGAAAGTGATGAGATTGTGTGAGAGAAGAGAGACGGAAAGGGTTGGACGACGATTAGAGATGATTTCCGCCTCTGAATCCACTCTCACATTTTTTAGAGATCAAAGATCATACCAGTAAATGAATAGATGAGCAGTCTTCCGAATCGAGAGTGTAGTCTCCATCCATTTCGAGCGAGGACCCGAGTCATCTACGATCAATCGATAAGAGTACGGTATCTACCGTATACCTCGAGCATCAATCGATCGGCGTCCACACGAAGTTCTCCTGAGGAACTCCAAGGCATTCCGACGAGGGTATACTGTAGGATGGGAATACGGTAATCGATTATCTCTACAGTGTACCTCATCGGTGTGTTCATCTATGGGTCGGAGTGAGTGAAGTCCAGCAGGGTAAGCACGCTGAATGCATCTGAAGAGGATCCTTCATCATCATCTTCTTCTCTTTTTTTCCATTTTTTAATCGGTCTGAGACAATGCGCCTTCACTTGCCTCTCCAATAGTGAATGAACGGAGGGCGAAGCGAATGATAGACGAAATCGACTGTCGCCAAGAGGAAGAAGAGAGAAGGAAGAGAGGGGCTGATAAATAAAATGGTTACATCATCACAAGGCTATCTATCGAATAGAACCTCATCGTCCTTCGCTCCTCCGATGAACACACAACAGTCTGTGCCGGAGATGCGGAGGGAGAGACGGGCTCTGTGAAGAAATTATTTCGATGATCGTCACAAAAATACCGCATTTCATTCTTCACATCATGGAAAATATGCATCGAAGAAATAAGATAAATCTCACGAATATTCAGCGTGCGACAATGCTCTTGCGAGGCAAAGTGATAGACGAGATCGATCAAGCAGATCAAGAGACTCGTGAAGAACTATCTGAATAGCCTTTATTCAGCCCTATCAATGGGATCATCTTCACCTCCAGTGTATCCGAATTCAGCCACTCCGTTGTCCTGTACGATCTCAACGCATTCTTCGCCTCGTGAATTAACTCAAAATTAAAACATTTATCGATAGCCAACTCCGGTGCACCTACCGTAGCCATGGTCGCCGGTGCAAATCGCATTAGTCGAATGCGGAGATCGGCGTCTAGCGTGATTATCGACCACTGAATTCCCGGCACTGCGGATACGGTAAGGGCGGAGGCCGCTGCGCCCATTCGATGGTCTCGACACGATTGGATGAATACGGTAGGGAGGGAGTATTGATCAGTCCATGCTACTATACTCTCAGATGTAGTGGACGGCTATGACTGCATGGGAATAATTGGCGGGTTTCTCTCCACCCTCACTGAATTGTGTATGCATCGTCGATTCTTCTATTTGTGTCTGCTTCTTCATTCAATTAGTCGATATACCACAATCTACCGTAATCGATCCCCTCTTCCGTTCGAGATCTCGCCCCCTTTTCATTGCCTGAATGTGTTCAAATTGCGTGCATGAACGAAGATTGGCCTTTCCACTTTGACGGCAGAAGAGAAGGAACGGAAAAAGGATGAGAGAGAGAAGAGACGACAGAGAAGTCAGAGAAGATGAGAGAGTATGGAGAAAGAGGAGAGTGGAGGAGGGATGTATGGTGGAGATGTGGGAGTGAGAATGGATATTACTGCAGTAAGAAAAAGGAAGGGATGAGCTAATGGTACGGTATCGATCACGAAAATGCAAAGGAAGAGGACGATGAATAACTGAAAATGAATGAGTTTCACTGTATTGTCGAAGCCAACATAATATTTTTTAGTATCTAGATTATTAACCCGGATATTTCGAAAGTCCCTCGAATCTCGGATCTCTTGATTCATTCTTTTCTTCTGGCAGATGTGATTCGTCGTTCTCGTCATAACGACAATGGACTGCTTATGTTCCCGAATGATCTCGATGTAAACTCGGAGAGAAAAGAGAAGGAGTGTAACAGCAAAACAACCCCCGCTTGAGAAGAGATCGACCTCCGTTCAAAAGCATGCAGTAATTCAAGGATCAATGTTACGATGATACCGAACTGAATCTCCAAACCACAAAGCAATGAATAGTGTCCGTATGTCCACGATGTCTTCCCTCTCTTTCCCTTCTCTTTCCTTGTAATCGCTGACGAGTCTACAAAAAGAGAGAAGGGCATTTAAATTAATTGTCATTTTAATTAATTGGCAGTTCCTATTGACATTCACGCACTTTTTTGGGGTCTTCGTCCGTTCTTCTTTTTCCCTCCTTTCTTCCACTCTTTCCTCATCTCTAGTTTGCTCGACGACTTGAGACGATGAATTAAAGTGATCCCTTGACAATTCGGTGCACTCATTCTTAGAACGGAGAAACTCGTGGTTTTGTCAGAAGATTCATCTCAGTTTCGTTCCACTTCAAACTATGAGGGCTTCTTCTTGTACGATTTACTGAGTAAATCACTACCCAAATACCAATAATTAAATAACTAAATCTAATTCCATTAGAATAATCAGTTTCCGATCACCATAACTACCGTACCACCACAATCACACTGGTCCATTTATTCGCACCCTCTTTTGGTCTCGACTGGAATCAGGGTTGCGCGGTCAAACGTGACTTTCGTGACCTTTCCTTTTCTTCTCGACCTTTCTCATTCATCATGTCTCGTTCGTGATCGTTCGTACGTTGTGGCACGGCTCTGTCCGTTGCCTCCCTCTTCGTCCATTCCAACTGAGTGCCCAAATCAGTGTGGCCGTCTGTGTCCCGCTCGCGGCCAGACCAGTTGTGACTTCCAACAAGAGGACATTCCGACAACAGGTAAGTTTGTTCTCTTCCCTTCCACCCCACGACCACACCCCGATCCATCCACTTTCGCCGAATCAAACTCTACGCCACCCCTTTGTGTGTAATTAACCTTGTAACTAGTAATGAAGAAATAAATTATTGTGTTTATTCGTTGCCCAGTTTACACCGTACACACATAGCTTGCCTTCTCTAATAGCGGAGAAAGTAAGTATATGGTGCATCGGCCCCCTTTCGAACCAAATCCAGTCTAAAATCCCGCGTGGCAGGCATCCATTTTGACCATCTCGAACCCTAATTTTCGCTTAGTAAATAGCAATCGAAAACGTCCAGCAAGGATGATTTCAGCTTTTGCAAGTGATTATTTCCACGTCCATTCCAAACTCATTGCGATCAAATCAGTGATATTTCGAGTTTACGCGATGCACGCAATTATGACGAAATTGCCTCGTGCTCAGCAAACGTTCCCAAATCGATCGATTCCATTAGCTCGCTCTCGATTTCATCATTCGTTATCTTCGATTCGTCCATTTCATTATCGTTCATCACTTCGCTTCTCACCCCGTTGGCTTTTCTTATCGGTTAGTCTGACCGGTTGCCACTCGTCGTCGTCATTTCTTCGATCGTCTCTTCGTTCCCTCGGATTGTAATCATTCATATTGGTTTGACTGACCAGTTCGGCGCGTCAGTTATTTCCAACATGTGAGTTACTTTCAACCAACCCCGACCCCACCCATTTCACCCATTCTCCCTCCATCCAATAACGATAACCACATTCCCCCTGGCATTGCTGGCATCGATTCTTTCGCCCAAAAATCAATAAACCAGTCATTATCGATCGATTCGCGAGTAATCGTTCCCCATTTCGAACATACGTAACCTCGATTCACCACCCATCACGATCCATACTTTACCGTTTCGCCTCAACCGTTCCAAAAGCAATTATTTCAAGCGTCGATTTCAATCCATTAGTGTTCAACGCCCTCCGTTCCCCTTGATTCTACTGTACTCCCCCGTAGCGGTGGTAGGTCATGTGGAGGAGAGAATAGTTGATTCACCGTTCGTTGCCCATTTCATGCACTCTAGTGGCTGCCAATCACTGGTAATGCCGAATCGCTGGCTTCCGACACCGCGCAGTCCACTCATGCTAATTGCTCCTCATTAGTGTTCCATCCCTCCTTCCTCCTGACTTTACTGTACTCCCCCGTAGCGGTGGTAGGTCATGTGGCGGAAAGGAGAGTTGTTTCACTCGTTCACTTCCCCTTCCATCGCTCATTCACACCCATGAAACAAGCAGCCAGTTTTTCCATGCCATTCCAATATACTTTACCCATTCCAAGCACTACCCACTCTAGTGGCTGCCAATCACTGGTAATGCCGAATCGCTGGCTTCCGACACCGCGCAGTTCACTCAAGTAGTTGCCAATCGCTCCGTAATAGTGTTCAATGCCTCCCTTTAGTCCTGATTCTACTGTACTCCCCCGCAGCGGTGGTAGGTCATGAGGAGGAGAGTTTAATTGATTCACTCTTTCGCTTCCAATTTCGTCCCTCATTCGCAATCATGAAAACAGCTCGCTTCGTTCCATGCCCCTTTCCAGTAGGATTTACCGACACCGTGCACTACAAACTATAGTGGTTTTGCCAAGCACTGGTAATGCCGAATCGCTGGCTTCCGACACCGTGCAATCCATTCACGTAGTAGCCAATCACTGGTACTTTCTCCCACTTTCCCCCACCATTCCCGTTTCATCTTCCCCGGAGGATTCCATTGCGATTACACACTGAAATTTCAATAAATATCGACATCCATTTTCGCTCGCCCCACTCACCGTATCCCATCCGTCCACACTATCACTCGAACATTCCACCGTACCTCCATTTCATCCATAGTGACCATTCTCACTCATCACCCGTCACTTTCCATTCATCGATTCATGCATCCCATCTCCTTCACTTCGATCCATATGACGATTCGCCTACTTCATTCAACCGTCGTCGACTCTCCTCTTCTCATCGCTTCGATCTTCCCGATTCCCCTTCACTCTTCTGCTGTCAGTTAGCCTTCATCGTTCTAATTGTCACCCGTTATTCCATTTCGTTCGTTCACTTCATTTGTTTAGAGTAACTCAATGTCCGTTTGTGTTGTTCACTCTTTACTTTCCATCCTTACGATGGTAGCATTGTTTCTTCTCTGTTGTTTAGTAATTGGGTATCAATCCCAACTCCATCGTCGTTCCATTCCATTCAAACAATCCATCCACATCGCACCTTCCCCTCCTGGGAGTGTACCGATTTACTGAGTAAATCACTACCCAAATACCAATAATTAAATAACTAAATCTAATTCCATTAGAATAATCAGTTTCCGATCACCATAACTACCGTACCACCACAATCACACTGGTCCATTTATTCGCACCCTCTTTTGGTCTCGACTGGAATCAGGGTTGCGCGGTCAAACGTGACTTTCGTGACCTTTCCTTTTCTTCTCGACCTTTCTCATTCATCATGTCTCGTTCGTGATCGTTCGTACGTTGTGGCACGGCTCTGTCCGTTGCCTCCCTCTTCGTCCATTCCAACTGAGTGCCCAAATCAGTGTGGCCGTCTGTGTCCCGCTCGCGGCCAGACCAGTTGTGACTTCCAACAAGAGGACATTCCGACAACAGGTAAGTTTGTTCTCTTCCCTTCCACCCCACGACCACACCCCGATCCATCCACTTTCGCCGAATCAAACTCTACGCCACCCCTTTGTGTGTAATTAACCTTGTAACTAGTAATGAAGAAATAAATTATTGTGTTTATTCGTTGCCCAGTTTACACCGTACACACATAGCTTGCCTTCTCTAATAGCGGAGAAAGTAAGTATACTTCTATTCCAAGCTTCTTCCCCATCTCGAATGCATGCTCTTTCACAGCAGTTCCATTGCAACTGCACATGTTCCAATTATTGTGACGATGGGAAAGGTTTCCGATCCCCGATCCCAATTCTCAAACTTTTCTTCTTCCTTCCTCTTCTCATGCAATAAACCCTTCCCTTTCTCGTTCCACTTTGGTCGCTCAACAAAACTGTTTTAGTCTTTTTTTTTGCACGGCCCTAAACTCGAGAGAGCCGAAATGGGAGAGAGAACGGTTTAGAGCCCGAAAGTTAGTCCCCATAAACCGATTTGGCACACCCCAAATATCTTCTGCGTGCAAGTCGAATGCGAAAAATCAAATGCACTTCGAGCAAATGAAATTTCAAAGAAGTTTCAGATTGTGAACACTTCCAATTTGATTGAAGTCTATTGGGAATTGGAGAGAAAATCCGAGACGAATCAAAGATTTACTAGTCTGAAGGGAAATAAGTTGAGATGAAAAGTGTCCCTCCTCGCAGTAAAAACGACTGGAAGAGGGAAGGAGAGCATGTCAATTTACTCCCCTTCTTCATCTTCTTCTGAATCGTCATTTCACCCGTTCTCTTCTCTTCTTCTTCTCTTTCCTTTCCTCGATATTCAATCTATCTTTTCCCGTTTTTTGCGCATTTCCGTCTCTCTTCGGGAATGTTTCATGCATGCATGCCTTTCTTCATTCTGAGTCTCAACTGGAATTCCTCTCTCTGGATACGGTAGTCTGACTACGGTAGATCATATTCGAGATAATCTACGCTCTATTGTGAGCATGCATCGTGATTATGAATGATTTACTACTCTCTTCGTCTCTCACTTTCCCATACTCTCTCATCATCTCTAACTTCTCTGCCACTCTCTTCCCTCCTGTGTTCCCTTTGGCTGTTTTGTGTTGGTGTTCATCACCGTATAGTCAAAGTGAGGGAGGGGGGAAGAAAGGGAAGACTCTCCGACCATTTCTTCTTTCCCTCACGCTCCCCCGAAGCCAAAATAACAACAATTTTCGGCAATTGTGCTGTTATTGCAGAGGGTAGTGAAGAGATGATCGTTCCCCTTCACTATCTGCAAATTGGCACGTAATTGTCGACGGAAGACAATATTATTTCGAAAAAATATCAAAATTCGCATCGATTCGTGCTCAAATGGGTTCATTTTCTCATTGAAGAGGGCAATTCTTCAATCTGTTCGGGGACAGATAATTTGTACAATAAGCGGAGCTGGTTTCCTCGAATCATGGTCGATCCTCATCCTCCATCTCCTTCGACCTTCTCTCTCTCTCTCCTCTCTCCAGAAGAGAAGAAGCTATGACTCCTTCGATGATTCATTTCCCTTCCATCTTCCTCCTCCTAGAAATTGCCCATTTTCTCGACTCGAAGGAACGATCAAAATATGTTTATCTCTCTCTCTAGTCTGCACTCTTCTTCTCTTGTCTCTCGTAGTCAGAGAAGACGAGAGAGTGTGTGAAAGGGAGAGAGTGCAGACAGAGAGAGAAGAGAGTAGACAGGGACCGAACGGAAAATAGTGGGGATTTTTGATTACGAGGGTGTAACTCTTCGACGTCATGTCACTCATGTGACTACCTACCTCTTTCTCTCTCTCTCACAGTCACAAGTTATACTCGAGAGTTTTGACGAAACGATATATTTTCCTGTCATCCGTGGATTGCTTACGCTTTTTTTTTGTATTCTCGAGATCATTGTAGGTTCTCATCATATCCCATATATCTCATTGTGTATACACTCTCAGATATCATTGGTTCTCCTTCTCTTTACTTTAATCTCTCACGGGTATTCACTCATGCGTTCCTTCTCTCTCACTCAGTCATTTTCCTCTCTCTTCGTTCTCATTTCGCTCTCTGAATCATCCTCGATTTCGGTCATCCGAACGCTTTTTCCTCTCATTACGAAATTCTCCTCGAATCCATCTCTTCGATAGGACAAAGTACTTGGAAGCCTCTTTCATTCGCAACATTTTCCCCATTTTTGATTCAACTTCCAAATCCGCTTACCGCAATGCAAAAAGTGACAGAGATAACGTGAAGAGCAGATAATTCCAGCCCATTTTGTGATTGTGACCCATTCTCTGACCCAATCAACAGCTCCCTTCCCTCCTCACTAAATCCAGAAATGCGTAGATCAAACATTGCCTCCAGGGTGGTCTACCCTGATCTACTGACTCTCTTCATTTCACACACTCTCTCTCTCTTCATCACTCTCTAAACACGGACTCTTCTCCTTCCCTCACTCAGACGTTTTTTGGCTCTCTCTCTGCATTCCAAGGAATGGCTCCCTCTTTCTCTTCGTCGTTCATCGATTCATACAAACTTCCCTCTTTACAACCAATTGATCTTTGATCTCTGATGAAGTAAACATCATCTTCAGACAATGGGTAGCCGGAAGGTTGATGAATTTCTTCACAACTATTATCATGATTATGATGATAGTTTCCTTCTTGGAATGATTCTAATATGTTTATGGTTTCGTCGTATTCCAAAATGACGTCTATGAAATGTGATTCCTTCCTTCATCTCTCTCTTGTTTTTCTCCCTCTTTAGCCGTCTTTATGATTCCGATGAAATAACATATACAATCCACTAAAGATGTCTAATAGATTTCCCCTATCCATCAATATCTCCTCTCCCATTCTACCGTATTCCTTCCATTCCATTCATAATTCAGTACCTAGTTCGACATTGTTCAGTGCTTCTTCTATTCCTTCTCTTTCCCCTCCTTTTTCCCCTCCCCTTTCTTCCTAACCGTGACGTCATCACTCTTCGTTTTCCAGTAAATATTTTACCATTTGGGTCTCCATTCCAGTCTCTTCACTGATTCTCATTCCATCTCTCAATGAATATCACTGTATTTTGTCTGCTCTTCTCTTCTATCACGTTCCCTCTCTCTCTCTCTCTCTCTTTACAATACCTTTCAAGCGTCGCCGTCGAATGAGAATCGGAATGGGTTATGGGTGGAGCTGTTCACTTCCTCCCATTCTCACCCCCCCCCCTCCTTCCTCCCTTCTCCTTCTCCTCTCCTCCAATTCTCAAGCTCAGAGCTCTGTCTTGAGGCACAAAAAAACAAGGGAAGTAACTCGGTTGTCTCATTTTCTCTCTCTATTTTGTATAGTTACTCTTCTATCTTCCTCTTCTATCTCTCTATTCTTTGCTCTCTCTATCGCTTCACCCCCTCCCCTCCTCCTTCCTCCCTCTCTCCCTCCTCTCCTCCTTCCTCCCTCTCTCCCTCCTCTCCTCCCTTCTCCCACTCTCTCCTCCCCTCACATGACGGGGCGGAGAGTGAATCGTGCACTCTCTTTCTCTATCCACTCTCCTTCCTCTCCTCCTCCTCTCACCTCCACTCCTCCTCCTCTAACATCACTCTCCAAGACTTGTTCACTATCTCATCTTCCCTCCCTCCTTCTCTCTTTCTCTGAACTCTCTCCCTCCTCCCGCCCTCTCGTCTCCCTCTATCTAAGTTACTCGACTTGTTTATGTGTTTGTGTGTGTTTGGAAGCGAAAAAGCGGATGGAAGGGAGAGATAGAGAGAGAAAGAGAGACTGTATTCAGCTTCTAGAATCCGTAGACTGTAGTCTCACTCCCTATCATTTCCCTCCTTACAGTACTCCTACCGTATCCTACAGTACCTTCTCTTCCTCTCTCGATAGGTTCTCTACTTTTTGTTCTTCCGTTCTACTCTTGCTTTCTTTCCATTCACCTCTTCACTTCGAAACGAGTTTCTCTAGCAAAGCCATCGAAGGTGAAATTACTTGTTTTTCGTTTAGCCGTTCAACGCTCTCTCTCTCTCCTCCTCCCTCCCTCCTCCCTACCTTCAACCCTCAAGACCCCTCCCGATCTACAGACCCTCCTTCCCTCCTCTACGTCTCTATCACCTCTCATCCGAAACCGTTTTCTGTAATCTTTCCTCCGTGCAGAGAGTAGTTGAGAGTGTCTGACTGTCTGTCACTCTCTCTCTCCTTCTCTTCATTCATTCGTCACTGTTTCAGTAGTAGGTTTGTGTACCAACTACTCCAGAGGGAGGAAAGGGGGGCAGAGACGGAGAGGAGACGACAGTGAGGGCCCTCTCTGTCGTTGATCACGAGTGTGTCCACTCTCATCTCTCTGTCACTCTCTCATCCCTTCTTCCAGACTCCCTTTCCATCTCTTCCTCCTGTTCAATCTTCTCTCATCCTCTAATCTCGATCACTTACAGATCCCTCTTCTCTCTCTTCTACGACCGTTCTTCTCTCTCTCTTCATCGAGAGAGCCGTTAATTCCTCCCATCCGTTGAATAGATCAGGATGAGTGAGAGTAGCTCTGACTCCATTGGGAGTGTCTCATCATCTGCATCGTCTACTTCTGAATCAGACACTCTCTCCGCCCTTCTTCTTTCCTCTGCAAATGGAGGAATTCCCATCCCACAACCATTTGGTACGTCTATTCTACGGTTCCGGTAGGACTCTTGTGATACGGTAGTGGGTCCTCGGGCTACGGTAGGTCACAAGCTAGCTTCCCATGGCTCCAATTAGGGCGTGGTTCCGGTGTACGATGATTGCTGTAGTTGGCTGTTCTCTGACTGGCTCCTCTCAATCAGGGATGACATGTTGTGTGCGTGCAGGACGACGTTTACTACTTCGACAAATCTACTCGTTTTTTCATGGTGGTGCACTCTGGGCGACGATTGCCTCCCTTCTCGATCACTTGATATTCGGGGGATGGGCGATCGGAAATCGTTGCTATCAGTGGATTAGTCTCTTCTCTCTCTCTCTCTCTCTCGATTATGCTGACCATCGCACTGATACACACTATAAGTGCGTCTTCGCCCTTTTGATCCAATTCATGTAGACACTCGGATCACGTCTGCACGGACTGACTATAGTTGGCGCAATTTGAGTGTTGTCCTCCTCGCGCAGCTTCTCACCCCCCCCCCCCCCTAATGCGGTCACATGTACGAGGCATCCTGAACAATGAGAGAGTTGGGGAAAGGAGGAGAGGGTAGAGATGATAGAGAGAGGGAGAGAGTGAGGGAATGAAGAGAGTCGAGAATGAGAGAGAGAGACTGGATGGATGGCCTAAGGGAAGAAGAGAGAGAGAAAGAGGGGTGTAGTGGGGGGTGAAAAGGGAGGCAAACTTGTCCCTTCCCAGCTGATCCATGGGGGTTCCAAGGACGAACCATGCTTATGAGGAGAGATAAGACAAAACATGGGTACACCTTCCCCTGGAGCATGGATTACGGTAGAGATGGGTTGATCAGTGGGTCGATTACTGAATGTATACATAGTATTATTGGCTTCTCCCGTGCTCTCTCTAGTTTGGTGTAGTCAGGGGTGTCTTTGCAGTTGTGTTGTGATAACTGCAGAAATTTGTTGTCTGGAGAGAAGAGAAGGGAAAGAATGGAGAAGGGAGGGAGGGGCTGGTTCCCCTATCTCTAAGATTCCCTCCCTGAAGAGTGTAGTGATATGATCTGAGCAAGGGAACTACCGTAGAACGGGAGGAGTAGTATCCCCGTGACCCCTGGTAGGTCAAAAGTAGTATGGCTCTCAAATGGATGTTGTTATTGAGGGAGAATGCGCATTGAAGCGAGCAAAAGCGACATACGGCCCAGTATGGTCCTCAGGGGATTCCACTGGTTCCCGGATCGATGAGGGTAACAACAAATGGTTCTTTCGAAACGTGGATGCGCATGTTTTGAAGAATAAGGTTTCTTCGAAATAATTCTTCAATTCAGCGTACACTGCACGCATCATTCTTCATTTCCTCTTCTATGAATAGATTCAGTCTATTCTGCACCCAGCAGTAGTGTATCGTAGAACAATGAATTCACACGACGTATCTACGTGGTTCCTTTCCACACGTCTTCTCTGTTATTGTTTGCCCTCTCTCTCTCTTAACCGGTAGAAGACGGAGGTTATCCATCCCTCCATCCCTTCATCGTGGGTGGTAACGAGTATTCTGCACCCCCTACCTCCCTCCTCTCCCTCCAGAGTGAGATACTCCTCCTTCTCATTCTGTTTGTTCCTGTGTACGCCCCTCGTTGTCACTACCGACGGCGTTTGAAAATACACGGGACGAACAAAGGGTAGTTTGAAGGAAGGGGAAGGAGGAGGGAGGGTTCATTCTCCCCTGAGGGATACGACTGTTGTTGTTTATGTGTGATGAGATGGAGGAATGGGCCAGTCAATGCAGTTTACTGTAGAGAGAGAGAGAGAGAGAGAGAGAGAGAGACAGTGGCCCATAAGCAGGCCTTCCACCTGGAGGATGGAATAGAATCACTGAGGGTAGTAGACCATGCAAATGGAGAAAGGAAGGGAGAAGGGAGGATCAAAGAGAGACTCTCTTCCTGATTATGCAACATCTGCTAGAGAAGATGGCACGAAATTCGATAGGCGAGAGGGGAGAGGGGAGGCCTAGGGGCATATTTCAAGTGGAAGCTTTGATCCTCTACCCTAATCAATCTCTCGACCGTATGGCACAAGATAGAAGAATGACAATGGTTGATGAGGGAATGTGAGATACGAACAATACTGTAGAGGAAGAGAGGAAGGGAGAGTACTTTCCTCCACTTCGAACCCGTCGTTATTACATTGAAAAGTGGATGGTTTTTGCATGGAAAGGCAGTAAACTGGGAGCGACTACTCGTCTTCTCCTTCTCTTATTCTTCTTCTTCTCTTGAACCCTCTTCTAGGCCCTTTTTGCATTGCGACTTATCCCATTCAATACAGTACTCGATAGGTAGTTGAGAGAAGGGGAAGAAAAGTGATCTAGAGGAAAGGGAGGAGTGAGGTTGGAAGCCGAGAGAATAGACGGAACAGAATAAAAAAAAACAAGCAAGCAAGCACACACACACCCGCTCGCACTACCGGTTCCTCCTTCCGCGCATCCCCACTTGTGCCTTCCCAGAATTCACTGACGCACTTTTTTAGTGTCTGACGTGTTTAGAGCGTCTACAGTAGTGGGCACCTCAGTTAAATATGATCGATCGGTCCCTTGAGGGCTCCTTGATGGGTCATTGAGACAGACTGAGTGGATGCAGTAGAGCTTCCGGTAATTATTCCTCTCCTCCTCCTCTATTCTTCTCCTACAGTCTTCTCCTTATCGTGATTGAGATCGAGAATGCACTTGATCGATAATCGAGATAAGATTGAAGAGGAGCTGTTGCCTCCCTTCCCCCTCCCTCCTCCCTCCGAATTGTATAGAGGGCGTAAGAGTGGTTGATTGTTCCCTCTCTCTCTCTCCTTACGATGACTTAGCCAGTCAAATTAGAGAAATCCCGAAGAGAGGAGGAAAGACCTCTCTCTTCCATGACCAATTGTGTACTATTCACCACAAATTACGGGGGTTAGTCACGCTACGCATTTATAGGATCGGATCACAGTGTTACTGCAGTCGTCTGGTGAACAAGTGCTATCATAGTTGGTTCTGCTCTAGATAGGACGGGTTTAGGGGAGATCTTCTTATGCCATCGAAAGTGAGATGAGACGAAGGAAACATGTCACCATGCGCTTACACAGTTGTTGTTTTGCATCCGCAATTTCGCCCAGAGATCACTAGTCGATCGATCGATATCCCCCTCTAGCCATACCCTCCACTAGGGGATACCGTGGCCAGAATTACGGTATGTGTGGTCTATGACCTTTGGAGGGACTCCTGATAAGCCATGCTTCTCCCCCGTTACCTTCACTCTTCCTCTGTCATTGATGTAAGCATGTGAGAGAGTGTGCAGCCCAGAGAGAACGGATAGAGAAAAGAAGCTGATACTGCACAAAAATGCGATGGGAAACTGATAAAAGGGCTGGAAAAGTGGCCAATAGACACAGTTTGTCGCCTAGCTCAGCGGGATTCGAGTGACGATCAATGATGGACACTGTGGTCAAGAGATACATCGGTGATTGTGAGTTACGGGATTACTGTAGCACTGGCATGGTACGGTAGGACAATAGGAATTGAAAGCACAATAGACCACATCACGTTTCTAATTTGGTCTATCGACTACTGTTGGTTTGAATTCGATAGACAATCGATAATTCCTTCTGAAAGATGATAGATGATGGCTGATCACAGTGGGGTGTCTTCCCTCTTCCTTCTATCGAGATCCCTCTATCTCATCCATGAATGGTCTTTAGTCCTAGGGGGTTCTTTCTTCCCTTATTTTGATGTCTGTTTATCTCGATTCCCTATCCTTGATTGAGTGATCTACCTACAGGGATGCGCACATCGCAGTCTCTCCACGGAAGTTACGGACTCGCACCTACTCCACCCCCTCTACCACAGGCTTCGATTGAGCAGGTACTTGATCAGGTACGAATATCGATTAGATTCCCCTCCGACCACTCTGAATGGGATACGATTGAGAGACCAAGGCTGTGGAAAAGCGTGCGAGTTGTAAATGGAAAGAGCGGGTCAAGGTGTAAGCAGTAGGTAGTAGTCGAGTAAGACGAAAAGAGAAAGGGTTCCACGAGTCGAGAAAGGGTCGCGCCACTTTTTTCGTCTCAAAACGTGCTATATAAACCGGGTAGCGGAACCTCCTCTCGAACGTCCAACCACTTCGCTCTGCTTTTTCATTAGTTTCTCATATTTTGCTCCACTACTTCGTTGCTCGTTCGTATACCCCACTTGAAGAGGTTACTGTTCCGCCTAAATATGGGGTGCAATGATTGAGCGGGCTAACCTAGAGACAAACAAAGAATAACGCGCGAAATGCGAAATTTTGGACCGCGCAGTAGCTGCGCCCAGACACCTTTTTTGCGTCAGCATTTGCTGACGTGATTTGTTCTCGAGTTCGATTCTCGAAGCTGCTGCTGCGGCGATTCTCGAAGCTCGTACGATGTCTACGATGAATAGTCCTCCCTCGTCGGGATCGCATCTCCGATTAGATGCTATCTCGCGTCGGCGAGTTTGGACGATAATCTTCCCATCGTGGGGGCTCGTCGAGCGTCGTGGGCCGACGGCTGGCAGCAACCGCCAACTCCCAAAGACGTGTCAACCAGGGACATCCTCTCCAACGTAAGTCGCGCTGCTTAGATGTTATCGCCGTAGGTGTTGGTCCCTTATATGCGATGCGATTTTCCTCGCCGATCGACCAAACTAGATCCGATTTCTGGCCGATTGTTCAATGTGGGCAGCCACGCGCGTCGCTCCTTTGTTGTTATCCATGCCAACTCACCATTTATTTGGGGATGACATCCGGAAAAGGGGAACCGCCAGTCGCAGATTATGTAATTAGTGTTTGATGATTAGCTCAGCGTGGGATCGGGACGGGAACGGCCACTGGCTAGTCATTGTTATGGTTCCTCTTTGTTCTCGACCGGACCCTCTTATTTACATCTTCCGTGTGCCCAGTAATAGGTGCCAATCCCTTTGTTAGCTTTTTTCGCCCCTAATTATTTGATTGGTGACCCTATGATAGGTATGCAGTGAAGTCCACCGCGCGCACTCCACCTCGACCTCTTTGATCTGTAACTGTCATTCGATCCGAGTGGGCTCACATTAGTCGTATTAATTCCCCCTTCTTTTCTATCGGGGCGGCCAAATCAACTTGTGCAGAGTGGCACGACGAAGGGATGAAAGGACGCAATGAGACTGTCTCCACTCTTTGTCTCTCTCTCTCTAGTATCTCTCTTGCGTAACGATATCATCGTCAAGTGGGAATACTCAAGTATTCTTTGTACCTTCCTAGCTAGATCACGAGATAGGAGGGCTTCCTTTTGTTCCTCATCCACAGCCTACTCGAATAATTCACAGAGCGAATGTTATTCAGTCAGGCGTGTTAGTGCACATGGGACTGTCTTGTTGTTCATATTTCATAGAAGAAAAGGAATTATGAGAAAAAGGGACCGGAGATTACTGTCAAAAGAGTGGGGATGATGCGGACTGATAAGAATGATTCCCGCTGCGAATTATCAGATAGAGCTACAAATACCATGGGAAAGATAAGGGAAAGGCAAAGGATATTCTAGAAGGGTACGGGATGTCAAAAGAGTGATGACCAATAGTACGGTAGGTGACCTCGCTTACGATGACGATGCTTTACGACCCCATCTCACCACCCACTGTGGTGCGGCTGCAGTTTTTTGGTGGTCGTAACATGACCCTCGAAGGAGGTTTTAGCTGTGACAGTCAGGGATAGGCTGTATGAGAAGAAGGGAAGCAAAGCCGATTCGAGTAGGCACACTTTATGACTCGTTGAGAGATTTGTACTTGGGGACTTGATCCCGATTATCCCTTCCCAGTCCACTCGTTGACTATTGGTAGTCATTGACTCCTCTCTAGATCACTTGATCCATCTATTCCCATTGTGGTCTAGACTATTTGTGCTCCTGAAGCATCCATGTCTCTTTATTCTCACTCCACTCATGTGTGGTGTGTGAATCGTCATCAGTTTGATCAGATGCGTGGTGTTGCAAGTGGTGCAGTTGTGCACGCCGACGTTGTCCACTCTTTTTCTAGTTCATATTGACCATTGCTCTCGTGACGCTTTTAGTCACTCCTTTGATTTCACTTTTGTCCATCCAAAAAAAAGTTGGGTGTATCTACGGCGAATGGAAAAAGGCAGAGCGGGGTTCGAGAAGAGAAGAGATGAGAAAGCTCCAAAAACACGGAGAGAGAGTGTGTTACACTCCTCTACCCACTCTCTATCCTCTATCTCTTAGCTGTCTTTCTCGACGGAAGAGACGATTATAAATGAGGATGAAGTGAGAGGGTTCATTGATGGGACACGCCGATAGAGGGAGGTTCATGATGGGTCAATCAGAGTGTCAATTGTTTGTCTCTGATTAACACTGGAGATTAGCCAGAGATGAGGGATATGGGTGAGTGGATAATGAGGAGATCGAATTGTGTAGTCATGGGATTAACGGATAATGGTTTGACCCCAGAGAGAGAAAGGATGGTCAATCGTTCCCATGGAATTATCCAATCGGGAGAGTGATAATGGACGATAATGGAAGGATGTCCAACTGTGCCCTATGTGCACTGTCTAATTTAACCTCTCACTATCACTCTCCATCTCAAGGTGAGACTAATAACTCGTCTCCCTCTCCTCAAGGCCTCCCGATGAGTATGAATCGTCGTCCATCCAGACGCACTCTGCTCACCACTCATTCACACGATGCTCTCATCATGAGACTTCTCCAGATGCAGTGTGTCAGGTGTTGAGCAGTGGTCTCTGAATGGGACTACAGTCTCTTTCCCTCTCACCCTTCTCGGACGGTTGTCCAGTGTGGACACACGTGACCACTCTCGGGATAGTCGCCTCCTTTCAATCTTCTTCATCTTCCTTCCATTCTCTAAGTACTGCACAGTTACTCTTACTCGATGACCTAGTTAGCACTCCTCTCTCTCTTAGTACATCGACGTGTTCCGTGTGCTGAACCACGTAGATGGAATTGTGTCCGTTATCTAGTCGAGTGATTGTGTCACTCAATGACAAATAGGACTCGTACCTTTGTAAGCCATATAGCTTATTCTCTCTCTCTTTCAACATTAATCAAATGGATGAGGTAAAGTGAGATAGAGAGACGAGACGATTGAAGAGAGAGATAAGGGGAAAGAGATGGTGCAGTCGGTACAGAGCACACACTAAGAGAGACGGAAAGTGAGTGATGCACTTTCGGAGGATCTCCCCCTCTCCTCCCCTCTCTTCCCCCTTAGGCTTCCCTCTCGATATGCACTGATCTCTACTGTCCACCTCACGAGACGGCGCGCCGAGATTCCATCCTTCCCTTCCAATGCAACTGTGCACTTTAGCGCGCGGATTGACCACTGAATGACACGCAGTCTAGTCCCCCTATTCTTCCCCCTTTTCTATACCTTTTAAGTTGTCTCTTGGTCAGATTGATCTCGTGATGGTTCCATTGTTGGCACTGATGACCAGCTGTTTGATGATGTCCATCAGAGGGAGAGAGAGAGAGAAGGAGACTCTTGATCTGTCCTCTCCTCTGCCTGATCATGAATCGGGATGGGAAAGAGCAGCAGGTGGATGCATTATTGGCATATATGTCCCCCCCCTCTCCCTTCCCTCTCCCTACGGATGTTTCATTGTTCATGTATCTTCCCTACTCTCTTCTTGTCCATCTCTCCACTCTCGATACCTACGGGGCGAGATCTATTTCGATGTGTGGTTCCTTGTCCCCCCCCTCCCTCTTCTCTTCCTTCCATCCCTCCCCTACTTGGAGTGGTCACGCGGGAGAGCAGGAAGATGATCAAAGATCGGGAATGTACAGGAGAAGAAGAGGAGAGGATGGAATGGATTGCATAGCGGGAGACTAGCGGATCACTCCTTCTCATCTCTCCACTCCTCTATGCTTTGATTCTTACCCCGTCCTTTCCTTGATCCAATTCATCTGCTTAACTGATCATCCTTCCTTCTCCTTCCATCCATTCATAGAGAGAAGCCTCTTCCTTCTCCTACTCTCACGCAATCTCCCGTTGTGCACGAAAGGGCCGAGCAAAGAGTAGCTGATCTACTGAACTATGCCCACTTGTCTGCCCCCCCCCCCTCTCTCTGACCTCTCACCCTTAGCAGGAGGTGAGAAGATGACCAAATAGAAGCAGTTATTGTCCTTTCTCACTCAGTAGTACTAAGAAGACGACCTACCCGAGTACTCGCATTCTCTCCTCCAGCTACTCCCCCCCCCCTTCCACTTCCCACTTCCTATCTCAATTTCGTAGATGGAATAGGTAGTAGAGAGTAGTAGGATGAATCATGTACCGGGGACACTACGAGGTGCAGTCGTTTTTTGTCTGGCCTTTAGCGTTCTCCATTCCATTCCTTGCTTCCTTCCGTCTGGTCATGGTGATGAAAGTGCCTCTCTCCTGACTCTGACTGGCACTACTGTCCACTGGACGAGTTGTCTTCTACCAGGTGCGACGAGTGAGCAGACGTTTTTATGTTTGTCGTGTCTGATATGTGCCCCCTTGTGAGGGTCAGTCCCCCTATCACTAGACATGATCAGACCATCTGGCACTTATTATCCCTCCTCCCACTCCCTCTCCCTGATCTGATCCCTCTCCTCTCCCTCTCTCCCTCTTGATTGAGCACACTCCCTCGTGCCTTGTAGTGGATACGCGCAGTTTATAGCTCGTTCCCCCAATTCAGTTAATACTTGCCTCATTAAGCCCCCCCCTCTCTTTCCTCCTCTTGCCCTCTCGACCAATACATAGTTTATGGGTATTACGGACCATCTCGTTTATGTTTCCCTCCCCTCCCCCAGATTGGCTCCATTTGTTGCACTCGATCTCTCCTTCTATCCTAGTGGAGTGCCCTCATTGGCCAGTCATTACCTCCAATGCTCTCGCGAGTATCCACTTACCATCGTGAGTGGATCGAATGACTGGTATCAGACGTGTCCTGACAGATGCATGATCTCAATCGTGTCACTCTCTCTCTCTGGTGCGGGATCAGATTCCCTTCCCCAGAGGGAGAAGTTGATCTATCCACACCAGAGTCATTATATCCTCTGGCATCCTTAGACTGTCTGTCACTCTCATTCCTTCTCTGCTCTCGTGTCTGCTCCTCTTCTCTTGATCTATTGCTTCTTGATCCCTCCAGTACTTGTCAATTTGTCCGTGTTGAATGCATGTTCCATTCCTTGGATCCTTCCATCCATCTCCTTCCATTCCTCAGTTTGTCTACACTATAATAGTGCAAGTCCATCTTCTTCTTCTCTGCTCTCGCTTGCTCTCAGTTCTCATTGGATTAAGGGAGAGGGATGACTGACTGGTCGAGCTAGATGATCCCATCTATTGTAGTCCTCCCCTCCTTTTTCTCTTTACTCCCGCAAGATCCCTCGTTGGCAGTGGGAATAGTACGGTTATTAGACAATGCATAGGGACAGAGGTCGTGTTGTGGTATGGAGGTGGGAAGAGAGAGGGGCTCTCGAGATTCAGCCATCCGTGAATGTCAGGTCACTCAAATGGGTTAGAGATAGAGTAGAGGGGAGAGAGACTGACGTTGAAGGGTCAATCCAACGGTACAATGTTATTCGTTCTGCAGCAGAATGCAAAATGAAGTCTGCAACGTAATTTGGGTAGGGATTATGTGATCATTCCGTCTCCTGGTGTTTGTCACGAGCGGTCACTTGTCTTACTCACTCTACTCGTCCTTCTCCCTTCCCTCCTCTCCTCTTGATCATCGATGGAGAGTGGATTCTGGAGATCATATCATGGATCGAAGTCAGCTAATCCATCTGGAGCTTCCTCTGCTCTATCGAATACAGCAACGACGAGAACTACGAATGGAAGGAAGAAGAGATGGAAGAGAAGAGGAAAGAAGAAGGATCACATGAGAGTGGAAGACCAACAACCACAGCCAGAACCGGAGAGTAGCACAAGTATGACTAGCTATTGCACATCGTACACTGCGACGACTGCACCATCGGAGGTTACGGTAGCTGCTGCGGACTTCATGGACTATCAGGATGAAGTGGAAGAGGATCTAAGTGAGGTATGGAGAGGAGAGGAGAGGGGGTTGTAACCAAGGGATTGTGCAGATGGTGGAGAAGGTATTAGAAGGGTTACGATATGGAAGAGAGGGGAGTGGAGCTTGATGTCTAATTAGGGTGAATGGAGAAGGAGATAGAGAGAGAGAGAGATACTTGAGTAGATGCAGATTGAGTGACTAGACCCACTGAGGGTTATTGTTGCATGGATTGGAGTAGAATAGGGGAATAGGGCCAGTGAATGGGGTGATTGCAGAGTAATTGTAGCCCCCTTCCTCTCCCTCTTCCTCTCTGTATACCATTGCGTGCATAACCAACTGTTAGTATGGAAGGTTATTAGAGCAGAGAGGAGAAAACGGAAGAGGGGAGCAATTAGAAGTCTGTAGAGGGTGTCAAGTTGCCCCCTCATGAGTAGGGTTACGGTAGGTGAGCAATGAGTGTATTGAAGGACAAGGGTCATCTGATATGTGTAGAGGGAGTACGGTAGGGATGGCACTGTTGATCGCGAAGTGAGTTTATGCTAGATTAGGTAGAAGGGAGTTTAACGCCTCAACTCATGTGAATGTCTCTTTCTCTCCTTCTCCATCCCTTCCTTCTCTTTTGTTCGTCTTCGTTCCCCCTTAGGATCTCTCATCCTCCTCTCTCTGTATCAGGCAGTACTACTCGGTTGCTATACTCGTCGATGGAGAATGATGGGGGGTATGGGAAGATGCATCTTCTTCTTCTTCTTCCCTCATCTAACCCTCCTTCTTTCTCTCAAAGTGTTTGTTGTTGTTGTTGTGTTGGTCAGAGTCAGGAACGAGAGATAGAGAGAGGGAGGATGATGGGATTGCAATGTTTGAAAGCTTTCCCTGCAAGACTCCGCCCACTCCTTGGTTCGCATCCCATTTCACATTTGGTAATGGCCAGTATTCTCAGTGGGAAAACAAGATTGGTCGTCTCAAAGTGAGCAACACTGGTGGGTGCCAGGGGCTACCTGGTGTAAACAGTCTTGGTCTCTTTCTCCTACCCATTCATTGTACCGTATCCCCATTCGTCTTCCTTTTGATCACTTCTCCCTTCGTTCCTCCTTGTAATTCCTCTCTTCTCTTCAGGTGATCAAGTGTCCTCTGTGTCTCGAGCCATATCGTGAACCGAAGGTGCTAGCCTGCTTCCATTCCTTCTGCAAACCCTGCCTCGAACGACAGTTGGAGTCGAACGAGAAGGTACGATAACTGAGATTACTGTAGGATGATTACGGTAGATTGATGCAGTCTGTACCCACAATGAACCCATCACGAAACCCCTCGCTAATATTTAGCATTTAGAATTGGTTTGTTGTATAGGATGGTATTGTGTGCCAGTCTGCATCTCTAGTCTCTCTTCATCCCATTGCATCTCTTGCTCTGCTTATCAAAGACCCGGTCAAAGTTATGAAGAAGAAAGAATGAGAGAGTACATTGAATTGAGAGAGTCGAGAGAAGTTAGAGAAGGGAATAGTATGTGAAATGAAGAGAGTGCCGGTTGAATTGAGTGTGTTTGCGTGAGAGAGAAGAAGAAGAGGAGAGGAGTGATCATCGCTTCATCCTCTTCTCTTTACTCTCTCTATCAGTTCGAGACCGTTTTATCAGAGGATAGAGAAGGAAGAAGGGAGAGTGGAGGGAGGGGGAGGGGGAATGATGAGTGAATGGTCTGATAATACTTGCAAGTGTGCAATAAGTGAGATGCAATCACGAGTTGACGAACGAGTCGAAAAGAAAAAGGAAGGGAGGAAAAGGGAGGGGGGGGGGCTTTGTTCCAAGAATGGAGAGAGACGCCTTTCCCCTCTTCCCTTGACTGACGTCGTTCACTTCTGGCCTCTACTCTATCGAGAAGCCACCCCCCTCGCCCCCTCCTTGTCCCTCTCAAGTCTCCTTCCATTCCTCTCGATTCTCCACTGGTCACAGAGGGAGAAATTGCCCCGTGTGTGTGCATCCTTTGCCACACGAAAAGTTTCCGAACCGTAAACATCGATGAATAGAGGGAGTGGAGGAAGAAGAGAGACGGAAGGGAGGAAAGAGGGAGGGGGGGGAGGATCGAGAACCGATCATTCCCAAAGTTGTTATGATGATGAATTTGGCAATGGAGAATGAGACGGATCGAAGCAGAGATCAAATACTACCGTAAAAAGGACCTATGCATGCCACATTTTGAGCTTAATTTGAACAAAAAGTAGAAAAAGGATACCACCATTACACAAAACCGAGAAAATAATACGAAACCTGACCACAACATGCCCAATAGCCTTCAAAATGTGTAAAAGCATGCCACTTCTTGATTTGCATGACCTAAGCATTTGACCCCTGGATCGAAGAGGATGGGCTGTTTGGAGAAGCTTACGTGAGAATGGAGGGCTCATCTCATTGGGTGAAGAGGGGAGAAGAAGCAACATTTGCATAGATGGATAGCATCTGATCTATGGAGTGTCCCTCTCTCCCTCCCTCTTGAAGCAATTAGCTGTTCCATCAAGGAGTTATCGTCCTATCTGATCTTTGATCTCTCCCCATCCCGTGATGACTGCAGTTTCCGTTCTCGGCTTACGCAATGATTGGGTGTCGAGGGAAGGAGACGATGGGCAGATGGTGGGAAGCTGATACGGTAGATGAATGAAGATGATTGAGGACTGATTGATGAAGTGACGTCATAGCCCTGAATTGGTGTGAAAGTCCCTGATGAGAAGGATATACGAAGAGGTATTCCCCAGCCTTGATCAATCATTCTCATTGCCCCTTTCTCCCCTTCTCGCCACTCTTCAATTTGAAGGCCGAGAGTTGAAAGAGTAGTATCTTTTCGCGCTCCTTCCACTCCTCCCCTCCCTCTATCCACTCGATCTTTGCTTACTCGATGGAAGAGTAATGAAGCAGTTGTCATCGGATGTCTTGATATACCGATCACTGCCCCCCCCCTCCTCGCTCTCCCTTCCTTCCCTCCCATTATGTGTAATGGGTGAGTCTAGACGTGAGTAGTTGCACGTAGGTGGTTAGCACCATGGAGGGCTGCCCCCCCTAGTGCAAGTGGAGGAGAGGTGAGAGAAGGAGAAGAAGAAGGAGCAGATCAACCAAGGGAGGGGGGGGGGGAAGAGTCCCATGGGGGATTAGACAGTGTCTGATTGAGTGAGAAGAGTAGTCAGTTGAGATTGGAGACTGATGGAGGAGAGAAGAGGAAGAGCAGTCATTATCCATGAGAAGGCTTGACTTGCCCCCCCCCCTCCCTCCTCTTCCTTCTTTATCTGAAGGAAAGATCCGTGCCTTTCGAGGCAACCCTCTCCTCCTCACACTTGTTGAGGGAGGAAGGGAGTTTGTTGCTTGGAAAAGGTGGAGTAGTATAGTCTAGAAGAGATGGAAGCATATCAATCAAAGGTGCATTCATAAGGAGAGATGAAGCCAGTGAGTCTTCCTGTCGAAGGGAAAGATACACGTTTATTGAGGAAGAGAGAGAGACTGGAGATTATCTGAGAGACGATTAGAGATTATGGTGTGATGACTAAGAATGAGTGAGATATCTCTCACTCTACTCTTCACACTCAACAGCATCATCTATTCCGTAGTGAACGATGTTATCCATTGGTTCATTGACGTCCCTCTACTCGGTATCTTCTCCGTTCTTCTCTGGTCTTTCTCGGCCCACTCTCTTCCCTTGATCTCACCCTTTTTTCCACCTCTACCTTCACCTCTCCCCTCCTCCCCTCCCCCTCTCCTCTCCTCCTTTCTTCTCCAATCTTGCGCACAAAACAGTGGCACCAATCGGCACACTATACGGGCTATAGGGCGGGAGGAGGGAGACGAAGAGCGGGAAGAGAGAAGAAGAATGAAGGAACTCTTCCCTTCTTCCCTTACTTGTACTAGCCAGCTACTACTTTGTCATAGTTGCCACTAGGCAGTAAGTGGCTGAAGTTGAAGTGACAAGAAGGGAAAGGGAAGGATGGAAGATGTTGAAGAGGAGAAGGAGGAGGAGGGAATGACCAGAGGGACGAAGAGAGAGACTGCAGAGACTGAATAGGTGATGATCAAGGAAGAGGGGGGGACGGGAGGAGCTCTCCCCGCTTGGAAGATGACGGCGTCCGATGAAGAAGAGGAGAAGCTCTCCTTCTCTCCCTCCCTCTCTCTCTGCCCTCCTCCTTTCCCCTACTCTATCATGATGTTCTCTGACTACTCGTCGGTCTTTCTTCCCTCACTTCCCCTCTCTCCTCCTCTCTCAAGACTCTCACCCTCGCTTTCTATCCCTTCAGAGGATAGTAGTGGTCACTCCCCCTCCTTTCTTATTCTCTGGATGAATAATGGGAGAGAAGGGGCGGCTACTGTGTTCTGTGTTTATTATTCGTCATAGACTAAATGTAAGGATGTGAGAGTGACCACAGTGGAATATGAGAAGAGAGAAGGGAGTAACTGGTTTGGCAGCTCCTCCCTCCTCCTTCTCCTCTCCTCTCGTCCATTCCAATCCTTGTTCCCACCTATCTCGATGGTGGGGATTAATCCTAAATGTAAGAAGGATGGCTATTGATCTCCCTCTTCCCCTTCCCTTCCCCTTCTCGATTCCCCCTTGGGACGTGATCTCATCATGGAGGGAAAGTGTTCCCTTCTTCCTTCCATTCATCCCCCCCCCCTTCATCACTCGTCTCTTCTTCTCACTCATCATTCCATCCGACCATAGCACATTGTCGGGAATTGTATCACTCCTCTCTCCCATATTTCCCTGCTTGCTCCGTGCTCTCATGATATTAGATCTCCTTCCCTTTCTCATTTCGATCTTCATCCTCCTCCTCCCCTCGGGGGAAAGGGAGGGCGGGAGGAGCTCCTCTCGCTCTGTCCACTCGCAGCAGCCAAGTCACCATGAGAATTGGCGCAATCTCGAGCTTGTGCTGCTCTTGATGGTGATGAGATAGTGTGTGAATAGAGGAGAGTGAAGGGAGGAGAGAGAGAGAGTCGCTAATCCAAAGATGTTTACCTATTGGAGAGAAAAGAGAGAGAGAAAGGGGGAATGTGCAGTCTGAGTAGCAACACGTGCACAGAAAGTGATGCAGTGATGGAAGGAAGGGAAAGGGAAGGCTTGATCTTCCCCTTCGAATAGCTTGAGATATCCATCTATGCGGGTACACCGTCTTCCCATCTCGTTCTTTATCTTTTCCCCTTCGACACTCGTTGTTTTTTGTGCAGTAGGTGGATACGTGGCAGAAGAGAAGGGAGAACTGAGAGGAGGAGAAGGGGGGGGGAGAGTTGAAAGGGGATATCTTGCATGTCTCAAGAAGCAGCCTTGCTTCTTCTTCTTCTCCTTGTCCCTCCCTCCTCCCTTCATCTACCGAGCCTCCCCCTCCCTCTATCCCCCATCCCCTCCATCTCTACCCACTCTCCTTTCTTCACTCACTCTCTCATCTTCCCTTTCGGAATCTTTCTCTCGTCCACTTCTCTCTTCATGCTCATGCTCAATTTTGGGTGCTCTCGAGAGGTGTTGCTCCTTCCTCCCCCCCCCCTCTTCCCGCTCCCATTCCAACAATGGATGGATGAAGAGGAAGGGAGTTATTATTATGCGCCAGATTTGAATTGCCCCTTCTTCCCACCTCCCTCTGCCCTCTCTGTCCCCCCCCCCTCTCCCTCCTACTTCCCATTCCAATTTGACACCCAATGTTGCATGAATTGAGAGAGAGAGAGGAGGAGGAGGAGGAGCAGAAGGAGGAGGAAGGGAGGGAGAAGTGAGAAGGATGCATTTGAATGCACCCTGCAGACGACCCGAGAGAGAAGGTGCAATTTGCATGATAAGAGAGGAAGGGAAGATGTTTGCATGTCTGGCCACTTTCCCTATGGCTATGCTATGCCAGTATGACCTTTATCTCTCTTTGGTGGGATTCTCCCATGGGGCAAAGATGTGTAGATGACACTAGATTCATCAGGAAGGTGTTAACTACTCACTCGATTGCTCATTCTCATTTCTCTCCCCCCTCCTCTCCTCTCTTCTTCTTCTTCGTTTTTGTTCCCGCATCTTTTCCTCTTCGTTGCACCGATCACACGGAGAGAATGCAGAAGATGTGATGTTGTTGATCAACTAGAAGAGAGGGAGAGAGAGAAGGACCTTTGACCTACCCTCCCTCTTGATTCCCCCGAGAGACCTTTCCTATCTGTGGATAGATGGAAGCTGTTGCTGTTTAGATGGCAGCCCTTCTTCTCACTAATAAATATGTGTATGGATATATCTGTGTGTCGGTCTCGTTTCATCTCTACAATCCTTGTTCGTCCTCCTTATTCACATGCTCCTTCCTCTCTCTCTTTCTCTCGTTTTGACTACTATAATCATGAATCACTCTTCTCCCCCCCTCTTCTTCCTTTGGGTGCATGTCTTGTATCAATTTCCCTCCTTCCTCTCCGTCTCTCCATTTGTATGTAGTCCTATCATCCAATGGAAAAGAGTGCGCGAGAAGGGGAAGGGAGACCCGAGATTCCCTTCTATCCCGGGAGAGTCATTCCACCCCCCCTCCCCCTCTCCTTCTCCTCTTGTCTTCCGATGGTTTTACTCATCATCCTCTCCTCCACTCATAGTCGCTTATTCTCTTCTCTTCTCTCCTTCATGTCTCCATTCACTCCCGGAAACGAAGAAAAAGAATCTTCCTTTTTTATTTCTACCGCTCGACTCTATTTGAGTATCCATCTTTTGGCACACTCGCACTATCTCACACATAGATACTCCCTCTCCCCCATCCCCCTCTCCGTCCCCACTCTACGCGCCTTTTATGCTAATGTGACTCAGTCTCACTGATTACAGTACCCATCATTGCCTTGCCTTACAGTATCCTTCGTTAATTGATTGATTGCAGATCGTTTGTCCCTCGTGCCACATGGAGACTCAACTATCAGTGCAGTTGGGCATCGATTCTCTCCTCTCCGACTTTGGACTTGAGAGTGTACTCCAGAATCAGCTGAATATCGACGAGAACAATAAGGTACGGTAGTCTGGATTATTGATTGACCCTCCCTGATAGGGATTATTGATTGATCGATCGATTGCTGCATAGGAAGAAACAATAAGTGATAGGCGTCCCACTGCGGGAGATTACGTAGGAGAGGCATCGTCGTGTTGATACGTGTGGCTACATGGCTATCAATAACGGTTTCGAAACCTCACCCCCCCCCTTCTCCTTGCAGTTTGCAGTTTGTTGTTTGTGAATGGAGACTAGTGGTTGATTCATTCCCGTAGTCTCGAGAAGGGTTTCTCTTCCCTTTGAGTTGTCTCCATTCTCTTTACTCTCTTTCTCTCTCTCTCTCTCTCTCACAATAGTTGTTTACTACTCGATCTCTACTACTGTATGAATGTATATCCCCCTCACTTCTCTCTGTGTATTCCGTACCATTTCCATCCATCCCCTCTGTTATCCTTCCACAAAGTTGTCTAATTTTGATCAACTGCAAACCAGGGATTCCTACCTCTCTCTCCCTTCCCTCCCCTCATTCGTCAAATTTAGTTGTTTGTCTCTTCGATCACTTTTCTTCCTTTACCTCTCTCCTCTCTTCATTTCGTTCCAACCCTTTCACGAGACTCTCAATGAAATCACAAACATGGTGGTGGTGTGACGTATCGATCAAGGTCCACTCTTCCGCTCTCCATCCTCCCTCCTTCCTCCCTTCTTCATTTCTCCCCCTTTTCCCCGTTGTGTTTCCCTAATCTACGACTACGCCACATCAATAGCTCTAGGGGGTGCATTCCCCCTACTCTTATTCCCCCCTTCATACCCTGTTTTTCCCTCCCTATTCTCCATTCTTCTCTCATTAGATCACTCGGGCGATCTCTCAGCTTCTCCTTTCTCTCACGTGTTTTTCTCTTCACATTTCATCCTAAACTGGACACGATTCGGCCCGAATTCAACCTCTTTCCATGCCTCCTCACACCAATTGGACGTTTTCCTACGCTGCGTCTCTGCCCCTCCCCCCCCCTCCTCCCACCCCTGCCACTCTGTCGCTCTCGCCCTCTCCCCGCACCTTCCTCCCTCCTCTCCCTGACAGACACTACTCTCTCCCGCAGTTTGGTCGGATAAAGAGAAGAGAATGAGTGAAGGGAGGAGGGTGCAGAGTGGGGAGAGGGAAGGAGGAGGAGGCTACGTGTTTGAGGTGAAGTAGTAACCATCGAGTTGTCGTAGACAAGAGAAGAGAAGGGTTTGTGAACCGGAAACCAGTGAGTGGAGGCTGTAGATGGAAGAAGGGAAGGGGAGAGGAGAGGGAAAGAAGTGTTACACTGATTTGTTGCTGATGATGTCGTGGAAAGAGAGAAGTCTGCACTCTGCATGTTGTTTATTTCAATGGAAGGATTAGACGTCAGCCCCTCTCCGTAATCTCTCTGAAAGAGGGGAAGAAGTGTTAGGAAAGAGAAGCACAAGAAGGAGAGATGGGAGGAGAGGGGGAAAGCATAGAACCCGACCCGCGACACACAAGTCACTCCCCTCCTCCCCTCATCTCTCCTCCTGTTTTTGTCTTCTCCCTTCTTCCGTTTCGTGTTATGCGTAGTGTCGAATGGGAGTGAGAGGGGGATGAATCATCATGTGGATGCCATTGCCCCATAACATGTAGTCTGTGGAGGAAATGGTGGTCGATGGTACACTGTGTACTCAGATGGGCACGGGACCCGACCCAAGAAGAGAAGTGACAGTTGTCACCCCCTTTCCTCCCTCCCCTCCCCTCTCGTATCCTCGATGGATTGACCCCAGGAATGGGACGAATCAGTCGTTAGTCTTAGTCAATGATCAACTCTCTCGATAATGGTTGTCACTAGAGAGAGGGGGATTATCACTCGATTATCTCTCCTCCCTTGGGAGTGAGGAAGGGGAGGGGGAGGAGCTCCGCCCGCCCTCCCCTTACGTGTGTATGATTGAGTGGCAGTTGTTGTGATGAAGTTGGAGGAGAGGAAGGGAAGGGAGGAGAGGGGGGGGGGGAGGGAGAATGGCAATATGAGAAGAAGCCGATAGAAGGACGTAAAGAGGAAGTGGAGTGGACAGAAGAGGGAGAGGGGAGGAGGGGAGAGGGCCAAGAATCGGGATTCGATTAGATTGACATGCAAAGAAGTGATTGGTAGGAGAGGGGGGGGGGGTTGATTGGAAAGAGAGTAGGCATGTGACCAGTGTGTCATCCCCTCACTCCCTCTCCCTCCCTTCTCTCTCTCTCATTCTCGAAAAGGGGCGGGATAGATAAGATGTGCAGAGAGAGACCACTCTCTCTCCTTGCTCCCTTCCTTCCCTTTCATTGCATATCGAGATATTCGATCTCACACCCCCATTCACCTTGTTTGGAAACTTTGTGTCGCCGCCTCCTCTAGTCTACTCTCGTTTTGACCACTGAGATGGAGGAGAGAGGAGGAGGGGAGGGGAGATTGTGATGGCTATCAGTGATCTATCTCCTATCCCCTTTCCCCCTCTACACATTCCCGCTCTCCTCTTTTTATCCCTCCTCCCCTCTCGTCCATTACTCTTCCCCTATCACTACTATCATCACTCACCCCCCTCTCCCTCTCTCTCTATCTTGAAGGGGAGGGCGGCATATCTCCCTGTGATGGTGGGGTGTTTGTATGACTGAGTCGTTGATTACCACCCTATCGACAGTCTGAGAGACTGTCGATAAGATGAACTTGAGGAGATAAGAGGGCGGGCATATCTCATATCACACGAAGGGGGAGGGGCGGAGTCTCCCTCTCCCCCTCTCTCTCTCCTTACCATTCGAGAAAGAGAGAGGACGAGACCACAGCACACACTGCCCCCTCCACTCTCTCTCACTCTCTATCTGTCCCCTTACCTCCTGGTCTTCCTTACCTCGATCTCCCGCGTATTCCTCCCTCCCCTTCCCCTTCTTCATTCCTTCCATTCCAACTCACACTATGCTGCTCTCGACCCCTCTTTCTTATTCTCCTTCTCCCTTCCTTCCTTTCATCTCCCACCCCTGGCTATATCCCCCTCCCCTCTCTTTCTTTCACCCACTCTCTTCTCTCTCATTCCAAGGATAGTTCGAGAACCCCTCCCCTTCCCTCCCCCCCCCCCCCCTCCATCCTCGTGACTCTGATCCTCCTCTTGTTGGTGTGGCAATACCATCCTCCCTCCTCCTCCCCTCCTCCTTCCTCTTACTATTGATTGATGAATGGTTCACCCGACCAGACTATACACGACAGTGTTATCCTTCCCTTCCTTCTCTTTGCTCCTCTGTGGTTGTAGAGTAGGAGTCGTTGACATGACACAGTAGTTTTTGCTCGTAATTGTCGTCCCCCTCTCCCTCTCCTCTTCCTTCTTTCCCCATTTTGTGACCATTTCAACAGTGTTTTATGCTCTATTTCTCATGGTCGATTCACCGTCTTCCTCCTCTTCCGCCTCCCTCTCCCCCTCTCTTCCCTTCGTCTTTCTCCCTTCGGATCATGCCCCCTCCAGTCTCTATTCATTTCTCACACTCAGTTTAGCACACGGTGCATCACATTCTCAATAGGCATTCATCCCTCCCCTTCCCTCCTCCCCTTCCCCGTCCCCTCTCTCATCCCTCTCATCTTAGCCCCACCTCGCCACTTTTTTGTCATGTCTCCCCATTCGCTTTTCTTTCTCATCTCCCCCTCTCTCTGTCTATGGAATGGCTGAATGGGAACTCTATTCCATTCCCATCTTTCACCCATCTCCGCCCATCTTTCCTTTTTGTATCCAATGGAGGAGCTGCATTCTCAGTCTTCCCTATCTTCCATTGACACTCACTTGTACAGTAGTGTGAATGGAAGGAAGGAAGGGAGGGGAAATGGTCTATGAACGATCCCTTTGATGCCCTTCCATGCCGCTTCCCCTCCCTCTTCCCTCTCCCCTCCTCCCTTTCCCTCCCTTCTTTCCGCTTGTTTTTGCCGCAATTTGAAAGGGGCGACGATTCATTTCTAGATTGATAGGGAGAAGCGCCTCATGCAATAGATGACTATGCGGCTATTCGATGGATTGATTATTCCTCCCCTCTACTCTAGTCTCAGTCTAATCTCCTTCTCTTTCAGTTCTCATCTGGAGTGGTACCTCTCTCGTCCACCCCATCCCATCCCTTCTCATCATCATCAGCAGTCGCTGTCTCCTCGTCACTCTCAACAGGAGGAGGAATGGGAGTATACGGGTCTCCATCATCAACAGCTTCCACTCCTCCGCTATCGGATTCTCCGACAGGTAGCGAGAATGGTGTATCTCTGTCCTCGCTGGGAATGGTTCATCCATCTCTCTCATCCTCGAATCATCTCTCCTTTCCCTTCCCCCCTCCTTCATCCACTTCAACGGATCTTCTCTTCCCTCCTCATCTTCCCTTCGGATCATCGATAGCTGCCCATCTTACAAGTAGTGTTAATAGTTACTCGTTGTGCCCTTAGAATATAGTCAGTTAGTGATTCGTACTCTGGTTATCGTATCCATGTCGTTGTGTAGTGCACGAAGGGGGACTGAGAGGGGATACGGTAGTGTGGATTGAATATTGATTGATTGATCTCTTCAGGTGAGACGAATGGTAACAACTCGTCGTCATCTCTCTCATCCTCAATGGGTGGTCTCGGTCCAATGGGAGGAGGAAATGGAGGAGGAACACGACACATTTGCAGTGGATGCAAGAGTGGAGAGAAGGCCAGCGCATATTGCACTGTTAGTTGATTGCTATTCTACTCTTTATTGAAAATATTGACAAGGGATTGGGAATAGTGAATGAAGACGATGCTGAGTAGTACACTCTTGTAGACACCTTGTCCTTTCCCCCGGTATTCAAATTTTGAATTTGAAAATGAGTGTAGGAGTGGACGTGTTGAATAGCCGAGAGAGACTCATGAATCTTTTGTTCTTCCCTCCTCTCTCCATCTCTTCCTCCCCTTCATAAGAGATGCTTCTTCCCTCTTTTCCCGCCTCGTCGCTGTCTCACAGAGAGGGACACAGAGGGATGCACACTTGTCCATTCATTCATCAGTCGAAAGAATTGCACCCCCCCCTCCCCCCTCTCTCCTCCTCCTTCCGATTGAATTGAACGACGAACGAGAAAGAGGCGGGAGATTTGTCATGAATGACTGATGATTGTGTCGAGTGGAAGAGGAATGGCACGAAGAAGAGAGAGAGGAAACAAGGGAGGTAGATCAAGGATCAGTAGACAGACACGAGAGGGAACGGTCCCCATCACGAGCTGATGAATGATCCCCTCCCCATTCCCCCTCTCGATTCTATCTATCGTCTAGCCAATCTCTTCTCCATCCCTCAACTTTCCGTCCATCCCTTTTCATCTCTATCTACACTTGCCGCCTCTTATGTTGGGTGCCGTTCCCCTTGCTCCTTCTCTTTCCCTCACCTCCGCTCTCTTCTCTCCTCCCTTCTCCCTCCCTCCCCCCCCCCCCCCATTCAATCGAAACTCCGCCCTCTCGATTTCGCATCCTTCCTCCCCACTCTTCTATTCACATTTCCATCCGTCGCCTCTCGTTGACTAGTCGTCTCTCTCTCAGTTTGGGAGTCTTCAATCCCTTCTCTTCTCTCTACACAAGACGGGTCTCAATCATGTCTTACTATCCTCCATTCGACTTTTCTCTTCCTCCTCCTCCTCTTCCTACAGCCGATGAACTGCGGGAGCAACATACAACTCAATTGGTTGATCTTTTTGCCTCTGTCACTTCATCAATGACCTCATCTTCATTATCCGATGGGACGTCTTCTCGTTCTTCCACTTCCACCTCTCCCGTCCCTACAGCCACTGCAGCAGTTGCAGCAGCAGCCCTTGCAGCAGCTCCTAGAATGGCCTATTGTGCATCCTGTCTCTATCCTTTCCTTCTCTCTACTCAGCATCATCTTCTTCCTCCTGGGGTGAATAATAGTCAATATCCTGACTGATTACGGTAGTTCAATCTCTTATTCATTGCAGGACTGTGGTCACTTCCTATGTGCCAACTGCACGATGGCTCATCAGTACATGCACTGCTTCGAGGGACATCGTGTAGAGGTACGGTAATCTTTATCCTGATTAATTACTGTAGTCTGAGTACAGCAGTCGACTGCAAGTATACTATATTTAATGACAGTGGATTCAGCAACTGAATGGTCATCCTGCATCGAATGGATTGGATGCTGCAGTGAATGGAGCACTCAAGAATGGACGAGTATCGTGCAATTGTCTGCAGGTGAGAACAATCGAGACTAGACTATAGTCTCGATATGATGTTTGATCTCTTCCTCTTTGCAGCATCGTGCTCAGCCTCTTCGTTACTTCTGTCTCACATGTAATCTGGCCATCTGCAGTGAGTGCACGATTGGAGATCACGTCGCACCTGCTCATCACTATGCTGATATTGCTGAGGTATGAGAAGGAGTATCGAGACTAGACTCTAGTTTCGAATTGATCGAACTGATTCCATAGTATGTAGTGAGATAGCTCTGATGGTGTGATCACTCCAGGTGATTCACTTGCTCTCCATCGCATCTCTCCATCTTTTGCGTGTTTCCAATGTCCTCGAACACTTACAATTCCCCCCGCCTTACATTCCAAACTGTCGTGGTTCGAGTCCCTGAGACGAGCGTGAAATGAGAGCCTGAGATGCTAGTATGCACACTTATAGTCTGATCTTTGATCTTTCTAGTCTACTCTGATGTCTCCTTTCCCTAGTGTCTAGGAGGGCCTCAAACCATGTCTCAGAGGGTTTGATTCCACGAGAGAAGGGCGGTAACCCCATTGTGAGACTAGAGGACGGATGGAAACACGCAAGTAGTCGGTTCGATGCGTCCCGCAGTGCACTCGCGAGTACGGTAGCCACTGTACCGTACTCTTGGATGGATAGGGGGCTACGGTAGCCCGAGGCAGAGAGAGGAACTTCCACTTGGGACCTCTCTCTGATCGATGATGGGCCGCCCATTGATGCGTCCGCCATGGAAGGGCGATGGCATGAATGGAAGAGAATGAGATGTATGCCCCCTCCTTCCAATTCCCCCTATGAACTCTATACTATGGATGATGGCAAATCGACAAAGAGTGAGGGGGAACGAGTGAGGCAGACGGATCGAAGGATACAAGGGTATGATAAGGTAGGAAGGAGAGTTGAGTAGGGATGGCGAAAGAAGGAGGACGAAGGGGCTAGGATTGTGTGTGAGAGTCGGATGTTTGAGAAAGCGTGAATAACTCCCGAGTGACCTCTCTCTCACTTCTCTTCTCTTCTTTCGTTCCTTCTTCTTCTCTTTGGTTCTCGCCCTTGGTACACTCGGACTAATTCGTAGAGATGGTCAGAGAAAAGTGAGAAGAATGAGGAAGAGAAGGAAGGGGGGATGGTTGAATTGGAGGAAGGGATGTCTCATTCGTATCTATCTGTCTATTCGGATCAATCCATTCATCGTCATCTTCTCTTGCTCTCACTTTTTTTGGCGCGAGTGAATGAATGCCATCTGGAGTGAAGAATAGGAGGGGGATGGCCTTGTGAGAGGGAGGGAGGGGAGGAGAGTGCCGTTGTGAGGGAGGGGGAGGGGGAGAGGTGGTGGGAGGAAGTACCATGTACGACAGATGGTGAGGAGTAGACAGGGACTGTAGACAGAGGGATTATCAATTAAGAGAAGAGAAGAAGAAGGGAATGAAATGGTATTCGTTAAGGTTGCTGAGATGCAGATGAGTTCGATCGAGCAGTTGGTTGGAGATGCGAGACACAAACAGGGAGAACTACTCGAGATGTTCAAGGTACGGTAGGATGTTCCCTTCGAGACCCAGACATTCTTGAATGAAGAATACGCTAGATTTCATAATTTGACATTTTTGACATTGAGATTTCATAAACCATTCACATTTCGCATTCGGTCTTTCTTCTCAGTTTTGAGCGAAGGAAGAACAGATTGGGACTCGTTAGATGAATGGACATGGAGAATGTGGAAGAGGAGGGGCATATGTTATGGAGGAGCCAAAAAGAAAGGGAAGAGTATAGTCTGTGTGGGACACTTCTTAGCACCATTTCCGGTGTCTGTGTGGATCCATTGAGTACTCTACTACGGGTAGTGCACCATATGGGATTAGTTTAGTCGGCTCATTCCGAGAAGAGGTAGTCAACTTTAATGGGAAGGATTTCCGATAATGACTAGTGGATTGCACTCTGAAGATGAAAGGTTTCCCTCTCTCGATTCGAGCAATGGAAAGGGGGAAGAAAATGATAAGTTGCCGATAATGGTTAATCTCCCACGTAGGAAGGGGAAGAGAAGGGATAAGTGTTTCACTAGTACATCTAGAGGAATTCTCGTGCCATTTCGTATCTTCTCTTGATCTTCTTACGAATTCCCGATATTCCGATGCTCATTTGGCACCTATTTTATGGAGTGTAATTTGAAGGGAGTGAAGAGGGCAGAGGAGGAGGGGTAAAGTGCGAATTGGAATGATAATTGACACGGGGAATGGGTGGTTGTTCGTGATGAATGGGCCATTTCGAAAGGGAGGGAACGGAGGGGAGAGGGGAGGGGAGATGTTCGAGTGAACAGCCAACTGCAGATGTGCGAAAGAACATCGAATGAGATGAATGACCCCTCTCTTCGTCTGTCTCAGAATAACGATCCGTTTGAGTGAATGCTAAATGAGAAGAAAGACCGCCGAATCAAATTGGAATTTTATGATGAATTGTGTGTCCTTCTATTATGAATTGATCTCGATTGTAGCAAGTGGACGCAGCTAACAATCGTCTGAACACTTCTCTCGCTAGAGCACACGCCATCCTTGATGAGAATGTCAATGTGAGTAGTACCGTATACTGTGGGAGTTGAGGATAAGGTAGATGATCAATGACTGATTTTATTTACAGTATTTATGTTTTTCTTTACAGAATGTGATCAGAGGTCTGGAAGACCAGCGCAAGGCACTGGCCAAGGAGATTGAACAGTCGTACTCGGCCAAGCAGGTACGGTATAAGGAGGGATTGGGGATACTGTAGGAGGAGGGGTACGGTAGTATATCGATTTTATTGCAGCTGAAGCTGACGATGGTGGACAAACGCATCCAGCAAATGTCTGACAAGTTGGGACAGACGATCGAATTCACTTCGAGACTCATCAAGCACGCTTCTCCCACTGAGGTACGGTAGGATTATTGATTGACTAGGGAAAGGACTTATTGTTAGGGAGAAGGGAGTCCATGAGTACTTTGGACGTGGAAGGGAAGGGACTCGTCGTGTGACTTCGTGTGTGAGATGGGATAATTGGTGTTGATTGCTCTGAGAAGGGAAAGGAGGAGGAGATGGGGGAGGGCTAGGTATCATTGAACTATGGAGACTTCAAAGAAAAGGAAGAAGAGAGGACAAAGTGAATTGAAAAGTGCACAGTTTGTGATGGGTCGAAGAGGAGAGGAAAGGAGGGATAGGTCATGGGATGATTGGAGGGAAGGCCAATTATAGAGTGAGAATAGAGAAGAGGAATGGATAACTAAATATCGTATCTATCTGTCAATGACGGAACAAAGTGTGAAGAAAAAGAGGACAAAAGTGAAGAGATAATTGAGCCCCGTTGAGAGATGGGTACTGTACTATTACTAATCTTTGGGTTAGTGCGGTGGTTGTTAGGTTCATGTTATTCTCTCTGACAGCATCGTAGTCTGACGTAGGCAGTTCAAAAGTGCGGACCACCCCGTTTGGTTGAGAGACCTTTTGTTTGCATTCCCAGTTTTTTTGTAGTCGACTGCGGTAGATCAACTGGGGGTTAGAGAGGGGAAAGATAGGGAGATTGAGGTTGGTTTGCGCAGACGTCTCATCCATCCTCTGACGATATGACCATCGTTCGCTTTTTTTTATCTTCTCCCTTTAGTCGTTTCCATCTCCTTGCCCCTCCCATTCAACTTTATGCGTCTGTCTCTTCTTTCCGGAGAGGGACAGACAGAAATGGGTAAGGGTGTAAGGGGAGGGAGGGAAAGATGGAACGGTCTACCCAAGAAAAAACCCTGGACAGACTAGGGCAAAAAAACGCGCACCGCAATGGTGCGCAAACGAAGAAGAAGAAGAAGGATTAGGATGGGAAAGAGGACTATGGGTGGTCTCGATCGAAGATTGGTGGATGATCCATTGGATAGAGTAGAGAGTAAACGAGGGGAATGCATGACTATAAACTGTTTAGATGCTCCTTCCTTCATTTATCTTTTTCTCTGCATCTCTTCCATTCTCGAATTCCCTCGTTACTTAGTTTTGAGTGTAGAGTTGAAAGGGACGAAGGGGGTCGAAATGGAACGGGACGATGGATGTTTGGTTAGATAAAGAGAGAGGGAGAGGAAGGAGGGGGAGTGCCAGGCACTGGGCATGAGAGACTCCCACAAAGATGGACGAAGATCGTGTAAACGATGAGAAGGAAAGGGAAGAGAAGGGAAGGGATCGTCGTGGGTGGTCGACTATTCTCACACTTGACAGTGAATGAAGAGAGGGGAAAGGGCATGGAAACATGAGAAGGGACGACGACGTTTACTCATTCGTAGAAGAGGGAAGGGGATGGGTAGTATTTGAGATTAGCGCCTCCCTCGAAGGTCAGAGATGGATGGCACAGAGAAGAGAAGGTGGTGCGAAATGGCGTAAACAATGGGAGGAAGACTATTTGAAGTGGCGCTCGATTAGAATTTGAATCTGAGAAATGGCGGGAAGATTAAATGTGAATTGTTGCAGGTGATGGTGTTCAAGCAGCTGCTGGACACGAGACTCCAGATGTTCCTCGTATTCAACCCTGATATGGGAAATGTCCTCGGATCTCCCTGCGAGGTATGGTAGAGGGGAGTCTGAGGGGACAGATTCATGATTCCATTCTACTTGTATTCTCGGATTGCTCGTCTCTTCTTTCTCTTTCCTTTTGGTTTTGTTGCGTGTGCTTGGAGGAGCGATGTGCATTTGGAAAGAGAGAAGATGAATAGCCAGAGAATGCAAGGGAATTGAAAGAGAGATGGAGGAGAGAGAAAGAAGGGAGAGGAGTGGGTGTAGGTTGGTCAAGCTGATGAGAAGAGATGAATGAATGAAGGAAGGGGGTTAGAGAGGAAAGGAGAATGGAAACTTCCTGAGAATTGATGCGGATCTCTAGTTTGATGCAAAAAGAAGAGCATTGAGGGGAAGAGTAATTAATGGGATGGAGAGAGAGGGAGGGATGAATGGGAATGGACGGAAAATGCACCCATGAGAGAGCTAACGAAAAGGGTTTTAAGGAGGGGTTAGAGGGGGAGAAGCATTCCTTTGTAGTAACACGTACAAGATCATTGACGATCGTGTTTTCTCTTTCTCTATCTCTCTCATTTCTCCCTTATCTCTCCATCGATATTTGGGTTCTCTTCCTTTCCGACTGATCTCTGAGATGCGATTTGTGGTGGTTTGAATGGGTGAATGAATGGGTTTCTTATCTCCCTCTCATCTCTCTTTCACAACTCTTCTCTTCTATCCTTGAGAAGGGATAGAAAAGAGTTTGCAGTCGTTTTTTAGTGTGATCGGGTGTGCGCCTCTCTTCTTTTACCTCGGCAATCTCCCCTCTCTTTCATCTATATTCTCTCCTCTTTTTATCCCTCTTACCTCTCTCTCTCAACACACACTTGGAGAAGCAAACGAGTAGAAGAGAAGAAGAACGAGGGATCCATTGAAGAGATGAATCAATGAATCAATGAATAATTACAGATCGATCTCGCTCCAATCAATGGACAGACGACTCGTCACAAGTTGACTGGAATGCTTGGAACACTCAAGGAGAATCCCGCTGAATGGTGAGATATCAGTTGGCAATTGATTGAGATTATGATATTGGTGGATACGGTAGTGACATGTAATGGATATGTCATGACAGGTCTCCAGCAGCAATGTCCTCTGCCATGTCTGGTATGCCTCCCACTCCGATCGGTCGCCCTCCCAGTAGACAACTCATTGTGGGCACTCCGCAAGTGATGTGAGTACGGTAGATGAGTATCGATTGATCCCTTATGATTACGGTATCAATCCTTTGTTCTCTCCAGATGCTTCGAGGTACTCCTCCAGCCTCGTCGTTCCTTGATTCGATCTCATCCATCTCTGCTGCCAATACAGTCGTCTCTTCCTCTGCCGTCTCTCGTCCCATGCCCACCAAACAGCCTTCCCCTCCTGCTGATTCACTACTCGGTATGAGACCACTGTGGGGAGGGAAGGGGCAAGGGGTACGGTAGATGCAATGACTATCGGGTACTGGTGTGACCTTTCTCCTCTATCGTCTTCTACTACAGGCTCGTCACTGGGCGGCCTCGGCACTCCTTTTGGATCGGCCACTTCTGATGGTCTCTATGATAACTACACCAAGTGGTCGTCTGCCCTCGAACCTTCCCTCGGAATGGTCGAACCAATCGATATGGACATGGACAAGAACGTGTTCTGCCCACCCAGGTACGGTTACCATATCCATTTGCTATCGAGAATAATAATATTTATGCTATTTCGATGAAATAACGGCGAAAACAATTTAATAATATTTAGAGAACTGACTTTTTAGAATCTAAAATTGGTGACTAACGGTAATTGCAGATCGCAGATCAAGCGTCAGAAGATGATCTATCACTGCAAATTTGGAGAGTTTGGAGTGATGGAGGGACAGTTCACGGAGCCGAGTGGAGTGGCTGTTAATGCACAGGGAGATATTGTCGTCGCTGACACTAACAACCACAGAATCCAGGTGAGGAGGGGATTACGGTAGAGTGATATCGAGGATTGAGTTTATTTCCAGTGAATGAATGGAAATTGATTGATTCCCTCTGCAGGTATTCGACAAGGAAGGCCGATTCAAGTTCCAGTTTGGAGAGTGTGGAAAGAGAGACGGACAGCTACTCTATCCCAATCGGTATGGTCCATCATCCATTTATTGATTGATTAGAGGATAATTACGGTAGTTGAACGACTCTTATCGATTGTCCCTTGCAGTGTCGCTGTGAACAAGCTGACTGGTGATTTCATCGTCACTGAGCGATCGCCCACACACCAGATTCAGGTACGGTAGAGAATTATTGATTAGTGGAGGGAGATGGATTACTGTGTCGACTCAGTTATTGATTTCTCCTCGTTCAGGTGTACAACCAGTACGGTCAATTCCTCCGCAAATTCGGAGCCAACATCCTGCAGCACCCAAGAGGAGTTTGTGTCGATGCAAAGGGAAGAATCATCGTCGTCGAGTGCAAGGTACGGTAGGGAGCACGATGGGAAAGTATCGAGGACTGGTGGAATTGTGGAGTATGTGTAGGAAGGGACGCAGAAAGATAAAAACAAGCCCGAGAAAGAGAAGTCTCTCTCCTCTCCCTTCTTTCGTCTTTTCTTCGATTTCACACACGACAAGTAGTAGGTTGAGAGAAGGGACGGAGAGGGGGCTAAACCTACGCTGCGTCTCTGCCCCTCTTGAACAGGGGAGGGAGTGTCTGGCCACTCTGCCACTCTCGCCTCTCCCTTCCCTTCCCCTCTCTGGGTGCGAGCACACTCGTTATCTTGACTATGGCAGCATTGAGAATGACGAATGAGATGATTAGTTAGTGCTCCCTCGTCCCTCGAGAAGAGATGATCCCTATACTCATTAGGGTGATTGATTAGAAAGAAGGGATGGGAGACGAAGCCAGATGGCGAAATGAACAATGTTTCCCAGATGAATTAGCATGTATTGATGGGCCAATCAATCAATCAATCAATTAATCAATCAATCATTAATCCCCCTCCTTTGCAGGTTATGCGTGTGATCATCTTCGACATGTACGGTAACATCCTCCAGAAGTTCTCGTGCTCTCGCTATCTCGAATTCCCCAATGGAGTGTGCACGAATGATAAGGGAGAGATCCTCATCTCGGACAATAGAGCTCATTGCATCAAGGTACGGTAGGAGGAGGGAGAAAGGGATTGAGGACTGACTTTAATCCCTGTTTGATTACAGGTGTTCTCGTACGAGGGTCAATTCATTCGTCAGATTGGAGGAGAGGGAGTGACTAATTATCCCATCGGAGTGGGTATCACTGCCACTGGAGAAGTTGTCGTTGCTGATAACCATAACAACTTCAATCTTACCGTCTTTGGACAGGTCAGAAATCATCTTATTGATTGAAGGGATACTGTAGTCTTTGGTGGTGTACGGTAATGATTATCGATTTCTTTTCAGGATGGTCAGATGATCGGAGCCCTCGAGTCGAAGGTGAAGCATGCTCAGTGCTTCGATGTTGCTCTCGTTGACGATGGATCCGTTGTGCTCGCATCGAAGGACTACCGTCTCTATCTCTACCGCTTCCAGGTACCGTATAATTAGGTTATCGAGCAACCACTTTATTTGGAGAACTGTTGACATTTTCTACGAGAATCACATGGAAACGTGATCAATTTCAGAACGGAGCTGGTCTTCTGCAGTAGATTGGAATGATTGAGAAGAGTGTCGAAGATGGATTGATGTCCTCTTGGAATGGAGGAACTTCCCTTCCCTCCATCTCCCTCTCTCCCTCTCTCCGTCCCTCCTTCCCTCTACTACTGTTCATTGTTGAAGCCTCTTTGCTAGTTGTTGACCACCGCACTCACTCCCTTCCCCGCCCTACCTATTCTTCATTATTGAACAGAAGAATCCCCAGCCTGTCCCCCTGACCCCTTCTGGCCAATCGATCGATTATGTACAGTACCCCTGCTTGCTCCCTTCCCTCCCTATGATGGTCTAATCGATAATCGATTTTATATTACTATCATAGAGGCTGCTACACACATACTTCTTTTTCTTTGTTGTGCACGTTTTATGGCGATTTTGTCGCTCCCTCTTCCCGTGTGCTTATTAGCCCCGCTCCCTTCCATCTCTATATAGTAGTCTAAGTCCTTCTTGTTGTTTATAAGCTCTGCCCCTTTCATAGATTGTTGTTGTCTTGCTTGCGGCATCTCTTATCAAGTGGATCGAGTCTTGACGATTCATCTATCTCATTGACCATTTAGCTCGATTCCCTTCTCTCTTCCATCATGAATTGTGCTGTCTTCTCCCCTTTGATTCCATCTAATTGGTCGTTAATCGTCCTCAATCCACTTGATCTTTGCAATGTACATACTCATTCGTCCCTGTCTTCCCTTTTGAGCTTTTCTTATATATATAGTAGTTGTCGTCTATGTTTTCTTTATCATTTTGTGTGTTTGTGACTATCCCCTTTCCATACCCAATCGCTTCTCTAATTATTCGCCTCTTTTGTTTTATCGCGCCTTTTCGTTGCCCCTCTTTTTCTTCCTTCCCGGCCCCTTTTCCCCTCTTCCAAATCGATCGATCACCTACAGTATTCCTTTCCAGTCCCTTATCTGGCCAAGACCCATCTAAAGATTCTTCCATTGTTTTCTCCCATTCTCCATCCTTGGGTGCTAAATGCAACTACTCTCTCGTACTATTGACAGTTCTCTCTTAGATTAAACGTACGTGGTAGATTGTTGCTCCCTTTGACCCGCTCCCCTCCCCCTCATTGTTATGTAAGAGTAACGCTGGTTCGTAACTTCTTCCAATTCTTTCAAATATGATTTAAGCAATCAATTTGTTGTTGATCGTTTTTCTTTATCCCCTCTCTCTTCCTATATCTCTTCCCTTCTTCTCTTCCCAGTGTTTCTGTCTCTCCAACCAGATTCCTTCATAGTTCCCCACCCTTTTCTCTTCCTTCCTTTCTTTTTTGTAAGCGCCGGCCGCCTTCTCTAATCAATACGCGCTACCGTAACCTATTGCTATCGTATTGGTTCCTTCCCATCCCTACATCAAAGATAATCGATTTGTGTGGTCTAGACGACGGTCCTAACGGTTTCACCCCTGCTTCCTTCCCTTGGGTCCTTTCCCCTTCCATTATATGACACGGTAGACATACTGGTGCATTGTGTACCGAGTATGAACCGAGTTGTGGTCTTCTTAGACCTCCCCGTCTCCTCTTCCTTCCTCATCCCTCTCCCCTCTTCCTTCCTCCTCCCTCTCACGGCTCGACTCGATACATGCTAATTATTGAATGGATTGCCTCCTTCCTTCCATCAGAGAAGAGTCGGGCACTCATCTCAATTCACTTTAATTCTTCTTAGAATATCGTGTACCCCTTCCCTCACCCTTCCCCGCTCCCCCTTTCTTGTACACTAAAGTTGTTAATGTTTCTTGTTTGTTTCTTATAACCCCTCTTTGTAAGTGGTATTATCATGTATTTGTATGTATGATGGTATGGGCTCTCTCCTTCCAAGAGTGCTTGCTCCTTTCCTTCCCTCCCTTCTCTATGCTAAGACCCCTCGTTCTCGTATAGCTTTTCTCTCTCATCTCTCGTGCAGTCTGGTACACCCCTCTCTCTCCGTTTCTTTCGACTTCTTCCCCTATCTGGTCTTGTAATTCGCCGCTAGAGCATCTATTCCTTCCCCATTTGTTTATTCGTGTTGTACCCCTGTTTCTCTCTCTCTCTTTTATCCCTCTTTCGACCTAATCTCTCAAGTAAATCGCGTAACCACCCCGTAATCTTACCTCTACTTTTCTTTCGGCCTTTTTTGTATCGTATCTCTACAAGTTTACAGTAAGCATATTATGTTAATGGACTCTTCCCCCCAGTGCCCTTGACTCCGCCCACTTCTCATTCTCTATTGGAGTGCTATCCAACACTGCCACACACTCTTATTGTTATGGGCATATTCTTGAGTACGGTATCCCTCATGGTCTACCGTATGCTCTTGAGTATCCCGTTGTAGGAGTCTTTGAATGGCATTGTTGATCCGTTGATTCGTTTGGTTTTGTCTTGTCGAGTCCCCCCTTCTCCCTTCTTTTGTATCTCATTATCTTGTGGGTATTGACTGATCACACTTCCCTCATCCCCTTTCCTTCCCTTACCCCATCCTGCCCTTCTCCCCCCCCCTTCCTTCCAAAACATGCGATCCATTCTTGTCATCCCTTTCAACAGACGCGCACTCCAACGTCGTGAACTTGTATAAGCCACCGCTGTCATACAATCTCCCTCTCTCTCTATCGAACCCTTTCCTTCTTTAAATCGACCCCCTTTTCTTCTCTCTTAAACACTTTAAATCTCACTGTTCGTGTATGCCCTTTTTAATATATTTGTAACGCGCAGTGCGCCTCTAGAAGTTTCTTGTTGATCGATGACACGTCGTTTTTGGTGTTTCTTTTCCTTGTCCCCTCTTGTGTTGTTCCTTCTCTTGGTTCCCATCACTGCACCCTTCACTCCCCCTCTCTCATCCCCAATCGAGCTTCCATCCTCAACCCAGTATACCAATCGAACAGAACCACACAATCCCCGTCCAAATACCGTATCCCACCCCACCCCCCCCTTCCTTCTTACCCCTTTCCCCTTCCTTCTTTTCTTCCCATAGTAGATTGCACCCCGGCCGCTTATTCGTTGTTGCTAAGAAAATTATCAGAAAATTCCAAAAAAGAGGCAGTTTTGTTTCTTGGTTGTCGAATGGTCCGTTTGTGTGACCTGCCCCTTTTTCCCATCTAACCGCACATTATAGGAGTTGTTTGTTATCCCCGAATTTCACCGTCTCTCATATAACGACAGAGTTAGTATTCCATCCAGAGAGTATCGATCTATTGATTGATTGTGTTACCTGTTGTTGCTTGTTGGAGTACTCCTCAGCGCGCCTTGGCAGTGTTGCTATCAAAGCCATTCGTGGAAGTAGCTAATTGTCTTTATTTACTCATTACACACACGCACAGATAATCTAGTAGAAGTACCTTCCCCCTTTTTGATATTCTCGTCTCTCTTTTGTCTCTGCCCTCTCCTAGCTTGTCTTTTTGAACCGTGTGTATTGTTGATAACACTACTGTTGTGTTTTTATACCTAATATTCGCTTCTTGTTGATAAATAAACTTTATAAATACAAGGTCTTTCTGGTTTACACATTGAAAATACAATGAAGAGAAGACTCTTCAGAGTCAATACTGGAAGAATTCCATGGGAATAATATCTTGAACAAATTATCTCTCTGACATGAGAAAGAAAATATCTAGACGTACAAGATAGTATAAGGCGCAATGGCAATAACAATAAGGTAATAATAATTCTTTGCGAATAAGAAGAATTGAAGTGTTCTTCAGTCGCAATTTTTTCGCGAATATCTTGAAAAGTCACTTCGCGATAGTTCTTACTCTTTTGGAATGTTGACACCATCCGACACTCTTTCGAACTGAATTGTTCTCAACGTCTGTTATACTAGCTTTAACGGTTTTAATCCTTAAATTTTTTAACTAGAAGCTGCGAATTCGTAAATAACTCTATCACTATGCAAATCTTCGTGTTTTAATTATTTTGCGCCCATTTTTTGTCAAGTGAAATAATTGTATGCAGCTCTTTCGTTGTTTCTCTCAATGGCTGAAGCCGCTTGGGAAGCGGCCGCAAGAAAGAAACTCGATAAAGAATTACGGGTTAGTTTATGAAGTACCGAACAGCTGAAAATCAAAGACATTAAAAAATGAATATTCAGGGGCCTGGGTTCAATGATTGGCTTAGAGATCCTCCCCTCCCTCCAATAGAACGATGGAGAAACAATGAAGAGGCTTATTCTTCACTTGATCTTACGGTAAGCTATTATATTCTAACAACAAGATTCGATTATGGGCTAAATTGAGGATATTCTCGGTCGGAGTGAGTACTGTCATGATTTCGTGAGAGATGCTCTCACATATTATCTTCATCACATTGTTCATTGTGAAGAATACGAGAAGAAATTTGAAGAGAATGCAATTGGTCAGTTTTTGAATGTTTCGCAATTCCACATTGATTACACAAACTGTTATTTATGGTGTTAAATGGAAAAGCGTTTGATCTTTAATCTAATGGACCCTTTCCAGGTCTTGCCCAGCTTATCAATTTGGTCTACTACGCAGAGAAGAGAGCTGAAAGTGGAGAGGACATTCTCAATGAGGTTAGAATTGGACATTTATCTGATGTATAGATGAAGTGATCTTCTGTAAAATTGAAAATGAAGTGAATAAATCTAGGTCATCGATTCTGTTATCTCTGCCCTTTCCAAGTTTCCCCGTTGGATCAAAGTGGATTTACTCACAAAGGTACGTATCCCCATATCTACCATATTCTTCAATAAAAAAAAGTTGATCCAATTTATTTCCATCTTTTGCAGATTCTTTGTACGGGATGTCCGATCTACGTTGCTGTTCGACTCTTCAATGGATTCGATGTGAGGCATCTTTTAATCGATTAGTTCGAATACCGTAATCGTTCAATTCCGCATGAGATCCAATTGATTACAGTCTCCCATCGAGCCTCTTCCCCGTGCACTTCTACAGAGTGCTGCATTCACAAAGGATCATTTCTATCTCGCCCCCATTAGAGAAGGTACGGGGAGGGTTACGGTAGATTGGATTGAATGATGGGTTTGTACAGGTTATTCGGTTGCAACTCGCATATCGGGATGGGGATCGAATCGACTGTCCAATTTGGGATGTCATGAGGGATCGAGTGTTGATCAGAAGAATATGGTGACACTACCACGATTCGATGGAAGCAGGGTTTGTCATCTCTTCACCTTCGTGGGCGGTATACGAACATCAATTACTTTCCAGGTAACTGCATTCTCAGTGGGAGTCAATCACTCATTATTTCTTACTGAGAATCGTAAACTATTTGTGACTGGACGACTGAAGGTATGTGTTTGATACTGATTGTATCAGTTCATTATTGATTGTAGAATTGGACGGGTCGATCAGACGATGAAAGAATTGCTCTCACTCCAATTCAAGTCGAATTGCCTCGATGTTCAAATGCATCTCAAAATAAGGTGAAGAAAAACATGAAGTCTGAAAATATTTTCCAAATATGCTCAGCGATATGCATCATTCCTTTCCCTTCCAAATCTCCAATGTCGTCATATCCACGCTGGTGCTAATCGATCCGAGATATTCTTCTCTACTCATTTTCCTCTTATTAAGAAGAACAAGAGGGAGTGGGATCTGGTTAGTTGTTGACGAATTCGTGCAAGTTTTTATTGATGAATTGAAGATTCGAATCGTTGCTGGATCGTCTAAGGAACCGAGTGTACTGAATTACGATGACAAACTGGAAGGTATGAATATTCCCCTTTTTATCCTAGCTGTTGTCATCTTTCGATCATATTTGCTTATATTACAGTTGCAGTTTCAGGTGGAGACTCTTATCACATGTTAATGAATGATCGATACAGTCCGCATTTGACTGGTGAATATCCGATAATTTCATTCAAAGGATCGAAAAAGCATAAGCTTGACGTGAGTGGTTGTATGAAATGAGTACTTCTAAATTCTACAGATGAAATATTTGCTTGCAGTTGTCGTTTAAGTTGGATTCCCTAGGAGGTCTTCTCGTATCAGATTCATCCAAATCCCTACCTCGTGAATTGAGAGTATGTGTAGGAAGTAAGTACTTATTATTTCAATACTTATTTTCCCTTCTCATGAGCAAAATTTCTTGCACTATCTACAAGTTGAGTGGAAATAATATAGTTGTATAGATATCGTTCATCGTCATCATTCCATTCGTCACATTGCTTTCTGTGATAATGGAGATGTTTTCTCTCTACTGCAAGTGAATAGAACAGATGTGAGCACCTTTTCTAAGTGTTGATCACTTTTACGAAAACTTTTTCAGATGTTCGTGAATAATAGTTACATTTCAGCGCAACTATATTCTAGTGAAGGGCGCGATTAGAAAGTTGAGAGTGGATCAGATGGAATGGACAAGTAAGAAGTCGAATAGAGATAAAAATGATGAACAGTATTATCTTATTGCCGAGGTGAGATGGTAACATTTGAAGATAAATGTATTGCATTGGTCATTTTGATGTAAAGTGAACGAAACTTATTGCGGTACTTTCAGCAAGTGGCTGGGGCTGAACACGTCGTGCAATTTTCAGTCGATAGGAATGGAGACAATCTCTTGTTTGAGATCAGAGATCAACCGAGGTGAGAAGAAGGGTTATCGTATGCTGGTATTGATGTTCTGACATGATATGTGAGTCCCGTAGCAGGCCAAATTGAAAAATAGAGTGTTCAATCGTATGTTCAGATTGCAATCCTTCCATCTTCCTCAACCATCCTCCTCTTCTTCCGTCCACTCCTTCGATGCTCACGACGATCTCGAAGTTTGTTATGGAGGAGCAACGAGAAGTTTAGAGGTCAGAAACATATCGAGAAAAAGTATACATTTTTAAATCTGTTAATCAAGATATGTACGTGTATCACGATTGTCCTTTTAGTTGCTACAGGACGAGAGAGATTGCGGTAATGTAATGGTGGATGATGATGAGTTGATCAACGTATCTTTTTTTCGCTATGTTTTTCCACGCACCAGAATATTCCAGTTGTCTCCTCATTCGAATTTCCTCTGTCCTCGATCGTTCCTGAGTGAAGAGATGATTAAAGATCTAAAGGAGGAATCACCAATTGAGAAACGACCACAGAAAACCGTAAGTAGAAAGATTATCTTATTGAATTTTTAAAACAATATGTCAATTGTAGAAGTCTGATTCTCATAAATTCATCTTTGAACTGCACAACAAGGCTCGAAAGTGAGATTATTCTTTTGTTAGCTTATGTCAACAATTTTTAATGCATTGAATTTCCTTTCTAGTGCGGTTGAATTACAATTGGAGGATACGAAAGATAATAAGGATAAAGATATCGTCGTACCAGTTCCCGACAGGTTAGATCTCTTCATTCTACGCACGATTGATCACCGCTATGAACCTTCTTTTTCCTATCAGATATTACGGTGCTTCATTCGAAAATGGTTCTCTTCAATTGGCCGTTCCTCGATATTTCGAAGTGCTCATCGATGAAAGAACGAGGCAATACGAAGATACTTCTGTAAGTTTATTTTTATTAGACTTATTGTTATTCGGAGTTTCTGAATAATGTATTATTGTTTTCAGGAGCAATTGGTGATTGACATGATTGAATGTTACTCTCAAGATCTCTTTCCCTTCCATTCTTCCGTGCAAGCATCCATCACTGGACGATCACATGCATTTATTTTCGTCACTCTCAGACCGAAGGTACGCTATTCGTTGTGTGATGACCTGGTGGATATCTCAAACATACTCAGATATCACTCGGTTCATTGGAATCGGAAGCGAAACTAAGAGGGTTCAAGATGCTTAAAGTGACGTTCAATGGAGAACGCGAATTCGAAATTCCAGAGTGAGATCTCTTTTCTCTTTTTGTTGAGAGAGACATTGCAATCAATCATCATCCAACTAACATTGAATGTCATTTCAGGAATCTATGGGAGTTGCACACTCCTCACTTCAATCGAAGTGTCTTCCATTCGAGTGCAATGATCCCCGTCGTTGAATGTCCAGTCAGATATTTATTATCAAAAATATCCTATTTTTACTTCATAACTACGGATAGAGCGGGAAAAGACATGAATAGCTGATTTTATTGCAGTTCCCTGAGAATTTGATGCGTATGTGTGAACGAGCCTTCATCGATCCCTCGTCCACGGAGAATTATTCCACGAATCAGGTCAATATTTTCAACAAGACTATCGAAAGAGGAAAGTACCCATACAATCAAATAAAACCTGAAATGATTACAGTTGCTGAACATGTTGGATGTAGCAGATTATGTGTGTGCGAATCTTCTGGCTGAGGATGTTATCTATCGATTATTGAGGAATGGTAAGGAGTGATGAGGATACAGTAGTTATTGATTGAAGCTGTACAATAATATTTGTTGTATTCAGCCACTCGGGCAGATATTAATGAGATACTGGGAGAAATTTCACAAGCTCTCAATTCGGTTTGTTTCCTTTCCTTTTTAAATTCATGATTGCTAAATATTTCCTATTTTGCATTGTTAGACAAAAGCTATGATTCCTTCACAAGTCATGAGCTTTTTTAGTGATGAGTCTGTATGCTTTTCACAGAATGCTTTTCAGCGCTCCTCCCTTATCTTGGTCCTCTCTCGTTTCCCTCACATTCTCTTCGATTGGCCGATTGATCTCGAGAGTGACCTACTCTTCGAAGCATCCGAAAGAATGCAGTATAATGTCGGCCCTGTTCCCAGAGGTTAGAAAATATGTCTATCTTGCGGATGTATTTATCTCATAGGCTTATTGTTAGCAAACTATTACCTATTGTCATATGATTTGCAGATATCGATACGAGTGGTCCTTCGATGATTCCTTCCCATTGCAATCTTTCCCTCTTCATTCTCGCATCTCCCAATTGTGAATTGGGCATCGGATCGGTATGGGAAAATGAAGTTATAAATCTAGAATACTAGATAATTTAGAATGATCTTCCACTGTCGATCGATTCAAGCAAAGAGATAGCCATAGCTAACATCTTCAATATTCTTCCAGGAGAAAATACTGTACTAAATGTAGGTTTATTGTACCCAATTACTTTATTGTTTACGGAATTATTCTTGAGATGATCAATCGAGAAGATCGTCTTTCACTTCTCTTCAATTCATTCAAAGGAGATAAGGGAATGATTGAGAAGAGTATGAAACTCTTTGATGAGTGCAATTCAAGATACGATCAGGTAAAGATCCCATTGACATTGGTGGAAAAACAGTGCAATTCATTCAGTAGTTTTGGGTTTAAAATTTGACCCACTGCAAAAATGTAACAAGGGAATTTAAGGCTGGTAAACATGCCAAGATGGATCTGCTTGAGAGGAGGATATCGATCGACCTAGAAGAATTCCTCGCTACCGTACCCTCGCCTCAACCCACTCCAGAACCAATTCTGAGAGAGGTTGTAGACATTATCTCGATTCTTCTTGGATTCGAAATAATGGTATTCCTTTTCAGAAACCGAAGCGGATTAGACGGCATACGGGAAGAAAATCGGAGAGGGAAGGAGAAAAAGAAGAGAAGGTCGAAGTGGGCATAGAAGCAACGGAGTATCAATTTGTGGAAGTAAAGGAAGTGAACAAGAAAGTCAAGGAGGTAAGGATTCTTCATTCAATCAATAGCTCAAGAGTGTGATGGTGGTATCTTTGCAGGCAAGTCCAATCAAAGTACCTACGACTTCGACTGGAATACGGAGGGAAGAAGTTGAGAGAAAAGTGGCCACTCTTTCATTGGCTGAGATTATTAAGGAGGAGGAAGCAATGGAGGTATGGGAGTATAAGAAGGGGGAACATCTTGCATAGGCGTAAATTCATCTAAATTAAAATAGAGAAATGTTCAGGCAGCAAAGAAGCCTTCAACTCCTAAGAGAGGAGCAGACGGAGGAAAGAGGAGCAAATTCAGGTAGGGAAGACTTATTGGCCTGAAATAACAAACAGTAAAATTGAAGACCACTGAGTTTTTCGGATTCGAGTGGATCGACTCCTGCCAAGAATATCGACGCGAAACATGATTGGACACAGGTGATTATCGATCGAGTTCTCATTTATCGATTGATTTCAGAGTCCTCGTCAAGAGACTCCCAAGGAGAAACAGGCAAAATCGTTCACGGACATTATGAAGGAACAATCGGAAAGGAAATCGGGTGAGTGGGATACTGTAGGGGTACTGTGACTGAGAGTCTATCGATTGCAGGGGTGACACGTCGTCGTGGTCCCTCTGTGAGTGGATGTCAAATGGAAGCTGCTGCTATTGATGCACTCACTCAATTGTATGATCAGATGGTAAGTGGGGAGATAGAGTCATAAGGATCCGCTCAAATGTAGAAGTGGATAATGGAACGATGAGTGTATTTTAGGTGGAAGATCATCAATTGGTATCAGTGGAAGTGTGTATGAATGAGGAAGAAGCACCTCGATGGAATGCAGACGGAGTACAGACGATGCAGTATTTGGAATGAGAATATTGAAGAAAAGTAGAGAATTTGTCTAGAGAAAAGTACTCAATAAGAGATTTTGTATAGTAATGTTTTGTTTCAATTACGGGACGGTTCTGTTTGTGCATTTCGGTGGAGAACTTATCATATCAGGTGATTTAAGCGTTTGTGTTGTCTTATTTGTTTCCAAAGCAGAATAAAGCGAGTAAAAATCTATGAGATTGTCGAAAAGTTGTTTATAACACATATATTTAATATACATGAGCAGATACTAGATGTTTTCTTCTTCAAAACTTGAATGCAAATCACATTTTCTTTCAATTGCAGATGTAAATGTAATTGAATCTCTCTCTCTCTCTCTCTTTCTCTCGTTCCACCAAATCTTCTCTTTTCCACTCACTCTATTTTATATTCTTCACTCGAAGCGGTCCTTCGAAGGACTTCGGAGGGAAAGTTGAGCTCCTACCAAGATCCCGGGATCCTCCAGTCAACCTTTGAGGATCCTGTATCTTCTCGTAGTATCTTTCCGTTCCATGAACCAGCTAACTCTTCTTCACTCTCTTCACTCTTCAGATATCGACTTCGGTATCTCCTTGTAAGCAGTCAATACACATCGATGGTAGACAAAGAACTCGCTGCGAAGAATTACTACCATGGTCTTCTGCCTAGGGAGGACATCAAAGTACTGTAGCCCCTACCGTAACCATCCAAGTTCCGCCCCCTTTCAGGAAATGTTGGTGGAAAACGGTGACTGGCTACTACGACTGACCGAACCGTCGGCGCCCGGCAAGAGGGATTTTGTACTGAGTGTTCAAACGGATAAAGATGCGAATGGAGGAGTAAGCCTCCCCCCCCTTGTCAATCCATGCCCCTAACTCCGCCTCTTTGAGGTGAAACACTTTGTGATAGCGAAGAAAGAGGATCGATTCCAATTGATGGACTCTCGCACATTCGAATCAATCGTCAAGTTGATTGAATTCTACCAGAAAGAAAATGTACAGACGAAAGCCGGAGGAGGGGTGAGAAGCTCCGCCCCTCTCAAGCCACGCCCCTTTTCTAGACGATTACACTCGCACGCGCTATCACTCGCCAGAAGTGGGAACTGGAGCATGAAGACATTGGTGCTGACTCCGCCCACATTTCATTCAAACTCCTTTCTTCCTTACAGAGAGCACGAAGAAATTGGGTGAAGGTGCCTTTGGTGAAGTTCACAAAGGAAAGTTGAAGAAGAGGAAGAAGAATGGAAAGGATAAGATACTCAATGTCGCTATCAAATTGGTACGATAGAATGATCTTCCGTACTACGGTATGATACATTAATTGATTGCAGGCAAAGTTGGATGCACTGACGAAGGAGCAAATAAAGGAGATCATGCGGGAGGTATGTAGAAGAGCCAATTACCGTATCCTACAGTGATCTTGTCCTATTCAGGCTCGTCTTATGAGAAACCTCGATCATCCGAACATTGTGAAGTTGTACGGTGTGGCGGCCGGTCAGGAACCACTGATGCTTGTTATGGAATTGGTGAGGATACGGTAGATGGAATACTGTAGTCATCAATCAATAATGATCAGGCCACTGACGGTGCTCTCGACTCGTATCTCGGCAAGAATGAACTGCTCCCTCAAGGAAAGAGAATGGAGATGATCTGTCAGGTTTGATCTTTGATCTTTGATCTATCGATTGAATTGTGATCTCTGCAGGCGGCCTGGGGCATCGATTATCTGCACGGAAAGAACTGCATCCATCGGGATATCGCAGCGAGAAACTGCCTGTACGGAGGAGGAAATGTAAGGATTACTGTAGGATACGGCATCTTCTACCGTACTTTTGGATACGGTATTCACTACCGTACTCTTGCAGGTCAAGATCTCTGACTTTGGACTGTCGCGTCTGGGCGAGACATATCAGATGAACCCGAAGAACAAGGTATTGAAGTTGTCCTGTCGCAGCTACAGTATGACTACCGTACTCAGGTTCCGATTCGCTGGCTCGCTCCGGAGACACTGAAGACGGCCAGTTACTCGCGCAAGACTGATGTATGGAGTTGGGGTTGGTCTCGAACGGATAGGATTACTGTAGTATTATCGATTGAGGAGTCCTAGTCTGGGAGATCTTCAACAACGGCGTGGAACCGTACCCAGGCATGAACACTATCGAGGTTCGATCGTCGTCTTTGATCTTTGATCTTTGACTGATTATTCTCAGGTTCTTCGTTTCGTCAAGAGCGGGAAACATCTGGACATTGGCGAGAAGATGGACAATAAGAATGTTGCTGAGATGATTGAAGTACCGTATATCGGAGGATTCTGTAGGAATATCGATTCTTGTAGAAAAGAACATTCGAATTCACACCGGATGATCGATGGACGATGGGACAAGTAGTGAAGGAATTGGAGAATATGACTGGATTGAAGCAACAAGAGAGGAACAAAGAAGACAAAGGAGATAAGGTATGGTGAACAAGAGATTACGGTAATGGTGTGCTCCTTCAGACGACGTTCACCAATGCACCAGCTGGTCCAACCGGCGACCCGAGCGAGTATGGTGCATCTGCAGTGGGCAGCGATTCGGTCGATAAGGGAAAGACGGTAGGATACGGTATGAGAGTACTGTAGATTACCGTATTCGATTTCAGTCATCTCAATACGATAGTACTCCTCCAGTGGGCGGAGCGACTGCTCCTTCTGTCACTGCAAGGAAATCGAAAAAGAAGAAGAAGAGAAACCTACAGTACATCAATCAATAATGTATCGACCGTAGTATCGAGTTCAATCTCATGACCTACTCCGCATTTGGTGTCGTTGTGTGCTGACGAATAAAGCGTGATGAGGACTGTCTCATTTTTGCTCTACACATAAACGACTGCCAGCCAATTCAAACTTGAAATTCATTTGAAATTAAATATTTCCGCAATATTCCACAGAATTCCGACGTTTACTGACATTACTTTGTTTAGTATTTTACGGACCTGTGAATGCTTTGCACAGGCGCCTGCAAGCCTGTGCAAAGCATAGCCTATGCAAAGCACAGGTACGGTAGAAATATTGAAAAGTTAGTTGCTGATCCGACCAGTTGGTTTTATTACGGTGGTTGCACGCCAAAAAGGGAGACAACTACTAATTTTAAATATGTTTATTTATTCTATTAATTGATCGATTTGTGGATTTTGTATGTTCCTTTTTGTGACCATTAGATTCGCCGTCATCGTTTTAATCGGGGGTGTTTTTGTGATCATCATTATCGTTCTCGAAATTTGGCAGAAAGGGGTGATTGTCTTGACTAGCTTTCCTTACGTGTTTTTGTTTTCTAGGTGTAACTAAAAGTTGAATGTGCGTTTTAGTCGAACACTAAACCTTAGATGCTCAATACCTACAACTAAAACCATAGATCGGGCCTTATAAAGTGTAATTCGTTGTCGTGTTTGCGGTTGTATTTTTCTTCAAATAACCATGGAAATTAACAGATGGCAGAGGCCTCGGGCGACGAAGATTTTGCCATGGATGACGCTACGGGACAAAATACCACAACAGAGGTTCTTTGCTCATATGCAATATCTTTGATTCACAACTACTTTTCGCAATCAGCTGATTTTCAACTCTCTTATCCTTGTTCAGGAAGGGCCAATATCCTCGCTCGAATTTGGGTATCTCGTGAACAAATTCGATCGTCCGCTCCCTGTGAAGGTATCTTTCCGATTCTTATTGGCTCGTCAAAATCGCTAGTGTTGTTTAGGAAGACCTCGTTGTATTCGTCGACGGTGGGCGCACGAAGATCGGCTATGTTAGCAAGGTGTGATATTATCATGATTACTTGATGGACTTGAGAGGCTCGCTCGTTCATTAGCCGTGATACTAATGAGTATTTCTCACAGGTTGGATTCAAAGACGACAGACAGGCTGCATTGAGTGATTGTCGAGCTGGGACATACTTCAATGTCGACGATATTCCCTCTCTCAAACCGTCTCAAGTTGCTGGATGCGAGGTACTACATACATTCTTAAGCCAGTAGGGACTTTCAAATAGTATAATTGCGTACTTATCCAATGACAACATTTCAGGCGATAACGATTGAACGATGCTTCAGCGTCGGTGAGACTGTGATGGCTTTCAAGAATAAGCATGAAGTACGAATGCCAAGCACATAAATATATAACTCAGTCGATTGCAGGGGACGAAACAGGCTTCTAATCGATGCCATTCCATGACTATGATCGGCCAGATCATTGCTGTCAGGGTAAGCCCACTCTTGAATATGTTAATGTGTTATTGGAATTGACATTGTATTTTTACTTGCAGACGACTGCCGATGTCTTGGTTCTGCCTGAGAAGAGTACCATTCTGAAGGATGTTCCCATCGAGAATAACTATAAAATGGTAATGGGATTCTTCATTCATCATAATGATATTACTCATGTGAATGTGTATCTTTTTTCAGCTAGAGATGATGAACTACAATTCATCTCACAACTACGTTCTCTACAAGGAATGGATTGGAGATATCACTGAAATGGATAATGAAGTCGTCTGCTTTTACTACAAACATAGGTGTCGAAACATTAGCTTTTTGAAGTAATTGAATTGCAATGTTTCAGAGTGAGGATCCTTGAAACATCCAAGCAGGAATCGTACTTCCGACGAAAGGGAGATCACAGAAGATCCAATAAGGTAGAATATGATTAAAATTACAATATGTGTACCTTTTTTGACATGATTTGCCGTTGATAATGTTGATAATTGCAGTCATTCATCCCTGGTGAGACAGTTTACGTTGAGCTACATCATCTCGTTGGAAAGTAAGTAGATGGAGTTATTAAGCTCATGCACACATCGTTTTCAGCAAGCATGCGAAATGGGAAGGAGGGGAAGCACCGAGTAGTCTCAAGAGGAAGGCCAATAAAGCATACTACTCGGGAGCACAGAAGATGAGACTTGTTGTTGAGAAGGTATCTAATTGGAAGAATTGATCTATCATGAATACATACAAAGCAGTGTCATCTAAATATATTGTTATAATATATTGGCAGGTGGAGCCGGTGTCTGTGGGAGTAAAATGGATTCAGTCGCCGTCATCGATGGTTATGCCTGAGACTCCGATTATGAAGGAAGATATGGAAAAGTGAGAAGTTAATTTGTCTGATAATCATTCCGATTCATCTCCTTCACTTTCAGTATGATTCTAATCGATGTCTCGGCGAATCCTCGTGTATCCTCTGCCGATCGAATGGTCTTCACACTCAAGGATGAGGTCACCACATATTCTTAATTCAGAAAAAAATGGAAGTGTATGTTTAGGTGCGTAAGATGACGAAGAAGAGCACAATCAATGGATAAGCGATGAGTACAAAGGATGGTTCGTCAATCCAAAGCGAATGGTGAGAGAGGAGCCCATCGAAACGAGAAGATATCGCGCATTTCCGAACTAATGGAAATAAAAATTGCCGTTCAGCCGAAGTCGAAAGCTGAAGGGGAATCGTCGCAATTGAATCCTGTGATGGAGGAAGAGGAGGAAATGAAGAGTACGAAGGTACGGAGGGATGAGAAAAATACATCAAAGTTGATGATGAATGGAAGGTAATTTGTTGATTTCTCAGGATGAAGATGAAGAAGAAATGGAAGTGGATGAGCAGGTAAACGTTTTTTTAATTATATTTTCTCGAAATTTCGATCATTATCTAAAGGATATAATATATAGGCGACTGGTGACAATGCGGACGATGAGGAGGAGGAAGAGAAGGTAGGAGGAATAAATATTGAATATTACATTTATTTAATAATTGCAGCCAGCTCCAACTCGTTCATCAAACAGATTGAAGAGAGGGTAAGGGAGAAGCTGGAGAAGTCAATAATCATTGATTGCAGTCGTAAGCAGGGAGTGAGAGGGCGTGAGATCCGTGAACCGAGGAAGAAGAGAGGAGCTCCCTCTGCTGTTGCTCGTCAGTATTTCATTGCATTTTCAATTAATATATGTTTTTGTATACAATAAAATGCGTTCAGCAGTAGCTCAGCCGGAGAAAAAGAAGAAGGATGGAAACTGGGTGAAGGGAGTCTTCATTGGAGAGGTATGATTGATGCAAGGGGAGAGGGGAGTTCACGAATATGAGATGATGAGTGCTTATGCAGATTCTTCTATCTCGTACGATATGTGATGTGGAGTGGATGGACGGAACGATCTCCAAGGGTCAGTGAAGAAAAGTGGATGACATTCACGATCGCCTTTGTTTTGACCCAATGACGAAAACAACAATCGCTGGATGTGTGCTATTATTGTTGTTGATACGCGGATGGATGGCGTGGTCAATAATATGAATGGAGTGTACAGCATCGCATATGAGCCGTCCTTGAGGATAGAATCGTAATTTCCTGTGTTACAGATGTACACGGTGCTTCTCTCGTTCCCATTGACCCCGATCTCGATCAACAGGATCATCTACCGGGCAATATTGTCACGAAGAAGCATGAAGATCTGTCTGTCGGTAAGTGGAATGAGGGGGAGAATGGTGTAATGTTCCAATTTGAGTGCCCGACGAGGTGTTCGGCATAATTCTTCGAGTGAATCCGGATGAGAGAGTGGCCACTGTGAGATGGTTCAAACTACTTGATGCAAGAAGAGTCGATGGAGGAGCTGAGCCTATGGTAGGGAAGGAATGATTGAGGAATGACTTTATTCTATTGATTTACAGGACGATGAGGAGGTTACTCTATTCGACATCATGATGCATCCTTGGTATAGGTGAGTGGGATTGTCACTTTGAATTATTGGGGGGGGGAGGTATTGAGATAGTAACGCAAATGTGACTGTTCAAATTCCTTGCAGACGTCAATTTCCTGGTTATCTCGGTGTGGGAATGAGCAAGGCGGATAAGATGGCCCATCCCGATCTCAGACAGGTAACTAATTCCTACTAATCAATACTCAATAATGCTCTTTAGACATGCCTCAAGATCCTCACGAATCTCCAGAATGGAAAGCAGGTGTGTACAGCCAATCACATGAGATTATCTCCTTACATGATGGTTATGAAACGATGATTTAAGTTGGTGGAATACATGGACAAATCGACGGAGGAACTGTGGCCAATGGAGATCATGGCGTATGTTTTGATTAGGCTAAATGTTATTATTATTATTATGAATATATCGCAGACTTCCTCTACATGAACACGAAGAGGCGAGTGAGGTGGATTTCAATCTGGCTGATGAAACGACGGATGGATGGCAGGCTGTGGATGAGGTGAGGGGTTGAATCAGGGGTCAATTACCTTGGTAAAAACAATGGTTTAAGGCGGGTATGTTTTCAGTTCAATGGCGAAAAAACGGGCACATTTTTAACAAAATCTCGAATTTTTGCCATTTTTACCCCTATTTTTCCGGGTCGTCCCGCCTAAGGCGGGCACGTTTTATGTCCAAACCCAAATAAAGCGGGTACGGTAGGTTAAACTTAACGCACTAGTTGATCCCTGGGTTGAATATGCAATAGAAAGGGAATATCTCCATTTGCAGTCGGTTGCCTCTAGCACAGCAGCTACAGCGGGTACTGCTGCATCGACTGCAGTCTCTGTGGCTGGAGGAGCTGCCAGTTCCACTGCAGGAACCATTGAGGAACCTGCTAATGTGAGCATTTTCACGTCTACTTGGAGTGAACGCCAAAATATTTATGATGGAATTTACTTTAAAATTAAAAAAGAGAGTTAAAATTAGTGTTTATTGCTCACTTGAGCAGCTATTTTTTACGTGATCTAGCAGGGAGAAAATAAAGGTTTGGAGCATGACTAACTCATTTCTGTCAGACTCCTTCGACCTCTCGTGCATCGACGAGAACGACGAGAAGTTCAGCGAAGAAGAAGAAGAAGAATGAGGAAGAGGAAATTGAGGAACTCGTTCCCAAGAGTCTTCCCATGTTCGAGAAAGGTTAGTGAAATGAGGGAGAGGGAGGAGATGAGGTCAATCAATGAGTCTTCTCAGGTACATTGACGATGTTGGACGGAGAAGTGACTGTCTCTCACAAGTATCTCAATGAACCCGTACTCAATCCGATAAGGTGAGTCATATCTCTCCCCTTACCATCCTGACCTCCCTTCTCCTTCCATTGCAGACCGTGGATCAAGGCAGTGATGCGTGAGCATGCTCATCTGAAGGAACATCTGCCAAAGGAGATCCATCTATGGGCATGGGAGAAGAGGTGAGTACTGATAATAATATTTATCCGCACAGGTTGTGGGGGGGGGGGTTGGGAAAGGACTCTGGCGCCTTTTGCCGTTGACGAGTAGAGGGCTGGGTCAGTTGGGATCTTTGCACTCATCTTTCTTCTTTGGATTCATTTCTTGTCGCTTGCCGCTGTGACACTTCACAATTGGGGGCAAGCTTCGCATGACGTCGGATCGCCTTTCCTCTCATCTTCCCTTAGACTAGTCGCTACCGAGATCCCGGATCCCGGATGGCCAGTCCTCCTTAGAAGTTCATAAAGAGGACACCTTCGATACCTTCATGACCTTCTTGAAATGACTCCGTCCTTCTACTCGAGATCCATGGCTTGATACCTCCGAAGACTTGCCAGGGACTGGGGAGGGATTCTTGAAGCGGCAGTAGATGGTAGACTAGAGAGGGGAAAGCCGCCTCTCCATCAGAGCGAAATGGAGAGGGACCGCTCACGACGGCTGACCGAGACAAGCCGAGACATGTGCGATGAGACACCACGCAGTCATGGACACGAAGCTCTCCTCATATTCATTGCAATTGATTGTTTCATATCCCCTCTCTTCAGACTTGATCTGCTGACTCTGGTCATCTTCGGTCCCTCTGGTACTCCATTCGAATTGACTCCCTTCCACTTCGATATCCACATTCCCGACAATTTCCCTGCTGCCCCACCCAAGGTCCACTACTATGCATGGTCACAGGTCAGTCATGGAAGGGGGGGGGGTGTAATCTAGCAGCGCCGAGTTAGCTAAATCTGGAGGAAGTAGATCATTCTGACGGCAATCGTCCATTTTAGGAGCAGCTCAATCCTAACCTGTACCAGGTGGGAAAAGTGTGTGTGTCGCTGCTGGGAACGTGGGACGGAGCGGTAAGGAATTCTTTGATCGATGTAATTTGTAGTTTGATCTTTGATCTCTGATTGTCAGGGAGCGGAGAAGTGGACTCCGACGTCCAATCTGCTACAGGTCTTCATCTCTATCCAAGGTGAGCGGGAAGAATAGATTGAACTGTGACATCATCTCTAATGAATAGGAAGTTGACCATGTACATGTCAGGTCTAATCCTCAATGCGGAGCCATACTTCAACGAGGCCGGTTACGAGGAGAGAAAGGTGAGAAGGATTCATTGGACCACTTATTTATTATATTGATTGCAGAATGTACCCGAGCACGAGGCGAATTCGAAGAGATACAATGAGACGGCGACTATTAATTCACTCGAATATATGTGGAGAATCTATGATAGGTGAGAAGAGAGAAGACACGGAGGATAGAATGAAGTATGAGTATTGCAGACCCCCGGAGCATATCAAATCAGTCGTGAGACAGGGAGTGGACTCGAGAATTGCTGAGTGAGGAGATTCATTCGAGATCTCAACGGAGAGATTGGTGTTTCAGTGATGAAAGTTGAATTTCAGATTGAAGAAGCGTGTTCTGTCGTGGGCAGATGGAAAGAAACAACCTGAATTCCCTGTTCATTCCAGCAAGGGATTCAAACTCGCCCTCAAGACTTCCATGAATAAAGTGACTACGGTTGTATTCACACTTTTGATTCGATCATTTGCTCTTTTAAATGACTCATATTTACAGGTCGTATCTATCTTGAATCAGCATCAGAATTCGGCATGAGAAGATAACTCGATCAGTCAATACTCGTCATTCATTCATTTATCGATTCTTGTCTTACCCATCTTTCCCAAATGAATTAGCACGGAGTAATGCGTGTTTATACGGCTTTATAATGTATTGATAAGTACATTTTGTATGTCTATGTTTTGCTTCAATACTTTTTACCTTCTTCATCATCTGGCTTTTTATAGGTTTTATCGATTACCATTCGAAGGTTGAGTTCGAAGCTCTTCCCTCTCTTCAAACTCTCGAGAAAAGATTGTGAGAGGTCTTTCGCTCTGTTTTCTTGTACACATTTCATCCCCATGAATGCATCTATTACTCGAGTTATATTATGCTACTGTCTGTACCTGCTAAAAATAATTCACATTTGATAAAGTATTCATACTGCACTATCGATCTTTATGCTGCACCCTTGCACTGTTGACTATCCACGGTTTGATTATCTTTAACTTTTGGAGTGATTGGCTAACACTAATTGTGCTACAGGAATGGATATGCAGGAGGATCCGCTTTCAATTATTGAGAGATGGAAGAAAAAGGTCATTTTTTCATCGAGATTCACACACAGAAAATAGTCGGAAAAATGTATCCGAAGTCGCAACTTAGCTGTACTATTCTTGTCGAGAAATTCTTTCTGTTGGTAACGACGGCGCCTTTCTGCTGTTATTCTAGATTCAAAAGTCTAATATAGTCCTTATTTAGGGAGGGCAGCGGCTAATTTTTAAAGACAGGAAATAAATATTCAGTTATGCTCCACCTACGCATCCGATAGTGCCGGATCATATCATAAAAATTAAAACTTGAAAAAAAGATCGAAACAATAATAATTGTAATTACAAAAACAAACACCAAAATGCTCACCTACCGTACTCCCCTCGAGTTTGCGCTAGGTCAGAATCATAATCTCGCAATTTTTTTAATTTGATTTTTTTTGTAGTACCTTATAAAATATATTTTTATGAACGTAAAGACATTCTGAGTACCTACAAAGTACATCCGATTGCTTTTAAATCATTCACTACTAGGGAAATCGAGTTTGTGCGTGATCAAAAAAGGGGTACGCGGCAAACAACCCACAATTTCGGTATCTCCGAACGAGAATTTTTGCAACAACTACCGATATGAAGAAGGGATAGTGTGTGTGCAACAATATCAGAGTGGTTTGTTTCGGTGGGAAGGTCAGTATAGCCAGGAGAGGGCAGATACGGGGACAACAACGCTCAGTCGGTCAGAGTGAGCGCATTCCAGCCAAGGTTTCGGTACTTCCGCACTTGAATATGAGCGATAGTGGATTTCCAGGGGGAGGTGATAGACATGGGCGATAAAGTAGAAGCGGTTTAGTTAGGTGGGAAGATCTGGTATAGCGATAATAGAGTGAAAATCTCGGGAAAGTGAGCTGTGCGGCAAAATCGCATCATTCAAGTAAAGTTTTCGGTACTTCCGCACGAGAGTTTCCGGGATTGAGAGCCACCGGGCGAGTGAGAAAGGTATAGGCGATAAATTAGAAGCGGTTTGGTTAGGTGGGAAGCCCTAGTATAGTCACGGGAAGATGAAAACGGGAAAAAATGCAAAATTTGGCCAGAGTCACGACATTCGAGTAAAGTTTTCAGTACTTCCGCACGAGAAATTCGGGGATCCTGAGTTACCAGGAGAGTAAGAAGGACTTAGCCGGTAATATAGAATAGGTTTGGTTAGGTGGGAAGACCTAATATATCGACGAGAAGGTGAAATCGAGACATTTACGAAAGGCAAAAAGTGGAAGGTGTCCATATTTACTGATTACAACGAAATAAGTGCCGGGTAAGTGACTTATATGATATGTGTGAGTCGTATAAGTTATTTGAGAGCGAGACAATAGTAATTAAAATCAAAATTAGTCAATAAATCGATAATTTAGAGACGACTAAAAAATAAATCAATATTCGATTCGCTCGAAAAAAGTTGCTAGCATACTGTATCGCGTTTCGCATCGGGAACATGCGCTGCCCTCCCTATCCTTATTGTCGTTAGATTTGACAATCCGAACATCGCTTTCGCAGAGTCTGGAATTATCGACCAAATCAATGATTGCCTTCTCACACTTATTTCTCATGGATTGGACGCTTTGTCAATTGTCCTCAACAAGGGAATTGATTGCAATGTTCGTCCAATTATTCTTATTATAATTAATTTGTGGAGAGTGTATGTATTATTTCTCTTGCAGCAAGTTCGGATGGCACTCTCATCCCTTGAAGATGAACAGACACTCTCATTACTTCGTGAGAATGAGAAGTAAGATTCATTTACTTATTTATTTTGAAGTGCAATTAATGTAGGAAATTCTGTGCAGAATCGATGAAGTTCGATCTCTTGCCTATGGATTTATTGAATGTGTTCGCATTGCTCTCTCCCAACAATTTGAAGATATTTGCACCAATGTCAACTATTCCAATGATCAGGTGACTACTTGTTACGAATTGTTTTAATTAATTATGTTCAGATATGTTATCCCAACATATTATCTAACAGAGCTGTCAAGATTGAGAATATGACGAGTGATTATGTGGTTTGTGATACAGTATCGGCTTTCACAAAATAAAACTATTTGCAGGATGATATATTTGGAGATGAGGATTTGATGGAGCAGAAGCCTCTTGTCTTCAGAGATGAGCGTGCTCAGTCTGAGGTAGAGTTAGCGTGTTTATATCACAAAGTCATTTGTAAATGTCATTTTTGTTAATTTAGATCCCTACATTGAATTTCATGGAAGACATGGAGCCTTTTGTTCCCGATTATTCGGATGAGTTTGAGACTATGCGCGAATACTATGAACATGAACAAGAGGAAGAAGAAAATCAAGAGATGGAAGAAAATCAAGAAGAAGAAGGAAATCAAGAAGAAGAGATAATTGATAATATTCAGAATACAAAGGTTCTCTGGAATTTGTTCACTTCGATCAGTTACTTCGTGTTCAGAAACCAGGTCTATCGATCGCTCAGAATAAGTCAGTGTCCCAGAAAGCAGTGACTCAACTGAAATCTAAGAAGAGGCAGACTATCAGTGTAAAGGATGTCAAATGCCCTAGATGTGAAGTATGTTTTCCCCTGTTAATTGAAATTAAAAAAAAAAATATATATATTTATTTTGCATATGCTGTGTACTTGATGATCAGAGATCGACTAATAAAGCCACATTTTAATTTTGTATGAATCGAACCCGTTAATTGTGCAGATTTTTTGTTTTAATAATTAATACGGAAGATAACATTTGCAGTATCGATCAAACAACGTGAAAACATGGCGCTCACATCTTCAAAAGGTGCATTCGGTCACTCCATCCATGGTCAGATATTTCAATTTATTGATATTTCTATAGTATTTTCGCAGGCTGGTGTCGTACTTCGATGTGATTGTGGAGTTGAATCTCAAGGGGGATATCATATGTGTGTGGTGAGATGAACTTAGTAAGGATTATGCATCTTTTTCTTTTATTTTTCAGCTCGATGTCACGAACTTCACAGTAATTCGAACAAGAGTGAAATCAAATGGAAATGTTGTTATTACGAAGGTTTGTTACTATTAAGCACACGTGGGCAGCCATGTGAGGATCAAAATGTGCAGGCCGATGCGAGCCAAAATTCAGCAAAATACAGGCAAATGCCACGGCGGGAATTAAAATTTTGATATATATTACTGTATGTTCAAAAAAATTCGGAAAAACTTCCTTAACCACTGTTTGTTTCAAATTTTGTATATGAGGCCATTTGCGTAAGAATTAAGCAGATTCGGAAGGGTCCGGCACAGGGCAAAAATTAGAAACCGCTGAACCATTGCGATACGGGGTTCTCGTGTATGCTGATAGCGATGGGCGTACTCATTTTGCTCGTTGTCGTCGTTTTGGCTCCAGACGACGTCGCGTCGAAATCAGTTTTTCGTTGTTTTCTCGCTTCCCAAATTACTTAATTTTATGAAATCGCGGTTTCCTCGATGGAATTCGATACAGATCACACCTGTTTTATTCATTTTTCAAAATTGGGCCGTATGGTTTGGCCGGGCATCGAGCCCAGGAGGAAGAAGAGGACATCGTAGAAGATTTGGCCGCCATGCACCCCGTATGGTTTGGCCGGGCATCGGGCCCAGGAGGAAGAAGAGGACATCGAGGAGGCGGTGATGGGCGTGGTGGGTGGGTGGGCCTATCACTGCAAGCAGGAGGAAGAAGAAGACATCGTAGAAGATTTGGCCGCCATACACCGCCGTATGGTTTGGCCGGGCATTGGGCCCAGGAGGAAGAAGAAGACGTCGTCCAAGATTTGGCCGCCATACACCGCCGTATAGTTTGGCCGGGCATTGGGCCCAGGAGGAAGAAGAGGACATCGAGGAGGCGGTGATGGGCGTGGCGGGTGGGTGGGCCTATCACTGCAAGCAGGAGGAAGAAGAAGACATCGTAGAAGATTTAGCCGCCATACACCGCCGTATGGTTTGGCCGGGCATTGGGCCCAGGAGGAAGAAGAAGACATCGTAGAAGATTTGGCCGTCATACACCGCCGTATGGTTTGGCCGGGCACTGGGCTCAGGAGGAAGAAGAAGACGTCGTCCAAGATTTGGCCGCCATACACCGCCGTATGGTTTGGCCGGGCATTGGGCCCAGGAGGAAGAAGAAGACATCGTCCAAGATTTGGCCGCCATACACCGCCGTATGGTTTGGCCGGGCATTTGGCCCAGGAGGAAGAAGAGGACATCGTAGAAGATTTGGCCGCCATACACCGCCGTATGGTTTGGCCGGGCATTGGGCCCAGGAGGAAGAAGAAGACATAGTCCAAGATTTGGCCGCCATACACCGCCGTATGGTTTGGCCGGGCATTGGGCCCAGGAGGAAGAAGAGGACATCGTAGAAGATTTGGCCGCCATACACCGCCGTATGGTTTGGCCGGGCATTGGGCCCAGGAGGAAGAAGAGGACATCGTAGAAGATTTGGCCGCCATACACCGCCGTATGGTTTGGCCGGGCATTGGGCCCAGGAGGAAGAAGAGGACATCGTAGAAGATTTGGCCGCCATACACCGCCGTATGGTTTGGCCGGGCATTGGGCCCAGGAGGAAGAAGAGGACATCGTAGAAGATTTGGCCGCCATACACCGCCGTATGGTTTGGCCGGGCATTGGGCCCAGGAGGAAGAAGAGGACATCGTAGAAGATTTGGCCGCCATACACCGCCGTATGGTTTGGCCGGGCATTGGGCCCAGGAGGAAGAAGAGGACATCGTAGAAGATTTGGCCGCCATACACCGCCGTATGGTTTGGCCGGGCATTGGGCCCAGGAGGAAGAAGAAGACATCGTAGAAGATTTGACCGCCATACACCGCCGTATGGGTTGGCCGGGCATTGGGCCCAGGAGGAAGAAGAAGACATAGTCCAAGATTTGGCCGCCATACACCGCCGTATGGTTTGGCCGGGCATTGGGCCCAGGAGGAAGAAGAGGACATCGTAGAAGATTTGGCCGCCATACACCGCCGTATGGTTTGGCCGGGCATTGGGCCCAGGAGGAAGAAGAGGACATCGTAGAAGATTTGGCCGCCATACACCGCCGTATGGTTTGGCCGGGCATTGGGCCCAGGAGGAAGAAGAGGACATCGTAGAAGATTTGGCCGCCATACACCGCCGTATGGTTTGGCCGGGCATTGGGCCCAGGAGGAAGAAGAGGACATCGTAGAAGATTTGGCCGCCATACACCGCCGTATGGTTTGGCCGGGCATTGGGCCCAGGAGGAAGAAGAGGACATCGTAGAAGATTTGGCCGCCATACACCGCCGTATGGTTTGGCCGGGCATTGGGCCCAGGAGGAAGAAGAGGACATTGTAGAAGATTTGGCCGCCATACACCGCCGTATGGTTTGGCCGGGCATTGGGCCCAGGAGGAAGAAGAGGACATCGTAGAAGATGTAGCCGCCATACACCGCCGTATGGTTTGGCCGGGCATTGGGCCCAGGAGGAAGAAGAAGACATCGTAGAAGATTTGGCCGCCATACACCGCCGTATGGTTTGGCCGGGCATTGGGCCCAGGAGAAAGAAGATGACATCGTAGAAGATTTGGCCGCCATACACCGCCGTATGGTTTGGCCGGGCATTGGGCCCAGGAGGAAGAAGAAGACATCGTAGAAGATTTGACCGCCATACACCGCCGTATGGGTTGGCCGGGCATTGGGCCCAGGAGGAAGAAGAAGACATAGTCCAAGATTTGGCCGCCATACACCGCCGTATGGTTTGGCCGGGCATTGGGCCAGGAGGAAGAAGAGGACATCGTAGAAGATTTGGCCGCCATACACCGCCGTATGGTTTGGCCGGGCATTGGGCCCAGGAGGAAGAAGAGGACATCGTAGAAGATTTGGCCGCCATACACCGCCGTATGGTTTGGCCGGGCATTGGGCCCAGGAGGAAGAAGAGGACATCGTAGAAGATTTGGCCGCCATACACCGCCGTATGGTTTGGCCGGGCATTGGGCCCAGGAGGAAGAAGAGGACATCGTAGAAGATTTGGCCGCCATACACCGCCGTATGGTTTGGCCGGGCATTGGGCCCAGGAGGAAGAAGAGGACATCGTAGAAGATTTGGCCGCCATACACCGCCGTATGGTTTGGCCGGGCATTGGGCCCAGGAGGAAGAAGAGGACATTGTAGAAGATTTGGCCGCCATACACCGCCGTATGGTTTGGCCGGGCATTGGGCCCAGGAGGAAGAAGAGGACATCGTAGAAGATGTAGCCGCCATACACCGCCGTATGGTTTGGCCGGGCATTGGGCCCAGGAGGAAGAAGAAGACATCGTAGAAGATTTGGCCGCCATACACCGCCGTATGGTTTGGCCGGGCATTGGGCCCAGGAGAAAGAAGATGACATCGTAGAAGATTTGGCCGCCATACACCGCCGTATGGTTTGGCCGGGCATTGGGCCCAGGAGGAAGAAGAGGACATCGTAGAAGATTTGGCCGCCATACACCGCCGTATGGTTTGGCCGGGCATTGGGCCCAGGAGGAAGAAGAAGACATCGTCCAAGATTTGGCCGCCATACACCGCCGTATGTTTTGGCCGGGCATTGGGCCCAGGAGAAAGAAGAGGACATCGTAGAAGATTTGGCCGCCATACACCGCCGTATGGTTTGGCCGGGCATTGGGCCCAGGAGAAAGAAGAGGACATCGTAGAAGATTTGGCCGCCATACACCGCCGTATGGTTTGGCCGGGCATTGGGCCCAGGAGGAAGAAGAGGACATCGTAGAAGATGTAGCCGCCATACACCGCCGTATGGTTTGGCCGGGCATTGGGCCCAGGAGAAAGAAGATGAAATCGTAGAAGATTTGACCGCCATACACCGCCGTATGGTTTGGCCGGGCATTGGGCCCAGGAGGAAGAAGAGGACATCGAGGAGGCGGTGATGGGCGTGGCGGGTGGTTGGGCCTATCACTGCAAGCAGGAGGAAGAAGATGACATCGTGGAAGATTTGGCCGCCATACACCGCCGTATGGTTTGGCCGGGCATTGGGCCCAGGAGGAAGAAGATGAAATCGTAGAAGATTTGGCCGCCATACACCGCCGTATGGTTTGGCCGGGCATTGGGCCCAGGAGGAAGAAGAGGACATCGAGGAGGCGGTGATGGGCGTGGCGGGTGGTTGGGCCTATCACTGCAAGCAGGAGGAAGAAGATGACATCGTGGAAGATTTGGCCGCCATACACCGCCGTATGGTTTGGCCGGGCATTGGGCCCAGGAGGAAGAAGATGAAATCGTAGAAGATTTGGCCGCCATACACCGCCGTATGGTTTGGCCGGGCATTGGGCCCAGGAGGAAGAAGAGGACATCGAGGAGGCGGTGATGGGCGTGGCGGGTGGTTGGGCCTATCACTGCAAGCAGGAGGAAGAAGAGGACATCGTAGAAGATGTAGCCGCCATACACCGCCGTATGGTTTGGCCGGGCATTGGGCCCAGGAGAAAGAAGATGAAATCGTAGAAGATTTGGCCGCCATACACCGCCGTATGGTTTGGCCGGGCATTGGGCCCAGGAGGAAGAAGAGGACATCGAGGAGGCGGTGATGGGCGTGGCGGGTGGGTGGGCCTATCACTGCAAGCAGGAGGAAGAAGAGGACATCGTAGAAGATGTAGCCGCCATACACCGCCGTATGGTTTGGCCGGGCATTGGGCCCAGGAGGAAGAAGAAGACATCGTAGAAGATTTGGCCGCCATACACCGCCGTATGGTTTGGCCGGGCATTGGGCCCAGGAGAAAGAAGATGAAATCGTAGAAGATTTGGCCGCCATACACCGCCGTATGGTTTGGCCGGGCATTGGGCCCAGGAGGAAGAAGAAGACGTCGTCCAAGATTTGGCCGCCATACACCGCCGTATGGTTTGGCCGGGCATTGGGCCCAGGAGGAAGAAGATGACATCGTAGAAGATTTGGCCGCCATACACCGCCGTATGGTTTGGCCGGGCATTGGGCCCAGGAGGAAGAAGATGACATCGTAGAAGATTTGGCCGCCATACACCGCCGTATGGTTTGGCCGGGCATTGGGCCCAGGAGGAAGAAGAAGACGTCGTCCAAGATTTGGCCGCCATACACCGCCGTATGGTTTGGCCGGGCATTGGGCCCAGGAGGAAGAAGAAGACGTCGTCCAAGATTTGGCCGCCATACACCGCCGTATGGTTTGGCCGGGCATTGGGCCCAAGAGGAAGAAGAGGCCATCGAGGAGGCGGTGATGGGCGTGGCGGGTGGGTGGGCCTATCACTGCAAGCAGGAGGAAGAAGATGACATCGTAGAAGATTTAGCCGCCGTACACCGCCGTATGGTTTGGCCGGGCATTGGGCCCAGGAGGAAGAAGAAGCCATCGTAGAAGATTTGGCCGCCATACACCGCCGTATGGTTTGGCCGGGCATTGGGCCCAGGAGAAAGAAGATGACATCGTAGAAGATTTGGCCGCCATACACCGCCGTATGGTTTGGCCGGGCATTGGGCCCAGGAGGAAGAAGAAGACGTCGTCCAAGATTTGGCCGCCATACACCGCCGTATGGTTTGGCCGGGCATTGGGCCCAGGAGGAAGAAGAAGACGTCGTCCAAGATTTGGCCGCCATACACCGCCGTATGGTTTGGCCGGGCATTGGGCCCAGGAGGAAGAAGAAGACGTCGTCCAAGATTTGGCCGCCATACACCGCCGTATGGTTTGGCCGGGCATTGGGCCCAGGAGGAAGAAGAAGACGTCGTCCAAGATTTGGCCGCCATACACCGCCGTATGGTTTGGCCGGGCATTGGGCCCAGGAGGAAGAAGAGGACATCGTAGAAGATTTGGCCGCCATACACCGCCGTATGGTTTGGCCGGGCATTGGGCCCAGGAGGAAGAAGAAGACGTCGTCCAAGATTTGGCCGCCATACACCGCCGTATGGTTTGGCCGGGCATTGGGCCCAGGAGGAAGAAGAAGACGTCGTCCAAGATTTGGCCGCCATACACCGCCGTATGGTTTGGCCGGGCATTGGGCCCAGGAGGAAGAAGAAGACGTCGTCCAAGATTTGGCCGCCATACACCGCCGTATGGTTTGGCCGGGCATTGGGCCCAAGAGGAAGAAGAGGCCATCGAGGAGGCGGTGATGGGCGTGGCGGGTGGGTGGGCCTATCACTGCAAGCAGGAGGAAGAAGATGACATCGTAGAAGATTTAGCCGCCGTACACCGCCGTATGGTTTGGCCGGGCATTGGGCCCAGGAGGAAGAAGAAGCCATCGTAGAAGATTTGGCCGCCATACACCGCCGTATGGTTTGGCCGGGCATTGGGCCCAGGAGAAAGAAGATGACATCGTAGAAGATTTGGCCGCCATACACCGCCGTATGGTTTGGCCGGGCATTGGGCCCAGGAGGAAGAAGAAGACGTCGTCCAAGATTTGGCCGCCATACACCGCCGTATGGTTTGGCCGGGCATTGGGCCCAGGAGGAAGAAGAAGACGTCGTCCAAGATTTGGCCGCCATACACCGCCGTATGGTTTGGCCGGGCATTGGGCCCAGGAGGAAGAAGAAGACGTCGTCCAAGATTTGGCCGCCATACACCGCCGTATGGTTTGGCCGGGCATTGGGCCCAGGAGGAAGAAGAAGACGTCGTCCAAGATTTGGCCGCCATACACCGCCGTATGGTTTGGCCGGGCATTGGGCCCAGGAGGAAGAAGAGGACATCGTAGAAGATTTGGCCGCCATACACCGCCGTATGGTTTGGCCGGGCATTGGGCCCAGGAGGAAGAAGAAGACGTCGTCCAAGATTTGGCCGCCATACACCGCCGTATGGTTTGGCCGGGCATTGGGCCCAGGAGGAAGAAGAAGACGTCGTCCAAGATTTGGCCGCCATACACCGCCGTATGGTTTGGCCGGGCATTGGGCCCAAGAGGAAGAAGAGGCCATCGAGGAGGCGGTGATGGGCGTGGCGGGTGGGTGGGCCTATCACTGCAAGCAGGAGGAAGAAGATGACATCGTAGAAGATTTAGCCGCCGTACACCGCCGTATGGTTTGGCCGGGCATTGGGCCCAGGAGGAAGAAGAAGCCATCGTAGAAGATTTGGCCGCCATACACCGCCGTATGGTTTGGCCGGGCATTGGGCCCAGGAGAAAGAAGATGACATCGTAGAAGATTTGGCCGCCATACACCGCCGTATGGTTTGGCCGGGCATTGGGCCCAGGAGGAAGAAGAAGACGTCGTCCAAGATTTGGCCGCCATACACCGCCGTATGGTTTGGCCGGGCATTGGGCCCAGGAGGAAGAAGAAGACGTCGTCCAAGATTTGGCCGCCATACACCGCCGTATGGTTTGGCCGGGCATTGGGCCCAGGAGGAAGAAGAAGACGTCGTCCAAGATTTGGCCGCCATACACCGCCGTATGGTTTGGCCGGGCATTGGGCCCAGGAGGAAGAAGAAGACGTCGTCCAAGATTTGGCCGCCATACACCGCCGTATGGTTTGGCCGGGCATTGGGCCCAGGAGGAAGAAGAGGACATCGAGGAGGCGGTGATGGGCGTGGCGGGTGGGTGGGCCTATCACTGCAAGCAGGAGGAAGAAGATGACATCGTAGAAGATTTGGCCGCCATGCTCCGCCGTATGGTTTGGCCGGGCATCGGGCCCAGGAGGAAGAAGAGGACGTCATCCAAGATTTGGCCGCCATACACCGCCGTATGGTTTGGCCGGGCATCGGGCCCAGGAGGAAGAAGAGGACGTCATCCAAGATTTGGCCGCCATAAACCGCCGTTTGGTTTGGCCGGGCATTGGGCCCAGGAGGAAGAAGATGACATCGTAGAAGATTTGGCCGCCATACACCGCCGTATGGTTTGGCCGGGCATTGGGCCCAGGAGGAGGAAGAGGACATCGAGGAGGCGGTGATGGGCGTGGCGGGTGGGTGGGCCTATCACTGCAAGCAGGAGGAAGAAGATGACATCGTATAAGATTTAGCCGCCATACACCGCCGTATGGTTTGGCCGGGCATTGGGCCCAGGAGGAAGAAGAAGACATCGTAGAAGATTTGGCCGCCATACACCGCCGTATGGTTTGGCCGGGCATTGGGCCCAGGAGAAAGAAGATGACATCGTAGAAGATTTGGCCGCCATACACCGCCGTATGGTTTGGCCGGGCATTGGGCCCAGGAGGAAGAAGAAGACGTCGTCCAAGATTTGGCCGCCATACACCGCCGTATGGTTTGGCCGGGCATTGGGCCCAGGAGGAAGAAGATGATATCGTCCAAGATTTGGCCGCCATACACCGCCGTATGGTTTGGCCGGGCATTGGGCCCAAGAGGAAGAAGAGGCCATCGAGGAGGCGGTGATGGGCGTGGCGGGTGGGTGGGCCTATCACTGCAAGCAGGAGGAAGAAGGTGACATCGTAGAAGATTTAGCCGCCGTACACCGCCGTATGGTTTGGCCGGGCATTGGGCCCAGGAGGAAGAAGAAGACATCGTAGAAGATTTGGCCGCCATACACCGCCGTATGGTTTGGCCGGGCATTGGGCCCAGGAGAAAGAAGATGACATCGTAGAAGATTTGGCCGCCATACACCGCCGTATGGTTTGGCCGGGCATTGGGCCCAGGAGGAAGAAGAAGACGTCGTCCAAGATTTGGCCGCCATACACCGCCGTATGGTTTGGCCGGGCATTGGGCCCAGGAGGAAGAAGAAGACGTCGTCCAAGATTTGGCCGCCATACACCGCCGTATGGTTTGGCCGGGCATTGGGCCCAGGAGGAAGAAGAAGACGTCGTCCAAGATTTGGCCGCCATACACCGCCGTATGGTTTGGCCGGGCATTGGGCCCAGGAGGAAGAAGAAGACGTCGTCCAAGATTTGGCCGCCATACACCGCCGTATGGTTTGGCCGGGCATTGGGCCCAGGAGGAAGAAGAGGACATCGAGGAGGCGGTGATGGGCGTGGCGGGTGGGTGGGCCTATCACTGCAAGCAGGAGGAAGAAGATGACATCGTAGAAGATTTGGCCGCCATGCTCCGCCGTATGGTTTGGCCGGGCATCGGGCCCAGGAGGAAGAAGAGGACGTCATCCAAGATTTGGCCGCCATACACCGCCGTATGGTTTGGCCGGGCATCGGGCCCAGGAGGAAGAAGAGGACGTCATCCAAGATTTGGCCGCCATAAACCGCCGTTTGGTTTGGCCGGGCATTGGGCCCAGGAGGAAGAAGATGACATCGTAGAAGATTTGGCCGCCATACACCGCCGTATGGTTTGGCCGGGCATTGGGCCCAGGAGGAGGAAGAGGACATCGAGGAGGCGGTGATGGGCGTGGCGGGTGGGTGGGCCTATCACTGCAAGCAGGAGGAAGAAGATGACATCGTATAAGATTTAGCCGCCATACACCGCCGTATGGTTTGGCCGGGCATTGGCCCAGGAGGAAGAAGAAGACATCGTAGAAGATTTGGCCGCCATACACCGCCGTATGGTTTGGCCGGGCATTGGGCCCAGGAGAAAGAAGATGACATCGTAGAAGATTTGGCCGCCATACACCGCCGTATGGTTTGGCCGGGCATTGGGCCCAGGAGGAAGAAGAAGACGTCGTCCAAGATTTGGCCGCCATACACCGCCGTATGGTTTGGCCGGGCATTGGGCCCAGGAGGAAGAAGATGATATCGTCCAAGATTTGGCCGCCATACACCGCCGTATGGTTTGGCCGGGCATTGGGCCCAGGAGGAAGAAGATGACATCGTAGAAGATTTGGCCGCCATGCACCGCCGTATGGTTTGGCCGGGCATCGGGCCCAGGAGGAAGAAGAGGACATCGAGAAGGCGGTGATGGGCGTGGTGGGTGGGTGGGCCTATCACTGCAAGCAGGAGGAAGAAGAGGACATCGTAGAAGATTTGGCTTGGCCGGCGGATACGCTGGAATCGAAGGATACGACGTCGAAAAAAAACGGAATCGAAATACATTTGATATTCTTCCTTAAATCCATAAAAATCCTTAAATCTTTTCAAAAACTGATTTCGAATTGCTGATATCAGAATGATATGGAAAAATTGCAGCCTTATGCTGGAGATAAGCTAGATAAAATATCTCTGAATGCAATTCTGATCCGGGTGCCACTGACGTAAAAATATATTTCCTTGAAACCGGGAAAATGTGTAAAAATCTATGTGGTAGTAACGTTGTCAGGGATGAAGGGGGACTGAACATGCCCATCGTCTTCAATACCACTTCGATTTTCCCATAAATAATCAATGATAAATTTATACTCTGAAGCCTGCTATGTCGATTGTTCAGAAGAGAGGAATATCGCAGAAAGTTATTCCACTTTCTAAATCAAAAATTGAGAGACAGAAGAGAAGTGAAACTGAAATGGATTGCCCGAAATGCGAAGTAAGTACTAAAAGGTTTTCATATTTCTCCGTATACATTACACGCTTGTAGTTTCGCTCAAAAAACGTGGAGTCCTGGCACAAGCACCTCAAAAAGATGCATTCTACTACCCCAGCATTGGTCAGTTCCCTTTTAACTCTTTCTTTCCAGCGGTTACTGCTGGGCTATATGAGACACTATCTGAGAAAATTGAGCTTTTCACCCTATCGGCCGTACAAGGAAAAAATAACATAGGCTCAAAAAATTCACCTACGGGTAACTTTTCACGTAGAACTCGAAATTCGACCTTAAAAATCCGTATCTCTAACGTCCAATTTTCTACAGGAGGCTTTACCCTGCCGGGGGGCAAATGCTATCTTCCGAATACGCTTCCAAACCATATCATACGATAGCAATTCTTGTAGAACTCGACGAGATAAGTATTTTGATGATAAAAGTGAAATGCTATCACACCTGAGAAAAAAGTTATTTCGCTCGAAAAACTGAAAATATTTTTTTGCATTTTTCTAAGTTGTCTGTCGTATCTATCGACCTTTCCAATCGATTCCCCGTTGAATTTTACCCCTGGGGTAATTTTATGAGAATATTTGAGGGCTAAGTCCACCTTCATTTTTCGCCCGGAATGCTTTCGAGTGCACGGTGGCGCGTCAACAAGTTGTTTACTTGACCTCGCGATGACGTCATCATGACCCAGAATGTGTTATTTTTTCTTCATTTGTTTATTTACATTGCATATGACATGAATTTTTCTCACTTTTAAGAGTTTAAAATTTGAAGAGAATTTTTCTTCAATTTTTCGCACTCTTCAAATTGAAGAAAAATTCTCTTCAAATTTAAAACTCAAAAAATAGTTCTTTTTAATTGCGAATTCATGTCATATGCAATGTAAATAAACAAATGAAGAAAAAATAACACATTCTGGGTCATGATGACGTCATCGCGAGGTCAAGTAAACAACTTGTTGACGCGCCACCGTGCACTCGAAAGCATTCCGGGCGAAAAATGAAGGTGGACTTAGCCCTCAAATATTCTCATAAAATTACCCCAGGGGTAAAATTCAACGGGGAATCGATTGGAAAGGTCGATAGATACGACAGACAACTTAGAAAAATACAAAAAATATTTTCAGTTTTTGATCCGAAATAACTTTTTTTTCAGGTGAGATAGCATTTCACTTTTTTCGTCAAAATACTTATCTCGTCGAGTTCTACAAGAATTGCTATCATATGAAAGGGTTTGGAAGCGTATTCGGAAGATAGCATTTGCCCCCGGCAGTGTAAAGCCTCCTATAGAAAATTGGGCGTTAGAGATACGGATTTTTAAGGTCGATTTTCGAGTTCTACGTGAAAAGTTACCCGTAGGTGAATTTTTTGAGCCGATGTTATTTTTTCCTTGTACGGCCGTATGTGAATCCCCTCAGATAGTCTCTCATATCCCCGAATCATCATCTGAGTGAGGAGCCCCCGACCAAATAGCGGGACTAATCCCATCAGTGCCAGTGTTGTTTACAAAAATGAGAAAGTGGCTTAGACAATTTACACAATTTATATACACAATTATTTACTATTACGATACACACTTTAGGCTGGGGTTGCTCTTCGTTGTGATTGTGGACATGAATCTCTCTGGGGAAGACACAGTTGTGAGGTGAAATGAATTGAAATTGAAATGGTCTGATCAACAATTTCATTACAGCTCCCTGTATCCAATTTTAAAGTGATTCGAAAGAAAGAGAACAAACTTGGAAGCGTGAAGGTTGGCTTCTTTATTCTAGATTAATGTAGGAAGTAACGTTAGCAAGTCTGATTATTGCAGAAAGTGTCGGCTACCACTGTGATTCGCAAGAGAGTTTCCCCTGTTCACAATCGTGTGATTCTGAAGAAGAAAGGACCCTCTCAGAGAGGAATAACTCAATCACTTTCGAAGAAGAAGATTCAGTTCAGAAGTGAAACGGACATCGAATGTCCCCAATGTGAAGTATGTTTGTTTATTCTAGCCAATTTCCAAATATAAATATGAAACATACTTGAAAATGCTAGTCGAAAACTACATGGAATTTGAAATGGTTCCCCGCTTTCGAGGTTTCCGTTAATAAGGCATGTAACCTACGAATCGCAAATACACCCGGCATTCATAGAATTAGTCCGTTTTAGCCTTTTTCATAAACATATCCTGTTTTCGAAGGAAGATGCATATTTTTCAGCATCGTACCAAATCGATCGATGCATTCCGTCTTCATCTGAAGAACAAACACTTTACCACTGCAGTCATTGTAAGTTCACTCATTGTTTTTCATTTAAATGTTTTATTTAAAAACCAACTACCCCTGGTCAATGCTCCGTTGTTGACTCGTATATGAGGCCGTTCGCCTAAGGTTCAACAGGGGTCTGGAACAGGTAAAAAAATGAAATCTCTGAAAAGTTTGCCCTAGGGGTTATTTTTGACCCTCTACACGCTGGTACACTCGATTTCGCAATATGTCCCCTCCCCGCTCCAGGAGGGGGCACCCCCCATTTTGCCCAAAATCGCGTTTTTCGACCGTTTCTCGCCAGGAAGTGCCTAAAATGGCATGAATTCTCGCGCTCTAAAACAGAATTTTGTGCTCTTTCTTGTGGTTCCGTTGGTTTGTCATGATTTTTTTTCGTTTTTGAGAAAAAGTCGATTTTTGACCCAATGCGCATCCCCGGTTTTCCCTTCACCAGTTGAAAGAGCATGTTCTTCTGATCATTTTGGTATATTGGACTTGGGGTTTGACCTTACATTTTGATGTTTTGGGGGGTGGAGCGTAAGTGGGACACAAAAAAATTTTCGCGAATACCCCGTGTTGGTGCTCATTTTGTAGAGCTCGTTAAACTAGACACTTTTTGTGTTGGACATTTTCATGGAAACGTTTCCTTAAGAAGATGCAATCGATCAAAATTGCCTTTTTCTCGTGTTGTCAGATAATCACTTTTTCGAAAGCTGTAACTTCTTAAGGAGACGTTTCCATGAAAATGTCCAACACAAAAAGTGTCCAATTTAACGAGCTCTACAAAATGAGCACCAACACGGGGTATTCGCGGAAAATTTTTTGTGTCCCACTTACGCTCCACCCCCAAAACATCAAAATGTAAGGTCAAACCCCAAGTCCAATATACCAAAATGATCAGAAGAACATGCTCTTTCAACTGGTGAAGGGAAAACCGGGGATGCGCATTGGGTCAAAAATCGACTTTTTCTCGAAAACGAAAAAAAATCATGACAAACCAATGAAACCACGAGAAAGAGCACAAAATTCTGTTTTAGAGCGCGAGAATTCATGCCATTTTAGGCACTTCCTGGCGAGAAACGGTCGAAAAACGCGATTTTGGGCAAAATGGGGGGTGCCCCCTCCTGGAGCGGGGAGGGGACATATTGCGAAATCGAGTGTTCCAGCGTGTAGAGGGTCAAAAATAACCCCTAGGGCACTGGTGAGCTTCAACGTCATAGTTTCCCGGGGATCCGCAAAAGGCCGGGTGCGGGGATCCGCAGTTGGAAAAATTAACACAATGCAGACCCGCAAACAGCGCGGAGCGCCTAATTTTTTTTCACGAAACCACACCGCTGATCCGCAACCCAAAAAACTATGACATTGGTAGCTCACCAGTGCCCTAGGGCCAACTTTTCAGAGATTTCATTTTTTACCTGTTCCAGACCCCTGTGGAGGGTTGTTGAACCTTACGCGAACGGCCTCATATATCAACAAATAGCATTCAATTTTCAATGAGAATATGACAATCAATTTGCAGTTGAAGGAATATGATTTCAGTCTGGTTTCGTACTCCGTTGTGATTGTGGAATGGAAAGTCCGAGTGGACGACACATGTGTGAAGTGAGAATATATCTAATTGTTTGATAATGAGAATACCAATTCCAAGCTCGACGTTACGAATTTCACTATCGTTCAGAAGAAGAAAGGGCTATCACAGAGAGAAATAACTCGATCACTTTCAAAGAAGAAGATTCAATTCAGAAGTGAAACGGACATCGAATGTCCCCAATGTGAAGTATGTTTGTTTATTCTTACCAATTTCCAAAGATAAATATGAAAAGAAGCTTATTTTGCAGTATCGTACCAAATCGATCGATGCGTTCCGTCTTCATCTGAAGGACAAACACTCGACTACTGCAGCCATTGTAAGTAATAATTATAAAAATATTTATGCGTATTTACAGGAAATAACGCGGGTACAAATGAAAATTATGAAATGATATGCGTGAATTAGCAACAATGACATTAAGACGAATTGGTTATTCAAAGGAATTTCAATATTCCAGTCTTGCCGCTCTGGGGAAGAAACTGTGCTGTCTGTAGTTCGAGGATGAGACGTTATTGGTAAAGTTGATGCCGTTTCGAGTGAAGTAGTAACAAAAGTGGTGGGGTTTCTTGTTTGAGACTTTGTATTTGCCTCTCAGAAGATTGCTGGCTGTCTTAAGATCGATTTCCTCCCTGCGTTTTTCTAATGATGTAATAACTAATTTGGCATTTCTCTCCGTAACGTTTGGCATGTTTTGCCATGTTACTTTGTAGCATCGTATGAAAAGTGTTCGAGTAAAGTAGTTCTGTGCTTTCTCATGAATCTTTTTTTGTAGCGCGGGTAAAGACCATTGACGCGCTTTCTCGAATGGTCTAATGTAGATAGAGTAGTCTTTCATGAGTACTTCTATGTTCTGGGTTCGGAGCGCTCTAAGAATGGTGCGACAGGTAGTTTTGCCAATTGATTTTATTGTTCCTATTTTTTCATTTAATAAGAGTGCTAGGCCGCCAAGTGTATCAGCCATCCCATGTATCCCATGTGGGAGCACAAGCAAGTAGAAGGGAATAGGTTTATAGGTAACTCGTACATAATCACAGGTTACGATAGGCATTGGGAATACGGTAGAGGGATAGTCAGGCAGAGGTTCAGTCAGCTCATCCGAGCAGAGGAAGGGGTGGTGTCGAAGTCTTCTCTGATAGAGGAATCCGGGGTTTATATAGGCTTTGTAGGATCTGTGTGTCGCACGGCGATTGGATAGAGAGCCTGAGATGGATGGAGTTAGAGGCGGACTCTGATCATAGGGGCGGGCTAGGATTCAGGAGGCGGGCTGTTGATAGACGAGCAAACTAGATAGAGGCGAGAGATTCCCTCTCAGCTGTCTGCATGTATTGCACAATCTGACTGCGAGGGTGTAGTTGACTCAGGGGCGCTATACAGCGTAAGTATGGAAGATAGACTGAATGTACACTGGCGTAGTAGATTAATGATGATTACCTCATTTGATCATGATAACCCTCACAATTTAAATATTTCATTAAAAAGCCACCTACTACTATTCAATGCTCTATTGTTGACTAGTATAAATAAAAAAAATAGCATTCAATTTTCAATGAAAATAGAACAACGTTGAAGTTGAAGGAATATGATTTCAGTCTGGTTTCGTGCTCCGTTGTGATTGTGGAAGGGAGAGTCCGAGTGGACGACACATGTGTGAAGTGAGAATACATGAAATTGTTCGATAATCAGTATACCAAATTTCCAGCTCGACGTTACGAATTTCACCATCGTTCAGAAAACAACTCAGCCGAACTGAACGAAATTGTCCTCTATTCGAGACATGTATATTTTTATCCCGTATTATTATAATCGTTGTTGCTCTTTTTTATTGAAGTTGCACTTTGTTTCGTTAAGTTTTCGCATAATATCCTCCTAATAGCAGATTCTATCTGAAGAGTAAGTAAAGTAACGAATAAAGTGATTAAATTCCGTTCAAAACGTTGTCTGCCTTTCTAATCACGAATACTAGACTTCTCGCCGAATGGACAACATATGAAACGTGTTGAGATATCGAAATTTTTTACTCTGAGATTGAGATCACTTTATCGTACATGTTGATCACACACAAACACGACACGGTACACAAACACGGTTAGACAGTTAGATAAAATGTTACAGAATATACAATACAATACAATTTACATTTAATTTGGACTTTATAATTCAATTACGTTGATTTGATAATTCAATTGTTGGAATTCCATTAGCCAGTGGTGACTTCCCGACGACAATCTACAATTATACCGTTACGTTCATCAAGTCGAATTACATTTAACATCAAATGTTTCCTTACCTTGCAATATTCATCAGATGACCTGGTTATTTCGATTTTCAAGATCATTCCTCTCATCTTCGTCGAGAGACTTTCTGCAATACAAACTAGATAATTATTTATTATATTGACAAACACATGAGAGTTCATATATAAATGTAGCTGCAATTCCCTCCATTTTTTTCAATTTCTTGCTGCATATTTTTTGACTCTGAACGACAGTGCAATTGCGGTCACATACTTTGGAGTATAAACAATAAACGATACCTATGTACTTATGTCCCAACAGATTCCATAATGGTTCTTGCAGCTCCGATCTGAATCAAATGAAATATTTACTGTTAATTTTGGGAAACATACCGGAAGTACGTCTTGAGTTTCAATTTCGATTCTCTTCTGGACACGAAATGCTGTAACTGACGAGGATAAGCATAATCGAAAAAGGGACAGAACCTCGATTGCTGTCTTGATTCCCTCTGCTGTGAGTAGAGGCATATAGTAGAGCAATTGGAGATGAGTACCTTCAAAATGAAATATTCATTATTTTGTTAACGAGCTTTGTCTTAGAGATAATGAGGAATGTTCGGGAATTGAGCGAATGACTGACACTTAGCCGAGCACAATCTCAATAGTAGATCATCGTCAACTACAGTATCATCCACACTGTGAAGTTCACGAAGCATCTGACAATAACAATAACAATAGAATAATCATCATTCTACAGTACTCTGGAATGGACGACGAATGTATTGAGTCGACTGACTGCGTAGAGTAGGAAATCCTTTTCGAGCACAAATTCTTTCTGTGCACTGCAATAGATTTCAAATATTAGTCGTGTTTTTGCCATAGCTCAAAAACTTTAACCATTATTGTGTCAGAAAAGCACTAGGTAGGATTATAATTTAATTTTAAAAAATGCACCAACCAGCGATGTATAGCGAGTGTGAACGATTGTATCTTGAAACAGCTGGATAGAATGTTCAATAATCTGAAATTTAAGCATTACATATTTAAACGAAACGAATAAGTGGCTGTGCACCGACATTCCGTGATAATCAATAATTGGCAATATATCACGGTTTGGATCTACTCATTTAATTAATGCTTACTTTTAGTAGATACACATTTGTCATGATTACGAACCCTGCATCGGAAGTAGTGGAAAAGGGAGCGACAAGACGAAGAGTATCGATTGATCTGTTTCTTACTAATTGGCACAATTCTCCCATCGACCAATCCGAACAGTGGAACTGCAAAATACTGGTTGTTTTCAAATATAATATAGGTTTAAATAGTTAAAAGTTGATGCAAAAACAATTTAGATGAAAAATGAAAAAGATCGCACTAACTCCATCGATGATGAGTTTATCGATATACGATCTTTTCAGATACTCTTGCAACGTCTCCTCCAATTCCCCCAGTGGTGTCTCATTTCCTTGGAATCCAACTTGGTGACTTTCTCTTTTCTGCAAATAGGAAATATCAGTACTTGATTCGTTCGGCAAGATAAAACAAATAGCAAAATTCCAGCACCATTATTTTGAACGAAGTATCGTCGTCATCCATCCAATATGTGATGTTTTTGCCGTTCTGGAAAAAAATTCTGAGATATTCATGAATCAAGAGTCAAGATCCAATAGTATGTATTTCCTCGAGGGTTATTTTCATAGTGCACCCCCCCCCCTTCCTATTAGAGGAGACTCAACACGGATCTCACCACATTCTGCACATGCATCCACGTATCCGATAGTTTGTCCTTCGCACCCAGAGTGAATTCACCATCGTCCGTCTGAAGTGGACTGTCATCATTTGTATATATATTATCGTCTCATAATTCAAACAATTATCAGAGAATTTTTTGGCCCCCACCCCAAACAAGGCAAACATTTCATGAGGAATCATCCATGTCTGTTATTATTCTGACTGTCAACAAGGAAAAGGAACAAACTCACCAAATCAGAGTTAGAAAAAAGATCTTACTCGATAGAATGAAAGGACTTCTACACTGAGACGAGCGAGTGCTTCAGCGGTGTGCAAGTAGCGACAGCACTCACTGAAAACAAAAGTTAGAACCTGTTTAGGTAGAGAGAAATATACTACAAATATCCAAAATTACTAATGACAGTTATTTCAGTTAATTAGTGTCTGTCTATCATATCCCGGAGAAGAAGTCACCTGACAGCGAAATGGGAGTGAAAGTCGAGGTGCCCAATGACGGAGGCAATCAATTCAAGCGGCATTTCAAGAATCGAGAGCGGCTGGGAACGATTGAAATGATAGAAAACGATAAAAGAATCATACCTGCTCTTCATTCGACATTTTTACCGGGTCCGTTTAAACGTCTGCCTTTTCTTGTGAAAGCGCGTTGCAGTGACAGCACCACGAGTAGTAAACTAGCCCCGGTAGATAAGCGAAAAAAAATCAAGATTTCTACTCAAGAATTGGCGCTTATTTGATAAATGCAATAGAGAAGCATACGCGCGTAAATCAGCCACTCAATGATAAGCAAACAAAGGGCTTATTTTACGTCATTTTAATCCTTTTTAAACCCGGAAAACACAGCAAAAACCTGAAAGTTGAAAAAATTGATACAGATGATACAGTAAGATTAACATGATTTTCAGGGTTTCTTTCCAACGGTTCCAATTTTAGTTACTGTAATGTATTTTAAATATCTCGGTATGTCTGAAAAATGATCGGAAAATCTGTTTCTCTTCTTCAGACTTCAATTTTCCATTTCCATAACTTTTTAAAATTATTCCTTCGAACTGTGTTTGCATTCATCGTTGAACAATTTCTCATCTTTATATGGAACAAATATAATGCACAAATACTGTTTAAGAATAAACACTTTTACGAGCACTCTCAGCCTTTGTATACAACAGACAGAGCGATATGGCCGATGAATAAGGAAACGGTAAAGATCAAAGATCACCGGGGCAGAAGAGAACATTATCGGGGACAATGAAGAGATCGGTGTACGGATACTGTAGTGAGGGGGGGGGGCACGGTAGGTCATTCATCTTGACTGCATCGACTACTGGATCTTCTCGAATTTGGATTGGAATTCTCGATCGATTGCTGTCGTACGACTGCTGCAGCATATTGAGGAAGAGATGAACGACGTTGATAACGAATCTGAATCATGATTGTTGTGAAGAGATACCTGTTTCAGCTTCGTAAGGCTACTCTTTACTCAGTATTTTATCGAAAACAGGAACTAAGGAAATAAACGAACTCTCTGATAATATCCATCTCTGACTGAAGAGAAAATTGCAGCGAACAGTTGAGACCAAGCGAGAAGAGTTTCGCATCTGAAGGCAATACAAATCTGACAAGTGGATTCCCATATACAACGAAGGAGATAGAAAGATCAAAGATCAATCGGACCTTTTATGCGCTCCTCCGTCCAATCGCACACATTCTGCAATTGCCGCATCCGCAAGAACTGAAGAGGAATGCATTTAGAAATATGGGAGAAGCGATTTGTCCATTCATGTTTCACAAAGTGCGAGTGAATGACTTACCCGAGAATAGATCGGGTCTGAAGCCGAGAGGGCAGAGGGCAACGAATGATTCACCGTAGCGAGTTGCGTGAGCAAGAACCTGAATGAAGAAGCGTTTTCCGTTCTTTTTTTCGAATGCTTGATTACTTTCAAAAGCTATCCGCATGGTTTTCTACCGTTCTTTTCCGTACCTTTTCTGATCGTTCAATGTTGTCAACAGCATCAGTGATGAGCACGTACGTCGATTCGGACAGCTGATTCAGCTAAAATTGACTTATTTTGTATTCAAACATAGATTAAATAATGCCTGATCTTCCTCCAGATTGTATAGGAATCCTCTGAAGTCAGGTCGAGATGCCGATGCTCTCTTCATGATCAATTCACCCATTGACGGCCTGAACTCGATCTTCTTTTTCAACTAACATCGCCCCATATCTGCTCATGTCTAGAGTTCAATGTTAATCATACTTGGCAGTTTTGTAGCACTGTTGTATCCTCAGTCTGTTCAATTGAGGGACGAGTCCGGCCGATGAAGACTTACGAGAACCACCAGATGAGTGTTTGGCAACCACTTCCTGCAGGATTATTACAATTTCGGAAGATTCTCGAGCACATTATGTTTCTCATAACCCTGTTTTTCTTTAATTTTGTCCCAATTTCACTCAAATGAGAAAAGTGATGTATTCCTACAAGAGCTCAGCTCGTTTTCATGAGACTTTCTTAGCAGATACAAATGAGTATGATGTGTCGTGTCACTCGTCATTCAAAGTTCTCCCTTCGAAACTAGTAAATGGAGTCAGTAACAATCAGTGAATGTCTGACGGATATCTCCACACACTCCACACATCACTTTCCCAATCCCTTCCCTTCCTTCTCTTTTCCCCGTGCGAAATAGACAGATACAATTGCAGCTAATGGAGTTTTTTCCACATTGCGTGTATCGGTTTCTGCAATTTGAGAGACGTCGGAGGGGCGCGCACGACGGGAGAAGAGAGATTGAGAGGACAAGGAATCAGAGGCAATTGGTGCAAGCGACCCCAGTTGAACATTAGTTTTACAACATTTATTAGTTACCATAATAATGTTGATTTGAATAAGAAAATAATTAACCTGAACATCAGACTGCATTGTACTCTGACAGAGGGATCTCGATCGACGACGGTCTTTACCCTGAATGAATAACTATTTCTCTCTCTTCTCTTCTCTTCTAGATCGAATCATCAGAGGTGCACTCGTTCTCTTCACTGATTGACCCTTTTCTGTTCCCTTCCTAACAAGTGAGAGATATCTTCGAATTGAGAGATTCCTCCTTCTCTTTCCGAGTGTATTCTCAGACCGAGTTTAGATGTCTATTGTGAGCCCGCCAACAAAGTTAGTGGAGATGGCCAGGACGTTTTAGGAGACCAACCAACTATAGTCACCAATATACCCTAGACTCCGAACTGTGAAATTATCGTAGACTATCAACGATAGTTTATGGTATTTGCTGGCTACATAAGTAATGATTACGGTACCTGAGTAGGTACGAGAAGACTGGACGCTCCAGTGGGAGTGCCTACAGGTGGAGTTCCAACGAGAGGAGAACGGGCAGAAATGGATGAACGACGAGGATCCTGAAGGGAAGAGAATGGATTACGGTAGTCAATAGAACGATGAAAGTAGGAAACAACTGGAAGAGAAGAGTGCAGTGGATTCACGTGTAGAGAGTCCTTCTCTCTCTTTCATTTGTTCTCGGAATTGAGTGGAGACAAATTGGGTAGAATGAGACAGAGGAAGAGGAGGAGACACACAAATGAGTGGAATAGAGCTGCAACCGGAAGATAATGAGGATAGGATCCGGCATTTAGGATGATCTCGTTAGGGAAACGACAGGTTTCCGGAGACGGCTTTGCATTGGTGATCCAAAGGGAAGGGGATACAGGAAGGGGCTACGGTGTCGGCTTACAGAGAGAAGAATAATTGAGAAGACGAAGGTTTTATGTAGACGCGCAATGGAAAGAAAGAGGAAGGAGGGAAGCAGAAATACTCGAGAACTCATTTCCTATCGGAGCAACGAATGAATCTATTTTTTTAGATAGGGAAGCAGACACGAAAGGGGAACTGATCTCACTTTCGACTGCAGTTGAGAGGATGCCCTTTCAGAGCATTAGAGTGTAAGTGGGTACTGTCTAACCTTGATCAATTTGAATATCTACAGTATGCTACAGTACCTTCATATCAGGAGAAGAGGCGATTGATCGCAAGATTGGTATGGATCGATGCGGAGTTGGAGGCGTACCTGAATAAATAAACTCTATTTTATCTCGAAAATAGTCCAGTTCTTACCGGGTGAAGCTGATACGACTGCTTGCAGTTGTTTCTTTTCACACGCGATTTGTTGAGCGCTGCAATCAATTTCATTATTTCTAATATATTTGGACAAGAGAGCAATACGTAGGCATTTCCGGAGAAAAACACAAACAACGAATTCCTTGACAGCAAGTGAGAAAAACAGAAATTCTCAGAGAATAATCTTTGTGAACTTTCATCCACGCCCTCTGCCCTCTCGGTGGTCACAAGTTTGGCCTCGTCAGATATATTTTTGTTCTGGTCTGTCCTTCTTATTCAATCAAAATTCTTATCCGGAAGGAACTGAACAGTGCTATGCAAGGTCACGAATATCTCTTTCTCTCTTTGCTCTTTGAAAGATTGTTCGTCCTTCCTTCTAATAGAATCGACATCGACTAGAGAAGAAGAAGAAGTACGATGGGATAATTGGAAAGGGAGAAGAGCACAGAGTGTGCACTTCCAATTGTGAGAAAGATATACCCAAAGAATTGCAGCGGATATTGAATCAACGAATGAAACTAGCTACTACTAAAGAACAAGATCGTTTTGCAGCCGTACTGAAACAGGGACTAAGGGGTCACAGTTCAGATCCCATTCTTTATTCCTTTCGTAAGCATTTCTCGCGTGTTTCAGTGCTTCTGAACGCAATACACGCTATTTATCCAGCCCTTCCATTCACGAATTCAGCATTTCGATAGCCTGGCCTTTCTTCATTAAAGTTGCCCTAAATCTCCAAATGCTATGCGTTTCTCATTTTCCGTCACTGTTTCTTTAATTTACTTTTTCATTCTTCGTAGGATGAATGCATACATCGGGATTGTGGTATATCTAGACTGTTCATCATTCTCCTCCTTCATTCTTGAATAGAGATGAGCTAAGGAAAGGGAGAGAGGGGAGAAGAAGACCGGGAAAACCAGAAAACAGACTAATTATTCGAGCAAGATGAGCTCGATGTTGAGAAATGTGGCGAGAAATAGAGAAGAGGAGACGAATGGGACCGTTCTGAGAAGAAGATGAGGAATGAGAGAAGAGAGACAACATCGGTAGAATGATCCAATGAAAGATCAGAGTTCGATTGTAATTGTACAGTTCTGTGATTATTGAGCGGATGTTAAATTTAAAAAATTGAATTCTTTTTTCCGTAGAGAATTTCGCTTTGATTGTGAGCTTCTATCGTTTGATTTCTCAGTAAGTTTTGGTCTGTCGTCTTACTGGAAGTTGCATGTTTCAGGTGCGCTAATATTCTAATAATTCATAGAAGTATACATAATGGATAATCGGGAAGAGATTTCACCTGGCAAATCTACTTGACGATGAGACCCTTCTTGCTTTCTTCTTGTAGATCGGAACAACAACTGTCTCACTGAAATATCAATATATCAGTTCCCAATCGATCTACCGTACTCCAACTACCGTAGTCAACTCACAACATGGTTGGTAGAGGGAGGAAATGGTAGAAGATGGGGGGTTTGAGGGTGGAAGAGATGTGAGAAATGAGAGATCGGAGCAGAAGAGAAGGGAGGAGGAGGAGAGGAAGAAGAGGGGAAGGGAAAGATTTCGAAAAGGGCCTGTCTCTCCCTCATTAGATCCTGTTTTCACACACAGTATTTCGTGAGGATGGAACAGAAGATGAGAAGAAGAATGAACAAAATAGAGAAATACTGAGAACTGAAGATATCCATGAAGGGACTAACTCATCTTGTGGAAGCATCACTATTCGGAACTTCTTCGATTTTTGGCCCATCCAACAACGGCTCCGATTGTGGATTGGGTGGGGAATGAGAATGATAGGGAGGGAATACTCAGCGAGAAACGACTGGGCCAAAACCTAAAAAGTGCCGACTATTCTAATTACCCTCTACATCGGAGACTTCTTCAATTGCTGCCTACTGCGTATTTTCAGGAAAAACTGTGATGCATCGTAATTATGGCTATGATCTACTCAAATTCGTCTGCAACAATCAGTCAGAAATAGCTTTATTCTCCACAAATCAGCGAGAACGGAAAGATGTTCACAAAAATGCAAGAATCTGTGCAGAACTGTTGTGTGTTTTCCCAATTTATCTACAGGCGTCCGTGCTAAGTTAATTCCCAGCGAGGCGTGACCATTTTCGCCACCCCCCTTGTTTTTTGGACCCTATCTTGCAGTATGCAGATTCCATCTTTACTGTACTTCTTCGTCCTTCTATACATTCATCTCCTTCTAATCCTTCCATCCTACAACGATCTCCTCCCTCACTATACAACCTCCAGACAGTCTGTCTGCTGCGCAATTTGATTTCACTTGGCGATTAGAGAGACGAAAGACCGCGAGTCGAACCAATTAGTGCGAGGGTGTAGGAGAGTAATGGACGGAACACGAAAATACGATACGATGAAATGATAGTGAAGAAGGGAGTGCGAGAAGTAAGGGAGGAGGGGGACTGAGGAAGAAGGCGCACATCGAAATAAGGACGAAATTACACGACTTCCCACTGACGGATGTGTGTTGTCTCCCGATACGAAGACATTTCAACGATACTAAGCCAATCTAATACTAAAGTTCCGGTAGAATCGAAAATGCACGTGGGAAAGAGAAGAGAAGACGAAAGAAGTGCTCTTGAGACGAAGAAGAAGAAGAAGAGGAGGAGGAGGGGATATCGCCATGAAAGGACGATTCTTATGATTGGAACGAAAGAATAGATTCTGCAAAGAAGAAGACGAAGGGAAAAGGGCGAGAGAAACACCGAAAATCGACCCCATTCCAATGAATTGAATGGGCTCGTCGTCTTTCCGGAATCCTACGGTAACTGAATAATGAAAGGCACGTAGGAAATGGGAAAGGAAAGAGAGCAGCAAGCCAAATGATCAGAATGATGGCATACCATCGGTACAAGTGATGGAGTTTCGCAATATTTAACTTTTCATTTGAATAGAAATAAGGCTATAATTTTTTATCAGGGACAGGACATCGACATCAGAAAAAATTTCCAGATCACGTCCATTATTTTTACTTGTAAATGCGTAAAGGGTTAAATAGCCAGGCGTATAGCACGACGAAGTTTCCAGACAAGAAAACAATGAAGTCGGGCCCTCGTGAGACGTCAGTTCTCAGTGAAATCCGATTATCTCAATTTGGAGAGGGAGTAGGAGAGAACTCAATTGGAAAAAAATCGTCGGATACGGACACGAAAGGAAAGTGAAACTATTGAAGATCTCTAAGTAAAGAAGAGAGAAGTCTCTTAGAATCTTCGTGAGAATTATACGAAACAATATCAAATTTCAACTATCGCGCGTTTCCCTTCCGCTTTTCCGTCTCATTTTGCAGAGGATTTGATAGATGGATAGAGTCAAGGAAATGGTTGGATGGCAAATTAGACAAATTTAGGTAAAATTTATGTTATGTGGATAAGAAGAAGTTTCTTCAGACATTTGAGAGATGTACGGTCAACAATGAAATGAGTTTGTGACATTCTACAGAAGGAAATGAAAATGCAGACAGTAACTGGGAACTCGATCGTCCAAGAATAACAGGGTTCTTACTATGAATAATTCTCCTTTTCACCCTGCACATCCTCACACTGTCAATAACGAATGAATAGAGAGACTCTTCAACCATATTTTCGAAAGATTTGACTCATACCTTTTAGAATTGCATATCTCGATAGCTTTCTCCTTTTCTCTTCTTCCATTCTTCTTTCCTAATTTTCGAATAAGAGTTGATCCTTCGTTTCCCATTCCCTCTTTGAATCTGAGTGGAAATGCGTCAATCGCCAGTTCCGAGAAGATTTCACAAACTGGAAAATAAGTTTATTGAAACTGAAGTGGAAGGAAAGCATCTTTCAAGAACACTTTAGCGTCGTGGACAGTCTTGCACAGAATTGGACAGAGAACGAAACTGTTTTGTATGGAAGGAAAAGAAAGGAAGAGAAAGGATAATACATGATGGGGCAGGAGCGGTCTTGCAAGGTGATTGCATATGAGATCAGCTCACCGACAATAGTAACAACAAATCAGCGTTTGTGCAAGAACAAAACGAGGTCTAAATTGAGTAAGGGAAGAAGGGGTATTGGAGTTGACTCCTTTTCGGAGGGGAATAAAAAGAGGTCGTCGAGGGTCGTTTCCGCTGTACTCTTCCGGACATTGCAATAACCAAGGAAAACGAACGAATGACGAGAAGGATAGAGAAGATATTCCACTCGTTAGTAATTGAATTCACCCGTATCGAACTCTCATATAAATAGGTAAAGTGCGGACCTTATGAAGCTGTGATTACAGATGAGCAATGATCAGACGATATCTTGTCTGATGTGGCTTTTATGTCAACAATATCCTCCCAAGAGATATGAAGAAACAAAATCTTTGATGCGTATTAAACATATTTGTACAGAAATGCGAGAAGAAACGATTCAAGGGACGATAGCTTCAAACAACAGTTTTTGTCGTTTCATTTGACCTTCCCCTTCCCAATCTCTGACCCTTCGAAGAAATTACCCGGAACAGCAAAGACAAAATACACTCTCATTTTCCCGTTGGATCTCGAATTCCAACGGGCCAAAAATATTGCGATGGAGTGATAAATGACAAAAGAAAGGTCTCGGCCGGGATCGAACCGGCGACCTTCTGCGTGTGAAGCAGACGTGATAACCACTACACCACGAGACCACATGGTTCTGCTCCTACCGGGTAGCTACACCAATCGGCAAGTTGTAGCTTGCTTTAGAAAAGTTTCGAATTCGGTTGAATGCTCCGGAATGGGGGTTGAATAGGCTCGAAATCAGTGGGGGGGGGGGGGGGGGAGAGAAGGCATCCGGTCTATCGAAAGAGAGCGACAATAGGACGATTCTCTATTGGGAACAACAAGAAATATCAACACAAGTCTAGATTTAGCGTGTAGTATAACGATATTAGAGGGACGGACGAGACTGAGCAATGGGTCGTAAGTGGATCACACAAATGTTGCCGAGTTTAGCCATAACAGAGGCGCTGTTTTCCTTTCCAGGATTTATGTTGGGTGCGCATGGTTCATGTGAATGATCAATGGTCTCGTGTCCAATCCCATCGGTTTAGTGGACAAAATAGTGCAAACGAGAGGACCATTTCGAAATTCACTGACCTAAAAGGGCAACTTAAAATTCGTGTGGGATGGTCAGACTAAGGCAGGAGGAATAATCGTAATCTCAATATGAAAACAGATTGAATGTGAGGGTGGAGGCACTTGAGTTGAATTATGGAGTGAGAGAGAAGACTAAGGATTAGAAGGGGAACAAGTCATTGAGGGGGTTAATTTCGTCACTCAAAAACATCGAGAATATTCTGACGAAGAGATTTACGTCCTACGCAGCTTGTTCAAAAAGTAGTTAATCATCGTCCTGTCGATGGGAATAAGGCGTGCTCTTGGAATGATGATAAGGAATTAAAAAAAAAGAAATTAAAAAAAAAATTAATCGAGTACGGTAGAATCTCTATCTCTGAAGGTTCTCTCGCACCGAAAAGATCATCGGTCGCCGATTGGGAGGTCGCGTGTTGAATAGGAGGGGACGGTAAGAGATCTCTCTTCTCAATCCAAAATAGGCAATCCTCTTCCCTCCCATTCTCGAGAGGAGCTCTAAAATAAATTCGTATGGTCCTTCTCCCGTGTGAATGAAGTGAGGGTGGATATCCCATGAGGATTGAGGAATGCAATGAAGAAGAAGGAAGAAGAGTCGAAATGAGTTCCATGAAAACAATGAAAGCATCACAAAGTGAACAAAGAAATCACAAAAGTTTGAAATCGGCCATCAAATCTTTGAGGAAAAGTGTGGACAGATGTGAAAGAACGGCCGATTGCATTAAGATTCTGAAGAGAATGAAGGAAGTTGAGAATGGAGGAACTGGGGGAGTTCAGAGACTTGGAAGAAGAAGATTCTGAACAGAGATTAAATGGAAGTGATTCACAAGGGGGAAAAGGGCACGAAACCATATGAATAAGCTCGTGAAATTCGTAGAAGAGATGAATATGATCCTACAAATCAGACGTCGTCACTGTATAGACGATGTAATGCATTGGAACAGACTATTCTGAATTATTTAGTGGGCCATTTTCACGACCATTTGTGAATGACGCACACGCGTGTTCACCTATTTACGCATTGTTCTAGAAGGTAAATTGAATCGATAATTGTAAATAAGAAATGAGAGCGAAATGGAACAAGAAGGCAGAGAACAGAGGTAGAAGACTCGTGGGAAATTGGAGGAGAGAAATACAAGATTTAGGGAGGATTTCACCCCCAAAAGCACAAGCAAATATTTTGGAGGGCCGAATTTGGTCATTGGGAAGAGATTTTGGACGGATCTTATGAGAAATCTTACAATAACAGAGAATACGGGTTATATTGGTTATTGAAGGAAGGGAACACGAGTTTAAATAAAAAACGAAGGTTCTCATGAAGAGAAAACCAATTTATTTAGAAGGCTCAAATATAAATGACCAAATTTTATTGATCACTGTGAAAATGTGATTTAATTTCGGATGATTTAGCTAGTCTTGATCAGATAATGAAGACAGCCCAGAATGTAGTGTGTGATTAGCTAGTCTTGATCAGATAATGAAGACAGCCCAGAATGTAGTGTGTGATTTAGCTAGTCTTGATCAGATAATGAAGACAGCCCAGAATGTAGTGTGTGAAACGTGCGGCCATATTTAAGGACTTGAGAATGCTTCCATTCTACAATGGATAAGTCTCGCAAATGCGAAACCAAATCTATCGAATGAGTCATTGACATCGTCACAATCTATCCATTTGGAGTCAGAGAAAGTGAGAAGTATGGGAAAGGAAGAGAGACAGAGAAGGAAGGATTTATGATGACCTACCACGTGGGGTCAGATGAAGGACTGAAATAGGATAGAACACAAATATTGTAGATTATTTATAGTGCAAGACTTGGGCTAAATTGAGAAGTGGTGGGAAGTAATGAAAAAGGTCGAGTAGTTTTCGACTTGAGGAGAGAATGGAGACCCAATTCTATGCCGATTGAGAAAAGCTCGCGCAAAGATTAGCAGAGGAAAGACTTGAATGAGAGTGGGAGAGACAGATTTGTTGGCAATCATTATTTAGTGTCCAGACTGAAGAACTGTGGACAAGTTTGCGTGACTTTCTAGCCACGCGGTAGCTGCACTGTCATGTGGTCTCGTGGTGTAGTGGTTATCACGTCTGCTTCACACGCAGAAGGTCGCCGGTTCGATCCCGGCCGAGACCTTTGTTTTTGCCTTCTTCTCTTTATTCTGTCACTGCAGCAATCGGAGAAGCACTGGGAAATCGGTGAATACTTCGTTTATGCATTGTTATTTGTTTTTCTCATCGTTTTTGTGCGGGATTCTCTTGTATCTAATAACTACAGATAACATTGGGTAGCAATTTATCCGTGAAAAAACTGCACAATTCTTTGGTGGATCGTAAAATCGATCTAATTATCTTGGCAATCGCGCAGTGAAAGAACGATCGAAATATCGGCAATTGGGACGAAGATGCGGAAGAGCCAAAGAGATCAAAAGAGGGAATGACAGAGTACTCGAAAAGAAGGGAAAGAACACAAAATATTGGTCGATTTGGGAGATAAAGCGAAGGGCGACAAATAATCTTCTGCTTCTTATATGCACAATTACCGTATTAAGAGAACCCGCAATGACAATGTCGTGTTGGAAAGGAACTCTTTCAATCGGGTCGGAGATATTATTTTACAACGGGATTTTGGTGGAAGATGACGATGGAATAGATGGATGAGACGTCACCATCTATGGAATCCCTTCAATCGCATTCCATCTCTTCATCCTCATGAAATCCATTCGTGATCATATCATTTCCACCCTGAAATATTGTTATCATTCTACTGAAATTCCCCCATCCATCGATCACGAATCTAATTCGATCGTTTATAATTTCCCAGAAACATATCCGCCTATTCTAATTGTCATCATACGATCTTTGAATCCGCAACGAAGCTTCGTGTTAGAAATGAGATAAAGCTCTTTCAATGGAGTGTACTTACCGGGAAAGGCACACTGAGTGCAGCGGTGTCTACTACAGTTGTTGCATCGATGGGAAGAGGAGAAGTGGAAGGGAAGAGAGAACCGGCGATTGGAGCACAGAATGAATACTCTGGAGGAGCATTCGAATCTGTTGATTCCGATGAACCGAGAGATAACTTGTGAGGAGGATGATACGAATCTTCCCTGAAAGGAAGATGAATTTAGTGCGAAATTTCTGAAAATTCAGCAATCTTCGAGTGTATCGAGTTTTCCTTTGCACCATGATTTTATCTAGGATTAGTAAGAATCTTGTCTGAAATATCTATGCGAAGAATTATTCCTTGCAAATTTCTGACAGACAATATGGATGGAATGAGTGAATGAATTTGATGATGTTATCCGGTATTTTTTCCTATCTCACCGAAAAGGTGTTGCTCGCGCAGTGGGAGGAAGGGATGATGGAGGAGGCAATCCCTGTTGAGGTCTGGAAGAGATTCGGCTTATCTATGCATGTTTGAAATGTAAATTTGAACTTTTGTTTACTTCCTTGATTGAAGATGTACCCAAGTGTACACCCGGATATCCCTCATCGTATCGCCTGAACTTCTCACAACACATCTTACTCTTGTGTTTCTTGTTTTCGCGCCACTTCCGATGAATCATCATTTTCTGCGTTCACGTCCCCAGTGGTTTTGTGTAATGAGTGACGCGTTTACCCACCGATTGTCAGAGAATCAATAATTACTTTTGCATAATATCTCTTTGGTCAATGACATCATCACAACGAATACCCAAAAATGTGATATAACTCACTTATAATATCCGCTACTGCTCAATGAATTGCTTCTTTTCTCTTACTGGCAGGAAGATGAGAATGAGCTTGAGGAGGAAGAATTCGTGATGATCGACGAGATATTCCACCTGATCGAGAGATTGATGATGTACCTGAAAATAGAGAAACCAGAAATTGAGAATCTCAAACGCAAAATATTTTCTTCATCATGTGGCACTTTTCCCATGGATTTGGTTGGATATTTTCTTTGTGGTGGAAGACATGTTTATTATACTGTATAGAATAGAGCTCACCTCTCAACATAATATGATCGAGACTCGTACTCGTCGCGAGATTTCCCCCTCGACTTCCTGCACACAATAATTAGCATTACTTGAAAATTCAGCTGCTAGTACGATCGAATTTCCAGACACGACTTTGGCTAAATGCGGAATACTTCATCTGCATTTTTCACCTTGCACAAGCATCAACTTGCCTACCAATTGAGCTGTGTCAATGGAACAAACTGAACCCGTTTATAATTTCATGAATTGAATATAATGCTCACCGGCGGCGACAGTTTCACTGCTGGAGGAGCAAGTTCTCGTTGCTACTGAAGGACATTCAGATGAGGACGAGGCGCAAGAGGCAGAGGATGATGTGGACGGAGTGGCCTTGAATGATGGGATCAATTACCAGAGCCACTGTATTCCAAGGTTCAATTATTCGTACTTTTTTTACAGATTCAAATGCGTTTCAAGCCAGCCATGTTTGTGAAATGAATACTTCAGTTTCCCCCCTCAAGCATGACGCATTTCCAGCGACCTGAGTCATATCCTTCGCTCTCAACCTTCACTTTGTAATCCAATCCTTCTCTTCCCCATCATTCTCAACTGCCTCTCATAACTCTCAGAGTGGAATGTAAAGACAATGAAGAGCGTCTCTCTTCACTAGGAATGCTCTTTTAGCAGTCTGAATCAAAAGAGCGTGCTCTTTATTCTCGATTACTATTCTGCACGCTAAGAGAAAGAAATATGACGAACTGATAACGGAATATCAGTGATTCTGATGCAAGACTTTCACTAGCCCACGTAGAAATCCCAATATCAGCATCTGTTCGGGAATAGCGTCATTTTCGAAAGTTCTTTTGCGAGTTTTATGCGATATTTTTTGCGATAGTCAAGCAAAATATGAAATTTCGAAACAAATGCTAAGAAAGGTCCATGTTGCCTGCTCAACTCCTTCTAAGAAGTGCATCGATGCTCAATGATTGAGAAAGGGACAATGAATTATTGATGTCCCTCCAACGCCACTCGTCGTACACAACACACATTTATATTTCCCTCACTCCCACATTTCATTGTATTCAAGTGGCGTTATTTGCACTTTGATTATTGTCTCATTCTATTTGCGTCTCAACGGATCTTACAGCATAACAATAATTATTTATATGTATTTTCCTATTACGCAGTAATTTGGAATAGTGAGTGAAGAATCGTCTACTCTAATTTGGATAAATTATTCTGCGTTGTAAAATTACTACTGCCAAAGTTGCAAGATCATGAACATTTACTCATGAACATGAATTTATAGAGTGGTAGCGAAATCAGACGTCATCTTTCATACACAAACTTCAGATAACGAATATACTTCCTCTGACCTGACACAGATCCAATGCCGCGATACTCGCTCTCGCTTCACTCTTCGTCACATCATTCACATCGGGTTGGAGTAGAACATCTTCGACCGCCCTCTTCAAATCAGCCAAATGCATAGGGGAGAGAAGTGCGCGGCGTCGGCGAGAAGTCGCGCGCCCTTCGCGTCGTTGTGATGAAGACTCCTTTTATTCTCACGACCTTCCTATTCGATCTAGACGAGATTGTGAATGCGTCGAGAGAAGATCGAGAGGGGTGAGGATAGAGAATAGAATGGATGGAAACGAAAAGAGAGAGAGAGAGAAGCACAATGGAACGAATCAGATTTGGATGATAGCAGAAGAAGAGAAGGAGGAGGGGGAAGAGATGTTTTCCCATTCCGATTCAATTTCACGCTCACCTACAGAATTCGTATCAATTTCAGTTGAGCGGAAATTCAAAAGGATTGAAACTGCGCAAAAAATGGAGGGAATGAGCGATAGACGGAGGGAGGAAAAGCAAATAAAGTGAGAAGAACGCCCGAGATTCAGTTTTGTAGTGAGAAGAAGAGAGAATTGAGCAATGAAGCAGAGGGGGAAGTCTATGAAGAAGAGAGAGAGACACTTTCTTACTTCGGAGAAGGAGAAGATCAAAAGAGAAGAAGAGGGCGACATTTGTGTGTTCCACGTCGAAAGTGAAACCCCTCCGATAGAACAATCGGTCGAATACTCCAATGGTCCCTTCCCTTCCCCTCCTTCTTCTCCCCTTCGAAACCCCTCATCTGATTCCCTCTCCTCCAAGTAACTGCCGCTGTCCATACTCATCTAATAAGGCCCCCTCTCTCTCTCTATTTTGAGAGGCAGAGAAAAACGATGGAAACGATCAACAAATAGTAGAGAGCAGTAAATGCATACAACGGGATGGGTCTAACACTCAAAAACGGCTCGTCTCACGGAAAGTAGAGCAGAGGGAGGAGAGGGGTGAATGTGAACCGATAAAACATCGTTAGTCATCTCTCGAGAGGGAGGAATCAGTGCGGCAAAGTTTATGTTGAAATGTGAGTGGCAGCCTGCACATCAATCAACTGAAGAGAAGAGTGTTGTGCAGATTGAGGGGAGGGGAGGGGAGGGAGGGAGGGGAGGGAGGGAGGGAGGAGGGAGGGAGGGGGAGGGAGGGAGGGAGGGAGGGAGGGGAGACATGGGATTGAGGGAACTATTACGGAATCATTCCTACTTGCACATGTGACAAGCCACTAGCTACTGCATTCCTGCTACATTTCTCGCTACGGAAAGATGTGGGTACAACTGAGGTGGTCAAATGAATGCGGGAGGCAAGAAAAGAGTTCTTTTGGCGATTGAGTTTTTCTTGCCTCAAGTTTCAGTGGTATGATGATGTTAGATCGATAGATAGATCAAAGTCCAAGTTTCTCTCTTAGTCTCGTATTACACAGATGAGAGAGAGAGAGAGACAGGTGCCAGTCACTTTCAATGAAGAGAAAGAGAGGGAGGGAGGGAACAGCCAAGGGTCACGTATCTTTATGATCAATGATAAAGATTTACACTTAATCGCGTAAAAAGGTTCAGCATAGACGTCAGACTGAACGTTTTAATGGTCTCGTCATGTCGGGAGTCTCCCAGTCATCACAATGATAATGGCACTTCCATAAACTCGTGAGCCTTACTCAGACGGGAGAAGGGAGAAAGAGAGAGAAGAAGGGAGAAGGACACAAGACAGAAGACTTCCTTAGTAGTGCAGAGATAGAAGGACAAAGAGGCAGAAAATGATAGAGGAAAGACATGAAAATAGTGAGAAAGAGGGGCAGAATCAATGAGAGTCTTCTATCAAGGACACTTAGTCAAGAGGGATCGCAGCTGTTTCGAAATAGAGTGAAATCGCGTTGTCACGGGCACCAGACGGACCAAAAATCAGCAAATTTGCGCGGGGAAACTCACCCCGAAAACAGGGTGAATTCCGTTGAGAAACGGGGGTAAAGTGAGAGAGAGAGAGTAAAGGGGAAGCAGTGAGGCAGAGCAGTCAAACCAATGGCTATTTCTACTCTCCCCCTTCACTCTCTTTCTCTCCCTTTCCCTCCCTCTCTCTCAATCCATCGATCCGCTCTCTTCTCTCTCTCATAGCCCGAGGGAGCCACCCTCTTCTCTAGCCTAATTAGACCCCTCTCTGCCCTCCCTCCCTCCTCTTCTCTGTTCATAACCACAAACCCTTTCGTCTGTTCTCTTCGTCTAGATATAGATTTGTCTGTCATTCAAGCTTAGTACTCCATAATCAAGGAATAATCGTGATTGATGAACATGAAATATCGGAATGGTGCAACCTCACCCGAAAAAACACGAGCTTGCGAAATATCGCCGGAATTGACTATGTAGAAGGGACGATTTGGAAGTGTTGTCCCAAAATTATGCAATCCCTCTCGCGAGTTAAAAATTCCTATGGAACGGAGCAAAGGCGTAAAGACTAAAGCGACAAAGGAGAATGAAGGGAAAAAGGGAACGAAGAGGGGGGAGGGGAGAATCTCACAACGGAAATCGACGGACGAAAGCTGGGAAATTGTCGTCTTCTTCGAGGATTTGCGGAGGAGGATTTTCTCTCGTCTCCGAACTGTGAAATTAGTGAGAAAGGTTCGGAATGAGGGAAGAATTTAATTGAGCGTCTATCCGATCTCATTTTAATTTTATTGTGAGAAAGAAGGAAGATAATTGCTTATTCATTATCTATAGTTGCTCTGACTGAAGGAGACCTGGTGGGAGAAAGCAATGGTCTTTGCTTCATCAGATGAAGAGGTTTTCTCCATTTTTGAAGAAGCAAGGAAAAGAAGCAAGGAAGCTCATGATATTTCTTCCTAATATGTCTCCATCCTCTATCCACCTCCTTCAACTTTGTCTACGGGAATCCTCTCATATCACGCACCTCTATCTATTTTCGTCTCTCTCGCAAAAACATTACGAAAGAGGGCGGAGGCACTATTTCGAGAGAACGAAATGGAAGCCAATTTGCACAGAAAATACGACTGAGAAGCGGTCAGCGAAATATACGATGATGCTACGATAAGTGAGGATATTGAAAGGACAGATAGGAAGAAGGGAGAAAGGTGATTACTCTGTGAGGGAAGGGAGGAGTAGGGAGTAGAAAAGGAGGATGGGAGGGGGCAGGTCAGAGCACAATTACAGAGTACTCATGAGAAGATTGGACTGGCTCAAGAGGAGAAGAGGCAAACTGTTTGTTATAGAGAGAAGAAGAGACACAATTCGATTTGCAGACTTAATCGTTGGTGGAATTAGAAGATTGAGATTGAGTCACTAGTATTTTGGACATGTTTAGTAATGGGATTACGTCTGGTAATGTGATGAAGAATGTGGGCGAATCGGTTTTCATTTAACGATATCATGAAATCCTATTTCAAAATTTTCCGACGTGAGTTCTCTCGTACGTGAAGATTCGTAGAACGAACTCCGCCTTTTGTTCACAGCAAAGAAAAAATTGCATCGAAAAAAGATGAGTGAAGGTATGAAGCGAAAATACGGCAAGAAGGAAAGAGAAGGGAGGCACGATATTCTACGAATGATGATGAGACTTGGATATGATGTTGATGCATTGAGAACTGTGATCCCTTCCGAATGGAGTTATAAAATTATTATCCAAAAATAGCCTCAAGTGATTGAATCGTGTTTACAATGAGTGGCCATCTGAAGATTAGTGACCGTTCGTCCCTCTCTATTCACAGTCTCCCTTCTTCTTTCCATATACAAATTGTATATTCTCGAGGTCTAATCGTTGTTTTCGTTCATGAGGAAGTGAGGGCTGCGGACTGTATGGGAGAACATCAATTGGAGGAAATTGAGGTAGGCACATATTTTTTTCAACGACATCTGTCCTGGAATCAAAAAGAAAGCGATTAAAATAAGTATATTTGTAAGACCAATCCTGCTGATCGGTTGACATGACTAGATTCACCTACAGTCACAATGGCGTCGAAAGGAAACCCGTGGTCGGTAATCACTAATAGCGTGCTCCTTCGTGTCAGTCATTTTCACAATGTTTGTCCCTCCCAACTCATCTATTTCTTACTCATATCGACAGTCCGTTCGTGTTATCAGCTGTGCATAAAAGGCTGAAATCACTGCTTATCATCTTCTTCACAATGCAGTTCCCCCGTATATTCTCTACATCCGCATGGCTATTGCGAAGCAAGGGTAACTACAAGACGAATACACAGGTATCAATCTTATCGTTTACTATTATTCCATTTCGTAACAGATAGTGCGATTCCACATTTAATTTTTTCATTCAGATAGTCAATCCGACTCATCGGAAAGCGTGGCGAATGCTCCTGAATCGACAACACTGAAATCATCAAAGACAACGTCGAAGATCAGTTTCAACAGTTATCCTGCCATTTCACAACCAACCCGGATGAAATAAATTTTATTGAGTGAGAAAGCGATAAATGTGTCATTTGTACAAAAAAAAAGCGGATGTCATGAGAAGAGGTGATACATGTCGCAAATAAAGGATGAACAAAGAACAATCACTTACAAAATTGGAGCCGAATGAAGTTGAAGTCCTTTCCAATTTATTTATCTAGTCAATCCACCATAAGCAAAGAACTATGCGATTCCTTATCTCGATTATCTTCATTGATCATCAGCAACTCGGGAGAAAGTCGAAGTTCGCTCCTTTTCACGTTGAGATTCATCTCCATTTCTTCTTCGATGATCTGAATGAAACATTTGAGGAGGTTGGTTAATTTTTTTAGATGGGGTTTCACTCGCATTGTGCACAGTTATCTAGTGAGCCAACTGACCTCAGCCAAATCATCGAGTGATGGATTCGAAATGTGTTCTTCGTCTGAAAAAATATGAAGTATGAACAGCACATGCAGATAATATCCGAAAAAGTTCCTCCATAATGATTCTGAATTCTTTACAAAACACCCATTTTCAAAAAAAAATAGTTGTGCCAACTCACTGCTTTTGACATCTGTGTCTTTTTGATTTATCGGCAGAGAATCCATTCCATTCTCAGGGCACGAATCTTTTCGAGTCGAGAATTTGATCCGATAGATCACATAAATGAGAAAAGAGATAAGAAGAAGAATGATGAAGCCTCCAGCTTGAAAGCGAGTGTCTCGAAGACGATCAAACTGAAGGAACCTCGGTCATTTATGTCACGAAAACCTATAGATAAAGTATCAACGGCCAGAAGGACTCGTTTTATATGACCCACTTGTTTTCAATGAGTTCAGAGCAATTGTATATGCACTTACCTCGCAGAACTCTCCAGTGTATCTTAGCTCACAGTCGCACTCTTTTGCATCGGGAAGATTCATTCCTCCATTCACACAATTGACCATCTCACAGCGGTTTCCAGTGAAAAACGGAGGACAGTCACAAAATCCTTTGGTGAGATTCGCTTTTCCGCCGTTAAAGCATCTAAACGTTCGTTATTCTTACAGAAGCTACAACAAATAAGAGTTAGTAAGTTACAGAATCCAAACTGAAATGAGACTGACCGTTGTTCGAATGCCATCATCATAGAAATATACGAAAGACCGAGATGCTCCTCCTGCATTCGAAATCTGGAATTATTCACCATTAAGAAATAGGAAAGAAAAGAAGGATATCGGATCCGGTAAGTCACTCTTTGCCAGTACGAGCTCGTAATGAAAAGGCAAGGAGATAGGAAGGATTACGGGGGTCGTAATCTGTCTCGGTTGATAAGTTTCGCCTTCCATTAGGCACCCATAATCCCGTTACCGTTCTATCCTATATTTCCGACTCTATTTCTCAGTAATATGTACAATTTTAAATATTTGTTTTAGGCTGGAAAAATTCAATAACTTCTGAAAATGGGAAAGAACTTTGTCGATTTTTTTTGCCAAATCCCACAATTTATTCGAGGGGGGGGGTGAGCAGATAAGAAAGGAAGCGAATACTCTGCGAAGATATGTGGGCATAAGTTGTAGGGAATGACATTGGAGAAACAAAAAATGTCCAGTTAGAACATGACTCTATAGGAAAACCGTTATCCCGCTGGCAACGAATTACAGTTATCGGGATGAGAAACTCTCCTTGGAGAAAACAATCTGAACAATTTGATGCTCTGAAAATTGGATGCGTAGTCAGCAATAAGTCGCAATTATCTAGCAAGAAATGAAACAAGGCGGAAAATTGAGAATACTGAGAATGCCTCGTGTTTCCAATAGAAATCTATCTACTCACCGAAGGGGTCGACTGGCCTTCTTTCCTTACTTCTCCTAGTCTCGTCTACTAAAAATAATGAAAATTATGATGATGCGAAAATGAGCAAAGACTCTTTTAAAAAACTGACTTGAAATAGTGCCTTTTAGAAGAGCGATAGCGTATTTTCGGGCGGGAACACGGGGTCACAGGTAACAGACATTCGGGGTGACTTACATCTCTATCTGTGGTCGGTACTGCCATACAATCTTCATCTCTCAGTCTCTCCCATCAACTGCAGTCTTTCTTATCTGATGGCATGCAATGTTTGCGTGACACTGATAACAATCTATACATTTATCATAAATTGAATATGCCTAAAACAAAAAAATGAAATAACAATAATCATCAGATACTAGTAATTCGTATATTTCTGTATTTGATAGTGGGTATGTGAGTGCGCTCAATCGATGGAGTTATTTCTTGTCGTGACTGCTACAATGAGATATTTATCATTCCGACTTTTCATTCACATCATTCTCATACTCTTTTCTTACAAAAAGTGGTTGAAACATTTATTTCATGCACGAATAAGTTCAGAGAAATAAATATGACAAATATAATATTGAACCTCGTGTGAAACATATTTAACCGTTCAGTCCTTCTGTGGTTCAGAAGGAATTGTTTTTACCGGATTGTGTGAAACTTGGTTTGATCTGGGGAGATCAATTCTTGTGGAGATTCTATTTTCATCACCTTGTGAAGTTGAAGACTTCGTGCCATTTCAGTTCGGAATGGACGAATGAAGATGGCACAGCGAGGGGATTCAGAAGGGTCGACAGGGAAGACAGAGTATTTGTAATTGTTGAGAGCCAATTGGGAATTGATATGCCTGCAGAAATCATTAGTCGAGGAGGGAATTGTCGACTAAACTAACCATACGAGTAGAGAAGCATAAAGAGAATCGTCGACCCGAATGTGATAGTGACAGTTATCGATTGGACTAGTAATCCAATGGATAGATTGAATTGATCTCGATCCTTTCGAGAGAAGAAAGTACCTGATGCTAGTAAGATTTATCGTTACTGAATGAATCGAGATGGATACCTTGCTGAGCCAATTTCCTACGATGAGCGAGAACATAGAGAAGCACTCGAATATTACAGAGATCAGCTAGAAGAATAATTAGTGCGAGATATCCGAAGTACAGCTGACAATGATATTTGACTTTCATGTTGAATTGAAGCATCCTACCAATGGTCGGAATTCCCATTCGATCTCTATGAAGTATGGACATTCATCGTTTTTACTCGCTGTTCCGACACAAAGGGAAAGGATGAAGTAAATGTACTGAAACATCTTCATTTGTCAGCTATCACACATTCGTAATCTCTGAAGCACTCACAAGCGGTGCTGACAGTGTGAAGTAAACACCGATAAGGACTCCTCCTCCAAATTCTTTCCCCGAGATGACAAGTAGGTATCGTAGGAGAGAAATGGACTGAAACAGCACTATAATATCATACACATTCCACTCCAATGGTTTCTGATATGGAACTCTATGAACGCGAACTGGATTTTCTTCGTTCCACTAAAGAAATCCATTCACATCAGGTTCGATACAGCGGCGCCTCCAGACACGAAATGCAATTCACTCGCTATTTATATCGCCAACGATTGGCGTGTGAGAAATAAGCAAGGGTGCCGACGTGTGGTTCAATGCTTTTGCGACTCTCGGAAAGGTTTTCGTAATACCTTGTAGCGGCAGATTTGTTTCTGCTCAGACATGTGATATTATGCAGAAATAACTCACACTCGCTACAGCAATGAACTGTTCATCGTTGCAGCACAAAACTGCTTGATTGTAGAACAAACAATGGTCGAAATCAGAAACTGAGGCCTGGAAACAATCAAAATTGACTTTCGAATCCGAGTCTGCTTACGCATTGGAATGACTATCACCATGAAGATATTAAAGCAAATGATAGGAATCGCTAGGGAAAACCCTCCGAAAGTAAGGAATACGACAGTTGACTGTTATAAACATGGATTAGCACTGTTTGCCTATACATCGTAACGTACCTTGTAGCTATAAAACATTTTCTTATTTCGAATAATAATCGATAGCAGCATCACAACGGCTATCAGTCCTGAAACATATCTTAATATTTTGAAAACCTAAATAAAACCAGTTTCGATACTCACCGGGAAGCATTGTAGCTAGATTTCGAATGGCTGCAGGCATGAGGATCAAATGGATGAAAATCGTAGATTGAAGGTGGAGGGAATGTTGAGCTCATTCAGTGGTTGTGAACCTGAGATGAATGAAATACTGTCTCAATAATCTCTGAATCTCAAGAGCGGGGGATTGAGTGAATGAATAAGTGAATCAGTGGAGCCAGTCATAATAGATACCTAGTTTGCACCCAGAAACTAAACAACTCGAGATATCTCATGTTCAATCATGATCGGGAGAAGGAAAACAGTGGAAATTGAGTGAAACGGAAGAGATCTCTCAGTGGGAAGTAATGCTGGCCTACTCTAGTCACAAATCGCAACTGAAAGGGATAATTGAAGCCCGAAGCAATGAAATCACTACGAGGGTGAGATAGTGGAGCATGGTTGGAATATCTCTATTCCATGTGATATCTCGAGACATGGAGGAAATTGCTACGTTTGCGATACGTTATTTGGGTATGGTATTTTGGTGTTTAATGTTGAAAATTTGGACAATTTCCTGCACGTAAATAACAAAGTGTAAAAGTTCAATTGCATGTCTCAAATTCAATCACATCCTTTCCCCTCCCCTCTCCCCTCTCCTCCATCCATTCTCCACCCTTTCCTCCGTCCTGAGTGGGCGTTCTCTTCTACAATAGCGGACGTCGTCGATATGGCCCGTTAGTACCGTATCTCCACTACCGTAAGCACTTGTTCCCTTCAGAAGACGCTGACTCTGCGACGAGCAATGTCGCCACGGGAATATCGAGTGAGATCAAAAACCAAAGATCAAAGATCAATCCTGTCCCTTCTCAGTTCCGTCTACCGTTCCTCTGCCTCGTCTTCTCCCTCATCAAGAGTGTCAGACGTGCCCTCCCGATGTAGGACTCACTCCCATGAGGAACAGTTATGCTGCGTAAGTACGGTAGGAGTACGGTAAAATGGAGAGAAATACCAAGAAGAATCTCCGGGAACCCGTATCCAGAAAAGTCGATAACATCGAAATTCAAGAAAGCTCCAGAAATTTACTTGGTTACGGTAATGGACATTACCTATTCAAACAATAACCGAATACTGCAATGTTCAGATTCCCTCTTGCTCCTGGTCAATTCCTTCACGACGTAAACTGGCAATGAGGATGACTCTCGATCGATTCGGAAAGTTCTCTGCACTTCCTCTGTCTATCGTCTATTCTACTCGTACACAACCATCATCTCGGTGAGGAAAAGGGCGGCAAAAGATTTGTTCCGATGCCGGGAATCGAACACGGGCCTTGCGGGTGAGAGCCGCAAATCATAACCACTAGACTACATCGGATGGTGAATGAATGCTCGGAGTGCACTCACCTGCGTCCTTCTTGAACGATGTTATGTAAATCATCGATGCTGATCTTTAATCTCTTACAGAGAGACGGCCTCGTTGTACTACTTCCTTCACGAAGAACGTCCCTCTCAATCGTTACTTGGACGTTCCCTGTCTTGAAGAAAATCGAGTCATTCTCCAGTGAGGCCAAAGATCAAAGATTAATTTCCACAGATCAAATTCAGATCATCCAATCCCGACTACATTCATGCCAATTTCGTGGATGGATTCCGGAAGACGAAGTAAAGAATAGTCATATCTCCAGTCATCTTTGATCTTTTATCAGGAGATACATCTGCGCTCAGTCTCCCCTTCAGTCTACCATCGATCGATTCTGGGATATGGTCTGGCAGGTTGCAAACGAAAGATCAAAGATTAAAGATCGCCTTTCTATTCAGGAAAAGGCGGTGGTCATTGTTGCAATGTGCGTGTCCAATTACTACTTTCCCCTCAAAAGCGGCGAGAAATCGACCATCAGCTCGTTTACCGTAACCCATCAGGTACAGTAATGGTGATCGACAACTGACTACAGTAATCTTGTCATAGGGAACTACGAAAGTACGTGGAGTCTACGATGCTACCGTACTCCAAGTGACGAAAGGATCGGAATCGAGAAGAATCGTCCATTTCGAATACTTTGATTGGCCAAGAAAGTGCACTCCCAGACACCCGAGTGAGGTACGGTAGACGAATCGAAAACTGATTTGAGTAGGATACTGTATCTGTACTATCGATTGCAGGTTCTTGCTCTACTCGCTGACGTTCGATACAACCACAAACTGCTGAGCAAGCAGGGAGAGAAGGACAAGTGGTTGAAGACAGCAGATACGTTCGTAATCCGATGTAGTCTAGTGGTTATGATTTGCGGCTCTCACCCGCAAGGCCCGGGTTCGATTCCCGGCATCGGAACAACGTTTTGCCGTTTTCAGGACTCCGATTGTCGTTCACTGCAGTACGGGAGCGGGTAGATCGGCTACTCTGATCGCCCTCGATATTCTATGCGAGAAGATGGACAAATCGTATTCTTCGGGGTGAATTGGATACTGTATTTGATTGATTATCGATTTATTTTTCAGAAATTGTATGGTCGACGTGGCAGATACTGTGACGAGACTGCGTACACAGCGAGCGATGGCAGTTCAGGTATACGGTAGATCAAGAGACTACCGTAATCCTCCTTTCCACTCAGAAACCCGAAGAGTTTGTGTTCTTGAATCTGGTGGCTCTCGAATACGCTATACGCAAGAAGTACTTCAGTTCTGAGGATGTTGCCAAGGTAGATTGATCTTTGATCTCTGATCTCTTCCCTTTCTTAGCTGCACATGTCCAACTACTATCTCTTCCCTGAACCGGAGACTGGAGATGCCCCTGAGAATTGAGAGTGAAGAGTGTAGAAGAGTGATCGAAGAAGCGACAAATTGTCACTAGAAACAATCTCGTTCTCTCACTCTATAAACATGTCTGGTTGACAGACCATACAATTGCAATGACGACCAGTGCATACATGCAGACAGAGGTGTAACCGCCATTCAACAAAGACACATTGATTTGTATAATTTATTCACGTCGTGCCGATTTGTTTCATTTCTTCGTCAATCTTTTTGCTTCTCTCTGCCCTGATAGAAATGCTCCTATCGTCGTTTGATAGATTGTCGAATCAGTTGCTTCTCCCGCGAATTGAACCAGTGGTCTGCAATCATTCTGTTGCTACCGATTTCTGTGCTGTATTTTTTTCTCACCGTCCATTGGTTCCCATAATTGGGTCGGCCAGCATCTTATTCGCATCTCCCAGAGCGACAGAGGCAGGAGTGTGCCATGAATAGGAACCAAGAATGAGAGGATCGGAGTACCACATGTGTCTGCAATGATTTATTTTATGTATCAACACTCGTTCATAAAGTTACCTGACAACTCGTTGAGGTGTAGGAACAGTGATGTTTTTGAGCGTTCTGAATGATAGACCCTTGTGTCATTATCTATATGAAAAGGAAGTGAACTCGATAGTAAACTCACGATGTGAGATGCGTCGTGATCTCTTCCATCAACTGCTCATCACTCATTCCCCCAATCGCTTCCACTGCAGGACCAGAGAACCAGAATTGGACTGTCTAAAAGAATTGAACCCATCGTCATCTAAATCAGTGATGTAAACCTTTCTCGACCATGGAGTCACATCAAAAGTAAGTCCACGACCGAATATCGGGGAAGTTGATGGGCCCATCGTACTGAAATCCAACATCTATCAGATACAGGAACACGAACTAACCGATATTGAACCTTCTCGAGCCACGGTCGATCGTACACGAAGAAAACCTTCTGATTATTGCCGAATCCTGTTGAAAATTGAAGTGTGTAAATTTTATCATAAATGCGAACCAAGTGCATTGATGGCCATCGTTTTTCTCTGAGGCAGAGATGGAATGAAGAGGGAGTTACTGTTCTTCTTAAGATAGCCTTAGAAGGATCCACATTCAGAAAAACACGAGAATTTGCGATTCAAACCTAGTGAGCAAGTGACAATAACGGATCGGCAAGTCATTGGACCCGTGGAGGTCGTCAGTTTTACTGATGAGCCTGAAATTTAGATTATCAGAATACAAGAAAATTAGGAATACTGACCACTCGAGTAATCAATATTGTTAACGATCGAGTTGAATTTGAATTTGCTCTGAAGATTATCGATAATTCGAGTGAAATTTAATCAAAAGGCAATTTACTTACCTGTGGAATGTTAGCTGCAATCGAATCTAGAATTCCTTTGAATCCAATCTTATTCAGAGTAAATTCAGTCCCATCTTCGGATCCGTCGTCGAATGTTGCGTAGTTTTCAAGAGCGAACTGAAACAAAACAAAAATTCGTTATAAGGGGGGTTAGTGCATTCAAGTATCTCACATTGCTCATAGTGGCAGCCCATTCATTCTCTTCATCCGTCAGATACATTCGAGCGAGAGAATCGAATCGAGAGCGACGATCGGATCGATTGTTCTTCTAAATAATTCAAAAATTTCAAAAATAAAGAATTTCACTGACTCCGAGGAATTTCTGGTACTCCTTCTCAAAGGCAGCCGCGAGAGTCTCTTCATCCCTTCCATTCTCGGCGAATTTCTCATATTTTGCTTCCAATCCATCAGCGAAATCAGTGAATTCGCGAAGGTCACGACTACAACGCATTTTAAAATTATAAAGGGATCCTTTGATAATTGCCAACCCTTGGATGACCTCATTCTGTATGTGAATGGGCACATAATCATCACCCTCATGAGTCGCTGTGATGTTGAGCAGCCCTTCAAGATATTCCATTCATTTTTTTCATTACTTCTCAAGTTTTAGATGCAATTTTTAATAATTTTTTTACCGTTATTCTTGGCAATTGTGTAGATTGGATTATTGTCTCCATTGATATAGGTTGCTCCAGTCTGGAGGAAGCCATCCTCTGCAAAATCGTAAATTCTCAAAATTTTCTTTGTGAACGAACCGAACGCGATTGGGTACACCCTTCCTCCGATTCTGCTCGACCCTTCCACAATAATGTATGGAATCTGTGCCTTTTCAAGGTCCGAGGCAGCCTTGAGACCCGCTATTCCAGCTCCGATTATACACACTGAAATGATGATTATTTAGAGTGTTGTTCGGCGAAGGAGTAGATACCTGGCGAGTCCTGACCCATGGCGAAGTGAGTGAGTGCTATAAGACTCAGCCATAGCAACATGACTGGAAAGGAAGAGAGCTATCGGGTTACAGAGCGCGAGAAATATGCAAAAAGAGGAGATCATTCCCGCATTTCCTTCTCCTTTGCGGGAAGAGTTGAGGTAAAGTAAAAAGCATGGGCTAGAAAGTAATGGTAAGGAGCTCATGGAATGGGGGATTGCCATTCCTTAACGTGTAACCATTATGAATGCTAGTGAAATCGCGCGCTTGAACTTGATTGCAACGAGAAGAATACTGGTGAGTGCTTTGCGAACTCTGCCGGTGTATGTATCTATCTACACATGCCTCTCCTCTCCCCTCACTACTACTGTGTAGCCAAGTAGGCTGTTAGAGAGGGAAGTGGGCTATGATTCAGCAAACTCGATTATTGACTACACAATATTGCCTAAAAAATACTCTAACCGCTCAGAGATCACACAAATCAGTTAGTCACCGGCAGAAACGAACCAGCGAGAGAGAAAGAGAGGGAACGGCGTTTACCCAATGTATGCCAGAACGATTACACGATAAAAAGAGTAAAAGGAGGTTAGAGGAGATCGTCGAAACACATTTATCGTTTCATAGTTATCATAATAGGTTAGTTATTCCACTTGATTCCTCCTTCCCTGATAAGTCTCTCGGCCTCTCTCCTTCCAGAGAGAAAAGCTCCAATTGTCGTTTGATAGATCGTGGGATGCGTGGCTTCACCAGCGAATTGAACGAGAAGTCTTCAATGGAATGGTTTGATCAAATAAGTATGAGAAGATCGGACCTTCCGTGCTTTCCCATGATTGGCTGGGCCAATTTAAGATTGGGTTCATTCAGGGCGACTGCATTCGGAGTGAGATACGAGTAGGATCCGAGGACGAGAGGATCATGATACCACATGTGCCTCAAAGATGTTAACTAGTGCTATTTATAGAATCCGTTTCGTCATTCCTCGTAATCTCATAACAACAAGCAAAGTAGGTATATCTACATGATCCGATATTCACCTGACAACTTTCTTCGCTCTGGGAACGGTAACGTTCCTCATTGTTCTGTAATGCAATTGTTCAATAACCGTGTAAATATAACAAATTCACTTCAAATTCGCTCCGTAACCTCATCAATTAGTTTCTCATCACTCATTTCTCCAATCGCTTCTACTGCCGGACCAGAGAACCAGAATTGAACTGTCTGTGAAGTATCAGTTGCTGACTAGTTTGTGAATTGTTCGTCACTGATAAAACCAAACATTGATAATTATCAAACCTTTCTCGACCACGGAGTCACATCGAAAGTGAGACCACGACCAAAAACTGTTGAAGAGGCAGGGCCCATCGTGCTGAAAAAGGATTAAATTTTTGATAAGTTGTTGTACAGTACGTGCTAAACGCCTCATGGGTATGCAGACGCGGCGGACCGCCGCAGACCGCGGATTCCGCGGATTGATTTCCCTCGAAAACGAGTAACTTTCTAAAATTCTTGTTTTGATTTTTGGATTCTCCATTAAATTTCGGATTTTTACCACTTTTCACTCAAATGTTTCAGTGCTCATTTTGCGAGTTGAGAATGTTCTCAAAAAATACCTGACCCAGCGAACAAAATCTGACACACCAAACTAACCCCATCAGTCATCATTATTATTCCTCCTATGCATGTCTGGGAAATTCGGAAGTGCCACAGTCAAAAAATGAGTCGTAGTCAACTGTGTCAGATTTTGTTCGCTGGGTCAGGTATTTTCTGAGAACATTCTCAACTCTCAAAATGAGCACTGAAACATTTGAGTGAAAAGTGGTAAAAATCCGAAATTTAATGGAGAATCCAAAAATCAAAACAAGAATTTCAGAAAGTTACTCATTTTCGAGGGAAATCAATCCGCGGAATCCGCGGTCTGCGGCGGTCCGCCGCGTCTGCATACCCATGAGGCGTTTAGCACGTACTGTAAAAGAATAATATTTACTGGTAAGCATTCTTCTCCAGCCACGGTTTATCGTAGACGAGGAAGAGTTTCTGCATGTTACCGAACCCTGAAACTTCGCTTTTTTATGATCAAGGGATTGTGTCTACCGAGCTCCTTGATGACGTCTGTCTTTGAGTGTGGAAGCTGAGGAGTGAAGAGAGTAGTGGAATGCTTCTTGAGGTAGCCTGAATGAAAATGATGAAAATGATTTCCTAGTTCATATCATATTTTGCACAATAGCTATCAATGAATAGTTACTGATTGCGTAACAGGGCATTCTCACCGAGAGAAACAGTAACAATGACACTGGAGCAGTCGAATTTCTCCTTGGTGGTCGTCAGAGTTACTATCTTTTCTGAAATTACTTTCCTCAAGATAGTTTTTTTTTCGATCGAAATCACCGCTAGAATAATCGATCTTCTTCACTTCTCTATTCAGATGGACCTTCGTCTAAAATAGTGCAAAATTCATGGGAATAAATTAAAAATCATACGCTAGGAACTCCTCTCTTGATGACTTCCAATATCTTCTTGAATCCGTATTTATTGAGAGTGAATTCGGTTCCTTCTGCAGGCATTGCATCTCTACTGTAGGTCTCGAAGTTAAAGAGAGCGTACTGAAGAGAACTGTTGATTATTTCATACACGGGCAATCATTATCGAGAGGACGAATCCCTGTGAAAAGGATCGTATCTCCACTTGCCTTATTCATGAGTGCAGCCCATTCAGTCTCCATATCAGTTATGAACATTCTTGCCAATTGATCGAAATTATCTCTACGTTCATCACGGCCTTTCTTCTGAATTTTATTTGTGAAATTATTTTGCAGGCTATTCGATTACATCCAGAAAAACAGCGTAATCCTCATCGAATGCTTGTTTGAACGTTTCTTTCGAATGCCCATTCTTCGATAGAGCTCTGTACTTAGATACGAATGATTCCGTGAAAGCAGAGAATTCGCGAACATCACATCTAAAGACTTGCTTAGATGGGCTGAAAAGTATGTAACCAACCCTTGGATAACTTCCTTCTCAGTGTAAATTGGCACGTAATCATCAGCCGCATTCGTTGCTGTCAAATCGACCAGATCTGTAACAAAAATGCGTACTTAGAATGTTACGGAACTTTACCATTTGCCTTCGCAATTTCGTAGATTGGGTTCTTTTCACCGTTGATGTAAGTTGCTCCGTACTGTAGGAATCCATCCTCTGAAAAGAGTATTTCCCAGGATCAATCGATAAAACCTGCTTCCCAACCGTATTCCAGAGGGTAAACTCTTCCTCCGACTCTTCCTGCTCCCTCAATAACAATGTAATTGACTCCTGCTTTCTCTAGATCGGAAGCAGCAGAGAGACCAGCGAATCCAGCACCGATTATGCATACTGAAGGATTGATTTATGGTCGATGATATCGCAGTACAGGAAGATGTTGAAAAATAAAGATTTTTTTGAACAAATCGATAAAATGGCAGAACTCGAACCGGGTAGATCGTTCTTCGATCTTTTGAATGGATTGGCAGAGACAATGAAGAAAAGGAGGGAACACAAAAGAAACAAACGCATTCTGAAACCAGAAATAATAAAGTTGCTACATTGTATCAGAAAAAATCGGCAAATAAAGAAGAAATGGAATAGTTTCTAAGATTCATTATCTTCTTTATATATCGATTTTGCACGAAAAAAACTCACACGCTCATCAAGGAAAGGGAACAGCACTGAAGATGCAAGTATTTCGAAAAACTGCAGATACAAAGAAATAAAAAAATTTTTAAAATCAATTCATGACGAAATTTTAAAACGAAATAGAAATTGTAAAATAATCATACCTTTCGATCTGCATAAACGGTCGAAAAGTGTCGAGTTGATTTTATATATATCAAGAAGGACATCTCATGCTTTGTCTATTCTCATCACTTCAGTGTCACCGTTGTGTCTATGATCTTACCCCCGTATTCAAATGATTCATTCATTTCACCCTCGGAGCCCCGGTCAGACTTGCTCAATCTTGAGCTCACGTATAACGCGACAGCAGTCAGATCGATTTGAATAATAGATAGATACGTTGGTTCTAAACAAATATTGTTGAATGCTTATGTTTATTACATGAAATAACATACATTAAACACATTAGATATTTTAAAGGCTATAACAAAGAATCTTTGAAAAATGTTACACTGTCAGACCGGTCTGTTTTACTTTCAACTGTTTCATTATTATTCTCATCTTCCGTTTCGATTTCACTTTCGCTTTCTTCTTCCTCATTTTTTTCATGTTCAGAGATGTGTTTCAAATAGCTTTTCTCATAAGAAAAATTTCTCGAGCAAACTGGGCAATCAAACTTCGGCTTGGCTGAAATAATGATGATCATGATTTGACTGCCCTTAGAATTTTCTATAATAAGTGAAACATTGCACAATTTCTCAAGAAGTTACTTGAATTGGCACGTTCATTGAATAATAATTTGATGTAGTACTAACCGTCCATTGTTCGCCTCCTCTTTTCCACACCCGATATCCTCCGTTCTTTCTTGGGTCTGAAAAATGCCACTATTATTTGCTTCATTGGACTCTGTCTATTGTATTATTATCTATTATATCGTTATCTGATATAAACACTAGCATAGAAAATAATAATAATTGAACGTACCTTTCCTCCTCACTCTCCTCGTCGTTCCCTTCCTCTTCCTCTTCTTCCTCTTCATCCCCATTCCTCTCTTTCCTTCCTCTTTTCCTTTTATTGTTTAAACATCTTTTGTCATTTAAAAGATCATTACATCCTTCATCATCCGTTTCCAACTTTACCCTCACATTTTCCTCTGCGTGCCTTCTAAGATGGGCCTCCATTCGGCTGACATCTTTGAAAGTGTGACAGCAGTGTAAAATGGGACACGTGTTCACTGCAATTATTCAAATTTTTGAAAAGACAGATAATCTCATCAAGTAAGCAATAACAAATAATGTCGGCGTAATTTGGAAACTATTGTTTTGCATACCGGTATGCTCTAGCTGATGAATGAGAACTGCAAGTTTTCCATTGAATGGTTTCTTGCACATTCTACAGTGGTCATCCAATAAGGGAGGAGGAATATCTAGATCGGCGAGATGAATCGTTCCTTTGACCAGCTTGTTAACAGTCCTTTCACATTTCTGAAATGATAATTATATCATATCTAGCGAGTTCAGGTTTTATGAGAATTCGGTGAACTATCTTAGTTATAGATTGTGAGGCGAATAGTTATCTGAAAACCGACAAAGAAAGTACTTACTTTCCGTGTGTCAATAAGTATACATGACACATCGTATTCTTCTTCATCCCACATCATTTTTGTCGTATCGCCCACTTCCAATTTCGCCACGTCTTCCTGACAATAAAAAGATATTGATTAATGTTCAGATTATAATTGTGTAGACAATTGTTTTGCAAAATCGTATGAAAAAGTGGAAATACGTACCGGTAATAACGTCCTTGCATCCGTATAGTACTCCGTGGTTTCATCCGAGGGAAAAATTATTGCCATCCATTTATCATCTTCATCATCACTCTCAGGCAATGGCATTTTTGAGTGCATTATACAAAAAAATTATCGATCTGAACAGGGAGTAGTTATGATCGTTATTGTGAACAGCAATACTCAGAAAATGGTAGTCAGTGGAGTTAAAAAATTGAGGTTCGGTTTAAAAATGCACACATAAAAAAGCTCGAACTCCGGTGATCTTCTGAATTGCTCATATTGATACATTCTAGTTAGCTCTAAGCCTTTACGATTAGACTCTTAAAGGAGCGAAAGTCTGCCACAGGGCGGAATCGATCCTCAATAGAGACTAGTGCATTGACTGAAGAAGCAAGGCCACGGGGTAATACGAATCATATTGATTGACTTTGATGAGCGGACCTTTTCATAATTTTATTGACTTATGTTACTGCTAAAAAGGAATGAATTAATGAAGGAATTTTCTGTAGCTGGATAAATTAACTGTTCAAAGTATCCAAGTTTATTAAACTTCTGTATCTAAACACATTTCATCCACTAACTATGAGAATGAAATCACTGGTGATCATTCTCTTCTTTGAAAGTCGTTCAGTGAGTGAATAATTTACTTTTATCATTCTCCATTCTTGCGCTCGCGACATATTTCACGTATTGTATTAGGTTGATGGAAGATAGGGAATATGATGATCGTCTGATGACGTTCGTTAAGTAGTTATAAAATGTGAGAAGGCGAATTGGCTCAATTTTATTTGCACTTCATTAAAAGTGCATGTTGCAGCTCCCCCAAAATTGTAGAGAACCTTCCGTTAGTGTGTATGAGGTTCCATTTGTGTCATTCGTGCGATATTATAATTCCGAATGAATTGAAAACTTTTAAGATTTAAAAAGCTAAGCAATTGTGTATGCTTTTCTTTTTCACCCTAGCATGTGTGTGAAGAAGGTGTGTGAACTGATGTGAACTCGTATTTATCAACGAATCCTCAATCATCAACACAGAATACAAATATAACAATTGAATGGATACACGTAAGAATAACGCAACAGAAAAGAGCCATCCCTTTACAAATCTTCTTTGAACTTTTCAGCCAATTTCCGCTCCATATTATCAAAGATTTCATCAATATCGCCATCTCTGTGCCAATTGACAAATATATGATTCTGTCGGTCTTCCTGAAATGCATTTCTAATATATTACTAATATAATAGATAAATACGGTTCAGCAAAAGCGTATCACAGTGACAATTATTGATTGCTCACAATTTCATTCTTGATCTGTTCCTTCGTCAGTTTTCGCCTCTTATAATCTTCCTTCCTTTCAGTGATTACCTTCAGTGTAGCCTCAACAGTCAACTTGTACATCATATAGGATGTCACCTGCAAGTGATCGTTGACTAAAAGTTATCAAAGTAAAAACTAACGTCCGGTACAATTTCCCGTTCTTCCTCTTCGAGATCTTCGAATTCCTCTTTTGCAATCCTTCTGAACTTCTTGAAAAATCCAGTCAAAGCCCGGTATTTGGTTGGAAAACCATCGAGAACCTGAGAAAATTATATTTCACGACTTGACGGGACGAATAGCGAGTTTATTATAAATTGTTATTTCATTACCTCATCTTGTATTTCCGCCTTTTCAACGATAAATTCTTCAAATTCCTTCTTGATTTTAATCAATTCTACATCGGAAGTTCGAAGTGAAGAGTATAGAGAGCATAAGTAGTTGAATCCGGAGTCGATCTCTTCAAACGTATGTTTTATTTTTATTAAAATATGATATTGAAATAAATTTACTGAGTTATTCAAGAGAAACTAACGTTCATGATGACTTGCATAGTCTTCAGGGTTCAGGGCTTTGAATGTTTTCATATTTTGCAATACATCGCATTGAGTCGTTGCAATAAATATTGTGACCGCGTACAATAACAGCATCTGAAATATAAACAGAAAATTGAAAAATGGGAAGAGGAAAAAAAACGTGAAATCAGTGGAACGCGCTAAGAAATGCAATCGAGTTGGAAGAAAGAGTGGGAAGAAACGAGAGACAAGAACGGCGTCAATATCTCGTGTTGTGGAGAGAGAAGAGGGTTGCACTTCGAAGCGATGCCCTTATTTCTTACTCATATCCTTCTTTTCTGATGGATAAGCTGTGAAATCGGATGCATCTGCTCGTTCAATGCTGAACAGATCTTTGAGCGTGCTTGGAAATAGTGTACAATCGTGCGAGCGAGTCAGAGAGAAGGAAGAAAGAAGAAAGATAGAGTAATCTACCAGTAAGAGAAGAGAGACAGTGAGAAGAAGATTGAAGAGAGGTCAGACAGAGGGCGGAGGGCACATGTGTTGTGAGGAGAGAGAGAGAGAAAGAGGAAGAGAGGTTGCAATAGGACGCTCACTCTTTATTCTTGCACATTCCCCTTCCCGTCTATTTACACTCGTAAACAAGTGTTGAAAGTGCATTTACTAGTAAATTGGCTTTGTATTTTACAATTAGTGATATTCCTGTAATCGAACTCTACTCTTCCATGTATTTGCTTATTTTCGCATCTCTAGTTATCTCATTTCAGATTCGTTTGTGGCCTCAATCTTGACCAGTTATGGAAGGTTCTATCACTAAGTAAGTTTCATTATTATGACATTTTCGTAATGCGACTATATTACAGTCTCAGTACAACGGAAAGGAGCGTTGATGAATACATTGTTGATCTTATAAACGTCGAAGTGAAACATGATCAGGATATCTATGAATATATGGTAAGGAATAATTGTATTTCTACATAAACATAAATGTATTTTAGAGCCATGATGTCGTGAACGCTCAAACACTTGAAAATGAGGTAACGCATTTGGATTTAAAATACACCGTGTCGTGTAATGTATACGTTGATTTAATTTGTTACACGATTTAATCGCTCATCAACATAATATTTCAGAAGCGTTTCATACTTCCGGACAGTAGAGATTTCAACTTCGATTGTACTGCTGATCCTCTCCCTGAAGGAACACTTGAATACGATTACGCCAAGGTACTTAAAATGAATGGAAGTAGAAGTGGCGCAATTTAATTAATGTAGGGTGATGGCATAGCCAATGTCTTCGCCCAGTGAATGTATCAACATGCTGCAATGGCAGCGAAAAGAGACCGATCGACTCTGAGCGAGGTATCCAAACAATGTGATCATCATCCATTCCATTCCTCACTACAGGTCTTCGGAGGAGCATCCTTTGTTGGATTCTCTGGAATCTTCGAAAGTCTCGCAAATTGCGTATGCTATGGTTTTGATGATTTTAAAATGTCGGCAACGAAGATTGGAGGAGTGATATTCATGAACTGGAACAGGCTATCAGGAGCGTAAGTGTACCACACTAGAGGTGACAAATCGGCACGCATCACCATGGCGGAACGCTGTACGATTTGCATCAGATACCGCATAGCACCTCTCTCTCCCAGCCACAAAATCAGTACTGGAAGAGCCAGAGAGGGTCGATTCTGGGGAATCGCAAACCTTGCATTTTTCTCCAAGTCTCGATGAAATGCCGATTAGTAATCCCAATGCTACATGTATCAGTTCGATTTCTAACCCATCTTTAGGACAAAAGTTGCCGGAGTACAGAAACCGAAAAGCTATCGTTTCGCTCGAAGCGTTCTCAAGCATGGATCAAAGTTAAAACGGAAGGAAATCTCAATCCTGATAATTGCTCTGAGTGATGAATACAAAGGCGAGTCTTACAGCAATTGATTCACCTTGATATCATGACAGTGAAGATTCCACAAAAATGTAAACAAAAAACATTAGAGAAAATGGAGATCCCGTCGAGGTGAAGGAATCGAACAAGACTTTGGCCGAATATTGGAATACTTCAGGATGGTGTATGACAATGTGATCAAGATACTTTATCTTCTGGAAAATGAAGAGAATAATTAAGACAACTAAGTGAGAATTCTACGACAATTAAATTGAATTAAACTCGATATTGCAGGTGTCTCCAACACCATTTCATGCTGGAGATCGGTGGACTTAAAGTGATCAAGTACAAATTGGCTAATGATGATGAACTGGAAAAGACAAAAGAACATATATAGATACACACGCATGAAAACCATCCTGGCCAAAGTTCTACTGGAGTTACAAGACAATCTTAAAGAAGGCAAATTCTGTGAAATCGATTTCGACAAGCTCACTAACAGACTCACAATTACCTATAAGGGACAGATTGAGGGTCCCATACTTCTGAACGAGTTCAAAAATGAGTTCGAGCTATAATTTTTTGTTGTTGCCTTATTCATCAATTGTCGATTATCGTACATCGCCCACATTCCCGAACAGACGAACATTTTTTACTTTTTTTACTTTTTTTTAAAGTCAGCGAATTCGCATCGAATATTCCTAATGTCTGTTTCATATTTTTTGTCCACCCACAATTCCGCGTGACTTTTAAAATTGAACGGTGAAATATTTATTTAAATGGGTGAAAAATTGGAGCCGCAAGAGCGAAAAGTGATGACGGAAGGGTGATTACGGTAGAGCCGGCGTTTAGGCTTTACTTGGAGCCCGCTGCCCCACTTTTCACTACTTTCGACTCAAATTTTTCACCCATTTAAATAAATATTTCACCGTTCAATTTTAAAAGTCACGCGGAATTGTGGGTGGACAAAAAATATGAAACAAAAATTAGGAATATTCGATGCGAATTCGCTGACTTTAAAAAAGTAAAAAAAGTAAAAAATGTTCGTCTGTTCGGTAATGTGGGCGATGTACGATAAGTTCTATTTGTTTTTTTTTGTAATAAAGAATGGTCCTACTGTGCAATGATTGGCGAGATGCAATTGAATACAAATATCATGCCAGAACAAGAAAAATAAAATAGTGAGCCAAAATTTGCGAAGAGTACGCAAGAAATTCAATATTTTGTTTCATCATCAGCCTAATAATAATGATTAATGTTATACCTAGTCTACAAAGCAAAGTAACTAATTCAATAGTTATACAGTATGCGCAGACATTTCAGTTCGTTTCTATGACAAACAGCCCTTCGGTCTGTAATGGATCGAAAAGGAAGGAATCGGGATAAAGGGAGGATGGAACTAGCTCTTCTAACGAATTGGCAATATATGCATTACGAATTTAGCTCCTCTTTATTCACTCATGGTTACACTTAATTGGAAAGTATAGCCTAAAATGAATAAAAAAAAACTCCTTCCCTTGTAATGCACTTCATAATTTTATCCCATTATTTGTACTTGATGTTTTTTCAATAACTATTATCCCAGAACAGTAGAACGAAAGATTGTCAGTCAATGATAATTCAATAGGATATTCTCACGATAACCATGCCCACTTCTTTCCCATTTCTTCCTAACGTGGGAAATTAAGGGGCCACTTGATGCGTCACAATTAAAATTGAGTACTTTCGGTGATTCAGACGACTCTTTCGATATCTGTATCCTTACGAAATATATGAGGTTATGATGCCTTTCAGCTTCATCCACATTTCAAAAACCGCATTTCAAAAGGCAGCCTTTATAAGGGCCTCGTATCACCATCTCCTTATCAGTCGCTTAGTCTCGAGTGACCCATCTACACTTGGCTTCACCTTCTGTTCCACCTTCATTTATCGTCAATTTATATATATTTATTAATAATACGATAATGTCGACCCTACTGAGCGACGTAAAAACTATAATGCAGTTCGACGTACGTTTTCTCCCATTTTTATTCGTGCTGATAAGTTTGAAGTGCAGGTCCAGGAAAAGATGATCGTAGAAACTGTACAAGTATCCCGTGATAAGATGTATCTTCACGAAGAAGGATTAGTGAGTCTAATCCGAAGAAAAAATGCAATTAACAACAATAGTATCTTCAGAGATGGAGGCTCGTTCAAGGAGAAAACAAGTGCTGTCATTGCATTAAAAATCTGATATGGAAGAAAGAAGCTCAACAAGGGTTCAGAATTTTGTTGAACTGCGACTTATGTGGAATAACTAAGATCTCGAAGGAAAGAGTAAGTCTAATCATTAATTGATCGTTAGTAAATACATTAAAACGAATTTTAAATCAATATTTTCAATCAATGAAATTGAGGTGCGGAAGTTCATTCGTACTAGTTCTATCGAAGGAAATGATTCGTCGAAAATATTCAATGAAACATATTCGAATAAAGAAATTAGAGTGAGTACTTTTTAAATCAAAGTTTCATTCAATGTATTCATAGATGCAAACACTTTACCAGAGCGTTTGCATTCTCTATAATCGCTTTCTTGGATGGACCTGTAAGGTATTTTCTCGTCGTAGGTCTTGGTGATACTCATAGTCACTCATAGGTCACTGAAGCAGAATTTGCACATCCGAAAGAGATTGTGAGTGAAGATGAAGGATTTGAGATTGTAAAGGTAATGTTTTTGTCTTGAAACAGATTTAAATTGGAATGTTTCAGTCTCGAAAGACGAAGAATAAAGCATCCAATTCAATCAACCTCGAAAAAGTTTGCACTCATTCGGGCATTTCCTTTTTTTATTATTCTTTTTTTCAGTTATTCCTCCTTCCGGGAAGAATAATAGCGTATTATGGCATAATGGACGTGATCGCACGATGGAGAACTGAAGACGATATTAATTTTATTGTACTCAGAATCGGAAAGAATATTTATATTTCTCATGGAAGGTTCGTGGTTTGAATAAGAATTTCATATAATATGTGCCCGTTCAGGAAAGAATCCAGGGACCACAAAAGGAAAGCGAGTTCGACCACTGAGAAAACCTATGATCTAGTGACATCTACCCTTCGTGGAGTTTCTTTGTGTCTCATTGTGGAGATTGATGAGAGAATGGCCGACGGTCATCCGAGAGAATAGAATAGAATAGAATAGAATTTATCAGTAGTCGCGGGGTTTGCGCTGATCATGGGCAGAGTCTCTTCCATTCATCGTTCGTTAGGCTCCACCAGTCATTGCCCATGCATCTTTTTACTTCATCTCGCCATCTTTGCCTAGGCCTTCCTTGGTTTCTCCTGAGCGATTGGCCATATGGAATCCAAACAGTCAATTTCCGAGTCCAGCGATTATCGTCCATTTTTCTTATTTTGTCAGCCCATTTCATTGTCCTTCTCTTTACTTCTTCTACCCAATCTCGTACACCTGTTTCCATTCTTACTCGATCATTATTCCACTTATCTTTCCAGCAGATTCCAATCATTCTTCTTTCCATTTTTCGTTGCGCAACTCGTAACATTTCTTTGTCTGACTCTCGCATTGTCCACGCCTCACAGCCATAAAGAACGGTAGACATTATGTATGAGTCAAAAGCCCTTCTCCGGATGTCACGATCGATAGTAGGATGCCGCAGTAGTTGACCAATGTTTCGCCATGCAAGCCAGCCTCCTTGTATGCGTCGTTGTATTTCACTGGTATGTGCGAGTGGTATAGTCAGCCATGTTCCGAGATATTTGGCGCCAGACTTGTAAAAGAATTCCAAACCATCAATATTGATCGGCTTTCGATTGGTTTCACTTGATGTTAATAGAATACTTTTCGCTGGATGTATTTCTAGCCCGACAGCGCCCGATGCATCAATGATCTTCCTTAGCATTTTCTCCAGGTCAACACGAGTCTTTGCTATTACAATAACATCATCCGCGTAAGAAATCGTTGTTAGTTTAGTGCCATTGATAGTCATTCCTGTTGATCCCCAATCTATTGAATCGAGAGCAGTGCGAAGCACCGCATTGAATAGTTTCGGGGAAATAACATCACCCTGCTTGACACCGCGATTCACGTTTACCTCGACACTTCCTTCGTTCACTTGAATTCTCGTTATTGTTTTGTCATAGAATTTTTTGAGCAGTAGAATGAGGTCGGTATGGATTCCTTGCGTACTCAATGATTGAAATACCGCCGATCTTTCTACTCGGTCAAAAGCCTTTTTAAAATCAAGAAGTGCCAGATGTATTGGGATGTTATATTCGGTTGTTTTCTCAATTAGTTGATGAATGGCATGTATATTGTCAACCGTTGAGAAACCAGGGCGAAATCCACATTGACTTTGGTCTTCATTTTGCTCCAATTGCGGAAGAATACGGTTCAGAATAACTTTTGTAATCACTTTTGAGACGACAGATAACAAAGAAATCGGACGAAAGTTTCCGATATCACTTGTATCGCCGCCTTTGTGGAGAAGCGTGACTTTTGATGTAAGCATATCTGGAGGTATCGCTTCTCCATTCACAGTTCCGTTCAAAATGCGAGTGATCAGAGGTGAGATTGAATCGCAAGAATATAGAAGCATGTCTGGTTTGATTTGATCGCTTCCTGCTGAGTGCCCACAGCGCAAGCTTCTGATTGCAAATGATATTTCGCTTATTGTAAAAGGTAGTAACGTATCATCGGTTCGTGGAATAAACATAGGCAGCGGAACAGTTGGCTTGTATAAATGAGAGAGCTCAAGGAATATGCAAGATCCAAGAATAAAGGAGAAAAAATTCCAAAGTATTGTTAATATTTTTTTCGTAAATACACAATCTATTTTTAGTGGTCTGTCTGTCGCAATCAAAATGATCCTCGGGAATAATCATCGTCTGAAGATTAATTATGAGAACAATGAGGTTCGAATTACATATTTACGATCAGTCGAAAAGATATATTTTTACGAAAGTTTTTTCACAGGATCTTTTCGAATTGGCCGATGGAATATTCATACCTGACAAGGAAAACGTGGAGAAAATTGATATGTCTGAGTATGTTTCATTGAGTATAGATTACAAACGCTTAGAAAAAGTCGTAAGGAAATAAATTCGAATTAGCTATTAATTTCAGTAAAATCGCATCTTCTTTCATCGATCTCGCGGATGTTCTCGATGAGATTCTGAAGGCAACCGAAAGTGGTCATTCCTTCTACTCAATTACAAAGTCGAAAGGAGACAAGAAACTCAAGATCGATCCTCTTTCTGATCAGTTCGACACTACAAAATGTCTCGGAGAATTTCAGAAGTTTTTGAAGAATTCTTCGCAATAAATTCACATATTGCTATCATTGTATTAACTGAATAAATTTTTGTGAACTTCCGACTAGATGCTCCGCTACCACAGAGAAAGTCACACTCTGATCTCTCTTCCCATCTGCGGTCTTAATGAAAGAAGGAAATGGTCTATGTCTCATAAAGAAAGGGTAAATGGTGGCAAATGTCAGTGAGAAAGAGAAGTAGAGAGACAACTCGATGACTCAATCCTTTTTTTCGAAATCTTGTGAATAAGCGTTACTGCCTTCGTTTGTTTCAATATCCTTTTGTGGAATGATTCCGATAATCTACCAGGCGCTGTTTTGAAAAGTCCCATTTTTCCCAAATATTTTTCTCACAACCACATATATCATGAGGTCCTTAGAAAGAGATGGAATACCGCGCAGGTCCGATCAACAACTGTCTATGGAAGAAAGAATGGGATGAGGAGAAAAGAGGGAAAAGGAGAAGAGTGAAAGACTCTCGTGCCAGATGTTGCGTTAGAACAGAATGATCTAGCCCCTTTCTGTCTCTGATTTAGCCACTTTTCTTTTTCTTCTTCCTCGGAATCTCACACTCTTTTTTCACTTCTCTGGTCAGATTTCAATGAAGATCAAATTATTTGTGTAATATCATAGACGACATTATCATGTGATATGTGGTTTCTCGATATTTCGACTCAATCCAATGTCTTCTCTATTGTTGTGCTGAGTAATCAGGATTTTTCTTTTTTTTTCTTTTTAATTCACTTGCTAATCGTTCCTTTTCAATACTCATGTTCCTTCGTTTTCTTCTCGTTCCCTTTATCAAAAAGCAAATAGTTATAAACATCGTAGATTTTATTCACATTTTACAGAGTTACCCTCTGACAAAATATTCATCAAATAATCAGAAATGTCTTCGATGCCCGCTAATCTGAAGACGATAATGGAGTTTGATGTGTGTTTCATCTTCACTAATTTATTTTTATCGGCATATTTTGAAGGTTGATGAATGCATAAAGGAAGAATCATATGAAGTACCACTGAAGGGTCAATACAATGAAGAGAAAGAAGGCGAGGTACGTTTCTCAGAGATAGAAGAATGCAACGATCGCTGTATTCAGAATTGGACACTCATCCTTGGTGAAGAAAAGTGTCCAAACTGCAATAATAGATTGAAATCAAAGAAAATTGCTCAAGATGGATGGCGAGAACTAATAAAATGCGATAAGTGCAATGTAATGACGAAGATGTGCAGAGAGAGAGTAAGTTGAGCATATTCTGGACAAAACACCCTTTTTATCACGTCATCCGTGTCAAATGAAGATTCATTTCAAATATTTCAGGAAAGAACGTACACAAGAACTGATGCGGGAGCAGAAAATACGAAATTTATTGAGATGTACGGAAATAAGGAAAAAAGGGTTTGTGAGACTGGAATCGTAATTGTTAAAACATCATCTCTGAAACAGAATGTTCAGATGCATACTCTCTATCAGAGTTGCTGCATATTGTTTCACGGATCGAAGAAATTACACAAAAAGGTAAATTTGTTTGGATGAGTCATCAATTAGAGCATCTGAGAGCACACTGCTACTAAATTCTCGCGGACATTAAACTGAGATAATGGGTGGCAAAAGAGAAAGAGGAAGTAAAACAACAACAGTTGTTCAGGATCATCAGCAGACTAATGAGATAATTGAAGAAACTAAGAAGGATGAAGATTTTGTTGTGGTGAAGGTTCGTTTTGTAATGGAAGATCATTGAATCGTAGAGTGGAATTTTCTATCAATCTCCGAAACAGCGTATTTTCAGTCTCGAAGGCTAAAAAATAAGATAACCGAAATGCTTCCTCTGAAGAAGGTATGCTCCATCAAACTTGTTAGATACATTCGTTTCAATCACATCAATAATTTCTTTAATCTGAAATAAGTTTCACATAACGAGTGATAATAATATTTAGAGAACTCTTCGAAATATCAAAATAATCGATGCATTTCAGATTGTACTACTCCCTGCGAAAGTGATTGCATATTCTGGAGTATTCGAAACACTTGCTCGATGGAATGAAAAAGTGATGATTGAATTGAACGTGCTCAGACTCGGGGAAATATTTTCATATCTCAAAGCAGGTGTGCAATATTTTTTTAAATACATTTTCCAGTATACTATTTCAGCAAGTATCGAAAAGGAGCAGATTTGACCGTTAGTATTTTTTGTTTCGCTTTTTATTTGTTGAAAAATTAAAATACAACACAAGATATCTACTCAGAATAAGCATTACGCCCTCGTCACCTCTTCTATCGGAGGAATCGAAGTGTGTTCAGTGGCTGAAATTGACGATAGAGTTAATGGCCATTCAATTGAAGAGAAATCTTTTGTGAGATGTAAAAAGGAAGGAGAAGTCTTGGACAAGTTTGTTTCCACTTTTCTCACGAGAAACACTGTATTGATTTTTTTAGAGTAACGCCAATTGCGATCAAGATGGTGCTTGGAAATATCCATCAACTGAAAGTGAAATACGCTGACGTCGAGGTATATTTTCTTCCCTATAAATGAAAGAGTAGATACTAAAAGCAATAATTATTGTGCCCGATTCAATTGACCATGTAAAAAGCACATTTTGTTACAGGATCATTTTTCACTGTGCGAAGGAGTGTTCACTTCCGATTCCGCCGAACAAATCGATCGATCTGAGTACGATTCTTACTAATATTTTTGTTTTGTCTTCAGGAAAGAGTGGTATCTTTTGGCCCAAAATAATTTCGTGAGATAGTCTTCCCTATAAAATGGATTAAAAATGGATAAAGGGAATGGTAATTGCAGGATCCTTCAATCTGCGTTCACTGAGCTACATAAGTCATTGGACAAAATAATGAAGAAAGTGGACAAAAATCAATCGTCATTCTACACAATCACAGCAGGATTTGATGTCGAATTTCAAATAGAATCTGTTGCTCACGTTCTCAAGATGGGAAATGTCCTTAGTGATTTTAGAGAACTGACAACTCGTTTATCAGTTGAATAGAAATTGTTACTCGTCAAATATGTTCTTGATTTTTATAAATATTATGAATATCTAAATACAAATACAAAATAAATAGTCGTGTCCGAACAGTGCCTTGATCTCATGGATATCATGCTAAAAGATCAATCCATAGATCTTCTGGTATGATTTTATACAACCTTCCGATCTGTACTCTCTTCGATTACCATGCTCTCTCTCTCTCTCGCACGCCACAGGGCAAAATTGAGTTCGTAAACTCAGACTTCCAGACTCATATTTCCACATTGGATACAATATACCATCCGACCTATTGAGGGTATATAAGAACATTCTTTGATCAGCATAATCAGTCTTGTTTATACTCGTCATAATGTCTGACTACACGCCTCTCTTCATTTCGATCGACTGGAGCTATGGAGAATTCTTCGATCGCATTCTCAAGTAAAAACATTCCTTTTTATCTCACAACTCAGAAAAATTAATTCACTACGACCTCTCCAAATAATATAATTTGTTCAGTAATCCCCTCATTCCTCTTCCCGATTGGATGATTTCTCGTGAGCACATTGGAACACTTTTCTTCCGTCTTCACTCTATGTTTATTCCGGAACTGATCAAAGCGACGAATACGTAAGTTTCATCAATCAGAGGAATAGCATGGATGAGTAGTAGAGTTAGGTGGTGTATCGAGTCGTTTCATCACATCATCGTCCATCGAAGAAATTCAAATATCTCAATTTCCTCATTTCAGTTTCATTCCCTTCCGTCCCATTCATCCTCTTCCTAATCGTAATGAATCGCCAATTGACCTTGAACGTCGTTCTCATTTCACAACCATCGGATTCTTCCATGCAGTCTGTGATGCTGTCGATGCGAATTTCTCAGCATACTCTGATGATCCATCGGTATGTTACTGTGGCGAAAAGTGTGGTGTTCCGTGATTCATCCTGCTTCTTTGCCAATGAATCGGCATTATTAGAACAGTGGGTAATCATAAATAGAGCTTCGAATACGGATCCTTATTGCCCACATTCTCTCGCTCTCTCGAGTAACGAGACAAAGTGTGCGAAAAGAGTATATACGATCATCTATCTCAAGCTCCAATCACCAAATGAAACCTTTTCAGACGATGCAGTTGATCAATCGTGAACTTCCTCGTCTTCGAGCTGTTCTCGGTGCTATTCAATGCATTGTCTGTGTAAGTTCGCCTTTTTCAGAAATCAAATTATCACAAAAAAACATCATCATAGTTGTAACTGTTGCGTTTTCAGTCTGAATCGGAGACCTTCGAATCACATTACACTGCACCTTCTGAGGAATTCACTCGACCTGCGATTCACAACATTGAAGATTCACTGCAACATTTGGATCTTGAACAGGTTTGACAACTAAGAATATTTAAGAAACGTAACGAATCTCTATAGCGACAATGAGATTGATAATATTTTCAGTTGTCTGTCTCGATCAATCTTCTCGGTGGCTGGGAAACGGCAAAACTTGCTGTCGAGGCCCACTTCCAACTGAAGTTTCCCTCGCTTCCCCGATCATTTGGATTCCCAACAGCTGAAGAATTAGCACCTCTTCCATGTGTTGATAATCTGGTTGAGAATGAAGCAGTGAGAGTACTTGAAGAATCACTTGCTCAGTTGAGAATGGAGAAAAGAGAAGAGCTACGAATGGATAAGAGAAGAGAATCTTCCACCTCGTCGGATTGCGAATCCGGGTATGTTTCTGCACTGAATTAACATGAATATTGATGTGAAAACTGGTTTCTAATTCAGAACATCTTCTCTGAAGAAAGAAGGACGAGCCAAGTGGTGGAAGACCGTTCGACAGAGAGATGAAAAGAAGAGAGCGAGATCAAGAAAAATACTGAAGAAAGAACTTGAGGCAAGGAGATATTTCTAATCATTAATATTGCTTTCCTTTAAATTCTTTTCTTAACCAGAACATTCATTTTTAAGTCTAATGGTGTGTTGGCGGCATCGCTGGAAGAATTCTCTCGTCTCTCCAGTTCTCTTTCGTCCTCACAGGAATCAAGTCGATCGAGCAGTAGAAACGAAGGTTTGTTCATTCATAATTGTAATCTATCAATGAGATTAATTTAATTTAAATGTTAACATATCGAATTACAGGTTCTATCAAGAAGTTGGCTCCGATCGGTTCGAAGTGCGTCTGGGAAGAGAAGAAAAAGGTACAGTATCTTATTGCAGTGCCTTTCGAGAAGTCTAAATTGTTATTTTCAGGAACTCCGTCAAATCTGGTCATCGGATGAGAGTGAAAGTATCATCTCTTCTCACTCAATACTTTCATTCTCATCCTCCTCTTCTGTTTCATCATCCGATGAAGTCAAATGGACTCCTTTCGGAGGGCCCACAATGACGAAGGGACGAGCCAAGCAGAGAGAATCGGCCAAGCAAGAGAAGGTGTGCATTTGGATCATTTTTTAATACTCAAACAATTCTTCAGTTCTAATTAAATCATTCAGGTCACGAGGATGCATTCCACTGCTTCAACGGCAGTCAATTCTTCAATTTGGAGTGGTCAGAAATGCAGCGAGAATACGTCGACATTCGACGATTATTTCACTAATTTCCCTTCACTTTAACTCATTTTTCTCCTTCATAATAATAATAACATGTTCATCATAATAATATCGATAAAATTATATAGCTCATCGGAATGGTACGCATAGGCAGACAGACTGATTGAAAAGCTTAAAAATCAACAATACTCTCATTTTCACTCGCAACCTAGTAGTCTTAGCAAACAAGCTATTTTGTTGAGAACAAAATGTACTCTCTCAGAGAGACAGTTACAAAGAAGTTAGTAGAACCCAATGGACTATATCTAGACTATGGTAAAAAGGCATCTGTACTTGCTTATTTGCGTCTTTCACTCGCTCCGCTTATCATTCGACACATGCTGAGAGAAGATAAGAGCGAGATCGATTGAACAGATACATTTCATAGAGAAAGAATAATCTTGAAAAATAGGAAACTATCTACTTGGTCCTACCCCCCATTTTCCCAATATCTGCATAGATAGTATGTTTCTTCTCTCGGTCTTAGTATTGTTGATATGTATTTCTGAAGTGTGCAAGCCGTACATCGTAGAATGGTCCAGAATCAAGAAAGTGACTCATCCTGAAACATCGTTGAAGTTTGTCAGTCTCATTTCGTTTAATGGGGTAGTTGTTGCGTCTCTCTTCAGCTAAATTTCGAAATAGTTTACGTGGATGACGAGATACCACACCAATGAGAGAGACTCTTTCGAAAGGCACCATCTGTCATTGATTAACGACTCTCTTATACCTCGTGAAGAGAAGGGTTTACCCATCGTGGTTTCATTCTACTGTGTGTGAGAGAGAGGAGGAGGAGGAGGCGGAGGGAAAAGGAGAGACAGAGTCGCATTTTTACCTATCTTCACCTTCATCTAACGCTACAGACTGCGGCGCAATTGATTTTTTCCCTCGCAGTAGTTCTCTCTGATTTTGCTGATTTTGTTATGCTAATACGGCGCCTCCAGTCTTTCTTGTTATACGCTCGTTCTTCGCTCGTTCTGTGCTTATAAATTCTGTATTTATTGTGCGTTGTTGTGCGTTTAATTTTGGTACACCCTGTAATTAGACAAATGACTCACGAAATTTGTTTAGTAAAATAATATTAGACATAATTCAGAAAAAACATTTAGACAAACATGTGAGTTCGTAATTGAAAGTGGATATAATGAAACATGCGTGTCCGATATATAAAGCTATTGGGCGGAGTTTCTGAATTGCACGGCAGCTTTTCAAAAAGCGAATTGCCGATGCAAGTGCCGATGCTGTCATATAATGAGATGAATATTCTTATTCTAAAAGATATTTTTGAGCATGATAGAGCTTTCTTATAGACAAGGTTATCTATACTTGTGTCATTCACCGTTCCACAACATAAGTCACTTGTCCCATGAAGAAGAAGATCGACATACCAATTGATCAAGCATGTACTTTTCTATCTTTTACCTGTTTCATCTGTTTCACACGACATTGTGACCTAATAATCTGTAATATTTCTCATCATTCGGCCAACCTTTACGATAACCTAATATTCCCTGTAATACCTTTACGATGGCCAGCTACGATAACCTGCTTATACATTTAAGAGGGACTCAACACCATTCTCTAAACTTGGAGATGTCTGCAAACCCAACTATCGAGTAATTATTTGTTTTCTTCGCTCTCGTACTTTAAATTGCTATTTTTTATAATTTTACACACGTATGCCTCAACATGGATTACAGAAATTTGAGTCATTTGTGGGGTTTCCGGTTCGGGATCGGGATTCCCACGTCCTCATCATTCTTCTCTCCCCCCCCCCCTCTCGCTCAACCCCGGTAGAGCGAGATGGTGCGGGATCCCGCAAAATAGAGTGATTGATGCGGGATTTACCCCACTCATTTCGACAAAAATACAAATGAGAAATATAAGTCTTGCCTGATTTGCAAATACTTTGAACTGTCTTACAACGATGTCCATGATTCTGAATTTAATCTGACATTTAAAAACCCGGCGATCATACAATACTGTCATCCGAAGAGAAAAATCAAGAGAGATTGGCTTAGAAATTACGATATCGCTGCTGTGTGCTGGTAACACTTAACAGCACACATTTTACTGCTCGTCGGCTCCTAGGGGGCCGTGCATATAATCTCGCTATTGCGGGATTGAGCGAGAGAGAAGGGGTAGTGTAAAATATACGTCTAATCCCGATCCCGCTCCGGCAACCCTAGTCAATATGATTCCGTTTCCTTGAATGTCACACACCCTCTCTACCTCTTTCTTTATTCAGGATCAGCACTCTTTTCAACAAAGAATACTATCTCGCCTGTGTTGGAGAACTTGACCATGTAGATTTCAAAATCTTAAAGGACGAATTCAAGTGCATGGTGAGTTTCATGTTTTTTGGGTGTATCTATGCAACCGTTCACAAGTATAACTATATGTATACTAGATAATATAAAAAAATTCAGGCTCAACATGTCATTGACACGAATGGAAAGGTAAACGTATCTATCTTTCTCCATTGTGTTCTTTTTCGCATTTTGAAGTTTATTTTTTGTTAATGCACATATATTATTGACAATTTGGTTCTAATTTATTGGTTCTAATTAAAATTACAGTTTTTCGTCGTAGTACCTGGCAGTACAGCGGACTTTGACGGCAACTCTCCTCCCGATGGAGCGATGACGTACGATTTCAAAAAGGTACAAGTTGTACAACACATTTTTTATGAAAGACTGTCTGCGATTTTTTCAACGATTATGTTAACTCAAAATGAATACAATGAAAAGATATAAGTCGTCACAAGGAAAAGATTGATAAATGCGCTCAACAGGATGAGAGGAACAGAAAAACGTTTGAACTCATGTAGATAGAATGTATAGAATTTGAAAACATTTTACAGGACAGCGACATCTCAAATGTTCACATTCATGCGATGTACCAGCATCTTCCAATGGCTGCCTTTGATTATTCTGAAAAGAAGTTTCACGTCTTAAAGGTAGACATCTTTTGATGTTTGTATAAATAGGCTCATTATTACATCAGGAACTTGGAGAACTCGGTATTGCTGCATACGCAGGCATATATTCGACAATTGCGAATTGTGTCTATCACCCTGGAGCTTCCAATAATAATAAAGCAACTGGGAATTTCAAGTTCTTCGCTGCAAATGTGAAAAATACCGTCTACATTTGCAACCCTCATTCAGAGCGGTATGTTGTCAGTGTTATTCACTTCTCTCCTTCCTCTCTTGCTCTCCTCAACTGACCTATATGCGAACGAGCTCCACAGCAGTTCTTGTTTTCACTGAACAAATCACAAATTATTCTCGCAAAAGAATGCAAAAGCAGTGCAATTTCAGTATAGATTTTTTTAAATTGAATAATTTTCCGATTTTCCCGATCCTTCAGATTCATCAAAGTAATCGAGATCAGCTTCAAAAAATTTCCAGTCCAAATGATTCAATAATTTCCAGAGATCTTGACAATAATTCGCAAGTAACAAATATGCACGATTATGCTGGAGAGGAAGGGGAATAAAGGTATTTTTTCATGAATGTAAACAAATTGCTATCTTTTGTATTTCAGAAGAGTAAAAGTTATCGTATTCCCCTGGGTAAATTTACAATTGGTATTCGCAATGGCACTTCCATCAATGTGCTTACGTTTGCTGAAACTGACGATTATCACAAGGGCAAGTTTTTAATACAATTATTCGTGTATTATATATATTTTAGTACTTTGTTTGCAATTCGGCACGGTGTTGTGTTGTCTACATATCTAGTGTGAATATTTAGAAAGACAATGAAAAACAACCTGAAAATTTAATTTTATAGACTCTGAAAATACAAATTCAAGCATTGCAGACGGCAAACCAATTGAGGATAAAGCACCGAATAAAATGAAAGGGAGTTTTGGGGAGCTGATGAATATGGCGAAATGCATAGGTAAATTTTTTAAATATTTATAAAAACCTACTTTCCTCCAGAACTCTTCAAAATTATCTCAAGATGAAGCTATCTAACGTCGGATATATAAACTACAAATTTCTGGACGGCACGGAGAAATCGATGTCTGTTCAAGATCTCAAGGCTCTCGGTACAGAGAAGCAAAAGGGAAAAGTTGCCCTAAAGAATATGGAGTTCTTCCTCGTGAAGGTTCTCAAAGAAGTTCAAGGAGTACTCAGAGATGAAGGCCATTATTGTGAAATCGAGTTTGTTAGACAGACAGATCCCGCTAAGAGAAAGACCGAGGGAAGTGGGAGATTCACTATCACAGGTAAAGGACCTATCAAAGGGCCTGTTCTTCTCAACCAATTTAAGGCTGCATTCAATCTCTAGATATTTGCACAATGAATTGTTTATACATCTATCCATTTTTAGCACCTCCCCCCTTAATCATCACTATCCTTGTATGTTTCCCTGTATTGTGAATAAATAATTATAAGCTGAGCGTTAAATCGTCATGCTCCCATCTCCTCACCCTAGGGAAGCCTTTGCTTCCAAGGGGCTTCTCCTCACTCTCTGTTCTATCGATCATCCACTCCATCCTCTCCTTCATCCCATCCTCATCCTCCCTCCAATGCCATGCTGCACATCCTTCCGTCGTCGTTCCCTCACTACAACGACGACAACTGTTGTGCAACCAGATGGTAAGCGACGACGATGGAAAGAACTGCAAATGCACTCCTCATTTCTCACATCTTACCTGCTCACCATATAGAAACAAAGAGTGTATTGCGGACTCACTTTTCACTTTTTGTACAGAACAAGGATGCCAAACGTTTTATTCAATACTTTGCGTGAGCCGTAAAATTCATTGCTCTTACAGGCACGTACCGCAGTTGTTTTCACTCGTGTTTCATTTCTTCCGCGATGCTTGATCGATTGCTTCCATACAGGTAAAAATTGAATTTAGCTGGTCGCTGCCGAAAAATGATATTATCGCAAAACACTCGAACTTTCATCTATCATGAAAGATGAAGAATCCTATAAAAATGGTTTTAAACTCATTTCATCTTAAAACTCGTTTTTTTAAACTCATTTCATCTTGGTTATCAATAGTAAGGTGGACGAATAATAAACGTCGATTTCAGAAATGCCCTGATCGTAATGGCGGTCGTCACTTTTCTCTTCGCTGTTCTCGTCGTGCTCGAGAATATTCTGTACATTTCAGCCAATGAAAAGTCAGTTTACGATACTCTTCCTTGTTTTCGAACCCTGACTCACATCTCCGCTCCCGCATTTTCTTCGATTACGTCATCCCTTCGCAATCTCAGCTGACGATGTCCAATCTGACTGCAACCATAATGGGAATATTGACTACGTAGCTTATCACAGAGAGGCTTCGACCTAATATTGAGAGAGTGAGGAGAGGCACCGTGATGAGAACTGAACGAGCGATGACAACTTTACCATCTTGCCTGGGAATTTCTGGTCCTTAAACAAAGCCAATGGATAAAATTATTGGCAAGAAGTGGACTGAACCGTATCGAATGAAAATCCTTCCACTTGCATTTGAGCAACACGTGAAACTCATCTTTTCATTATCTGAATTCCAGATACGCATGGCTCCTTCTCATTCCTTATCTTCTCTCATGGACTCTTCTCATCGTCGGTTTCGGATTCGCTCATATTGCTCATCGAGTAAATGAACACAGGAAGAATGAGAGTAGGAGGTTAGACATCGGATTAGTTGATGAGGATTCCTTCTCGTGAGTGAATCATAATCCGAGGATTCAGGGAACGTAATCGTTACCAGGAGAACTCTCGAGCTCCATCTCCCACCCAATCACTATCGGCAAGTGCCAATGCACAAATGATGGGACAGGTACGCCCAATTGAGGAATAGTCTGAACTAACCCTAATCAACTCGCTGTTCTGACGGAACAGAGATCATTGCAAAATGAGAGAGCGCTGACGGGAAATTCTTATCTTTTTAAAATGAACTTTTCCAGTTATCAATGGCTTCGTACATGATGTGCGATACTGGAGCGGGTCCACAAATCTTCGTCTCTTCTCCATATATGGGCTATTCTCCCTATGGATTCTACCCACCAGGCACACCCATGCCCCAATCGCCCTTCATTATGAGTCCCGGTAAAGATTTTGCAATTATGAACAGAATTCAGGCTGACTTTCCTAAATTGAATTATGTGCCAACAGAATTAGGATCGAAGCCAAACATGGAAAATGAAATTAGATATTCGAGGTACCTCACTTGGTTTCACTCCATGCGATCTGCGTGTGCCCTCTGCTCTTCCCTCATCGGGAACAATTTCTCCCCTCTCTCCCCTCTCTCCCCTCTCTCCCCTCTCTCCCCTCTCTCCCCTTTCTCCCCTCTCTCCCCTTTCTCCCCTCTCCCCGACCGCTTCCGCCCATACTCCTGGTCAGTTTCGTGATTTGAGAGAGGATGAAATTAAATTGCTAGTTGCCATGCAAATCAGCGACATAAATAATGATAATTGTAGATGCGGAAAGAATGATGGCGATTGTTCCTCCCGTTGAACCGCCCACTTATCTCGAGGCAATTCGAGGGACTGGACCGACTCCCGCTGAACCGAGGGAGGATTAACCACGTTGACGAGGGAATCTGAATCCGAGTATCCCCACTTTCTTCAATGATCTAGAACATTCCGATCCCTCTTCGATAAAGCTCCGATTCCCCTAAGGTCAATTGGTCAGAGTGAATCATTTCTCTGTTCGGTGAGAGACAATGAGAAGAGGGAGAATATCCCTCACCCGCACTGACTCGAGTGCCTCTGTTTGTAGTAGTCGAGTGTGCCAATCGGTATCAGTACAAGGAAGGATTCCTCTTATGAGAGAAGAAAGGAAGGAAGATATGCACTATTTGATTATCACTGAGTAAGTAGTGTGAGGAGGAGAGGGCAGAAGGGGGAAGATAGTACAAGGGAGATGGTCAAGGAAAGGAATGGGAAGGTGTGAAGGAGAACACACAACAGATCATCAAGGGTCACACTATGTTTCACATCTCGCAAAGTGATACGATGGAAACTCCCACCTAGTGTTCCTAGCGTTGTCTTACGATTGTAATATCACTTGACGTGGATACACCTTTACCTTTTTTTACGCGCGGATGTGGTATTAAATGAGCGAGATTTCATACAGTCAACCCACGCATTCTGCAGAATCTTCCATTCAATCTCTACCCATCGTCGATATGTTAGTCGACTCGACTCAATCCCCATGTGTGCATTCAGATCTTGGGGAACTTCTCTCCCCCCCCCCTCCTCCCCTCCCTCCTCCTCCCCTCTCCCTCTTCAATTCCCTTCTGATCGGTCTCCCAAGAAGGACAAAGAGGAGGTGCTCACATCTTCTAGAGTTTCACAGAACGCAAATCAACGTGAACGACGCGCAAATATTGAGACGACTGAAGAAGGGAAGAGAAGGTGTCAAGAAGGGAAGAGAGTGAGGGAAGAAGGGAATCGTAATGACCACACTCTCAGAAAAATGAATGTTCAGCATCTGATGGAGTGTATTTGAAACTTATCTCGAATCGAATTGCAACATTGGGAGCCTCTTTAATAGTTCACTGACCCCGATTTGGAAATGCAGATTCATCGAAGAAGACAAAGATGTACTTCGGAAGCTTTGAGCTTCCAAGCAAAGTCCCAAGTTGAAAGCATCACACTCAACTTGAATTTTTTAACGGCGCATACAAATATTCGTAGTTATCATCTTTCATGAGTCTCAGTACAGCAATAGAAAGGTTCGACTAGCCTCTAAAATAATCCCTGAAACACATTGCTGTTTGGGCTCTTACGAATCATCAGTGCAAACGTTGCAAACGTTCGATCGTTCTATCAATAGCCCTCGAGGGCCTTTTTTCGCCCCTTCGAATCTGTCTGATTCAGAGAGTGCACTCATTCAGACGCATCTCCAATCTTCCAATCGTCTCTCTATTTTCCACACTCTCTCGTCTCGTCTAACCTGTAGATACAATGCAAATGGAGGAGTGACCCTTCTCCACACACATCCCGTGTCGGTCACTAACCCATCGGAGGGGGGCGGAGTCTCCTCAACGTACTTGAGAGACCCCGAGGCTGATTATCTATCTATCGTTTCTCTATTGGGAGAGAGGGGGAGGCTTAGAGAGGACAATCACTCCTCTTCTCCCATCCCTTCTGTAGTGGTCACTTCTCCATTCCACCGTTCGCTCATATTCGTTCCATCAAAATTCTCGACGTTCATATTGCTGTTTCAGTCTCTATTATACATTGATTGAAACTCATTCGCACTAATCTGATCGCATTGTGCACAAACTTTATTATTATTTTATTCTCATCATTTCTTCAATCTCTTCAGGGTGATGCTCCGGCTAGCCCCACTGCTCCTGATCACAGGTTCGTAATTTTATTTATTCCCGGACTCATATTTTTTATTTGTGTTATATCTAGCAGTAGCCTTGAACGTAAGAAGATCGTATAAGAAGTTACATGAATCAGAGCCTAAATCTTCTGAGTCACATCTCTCATCCAATCTAATTAATTCTGTAGGAGCGGCATTGGCTCTGCCCGCCACTCCCATCTTCTGTCGGGTGGGCGACGATTGTTCTGCGTGCGCTATTAGACAGGTAAACGTCGTTCTACCATATCCTAAGAGCCCCACCAACTACCGTAATCGCTTACCGTAATCTATTCCAGGCGGGAGGAAAATGCCACAAGCAAGATACAGTCATCGAGGCAATGTACTGCGATGGAAATAAGTGAGATTTTTCATTAATCCGTTATTGTTGAATATTGAACTTATTGGGTTGCTTCAAAGTGTTTGATCATCCCTAATCCATCCCATTTCCAGCCAGACCGACGTGTTGGAAAACTATTTCCTCGCGTGCGATCTAGACAAGAAGGAATACGTCAAGAGGTAAGACAATCAGTTATCGATTGACATCTTACCGTACTCCTTCAGACGTTGCGCCGGTTCCGATCTGTTCATCGACGGCAAATGCCGTGCCGGACACGTCCAGTACCGGTGAGTGGGAAACGTCGACCGGGGCACACCACTTACCTTATCCTTGCAGCCGTCAGGGAATCGCCGGTTCCGGTCGCGTCGGTGACTTCTGCTCCTTCAACACTGACTGTCTTACTGTAAGTGGCTCAAGTTGATGGATCGATAACTGATTGCCTGATTCAGGGAATGTTCTGTTCCACGGGAACGTGTACTTGTCTGTCCAACTTTGTGGCCATTCAAGGATACTGCTATCTCAGTGAGTTTCACACCAATCATAAAGGTTATGGAACGAGCATTGTCTAATGGATCAATCGAGGAAGTGCAAAATAAATTAATCTTTTCTCTCAGAGAAGAATCCGGGAGAGAGTGGTTGTCAGTATGCGGAGCAGTGCTCTGCTGTCTGGCCCGAATCTCGCTGTGAGAAATCGAGATGCGAGTGTCCCGAAGACGTCAATGGGATCCCATACGTTCAGGTACCGTCTCTGGTACCGAGTACCACGGTACCAACTCTCCCTCTGGTTCCAGGCAAAGACCCGTGACGGAGTTGTGTGCATTCTTCACTCTGGCGAAGATGCCGATCCGGTGCCCAAGTGTCCCCTTCCCGAATACGATGATGATCTTCTAACGATGCCTGTCTCCCAACTGAGAAACCCCGCCATGACCGACCCTGGTTCGTGGTACTCCTTCGGGTTCCGGAACCATAACCCATTTCAGATGACGAAGAGATTCCTCTGGGCGAGCACATCAACCCACTCCAATTCTGCTCATCCCAATCAACTGATTACCAGTCGTTCGTTGCCAATGGAGGAGGCGCGTGCGTCTATGGAACGGTACCGTACTCCTGACTATCGTACCCTGAATCAGGACCGATCGTTGCAGGAGCCATTCAACTCAGGATCGGGAGTGTACATTGCTGACATCTTCGATTGTATCCCTGCGACTCAATCGATGGCGAATGTGAAGACTGCGATGGAAGGAGTGTACGACATCCATGAGAACACCGATGGAATATGCTGTCCTAATAGAGGTCTTGATAAGATTGCATAGGGATGACGTCATCGTTATCACTCAATTCAGCGTACACATGCATCCAGCCTAAGCGCGAAGCCGACAGCGGAGCTGCAGCCCCCGCTGGAGTGAGGCCAAGGTAACTATCATCACAAAAACCAATCATTAGCTTTACTTTTTACCTAGAAGTGAAGTTCAGTTCTCATCAAATCATCCAAATCATTTGAGATGGTGGTACAACGCGGTGACAGGCACATGTGAACAGTTCATGTGGGATCCGTGGGATGAGACTGAGATGCAATCTCCCAACAACTTCAAGACCAGAGAACATTGCGAATCCTACTGCAGAGATAGTACGTTCATTTCCACTTTTTATTCGCACTATCGTTCATCGCTCCTTCACCTGCAATTGTCTCTTGTGATTGGTCAATCCGAGTCTCCACTTTTTCATCGTCTACCTCCCTATTTGCCCTCTAGAGACATTCTTCGTGACTACAATCCCTTTCTGATTCATTCCCTTCAATCTCTTCTCGAATCCCCCCCCCCTTCCCCACCAAGATGACCTCTCTCCTATCTCTGAGAAACGCTGAGCGCGCTCGCACACAAAGAAGACGGCCTAAGGACACGCAAATGAGCAAATAGGGAGGGGTTAAAGAGGGGCGAGAGAGTGAGGGAATGGAGGAGAGCGTGGAGGTCAGTATATGTACCCTGAGGGAAAAGAAGAGAGTGATTAGGAGAAGTCAACGAGAGATACGAAGTGTTTGTTGAAATGACGACGGATTGAATCTGAGAGTGAAGATGACCATGGGGATTGTACGATTCCATAGAATCAATCAAGGGATCTATGCATCATCGTTCTGGAAAGTAGAATATCAGCTTATAGACATCATGGTTCTCGAATCTTTCGATTGACTGTGCTACCACCACAATATCGATGGCATTTCATTGTAGCTGCAGTAACATGCTACCTCTTTCCGCCTCAAGAACACATGAGAAAAAGCACAATCGGCCATGAACCACAAACTGATAATCCTCCATTTCAGCGTGCAAACGTGGATCTCCCCAATACGTGGTCGGTGCAACTCAGAATGACGATGAACCCGTCGGAAACTGTCAGACTGCCTCTTCGTGCACTTCCAACTATGAATGCAACTCTGTCGGATCAATGCAGGTTTGATTTGTTGTAAACGAGCCAATGGATTTATCGATTACTAATCGCCCTCCAGACGCTTTGATCCGTCTGCGAAGCATAACTGAATTCTTGACAGTTTTCGAAAATTGATGAAATTGATGTTTCACAGATGTTCTTGCAAAATGTGAAGCATAACTGAACGCATAAGCTAGGTTGAAAGATAAGAACGATCACGAACGCTGCACATAATTTTCCTAGAAGATATTGTTAAAAACACCAATATTAGATAACTCCTCTTCAGCTGTGCTGTCCGACCGTTGCTTCGATCTGTTCTGCTGCTGGAGGAAGACCTGTGGACATTCTTCGATCTGCTAATTTCGATGCAGGTTTGAACTACGATTGAGTGACCCGAAATTGATCTTTGATATTTCTCAGGACACACAATGAAGAGAACCTTCGCTATGGCGTTCAGCACTGCTTCCAGGTTAGTTGTTGATTTATTGACTCTTTCAATTCTTGCTCTGTCTGGCTGCTAATTATCGAAAGTCACTAAAAAAATAATGAACATTTCTAGATACTATTACGATGCTGAACAGGGTCGATGCATTGCATTCACGTACAATGGAGGACTTGGAAACTTCAATAACTTCAAGGTACGCTAGCTTTGAGACGGTATCGATTTTTTTAATTATCCATAACATCGATATTCAAGTCTGCCGCTGATTGCGAGCTCTTCTGCGCTAAGCTCCAATGCCCCTACGGAACTCCTCTCAAGATCGGAGCTGCTAACCAGAGGTACGGTACCTGCAGTATTCAGACAATTATCGATTGCCATAATTAATCGTTCCGCAGATGTTCGTCGAACACGGACTGTCCGTCCACTCACGAGTGTCAATCCGACCACAATGTTTGCTGCCCTCGTCCACGTGAGTATCGATCGATCTACCGTTCTTCTACCGTAACCGTACTGTATTCTTTCAGAGGCTATCTGCTCTCAGCCCCTCCGTCTCGGAGACTGCAAGCAATCCGTCAGAAGGTACAGTATCCTGATTTTCGTCTCAGTACCAATATCGACCTTTCAGATACTGGTACAACGCAGTGACTCGCGCCTGCGAACTGTTCGACTACACCGGATGCCAGGTAATCAATCGATCAAACTGACTTACCGCATTATATTCATTACCGTAATCTTCAGGGTAACGACAACAACTTCGAGACGCTTCTTGAGTGTCAGAACACGTGTGAGAATATCATTCCTGAGCCTCAGTGCCCACAGGGTGACGCCTACAAGGACTACCAGGTAGGCAAAGATCAATCAAAAGTTCGACTTATCGTAACCTATGAGTAATGGATAATTCAGGGCAATTACTACGTGTGTTCTAACTCGGGAACAGGAAATGTCTGTCCTGTGAACTACGAGTGTTATTTCGATGGATACGTGTGGGGATGCTGTCCGACCAAGGGTGAGAATACATCCTCCGTTAGCTTACAACCTTTTTTGCCCATCGTAGTTTTTAGTTGAGACGAGTTTCAAGTGCGTATCAACATGGTTGGGCGAGAAAAAGACTTAATGTGACAAATGCTGGGAAATAAAAAAACAACCAAAAAAAATAAGCAACTTGCAGCGTACACTTGCACTCTGTCTGCTCACAAGGGAATCACTTGCGGATCCGGATCATCCTACAGGTTTATTTTTATTTTTTGTTTTTCATTATTTAAAAACTCGAAAATAACAATATCCCTCTTGACATCCTCCTTTTCCAGATACTTCTACAACTCGCAGACTCAGGAATGCGAGTCGTACCAGTACAACGGATGTGACGGAAACAGCAACAACTTCGCCACACGCGACGACTGCGAGGGTGAGGACGACGATTACTAGGCTCCATGTTTTTGAGCATTTTTGCATTGTGTGTACGAGTTCGACGTTTACACCACACCACTTGCAGGCTACTGCGGCGTCGGTGGCTGCCCCAATGGAGGCACTCCCGAAAGAAACGAATTCGGCCAATTGATGGTATGCTCGTCCTCGAATACCTGCCCGACCACCCACGAGTGCACATCCGTCACTTCTGGATCCTCCGTCGTTTCCCGATGCTGCCCTTCCCGAGGTACGGGTTGATCTTTGATCTCTTGACCTACCGTACTCCTTGCAGGCTTCATCTGTTCTCTTCCTCCTCAGCAGGGATCCTCCTGCTCTTCCTCAGCCGCAGCTCGTTACTACTTTAACATTGTGACGAAAGAGTGCACACAGTTCACTTACAATGGATGCTCTGGTGAGATCATTCAATGGATTGACACACTCGCACTTCCCTCTTAAAACGTCGACACAAACAACCGAAAGACAACAGATCCCCTCCAGGGCTGTGCAACAACATTTCCCAAGCTCTTCATTTTACATGCTCTCTCGCTCTGTCTGATCGGCGAGAGAGTATTGTGAAATGAGGAATGCGGGAAATGTTCGCACAACCCTGATCCCCTCCCCCTGACTAACCCCATCTCACTGCTAACCCTGGTATGACATAGATGCTGCTCCAGGCAATCTCAACAACTTCGCGACGATGGAGCAATGCAATAACTTCTGTCTCTCTGCTGCGTGCTCTCCCGGAGACGTGGCATATGTCAATCCGAATACTCAGGTGAGAGAGACCTCTGACTCTTCTCATTCCATCTCTGATCTCTCGTCGGATCGCACAGTAAACATCATTGATTAGGAATATTTTGTCACGAATACGACGGAAGATCAATTTCTCCGCCTTGCAATCCATCTTCATTCGTGACTGAAACTCATTTCAGCTACCCTACGAGTGCAACGCAGCCCTCTCCAACTCGTGCCCTGCCAATTTCGGAGTGAGTAGTTTAATTTAGATATGTTTAATTAAGTAATTTAATTAATTACTTTAGTGTACGTTCGACCAGCTGAGCGGCAACAGTGTCTGCTGCGGAGCCACGAATATGGGTAATTTATTTATTAATTAATTTACAAAAATAAAAAAAACCCGCTTCAGCCCACCCCAAAAGGCAGCGTACGCGTTCGTTTTTAGCTCGAATTTAGTCCCCATTTGGTTGCCTAACATGGCGAAACCCTTCCACTCTCTCCATTCCACGTACTCTTTCTCTCACCGACGATAGAGTACGGGGAATGGAGAGAGTCATCGTCATCGTTGATCTTCTCCTTCAGATGTATGTCCCGATGGTGAGAAGGCGTACGTCAATGCTGCCGATATGAGTGTAAGGGAATGTCTCATCAACGTTGAAGGATCTTGCCCCAATAACTATCTCTGCCGGTGAGTTGACACAAGAGCAATCTTCGTCACTACATTTTACCTCATAACTCCTCAGTCAGAAAAATGAGAGGCTGAATGAGAGACAGCCCAGTTAGCAGAAGAATATCCTGTCATTCCAGTTTCCACGCTCAGAAGAATCGTTATTACTGTTGTGCATCGATCTCTGGTGATCTATGTCCATCGGGCAAGGCTCTCTACAGAGAACCCTCTTCCAAGGTATGAGTCTCTTTCTAGAGGAATGAAACCAGAGTGTGGTAGGCCGGCACCATAATAACCCTAATTCATTGCAGTCGCCGATTCGTTGTACGATCTCAGCCTCTAACCAGTGTCCGAATGGCTATTCGTGTCAATCGGATGTCCCGGGCGCCTTCCAGGGATACTGCTGCTCTGCTTCTCCCGTTTGCCCCAACAAGGTCAGTGGTACCGAGATGGAATCAGGCGGGTACCATGGGTACCAAGACGAGTACCAGAGCGGAACCAATCCCATTCCAGGCTGAATTCTACCTCGAGGAGTCGAATCAGATGCCCCGATCGTGTACCGTCGGAGCCTTCATCACTTGTCCCAACGGATACACTTGCCAGTGAGTGCCTTCCTCTTTCTACTTCCCGGCTTTCCTATCTCCCGGCACTCTTTCTTCCGGCTCCGGCCCTCCCCCCGCACACTCACTTCCAGGCTGCCGTCAGCGACGTCCTCTTTCAGGTCAACGGCCACTGAGTTCACGACCGGCTTCTGCTGCAAGGGCGAGACTGCGTCCGTGTCCGGTAAGTAGATTACGGTTCCGGACCCAACCTAAATTCCGGTCATTGCAGACGGCTGTCCTCCGAATGAGTTCGTGTACATGAAGGAGGGAGCGATCGCAGCCTGCGATCCCTTCAACCCGCCCAATGCACCCTGCCCTACTGGGTAAGAATTGCTGCAGAAATTGACTTAATTTACCTTATTTTAAAAAATTCTGGAATCCAGGAATACTAATGAATCCATTTCTCCAGTTACTCTTGCCAATGGTCTCTGGCCAATCAGCGTTATCAATGCTGCGGAGCCACTCCCATCGCTCAGCCGAAATCGCACGCCGGCCTCGGATGCCCCAACAATCAGATCTCGTTCAGAGAGAAAGTAAGCTGAAACTATCGATTTCCGAACCCTCACTAATCGATCGTTTGCAGGGCTCGAACGCTCCTAAGATCTGCACTGCGGGTTCGCACTCGTGTCCCACCGGATTCTTCTGCCAGTTCTCATCGGCCAACAATCAATTCCAGTGCTGCGGACAGTCCGGAGGATGTCCCAATGATCAGGTAAGAAGAAGGAGATAAATATAACTCAACGATGGTCAGATGGGATTCCAATAACGTCCACTTCAGGTTTCGTTCATCGGTATGACGGGCGAGCCTCAGTCTTGTGTCATCGGTCAATCCACGTGCCCCTCTGGATACTCCTGTCAGCGAACCTCTGCTGGCGCGCAGATTTGCTGCACATCTGCCGAAGTTTGTGAGTGATTTCGACCAGTATTTCCTAGGCCACTCCCACTTTCTATTTCTCATTTTGTCATTCCCCCCACCGATTAGTTCGGGTTGTGTTTCACGAATGATTCATCAACCGTGAACAATGTTAACGTAGATATATGTGCTACGTCTCGTATTGCATTTATAAAAAAGTATGAATTGCAGCGTGCACGGAGAAGCAGGTTGCAGTTGACGGCGTCTGTCTCGACAAGGTGAGAACCGGCAATTAGAACCGGACATCCGGAACCGTCAATTACCCTTTCCTAATTGCAGGTGACGATCGGTGCTCTGTGCAAGCACGAGTCTCAATGTCCCACTGGTTCCGTATGCAAGGGAGGAGTCTGTGATTGTCCCGAGGGCACTCACAACATCAATGGCGTCTGCGAGAAGGGATGTCCGGAGGACCAGGTACGACTGGGAAATGGAAAGGGACCGGAGAGTAAATGACGGCTCTGCAGATCTCATTCGACGGAAAGTGCGTGCCTAAAGTGGCCATCGGAAGCGATTGTCTCGTGACGGAACAATGCCAGGGAGGATCTCACTGTGGAGAGGAGAGGTGAGGGATGACAGATAGTCAAGCCGAAAGACAGAGAATCCTGAGGGCAGACAGACAGACAGAAAACAATAGCACATCAACAGCAGCTGCAACATAACGTCAAATATCAAACATAGCATATTGTCAGAAAATAAATTAAAATTGAAGAGATAAAAAGCCGTTGATTCAGTGGTTCATGTGAGTGTCCGGAGGGATACGAAGAGGACGATGGAGTGTGCATTAAGAAGGCCAGTAGACAGGCAACGGCTTGCCCTATTCCAGGACAGGTACGGTAGAAGGAATACGGTAGAGAGGATACGGTAGATCGATCGATTGAAGAGCATTCTCTTCACCTCGATTCATTCAGAAGCCATACTTCGCCCCTAACTCTCGTCAGGTTCGCTACTGCACTCCCGCCCGAGCCGTCTGTCCTCGGTTCGTTTATTTGTGTTTCATTTATTTAATTATTTAATATTTAACAATTAATAATTTATAATTAAATAATAATTAACTTCTTTCAGTGGTTTCTCGTGTCAGTTCTCGCAGGTCGCTCAGCGCAACATCTGCTGCGGAGGAGAGGAGGTAATTATATTATTTTGTTTAATTAAATAATTTAATATCTTTCCAGACTACCGTCCCCGTCAAGTCTCGTCCCGCAGGCAAGAAGGTCGCAAAGGGAACCGACAGTGGAAAGGTAAGGAAGAGTAGAAATGAGATAAGCGGATGAGTTTCACAACTACTTCAAATGCGAATGGGCATAATTATTTCGATAGTTCGATTTCATTCTCAAATCCAAAAATAACTGATATTATTTCATAGATCATTCTGTTGCAGGACGTTTGTGACGTCGGTAAGCCGCTTCTGATGGCTGGCGAACCTCGTCAGTGCACGTCTTCCCCGTGCCCCTCTGGTACGATTTATACTATTTTCTCCTTTGATATTGCCGACATCTTGTCGCGGTTTTAACAAAAGAAGGAACGATTGCAGGTTACAAGTGTTCCTTCTCGAAGAAGGCTTCGGGATACTTCTGCTGCAGTAAGGACGCCACGAAGAGTTAGTTTGAACCATTTATTCAGAATTTCTCGTCGTCTCTTGATAACTGTTTTCCTTGATGATCCTAACTGAATTGCTCTCAGCCGATGGATGCCCTGTATCTACCACTGCTCTTCTCTTCCCTGCCACTGGAACACCCGTTCAGTGCTCCGCCTCCAATGCCTGTCCCAACGGGTACGGTAGATTGAATACCGTATCCATCGGTCGATAACTGTTATTCATTCCTTCTAGATACGATTGTGTCAAATCAACGACTAACAAGAGGATGCAGTGCTGTTCGGCAGCCAAGGAAGAAGAAGAGAATGAGGAGGAAGAGAAGGAAGAAGTAGAAGAGGAGAAACCAAAGAGGAGAGAAGGTACGGTAGATTACGGTAGATCCATTGATTACGGAATCGTTGCAGGACCATGCCCCGGAGGTAAGGTGCAAGTACTCCGAATAATTGGAGAGAAGATCGTCAAGAAGTGTGAGGACAAGTGCCCGCCACATCAGGTACGGTAGATTATCCATATGGACTATCGAGTACTGACTTTATTGGGAGTCTCGGATAAAAAATGGATAATTGTAGATCGCTGTTCGTGGAGTGTGTCGTGACATCCACAGAGACGCGCCCGTTCCCGTTCCCATGGACTAAATTTAATAATTATTTAATTAATTAAAATCAATAATAATAGCATTCCTTTGATACTTGACAGGCGTGACCTCCTAATAAGCCTTGATTATTCACGTTAAACGACTATCTCTCACAAGCCGGGATCATTGTGCCTTACTTCCTCTTACTAATTGCCCTCATTAGGGCAATTAGACATAATAATAATTAATAATTTGCATATCGGCCTCTAATATTTATCGTTCCTTGTTGTACTTGCAATGTGATATCATGCAATAAAATGTTATTGAATTCATAACACATCATTCAATACACATCACAGCATTCTGAAAGTGGATAAAGATATTGCAAAGAATCTGTTTAGCCAAAATTTATCAAAAAAATTGTTGCAAGGTTTTTGGAAGGTACAAATCATATTGACATGCCCTAACGAGACCAAGCACTTATCTTCGAAGGGAGTAACACTGCAACAAAGCATTTGCAAACCTTGCCAGATGACTTTCCTTCGCTTTTGCCAGGAACCGAGCCAGCGGGTCACGACTGCCAGCCAAACACACTACCATTACACCAAGTAAGACATTACGTATGGAGCCACTCACTGCGATCATACTCGACCTATTACACTTCGAAGAGTTGCATTCGATCTAAAAAAAAATACTAAAATTATTGCAAAAACAGTAAAAGAGCTCAGATTTCACTATATATCACCACGAAGCGCACAATGAGCATAGTGGCTCGGAGAGGGCAAGTGAATCATCCTTGCGGCCATGCGGGGGAGAGCCAGCGGCCTCTCGATAGAGAGACAAACACACTAACCACTGCGCCATGCACAACACTAAGAGATGTTCGCCACGCGGCTTTCCTAATGACGAGGTTGAGTGATCTCCTTGACGCAGAGGATCGTCAAATAAAATATCCATTTCCAGAATGATTCAACAACCACTCCTCTAATCTACAGTGATCTTCTCTACAGATAATTTTTTTAGAGTGATAGTTCAACAACTCTGACTGAGATTCCTTCGGGAAATCATTAAAACTCCAATTGACTCGATCATCCTACTCGATTCTCGATCACGGAAGAGAGACAATCTACGAGTGTAAGGCATACTTCTGCTTATAACCAAATTCGTGTCACCGTGTCTGATGTTTTGCGAATAATTCGCTGAAGCAAATGGTCAAATACATTGGTTGAGTCGTGACATGTGTGATGAAACAATAATATTATCAATTCAGAAGGAACGATTTATACGTAGATTAGCAGTTGAGTTTGACGAAGAGAGAGAGGAAGATGTATCCCGCCTTCTCCCAGAATCCCTCACCATCGCACGTCTGGAACCGCTTCGGTCTCTGAAATTAGATTATTGATTTCTGATTGATCTTTGCCCTGTTTGGCAAGCACAACCCCCGAGATAAAGGAGCACATGAGAATTAAGTACGATAATCTTAGACTACGGTAGGTGTGTTGGAGTGTGTTACGGTAGGATGAATGATCTTTGATCTTTCCCCTTCTCACCTCAGCTCCCTCAGACGATTCGATTGCCCTCTTTACGTCCTTCGGATGATCTTCGATCGAGCGAGTATCTGAGATTGATCTTTGATCTTTAATCTTCTCTACCGTACTCCTTCCTCACCGATCTCAGCGTTGACGACATGGCTGAAATGTACGGTATTAAGTTACTGTGGATACTGTGACAGATGAGATACGTTAGGGACGCTGGTTAGAGATCAATCAACCGAGAAGGAGATCGAAAATAGGGGAAAATTACCAGAAAATGAGAGCGATGAAAAGAAGAGAGAAGAGAATGACGCGCATTTTGAGGCGAATGAATGAGAAAAGAAGAAACCCGAGGGGGTTTTATTGAGTGGCAAGTCGATTTACATATTCTTTTTTCCTTGTTTGTCTATTTGTTTTCGTTGTTCTTCGAAACAAACAAAAAGGCTAGTTAGACGTGTTCAAATATCTGTCATTGATTCTAATCGAATACGGATGCTTTCCTCATATATAAGAGAAACGTAAGCATCAACATATCATAAAACTGAGAAAAAATGTTTCAAATGCTCGGAAAAGCGTCAATGGGAAGCAGCTCATGAAATTGCATCATCAATGCATTACGAGACTGAAGAGACTAGAGTTCTAGTTAGATTCATTCTCGTTTGTAGTGCTATTTAATTTGTGTAAAACAAGTTTTTTAATTGATGCCGAATGAAATATTTATTCGTGTGAATCTGTCTTTGTCGACTCGATTTATGCCTTGAAATAGGCATTTCTGGAGGGGCAAGGACAGTATTCGGCATCAGATCCGGGAGCTCCATCAGCTCCCTTCTCTCCGGGACCTCCGGGCTGTCCAGCACGTCCCGGTCTTCCAGGTCTACCCTGCTCTCCGGGCTTGCCAGGCTGTCCATCGGGTCCGGGCTCTCCCTGCTTTCCGGGAGCTCCAAGAGGTCCGGGTCTTCCGTCGTTTCCGGGGCGTCCCTCAGGTCCAGGAGTGTAAGTAACTCCATCACGGCCAGGATGTCCGGCGCTTCCGGGTCTTCCGTCGTTTCCGGGTGCTCCCTGGGGTCCAGACTCTCCACGGTCTCCGGGGGCTCCGGGGTTTCCAGCGGGTCCCTTGTATCCGGGTCTGCCGAGGGGTCCAGCGGGTCCGACGGGTCCGGGAGGTCCACGGGGTCCGGGAGGTCCAGGAGGGCACTTGACGCAACCGCCGGGAATGTCGAAGGTAGCGGCAAGAGCGATACCGTTGGCTCCCTGTCTTCCGGGCTCTCCGTCCTTTCCGTCGGGTCCACGCTCTCCAGGCTGTCCGGGAGCTCCGGGAGGTCCAGCGGGGCATCCACGGGACTGAGGTCCGCAGTTGCACTGAGCATCAGCCTGACGCTTGTTTCTTCCGAGAAGAGTAGAGAAGGTAGGAGCAGCCTTGGATGATCCAGTAGGGTTCAAGTGAAGAGCAATGATGCGAGACCAGGCTCCCTCAGATACCTCCTGCAATAGGGAATGATTAGGGAGGGATACTGTAGGAGTACTGTAGGAATACGGTAGGGGATATGGTAAGAGAAACTTACTCTAAACTCGGACATGCCTCCGTTGATGTCATCCTGAAGCTTGGAGATGTTTCCAACGAGAACGGAGCAAGAGAAAAGACAGGCAAGGGTGGCCACAAGGGCTCCAGCAGAGACAACTCCCACTAGGGTAGTAGACATCTCGATAGATGAGATGTGAGAACGAATCTGTTCATTAGAAGGAGGAGATTGCTTATATAGGAAGGAGGGAGGAGCTACTCAACTACTCGACGTGAGATAGTACGGAACCAACGGAGAGATGTAGAGAGATACAGAGAAGAAGCGAATGAAGGTAAAGAAGGTTACTAGAACCGAACTGATGATGATTAGGCTTTGACGACAATTATCTCGAGAAATGAATGGGAGATTTCTTCCAGTTCCTCCCTCGCGAAGGTTAAAAAACGAAACAACGCTAAGAATTTTATTTATCCCAACAATCGTATTAGCAAGAAGCGGAATCGGAATGACTCGGGATTCAGTTTGACACAGCTAATCAACTTCTACCTAACATGTGTAGTTGATGATGATTTTTTCAGATGATACAGCGTTTTTATTTTTTTACCGTAATCGAATATTCCTTGTTAAAGGAGGAGTAACATGAATATTTTGGTGACTAATCTGTCAACGTCACATTGTAGCAATCCATAACCATATTAGAATTCCGGAACTCCCATGTTTTCACGACATCAATGAACCGAGTTATCGCGAGTTGGCATAGTGCCAGTATTCCCCTGAGTCCAGGCAAAGGCGGGGGTTTGAACAGCGGATTTGATGGGAAGAGAGTGCTCCTTGATCTACCCCTGTCTCCCCCTAGCCTCTTCCCATCGATCGCACTGATCCCTCTCTCAATCGAGGGACGGGAGATGGGAATAGGGACTTTGGCAAGGAGCCGGCAGATAACTACTGTAATTGCAAGTCCCGGGATTTCGTTGCGGGAGTCTCTGACATTCATTCCTGTTACTCCTCCTTTAATGTTAGATCGATCACATTTTTCTGCATGTTTTCAGCTCCGTTCCTTCACGAAATCTCTCCTTATCTCGTCAATCTCTTTTCGTACTTTCTCATTACTGCTTCTCTTCTTCGTTACTTTCAAGAGAATTTCGGTTTCGGTCACATCCAGTTTCGACCTTGAGAGTGAGAGAGAAGGGATATCGAGAAGAGAAGAGAGAAATGGGAACACTAAGCTGAATCGAATGGAGTGCAGAAGTTCAAACTTGGAAGTAAAAAACATATTCTAAATTGAACGTAAAATGATTCATAAAAATAAAGAAGATCCGACAATCTGTGGATACTTTGCATGCTGAACTTAATAATTCGCCATTTTGAAGCTTTTGATGACCGGATCGTATCGATTCTGATTCAGAGTTATCAGAAAGCAAGAGGGATTGTTTGAATCACTTATTCTAGATATTTCCGTTCTCGATCATTTCAAGCTCTGCTATCTCATCGCTCTATTTTTCTGTACTGTCAAGGTCGTTTTCTATTCCATCTCAGTTCTCTAACAGTAACTTCGTCCTTTCTCTTCATTCCCTGTACTATCTCACTGAAATCGTATAAGAGACCGTTCCGACTCCTTCTACTCGAGTAATTGAGTAGCTCCTCCCTCCTTCCTATATAAGCAATCTCCTCCTTCCACTCAAACAGATTCGTTCTCACATCTCATCTATCGAGATGTCTACTACCCTAGTGGGAGTTGTCTCTGCTGGAGCCCTTGTGGCCACCCTTGCCTGTCTTTTCTCTTGCTCCGTTCTCGTTGGAAACATCTCCAAGCTTCAGGATGACATCAACGGAGGCATGTCCGAGTTTAGAGTAAGTTTCTCTTACCATATCCCCTACCGTATTCCTACAGTACTCCTACAGTATCCCTCCCTAATCATTCCCTATTGCAGGAGGTATCTGAGGGAGCCTGGTCTCGCATCATTGCTCTTCACTTGAACCCTACTGGATCATCCAAGGCTGCTCCTACCTTCTCTACTCTTCTCGGAAGAAACAAGCGTCAGGCTGATGCTCAGTGCAACTGCGGACCTCAGTCCCGTGGATGCCCCGCTGGACCTCCCGGAGCTCCCGGACAGCCTGGAGAGCGTGGACCCGACGGAAAGGACGGAGAGCCCGGAAGACAGGGAGCCAACGGTATCGCTCTTGCCGCTACCTTCGACATTCCCGGCGGTTGCGTCAAGTGCCCTCCTGGACCTCCCGGACCCCGTGGACCTCCCGGACCCGTCGGACCCGCTGGACCCCTCGGCAGACCCGGATACAAGGGACCCGCTGGAAACCCCGGAGCCCCCGGAGACCGTGGAGAGTCTGGACCCCAGGGAGCACCCGGAAACGACGGAAGACCCGGAAGCGCCGGACATCCTGGCCGTGATGGAGTTACTTACACTCCTGGACCTGAGGGACGCCCCGGAAACGACGGAAGACCCGGACCTCTTGGAGCTCCCGGAAAGCAGGGAGAGCCCGGACCCGATGGACAGCCTGGCAAGCCCGGAGAGCAGGGTAGACCTGGAAGACCGGGACGTGCTGGACAGCCCGGAGGTCCCGGAGAGAAGGGAGCTGATGGAGCTCCCGGATCTGATGCCGAATACTGTCCTTGCCCCTCCAGAAATGCCTATTTCAAGGCATAAATCGAGTCGACAAAGACAGATTCACACGAATAAATATTTCATTCAGCATCAATTGTTCTTGTGTTTGACGCAATCTATCGCGAAATGAAACCGCTGGGCGACAGTTGGAATTGCTCATTATTCGTAGTTACAATAATTAGCTGACGCATCAAAAACGGAAAAAAAGATTGTTGAATTCCAATTAAGTAACATGCTCTTCCTCCGTGTACGAATTTACAAAATTTTCCTTTTCATTCAAGCTCAAAATATTTGGGAATGAATTGTAATGGGAACGTGTTGTAGAATTATACCGATGTTATTCCATTGACTGCACTGACGATGCCGTATTACGGACCGCATCATATGATCGAACTGTCTCATTTAAAACGAAACAGAGCATTGCATTCATTCTTCGTGGAAAGTTCTCATTTTCATTAAGCGAATGTCTTTCTTCTCATCAAGCTTCCCTTGCTCAATTCCCTATGAGTTGTCACAACAAACGCCATCATTGTTGATACTTCATCAAGTATTAAATCTCTCCTCTTCTCCATTTCTCAATCAATCTGACCTCGAACATGCATTCCGCCTTGGTAAGATACTCCATTGTTAAAAAAATTTTCACAAATGGTTTTGTATTTTTGCAAAAATTAAAGTTGAATTGGCTGATTTGTACTTTCTTATTACGAACAAGGATGCCAAGAAGTAGTATAATCTTCTCTGTATACAATTAACGCTTGAAGCATCGGACTCCCAGATTATTATTGATTCACAATGTTGCCGTCAGTTTTTTCCTCTTCAGGTTTTTCTTCTTCCCACACTCATTCTCGCTCAAGCAGCTGGAATAGAGGAAACCCTCACAGGTTCCGGAGTTGACGTTGAAATTCCTCATTCCGTCCCAGTTGAAGTCCCAAATATGAAGCTCGAATCCATCGAGATGATGAAACATCAAACGGAAGTTGTCAGAAATTCCATCGATCTATTTTTTGTAAGCCATTTTCTCTCTTTCATTTTTGAGAACTATAGATAATAAATATTCGATATTCAGACATAACCCAAGAGAACTTATTGTTTACTGTGCTGTTTACTATCTTAATTTGTTTTGTATAATTATAATTTTTCAGATGCAATTGAGCGATTTCGAGAGGGAGGTTGAAGGAAGCGGTGAATCGATTGGCAACGATGGAAGTGGAGAGTCGATTGATACTGATGGAAGTGGTGAAGAAGTGGAGGGAAGTGGAGAATCGAGTGGAGAAGAACCAATTGAAGGAAGTGAAAGTGAATCGAGACTACGATTCTAGATATATTCTCATTGATTGCTCTCATAAAAACTTGCTACCACTCCAAATCACCTGATAAAATTGTTTGAATTTCCAATGGTAAAGAATGAATGAACGAATGAAGCCTCAAACCTGTTTACAATTGCAAATATATTTAGGCGAGATTCTATTCGTTTTTAGGAATAATTTATAATAATCAATATCAAAATTGAATTAATCGTTACTACGAATGACGATTGTGAATAATAGTCATTGGAATTTTCCGTATAGTTGAGCAAAATTAGAATTGAGAATTCCTCACAATTGGCGTGATTGTCGAGAAGAAATGAGTGGGTTTGGAATGGTGTCATCTATCTAATCTGATTCAAATGACATTAGACAATGTGTATAAAAGAGTAAATGTTTCTCCATTCATCACTTCATAGTATTCTTCTCCTCACTCGCCTGAAATGAAGATCGCCTTCTCAGTAAGTTTCTCATCAAGATTTTTCATATCGATATCTTTACCAGTGCGAACAAAAATAATTCTTATCAGGTCCTCGTGCTTGCTCTCGCTGTAAACGGTGCTCCTACAGCCGCCCCTGCTGCAGCTCCTGCAGCCGCCCCTGCTGAGACTCCTGCAGCCGCCCCTGCTGCAGCTCCTGCTGCCGCCCCTGCTGAGACTCCTGCAGCCGCCCCTGCTGCAGCTCCTGCAGCCGCCTCTGCTGAGACTCCTGCAGCCGCCCCTGCAGCCGCCTCTGCTGAGACTCCTGCAGCCGCCCCTGCTGCAGCTCCTGCAGTCGCCCCTGCTGAGACTCCTGCAGCCGCCCCTGCTGCAGCTCCTGCAGCCGCCTCTGCTGAGACTCCTGCAGCCGCCCCTGCAGCCGCCTCTGCTGAGACTCCTGCAGCCGCCCCTGCTGCAGCTCCTGCAGCCGCCCCTGCTGAGACTCCTGCAGCCGCCCCTGCTGCAGCTCCTGCTGCCGCCCCTGCAGCCGCCCCTGCTGAGACTCCTGCAGCCGCCCCTGCAGCCGCCCCTGCTGCAGCTCCTGCAGCCGCCCCTGCTGAGACTCCTGCAGCCGCACCTGCTGAGACTCCTGCAGCCGCCCCTGCTGCAGCTCCTGCAGCCGCCCCTGCAGCCGCCCCTGCTGAGACTCCTGCAGCCGCCCCTGCAGCCGCCCCTGCTGCAGCTCCTGCAGCCGCCCCTGCTGAGACTCCTGCAGCCGCACCTGCTGAGACTCCTGCAGCCGCCCCTGCTGCAGCTCCTGCAGCCGCCCCTGCAGCCGCCCCTGCTGCGGCTCCTGCAGCCGCCCCTGCTGAGACTCCTGCAGCCGCCCCTGCTGCAGCTCCTGCAGCCGCCCCTGCTGCAGCTCCTGCAGCCGCCCCTGCAGCCGCCTCTCCTGAGACTCCTGCAGCCGCCCCTGCTGCAGCTCCTGCAGCCGCCCCTGCTGAGACTTCTGCAGCCGCCCCTGCTGCAGCTCCTGCAGCCGCCCCTGCAGCCGCCCCTGCTGAGACTCCTGCAGCCGCCCCTGCTGAGACTCCTGCAGCCGCCCCTGCTGAGACTCCTGCAGCCGCCCCTGCTGAAGCTCCCACCACCGCTGCCACTGATGCTCCCGTCACCACTGCTACAATCCCTGCGACAACATCGGCCTCATCGTCCATCGTAGCTTCTCTTCTTCTCCTTCCCACTTTCGCCGTCTTCTATTGATTCCCTCTTTCCTTTTACTCTGCTTTGTACGATCAGCTAATCATAGATAAAGTCTTTATTCGGCAAGTAGCAGTGCATACTGGAATGGAAGGGGAATACACGTGAGAGTGAATTGATGAATACAGAGATGGAATCGAATCGAGTGCACCTCGTAAGAGGGAAGAGACGAGTGGATTATCATGAGTTATCATGGGACAGTGAATACTTGCATCACAGAACTGTTCGAATACTACTCGAAAATTCTGATGAATGAATACAAGTCACTTGAATACAAGTCGATCATCCTTGAGTCGTATTGACCATAGGATTAATTCCACTCTTGAGTCCAGAACCACTGACGAGAGTTTGAATGGCCGAATTAACCTGGCATAAAAAGCTGATCTTAGTTTTCTAAAATCGGTAGCTTACATTAGGCTTGCATTCGCAGTAGGACCCGGCAGTCAGGGCTTCCTGCAATTTATTTCTCCGTCTCTTATGCTCATCTTCCCGTGTAAAAATAGGCCCAATTTATTTCTCCGTCTCTTATGCTCATCTTCCCGTGTAAAAATAGGCCCAATTTATTTCTCCGTCTCTTATGCTCATCTTCCCGTGTAAAAATAGGCCCAATTTATTTCTTCGTCTCTTATGCTCATCTGCCCGTGTAAAAATAGGCCCAATTTATTTCTTCGTCTCTTATGCTCATCTGCCCGTGTAAAAATAGGCCCAATTTATTTCTTCGTCTCTTATGCTCATCTTCCCGTGTAAAAATAGGCCCAATTTATTTCTTCGTCTCTTATGCTCATCTGCCCGTGTAAAAATAGGCCCAATTTATTTCTTCGTCTCTTATGCTCATCTTCCCGTGTAAAAATAGGCCCAATTTATTTCTTCGTCTCTTATGCTCATCTGCCCGTGTAAAAATAGGCCCAATTTATTTCTTCGTCTCTTATGCTCATCTTCCCGTGTAAAAATAGGCCCAATTTATTTCTTCGTCTCTTATGCTCATCTTCCCGTGTAAAAATAGGCCCAATTTATTTCTTCGTCTCTTATGCTCATCTGCCCGTGTAAAAATAGGCCCAATTTATTTCTTCGTCTCTTATGCTCATCTTCCCGTGTAAAAATAGGCCCAATTTATTTCTTCGTCTCTTATGCTCATCTTCCCGTGTAAAAATAGGCCCAATTTATTTCTTCGTCTCTTATGCTCATCTGCCCGTGTAAAAATAGGCCCAATTTATTTATCCGTCTCTTATGCTCATCTGCCCGTGTAAAAATAGGCCCAATTTATTTCTTCGTCTCTTATGCTCATCTTCCCGTGTAAAAATAGGCCCAATTTATTTCTTCGTCTCTTATGCTCATCTGCCCGTGTAAAAATAGGCCCAATTTATTTCTCCGTCTCTTATGCTCATCTTCCCGTGTAAAAATAGGCCCAATTTATTTCTTCGTCTCTTATGCTCATCTGCCCGTGTAAAAATAGGCCCAATTTATTTCTCCGTCTCTTATGCTCATCTTCCCGTGTAAAAATAGGCCCAATTTATTTCTTCGTCTCTTATGCTCATCTGCCCGTGTAAAAATAGGCCCAATTTATTTCTTCGTCTCTTATGCTCATCTGCCCGTGTAAAAATAGGCCCAATTTATTTCTTCGTCTCTTATGCTCATCTTCCCGTGTAAAAATAGGCCCAATTTATTTCTTCGTCTCTTATGCTCATCTGCCCGTGTAAAAATAGGCCCAATTTATTTCTTCGTCTCTTATGCTCATCTTCCCGTGTAAAAATAGGCCCAATTTATTTCTTCGTCTCTTATGCTCATCTGCCCGTGTAAAAATAGGCCCAATTTATTTCTTCGTCTCTTATGCTCATCTTCCCGTGTAAAAATAGGCCCAATTTATTTCTTCGTCTCTTATGCTCATCTTCCCGTGTAAAAATAGGCCCAATTTATTTCTTCGTCTCTTATGCTCATCTGCCCGTGTAAAAATAGGCCCAATTTATTTCTTCGTCTCTTATGCTCATCTTCCCGTGTAAAAATAGGCCCAATTTATTTCTTCGTCTCTTATGCTCATCTTCCCGTGTAAAAATAGGCCCAATTTATTTCTTCGTCTCTTATGCTCATCTGCCCGTGTAAAAATAGGCCCAATTTATTTATCCGTCTCTTATGCTCATCTGCCCGTGTAAAAATAGGCCCAATTTATTTCTTCGTCTCTTATGCTCATCTTCCCGTGTAAAAATAGGCCCAATTTATTTCTTCGTCTCTTATGCTCATCTGCCCGTGTAAAAATAGGCCCAATTTATTTCTTCGTCTCTTATGCTCATCTGCCCGTGTAAAAATAGGCCCAATTTATTTCTTCGTCTCTTATGCTCATCTGCCCGTGTAAAAATAGGCCCAATTTATTTATCCGTCTCTTATGCTCATCTTCCCGTGTAAAAATAGGCCCAATTTATTTCTTCGTCTCTTATGCTCATCTTCCCGTGTAAAAATAGGCCCAATTTATTTCTTCGTCTCTTATGCTCATCTTCCCGTGTAAAAATAGGCCCAATTTATTTCTTCGTCTCTTATGCTCATCTGCCCGTGTAAAAATAGGCCCAATTTATTTCTTCGTCTCTTATGCTCATCTTCCCGTGTAAAAATAGGCCCAATTTATTTCTTCGTCTCTTATGCTCATCTTCCCGTGTAAAAATAGGCCCAATTTATTTCTTCGTCTCTTATGCTCATCTGCCCGTGTAAAAATAGGCCCAATTTATTTCTTCGTCTCTTATGCTCATCTTCCCGTGTAAAAATAGGCCCAATTTATTTCTTCGTCTCTTATGCTCATCTTCCCGTGTAAAAATAGGCCCAATTTATTTCTTCGTCTCTTATGCTCATCTGCCCGTGTAAAAATAGGCCCAATTTATTTATCCGTCTCTTATGCTCATCTGCCCGTGTAAAAATAGGCCCAATTTATTTCTTCGTCTCTTATGCTCATCTTCCCGTGTAAAAATAGGCCCAATTTATTTCTTCGTCTCTTATGCTCATCTTCCCGTGTAAAAATAGGCCCAATTTATTTCTTCGTCTCTTATGCTCATCTGCCCGTGTAAAAATAGGCCCAATTTATTTCTTCGTCTCTTATGCTCATCTTCCCGTGTAAAAATAGGCCCAATTTATTTCTTCGTCTCTTATGCTCATCTTCCCGTGTAAAAATAGGCCCAATTTATTTCTTCGTCTCTTATGCTCATCTTCCCGTGTAAAAATAGGCCCAATTTATTTCTTCGTCTCTTATGCTCATCTGCCCGTGTAAAAATAGGCCCAATTTATTTCTTCGTCTCTTATGCTCATCTTCCCGTGTAAAAATAGGCCCAATTTATTTCTTCGTCTCTTATGCTCATCTTCCCGTGTAAAAATAGGCCCAATTTATTTCTTCGTCTCTTATGCTCATCTTCCCGTGTAAAAATAGGCCCAATTTATTTCTTCGTCTCTTATGCTCATCTTCCCGTGTAAAAATAGGCCCAATTTATTTCTTCGTCTCTTATGCTCATCTTCCCGTGTAAAAATAGGCCCAATTTATTTCTTCGTCTCTTATGCTCATCTTCCCGTGTAAAAATAGGCCCAATTTATTTCTTCGTCTCTTATGCTCATCTGCCCGTGTAAAAATAGGCCCAATTTATTTCTTCGTCTCTTATGCTCATCTTCCCGTGTAAAAATAGGCCCAATTTATTTCTTCGTCTCTTATGCTCATCTTCCCGTGTAAAAATAGGCCCAATTTATTTCTTCGTCTCTTATGCTCATCTTCCCGTGTAAAAATAGGCCCAATTTATTTCTTCGTCTCTTATGCTCATCTGCCCGTGTAAAAATAGGCCCAATTTATTTCTTCGTCTCTTATGCTCATCTTCCCGTGTAAAAATAGGCCCAATTTATTTCTTCGTCTCTTATGCTCATCTTCCCGTGTAAAAATAGGCCCAATTTATTTCTTCGTCTCTTATGCTCATCTTCCCGTGTAAAAATAGGCCCAATTTATTTCTTCGTCTCTTATGCTCATCTTCCCGTGTAAAAATAGGCCCAATTTATTTCTTCGTCTCTTATGCTCATCTGCCCGTGTAAAAATAGGCCCAATTTATTTCTTCGTCTCTTATGCTCATCTTCCCGTGTAAAAATAGGCCCAATTTATTTCTTCGTCTCTTATGCTCATCTTCCCGTGTAAAAATAGGCCCAATTTATTTCTTCGTCTCTTATGCTCATCTGCCCGTGTAAAAATAGGCCCAATTTATTTCTTCGTCTCTTATGCTCATCTTCCCGTGTAAAAATAGGCCCAATTTATTTCTTCGTCTCTTATGCTCATCTGCCCGTGTAAAAATAGGCCCAATTTATTTCTTCGTCTCTTATGCTCATCTTCCCGTGTAAAAATAGGCCCAATTTATTTCTTCGTCTCTTATGCTCATCTTCCCGTGTAAAAATAGGCCCAATTTATTTCTTCGTCTCTTATGCTCATCTGCCCGTGTAAAAATAGGCCCAATTTATTTCTTCGTCTCTTATGCTCATCTTCCCGTGTAAAAATAGGCCCAATTTATTTCTTCGTCTCTTATGCTCATCTTCCCGTGTAAAAATAGGCCCAATTTATTTCTTCGTCTCTTATGCTCATCTGCCCGTGTAAAAATAGGCCCAATTTATTTATCCGTCTCTTATGCTCATCTGCCCGTGTAAAAATAGGCCCAATTTATTTCTTCGTCTCTTATGCTCATCTTCCCGTGTAAAAATAGGCCCAATTTATTTCTTCGTCTCTTATGCTCATCTGCCCGTGTAAAAATAGGCCCAATTTATTTCTCCGTCTCTTATGCTCATCTTCCCGTGTAAAAATAGGCCCAATTTATTTCTTCGTCTCTTATGCTCATCTGCCCGTGTAAAAATAGGCCCAATTTATTTCTCCGTCTCTTATGCTCATCTTCCCGTGTAAAAATAGGCCCAATTTATTTCTTCGTCTCTTATGCTCATCTGCCCGTGTAAAAATAGGCCCAATTTATTTCTTCGTCTCTTATGCTCATCTGCCCGTGTAAAAATAGGCCCAATTTATTTCTTCGTCTCTTATGCTCATCTTCCCGTGTAAAAATAGGCCCAATTTATTTCTTCGTCTCTTATGCTCATCTGCCCGTGTAAAAATAGGCCCAATTTATTTCTTCGTCTCTTATGCTCATCTTCCCGTGTAAAAATAGGCCCAATTTATTTCTTCGTCTCTTATGCTCATCTGCCCGTGTAAAAATAGGCCCAATTTATTTCTTCGTCTCTTATGCTCATCTTCCCGTGTAAAAATAGGCCCAATTTATTTCTTCGTCTCTTATGCTCATCTTCCCGTGTAAAAATAGGCCCAATTTATTTCTTCGTCTCTTATGCTCATCTGCCCGTGTAAAAATAGGCCCAATTTATTTCTTCGTCTCTTATGCTCATCTTCCCGTGTAAAAATAGGCCCAATTTATTTCTTCGTCTCTTATGCTCATCTTCCCGTGTAAAAATAGGCCCAATTTATTTCTTCGTCTCTTATGCTCATCTGCCCGTGTAAAAATAGGCCCAATTTATTTATCCGTCTCTTATGCTCATCTGCCCGTGTAAAAATAGGCCCAATTTATTTCTTCGTCTCTTATGCTCATCTTCCCGTGTAAAAATAGGCCCAATTTATTTCTTCGTCTCTTATGCTCATCTGCCCGTGTAAAAATAGGCCCAATTTATTTCTTCGTCTCTTATGCTCATCTGCCCGTGTAAAAATAGGCCCAATTTATTTCTTCGTCTCTTATGCTCATCTGCCCGTGTAAAAATAGGCCCAATTTATTTCTTCGTCTCTTATGCTCATCTGCCCGTGTAAAAATAGGCCCAATTTATTTCTTCGTCTCTTATGCTCATCTGCCCGTGTAAAAATAGGCCCAATTTATTTATCCGTCTCTTATGCTCATCTGCCCGTGTAAAAATAGGCCCAATTTATTTCTTCGTCTCTTATGCTCATCTTCCCGTGTAAAAATAGGCCCAATTTATTTCTTCGTCTCTTATGCTCATCTGCCCGTGTAAAAATAGGCCCAATTTATTTCTTCGTCTCTTATGCTCATCTGCCCGTGTAAAAATAGGCCCAATTTATTTCTTCGTCTCTTATGCTCATCTGCCCGTGTAAAAATAGGCCCAATTTATTTATCCGTCTCTTATGCTCATCTTCCCGTGTAAAAATAGGCCCAATTTATTTCTTCGTCTCTTATGCTCATCTTCCCGTGTAAAAATAGGCCCAATTTATTTCTTCGTCTCTTATGCTCATCTTCCCGTGTAAAAATAGGCCCAATTTATTTCTTCGTCTCTTATGCTCATCTGCCCGTGTAAAAATAGGCCCAATTTATTTCTTCGTCTCTTATGCTCATCTTCCCGTGTAAAAATAGGCCCAATTTATTTCTTCGTCTCTTATGCTCATCTTCCCGTGTAAAAATAGGCCCAATTTATTTCTTCGTCTCTTATGCTCATCTTCCCGTGTAAAAATAGGCCCAATTTATTTCTTCGTCTCTTATGCTCATCTGCCCGTGTAAAAATAGGCCCAATTTATTTATCCGTCTCTTATGCTCATCTTCCCGTGTAAAAATAGGCCCAATTTATTTCTTCGTCTCTTATGCTCATCTGCCCGTGTAAAAATAGGCCCAATTTATTTCTTCGTCTCTTATGCTCATCTTCCCGTGTAAAAATAGGCCCAATTTATTTCTTCGTCTCTTATGCTCATCTGCCCGTGTAAAAATAGGAAATAGGTGGATAACTTACGGTGGTAAGAACTCCGCTGACATTCTTCACCACATCGATTGTGTGGGTTCCGACTGAACAAGTGGCGTAACCTGTAAAAGGCCACTTTTTTGGAAAGAATACTCATCGTGCCATCAACTAAGAAGAGCATAAGAAAATAAATTTCTGGAGTGGCATTGGGATGTGCTAGACTACATAACATCACAACTTAGCTCCAGCAACTCAAAGTATCAACAGCTCAAGCAAATAAGAAACCGCACGTCAGTAGACAATCTTTAGAATTCACTCTGCCATTTACTCGACAAACACTTCGTTGACCCACCAGATAGACAGGCAGTGTCAGTTGTATCGCAGATGAGTTCATTGACGATGTTAGGAGAGTAGTTGGCTGGCAGTCTACGCCATACCCAACAAGCAGAGCACAGTGACACCTACAATTTAATTATTATACATATCTTTATTCAGTGCTAATCTTTTTTTGTTTTTATGACATAAAATTTCAAAAAAAACTCGTGGTCTCATCATTTCCCATCGTTTTCCAGAGATGCGATGGTATTACAATCGCCCATCTTTCTCTTCATCACTAAAACTCTTCGTGACTCACCCTTCCCGATGCATCAGTTGATGCGCCTCTCTTCGTACACGATATTGTGTAGCGTTGACCTGAAGGAGCAAATCGGGAATAGATCGATCAAAATTCAAACACGCAGAATTATTCGTTTGGAAGGAGACAAACTGACCAATGACGCCAGTATCCGTGACAGGAGGAGTAACTGATTGTCTCTTGTGTCGCTGATTCTTCTTCTTTTTCTTCTTGTCTTTCTCTTCTTCTTTCGGCTAATAAAGAACATTCTCAATTAATTGCGTCACTTCAATACGTGTCAATCCCCTTCCAATCACGCGTATTTCCCTCTGCTCAATAAGCCGATCCCGCTACTTTTTTCACACTCCACTCCATAACGGACAAACGATCACCAGTCCAGGCGATGTCAGACTAGGAAAGAGTTCCCGGAGAATGACTTGGAAATGATGCGGAATTATATACCTCATCCATCTCCAGTTCATCCGATCCACTTTCTTCCGAAGAAAATGGTCCAATATCTCCTTGTTCCTCCTTAATTCCAACGGTTCAATCAGAAATGAAATTCGAAACAACACGCACGCAAAGCACATAAAGATGGACGGAGGGATAGAAGTGACGTGGGAAGGAAGGGCAGATTCAGATGTCATCATCATTGACGTCATCTTCCTACCATGCGGAGCGTGTCTATTGAGGCAGTGAAGTGTCAGTGCTACAAACCATTTTCCGATCTACGATACCATTATCCTCTCTAGTTCGATTATTCGCATCTCAAATACAGCATAGAACGTGATCAATCCGACATCAAATCCAGTCTGAGAGATCCAATCAATCGATGGATCGATCGATCATCTCAACTATTACAATACCTTCGGGTAGGTCATTGCCTCATGGCGAAGCAGATAATAGAAAGCTCGAAGCCATTTGCGCTGCAATGTTATGCGAGAGTCGCTAAGGAGCGTAAGTATGGGAAGGGATTAAGGAGCACTAGAAAGCGAGAAGCGAAGAAGGGGGAATGGGATCCATGGACGTACTGCCTGCCCTTCGGGAGTGGAGAATCGATATCTATCGCATGTTTTATTCGTGAGATCTGTCTTCACGAAAGCCTCCAGAGGCGTTTCCTCCATTAGTCCGATCTAAATCGAACTCGAATACCATTGTTACAACAGGATATAATGGTGTTCAGAAAATATATCTCCGCCATGTCCTACCTGTTTCAATTTTCCCTGCAGGAACAATCGGCAGTTCTGGCAGTCTTCAGTTTCACAATATTCGTCCTGCGAAAAGGATGTATACTCAGACAATTGAATTATAGAAGAGGCACCTCCGGGACGGTACTGGGCGGAATGGCAGTTCGATCGAGAGTCAAGTCATTGAATGATGCCATCGCGTCCTCCAGGGTATGAGCCTATTATTATATCGGTTAATTCCTTTTCCAAATTGCCGCACCATCGAGCTGGTGGAGCTTGTATTCATAACTAGGTACGATAAAAAGAAAGTGCAATGATTTTTTCATCATTTTCTTGCTTTCATGAGATATAAATAATAGTAATATCTGACTTGATATCGTCGATCGAATTGCTGACACTGCGATTGACTCGTTTGCACGCACGGACACTGAATTTCATTGTTCTTCTTTTCAATATTATGTTTTCAGAGCTAATAAACCGATTGTTCGACAATAAATCGATCGCCCAATCAACAGATACAACGAAATTTTATTACCGCTAATCGGTCGGATTTAGGGGGATTTTGAACAAGAGATTGAACGATAGGAAGGAAATGCGGATGTGATCGAGATCAGGTCTGTGTCTGGACTGTGGAAATTGGTCCCTCACTCCACCATAAGTTAAACTGATCTTCGAAGAAAGTTAGCATTGATTCAGATATCTATTCGGATGATGTTCAGTGTTTTAATAATTTTTGTACAAATTGTATTTGTAGGCAAAATATATTTTAGATGTGTACAGGGGATGATGAACTGAAAGCCCTTACCATTGAAATGGAGTTTGCTGATGCAGTGCTGATCGTTTGCTCATTTGTTATCCTCAGCAACCCAAGAAAAAATACTAACGGCAACATTCCTGCAAGGATCGAATGGACAGTGGCAAATTCGGATGATGAGAACATAGGTGACAACAGGGAAATGATACACGGATGAATAGGGAGCCCCGTCGGTTGTGAAATGAACAATTTCGAATGAAGAGAGTGAAGAGATTACTTGGAAGAGGATAGAGGGAGAAGAGAGAGAGGAGAGATGGAAGAGCGATGCTCACCTCGTGTACTATAATAATGGGAAGGCACAATGTGATTTCCAGAGAGAGAAAATGAAACCCTTTGTGTTGGCAAAGAGTTCGAAAGTATGCAATTGCCAAAGAATAAAGAGTCAAGGATGACTCGACTTATTTCTCTCGCGGAAAAGACTAGCTACGTCTGAAGAGCTTTTCTTGTATTGTCAATTCTGATGAAGAGAGATTGAAGAGACGTTTACTTCAATGAAGCGAGGAGAGAGGTCAATCAGAGTTTGCGAGTAAACACTAAATGATATTTTCAGAAGTGACTCAGAAGAAGTTGGTATCAACAGATCGGAGAAGATTCCAGAGCAGTTGAGTACAATGCCATTATAGAATGGGATAGTGACGACATAACGGCATCATCTTCAACGATAACGTCTTCTCATTCTTCACTTCTTGCAAACGGGCCAACTTCGCGAACGTATGAAAGTTCGAGATGTGCTGCTTTGTTTGCTCATTTCTCGTGTATTTAAAGAACGACAAGTAGATCAAAGAGATCGAAAGACGGAATGAAAAGAGGAAAGAATTTACCGTTTGTGAGCTCATTTTATCCGCTTAGAGAACTCACTCGTAAACAACATCACTTTTGAATCAGAGTGGATTTACGAACGAATTTGAATGAAGATTGGTCCATACGCGAAACTTTGAAAAAGTTATAAAAGTTCACCACCATCTATCTCTTCATATTCGTAACCCAAGTTGTTGACTAGATTATTTTCTCAATGTGGTGCGACAGAATTTGTTCACTGTTCGAAACAATTGGATGGGCAAACATTATGAACCTCTGTATGACCAGACCCCGACCACGAATACCATTGGTATACACGGTAGCTGTGCAATAGGAATGGACATTTTATCGACATGATGCAATACTTGACACAACTTACATGCGTATCTCTGGCTTACTATTCTTACTATGATACAAAATGAACATTATTATAATTTACTCTATCTCTCAATATAAATTATTAGTCTGGCCTACAAACGTTAGCAATTATATCTCTGAGAAATTAACATGTATAAAACGGACTAGAATGAAGAGACGAAATAGGCACAACTTATTGGCAAAGAGTATCAAACATGTCAATGGGGGGTTAGTAGGGCAGGATAATACACTGAATCTCGCTTAAAGCCACTGGGAAGAATAAAGGGTGCTTGGGAGAGGAATACTGTACATTGTCTACACAATACTGATCGGTCACAATTGAAAGATCAAAGATCAGATAGCGAATCTTTGTTCTCTATTTCCAGGAAGCATAAGGGTAATTGCCTTGGGGTTAATCCATACAATTCTTGCCTTGGCCACTTCTCCTCCTGTTCTTTCGAGTACTGGAGCCGGTTGAGTCTTCACACATTTGAGAGACGATTGACCCATTCCCTCAACGGATACAATTATATTTGCCTACTGCCAAACCTATGAAGATTTTTTACCGCAAATCATATTCTGAAAGTGTCTATCCTAACCATGGAACCATTCCACGACAATCTACAATAAGCTTATACTACTCAATGGCTACCGTAATCTACTCTACCGTACCAGGAATGATTGGGTGGTCTGCCATAGATGGATCTTTCCCTCATCTCCTCCATACGTCGCCAGCATCTTTCCATCCTCTGAGAATGCGCATGCAGAGACGGGACACGAATGAGCGTGGAGATTCTGAATGGAAGAATGGAGATTACTGTAGACGAGGAATATCGATTATAACTCCTTTCGTCATTCGCCCAATTATTGTTTGTAGTTGGACAGTATCACGAGGTTTAATCCACCCAGGTACGGGCGAGATGATAAGTGGTAAGATTGAAAGGGCAATGTGACCTGTGTTCTCGTAGCTCTCAAATCGTGTACTACAACAGTTCCATTCTTTCCTCCGAATGCGATTCGTCGATTCGATGCACAGTACGAAACCATCGAGAACCTCAATGGTATCCGATTGTTAGCAGAGTAGAAAAAGGTCGTCCAAAATTACCCACTGTAATATCCGAAAACAAACCAGGTTATCGAAAATTTTGCGCACTTTTCTTTTTCAAAATATGGTTGCTACCCTACTTTCTAATATAAAATGTGCAGCACTTCCTGATACCATTTGTCCATAAAGGACTCACTTGGACATGGGTGGGAATATATCATTGAGTGATCGATGCTTGAGAAGGGTCGCATCGAGACAATGAACGAGAAGATCCCCAAGGGGAAGCATGTAGTCAACCTGAGAAGACAAATTGTCTTTCCATCCGTAACTTTTCATGTTTCAAACGAGCTTAATGAGTAAAAACACTCACAACATCGGTGTAATTGGTGGTTGAGAGCTCTTCGATGATTCGAAGCACCTGAGTGAGAAAATATTTTAATTGCTTATTGTTAAAACACATTACTGTAAGATCCACATTTTTCAACCATGACTTTAACACAAAACAAATTAGCGATAAGAAGAAAGAAGAGATATGTGACCTCATGCCTCGACTTGAGTAATGGTCCATTGGGCACCGATTGGATCGTCTGATGCTGAGCTGCTGAATTGTATCGAGCCACCTGAGAGAATCAAATCACTTCTCAATCACCCCTTACCCATCCCCCTCCTCTCAACTCACTTCCATACTCAAACTGGCAATGAATGCGGGAGCTCTCGCTCGTGCGATCATCGACAGTGCGTGTCTCGCTGTCCTCTGAGCATCCGTCGAGGGAGACAGACGCATTGTGGTACTGAAGGGGGATAGAGAGATCAGTGGACATTCAACTAACACCATTCACTCCCGCACTATAAGCGCAATTCTGTTACGCAAATTCCTTGTCATTCTTGCATACGAGCAAATTTATGAGATTGAATTGACATGCAGCTACTGCATCTATTACCAATCCAACAAAATCTCGGCCCATACTCTACTCTCGCAGCACAAATGTAACAGGTTCCTTTCACATCCATTTCTCCACGATCAAAGTAATAACTCACCCCGAATCTTTGAACGATGTTTGTGATGCGAGTGAGAGCAATCCGAGAAGAACTTTGGCAATCTCGAGATGGGGTTCCCATTGGGTGAAACCACGACCGAGAAGATCGATTGCCGCACGTCTGCAATTCGCACATTTTTACGATATTATAGCCTATTTTAGCCATTATATATCTAAAGAATGATCGAATTATTATATAAGAGTGTCCTTAACTGCTTATGGCAGATGCTTGAAACTCCAAACTACGTACCTCAATGGTGATTGAATGGGAAGGGCTTTCGAATGAGGGCACACGAGCAATTCGAGTAGAGAGAGGGCCGTTACGCGGGTCAGATCCGCCCTGGAATTGCAATAAATCAATAATGTTCCTTTTTAAATTGTACAATAAACTGACAAACATGTTGTTTTTTTTTCAAAAGAGACTACTCGGCAGAATCATTCCTGTCAGAACTCTCTGTCACTAATGTTCCTAGCGAAACACGAATCTCTAAGGTTCCGTGAAGCAACCAAATCATAATCTCACTTTGCCAATTCGTCTCCGAACTCTCCGCCCACAACAGCCAACACGACGACTGCAGTCGCCTGATTACGACGAATCTAAAGAGATCAAAGATCAGTTTTGATTGATTGTCAACCATTCAAGCAAATATCTTCCTAAGGATCATTAATCATTCGATTACAAGAGTCCAGCAAGCGATAGTATAATCGATGATGATACCTCTCTTGATCCCCATGTCTCTCCATCTTCTCTATCGGGCACTCTAGTGGCGGGAGAAGGAAGAATAGGGCCAGCTGACCCTTCCTGCATATAAACAATTATTCACAATTACTTAATCAGGGCATTTTAGGAAGTTCTAAAAAAAAGTAGACCAGTCTCCGTATTATATTTGATAATTGACAGCACAGCGGCTACCTAATGACATTAGACGTAAAGTGTCTCACTAATGGAACCAGTGAAACACAAATCTCGCCATTCCGCGGACCACTCATTCTCCCACATTTCTTGCGATTTTTGGATTCAACCTCAAAATTTGAGCTCAAATCTATTCTACCGTACCTTCTTGCTTCGTGGTGGGATCGGCGGCGGGGTCGGCGTCTGGATTATCGACGACTGCTGAGAATTGTGACCTGCAAACAATTCATTATTTCCCTGATTCAGGACAAACATAATATGTTTGGTTTCATACACCTTGCAAAATCCATTTTTTTAACAATTGTAGGTATGAAATCTGACCGGGAGCTGGAGCTTTCGGGTAGAAGAAGAGCGAGTTCGGTCCCTCGATCATCGGAGGAAGGAATGGAGCCCAGGACTGAAAAGGATAACGTTTTTTTTCGATTTTTGGCCCAGTCTTTTATCGCATAATATTATATCCCGATCATTATTATTCCCTACCCCTTTCACATCCACATTCAGATTGATTGTGGGGCCAAAAATCGAAGAAGTTCCGGAAAATTGATTTGTTCTCCTTATCTTTATCTCCATTCCATCTAATAGCCACTCAGATACTCCTCCTCTTCCTTCTACTATTTCTCACCTCAATCAATCTCCTTCTTCCACTCGACTCGATTCTCGACAGTTCCCTCACTAGAATTGCCTGTGCAGCCTGTCGCACTTCGAAACACGAATCTTGCCATCTAAAAGAGGGCAAAATGGGTATCAGCACATTCATACATTATTATTATATAAAATGTCAAGATCCTCGAGCACTGATTTAGCAAACAACACAGGCTTACATCGTGTTGTTAAAACCCAAATATGGCTGGTGAATGCAAACTTTCAAAATCCCTCCATACAATTTCCATTTGACTTACTTTCTCGCCAATAACTCCAATCTTGGTGGTGAATAGAGCTTTCCTCTCTGCTTGAGAGCATTCGGAAGTAGAACGAGATGAAAGGCAATGGCCACACTCCAACCTGAGATTCATCCATTCAATCAAGATTAAATAGACTACAGTCAGTCTAAGGTACGCCACTACCGTAACTCGGCACTGCTGTACTTGTCGTGTCTGCCTAACTCGCGTTAACTTCACACCAAAGACCATCTACAGATTATTCTCCAACTCTCTTCAGATTCTTTTTCATACACTTACCACATTGGCTCTGTTTGTCATTCTCCCTTTCTCCTCCTTCCTTCTCCTTTTTTATCATTGATGCAGTCGTTCGTTTACTGCGCGTCCACGAGGCACTGGAAAATATGTTTGCAAGAAATATTAAAAATACATAATTCGCTAATTGTAAGAAACCAATGAAAGATTCTGAGGTTTTTATCAGTTTTTGTAACTAGGCATTCTGATGCTGCAGTGGGTGCACTACTTCTGATAGAACCTTTCACACTCAATTGATGTAAAGCACATTTTTCATAAATATAATAAAAAGTACCCTCTCAACGCCATCAGCGTGTTCAGCATTCCGATCGTCGCCAGAAGATGAACTGTGTTGAGGGACGATGCGTACGACCATCTGACATGGAACGGATCATTCATTCCCTATACGATAAATTGAAACTCAACACTCGAATCATTACCGTTCAGCATAAAATCTAGCAAGATATCAGAACAGCTATAACACTTCGGTTATTGACAGACTCATTGCAATCCATTCTCACCTGGCAGCGAGTGACCACGCCTTGACCTCCGTGAGTTCGGCTGATGGCATGAAGATACAGGTCTTGCCTCAAATTCAATATTGAAACTTTATCGTATTTAAAAACAGAGAAAGTTTTAGACTATCCAGCAAAAAACTATCAGAAATTCAGCGTACTCAAAGTAGAAATAACTCTGATGAATCCTCAACTCACCATCTCCCCTGGTCGAACTCGCGAACGTCGGCACTCTCGCTATCCTCTGCAGCAACAACTTCTTTGCGCACACTCTGTAACATAAATTAAGCATTATTCACAAATTACAGTAGCACTGTAAAATATACTACGTAGAACAATATATCATCACATATTGAATTTAACTATGCACCTGTCCAAATCCTCATCGAGATTCCATCCGTGCAATAGAGAAAGGACGATTCTCGCTAGATCATGAAGGAGCGTCGATTCGAATTGAAGACTCAAACGGGCGGAGAGACCTAAAATAGGATTTTGGTTCATTGATGTTTCATGGCAATACTACAGCTTCGTTACGTGGTAACATTTTTGGAAGTGAATACAGTGCGTCCCGTCATAACGAAAGTACTCTTTTAAAACAAAATAATCAACAATGAACATACTCCTCTCTGAATCGACTCTGCTTATCGAATTGGTGCTCACTCCACTGGGCAATGTTTCGATTCGATCGTCTTCTTGGTCCAACTGATAATATATTGTTCCGGTTATTCCCATATTCCACCCTATCCAACTCACGATATTGATCGCATTGATGAGTGCGACGACATCGAAGAGGACGACATGAGCACCGTCGTTGCCCATCAGAGGGAAGACCTTAATGAAAGCATTATGGGCACATCGGGGGCATAGCTCAGTGGTAGAGCGCTCGCTTAGCATGCGAGAGGGCTGGGGTTCAATTCCCCATGCCTCCAGATCTTTTGCAATACTTCGCTCTCTAATAGATATTCCACCTACCGTAACAGGAGTAGTGGGATCCTCGACATAAGTCGCAATGGAAGGAGGAGTGGTTGTAGAGGGAGACGCGTCCTTATGAGTGATTCCACCGCCCACTTTCTTCACCTTCAATTATTATATTTTAGCAGCAACGTGGTCGCAAAAAAGTCAGTCGTCAAATTCAGTTTACTGCTGAGATAACGTACCGCTTGGAGATTCCTGTGCCTCAGAGCTCGTACTAATTGGACTGCCGATGTGGCTCCCGCCTCGTCTGACACTTCCTTGACTTCTTCCACCTGGAAATATAGTGAATACAGACTTGTTAGTTAGCCAATCACGGGCTGAAAGAGTAAACTACAGTATTCCCTCACTACCGTACTTCATCACACGCGAGCATCATATCAGAGGCAGTCATTCCGCTCGCGATTCGGTCAAGGGAGGCTGAAAGTCCATAATCATCTATGTCCCAGAATACGATATCCCCGTCACTTCAATCAATCAATAAATCGCTAATCTCACCAGTCTCCAGTTGCCACACGTACACATCTCCATCCTTCAATCGAACAAGCATATAGTCGTCAAGGGGTCTGTAATTATTTTATGATATTTTGTCGCTGTCTGCCCAGATAATTGGAAAAGGTGAGATCTGAGCGACCATATGAGTCGCGCGCAACATGCACTTGGCGGGTCACTTTTTCACGAAATATTCAATTCTTTCACCATCAAGAATTATAAATCGATTATTCTTATACAATCCGTTGGGAAAAAAAGAAATATGATCCCATAATTTTGAAGTGCATCATCAATCTAGGATAGTAAACCTGACCTGAATCGAATGACATCGATGGGCGTTGGATGTCTCGCTGCGAGTAATTGACACTTCTGATCACGAACATTGAGGAGGGCGATGGAAGCATCGTCGCCTGAGAGAGGGAGAATATGGGAGTGTCACCACCACTAGATTGCGGGGGTGCGGAGCTCTCTTGCAGAAATTGCTAACGATTTGCGGAACCCCTTAGTGGAACATAATAAATTTCTGCGGAGCCCCCCCCCCCTAACAATAACTTTTTCGAAAATCGCAGAGCGCCCTGCCATCTAGCGGATGACATCTCACCAGTGCCTACTCCCGAGAATAGATTTGGAACTACCCCATTCCACTACCGTAACCCCATTATCCCTTAAAAAATATAGAAAAAACTGCACTGACCGACAGCGCAGATGCACTTCATGATCGCTTTCTGCAAAAATATTCGCTTTAAAAAAAGAACAAAAACATAATTGGAAATTACAGTTCGCCTTCTTTTTAAACTACTAGTGAAACTGCAATCTCACAAGTACGTAGATAAGAAACAATGCGTTACTCACACTTGTGTTCTCGGGCGGGATAATAAATCTCGTAATTGGCCCTCCGTTTACTGTGAATCGATGAATTCGCTGTGCTGTGCTCACGTTCCACATCACAACCTGAGAATAAAATCGATTTAATCATCAGTTAAGGAGCGTGGAAATAGACCCCCCCGCCAATTGTTTTTATCGTCCACCCGAGAAGTACACTATTCGAATGAATCGTGTAAAACACGTACCTCATTTTTAATCAATCCTATTTCGGTATTACGGAATGAAACGGGTTATTTTTACAAAACAAGAGTTGGCAATATTATTGCGTAGTATCAACACTCTATTCATACCAACAGTGAAACTCAAAAGTGAAAGAGTGAGAAACTATGAAACTACGAGATCCAATCAATCATCTTAACAACGAGAGAACGAGAGAATATTCTTGCCCCCGTAGAACCAATAGAGCTCACTCAAAGCTACCGTAACCATCCGTTGCATTCAGGCTAAATAAATCGATAATCCCTTTACCGCATGATCGTCTCCTCCCGATAGGACGAGATTCGAATCGAATCGAGGATGGTGAGAGGCCGGATGGAGAAGACAACGCACTGATGATCTGACAACAATGATTTTATTATTTTCTTTTTATTTCTAAAAATACGGTGCTCAAAAAAATCTTCGACAAATTCTGCTCATTCCTATATATTCCGAGTGAAACTCAAAAGTGCATAGATTAAACGTCGTACCGATGAGCTCTCATTGCTCTGGTTGAATTTCTCCATTGACTTCCTCCTTCTGAGAGGAATCGAGACGATATCAACTCACAGATGTAACGAGTCACCTGAAAGGATCACACAAGATTAGTTAATCTTGTACTACGTGAATAATGATAATGCAATAACTGACAATGAATCCATCTCTCATTCCCATGAGCATTCTTCCCTGTGATGGGACGTAGAGTGAAGCAGTTACGTGTTCGTCACCAAGATTGGGGAAGTTATCCTCATCTTCGTACTCAATGCAACCATTAATAGCATTATTAGGTTATTTTATATTTGTTTATTTTTTTATTATTTTGTCTTTAGAAACGTATTTCTGAAATTTTTTTGATATTATATAAAGGAGATATCCTTTAAATGAACAATGTCGGACCATTATTCTGATATGCACAACGTGAAACTACAAACCTGCAGTTGCTCCCATACTTTGGACAGCGAATTCTCGTGAGTGCCCTTGTACTCTGCAAAGGGCTTTCAATAAGGATCAACGAACATAGATCAATCTCCACAAAGATCAAAGATCAAGTATGCTCACTGAGTGGCAATTGCTGCTGCATGCTAGCGAGTTTCCTCATGAAATCTTGATCGTATCGAGGAAGGCGCCAGAGGAGCAGACCTGATATTTCACAATGTAATTCACAAGATATCAATTCCTCCAAGATCAATTCATCGCGACAACTACCTTATCATCACATTGAACTCTCTTACCGTAGTCTTCCCTACACCTCTAACCCTACTACCGTGTCCGTTCACAAGGCATACATGTAACCGTACCACTCTCGTCCTCTTCCCCTCCTACCGTACCTCCTCCATCTTCATGTTCCTCTGTCGCTCTTTCTGCTCTTGCAGCAATATATTCTCCCCCTGGAAGGGCGAGGAACGTCCACGAGCAAGACGACAGCCATTCCTGCAATGAACATATTAAATTAAGTTGAACTGAGAAAAGCCGGATTTAATTTATCCTAGTCTCGAACAACTTGATGTCACTCCAATGTGTCCCTATTTCATCAAATAAGTTTTTTTTACGTTGCTGATCATGAGTCAACTGAAGCATAGGCTCAATTACAGAATACATGTCAACAGTGAAACATACTTATTCCCTGTCGTGAAAACTTAACTCACATGGTACAATTCCTTCGGTGCCGCATCCAATCGAGCGAATTCTACTGCACCTCCTTCAATTATGAAGCCATCTATCACACCATGTTCTCTATTGATTTCCTGTAGCAGATGTCATGTTTGCACTTATCACTTCTACGTTTCACAGATAATTCAAATCGCGAAGTCGCATCAAAAGTCATTATGGAATCCAAAAAGAGTCAAAATGAAAAAAAACAAAAAAAAATTGAAATGGTGTACCTCCTCTTCCTCTATCCATCTTGTTTCCTTCCAGTACATTCACTCTGCTGGCAATGGGTCCGAATCGTTCCTCTGCTTGAGGGCCACGAAGTTGACTGCAATGTGGGACATCACAATCATCGATTAGCAGGTCGGAAAGACAAAACATGATTTTTTGAAAGAATATTAGAAAATTCATAGTACCGGTAACTTTTCCAGACGTATAAAAACTATAAAACGGAAACTGACGTGACAGGCAGTTGATACAATCTCAACGTTCCGTCGTTGCCTGCGATAGCCACCTGGAAATCGATATCATGCCAAGATTTCAGCGACAGTAATCAATAGTTAGCCAACCAATCAATATCGACTACCGTATACCTTATCGACGTCGATAACCTTGCCGGAGACGAGATTTCCCTCCGAGACACCAGTCACGATCACGGATAGGTCGTCCAGATCGATTACCTGATAAAGAGAAAAAAATATCTAATAATTAATAATAATAATTTATCAACGCCCGAGACGTAACGAGACCGAAAAGTCGCATAAGATGGACACAGAAAATGGTATATCTCTCGATTCTGATCCTTTCATAGCTCTTTGTTTTTAATTTGTGGCATGTATTCATAAAAATAATAATAATAACAATAATAAATGGGATTTTTAAAAAACGTACATGCCAGGTGTGCTCACAGACGACGACCATCAGACTCTCGTTCACCGTATCATACGATGTGTCACGGACCTGAGAAAGATTGACAATTCAACCCGGAGGATTCACGCTTTTCCATCAATGCATAACCCCAGCACCACAATGAAATGTGTTCCATCATACTCAAGACATAGATACAATACCCATATTTTCTGATCGCGGCAAGTGCCACATTTTTATAATTGAATCACAAACCTGATTGAGTGCGAGTCGCTTCGATTCATCCTCGTATGCGGGAGTGTCCATTGTCTGAAATAACAATAGGTTCACATTTACTCCCAATACCGTACCCTTCTACCGTTTACTACTCATTCCTCTACCGTACCCATACCTGTGCCAAGTATGTACTTGGAATTTTTTGCTGCCTATAAGAACGGATAGCCGAAAATAATTAGGATTTTTTCTACGGGTAGCCGACCTATTCCCCTCAAAAACCGTCATATTTTGTACAAAACGCTCAAAAAAAAGTCAATTTTTTCTTACTGGGAGCCGACTTTTTTATATTATCAGAACTTTTTTTACGGGTTGCCGCGTACTTAAGTACATGAAGTACGCAGGTGTGACCGTACCTTTCTATCCAAATCGACCATTCTCCACAGTTTGATCATTCCGGCCATAGTCAATCCAACACATGAATCTACTTTTCCCGATCGATTCACGAAGAGGAACGAACTCACCCAATCCGGTTCCACTCTGAATAATTACTTTTTCTTTGCATAAATACAAATATAAACATTAATAAATGGCGAGGATTCACAACTAAATATCTAAAAGTCAAAATCTAATCAATCAATAGCTACCGTACCTTGAATTGAAGTAGAAGATAACAGTGAGATCACTTGGATCAAGTACGACAAGGTCGTTGTACTCTCCACTGCAGATGATGATTGTTCGCTTCTGTGTAGGAGTCTCATTCAACTGAAACGAAGATTACGGTAATCATTACAAGTTACAGAATCTCGAGATCTCTGCATGACATACTAGAATTGTACGATTCTATAGTTAACTACCGTATCCCCTCTCCGTAATCTACCGTACTCACATATGGTATCATTCTCCTGTGTAGATAACTGCTCTCGGCAGCATCAATACATCGTCCATCTTGCCAATCCCACAGTGCAACTTCACCATCCGATGAAGCGGAGATGAAGCGACTGAAAAGATGATACTTTATGATTCGCTATTATCAACCCAGTGAAACGTCAATTCACCTAGTTCCAAGAACATAGGCAAAACAAGATGACTACAGAATCCGACCATCACTTTAAACAAAATGAGTATAGGAAACAATAAATGCATTTTGTAAACAAATAATAGATGGCTCACGATGATTTGTGTGAGAGTGAAGCAGGACAGAGGGCGGTGATACTCGCACAATGGCCAGTCATCATCAGACGAGGAGTTATTCCATCGGGAGCACATCTGAAGAGAATTGAAGATTGTAAAAATTTTCAACCATCTACAACCTATCAAAAAAAGGAAAGCAGTAACTGTCGAAGAAGAAAGCAGGGGTTACTGGGAAGTATTCGATGAAAATGTTCCGTCACGAATTTCGACACCAATACCCATTTTCGAAATCAAAAAAAGTCAACACTCCATTCCTCTTTCCCAATGTAGTACAATTACATTGAATGAATCGTCAACGTTCTCACAACTAAAATCAAAAGACTTTTCGATTCACAATGGATAAGGAAAGATTACGGTACCTCCACAGTACAATGACTCCACTGTCGGATCCCGATACGATGTGCTCGCCTTGACCGAGAAACTGTAAGAGACCGATACTGATTACCGTATTCTGACTCATGAATCGCGCAATCAATATTGTACCTGTAAACAAGTGATCTTGAGTGGGGGTGGTTTACTGGCCCACATCACAAGAGGCACGATGAGTGTAGAAGGCGGAGGTGGGGATGATTCCCCCCGATCCGCCGTCATTTTCTTGCCTTAATCAACGAATTAATTGGAGGAAATAGTTTGCGACACGGGCAATCAAGTCAGAATGAAGACGACGCAAATGAATAATGAGGACACATGACAGATTCCGACCAATTTTAGAGAGAACAAGGTGCAATGTGTGGAGGAAATCAACAGAGTGCGGTTAGTGACAGTGAAAACAGTGAGAAGACAAACATGTTGTCAGGGCTCTTACGCTTTATTTTCTTCGTTAGTTGTCTCTTGGCGGTCTTGAGCGCCTTCATGGCGCGTAGAGTGCGCGAGAATGACGCGTGAGAGGCGTGAGATTGGCGCGTGCGGCAGGTAGAGTGTCAAATCCTCACTCCCAAACCGGATCGTTCACACAGGCGGCAGCGATGATTCCCAACAACTACTCTTTCTCTTTTACATGATCGGCTCTCCTCCCTCCCTCCCTCCCGATCCTCACTCACCCTCAATCATTTTCTCTCTCTTTCTGTATCGGGCGCATGCATTCTCTCTCCGAAACAGCACCATAAACATAGCCTAACACCAATAAAAACTAACGATCATGGAGGAAAGGGTGAATCCTAAGAGAAGGATAGTGTGCAGACGTTCCAATGTGAGAACACAACAAAGCAAAGGCGTGAAACGACAAAATAAACTGAAACCGGAGTATACTAACTCTCGCTAACGATTGTTTCGAGTCGAACAAAGGCATTTTTGGCAAATTGCCAAAAAATAATAACGAATTTGCTCCCACCACGAAATGCCTATTGGATCAATTTTATATTTTTGTAGTTATTTTCTCATTATCGATTAGTTTGTTTGTTTTTACATTTTGGTTTGTTTTGTTCGATTCAGCCTTGTCGATTACCTACCTTATTTGCATTTTTAGCAATGGCGACGGCTTCGAGCTCAAATGCGGGTCTCACTCTCGTTTCGGCCGGAAGTTTCGTTCATTTGCTCGACGTCGATGGACGAATTCTGTCGAATGTCGATGTTCTGCCTATCTCCAAGGCCGTTCCTCTGTCCAAGAGCAGCGACGGAACGGAGAGAAAGGAACAGCTGAAGTTCCACGATGATTTCCAGGTATGATTTAGCTGGTTGATAGTTTTGTTCATCACATAATTTATGTGATTTTACTTTTTCAGCTTCTGACAACATCTTTCGCCAACGACAGTGGCTTGGTTGCCGTCGGAACATCGGCCAAGACTGTCGTCATCTTTGATCTGAAAGGAGGTAACATTTTTCTGCTCGATTGCATTTATTTATTTGTTTGTTGTTGTGCTCTTTTTTTTCTTTCGTTATCATTTGCGGATATAAATAACATAGAGACTACAAGTTGAGTTATGTTATCTCTACTGCAGAGTCACTAGTAGAACGTCGGACGTTCCGTATCCCGAAGACTCCGACGGCCCTCGTATTCGATCGTGCCGATGCCTTCATTATCGTCGCTGATAGAGCGGGCGTCGTCAGAAAGTATTCCGTCGATGTGACCGCCAAGGAAAACAAGGAACACATCGATGAGGATGGTCAGTGGCATGTTTATATGTTTTAGCCATATCTCTCTTCGAATTGTTTCAATAATTACGTTATTTATATTTATTTGTAATCAAAAAGTAATTTTCAGACACGGATGAGACGGACTTCGAGGGTGATTTCATCTGCTCGGCCATCTCGATGATGCTTGACGTCAAGTTCTCTCCTTGTGGCAAGTATCTCCTAGTGACGGATCGAGATGAGAAGATGCGAGTACATCGATATCCCCAGGTTAACCATCGTTCATCTTAATTTTGTATTGCTTACTCATCAAAAATGAGCAGCATAGACAGGGTTGAAAAAATAAGAATAATCTTCGATTTTATGCAATTAATCATTAAATTGTAGACATTCGTCCTTCACCAAATGTGCATGGCTCACAAGGATTACGTGAACACTGTATGCACTTCGACTGTCGGAGAGAGACAACTAGCATTCACTGCTGGTTAGTTTGTATTATTTCATCTTATTATATTATATTATATTATAGTATATTATTATTAAATTTAAATAGTCCTAAGGACGACTGTGTATGTGTATACAGGCACTATGAGGGTTCTTTTTTTCCGTTGTATTATCAATTTCTGATTGCAGGTGGCGATGGAGTGATCATTGGATGGGATTACATGGAAGGAGTGGAAGTGGGAAGGAGTGAGCCGTTCGGAGCTGTGAGAAGATTGAGAGTAGTCCAAGAGGTACGTGCACGTTCACTCACTTTCATTTCACTCAAATTTAGTCATTTATCAGTTGTTTTTATTTGGATTTAATATGGAGGCTAAAAGATTTTATTCCAGTAGGCTGTTTTAATTATATGATTAAATAGTTAATCGTGTTATTTGAGGGATCAGTAACTCGCCTCGTCGTTCTCCTCAACAATTCTTCCTCTGTGGTCGAATTGACAGTGACTGATGGGGAGAAGATTGAGTTCAAAGAAGTGAAGAGGATAGAGATTGAGGGAAGAGTAATGGACATCACTGTTCCCAAGGAGGGACAAGTGGCCTTCGTGTCGAGGTATTCATCTATTTTAAAATATGTTATCTCTAGAGTGTAGACATAGACGAAAAAGGTCATGGAGAATTACCTAGAAACAAAACATACCCGGTGTTCGAGGTTGAGGAGGCATGTACTGTTAGATTCCGAAGCATTCCCGGGTTTTAACAATTTATATTTTGTGAAGAACCTCACAAATTTACCCGGTTGTCTAAAATTTCGTGTACGATTGAAGATTATTTACACCGAGGATCTTTCAATCAATAACCAAACAATCAATTTCAGCTCAGGTCTGGGAGTTGTCACATTGAGTGATTCCTCAATAGTATGGAGTGAAGTAAGTGAAGAGCATAAGAAGACTCTTGGAGAAGTGAAGGATCCCATTCCTGATATGACGAAGAAAGTCGCATTCGACAATATGAACGAATACTTGCAGGTCAGATATCATTTATGATGAGTTGTTTTTACTCACGTAACTTGTGATGCGGATTCACGTGATTATATTTCCAATAGTCGAGAAGGTTCAGTAAACTAAAGAAAAGAGAGAGAAACGCTGTTGCTATAGTTGTAGATAAGGGAGAATTAGGTTATATTGAAAGTGAATTGGCCTTTTCAGAGAAAACAGAAGAAACTGGAGGGCCGCAACAAGAAGAGGAAAAATGGAAACGAATCCATTTCTGAGCCACCACTCAAGAGAGTAGAAGAAGACAATGAGGATATGGTAGAGGAAGCAGAAGTTACTGTAGCCGAGTAGACTATCGATTTAGTTGTATGATGCAGAGTTAAGATGTTTGATTCGTTTAAAGTCTCATATCAACAGGTGAGTTTCATCGTTACTGACTAATTGTTACTGTTTGGTTGCGCCTTGTTTGTTGTTCGACACGTTCTCTGTATATAAACCTTTATTGCCACTGTTGTGCTAAGAATACATTTTGAAATCATTGAACATGAGTTGATCAGTTTAAAACGCGGGATCTGGGAATATAGTACAGCGAGCTTCTCAAAATCATTCGTTCTTCTACGAACTTATGTAGTCGAATGTATCAGATGGCATTTTGCGGTAGGATCGTTAGGGATCGACCCATCATTGAATCTCTCGAAGCAGAGAACTAAACTGAAAATTAGATATCATCTTCATCATCCGCAGTCGTAGTGAATTTTTCTTTCAGCACGCATATTTTCATTGAATGCCACAATGCTGTGCCTCTTATTGTTAGTCACTTAGTAACTTAGATTCCTCAATTCTTTGTAATTTCCGAATCATATTTTTTCGAAGAAAAATAAGACTGAAGGATCAAGCAAAACATGTAAGATAGATCGGGCGATAAGAACCATTTGGTAATTTCGTTGTTGAGATCACGAGTACGTCTGAGTATCACGGAACACGACGATGTGGGTAAAAAAGGTATATGTTTATCATCTAACTTATTTCACAAATATTTATCATAGAGTAGATACATAGAGTTCAATCGACAGAATGCGGGCTCATGCACTCTATTTTTTGGTAAAGATACATAGAAATGGCGGAGACATCCAATGAACATTTCGATCACTCTTAGTCAGATGTTCCTTCTACGAACTATCATCCCGTACGTCAAATACAATGCAACGAGTATCTTCCGATTGACATCCAGTTATGATCAACTTTTTTTCCTGTACTTTCATCCTAGATCACATTCTGTCCGATTTCTTCAATCACCTAAAATCAAATTTGATTATCTCGTTGTCATTATATTTCTAGATACTTCGTATTTCTCCTCGGCGAGCTCAACCAATTCATCAACAATATCCGAGTGAACCCATAAAATGATGAATTTCTTATCAGGAGAGGAACAATAAGTCTGAAACAGAACAAGGTTAGGAATATGAAAGAGATCATACACGAACATCAAATGCATTCATAACTCCTTGAGCAGTGCAAATGTGACTTTCAGGTAGTCTAACGTGTTGCGTACAACTGGAAACTAGATGGGCTAGAGTCTTATCGTCCATCATTCTTTTGGATTTCGAGTAGTCGTTTCCTTCCTCAAATTTAAACTATTCATGATAATGTTCACATTGCCCGCAAAAAGTGATGCGTATACGATTTAGATATATATAAAAATATGTAAATGATCACCTGGATGAGATACTGAACTTTGAGCTCTTTCACTTTTGGAAGTGATTGCAGGATCTCTCTGACGATTTGTTCATTTTGTGGTACATTACATTTCCATCGTAGTTTCAACTTCTGCTTTAGGGACTAGACTTTGAACTATCGGAGGAATGAAACTGAATATTGAGATGGAAATATTGACTCTATGAAAATGTGAGAAAATAGATAACATACTCTCTCAAGAATTGTGAGTAGTCGTGATCTCCATCAATATAAATAATGAGTTCTTCTGTTGGATGAATAGTTCTAATAATAGACGATAGCGATCGAAGGTATGGTAGATCGGCACTTTCTCTGTCTGACTGCCATATCTAAATGATTCAACTGTGCAGAGAGATCAAGGAAATATAATTACATCCATTCCGAGACTACACGTAAATTTCCCATTGAATTCACTGGCAGCATTCTCTATTTCATCCGGCTCATCAAGATCGATCTTTATTCTTTTCTCTTCGCCATTATTAATCGTCTTGATTGTCACTGTATCGCTAGAATCCTGTAAATCTGTCTATTAGGTAACATAAATATTTCCCTATGTGTATGCAAATATAGAAAATAGTCATTATACCGGAGTAAGTTGGCTTGAGTTTCTATGAATGGTTGAGAAACATACCAAATTAATATCCGCATCGAAGAAATCACACTCTTTTGGAGGAGGAGAGATACTTTTAGATTTGTTTTGGGTTTCTTCCTGCACCTTTGCTTTCTGAAAATCGGTCACATACTTCTTAAATGATGATGACTTTTACTTGTGCGAGATAGAATGAGGAACAAACTTTTGCTGCAGTGGTAGTTTTTTTCTGTAGAATAATAATATTAAATATAAATCTAAGTATTTCATCACAGGGAATTCGTAAATTGTTCTTACCTTGATTGTTTTCGTGATCGATGTAGACTTCTTTGCAGAAGGAGAAGATCTTGTCTGAAGATATTTCGAATTATATTTTAATTAGATATATACACTGAAGATTTTCTCTGATCAATTCGATCGTTCGCGAAGAATTAATATTCCTCTTTTATTTACTCTTTTTTGTTGACTTGCGACTTCTTTTATTTACTCTTTTTTTAGATAAAAGATAAGAATATGTAAACAATTTCGTTTTCACATTGATTCGTTCGTCTCAATACCTTCGTTACTTTCGTCGTCTTTTTGGAATCAAGCGATGTTGACAATAAAGTATCTAGATGTCTTCTTCTCCTTCTGAATTTCGCTATTTTATCGCCTTCCCTCAAATACCCAATTGATTCACGATTCTCATTAGAGAAAAATACAGTCAAAATGACATAATGTGAACCGTTTATGATAAGTTATGATAACTTATCATAAGATGTCATAAAACCATGATTGCTCAGCGGATACCGGATGGATCACGCTGAAATTTTGTATGGTAGCATAATTATTGTGCCTTGTCAAACTGACACTCTCGAAAAATCGATATTTCGCACGCGTCGCGGTCGCGCGTTGCGCGTGTGTTGACCCCAAGTGGGCGGAGCTTAGCCGAATTTACTCATTTATTAGTCGTACACGCTAAAATTTCGATTTTTATTAATATTTTGGTGTTTTGCACTCCTGAGAATGAGATTTTAGTTTAAACGCGAATTCTCGTCCAGGCTCCGCCCACTCGGGGCCCACACGCGCGTAACGCGCGACCGCGACGCGTGTGAAATATCGATTTTTTGAGAGTGTCAGTTTGACGGGGCACAGGAACTGTACTACCATACAAAATTTCAGCGTGATCCATTGAGGCTCCGCTGAGCAATCATGGTTTTATGACATCTTATGATAAGTTATCATAACTTATCATAAACGGTTCACATTATGTCATTTTGACTGTACATATTAGACATTAAAAACATAATAAATATCTACTATTTGATCATTCCCTCATTCTCTCACTGCCTCACTTATGTATCTACACCTTAGTTCCTCCTGCTTTTGCCTTTTTAGTGGATATGGGTGATTTCTTCGGCGAACGAATCGAATTCTTCGTTGTCTGGAAATGATTTTTCTCAGAAAAACATCATTTTAAAAATGTCAGTAACAAATTTCTATTGATCATACTTTTGTTCCTGTTTTCTTCTTAGTTGGAGTAGTAGACTTTGAAGAAGTGATCGATTTATTCGCCTTCTAGATAAACGGCCGAATTTCATCAATGAATAATGAGCGAGAACACACCGTTGGAGTAACATTGGCTCTTGCTTTGGACACAGAAACGGATTCCGCCTTTAAAAAATGTGCTTTTTAAAAAGCCCAGTACGATAATATTGTAACCTCAGTAGTGCATCCTCTTCCTTTTTTTTATTATGGTAAAATATTTCAAGTTTGAAAGAAAGCATTATTGGTTCGTGGATTCAGATTCCTATCCAATCGTGGAAGAAAACAACGCCAGTTGCTATGAACAACAGCCGCAATTGAACGTGCGGTGTGGTCTGAACGAAAAATGTCGAACTATCGTCTTTTATTCAGTTTCCTAGTTTTGGCTACTGAATGTGAAAGTTTGTTAAATTTTTGTAAGTTATATACTTCGAGTTAGAAAGAAAGGACTATGCATGAAGCCAAAAAATAATCTCGACAGCTAGCTGAACACTAATGTAAGGTAATGAAAAGATGATGATAATGGAACTCATTCCAGTGTTGCCCTAGTCTGCACAGATAACGAGGTCTTCACAACAATTACAATATTTATCTACGGATCAACTAAATATTATCTACATAAGGAATTAGACAAACTCAATCAAAGTAGAATGAATTTCATTAGTCATTTCATTCCATTTCATCTACTATCCATCATCGTGAGCAGTCGTCTCTCTTCATTTCGACTATGAAGGTAAGCATTTACCATTCCTTTCTCTTCTCAAATCGATAGAAAACGCAAAATCAGTTCGTAGAATCATGAAAAACGCGTTTATTGTCCGATCCTCCAGTTGGCACGATCGTATTCTTCCTACAGTATTATCTTTACAGTAATCCTACAGCGGTTTTCGCCACTCTCGAATCCTCGTTTTGAGCAGTCATTCAAGTTCTGTTTCGCGACTACAGATCCCTCAGAATTTCTTTCGGTAATCACTTTTCAAGAGTCTCGAAAATATGCTCAATCAGGTGATTAGACTGCTCATCGCAGTGAAATTGCCTGTAAATGATCTGGCAGCAATTGAACACTGGCTTTTCAGAGAAAAGATTCCTCTCGGGAAAGATCAATAAGGCCCGACTGATTGACATTCAACTTCGATAGACCATTATTGATCACAATCATGGATAGTTCTTTGCATGCTGAACAACTCGAAACATGCGGTTAGCTTTATTCCAAATTTTAATTTCCTAAATCTTTTCATTTGGTCTGTAAATGAATAGTTCTATTATTTCCGAAACGTTTTGTTCTCCCACATTGATTTATTAAACATAATAAAACAACAGGAGTCCGCATTCCCTTGCGAAGAATGGATCACCCAGATAGCAAGACAACTTGCCACACTCTTCCAGAGGTTCGTTGACATGACTTGCGCATCCCATTTTCTATAAGGTGGACTCCTCCTTCAACACTTTATCCATTCTCCGATCATTAAATTGATGTATTTTACTTTAAACGAGTTTGTTTATCCTTGAATAACCTTTGTTCTCTACATACAGGACTGTGCTCACTTTAATGAAATGTGGAGGGAAAAGATAGGATGTGATGTAGTCATCGAGATCGGTGAAGAGAAAATTAAAGTGCACAAGGTGAGACGATTGATGAGGACACTTTTCATTAAACAGCGTCATAATGAACGTTCTCCAGACCGTTCTCATCGCTCGATCTCCACACTTCGAAAAGATGCTAACTGGAAACTGGGATGAGGCCATATCCGAAACCATCAAAATCTCTACCGATTACTGTGGTATTCTCACTAATCCTCATCTGATTCTCGAGCCAATCTCTACTCTATTCAGGATTCGGCACAAGCTCTTTCATCGATCTGTTACAATATCTATACACAGGAGTTATCACAATAGACAAGGGCAATGTGCAGAACATACTTCAATGCTCTGAATACCTCGAAAATGTGAGTAGTGATGAACCCATCGAGTATTTGTGATGGAAGGTAAAACTCTCGAGTTTCGAACCTATTCACCGATAGTCGAATGAATCTATTCAATCTTCTTCAGCAAACGATGATGTACGTATGTGCAAGTTTCATGGTGCAAAGAGCGATGTTCGACGATGTTCTTCCCATTCTTTTCTTCCTACGATCAAAATCTTACGATGGCGTTGACGAAAAGTTGTACAGAATAATCGATGTAGATACTTAGATCCTACCAATATTTCTTTTCTCCCTAGTTTCTCAATCTTCAGGTCAATTTTGTGCCCATATCGAAAACTGAGGAGTTTGGACAATTACCATTACAAGAGTTGATTCGAATTATACAGAGAGATTCCCTCAATATCGATGATGAGAAACAGGTTATTTTTGATTGTTGATAACTCTGTCCTTTTTTATTGTCTGTTGTCTTCATTTCGTACCGTCTGTTAAATCCACTACATAGAAACTTGAGCAAATTGAGCCAAATGACCGAATGAGCAGATATTCGAAGCGATTACGACGTGGATTGGCGACGATATTGGAAGGATTGAGTATGGAATGAGGTGGGAGGAATGCTCTACGGAAGCGATTATTGATCTTTGATCTTTCAATATAGGCTGATGAAACATGTCCGAATACCGCTTCTCTGCAACTCCTATGTAAGAGATATTGTTATGAAGTCGCCATGGATTGTTCATTTTCCCGAAGCGGCGAATATCATCAGTGAGGCAAAGGTATCTATGATCTTATGTAGAGATGATCTTATGTTCCTTCTTCATTTGAGATCTATCATCTCTCCGTCTTCAAACGATACGAAAGAGTGTGCGACGAAGCTCGCAAATCGATTATTACTTTGGGTAATTCCATTATTTGTTTTTAGTATTCTTTCAAAATTATTCAGAGTATCATGAGAGATTGAAAAATTATGAAGAGAGATGTGCTTATGAGAGACATCCAGAGATGAGACCTCGAATGAATCCTATCTCAATCTACGACCCAATCAACAAAAAATGGATTAGTGAGTTCTTTTTTCCGCCCCCTCGAATGTTCGTAAAAAATCAGCTAGGAGTGGAATGAACACTAAACTCACGATAATTAAATATACAATAATATTTGTTGTAGAAGAGGAAAAGGAGCGACGGCCTCATCCCGATATGCCAACTGCACGAGTTGGATTGAAGGTAGGCAAATAAATATCACGAATTCACTCTAAAATATCTCAAATATTTTTTCAGATATTCTTCATTGGTTTCGGAGCAGAGAGCGGATTGATGTGCAATACGGAAGGAGGAGTTCGATGGACTCAAGTGTGGTCCTTCTGTCTTCACATCTTTCCATCGGAACATCCATGGAAATGCAAAAACTAAATGAGGTATTTGAGATGCCGTCGCTATCCCTCGATCGAAGTCGTGTTGCTATCGCCGTGATTGGAAGCAAAATGTGAGTGAAGTAATCCATTGATCTACACTTACTTGGTCAATTTGGCAGATTTGCTGCGGGAGGAGGAATAAGTGACATCTCGTCGCCGTCTGAATCATCTGCCTATTACTATGATACTTCTCTCAATTCATCTGGTATTATTCAAATTGTTTAGCCTTCATAGAACATTGACTAGTCCAAAAAATCTGATTTGAGGGTGGACTCGAATTGCCGATATGAATATTGCTCGCACGGAAGTCGTAGGATGCTCGCATAATGGCTTCTTCTACGGTATGTTTAATGAAGAGCTGAGAAGAAACAGAACATTAGCCGAAACAAAAATTTGTGTTGTTCATACGATGTCGCAGAGCAGATATTAGACATATTATCAATGTGCTATTTCTAAGCCAGATTTTTAAATTTAGTGATCGGAGGAGGAGAATATATCAGAGGAGAAGATTACACTCAATACGCTCATGGAGAGCGATACGATTCCCAAGCCAATACGTGATAACATTCCAAGACTATTCAAAAAATGTGATTTATTCAGTTGGAAGATGATCGCCCCAATGTATCGAGCCAGAGGAGGATGTTCAGCAATCTCATTCAATGGCAGAATTTATGTGGCAGGAGGGTAAGCAATTTGAACGGATATTACAATAAATTCAAGAGATGAATAGTTTAATGAGGGTGGATACTTCGAGCCTCTTCGTTTAGGCATTACAATGGCGAAAGGGGTTACGTGGCGGTTCGCACTGTCGAAGCATACGATCCGAATACTGATCAGTGGGAGAGATTGGCTGATTTGACCATCCAAAGGTACCGATTGGATTATGTTAGAGTGAAGATATGCATGAATTGATGTATTGTGCAGACAGAAGCCTACTCTCATAGTTTCCGATGGTAAATTGATGGTGATGGGAGGATATGAGGATTACTGGGAACGATACAGAATATCGTCTGTGGAAGAGTACGATAAGGATAATAACACATGGAAGGAACGAAGGGAGATGCAGTCAGTATTCTTTATATCTCTCAGCCCGATGCATTGAATTGAATACAAAATAATCGTATGAACGGAACATTTTATTATAACAGTTTTGCTAATATTCGGGAGATGAGTCGATCAAAATGAAAAGTGATTTCTGCAGAATGTGAGAAGGGCATCCGTATATATTCGCACTTCCGACCTCTGCTTCCATTCCAACGGAGCTGCAACTGTAGAGGTACGGGAATTGCATTGAAAGAAAAGACCGGACGAATCAGAACCGACAAAAATGAATTAATTATCTAATTGTAGATCTATCGATCGATGTCGTATGAGGCGACTCTGTTTCCATGAAGAGACGTTCAGAAAAAATCCCCCTTTCATAATATATTTGTAGTCCGATAAAGTATCGTGGGAAACTGGGAACAGTTTATTCAGCCACTTTCGCATTCGAAAATTTGAGCATTGATCGAAAGAAACGTGAAACTCTATGAATTTCGACTCTCGATACAATTTGTTCCGCAATGAACACGGCTAAAGAGATCGCTGAACCAACTACAAGAATCTGAAGGGGAAGGGCAATTTGAATGAAAGAGACGGGAGTAATCGGTTGAAGTTCCGTTCTTCTCAAATCGTCTTCTTGTTTACGAGCTGCCTTCAAAAAGTATTCGAACGGAACAGAACGACGAAGGAAAATCGTGTTGATCTGAATCAAAATGTTTGAATATTCTGAAATTTGCAGAATCAGGAATTATTTTGTTCCATTTCTCCTTCGACAAAAGGAATCCTCACATTTTCTGCAGTATAGACAGTGAGAAGGGCGAAATTGATCTTCTCCAATACCCATCGTCGATGTTCTTTACTGATGACATGAGGGGAATAAGGTGATGGTCGCCTTATACGAAAAAAAGGTCAAATATTTTCAGAAAAAAACCCGAAAATCGTAGGGCTACGATATTCGGGTCGAAAATCGTAGGATCGAAGGCTCCTACACTTTTGCGGTCGAAAGAAGTCGGATATGAGGAACACACTTTATTCGGGTCGAAAATCGTAGGAAACATACAACGACAACGATTCGGGTCGAAAATCGTAGGACAATCGAATCCTACACATTTGGGGTCGAAAATTGTAAGGCTACACAATTCGGGTCGAAAAACGTAGGACAATCGGATCCTACACATTTGGGGTCGAAAATTGTAGGCTACAATTTTCGGGTCGAAAATTGTAGGAGTCGGGCGACCTACAATTTTCGACCCCAAAATTGTCGGAAAAAATGATCTACAATTTTCGACCCGAATGGAAATGGCCAAAATGGTCCTACAATTTTTGAGTCGAAAATTGTCGGGTGAAAATTCCCTACAATTTTGCGACCCGAAAATTGTAGGAGTGAAATGAGATTTTTTTTCCCTACGATTTTCGACCCGAAAATTGTAGGAAATTTTTTTCCCTACATTTTTCGGGTCGAATGTTGTAGGAAATTTTTGTTTTTTTTCCTATGATTTTCGACCCGAAAATTGTCGGAAATTTTCTCCCCTACTTTTTTCGGGTCGAAAATTGTCGGAAATTTTTTTCCTACAATTTTCGACCCGAAAATTGTCGGAAATTTTAATTTTTTTTGCATTTTTTCGGGTCGAAAATTGTAGGAAATTTTAATTTTTTTTTGAATTTTTTCGGGTCGAAAATTGTAGGAAATTTTTTTTTGTTTTTCCGTACTATATGGTGGCAGGAGCTAATCAATTATCGAATCCTGCACTGGTTTGGACGTCGTCTACGGTGATTGGAGTCGTCTGTGGCAGGCGCACTCAGTGTTGCAGGCTTCATCCCAGTCGAGTTCTGCAACATAATAATTATGATAAACCAATCACATTACGACAACGTATTAATTTCAATATTTGAATTTGAACGAGGTTGGATAACACTTTCCTCCCATTTGCTACCTTGGCGGGGCGTAACCCAAGGTACCCCGAATTCCAACTTTCCGGGGATTCCAGGACCCCGGGATACGAAATTTAACAAACGAACCCTCTAGGAGTGCTCAGGACACCCGTGTGCATCATCCATTCACTTTTGGTCCCGATCGGGCACCATCAGTTTCACCACATTTTGGCTCTGTCTGACCAAGTGGCCGTTTCGCCTCAAAAGGGGGCGGAGCTTAGCGAAAAATCGAGGTAGCAGGAAGTTGTCCAATCGAGCCCAAACTTGGCAGACGTGTTGGGGGCATCACTGGGAGTGATAATTGTGCAATCCCGAGCCCTTGACTCGATTCCAAAGTCCCAGGAGGGGGTGCCCAAGGTACCCCGAATTCCAACTTTCCGGGGATTCCAGGACCCCGGGATACGAAATTTAACAAACGAACCCTCTAGGAGTGCTCAGGACACCCGTGGGCATCATCCATTCACTTTTGGTCCCGATCGGGCACCATCAGTTTCACCACATTTTGGCTCTGTCTGACCAAGTGGCCGTTTCGCCTCAAAAGGGGGCGGAGCTTAGCGAAAAATCGAGGTAGCAGGAAGTTGTCCAATCGAGCCCAAACTTGGCAGACGTGTTGGGGGCATCACTGGGAGTGATAATTGTGCAATCCCGAGCCCTTGACTCGATTCCAAAGTCCCAGGAGGGGGTGCCCAAGGTGCTCAGAATTCCAACTTTCTGGGGATCCCCAGGACCCCGGGATACGAAATTTAACAAACGAACCCTCTAGGAGTGCTCAGGACACCCGTGGGCATCATCCATTCACTTTTGGTCCCGATCGGGCACCATCAGTTTCACCACATTTTGGCTCGGTCTGACCAAGTGGCCGTTTCGCCTCAAAAAGGGGCGGAGCTTAGCGAAAAATCGAGGTAGCAGGAAGTTGTCCAATCGAGCCCAAACTTGGCAGACGTGTTGGGGGCATCACTAGGAGTGCTAATTGTGCAATCCCGAGCCTTTGACTCGATTCCAAAGTCCCAGGAGTGGGTGCCCAAGGTGCTCAGAATTCCAACTTTCTGGGGATCCCCAGGACCCCGGGATACGAAATTTAACAAACGAACCTTCTAGGAGTGCTCAGGACACCCGTGGGCATCATCCATTCACTTTTGGCCCCGATCGGGCACCATCAGTTTCACCACATTTTGGCTCTGTCTGACCAAGTGGCCGTTTCGCCTCAAAAGGGGGCGGAGCTTAGCGAAAAATCGAGGTAGCAGGCAGTTGTCCAATCGAGCCCAAACTTTGCAGACGTGTTGGGGGCATCACTGGGAGTGATAATTGTGCAATCCCGAGCCCTTGACTCGATTCCAAAGTCCCAGGAGGGGGTGCCCAAGGTGCCCAGAATTCCCACTTTCTCGGGATCCCCAGGACCCCGGGATACGAAATTTAACAAACGAACCCTCTAGGAGTGCTCAGGACACCCGTGGGCATCATCCATTCACTTTTGGTCCCGATCGGGCACCATCAGTTTCACCACATTTTGGCTCGGTCTGACCAAGTGGCCGTTTCGCCTCAAAAAGGGGCGGAGCTTAGCGAAAAATTGAGGTAGCAGGAAGTTGTCCAATCGAGCCCAAACTTGGCAGACGTGTTGGGGGCATCACTAGGAGTGCTAATTGTGCAATCCCGAGCCTTTGACTCGATTCCAAATTCCCAGGAGGGGGTGCCCAAGGTGCCCAGAATTCCCACTTTCTCGGGATCCCCAGGACCCCGGGATACGAAATTTAACAAACGAACCCTCTATGAGTGCTCAGGACACCCGTGGGCATCATCCATTCACTTTTGGTCCCGATCGGGAACCATCAGTTTCACCACATTTTGGCTCTGTCTGACCAAGTGGCCGTTTCGCCTCAAAAAGGGGCGGAGCTTAGCGAAAAATTGAGGTAGCAGGAAGTTGTCCAATCGAGCCCAAACTTGGCAGACGTGTTGGGGGCATCACTAGGAGTGCTAATTGTGCAATCCCGAGCCTTTGACTCGATTCCAAATTCCCAGGAGGGGGTGCCCAAGGTGCCCAGAATTCCCACTTTCTCGGGATCCCCAGGACCCCGGGATACGAAATTTAACAAACGAACCCTCTAGGAGTGCTCAGGACACCCGTGGGCATCATCCATTCACTTTTGGTCCCGATCGGGAACCATCAGTTTCACCACATTTTGGCTCTGTCTGACCAAGTGGCCGTTTCGCCTCAAAAAGGGGCGGAGCTTAGCGAAAAATTGAGGTAGCAGGAAGTTGTCCAATCGAGCCCAAACTTGGCAGACGTGTTGGGGGCATCACTAGGAGTGCTAATTGTGCAATCCCGAGCCTTTGACTCGATTCCAAATTCCCAGGAGGGGGTGCCCAAGGTGCCCAGAATTCCCACTTTCTCGGGATCCCCAGGACCCCGGGATACGAAATTTAACAAACGAACCCTCTATGAGTGCTCAGGACACCCGTGGGCATCATCCATTCACTTTTGGTCCCGATCGGGCACCATCAGTTTCACCACATTTTGGCTCGGTCTGATCAAGTGGCCGTTTCGCCTCAAAAAGGGGCGGAGCTTAGCGAAAAATCGAGGTAGCAGGAAATTGTGCAATCGAGCCCAAACTTGGCAGACGTGTTGGGGGCATCACTGGGAGTGATAATTGTGCAATCCCGAGCCCTTGACTCGACTCCAAAGTCCCAGGAGGGGTGCCCAAGGTGCCCAGAATTCCCACTTTCTCGGGATCCCCAGGACCCCGGGATACGAAATTTAACAAACGAACCCTCTAGGAGTGCTCAGGACACCCGTGGGCATCATCCATTCACTTTTGGTCCCGATCGGGCACCATCAGTTTCACCACATTTTGGCTCGGTCTGACCAAGTGGCCGTTTCGCCTCAAAAAGGGGCGGAGCTTAGCGAAAAATCGAGGTAGCAGGAAGTTGTCCAATCGAGCCCAAACTTGGCAGACGTGTTGGGGGCATCACTAGGAGTGCTAATTGTGCAATCCCGAGCCTTTGACTCGATTCCAAATTCCCAGGAGGGGGTGCCCAAGGTGCCCAGAATTCCCACTTTCTCGGGATCCCCAGGACCCCGGGATACGAAATTTAACAAACGAACCCTCTATGAGTGCTCAGGACACCCGTGGGCATCATCCATTCACTTTTGGTCCCGATCGGGAACCATCAGTTTCACCACATTTTGGCTCTGTCTGACCAAGTGGCCGTTTCGCCTCAAAAAGGGGCGGAGCTTAGCGAAAAATTGAGGTAGCAGGAAGTTGTCCAATCGAGCCCAAACTTGGCAGACGTGTTGGGGGCATCACTAGGAGTGCTAATTGTGCAATCCCGAGCCTTTGACTCGATTCCAAATTCCCAGGAGGGGGTGCCCAAGGTGCCCAGAATTCCCACTTTCTCGGGATCCCCAGGACCCCGGGATACGAAATTTAACAAACGAACCCTCTAGGAGTGCTCAGGACACCCGTGGGCATCCGTTAGTGAGGCGCGGTTCGATTGGACGTGCTCAGGGTGGTAGCTGGCTGAGTGCGCTCACTACAGAACACATGCGGTGTCTAAACAAACCGATTAACACGTAACATTATTAGTAAATGCAAAAACACCAATGTATTTCCATTCAATAAATAAACAAATTTATTAATATGTAAATAAATACGTACCCTGTCAAGCTTGGAGCAGGCTGGCGACGCTTTCGCCAGCGGGGCGCTGCTCCATCGGACGTGCTCAGGGTGATATCCGCGTAGCCGACTAAGTACGGTCACTACGGTAGTCGTGCGTGAGCTAAACAAATCGAATTACACGCACCAGAGTTAGTAAATACAGAAACACCAAAATAAACACTTTAAAATATAAAAATAACTAAAGCAAAACACGAAAATCGATAACGAACAACGAAAAAATTTGGAACATTTGGCAATTTTCCAAAAATTCTGGAATTTTCCATCGGTTTCCTATTGGCTGAATTTTTTCGCGTTTTCATTCAAAATTTGGCAAGTTGCCAATTTCTTGGATTAGCCTTTTAAACATTTTTTTTCAGAAACGGACGTCGATTTAATTTGTTTCTTATTGTTTATTATCGCGTTTCTTAATTTGTATACTTAACGTTAAATATTGGTACTCTCTGTGTCATGAAGTGATTGCTATACTTACATTTGCAGAAATCGGAGTAAGTCGGCGAACAAAAGTGAATCACACTGTACTTGCCATCGAAGAGAACCGTTTCCTGCCTTTCCACGCTCCCGGTACGTATTTATTTAAATATTATTTAAATTATTTAAATTTCAAAGTGAAATGTATTGTTTTCTTTATTTATTAATTATGCGAGCGTGTAAAAGTGTTCGTTTAGTTCCGGTACGGCTTCCGAAGTGATTTCACTCAGCCGGCTAAGCGGATATCGCCCTGAGCACGTCTAATCGGGCCGCGCCTCACTAACGGAAGCATTGCCAGCCTGCTCCAAGCTCCCGGTACGTATTTATTTAAATATTATTAAAATTTCAAAGTGAAATGTATTGTTTTCTGAATTTACTAATTGTGAGAGCGTGTTAAACGGTTTGTTCAGCTCACGCACGACTACCGTAGTGACCGCACTCAGCCGGCTAAGCGGATATCGCCCTGAGCACGTCTAATCGGGCCGCGCCTCACTAACGGAAGCATTGCCAGCCTGCTCCAAGCTCCCGGTACGTATTTATTTAAATATTATTAAAATTTCAAAGTGAAATGTATTGTTTTCTGAATTTACTAATTGTGAGAGCGTGTTAAACGGTTTGTTTAGCTCACGCACGACTACCGTAGTGACCGTACTCAGCCGGCTAAGCGGATATCGCCCTGAGCACGTCCAATCGAACCGCGCCTCACTAACGGAAGCATTTCCAGCCTGCTCCAAGCTCCCGGTACTATTTATTTAAATATTATTTAAATTTCAAAGTGAAATGTATTGTTTTCTGAATTTACTAATTGTGAGAGCGTGTTAAACGGTTTGTTCAGCTCACGCACGACTACCGTAGTGACCGCACTCAGCCGGCTAATCGGATATCGCCCTGAGCACGTCCAATCGAACCGCGCCTCACTAACGGAAGCATTTCCAGCCTGCTCCAAGCTCCCGGTACGTATTTATATAAATATTATAAAATAAAATTTCGTGTTCAGTATGCTCATAGGGTTCGATGAAGTTGGTTAAAGACGCGGGAGCTCGGGGAAATAAAAATTTTCTTGGATCAGTAAAATTTCGTGTTCAGTGTGCTCATAGGGTTCGATGAAGTTGGTTAAAGACGCGGGAGCTCGGGGAAATAAAAATTTTATTGGATCAGTTAAATTTCGTGTTCAGTATGCTCATAGGGTTCGATGAAGTTGGTTAAAGACGCGGGAGCTCGGGGAAATAAAAATTTTCTTGGATCAGTAAAATTTCGTGTTCAGTGTGCTCATAGGGTTTGATGAAGTTGGTTAAAGACGCGGGAGCTCGGGGAAATAAAAATTTTATTGGATCAGTTAAATTTCGTGTTCAGTATGCTCATAGGGTTCGATGAAGTTGGTTAAAGACGCGGGAGCTCGGGGAAATAAAAATTTTCTTGGATCAGTAAAATTTCGTGTTCAGTGTGCTCATAGGGTTCGATGAAGTTGGTTAAAGACGCGGGAGCTAGGGGAAATAAAAATTTTATTGGATCAGTTAAATTTCGTGTTCAGTATGCTCATAGGGTTCGATGAAGTTGGTTAAAGACGCGGGAGCTCGGGGAAATAAAAATTTTATTGGATCAGTTAAATTTCGTGTTCAGTATGCTCATAGGGTTCGATGAAGTTGGTTAAAGACGCGGGAGCTCGGGGAAATAAAAATTTTCTTGGATCAGTAAAATTTCGTGTTCAGTGTGCTCATAGGGTTTGATGAAGTTGGTTAAAGACGCGGGAGCTCGGGGAAATAAAAATTTTATTGGATCAGTAAAATTTCGTGTTCAGTGTGCTCATAGGGTTTGATGAAGTTGGTTAAAGACGCGGGAGCTCGGGGAAATAAAAATTTTATTGGATCAGTTAAATTTCGTGTTCAGTATGCTCATAGGGTTCGATGAAGTTGGTTAAAGACGCGGGAGCTCGGGGAAATAAAAATTTTCTTGGATCAGTAAAATTTCGTGTTCAGTGTGCTCATAGGGTTTGATGAAGTTGGTTAAAGACGCGGGAGCTCGGGGAAATAAAAATTTTATTGGATCAGTTAAATTTCGTGTTCAGTATGCTCATAGGGTTCGATGAAGTTGGTTAAAGACGCGGGAGCTCGGGGAAATAAAAATTTTCTTGGATCAGTAAAATTTCGTGTTCAGTGTGCTCATAGGGTTTGATGAAGTTGGTTAAAGACGCGGGAGCTAGGGGAAATAAAAATTTTATTGGATCAGTTAAATTTCGTGTTCAGTATGCTCATAGGGTTCGATGAAGTTGGTTAAAGACGCGGGAGCTCGGGGAAATAAAAATTTTCTTGGATCAGTAAAATTTCGTGTTCAGTGTGCTCATAGGGTTTGATGAAGTTGGTTAAAGACGCGGGAGCTCGGGGAAATAAAAATTTTATTGGATCAGTTAAATTTCGTGTTCAGTATGCTCATAGGGTTCGATGAAGTTGGTTAAAGACGCGGGAGCTCGGGGAAATAAAAATTTTCTTGGATCAGTAAAATTTCGTGTTCAGTGTGCTCATAGGGTTTGATGAAGTTGGTTAAAGACGCGGGAGCTCGGGGAAATAAAAATTTTATTGGATCAGTTAAATTTCGTGTTCAGTATGCTCATAGGGTTCGATGAAGTTGGTTAAAGACGCGGGAGCTCGGGGAAATAAAAATTTTCTTGGATCAGTAAAATTTCGTGTTCAGTGTGCTCATAGGGTTCGATGAAGTTGGTTAAAGACGCGGGAGCTAGGGGAAATAAAAATTTTATTGGATCAGTTAAATTTCGTGTTCAGTATGCTCATAGGGTTCGATGAAGTTGGTTAAAGACGCGGGAGCTCGGGGAAATAAAAATTTTATTGGATCAGTAAAATTTCGTGTTCAGTGTGCTCATAGGGTTCGATGAAGTTGGTTAAAGACGCGGGAGCTAGGGGAAATAAAAATTTTATTGGATCAGTTAAATTTCGTGTTCAGTATGCTCATAGGGTTCGATGAAGTTGGTTAAAGACGCGGGAGCTCGGGGAAATAAAAATTTTATTGGATCAGTTAAATTTCGTGTTCAGTATGCTCATAGGGTTCGATGAAGTTGGTTAAAGACGCGGGAGCTCGGGGAAATAAAAATTTTCTTGGATCAGTAAAATTTCGTGTTCAGTGTGCTCATAGGGTTTGATGAAGTTGGTTAAAGACGCGGGAGCTCGGGGAAATAAAAATTTTATTGGATCAGTTAAATTTCGTGTTCAGTATGCTCATAGGGTTCGATGAAGTTGGTTAAAGACGCGGGAGCTCGGGGAAATAAAAATTTTCTTGGATCAGTAAAATTTCGTGTTCAGTATGCTCATAGGGTTCGATGAAGTTGGTTAAAGACGCGGGAGCTCGGGGAAATAAAAATTTTCTTGGATCAGTAAAATTTCGTGTTCAGTGTGCTCATAGGGTTCGATGAAGTTGGTTAAAGACGCGGGAGCTCGGGGAAATAAAAATTTTATTGGATCAGTTAAATTTCGTGTTCAGTATGCTCATAGGGTTCGATGAAGTTGGTTAAAGACGCGGGAGCTCGGGGAAATAAAAATTTTCTTGGATCAGTAAAATTTCGTGTTCAGTGTGCTCATAGGGTTTGATGAAGTTGGTTAAAGACGCGGGAGCTCGGGGAAATAAAAATTTTATTGGATCAGTTAAATTTCGTGTTCAGTATGCTCATAGGGTTCGATGAAGTTGGTTAAAGACGCGGGAGCTCGGGGAAATAAAAATTTTCTTGGATCATCTTCGCCCCGCCCAACTTTGTCGGATCACTCTTGGCCTCACGATCCTTTCGCGATCGTCCGTTCCGGGTAATTCATTCTTCGTTATGGTCAATACATGAAAAAATAGAATATTCACAGTCGCCGACAGAGTTGGCATCGTCTCTTGCGAAAGGCTCGTAGGGCCTCGAGCCTTTCGCAAGGGACTCGCAGGTTAGGCTATCAAACGCTGGGTAATGCATTCTGCGCATTGGTCAATACATGAAATTATTAGATATTCTTAAAAACACGCTAAAAACGAGTTATTGCCTAAGGATTGAGTCATTTTTCGTAAGGATGATGAAATTCATTCAAAATTTAGTGGCGCTGCACTTACCGGTTCGTTTGAGCCTAAGATCGTCTCGATTGGCCGAGTTTGCGCTGAGTTATGCGCGAAAAAGGGTTATTGCCTAATGATTACGTCATATAACGTAATGATAACGAAATGTGTTCAAAAAATTGTTTCCCGTTCGATGGGAAGTCCAATGGTACCGGAGAAAGCCTTGTACGATGAGTTTGAGCCGAGTTATGAGCAAAAAAAAAGAAAGCGTGACACGTTTCTCCGAGCTCCCAAGCCTTTAACCGACTTCCCCGAACCATGACCACGGAGCCATACCGTCACAAAGGCGTGTGAAATTGATTGAACCATCCGATTTTGACGTCTTTCGTTACAGATCGCTCTTGAGCGCAGCGGGAAACACCATCCAACAATGGCCAGGACAACAGAAACAAGAATGAAAGAAGCCGGCTAATCAAGGGAATGAGGACGATCAAGAAGGCGGCGAGTAAGAAGAAGGAGGAGGAATCTGATGCAGATGCGCATCAAAAAGTGAAGATCGTGAGAGATAGACACAGTCTCCCCTCTCACTGACCCCTAGACCGCTAAACCCCATTTTAGACACTAACCCCCACATGCAACATTCCAAAAAGACCATTCACCGCCTTTAAATTTGGAAATAATTTGAAAACTTTGACCGCCCATAACTTTGTCCTAAATAGTATAATCGAAAAACTGTTTGCATATTTGAAACCACCATGACGAGCCGAATCGATTAAAAAAAAAAATTTTTTTTTTGGACCATTTTGAAATTTAATTAAAAATTTTTGTCACTTCCGACAATTTTTGGGTCGAAAATTGTCGGAAATTTGTCCTACGTTTTTTGAGTCGAAAATTGTAGGAAAAAATTTCCGACAATTTTCGGGTCCAAAATTGTAGATGCAAATTTCCGACAATTTTCGGATCCAAAATTGTAGATCAAAATTTCCGACAATTTTTGGGTCCAAATTTGTAGATGTCTACAATTTTGACAGCCATCTACAATTTTGGAGTCAAAAATTGTCGGAAATTTTGATCTACAATTTTGGACTCCAAAATTGTAGGAAACCTTTTTTTTCGTCCCATTCGACCCCAAATGTGTAGGATTCGATTGTCCTACGATTTTCGACCCGAATCGTTGTCGTTGTATGTTTCCTACGATTTTCGACCCGAATAAAGTGTGTTCCTCATATCCGACTTCTTTCGACCGCAAAAGTGTAGGAGCCTTCGATCCTACGATTTTCGACCCGAATATCGTAGCCCTACGATTTTCGGGTTTTTTTCTGAAAATATTTGACCTTTTTTTCGTATAAGGCGACCATCACCTTATTCCCCTCATTGACGATATTGTAGAAATCTCCATCTTTTAGACTTCTCGTCAACCATCCGATTCCAGATGATTCACCACGAGGAAGGGAGATTCTGCTGAAGAGAAGGATGAATCATCAAGAAGATTCATAGGCAAACTTCATGGTTCATCTAATTATTATCGCATGAAGCATTGATATTTGAGCAGCTAAAGAATTGTAGTTTATGGCTTGTAGTGTAAAAATTTAGTCTACGTTTTTTGAGATACTTCAGCACCAAAATCCTCGTAACTAATTAGCGATAAAAAATTATGATAAAGCTGACTCAGCCAAGGAGCATGTCTCTGTGAGATTAGAAGCGAAGAAACTGTAGATATCCGGTTCATAGAATAGTCCCACTCGAGATGATTTATTGCACATCATTTGGAAGCAATCTCCCATTTCTTCACACCAATCGGCGTTTTCGTATGAACCGAGAATTATGGGGACCTGAAAGAGTCGTATCCATTCTAAACCAAAGTGGACTGCAGGGTGAACATTCCGTTTCTTCACTCATCGTACTGACATCGTACGGTGTGAGACTAGAAAGTAGAAAGAAATGAAGAGATTCATTCTTCATCTAGTGCTCACCTCTTCCTGAGTGAAGTAATTATCACCCGAATTGAGAACGAGTTTCCTACTCCCACCACGAAAACTCGAGACCATCGAAGTGAAGGTACTGTAATATCATAATCTCTTCTTCATTCTCCAAGTAATTCTCACGTCTGTGAGAAGGGGGACGTGATGAGTGTATTTCCCTTGAAATTTCCTTGCCAAATGAAGAGAAGAAAAGTAAATGAGTATAGAAAGGGAATGGAACGGAGGAAATCAAGAATGGATAGGGGAATCTGAAAGATCCCTTTTTCGATTAGGATCCTTTCTTTCGCACCTTCTCTTCTCTCTTCGGAGTCATGACTGCAGTGTGTAGTCTGTCGAGAATTTCAACAACGATGAACGAAGCGACGAGCATTATAAATATATCAGTGGGAAAGACGGTGTAGAAGGAAAGATACGTCGATTGAAACACTGGTGATTGAGATGCTTCCACGAATACCATCTGAAACAATTCGAATCGATTGATATCGAAGAGAGACTCGAACCTTGCTCCAGATGACAGATGAAGTGTATCTCAATGCCAGCGGATCATTCGGTCTCAACCAAGTTAGCCCAACAGCAGTGAATGTTTCCCCACTAGCGACATCTCCGTCAAAGATCGCCCCGCTGTCTGTGCCTGATTTAATTTTATTGGATAGGTACGGAATATTGTCCAGTTGCCTATCAATCTTCCTTTCCTTATTACCTTGTGCGTAATTGGAGAAATTCATTACTTGTATCTAGATACCGTACAAGTTGTAGGTACTTATTCTTTATTTTCCGTGCGCTCTCTTCACGAAGAATAAAATGTTCGAAGTGTTTTGAAAGATTTATCTATTCCCCTTACGTTGTTTGGCGTAGAATCGATAGTCAGCCGAGGAACATCCAAGAAGTGGAGCCATTGTTGACCAGAATTCAGCCAGAATTCCACTCGAACTTCCATCGTCTTCTTTCCAAATGTAAGGAAAGAAATCGGGAACAAATCCGAGATGGAGGGTTCCATTTCGACAGACAGAAAGTGTCATTGGAAGGAGAGGAGAGAGATGTGAAGAGGACTAGAAAATGGGCGGAAGTCAACGCATGAATATAATTGAGTCAAGGCTCGAATTTCATTCTAGGTGCGCCCATGTGTTTACCCCTATCGAAAAGGGTTCAGTGGGGCTCATTCGGTTCATAACTCTTGCTGCAAAGATCTTCGATACACTTCTTTTTTTGAATTCGGATATTCATCTCACAAATAGTACATTGAAGACCCGTTGTTTGTTCGGTCATTGAAAATATAATTGAAGTCAGAGAAACTATTATAGATATTTGCGTTTCTCCTGCCTAGCACACGTGGAATACGGTGGATTACGGTAGTCGGCGGAGTACGGTAGATAAACATTTTGTCTGGCACAATCACACATTTTCACTCCGTTCGACCATTTCCCTTTCTCGGTACCTACTAGGGATGGCAAATCGGCCTCGGAACACATCGAATTGAAAAACTCGCTAATCGATTGAAGCCGGCTTGGCCAGACATGCAAATTGAGTCGAGCCGTCTCTCTCACTTTGCGGCTTCGCATGCAAATCGACCAATTACCCGACTTGAGGCCGTGTTCCGATTTGCCATCCCTAGTTCCTACCCCTTCCCCCTTCCCTCCTCGTCCCCTTTCCTCCCCCTCCTCCGTCCCCACAAGCGAGGCCTCTTTCAAGAGGTGTGACGAGCCCATACCCAATCAGAGATGGTATTCCATTGAAATTTCATTGACTTGGCTCAGTAATCATCCATCCTCCCCTTTCCTCCTCCTTTCTATTCTGGCAGAGATAAAACGTCCAAGGAAGAGCGTATTGATCGTCTGGTCTATACGGCTCGCATGTCTCTCTCTCTCTCTCTCTCTCTGCCCTCTCCGTGATCTACCCGCTCTCTCGCCGCCCCTCTTCCCATCTCCAGTCTCATTTCGCACTTTCGACTCGCATTTCTCATCGTTTCTCTTCCCTCCGACTCCATTCCCCTCACTCTCGACCATTCCTTCTCGTTATTTCTTACTGCTCGCGCCTCGTTTTCGCCACTTTTTATTGATTTTCTTCTGCTAATTAGCCTAATTACTTCGTGTCATTTCCTTCCCTTCCTGGTCCATCGCCCATTTCATTAAGAAAGCTCTGATTGACGTTCCCTGCGCGAATTCTGCCTTCTTATTTGTGATAATCGAGTGAGCTACTGCGTTCTCTCTGCTCGATTCTTGAGGTTGTAAGGGTGAAACACTGTGAAATACTGCTTCTAGCTCGCTTTTTTTTTGCTGATTGAGCCCATTTGTCGTTGTATTTTGGACTTTTCTCGCGTTTCCTTTGACCGGGGTGATGAGCCCTTTCCTAGGAATCCCTTTTATTCACCTTGCTAGAGCTAATCTCGCCTTGCGGTCGTTTTGGGGGAGTGAGAACAAGCAGAATCGTACATTACTCTTTTGGGGCGCATTGTACCCCCACGCGTTTTTACCTCATTTTTGCTAGTTATTGCACCTTACGGCTGATTTTGCCGTCTCGAGCGTTTCGCCATTCCACTTTCTAGCGGCTTCTAGCGTTGACTGACCTGTTTTTGGAGTGTTAAGCTCCTGGGAAACGTTGTTTTGAGCTGAATTTTATTTTCAAAAAATTCCCTGTTTATCTGTTTTTGGATTTCTCCTCGTCCTTTCTTTAGATGACGCGATTCCTTGAGCGCCTAGACTTCGGAAACCGTTTGCCTAGCTAATGAGCACGGGTGTCGATGTGATAACCAATCAGTAGCACGCGTATGAACGTAAATTTTGCAAGGTCTGCTTGTCTTGTTTAGCCCTCATCCTCTTCCTATTGGCCTACTACCATCGTGAATTCATGCCCCTGTGCAGCAACTATCGCAATATTGCTTGTTTTAGTAGAACCGTTTTCTGCGTACTCGTGATGACAATTGCTGAAAAAACTGTTTTCGAAATTTTTCCTTCCGATTCACACGTACACTCTTCATCCCCTTCCTTCTGTGCTGTCCCTTTCTTCCTTGAATTTGAATTTGTTTCCTTGAATCATCACATCCTGTTCCATGATGACAATTCATGATTTTTTTCCGTTTCGCACGTACATCCTTTCCTTGTCCGACCCCTTCGTCTTGATCTTGTTTCTCCTATTGCGCATAATATCATCATTGTTGCGATCGAATTAAGCTAAGCAAAGCCCTTATTCAGCTCGACTCTGGCTCCTTCGCTCCTGGATGGGCCGCTGCCGTCTTCTGCCTCGTTCCTCCACTCCTTCCCAACAGCGCGAGCCGTCGACGATGACTCGCTTCTCAGCGACAAATACGGTGATGTTTTTGTTTCATTTTCTCTTTTTTTGTTGTGCTGTGACGCCATGTGTGCGCCCTAAAGCACTTTTTTCGGGTTTTTACTGTGAAAGGACTCCTAACTCGTAAGTAACAGTGTGGGCGGCATAGAATAGGGTTGGTATGCGAAGAGTATTTAAGTCGTTATCTTTCTCGCTCGTTTTTTTGAAACATTTTCTCTTTTTCTCCTCAATACTCTTCACCGGCCCTATTTTAAACCGCATAGGAAGGGAGACGTGACTAGCACGTGCGCCGTAGTCGGGTGTCGGCGACAACACTTGGTGTCCCCTCTGTTGCGGAGGTGTGTCTAGAGCACGTCCTTACTTTAGGCGCCAGAGTCTAGTGGGATTGAACTATTTTATATGGGATGGAATACTCTGGCGTCTAAACTATTGATGTTGCCGTGTCGCCATGAGGCAGTGTAGTACCCGCTACGGTTAGCGAAAGAAAAGAGACCAGATGGCCCTACATCTACAATGCCGGGATGTAGGGCCGAAGCCAGAGAGGAGCACTCTCGGCTTCAATTTGCATGTTTGCAACCCAAAGGCTGTCTTAAAAGTGGCTACGCCTCGCCCTGCTCGCTTGTCGAGTGACAGCCAGTTGCCGCCAGAGTTGAAATGATTGTGTAACAAGTACAATACAATCACGCCTTCCATTCTCTAAAATATTCCGAGTACCATTTCAACTCTGGAAAGCATGTATCTGGATCTCCATGAGAGTAGGAGAGAGATATGAGAACGTGTTGATCCGTGACACTGCCAATCCGTGGGCCCGTTGATGGAAGATCGAGCGTAGCATAAGCAATTGACATGCATCCCTCTGGGGCCACTGTGCGTTGCCTCGCGAATCCATCATAGTGTGCTCACGGTGTGTGCCACTCATTAAATGAGTGACCCCAACTGGGGGAGATGTCATGGGGAGCGGAGAAGAAAGTGTTGAAGAGGGCTGATAACAAATTGGGACTAAGGACAATACAGCTCAGCATATGAGGCAGCAATGCTCGGACAGGCGTTCCTCTCCCTGTCTGGGTAGCCGATAGGCCTGGCTCCTGGCACCGAACTAGTTTGGGTGCTCTTCGGGCCTCGTATGCTGGCCTCATGAGTTTGCATGAGTGAAAGCGCGCACTCTCGCCGAAAGCGAGTGCCCTAACGGGCGGGTGCTGCAGCGGCTGTATGGGGGAGAAGGGATTTGAGGGGGGGGGGGGGGTGAGGTTAAATTTTGGGATTTGTGAGGGGAGTGAGAGACAAATGGAAAAAAAGACAATCAGAAGAAGATTCGTGTCGTGAAGGGAGAGGGGATGTGTGGTAGGGTGAAACAATCATTAAAAAAAAGATCTGAAGTGTTGATTGTAAGGTGTTAATGCTAGGGAACATACAGCTCGGTGTACGTAAGCGAAAATGCCCGGACAGGCGTGCCTCACCCTGTCCGGGTAGCCGATAGGCTTGGCTCCTGGCACCGAACTAGTTTGGGTGCTCTTCGGGCTTCGTACACTGGCCTCATGAGCTTGCATGAGAGAAAGCGCGCACTAGCTCGCCGAAAGCGAGTGCCTTCCAAGTTTAAATTTATTTGAGCTTGTGAGGTTCAAAAAAGTGCGCAGCGGCTGTATGGGGGAGGAGAAGGGGGGGGGTGAGATGGGACTTTGGGGGTATGTGAAATGAAGTGATAGATGAAATGGAAAACAAAATCTAAAATACAAATTTTATCAACTGGGAGGGATTAATCTGACAGCAAGGAGTGCGATCAATCGAGCGATACTTTTGTTTCTGTTTAGACTTTTTGCAGTGTGAGAAAGAGTGAGGGTTCTATGGAGATTTGACAAAAAACGTACACATGACGCGAGACAATGGGAGGTATGGAGATGCTAATTTGACCCATTGAGGAGAGGCGAAACCGAGTCGACGAGCGAGTGCAAGGGTCGATGACGTCGTCTGAGCAACTGGCCCCGACTCGAAGCAGGCAACAGGTTACGGTAGCACAGGTACTGTACGGGTGAATCGATAACTGATCAAGTGATGCATTGCAGACATCTCTCCCCGTGCTCCCTCAACGCAATTGGGCTACGATGACGCCACTCCTTCCCTTCTTCCCTCCTTCCCTCCTTCCCTTCTTCCGGAGAAGACGCACTGCTGCTCAGTCAGGGATGAGATGTAGGGTAGTGATTATCGATTTATTGATTGATGATAATCTTTTTCCAGTCTACTCCCGACGCCCTTTGACTCTGCCCTCTTCCCACTTCTCACGTCGATAGAAGGCCATTGGGAACGAGGCAGGAAGAGGGATGAGAGGTACGGTATTGATTGATGGACCAAATTTATATTTATCACAGTCCGTCTCTCTCCTCTTCCTTCCGTTCTTCCGATGAGGGACTGGCAGCTGAGAAGATCTGACCTTGTAAGGATGAAAGGTATTGTTAATACCATCGATATATTTGTTGATTACTCATCCCATTGCAGTCTTCCCTCGATTTGATGGGACTCCTCTTCTTTCTCCATTCGTCCGGCTCTCTCTCTTCCTTCCATCTTTTCGATGAGGCGGTCTGGCAGCACAAGAAGGGTCCGCAAGTGGTTCGTTATCGGGGAACAACTATATTAATTATAAGCATGATGCCGGAATTTGAACGATATCTGCGATTTTGGAACAAAGAAGATCTTCTTTTAAATAACCCCTTATCCAAGGATCGTCCGCAGTAATAACTAGACATTTTCTTGGTCTTTCGTTTGGCTATGTAAGAATATAAGAATATGCGTCTGCTGTCCTGTGTTTCCTAGTTGAAGTTCGGAAACAGCTTTAGTAGGGCGTAATTCTCGAGTTGGTTTTTATCGCCTGCTCTTTTAGAATATTTTCACCCGTGGTTTTGTGCTTCGTAGTCGCTCTAAAAATATCAATGAAGTAGGTACACTTTTTTAGAAGGGCTTTTTGCAGAGTTGTTTGTTTCGTTTGCTCTTTTTAGAATATTTTCACATGCAGTTTTGTAGTCGATCTAAAATTATCACTAACAAAGGAGTGGCACTGTTTTAGAAAGGCTCATTGTATCAGTTTTTTTCTTCTTTTTAGAATAGCCCCTTTCCTTGTTAGTCTTGTGGTTCCTAAGTGTCAAAGATTCTCTGTTTTAGGCGTGTTACGGTATTTAGTTTTGCCGTTAGCTCTTTTTTTTTAGAATATTTATCCCGCGGTCTTCATCTAAAATGGTATCGTAGGTTCAGAAGCACTGTTCTAGGATTGCCTGTTGGTTTCTGTCTTTAGGACCAAGACACTTGTCAAATGTTGCTGTAGTTAGGCCCTTTTGTGTTTGTTGTCACTATCGTAAGCTCGAATGGTTTCAGTGATGGTCTTCCGTCTCCCTCCCCTTCCTTCTCCTTCATTCCTCCAATGGAGGAGATGACCGAAGACGATCGGAGATCGCGCTGAGCCCAAGCAGGTAAGAGTGGAAATAAAGAAGCTCTTTTTGAAAATATGTTGATCATACAATGCTTCTGCGTGTTAAAAAAAGCCTTCCTCGATTAGAGTAGTTTCATGTATTCTAAGTATTCCAAATAAGTTGTATTATTCAATTGTCGTTTTGTTTCCTGCGATAGAAGTAGCGATTCTGTTGGATCTATATTTGGTACCCACTGAATTTGTGCTTCCCGAGCTCCTTTAAATTTTCTATTCCGTGGGTGCCATCTTTAAAAAAATGATTCGCCTGATTTGTGTAATTGTGAGACTAGTTTGAGCATCACTCTCATGAAACCCATTGAATTTAAGTTATTCTAGCTCCATTAGTTTTGTGAGCAACGTTTGTATTGAAATTCTGTAGGTCTAAACAGATCACATGATAATTGTAACTGTTGAATTTTGTTCTCATTTGTGCTACTGCCCCATTGTAATACGGTATTTTATTGTTTGTTGTCACTATCGTAAGCTCGAATGGTTTCAGGGATGGCTTCCCTCCATCCTTCCTCCCCTTCCTCCCCTTCCTCCTCATCGGAGGAATGGAAGAGGAGAAGTCTGAAGAAGAAACGATGATGAAGCGGCTCAAACAGGTAAGAGTGGAGATAAAGAAGCACAATTGGGAATATGTAGAGCAAATTGTTCTCACTTGCTTTATTGTAGTGGCGTTGTTGAATAGAGTGCGGAAGCTATCGTCAATTTTTGAATTGACTGATTCGGAAATGTATGTAGAGCAAATTGTTCTCACTTGCTTTATTGTAGCGGCGTTGTTGAATAGAGTGCGGAAGCTATCGTCAATTTTTGAATTGACTGATTCGGAAATGTATGTAGAGCAAATTGTTCTCACTTGCTTTATTGTAGCGGCGTTGTTGAATAGAGTGCGGAAGCTATCGTCAATTTTTGAATTGACCGATTCGGAAATGTATGTAGAGCAAATTGTTCTCACTTGCTTTATTGTAGCGGCGTTGTTGAATAGAGTGCGGAAGCTATCGTCAATTTTTGAATTGACTGATTCGGAAATGTATGTAGAGCAAATTGTTCTCACTTGCTTTATTGTAGCGGCGTTGTTGAATAGAGTGCGGAAGCTATCGTCAATTTTTGAATTGACTGATTCGGAAATGTATGTAGAGCAAATTGTTCTCACTTGCTTTATTGTAGTGGCGTTGTTGAATAGAGTGCGGAAGCTATCGTCAATTTTTGAATTGACTGATTCGGAAATGTATGTAGAGCAAATTGTTCTCACTTGCTTTATTGTAGTGGCGTTGTTGAATAGAGTGCGGAAGCTATCGTCAATTTTTGAATTGACCGATTCGGAAATGTATGTAGAGCAAATTGTTCTCACTTGCTTTATTGTAGCGGCGTTGTTGAATAGAGTGCGGAAGCTATCGTCAATTTTTGAATTGACCGATTCGGAAATGTATGTAGAGCAAATTGTTCTCACTTGCTTTATTGTAGCGGCGTTGTTGAATAGAGTGCGGAAGCTATCGTCAATTTTTGAATTGACCGATTCGGAAATGTATGTAGAGCAAATTGTTCTCACTTGCTTTATTGTAGTGGCGTTGTTGAATAGAGTGCGGAAGCTATCGTCAATTTTTGAATTGACCGATTCGGAAATGTATGTAGAGCAAATTGTTCTCACTTGCTTTATTGTAGCGGCGTTGTTGAATAGAGTGCGGAAGCTATCGTCAATTTTTGAATTGACCGATTCGGAAATGTATGTAGAGCAAATTGTTCTCGCTTGCTTTATTGTAGCGGCGTTGTTGAATAGAGTGCGGAAGCTATCGTCAATTTTTGAATTGACTGATTCGGAAATGTATGTAGAGCAAATTGTTCTCACTTGCTTTATTGTAGTGGCGTTGTTGAATAGAGTGCGGAAGCTATCGTCAATTTTTGAATTGACTGATTCGGAAATGTATGTAGAGCAAATTGTTCTCACTTGCTTTATTGTAGTGGCGTTGTTGAATAGAGTGCGGAAGCTATCGTCAATTTTTGAATTGACCGATTCGGAAATGTATGTAGAGCAAATTGTTCTCACTTGCTTTATTGTAGCGGCGTTGTTGAATAGAGTGCGGAAGCTATCGTCAATTTTTGAATTGACCGATTCGGAAATGTATGTAGAGCAAATTGTTCTCACTTGCTTTATTGTAGTGGCGTTGTTGAATAGAGTGCGGAAGCTATCGTCAATTTTTGAATTGACCGATTCGGAAATGTATGTAGAGCAAATTGTTCTCACTTGCTTTATTGTAGCGGCGTTGTTGAATAGAGTGCGGAAGCTATCGTCAATTTTTGAATTGACCGATTCGGAAATGTATGTAGAGCAAATTGTTCTCACTTGCTTTATTGTAGCGGCGTTGTTGAATAGAGTGCGGAAGCTATCGTCAATTTTTGAATTGACTGATTCGGAAATGTATGTAGAGCAAATTGTTCTCACTTGCTTTATTGTAGTGGCGTTGTTGAATAGAGTGCGGAAGCTATCGTCAATTTTTGAATTGACTGATTCGGAAATGTATGTAGAGCAAATTGTTCTCACTTGCTTTATTGTAGTGGCGTTGTTGAATAGAGTGCGGAAGCTATCGTCAATTTTTGAATTGACCGATTCGGAAATGTATGTAGAGCAAATTGTTCTCACTTGCTTTATTGTAGTGGCGTTGTTGAATAGAGTGCGGAAGCTATCGTCAATTTTTGAATTGACCGATTCGGAAATGTATGTAGAGCAAATTGTTCTCACTTGCTTTATTGTAGCGGCGTTGTTGAATAGAGTGCGGAAGCTATCGTCAATTTTTGAATTGACCGATTCGGAAATGTATGTAGAGCAAATTGTTCTCGCTTGCTTTATTGTAGCGGCGTTGTTGAATAGAGTGCGGAAGCTATCGTCAATTTTTGAATTGACTGATTCGGAAATGTATGTAGAGCAAATTGTTCTCACTTGCTTTATTGTAGTGGCGTTGTTGAATAGAGTGCGGAAGCTATCGTCAATTTTTGAATTGACTGATTCGGAAATGTATGTAGAGCAAATTGTTCTCACTTGCTTTATTGTAGTGGCGTTGTTGAATAGAGTGCGGAAGCTATCGTCAATTTTTGAATTGACCGATTCGGAAATGTATGTAGAGCAAATTGTTCTCACTTGCTTTATTGTAGCGGCGTTGTTGAATAGAGTGCGGAAGCTATCGTCAATTTTTGAATTGACCGATTCGGAAATGTATGTAGAGCAAATTGTTCTCACTTGCTTTATTGTAGTGGCGTTGTTGAATAGAGTGCGGAAGCTATCGTCAATTTTTGAATTGACCGATTCGGAAATGTATGTAGAGCAAATTGTTCTCACTTGCTTTATTGTAGCGGCGTTGTTGAATAGAGTGCGGAAGCTATCGTCAATTTTTGAATTGACCGATTCGGAAATGTATGTAGAGCAAATTGTTCTCACTTGCTTTATTGTAGTGGCGTTGTTGAATAGAGTGCGGAAGCTATCGTCAATTTTTGAATTGACCGATTCGGAAATGTATGTAGAGCAAATTGTTCTCACTTGCTTTATTGTAGTGGCGTTGTTGAATAGAGTGCGGAAGCTATCGTCAATTTTTGAATTGACCGATTCGGAAATGTATGTAGAGCAAATTGTTCTCACTTGCTTTATTGTAGCGGCGTTGTTGAATAGAGTGCGGAAGCTATCGTCAATTTTTGAATTGACCGATTCGGAAATGTATGTAGAGCAAATTGTTCTCGCTTGCTTTATTGTAGCGGCGTTGTTGAATAGAGTGCGGAAGCTATCGTCAATTTTTGAATTGACTGATTCGGAAATGTATGTAGAGCAAATTGTTCTCACTTGCTTTATTGTAGTGGCGTTGTTGAATAGAGTGCGGAAGCTATCGTCAATTTTTGAATTGACCGATTCGGAAATGTATGTAGAGCAAATTGTTCTCACTTGCTTTATTGTAGTGGCGTTGTTGAATAGAGTGCGGAAGCTATCGTCAATTTTTGAATTGACTGATTCGGAAATGTATGTAGAGCAAATTGTTCTCACTTGCTTTATTGTAGTGGCGTTGTTGAATAGAGTGCGGAAGCTATCGTCAATTTTTGAATTGACCGATTCGGAAATGTATGTAGAGCAAATTGTTCTCACTTGCTTTATTGTAGCGGCGTTGTTGAATAGAGTGCGGAAGCTATCGTCAATTTTTGAATTGACTGATTCGGAAATGTATGTAGAGCAAATTGTTCTCACTTGCTTTATTGTAGCGGCGTTGTTGAATAGAGTGCGGAAGCTATCGTCAATTTTTGAATTGACCGATTCGGAAATGTATGTAGAGCAAATTGTTCTCACTTGCTTTATTGTAGCGGCGTTGTTGAATAGAGTGCGGAAGCTATCGTCAATTTTTGAATTGACTGATTCGGAAATGTATGTAGAGCAAATTGTTCTCACTTGCTTTATTGTAGCGGCGTTGTTGAATAGAGTGCGGAAGCTATCGTCAATTTTTGAATTGACTGATTCGGAAATGTATGTAGAGCAAATTTTTCTCACTTGCTTTATTGTAGTGGCGTTGTTGAATAGAGTGCGGAAGCTATCGTCAATTTTTGAATTGACTGATTCGGAAATGTATGTAGAGCAAATTGTTCTCACTTGCTTTATTGTAGTGGCGTTGTTGAATAGAGTGCGGAAGCTATCGTCAATTTTTGAATTGACTGATTCGGAAATGTATGTAGAGCAAATTGTTCTCACTTGCTTTATTGTAGCGGCGTTGTTGAATAGAGTGCGGAAGCTATCGTCAATTTTTGAATTGACTGATTCGGAAATGTATATAGAGCAAATTGTTCTCACTTGCTTTGTTGTAGCGGCGTTGTTGAATAGAGTGCGGAAGCTATCGTCAATTTTTGAATTGACTGATTCGGAAATGTATGTAGAGCAAATTGTTCTCACTTGCTTTATTGTAGCGGCGTTGTTGAATAGAGTGCGGAAGCTATCGTCAATTTTTGAATTGACTGATTCGGAAATGTATGTAGAGCAAATTGTTCTCACTTGCTTTATTGTAGTGGCGTTGTTGAATAGAGTGCGGAAGCTATCGTCAATTTTTGAATTGACTGATTCGGAAATGTATGTAGAGCAAATTGTTCTCACTTGCTTTATTGTAGCGGCGTTGTTGAATAGAGTGCGGAAGCTATCGTCAATTTTTGAATTGACTGATTCGGAAATGTATGTAGAGCAAATTGTTCTCACTTGCTTTGTTGTAGCGGCGTTGTTGAATAGAGTGCGGAAGCTATCGTCAATTTTTGAATTGACTGATTCGGAAATGTATGTAGAGCAAATTGTTCTCACTTGCTTTATTGTAGCGGCGTTGTTGAATAGAGTGCGGAAGCTATCGTCAATTTTTGAATTGACTGATTCGGAAATGTATGTAGAGCAAATTGTTCTCACTTGCTTTATTGTAGCGGCGTTGTTGAATAGAGTGCGGAAGCTATCGTCAATTTTTGAATTGACCGATTCGGAAATGTATGTAGAGCAAATTGTTCTCACTTGCTTTATTGTAGCGGCGTTGTTGAATAGAGTGCGGAAGCTATCGTCAATTTTTGAATTGACTGATTCGGAAATGTATGTAGAGCAAATTGTTCTCACTTGCTTTATTGTAGCGGCGTTGTTGAATAGAGTGCGGAAGCTATCGTCAATTTTTGAATTGACCGATTCGGAAATGTATGTAGAGCAAATTGTTCTCACTTGCTTTATTGTAGCGGCGTTGTTGAATAGAGTGCGGAAGCTATCGTCAATTTTTGAATTGACTGATTCGGAAATGTATGTAGAGCAAATTTTTCTCACTTGCTTTATTGTAGTGGCGTTGTTGAATAGAGTGCGGAAGCTATCGTCAATTTTTGAATTGACTGATTCGGAAATGTATGTAGAGCAAATTGTTCTCACTTGCTTTATTGTAGCGGCGTTGTTGAATAGAGTGCGGAAGCTATCGTCAATTTTTGAATTGACTGATTCGGAAATGTATGTAGAGCAAATTGTTCTCACTTGCTTTATTGTAGCGGCGTTGTTGAATAGAGTGCGGAAGCTATCGTCAATTTTTGAATTGACTGATTCGGAAATGTATGTAGAGCAAATTGTTCTCACTTGCTTTATTGTAGTGGCGTTGTTGAATAGAGTGCGGAAGCTATCGTCAATTTTTGAATTGACTGATTCGGAAATGTTGTCTGAACAACGAATCGTTCTCCGTAGTAACGTTGTAAGGCGGGTGGTCTACGGTATTTTGGGTGCACGGTATCCATTATTAATTTAACGTCTTCAGACTGGTCTTCTGTTGTCTCTGGTCTCGTCTCGTCGTGGTCTCCGTTTCATCGCCTCCCTTCTGCCCCATCGAGGAGCAAGTGGAATATAATGGCAGTAGCAACAGCTACTTTTTTACACATCTATAGTTTGCAGCTATTGTATAAAGGAATTTCACCGCGCGCCGGGCGCCACTGCTATCGGACAGTGGCTGCTCGGATGGGGAACATTTGTGTGTGTGTGTGTGTGTGTGTGTACAGTGTACAGTGTGTAATCGGATGATCGGTTATGAGATATCGGTGGCACGTCCATGGTTCCCGTTACCTCGTCCCTTGGAGTGCCTGCCGTAATCCTAGGTGGTGTGATTTGGGTTCTGTCCTTCGCTGTGGTAACAACTACGGTAACCTACCACCTTTCCGTGTCGTCATTTGGGTTCTGCCTTTTATCGAGATGTACATACGGCATTCTTCCATACCTCATGTTTTGACCCTGCTTTTCACTGTGATTTACCCACCCAATTCCACCTTATTGTTAGTTGGTGTGCTTCGGCTATGCCTTTCTTTGTGGCCCGCACAGCGTAATCTCCGTCCCATGGTGTGGGGGTGTCCCCGGGAGATCGAACGTCGTTTTCAGGCGGGAGGATTGTAAGATCACACCCAACTCACACCCCCAGGATTTTCGAATTTTGCACTTGAATACTTGCACTTGAATGCACTTGAATCACAGACGTTGTAATAGCATGTAGCTACTGTAATAGACAGGTCCGAGGAGAGATCGGGGGAGTGGGAAACAGGCTGTGACCAGTCACCATCACCAGGTGGTCACCACTAATCACCAATCAGGTGATTATAATATAATGATTATAATGATAATCAGGTGCTAATCACCAGGTGAGAAATAATGCCGTAACACACCCTTCGCTGGACTCGGCAAATAATTCATCGACGACCCGTTTATCGTACGATCATTGAAAATTATTATAAGCAGTCTGAGAAACTGCAGAAACAGTACAACAATGGAATGGCGACAAATCGGAGAAAAAAGTAGAGAAATCACAATGAATTATGGATGAATAATCTCAATGGGCTAAATTAAATCTCAATTCTTCTTCTTTTGTCCTGCATTTCCAGTCTTTCCTCCTGTTATTTTCTTCGTACCCGTAGTCTTCGGACCGAAGAAATTGGCCATCATATCACTCATATCGGGCATATCCATCTACAAAATATTATTGTTGTTTATTTCAATAATTGCACTCTAATTCCTTCCTAACAATCCAACTCCCAATTTCCTCTCAATTATTCACCTTAGGCAATTGCATGTTCTCCATTTCCTTCTGCAGTTCCGGATCGTTTGCAGTGAGTCTGCAACGTTTTGTATATTTTTTCAGCCCGAAAAGATCAGTTTTCGACTCCTGAAAGTGTGGTGCTCACTTGGGAAGGATGAGCATGATTCCCAGTGGGAGAGCGATCATGAGAACCATCGGAGAGAAGAGTACGTCCGTCACTCTCCATTCCTGATTACCATTCAATTACAACTTTTTAAGTCAGTATTCGATCGTCTCGATCGAATTACCGTACCTCTCGCTTGCGGAAGTACTTGGTAGACTCGCGGGCTTGCAATTTGAGCGGATACGGAAGCTGATGAACTGCTCCAGGCTGTAAATAGAGTAATTAAATCAGTACTCGATAGTCGTTGACTACTGTATTCCCTTCTACCGTACCTGCATCGTGATAATCTTCCTCGTTCTCATCTTGCCAGAGGCAGTGATGTCCACACGCACCGGCTCGAAGACATAATCCACGTTTTCGACCTGGCAATCAAAGAAATCAATATCGGTCGACAGAGCGCATGCCTTTTTTTTATGGTGTAAGCAAAACCATTTGTTGTTGTATTGGTAGGCAATTGAATGTGAATGATTCATCCGTATCTATCTGTCACCTGTACAATATAGCTTCCGGGTGCGACTCCATTGACGGAGAATGTTCCATCCTCACGAGGGAATCCAACGTATTTCCCATAGTTGAGAAGGATTCGAGTATTGGCAGGAAGGGACGAATCACCACGGGGATACACCACCTGCAAGGGGGAGAAGGGTCAGTGATTCACAAAGAGCACTCAGGGAAGAAATGACCTACCGTCCCCTCAACGGAGTAGAGACCATCGGCTGAGACCGTGGCCCATAGACAGACTGCTGCTAGGAGCAATCTCATCTGAAGGAGGAAGAGTCATTCAAATGGAAAAATGAAACATTAAGTTGGTAAGAATGAACTGAGCATGAGAATGACCAGAAGGTAAGATTGCACTGGGGCGATATTGCCAACTACTCATAAGAACTGTGATCATAGACATTAAAAAGGAAACATTTGAGAGATATCCATCTGGGTCATGAACCCATTAGAACTCAACATTTACAGTGAAAAAATAAATAATTTATTAGCATGATCAAAGCTATAACCTTATTTGAGAATTGATATCAAAGGAGCAGCAAAAAGCACGTCAAATCATAATATATCGTACACTTATTACAAATTGATTTTCACAGAAAAAAGGCCAAGGAAATGCTACGTGGGCACAAAATAAGAAGAAACTATCTATCACAGGCTGTGTTGATTACGGTATGTGGCGGGATATCGATCGATAATCGATCGACACAAAGAAGCTTTTCAACATACAACAGGGAGCTTTGGCAGTGTAAATAGCAGAGGAATAGTAATCGATATTTCGATTGATAACTGAGAAAAGGACGCACCAGATCTGGAGACTTTTGTATCAATGATAGATACAACAACAGTATACGGGGCACCTCGTTTCTCCAATAGTCAAAACGGAACGTGTAAGGTCGATATTAAAGATGAGTGAGCGAAATTAAGCCTATCATGGGGAGAGCTGTGAAGATACCAAATCGATCGATAAGAGAGAAGGGCACCGTAACCATCAATGCTACCGCAGTCTCAATTGAATCTTTTGAGGAATTCCTCTGCTGAGATACGAGCACGCGCATTCAGAGACAACTTCATGTCACTGATTTCCTGAATGAATTTTCATTAAAACAAAGGGATTAAAGATTCAACAATTAATGATTTATTCCCTATGCTGACCCCGCTTACAGTCTCCTACGGTACCTTATCGATCTCCTGCATGAAATGGATGAGGAAGTCAACAAGTTTGTGCTTGAACATCAATTGAGTGTGAGAGGCCGTGATGAGGAACGAGATATCGTAGCCTGAATAATCAACAATTAACTATTTCAATAGATTCTCAGAACACGTCAAGAAACATGACAAGTTCATTTGATAGTGTCACCATTGTATTCTCATACTAGAAAAATAAAAGGATGAGTAATAAATCAAAATTGTGACCGTCGATCGGCTTTCTCCTCAGAACGATGAAATTATCCGCACGTTGACACATGAATCTGAACAAATTGCATAGAAAACGTCCGATAAACAAATTACTAGTATCGAAATGTATTATGATATTTTCAAATTCCATTTCAAATAGATTGTGGAACCTCGTGAACTTGTGAGTGAGAATCTTCTCGATTTCATCCGACTGCTTCACTGCGAGAGAAACTCGAACAGAATTGACCTGAAGGGAGGAAAGAGACTATCAGAGCATCATTTGAATATCTCGTCCTTCCTACTACTATCAATAATATAGATCAATACAAATCGAAAGTATATCGACATTTCTATTGCACGAAGTATCTAGTACCTGCTTTGGATATATTAGAACTATAAAATATTGGAGAAAAGGGAGAATAAAAACTTACGGAGGGTTCGATGAGTACTCTCTCTTGTTTGTTTCTCGCAATGACAACGGGAGTCATGAGAAGTTCCTTCGACGTGCGCACTTCCACCTGATAGTAAACTATTTCAATTCATAAAATACATACGAAGATGCCTTCGAATATATCAACTCCCATTGTGCCATTATTTTCCAATTATAAAATAGATTCTCAGTGAGAAATCTTCTACCTCTGGTTTGTTGTGTCTCTCGACGACTTGTGAAGAGAACTGCTCGAGACAAAGAGCTGCCTGAGAAGAAGGAAAGGTAATGTCAATGCGGGGAAAACACGGATCGATAACGAGTAAACTAGATCATTCAATTTCAATCCAAGCAATTCACCTCAAGAGTGACTCGGACAGCGTCCAAGTACGGTTGAAGTGTTGTCGTCTGTGAAATGTATTTATTTATATTAAAAACAATAAAATATAACCGAGCAAAACTAACCATAATCGCTCGGCAACTGCGAATTCCCTTCAAAAATGGTCGTTCGAGGCGTTTACTACCTGAAAAGAGGGCATATAGATAATTGAATATACTGGGAACAGAGAGGAAACGCGAAATAACGATTGAAACTATGCAAAAAGGCTAAAAACGAGCAAACAATGACGATTTCAGCAGACGCCCAAATGTGTTAGTCAGCGCGAAACCCTTCGCTCTCTGACACTCTCGCCACTTCTCTACGTCTCTGCCTCCATGTCTTCGACTGGCGCCTCTCTCTCCCTCTCCCCGCTGTTTCTTACCCGGCGTGCGTAAGTCGCATCTAGGGCATAAGGTCTATTCCGCAGCTCCTCATAAACTTACCTGGCTGGGGGTAACTCGTGATCAAGTAGACGGGTACCCTACGGTGAGGCGTGACCATTGCACTTTCGGTTACGCTGACCTGTATGGCAGGTCCGAGTTGGGCTTGGCCAACAGCTACATTTTTGAGTGAGGGGCTGCGTTCGCGCGGCCCTGCTTTTACATCTACCATTCTAAAGGCTATGCCGTCCCAACTGATACTAGTAAACGAATGCTTGCGAACTGTCTCCCTACTAAACGTTTTCTTGAGTGGATGCCGCAGACTGATATACAGCTATATTAATTTATCGAGAGGTTTATTCCTACAGTCAAAAATTGAACCGAGCATTGCTACACTAACGTCTAAATCCTGCAGAACCTGTCGAAGTAACAGGTGAAAATAACTCAAAAGTACTAAAGTCGTTAACAGACGCTTCCACTTACACACAGATCACACTGACATATTACAAATCGCTCTTTATTAAAAGATTGTGAACGAAAAACGACGCTTTGACGCCACATTGTCAACAAAAAAAATGAATGGGAGGATAGAGCTGAATGTGAGGAGGTGGATCGAATTAGAGAGGGAGATAGGTCATGAACCAACGACGAGCAAAACTACGGATACAATTGGATACTCATCAACTCTCGACTAATTGAGGGGTCGAGGGAATGGAGGGGGGACTTGCTAGAAGCAAGGGCTTAGGCCTTCTTGGCAGCAGCTGCAGCCAGCTTCATGAGTCCCTCAGTAGAGTGAGACTTGGGACGCTCAAGAGGAAGACCCATTCCACGGGCCCAGATCAGCTGCAATCAAATCATTCATCAATCATCCATCTACCGTATCCCATTCAGTTTTCGATCACTCCTCATTACCGTACCTGGGAGAGACATCCGAGGGCGCGAGACACTCCGAAGAGAACCGTGTAGTAGTTCATCTCGGTCATTCCAAAGTACTGGAGGAGGACACCAGAGTGGGCGTCCACGTTGGGCCATGGGTTCTTAGCCTGAGGAGGGGAGGTCAATCATCAATCTGTCCCTCTGAACTCTGAACGTACCTTGCCCTGTTCGAGGAGGATGTTGGGTGTGACCTTGTAGAGAGTGGAAACGAGACGGAACAGATCGTCCTTGGGAAGATGCTTCAGGGCGAATTCACGTTGGCACTCGTAGCGAGGATCCGTCTTGCGGAGAACGGCATGACCGTATCCGGGCACAACCTGCACATCATCAATCTCATTCCATCATCAATCGATATTATCTACCGTACCTGTCCACTCTTGAGATGCTTCCAGACCCAATCCTTGAGCTGCTCCTCAGTGTATCCATGGCCGATATCGGCGACAATCTTAGAAAGGAAGACGAGCACTTCCTGATTGGCAAGACCGTGAAGGGGACCAGCAAGACCAGCCATGGCGGCAGAGAACGAGAGATAAGGGTCAGAGAGGGCTGAGCCAACCAAATGAGATGTATGGGCAGACACGTTGCCTCCCTGAAATGAGAAGGGTTATTAGATGGGGGATATGGTAGTGGATAGGGTATACCTCGTGATCAGAGTGGATGACGAGATAGAGTCTCATGAGCTCAGAGAAGAGGGGATCGTCGTATCCGAGCATGCTGCAGAAGTTGGCAGACCAATCCTTCTTAGGGTCGATCACTCCGACCTACAATGACCATGACGTCATCACTACCATCAGAGAAGGGGGATGAGGGGGTTCACTCACAGCGGATCCATCTCTGTACAGATTGCGATAGATGATGGCAGCAATGGTGGGGAGCTTGGCAAGGAGATCCATGCTGTCCTCATAGGCGTACTCCCAATAGGAAGCCTTGGGCACTCCTCTCGCGTATCCAGCAGCGAACTTGCTCTCGTTGTTGAGGGCAGCGACTGCAGCCACGAATTGAGCCATAGGATGGAGATTCTCGGGGAGAACGTCAAGGAGACGGACAACGTGGGCGGGAAGGGCCGCACGAGCATTCCATTCCTGAAGAGAAGAGAAGGATTACGGTAGTGCTAATCGATAAAGAACCTATCGAAAACTGAGTGGGCACCCAACCTTGGTGATGGCGTCAGTCTGGGCCTTGGTCGGGATGTCACCAGTGCAGAGAAGCCACCTGGAATTGTACCAATGATGATACTGTACGTCGGCGTAAGGTAATCAATAAATCGATAAATGGGTAAGATACAGTACCAAATTGCCTCAGGGATGGGTTCCTCTCCTCCGACAGCCTTTGGCAGGAGCTTCTGGCATTCGGGGATCGAGTATCCACGGAATCTGATTCCCTCCTCGGGATCGAGAACTGACGTCTCCGTCACCATTCCCTTCATCGAACGCATACCTCCGTAGATCTGAAATGATCCTTTTATTATTGAATGTTCTTATTTATTTCATTTTTGCAGCACCCTTCTTCACTCATCTACCAATCGCCCGCCTGAATCATGTCTCACCCGTTCGTCTAATCACCAGTGAATGCCATTCAATCAACAAAAAATTGCACGCTATTCATTGGGTGCTCTCTGGTTCTTCCTCCCACCCTCCCCTCTCCTTCTCCTGTTTGCGCAATTCCCTCTCATACCCATCGTGAACACGAGGGTACAGATACCACAACCGATCAGCACTTTTCCATACTTCAATCGATCGAATGCATTCATTTCGCAGAGATCAAATATCGATGCCCCCAATCGTCATTCTCTGACTATTCGTCCTTTCTTATCAGTACACAACTCACTCCTATTCACCTCAAAGTACAGTCATTTGAACCTAACTCCTATAGTCACTCTAAATTCCAGGTTGATTCAAGTTTCATTTCCTCTATTATTTGTAATCTTGCTCGATATTATTACCATATCAACCGAGACGCTCTGGACAACGGTGGCGTTGTGCTGCGTTCTGAACTCCTTGACCTGCAATCATTGGGTTTCACTCTCTGATAATTTCTCTCTCTTCTCTCACCTTAGCATTGTGAGCGGGATCTTCTTGGCGAGAACCTCCTTCAGATTGGTGCTTCCATCGGCAGATCCAGTCGCGAACGAGGCGGTGCTCGACTGAAATAAAATTAATATTTAATAAAATAAAATAAACAAATTCCACAGGCAAGAGTTGGAATAGAGATGAGCACCTACTCCCTCATTTCTCTAAACTTCTTCCATCTCTCCACGTGTATTGCACGCTACTCGACCCTTCTAGCTCTCTAATCGCCGCACAAGATTGACTCACTGATAGCAAGAGATATTCAGAGAATTAGTGAGATAGGCTCTCGTTTGATACGGAGAACAGCGACAACATAGTGCAGAGGGAAATAGGGGATTTAGAGCAGCAATGTGGTGATTAACGACCATCACTCTACTCCCTTTCCAATGATACTTTAGACCCATGCACGAAAAAGGATGAGATTGTGAATCGCAAAAGAGAGATTGATGCTCGCATCACTTAATCGTCGCCAAATATTTCCCGCGTTCGAAGATCATTTGTTCGTCATCGATCGCAACAATAATCGGAGACAACGATGATTTACTATCGCCCTCTTATAGAATTAGGCGAGTTTGTCACAGAAGAAATGTATTCGACAACATGGGTGATAGTGTACCTAATCTATGTGTTGCATTCCTCTGATGTCTATTACTCATTTTCAGTTTACTGTCGTGTGAAACTCAACTCCTCCTGGTCAATCCCCACTTCCTTACCTTGGATACGATGGAACGGACGGATGAGCGGAGGGCGTGAGCAGAGAGAGCCATCACGAGTGCTAGAGCTTAGGAGACGGATACCCTGATGAAGGAAGAGTATAGAGATTGGAGGGAGAGAGGGCAGAGGTGACTGATCAGAGAAACATAATTGCACGCAGATAGTGGCAAAAAGAGGGTTGAAGGGAGGTGAACGTCAAAGCCTCTTTCTCTCTCTCTCTCATCTTCACTCATCGCTCAGTTCACACTGACAACTGCCAGTCGGAATTCGAGGGAAACGGAAGAGAGGGAGAAGAGAAGGAGAGAGGGGGATGGGACAGAGGGAAATCAGAGGACGACCGGCATTATCGATCCGTTCCCCTGTTAGAAATTGCCCTCCATTATTGAAAGGAGATTGGAACGAGAGCACTGAATCAAGCAGGAAAGAGATGAGAGAGAAGAGAGAAAGAACTAGAAGGTAGAGAGTGGAAGAGAGAATGTCACAGAACGAAGGAGTTTAGGGAGAGGGGAGAGGAGGGGAGGGAGGGGAGACTGCAAGCTGTAAGAGGGGAGAAGGGGGTGAAGCTCGTCCCTTCTCCAGAGAGAGTGCGAGTACGTGGGAGAGAAGAGACAGTTAGAGTGTGCCACAACGACGTAAGAGCAGCCATGGAAAGACGATGAGAGATAAGCACAACTATGACGATCTCTCTCTCGGAAATCATATCACTCACACAATGGGACAGTGCTAGTGAGATATTGTTTCAGAAGCAAGTACTAGACGCTAAAGATCGCGTTCGCAATAAACGCCAAATTTAAAACGAACCGACGCTTACGAAGGACGCCTCTCGAAATGACGCGTCAATCATAATTCATATTTCATAGATCACTCTAGTCAAAGTGAGCCCAGACCACAATGAACGATCAGTTATTCAAAACCCGAAACTGTCTGGCAGGGAACCCAGACATAGGGAAGTAAAGTAAATCTACTCGAGTTGAGAAGGGGAAATGTCGAGAATGGGAAAGGGTAAAGAGGAGAAGGAACGATAGAAGAGAGATGGAGGGCCAAGGACAACACGTACAGGCAGCATCGTCAGAGGGAGAATGAGATGAGAGAGAGGGAAGGGGAAGGGAGAGGGGGGAGATAGGGGTCGGGGATTGAAGGGTGAGTGTTCTCTGCTCATTCTTCCTAAAAACGACACAGTGAATGAGGGGTGACATGGACGCACCACACGAGCACAGGTTCCATTTATCAAACACCTAGAGACTATACGGAAGGGAGATCAAAACAGTGGGCAAAGACCAATTGAACTCGACAGGGAAAGAGTCAAAGTGCACGGAAGGCACAGATCGTTATCGATTGTGTCGGGATTGAATTATACTTGAAGAAGAGAGGATTCCGGGAAGTAGGAGGGGGAGGGGGATGGAAGCAGAATGATGAATAGGTAAGCATCACTGCCGGAGTGGACACAACAACTCCTCCTCGAGATACGAGACGAGAGAAACAGAGATAAATTACGCTTTACCAGAGAGATCAATCGGAATAGTACAATCGAAGGCAATCATTATTTACACAGTACTTCTTACAAGCGGATGGCTAAGAACAACGCAACATGACTAAAACATAATTAGTGTGATAAGTTAATGAGTGGATTAAGTGGATAAGTTCAGTGTGCGGGGGCGGGGGGCAGAAGGGGGAGCAGGATTGAGTGGTCCCTTGAAAGGGAGTAAATGGACGAGTGCTGCACGAGCTGCTTCATCTCGGGCTGAATCACTATCCGTCCCGTCACCACAGAACACGTAGTTGTGAGATGATGGAGCTGTAATGGAATACTGTTTATCTATCACCTTCCGATTCACATTGTAAATCAGCGACTGGACATTTCACTTGTACAAATCAACAGACACCCCCCCCCCTCCCTTCCCTCCAGTCTCACCATCCTTGTCCACTTTGCCAGGAGTGATACTTCCGTCGGGATGGATGATCGGTGCAGGCAGTGCCTTACTGTACTGAATAGTCAGAAGTGTCTGCGATCGACCTGAGCAAGGAAATCATACTCATCCATCGATGGACAGATGGATACCTCTCGTGCTCGGCTGCAGCAGATCTCTGTATGAGACTGTGTAATTGGATTGGAATCGAGTCGTATCCTTCAGTACGTCGACGAGAGCCTTCTGTGGCTCCTGTTCCAGATACGCCTTCGAGACATCGACACCTGTAATAGGGCAATTATAACGACGGTCGGTTCACGGGAGAAAAGTATGGACCAACCAGCAACACCAAGCAGTCCCTGGATGGGTCCTTCATCATCATCAACTCCCAACTCTCCTCCATTTCCCGCCATACGATCCGTTCCTTTCCTCAGACTATCCACTTGCTGAATGGCACCGATCAAGTCATATGGAAAGGAAGAAATCGAACCGGTTCGAGTATCTGCAGTAGCTTCTGTGCAGCTAGACCCTTGGCATCCTTCTTCTTCTTCGCTTCCGCATTTCCTTTCACTGCGCCAACACTGAATTTATTCCATCGTTTAGATGTTCAATCGCATATCCTCACGTAGCACAGGCAGTGTAAGTTCTCTGATTGGGTGGTCCGTGCTCACCGAACTCGTAATCTGCTGCAGGAAGCTTGTTCTGTGCACAACTGCAAGGATAATTATGACAAGTTGAAGATGTTTATAAGACTTACAATTCGGTCAGTCTTCCAACCCAGTTAACGGGTTGAGCAGGTGCCTGACACTCTCCGCTGGGATCGTCCTCTTCAGGCTTGATCTTCTCCCTTTAACGAAAGTTAAGCTTAAATTGTGAAATTTTAATACACTTACATTGAAAATACACTTACAAAATTTTGAGGGCTTCTTCTTTCGACTTTGCGTGGATATGGAAGTCCTTGTGCCTGTCCATCATCACTGCACTCTTAATTAGCTGAAAATGTTTTATGAGTACAAATAAACATGTAAAATAAACCTCATAGCAAGCGATTTGCTTCGCATTCTTCTTGGATCTAGATTTGCCCATACCAGAGAACTTCATCATTCTTGCATGACAAGTATAAATGTACATCTGAAGAAGGAATGATCATTCGATTTACTATAATAAAGTATACTCACTCCAGTATTCGGGTTCAAATCTTCCAGTTCATTGAAGTACACATCTCCGATCTGCTTGTGTGATTTAACTGAGAATTCCTGGATAACCATTGCAGGAGTTCTCTTCGTATCGAACACCAGTTCAACATTCTGTTGCGGCGTCGATGAAGCCTCTAAAATAAGTTGAACATAGACCCCAATATGTGCACTAAATAAGCCTAGATTCTGGCCCTAGAAACAGCTTCTTAAGTACAGGCCGTAGAGCACGCGAATAAATCAAAGCTTCAAAATTTAACTATGTTTTCAAATTGTTTTTAGAGAAAAACACTTACGTGGGTTTGACGAGCATATTTCAGGATACATCCTTCTCAAATCGTCAACGTCCATGAAGGGGAACGACATTTTAACGGCAGGATGGAGCTGAAAACCCGAATTTTTGTAAAAATTCAAAAAAAAACAATGTGGCTTCTGTGATTTGTAAATTCTAGAAGGTACCGTAATTTTACACCAGACACCATACCTGTGCAGTTAGCCGCAACTTACTTGTACTATTTTACCGTAATCTATTTACGTTGAATCTATTTTGTTTATTTTATTTTTCTCGAGTGAATAATATTGACGATAAAAACAACTAAGGAAAACTCTACATAATCTCTCATTTCCATATTCATTCGCATCTCATCCTTCTCTCTCACTCGCTCGTCTCATCCTTCTCTTTTCATTCACCCCTCTTTCCCTTCCCCCAAACGGTTCGGTGCTCTAATCATGGTCTCCTCTGGTATTCTCTTCCCTCTCTTCATCGCAGCAGTCTCATCGATTGAGATCCCCGTCACCTCCACTCAAGTGAGTATCCAGTACCCCCTCCTCCCCCAAGTAATCGATACTTAAGATGACGATCTACCGTAACGATTCTACTCTCTTCTCTTCCTTCCCTCTGTGTGCTCCTTCCAATCAGACCCTCACTGTCCCTCGATCCCTCTTCTCCGTCCCTCCAGTCGTGTCTAAGAAGCAGTCTCCATACAGGATTAGGTGAGTTATCGTACCCGATCCATACCGTAACCCGTACCATCTCAGAGTCGGTGCTCTTCCTAACGTTGCTGCTATCAACCAGATCCGCCCTCGTGCCGCCATTGATATGATCGATAACGCGTGAGTGATTACGGTGGTACTCATGGGTACGGTACCCACGAGGAACCACTACTGTATCCACACTACGGTACTCTTTCAGATATCTCTTCCTTGCTTGTCTGACCATGTTCGCTCTTGTGAACGTGCTCGCAATCGATTATGCCTATGGTGGTCCCCTCTTCTCCGACGATTCCCTTCCCGAGGAGGTACTGTATACCTCTCACCTACAGTATCCCTACAGTACCCAATTCAGAATATGTTCTTCCCTCGTCCCATCCAATTCGTTCGTCCAGTGTCTCTCTCTGTCGCTGCCCCTACTATCGCCCCTGCCAACCCCATTCACTCTGCCAAATGGGCCGCTGTCAACAAGGTACTACCGTATCCCATCTACTGTACCATTCCATACTCCTCCTTTCAGCCCGCACCCAAGTCCGTCATTCCCAAGCCGATCGCTGCAGTCAAGCCCAAGTCTGTTTCGCGCAAGGATGGATCGGATACCGAGTGCTAGACCATATGAAGAGCCCACCGATATCGAACCCCCCCCCCCCCGACCCCATCCGATACCGTACTAGCCACCCCACCCTTCCCCTCTGACCCCACCCACTGGCCTACTAGTAAACTATAATAAAGGACTTGTATTGATTGAACGCACAATTTACTGCAGTACAAGTTGGGTGACTTAAATACACAACGAGCAAACAATGAAACAACGGGACTAAACATCTAATTTAACTTGTTGTAACAACTATATACCTAATATAATCGGTCTAGGCGGTCGACATTGGGGGAAGGAAACCGGTGCGTCAAGATCAGTTTACGATAGTCTGAGATTACGGTGGTTGGACTAGATGGTGGCTGGTTTGCCCGTTTCAATCATCCGATCCAACTCTTTGAGACCTCGTTCGAACTCCTCCAACTCCTTCTCTGAAAAGGACACAATGTTCCATCTATCCAATAGATTGATGACTGCTCGATACTACTAGAAAGAGAGAGAGAGAGTTATCGTCTACTTCTAACATTCAATGCCAACTCAATGTAAAGAAAAAGAAAAAAGTAATTTCCAATGACATTAGTTCCTGCTCAAATCTTGGAGAATCACCTAGAGACTTACTAAGTTGATTCTTCTTGAAGGCACTGTAGAAGTTAACACCGTTGAAAGAGAACTTAATCTAAAAGGGATAATTGTTCGTTGTTGAATCATACCCGATGACAGGATCCGCTATGATTCGTCTTACCTTGAACAATTCGAATCCCGCCCCGAATGTCGTGCCTAGAGCGAATAAACCCGCATAGGACTCGGCCGCAACCGTGAACACGCGAGATACAAAATTCATGATCTGCAAACAGAGCATATTTGACGGTTCATTACAGGTAGTGACAGAAATCACTAACATGCATGTTCTCTTATAGATTCTAAGGACACCTCCATATTTCTAAGCGTGTTTGTGGGAGATTACATACCGAATGGCGAATCCGGCCTTGTCAGCCTCGATTAGTTCTCGTTCCAGTCGCTCACGCTCCTCCTGTCTCAGCGGACGAACGTACCTGCGTAGTGAATAATTTAGGGCAAAATATAAGAGCGTCAAAGAAAACATAAACCGATTCAATAATGAAACGCTACGAACTTGTAGTAGATTCCGGTGTTGACGAAGCAGTAAGACGCAGAGAAGATGATGAATCCGAAGATTCCACGAACAACGGCTGAAATAAAGCTTCTATAGTATTCTATAATATAGTATTGTATTCTATAGTATAGTAGAATGGAATCTATACTGATTATCAATGAAAGATGACGTAGAAACGCACATAACGTGACACAACTAACATTTATGGGCGATGTCCAATCGTCGATTGGTGAAGATTCTTCGGTAGAGCGGACGTCGGTCGGGTCGCTGTCTGACTGCCGATAACCACACCGGCGTCGGGAACATTCAGTCAAGTCCGAGCAGTGTTCCGCAAAGAACACCTGAGCATTGACATTTCACAACTCATACATTTACGAGAAATACACGAGTATGACCATAATATGATGTCCATTTTTCGATAAAATGTGGAGTGGGTCATGTTTTCTAGCAACTGGAAAGGAAAATGAACGTAAACAAAAGCAAATACAAGAAGATTTTGGAAACAAAAGTTTGAAGTAAGAAGTTGAAAATTGTGCAGAAAGCCGCAACGAACTTAATTTGGTACGGTATCCAACCACGTACTGATTTAAAATAATATTTATTTAAAATAAATTTATGATAAATAAATGTGAAATTGAGTAACCCAAAAAATCCTCGAATCGATTAGATAGCGAATGTTAGATCAACATTCAGAAAAATTCAAGGCTATTGTATGTTCATTGGTAGCGGTAATCAACAATCTCAGACAGGTGTCAAGTGAAGATGAGATGAAAATCATTTGAGGAAGAAGTCATTTATTGATATCCAACGAAAGTAAGAGATAATGGATTCCATAGAAATTTATTGTGCAAGCAATATTGCGGAATCACTCGCTCTTCATTCGTTCTTCGTTTATTTGTATTTTTCACTGATTCTCTCGTAGGTCTCTTCTTCTCTTGATTCGGATTGATAATTAATAGCGTTGAGAATTCTGAAACGAAATGAGCGATATCGATTTAATGGAAAAAATGTTGAACAAGATCTTACTCATTCACAAATTGAGTGGAATTTCTCATTCTCTCAACATTTTCCATTCTGCCTCTCGATGCGTATCGAGCATTCTGAAACCAGATGCGAACCTGAATTTGTTCATTACTAGCGATTTCTCAAATTCATAGTGATAATCTTGAGTTGAATAATAAAATTATCATTCCTTCTGCAGTGGTAATCCACACTTCTCAGCGATTATTCTCAACTCGGCAGGAGAAGGAAACGGATTAACAACGAAAATGGCTCTGCAATGACATTTTCGAACTTGGAAGATGAAAAACAACAAACTTCATAATTCTTCTATTGCGATCAGTGGGCGAAATGCCCGATCGAAGGGAGCTCCTGAAAGAAAACATTTTTTCAGATGATTCCTCATTGGCAATTTGAGATACAAAGAAGATTGCCCAATCACTGATTAGGCTTCTTGGCTTTCGGAGTCTCTTCAACCTGAAGGAGATTGGTTCCATAATTCATCCATTGGTTTGGCATAATCGTTGAAGGAGAAAAAGGTGAAGGCCGACGGTAGATACAGATTGATTGAAGTAAGAAGCAAATTCATTCTCGTTCATTCCATCCATTTGAATGCCTGAAAATGGTACAGCAGCAGATGAGTTTGTGAATTGAGCCGAACCCAGAGAATCATTCGAAAAAGAGTGATACTGACCGAATAAGCCAGTATACGGTGGTTGCTTATGATGCAGAGGAGGCGTACCAGGAACGGTAGTCGAATAGTTGAGAACATCGTTGGGAGGAGAATTGTAATAATTGAGATGAGGATCATTTGGAGAGGTATTGAAATGAGGGTAATTGGGAAACATTGCTCGATAAAGATATGAAATGACTCAAGAATTCGTAAGTGGAATCGATTCCCCAATATTGAAAAGCCCATTTTCCATTCTGATTTCGATGATGTGCTGTAAGACGGAAATGAGCTGTGCCTACGAAGTAGAATTCCATAAACAGAGGGAAAGGAAATGCCAGTGGGTTCAACTCGGAAATGATCTTCCATATCGACATTCCGATCGGATGTCGGCACGAATACGTGAAAAGTATGAAGGAGTACCAAAGAGTGCTTAGATAAGTTCGAAACTCTTGTTTCACACACAAGAATGTGCGTTATGTTCAATATATTTTTTATCCCACGTTTATACAGGCACTTCAAAAGTATCTGGGTATCCCTGGATTAGAATGAGATCCCAATGAGTGACTACTCTCTTCCGATCTACTCCTTCTCGGTGGAATTGGTCGCATTGAAACCTAAATGATAAATTGTGAGATAGAAGTGCCCCATCTTCCATCCTCACCCTCTCATCAACAGAAAGAAGATCTCTTCGAAGATTCTTCCGAGCATTACTTCGATTCTGAAAACTTCAGAATACAGAGGTCAATTGTAGTAAGAACCTTCTCATTATCTCTCTGCTCCAATCTCTTTCTGAATAGAAACTCCACGAGAGCAGTGACCATAGAAAGAACCTGAAGGAAAGGGAATTAAGTGACTGAGCTTCACTCCATTTCGGACGTGTCATGTAATCAATAGGGATAAACATCCGTACCATTCCTGCTGACAGAATGTAAAAGATTCCCGCCACCTTCGAAAGATTCAGAGACGAAGAATCCACCGATTCCTTTAACGAAATCGATTAGGCGACCGTTCGGAAACGTCGTAGGTGCTCCAGCACTCATCCCATCACGAAATCTCACCACATTGCCGGCCACATCGCACTGTCCTCTATCGTACCACCACTTGTCCTCCAATTTCTTCAGTTCTCCCTTCTCTTGCAAATAGAGAACTGCCAGATTCAAGGTGCTCCTAGAGATCAAAGATCAGCGAAGATCAAAGACCATTCGAACCTCAGAGGATTGCCCAGCTTCGTAGCGATACCATAGCCGATCGTGTTGAGATTGAAACCAACCTAAAAAAAGGAATTTGGAGACTCATTGGAAAAGTTCAAAGATCACCTTCATTGTGTTGCACGGTTTTCTTGAGTTTTCATAATTGTTTGTCGTTTCCTCCAGAAGAAAAGCATATCTTCCCTGCAACCGATCGTTATCCATTAGTAGGGTACGGTAGGTTACAGACGATGTTACAAGATCATCTCATTACAACTTCTGCAAAATGAATCATTTTCTCTCAATGCTAATGCAGAGTTTCCTCCCTCCTCTTCCTTCTCCCTTCTCCACTCATTTCCTTCTCCTCCTCCCATCCTGAGTGGTCCCTCCTCCCCTCTTCTCCCTCACTCTGTCTGATGAATGATGCCAGACGATCCTTCCAGCAGCCTCCCGACGGGAAGAAGGTATACTGTAGTATACCGTATCCTCATCGGATACCATATCGAGCATTGTTGTTGCAAGTACTGTAACTTCAGAAGGAGAAGAAGAAATTGAGACGACTGGACCAAGGGAAGATCGTGAAAGCGAAGAATTCCACATGGACGATCGAAGAAATACTGGGCAGTGGCGGATTCGGAGACGTGTATAAGGTGAGGCGGGACCATGTGGACGCCTCGACGGCGTCGGCAACTGCTGACCCTTAGGAGGTGTCCTACTGTAAGCCTGACGTGGTTGAGGTGCGCGGGGAGAAGGAGAACGAAGTATACGCGATGAAGACTGAGTACAACGATCCAAAGCAGAGAAAATCGAATGATCGATTGAAAGTGAAGAAGAAGAAAGAAAGATCAAAGATCAAAGATCAATTCAGATCGAGCAGTTGATCTTATACGATTTGAACAATCAGCCCGATCCTGAGAAGTCGAAACACTTTCTCAAGATTATCGACAAGGGTACTGTTGATTTGGACGAAAGATCAAAGATCAAAGATGAATATTGAAGGGCAGACGGATTCTTTCAAATGGATCGTAATGACGCTCGTCTCTCACTCACTCGACGTCATTCGTAGAGACTACCTCGAATCGATGACGTATGTTTCACACAGTCGCCTCAATCGTGCCAGTTCACCCGAAGCGCGTCTTTATCTAGATGGAGCTCCGTCTTCAACATCTCCCTCCAGACGTTGAAGGCGGTAGAGCAATTGCACGATTGCGGATACCTGCACCGGTACGGTAGTTGATCTTTGATCTCTGAACTCTGATTTCGGTACTTCAGGGATATCAAACCTCACAATTTCGCCATCGGAATTCCCCCGAGAGACTCGACGATATTCATGATCGATTTTGGCATCGCAAGACGATTTATGGATAAGGACGGCAAATTGAGGTGGGAGGGGAGGGGATACGGTAGTGATGAGGTCATTGACTGCGGGTTACTGTAGCCATTCCGTTCAGGATTCCTCGTCAGACAGTTCGATTTCTCGGAACGGTTCGATTTGCCTCTCGAAGTTGTCACAATGAGAAGGAACAATCGAGAAAAGACGATCTCGAAAGCTGGTGTTATATGGTCATCGATGTACTGTTGATCTTTGATCTTCCCCATCTGATCTTTGATCTCTCCAGTTGTTCAATCCAGCGAATATTACATGGCGTCGAGTGAGCGATCGAACGAAGGTCGCCGTGTACAAGCACCAACTCTTCACGCGACAAGGTACGCACCACTGATGCGTCAGTGATATTCGGTCGTTTACTGTAGACACTCGAAGTGCGTCTTGCAGACAACAAGGAAATTGACGGACCGAAAGAAATGTACAAGATAATCGCGTACGTGAACGAGTTGGGCTACACGGATGTGCCCAATTATGACAAGATTCGTGATTACCTCCTGGATGGGGCCAAGGAGGAGAAGGTTGGCACGGATGGAGTGACAGTCTAATCAGATATCATTCAGCTCGATTTGACGCGCAAATTCGATTGGGTGGGAGTGGAGCTAAAGAAGAAGTTGAATAGCAAGAAAAAGGGAGTACTGTAACCATCGATCAAGGGAGATTGATCTTTGATCTTTGTTCAGCCACTCGCAGCCAATCGAATTACTGATGATGAGGAGGACACGGAACCATCGAAGAAAAAGAAGAAGGAAGAAAGGAGGAAGAGATTCTCAATGGAGAATGATGATGTGAGATGTGATCTATGATCTTTGATCTTTGATTCTTTCCAGACTGATTCTGATGACGACATCCCATTGCCCAAGCCAATTCCAAGAAGGTGATACGAGATCAAAGATCAAATATCACTTTTCTACTTCAGATCAGTATCAAAGATCGGTCCAGACCCTCAAAGACCCTCAACAAATTCTCTCTTCGCCCAACCCTCGTTGAAGACTCGTGTGCGCAAGTCTGGATTCGGCCCGGTTCCAGGAGGAGGGGTAAGGAAGGAACGGGGGGCTAAGCATCGCTCGCGTAATCGATTCTTTCAGTCCATCAACGTATCAATGCAGAAGGCGTCCCCTGCTCAGTCTGGATTGAAAATGACAACGGGAATCGCTCCGGGACCAAGAGATCAGGGTGTAGGTTACGGTAGACGATTGACGGAGTACTGTAACCCCTCGTTTCAGTCGATTCAGTCACCGTGTGTGTCAACAGGAACAACGGGACCCAGATCGAACTACAATGTGAGTACGGTAGGATGCTGTACTTGGTACGGTAGACAATCGAATGATTAGATGATGATTACGGTATTCAGACTGCGATCCCTCGAACGCCGAGTAGAGACGGTTCAGTGATGAACATTCCCAGTGGAAGGAATAAAGGAGGGAAGAAAGACGAAGGAGAGAAGAAGACATGATTCCGTCCCCTCCCCCCCCCCTCTCAGTACAGTCAACACATTAACTTCGCAAAGCGAACAATGATAAAGATCGATTGAAAATGGACTTCACTATTGTACAGTATCCTCACCTTTCCCTTCCGCACCCTTTCTATTCCGTGATCGTATGTATCGACGAAGATATTCTGTTCATTGGCCTGAGTTTGTCTCTGACTCGTTCTCATCATGAAATCGTACATTTGCTTGTAGAGAGGAACTGCTGAGTCCTACAACGATCACGATTACGGTAGTCAATCGATCTACTGTATACCTCAAAGAAGTTTCTCGTGCTTCCATCTTTGATCGTCCCATACAGTATGTTAGTCTGTCGAGCGAGATCCTCGACACTGTATTCGATGGATAATGCACCGTACGTATCGTATCAATTCTACCGTACCTTTCAATGGGCGGAGTCATCTTCTCGAGGGTGAGAAATGCAGCGAGATTTGCTGTATACGAAGAGACGATGATGAGAGTGAAGAACCACCAACATGCAGAGGCCATTCGACCAGAGGGAGCTCTGATTGACACATGACATTGGCCTACCGTATCACATTGAGCTACCGTATGCTTGTCATCTAAAGATTCCATTTCTTACCTCGGTAGAATATCGGTTCCTTGTTGCATGAATGCAGCTAGAGTGAACCAGAGGGAATTGTACATTGAGAAGTCGTTTGTAACTGCGTATTCCTGATGAAGAAACAGTTTTTCCACACACAAAACATTTTCAAATAATCAACCAAATTTCTTGAAGCTGTTCCGTTCTCTGTACTAGATAGTCACGTTCGTGATATAACTGATAGTGATTCGTGAACTTACATTCGATGTTGGATTGATGAGTGTTTGTTTGTGTTCGTACGGTGAAAAAGTCGAGACGATGAAGATTGTCAGAGAAACCTCAAACATTCTTCTTTCTTCCACTTGATTCGATGACAAGACTAAGAATTCCAACTCACCCCCACATACGAGCACATTGTCAGTATCCAAATCGTTCTTCCAAGCGGTTGCATGAACGAAAATATTGAGAATTCCTGAACGAATTCATTCTGCAAAGCTCAATGAACATAAAACCTGTTTCTCCGGTTTCTGAATCATAATCGATATTCCAGTTGTCATGAATGGTTTCGAGAAGTCAACAACTCGTTCTCTTTCCTGATTGATTGTCAGAGGAGCCACTGCCATGTCTGCTGTCTGGAAGAATACATATAATCAATGAAAACATCCTGAAGATCATGAGCAGGATGGACAGTACGTGGGATTTGCTCGAGTCACCTCATTCAACAAATATCCAATCATTCCATCCCAACTTCCATCCTCTTGTTTCCTTCCGTACTTATTCCCATGCGAGACGAATATTTCGTACCTCAAAACAGCCATGACGATTTTAGAATAATTCTTGACTCACTGAAATCCTGATATGTTCTCGGCCAATTTATTGAGTAGATCGATACAGTATCCCTCATATCGATCATTCCCGAGAAGAGTTTTGTTTTCTGTCTCTCTCTTCAGCATCACGAACGGTTTCACCTGAGAGGTATACTGTAATCTTCAATCAGTTCTCGATCACTCACCAATACCGTAACCACCTTGTAGACGTATCGTTCGGGTCGCACGAATCGCGCTTTCTGCACTGCCGCCAGTGCCTGTCAATACCGTATCTCTCAGATACCGTAATCAATCGATAATCTTACATCGATCCTCTCAGCAGCGAAGCCCAGTTGTGGCCAAGGAGTGTGCTGCCATTTGAAAGACTGCAACATCATTCGATAAAGGACATCAACTGTATTCTCATTACCTCCAGAATGCTGTTGGCGTGATTGGCCGATTGATGCAGTTCGACTACTGTAGCAGAAAAATTCCGTCTGAGACCCGTCACTGGGTCAAACTCGATACGACCCGTGAGCGTTTCATTGATGGAATCGAGCACAACCTTACAATTAGAAGTAATTATACTTTTTAAACACTTATTTTCTTCAAGAGATTGCTTACTCACCGAGCTGATTGATTTCGCCAGAACTTCTCCATACTCCAGAGTTTCGAAGGGACGACCGTGGTTGTTTCTGTCCTGCAATCATCGAAGTGTCAAAGGAAAGTTCTCACGAATTGAATATCTAATGATGAGTCTGACCCACCATTCTCGGGTTACAGTACACTCCTGGATATCCCCGATTGAACATCTGGAAGGCATTCTTCTCGGAGGATCCGTCGGAAGGAGACCACAGACTGCAAGAAAGCAATCACGATAAATCCCATTCCATCTTTCTATATTCGATGTAAGTAGGGATAAATTCGTTCACTTCTTGAACATTCCCACTCCATACTCCTCGGCAACCAATTTGGCAGCAGCATGCGTTACGAGAAGCGCGTCGTGAGCGAATGCAGCAACCGGCTGGAAAGTCAGTTCTCGATCAGTGATCTACCGTACTCTTCTCACTGGAATCTGCTCCATCGTCGTTGGTTTGCCTGCTCGAAACGTGTCTTCGTACAACTTCTTCCTTTTCCTAAATGAAGCACGATTCAGTTATGTTTCAGACTCTGCTAAAGTATCTACATGGCAGCGACCACTTTCCTCATTCTTTGCTTTTTCTGCTTTCTATTGCCCAACTACACAGACCGTTTACTTCTTCGCTACTCGATCAATCGATAATCACAATGTCTACCGTACTTGAATGGTTCTGCATTGGGATCGAATATCTTGAATAGAGTGACGTTGATGAGCATGTGACGAAGACCGTGCAGATCCGAATCCTCGATCAACTGAGATGCACTATATTATTATTTATCATTGATAAAGAGCCCTGATAAATGCGTTGAATCACTCACGAAATTGGCGAATACATAGTGGAAGTATCTCGTGACAAGGACACTCTCTTCAAGTGCCTTCAGAAATGCACCGATCCTATCCGCTCCCTCGAGATCCACGATGATATTGTGAGGTCTGAAGAATGATCTTTGATCTTTTGAAAGATCAGATATCATCTCACTTGGGAGGCGGTGTCTCCATGATGATCGTTCCATCGGCCATTAATGTGTAGTTCATGTCAGATTTCTTCGTTTCTGACCTCGATCGATGGAAGGTCGAAAGGAAGGATCTGGAGAAAGAATGAGGTTTCGAATTTTGATTTCTCCTTGCGTTCCCCTATCTGCAGTTTCCCCAAGATATCTAGAATAGCAGTAAGAAATAAACTCGTCCTCACTTGAACATCATCTCATCTTCGGGTGCTCTAATCGGTTCCACTTTCAATTCCATTCGACTCTCTCCGAATTGTCTCTCCTCCAACAGAGTGTACAGTGCGAGAAGAGTGCGATCAGCTGAAGAGCGAATTAACAAACGTCGTATACCGTACACCCTCCTCACCATTGTCTCCATCGTGAACGTACACCACCTCTTCCCATCCCTTGTATGCAATGTAATCGAGAAGGAGATGCTCTACAGGAGGATAGACGGAATATGTAAACGGAGGAGGGAAGGGACCGCCTGAATTATGTTTTTGAATGATACGATTGAATTCCTCCTTACTCTTATTCGCTGGCTCGAATCGATCTCCCGGTCGCGTGTTCGACACTTCCCAATCGATGAAGGGAACCTGCACGTTTCATTCATTTGTTGTTTTCAATACTAGCGTTGAAGAGAACGTGAAGAGACCCTACCTTCATAGCATTGGCGATTGAATGGTAGACAGAGTAGGTGAACGTCCTCGATCCCGCTAACATCATTAGAAATCCACTACGGAGATGATCGCAGACTGAACACTATTGTAAATATTTATCCATTCATTAGTCAGTCATGAAGATTCTTCTTCAATTCATCAATCTTCCCTCACCGGAAGTCCTCAAATTCCAGAATATCGTCGATTTGTCCAATTGTTCTGCTTCGGGAGACATTGGAATGAGGGCAGCGCCTAGGGAAAGCAAAATAGTCCCGAAGATTTAGGAGAAATTTTTGAATAAATTTTTAATTTGGTTAGTTCTTTTCCTCACCCAATAGAACATCGACTTCATCGGGTCTCGAATTAACAGTGAATTGAGCGAGATGCAACATTGCCTGAGGAAACGAAAGATAGTGAAAAATGGAGTATTTAATGGAATCACACACGTTTCAGCCATCAATATCTCTAGGAATCATGAAGAACCCACATGGACAGCCTCAGTCGTTCCAATCTTGGTGTTGTTATCAATAAACGCTCCTGGAATCTGTCTACTATCCTACCGTACTCCTACCATATCACTTACGCAGAGGAATCTTAGCAGCAGCATCTGCAGCTGCAGCAAGGAGTAACATCAACAGCCATCCTATCCACATCTTGACCACTCTTCGCACTGGCCCCTCCCACCCTTCTTTCCATCCCCTCTCTATCTTCTCTTGTCATCCCCAATTTGAGAGAGTGAGCTCCTTTTCGGTAGAGAGAGCATCCTTCCTTCTCTTCTTCTTTTCCCTCGGACACCCAATATCCATTTAGAAGATGGAGAGTCTCTAGAGGGAACGAGAAGACTTCAAGGTGGATGAGTGGCTATAACTTCATTTATTCTTCCCCTATTCATACTTTCAGGGATCGAATCGAACATTTTATCGAGATTTCACTCAACGTAACAATTAACAGAATAACAAGAAAAGGGTGGAACAACGGGGTTAGGAAAGAGATGAAAAAATGCTAGATTAATGGAATGGGAGAGGGAGTTGGCGGCAAATAATCAATCAATAATCTGGTTACAGTACTCTTCGAATACCGTACTCACTCCTCATCGGGATCGACCTCTTCCGGTATCCGATCGTGCACCTCCGCGTCCTCGCCGTATCTACAATGGTTGTTTAAATAATTTTGAATTCGCGCCCAAGATATAGTAAAAATAGAACTGTAGTGCAAATTTGGACGCGAGAGCTATTTTTCTTCATTTCTAGCGGGAACTCTCAATATTCAAATTCTCACTGAATAGTGGTGTCGATCATAAGAAGGAGATCTTCGATACTCTCCTCGTCTGTGTTGTCCAGTGCAACCATCTTGAACATCGAATAGTCGTCCAGAACCTACGATTGGACATTTTATCTAATGAGAAGAGCCATCATCGAATAGACAGATCATTCAGCCATAAGCGAGTTGAATGAAACACAAAACGTTCTGCAACTTCGGGACTAAATTGCTCGGCATTTTTAGTCACAATATCCAAATACAAAAGAGGGTCGATAATAATTTTAAAACAGTAATTTCTCACCGACGCGATTGCTCTACTGAGTGCGGCGTGTCTTTCATTCCACGGTTCGTCGTTCACTCCATCAACCAATTGAGAACAATCAGACTCCAGCATGTCCTGAACAAATATCGATCACTTCCTCATATCGCTCTTTTATAGTACCAGCGAGAGCCAGGTCTCACGCATATTCTAAAAAATTTAGAAGCCTCGAATATCTGATTTTATTCAAATCATTATTTGATATAGTTTATTCCTGCGATATTCAAGTTTCACTACTTTCCTAATTACGCATCACACCGCCTAACACAAATAATCGTCAACCCGCTTCTTACAACCAACTAGCACTCTTCTCACACTAAGTTCAGTATGCTCTTTACCTCATTAGTCAGAGCGTTTCTCACCCCTTCCATCTTCCTCACCTCAACTTCCTTCTTGCTTTCTCTCGGTAATTGATCCATCTTCGTGAGTACATTCACTGCAGAAGTCTCCAGAGAAATCATTGACGAGAGGGCAGTCAGAGCACCAGCGATCAGTCTGAAAGATTAATCGGGGATATTAAATAAATATCGCTCAGAAAATTGGAACAATCTACTCTCTCCAATATCATTTTTAGCGTTATTCAAATGCCTAAGGTTGCAATTTTACAGGATCGGTTTCAAGATTTCACATTAAGATCTATGTTTCACGCTTCTCATGTATTCCACGGAATTCATTTGTGCTAATGGTACGAACAATCAGACGATCAGTAATATAAATACACTACAATGACTTACTTCTCCGGTTCGAGTACGAAATGGGCATCGATCATGAAGAGAGTGCACACATTGTAATCCCACGATTTGAATGTCGTCACGATCTCCTTCATGATCTGAATAAAGCACATAATTCGCAGACAACCAGATTTGTGATGTAACTTTCTAGTAATTGTCTAGCTGGTTACGGTAATACAGTTTCCCTCCTTTTCATTCCTTATCAGCATCATCATCTATACGTCGACCACCCACCCTCCCTAACTAACCGGTAGATGGGAGTACAATTCAATCTGCCCCGGGCAGTCGACCATCACATAAGCCTCGTCTCCATCTGTTAATTGGTCACGAATCCACTCCATATTCTTCGAGATGTATCTGTAATGATTCATATTCTATTTGAAGTGATCGAATTGTCCAACGATTCGCTTTTTTTAGTTTCAAGTCTGCCGTTGATTTGTGTTTCACCCATTGTTTAAAGACGAGGATATCATCTCATGAGGATATCATAAATATTCGTATACTCATGTCTATCAACTGACTCCATGCAGAAAACGAGTCCTCCATTCGGTCCCATGATGATATCCTCATCTTCCAATACATCGTCCACCGAGATCAAATCACGGATATCTGCACAAAGATCAAAGATTAATTATTGCTTTAATTATTTTACTAGGTTTGATCTATGAGGTTCGAAATTATAGGATAGTTAGTGGTACTTAGGTTTCAGCAGTGCTACAATCACTGTCATCAACAATAAAAGTCAATTCCAACGAACAAAGCAATTCGATAAAAAAATATGATTCTCACCGACACTTGGGGTGTAGTTGAATGTCTCTGCAGCAGGATCGAGATTCACGATTTCGAGTGGTCGATGAAGAGATTGAAAGTGATCGAACATCACGGAGCAGTATGTCGACTGTAAGGAGAAACGATCACGAACTGACTCAAGACTATACAATATCACCGTAGTCTACCGTAACCAAGATGAACTCCAGCTACCGTAATCTACAGTACCTTTCCACTGCCTGCGGGGCCAATGATGAGTTGGAGACACTTCATCTTGCGGACCTAAACACATCAAATACTGATTAACCGATTCAGCTTTCGTACAGATACAGCACTCCGGAATTCCAACCGGTTTCTGACAGACGAAATTCATGTTGAATTACAAATACTTTATCAGGCTAATATCACATAATAATGGGGAAGAGTTGGCGTGCGTGTTACAAAATAAGTAGCTAATAATAAATAGGCATACGTAGGCATTTTACCGATATGTCATGAGTTTGCGTCCATTCGACACACAACCTGATTGAGATGTGTAAGAACACGGATCGGAATACACGAAGAAAGAGAGAATGCAATGGCCAGACTACAAGAAACCTGATCTCAATCTATATACAAATTACCAATGTTAAATCGGGCAAAGGAGGAGTTATAAAGCAATAAAACGGTCGGGGATAAATAAAATAGGGTGGGGTATCGATAAAACTACTCAGGGTACTAACAAAGCTAAATGTAAGGGGAATGGAAGAGGAGAGGGGGGGGGGAGTCAAGCTACTACATGTATCCTAATCTTCTAGCGAAAGACTCCAACTTGCGCGGATCATCACAATACGAGCGAAGGTCTTTGAGTGCTTCGTCTTGTTCGACTTCGGTGCAGCTGAAAGAGATCAAAGATCAATCTGGGATAAAGACCAAACTTGAAGCACACATAGCAACTACCACCCAAGAAGAAAGAAGAAGAAGACGGATGACCCGTTCTTTAACCAGAGGGAATAAAGCAGAAGCGACCGGAAAAAGAGACGGGGACAACATTGAAGAAGTACACTAGGGGAACTAAAATAAAGAATGTGTCTCTTCACCATGCATCAAAAGAGTATATGGATTGAAGAGACCCATTCTTCAGTTGGTCAATCAACGATAAAATGCGTATCTCACCCTTCTGCCGCCGTTATTACTCTCGTGCTCTTCAGAGGGGAACTAGAGAAAGAGAGAAAAGGAGATCACACCACTTCACCACAGTCTACCGTAATCCCCCACTTGCACGACATTCGATCGATCGTTCGCTACCGTATCCCTGCATTCGCTCCTACCGTACCTGGGAGTCCTGTATCGATGACTGAGCATATGATTCCATGACCAATAGTAGAAAGGGGCGGAGCCATTGGGAGGACGTTCGAGGGAAACAAACATTCCTCCTGTCCAGTGAGTGTAGTACCTGATAGATCAATGCCTTACATTCTCCAAGCTTTACTGCTGAAAAAACGCAGATAAAAGCAGTCTGGAAAAATCGTAAATAATGGATTTGATAATAAATACATAATAAATAAACTTACTGGCTGCATTCGCATCGACTCTTGTGCACTGGACACGCCATTGAGATGAATCCTCTGCAATTCAAACAACTTGGCGATTTCGTGTTTGAGCAACTTTACATATACAACCCCTTGAGTACTGAAGTGATTATTCCTTTAGATCGAGTGGAATGCGTCTAATAATAAATACTAAAGAAATAGTTCATATCACGCGTCTTCTGAGAGATTGCAGGACCCTGAGGAACCAGGTGCAAAAGTTTGAGCTATCTCCATGAGATTTTTTTGGTAGACTATATTGAAGGTGACAAATTTTTTGGCGTCGGTCATTTGTCCCAGAACCGGCTTTTAGGCACCTTCCGGCTCTGGGCCCGGCTCCACCGTATCTCAGCTCCCAGAGTAGATAGGACCTTCGCTCCGGGCTTAAAAAATGCGGAAAAAAATTCTAAGCAAGTTTCATGTTGAACACCAAAAAATTTGAGGTCGTCTTCAATTCGAAATAAATGAAAAACTGGTGCCAAAATCGAAAAACAATTTTTCCTGGGACGGGGACCCCCCCATTTCAACCAAGCGGATAGTATTTTCGGAATCTACGTACTCGATATACTATAGGAAAAATCCTAACTCGGAAATATATGGCCGCGCTGGCAAGTCATATGGCCGAAATGGCGAAAAAATCGCGATTTTTCGATTTTTTGATATTTTAAATCGATCCAAAGGAGTGTTTTTATCGCGAATTAATGTCTGATTTCTGTTGTATTTATCAACAATAATATTTATAAAGTTTATTCCATGTTGATATTCATGAAAAACGCAAATGTGGAATTGAAGAGAATCCTCTTCAATTGTTCGATTGAAGAGGATCCTCTTCAAACTGAATGTGCCTCAGTAAATTGATTACAACAGACTGGAGAGGAAAGCAAATGATCTGAAAATTTGAGATATTACTAAGGGATGAATTTACAATGTTAATTACCGATCCCACTAATTCCTATTCGAGTGTGGATCACAGTTGGACAGTGGCAATTGCTGGAAAAAAGATAATGACAAGTATTTAGTGCTGGAACATTGTAAATTCATCCCTTAGTAATATCTCAAATTTTTAGATCATTTGCTTTCCTCTCCAGTCTGTTGTAATCAATTTACTGAGGCACATTCAGTTTGAAGAGGATCCTCTTCAATCGAACAATTGAAGAGGATTCTCTTCAATTCCACATTTCCTTTTTTCATGAATATCAACATGGAATAAACTTTATAAATATTATTGTTGATAAATACAACAGAAATCAGACATTAATTCGCGATAAAAACACTCCTTTCGATCGATTTAAAATATCAAAAAATCGAAAAATCGCGATTTTTTCGCCATTTCGGCCATATGACTTGCCAGCGCGGCCATATATTTCCGAGTTAGGATTTTTCCTATAGTATATCGAGTACGTAGATTCCGAAAATACTATCCGCTTGGTTGAAATGGGGGGTCCCCGTCCCAGGAAAAATTGTTTTTCGATTTTGGCACCAGTTTTTCATTTATTTCGAATTGAAGACGACCTCAAATTTTTTGGTGTTCAACATGAAAGTTGCTTAGAATTTTTTTCCGCATTTTTTAAGCCCGGAGCGAAGGTCCTATCTACTCTGGGAGCTGAGATACGGTTGAGCCGGGCCCAGAGCCGGAAGGTGCCTAAAAGCCGGTTCTGGGACAAATGACCGACGCCAAAAAATTTGTCACCTTCAATATAGTCTACCAAAAAATCTCATGGAGATAGCTCAAACTTTTGCACCTGGTTCCTCAGGGGGGTCACTTTCATGCAATCTCTCAGAAGACGCGTGATATAGAGCGCCGATTGTAATTCGAAAGCTCCACATCTTTTCGAACACTTGCTTCGCCAAGAATACAATTATGAAATGTATACCTAGACTTCAAAGTGTACACGAAATAGCCCACCTATGATGCAGTAGATGTCTCATCACAGAAGGCAATTCCATATCAGATATTCCGTTCTCACTCCGGGCCACGTTGATCTTGATCGGTTGTCTGCAATAGAATAGTTGTTTTTTTGTCGACAGAGCCAATGTCCCACTGACTAACTCAAGACCATTCACTCACACACCTGCGTACTTCATGTACTTAAGTACGCGGTCACCCGTAGAAAAAAATTAAATTTTAGAAAAACGTCGGCCACCCGTAAGAAAATTGTAAATTTTCTGAAGATTTTGTGCAAAATATGGCGGTTTTTGAGAGGAATAGGTCGGCTACCCGTAGAAAAAAATCCTAGTTACTTGCGGCTACCCGTTCTTATAGGTGGCAAAAATTCCAAGTACATACTTGACACAGGTATGTTCACTCATATCTACCAACTGAAACAGTGAAACATCCAGTAGACGCTCAATATTTTAAATGTATTCATTCTACCCACTATCCGATCAATCAAAATCGAAAACATTGAACCATATCTCAACACCGAAACCGCAAACAACTTTGAAATTTATCAATGTACGAGCTCCTATCAAAACTCTTCCAGTTAGTTCTTTTTTTAATAAAATACATCTCTTACCCTATAGATCCCCCTTCCCACCCCCCTCCCCCCTCTTCTCACCTCAATGGATTGGAATCGACATCGGTCGGAAGGGCAAAGACGTCATCCGGAGCCGGGAAGAGGTACAGTTTCGCGTTCTCCGCACGACGACGCCATGTCAGCAACTGCAATGAGATGGTGTGTGGTGTGGTATCTCGGTGCTGCGAGTGCATCCTGCCCTTCTCTCTCTCCCACTTACCGTATCCGAGATGGTCTGACCACACGCGACCATCCACTTGATCGTGAACTCGAACGACTTCCCTTCGCAGTACGCACGCTCGTATTCAATCTGAGATGGAGAGATACCGTAACACACCATGAATAAACAACTACAGTAACCCCAGACTCTATCCTACCGTAATCCCCTCTGTACCGTACCCGTGCCCATTCTCCGAGTGGATAATCGTATGATCGATCTCTGATATCTGCATCGATACTTCTCGGTTTGAAGATGCATTCGTCCTCTTCGGACAATTGAGAACAACCAGATGAGACGAACTCAACACAGCAGTAACTGCAAAGCCTCGATTGCAGGCATATAAAAACTATTATTCGAATGAGTGATAAGAACAGATTAAATCTGATCTACCTTGCTTGCCTTATTAGAAGGTTGAAACATCAACTCGGCAATGCATTTTTCAAATTGAAACGCCTGTGAGTATTTTGATTGTATTTCACAGTATTATCAAAATCCTTTCTCTCCTCCCTCCCTTCCTATCCCCCTCAGTAACCCTCACTCACCGGGGCATCACTACTTCCTTCCTCATCGTTATTCGTGGCATATAGCAGTACTGATAACCGAAGATGAGCGGCGCCCTGTCCCGAGGCACTGCCAATGTACAATTATGTCGATTTTGAAAACAATAACAAATAAAAACAACAACAACAAAAACAACGAATTTCCGTTTCTAATTTAACTCACTCAATCCCTCCTCAGTCGATGACGTCTCCGATTGATTGTCACGAGGAATCGCTGAATTTTTTTCGATAAATTGTTGTATTGTTTCCAATTGATGAATCAACAATACTAGGTTTATCGTCCACCCCCTTGCTTTCTATCCCCTCTGCATCCTCAACTCACGTGGTTTCATCACAGCGACATAATCCTCCTCCAATAGAGTTGAATTGGCCCAATCGACTGCCCTCTCTCTTCGTGTCAATTCCCGAATGTTCTGCTGCAGCCAACAGATGAGATCGTAGCTGCAAAAGGAGATCAATTGATAAAAAAAACATACAAACAATTAATGACTGTTTGAACACTTACGGATCAACTAGTGTCTTACTTTATTTCTCTATTGAAGATTCTTTAATTGAATTCTAGCAGGCTAAATTGCTTTCTCTCTTTTTTTAAAAAAAAAACAATCACATTCCTGCTGCATTACAATCATATGAGGGAGTGTCAGTCCTGAGAGCAGTATCATGCTCAATCTTGGCGATCAACCACCCCTCTCTCACCTCAGGAATACACATCCCTTCGTGATCTTCTTCTCTGCTGCAGTCGTCGCGAGGGAACACAACATGAGAGAACTCTTCATGAATTCATCCAGAATCTGAGAGCGAAGAGAATACAGTTCATCAGACTAGGCAACACTATCTCTGATTAGAACACTTGATTAGTATCTGAGAGCATACTCAGAAATGCTATGACTGATTCACTAGATCTCTCCTAACTTATGATTGTGTTATGAAACCTGAATCTCGAGGCTTTCACAGTTGACATAACGAGAAACATCGAAATCAGTTGTCACAAATATCCTATCTATTTACTCACGACAGTGGGAGTGAGGGTTGGATCGGACAGTGACAATTCCGTGTAGTGACGACTGCTTGACGACGTGTTACGAGTCCATCTGTTGAACAACTGATTAAAGTATTTATCAACACCTGTTTTGATAATATTTATAATTACTGATCTCATATGCATTGAAAGTGCCATCAGTTCATAAATAAGATTCGCCCGTGCAGCACAAATCACGAACGGATCCGACAACACAAAATGGTGAATTCGAATAAGATGTGCAGCTGCGAAATAATTGGAAAAGTTCCAATGATAATTGGCAAAATTCCAAGCATCTGCTAAACACGAATTTTTGTGTTTTCGCCATATTATTCTGTATTACGCTTTCGAATATTTGCTCAACCGAACTATCGTAAAGTATTATGAAGTGATCTATCGTTTGCAATTGCTCGTTTTAAAGTAATTAATTAAGCGTATTCGAATACTATAGTTCGACTTTCTTTTTCGATCACAGTGAAATAGCGTTACATTTTGAGAGAGCTCGAGAGATAGGGTTTTCTGACTACTTTTTTTCTCTGCTCTCTCTCTTAATCTCTCGTATTCTCCTCGGATCTTTCCGTGAAATATCCCATCTCCAACTCACTTATCTTCGAATATGAATTTGCGATAAAACCTAGATTTCCGAAGGATACTACTTATCATGTCGAATTCTTCTTTCTCATCACCCGTCACCCCTCAAATCCCCCTTACCTATCACTCCTCGCTTCCAATCTCGCATCCTCCAATTGCAATCTATTCATCGCCTGCAGCAGACGAGCCATTCCCTGCAATTTCATCATTTTTGCTAAATATTTTAGGAAGCGATAACAGCTAAAATCAGGCGTTTACTACTAATAAAGGTCTATGGAACATCTCATTCCCGTTTTGCAAACATTGCTTAATGTTAGTTTCAGCGGGACTCCGATTCTAGCAATTTTCAACATACATTGCTCATGTTTCACCGTTCTCTCAAGTACAAACAATACATTCCTGAATAATGAGCGAGCTCCCCCGAAGAAAAAATAATAAGGTGACCTCGAATAGATCACTGGGCGTCTCTTTATTCGCTGCTGTTCCCATTCTACTCGAACCAGATGATGATTCTGTAGGAGGAGAGAGACCCGTGTAGAGGGTTTCCGAACTAGAGAATGATTCCCTTCGAATTGCAGCTAATCGACTCCATCGACCGAAGGAAGTTGTCGATTGACGGGGATCTCCAGACGGACAACCGGGAGTTACGATGATACTGAAAGGGACAGGGGATCAATAGGGCCGTACCTATGAAGAATTTCTCTCTCCATTAAGTGTGGCCTCTGATCAGTCAGAGTGGCAAGCCCCTGACAACCCTAACCCTATTTAAACATCTCCTTTTTTTTCTTCCCAAGAATCAATATACTGTACCACAATTCCTGCCCTACAGTACGATTTCAACGACCTTAAACAACGACATTTAAACTTTAAACATAATAGACATTCCCTCACCGGCAAGAATACGGTTTCATATCATCATCAAAAGTGGGCGCAAATCCTCTCCTATTGAAGTTCATGTCGAGCTCCGTCCAGTCCAATTTGTCCAAATTGTGCGGTTTGAAGCTGAACGAGAAATTTCAAGACGTGCAAACCCGTAACCCGTTTCCGCCATGGTTTTTGAAAAAAAAAATTATTTCTCCAACAATCTCACCTCGTTTTGCTAGCAGTATACAGTTTCGAATCGGGTACTTGGAAGTAGTAGGGATACTCCGGAGTGGGAGAACAATCGACACGCTGAAATGTATTCTCTCATATAAATAATATTTCATAACAGAAGACTTGAGATAATTGTTGATTGAATCATCATCACCTTACGTGCAAGTGCTGAAGCACGGAACTTCCATGTGATACTCAGCTCATCAATCTAACAAGATATCTCATCTCGAATGATACCTCTTTGGGTACGAATAGAGTGACGAATACGCCTCTGTCAGTGAGAATAATGCGATGGTAGTGAGGAGAGAAGGAAAGGGTCGTCTCCGCCTGTCAACGTTATGTATGGAAAAGGAGAGTAGATTACATTACGATTTAGTGAAATCATCTTGAACTCACAGCTTTAAAGAGGATTTTGAAGAATAACTCACTTTGATCTCTGTACTGAGCAGTTTTGACGAAAGCGACCGACGGATCGATGCCTCAAAGGATAATCATTAGATTGGTTGACAACATTCCATTAGTATTCGAATCGTTTCCGTCAAAAAAAGACGAATATACCATCTAATAATAAAACACTCACGGAAATACTGGTGAGAATGAGTTCCTTCGGCAGGAGAACGATCTGGAATTGGCTCTTTTTTAATTCTTGTACACGATCCATAATTATTTGTATTAATTTATCTGATCTCATCAAATAAATAGATAAGGAAGCATTTATTGTGATCTGGGAAGTTACCCGTGTATTAGGGACATGATAAAACCCAACTTGTGCAGGATGGTGACAACATGCAAATAAGGAGCAGTCCTCACCTGGAATCCCCTCTGTAATCTCTGACAGATGAGTGCATCGTAGATCACTCGATGACTGTCTTTGTCGATCACTTCGAACTGTAATGAATTGATGATTAGAGATAATGAAGTGTTCAAATTCATTCCGCTCTACCCTGGTTTCAACATCATGATACATTCTGTAATCATTGCGATTGTTTGATAGAATTCCCAGTGACAACCGCATCCATTATCTCAATCGTGTTTCTAATTACCCCCCCCCTCCCCTTCCCTCTTCTTCCAGGTTTCAGAGACACCACATAACTCTAAATAGTTTTTAGTCTTCAATATGTTGCTAGCAGAGTCGCTGTTAAAAATATCCCGTCACAATTTATCATCTAGCGTACTACAGTATTTAATACTTCAATTAATTCTTAACCGTAGACTATCCATTTATCACATCAAGTTGATGTGATAAATGCAATCTAATCATTACCTCTCCTTTCTCCCTCTCAATCTCCACAATCGCTCGTAGTTCCTTGTTTATCTTCTCATCTCCAGTCAACTGCAATTCTATTCCTCTTCTACCGTACTCCCCATCCCTACCGTATCTCTCTCCTACCATACCTGATGTTCCTGTACATTATACTCTCTCGTCAGTGTGTTACTATCCGGGAAGAAGTCCGTTGTAATGGGCAAAAGAGCGGATCGAATCAGCGATTTCCAATCCATTCCGATCTGAAGAGGAGGGAAGTAATCAATCTGACCCCTCTGGACTACCGTATCCCTTTACTCCTACCGTACCTCTATATCAGCAGTCCATTTCTCTTCTCCAGTTGATCCCATGCCCATACCATCGTCCTTCTCTTATCTCCATCTTTGTCTTGTGTTCCTCCGCCAACGAAGCCAATCACCTGAAATGGAACCCAATGGATTCGTGTCACACCATTCTCTCAATAGTCTTTCGGGATTAGTCAGAGCGATACGTCATTCACTACCGTTACATATAGTTCCTGCACACATTTTGTAAAGATCAAAGATCATCCCTTCCCTTCCCTCACTTTTCCATGATGTTCTCCCAATGAATTGGGACTCTCTGAACATGATAACTGCTCTCCGACAACCTTCTCCAATTGTTGATGTCGTTGAGGAATAGAGATGATATCTGAAAAATTAGCTGATTACTTCAATACGAGACTTTTTCATGACCAGGAACTAAAACTAAGCGAAATCTCCTTCAATCGCTTCAATGTGAAACGGGCGCCGTATCTTCCTTTCTCCCCCTCTCTGATTGGTAAGAGAGCACGTGAAATGAAGAGACGGTGATCCGTATTTCGAACTCTACAGTCCCCATTGACTAACCAAGTTCACTGACAGTCCTCGGTGGAGTTGGTGGACTCGTTGATGGTTCAGAGAGATGAGCAGGAAGGACAGTCTCGTCACGAGGAAGATCCGGAATCTCATCTGTGAGGGATGGATTAATGATAGCAGTCTAAAGATCAAAGATCATCCTCCTCCTCCTTACCATCGGGAGTGATACTGCTCTCTTCTGTCGTTTGTTCATCCTTGTGCTCTTCTTCCTCTCCTCTCATCACTGATTCTGGAGGAGAAGTCAGGGAGAAATCCTCGTCCTCTAGACTCACACTGAATAAATATTTATTTACTATTATTGCTATTATTATCATTATTATTATTGACTAGATTATAAACTTCTTTGTGTACAAAAAGTACGGTAGGCAATAGATAATCAAAATCCCATCATCCTTTACCCATGAAACACAAGTGCGCCACCAAAATCTCAATTTCGCCAAACACATTCGTGCTGCACTCACTCATCGTTGCTTGCAATGCGAATTCTACTTCCAACAATCAGCTCAAAAGATGAAAGATCAACATACGCAATACTGCAATCGGCTGCATCTCCAATATCCCCAGCACCCAATTCTTCACTTCTCCTTCTTCTCTCTTCCATTTCTTCTTCCCTTCTCTTCCTTCTTCTCTCATCTCTTTCTTCTCTTCTCTCTTCTCGACTCTTTCCATTTCTTCCTTCTGAATCCTCTCCTTCCGTATCTTCACTCCCTGCACTCAAATCTTCCCTTCTCTCTTCATTTATCATCTCTAATCGAACATCTTTTCTCTCTTCATCTTCTTCATAATCTTCATCAATTTCTTCTCTTTTTCTCTTCCTTTCATCTCTTTTCATCTCTTCCTTTTCTTCTCCTCTCTCATTTAGAATACACGCTCTCAATTCTTCTTCAATCGATTCGGGATCCTCTTCGTCTACTGAAATACACAATGTTCGCAGTTATTAATCTACAAATATAGGTAACGGATATGGAGAAATCGAACAACAACCTCCCATTCCTAAATGATACAGTGCTGCAACCGGAACATCGCATGCAACATCATTCCACTTCCCAATCTAAACTTTCCCACAAACTTATAATCTTATCAACTCACTTGGATTCTTGGTCAATTCCATTCCTAATAGACTGCTAACATCTCCTCGTGTTGGTTGAGGAGTGGGAATGGAAGAGGGAGGATAGGAAGAGGCGATCGATGCAAGAGGAGAACTACCGCGTCGCTGAACGTCAATCGATACCGTAACCTCCTACCGTATCCCAATGACTACCGTAATCCCTCCTCACCTCTCTCAGCCGAAGCGCTAGTTTCTCTAGAGTGGGCGAATGAGTCGGGGAGACCTGACAAGAGAGATACTCGACACAGTAACCCCCTACCGTACTCTTCCTTCGCTACCGTAATCCGTTGACACGCTGTTACAGTACTCACCTCTCTCTTTCGAGGCGGCGGTACCATCTCCACTGTGGATGAGCGGGTGGGCGACGTTTTGCCAGCCTGAAATTATCGCCAATCGCCCGGTTCATTACCGTTTCATACCCTCCATAACCATCCCTCCTTTATGCGACAGATAATACGGCCCTGCCCCACTTGTCTCCCAACTCAATCTCAACTGCCCTGCCTGATTCCCGTTTCGGCCTCTCAATATCCCCGCGACGATCAATTTTAGAACAATTTTGTGAATTCGAACATTTGTCCAATCAATATCCTCCCTGTCCTACCGTACCCCCTCCCCCCTCACCATTGGTCCTGCAATGGCAATGGCAGCAGCAGCTGGTCCTGCAGCTCCGAGAATGGGCGAGACTGTATCGGGAGGCTCGTCTGCCACTGCTTGACGAACGTGCACGACTGATTTACCCTGAAGAGAGGAAGAGATTGAGGTAGTGGAACGAGATATTCTCAATATTAGAGCAAATGGTCAGGTGTCAGGAAACCAAAATAATAGTCAAGATGTAACTCAATTCAGAGAAGATGTCGGTTATGAATATCATGGCTACCATGTATCGGATTCATACTTCTCCAGGGAATACATGATTTGGATGAAACAAGGATCAGCCATGAAATCTCGCAATCAAGGACCAGTTAATTTCTGCAAAACCAACAATAAACCTTCTTCATCGAGCATCCCAAACGTCTCTGCAAATGGTCTACAGTGACACCTCTACCGTACTTATCAATACAGTACCCGCTCTGCCTCTACCGTATCCTTTCCGTTACCGTACCTCGACAAAATGATGGGCGAGTTTCGATTTGCCACTCCCGTCCACTGGAAACACGTGGATCCATCTGAAAAAATATATTTTTATCACTAAACCTCTATGAATAACTATCTCATCCACGGCTATTACATCATACCCACTGCTTGAAGCACGAAATCACCGGGTTCCAATTTAATGTAAAAATCGCACCTTCTCCTGTTCGACGACACTCGCACGTAGAAATCCTCGGGATGGAACGGATTCAGAGCTGCCTAGAATAATCTCTCTTCTACGTGTTCACATACAATTGTGTCATTTTGCACGACCTCTTTATTTTCAAAATAGCAACAAAACAACAATAACAATAACATGACTAAGAGGAGCTCAATATGAGCTCAACCCAAGGATTGTGATGGTATGACCTCGACAGGGTTCATAAATCGTAACTCGCCTGATGACTCTCAACGGAGAAGGTCGATGACGCTAATGGAGAGAGACCACGTTTATGACGAATAGCAGCGAGGGCTGACATTTGATTCCATCAAAATCAACAAAGACACGTTCTCCTAGATTCATCAAAAGCAAGTATTTATTTCGGAAGAGGAGAATGACATTTCGTTATTATCCTTTCCCAACCCTACTCTTATCTCTCCTCTGAAACTCACATCTCGCTGGTTCGAAGTTCTTCCTTCCCGTCTCCAGTGAACTGCACACCATTGCCGCCTCGCCCGATAGATGTCTGCAAATACATTACATTATTTAAATTGAACAACATAGTCTCGTGTATAGATGCTTAAGCAATTCTACTCAGTATTCATCAATATCCGTTGAAGATTCAATCAGATGAACTGTTAGTGAAACACAAAAGGGAACGCAATTATTGAACGTACTTCATTCTTTTGTTCGCTTCGATCTGTGAGATTGCATTGTCGAGGGACGAACCGAGGATTCGATCCTAAGAGGAACGATTACGGTAATCGAGAGATCAATCAATCAATATCGCTCCTCCAATCGTATAAGTGATGGCCGTCATATCGGAAACTCAAACTCAAGTAAACTCAAAGTTCCCCCTACGGGACCCCCTCCCTTTGGGACCGAAAATATATTCTTTTAACAGAATCCGCGATTTGAATAGCCTGTCAGTGGTTGGTGTTTAACTGTGATGTGAATGATCAGACTGAATCGATAACCCGACGATAACTCGTTTCATCTTCTTCTCGGGTAGAGAAGAGTCCTTCCCAAACATCGTTTACAATCCATTTCCCATCTACTTTACAGACTAATTTGTTTACAATTCAAATCTATTTCTAATCTCCTCATTCAATTTCCATACTCTCTCAAATTTCCATAATCTCTTCTTCATCTTTTATTCCCCTCCCTTCTCCTCTTTCCTTTCCTCTCATTCTCCACTTCATTTATTCACAGTCGCCCATCGCGAGTAGCCGGCATCGAGATTCTTCTCGAAGGTGAGCCTTCCCCTCCTCCTCCTGGATCTCCCGGGATCTCCTTTGGTGACATCCTGGATCTCCCTTGGATACCCCCTGGAGCTCAATTCAATGTACTACCGTAATCCACACCCTGGTCCTTGAATCTCAATGATACTCTTCCAATAACTGTACTCATCGATTGAGCTACAGTACCCAATTCGACCTCTCTCCCTTCACTGGCCTACCCTCCCCCCCCCACCTCCTCAACCTACCGTATTTCAGAAAGCCGATCACATGTTCCTGTGTCTTCTAATCGCGATTGCCCCACTGGTTGCCCTGATTTTGGGATGTGGAAAGAAGGTACGGTAACGGATATCGATCGATCGATACAGTAACCCTCCACTGTAGAAGCCCCCTCCATCGGCTAAACCTGGAGTGAAGCCCCCCATTCCCTCGCCTGCCAAGCCCCCTGCTGCTCCTGCTGCAGCCCCGCCTCCTGCAGCACCTGCAGCTGCTGCAGCCAAACCAGAAGAGAAGAAGGAAGAAAAGAAGGAAGAGGTAAGGGAAGAGCGGTCGAGAAGGGGGTGGGAAATGGATCAACATGAGTGCTTGTTGCAGGAAAAGAAGGAAGAGAAGAAGGAGGAAGAAAAGAAGGAAGAAGAGAAGAAGGATGAGAAGAAGGAAGAAGAAAAGAAGGAGGAGGAAAAGAAAGATGAGGTACAGTAATCCGGGAGGTCTACCGTACTTCACTTGTCGCTTTTCAGGAAAAGAAGGACGAAAAGAAGGATGAGGAGAAGAAAGACGAAGAAAAGAAAGATGAAGAGAAAAAAGATGAGGAAAAGAAAGATGAAGAAAAGAAGGACGAGAAGAAAGAAGAGGAGAAAAAGGAAAGCAAGAAAGAAGACAAAAAAGATGATAAGAAGGTACTGTAGATACCGTAATCCTGTGGGAGGTACGTATTACAGGAAGGATCAAAGAAATCGAAGAAGTCTAAGAAGGAAGCCAAGGAAGGAGAGAAAGACAAGGATGGAGGATTAGTGGAGAATATGCTAGTCACTCCTGTTACTGATGAGAATCCTACCGAGAAAGAAAAGGTATACGGTAGATGGGATACTGTAAGGAGAATGATCAATCGATTATAGAAGGAAGCTGAGAAGAAAAAGGATGATAAGAAGGAAAAGAGTAAGAAGGACGGATCGAAGAAGGAAGAAAAGGTACTGTAATTGAAAGAATGAGGAGTGGAGACACTGTAATTACAGAAGGATGGATCAAAGAAGGAAGAAAAGAAGGAAGGATCCAAGAAGGAAGGTATTGGTTGAGCAGGATAATGACCTACCGTAACCATATTCTAATCAGGATCGAAGAAAGAGAAGAAGGATGACAAAAAGGAAGAATCGAAGAAGGATAAGAAAGAAGAAAAGAAGGAAGAGAAGAAGGAAGGAGAAGGATCAAAGAAGGAGAAAAAGGAAGAGAAGAAAGAAGAGGTTAATCAATAACCACTAATTGAATAGAGACCATCTCATTCAGGAAAAGAAGGAAGAAAAGAAGGAGGGAGACGAGAAGAAGGAAGAGAAGAAGGAGGGAGAAGGAGAAAAGAAGTGAGGATACGGTAACGGGCAGATACAGTAATCGATTGATTCAGGGAGGGCGAGGGGGAAAAGAAAGAAGGCGAAGAAAAGGAGAAGAGCAAGGCAGATGATCCTCCCAAGGAGGGTGGAGAGGTAAATGGAAAGGAGTACTGTATCAATCAATCGATATTCCATTCAGGAGAAGAAGGAATGAATCGGGAAGTACCGTACTCAACTACCGTATCCCGACCCTCATCGTGGCCTAAATCTTCCCGAGACCCGCTGACCATAAATATGATTAGAGTCTCTGATAAACTGGCAGCGACAATCGTGTTATGCAATTGAATCTTTACATTACAATTACACTAACGTAGGATTGACTAATCAATTCTACTGAAGATACGATACTTCGAATCATTTGTTGTCATGTTGTCAGACCCAATTCCACGATTTCTGGCCATTCGTCCTTTTGAAATGGCTGATCCCTGTTCCCGTATACTCACCGGTTGAGGCGTTGAGAAGATGCGTTCTCGGTCCGTCTTGTCCATCTATAAGTGTATCGATTGATTACCGTACTCTTCCCCTACCGTACTCTCTCTTTCCTTCTACCGTACTCACTCTCTGACTCTGTTCGAATGGAGTTCTCCTTGGTATTCCCAATTCATCACAGATTGCATCGAGTGGATTTCCTCCCTCACCCAATTTCCCCGTCGAGAGAAGAGATGCGAAAGCCTGACATTGAGCATCATTAGTCATCATCGTTATAATGCATCATAATTTTATAATTTGTATATATATATCATCACATAGCTAATTCCAAATTTTCAAACTAATAAATATATTTAGAATAGGTATTATATGAGAAGACAAGAGACGGAATGCTCTGTCAAACGCATCAGTGAATCATGAAACGTACAGGTAATTTCGCAATTGTCCTCTGTATCAAAATGATTAAATTGTCTGACCACTTCGTCATGGTTCTCCATCTCGAGATCCCCTCTCCACGCCGGTTGGAGAACGAGAGACGGACGTGCATTCTCAACCATGTTTCATTTCACTCGAGGAGTTTAGCGCTAACGAGATTCACGTTTCACGATTCATGTAACATTCGTCAGGATAGTTGCATGACAATGAGAATTGCGGAAGGAGGGAAAAAAGGTCTAGCGCAAACACATCACAAAACCCCGTAATTGATCTTTGATCTCTCTCCCCACTCACCACGAATGCATCGGGTAGTGTGATACGCGGTTGGAAGCGCACACTTATCGCCGTTCGTCGAGGCATCTGGAATTGATGATTGACACCCGGTGATTTCACGTTTGGCCCCAATATGAAACAATTACTTACAATTCTTGACAATATTATTCCATTGACTAAGAGTACACAAAATACATTTCGAGTCTTGCAAACTGGATATTCCACGCAACGTATGACTACATTGCACTAACCTTATAGTAGGAGTAGTTCATCCAATGGGGAATGAAATAGCTCTCTTTCTTCTCAATTCCAGTTGTATCATGGAAGACGAAGAGAGGAACGGCGTGAAGAGGCTGCTCACCGAGGCAAACCTGAGAGTGGAAGGAGTCATCAAGGCAACCTATTGAACATGAGCTAAAACACAAATCTGACAATCTGTTTTGTCGACACTTTATCATCCAAACATTTAGGTTTGAATCAAGTTAGCACACTTCGCATTATCAATTCAACCCCCCAAACCCTATTTAGTTCGCGATGAAACTCTAGTGAGACTGGTCAAGCAATCACATCTACCACCCCCCCCCCCCCGACTAACCAGATCGAGTGATATTCCCATATCGATAATCCTCTGCTTCGTTCGATCGACCGTCAATCGATCGACGTTGAAGACGCCGCCGCCAGGAGTGATGAAGATGATCTCAATCATTTATTGTCACTCACCCGTATCCATACACGATCGATGTCCTCCTCTTCACACTCTTCATCTACTATGTACGCAACGCCAATAAACTGGTGTTCTAGCTCCCTTTTTCACACTCAATGTGCCATCAGCATCAATGTCAAATTCGCAGCAAATGAAATACGCTTGATCGATCAGATAAGTTCAAATTAATTATATTTGTTTCTGGTAGCTAACCATTGACAATAGGGATAAATGGCTGCACAGCGTCGTCAGGTCCATAGCAAAAAAGGGTATAAAAAGGAAAAGAGGGTAAAAAGGGGTGTATGATCTCACTTGTTGTCCGGTAGTCTCGAATCGTCGATCGGAGTGATACATACAGAATGAATTCATACTCATATTCAGAGAGGGAAGGAAGTTCCCATCGGGCGCAGTTGAGATCCAAAAGAAGAAAGTTCATTTGTGTTTCACCATCTGATTATAGGATGTGCACAACTAGTAGAATGATTTCGCTTTCATTGCCCGGTAGATATTAATAATTTCAATGCGATGAGAGTACAATGGTTTCGGGAACCGAACCGGCGTGTAATAAACGAATAATAATGTATATCTCACCTCAATTTTGTTGATATCGTAGTTGGATCCTCTGATGACTTTCATCAATTCCCTTAAGCACATCTCCCTGTAGTCACTCCATGCGAACTTCACCTACGAAATCAATCGATAAACACCATAGATACCGTATCCTATCCTACCGTACCTTTCCAATCACGTGCATCCAATCGTCGTAATGCTCGTTCTGCACGATCAGCTTGTAGAAATCCTGAATCATTCTCGTTCTCGATCAGTTCTCGATTTGTCTACCGTACTCTCACCTTGTAATATCTCCCTCGATGATCGCAATTATTTGGACCCAGTGCCTCTCGCAACTTCGGATTCTTCTCACCATCGACGAAGTAGAATCTGTAGCAATCAATAATCTGTTTTACCGTATACCAAAACAATCAGTTCGTGATAGCTTGATAGTTACCGTACCTCGAGCAGAGTACGATGGAGACATAGTGAGCGCACGCGTGCAGCTTCCATTTCGAGAAAAGGTCAGTGAGGAAGCCCTGAATACCGTAGTTGATCACTGATCAATGATCAGTTATTGATCGATATGGTAACCCTGTTTAGCTACCATAGTCATCCGTACCTTAACTCCTTTCTCATAGTAAAGATCTCCTTGCGGGTCGAGTTGCCACATCTCACACGATACTTGCAGATAGATCAATACCTACAAATTGATTTGTTTGAGCAAAGAAGTGGAAGTGGATCAGATTACACTCAGCCAATGTTAGGTCTATGCCAACTGCACCGCAGAATCAATAGGATCTCGATGTATGATTTTGTTCAATATTTCATTACAAAATACCATCTATTGCTTCAAAGAAACTGATGTTTAAAAGATACAAATGCAACCAAATAAAAAAAAACTAACCATACTACTGCTGGATCGGAATACTACACGCGTGTCTTCAGTGACGTAGCCGGACTTCTGAATCTCACCTGCAATTATTGCACTTGAAATTACAAATGATAGATGAACTAATTTTTGTCTAGTGAGTTCGGTGCTGAAATACACCCTCATTGTTAGCGCAAAACAGAGAAAGGTGTGCTGTATGATGAACCAATCGCAAGATTATCGGGAGACATTTCAACCAACTACATTGCTGCCACACTAGCATTACAATACCTCTATCGGAAGGGAAAGGTAATTCGAACTCGCCTTCTGAGCATTTAACAAACAAATAAAAAATAACAGAAACACCCACCCATCATCCATACATCGCTCACTTTCGTACTAATGTCCATGAATCGATGAGTTCCGCCCTCAAATCAATCAATTATCAGTGTATTTAATCCAACCATTTTCGTGCTCCATACATAGTCTTTGGCCATGGCTTCAAACTGATTCAGTATAGCTTTCCAATGGTCTTTAAAAAAACAAACCAGATAAGCGCACTGTCCGATCAGTCGATTCCTGTACAACCACATATCCGCTCTGCTCACGTACGTCTCTTTCCATGTCAACTGGATATTGTCGAGTGAGACCTGAGAAGGAGAGACGGGTTAGAGATCAAAGATCAGACTTCACAACTGATTTATGTCCCATTTTCTCCTACTATGCCTTGAACTAATCAATACCCCTCAACTACCGTATACCTCTTCTTTCTTGGCGAAACTGAGTACATGGGTCGATCCCGATTTGATATTGGCAGTGAGTGCAGCGGGGAAATGATCACGAGACAGGGAAATCGTTTTATCCTGAAATGTTTCACATTTAACTTTGAGGAAACCAGTGAGATTGACGATGCACTATTTTCATATCACATTGAGTTATCAGGTTGATTTCCATTTATGAATTCCTTGCATTCGATAAAATAGTAAATAATTATAATAATTCAATTGTCCCAAAGCTAAACGACTTACTTTGGGACAATTGAAGATTGCATCGATCCTCACGACGAGATGTTCCCTTTCGTCACTCGATCGACCACTTCGAGTAGAGAGAGGAGAACCGTCCAGACTGCCTGAACACTCGTATCTTCTATCAATCCCGTGATTATTTTTTGTTAGCTGAAATCTACCAGAAAATCGAATCGTCCCCCCACCCAGCTATTTTATCGTGACTATGCAGCACAAAAAGGTTTTAAAAGTATTAATTGCAACTATATAGACAGAAATCATTGTGCGAATTTTGCACAACCAGATCTTATCCGACCCGTGAAACCCCATAGCTCCTTGTCCTCCTTCCCTTCCCTCACTCACTCTTCGCAGGCGATGGAAGGGGTAAATTTGTCGGTGAGAGGGGCGAATCAGTCCTCATATCATCATCGTCATCCTGCAATCCATTAGTTACTCTGTTCTTAGATCTCCCTATTGGTGGAAAGATGACTCTCGTAAGCACATAAGGTATAGTTGGAAGGAGTAATCGGCAGCAGTGTGATAGAGTGGGAGTGGGAGAGGGAGAGGGGAGGGGCGGTGTGTGGTAAGTGCGTTGTTTAGCCAGTGACTCTGCCTAGCCATGATTCTGTAAGCGCTTAGGAACGGGAATGGGACAGGATCTTTGGACGGGACTGGCAAGTGAAAAGAAACAAATTCACTACTTTATCCACGCTCGCAAACGTGAAGATCAGTGAGGGTTTACGGGGAGGCTGAAATGGCATTGAGCGATTGATTATCCAAAACTGGCACGATACCAAAGATCAAAGATCAACTTTGGGGGGGCAGATGAAAGACCACGGACCTTGTCCTCATCGTCATCGGATGAAGTGATGTGCAGTAGGGCGAACGCATCCACAGTAATCGGGAAGATATCTCCACTCTGCAAGGATTCGATTGGCCCCGGTTGTTCTCTTTCACGAATATCATTTAACAAATAAATTTCTATCTTTTCAATTTCTCCATAGTATTCACTGGAAAAGTTATTACTCATTCTTATTATAACTAGCCGGGCTACGCCCGGCTAGACCCTGCGGGTGGCAAGCAGCCTGCGGCTGCAATGAGGCTCGCTACGCTCGCCAGCGTGTGCGCAACGCCGGGTTGTGATAGTCTTCTGCGAGTGCTTCGCAACGCCGGGTTATGTGTTTTGTTTTATCCCAGTCATGTGCCTACGCTTACAAAAGGCTCGTGAGGACTGAACAACGTTTGGGCTAGTGGACTAAATTGGAAGATAAACATTCACAGTCGCGGACCGAGTTGGCATCGTCCCTGGCGAAAGGCTGCGTGGCCCCATCCCATCTTTTTTCGGCTCGCCCTCAGCCCCACGAGCCTTCCTCCAGGGACTCGCAGGCTCGCTGCGCTCGCTAGCTAATGTCGCCGGGTCTGACCCGCCGAACCCATTGGCGTACTGTATTCGCGATACGGTATCGATTTATGATAAAAGTCATAAATCTGACCCAGTGAACTAAGTTTGACCTAGTCGACAACTATGGTGCATGGTAATAATGGTACGGTATCGATTTATGACAAAAGTCATAAATCTGACCTAGCGAACTAAATCTGACCCAGCGAACCTTTTGGGACACTGTAATTGGGTTACGGTATCGATTTATGACGAAAGTCATAAATCTGACCCAGCGAACTAAATCTGACCCAGCGAACCTTTTGGGACACTGTAATTGGGTTACGGTATCGATTGATGACGTAATAATAAAAATGAAAAAAAAATAATATATTTGATTTGGTTGAGTTTCCGGCGAAAACGGCGCAAAAAAAGGTTTATTTCATCATTATTACGCAATATTGCCTAGTGATGACGAAATCAATTATCGATTTTTTGAAACTTTTGATTACGAGTAGTTTGGTGCCAAGCACGATCGATTTGGTTAAGTTTCCGGCGAGAACGGCGCGAAAAACGGGTTTGTAAGCTATTTCGTCATATTGCATAGTGATGATGAAATTGATTTTTTGATTTTTTTCGGATCATCACTACAATACCTTTTCTGAAGAAGTTAGGCTTGGAAACGGGCGAAAAGGGCGATTTTGGGCGATTTCCGGAGCGTGACATACATACATACCCACATACATACCCACGGACGGACAGACAGACACAAAAAAATTATAGTCTCTTAGTAATTAACTCATGACGATACATGAGTAGTGATCTCTCCAGCCAACTTCTGGTTCCCCATTCCTCACTCACGACTAAATGTCAGTCGAATCATCACCCGTCAAGAGGGAACACCCATCATCTCCATCCATTTCTCACTTTTTCCTGCTATGAACATACCCCATCGGGCGGTTATCTGCGTTCTACTGGCATGTCAGGTGATAGTACTTCCATTCTACACTTCACAACTTCTACACAGATCCTCATCTTCTCTGGTACAGTTGGCATTCAATACGCCAAGTTGTACAAAGTCGCCACAGAAAACCAAACTGGTTGCTCTTGACATCTCGGCATGTCTTCTTCCGGGAACAATCGCAAACGAAATCTTCAGATCAAATCGCTCTTCCTTCTTGACACAACCTCTGTTCTTCTCTTTCTCACTTCTTTCATTGCTTTCATCATGGCCCCTAATCTCCTTCTTCTGTGCGTTCCCTTTCTTAAGCCCTTTAAAACCTCACTTCCAGGTATTTCATTCTTGCAGGCACTGTTCTTACTCTTATTCTGCAAGTTGCTGCCATGTTGGGTGAGTATTTCATCCCCAAACAGCCAAATCGCCTCCCTTACAGTCGTGTCTGAATGGTGGCATTGCCTTATTCTCACAGCCTGCGCTTCTTCCACTATTCTCATCCTCGTCAGCCTTAACACGTGAGTTCGAGCCTCCTTGATACAGTACTGTACTCATTACAGTATCCTCTCCAATCTCCTCTATCAATCTGCTCTTGATACCTATCCCTCCCCCAGCCTTAATCATCGCTTCTCCAATTGCGATCTACAGGATCTATCCACTTTCCGTCGTTACACACTCGATCCCCAATTGGCGAGGTACGGTAGGACAACTGTATCCACGAATAGATCGATAATCTCTCCAGGGAGCAGATCTTGATGCATCAGGCTCGATCTAACAATCGCAAGTCTTTCTTGTTCGTCATTCCCGCAGATAATCCATCGTCTTCCTACGCCCATCCCACTTCAGACTTCATCGATTGCTAGATCACTATATCGAGCTTGCATCGCTTATCATACATATCATATACCTATTTTCTCTATGCTCACGTAATAACCACCTGTATCGAATAAAGACATTTTGCTTATTTCTTCAATCTCCTCTCCCTTCCTTCTACATTCCCACTCCCTCCTCCCCCCATGAGCGGCCGACTCTCGCTCGCAGGTATCTTCCTCACATCGTTCGCCATCTCGCCATCTTCCTTCCCTCCCTCAGATCAGTGATGAGCACCTCATCCCAACTTTAGGGCCTGTAGGGGTATATTAGGTAGACGTGTGCATTGTTCACCAGTTCCTTGAAGCCAGGGGCGCTGGTCCCACCTAATATTGGAGAGGTGAACATTCACTTCTTCATCATCAGATCTTCGTCGTCGTCGTATGGAGGCGGGTACTGCTGATGACGGCACTTCTCTCGTCGCCCCATCACAGGCAGCCGCTGCCACGCCGCCCATTCCTGCCGATCAGGTATCTGACCCACCGCACTCCCTCTGTCTACCGTACCCCATCTCCAGACGCAGAAGTCTGCCTCAACGGGCGGATGGTCGAAGGTGAAGTCGATGGCTGGGTATCTCGACGACTATTTGGACGGAGGATGTCAACCTCGATTCGAGGGTGAACCAATGAGGAAAGCAGTGCAGGGAAGAGCAGTCGGATCGAGATGGTTCGAGGCATTACCCAATGAGTGAGTACGGTAACAGCCATCCATCTACTGTATCCCTCTCCTTCTCTCTCAGGGAAAAGGAGGAATTGCACGAGGATGCCATCGTTCGATTTCATGAGCTGATGAATCCGAATCGACGTGCCTCTCGATATTATGTGACACGAGAAGGGGTGAGGAGGAAGAATGGCATATTTTCACCCTGTGGTCAACACCATTGTAAATTACATACTCCATCTGTTGACACTCAGTTATCTATCTACATTTCTCGATTTGTCTAGCAAAAAACGCCGACTGGGTGAAATTGTGTTTCACTTGATATCCAAGTGCCGACGCCACTCACATAGTCAATTTCACTAAGCCATTTCCCCATTGCAGAAAAAACATAAGCGACTGGAGGTCGACTATCTCAACGAGGAATCGGGTATTCTACAGGCGATTCGTCGATCGGGCGAAGTACCGTAATCCCCCTCCTACCGTATCCTACCAATCGATGACCATCTCAGGCGCGCGCCTACCTGTGGTACGCACTCTACTTCCTCATGGTCAGGGTACTGTACCTTTATCGATTTGAAATATATTAAATAATTTAATTCAGTTGCTAATGAGCACCTTCCTCCTACTGGCTGACCTCATCATGGACCCCTCGTGAATAACAATAATAATGAAATGAATAAATACTGAATTGCAGGGAAGCGCTTTTCGAGTGTGTCTGGGGCGGTCAATTCTCGCAGTGTGGACCACAACGAGAGGGAGCTACAGTACGTCGACTACCATACCCTTGAGGGTTCTACTTTAGATACCGTATCCTACCCATTCAGTACGCTCTATGGGCCTACATCGTGAACAATGCCATTGCCTGGCTCGTGTGTCTCATGTGCACTTATCTGCTACCGCAATACGACGAACGATTCAATATCTTCCATGTGTGCGTTGTATAAGTCTATTGCACTAACAAACGTACTCGTACTTCTCCATCTCTCTCTGATCACACACTCTTTATAATTATGATACACATGCGTCTTATGCAATACTATTGCTAATTCACAGTCATTCATAGAGAAGATGAAACACAATTTCACCGCCCACGAAACAATGGAAATTAGAATTCGCTCTTTCATTTCAGTCGTATCACTCAATTCTGTATGATGGCCCTCTTCTCCTTCGGACTACTCGCTCTCTCTTGTAAGCTAATTATTTATCATATTAATTAATTAATTAACTTAAATCACCCTTTCCCAGTCGAGTACTACACCTACAATGGCTCTACACTACGACGGGTCTATGAAGTTGCGCAATTGCAACTAGCTTAATTAATATGTATTCTTTGTAGATAATAAACATGGTTCTGACAGTGATCATCTACGCTCTCTGCAAGATTTCCTCGTGGCTCACTACACACGAGACGAATGCACTCGGGGTGAGGAATCGATCGAAAGATCAAAGATCAATATCCGCCCCCCTTCCAGGATGCTATTTCGAATCAGGTCGATCACATCCAATCAACACATGAGGTTCGTTTCAACATTGATACATTAACCATTTCTGCCTGGTACTTTCCTGTCGCACTCGCATCGTATCATTGCAATTCGTTGTTGGGAACATTCAATCGCAAACGGTTTTATGAAACAAAAATGTGCTATAAACGTGAACTACCATCGGGTCCCTTCGATCAGACTACAAACTCCAAAAGCAACCCTTCCAATTTGAGATGGCACACGAATGGGAGAAGTTGGCGGAACAGATGAAGGAAACGCTTGCGTACAAGGAGGAGAAACATCGAAACACCATCTGGAATGTACAGCCCCAACCGCCTCTCATTAACAAGACCAAGTAGAGGATGCCCCTTTCCCCTCCCATCCCACTCTCATTAAACAACGAATAATTACTGTACACTGACAACCCGAACGGCTCTTATGGTTGGAATAAAACATATTCAAATTGAATAACTTTAAACTTTGTAAATACAGTAATAACTCACGATAATGACGCGGGCAGTCAGGTCGTCGCACGGAGGGCGGTCCTGAAGGGAATTCATGAGGGGTACTGTAGAAATGACGTATCGATCGATTTTGAAAATATTATTATAAAAGATCTTCGTTTTTCATCGCTTAAGGGCCAGTCAGCATGGTTTAGTACAAGACTGTAGCCTCACTTCACCGGGTGTCAACAGTGGTAAGATCATAGCTCACTCACATTGGTGTGAAATTGTACTCTAACACTGAATTGGGCGACATCCTCAGTCGGTCCCTTCTTCTCTTTCCCCGTTGATGGAGAATCGTCATCAGAGGTCGATCGAGTGGCACGTCGTCGAAGGAATCCTGACTCCACTGCCACCTGTGTGAATATTAATGTCTGTAATAAGAGATCTATCTCGAGTACATTGACCAAGCTTGTAAGCAAGAGATATGACCTAGCCGTGAAACGTAAATGCACCGTGCGATCTGAATGAGCGTACCAACTTATCGAAGACCATTCTAACCCTCCTTGTGTCTCGCCGGGATGATAGGATTACTGTAGGCGACTCTCGGACATTGATTGACTAGATTGACGAATTGACGAATTGGTAATCTCTTTAGCATGATTCATTCGAGCAAAGTATGTTTCAAAGTACATTTGAACTTCTTGCAAAAATGAGCTTTGATCCAATTTCCTTAGTATTTTTATCATGAATTTAGACTTAGAAACGAACAAACAAAATAGAAAAGAATTCACTTTCTTACTTATAAGCTAGAAAACTTGTGAAACGATCTGGATTAAATATTCCTCTCATCCGAGATACGGTAGGTGACAAGAGAAAAATGAATTCGATTACGGTAAGTCCTGTTTACAAACACTAACCACTACTGTAATCGGTCTTCGGGTTACGGTAGAATAACAAGTTCAGCTTTGAGGCGAATGAAACAACAAATACGATAGGAAACAACTGTGAACAATATTAACTTAAATATCCGAGGAGAAACGGTTGAAAACTGTGAACAATTGAAGAGCTAAGTTGCTGATAACCAGGGATAGACACGGAATAATCAGTTGAGGATCTCGGGTGTGATTGGACGGGGAGATAAGAGGTGGATGGGGCGGAGCTACAAAGGGGGCGTGGTCAATTTATAGGAGATAATCCATCTCGTATCGGATATACGTGTTCCTCTCAGTGTTCTCGATACGGGGATAACCAGCAACGAGTGCATCTTGGGAACCGAGGATAAGATTGTTGTACACCTCAAGAAAGAATTGAGTTTATCCTGTCCACGCTGCGGATTATCCACCAACACTATTAATGATATCTCTGTGAAACACCAATGTACCATAAATCAAAATCTCAGATTTGTCTTTTTACAACAATTTTCAATGTTTTAGACTGTTATTTGGCAAAATTTGTAATACTATTACAACATAATATCGAAAAAGGAGCTGACCTTCCACACGGGCTCTCTCACTTTCCTCGCCGGATGCCACAGTCCCTGCAGACAGTACTGCAACACCTGCAATGCGTCATCCATTAGAATAGTTACTCCTTCTGGATAGACTACAAACTATAAAGATCAAAGATCATCTTCTCACCTTGAGTGGTCCAAGGGAGACTCTCATTCCCTCGCAAGCGAATACGAATCGCTGAATGATATGGGGCGAGTTCTCGAGCATATTCGGCCATACGTGATTGAGAAGATGAACGAGAGCGTCCTGACAAGGGAAGAAATGATTTGGATGAGAGAGGGGAATCCCCCTCGGGGGAATACGGACCGTTTACGGTGGATATTATACGGTGGATCGATTGGATTGGTGGTTTTTAACTTCAAGAGGGCATCTTCATTAATGTAATGCCATCATACGATCTTTCTTGGAATCTGTGCAACCCCAGATTGTCTGGTTGATAAGTTTAGAAATTCACCGGGTAAATTGTAGTTTTTTTCTTCAATATCGTCAAAGCCTAATAATATCGAAACCAAATTCTCGTTCATTTTTTTCACTATGCAACCTCGGACTACTCAAAAACTCTAAAACATCACGTTCACATCACAATCGCCTAAACCGTCAGTCCTCGATCACCACCCCCCCCCCTCTACCGTACCTCGCATCCGAATCCGTACACTCCGAGTGAGAGATGAGCGACGGCGTCAATAGCGATCTGACGATGGACAGGATCGCGCTCCTGGAAGAGAGAGAAGAGATTAACGAGAGATCAACTACAAACACAGAGATCAAAGATCAACGAAAATACTCCAAAGATCAAAGATCACTTGCCTGGAGGGCGTCGATGAGGAGGGGCGTCACTGCGTAGATGTAGTCTTTCGCCATCTCGCCAATGTACTGCAAGTAGATGGGAATTTAATAACCATAAACCTCCTCAAATCGAACTCTCCTCTGATTCGTTATCTTTATGATAATCACACATATCCCACAGTGTTTTCGCCACCGAACCGTATGTCTCCATATATAATTTGTTTTCTTCCTATGTACTGAATACGAATCGACAGTGTCCATTCCCACTCCAATTGTGATCCCCACGAAACCCCTCTCTCCCTTGCTCTCATCTCCCCCCTTACCTCGAACATGAATGAGAGTGCCTTGAGTACTCCATTCTGTACATTCATCTCAGGCACTCGATACTCATTCATAATAGCGGGAAGGACGGTGAAGGGAGCGCACGTCTCCGAGACAATTGCGATCGCCACTGCAATTGGTAGGCATCAATTCATTGTTTTTTTAGAAGAAATAAAATTGATGGCAATCGAATACACCACTCAAATTCATCTTTATGAGGAATCACTGCAACGCAAAACTCGAATGTTCCAATCACCAAATTTTCAACTGCGAGATGCAGCAGATTAATAAAAGATCAAAGATCAAGTCCCTCCCATTCTCACCAGTAGTGCACACTCTCAGTTGTCTCTCCTGCACCTTGAGATTGTTGAGCAGAGTTGCGAGCACGTCGTGAGGGCCGATCGCCTGCAATGGGAAGAGGGCGTTATCCCATGGCACACTGTTGATATAACCCTAGCATATCTTTGTCAAGATAAACTTCAATCAATTATGTGAAGCTATAGATAAAAAAAACAACTTGTATCAAATCCAGATGTAAATATTTGAGCATTTTTGCAAATTCATTCTTCCTCGCACATTCCCGTTCCACACCTACCTTATCCCTTGCCCTCACCACTTCCGGCAATAGTTAGCAAATTCTTTCGTGTAGTCAATATCTAGCCCTCTGGCCCTCCTCACCTTGGCGATGTATCCGAATGTATTGATGGCTGCTCTTCGAATGCTCTTCTTGTGGGCCTTCAACAACTCGAGCAGCTCGAAGCAGATTCTCATCCATTCACGAGCAGAGACGAATTCCGATCCACTGGAAGGAAGAAGGGGCGGTTAGACAAGCTCAACTTTTGAAATAGTTGATCGCATGTTTCACAGGTGGTATCTAAGCAGATCTCGATCGGGGTGTTCTAATCGTATGAACAATTATAAGAAACAATAAACTAACCGATCAGCAATTGCTCCCACGAGATCGATACAATTCTCCTGCACTTTCTCGTGTCGATTCTTGAGAATGGGAGTGAGACGAGGCAAGAGATCCTGGAAGAGATCAACCATGAGAGATCAAAGACTAAAGATCAAAGATCACTCTTCCTCACCTTAATCGGAGGTGTCATCTTCGTCATTCCAATCACATTCACAATCGCCTTCAACGCGCCCAGAATTGAACCGAGCACCTGGGTGATTCATTATTTTCAATTGATAGAGACAACGCAGTTTCGAGTTTCACCACAATTTAACAGTTTCAAAATTTTACTTGCACACAGTACTTCTCTGTTCTTCTTATCAAAAAAATACATAACCAGCAATTTCATCTTCTCACGTCTTCACGTGCAGTTTTCAAGTTTCATCATCAGCTTATCACACCACCATCTTGAATACTAATCTTGCATGGACGAACTATCCCATCACTACCGTGTATCCCTCTTACCTCTGGATATTCCTCTCCTAGATACTCATAAAGTACCACTCCCAAATGGCCCATCAGCTTCTCCTCCTCGCACGTGTGCATCACTGGAGCGATGCGGGCGATCTAAAAAAATAATATTTTATAAAAGAAAAAACAGGAACAGTTATGTTTCAAATAGTCCTTATTAATATACTCAGATAAGAAGCGATTATTCCCCTAGATAACGATACATCACAACCAGCCACTGTTGTGTTTCTCTCAACTAACCAGATCAGCAGCCTGCTGTCGGACCTTCGCAGCCTTGTTGTTCAATCGCCACAGGATCGTACCGCAGATCTGAGGGAGATACGGCTTCGTGCGACTGCAATGGACAGGGAATTATAATGGGAACAACGAGGAGAGTCTATCACAAAGATCAAAGATCATCATCTCTCACCGTCCTAATCCCATGCACACAGTACCGAATCCGTCCAGCATCACCACGTCCTCTTGCGTTTGTTCCTGGAATACGAAAACCATGAAATGATTTTACGTGGCGGAGTTGTGCTTCAATGATTTCATAAGAAAAGTCAGATTCAACGATGATGATAAATGCAGGGGGGATCAACGTGAAAAAATCAATAACCAGTCCAGTTACCGTACCTGGAAAGCATAGAGGATGCCGTCAATGAGCTGCTCCTCCAACCTCGAATCAATGTCTGATGTGCCCTGTAATTATTGGGTTTAGTTATTGGACACCATACCACTATCAATTATTCTCCAATGGAAATGATCGGGACAAATAAAACAAGTGAAACACAAACAAACCTGGAGAGTGATGATGTTCTCGATCGTCTCCATAACCATCTTTCTGCAATTGAAATCAATTAAATCAACATTTAGAGAACTCTCAACGACGTTTTCTCATCTTAGACAAGACCATTTTTTAAACTAAACTATTTAAACAAATAAAACAATAAATTACCTGTAATTCTCATTCTCATCCTTAAGATCGTCGACGATTCTCGCAATGATCTCGACCGAGCCGACCTGAAAATTCATTTTGTTTATCTCCCGGTTCATTTGAGTTTCACGCACTCCTCATATCGCAAGTCTATTGCAATAGCACAATAGGATCGACGAGAGTAGGATAAAAATACAATATTCCATTTGTAAAGCCGATAACGTCCTAGTTCCAGTCCCCTTCATTTTTCATCCACCCGTTATGGCCATCTACACTCCTCACCTTGGTCGCAATCTCGACGGTCGTATCCACCAGTTGCCTGTAATTTCTTCTATCCATGGCCATTCTCTGATTCCAGAATGCCTTGAAGAAATGTCCGAGGATCTCATCTCGAATGTATGATGCCTCCACTCCGTCCGTCGCACAACACTGCTTCACTACCTGAGAAAGAGAAAGAGAGGGTTAGAGGGGATGACAAGACAGGAAAGTAGTTTCTATCTGATTAAAAAATATTACATTTAATTTAAATAATTAGAATATAATCTAACCTTGAGGACGATCTTCTTCATCTCCTCATCGGGAGAAACGAACTCACGAATGAGAATGAGCATCACCTTAATTTCGATTTGTTATTAGTGTAGACAAGTGGAAATAATTGGAAAATTCATGGACAAGGACCCATGTCAAGCCCTTGATACATGAATCTATCAAGCACTCTTGCGAATTTGAAACGACAAAATGGTATAATTGTTGAAACGAACTTCTCTTGTGTAGTAGCTAGCGTACTCGGCGTCCATCAACGGAATGAGGAATCCAATGGCCTTGAGGAATGCAGCCAGACCCTTTCCACGATGCATGCGAATACCCTGCAGCAATGAGGTTTCAGCTACCAATGGAAAGGGTATGTTTACGAAACAAAGCAATAACTCATTCAACTTCCTACTAAAAAATAATTATCTCTTCGTATGTACCTTCCAGAGTGGCTTGAGGACGGAATCGAATGCTTCGATACCGTAGGGTGCCGCTGCTTCGGCCAGTGCAGATAGACAGAGGGCGGTGATCGTTCGCACCTGGGATAGTTACGTTTCACTCATTTCATAATACATCAATGATCCCGTTAGTTCTGATTCGCTCTTCACGGGTGCCGGTGAAATAAAAATCAATAACTCGATACTCCCATTCCTACCGTACCTTCTGTTGATCATCCTCCAGACCTCCTTCAACGATTTCTACGAGTGACTTCAGATGAGGAAGGACGGCGCAACCCATGAGAATTGCCATCTGTTGCACGATCTTGATACCTGCAAACATGATTATTGTTTACTAATTGCAGGAGAGTTGAAGTAATCGAATCCTTCTCAACTCCACCCAATATGACAATGCAGTGAAGGCTCACTCCAACAGGATCAATTTCTCAATTCCGCTATCCACAACCCCCAATTAGGCCCCTTCCCCCACTCACCAGTGTGTCTGGCCTGCCACGACTTCTTCGATTTGCACACAGCTTTGAGGAAGGGAAGAAGGGCGGGAATACCGAGGGCTGAAGCGACGACAGCGAAGGCACGAGCTGTCGTGTTACGAACGTATCTGAAGAGAGCGGATGAGGAGATGGGGGGAGATTAGCAGATCGTAATTTAGAGAAGAAAGCGAGAAATCAAGTCTAGCCGCCACACACCTACTGACAATGAGCTTTAAGACAAGTCATCTAATGTGTCGAAAGAGACATTCAATCCAGTCAATATCTCAAAGATGACGTCATTCCACCCCTCTCCCACTCACTCGTCGACATTGTCGATATCCGGTCTCATCGTCGAGATCATCGTGGCCAATCCGGCTGCCTTCGCGAGGTTAGAAATGATCTCACGACCTGTAATCAGAGAGGTTAATTGAACCTGGCGAAATCCCGTCTCACAATGTCATGATTACCAAATAGCAGTCAGTGATTCTAATTTTGCCTTTACTGCTGTCCTAAAAATCTCACTCAATAATGTCACTCATTTTATTGAGCACTTGTTTCCAACCCTTATGAACTGTGTTTCACAAGTCTCTCTTAACGCCCCCCCCCTCCCTCTGGACCTTCGACTCTTGCATAGTAGTCCTCATCGATGAGAAGGGGTTCAATGACGACGAGAATCTTGTGGACGTACGGACGAACGAGATCATCCAATTTGTACAGTACACGATCGATTACCTGAACAGGGGGAAGATTATTTGTATTCGCTAAATGATAAAAGGATAATGGTTGGAGTCAAAACGTATTGAGTTGTATAATCTCCGTGAAACGTCAACTGACCTTGACGAGCAAATGTCTCTCTTGATCTTCGAGAGAGGGCGACATTAACAGGGGAAGAATCTGATTGAATAGAGGACCCGCACCGAAACGACGAGCGTTCTCTGTGATCTGCAAATGATTTTATTCATATCTCGTGTATAGAGTATCAATTAGAAGAACAACAACTGTCTCTTCTTGGCGTGACACTGGTACACTATACCATCTGACTCAATTGGCCAGCTATGAAACACCAACCTTTCTGAGTCCGCTCTTTCTCTGGGGTGGCGCTCCGTTCTTGATCTTCAGTAGATATCCCATGATCTCTCGCTCTTGAATCTCCTCCTGTAATGAATAATACCGTAATATCAATCACCACCAATCGATACAATCACTCATCTACCGTACTCCCCCTCACCTTGCTCAACTGACTCTCATCTACATCCATGAGAAGCTTGTCGAAGTACTGCATGTCCTCTGGCTTGAGGGGAGGCAGGTCCTTGTCCTGAAAGGAATTCAGTGATTACTGTATCCTACCGTACCCCATCCCCATGTCCTGATTACCGTACCTTAGGCTGACTCTCGAGTAGCCCTCCAAACATCTTGGAAGCGGCCTCCGATCTCTCAGGAGTGCCCTGCATTGTGAAGCCAACAGCGCCTGCAACAAAAGGGAATCCATTTTGACCAGTGAGATTCGAGTTCAAAGTGATGCATATCTAAAACATTGGAGATGGAACTGCAATTGCTTGTAGCAAAACTCTTTTAAAAAAAACAGTAATGCTGCGCAGCTAACAAGTTAGTGTTTCAGCACGATCACAAGAGAATTTTGAAACAAGACTATTCAATTTGTAGTACACTGATCAATTAATAATCCCATCTCTCTCTACCGTACCTCCCATGGGAGTGGGCGTAGCGAGCAGCTTGCGACCGGGAGTGCGAAGCGGGATGTATCCGGCCGGAGGAGGAAGCACCTGCAATGACCAATCGATAATTACTCCCTACCGTATCCACCGTATACCTTGTATCCGGGCGGGAAGAGGGCGTCCAGCTCTTCGTCAGTCAGGGGACGATTCTTGTCGTCAATCTCCTTCTCCATGCGCCAGACGTGCGCCTGAGCGAGAGCAAGGATATTATCGTAATCGGATCTATACCGTAGTCTACCGTACCCTTCCCTTCCCTCTACCGTACCTGTTCAGGAGTCATGGGCACCATTGGCACAGCGGGAGTCTTCATGGCCATGGCCAGATTGCCCACCGGAGTTGAGCCACCTGAAAAGACATTTATCCTCAAGATCCCTTGCTATCCGCCCCCTTTCAATCGATACCCACTACCGTAATCCTATCGTACCAGGAGTCATTCCTCCGGGAGTCATCGATCCGGGATGTTGAGGGGTGAAATTGACGGGAGTAGCTCCTCCTGCACCCGAGGGAGTGGCCGATCCAGCAGGGGTGGCCGAGGGAGTGAGATCCCAACGAGAACGACGTTTAGAGGCCGATGGAGTATCCTCGATCTGCAATCAACACGAGCGATTAGATGATTCATCTACAAGGAAAGTATGCGTTTCACGAATTCGGCTAAGTAGCGGCTATCTTGCTCAACGCGATCCCGCTTCTCCCATCTATTTTGAAGGCAAATCGTCAATATTTATTCCTTACCTTGATATCATCCTGTCCTCTTCCACCAGCCGGAGTCTCCATACCCCACGCGGGTGTCATTCCTCCATCATCTCTTCTCTCTCCCTTTGGTGTTTCATCCCATCGATTACGACGAGGAGTCGCAGCTCCCGGAGTCGCGTCACCGTGTCTGAAGAGAGAGGGAGAATTACAGTTACACCACCCGGTGAATGTGTGCTTCTATTTGGATACAAGACACCGTGCATATCTAATACCCAATTATGAGTAAAACTGTTTTCGCAACAAAAAATAACATAATCCAGAGGCACTACTGTTATTTTTTTGCTTAGGCTACAACTAGGTGGTTCTGCGGTCCTACTTCACTACAAGTCTAGAAACATTCCGGATCTCCAATACAACAACAACATTAACTTATATATTACAATAACCCATCATCTACCCCATCTCCTTACCTGACAGTGCTCGGAGTGGCATCTCCGACGGCGACATGAGAAGGAGTTTCATCCCATCGGGCGACCACGGGAGTTGCGGCTTCAGCTGCCATAGCAGTGAATCCCAGTCTCTGCTTGGGACGAGAGGCATCACGACCTCCGGAGGGAGTCGATGACACACCCAGGGTCTGAAGGGGATAAATCAATAATTTACATATTTGTTATAAATTAAAATATTAAATAACAAAAAAATAAGCATCCCACATCAGGCTTCACTTCCTCCTCATCCCATCGTCCCTTTTTCTTATCGGGAGCAGAGCCAGAATCCTTCAATGATCAAAGCATTAGACTCTCTGGACAATGAAATGGCCCGTTTACCTTAAGCTCGCCGGACTTCGCCTTGTCAGCGATCTCACGATCAACCTGAAACGAATTGAGGATATATTGTGGAAACATGAATCTACGGGGTAAGTTCATCGAACAAACAACTATGATTCACTCACAAAATCCAATCGATAAGGTAGAAAAAAGTTTGAATAGTACCTTCTTTCTTTCCTCACTGAGCATCTGTTCCTTCATGACAGTAGCATAATCACGATTGCGAAGATCAGGAGTCTGATCGACTGAAATGACACTGAATGCGCAACCAAATTTGATCCTTTTTTATTATTGTTGAGAACAAATATATGAGTTTGAATGATATGTTATCAAATATAATCCATTCTTTCATCGTAGAATATAAACAATAAGATTGAAATGCTAAACTAACTGTAAGGGTCGATTCTGTCAGGCGAGATCTGTCTCTGTCTGGCTCGAGCATGGTAGTTCGATTGACGCTCCGCAATTGTCTTGCGACGAGTGTCTTCGAACGGATCCACCTCCTAAAGAAACGTATACATAAATATTTGGAATAATTAGTTAAAAAAAATAAAACAATAAAACTTCCCCTCAGAACTCTATTTCTTTTAAGATCGACCTTTTGAACAGATTTCATACTGAATCGGGCAAGTTAAAGAAAGATCTAGTACCACAGCTTTCCTATCCATAAGTTTTAAAAAATAATAAAAGTCAACGTACATCAGCAGTCTTCTGTGCCTCAGCGATGAACTTCTGTGGTGCACTGTACGATCCTTTCTTCTGTGTCTTTACTTCTTGCGAGACGGCATCAGTATCTGAGAATAATAAGGATTCGAAGAATAAATATTAGAGTAACAATGAGAAAGAGAGAAAAACGTATTATAAAAACAAAAACTGACCGATGTCATCTTCCTCCTCTCCTGTACCAATGGAATCATCAAAGGCACCCTTATTCCCACCACGCACCGACCCGTACACATCCTATAAGTAATTTGATTAATAGAATAATATAATTTAAGGAAAAAGGCGGGGAAAATTTGTGACTAGCGCATGCTCCTAGCAAAAACGCAAAGTACTCAACTGAAAGAGGATTTTTCGAAAACCAACCATTAGGAGATACTGTGTATTAGAGCAGTCATATTATGAGAATTACAAGCTTCCTAACATGAACTAGACATGAAAATATAAAAGAAGAGAATAAACTAACTGTATCGTAGCCTCCGGCGGCACCGAAGGCAATTTTCTCCACATTGCCTCCATTCTCATCCTGATCGGGCTCAGCCGCATTCAACGCACGCTTGCGGTTGAGCTCCGCAGCGTACGATGCTCCATCTAGATAAGCAAATGTGTATAAACAAAAGGAATAACAAGAATTTAAGTATAAAGAGCAAACCTGCACGACGGTTTGGTCGAGACATAATTCGACGCGAATACGGTTTGTAGGCTCACGACGAGTTGGAAGTCGGTGTACCCAGCAGCTGCAATATGACCACTTGTTGTGGCCAAGGAAGTAGCAGAGAAACAACGATGGAATTACGTCGAATTCGACTTGAAAGCTTTCGCAACGAGTTGCGAATATTCGAAAAGTCACACGGATTGCGCAAAGCGAAAATTTTCGACGCGTAAACGAAATGCGTCAGCCTTACCGTAATCATGAACTAATTTTTTTTACAATATTCATTTTATTTTTTAGGAAGGAACAAAACTGGTAACACATCGTTTTAGAATGTAAAAAGAATACGCTTGCAATGTTCATAACCTTAAAGAAGGAGAGGCACGAATGCTGGCTCAATTATCATAAGCGAGCGGCGGGCACCGATTTGCATGCGACGTCTCTTCATTGCCCTCCTCTCTCTCGCTCGTTGCCTGCACGATCAGGGGAGCTTGGCATCCAGCCAATCGGCGATTTCTCAGTTCAAACGAAAATTGAAAACATGGGAGTTTCGAAAGTGTCATAGGGTGCTCATGCCACATCATCTGGCATAGAGAACTCACTTAGCCAGATATTCGTGCCCCTCCCCCTTTAAAAAAAATAATAATTTAAGGTATGTGTATAGTCAAATCGCTTCCACACCTGTCTCGATTGCCTACACTAATCCAATTCATTCTCTTGCAGCCTTCTATTGTCTCCCTCCTCCATTCGTCTCCTTCCTCCTCCTTCCCTTTCTCTTTTCATTCGTCGATGGCTCTCTTGTCGCAATCGGTCGGATTGAGGATCGCTCCGAAGGAAGAAGAGGAGAGGAGGGGAGCCGGTGGATTGATGTGAAAGGTATCACTACCGTATCCCTCACCTAACGTAACCATATATCTTCAGGATCTGACCTACTTGGAATCTGTCAGAGACATCATCATCATACTTGCAACGATTTGGAGATGAATGTCATTCAGCAACAGAGGAGATGTTTCATAAAACGGAGGGAAAATCGATCTAGAATCTGAAAATTATTAGATTTCATTTTGTATTGACTAGATTAGGGCCAAAATGCGGAACAACATTAGTCATACAGACAAACTACTTTGACGAGTCTGCGAACTCACCCGTAGAAAAAGAGGTCTGCGAACCCATACATTATAATCACAATGCAAACACATGGACAATATGAAACAAATGAAAGTCGTTCCGCATTTTGAACACAGTTTAGAGTATTTCATGATAAACGACAATTGTTTTACTATGTACTTTAAAAATTCAAAATGATTATTCGTAATTTCAGCACGTAAATCAGCTTCTCAACCATTCGACGTCTTCATTCCACAATGTTACAGAGATGCTCAATTTTCCAGGATCTCGGGATTTCTTCATCGCACTAATGAGGACAATTCTTCAAAATTCAAGCTCTACCGACAATCTCTTTTTTTTCCCGCTTTTGTCATCTCGAACCTTCTCTCGTGGGCTTCATTGTCGTTTGCTTGTCTCGAGATCATGCTTTCTCCACTCGATCTCATTCATCTGGTACCGTCCGTCTATCTTTTGATCCCGCCCCTCGAATCGTCTCTATCTCTGCATTGGTTTCTGTTCCTCGAAAGATGGAGGAGCAACAACACGGTTACGGTTTATTTTTTTAATATCTTTTGTTTACCAGTGTAATTCTTACAATTGTTTCAAAAGAAGAACTTTTGAAATGTCGGTAACTTTTCAAAACTCTTGTGTATCTACATATCTCCTGCCGGTGAATGCGTAATTATTCCATCCCCTCCTTTGATCACTGACTGTCCTTTCCTCGTGAGTGAATTGGATTCAATGATACAGGTGGAATGACTAACGAGCTAAAGGGCATTCAACCTTCAAGACTGAATGGAAATCATTGGCTCTTGGTCTACATCGTCTGACTTCCGTGTCTATGCTATCTGCAAACTTCGTTGTTTACTCATTAGGAGTCATTGGATTCACTGGAAATTTGTTTCTGGGATTCCTAATCCTTACCAAGTAAGAATTTTCTCTTATCCATTTTTATCAAACGATGTTGTCTCATTGTTAGAAGCCCTTCAATCCTTCGTGTTTACTCTAAACTTGTCCTTCTTTCTTGTCTCAATGAGCTCATTTGTCTTTTCTGCTTCGTTTGGTCCAGTATGCGGTAAGATGAGGGCAACCTCTATCTATCATCAATATTTATGTGAACAGAGTTTTCTTATATCACGAGTTCATGATAATTGAGTTCAACGGAGGTTGCACGTCTTTCGGCAATTTTCACTGTATTGTAGCTGCTTGTGAGCTGAAAATCTAGCCGCAACCAATTCGTTAATTAATTTTCAGCCGTCGCCGAACAATGTTGTTCAATAACGAGCGAGATACTTTGTTTCTGTTTTTACTATAGATTACGAATGATTCGATATAAATTCATATCCACTAAGGTTCATTGAAAAAAATCACGTTTCGATGCAGACGTTTTCACACAGGAAATATATTCGTATCTTCTTTTCTGCATCGTTCTTCAATGTATCATCGGAACACTCAAAGTTGACATTACTCTCTCCAGTCTTCCTATTTTCAAAAACATGTACAAGCAGCCGCTCGAATGGTTCGATCGAAAGGCGACATACGGTTGAAATCATCGCCATCTTAATTGTTTGATCATTGCTCTTCAGCCTTCATGTACTCTCCATCTCTCTACACTGTAATAGTCAAGTCCATATCCGTCATATTCTCTCTTCTCCCACTCATTTTCTCATTACTCATTCGATCACGAATTGTCATCAGTTGTGCGAATGTCAGTGCCCTTTCGCGCAACCTTCATGAAGTTCTCATCAAGGTTTGAATTGATGAATTACAATATCTAATTTTGTTTTCAGGCATTAAATGCTCAATTATTAATCCTTAGTTGTTTCGCCATTTCTGCCTCGACCTTCACTTTATTCGACTGGCGAATAATCGATTATGTATTCGTACAGTATGCTGTCTTTCCAGTGATTATCCAACAAGAAACTGTTTCCATCGACCAATTGTAGATCGCAATGCTACAAGTCACGTTGTCTCCTTACGCTAACATTGCGTTGATTCCGCCATATAGAAAGTTCGTTGAAAGTGCATTATTGAACCGAGAATAACGGAGAATTGAGATTGAGCTTATTAGAATTATTCATTTTCAGAGCTTGTTTATCTCTGATGAGAAGCAGTCTTCGATCACTCTGTGGATGTACACCGATAAGAGTAATCGGAATTGATGCTCCCACTAGGAATTCAATGTTCTCCGTTGATCGATAAAGTATATTCAATCGCACAAGAAATTTTTTTATATCTCTTCAATTTATGAAATCTCTAGCAATAGTTATAACAGCTGGCCTTACCAGTGGGTCCCACCTAGCGCTTGACGTGGATACACCTTTATCGTTCACATGGCAATATTACCTCGATGACGACAAAATTCACACGAAGTCTGTTTTCACCAATGTTCCTTCTCTTCAAGAGGACAATTCTTGTTTGCCTGATGCTCCGAACGGTGATCATTTCTTTTATTATCGTCGCTCCAACAGTTCCATGTTTGGGTAAGTGACCAACCTCTATTCATGGAAGCCATTCAAGAAGAGTTCCTCCCTTGGCTTTGCATACGCTTTCCAGAGGCGTTCGCCTTTTTCCGTTCATGTTTGATTTTATTTCCGGCAAGCTAAATTGTTCTCTTAGAAATATAACGAAAATGAATCCACCCCTTGAACATATTTCTTCCATGAAAGTAGGAAAAGTTGTCAATGGGAGTGGAATGATTCTCATTGTTGATATTACTCATATCAATCACGAAGTTGCTGCAAGTAATTCCGTCGGTGTGAAATGACATTGATGAGGTTTCCCTTGTGTGTCCATCGTGTTGACCTTGCAGTTGCAGAGACAATTCAACTCACCCCCTTATCATCGCTTGTCCCCCTCTATATTATTCCATATTATACAGATTCATAGCAATTCACTCCACTACATTTCCCCCTCTTCAGATGTTTGCGCATCGATTTCGCTTCGTTCTTTGTGTAATAACTTTCCTCGCATTGGCTTCGATCTATTCCAATCAAATCATAATCAACTTCACGTTCATTTGTATGACCAAAGATCAGAATGACACAATTACAATGACAGATGGGGTACGTGAGGTCTCGAAGTCTATCAATTCTTCCTGTAGTCTTCCAGACAACGTTATGACTACACAACTACTGAGAAGTCGATGATTCTCGCTTCGATTGGAATTGGAACCATGCTTGCCACTTTCCCTATCACTCATCTTTTCGCGAAAGTAGGTGCAAGGTCAGAAGAAATCGATAATGCACCTTATTTCTTACTTTATCTCAGACATCCTTTCTACGTCTTCGGTCTTCTCTCTTGCCTCGTGACTGCACTCATTCCATGGGCAGCTCGAACGAGCTTCTGGGTGCTCATTTTCTTTCGATTATTACAGGTAGCATAGGCCACAAAATAGTTGTACGTCGATATTTGCTCAGGGAATATCATACGCTTCTGATTTCACTACAATCGGAAGGATCTGTGTGGAATGGGCTCCACTAAATGAGATTTCCTTCTTCATCGGATTCCTGACGGTATTCAACTACTGGAGTTCCGTCGTGACCAATCCTCTTTCTGCTTGGGTCTGTTTAGTATTGCCTTTTTTTATGATCAATGTATCATTTCAGTTCTGTCAGAATGATTCCTTTGGATGGGAATGGTCATTCTACGCGCATGCTATCGCGGGATTCGCATTTTTCACCATCTGGTACATTTTCAAAATCCACGTTTGATCAGCTCCGAACAAATTGGTGCAGGTGGTTGATCTACCGTGACGACCCTCGCCAGCATTCTGCCGTTTCGGAGAGAGAACTCAAGATAATACACAAAAATAAGTCGGACGAACACAAAGATGCACAGAAGAGAGACGTTCCTTATTGGGTTCCTTTTCTTTTTTTATTTTATTGAATTATAACAATAAGTACTTCATTCTAGGATATTATCAAGAACAAGACCATAATTGTTATCTGGATATCGGCCTTTTTGGACATCACTTCGACGATGCTCCTTCTTACATACGCTCCCATCTACTTCAATAAAGTTTGAACGAAACAATTTCGGAATGATTCTTCATCTCACATGTTCAGGTTCTGAAATTCGATGTGGGAACGACAGGAGTTCTCGTCTCTGTCATGTCCTTCGCTCAACTTCCGTTCAAAACAGCATTCTGCATTACGAGCGACAGAATTACGTAAGAGATTATTGGAAACAGTTGGAAAATATTCGAATCTGAAGAGAGAATTCTTCATTTCTTCATTCCACTCTTCATTTCTAGGTGCATGTCCGAACGATGGAAGATGCTCTTCTACAATTGCTCTGCCTTCGTTTTCTGCGGTATGAAAAAGCTCTTTACAAGTAGAAAAATGACTCGTTCAGGAATCTTCTACGCTGCAATTGCAGTCACTCCGTGGAGGGAGGTCAGTCATTCTCTTCTTCCTATCCCCCCTCTATCCCTGGAAAAGAAATTACCATTCTCATTTCACATCTCCCCTCGAAATGTAGAGAGAGACCATTCCTTGCGACGCCATCCCTACTTCTAGATACCAGTCATTTCTTCCCGTTCTCAGGTAATCGTTCTTCTCTTCTGTCTCGTAGCAATCACGAGCAGTGCCAATTGTGGCAGTTTCTACAAGTGTGCCAATTTCGTCGCACGGTGAGTCCCTCCTTTCCTCCTTCAGGAACAATGTTAATCTCAGTCAACACGCGCACTTCGTCATCTCCGCCATTCAATTCTCTAAGTGTATATCACTATTCGCTGGTCCGACTCTAGTCGCCCTTCTGGTGAAGGAAGATGATGACACGAGAGGATGGAATGCTATATTCTTGGGGTTCGGAGGAGTTCTCGTATTGGTAAGACATGTTCAGTCCATTGTGATCCCAAATCTCGATGTTGAAGGCGCATTTCGCATTCTGGGCAGTGGTCACACATGAGCCAGCAGAGTTCACGAAGAGTCGATCAGATAAGAAGGATAGGAGTGTAGACTCCGTAGATAAGATGGTACATTCTACTGAACTTTGATATTTTTCTTAATTGTTCTTCTGTTCAAGTCGGTAGTATAAACTATGTATTTATCAGAGATGTATTCTAAGCACGTCTGAAGGAAAGAAGTGATAAGAAAGATAAGAGAGAGATCCTCTACAAGACACAATTACAGAATGTATCCAATAAATCTGCAGCCTCTCTTCACTCGTGGGTCAGTTTTGGGGAAGAATTTAGCGTAGACAATTTCAACGATGAAAATGAGAATAGCGAGGAGGGTGAGGGAGCCAAAAACAATGAAAATTGTCTCAAAAGCAGTTAGACCAATCGACTGATAAAAAGCTGGTGGGGATTTCTCACGAATGATTCGAGGCTGATTTGTGTAGCGACGCCACCAAAAGTTGTCGATCTGAAATGTATGCGAATTGTGTGAAACAATAGAGCACACATCAAAATCTAGAACATTTTTATAGCTGTGTTATGAGAAATGACCGTAGGCTTGAATTGCCCATCACTTCAGAAAGCATTCTAAACAGCTGGCCTTACCAGTGGGTCCCACCTAGCGTTGTCGTACGACTGTAAAATCGCTTGACGTGGATACACCTTTTTTTACCTTTACCTCTTTCCGTTCTATTGAACATCTCGACAAACATTACTTCCCATAAAAGTTTTCTGTCCACTAAATGGTTCATCCAAACAATGTGAAAAATGTGCACTGACCATATCTCTATCGAATAATGCCAATTGCACGAAACTGAATCTCTCCCTTATCGCTCTCGAAACATTGCGACTCATGTGGAAGGTTGTCAGAAATTTCTTTCCGATTCCAAGTTTGATAATCTCGGAATCATTCGGGAGGAAAGAGACGTCAGTGGGATCCACACTGAAAATATCTTGCAAATCACCCTCTCGTGGATATTATTCGATCGTAATGCAAAGTCATTCTTGCTCGAACTTTGCCTTGAAGTTTATCAAATTTCACGCCTGTGGAAGGTTCTCACTACTTCATTTCTTGTTTGCTCTTTCAGAATGCAAAATAGAATTTTGAAGTTGAGTAACTTTGAGGATAGCCCAGTTATGGGAGAACTACTATATTTCGAAATTCTACCAAAGAACAATCGCTGAAAATGTACTGAAATCGTATCGTGAGATTATTTTCAATTCCACGCGTAGCTGACCTTTGACGAGCTGAGTGGAGGGAGGAGGGAGGAAGAGGCCGGGAGGAAGCTAGTGATTTACCTGCTCTCCTCCCCCCTACCTCTTCCCTTCCTCTCTCTTCCAGACAATCAATGCGCTAACCAGCACATTGAGTTTGCTGAGCATTTGAAACGCATGATACATCTTGAAAGCACACTGGTGCTTGTATGGAGTGTCCGGATCGTTGTGGGTGATTGAATAGAGACGACCGAAGAAGATTGCATTGGGATTATGGCACAACTGAAAGGGCAATACAACAACTCTGGAAAATGTAACAACAAAAACAGCTGGTTAAAAAACAAGAACAAATCGTCACCAGATTTCACACACTCACCACATTCTGCTTCTCTTCGATATCCGCGATTGCACGATATTTCTTCCAGTCACCTCTGGGATATCCGTTGAAAAGCTCATCCAACTGAGATGTACGATTCTTTTCCAGCATCAACAATATATTTACCACGGATTGTTTGATGGAGTCCTCATAGTTCACCACAAGTGTAATCTTTCCCTGTCGCAGCAGCGGAATCACAGTAGAAATCGACCTAGAAGATCGAAGTCTTCCGTTTTTCTCTGGGCAAATATAATTTGCACATTTCAATACCGAGTAGGTTCGATTCCGGGCGACGTTGCCAGTCCAACAAATGCTGCATTGTAGATTATGAGGATGAAAATAATTGCGAGTCGATGGAAAAGTGCACCAAGAATAGTCATCGAATTGCACGATATCCAGAAAGTGCTGAAATCTCTCTCGCGTTCTTCATTTTTTGTCGCAAGAATAAGCAAACAAACTCGGTCTTTCCTCTCAGTTTGGAGATGACTGCTCGAACAGCAACCTCAGTGAGACTCATGGCGATGAATCTGAATTGATGGTCATGTAAATTTCATATTCCGAATTCATCAGAAATTCTGACAGAGCAAGGAGAATGGCAGTGAAAGAGGTGGAGAATGGAACGACGACAATTGCAGGTTCGAAGAAGATCTCTTGAGACTCGTACAAGTTCTCCTGATAGAAAGATCTGGGAATAGGCGTAAATCGGAGCTGAATAATGACAGAACAATAGTGTGGATAAACAGGGAGATAAAAATGTTTCAAAATAAGGACCTCCCATTCCTCGACGGGCAGTGTGTAGTACAACTCGTCCATTCGGGCTTTGCGATATGAGAAATCCTGAGATGGATAATGTTTTGAGTTGTGAAAAGAAATAGAAGAACAACAAAAACAACAACTCTCCTGCAGGGCGATATCCAACGTTCCTTTCTGCATCTCTCCTAACATTCCATCGAAGAATCCACTCTCATATGGTTCGTAAGAGCATGAACGGTGAGAAAAATATAGATTGGTTGTTGAATCAATAATATAATGCTGACCGTAAACGGTTCTTTTCTCCCATTGAATCGTTCGCCCTTTGAGTGCAGTCTGCCAAAGTTCTACATGAATTCCGGACAATTCTCCACCAATCTTCTCATAAGCCAGCGGGAATCTGAGAAATATTGGATCTCGAAAGGCATTTTGATACAAGACTAACGCAGATCCGACATATCCAATGCGAATTTGAGACTGAGGATATTGAAGAGGAGATGAGAGTGATGAATTCATCTCGAATGAGAATACGGACAACCACCTTTTGTATTGATGATAAGCTGCAAGAACATTTATTAACGGATTTAGAAGAAGAATGAACAAGACTTGTGTCGCATAACTGTGTCACTTCTTCAAAAAGAGTCAAACAATGGTATGGGCGTGAGCAGAGTATCCCATTTCTACGTTACATGTCTGAAAGAGTCCATCTTGTGGACTTTCACATTTTGATGTTTCATGAACATCTTCTCCTAAATTTTCGAAAATTTCGGACCTTGTTCGATTCTTGGACAAGCAGATTCATTTGAATTTGCTCGAGAGGATGATAAGAGATAAGCATTGATAAGAGAGTGAGGGAGAGTCTTCTCTCTATCACTAACGCGAATGCAACAGTCCCTCTCTCCATCCATGATTCACATTATACTTATTTCGTGAGTTCATTTTCGCTTTGAATCCAGTTATCCCTGTTCACTTTCAGTATTATAATCTCATTGGCAACTGCCGATGAATCTTCTTCATGCAATTCTCCTTGCTCTAAAACATCTCTCCCTCGATGCGGAATGTGGCTGAACAGTGAGCGAATGACAGAAGCTGCAGGAATATATGAGGTACGTCTAAAACAGTGATTAGGGCTAAATTGAAATATAGTTAGGAGAAGGAATAATGAACGTATCGTGTTCATTCTCTTCTCTTCCTCGACCATCAATAATCTCATGGCTTCATCGTCCTTCCCCTTCTTCATCCTGGATTCCTTTTACTTGCAGTACCAAGGATGAAAACATTAGCTGCAGGTATTTTATCTACCATAATCTGTTTATCTAATTAGTTTTTCAGTACAACATCCGAACAGAAGGTTTCTTCCCTATGCATTCTTCGTACATCACTCCTCAATATGACTGGCAGTTACAAATGCGAAGCAAGTATATTGAATGACGACTCTAAAGCATCAAGGTAACACCAATTAATTCAAGGAATTATAATGTTCTTTCTAGTTCTGAGGTTTCCATCTCAGTAGTGGGAATCGAGAGTGTTCAAATCGTGGATAAATCATTGAGAGTGGGGCATTCTGGATTTGTGGAAGTGAAGGTATCAACATAGAGCGAGGAAGATAGAGTTGAATGTGATTAATTGAGGTGTGTGCTAATCCGCAACCAGAGATATGGTGGTCAACATCCGAAGGGCTACTCAAACCTGGGCAGACTCTATCAAACTTCGCCTCTTCACATCTGGCTAAGAGTACGGTAAAAACATTACCAAATGGACCGGCTTCACCTATTCCCTACTGTTTCCAAGCAAGACTCGTCATCGCAAATGTTAATAAGGTATGAATTACACAATTGAATTTACACAAAAATACATAATTAAACAGGGAGATTCACTCTCTGTAATGGTTCGAAGTCACGGAGGAATAACCACAACACTTATTTCTTCCTTTTCCCGTCCACTCTATCCTGCTCTTTCCTACATTCTCATTGCGTATTTGATGAAATTTTGAAATGCATAATAAAATGATATGTATTCTTGACCATATTTAATGATTATCATGCTTCATGCAATGTTTAACGCCCTCGATGAAACTCAAACCAATATCAATTCAGAGAACACTAATCTCATTTATCATGATAATATACTCAAATTACTATCAAGACATGCGGGATAAAAATGTGAATAAAAACCCGTAATTCACTTAGCAAACCCAGATCTCTGTGGACCGGAAGATTGTACAATTAGCAAATAGCAATAAATAAATGTACGGAAAGAATTACGGAAAATGAAGCTCAGAAATAATGATACAATCTACAGTCATTATCACAAGAGGTGAAGAAGACACGAGTGAGTGGAGAGTCTGAAATTTACAATTTCAATTGGGAATCACAACGGGGTTTACGGCTAGTCATTATGTACGCACAAAACAACCCAGTCATCAATATCTTTTATGTTTCATGTAGTCTTCTTAATAGCCAGTATACGATCAGATCTAATTATAAATCCTAATACAGTTCAATTGCTCACCTCCTCATTTCTCTCTCAACTCGAACCAAGTAACTCTTGTTCCTCCTTCACTCAGTGCTGCTCCCATCTCTCTATGTCTACACAATTCCCATTGCTCGTAGATCTCAGTACGAAGAATGTCCTGAATCAGGGCGATTATCGATTGATTACAGTATGAATAAATCACCTCATGGACAAATACGCGATAGTCCATGTAGGGATTGAGTCTGACGAGACGCTGCCGCTTGCCTGTAATCGATTTGATGAACTACAGTATCCCTACCGTACTCTATTCACTGTCTACCGTATCCCCCATCCTTCCCCTACTGTACCCTGTTCACTCTCGAATACGACGATGACCATGGTCGTTCCACTCTTCATGGGGAATACTTTCTTGATCTCAATTGGTTCTCCGTGGTCGGGATATGTCATGCAATTGTCCTCGTCCATCTGCAACAATTCTTTATAATAAAAAATGTATCACTTCGAATTGGGGTTTCTAAAATAATATAAGCAAACAGTTAAAATTCAGCATCAATTGGTCGTTGACGCTGTTCATAAATAAGTCTAATTCCATTGCTTTCCACATTCTCCACCGAAATATGTTGGAAAGCCAGACCCTGTGTTATCATGTTTCAATCAGATACTGAAACAGTAGTCGGAGCTACATCTAAAATTAGGATGAAGGTCGGCACACATAAAAAAAATCAACAATGCAGTTTCGGGCTCTAAGCGAGATCAGATAACCGGCAAATATTGGTTTCACGATATCCTTGAATTACTCTGTGCTGCTATAGTAACAATAGTTCAGTCACTCAAAGAAACAATTGTAACCTGAATGGTGAGTGCCTGCATTCCTCCTCCCATTTGCTGTCCCGTTTCCATCGTTGGAGTGCAGTCGGCCATTGCTTGCTGCAACACAAAACTCGCGGTTAGAATCTCACAATCAATCAATATCTCAATTATCTCTATCTGTGATTACATTGATAAAACTATTATTTATAGAGTAATAACAGACTCTGTGCTGTACAGTCGGTCGTGGACTGGAGATGGGAGTGAGAACACGAAGAGAAGCGGGACGAACAGAGAGATTCGGCTCACCCTGATCAAGAATCGATTCAACTCCGTGGTGCTCTTGCTATTATCTCCAAAGTTATACTGACTGTGATTAGAATGCATTGTCAAACTGACAAAAACTAACGTGGGATCAATTCTCATTTTTCAAATTTTTCAGTGACCAAAACTGTGGTAATAATGAAATCCATTGGTGGATCGTCCATCTCACAGAAAGGTGAAACGAAAATCAGTCTGCTCGAAATACGATGAAACACTCACATTCTTCTTTATTTTCCACATCCATTGCAACTTCTGTCTCACTGCATCATTCGTATCGTCTTTCGTTGAGAAGAGAGTTCGACACCAGATTCCATCACTGTTCCACACTGTTGCAGTGAGGGCATTACTGAAATAAGCATTTCAACATGTAATGTAATCTTCAGATCACCGACGAAGCCACCCCACAAACAAGATAAACAACTAATTAACGAACGTTATCTTTCAAATAACTTTACCAAAAACTAATAATGTAAGTGTAGTATTCTTTAATATTCGCTCACTTCATTGGCTGCGTATGTATATCCAGCTTCACCTCCTTCTCAGCCTCATCGGTAGTCGAATCAGTAGCGAAACTGAAATTGAATTGCATCACCACTAGCCAACTCTTCCGTTTCTTTCCAATTTCACCACTCTGTGCCACTTTAATTTTTCAATATCTGCAGGACAATCAATCTTTAGTTGAATGCTTCCCTTTTCCTTGCACACTAATACATTCGTGATTCATATGTGACCCATCATCCCCTTATAAACCCTCCTTATTCCCCTTCTTCCATCCGCTCCTTCACCATGAAATCTCTCTGCTTCGTCCTTCTCCTCTCCCTTCTGGCTACCATCGCCTTCTCCGTAAGTGCCATCTTCCACTATCCACCATATCTGCCCTATCCACGTCTCTCTCGCTCATATTAGGGCATGGTTTCTAATTCTCTTCAAAGAAGGGGCGCAAAAAGCATTCAACTTAAACCTATGCTAACGATTCTCTATCGACCTTCGGCACTACCAATGAGCATAAACTACTTCACTTTCAGACGGAATGCCCTGACACGTACAAAAAGATCTGCAGTTCGTCCAGACCAGGAGAGTGTAATCCCAAGTGCTTCAAAATCCCCGTAAGACAACTGCCATTCACTTTTCTGTTTCATATACAACTAGATATATGGCCATATTCAGAAAAACGCGGCAGATGCTCTGCTGCCCCCTCTGGAATTGTGTATCGCACCCAAGGACTGGCTGTGCGAGTCAACTTTCAAGAAGTGTATCTGCCAGTGAATTCGAAATCACGCATGATAAAACTGACTTACAAAATATGCCAGTCCTTGTTTACGCTACGATATATGTAATAAAACTACATTTAAAAAAAAACACCTACACACCATCAATCAAATTCCCATGAATATCTCACCCCCATCTATCCAATCTTCCCTCCTCGAGTGAAACATCCCTCTCCGCCGACAGCAACTCGTTGCACCAACGCTGAAATCGATAAGTTTTAAAAATTGAATCTCGTCTGGACATCACTCTCAAAGCACAACCTCGAAACCCACAACTCCCTGGTCGCATGTCCCATTTTCTTACTGACTAATCGATAGCCTCTCAATCAATAATTCCGTTATAACTGACCACATTCAATGGTTTCCTTGCTGACACGGCGATACTCGAATAGACGTCGGCCACACTCTTCACACACGCAGAGATCGCATCGTGTAGTGAGAGAGGAAGGAAGGGCGAGGCTGAAGGAGGATAAGGATAATTGATGGTCATCATTTATATTTATGTTTTGTTTAAAAACTACCCTATCTGAATCATATCAGGCGATGTACAGACTGCTATGTAACCACCATGAAACACAACCCTCTCGTGCTTCAAATTCATAAACTGACCATCATCCTTCTTGAGCATTCGTTGGACGCTCTCTGGCAGTGCAGTTCCCGCACGGAAATAATGAGACACCTGAGAGATCGATAAATGACCCTTCCTACCGTAATCCTCCTACAGTCCACAAATGTAAGATCAAAGACCGAAGCTGATCATGTTCCAATTATCGGAATTATCAAAAAAATCTCGAGCTCATATTAGCAGGAACTTTAACCTTCCGAGTATAATGTCTCGATGAAACACAACATCTACAAGTCGAAATCCCTTCCCAATTCCCTCACTGACCTTATCAATCTCAAATGTCTCTTGTCCCTCCGTTCTCTTCATCGTTGGATATTGTCCCTTCGAGGCAACGTAACTCTTCGCCAACTGACGCAGCTTGTTTTGAACTGAATTTATTCGTTTTTTCTCAGATGCTTCGTTTGATTCACTAGGCACACCATCAACGTCCTGGGATAAAAACACTGTGCAACTCAAGATCTCCTAGATCTCTTTCTCATCGACTTCTCAATTTTTTTTCCTGACCAGCAATTGGATTAGCCGTGAATGGTGTCATTCTGCTTTCTCTCCTCTTGTATCCACTCTCCGGTCCCGTGGGCACGGCTGCAGTCATACTCGCCCGATGAGAACGAGTGTTCAGGGCGGGACCCGCCTCAGCTGCAGCTGCAACCAACGCATAGGTATATTATATTCAAGTTTAACCATGTTGCTCAGCACATATCGCTACTGGCGCACAACATAACCATAAGGTGAACCTATGCAACAGAAAATAACATATGTGAAAATACAGTATTCAATAGTTATTTTCCAAGTGGTTTGATCAATTGAAGATGTTCCAATCATATAATTATACATGTTGATGACATTGATCTACCGTACCCCATCCCTACCGTACCTTGTCTCTGTGCCTGAGCGGCTGCCTTGACTGGATCCTTCCTCTTCGCGGGGCAGTTCATTCCCAGTTGGATGTAGCGACTGCAACCAATTCATTAGCACGGATATTTTAATAATTAAATATAGTATTTAATATTAATTAATAATAAATCAACAAAAAATACCATCGTGCATCGAGATCGGCTTGCTGTTGATCTCTGTACTTCTGTCGCTTGTCCATCATCGATTTACGGTAGAAATACTACAAGAATAAGAGTATCATCAACATGTTGTCATTCCAGATGAACTGGTGTTACATGAGCCATTCAAGATTGATCGAGTATTAACAAGTAATTTTTCGTCGGCTGACTATTGAAGCAAAAAAAGGAAAACAGATATATACTTATTAACACTAAGATCAAATAGGCCACTTGATGTTTCGCCGGTTCACCAACTTATTGTTAGGATTTCCGCAAACAATGCTGTCGCGATATGTCCTAGAACAAAACAACATTCAAATGCTCTCGCTCAAATACTTACAAGAGCATTCCGTTGCATTTTGGTTACATCACCTATTAAATAGCAACTTTGACTGTCCTTGGAAATTCTGATCATCAACCAATTAATTCTGTGTGATAATAAGAGATAAATAAAGAAACAGACTCGATCTCTGGTGAGTACATCATACGGGAGTGGTTTCTTCTCTTTCGCTTGTTCGTACCACGCATCGCCCTCCATTGTAGAAGGAAGAGCGAGACAGAGTGTCGACATCTCAAGAGGGATATCATTATGATATCCAGGATGATCGGTGTTTCATGATTGTGTCATATTGCGTAAACGAATTGAATATTTGATATGGCACCGATATACTCAGGCTTCTAAGATAGCACAACTAGAACATTCAAGATGTACATGACATAACCCTTATTGGTTATCATAAGGAAATATTCCATTCTCTCCTCACCTCATCTTCAATCTCTTCCTCATGAGCAGCCATTCCTTCCAATTTAAACAACAATTCTTCGAATGCCGATCTCTTCTCTTTGTCGACGAATGTCGAGACGATGTACTGACATTAAAACGGATTAGTTCCTTTTCAAATAAAAAACTATTATAAAAGAAAAATCGATCACCATCAGTGACAGTCTATACTAGGTTATGGAATATTGATATAAATATTCGTCAATTTGCGGTGTCCTCCGAATACTATTTAGCAGTCAGAGGAAAATGCAGACTGTGCAAAAAAATGCTAGAAAATGCAGAAAATGCAGAAAATAGCAAGTGACCGTCAAAAATGCCGACCTGTTAAAGCAGTAATCTGTCAAAAAGTGTCACACTATAATTTCACAAACATACAACCCCACATCAACAGGTCTTAAAACTGCAGGCAAGTGTGTGGTGCGTGGCTTCGATTGTTCCTCTTGATGGGGCGACAAGCGCCCGGTGCACAACCACACTGCGGTGTGTGGCGGCTACTCCGGTCCATCCTTCGATTGTTCCTCCTCTTGATGGGGCGACAAGCGCCCGGTGCACAACCACACTGCGGTGTGTGGCGGCTACTCCGGTCCATCCTTCGATTGTTCCTCCTCTTGATGGGGCGACAAGCGCCCGGTGCACAACCACACTGCGGTGTGTGGCGGCTACTCCGGTCCATTCTTCGATTGTTCTTCCTCTTGATGGGGCGACAAGCGCCCGGTGCACAACCACACTGCGGTGTGTGGCGGCTACTCCGGTCCATCCTTCGATTGTTCCTCCTCTTGATGGGGCGACAAGCGCCCGGTGCACAACCACACTGCGGTGTGTGGCGGCTACTCCGGTCCATCCTTCGGTTGTTCCTCCTCTTGATGGGGCGACAAGCGCCCGGTGCACAACCACACTGCGGTGTGTGGCGGCTACTCCGGTCCATCCTTCGATTGTTCCTCCTCTTGATGGGGCGACAAGCGCCCGGTGCACAACCACACTGCGGTGTGTGGCGGCTACTCCGGTCCATTCTTCGATTGTTCTTCCTCTTGATGGGGCGACAAGCGCCCGGTGCACAACCACACTGCGGTGTGTGGCGGCTACTCCGGTCCATCCTTCGATTGTTCCTCCTCTTGATGGGGCGACAAGCGCCCGGTGCACAACCACACTGCGGTGTGTGGCGGCTACTCCGGTCCATCCTTCGATTGTTCCTCCTCTTGATGGGGCGACAAGCGCCCGGTGCACAACCACACTGCGGTGTGTGGCGGCTACTCCGGTCCATCCTTCGGTTGTTCCTCCTCTTGATGGGGCGACAAGCGCCCGGTGCACAACCACACTGCGGTGTGTGGCGGCTACTCCGGTCCATCCTTCGATTGTTCCTCCTCTTGATGGGGCGACAAGCGCCCGGTGCACAACCACACTGCGGTGTGTGGCGGCTACTCCGGTCCATCCTTCGATTGTTCCTCCTCTTGATGGGGCGACAAGCGCCCGGTGCACAACCACACTGCGGTGTGTGGCGGCTACTCCGGTCCATCCTTCGGTTGTTCCTCCTCTTGATGGGGCGACAAGCGCCCGGTGCACAACCACACTGCGGTGTGTGGCGGCTACTCCGGTCCATCCTTCGATTGTTCCTCCTCTTGATGGGGCGACAAGCGCCCGGTGCACAACCACAATGCGGTGTGTGGCGGCTACTCCGGTCCATTCTTCGATTGTTCTTCCTCTTGATGGGGCGACAAGCGCCCGGTGCACAACCACACTGCGGTGTGTGGCGGCTACTCCGGTCCATTCTTCGATTGTTCTTCCTCTTGATGGGGCGACAAGCGCCCGGTGCACAACCACACTGCGGTGTGTGGCGGCTACTCCGGTCCATCCTTCGATTGTTCCTCCTCTTGATGGGGCGACAAGCGCCCGGTGCACAACCACACTGCGGTGTGTGGCGGCTACTCCGGTCCATCCTTCGGTTGTTCCTCCTCTTGATGGGGCGACAAGCGCCCGGTGCACAACCACACTGCGGTGTGTGGCGGCTACTCCGGTCCATCCTTCGATTGTTCCTCCTCTTGATGGGGCGACAAGCGCCCGGTGCACAACCACACTGCGGTGTGTGGCGGCTACTCCGGTCCATTCTTCGATTGTTCTTCCTCTTGATGGGGCGACAAGCGCCCGGTGCACAACCACACTGCGGTGTGTGGCGGCTACTCCGGTCCATCCTTCGATTGTTCCTCCTCTTGATGGGGCGACAAGCGCCCGGTGCACAACCACACTGCGGTGTGTGGCGGCTACTCCGGTCCATCCTTCGATTGTTCCTCCTCTTGATGGGGCGACAAGCGCCCGGTGCACAACCACACTGCGGTGTGTGGCGGCTACTCCGGTCCATCCTTCGGTTGTTCCTCCTCTTGATGGGGCGACAAGCGCCCGGTGCACAACCACACTGCGGTGTGTGGCGGCTACTCCGGTCCATCCTTCGATTGTTCCTCCTCTTGATGGGGCGACAAGCGCCCGGTGCACAACCACACTGCGGTGTGTGGCGGCTACTCCGGTCCATCCTTCGATTGTTCCTCCTCTTGATGGGGCGACAAGCGCCCGGTGCACAACCACACTGCGGTGTGTGGCGGCTACTCCGGTCCATCCTTCGGTTGTTCCTCCTCTTGATGGGGCGACAAGCGCCCGGTGCACAACCACACTGCGGTGTGTGGCGGCTACTCCGGTCCATCCTTCGATTGTTCCTCCTCTTGATGGGGCGACAAGCGCCCGGTGCACAACCACACTGCGGTGTGTGGCGGCTACTCCGGTCCATCCTTCGATTGTTCTTCCTCTTGATGGGGCGACAAGCGCCCGGTGCACAACCACACTGCGGTGTGTGGCGGCTACTCCGGTCCATCCTTCGATTGTTCCTCCTCTTGATGGGGCGACAAGCGCCCGGTGCACAACCACACTGCGGTGTGTGGCGGCTACTCCGGTCCATCCTTCGATTGTTCCTCCTCTTGATGGGGCGACAAGCGCCCGGTGCACAACCACACTGCGGTGTGTGGCGGCTACTCCGGTCCATTCTTCGATTGTTCTTCCTCTTGATGGGGCGACAAGCGCCCGGTGCACAACCACACTACGGTGTGTGGCGGCTACTCCGGTCCATCCTTCGATTGTTCCTCCTCTTGATGGGGCGACAAGCGCCCGGTGCACAACCACACTGCGGTGTGTGGCGGCTACTCCGGTCCATCCTTCGATTGTTCCTCCTCTTGATGGGGCGACAAGCGCCCGGTGCACAACCACACTGCGGTGTGTGGCGGCTACTCCGGTCCATCCTTCGATTGTTCTTCCTCTTGATGGGGCGACAAGCGCCCGGTGCACAACCACACTGCGGTGTGTGGCGGCTACTCCGGTCCATCCTTCGATTGTTCCTCCTCTTGATGGGGCGACAAGCGCCCGGTGCACAACCACACTGCGGTGTGTGGCGGCTACTCCGGTCCATCCTTCGATTGTTCCTCCTCTTGATGGGGCGACAAGCGCCCGGTGCACAACCACACTGCGGTGTGTGGCGGCTACTCCGGTCCATCCTTCGATTGTTCCTCCTCTTGATGGGGCGACAAGCGCCCGGTGCACAACCACACTGCGGTGTGTGGCGGCTACTCCGGTCCATCCTTCGATTGTTCCTCCTCTTGATGGGGCGACAAGCGCCCGGTGCACAACCACACTGCGGTGTGTGGCGGCTACTCCGGTCCATCCTTCGATTGTTCCTCCTCTTGATGGGGCGACAAGCGCCCGGTGCACAACCACACTGCGGTGTGTGGCGGCTACTCCGGTCCATCCTTCGGTTGTTCCTCCTCTTGATGGGGCGACAAGCGCCCGGTGCACAACCACACTGCGGTGTGTGGCGGCTACTCCGGTCCATCCTTCAATTGTTCCTCCTCTTGATGGGGCGACAAGCGCCCGGTGCACAACCACACTGCGGTGTGTGGCGGCTACTCCGGTCCATCCTTCGATTGATCCTCTTGATGGGGCGACAAGCGCCCGGTGCACAACCACACTGCGGTGTGTGGCGGCTACTCCGGTCCATCCTTCGATTGTTCCTCCTCTTGATGGGGCGACAAGCGCCCGGTGCACAACCACACTGCGGTGTGTGGCGGCTACTCCGGTCCATCCTTCGATTGTTCCTCCTCTTGATGGGGCGACAAGCGCCCGGTGCACAACCACACTGCGGTGTGTGGCGGCTACTCCGGTCCATCCTTCGATTGTTCCTCCTCTTGATGGGGCGACAAGCGCCCGGTGCACAACCACACTGCGGTGTGTGGCGGCTACTCCGGTCCATTCTTCGATTGTTCTTCCTCTTGATGGGGCGACAAGCGCCCGGTGCACAACCACACTACGGTGTGTGGCGGCTACTCCGGTCCATCCTTCGATTGTTCCTCCTCTTGATGGGGCGACAAGCGCCCGGTGCACAACCACACTGCGGTGTGTGGCGGCTACTCCGGTCCATCCTTCGATTGTTCCTCCTCTTGATGGGGCGACAAGCGCCCGGTGCACAACCACACTGCGGTGTGTGGCGGCTACTCCGGTCCATCCTTCGATTGTTCTTCCTCTTGATGGGGCGACAAGCGCCCGGTGCACAACCACACTGCGGTGTGTGGCGGCTACTCCGGTCCATCCTTCGATTGTTCCTCCTCTTGATGGGGCGACAAGCGCCCGGTGCACAACCACACTGCGGTGTGTGGCGGCTACTCCGGTCCATCCTTCGATTGTTCCTCCTCTTGATGGGGCGACAAGCGCCCGGTGCACAACCACACTGCGGTGTGTGGCGGCTACTCCGGTCCATCCTTCGATTGTTCCTCCTCTTGATGGGGCGACAAGCGCCCGGTGCACAACCACACTGCGGTGTGTGGCGGCTACTCCGGTCCATCCTTCGGTTGTTCCTCCTCTTGATGGGGCGACAAGCGCCCGGTGCACAACCACACTGCGGTGTGTGGCGGCTACTCCGGTCCATCCTTCGATTGTTCCTCCTCTTGATGGGGCGACAAGCGCCCGGTGCACAACCACACTGCGGTGTGTGGCGGCTACTCCGGTCCATCCTTCGGTTGTTCCTCCTCTTGATGGGGCGACAAGCGCCCGGTGCACAACCACACTGCGGTGTGTGGCGGCTACTCCGGTCCATCCTTCGATTGTTCCTCCTCTTGATGGGGCGACAAGCGCCCGGTGCACAACCACACTGCGGTGTGTGGCGGCTACTCCGGTCCATCCTTCGATTGTTCCTCCTCTTGATGGGGCGACAAGCGCCCGGTGCACAACCACACTGCGGTGTGTGGCGGCTACTCCGGTCCATCCTTCGATTGTTCCTCCTCTTGATGGGGCGACAAGCGCCCGGTGCACAACCACACTGCGGTGTGTGGCGGCTACTCCGGTCCATCCTTCGATTGTTCCTCCTCTTGATGGGGCGACAAGCGCCCGGTGCACAACCACACTGCGGTGTGTGGCGGCTACTCCGGTCCATCCTTCGGTTGTTCCTCCTCTTGATGGGGCGACAAGCGCCCGGTGCACAACCACACTGCGGTGTGTGGCGGCTACTCCGGTCCATCCTTCGATTGTTCCTCCTCTTGATGGGGCGACAAGCGCCCGGTGCACAACCACACTGCGGTGTGTGGCGGCTACTCCGGTCCATCCTTCGATTGTTCCTCCTCTTGATGGGGCGACAAGCGCCCGGTGCACAACCACACTGCGGTGTGTGGCGGCTACTCCGGTCCATCCTTCGATTGTTCTTCCTCTTGATGGGGCGACAAGCGCCCGGTGCACAACCACACTGCGGTGTGTGGCGGCTACTCCGGTCCATCCTTCGATTGTTCTTCCTCTTGATGGGGCGACAAGCGCCCGGTGCACAACCACACTGCGGTGTGTGGCGGCTACTCCGGTCCATCCTTCGATTGCTCCTCTTGATGGGGCGACAAGCGCCCGGTGCACAACCACACTGCGGTGTGTGGCGGCTACTCCGGTCCATCCTTCGATTGTTCCTCCTCTTGATGGGGCGACAAGCGCCCGGTGCACAACCACACTGCGGTGTGTGGCGGCTACTCCGGTCCATCCTTCGATTGTTCCTCCTCTTGATGGGGCGACAAGCGCCCGGTGCACAACCACACTGCGGTGTGTGGCGGCTACTCCGGTCCATCCTTCGATTGTTCTTCCTCTTGATGGGGCGACAAGCGCCCGGTGCACAACCACACTGCGGTGTGTGGCGGCTACTCCGGTCCATCCTTCGATTGCTATTTCGGCTCCCAAGGGGGGGAGGCGTGCAGAAATATTTTTTTAAACTCACTCTCATCAGCTCGGGCACGTAGAACTTGCGGCACGTACGCACGATGCTCACCTGAAATTCATACACATCATTTTTAATTGAAACATTCTTTTCATTATTTATGTAATCAGAGAGCCTTCTTTCATTGAGTGTGCACTCTACGATGACTATCTCTTTCACATAGCCCCTTCCCTTTCTCACCTGCTTCTTCGATGCTTTGAGAATTGGTCCGAGAAGGGACAACCAACGAGAAAGTTGAGCGATCTCGTATCTGAATCAATATATATTTTAATTGTTCTTCGTAAAAGAAGGAAAATGCAGCGCCCCTTGGGAACTTGATGCACTGGTGATACAAAAATGCACCTTTGGTTGATAATCCACAAAACTCCCTGGTTCATACGTTTTGTAGCACTGGCTCAGTATCAGATATTCCCCTTGTTCTACCGTAATCAAATACCGTACCCATTGATCTCGGCCACAGTAACCATCTGTCGCAGTACCGTACACAGCTGCTGCATCGATTTACGATTGAGGAAGCTGAGAAAATAAAAGAATGATTTGAATATATAAAAATATTATTGGACTAGGCAACGACTGAATTCATATTTCAGACGAAAATGTAAGACTTATCGGTATGGAAAGTTGAAACATTTTAGTTATACCAAGTAAATCGTAGTAATATTTCTCACCTGAATACAGTTCCGTCGACTTTGAATGGTTCACTCTCTTCCTTTCTTCCCTTATCCGGAGAGGGAAGAAGAGTTCGATAGGAGAGGGAAGTGGGAACTTCACCACCAAGAAGCAGTTGACTGTAATGGGAAGGAAAGATATGATGAGTATACAAAATATATTCTTACATCTACTTCCAAGAAAGTGCCACAATATTAAAATTTATTCGTGAAAAGCGAAATGAAATTATTCACCCGTCCCAATTCAAAAGTACATAGCTCTTGCGCGTCACTAATCTGCCTGGTGGTCAGAACCACAATTCCACTTTCTCACCACTTTTTTCACTCCAATAGTGAACCGATCCCCTCCTCCCTAATAACGTTTCTACCTGCATGCACGTTGCCATGATAAAAAAGATAAAAAAGAGAACTGTCGACATTGACGTCTACTTCAATGAGTAATCTTTCACTCACACAGGATCGACGACCTCTTCAAATAGTAACTTCGCTTCGTCTTCCCATCGTGACATCTGATTCGAGAGAGCAGACGACGCTGTGAGCATCGAAGATCGAAGATTCTCTACGAGTTCACTGCAATTAGTGATTTCATTCACTGCCGATACTGTTGTGTTTCAGGGAGTGTTCAAAAGCTATCATGGTCTTAATTGTTGATGGCAAATCAGCAGATGGAACAAAAAACTTGTATCATTATTGCACTTTCTATGTTTCACACATCCTTCAACTGCCGTGACATCTGTGACGTCCAATGACATCAGATCACTTGGCTTCCTGACTCACACAAGATGTTTCTCGTAGAATTCCCTCAATGCGAGTGCTCCATCCGCGCCCATCTTCTGTTCAACCCATTCATGCATCAGATCCGATGATACGCCTGATATTCAAACAGTTTGAGTAACGGAGAACTCTTTGAAAGGTAAGATCTATCGTGTCACATAATTTTGTTTTGACAGTTAACAGCAGACGCATTAAGAACCAATGTTCCATCCTCCCTATCTCCCTCCACCACAACCCCAATTCACCTGCCAAAATCTGCGAAATGAGCGCTTCTCCCATCGAGAAACCGCAGCCAGCGAAGCGATTCACCACTTTCTGAAATGGGGTCGGATTAATTCAGCAATAAAGTCATTCCTCGATCCTCTCTTACCGTACTCTCCGTCTCCCAGTATCTCTGGATGACTTCGTACATCTCCGTCAATTCGAAGACTGTGATCGACATTCGGATGAATCTGTGATCGATCAATCGATAACTCCTTAATCTACCGTAATCCTACAGTAATCCCTTGACTACCGTACCTCGCAGCGAGCATCCACAATCGATCATTGAGCAACTTCAATACGCTCAGTTCGATGCCAATCATTTGATTGTGTCTCTCCAATGAAGAAGGAAGGATCTGAATAGCATCGTCCCAACCGTATCCTTACTCGCTACCGTAATACCGTACCTCATCACCGGGTCTTCCCACGTGTCTCTTCGACTTGTAGGATCCATAGCTGGTGCCCGTCCTCACGGGTACCGTACCCGCCCCGCCCGAGTACACTACCATCAGTTCGTGATCGTCTGAACAAGATTTGGTTGTTGATATAAGCAACTAGGAGAATCATTGGATACAAGATTCAACCAATGTATACGAGCAATCGATGAAACATTCCTTCGTCGGGAGCAGCCACAGGTTCACTCACAGTTGAAAAGGGTGGAATTTTTTATGATATGGAACTCAAACCATGGTATATTTTTTTTTAGATAGATTTCGAAATTATCCTTTTCAGCTGTGAGTTCATGATTCTGATTAGCAATGAACAATTAAATATCTAACAATAATAATGAACAAACTTTTATGATCGATGACGGCGTCTGCGACGGCGAGAACTGCCACTCCGTACTTCTCTGCAAGAATACTTTTATAGTATAATCACATTTTCAAATCGCTAATCGGAAAAGCATCAGACCAAGCAAATGAGACATTGACTAACCCATCATGAAATCGCAGAAATCAATCTTGGCCACACACAGAACTCCGCCAAGGAGCACGATGATCTGCAAAGGATAAAAACTTGAAAAATTACCAGTGTCAAATCCGGATTCATTTGTGTTTCACACACTTCATACAAGCTTGTTCGAAAAGAATATGTAATGATAAACACACTTTTTCACCAAATACCAATTTTTGAGTAGACCTTTTACACTCCAATTCCCCCTTCACCTTCATATCCTCCGTGATAACCGTGAGCATCGTCTGGTAGAGGGAACGGGGCAGCAGCGACGTCTCCAGCTCGAACGCCTATATTTCGTATATTTAGAAAAAAAATGGATAATCTATAATTGCTGACCCTCTCAACGGCCGCTTGCACTTTCTCGTCCGTCGATTCCGCCACTTCCGCCTGGAATATTTGGATTTACACTGCAAAAAAAACAAGTGACATAGCCACGACCTTCATCTTAACAATGAAACAGAGAATCCACATAGCACTACTCTGTTTACTAGCCCAACCTTCTCTCGCAGAGTATCCCCCTCTATGATTCTTATTCTCTACCCCTCCTAATGAAAGAGGTTGTAGCCCGGCCAAAAACAGAGAAGTTCCCTCCACATGAACCCTTCCTCTCCATTCCCATTCTCACCATAGCAGCAGCTGCCTCGGCCTCCAGACGACTCGGCCCGTTCCAGCAGCAAGCATTACTGCACGGCCCTGAATAATCGATTTTTAAATGTCAGTTTTCTCGCATCATCTACTGTAATGTAAACGTTTCCTCATTCTGCACGCTCTCGCTCTCTTTCTAATACATAGGACGAGGATACGACTATCGGGGACCCTAATTGTAAGCTACCGTACTCACTGTCAACGAGGTATCGCCAGGTCATCTTCGTGATCGGCTCTTCCAACGACCACGTGAAACGGAGCTGCAAAAGTGTATTATCGATTTGTTAAGCTGGTCGAAACACGGACAAATTGCGTCGCCTAAAGTTCAACCTAATTCATCATCACGATGAAGCTCAAAACTCTAATGTTGAGAAATCGATAATTTCCATACATACTTATCTAAATGAAAAAGCCTTATCCTTCTAAAAGAGAGGATATGTCATCCTCTGATAACTCACCATTCCAGCCTCAGCATCGATTATATGATAGACGCCCGTTGTCATTCCAATCACAAGGGCCATTCCATCGGGAGACCAAGCGAGACACGAGGGTGAACCTGGAAATGGATCACATCCAATATTAATAATCGTGAAATCACATCGAATCAATCGAACAGCGATCCCCACTCACGCTCATGTCCTCCCACTGAAACCCCAAATCCCCCCCCCTTATCACCCTCACCTTTTCTCTCCTTGTTCTTCACTGGAAATTCGTGCACCACTCGCTCTTCCGTGTTCACGTTCAACTGTAATTGACAACACTTGAAAACAGCCAGTGACTTTCGTGTTACTGCAACTCTACATCAATGATAAACTGGTTTCAAATACGATTTGTTGATGTTATTCATTGCGAAACAACTTATGTACACACCCATTATGAATACTACTGTAGTCCACCCTTCTCACCTTCCAGGTCGTCTTCCATCCGGGTCTCTTCAGACAAACTTCTCCCTTATCAGAGACCAAAGCGAGCAAGTCCATTCGAGGATTCCACGACATCAGATGCACCTGGGGAAATGAAGTTGCGGTCATGACATCAATCAAACTCCCGATAACTACCGTAACCCCTCTCCTACCGTACCTTGAATGGTGCACGATAGACCTTCTTATTGTGCATGAGATCCATATTATACGAGTGATAGTACTCCTTTCCACTCGGAGATGCTCCACGAGCGTGTAGCAACTGCAATCGGTAACGTAAGGTGTTGAGGTTTCTCATTTTCTATTTCGTCCAGTCTCCCTACACAAGATCATATCACAAGACACTTTCAATACATATCCACCCATTGAAACACGTCTACACCTTCACATTTCAATTCTTGTTTTTCACTTACCTGGGGTGATTTGATAATCTTCACTTCGAGAGGAGTCGATTGCGGGGGTTTATCTGCGCCGCCGGACGATCTGCAATGAATATCCCCCTCCATTGTTTGTGTTTCACCTCGCATCCTTGAATGATGCTACTTCAATCCAATTCGGACATCGACGATAAACTAAAACAAACCTGGTAGCCCTCCTCGCACCCGACGGAGGCGATCCCGACTCGGAGCACGAACTACCATCGATCATCTCTGAATCGATAATCTACCGTATCCTTCCCCTCCCACCTACCGTACTATATCGATCGACTTACCATTTTCATCTCCACTAGTCATCATCTTTGGTTTCTTCTTGGGAGAAGAAGTCGACTTGCGACTGCCTCCACTACCCGATGACTTACGTGGACCAGGCATTACTGAATCGACCAAATGGAAAAGGATTTACACTTCGAGGGTGTAAAAAACAATGTAGAAACACCAGTATAGAGGTAATAGCAATTCGGTCACTAACCGAGTCAATCAATCAATAAATATAAATAACTGCTAGAACAGCTTTACTCTGTCATTTCCATTAACAACTCAATTAGTCAGATGTTACAAAAACAAACCGGGCAAATTCAATCTAACACGAAAGGCGTTACTATTACTAATAGTAATTTGCTATGAAGGGAGCACCGTATACGAAATGAATGCAACTGGGGTCATGGGATCAAACAAAGAACTATTATGACTACAGTATCACCGCGGAAGACCGTATCAGGGATATGGTGGGAGACCATGGATATTCCACTCGAATTATGATCATCAAAATCTCGTTATAACTCGTAAAATTAGGAAAAAAATGTAGTCATGAAATGTTAAAAATTGCTTGTTAGCACAGGTAAATTCGGAATACAGTCATAGATGCTATAATTGGAGAGTAGAGATCAAAGATCACATTTCGTCGCTAATGTCGAGATGCTCGGGTAAGGTATCGCCTAGATCATCGTCTTCTTTCGTTGCGCCCACTTCCAAATCCATGAAATCTTCCTCTGTGAAGAGAGTTCCTGAAATGAGCCAATTCACTAATTATCTAGAGCCGTTTCAACAACGTTCTCTTGTGCTTCAACTGGATTACTAGAGTGGACGAACATTCTTCTTTTTGATTTCAATCATCTAGCTCCGTTACAATACTCATCCTATGTACACTCCATTCCTATCATCACATCTTCTATCCGTACCTCCTCTTCCCTTCTCCTTCTTCTCCTCTTCCATCTTCTTCTCTTTCTCCTCCCCCTTCTTCTCCGCTCCTTTCTCGCTCATTTCTCCATCTGTAAATTCATCGCCGGCCCGTGAGCTCTGAAATGAACTACTATTGTTCTAGAAGCCATCAGAAATAAATTTGAGCTTAATGGTCATAAATGTCTTTCTTCTAACCTTCTCACTATTCTCATCCTCTTCATCATCCTCATCTTCCAATTCTTCCATTCTTTCCCTCTGACTTCTATCTTCATCTCCTTCCATTTCTTCCTCTTCTTCATCTTCATCAATCACAAGAATCCCCTCACTTCTCTCTTTCTCCCGTCGTTCCTTCCGAAGCTGAGCCTTCAATCAAAGCATAATTATCTTTTATTTTGGAACAGGACACGAGCATGTATTGCTCTCGAACCCATCATTGACAATTTAAGGAATACACGAAACACTAATCTTCCTCCACCAAAAACTCTATCTCACCTTCTCTCTTTTCAATGAAGCTGACTCAATGTCAGTGACAAAAGTTGTCATGCTAATTATGTGTTGTTAGATAAGAACTGGCCTACTAGCGATTGACTCATAAAGACAGTTCATATTCTCGACGAAACACCAATCCACCACCACGAATATCTCATTCTCACCTTCTCCTTTTTGTGATCTCTCCGTTCTTCTTCCTTCTCCTCTTTGATTCTTTCCTTTTCTTCCAAGATTCGAATAATCTGAACGGTCAACATTTCAACGCCACATACACTTGGTAATTCATCATTGAGAGTGATCGACCCCTTGCCCATCCCCCCCCCTCTTCCTCCCCCTTTCTCACCTCCTCACTGCTTCTCCTTCCTCCTCTTCCCATTCTCTTTATCTCCATTCTTCTCATCAGTGTTCTCAATCCCGTGAGCACAATCGAATCGTCCGGCTGATCCGGATTCAGCTGAATTTTTTTAAATATAAAATACCATTTCTCAGCAGAATCGAAAAGCACTGTATGAAGGATTCGTGAAACTAAAATATCGCATGTGAAATCGGCAGCGCTCATATAATATAGCGTAATAGGGCCGATACATTTCTATATTTCTTGAATTGATGGATATTATCAACGTCAATCTCACCACGCGTTTGTATATTAACCCATTGAAACATCATCTCACCTTCTCCATGACTACTTCGATTGCACAGAGTAGTGCCTTCCTCGACTCTGCGTCACTCTCTCGGAGTACTGTAGGAGAGAGACACACATTGAGGATGGTCACCAGATTACGGTGGTATCGACGATGGGCCATCTCAAAGGAGAATATTTATCCGCTCGAAATTAACAAATGGCTTCCAATTGGCCCTAAACAAGCTGTCAGAAGATGCTTACAAAAAAATTAAATCTATTTGAAGAATTCAAGACGCTGATATTAAACTTAAATAGACCCAAAAACGGTAGAATTACTGTTGATAAATCATTGTAGATAGAGGTGATACACGCATGAAACACGAAACCCATTTCATCTTTTGAGATACATTTTTCAACAGATTCTGGAATTCATCTAGTAATAAGTCCAACTTTATCACTTTTACAAAATAAGATTTTAATTCACTTTTACAAAAAAATAATCCTTACCATGTGATAGACAGCGAATACATCGATGAGCATCGCTGTCATCACTTTGATGTACGATGTGAAAGTGGCTGCAGGAGTGGACGAAGAGAATGAATCCTGAGGGAATCATTACTATTATTAACCCAAGACGAACCTGGTACATATTGACTAGTATCTAATCCTATCGATTTCGAGCATCACATGAAGCTCGAGAGTGAAAGGACGAAATAAAAAATGTTAACAAAAAAAAGAATAAATAAAGGTGTAATCTAACCGGAGTGCACTCTCCTCGCTCGCACACGAAGACAAAATGAGAGGCGCCGAGACAAAGAAGAAGTTCCGGAGACGCCTCACTACAAAGGGAATCATGATACGATAATCAACATTCTTCACAAACACTTTCTAGACAGCATACAAAGCCCAATGTGGTTTCTCGCAATCGACCCTTGTAATAGGATCTGAGCTCATCTTGAATGAAGAAACCATTTCTTCCAACCACATCTGTGCTACACAGCCTCTCCAAATCTAGCCCCCACTACCCGGGATAATAATTGCTCCCAAGAATACTAAAAACATTGCATACCCGCTTTCCTTGAACATGTTGATCCACTTGGATGCTTCATCGGGTCTTCTCACTAACAATGGAGTCAGATTGAAGAGAGGCTCGAGAAGGAGGGCGGGCTCAGCACACGTTGACAACACCTGGAGACCACTTTATCATTTCACTCTCTACTGTAAACGCTTGGAATCGCAATGGAAACTGCGCGGCAACGAAGCTCCGCCCCCTTGGCCTTGCCGCGCAGTTGTCCCCGCACTGTTCTACAAGAATGGCTCACATTCTTGACAGCAAGATGCGCGGCTTCGCGCATTCTCTCATTCGCTTTATCGTCGATGTACAGCATGCCAATAGCGAAGAGAAGAATGCACCTGCAAGGGTTGGCACTTCTCTGTTTTTTGGCCCATCCATTTCTCGCAGAGTATCCCCTCCGTATCATTCTCATTCTCTACCCCCCCCCCCAACGCATTTCGAGCGGTTGTTGGCTGGGCCAAAAAAACAGAGAAGTTCCGAAGGGTTACCGAAACTCATGCCAAATCTCCTACCACAATTTTAGCGTACGATCGTCGAGGCATACAGTAATCTCTAGCCTACCGTACCCCGTCCATACCGTACCTATCATCGATGAGGAGTGAACTGTGATCGGCCATAGACATCATGTGCAGACATCTCTCCACTTGACGTGCAGTCCATTCCTCGATTGATAATCCCATCTGATAAGAGATGATACGGTAAGATTACGGTACCACCAACCAACACTTGCAGTACATTGTATGGAGCGAAAGACAAGAATATGGATGAGAGCGATTGTTCAGCGATTGTTATTAGTGGCGGAACGCAAATTAGCGTCCTTAATACTCAGTGAAACTCGTAACTCACAGTGGCAGTGGTGAGCAATGGCAGACGGGGCACGACCAGACGAAGACTGCAATTAATTTGTTGTTGTTTTTATGAGCAGAAGTCTCAGAAGATCAGTGAAATCCCAACGACTGTTCCTCTATTCCCCTCGTGAAGCCCCGATCTTCCCGGTCTGAATAAATCAGAATCAGACCTTAGATATTCTTGAGCATCGGGATAATATTCTCCTGCGGGTATGAGAGAGGCGATAGAGCAACGACCCGCACACGCCAACCATGCCAGAGCCTGAGGCGAGAGAGAGAGTACCGCGAACAAAATCAAAGATTGAATATTTGAAGACACTCATAGCAATGTCGGAACCCAAATTCACACGGGTTAAAGAACAAGTTTTTTTTTAAATATTATAATAGAAAAATTGTAAACCTGATTGATGTTCATTGTATCCTTCACTCCCACTCGCTCATTCTCATCGCGAGCCGTGCTGACTGGAAGAGGGAGTGATTGGTGAGACTGATGGTGAATCGTGACCCATCACTATTTCTTTCACGATGAGCATATTCATGGAAGGGAAAGAAGACTAGTAATATTTGATCAATTAGATTTCTAGAAACAACCATTTAGAAACCAATTAACTTTGTAGATACAGTAGAGATTCATAAGGCTCTGGACATCGCCCTTTTTCCCTCTAACCATCAATCATACTCACTTGAATTGAGGGCCTTCTTGTACACAATCTCGAGCGGATAGGCAGGAGATGACATGAGGACCAACTGAAATCGAGGAATACTTAATTATATGGGCGTATCGGAATGGCCAAAACACACATCGCCTTTTGAATACTTCACTCTCTACCGTGCCTCTATTCCTTTCTACCGTACCCCTTCCCACTACCGTACCTCAGGCGCCGAGTAGGATCTCTCCAGCAAGACGAGATCGTCCACTTTGCTCAGCACGTTTGCTGCAAAGACCGTTTCTTTTTGCTGCTTGATTCATGTTTCACATAGCCGATAAGGTTTTGAACTCTCAACGTTACGCGATTAGTTCAAGAGAACTGTACAAATAAATTTTTAAAAATGTCTAACTCACTAAGCATCGAGTTGCCCATGACACTCTTGCCCCTTCGATACGGCCCGTTCAGACTTTGCTCCTTCTGAAATTCATTCATGGATATTAGGGCTATCTTTGCAATAAGAATATAATACTATTTTCTCGTAATTCAAAGATCAACGCCAACGACCCATCCATCTGAATCCCCTCTTCCTTACCTTCTTTTTCGTTGATATCTTTCCCTGTTTCTTCTCGTTCTTCAGAATGGTAAACGCCGCACCGAGCACCGCGTCCAGACCACCTGACGTTTCACCATTACTATTACCGAATGACAGTTCATCCTTCATATATCAATTCGCCAGGAAAATCATTCTACAATCCACTACGCTCACTGGTGACGTTGAAAGGCGACAGAGTGGGGGGGGGCATCCGCAAAATGCAGCTGGGTATACCTTCGGACATCCGTAAATATAGTTATGTTCCCTTGTAGAGAAGGTGGCAATTAACCAGTGCCTATGCGGGCATTCGTAAATTTAAACTTGTCACCATTCCTAGCACACCAGTGACTACGCTACAGTAACCTCCATTGCATCTTCGCTGTAAGACCCCTTCTCTCACCCGAATAATCTTCATCATCATTCGGTTCCTTCTCTGCGTGTTCTCCTGCTGCATGGACGGCGTTGAGGGCCTGATTGGGCGAGTCCGAACCTGCGCCAATTTCACACATTCACCCATTTCACACAGGGCACAAGGGTCGACGTCAACTAACGGAACAATTTCGAAATGGCACAACATAAAAGGAAACAAACTTCTGATGGAAAGATTGCCCAATTGGAGTCCGGGCGAGAGTTGAGAGAGCGAATTATTCAATGAGTCCGAATTGAATGATTCGAGGAGGGGCGAGTCCAGATCCAGAGGTATGAAGCCTGAGCGAAGTACGAAATATCACTATATCATATTTCAACCAGATATCACGAATACAGAAAAATCTTATATTTCAGTATAATTGGTAGTAATTTGTTATGGGAAATTGTGACTGAAGCCTGAAGGATTTATCCCCCATAAATCCATTCCTCCCTCTCATCTTCCCTCTGCTCCTCCAACTCACCGGGTGTACTCAGATCGACGAGCTTACGAGTACCCGCTTGCGCCACGATCTTCATCGGATCGAACTAAATTAAGGCATTTGGAGATCAGATATAAGCCTTTCACCATTTGTATTCTTTCTGTTATCTAGTTGAGAAAGGATCATGGATAACAAAGGTAGAGCATCTGATAGATAATTTTCAGACAATACACGAAAAAGAGGACCATCTCAATTGTAAGTTGATAATTCAACCCATTCTCACCTTCTTCTTTCCATCCTTCTCCTCATCATCATCGTTTCTATCCCTCTTCTCTTTCTTCTTTGCTGGAGATGGATCGGTTATCTGCAATAGTTCTTTTGTTTCTTCAGAACAACTTTTAAGCCTCCAATTCCATATCCCAACTTCCCTGTTATCTCTTTTATTAAATAATTTCTCAAATGAGGAACAACAGATTCTCAGAGCAAGTCAAATTTCGATCTTTTGAAACCGCAAACCTCATTGTTCTTCTCTTCCTTGAGTATCGCCCGCTTGTTGGCGAGGGCTGCGCGCTGCAAGAGTAATTTCAACCTTGGTCATTTTGAGTTTCACCGATACTACGAGAGCGCGTGAAGATTGCATAGTTCAATAAGTAGTCTACATTCATTCAAAATCATCACGATCATCACCTGTTTCTCCTCAGCTCGCGCCTTTCGCTCTGCCGTACCAGGGCCGCTTCTAAATTAGTTTGTTCTTAACCCACATATAATTAGCGACATTCATTATCTGCAGCCAAAACGTTCTCCGTTTCACACTTTGGCTTGATAAACCATTTGAGAACGATAAAAATCGTACCCGGATGGTTCATCAGGCACCTCCTCTTCTTCATCATTCATCGATGCTCCCACTCGCACCCTTTTCGTAGGCATACTGAGGCATTATTCATTATCGATTACACCTACACCATCCAAATTGATGAACTAGTATCGACAGCGATCGAAACGCCATAGCTCCTCAGCACTTCAAATTGATTTTCAATCTTTTATCGACCCGTTCGCGCGTGCATTCCACATCAATAACAACAATGAAAATAGTGCGATTCAACAACAAAACAATCAATAACCAATCGATAACTGATCTACCGTATCCCTCTCATTCCTTCTTCTCGAGTGCTTTCACTATGCTTTCCTGTCTCTTCTCTGCTATTCCTACCATCCTTCGTAGTAGCTCATCCGAGCAAGAACCGGCCGATCGAAGTGCCAGCATTGAGGGAGCCTAAAATCGAAAATATTCGTTTTTTTTAATTGTCGTCTGAGCCAACGTCCCATTGCTTGAACTACGAGAATCGCTTAGTTAATGCAGTTGTGAAACATAAATCATTCTTCATTTTGATAGTTGATGTACTCGTACAATCATGAATGCTAATAATTGCTCGTAAGTGACTCAACTATCTAATATCCTAATGATGAAACCCCTCTCCTCCTTCCCCTCACCTGATCCTTCTTCTTCCCAATCACAATCGTACACTGCGATCTGCACAGTCTTCTCGCGTCCGCCGGAGGATCCGCGAGCAAGTGCATCTGATGATATGCAATTACTCAATCGATAACCACTGCCTACCGTATCCTTGTACGACATGAATCATCATTTCTCGATCAATGAATTTCCTTACTGTACTCTCATCCTCACCTTTCCCTTCTCATCAGAATAGAGAATGAACGTGCTCGCAACGGGATGGGAGGCCAATTCGATCGGCAACCACTTTGATTCGTCCTTCTGATATTGAATTTACCATCTCTTACGTTCAATTCATCGAATCACCCCGTAATTTATTGTGTTATCCTCCCTACGGAACTCCAAACATACTAGTTTCGTAAATCAGAAATACATTTCAATTGCAATAGTGTCTAGTGATCAATCAAAATCCACAATGTCAATGGCACCTTATCCACGCATTGAAACCCACATCCTCCACCTTCACCCCTACCTCAATCTTGATCTCAGCTGGATCGATGGGCGCTTCATCATCAGCTGCATGCTGGAGGAGTACGGTAGGCAGTCGTGTGTCAGTGAGTGCAGCGAGAAGGGCGCCGACTACCGCAGCAGATAGATCGCCGTCCGAATGAAGCAGCTGCAAGGAAGAGGATAGGATTGACTTTTTTTCATGTTTGCCAGCTCAACATTACTCATTGTCCCAATTCCAAAGAATTTCAGATAGTAAAACCGAAACCACCTAGACAAATTCAGAACACACACAAAACTTATAAAAATCTTGTTCTGATGATTTTTTAACCGGCAGGTCTTCGTCCATTACTCATAATCAGCATCCCTAAGAATATCACTTATTGTTAGCTTGAGCGTACGAAACATCCTAGTCAAAATCAGCACCAAAATAATGTTCAATCGATCCACGAAATCCCTCTCCACTCACCCTAAACTTTGCCTGTAGTCTCCACTCAAGCATCTCATGGGTGCTTCTCACTGATTCTCTCGTGAAGAAGGCCTGTCGAGACACTAATTCGTCCAGAAGAGAACGAGCGTCCACGAGAGCCATCTGAATGGATGATGAGATAATGAAAGAGTATCGAAGATGCAACTTCATTTATTGTATCACAAAATTTCTCTCAGCGAAATCATTACGACGCAACCCCGCAGGTAACCGTGAAACACAAACACCCGCAGCACTTTTCCACTCACCTTACGCCCTAACTGCGACTCAACATCCTAAACCATTCCCAACTACAAGTCCTTCCTCACCTTAGTATCATTCTCATCACTGGCTCCTTCCCATTCCACAGTCATCATTGGTTCGGTGCTGATTGGTCCGAGAGTGGCAGAGAGGGAACAGACGACAGTGACTCCTCCTTGACGGACGAGAGCTGATCCCGCACACACACCACCAACCACACCGCGCTGAAGAGAGGGTGGTATTAAATTATTCTTTTCCCAGACAAACTCAAAATCCAATTGCAATATTTGACACTAACGTCTATAAGAACAACCAACGTAGCTACATCAGCGCTTCTAATCTCGAAACCTAAACCCGCCTTATCAATAATGTAACACATCTCACCTTGAATGAGAATGCCTTGAATGAATCGATGGCCCTTCCATCAGGGAATACTCCTCCCTCGATGAACTTACTGTAGTAGAGGGAGGGATCCACTAACTTGAGCAACTCAACCGATGCCATCTCTGAGGATACGGTACATATAGGGAATCCATTTCGGCGAAACCTACTATAGCAGATATCGAATATCGTCAAATAACGATTACCAAAGATCAGGTGAAAAATGGAGTAGCAAATAATTTATTCATTCTACCATGCACAATCAAAACTCGAATTGGGAAACACGAAAAATATTACAGATAAGATTGAACGGAAAAAAAGTTACAACATTAAAAGCTGAGATCACAAAAGACTGGAATTTTAACTAACAAGGGAAATGTATTGCAGACACGCTCATGGATACGGTACTCCTCCCTCGATGACTACCGTACTCCCCTACCGTAATCTCTTCTCAGAAGCTGACGTCATCCTCTCCGTCCGACACGGCCATCAATTCCTCTGCGTGATTGTCTTCCGCGCTGCAATTTAGAGAATGATATGAGAGGTCATCAGATTATTGCAAAATGTGGCAATGCGTGACCATGATAACTTTGTGAAACACAAATGTCCCTACATCGTTGGTTCGGTCAGATCGAGTCGTCGTGGAGTGACAGTCGGAGCGGTGCCCTCAAGATACTCAATGCATGTCATTAATTGATTTCGTTATTCTCTTAGTCTCTAGTCAGGTTTCGTTTACAAATTAGATCTCTGTTTGAGGTGACATACTTATAATTACAAGGCAATGATTCAGACTGGCAATAACTTGATACAGAAACATGAATGCACCCAGAGAGAACCTTTTGATTATTTCAGTTTGATATCGTACCCCTCTCCCTTCCCTACCCCTACCATACCCGTGGTGATGATCGTCCCTTCCCTTCCCCTACCATACCCGTGGTGATGATCGTCCCTTCCCTTCCCCTACCATACCCGTGGTGATGATCGTCCCTTCCCTTCCCCTACCATACCCGTGGTGATGATCGTCCCTTCCCTTCCCCTACCATACCCGTGGTGATGATCGTCTATGAGACGTTCTTCTCAACTTCTGTTTCTGTTGAATACTACGGAGGATCGAACCGGCCTCGTGACGAACCTGTAGATGATTATTCATTACTAATTATGACGAAATATTGGACTTCAATCTAGATTTTAAAAAAATGCTTTCAATATTTAAGTTTCAGTATTCATTCATCAGCTGAACGAATACTCAACGATTGTTGACCACTGTCACAAATCAAATAATGAATTCTACAATTATTTCATACGCTATTTCATAAATATACCATCTAACATTGCAAAACAATTCATGGTCCGTTACTATCTAACTTATTCTCCCTCCTCTCACCTGCTCAAACTCGAGACATCTCTGTGCATATTCAGATGCCAAATCGTAATCGGCCACATCGGCATGGTATCGAGAGAGGAAGAGAAGAGAGGCTGGAGCATTGATGTCCGTACTCTGCAGTCGAAGAAAGTTAAATGATTTACCTCAGAACGCGACTAACCGATGATGAACATTCAAGTATGAATCAGATTGATGAAGCATAACCCACCCTAGTTACTTTACAACACATAATTGGACTATCTGAAGATTGCTATCTGGTATTTTGAATTAAATGAAAAGCCATATTCATTCGTGAAGAGGTCGGAACTGTAAGTAATGCAAACGATGCACCCCAACTTCACCAGGTTCAAATGTACCATCGTGAATATCAATTGACTCACAGTGCTCTCCTTGTACTCCTCGATGTACTTCGTGTAGACACATGCTGCATTCTCCTCAATTTATGACATTTTGAGGTTCAGAAAGAGTGCAGGACAACCGCCATGTGTAAAGGTGTATTCATCAAAGTAAACGCGAACTTATGGTAGACACAGGACGAACCATTCTCATCCCATTTGCGTTTCACTATGTGCATAACAACCAAAATTTCAGCCGTTTGTCATTACATTGGATAGCCAGAAACATCTACTCTTTTCCCAGCTATGATTTCACACTATGAATCGAAGTTTCAACACTCGTACAAGACATTAGAATCGCCTTCAACTCAATTCTTCCCGTCTTCCATCATCAATAAACCCATCACTCACTCTCAATTGTAGTTGTTCGTAGTGCTTGGCCAGATGGAGAAGCGCCGTTCCCTCGACGTCGCCCACCTCAAGTTATATTTGTTAATTAATTAACAAACAAATTAGCAAAATTCAATAATGCACAAAATATTATATTTCTCAAATAGTACTCTTCGCGAAATCATCTTGTACGATTCTGCTGACCCTTCTACACTCTATGAAATTCCAGGAATGAATCTTGACTTTCCCCTTTCATTCCATCTCTCACCTTATATGCCTTGATGAGACACTTCTCTGCATCGACATTCCTACTCAATCGTTGGTACACCTCGGCCAGTGCCACAAGCATGCGCGAGTCTTGCGGTCTGCAATAGGCGGTACCTTATTATTTGGGTTTCAAACTACCCACGTGTACGTGTTCATTAAAATAACAAATAATCCAAGAGTATGTAAGAATTCTGAAACCTAAATTCTCGGCCACGGCGCTACAAATTGCAACAACAATTTTCAGCTATTTTCCTTTTGGTTCTATGTTTCAGCGCTGGCATACATTTCCGATAAAGCAGTGAACAGCAATGCACCTCTCTTTAGGTCGGGAAAAACAATCATAAACTCACTTGCAGGTGTGCGCCTTCTGGTAGTAGTAGAGGGCGTATTGGTGCATCTTGAGGATATCGTACAATTGACCGAGACCGTACCATCCACGATGGTCAGAGGGATCCTTCTCTGGAATTGACCGATGATTTCATGTTTCACTCTGACCATCTAATTGATTCAATGAAGTGACCTCAATAGAAGTCTAGTAGACAATCCGGAACTTTCAAATCCCAAAGACCAAAGATCAACTCCTCTCACCAATCGCCTTTCTGTACGCCAGACACGCCGCCGAATTGTTCTTCAGCTCCATGAATTCGTGACCTGAAATTTGAAATTTCGTTATTACTAGCAATTCGGTGCTACTCCACAATGTACCCAACAACTGAAACCTCAAATCTCCAGGCCTCTGGAACTGAGTCACAGACCCATTCCTACCGTAACCCTCCCTGTCCCTCCTCACCAATGAGTGTCCATGTGCTGGCTGATGAATGGGGATTGATTCTCAGTGCTCGATGGAGGAATCGAATCGATTGCTCATGCTCACCACGAATGGAGTAGTAGTTTGCTGGAATGGGCACTATCACTATCAAATATCTACCATTCCAAGTGAAGACACTATCAGAAATTCCACTTGCATCGACATGTATCCATTTCGTGAAACTGTAACTCACCGACGATGCAGCACGTTTCCCAACTGTACTTGTGAGTGCGGAAGAAGGAATGGGCGAGAGAGGCGAGACGGACACGATCCATCTAACAAGTATTCGTTATTTTCAATTTCGAATCATTTTTTTTCAAAAAAAAAAACAATGACAAAAACAAAAGTACTCACCCGAATATAGAGTGAATCGGAGAATAGATTCATCTCTTCCACTCTGAATGGATCCAATTCGTGTGCCTGCTGGAATCGATCGATAGCCAAGTCGTGCTCTGAAATGGTAACATCGGATTCCCAATACCATTTGAGTTTCAGGGGTTTATCAATAGCAACGTTTTACTCTTCTGACGATGGGAAGGCGACCCCTGCGAAAAAAACATCCTTAATCTTCATACTTCTAGAAAACAACCAGGTATTTTTCAGATGCACACGTCGAGTAATAGTGGCTGCTTTACCAATAACTAATGATAGCTTTGTTTGTCATGAAAAAACAATAAGGTAACAATCCCCCCAATTCGTGCTTCATACTCACCATACATCTGGTTGTAGCACCTCGCATTGGCAATGAGCAGTGCGGGCTGCGTGCCCAATCCCCGCGAGGCCAACTGATCGCCCTTCGAGACTGCTGATGGCTGCAAGGAGGGAGATTACAGCTTCACCATCGCCCCATATGACTACGAACTGGGGAATTGGCACAATCATAGGAGACTAGTCAGGGAAGGTGCTGTCCAAGATTCCGCTGCAAGAGACGGGAAGAAATGGAAGTACTATGAAGTTCTATGTTTCAATAACTCACGAATAGATGGAATCTCGGTAGTGCGATCATCTCGAACATTCCACTCATCCACGTGTCCGATGCCATCGAAATAGAGGAGACTACCTGAATACAGTAACCAATTGTACAACAGTCTACTTCTGTTCGGAATACGCAACCATAGTTGATCCAACTGTGTCCACTCACCTCATCAGTGTCCTCTACAAGGGTTGCCAGTTCATTCCATGACGGCCAGAATCGAATGTCCTTCTGGATCGACTGAAATGAGATACTATAACCTTCCATAAAATACTGAACAGTAAATGCCATTCATCATTTTCTAAAGATGTCTAAAGATAAAGACACATTTCATTTACTGCTTGGAACAACTTAGATACAGAATGACAATCTACTAACCGCAACGAAGGATCGTTTGGCCTCCTCGCGTAGGTGCAATGATCTCTGTAGCAGTCCCTTCCTGAAATGAAACCAGGTGAATCGCAGGTACGACATTTACCATATAAGCAGCAATTTCAGAAATGGAGCATTAATGACACGATATCCATAAGTTTATAAGTGTATAAGTTAGCAAGAGGAAATAAACTAACAGATAGTGCATGAAGCAGTCGAATGAATTCGTGTCTTCCCTCTGGATATCCCGATAGAGAAGGAACAATTGCTCCTCATCATCACTAAATATACGTTATTATTTTGATAGAAAGAACCCTCAGAACTTGAAGATACATATCATCTCGGAGAATGGGTTTACTGAAGAGATTAACCGTGTTTAAACTAAAGAAAAGGCAAAAAAAAACACACAGATCAGCCGCCTTTCTCTCAATCGACTCGATTTCATTCTCGAGATCTTCATTTATCGCTTTCTGAAAAGTTTTGATCCTGACCACATGGCTGAGGAATGAAAAACTATCGAAAGAGATTAAACTAATTGTAAACTGACCAAGTATCTCGTCCAGTAGTACATGAATGTGTACTCTGAATCCATATTGCGAGCTTTTTCAAAGTAGAATTCAGCCCGATGGAATTCCTTGGAAACCAACAAGTTTCTCGCCAGAATGGAGAATCGATTGACGGTGGAGAGACGAGTGGAAATGGACTGAAAACGAACAAGGATTCGTAACACACTAGCAAGAAAGCAACCTGACCTCGGATCGAATCTTGAACTTTTTGCATGATTCTGCCTCATCGATCCACTTCGCAGGAAGATAGCAGAGAATCTCAGAAGCCCTGAAAACATGCATATTCATGAATTCGTTGTCGAGAAGGTCAGGCGATAAACAGGTGATTCAATTTGAGTTCGTAGTAAACAAACACTCAGACTATGCCACTCTAACATGCATCAGAGGTACTCGAACAGCAATCACTCACCATTTCGTGCCGTCCACTATCAGTCTATCATCGCACTCGCGAATGAGCCAGTGCAAATCAGAGACGATTTCTTTGCCGACGAAGGGCGCTTCGGCCTGCTTCTGACTGGCCTCCATCGCTATTGTCGAGTGTTACACAGATGCTCCCCAGGTAGGAGCTAACTAATAGAACACTGAAAAATCGATATTATGCCTACAAAACACAAAATTCAGATTTTAAAATTCAAATTTCACGTGGTGTGGCAGGGCGACATTTGGCGAGCAAGTTGTGAAAATAAACTCTCGTGAATATGCACGCGCCAGATTACGGTAATGAAAGAAATGCGCCAGCAGCAGACTCTCTTGACGTGCATCATTCTCCTGGCTGAAACTCAAATTTGCCTCTGTCGCGCCGATATATCGGAAAACAGAGTTTAGGCTGCTGGGGTAGGTTTTCGCGCGCTCTACTCATGGGGCATTCTTTGGTTGTCTCGTGTAATCCAACGCTTTCCCCCCACACATTTCCCTGGTTTCTTCGATTTTTCGTGTATTCGGCACTACCTCCGCCATAGTGTTTCGCAAATAGATGAGTTGGCTCGTTCTTGCCCTTGTTTTTATATTTATTATTCTTGGCTTATTTGTGTTATTTTAGCCTTGAGTCGGTAGCAAGGCGATTGTACCACCAGAAAGAGAAGATGACCGACTCAAAGTATTTCACCACCACCAAGAAGGGTATGCTTGCTCTTTACGCCTAATTGTGTAATCATTTGGCTATTATTTATATCGCTCTTCTTATTTAGGCGAGATCTTCGAGTTGAAGACGGAGCTGAACTCGGATAAGAAGGAGAAGAAGAGAGAAGCGGTCAAGAAGGTCATTGCAAGCATGACGGTCGGCAAGGACGTTAGGTGAGTGATAACGAGATAGTAGAGATAGCGGGAATCGAATGACCCGAGTTAATTGAATACGTCATTTCCTATAGTTGAAGCATCTCTTTAGTTTTCAATGGGAATGAACTAAATCTGCAAGGGGGATGAATGGAAGATTATGAAGAATGCGTTATAGTAAAATTATTTTTTATAAGTATAATTCAGCGCGCTGTTCCCTGATGTGATCAACTGCATGCAGACGGATAATGTGGAGCTGAAGAAGCTCGTCTATCTCTATCTCATGAATTACGCTAAGAGTCAGCCGGATATGGCCATCATGGCTGTCAATACCTTCGTCAAGGTAAAGAGATTACGGTAGCCAATCAATATTATTTAATTATCTTTTCAGGATTGCGAGGATCCGAACCCGTTGATTCGTGCTTTGGCCGTTCGTACGATGGGATGCATTCGAGTTGAGAAGATCACTGAATATCTATGCGAACCACTCAGAAAGTGCATGAAGGTTAGTATGCAGTTATACGTCAGAATGGGGTTTATTTATGGACTTGTTCTGTTATCTACTGGTGGTAATCCCACTGAGCTTCTTTCTTTCCAATTAGTAACAGTAATAGAAATATTACGTTATATAGGGTGCGAAGGGAACATAATACCTAATTAATATGTATTCAGGATGAGGATCCATACGTGCGTAAGACAGCTGCAGTGTGCGTTGCCAAGCTGTTCGATATGAATCCCGTTCTGGTCGAGGAACAGGGTACGGTAGTTTATAAGATCATTTTGCGATGTTCACTTGAGTAATCTGTATTTTTCGCTACTGACTTTGTTTTCTTTTAAACTTGTTCAAATATAATGTGTAATATTCTTCAATTCGCAGGTTTCGTTGAACTTCTGAATGATCTTCTCTCTGATGCCAATCCGATGGTGGTGGCTAATGCAGTCGCTGCCCTCTCGGAGATCAACGAGGCGAAACCACTCATCGAGGTAAGAGTGCATGAATTGACTGTCTTTTCAAATAGTATGGCAGTTGTGAACCACAAACCGCGCTAGATTTTTTTGGATCATATGGCTGACAGGAATTGTACATGTTTGCTTTATTCTTGTAATATAAACTCAATGAAACATTACTTGTGCTGGGTTTTTATTTATCAAAATTAAATTTATGACATATTTTGCAGGTGAACTCTCAGATGGTGAACAAGCTGCTGACGGCGCTCAACGAGTGCACCGAATGGGGACAGGTATGTTTGTATTTCAATATTGACTTTTCTCTCCTTTCTGTTAATGTCACTATTTATCAATTGACTCCTTTCTCTTATACTTTCAATGAAACATCGTATTTGCGAGTAGATGTCGAGATAATGCAGCGTTTTCGTTTTCTTTATTGTCTGAGATGAATTGTAGTTTCTCCCTGTCTGCTCTTTCTATAGATTGCTCATAGCACAAATGTACCTAGCCGCGAATGTCACGTTTTCCTTCCCGTCTATCAAACGTAATTACTAAAAAAATATAATTTTAATTATAATTGTGCAGGTGTTCATCCTTGATGCTCTATCCGGTTACACTCCTCGCGACGAGAGAGAGGCACAGAATATCTGCGAGCGAATCTCCCCTCGACTCGCTCATGCTAATGCCGCCGTCGTACTGTCGACGGTGAAGGTAAGGAAAGAGACATGGTCACAGTAACTGCTAACTGGATATACAGTAGTTAAAACTGAAAAGGTTGAGAAAAGGGACATTTTTGTGGTTGTGTTTCAACAGTGGAGTAAGGGTTTCAATTGTACTGTAAAATTTGTGAAGCACGGGTGTTGGCAATGGAATCTTATCTCGCTGTAAAGATCAATAATTGAGTGCAGGTGCTGATGAAGCTGATCGAGATGCTTCCTGCGGACTCGGAGTTCATCGCTTCCCTCACCAAGGTGAGTTTATGTTTCAAGGACTCTCACCATTGTGCGTGCTCTCTCGTGGGGTAGAGAATCGATATCGATTGACGGAGACTATGGCTACAGTACCCCTTTATCACCGTGCTCATTGCAGAAGCTGGCCCCTCCGATGGTGACTCTCCTGTCCGCCGAGCCCGAGATTCAGTACGTCGCGTTGAGAAACATCAATCTCATCGTTCAGAAGAGACCCGATATCCTCAAACAGGAAATGAAGGTTCGGTCGTTTGTTATTCCCCCCCCCCTCCCGGCGTGCTTTAAACAAGTCGCTGCTGCCCTGTTCTTCAAGTTTTCAACGAGATTCGAAAACGCAAATAAACCAAGTGCGAAGAAAAATATCTATTTGGACAAATATGTATTGGCAAATGGACATTAGAATCCTCTCCTTTATTAATAAATGTAATGTCTCAGGTTTTCTTCGTGAAGTACAATGATCCGATCTACGTGAAGATGGAGAAGTTGGATGTGATGATCAGACTGGCACAACAGAGTAACATCGCCCAAGTACTCTCAGAGTTGAAGGAGTTAGTTTCATTTGATTTTATTCGATTGTTGCGAGTGCACTTGCAATCTTTGCAAGCCATTTCATATATTTGTTATTGAACGGTCAAACAAGAAGTTATTGCCAATTTACTGATCAAATGGGAGATATAGAAATGGTGAAACGGAAGTCGCCCTTGCAGATATGCCACCGAAGTGGACGTCGATTTCGTGCGCAAGTCAGTGAGAGCCATCGGACGATGCGCCATCAAGGTTATTAGGCTTTAATTGAATCATTAATTGAATCTATAATTTAATTTAATTATTATTTAAAAAAGATTTTATGAAAAATGTGTTGTCAGGTGGAGCAATCGGCGGAGCGTTGCGTGGCCACTCTTCTCGAGCTCATTCAGACCAAGGTCAACTACGTCGTTCAGGAGGCTGTCGTTGTCATCAAGGTAAGCTCTTTTTAATCGACAATTTTTTTAGGACTAGGGGATTCAACGTTTCGCTAACACTAGATGTTCAATGGGATGGGCTCGATGGACAATGAAAGAAAATTTTCCGAGTAAAGCAATAAATTCTAAATGAATGCGTTGCAGGATATCTTCCGTAAGTATCCTAATCGATACGAGTCAATCATCTCGACTCTCTGTGAGAATTTGGACACTCTTGATGAGCCGGAGGCAAGAGCCTCCATGATATGGATCATTGGTCAGTTGTAAACTCACTTTTGTAGACCTCTCAGTCTCAAGTTTCAAGGATGGCTCATAGCCACTACTTCATGAAATTCTCAATGTAGTATTAGGTCGTTTTGAAAAAAATAGCCAATTTTCGCAGTATTGTTTATATTCTTGTTGCAGGAGAGTACGCGGAGCGCATCGACAACGCTGACGAGCTTCTGGAGAGTTTCGTGGATGGATTCCATGATGAGAACACACAGGTGAGGGGGAAAGGAGAGACTGGTTGAAGTTTTTTTTATCACTATTTGTGTTTCACTGGTAGGCTTTTAACCAATCAGAGTGGGAGTGACGATGGACCATCTGTTCTGTGGTAAAAAAACAAACAAATATAATGCATAGTATTCTATACGAATTTTTCTTCGCAATTCGAGTCGCTCTCCAATTGGCACTCTGCTAATTGTGATCCCTTTGAGGTGCAACTGCAACTTCTAACCTCCGTGGTGAAGCTGTTCCTCAAGAGACCCACTGACACACAACAACTCGTCCAGAGAGTTCTCTCTCTCGCCACTCAGGACTCGGATAATCCCGATCTCAGAGACAGAGGGTACGGTATCTCAATAATACGGTATTATTGGATGTGGATTGTACGGAATTGGATTACGGTATGACCCTTTGCAGATACATCTACTGGCGTCTTCTCTCGGCCGACCCCGCTGCTGCCAAGCAGGTGAGATTGCTTGATTGTTGTTTATTCGACTCGGGAGTAGCAAATTTATTGTTGATCTCAGTGGTCACTTCAGATATAGTAACCTCGAAACAGGAACCAACCTTGAATATAAATTTCACCGAATGGGTCTTTATGCTAACCAGTATCTAATGCAATGAGCATCCTTCCATACATGCTATCAAATCTCTTCCTTCCTTCAGGTGGTACTCGCAGAGAAGCCTCTGATCTCTGAGGAGACTGATCTACTCGAACCATCTCTACTCGATCAATTGGTTAGTGATTGAGAGAAAACGGCGAGACCATGTATTGAATATCTTGTTACTCTCGTGGTATCTATCACCCCTGAAACATGTAGCTACGGGGCTGAAAATATCGAGCATTTGACTTTCTTGTAGTAATAACTTCACCGATTTCAATAATCACAATTGTAGGTGTGCCATATCGGTTCGCTCGCCTCTGTCTACCATAAACCACCTTCGTCATTCGTCGACAACACGAAGGCTCCCCTCAGACAACTCGCTCCCAATGCTACCGCTCTCACCACCAAGTGAGAATTTGATCTTTGATCTTTACTTTCTTAGGACCATCGAGATGAGTTGGGCAACGATCTCTTGATTAGAAACAAGCAAAAGCCCTCTTGACCACGTAAAGTGTGTGGATTCTATGAATAGCCTGGTATTGATTACTGTAGGGGTACAGTCATAGTTTAGACAGCAGCAGGGCGCTGTTTATGTTGAGCGGGCAGAATGCAGTTGAAAAGGTGGATTGACTACATGCAGCGCTGTCATTGATTGGGTTTTGTTACTATGCGGGTTGAAGTTGCGCTAGCGTGCCATTAGTTCACTTGCACACTGAAATTGTTTCGATATCGCCTTGTGCCTCAATAATCTCCAATTCTCAGTGGTTCATCCTCTGGTGACATGGACTCTGCCCCTGGTCTCATCGGAGTGCCCGCTCCCGCCGGAGGAGTACCTTCTCAGGTATGCACTTGTTCTCAGATTTGTCCCGGCGATTTTGTGCTTCTGACTTGGAGTATAGCAATAACATTCAGTGAATGGTTGATGAATTCATGATTGAACTGGAAAAAAAGTAAATAAAAATGAGTTACAGGACACGCTGATCGCGGATCTGCTGCAGCTGGACATGAACCCGATGGGCGGAGCTGCAGCTGCAGCCCCTGCAGTACCCATTGCTGCACCTGGAGGAGGTGAGGGAAGGGAATGGGGAAGGGGAGATAGGGGAGGCTGATGGAATGTTACCTGCGAAGTTGCAGTTGCAAGGGGGATGTGAATATCACTGAAGTTTGGGTGAAAACAATAATATTGCATGATTTCTCTTCCACCAAAAATATATATAGGGAGGCGCTCTTCTGTTCGTTTTCGATTCAAGAGCGGTGATAACCACTTTGTAAAAAACATGCAATTCAATATGGTACTGAATGAGCAGGTCTGGACGATCTTCTCGGTCTTGGTGGCAGTGTTCCTTCGTACGGTGCAGCACCTGCAGCACCCATGGTCGACCCACTTGCTGCATGGGGAGTCGCACCCGCAGCTGCACCTGGTATAGTATTATTTCTTATTAAATCATTGGAAAGATGAACAATTTTTGTGCCAAAATTGCTGGAGTTAAGCAGAGATTGTAAAACCGGAATGAAACTGTTTCGTCTGATTCTTCCAATAAAGAATGAATTGGTTCAGCACCGGCCGGTGGTCTGAACGATCTGTTCGGTTTGGGAGGAGGAGTTGCATCGATGGGAGGAGGAATCGGAGGAGTACAGGGATATCAAACACCCAAGGCTGTATGGTTGGAGGCCGCCAGTCACAAGGTATGGGAGCGTATTTTTAAAATTGCCCACTCCGACAGCCTTCGCATTGTTACTGAGATATTAGAGGAATTGTCTAGTATCGCTGAGACGGGGATGCGCAGGGTCTGTTTAGTTCAGAGTGGTTGGTTAGAATTTTGTTTCTCAGTAATTCGATGGGAAGATCGAACTTATGGTGTTAGCGTAAAGGCATACAATTGATGAGGCCTTGATGTGCCTGGTTGATTTGGCAATCCGAGTTCGACACATCAGTTTTATTCTCTGCAGGGTCTTCAATTGGAGGGAGCAGTGGTGAGAAAGGGAGGAGCGATCTACATGGAGATGTCCATCACCAATAAGTAAGTATTTAATTTTAAATTTCCAAATTAAAGTAATTATTGGGATTTTTTAATACTGAATGTGAGAACGTTCTGATTAACGATTGCATGAAAGCAAGTGAGTTCATTAGACGTAGGTGCAACCAGAGTCCACTTTGCTCATGAAAGATATAACATTGGAAAGTAAAGGCATTGTTGTAGCAGCAATCATGTGCTGATTAGTAGTCCACATATATCTCTATCTTATAATACTCTTGTGAAAGATTAATCGATTCTCTCAGAGCGATGCAGCCTCTCTCCGACTTCGCCATTCAGTTTAATAAGAACTCATTCGGTCTCGTTCCTGCTCAGCCCCTTCACATTCCCGCTCCCGTATTCCCCAATCAGACCACCCACGTGAGCAACTCTCTAATCGATATGAGTATTTTTTGTCGATTGGGCTGATTGTTGACAGAATTGATTTGAATCCGCTGTTGTGAGTATATTGAGATAGAGCAGCCAAGTGAGTTGATATGATAATGGTGAAACCCGTCCCTCACAGGTGTCTCTCCGTCTCGAGACGAATGGACCAGTGCAGAAGATGGAACCACTCGCTAATGTTCAGGTGAGGGAATGAGGGATGAAATAGACCAGGTGATTTGAGGGTGGTGGGATTGGGTTTGACAAAAGGGAGGTTATTTATTCTGATTTCACTACCTTCGAGAATGGATTTTGAATTTGTCCCTGGCAATTTGTGATTTTGGGGAATATGCTTGAGCGAAGTCTTTCTCTTCATTTTGGTGGATAAGCTGATCGATGTCTACATTCTAAAGAACTATTGATATAATATTTATTCTCCTAATTTATAATAGCAGGTGAGTAATAAGTGAATAAATTAGGTAGCTTTATGAAATTGGTGTCAACAAAAAAAGGGGCGGGGCTTCGAACGGGTAGGTGGGGAATCACATCATCCAACTGGCAGTATCGATCATATGATTGACAAGATCTCCTTCGATCGCATCGAATAGTGCATTCATCATCTTTGTGTCGACTGCGCATGTGAACCTGCAACGATTTCGTCATAACTAGGCAATCGCGGGGGTGACAAAGGGGTGCACGGCCGAGACAAAATCACTGTCTTTCGAGACAATACAGACCGAATCGGATTACATTCGGAGAGAATGGGAATGATAAGACCAGAAAAGGCACATGTCAATTTTGGAGGGTGAGAATGGGAGAAAATCAGACTTACTTTCGATAGATTCCTTTGTATCGCTTCGTTTGCACGTTTTTGATGGCGTCGGTGAACTTTTTGGCGATAACCTGAAATAGTTTGACGATTTTACTTATTTCGAAATAATTTTTTACAAACCTTCTGCATACTGTCGTGACTTAGTACGGCGCCTTTTTGTAGCGTCGCTTTATCGTTCTAAAAGTTGGATTTAGATTGTAAGTTATTCAATTTCTTACCTCCTTCATGTACGATCCCAACCACTTGAGCGTATCGTCGCGAAGAGCGGGCATTGTAGAGCACTGTCGTAGCTTTTCCCTGATAAATTTGGGTTTCAGCATTGAATTAGGTACGAAAACCGGTCTTTGAAGTATTACTAGGCGGATTCGGTGGAAAATATTACCGATAAACATCATCCTTGTTGAAGAAGATCATGAATCCGCAGTTCTGAATCGTTTGCAGCTCGAGAATATTCTGCAAAGATCCATTCATTTCATCATCATTATTTCACCCAAACCTTTCGCTTTCGGATTCCTATTTCAGTTTTTATGGACCCTAACATTTCGCTTTCGGTGCTCTGCACGATTCAATAGCCTGTCCTTATCACTTTTGAGGCGCGATACTCTGAGTAATCCGCTCTTCCATTTTTGCCTGCAAGCACCGGAAACGCGAAGAATATACAAATATTTGCGGTCGGAAGAAGGGTTAATCCCAGACGGAAGAACGCGGGAAGACGTGTATAGAAGTGTCCATGACAAGAAGAAGAAGGATGAGACAGATGGTCTAGTCGAACAAAGGAAGCGAGGCGCAATTTCTGATAGCGGCAAACTAACAAAGATGAGAAACGATTGAACACGTGTACAACAATTATCTCTTTTGGCACAGAACCCAATAGTGTTTCAAGTCTAGTGAAGCTGCGTTTCAAGGAAATACTTGAGCACGATTGTGAGACATTGTGAAGGATATCTATCGTATTCGTCCTCACCTGCATCATCATCAAACTCTCATCCAGCAGTGTGATCTCTTGATGATCGGGATGCGGAATGTTATACTCAGCCATCGATACGACATAGAGGATGAAGTTACGGTAGCCAGATCGATCGGCCGACACCCAGTTGGTGATGTAGGAGAGCAGTTTGCCCTGAAGGAAGGAGAAGGCTGACTTGGGTTTCACGGAGGAAATGAGAGTTGGAAGTGGTACGTACAATTGTTATTCCAGCGAGATCACACAATTGTTATTCCAGCGAGATCACAAAATAAACTTACTCGTTCGACCTTCTGTCCACCGATATCGTGAATCTGAATCCGCATACCTCGAACGCTGAATCGATAATCCTGGAATTGCGCTATTTCATTTCCGAAATCATGGAAGTGCCCACTTGAATGCCTGTGGTAGGCGATCGAGAATGGACAATGTCGTCCTCTGAGGGAGAGTAAGATTCGGAGAAGATCTAAAGACGATATTCCATTGCAGGCGACGTTTAACAACTTCGAATTTCTGTTCGTGAAAGCTCGATGGCAATTCAACTGACCTCTGCCATCTTTTCCTCATTGAGGAAGGGAATGGTTCCATCAGCGATCTGCTGTGTTCCAATCATCTCTGATCGACGATTCAGCGCCGCTTGAATCTGAAAAGCGATGCTTTTTCATCATGAGTTTGTTTGCCCATCTATACTCCATCATGCGGTATCTCTATCAATGCGAGTTATCGCACTCGCGTTTGAGTTATGACCCGTCGTTTTCGACAACAACGATAAGATAACATTGCGTGACGATAAGATAATGGCTCACGGCAGGGTCTTTGATTAGCCGAAGAAGAGCGTGCATTATGTGCCTCTCCAATTTGGCCTCCGAGGCTGTCAAATTGCCAGCCATGTCAGCGATTACATCGGCATCAGATGAGGAAGAAGGACGAAGAGACCACGATTGAACGTACTGAAATCACATATATTTGATTTGTTAGACGCCTTGGGATGTACTAGACTAGACGAAACTAGCGAATAAGTACACGATACGGACATATTCAAGAATGGAAAGTGCATCGAAGACGTTCCTCCTGATAATCCTCCTGTATCTTTCCTTCTCGTGACTGGCGAACTCGTGAGAGATGGGCTTCCATTCTTCATCGTACATCTTAAAAGCAGGTGGTCTACAATTAGAGGGGTACTTAAAAAAAAAGTTTTTTTTTGATTCAACCATAAGCATTCAACCATAATTGTTTAAAAAAAACTGAGACACTTGAATTACTCGCGCAACTCGGGATCACCTTGTAAATGTTTGGCCGATCATGGCACAGTTTCTGCAGTTGTTTGATCACTGTCGATTTGCCCGCACTGCCCATTCCAACCATAAAGAATCGATAGATTTCGGTGGGATCGGACCCCGGCTGAGTGGCCACTACGGAACCACCCTTTGACTTGTCCTGCAAAAGCTTTATTTATTGTTCACAATAATCATTTTCTCTTTTTTTTGGCAAATTTCACAATGATGAACAGTGAGATGGCATAATCAACATTAACAGAACAAACCCTCTTGCTGGCATTGCTGTTGTAGGTGTTGTAGTTGTCGGGCGCATGCGATTCCGTGCAGCAATTATTGCCCATTTTCGAAGGAGAAGAAGCTATTCGAATGAATGAACTATGTAGTGTGGCAGTGATCAACAAGAATCTACAATGTTTAGATGAAAAGAGGTGCTCGACAATGAACTTTGAGCGAATTAAAGGCTTTGAAGGGAAGGGATGGTTGAGGATAAGGTGATTGGGGGACTATCTGATTATGGCTGTGATGGAGAATGCACGGATGATGAGGAGAGAGAGAGGATTATACTGTAATAGAAGGATGAGATGATTGTTTAATTCTGCCATGTTTTTGAGATGGCATGCTGATGTTTCAAAGGTAGATCATATTTTTGGATCTCTAGTTTGCATCGATAATGCCACCAGCGGTTTAATAAAATTATTGTGAGAAGCCGTGGGAGAAAAGGTCTTAACTTTGAGTGCCCAAGAAAAGTATAAATAGCGCATGGACAGAAAAAAAGGTGAGAAATGAGGAATCACCCTCTCGGTGAGAGATCTGTAGTGGACAAGAAGAGCCGTTATCACTCAATCAACTCTGATAGAGGGAGAGGAGAGGAGAGGGAGATAGTGATTATATAGAAGAGATAGGGAAAAGAAGCGAAGAGAGAGAGTCGTAGTTTAGGAAGAACGAGCAAGGAGCGACGTCTTTTTATGAAGGAAAGCAATTGACCACTTATTAGAGATAAGAGACTGGAAGTCTGATGGGAATGGAATTTTTACGTGATTGGAGGGAGAGAATGAGTCAGAAAGAGTAAGAGGAGAAGGGGTCAAGTCGATGACGACGATAGAAATATGACGAGATTAGTAAGGCGTTTACTGTGTGGAAAGGGCGAGGCAGTCAAGGAATGAATGGAATGAATCAGCTAAACAAGACTGGAAGGGGTACGCAAAAATATGGGAGGCATGATTGTTGGGATATGAATGACTCGTGTTTGAAGACCAGGAGCATGTGGGTTTCACCGTGGATTCATAGGAGGTAGTGTGGGTGCGATTTTGATTTGAACGCCTGTTTCTAGAAAAAACAAGGACAACATTTTTTTAACAGTTAAGTGGCTTCAAGTTTCAAACTGTCTTGGATTAAATTAAATATCATCATTTATAGATCGCGATGAAGAACAACGTTGACGTGTTCTACTTCGCTACGGTCGTCCCCATGCTCGTCTATTTTGCCGAAGATGGAATGATGGAGAAGAGAGAATTCCTTGAATTGTGGAAGGTAAGTCATCGCTCTCGGTTGTCATCTTGCTAGGGATATCACATTTTTAAAATGATACGACAGTAATTGCACACCTATTAAACTATTCCGCGCGCCAAACGCGTTAGCTCCGCCCACTTTCACTTCGTTTTGCGCGTTTTCCTTATTTTTCACTATTTTTTCTTAGATTTTAATGATAAAACTCGATTTCTGGGATGGTTTCGCGTTCATTAAGCACCAATTATATAATTAATTCTTAATTTGAAACGCGACCGTAGTTTAATAGCAATTTCGTTACGCGCGGAACACGAAACAACTTTGCATCAAAATGTGATACGGTGATCTCGAATTTTCTGTTCAATTCGAATGACGATCCTGGTGGGTTTGTGTTGCAAGGAGGTGGTAAATGACGAAGGGGTTTTAAGAGGTGATTATGTGCCCTCGTTATCTGAAATAATAATAGTTGAATAATCGCAGGAGATCCCGGAGGCAAACGAGCAGCAGTTCACGATCATGAACAACAGAGGACTCACCGCTGGTTAGTGAGGGGGATGATTAGTGTTACAGTAGGAGCCCATACCGCGGTTAGATTTGACGGTGTTGATAATATGGTTATTTTGTACGATAGGCAAAGAATATAAAAGTCACCCGGATAGAAGCATATTATTTACTTGGTGACTTGGTGTATGTTTGTGTAAGGGTTGTGATGTAGTATGATCCCCTCCCTGAATAATTACTATACGTTCTCTACAGACGACATCTGCACGAAGCTGCAGGCGAACAACGTGTTCACAGTGGCACGTCGATCGGTGGATGGACAGGTACGGTAGGGAGGGGATACGGTAGAGGGAGGGAGGGATACGGTATATCATCTATCGATTGGCAGGAGCTACTCTATCACTCGATCAAGTACACGAACAAGATCGTGGTGCTGAGTGAGCTGAAGATGGAGATCACTGGAGCAGCGAGTCTTACGGTAAGAGGGGAAGGGAGGATACTGTATGGGTACTGTAGGAGAGTTGAGCGTTCACTTTTGATTGTGCAAATTTTTTACGCAGGCACAATGCTGTTTCACAGAGCGTTTATCGGTTGTGGTGCAATGACCTCTTCAGTGTTTGACAGATTTACTGATAAAGAAAAAAATAGGAATAATACTATTTAATGACGTTGCAAAATGCACTTGTTGAAACATGATTCATTAGATGTAGGTATTTCTAAATTTTTGGAATTCTTCAATTAATGTACCTTCTTTACGTGTAAATAACAAAATCGTTCCAGCTGTCGCTCAAATCTCGTCACTTGACTGCTCTGGCGAATCTGAATGAGATGTACCAGCAGATCTTCGATAACTAAATGTAAGCGAGAAACTGCGCGGCAGACTCCGCCCACTAGTCGGAGTAATCGAGCACCCTCGTGCGAGACTCCGCCCATAATCACATTCCGTCCTTCTTATGCTTCCCTAATTTATTTCTGTAATGTGCTGTGATTGTCTAATCAGATGTTATTCTCAGATGATTATTATGTAGTAAAGAAAACATGCAAGAAATATTTTCTATTGTCCATAGCCAAAGTGTAATAATTTAAATAATTGCCTTCCCATTTTATTTTGTCTCACCCAATGTATTCAATATTGCTCCAGAGTTGTCTTCTTTTATCTCGGTCGATTTAGTCTGAGGTTGTGAATCCGTTTTAGTCAGCATTGTACCCTGGTTGTTCTTATGACTAGGGACAGAGTAGACACACCCTCCAATTTTCCTGCTCTGTTAATAACATCCTGCTACAGTAGTCTCTCTTTCGTAACCCTCCGTGAATTATCGATCCATGCATTGAGCAAAGTTTGAGATAAAGGTTGTAATTACAAAGAATGTCAACAGTTTATCACGTCAATACGCGTATGAAGGGGACATGAGATCGATATAGTGGGCAACAGAGAGGGGAATGAAGAGGAGAGGGAAGTGAGGGGATCAGTTGAGATACACGACAATAGGGTGATGAGTTTCAGTAGGACCAGGAAAGGAGATGAGGGAGGGTTACATCGATAACTATTCCTTTTCTTGTTCAATAACTCAAACAGTTGCAGCGGGTAGAATGACTCGAGGTGCGGCAGCTGCAGTGAATGCAGTGAGACTTCGATGAGAGAGATGAGAAGCTGTTGATCGAGAACGACGAACACCACCTGTAGGTGAAAGATTATGATTAGTCTTTTTACGATTTCCTATCGAGTTGTTGCCACTTGTCCTCGGACTATCTGGTGGAAGTAGTGCCAAATGAAATGTACTAGAAAAGGAAAGGTAGATACCTGGAAGACCGTATTCAGACAGCAACGATGAGATCTTCCTGTCGGAAGTAACGTTGAAGATGGGGTCGAGAGCGAGGGAGAGCAACCTGGAGAGATACGAGATGATGATGCCGCTCATTTGTCATATTCTTACTTACCAGAAGAACGTCGTTACAGATACAATCTGAACTAGTGTCATCAGTGTGGAGACATGCTCCAGTTGCTGGCAAGGAAAGTTGTCGATGTCACCTGAATCTACCTAATTTGTAACCCAAAAATTGATTGAAACAGCAAAATGACAGGAAACTGACCGAGGATAGCGAGATTCTCAATGTTATTCGTTGTGAAAATGAACATTCCCATTAGAGGAACAGCAGGAAGTACTACGATGAGAAGATTGATACGAAGAGAACGCATCGCCTGAGATTGAGAAAGGAATGAGGAAGGAATAACGGAGGGAAGAAGAACGGGGAAAGCATTTCGTCGAAAGCAGAAATCGCTATGTGCTCAACTACAGATTTTTTATCAAATATTTTGAAAAATTCTTGCCTGTTCATCGATTCGTCCCCTCAATTTGACCATGATCGTGCAGTAACTGGCGCCGACGGTGATGAAACCAACGAGACGGAGAATAATGATCGTGATCGATAGGGGGTACTGTAAGAGGGATACGGTTGATACTATCGAGGACTGACTTTATAACTCGACTCTACCTGGCACGTGTGCAATGAGCAATCGAAGATGGACCGAGAGGGGAAGAAGAGTGAGGCAGCTGAGAGTCCATCCAGAGTCTGATATGGCAATTTTGGTTATGTTTCAATGACCAGTGTGGAAATTTCGTATTTCCCATTGACTGAGTTTACTTATGTTTCATCTGTTCTATGTAGTTGAATTATTCGGTTCCCCTTCGATTTCTTTCCAAGCGTTTTCGTAAAAATATGTCACCCCTTGAACGAGAGCAATGATCGTTATGAAGACATCGATGTAGACACAGTGTTCGACCGTCAGAATCTGAAAGTGAAGTCGCTTATTCGAACTTCTCTTTTCGATAAATTAAGCGATTTGAGGTAACATATTGATGGCCAAATTGAGCACATAGTGATGTATGAACTATCTTCAGATGTAGATAGAGTGATCTTCACTTTCAGACATACTGTTGAATAGAAAAGAGGATGTATCACAGCAGTGTAGAGCAGAAGAGATTGTGCCACTTTTGAACCTTCAAGTGACATGTTTATTTCGTTCGCAACTATTGGCTTGAGCTCGCCTCCAATGTACAGAAAATTCGTTGATGATAGAGAAAGGAACACTGCAGTTGCGGTGTAGTTTACCCTGAAAGGGCTATTTATTTTCGGAATCCACCCACTTTCCCCAGGAATTTCTGCAGAATTCAGCATGGAATCGACATTCGGGTTCATTCCCATCCCACTTTTCGAAGAATCGTCTGGATCTTTCCTTTTTAGAAAGGGAAAGATAGCACATGAGAATGAGAGGGACGTTCGTCACTATCCTTCCATCGAAATGGAAGGAGTGAAATGAATATTGTGGATATTCTCACACTTCCTAGAGCAGTCTCCACGCAGAATATGTCACGCGATGCATGATTTCACTATGATTGCCAGCTGATCGACTGGACTAGACAAAACGAAAAAAGAGCAACAATTATCAGAGCAAGCAAATTATTGCAGTCTCGAAGTGACCACAGCTGTTCGAGAGAAAAAAAACCCAGTCATGAAGCACAAATATTGACTGTTTTCCAAACTTCGATCGTTCTTCCATTCGTCTGACAAAAAATTGTCCTTTAGAGTGGTTTAGAGCAAATAGTCAAGCCCTCGAGAATGATATGGTTCCGACCATAGACCCTCATTCCCTTCCAAGCATCGATAAACAAACGATCAATAATTGCAAGATTCTAGGTAGAGATAATGCACCCTGAATGATCCCACCCACTCGAAAAATATATCGTTTCGGGGATAATGAATAATTCCGGTAATATCAAACTTGCGCTCGTTAGCGACGATACGCACCCGTCAGTCAACCAGACGAAGACACTCATGTAGATGAGACAGATCGTCACTATCGAAATAGCGGAACGTTGAATCAAGAAGATGTCACGCTTCTGGAATCTGTAATGAATTTCGAAGAATCATTTCGTCGTTTTTTTTTCATTTTCGTTCAAGAATACCGCCTATTTTAATTAAGTTTCACTGGCACTTTCTTAGATAGATAATTTTGACCGTGTGATTTTTTATCTAATTCATAATAACAAGCACTCAGCTAAGAACTTCATCTCAACTTCATCCTTGTCAATAACATTCAATACCTTCTCTCCTGTCTTCTCCACACAGTAAACAGTAGAAAGACGTATCCGACATTGCAAGTGAGTGCAATCGTAGCAAGAAACACGGGACAAATCATGAGCGGAGACGAGGAGAAAGTTCGCACTCGACGAAACTCCTGCATTTTCAACTTATTTTCAATTTAAAATATTTCAAGAATGATTTCCCTTTTTGGATCTGATCTTATAATTTGAATGAACATTGGACTTCCAATCCTGCGCGCATTAGGTTACACTCCCTTCGACAATAGAAACATGATCCTTATTTGCCGTGCCTCAGGTCTGCTATTCTTTCTCTCAGCGCTAGATTATTTCGAGCTAAAACAAAAACTAGCACTTTCTGATTTTTAGATGATTTTTACTGAAACTAACAGAAGCATTGATGTAGATAAAATGAAGAATACTTACGTCTAACAACTGGCATCCATTCTTCGTTTCATTGAAAGTGCACGCACCGTAGGCCGCATCGAAGTGAGGATCGAATGAGGGACACGACGAAATTGGGAAGATCATACTGAAATCGCGAGTTTTTCTTTCAGACAATGAAACTGATGCTCATGAACTGGTTGAGAACTGGTGACTAATTGTAAGCAAAAGTGGACGAATGACGATGGACGAAATTAATCTCAAGAAGAGACAGAAAGAAATGTTCGGAATCGTAATAACATCGCGTACAAAGTTTATGGTCATTTCGCGTATCGGAGAAAAGAGCGACAAAATATAATTGAAACCATATGGAAAACAACGATGCGTTGGCTGTCTTGGAAGAAGGAACAATAAGAATATTTGATTATTTGGAACGATTGCAGGATTTCCAGTTGGAGCAATTGGATGGAATCACGATGATCTCATCGTAAATGGGAGAGAGAAAGGAGAAAAGAAGGGTAGGTCCGAGAAGGAATTCATTTCACAAGAGTGCCATTTCAGGGCCTCTCGCATGTGAAACATTTGAGAAGCGAGAGACGAGCGAAGAAACAATGGAACGAAATCAGAAGAGGAGACAAGATGCCAATTGGTTTGGAGGGAGCAAACAGAGATCATTTATGGGAAAGTGAATGAGAGAACGATCTTGTTCTGCCCTGAAACATCATTGAGTGATAAGCAGATAATCATCTGAAGGAAAGGAAAAAGAGCGGTTGGATAAAAAATAATATGCAAGAACGAAAGATGAAACACTATCCTCACTGGGCAAGCAAATAATAGTAGGCAATGATAAAAGGAAGGCAAACTATCGGCTATGTCTACTTCACGAAGGAGTAGAGAAATGGACGATTAGATGATGAACCGATTATCAAACAGGGTAAACCCTTGATCAAATTGTGAGCTGAAAACACGAACTCCAGAATTCCGGAAGACAAGTGACTCATCGTACGATCGTCTTCTGAAAGACCACGATGACCATGTGGTTTCAATTAGGAAGGAACTGAGACAACGGCAGCTGTGAGGAGTTGCTAGCCACGCAAGAGGTTGAAGAGAAGACGCGAGAGACAGAAAGAGGCTAGTTTACTGATCTATGGTATGTCAGAGATACGAGAGACCAGGGGAAAGTGAGAGAGTGTCGACTATGATGGAGGGGTGATTGTTGCCTGAGGGGCGTTGAAAGACGGCCCGATCCATCTCTGTCAATGCAGACAACGTTTGTGTTCTGACGCACAAAGGGCAGAACAACGGACTATTTTCACTTTACGGAAAGAGGAGAGCGGATTGAGAGGTGAGTTGCGCCGCCTTTGTCATTGAGGGGAAGATGAAAAAAGTTCGAAAAACGAAAGAGGAAATGGAACGTTCCGGATGGATAGGAGGAAAATACGAGAAGAAACGTAATCTCGTAGGTCAACAGGAAGGGAGGAATTCCCCTCTCGATCCAGGAAGAAAAAGAGCATGATAGGGCACACAAATGGATGTTTGCTCAAGAGAGCGCGTGCCCCTTATCTGTTATAGATTGTGCGCCTAGAGCATCTGCCTCCGTGGCGCAATCGGCAGCGCGTTCGGCTGTTAACCGAAAGGTCGGTGGTTCGAACCCACCCGGGGGCGTATCTTTTTGTTTTCTTTTTCTTTATTGATTTTGTTCAAAGACATTTCAAAGATGACTCATTTAGAAATTGAAATCGTTGAACAATTGTTATTTTAAAAAAAACTGCCACGATTTACGATATTTTTGAGGAAAAATTCACTGATTGAACTTAGATACTATTTGCATGAAAACCTAGAATGGAGAACCCTCGTCATTATTCCGACATTCGTCTCTCCCGTGCATTCGATGAAGTGATCAATGGAGTGAAAAGGGTGAGGAGATTGTACACTATGCCGGATGGGAGCGCCCAGATTATAGTATTCTGGATGATTAACCAGTTGTATGAGGAAAATTAAATTCCCTAACAGTTTCAAACACTGTGAAATTGTACTTCCATGGGTGTACGATATTTTCCGTATCTAGTATTGCGATTACTGTACCTATTGAGATTTGAATTGGAAATGTTTATCTGTACGAAGAATGCAAAACGATATGGAAGTCATTTAGATGCGACGAGAACCGTCCTCCTCTGCAATGAGTTCGCTGTTGCTTGAAAAAATCGAAGCTCACTTCTCAGTTTGTTTCTTCCGAGAGCAGAGAGAACAATGGCAATTTCCTTGTAGAGAATCGCGTTCTGCTGGATTTCACTCACCAGACCAATGATCTACAATAATTGTTTTTTAAAAACTTTATTAATTAATTATTCTCAAATTATTGGTGAACGTACACCCATCTGAGTGCATCCATTGTCTCCAATGCATCTATCGAATTCAGCCTCGATCTTCGATTCAAAATCGCGGGCTTCTGAGAAACATAGACAGCATCTCCGAGGATACAATCGGGAAGAAAAAGATGTGAACAGGAGTTTTTCTGAAGTTGGAAAGAGAACTAATCGAAATAAAGACCTGTAGAGAGCGCGTCGAATTTCTCTTGAACAATTGCATCGAAATCCGTGTCGCTCAGACCTTCAAATTTTCGTGCTCAGTTGCGAAATAAAACTACAAATAAAAAATCGCGAGCTTCATTCTTCTTCTTCGTAAGGTTGGTTGGATTGAGGAAAGCAATGCTGCTTCTATAGCAGCTCCTCCAATTATTTTGTATGGCTCTATCTCCCAATTCCTCCAATCCCTTCAGTCGCCCGAATAAAGAGATGAAGAATTACTGAGAAAAGCGAGAGAAAGAGACGAATGAATCATCTTGCTCTATTGAAGTGATCGAGAGAACACTCAAAATGCAGAGTGTGTTTTGATTTTCCGATGGTCAGAAAGCGGCTATTGTTACTGTGGTGATGCAGAACAACAATTTTGATTTCATTTCAATGAGGAAAGATCAGCAAAACACACGTTGCTTCGAGAAGTTTTTTTTGGCAAAGTGGCGGACTCTGAAACTGCTCGCGTTTCATAACATTCCAGCGAGAGAAAATCGTTGAAAAAGAATTATCCGAGACGTAAACACGAATAGCATTTCATGCATTTGCATAAATTTCGCTAGCAACGTGAATTCCCTCCATCACCCCTCTTCCCTCATTTCCCCTCCTATCCAATGTCTCGCGTGGTCGACTCAACCATCACTGCGCCCTACTCGAATCGCTCTCAACATCTCTGTATGTTCCTGACCTTTAATCTTCAATCAGACCACTCTGTCTCTGTAACAGCGTAACATTTATCTGTAGCAGTGCTTAATCGTTCTCTCGAGCGTAAATAATTGATTCGAAATGTGGAAATACACAAAACTTTCTGAACCGATTTCAGCCTCGTGCTCTAACACTTCGCTGAGGACGGCACAGCAATGCGATCTCATGACCAGCCGATCCAGAATTGAGTAAGAGATCAAAGATCAACTTGTTTCGAAGAGCTCTAACTACTTTGCTCTTTTTGTCCATAGGGCATTGCACTTTTCGACGTTGCCTCAATAGCTCTACAATGCAATTTCTTGGTCATTCTCCCTCGCAGGAGTTCCTCTGGCGGCACTACGTCCCTGGAGCGTCGCGCGTGTCGAATCTGTCAATCGGAGACGGGAGAGATGGTTCGACCCTGTGGATGCGCCGGCACGGTATGAATGAAGGGGATGGAGGAGGGGAATGCTTGACAAACCTGACTTCCCTGATGTAAGCAGGGCAATTTTGTTCGCTAATAATGAAAAAAATCGTGCGATTTATGTATCGTTGTATCGAAAAGGTATCATGATGATGAATGAAGTGTAGTAATCCATTACAGATGGGCGACATTCACGACACGTGCCTCTCCAAGGTAATTAATATAATTAATTAATTAAAATAATTAACTAATTGACACTAATTAAGTGGGTGGCGATGGCGAACAATCCGACGACGTGTGAAATTTGCAAGGAATCGTACGCAAAGAGTGGATCAGTCTATCGTCCCCTCAAGGAGTGGAATCGACCCGAGATTGAGACTACGGTAAGATATCGATTATATACCGTAACTATCGAATTCCCCTTAGGATCTGCTGTCTCTCTGCGTCCTCTGCGGAATGATCTACTCGGTTTACTACATTGGCATGCTCTTCCAGGAGAGGTACTGTAACTGTGCCCTCACAGATCAAAGATCAATTTTAGAATGTTCTTCGAACGTTTCCGTGCTGGTTATCAGATGCGCGCCGACGATGTCGGACGACTCAGTAAATTTAGATTTTCGAAAACAACTCAAAGATAATTTTAGCCATCGGAATGGTCTTCGTCTTCATGATTGTGTCCATGGTCTCCAAGTTCTTTAAGGTATTTAATTAATTAATTCATATTCAAGTTTAATTATTTATTTTAGGCCACGAGAGTGTACGTAAATCGTCAGAAGTGCATTCGCTTCGTGAACAAGAGCCACTAGAAATCAGAAAGATCAAAGATCAAACTGATAATCGATAAAAGATAAAGACCAATTTACGAAATAATATTGTTATGCGAAGTTACTAGTGATGTTATTTCGAGCGCTCGTCGCTCGCGAGCGAATACTTTTATTCATCGCTCGAGCGATGAGCGCTCGAGCGCAAAGCGCAGAATGATCGCTCGAGCGCTCGGCGCTCGAGCGCAATTCTCAAAATGATCGCTCGAGAGCCATTCGTGGAAACGAGCGCTCGAGCGATCGGCGCTCGAGCGATAAATGAGAGACTGCGCTCGAGCGCTCGAACGGAATGGAATGATCGTTGCGATCGTTCTAATTGAGTTAAATCTTTTTAATCAACAAATATCGCATTAAATCGCTCCCCATTCTCTTCCCGAGCACGTGCGCAACATCATTCCAATCCACTCGAGCGCTCGAGCGCAGTCTCTCATTTATCGCTCGAGCGCCGATCGCTCGAGAGCTCGTTTCCACGAATGGCTCTCGAGCGCTCGTCGCTCGAGCGAACATTTTGAGAACTGCGCTCGAGCGCCGAGCGCTCGAGCGATCATTCTGCGCTTTGCGCTCGAGCGCTCATCGCTCGAGCGATGAATGAGAGAGGCCGCTCGAGCGACGAGCGCTCGCGAGAAACGCTCGAGCGAACAACACTAGAAGTTACCGACACCGTTCTGTGAATAAGTAATAAATGCTTTACAATGCCTCAAACTCGGACGATATCATATTTCGACACCGATGCGCCATGTCGTTACGCGAAATGTAACTTTGAAGACACAAAAACCGTAACCTGATCTTTGATAAAGATTTATCGATGCAAATACTGAGTAAAATTAGGGAGAAAGATAGTTAGTAGTTAAATGCGACGAGAACCGTCTTCCTCTGGAACGAACTCTTGTTTTCTAAACGTCAGAAATTTTAAAGAATTCACTTCTCAGTTTGCCTCTTCCGAGAGCAGCGATAACAATTGAGACTTCTTTGTAGAGAGCTGCGTTTTGTTTTTGCTGAATTTCACTCACCAGTCCCATGATCTATAATTATTAATTTTTGTAAATTAAATATATCCGTGATTGTATAATTCTAAACGTACTCCCATCTGAGTGCATCCATTGTCTCCGTTGCATCTATCGAATTCTGCCTCGACCTTCGATTCGAAATCAAGAGCTTCTGTGAATAATTTACTGTATCTTGTAAGTAAATTGCGAATTGGAACGTGAAAATGTACAATCGATCTTGGAGTAAACCAAATAATGAAAGGACTGACCTGGAGAAGAGAGTGCTTCGAATTTCTCTTGAACAATCGCATCGAAAGCGTCATCATGCAGACCTGAAATTTTTTTGCTCAAATATGAAACATATCGTACTTCTCGCACAAAACCGAACGAATGAACATTTTTTACAATTTTTACATTTTTTGCATTCGGCGAATACGCAATGAAAAATTGTTTTTATTGTTTTATATTTTTTTTCCACCCCCAATTCCGGAAATCCCCCCGAACATGCCCGGTGAAATATTGCTCAAAAGAGGTGAAAAATGAGAGCTGCTAAATACAAATGTGCACCGGAATCGTGAATATTTTCGAGCCGGTTTTTAGTAATTTGGTCGAGCCAGCTCAGTGGAGCTCTTGCTGACAGCTGCTGTATTGACTTGTTTCTCGTTGTTTTATTGTCAAATCGCTTAATTTTGTTTAATATAATGTGCTATGACCATCGCTGTGTCCAGGGTGAAGCAGTTCTCGACGTGAACACGCCTGGTGGATGCAGAACAAGTGGATAACGATTCAGGTTTGACTTTCTCCTATTGCTCGAGAGATTGGTGGTTGTTGCTGGCCGTGTTGGAGCCATTGCAGCAGTCGCCCTTCTCTCTGGTGAACAGAAGTGGATTCGGTAGAGGACATATCGAACTGGATAAGGTATGCACTTCAATATCACTAGTTTTCTTCCTATTAATGTCGATCAATCACAATTAGCCTTCGCTTTGAACGGCTATTCGCATGAAAACAGCTTAGAATCTTTGAATATTATTAAATAATGTATTCTGAAGTGAAATTATATTGCTCATACGACCTAATTAGTTCTGTCCTGTCAGGTGGCGCCTGCCTCGAGGATTAGAAGAAGGCTGCTCCCTCTTTTGGGAGTACTTAGGTTCGTCCATATTATAAGCAAAGCACGGTTCAGTAGGAAAAGCATCTTTTCTTTTTCGAGAATTGTAGAAACCGTTATAATATCACGGTGTAGTCTCTGAGCAACACCTAGCAATGTTGTGATAGTTGAATGTGAATTTGTGGAGTTCAGAAGATACTCTTTATTTATACCGTAATTCTCTCTTATAACAAGTAGAAATAGGAGAAATATACATTGATATCACGATCAATCGCAAATATAAACTAAGAAAATTGTGTAAATAATTTTTAAACTATTAATTCAGTGTCCTCCTCTCCTCCATGCCCGCACACGACTTATGCCAAAGCAGAAGATGGATTTTACCATGCACCAAAGGTTGATTTAAACGATTTTATTCTCCCTTTGGCTTCCATTCTGCCGATTTCTTTGCATTGATTCTTCGTAACTTAGTAACTTTCTACCTCGAAGTTATTTCCGTACAAACACAACAATAAACGATAATAAGAACTATTTCAGGAATATCAGGTCGAGCGCAAATATTCACATGTAATGCTCAAGGTTTGTGAACATGATTTATCTCACAAGATAGGCGTGATAATAGTTTATATTTAAATATAAAACAATATTATTACATACTATTATTTTTTACTTTCAGCTGCAGACAAGGACAAGGCTTGGAATTTGAGGTACGTTGTCACTGGTTGATATCTGATGATAGAAAGTTACGGTAGATTTAGCGAAGATAACTATATTGTCTAATTCTCCATCTTAATGAATGATCCTCACTTATCATGAAATATCAACGAGTACGCGCAATTAAGGAATGGGTGTACTCCGCAAGAGAATAAACATCACGGCAGGACAGAAAAAAATAAATTATGTGTAGCTACCGCAGACCATGGTCGTTTCTGAGAAATATCAAAACCGTGGTGTGGCATACACCACGGATTTTGTCGTGTTGAGACACCCATTTTCATTATCGATTTTTGCGCTCTAAAATTGCTCTAAGTTAATGTATTTTCTCACTCTTATGTTTTTTGGAAAGGTCTTGACCTTCTTCATCGCATGATTCGAGCTATATTGCCCTATCAATCCTCTTAGGCGCTCAAAATTGTGATTGAAAGTTTTCGACCACTTTCGGAATTTCGTATTTTTCATTTTTCTCCCGGATTCCGCGTGTACAGTGACTATTTTTACTTTTGTTGCAGCCTCGAACCCTTCCAGATCACCACCTAGCGCTTCGTAATGCCCGATTTTTAGTCGAACCTCCGCTACAGGCCTTGAAACATGGCTGATTCACGCTTTTTTGCACTTTTCTTCAAAAATATGCATGTTTCTCCTGGATTCCTCGTGTACAGTGACTATTTTTGTTTTAGTAGTAACCTAAAACCTCTCCTGACCACCCCCACACTACGCATGATGCCCGATTTTTAGTCGAACCTCCGCTACAGGCCTTGAAACATAGTCAACTATGCATCTTTGAAATCCGACGTTAGCTGAATAAATATTATACCTCCTATCGAAATCTGGCTTAACAATGAATTTAAGGAGTGCATAGGATGTGATGAAGCAAAAAAAATACAGATAAATCTTTTTTAATAAGTAAATATAAATTAATTAAAAATGTTGTAAAATGTCTGACCCAAGATGTGCTCAAACTCTACACAAAGTACGGTAGGTCCATGGAAATTTGGAATATTTTTAAAAGCGCTAAATTTTTGTTGTCTTACGATTTTTTGAATTTTTGTTTAAACTAATAGATTCCCCATCGTCGAAAACATAGTATCCACTCGAGCTAGCAATTTTATTAGTTATTTGAAGAATACCTATTGCGATACCTAATTATGTGTTCGTTAACGAATTTTTCGAATTTTAGACGAGAACTGTGGGTATTCTCATCCCTTAATTGCGCGTACTCGTTGATATTTCATGATAAGTGAGGATCATTCATTAAGATGGAGAATTAGACAATATAGTTATCTTCGCTAAATCTACCGTAACTTTCTATCATCAGATATCAACCAGTGACAACGTACCTCAAATTCCAAGCCTTGTCCTTGTCTGCAGCTGAAAGTAAAAAAAAAATTGTATGTAATAATATTGTTTTATATTTAAATATAAACTATTATCACGCCTATCTTGTGAGATAAATCATGTTCACAAACCTTGAGCATTACATGTGAATATTTGCGCTCGACCTGATATTCCTGAAATAGTTCTTATTATCGTTTATTGTTGTGTTTGTACGGAAATAACTTCGAGGTAGAAAGTTACTAAGTTACGAAGAATCAATGCAAAGAAATCGGCAGAATGGAAGCAAAAGGGAGAATAAAATCGTTTAAATCAACCTTTGGTGCATGGTAAAATCCATCTTCTGCTTTGGCATATGTCGTGTGCGGGCATGGAGGAGAGGAGGACACTGAATTAATAGTTTAAAAATTATTTACACAATTTTCTTAGTTTATATTTGCGATTGATCGTGATATCAATGTATATTTCTCCTATTTCTACTTGTTATAAGAGAGAATTACGGTATAAATAAAGAGTATCTTCTGAACTCCACAAATTCACATTCAACTATCACAACATTGCTAGGTGTTGCTCAGAGACTACACCGTGATATTATAACGGTTTCTACAATTCTCGAAAAAGAAAAGATGCTTTTCCTACTGAACCGTGCTTTGCTTATAATATGGACGAACCTAAGTACTCCCAAAAGAGGGAGCAGCCTTCTTCTAATCCTCGAGGCAGGCGCCACCTGACAGGACAGAACTAATTAGGTCGTATGAGCAATATAATTTCACTTCAGAATACATTATTTAATAATATTCAAAGATTCTAAGCTGTTTTCATGCGAATAGCCGTTCAAAGCGAAGGCTAATTGTGATTGATCGACATTAATAGGAAGAAAACTAGTGATATTGAAGTGCATACCTTATCCAGTTCGATATGTCCTCTACCGAATCCACTTCTGTTCACCAGAGAGAAGGGCGACTGCTGCAATGGCTCCAACACGGCCAGCAACAACCACCAATCTCTCGAACAATAGGAGAAAGTCAAACCTGAATCGTTATCCACTTGTTCTGCATCCACCAGGCGTGTTCACGTCGAGAACTGCTTCACCCTGGACACAGCGATGGTCATAGCACATTATATTAAACAAAATTAAGCGATTTGACAATAAAACAACGAGAAACAAGTCAATACAGCAGCTGTCAGCAAGAGCTCCACTGAGCTGGCTCGACCAAATTACTAAAAACCGGCTCGAAAATATTCACGATTCCGGTGCACATTTGTATTTAGCAGCTCTCATTTTTCACCTCTTTTGAGCAATATTTCACCGGGCATGTTCGGGGGGATTTCCGGAATTGGCGGTGGAAAAAAAATATAAAACAATAAAAACAATTTTTCATTGCGTATTCGCCGAATGCAAAAAATGTAAAAATTGTAAAAATTGTTCATTCGTTCGGTTTTGTGCGAGAAGTACGATAGATAGAATAATAGAAGGCGCCAAATTACCCATACCATAATAGTATTCCAAAGTTCCTTCGTCTTCTTTGAGACGTCGAGAACCATCCGCTTCTTGAATTTATTATGATTTTACTAAATTTGGCGTTGAATTCACTTCTCAGTTTGTTTCTTCCGAGAGCGCAAAGGACAATTGTAACTTCCTTGCCGAGATCTTTGTTCTGCCAGAAATCGTAGCCCAGACACCCCACCTGCAAAAATATTTGTTATTTATTGTAATTATAGTAATTAATATTCCTACCGCCTGTTGTGTCAGCATGTGATCTTGATTGCATTGATCGTAAACATATTCAACCTTCCGTTCGAATTCGCGGGCATCTGAAAATAACGAAGACACATAATTTCTTGAAATAGATTTTCTGCAAAAGGAGGAAATTGTGTAAGAGATATCTCTCTACATTAGGGGAAAAGGCAGAAAATATTTTTTTTCACACCTGGGGAAAGTGCATCGAATCTCTCCTGAACGATTGCATCGAATGCCTCGTCACTCAGACCTGAGCAATAATTAGTTATACAAAAAAATCGTTAGTATGGCCATACCATAGTAGTATCTTGCAGATCCGTCATCCTCTTTGAGGCGATGGGAATCGTCCTCTTCTGGAATTTACATTTTTTTATTGATTGACTTTCCAATTCACTTCTCAGTTTGTTTCTTCTGAGAGCGCAAAGAACAACTATGATCTCCTTGTAGAGATCTTCGTTCCTCCAAAGATCTCCCACCAGACACTTGATCTGACAGTTGTTATTCATTTTAATTCTAGTAAGTATTTTATTTTTTTGAACGAAACTTACGTTCATTTCTGTTGCCGTGTGATTTTGAATGTTTCGATCGTATTCTGCTTCAACCTTCCATAGAAAATCAACGGCATCTGATAATTAATAAAGTGAGAAATCGAAGCCGACGAGATCGGACAACTTGTCAATAGGAAATGTGATTGTTTGAGGAAAAAATAAACGAAAAAAATGCGAAAGAAAAAAAACGGACAATAAGAGAGTGCTTCGAATTTCTTTTGCACGACTGCATCGAAAACTTCGTCACTCAGATCTGAAAATATGGAATTGAAATATCAAAATAATTGTATCCCTTTTTCAAATGAAAGAAAAAAAAGATCGGTACCTAAGTAGTAGTCCACAGTGCCCTCTTCATACGCATCGACTGATGCGAACCCCTCAAGTTAAATAATTATTTAAAAAATAATCTTTAAAATGATAACATTACCACAATAGCGAATGAAAGAAGGATGGATGCTATATTCATTCTTCTTCTTCGGAAAGATGTTTGGATTGAAGAAAAAAATCAGCTTTTATAGTAGCAGCTTCAATTACATTGTATTGGTTTACCTCTCCTTTTCTTCCAATCTCTCCGGGCGTAAAAATTCAGGGACTAAAATGGTCTGAGAGCATTAGACACCGAAACGAATGAATCCTCTCTTCCAGCTGAAATGAGCGAGATAGCGCATGAAATAGAGAGAGTGTTTTCTGATTGGCCTTTGCTCTGAAAGCGGCTATTGTTACAATGGTGATGCATTGTCTGCCTTTTCTTCCAGGGAAGAACTTTCAAAATGATTCCGAGATCAAAACATGGTTTCCTTGCTCTTGTGAAACGCAATCGGAACTTGGAGATGGGCGAGATACTCTCTTCCAACGGATCTAAATTAGGTGGAATCTTCAGGGAATCCCAATCGACGCTAATAATGAACCCTTCTCGAATCTTCCATCGACTGCCCGATATAGATACTCGGAAAAGGAGGCGGGAGTATCAGTTCCGCTTCTCTATCAATATGTACAGTACATTTCATCTACCGTAATCCTTCCAGGAAATGTCCCCATCTTTAATCAGTCGTGTCAAGTGGGAGAATGATGTAGTGAAGGACGAGGGAGGAGTTATCGAGGCAAGGAATTACCGTATTCCTCAGATACAGTATCCTCCTGATTCAGGGCAAGACGAGCATCTGCTTCAATGCGATCGATCGTCATTTTATTGCGAATGATGGCAAACACGATCCTATCGTTACCTGGTGCGATGTTTAGAAAGTATTGAACAACAGAGAGCAGAAATAACTAGCTAACAATTCTTCTATTCAATTTGACCAATATCTGAAACACATTCGGTTCAATAAATGAAGCATACATTCATCTAAAAATTTGTTGGGTGCCAATAACGTTTTTCCAGGGAAGGAAATTTCTGGGAGTGCACAGAGGATGTACACGATTATGCCGAATTCACCATCGAGGTTGACATTTTAAGAGTATTTGACTTTTATAAATCAATTTCAGACTCTGGAGTGCGTCACTCGCAAGATCGCCCGTGCTCTCAGGGAGCGGATTACGGTAAGGACGAATATCGATTAATGTAGAGTACGGCACTTGCAGGGATCGGGTCGACTGCTCGTGCTTCTTCCCAATGTCATTCAACTTCCACTGACTGTGATTGCTGCTGAGAGACTGGGAGTGGTGCCTGTCGTCGTGGTTTGTAGAGATTATAGATATTTATCGATTGATTTTTGATCGATAATCCATTCAGAATCCGATGTCGATCTCCCACGAACGTCTCTGTGAGACTATCGAGGCTGTGAAACCAACTGTTATCGTCACTCTTGATGGCTTCTTTCAAGGTAAGGTATTTGGAACGTTCAATTAAAAAAAATATTTAGGCAAGACGCTGTTCGCAACGAAGATGCAGTTGGATGAAGCGATCAAGGAAAGCAAGGTAAAGATGAGTCATCCATTAGTGCTGAAGAATCTGTCTCTTCATTTTGCGTATTTTCTCTTCACTTTGTCGTTAGAGAACACGATTAATGTTTCTAACCATTCTATTTTTTTCCAAAAAGGAAACATAACTGTACTTACCAATCACCTACACTTCTATCATTCAGATCTCATCGATTGTGGAGATTCTCGTGGTTGGCCATGTTGGCGCGAGACCAGGTGTGCCTGCACCCACTAATGAATACCCGGGAAGAAGACCAAGCTACTCAGTCAAGGTCATTTATCATTTTGCACTCTCTAAATGGAATAAGTTTCAGGCAACCCATAAAAGGAAATGAAAATCGGTAATAAGTGATTTTCCTATCTCATACACTTTAATCTCAAATTTGAAGGTTCCCATGACGGAGGGTCGCGATTCCGAGTGGTCGAAAGTCCTTTCGGTCATGGATAAAGACGTCGATAAGAAGTTGTCCCACGTGTGGAAGGGACTCACCGAGACTGTCATCGAGTATCCTCAATGGTAAGGGGGGTCGGTAGCTGACTACCGTACCTCTCTTCATTCCAGGAAGGACCGACCACTTCTCGCTTCGGTCTCGATGAGAAAGGTGCTGGAATGCTCCGATAAATTGGCCGATAAGGTAGGAAACCCTCGAGGCCATCTGATCAAACGGTCCTTCTCTTGGGCTGGGAATCGTTGCTAGAGATCCTTCTCCAGCTCCCTCCCGGTCCATCTCTCATCGTCTCCACGCACAACGATGACATCTTCACGCTCATTGCACTGATCGCAGCTATGATTGCCGGCAAGAAAGTCGTCTTTGTAAGGAAAAAAACGACTCAACCTACTTAAATAGACGAATTTGAGTTCGAAGGAGCCCTTGACTACCCCGACCCTGCCCGTATCTCCTTTATCATCAAGAAATACGAGGTAAAATCGATGTTTTGGGCTCGAAAAAGCCGAGAAATGAGTAAATTTAGGTGGAAACACTCGTAATTGACTCCCTTTCTTCTCTGGACAAAGACTACACTTCCATGGTCTCCCTCCCTTCGCTTTCCACTGTCATTACCAAGGAGATAGAGGAGACGCCCACCGTCTTTCCCTCTGCTCGCCATCTCACACTGGTATGTCTACTTATCGCCCGCTTGCTCGTCTGCCTCCGTGGCGCAATCGGCAGCGCGTTCGGCTGTTAACCGAAAGGTCGGTGGTTCGAACCCACCCGGGGGCGTATCGTTTTGCTTTACTTTTCCTTTTGTTACAATGAAGTTACAGTTCGATACCACGCTACTTCTTGTTTGTACCGAGAGATTTTTAAATAATGTTTAGCACCCATCGGAAATAAGGAAGAAGGAAACAACCTGAAGGAGTAGGGCTACTAGGCGAAGTCTGTATTATTTTGAGGCTGGCTGGGGTAATGGATAAGAATCAGCTAATATTTTATTTATTGTTTCAGGATCTTTCCTACTGAGCTTTCTTCTCTCTACTGAGATCACTCAATGTCTCTTTCTATCGCACCTTCTTCTCTCACGCTTGATAAATGAAGTTCTTCCCGAGTCTCCCTCGTGTCACTCTTACACATTGTTACGGCAGAGGGGAAGGGTTGAAGTCGAAGGGTCACTGATCTTCAACAGAGTTGTTTGCTCTCTTAACGACTCATTCACGGGTATTTTCGGCCTGTTACCTTGGATTCGTTCGAATTTACCACGAAAATGTTCTTTATTGAAAGCTAACAATAAGCGTGTCTTATCGAGAGCGAACAAAACACAATTCCATTGCATCCCTATCAGCTTCCGTGGCGCAATCGGCAGCGCGTTCGGCTGTTAACCGAAAGGCCGGTGGTTCGAACTCACCCGGGAGCGTACCATTTTGCTTTTCGGTTCTCCGATAGTTTCAATACATCTATCGTCATAGAAAACAACCTATTCTTAGCGATACGGGTCATTCTGGAATCGTCCTAGTCTATTTGTTGCCTCTTACTCAATGATTTGATTGTGTTGTGCACCACTATTTCCTCTCTGACCAATACAGAAATATCACGTGGAATGAGGGGAGGGAAGAGAAAGAGAGGGGAAAAGAAGTTGTTGGCAGACGAAAACCCCCCACTCTCGTGCAACATAGTCGGTTCACGTTGATCTGTTCATCTTTCTTCTTTCCGTCACTCAATTTGTTCATTTATCGCGTCGAAATTGAGCATAGTTGTTGAAAACTGAGCAATACCACTGGGTAAGTTGATTCCTGATAAGACGATCGTTGTAATGCTCACTTTATTTGTCTCGTCCGAATGCTCTCAAAATCTCCTATCACTCCATTTTCCCGTCGACTGATCTGTTATTCTGCTTGCTTTTATCATCATCCAGCGAGAAGTCCAACAAGGGTCATCATTATCTAATCCAAATCTCTCAGACTCTCGAATCGATTAGATAAGGGGGTTTTCTTTCTTTCGTTGATATCGAGACTCGTCGGCTCAGACCATATCACATTTCACGCTCGTCTCTCCTTCCTTACACCCAGTCGCCATTACGATCTTGTTATGATTCATTAACTTTCTTGTCCCTTATGACTACCGTATCTCTGATAATCAATACCCCCTACAGTATCCAACCATGCCGTTCTCTGTTCCCTCTGATGTCTCTGGTGGACTCTACTTCCTCGATGGAAAGCGTGTGAAGGGCGAGGGAGAGGCGACCTTTCCCGTCTACGAACCGAGATCTGGTGGGTTACGGTATCAGTACTGATATATCAATAATCTCAGGAGCCGTCGTCGCTCAGTGCCCGACAGCGTCGTCTGCTGTTGTGGATTCGGCTGTGAGTTTTAAATATTGTTTTCATCTTTTCATCACTCAAGAATTCACAAAATCCATGAATCATTTTTTCCCTTAATCGAACAATCGAATTGCAATCATCATTCTGAGGTTCGGTCTGCAGCTGCAGCCTTCCCTGAATGGGGCACAAAGACGGAGTTGGAGAGAGCTCAAGTGCTCCACAAGGCTGCTGGAATTATCAGAGTGGGTTGAAGAACTACTCCTTCATTACCACCTTAGTGCCAGGCTACAAGTAGTCTTTCCACTCCTTCTTTTGAACAAATTACACCAAAAAAAATAGTTGATCGGTCGGCGTGTAATGGCTTCTCGCTAGAATGATTATGATGTTTACTTGAGAATCCCAGACAAACAAAATGAGACTAAAGACTACTGTTGTGTTGTTCATTTAGAATGGAGCAAGACAAAACATTAATCTATTTTCCAGGATAACCTCGAAGAGATCGCTCGTGCTGAAGTGAGATGCAACGGAAAGCCAATCTACGAGGCCAGAGGTGAGTGGGGCAAAATCTACGCCCCCGGGTGGGTTCGAACCACCGACCTTTCGGTTAACAGCCGAACGCGCTGCCGATTGCGCCACGGAGGCAGACGGCTATGCGTTCCTCATGTTGGCATTTGCAGTTGACATCGCGTCGTCTGCCGACACCCTCGACTACATGGCCGGAATCGCGCCGGCTGTTCTTCAGGGTAAGGATAATCAAGAATTCGTTCACAAAAATAAAAAATTAGGCGCAACAAAGAGGATAAAGATTGAAGATCTTTTGAGGTGACTCGATGGATCTTCCTGGAGGTCCTCTTACTCGTTTCGCATACACTCGTAGGGAACCACTCGGAGTGGTCGGATGTATCGGAGCATGGAATTATCCATTCCAGACCTGCATGTGGAAGGTGGCAACTTTTTTCTCTCGATGAGCTCACTCCATTTTTGCTGCAATACTGGTAATACTGGTAATTTATCGATCATTGGTTAGACGATAGGGAGAATGCTCTTCTCAGTCGAGACGATCTTGAGCATGTCTCGTTTGAAGGGTCATTCGGTCTGACAGATAGCACAGTAGCAATTAGTCGATTCTTGGTTGCACAGATTATCTCGCGCAAGCGCTGCTGGATTGGTCCCTGAATAAGAAAGGATATCATTTTTTACTCATAAAGTATTTTATGCAGCGGACAATACTAATAATCGTACTCGATGTTTGATACGAGAGCTAATCTGATGTTGATGGATGTCACGTTTAGCAATACTTTGGCTAATCCGGTCTCAGCTTCATAGACAGACGGAAGTTGTGCAGTCAGAGTGCAATGTGAGGACGAATGTCATTACGATAGTCCTCACTTTGACTAGAACTAGGTAGTACGGTAGTCCGAGGGAGCAGACATCTGTCACGTAGGGTGATCCGACGTTGAAGGCTAGCCAAAGGTTCATGTAGCCGTACGATTGGGCGATCTGTTTGCCCGTCTAGAATAGCGAAAGCATAGCTTTTGCGAAAATGAGATTGCCCTTCTCTGTTTATGAGCAGTTTTTATGGACTCACCAGCATGAATAGATTTGCGCATTCAGCTAAGAAAGTGCATAGAGCGACGAAGAAAAACGATCGTTCCGTTTCTTTGATTTCCTTCGATCCGCCCAATTTCCTGAAACTTCTAAAAGCCAATTTGTAACTTTCGAAGTTTGAACTCACCTCAGTTTCATGATCGAGAATCCGTTCAGAACTGTGCAAATAGTCAAAAGGATTGAGCAAAATCCGATTTGGTACCAGAAAGCGCCGAGATTCTGGAATGATTGGATATGTTTCAGGTCATGTATACAAATAATAATTAGCAGCGTTGTCTAATTTCACTGGAGATAACGTTCTATAAAAAACTAACGATGCGATGTTGTATGAAATAGTACTTGTCGACGGTCGAATAGTTCCAGACAGTGAACATTGGAAGTCGAGAACAAGCACAACTAGAACCCACTAGGATTGCAATGATCATCACTGGCCATGCGGTGCGGTACCACAGCTGAAAATGTTTCCTCTGATTCATTACGGAAATAATACGAGCCTTAGCATGTCTCATTGGAAAGACAATGGCTGTAAATCGGTTGAAAGTCAGTAGAAAATTGTAGACACTTTGATTGTAGTTCGTCAGAGGCATTAGAAATGTTAGGAAATTTCGTAGGAAATCATAATTCTAAAAAGAATAAACTTTTCGTTAAGCCAAGGTGAAAAGTCACATTGAGACTTTCATAGACAGGCCAGAAAATGGGTTCGATTCTCATCCGATGAGAATACCAAGAAGTCAGATAACTCATTATGTTCTGCAATTTTTAATTGGGTCTGACTATGGATTACAAAGGCTTACTACGATTGAGTAGAGTATAATCAGCTTAGAGAATGCACCGTTCAGAATAGGTCCGAGACGGATGATAATGATGAAAACAATGAGATACAATATGATTGAAATGCTTCCGTAGACAGTGTAGATGATAGTGATGAACCGCATTCTCATGAAAATTACTCTTCGTTACGAGACGAACCTTTGAAGAGGAATGAAGTTCACAATTGATATTTAGGAAGGATGGGGGAAATAAAGCGTTGAAATCGCGAAATGCATTTGATACAATACAAAATCATAATTGCAGCTTTAGGAATAACGAACTGTTGATCAACTATGGCAATCCCAATGTCTGAGAAACGCGGCGGGGGATTTTCGTTTTGACGAAGATCCCGACCGTGTCTGTCTATCTATCTCGAGACATGGAGATAATCCATTAGTTGTTTGGCCTCAGCCTTCCAAAATCCACAGCTCCTCCCTAAGACTACACGAAACGACGCAATATTCGTGCATCTCGTGGGGATTAGAGATATTTCTTCCTTCTGCACACTAATATTCTCCGCATTCACACGATGGCTAAATGTCGAATGGAGGATCATGCTATATCTGTAGTTGAACGCGACTAATGCCTGCAATCCAAAGAAACATCATGCGCATTTGATGTACAGTAAACTTAACAATAATCAATCTCTGCAGGTTACTCTAGTGGCACCAGTGGGTCCCTCCTAGCGGTGCCTTACGACTGCAAAATCGCTTGACGTGGATACACTTTTACTTGTTACCTTTACCTTTACAGGTGGCTCCGGCCCTCGCCGCCGGCAATGCGGTTGTCTACAAGCCATCGCCATTCGCCCCTGCTTCGCCCGTTCTACTCGGAGAGATTCTCACCGCAGCTGGACTGCCTGCTGGAGTTTATCAAGTCGTCCAGGTAACGATCATAATCAATCCTTACCTTTCTTAGCCTTCATGAAATACTAAAAAAATCAATTATATTTGCAGGGAGAAGGCGCGACGGGCCAGGCACTCTGCGAGCATGCTCTCATCAGAAAGGTGAGCGTTGTAAATACAAAAGAATATCAGATTTCAGATTTGGCAACACTAAATACATATTGCAGCTCTCGTTCACTGGTTCTGTCGCCACTGGTCAGAAGGTACAGCAGGCATGCGCAGCCAAGAACATCAAACCCGTGAGTTTATCTGTGATCGAATGACGGGCTCCCGTCCCTTCGTTATGCGCTCTATTTCGCCACTCTTAGACATGAAATTGTTCGAACCTATCAATAAATTGCTTCTTCAGGTAACTCTCGAGTTGGGCGGTAAATCAGCCCTGGTCATCTTCGATGATTCGGAAGTGAAGAGTGCAGTCGCCGCATCCATGCTCGCCAATTTCCTCAATCAGGGTATCCCTTTTGTCTGATGTCTAATTTTTTATGGAATTAATTTATTTATTTTGTTGGAAGAGAAACTGCTACCAATATCAAAGTAGAGCGTCCCACAGAACTTTTACCCTCACTCTGAAACATATCTCATTCGTCAATTGTAGGTCAAGTGTGCACTAATGCGACGCGAGTTTTCGTGCAGAGAGGAATCCTCGAGGAGTTCACCAATGCACTCGTTAAGGTTATTCATTTGAAATGTTTATTAATTATTTTATATTCTTAGGATCGAATACCACAATGATCGACTCACTCTCTGCATTATATATTGCGTACTTCTGAAACATAATTCATTTTCAACTAATTGTGAGGTCATGAGCGTCAGAAATAAATGGAATATAATTGCAGGAAGCAAATGACAAACTGATCGTTGGCGATCCTCAGAACGAAGAGACTCGCGTCGGAGCGAATATCAATGAGGGACATCTCAATAGAATACTCGGATTTGTTGAGAGTGCCAAGGCTGAGGTCAGATTGACCTTGTCTATAATCAAGATGATTTTGTTCATCAATAATCTCTCAATAAGTTTGATATTCATCCGAAATCAATGGTGTATTTCTTGCAGGGTGGCACTGTGCTTCGTGGTGGTGTGAGAGTTCAGCCTGCTGGTGTCGAGAACGGATTCTATCTGGACCCCGCTATCATCACTGGTATGCTTTATTCCAGATATTTGTCCCCAATATTCGATTAACTGATTGTAAATGCAGGTCTGAACGACGAATCGAATGCAGTGAGAAACGAGATCTTCGGTGCATGCTGTCTCATTCTGCCCTTTGACAGCGAGGAAGAGGTTATTATTCATTTATTATTATCCATCTAATTCCGCCTCGATAACCATTCCTGTTCCTAACTCACTCCCCATCGAGGGAAAACTTCCTCATTTCGAGAACCAAATAACAGGGGGATAATCTGCGGTCGGGCGAGAGAACAAACAATGCCTGGAATTATAACAGATATTCGTACTTTAGAGATTTAGAGGATAGGCAATCTTTGCACAAAAAAACGAATATCGAATTTCAGGTGATTCGCCGTGTAAACAACACAACTTTTGGTCTGGCCGCGGGAGTTTTCTCCAAGTATGTTGTCCGTCTTAGTGTTAGAGAACGTCTTACAGTAGGTAGCCATTCTGCACGGCCAATAGATGATTCAATCTGGAGAATCCCATAAAATAATGGAAATTGTTGAGGAACCTCGCCCGTTGTCATCGTATCGCTGCTCAATTGGAGGCAGGAACCGTCTTTTGCAATTCATACAACGACACTGAAGTGAGTGATTAGTCTTTGAGTCTTGGAGCTTGCTTTTGAATAGACGATCAATTATTTGGATTATGTTTCGAAAATAATGAACATTTTTGCAGGTGAACGTGCCCTTCGGAGGATTCAAGAACTCGGGTTTGTTGTTTCACAAATTTGAAAGAATTCAAAATTTTCAAATAAAAAAGTGCAAATAATTGGCAGCTGTCTGTGATTATTGTTCAAGATAACTTCTCAAACACTTATTTGCAGTGATTTGTAGGATATTAGATATACATAGCGTTCCTGCTACTTACTAACGGAGATTGCATTTCCATTCTTTAGCAGATTCGTGAAGCATAGCTGTATTTTTTTGCTTAAAAATATCAGTTTCGAAATGCTACTGTTCCATCTGGTTTTTCCTAGTTAAAAAAACTGTTAATTATTTCTTTTTACCTTTCCTAATTACAGGCCACGGTCGTGAGAATTGCCCGGACACCCTGAAGGCGTACACTCAAACGAAGGCGATCTACGTCAATGTTCAAGATTCCCTCGAACACTGCTTCTAAATACCGTACCCCATGACTACCGTATCTTTATCGTACACACACCATCACACATTATTCTGTTGTAGATAATAGAATAAATGGCGAATTATCATACATTTACATCTTCGTTGAAAAGGTTCTTGATTTGTTGGGTAGAACATAGAAAAAGTCAGCCACACAATTCTCCAATTCTCCACTATCGTCATTTTATGATGGACTTCAGTTTGTTTCCCAGTTTGAAAATTCACTGCTCCTTTACATTTCGCGATTGCCAGCCACGATCGCAAAATTCGCTCTGACCAATGCTTTTGAATACTGTAACCGATATATAATATATCGTATGATTGCAAACACGATCACAAATAGCTCTTATTCTGTTGTAGGCGATTGTAGATCACGCTCTCTTTATACAGGAATTGTTGTACTATAAAAAATGACTAGATAATTACAAGTTCTCGAACTCGCTTCGGAAGATCTCGCATCTGTAATGGAAAATAATGACAGATTGAACGATTTTGCTTAGTTTCTCCGGCTGTTGGCAAAAAAAGGAATACATGAAATAACTCACGGTCCTTGCATGTAATCGTCCATGAACTTGAGAAGTTTATCGTGATCGAATTTCTTGACGAGCGCTTTCACTTCGTCCTTTTTACCCGCCTGAATCAATTTTGTTCTCGAATTGTTTTCAGGATCCTCGCGGTACGAATTGAACGTACATTCATCATTTTGAAGCACTTGGTGACGAATTTCTTCACTTCGACGTCTTTCTCTGCAGCCAGTTGCTTCATCAGAGGAGCCGCGCACGCCTCTGAATCAAGAATATTAAAATATTTTGAAGAATGGGTAACATCTAACCTTCCTCGGGAGTCATGGCAAGGGCTACAATGAGAAGAGAGACAGAGACGATGATTAGCCTCATTTACGATCTGGAATGAATGATGGATGAAATTTCATTGGGTCTAGGATAAAGTAGACACGCACATAGCAAGGCAGAACGGATTCTCACTACTAGATAGTAAGATACTATTGCGCGCGTAGGTTTGTGAGCAAAAGTAACTGCTTGGCTACCATATTCGCTCTCGGCTATTGCTTATATATCACTGCGCATGTGGGTGGTTGTTACCGGGGGTGGATAGGCTGGGATTGTTTGCCATATGCGTTCCATTAATCACCATGAGTAACGAGATCCCAGAACTCATGGGAAAACGATCACGTCGGTGCGGGGTGCGAAAAACAATGATCATGTTCAATTAGGACTGTTTTCTGTACAGAGTTGAGTATTACTGAGCAACAGGACACACATCATAACACTTGTGAATGAGGAGTATACCTATATGTGGAGAATGTTGGTTGTTGATCTGTTCCATGGGCAGTCTTTTGGATTCGGAAGATAAACCGCGATAATCCGAGGAGCGACTTTTTTTGGTATTTGACATTTTTCATGGCACACAAATAATGTGCCGATACAAAGCACAAAAAACATGCGCCAGAACTGTCACAATGTATTTCGATTGATTCTAGTAGATTCATTACTCCTACATAGCATTATTGCGTACTCATTGTACTGTGAATAGGAAATGGCTTTCACATAAAAATCAGGCTCAACATCTGACTATTGTGTCGATTTCATACCATCGAACAAAATTTTAACGATTCAACAGCGAATTTATTCCAGCTCTCTGCTTTCTGACTGCGTTATCGTTTAGGCACGATTTTGCTCCAGTTACGCAATTTATTTATTGAACTACCACAACGCTCGACAGAACAGCATTACTCAAGTCCGTACATTGGGCGAAAGCCGACACAACTGAAAAAAAGTAAGAAGACTGAAAATAAATGAAGATAACTAACGCATCGACGAGATAGAAGTCTCTGAATCGAGCTTTCTGATCATCCGGCATCGCATTTATCATCGCTTTCGCTTCTTCTTCTTTGCCTTGCTGAAAGTATCGAAATTTTCATAATTTCAGAGGATGGCTAACCATGAATAGACCGAGTTCTGTTGTGATCGTATTTTTTTAGCTCTGCATTCGTTTCGGCCTCGAGTTTGCCAGAAAGTGGAGCAACGCAGGCTTCTGAGACAACCTACTCATTACTTTTCAATGTTGAAACACAACCTTCCTCTGGAGTGAGAGCAGCAACAGTAATAAGTGTTACAGAGAGGAATACAGTGAAATGGATCATGTCCATTATCGACCCTTCTATGGATTTCTGCCGTGCCAATATCCCCCTTTTGTACGTGTTTTCGGCCAGATTGTTTCTGATTTTCACCTTATTAGAGTTCAGTCAAGGTACGATCGACCTCATTGAGATACTGTTCGAAGACCAGTCAACATACATTCCACTGAATTGACAGCATGTGCCTTTCCATTTGAATCCGAGCACAAACGCTAGAAAAGAATCTGCTTCCGTGGCGCAATCGGCAGCGCGTTCGGCTGTTAACCGAAAGGTCGGTGGTTCGAACCCACCCGGGAGCGTATCTTTTTAGAATAAAATAATTTTTAACTATTAAAAATATCCTTTACTATCTATCATGCACGATGCACCATGTAGTAACGTAGACTTTTGTTCTGTGTTTGGATGTATTTGTACTTGGTTTAAATATTTTTTTTATTAATTGTCACTTAGCGAGGATTACTTCGTGAATCCGAACATTTCTCGGAAGAGAGCGCACCTGAAATATGTTCGTCAGAGCATGAAAGTGAGAAGGGAACAACTTACTCATCGACGAGATAATAGGAGTCGAAACGGGCCAATTGCTCTGCATTCATTTCCTTTACCATCGCTTTCGTTTCTTCCACTTTTCCCTCCTGCAACAGATTTCTTACTTAGCGGAACGAGTGTCTAAGTTGAACTGAGTATCGAAAACAATTGCAGATCACTAACAGTGTATTTTCCGAGTCCGGTACCGATGATTCCCTTGAGAGCGTCATCAGTTTCAGTCTCGAGCTTGGCCGAGAGAGGAGGCACGCATTTTTCTGAAGATATTTCGTCAGTATTTTGACCCGATAAATGAGGCGCTCATTGAGGAAAGCATATGCTTGAAATCCACAGTACCTTCCTCTGGAGTAAGAGCAGCATGGATTGCAGCAATTGCGAGAAGGAAGACTACTGTAGATCGGAACATTCTGCACACAACTGGCAATAGAGTAGATTGATGGATTTGGAACGTGGCAGAATCCCCTTTTGTAGGCATTTTCTGTAGGATTGTTCTCCGATTTTCACAGCTCATTAGAGGGTAGAAGAGGTTCCATTGCCCTCATTGAAATAATGATCAAACATTAATCCTTCGAAGACGGCGATAGTCAGATTCATCTCTTTCAACTACGACGGGACGAGAAGCATCCGCCTCCGTGGCGCAATCGGCAGCGCGTTCGGCTGTTAACCGAAAGGTCGGTGGTTCGAACCCACCCGGGGGCGTATTTTTTGTCTTTTGTTCACAGTTTTGTCTTGCAAGTTCGAACACGTATAAATACTTTATTCAGTTTATGCAAACTACATTTTAGAATCCGAAGAGTTTCTTGAAGCCAGCGCACCTGCAAATATTTCATTTTTCAACGATCCACAGAAGAAATAACGTACTCATCAACCAAATAATAGTCCCTGTATCGCTCCTTCCTCTCATCACTCATCTCCGCCACACACTTCTTTGCCCCCTCAACGTCGCCTTCCTGCAATTACCATACTTCTACCGTATCCAGACTACCCTACCCTCAAGGGATACAGTAACTGACCGTATACTTGGCGAGACCTTCGTTGATGGCAGTCTTGAGGCCCTCGTCCGTTTCCGCGGCTAGCTTAGCGGATAGCGGGGCGACGCAAGCCTCTATGCGACATTGAAAAAATTCAGTTGTCGATTGGACACACATCGTACCTGCTTCAGGGGACAATTCGCAGGTTACGGTAGCGACTAAGAGAACTAACGAGAGGCAAACAAGTCGAGTCATCTCGTGCCCTGGAGCGAATACTGTGCAGCTTCGCATCTTCTTTTATACAGTCTTTGCACACATCTATTTTTCTTCCTCCATCTTCCTCTTGTAAAAACATGCGGATATTCACGCCTGTGGCAGCAGTGAAAAACAATCGAGATAATCAGTAATGGTGATCATTAGATGATCATTACTTGATACAATCAGCTTGTTTTCGCTGTATCCTCCAGCTGATTGTTTACTGTCGTTGCTCATTCGTCTCTGCACAAATGAGCAGTCTGCGAGCGTGTGAAGAGTGATCATGATCATTAATTATGTGAACATTACAGTAATCCCAATCAGCTAGACCTCTACGAATAGATAGATTAGTCAGAGGAATGAGTGAGATGATCCTTCTGTTATGGCAGTCTTTTTAATCTGTGGATAATCTTTCACAATGGCCATCTCTGTTTTTGTGCCAAAGGATAGATGAAGGTTGAAGATCGATTTGTCTTGGCTTACAAGCGATTGTGAAACACCGAAATAGTCAATGCTTTTATTCAGATTTACGAAAAAATAAAATGGAAATAATGAATCTTTCTCATGTTTCCTGCACGAAGAAACTTTTCATGTCCGAGCACCTGAAGTGGATACAGCATTTTTTTTACATATTTCGCTCCTTATTTGTGTGCTAAGTGATAAATCGGAACATACTGTCCAGTGAAGTAGTAGTTGACAATTCGATCAATCTGTTCATCCGTCATTCCCAATACTTCCAAACCGATGTCCTGAAACGCCATTGCTTACTCTCCTTTATTGCCGTTGCGTTACGGAGAAAACCAGGAAGGAAAACCAGAGTTGTTTCTATTTCTCAAATGATAACGATAATTAGCGCAGGTGTTTTCAGAATCACTGTCATGACAAGCAAAAAGCAGGAAGCAGACAAATTGCAAACCGTAATTGTCTCAAGTGTTTGTTCGATTTTCTTCTTGAGTACTTTATCGGGTTCTTTGTCCATCAGAGCCATCGCTTCACCGAAGCAACGGACTGCAATCAAATCAATTTCACGTTGTAATTAAGATCCTATGAATGTTATCGTTCTATTGAGTGTTTGGTAATGTTCGAAATACGGGTAATATTCGCTTCATTTTACACAGTTTCTCGCCTTCCGGCTATGAGCATGTGAAATGAAGAGCCGATTCTCCGTATTTCGAACTCTAGAATTTGGTAGCAGGGAGAAAACGTAACTATTATTGATTTGCCTGAATGCCGTGAGCTCCCGCCTACCTGATAGGGACTAAGATGAAGATGGCAAGTAAGAAAAGGACTTACTCTTGTCTTTGTTCGACAGAAGAGCGTCTACTTCAGCCAGGAGATAAGCACAGATAACCAGACCCAAGAACAGACGCATCCGGCTGAAATGTAACTTTAATAAATTGCGTTTAGCTTCCAACAGCTATCAGCTGTAAATGAAAGAGTGAAGAAGGATTTTGAATGAGCAGATGATTAGGAATATTACTAGTTCAATGAAGAAGACGCCCGTAAAGTTTCGAATGTCGGGCCAGTGAAAATGAAAACATAAATTCTAACATTCATTCATGTTTACATGGACTTATGTATGTCTCTGAATCATCATCATTATTCCACGTAGACATCCTGTTTTCGAAAAGTTTTGTGTCTGTTGGATAAAGAATACTGTATTCATCGCGAAAACAGATTATGGTCTGATTGAAGATTCTACATAATTACCACTACTGTTGGAACATCTCCAACAAACTTCTCGAACAGCTTAATTATTTGGAAAGTTTATTCACATCACCACGGTGTGACCTATTTTTCAACATTTTCTGATATTATTTATCAATCCGTCTCATCATTATAAGAGTATTTACGTGCAACAAAGATTATCACAGACAAACGATAAGGTTAAAAGTTGATTCACAATCATTTGAAATGATAATAAGTTTTCATTGTTGCATTAGTTAGCAGCTTTACCTCTTGAATATATTCGATTAAAACACATTCTCGTTTGTATTGCGATCTTTACCCGATTATTTCACTTGAGAGAGAAAATCGAAATATGTTTCACGCGTGGATCATTACTACCTACTACCTATTTACAATGAGTGATGTGGCTTGAATCTCTAATTCATTCATTCATCATTCATTAAACCAATAAGCATTGAATTAGCACAATTTTATTCACATCATAAAAGTCAGGTGGGATGAGAAATACAATAAAAATGAATGGCCGATTGCTGCTTACTGGAAGAAGTTCTTGAGAGGTTCGCAACTGAAATTATACACATTATTAAATTCTTTTTTGTTATTTATCTAAATAATATTTGAATAATACACTCACGTTCCAGTGAAGTAATGCGAGACGATTCGCTGTTTCTGCGCATCGGTCAGCGATTTCACATTGTCAGAGACGCCCTGAATTCAATTCATCTTATTTTCGAAACCAGTTAAAAAGTAAAAATCAGTAAAAAAGCAAAACAATAACCTTGATGGCAGCGAGTGTCGAAGTGATTTTATCCTTGAGATCCGCATCGGGTTCGTCTTTCACCTTGTCAGATGCCTCAGAGTAGCACTTCACTCAAATGGAATAACGATTACACGTATTTGACTAAAAAAAGGCTATTCTTTCCCAGAAAGGATGATATAAAATAGATCACTAACCCTTCTCTTCCTTCGTAAGAAGTCCAGCTTGAGCAACGAAGACAACACAAGAGAGAAGAAGAACGAAGGCCAATTTCATCGTGATGATCGAAGAGAAGAAGATGATGATGGATTGACCAGAGATTCATCTCCCTTTATATCCCAAGTGATCATTATTTTCCACTCCTGACAGTGTGATGTGTCCGTCCCCGAGTGTTACGGAATGGAGAGGATTTAGAGATCATGAACACAAAGATATGGAAAAACAAGAACAGATTATCAAGTTCTATGCGTGAATAATTCAGGAAGTGCTACCCATCGTTAACAGCACGTACGAAAACTAGATAGGTGACAGAGATTATAAAGTTTTATGTGTGAGTCTTTAGAACAGTATTCATGAAGATCACGTAGATAATACATTTTATCACAGATAAGCTACATAATATTTATTACTAGTATTATAAAAAATTATAGGTCTTCATCAATAGGGAGAAATGCGATACTCAGCCTCGATGAAACCGCGACCCTTGATACCATCTCTTGTCTGGAAAAAATGATGCAAATTGGATCATTCAAGAACAATATTCACCTCGAAAGTGGCCATATTCTCATCAACGTATGTCTCCAGTTTCTCTCCGATCTTGAAGGATACCGTGTCGATGATGTTTACCTGAAAATAAAAAAATATCTACAAAGAATCGATTGAGTTTCACAAATGGTTGAAATGCGCTCGCAGTTTATTTCGTCGATTTTTCGTGGCATTTGAAACAATTTACCTTGACATCATACTTGAGGGGTCCGGCTTCGAATGTGTAGTTGAAATACTGAGGGAATTCTCCCTTGACCTCACCGACGTCAGCTAGATTCAAATGGATGCGGTCGACAGCGTAGTTCTTGCCATCACTGAGTAAACGTTTTCATTGTGTCCACTGATTGTCATTATCCATGAGAAAGTACCGAAATGGATGTAAAAAGATGCAAGATACTCACGGAGTGACAACGTATCCGAACTCCAGTTGAGTGAATACAGTCTCGGGCATAGAAATAAGTGAAGTATGAATGCAAGTACCGTCGTCCAAATGGTAAATCATCATGATGTAACTTAATTATCGATTGATTACCGTACTCTGAATGGATAAATGGACGAACCGTCTGAGATCGCTCCAGTTTCTGTAGGAAGTGATGGTGTGATCTCTCATCGATGTCATTCTCAGATTGTCTAATTTCTCTCCTCCGATGGTGAGTGATCCCTCGATGAAACCAAACTGAAAGATGATTGAATTAAGCTGAAAAATCTGACGGTCACCTACCTGTTCGTAATGTGATTGATGAGAGTCCTTCAGCTTCTCAAACAACTCTCTCGACCAGTGTTCCTTCGCAAGAGAATGAGCGATGGAAGTGGGAGAGATGTTCTTGTCGAAATCGAAGTGATCACCTGCAGAATTTATTTATTACTGGCTGAAAGGGATGAATAAACTACAAGAAAAAAATGACTAACCAAAGTTAGTCCATGTGAATTCGATCGCCGTTGGAATCTGTTCTGAACCAGACAGAATATCTTCGGGATCGGGTCCGACTGCAGTGAAAACGCGTTTGCCCGTCGAGCGAACGATTTTGCCTGAGAGATCAAAGATCATAGACGAGAAGAAAGATCTCTATCCGACTGACCATTGTACGAAATGGTCCATTTCTTCATCGGTTCAATGCACTTCACTTTCCATCCACTCTTTGTTGCCCATTCAGATGAGGAAGTCGTGCTCTGAATGACAATATTTGATATTTTTATATGCTTTTTCTCCCGAAACCATTACACTTCATACACCTTCGAAGCTCTTGAAAACCATGTGAAACATTTTCAAATTCGAAATCTTTCGCGCGCCTCATTTTCGTCTCTCGTATTCGCCTAGAAAAGGAGAAACCAAAGGCCTTCTTCTCACCTCGACATTCGTGTTCGTGAGCATCTCCGGTGCCATGAATGTTCCCTTTCCAGGCACTCGAAGAATGAAGAAGAGATTGATAATGTTGTCCTTCCTCTGAGCTGTCCCGAGGGTGAAGTAGTAACCTGTAGGGGAATCATTGCTATCGATAGTCATCTCGCAATTATCGCTGTCGGGGCGAAGAATTCGGTCCATATTTTAGGACAAGCAATGAAGATGCGAATAACTCATGCTGAGAGCCCTACTTGTCATATCATTTATTTCGACACAGATTTTATCGATATTATGCCTCACCTTCCCTGTTCGAAGCATCGAAGAATACTGCTTCCGCTGGGCTTTTCTAAATCATGGTACCATTAAATCTATTGATAAACTCAAGAAAGTGCTCAAGTCAGGTACCTTGTCAGCAGGGAAAGTGTGTTTCGATTCGAGGTCCTTGATTGATCTGATTCCTCCACCGCCGAATTCAGTGTTCATGAGATCATCCACCTAGAAGTATACAATTTAAATTACAACAAAATGTTTTATATGAAAAGAAAATCGTAGAACATCATTTCAAACAGATATATACTCAATAAACGGTCACTATGAAACGCATTCTGTTTCAATTCAGTTGAAAATACTCCAATTAGATTCATCTTTCAATCAGAGTAAATTCCGTAGTGCCTTGTAGTGTATTGGGCCTTTCTCTAGTCTTCCTCATCGATAAAAGTGATTGTTCATTCTCTTATCGCTTTGCATAGTTAGCAACGGGGATTACAAGGTTCCTATCTAGAAGGCTGCGAAATGAAGAGAGAAGATATCGAATGAAAATAAAAGATTGCTAATATTTTTTACCCCAAAAAATAGATTTTCTAAAAATAAGGGGAAAATCAGAAATCAAATCCGTGCCTTCACTGTTTCATTGGCAGTTTTGCTCTGCTTGTGAGCGATGGCGAAACGCATCAAACGGAATTTGAGCCAATACCTGAACGAAGAATAATGAATAAAGATATTTTTAGTGGTCTTGAACAGCTCTTTTATCTCGATGACAAAGATTTGGACTCCTTGCAAGAAGAGTAGTGCTCAACTCCATCTTCTCGCTTACCATTTACCCGGTTGCGAGTACACTTGTAATACTTTCTCAGGATCAGGAAGGAGGAAGTAATAGATGGCAAAAGCCACTCCTCCAGTGAGGAAGAGAGTCAAAAACATACTGAAAGGAAATGCAGATCAACATTCTTTCCATTCGATGCCAAAGCAACATTGAACCACTGCGCACAAAACAGCATAGAATAAATTGTGTGTTGTTGCAGCTAAATCGAAAAGTGTAACACTGAATGTGGTTCCAAAAGTGATGTGAGGTTTAATAAAATCGCTAAGAAATAATCAATGGCTGGTGTCGCAGAAAGTGGAAAAGGATTCTTTTATGCGCCACTCTCTTCCCTCGATAAGATAAGCGCTTGTGTTTAGCAGACTGTTGACGAACAACTCTTGTGAAAATTTTTCAATATGTTAACTTTAGCAAGTCTAACATAAACCAACGATCATCGACGTAAGAAATATCTGTGATCGAACAAGTGAGATCAATCGTTCATAATTTGCAGAGTGAATACATGAATTATCATTTGGCAAATTCCAATCAACTTGCTTAGAGTGCACATATCGAAAACACGAGCGCCTTGAAGTTTGAACGGAGTGAACGGTTTAAAAGATCTTATCTGCACATGATCTGACTGTGTTGCGAAAAGTACAACGGTTCAATGCGTGACCATTGTTTGCAGAGCAAGATTACAATCACTATGGAAAAAATAAAGAAAAGATTTTTTTTCATTGAAGATCATTGAAGATTAAAATCGCAAATTTGCAAAGCGTCGTCAAAATTTTCGGCGAGAGTAACCTTCTAGAAAAAATATTTTGGAACGAGTACTGAGAGCTACAATGAATATTTACAAGAGTGCTTGAATTAATGTATGACTAAAATTTGAAGTACGACGATACCGCGGATCTCAATATTTTATGGTATTTCACTCATCATCTCTGTCATAGTCATGTGCCAATTACCGTCAAACCCCACAACTTTTTTTCGTAGACTCTCTGCTAACTATTTGTTATAAAACTCGATACGTCGACTATATAAACAGACAACTTCCTTGACAGTGATTACAGTATGCCTTCACTTCTTGACATTGCTCCTCGCACACTAGTGTTTCACACAGTTGTTATATTCAGCGGCTTTGCACTCTAGACGATGCGCTCTACACGTTCTATCCAATAGCTTCAATTGGCCTCGCAATTGTTTTTAGTTAGCTGGGTGCAGCAGCATAATTCACTCCATCTCTCTCTCTCTCTGATCTAAAACAGCGCAGGAACGCCTCCAGTCTCTTTATCATTACAAATATTTCTGACATGGATTCTGATGCATTCCGTGTGCACGGCAAGGAGATGGTCGAATATGTCGCCCGTCTGTGGGAGACAATGCGGTTCGTTAATCTTTGATCTTTGATCTTTGATCTTCTTGATCTCAGGGACGACCGTAAGCCACTCCCAGATGTGCAGACCGGATACATCAACAAACTTGTTTGAAATTTGTTTTATTCAATTAAAAAAAATCTTATTCTAACCAACCTGATCAAGTTCGAATTTGTTTCACTGTTCGTTCAAAATGTGAACTGTTGCAATAAACTCAATCTGATCCAAGTTTTTTCCTACAAAAAAATTAAATTTACTTCTCAAATGTCAAAATGGTAAATGAAAAAAACTCCATTCATAATTAGGGGCCGCAACGCAGATAGTCGATTCTGCACAATGGGATCAAAATTGTGTTCAAACTATCCTTCGTGGTCCCAATATCATCATGCTTTTTACCGTTTGTCGATATCTTTTCTCTGAGGCGCGCTAGAGCTTCGAGGGAACGCACTGGGGAAGAGGAGGAAAAGGCGAGACGAGAGGGAAGGGGGCGGAGCCTAATTTGCGTGTGTCTCTCTCCCTCCCCCCGCTCTCTCGCTCGCGCTCGTCTCTCGCTCGCCTTACTTTTTTATAATATGTTTCAAAAGCACTAGATTAGAGCAATTTAGAACAAAAAAATTAGAAAGAAAGGAAAAATAATATAATCGATGCCGATTGATTGATGTCTATCCCCCTTTAATGCAGCAACAGAAGTTCTTCTTTCTGCGGTCAACACCGACAATCGAATTCACATCGTACCTGCTTCGGTTAGTTTATTGAAGTGTTCAATCAGTCATTTGTTGCAGTCTTTTTGTTAGTTCTACGGCTTTTCCAGATTTCAAGGAAACATAAATTTCGTCATTGAGGTTCACGGTACATTCTTCCTCCCGCTCGCCGTGTGCACTGTTCGCACGACTGATGAAGACATTCGATTCGCTTTTTCCGTACTCAAAGAACTCGCCCAGCCAATCCTCAAGGCTATGTGATCCCCCATTCCAGAATTATTTGTCGAATCGTTACTTTTCTCTTGATTTGCAAATATATTTTAATCATTTTCGTTATTTTCTTTTTTGACTGGATAAAAGTTCACAGGCCGCGATCTCTGGAAGCATGACTTGATCAAGTGATGAAAAAGGGAAGAATGACAAAAAATAATCATCATTAAGCAAGGAAATAATCGATGTTTCGCGTCTGTCAACGGGAAAATGGACGCTTGGTTTCTCATGGCGCCGATAAGATAAGAGAGAATAGAGACTGCACTCACACCGATTTAGTGATGATTTTGAATCGACTTTGTCTCCTTTTCGTCCGTTTTCCCTCCCAAAATCACTAAGTTGGCCATTCGTGAGAATTTCGCACGGCAGCTTTAGTGCCTTTCACACTACTCTCTGTCGCTTATCATTCTCTAGACGATTGAACTTTATATCTATCGATAAAGTTCATCATTGTACGCTCCCTTCGCTTGCTCAATTCTTCCTTTCCCCTCGGTTGTTCTTTTTCCAGCATCACATTCTTCTTCTTCAATGGTATTGATGAGCCTTCCATTCGGAGTGGTCGAGAGGGAAGGGGAAAGAAAGAGAGCAATCTCGGCCTTCTCTTTCCCTTCCTTGCCTCGATTCGCTTCATCCATCAGTCAGTCGGTCTCTGATGCACCTTTCCCTCTCATTCCCCTTCCTCCTCCTCCATCTCATTCATTCCCTGTACTATTATTGGCTTTCCTACGGTAGCAACCCATTCGCATGTCTCTCCATAAGTACGTTTCACCGAACGTCAGCCAATTTTCGTCCTTTCAGCCAGCGTCGTTCCATCAATCGAGTGTATTGAGTAATGCGAGTATTGTTTCTTTCCTCTTCCCTGAGCACTAGAGCAGGGGCAATTATTATGACGAGAGGAGGGATTGCATGAGAGAGAAGGGGGACAAGCAAACGAGCCTCCTGACTGGAGGAGTGGAAGGGAGGGGGGAGAGGGGGGGAGGGGGACATTAGACAGAGATACCGGATGTTTCTACCTCACAGCGTCAGCAGTAGACACTAGAAACGAGATACTGGTTCTCGAACCGACGTTTTTTTCCTTTGTTTCGCAATTTTTCAAAAGATCAAATGTCAAATATTTCTCACGCCTAGGATGACCATTTCTGCACCTACGCACTGTCCTGTTCTATTTAAGACGCAGTCTTCCATTATTTCGGGGGCTCTCAGTGAGCTGCTCACCAATTCTCCTCGTTAGGCGCTTACTCCCAATATCCCACGCCTTTCTCGCGCCGCGCTTCACGGTGTGAATATTCAAGGTGAAAGGGGAGAAGAGAAGGAGAGAGAAGTGCAGAGTTGTCAGTGGATTGTTGCGTCGTACTTTGTCATATTTGTGTCGCTTTTTTTCTCCGTAATCACTTGATTACTTCGGCCTGTCGAGTTGAAATCACAGTTTGTGATTTCAGAATAATGGATTCTGATGCATTTCGTGTGCACGGTAAGGAGATGGTCGAATTCGTCGCTAATCACTGGGAGACTATTCGGTTAGTATTCAACACTTTTTTTCGGAACAACACATCAGACCTTTGAAATAAACTCACCACTTGATAAATTTGATTATCTAAATCGTTAATCGTAGTGTGCAAGTGCTGATCTCAAGCAGTTTGTTCGCGTAGCTTCTCACTCTTAGACAGGTGATAATTATTCTCTTTCAGTTCCGATCGCATGCCAATGCCCGATGTGAAGCCCGGATACATCAAGAATCTGGTAAAAACGAATTTCGAGAGGATTAAAGAAAATTGTATTTTTGCAGATTCCAACGGAAGCACCTCAGTATCCGGAGGAGTGGACGACCATCTTCGGTGATCTCGAGAAGGTCGGACATTATTTTATTGCAAATTTCAGAGCAGTCGTGATTGTGGATCTGCTGATAACCATGCCAGACTAGTTGAAACCATTGGATTATTTAGGTAGTGATGTCGGCGAACACGAACTGGCATCATCCCCACTTCTTCGCCTATTTCCCCACTGCGTGCAGGTATTTTACTTCTAATGTTATTGAAAAAAAAAAACTTTCTTCCAGTTATCCATCGATCATGGCGGATATTCTCTCCGGTGGTCTGTCTTCTATCGGATTCACTTGGGTTTGTCTTTTTACCTCACATGATTGAGCTTGGTCAAAATATCGAGCAAAATTAAGAAATCTGGCCCCGCAATGACCGAACTGGAGATGGCTACTCTCGATTGGCTCGTCTCAGCTCTCGGTCTGCCCGAGCACTTCAAGAACAGCCATTCAGGGCCGGGATGCGGAATCATTCAGGTACGTTTCGGCAGCATTTCATTCGTCAAAGGCATTTATTTATTCTGTTTTGACATTTAATGTGCCTATTGCAGAGCACTGCATCGGATGCGACTCTCGTCGCTATTATGGCAGCTCGTGCGAGAGCTGTTGAGGTTATTTATTGATTATCTAAACTAATGATCTCATTGATATCTATTTCAGAACGTAAAACGCGAGCCATCCCCCTTCCTCAACTGGGTGACGCAATCGGAAGTTGGACAGGTATGAAATAAAAAAAAATTCATGAACAAATTCATAAAATATGTCAGGTAGTGGGAAGCACGATCAAGAAGATTCTCGCTCGAGTGACACAGAATTCCGAGGTTTTCATTGGTGTTTCATTTTCTGTCAATCCAGAATCAAATTCCGGTTGTGTTTCACTGTTTCTACGAAAACCAACTATTACAGGATTGAATATTACTCCTTCTCGTTCGAATTTTAATACAATCGAAATATTTGAGGAGGAGAAGGACGATGGAATCATCGTTCCTCATTTCCACGATCCCACTGTATTCGAGAAGTTTATCGCCTATTGCTCCGATCAGGTGACATCTTCAAAATTTGATGTTGACAAAATATGCAAATTCGATTTTTCCTCAGGCTCATTCATCAGTTGAAAAGGACGTGATGTTGTGTGGAGTGAAGCTAAGAAAGCTCAAGTCAGTTCTCGAACCGAAACTCAACAATTACACCGTGACTGCCGAAGTGCTCGAGAAAGCCATCAAGGTGGGTTTTGGTTTCGAATAAAATATCAGAAAGCGAGGGAAAGCTTGCATGATTTAAGGAGGATCGTGCCCGTGGTCTCATTCCCTTCGTATTCGTCGCTTCCATGGGATCGACCAACACTTGTGGAGTCGACTTCCTTACAGTAAGTGATTGGGGTGATGATAATGCAGGGTGTCAGGATGGATGAAGCTTTCACTTTCTTGCTTACCAAAGCGAAGAAAGAATACGCTGAATATCATAATTACTTCATCTTGACATCCCATCATCCTAATTACGATCAGCGAACGATAGTATTATAGGAAGTCGGTCCAGTGTGCAATAGAGAGGGAATCTGGCTACACGTTGATGCTGCCTATGCTGGTTAGTTCATTTATATTTATATTTTTAGTTAGCATCCTCGTAATTTCTTTTCTTCGAATAACTGATTGCCCCGTTCAGGATCTTACCTCCTCTGCGACGAATATCGTTACATGAGCGAGGGCGTGGAGATGGCCGATTCATTCAATTACAATGCTCACAAAGCGATGCTCGTCAACTTTGATTGCTCGCCCATGTGGTTGGTATATTATCAACAATTTTCAAGATTTTCGTCGTTGTTACAAGGGAGTAATAATGGCCACGCAAAAAAAAACGAGAAACAACGTCTCACCGGACAGAGTGACGAGGGAAAACACAGAATGTAGGGATCCATCTTGACAGCAATAATTATGATAGCCCATTGCAGGTTCAAGGACGGTCGTCAGGCTACTCGTTACTTCACTGTCGATCCACTCTATCTCAAACACGAACATGATGCCACCGATTATAGGGTGAATTTTAAAGAGTTCCCACTCTTGGATTAGTCAGAAAAGAACTCAAGCAAGGATTGCAATAGTAGGAGTGAAACACAACTGAACATTTCCCGTTGAGCATCTTCAAATCGCCCTTGGCCGTCGATTCCGATCACTCAAGATCTGGTTCACACTGAGAAGTCTCGGAATACAGGCCATCCAGGGACATCTGAGAGGAGTGAGTTCATTCAGAAAGCCGAACTGTCAAGATAATTCCGCAGAATTAAAATGGATTGATTCAGTTAAACGAGCGTGCAGTTCTCTTCGCATCTCTTATCGAATCCGATGGGGATTTCGATCTATTCTGTCCCCATCATCTCGGTCTCGTCTGCTTCAAACTTGTTAAGGTTCAATTTTGGTTACCTTTGATTTCCTGTCGTAGTCGAATTGACGAGATTCTAGAGTGAGATATGTTTCACACACATTCTAAAGTGTCAAAGAAAAGACTGAACCGATAGATAACGCCTTTGACTTTACCGATGTTAGCGACTATTTTTCAACAAAAAAAACAAGAAATAATAATTACTCAGGGCGGCAATACAGCGACAGAAGCCCTCCTTGCTGCAGTCAACGTCGACAATCGAATTCACATCGTTCCCGCTTCGGTTAGTTTATTCATCTTCATCTCTTTCTAGTTATTTTAACTACTACGGAATAGGCGAGTAATTATCGCTGCTGTAGGTACACGGTACATTCTTCCTTCGTCTCGCCGTTTGTACTCCCAATACGAACGATGACGATATTCGATTTGCATTCTCTGTTCTGAAGGAACTCGCCCAACCCATCCTCAAGAGCCTCTAAAATCACTTCCTTATATTCCAAGTTATCTAACAATTTCATAATTTTATATTGTATTGTGCCGTGTGGCTTATGTGCAGAAAAGTATAGTACTTCGTGCATTTATTGAATAGTAGCGCAGATATGAATGAATTACATTGTGTATGATAAAGTGTAATTGTGAGAGGAAGTGCACGAGTCTGATCAGATGCCAGCGAAAAATGGACACGTTTAAATTCACAATCTCGTTTAATTGTGACCATGATTAATGTACTTTTTTCTGAGATAAAGATGAGCAGAGAAGGGAGAAAAGAAGAGAGCAAGTCTCATCCTCTCATTTACTACTCGCTCTCCCCTCGTTACTCGGTCGGATTGTCACTCGCCACTGGGGAGAATTCAGGTATTCTCGATGGCGTGCCTTTACTCCACCTGTCTCCAATGTTTTTTCTTGACGAATCCACGCTCTCCCTTTCTCGCGTAATTCTGGTCGCAAACATCCAGGCACAGTTAGATAGTGGGATCGATTAGACCACTCTGACGATTGTGAATTGATTGCCGTGAACGTACTGGCTGAATAGCAGTGGTCGATTTTCCGCGGCTATCCGATTAGGGAGAATGAAAAATCGAGTGTTGTTTTGCACACAAAACAATTAGTTGTGCTTCATTATCTAGATTTGATAAGCAAGACAGTTTGATACGCTTCAGTTCCCTGATATTGAAGACTTGAGTGTCAGAGTGAGGGGAGACTCATATACGGGTCCGAGTTGATATCGAATTGTTTCAGATGTCTGCTACGGATCTTCACCAATGGATTGTGCGAGTGCACAGAGGACGCTTCATAGTGGGCGGGTCGACCATCGATGCGACAGGCGCTGAAAATAATTACCGCTTCTTCCGATGGTAATGTTTATTTTATGTTTACTACTGTTACTATGACTGACCTGAGACTATCTATATAGGCTCACTTCTGCCCCAACTTCTGGGATTTGAACTCTCCTTCTCTCTTTCGCTATAACTGGCAATTAGATCATTGACATGTTCAAATACTGCGAGTACGAAATTGTTATCGGAAGATGATTTGTAGGTCGTTTGAAATCGTCAACGTTGAGAGGACTAAGCAGGGATCACTGAAGAAGCGATTTGTGAGAGATGCGACAGATCGCGTCTACAGGCTCAAAAGGTGTGATCAGGCTAGATAAATACCCTCCGGATCTCTTTCAAGAGATCGTATGGTTGTAGTGGGCAGGAAGGTCGGAGTAGTGGTTGTAAACCGTGCTACGAGATCAAAAAGTTGATCTTTTTTAATTTCAAAATCTCTTAATCATCGAGCGAACTATAAAATTTGGTTGTTGGACGAATGAATGTCTGTAATTTAATTGTGTTTTTGCATTTTGACCCTGCGCCACTGGCAAAGATTTTGTTCACAGCTTAATCGTAGTATATCAAGCATTTTTTAGCGTCTATTGCCTCACCGATTTAATGTTGGGACTAACAAACAATTCAATCTGACTTGTTTTCGATTCTTCGAAGCTGCAAAATGGCAAGTTTTTGCTTATTATCAAGCCGCGAGACGCCTTTCTACATTTGATGTGAGTTTTTTTTCATGGTGCTGAATGCATTCTGATGAGTGAGCAAGACACTGTTAAACTACCTGCCTCTAGCCACTTCTTCAGAAGAGTTGTTGGGCTTCAACTAATTCAATTGCGCAATGGTTAGTGGAGTTTTCCCTTCTTCAATGCTTACATTAACACTCATAAACAACCCGTAACATAGGTGCGATGTTCCACATATCAACTAGGGAAGATGGATCTGTATCACTACAAGCAACTCGGAATAAGTAAGCTACCACATGCCACTGACCGATTTAACATTGTTCAGTGTTCGAATGCATGAAAGTCGATTGATCAAAGGAGCGATTGTAATTCAAGGAGTCAGAGAAAATATGTTGTATCTTCGAAATGTGAGGTGTTTCTTATGTGGACTATTTTTTAACACACTCTTTCGAAGGCAAACAACAATGAAATCTTCAAAGCGAAAGTTGACTCTACTCAAATACTGATGGAGACATTCAAATTACATCTCTCGGTATGTATGATTCGTACAATTTCTTAATTGTTTTTCAAATTCGTGACTTTTATCGATTTCAGATACCTATACACGACTCGAAAACATCGAAGGTAGCCTGGTAACCTGGAGAACGTTTGAAATATACTTTTAACAATAATCACATTTGCAGTCTTCTTCAGTTTTCAATATACAAAGTGGACCATACCTCGCAATTCGTAGTGGAATGCAAGTTCGAATCTCGCCTGTTGAGCGTAGTCTATCCACTGATCAAACCATTGAAGGAATTACTATCCTGAATAATTTGAACGAACCTCTAGATAAACAGCTAGCCGGGTATTCGGTCGTTCACAGGTATCACAACGGTCGCATTCAAGTGATAATTCAAAGCGATAACTGATTTTAACCTTTGCAGAGGAATCGTTCTGGGTTTCTTCACTAATGATAGACCGAATTGCCGAAAAGTTGGAGAGAAATTAATATTCGTGGAGAGTCCGCTGTTGGAGCATCTCAATGCAGATTTTACGGTAAGATTTGGATCATGATCTGACATCATAATTATTTTAAGATATCAAAGTTGGTTTACGCTCAAGATCACAATGATTTCGTTTTTCTGCTAATCCCGATCTGTAAAACGATTTTAATTATTGACCCTGAGAAACTTAAAATCTGTCAATGCCCATTTTCAATGGAAAGTTCGCCAGATGCGGAAAATTGGTGAATATTTGAAAAAGCCCTTTTTTAAATTAAAAATTCTCCATATTTATCGCACATTTATTTTTCAAAATCAGGCGTTTGATGAATTTAGTCGGCATCCGGGATAGTGTATTGAGCATTGGCATGCCGGAGTTTGTAATCTGCATAGATAAAGCTCGAAAAATTAAAAGTTATACGATATGGACAGGCGCAATACCATCTTCACTCAATTGGGTATTATTCGGATCGAAATATTCAGCTGAAATAAGTTCTCAGATAAGCTCGCTCTCGATTCCATCGGATCCACTTATTTCTGGCAAACACATGTTCAATGCCAGGAATGTTCCCGCGCCAGCAGTCATTCCTCCAAGAGTAAGCGAATATTCCGAAACAACTTGGGTAATGCAATATTCAGCCTAAGAAAATTCTGCCCATTTTGCCACCGCCAAATGTCCCGTCTGACCCTCCCCCATTCTACCGCCCAATTTTTGTCCTTCCTTTTTGTCCATTTGAAAAAAAGAATTCAAGTACCAAAACGTAATTCAGAAATTTGAAGTGAAAACACTACAAATTAATGAGCAGACACAAAGTGAAGATCGTGAATTGGAATTATTGAGAGAAAAAAGAAATCGATTGCAGAATTGTCTGAGTCTAGAGAAAGAAAATGAGAAAGAATTGCATGCGATAAATCATAAATTAGTGAGAACTAGAGAAATATTTAGTTTTGTGTCAAGCTATTTCTGTTTCAGATTGAAGAAAAGAGAAAGCTCAAAGTTGAATACACAACTACTATTAACAATTTGACGAGTGAGTTGGAATCTGAAAAATCGAGAAAAAGGAGCCTTGAAACAACGAGAAAAGTTTTATCAATGTTCTTTTCTAGATACTTTTCGTTTACATCAATCAGAGCGAAATAACGAAGAAACTCAGTCGGAATGTCGCAATGCGAAAGTATCTCGAAAATATAAAATCAACAGATGAAAATAATAAATTCTAGAATGCTTTATTCTCACTATATTTGTTCTCAAGCCAAGTGTATTTCAGAAAATTTTATTGATACAGTGAAACAAATGCACACAACATTTCACGGTCTGAACTTTCTCACATCGTGTTTTCCTACTGGAGACACATTTTATTCGCTTTATATAACATCATGATTTAATTTTTTTAAACGAAGATTACAGTATGATAAAAACTAATACCGAGAAAACTCTGTGGAGATAAATTATGAAAACATGCAGAGCACACGTAGACTCAACATTCTATCGTCGTTTATGTGTTATCGCTGGAATATATTCTCGAGAGCACACAATATCGCACGAATTCTCATTATTATTGTCCATCTCTATTCATACAATCTCTATCTCGAGAGAAGGCGTGGTCAAATCCCTTTCTCACTTTTTTCTCCCTCCCCTTTCGTTCCTCTAAGATCTTCGCTTATTTACGTGTACTAGAGAGACTCTACTTCTTTTCGCCACTTGTCAGCCGTTTGAGTGTTTTCTATAGCGGAAGGGGAAGGTAATGACTCTGTTCGAGAACATTTCATCTCTTCCTAGTTCTGTCCAAAGTGCATTCATCTATCGGAGGGATCTCCGTCGTTATCCTTCGTAGTTTGTGTCCTCAATCCGATTCCCACGCGTCGTTCAATACATCGCTCGATTATTGCCGGAAATTGCTTTCCATTCTCGGCTCATTCCAAGGCGTGACTACCTTTCGATAAGCATTTCTCCAGTTCTTGCATTTATAGTCTATCGAGTTTTCTCGCAATATCTCTTGTTTATTCTCAAATCCCCGACCATTTAATAACTTTTTTCTCATTTATGTAGCTGTAAAACGGAATACAGGTTCAAAATGGATAGCTGGCTGGCGGGAATGCCATCAACTATCGAGGATATCGTTGAAGACATTGTGGATGATAAATCATGGCACATCAAAGAACCCCTGGCCATAACTTCCTCCTCGAATCGACTCGTTTGCCCCAATACTTGCGCCGTATGTGGAGACAAAGCGGCTGGTTACCACTATGACGTACGCATTACCCTTTGTTTATGTATCTGGTAATTGGAATACAAGTACGATTTCTAAGTACTGAACTCGATGTTCTTTGACGAACTACTTTTCTCGATTCTTCGAAAGACATAATTTCGACCTTCAGATTGGTTCATGTTCCGGGTGCAAAACATTCTTCCGTCGAACGATTCAGACGGAACGACGATTCTTTTGTCGATATAATGGAGCCTGCAAGGAATCCATAAACAAGGGTTTGTGACAAATTAAATCCTTCATAGTCTCGAAAATGCTTCCGCTTTCCCTATTTTCCCTCTCCGCTTCTTTCACGTGAGTCACTTGGCGAATATCTAAGAAACGAAGGGGAGAAAACAGCCCCTGAGAAGGGCACACAAAATGTTTGGAGTCTACGCTGAAGGCGTGAGAAATTTCATGATTTTAAGTCTAGGCAATCAGGTGGTTTTAGAAATCAAACTGCGAGTATTACGAGTGAACAGAATGAGTTTGAGTGACTAGAGATAGAGCACATTTTGAGGGTGGAAAGGGAGATTTCTGGGGATAAAACATCTGTTTTTACAGAAGATCGCGTACGATGTCGAGCTTGTCGATTCGATCGATGTGTGGACGTGGGAATGAATCCATTGGCAATCACGTCTATCCCTGTTCCTGGTAAGTGCGAGGAATGGAAATGGAATGTCCAATGCCAAAAGAGATATAAATTAAGAGACCATCCACCAGAGAACGGAAAAGGTCCTCGGATGACCATATCCCAAACTATTTTTTTTCAAAGAGTGGGTACCGAGTGCTGATCGCCGGCACCAATAACTAGGGCTAGAAATCGATTTTGAATTTTTTACGATTTTTTAAAGTTTGAAGGGTAAAAAAGTGTCATTTTTTCAAAATAATGATATCGTTTTGAAAAAAAATTTTCCGATGTATTTTTACGCGTAGATTCCGAAAATCACCATTAGAACTCATAAAAATGAAAACCAAAAAAGTTACAGCCAAAAAACCGATTTTTTCGGTCTAAAAAGTTACTTTTTGCGACCTGGAAAAATCGAATGGCCATGGGGCTAAATCTAGCTACTATTTTTACGTTCTACATCATCCAGTAGGTTTACAGTACTTTTTTCAGAATTTTAAAAATGGGGCATTTTTCGCTATATCGATCCGAAGATGACCTACTCTTGTCACTGAGTTAGCAAGTGAAGATGATTTTTCTTCAAATTGCCGTCTAATGATGTTTTCTCATAAGAAATTGTTTTATTATGATAAAATAAACAATTTACAACTTTTTCCAGCATTAGACTCATCATAGTCAGTATTTTTCAGTTGTCGAGAAAATATCTTCAAAGTCATAACTCGAACTCTGATTTCCAGTCTGTTTCGAACGGGAGTTGTGCACCAGACTCATCTGAGCCTTTTTATATTATTATTGAACAATATATTTCAGCTTTGGCCAGTTTATGTTGTGCTTTTCGCGGAATTACGCAAGCTCACGTTCTACAAATCACATAGCATCAGAGAGATTGCAGGACCCCCCGACATAAGGAGCCGCAACGTTTAGCAATCTCGATGAAAATGTTATGGTATCCTATAGAGGCGATGAGAAAATTTTCAAAACACAACTTTTGTCACAGAACCGGCTTTTAGGCGATTCCGGCTCGAGGGCCAGCTATGTTATATCTCAGCTCCCAGATGAGCTAGAGACCTCCGGTTTTGCTTAAAAAAATTGTGACATTTTTCTGAACGATTTTTCAATTATCATGGAAGATAACTGTATCTTTTTCCAGATCGAAAAACTTGAAAAACTGATCTCAAAATCAAAAAAAATATTGCGTCATGGAAAGGATTGTCTGAGAATCAAAGACTCTGAACGGCATGATTTGCTAGGACTAGAAAACCGGACGCACTAGGGATGCGACTTCGGTATGCGGGCGGATTACGGCGTTCTCTTTCCCTCCCTCCCTCTCGCCTCGCGGTTTCGCTAGGGAAGAGGGAGGGGCGGGGCAAGGGCAGCGGATCCGCTAGGAAGAGGGTGAATCGCGCAATCTGCTCCTTCTGGCGAATCTCTCCCTCGCTAGGCGTAAGCTCACGTTCTAGGGAGGAAGGGAAAGAGAGCGCCGTAATACCCAATCCGCTCCGCTATCCACATCCCTAGGACGCACTCCCATCGCGATTCAAAGAATGGAATGATCCTCTTAGGCAGCTCGCCTCCCCTCGCTCAGAAAATGGAATAATTCTTTGAAAAAATGCTCAATGTCAGAGAATCCAAGATTCTCTAAATTTCAAGTGTGATTTTAGGTCAATAATAGATGTGTATATTCATTACAATTCATTTCGTCAATTAATCTTAATGTATGTGATAAAATCATCAAATGGATGCAATCAGCGAGAAAAGTCTCTAAAAAAAAATCTAAAATTCTAAAATTCACTTAGTGGTTAAAGTGGTTATAGCGAAAAATGCCCCATTTTTAAAATTCAGAAAAAAATACTGTAAACCTACTGGATGATGTAGAACGTAAAAATAGTAGCTAGATTTAGCCCCATGGCCATTCGATTTTTCCAGGTCGCAAAAAGTAACTTTTTAGACCGAAAAAATCGGTTTTTTGGCTGTAACTTTTTTGGTTTTCATTTTTATGAGTTCTAATGGTGATTTTCGGAATCTACGCGTAAAAATACATCGGAAAAATTTTTTTTCAAAACGATATCATTATTTTGAAAAAATGACACTTTTTTACCCTTCAAACTTTAAAAAATCGTAAAAAATTCAAAATCGATTTCTAGCCCTAGTTATTGGTGCCGGCGATCAGCACTCGGTACCCACTCTTTGAAAAAAAATAGTTTGGGATATGGTCATCCGAGACCCCCAACACAGTTGTTACGTTCTCTCGTGGATGGTCTCTTAATTGTGAGAGTGGAATTTAATTTATAAATAAACTAAGTGGGTATTGGAAATAAATATCTAGGTATCCCTAGTTCGTCCTTGTCGTTTACTAGACACGTGTATACCCTATTCGGAGAACAGACCTTTCCATCTCACTCCTACGTCATTTCTCCTTTACGCGAGAAGTCACGAGGAAACGGAGACGGAAAGGCTGCTTTCAATGCAGTAAAAGCTGCGTGAAATGACGCCTGATTAGCAGCCGAGAAGCAATGTAGAATAACGGGAGATCATTGATGTCTTACGCACAGTCACGTGATAACCGACCACGATTCTTTCAGAAGCGAACACAATAATCTGTGATATTCTGAGAAAGAGAGGACTGGAATTCCCATCGTCATCTTCTTCTTTTGATAGAGAATCGCCTGTGGATGTGAAAGTCAGCCTTTTTTACATTTTAATTATGGGAATGTAAAATACGACTTCATACTTTTTTCTATTTACACGAGAAGCTGAAAAATAACACAACTTACGAGAGACAAAAAATGCCGTAGAGGAAGGGTTCACCTTTGTCAAATGCAGGTCTTCATTCCCCCTCTACAATCAAGTGAAAACATGATCGACCGAACGATTGAGGAACTGTTGTTTCTTGAGATTGCGCATCAGCGATTACGGTAATAACCTCGTTCATCGTCAACTGATCAATGAAAATAATCGTTACAGGAGATCGAAGCTCAATCCTAACCCTCACGATCCCTCTTTCAAACTGCAATGCGTTCTCGAATGTCCTTCACGACTCGGATATGACTTCGGGGTTTGATCTACCGAACGCAATTATTATTCCAGGAATGTTCCAGGATGCTCCAGCAGCAGGAGAATTGATCTTGTTTCCGGCGAGGCACATTCCCATCGAGGTTGAGTGATTTGTTTCGAACCACACCAAACTTAAATTGTTGTAGATTCGAATCCGTGACCGGATTCCTTATCCGTCCTGGGCGCGAAAACCCGATGCAACACCATACATGAAGCCATGGCTCACCGTTGACTTGGTTTGAATTATCATTTTGAAGTCGAATCAAGTACATATTCAGTTCTACACAATAGAGTGGATCAAGACGTTCGAGTTCTTCTCAGAATTATCGTATCAAGAGAAGGTCAGTAATATTTTTATTGGTTTCGTAAGGGTATGTATCTAGTCCTTCTAACAGCTGGCCTTACCTGTGGGTCCCATCTAGTGTTGTCTTACGACTGTAAAATCGCTTGGCGTGGATTCACCTTTACTTTTTTCGTAATATTTATTTCCAGCGAATCCTGGTGCGTGCAGTGACTCGGAAGGTGACTCTTCTCACTGCAGCCTTCTTCTCATACGATACAATGAAAAGTGATGTGGCTGTGATGCCCGATGGAGTTGTACTCACGAGGAGAGATATACCAAAGTAAGACTACCATTTCGAAAATACCATTTCGAAATAACAATAGCACCAATAATTGAATAGCTCGATGCTGATGATTCTCAGATTTTTCTTGTTCTTTTTTCCCGTCATTTTGCGATAATATCGTCATACAGACGTTTCAGGGAAGCGTTGCAAGACCGCGATCACAATTTTGCATTGATCGATAAAATACGAAATCTTGAGATGGATAAGACGGAATACGTACTGTTGAAAGCAATGATCGCCTGTGATCCCAGTAAGTACATTTGGAAACTTCTTCGCTTTTTGGCCCAGGCAGCAACCGTTCCGAATGTGGAGGTAGGGGATGAAAATGATAAGGAGGGGAGTACTCTGCGAGATTGGTAATCGTGCTTGTGAGACTACTGAGATGCATCTGAAATTCCGATTGCAGCTCACGAGGATCTCTCTTCCACTGCGAGAACGGGATTGCAAGAGCAGGTAGAAATTATTTTTTTTTAGTTTGGGAAGAAGTTTGTTTTAGCGCGACCGCTTCTCAAAATCGATGATGTCGTATTTACTGGCAAAGAGAGGATTGGTGGATGTAAATATTAATGTAATTCTCGACTATTATTTGAATGTTCTTGCAGGGTCCAGCTGCTTATGTTGAAATCCTTGCACTGATTGCTTGGCTGTCAAAAATAATCAAGAGGGGAAAGGTGAACAACCATTTTTCCGTACAACTAACATTAATGATCAAATTCCTTGCAGGAAAATTGTCTCCTTTTGAGTGCGCTTGGACTGAAGGGACCAGATATTCCCGTACTGTTGGAGGAAATATTGTCCCCATGAAGAAAGATACTTACATGCTTTGGATTACCATCTATGATGTGTCATTACATTGTATTGTAAAAACGATTCTCTATATTTCAGTCGATAATAAATTATTAAAGCAAACTGTCATTGTAATGATTCATTCTCAATTGTGGATATGAGTGATCTTGTTTATTCATCTTTCTGTTCACACAACACATTTTTGTATAACGAAGATTTACGGCAATAATCGAGAACAATCGAATAAAGAACAAAACGTGGTATTGAAGTATTGATGAGTGTTAGTAATCGTAATAGTATTTTTGCTCATAGTTATCTTTATTGACAATCCTGTCGATCCAATCAAGATAATCCGTAACCTTCGTATACACTCCTGAACAATTTTTAAAAAATAAATTTCACGTCTCTTTTACCTGGATTTCTTTCTTGTGCGCAACCTTCGCCCCAACTCGTTATTCCAACGAGATAGAACAATCCTGGAGCGAAAATATTTGTATTTCTTCTTTCGCATGAATCATTCCATTCATCTTATTTTTACGAGTTTCTGATGCTTTTTTCGATCAGTTAGTTTTGATTTTTCCCCAAGGTTTATTTGTCTGTTATTGTGTATTTCTCATTTCCTCGCTCACCGTTGTCTTGACACACGAGAGGCCCTCCGCTGTCTCCTTTACACGTGTCTACTTGTCCCTCGGAATATCCAGCACAGAAAGCATGTCTGACATGGATAGAGATAATTAAGAGAACACAAGAAAGTAAAATTTTGAGCTACACTATATAAAATATTTGTCAACTTTTTTTTTCGTTTACCGCTGTGGCCCACTGTTTACCTTGTATCGCTTTTAGAGAACTTACTAAAACAAAGATTTTGACATTATTCAAAGTGAAACAAAAATTACCTCGGTAACCGTTCGTAGATTTCGGAGAAAGAATGCTTCATGCATGACGATCGATCTATTAATGGCACAATTCCTACTCGAAGTCGATTGGCAAACCCTGAATGCGGATGAAATCTAAGGACAAAATGAAAAATACCATTCAAATTGCCTTCCACTTTTCCCCATCCGCTCACCATACAGAGGTGACCTGCTTTGAAATCGAAGTCACTGAAAAATGGAAATAATTTGAATAACTGAAAGTGAATAACTTTTTAGGTAGGCATGCTAGCGAGACGAATTGATTTAGTGTCACGTCGGCCATCAGTTCGATTATTGCGATGTCATGCGCCAAGAAGGTTCCCCGAAATATTTTTGATCCTATAAAAATATGAAAGAGGCTTTTTAGATGAGAAATGAGTACCTTTAAAGTGAGGGTGCAAATGAATACTTTTAACTTTCATTGCGTATCCTGAGTTTCGAGCATCTGTTCCAACGACAACGTCGATGTTGTAAATACTCTTGTCACTGATTTTGAGAAACATAATTTAAATGAGATTTATCATTGTTTTCTCAAAAATAATATGCTCAAAACTATCAAAATATATTCCTCACTCTACACAATGGGCAGCGGTAAGAAGGAACTTGGGATGGATTAGAGTAGCACCACAGTTAATATTCCATTTCCATGAGTTAGAATCCCATTGTCGAATCGCACCAACGTATGTATGAAAGCCACGTGGAGCCTGAATTCATTTTTTCGATTTTTTTGATAAGCAAGAAATCAGTAGTTTACATCAATTTTACGGATCACCTCAAATCCTCCAGCGACTCTCGTGAATCGACGTTTTTTAGCTTGAAAAGCATCTGTAGGAGCGCCGCAAGTAAAGTCCGAAAGCGAATAAATTTCTGAAAAATGATTGATTAATTTCGATTTTTTTATACAACGACACTCCACCACGGTACGACTTCCGTTCTGGAGTGGTTGGAGTCTCAGTAGTAGTTGTAGTAGTTGTAGTAGTAGTAGTTGTTGTTGTTGTGGTGGTGGTTGTTGTTGTTGTTGTTCGAAGTCTTATTAAATCATTATTACCGCCTATTCCGAATAGGCGATAGAAGAATGAAGTGGCCATCCCATTTCCAATGACGATAGGCTGAATTTCGAGATAAGAAATGGAAAGTGAGTAGGTCGTAATGAAAAGATGCAAAGCGATACTCACTATTGGCTGGAATATGAGGAAGAGAGGGATTGAGTAGAGTATTCTCATGACTATCAGAAAATGTTATCTATAAGGAAGTTATTCGGAATTTGTAAATTCAATAAGAGGAGAGGGAGCACGGAAATGATCTTTGAATTTTTATTTGATAAACAACAAAAAATCCAGATTTAGTGACCACAACCCATAAAATGTGGAGAGGTGGCTGCAGTTTTATTGTAAATCCAATATGTATAGAGAATGGAATATTGAGAGCTACGCGTGATCACGACTCGAAATCGAATGTGAAAGAGACAATGAGAGAGTGAGTGAGGCGATTATAAACGTTGATATAGAGTGCATTTTTTGCCGCATATATTCAGTTGCAAATATTACCCATGAAGGGTTCTCTGAAGAAATACATGCATTGGAAATTCATTTATCACTTGATTTGCCCGAATATATTCGAAAATATTAGGTTGGTGCATAAGTTTCTTCCCAAGGCTTTTTCGAATGTATTGCTCTTGTACTTAATCGCTCCCAAATTCCCTTAAGACTGGAACTAGGTATGGGTACGAGTACTATAACCATACAATAGAATTGGCTCACAGCTGCTCAGTGCGTGAGGAAAAAAATCGGAAACAAAAATCATCGAAAATGTGACATTTTGGGTATGTTCATTCACATCGCTGTATTTTCGAAACAAGTGATCCTTGAGTTCTCTCCAATTTTAGAGATATTGGGGAAGGGTTATAGGGTTACATGACAGTGAAAGATCAGGCTTATGAAAATCATTCGAAATGCTGGATCGCTAAAAGTGGCGATTTCGATCGTCGGATTTCGGCAAACAACTTTCGAAAAAATTATCTTGAGATTGAGTTTTTCAATAGTCCCCAAAACAATAATGTAAACATAACAGAGTTACTACTTTGATTTGCACCACACTTCGAATCTCATGGTCTATCGAGACAAATTTAGTACAAGATTTTCAAAATCGTGGGTTTTTGTGCTGCCCTCCCTTTTGAAAGTGTGGGTATTATTCGAAGGCCAGTTGTAATAGAGTTGCTGCTACACATGTATTGGGACATATTATAGATGCACTGTGTGCCAATGGTTAAGATTTGAGGATATCTCAATTCTCCATGGAACACTAGCTCGATAAAAAGTGAGAAAAAATTAGCACTGCTTTGACTTTGATTTGATGTCGTATCGGCCTCAGTCATCATACAGGGATTCTATCATGATGGGATTATAGAGTATTCAAGTGGTCATTTATTGTGAAAAACCATGCCTTGAATGGTCAAAGAATAAGGAAGGGGCAGGTCAGAAACTATCTTGCTAAATTTGGGAAGAAACTTTTGCACCAGCCTGATAGCTAATGAAATAAAAATAAATATCTAATAATCATCACAAGTGGGTGATTGTTTGATGATTATTCTATTTCGAAACAATGAACAACTGTTTTTATTTTATTAATTGCACTCAAAACACTACAGGAAAATCAGTAGATGCTAATAAAGAACATTGCGGAATGCTAGTAATCTGATTCGTCGTATTTGCCTTTATTGATAATTCTATCGATCCAATCGAGATAGCCAGTGACTTTCGTGTAGACACCTGTATTTGAGTCAATTAGCGATTTAGATTCACTATTTTGAGTTACCCGGATTTCTCAATTGGGCGCACCCGATTCCCCAACTGGTCACTCCAACGACGTAGAACAACCCTGGAGCATATTATTTAAATTCTAACCATCTTACTATGATATAAAAACTAAATAGAATCGTTCTCTCGGATATTGAATTACAGAGAATTTCGTAAAATTATATTTGCATTTTATTTTATTTTCTCACCATTCTCTTGACAAACAAAGGGTCCACCACTGTCTCCCTGACAAGTATCCACGCGTCCTTCGGAATAACCCGCACAGAAGGAATATCTGAGTAGGCTGCTGATTAGATGAACAGATAAATGTCAAATTACTTCGGTAATAGTTTGTATGAATATGAAGCTGAGTGGTTCATACACGAAGTTCGATTGACTATCGGAACTAATGCAACTCGAAGGCGCTCTGATGGAATAATCATGCCACTAGAAGCAGTTTATAAATAAATTACTATTCGTTGTCCTGTCTTCTTCTTTTCCCCATCCGCTGACCAAACAAAGACGACCTCCGTGAAAATCAAAGTCACTGAAATATTCATTTGTCGACTGAAAGAAGAACAATATTTACTTATCAGGTAGACAAGCAAGCGAAACGAATTTGTTCAAGGTAACTTCTTCCTCTAATTCGATGAGTCCAATATCATCGGCCCACGAATTGACTCCTCCTTCGAAAATACGCATGAAAGCAATAATTAGATGGATAAATACCTTTGAAGTGCGGATGCAAATGAAGTTGTTGAATCTTCATAATTTGTTTTGATTCTTCGTCTTCCGTTCCCACAACAACATCGAGAAGGTCAATTCTTTTGCCACTAAGAAAGCCTTTTCAATCTATTTTTATTTCATGATCTCCCAAATTAAAAAATACAAAAACGTTTTATTGCGGATGATGACCCTAGATAATTCTTACGTCAAGCAATGAGCTGCAGTGAGCAGAAACTTCGGATGGATTAGTGTTGCCCCGCAGAATTGTGTGAATATTCTCGAACTCCAATATTCCTTTTTCCGAATTGCACCAATGTACGTATGAAAACCGCGTGGTGCCTAAGAAAATATTTTATTGTTTGCTCAACCTTGACCCATTCTCTTTCTAGAATCAAGTGGAATTGCATAGGGCGATTCTCCAAATATTGTAACTTAGGTTTCACCTCGAATCCTCCAATAACTCTTGCAAATCGACGTTTATTCGATTGAAACACATCAGTAGGAGAGCCGCAATGAGAGGATGAATGAGGGCGATCTAACACAATATTTTATTGAGATCCGTATTCTTTTCGCCCACCATGTTGCGATTTCCATTTTTTAGTGGTTGGAGGCTCTGTATTAGTTGTTGTTGTTGTCGTTGTTGTTGTTGTTGTGGTCGTTGTTGTCCGAAGTCTAATCAAATCATTACTATCACCTATACCGAATAGGCGATAGAAGAAGGACGTTGCCACACCATTTCCAATGACGATGGGCTGAAAAGAGTGATAGATAAGGAAGGGAAAGCGAGGGGGTCGTAATGAGAGGATTCAGTGAGGTCACTCACTATTGATTGGAATATAAGCAAGAGTGAGATTGTAATGAGAAGTCTCATCCGGAGGGAACTGATGATTACCTGAAAATTATTCAAATAGTAATTTGAATCAGAGAAGTGGGAAAGAGACATTTGTAATTCGTATTAAAAAATTTCACAAAATAATGAAAATTTATAATGTTGCAGAACACCTATCAATGAATTTGAAAATAATATGAGTGCGCACAAACAAAAAGTAAAAATAAAGTTGAAAGTGCGTTGTGAAAGTAGCAGTAATAATGAGGGGTAGGCAGGCGTGATCACGTATTGAATTCGAATGAGAATGAGATAAGACGCACACAAGTGAGGAGGTCATAAAAGCTGATGGAGAGAGCATCCCAGTGCAAGAAATAACCAATTGAAAAGATTGTAAAAAAATATACAACAAAGAAAGCACGCAATTTCAGCTGCAATTCTGGAAATTCAGTCATGCCAGCAGGTGCATTTCTCTGTAGTCCAAATCGCTCTACATTTCTTCTCGAGGTTCCTTCTCCTTCTCGATATTTCTTCCATGTCGATCATAACTGATCTAATCGATTGTTCACTTCTCACAGCTCATTTTTATCTTCTCTTACGCCTCGCCATCTCCAAGCATGAAGCATTTCGAACATCGTTCTTCCATTGGTTTGTTATGACAGGTTAGTGAAGTGTAAATGACGCGGGACATTTCGAAATTAAGATGTTGTATCCTTAGGTCTCTTCAGTAGTATTTCCGTGATTGGCTACATCATCGGTGTTCGATTTTCATATCCTAGTGAATTTGCCTGGGTGTTCAAATACACATATGTGAGGGCATCTTTCCTGTCTCTTCTTTGAATACATTCTTCAGGTAGTGAACTCTTTCACCGTAACTGCAGCTACAATAGGAAAGTTGTACATGTCCCTTCATCGATTGGCTGTAATGCGAAGCATTAGTCTCTTCGAAAATGTGCATCACGATATACTCTTTTGAGACAGGTGGAAATTCAATTTCAGGTGTGGACCAAACGCCTCACCACGAGACTCGTAATTGCACAGTTATTTCTGTCGACGGTTCAATGCGGTCAAATCTTCTTCTGTGATTATTCGTTCGTTGAGAAAAATGGAGTGAAGTATGTCAGCTATTTCGATGATAGCTGCACTGTGGTAAATCAAGGTGATCAATTTCACAAAGTCAAGATCATTTTTTTAGTTTGAAAAATCGAAATCGTCTGTGATTTATCTCATTTTCGTTATACTCTCGACGATTTTAATTGTGCTCACAAGTCGAGAGATGATTAGACTATCCTCGATGATTGAGGTGCGCCGATTAAAAAAAATGTATTTATGATCAAATTTAGGACAAGACGAAGCATCTTTTACTCAAGAGGCAGAAAGAGATGTTCATTGTTGTATCAGTATGCTCCATTACTCATCTCGTTAAGGCTATTCATCAGGTGATATCATTATCCGAATTATGAATAAATTGTGAAATTCATTCAGATGTGCTGGGTCCTAGTGGCAGCTTTTCATTGGCAAGACTTCAGTGTGTGGTTGCAAGACTCGGTGAGATTTCTCGGCGAGACTTCATGTTGAAGTGGATTAATTGTAGTATCCATACACTCACTACCTCTCTACATATTCTGGCGCAGTCACACTCGTTCTATTCAATTCACGAGTTCGATGGCTTCTCATATCAATCAAATGTACAGATAACGAAGAGGGAACGACAAGAGTAACTAGTCTATCGCGATTTTGAGTATTTTTATGCTTCATTTTTTTCATTTGCGAGTGTCATTTGAAAAAATATAAATAATAACTGAGGTTTCGTTATATTCTCGGTACAGCTCGTTCCTCTTGCGAGAACAATCGATGATTTCCAGCCGGATTCAATTTTCTCGCCTGTTCAGGCACACTAATTTAGAGGAAAAACTTACGGATCCTTTATATATTCGAAGTGAATTTCCGTCGAACACGGAGAAACGCGAATACTTCAATTGCTTTTCCGCATTGTCGAGATTGAAATCTCCGGTCCGTCGAATCTGTCCATTCGAGTCGTTGTCAAAATTGCAATGGTCAAATACATCTGCGAATGAGTATGATGGAAAAAACAGAAAATAATCATAAACAGATTCTGATAAAATCGAAATAAAACGAGCAATAGTGTATTGAATATTTAATCATATCAGAGGAATTCTATTCATTGTTATGTAGAATGACCCTTGGAGAGGACACTTCTCGTTTGCCGCTAGACATTGATCTCGCCTGTTTTTATGAGTTCCACGTAAGATTAGCGGCATATTCCGGTTAATTCTCGAACGACTATAACCTATTTAAGGATGGGTTGAGGAAATTACATGAAAGTGAAACTTCATGAACACAAGCAATGTCCGTTCACTCTGCTATTGTCTTCTTGTGCTTTATTGGAATTCATCTTCATCATTTCCCTGGACATTACAAACGTTACTCGCTTGAAGTAAAAGAAGATCAGCAGAAATTGGTTATTCATTTCGCTCATCAGGTTCGTGCTAAATTTGATTAACAAAAAGATGCAATTCAGGCACTATGGTCTCACAACGATTCCATGCTCAATTCCACAAATATAGTAAGGAGTACACGATAGAGAACAAACAATATTCCGCCCGATATTCGTATTCAATATTTCAGCCAAAAATACTTATTTGGACGCCCTCCATTTCGATACGGAATATTTCTGATGATTCGCTCATACGAATTCTTCGAAATCTCGGACAGTCTTGTCCTTTCAAATGTGAAATTGAGAGCAGGAAAAGGTTGTCAACAATTGACTGTCAAAGTAATTAAAAGTATTGAGAATTCACGAAAACGATGCAGCTGCGATTGTTTTCCATTCAAGAACAATGACCTCTACCGATTTACCGAAGGAAAGAAGAGAAGATCAGGTTCAAAACTACTTTGACGAGAAATAAACTTTTAAATCAGCTACATTTTCAGATTTATGTTTTCCTTTGTCACGAGGCACAGCCTAGATGTGGCGAAGAAGATAAGAAGGTTTTTTTAATCAGAAAGATTAATACAAAAAAGGACATGTATAATTTGCAGTTAATACCAACATTCTTCAATACATCGATGACAACCCTTCGCGACGAAATTGCGTATAATTTCGGATACGGCGAAGTCGTTAGAACGAACAACGACGATCTTCTCAAGAAAATATCAAATGAAATGGTAAATTAATTTCTTGCCACATAATTCGTTTTTGACGCTAGTTTTGCAGTGGTTCAGAATTTTCTCCAACAAGAAGAAGCTCGGCCTGGCTATTATCTCGAACTGCTATACTCCGTCTAAGAGAGAATATTATCTAAAAGTGGGAAAATTGTTTATGAAATTGAGCTATCCATGTAAAATCTTCTTCAGGAGTTGTCTCTGCATGTAAAGCTTTCCCTCCTTGGGTCATGTTTTGGAAGCCACCGAATTTGCTCGAATACTGAGCAAAACCAACACTGTATGGCGGAATTACTCGGTTGGAATGCGGAATTGAATCCTTTCAACATTACAATTTACTTCAGAATCTCATTTTTTCTACTTTGCATTCGAGAATTCAGTATGCAAAGATTACATTACGGAAAAATTATTCGATCGATTACAGTGAGTTGCAGTTTTAATATTTCTTTCGAAAATGTTTTATTTAGAAAGAACATTGTCCCTGTTGTTCTCCGCAGAAGAATTCTCGAAGGTTCGGCGAATTTGTTAAAAAATAATAATTGCATTTAGGAGTTGTTCCCTCTAGTGCTTTCATCGCTGCCGATGATTTTGCGAGTCCCAAAGATCTCGCTGAATATCTAATACGCGTTTCCAAAGATGAGAAACTATACAGAAGGTTAATGCAAACTCTGTTCTCATGATAAATAGTTATCGAATTCAGATATTTCGAATGGCGAAATACACATGCTGTGTCATCTTTCATTACCATGCGTGGTAATGGAATTTGCGCGCTATGTAGTGATCTTTGGAGAAAGGTTACATCTTGCAATTACTAAATCATTTCATTTCTCACAGATTCCACGAACATCTTCTAACTATGTGGCTAGAGATCACTATTCCGCAACGTTCTGTGAGGTAAACTTAAAATTATGTCAGAGTAAATCAATCATTGCAGCCGGATGTTGGGTGCAAATTGATCGGGAAACACTGCAAGAGCGAGCGAAATCCGAGACTGCAAGAGTCCAGAGCGTTCTTTAAGGGATTGTAATAAATTGTTCCTAATTGCGTAATAATGCATTGTGTCGGGTCAGAGTGTCGGGTCATTGTGTGGAGATCTTTCAATCTTGATTGTAGTGACTTTCATTGTACGATTTACAGGCCACACAGATGGGAAACTCCGATGAAATAAAAATATTGTATCAACACAAAACAAGAACAACAGTTTACGATATTGTAGTTGTAGAAAACACAGAATTAACATTGAATAGTTGACTATTTCATCTTGTAGATAAATCAAACAGCTGAAATGAACGAACTCTTTGTAATAAATGCCCTCCATATCTCACTACGAGTGAGAAAATAAACAGTTGAAGATCTCTCTAATATGTACTCTCTAATACGCACATGTCAGCTCAATTCGAAATACTTCCTGTATTCCAAAGATCAGTTCCATTTACCTTGAAAGAGTGGCCTCTTTCCTGTCCGATTGGTAGATCTTCACTTCCGATTATTCTTCGAGAAAGGTCGAGGAGTTCAGCACAATGAGCAAAACATAAAAAGGTGCTAAATAACATATTGCGATCCATAATGTTGTCCATATTATCTAATGATTTTAATCAATAAAAGCAGAGCTACAAAGTTCTATGAGTTTCACTGGTTGTTTTTTTCGAAAGTGTATATTATCACAAGCCATCACAGTGAATGGCTCTCATTTTGTAATCTAAAGAACGATTCACTTCTGTATCGAATATACCTGATACTTCAATTGAATGTAATCGAACATCTTACTTCTGAAAGAAGTAAGATGTTCGAAAAAGCACTATATTGACTGGTAATGCAACGCACCCTTCGTAATTGTTGTCCCTCGCTATTTGTGTTTAACACACGTTTTACATCTACACATTTTGTTGAAGCATAACACATAAACCGATATCGTATCTAATTTTCTCGAAATTCACAACCTACGACACGTTGTAAATTTAATTCGACTCTTCCGCATTGTTTTTATGGGTACTACCTCGAAATGTAAATTTTTTTTCGTAAATGTTCATTTCAGAAATATTTTTTTAGAAATTCAATTTGGGAAAAATATATTTGTAAAGGTAAATTACGTAAAACTCACATTGGAAATGCGTATACTGTAAATGCATTATTGATAAATATTTTCTTGGAAAAGTCATCTCGGAAATTTTTTCTCGGAAATTTTGAATCGGAAACTGTTTTTTTATAATTTCCTTTTCGTAATTTTTTTGTGGAAATTTATATATTTATGCATATTTTTTATAGTTTATTGTATATTAAATACTCTTTCATATCATGCACCTCATGGTCAGTCGCACATCGCTGATACTCATTTAATGCCGATACGGTAGGATTTTGAATCAAACTTTTCTCTCATTTCGACTCGTGGAGACTCGTGGAAATTTGCGGGCTTCTGTATTCGCTCTGTTTTGCGATGCTTTCGCGCTTTCCGTGTTCGTTCATTTTCGAAATTCTTCGTTGCGAAAATGTGAGTACGGTAGGATTTTGAATCAAACTTTTTTCTCATTTCTACTCGTGCAGTTCTAAATGTATGGGGCTCTTCTGATTTGCCGTTTAAACATTTCGTTTGATGACCTACGCAAAAATGAAGCAGAAAATAAATTTAAAAAAACAACAATACGCACATTAAGACTGTAAAACCATTGAAAAAAGGAAACTATTTATAAAATTTCAATTACGAAATTTCCGAGAAAAAATTTCCGAGATGACTTTTCCAAGAAAATATTTATCAATACTGCATTTACAGTATACCAATTTCTTAACTATTTTTTACAGAAAAATATTTACGGTATGGAATTTCCAGCTAACTTTTTACATAATATTTTTTCCGAATGTTTAATTTACCAAAAATATATTTCTCATTCAAAATTTACGGAAAAAAATTTACATTTCGAGATAGTACCCAAGAGGGTACTACCTCGAAATGTAAATTTTTTTTCGTAAATGTTCATTTCAGAAATATTTTTTTAGAAATTCAATTTGGGAAAAATATATTTGTAAAGGTAAATTACGTAAAACTCACATTGGAAATGCGTATACTGTAAATGCATTATTGATAAATATTTTCTTGGAAAAGTCATCTCGGAAATTTTTTCTCGGAAATTTTGAATCGGAAACTGTTTTTTTATAATTTCCTTTTCGTAATTTTTTTGTGGAAATTTATATATTTATGCATATTTTTTATAGTTTATTGTATATTAAATACTCTTTCATATCATGCACCTCATGGTCAGTCGCACATCGCTGATACTCATTTAATGCCGATACGGTAGGATTTTGAATCAAACTTTTCTCTCATTTCGACTCGTGGAGACTCGTGGAAATTTGCGGGCTTCTGTATTCGCTCTGTTTTGCGATGCTTTCGCGCTTTCCGTGTTCGTTCATTTTCGAAATTCTTCGTTGCGAAAATGTGAGTACGGTAGGATTTTGAATCAAACTTTTTTCTCATTTCTACTCGTGCAGTTCTAAATGTATGGGGCTCTTCTGATTTGCCGTTTAAACATTTCGTTTGATGACCTACGCAAAAATGAAGCAGAAAATAAATTTAAAAAAACAACAATACGCACATTAAGACTGTAAAACCATTGAAAAAAGGAAACTATTTATAAAATTTCAATTACGAAATTTCCGAGAAAAAATTTCCGAGATGACTTTTCCAAGAAAATATTTATCAATACTGCATTTACAGTATACCAATTTCTTAACTATTTTTTACAGAAAAATATTTACGGTATGGAATTTCCAGCTAACTTTTTACATAATATTTTTTCCGAATGTTTAATTTACCAAAAATATATTTCTCATTCAAAATTTACGGAAAAAAATTTACATTTCGAGATAGTACCTTTTTATGCATTGCCCTCTTTCCTGACCGAGCTGGCCTTTATCGGACTGTCCATCTCTCGCATAAACCATTCGAACCGCCTCTGAGAATGTTCCTTAAATTTCCGACTCGGAGTACCATATTTGTCTCTTCCTCTTTGTTACTCGGTTCTACAGATATTCGAGAGCTGAACACTCAACAAATGGTGAGTCTGACAAATACAAATTCGGCGTGTAGCTACAAATTTCAGCAGTCCAATGCAATCACTGGAAATGCCACTCGCTGCAATTGCTCACATACACAGGTATGTAAAAATGTTAAGAAATCAATCGCAGTGAATCAATACATCCGTAGTCTAACAGAATGTGTTTCAGTTAGTGTCCAATCAACTTGTACACGAAGTGACGTACTCGAGATACAGATGCTCGCGATGTCGACGACACGGAATCGAAGCAGTCAAGAAAGTGAGTGTCAATCATTATTTGTTCTTCCAATCCGCTAGAACTCTTCAATTATTTCTGTAGCATCTTGTCGAATACAGCTGCTGCCACAGCTAACAGATAACAGCTGGCCTTACCAGTGGGTCCCACCTAGCGTTGTCTTATGACTGTAAAATCGCTTGACGTGGATATACCTTTTACCTTTACCTTGTCGAATACTCCTAGGACTTACGATACGATTCAACGTTTTTAAAATGTCGATTCTCAATTGTAATTTAATGATTTCAGTTTCACACTTGCCCGTTTCTAACGTGCGTATGTGAAATGTGCAATCGATTCAATGGAAGACGAGAAATTCCAATTGAAATTAACCCAATCACGAATGCAGGGTCAAATACAGGTTTGAAATCAATTAGTTTTAAATTTCCTTGGTTGGTATTAAATTGAATCACTGCTTCAGCTGGATTTCTCTCCGATATCAACACTCTCCCTGTGCCTTGCTCAAACGTCAATCATACTATGAGCGAAGACATCAAAGTAAATTCGCTTGTCAAAATATTCATAATAATGCGTATTCAGGTGATCCACAGTCTTTTGTCTCTGTTGAATGACAATGATATCACCTTTCGTCTGGAATTGATTGACTACTCAGCTCTCTCGCGCTTCTTCGCACAGAAAAACATTGAAGTTCCCATTGAATGGGCGCCACACATGGACCAAATCATTGAACTCGTTCATTTTGCTATTAAGAAAATTCCCCGACTTTCTGGACACGAATTCCACTAGGGTGCCATTTTGCTGAATGTAATTCTGCAAATATTGTCGTAGTTGCAAACTATTTTACATTGTATGTGTAACCCAAGGCTTCCAAGTTTCCAACTTGTGATAAATTTTTTCTATAAGCTTAATAAACACAAGAAAATATTTAAATCTCTATTGAATCGCCAACCATGTGAAATAAACGTTCCATACTCTGTTTCTCGAGATGATCTCAGTTTTATGGAGAAGAGAGGAAGAAGTTGCTCACAGATCTGTATCGTTCGTTCATTAATCGTTTGCAAGAATGAAAGAGAGCTAGCGAGAGAGAGAGAGACGGAGATTAACAAGATCTTTCTTTTCCCGCTAGAATATTGCACAGGTTCTTTTTCGCTTTCTCTTGCTTTTTTTATCTGGCAATGTCGAAAACAGATATTTACCAGCTATTGACTAGATTGAATCGTAATCAGCTAGCTGTTTACGATCAGCTTTTGAATCCCTCTCATTTCAGCTAGTCACTAAGCGGCCAGTAAACAGTTTAAAGCAATCGAATTTTCAAAAGAGATTCAAGATTCTCACACTTTTCGCGAAACTTTTCAATACCGATCAAAAAGCTTCGCTGTTGGTTCGATTTGTTACGAAGATTTTACACTCGGATAATGGACGGGGTCAAAAAAGGAAGAGAGAGAGAGAGAGTCCGGTGTAACTTTTGAAGAGCACGGCGCGAAATGAAGATGGGAAATCGGATTAGTCCACTTTCTGCGACGATTATAGGGAACAGGTGAAAGATCTCCGGGAGCGCGAGGAATTTAGTGGAAAGATCAGCTAGAATACTTTTTAAGGAAATATTCACGACGCAAACGAGGCATGTAAAAGATAAAAAAAGGTAAAGTCATCCCGTTAAAGGAGGCGTATCATGAACTTTTGAAATTCAAATGTTGCGACTCTTACAACGATATGCCGAGAATATTTTGGAAAATTGCCAAGGTTCTTTTGGCAAATCGCCCAGGAATAGATCAGTTTTTGTTGATGGGAAGAACCTGCGGGAACAAAGAAAAATCCCTTTCTAGTCAATAAATAATGGGCGAGACAACGATGACCTTTCGATCTATCCTTCTTGATCTACCTTCCCTTCCCCCATTGGCGCTGCGTAAAATATTTGAATTTTCGCGGGGTTTTCCCTGTCCTTTCCTGATACTTTGGACGGGGATATCTCGTCCCAGAGTGGACGTACAACTTTCAAACTTCGGCTTTCTAATATCGTTCTGGATTCCAATCGGATCATGATCTCAAGACAATGAACTAATTTTTCATGATACGCCTCCTTTAATCAAGGCACTTTCGTCCTGCGGGATATCACTGCTAGGCCAGTCACGAGGCATGTGCAAAAATAATTGGTGCTATTCAGGCAATATTGTCATTATTCAAAAACCCTGAAAATATCACAGGTTCCTCAAATATTCATTTATCAATCTTAGGAATGTTTCCGTTTACACTCATCTCCACTCGTTTTCGCTTGACTTATCTCTTTCAATGGCCACCTGTTCAATAGAGAACATCACAAAAAGGTCGACGAGAGGAGAGAAGTTGAGAGTTTTCAGTCAAGCTTCAAGCTCAAGTTTCCAGATCACTATTCAGTCTGATGCGTCTACTATTCATCCTTTTCTTGGTTTTCGTTTCCATAGCGAATGGAGAAATCGACTCGGACGAAATTATCGACAAGGTTGAATCACTCTGAATCAGCCGAAGACCGTGAATACTTCAGTTTTCATCCGACGGTAATATTAAAGATTTTCGAAATATAGAGTCTAATTCAGAATTGATAATATTGGAACACCTCGTGATTCGGTGTCACTGTACATGACATTGTTTCAGAGTGGCAGGTACAAAATCGTATTCATCTTGGTGTTCCATTATTTTTCCAAATAGTAAGTTGTTCCAAGTATTTTTCAGAGCTCTCGTCGTGATTTCGAAGGATCAGAAAAGATTACCGTCGAAAGTGCAAACCCGAACACTTCTAGTTGGACACCTCTGCTCTATTTTCCGGTAACTTGATCCTTGAACTTCCATAATGTCGAATCTTTCAGTCCGTACTCAAAAGCGATCCGTTCCCAGACTACACGACAGTTTCTCCTAATGGAAAAGTAGAGACGAGGCAGGAAATACGAGTGACTATTCCATGCCGTCATAATGCATGGGTGAGCAACTGATATTGAAGATGTTTGAGGCGGTATGGAAATTGGGATATGAAGAGTAGATAAATCAAATGTGAAATATCGAAATTGAGCGTTTTCCTTCTGATGAGTACTTGTCAACTAAGAATCGAATCACAACACAGGGACAACGTTGTAATAGATTGGATGAATTTACCTCATATGATGGACAGTATTGAGGTATCATCATTTTAATTATAGAACTATCTCATTTTATTATTATTATTATTATCACAATGCCGAACTTTGATTTAATATTTTTTAGGAAGTTGAGATTGCTTCTCCTTTCAAAGTTTCACGCATTGAACATGCTGACACGACGGTTAGTTTTCATTTGAATATCTATAGATTTTTTCACTCAATCTTTCAAAAAAATCATAAATTGAATTTCAGACGAAAAATAAAGGCAATAATATCAAGCATCTCGTAGTGGATATCGGAGTAAGAAGAGAAGCTGGCTCGTGGGTTTTTTTAGAACTTTTAGTTTGGTATGAGCGCTCAATGGACATTTTTTTTTTATTTAGCCGAAACAAAAATTTAAAATCCATTTTAGTAATATGTAATTGGGTTGTAATGTTGGATCAATCCCAGATACTACTGGTTCTCTTCCATTCAACCCTCTATCTTCCTTCTCGTTCTCATTTGGACGTCTCTATTCCTCAATCGAGAGAAATTCATTCTTCTGAGAATCACCTTGTCGCTCGTTGCGTTGATTGCAGTACAGGCACTGGTTAGTACTCGGTTCATCGTACCGGTTTTGATGATTTGTATCTCTTTCAGAACTTTGTAGTGAACAGTGATGGACGATCATCCGGGGGACAAGGAAATGTTATCGATTTCTGGATGCAACGTAAACAAACTTAATGATGCGCATTTTTCCAAATCGAACAATTCAGTTTCCTCCCTACTCATCTTCATCGTTCTCATCGAAAATGTCCTGATCGCAATTCTGAGTACGAGAAAGAGGAAAGAGACGGAGGAGGTTTGAACAATCAGAGGAAAAAAGACATTAAAACATTCTGCAGGGTGTCTACTTCACTGATAGATCGAAGAATTCCGATGTTGAGAAGCTTCCCGAAGCGATGGATTATCTTGCAAGTAAGCAGAAAATAACCAAAATCAAATCATTTGACCATATTCAGAAGTCTTCTTTCCGCTTGTTGCTGCACTGGTTTTGATCATTATCTTCTTATTATCTATTTCTAAACCTCTACAAGTAGCGATAATTTAATGTTCAATCCGAATAAGCAGAAATGTTGTTTTCAATCATCACAACCAGCGCGAATAATAAAAGAATTTATCTCTGATACTCTATAGTTTTCTCTTTCTTTACAATCCTTGATCTTTGATCTATTTGTGGATGGTGAGATTCTCGTAATTTCCATCATCGAAAACAGTTTTCATTGGTTCCACCATCGGAGCCTTCAAGTATTCTTGTTATTGAAACTCAATTACATCAAAGTAAAACCTTTTCTTCTCTCTTCGTTTTCACTGATCTCTTTGTTTTTACAGTCTTTTGACTCTTCGTCTCGGTTGATTCACACGAATAAATCGACGGTAGCATTTCACTGTACAATATTGATTTTAGATACCGTAACTCTGTAATTTAATTACTTGGCGACCGGAGCGACTCGTTTGTCCAGTGCACGGTAAAGGACGGCGTACTAAAAATACATATTATTTAAAATCAACAATATTTATCGATCAAAATACCAAAACGATAATGACAACAGTCATTATACCCGAGTAGACGAGAAGAATTGTGAAGGCAACTGAAAATATTTAATAAAACATTTGAAAACAGCGATAACAAACGATCGATATCGTATTGGCAGGCGGGCACTGAAATTAAAATGGTGAATTCATTTCAGATAAAAAAGAGCACCATGTGTCGAGCATTGCAAAACAGGAGAATTCGTTGAATAATCGTGCCGTCTAGAGTTACGTCTAAAATATGTGAACTGAGGTACTGAATCAACTTCCAACAAACATTATCGTCCATTTCTCATTCGCTCCACATCTTCCCCCGTCCACTTTCCACCATTGATCATCTTCGCCCTTCAGCCACAGTTGACTATCGCATTCAAGCGAATCATTGAGCATTGTGATCTCAATTAAAGCATTTTTATAAATAATATTATTATTCCAACCTTCAGGCAGTCTTTCTTGCAATAATCTTCAATTGTCTCGAGTGAGCAATTTCCCTCGTCGGCACTATCGAGAAATCGTTGAACAATCGCAGTTTCATCTGCATAGTTGTCTATTGTTTAGTATTTTCCTTCAATGACCTACTGCTTTCCCATGTCCTCTCCTCTTCCTTTCTTAACTTTTCAATGAATCGATCCCTCTCTTTCTCACTAAAGCGAATGTTTGTATTCTGCAAAATTTGCATCATTTTTCTGTTGGGCTCATTCAAAAACTTACACAGTAAATTATATCTTCAATTTTTAGTTCTTCATCCATTTTTGTACCATCTTCCTTTTGATTTTTTCTGCACCACCTTGTGTCAAACAGTCCTGGAGTAAGAAACAGTCGAGGTTCTGTCCAATCAATGCTGTGTAAACTCTGAAAAAGACAATGTCCAAGATAACAAGCGGCCAACGGTCACTTTATTATATTTCAATTTGGCTGTCCATAATCCACCCGTGTTCGAATCGAATAAATCGAATGAGTTATCGAGTAGTTCTGCAATTTCACAATGAAATGATTTAGGATGATGAAAACTCACCCGATCCCTCGAGTGTCATCTTATTCGGGCCAATTTTCAAATTATTTCCAAAATAAATGAAGAAATCTCGCGTTGAATCCGGTCCGTATGTCAAAGATTGATCAGAGACATTCATGGCCACTTCGATCGACCACACATCAGGGCACTTTGTCTGCAATGAATTCTTCCAGATTACTGTGCGATTTGAGATACGGTAGTATCGATGCGATGCCACTGTCGAAAACTAACAGAGTAAACCGTTCACAAGCGAAAGTGAGAAAAGTCAGTCCCCGATCGCAGCTCCGATCTGTATCTACCGTACTCACTCGAATGCGACAGTGACGTAGGCTATAGTGCATCCTTTCGCAATTGAATCTGAGAGAGGTTAAATCAAATCAAGTCAGTTTACGATGGATAACCTGAAACCATCTGAAAGTACCAGACGCCGAGATCGACGCCTGTAGATTCGTGGCAACCATGAATACGAATACAGGCCTGGAATAGAAGACACATTCCCGATTTTGCATTTCAATGTGTCATCATCAAAGATCTTACATGCTGTGCACAATTGGACGAGATCTCAGCTTGGACGAAAGAATGGAAGAGAAGAAGGAAGAGAAAAGAGAAGAAAAAGACCATCGACCGATTGGAATGAGAAGAAGGGGAGAGAATGAGGGGGGGGTGTGAGATGAAGAAGTGACAAAGAGGGAAATGTGTGGAAAATAGGTTTGATTTGCATTAAACATTAAGAAATGTAAATTTGTCTGTTCGTTGAACATCAAATGCAGCAAAGACTATATCTTCTCTGTTTTGTGGCCCGGGCTATGACCGCTCTGAATGTGAGGGGGAAGGGAATAAGAAAGATAGGAAGAGAATACTCTGCGAGAAAAGGCCAAAAATCGGAGAAGTGCCTGAAAGAAAGAGGGCGCGTTCCCTCTCACACTCATCTCTCTCACACACACAGTCTGTAGTGACTTCCGCTACCGGATGCAACTTTTTCAGACTTGCCCCGTTCCATGTCAGGGAATTTATGCCAAATTCACCTCATTTTACCCGTAGAAAATATTTTCCCACCTCACGTGCACTGGAGGAGACGTTTTTCCATCTTTTGACGTTTTTTCAGGTGGGAAAATATGGTTTGAAACAGCAGATTTCAGGTCTCCGAGGTCTCAAGGTGGATGGAGTGGTTTTTGGACGGTGTCCAAAACGGACATTTAACTTCTGCAAAGTTCTCTCTACCCATCGCATTTTAGAATGAGAGAAAATCTTTATTTTAAAGGAGGAGTAACATGAATATTTTGGTGACTAATCTGTCAACGTCACATTGTAGAAATCCATAACCATATTAGAATTCCGAAACTCCCGTGTTTCCACGACATCAATGAACCGAGTTATCGCGAATTGGCATAGTGCCAGTATTCCCCTGAGTCCAGGCAAAGGCGAGAGTTTTGAAAAGTGGATTTGATGGGAAGAGAGTGCGCCGTGATCTACCCCTGTCTCCCCCTAGCCTCTTCCCATCGATCGCACTCATCCCTCTCTCAATCGAGGGACGGGAGATGGGAATAGGGACTTTGGCAAGGAGCCAGCAGACAACTACTGTAATTGCAAGTCCCGCGATTTCGTTGTGGGAGTTCCTGACATTCATTCCTGTTACTCCTCCTTTAAAGCGAGTTATGATTAATTTCGTGGGTCTCATTTTATGAAAAATGAGTGAGTGGTTGATCTTTGATCTACAGTAACCCAAAAATAAAAATCGATATTCAAATTTCCGAAGCGCAGTTTGAAAGAGCCGCCTGGAAGGGTTGCCGGTTCAATATCAATACTATTGACACCTCTTCCCTTCCCCGCCTCTCCCTGTCAATAGTATTGACTTTGGTCAATACCATTGACTCTCGGTCACTGCCCTGTTCCCTGGGCTTCCCGGTTAGAGAGTACGGGGAATGGAGAGAGCGCAGAGAGCGCAGAGGAAAAGACTCTCTCCGTTTCCCACACTCTATCGCTGTTCACCTTATGGGAAGAGGAAGGCGTCTCAATCGCTCGTCAATAGTATTGACCAAAGTCAATACTATTGACTCCCGCTTCCCTTCTTCCCTCTCCCTGTCAATACTATTGACAGGGAGAGGCGGGGAAGGGAAGAGGTGTCAATAGTATTGATATTGAACTGGATGATTCTCTCGCGATTCGTCTCATATATTTTATAGGCTCAACTAACTGCATTCGCATTGAAACGTAAGGCATAAATCAAGAAACACCTAGTGACACTAATTTCCCCTAACACATAAATCAATTGTTTTCACCATAAAAAATCATTATCCTCTGAATGCTCCCTTTCCATAATTTCACAACATTTCCAATTCTCAACTCTCCAATTCTCCATTTCATTCCTACTCGTCTCCCTCTCATTCGTCGGTCGTCTAGTGCAATGGCTGTGAGTTTTGTGGTCCTTTTCGTATTCTGACGATACCGTAACCTTCATCTACAGTATCCTACCGTAACCTGTACATGAATACTCATACAGTGATAACGGTTTGACTCTTTCTCGGGCACCTTGGCGATTTTTCTGTTTACTTGCCTACTATCGTAAAATAATAAACCGTTCCGCGTATTCCGATTCCTATCGTTCGTTTCGTATTTTGACTAGAGGGTCTTAGGCCCTGGAAGTCAATGAGGTGTCGATTGGATACAGTATTGGAAGGGTCATACTGACATTGAGTAGATGGCTCCAATAATGCTGTTTTTATCCTCATTTCAGTCTGACAGCGGAGCTAAGATGGCTCAGGAAGCTGCTATGATAAAAGCGAAAGAGGGACTTGTTTGGGCTTTGAGAATTTATCAATGCGAGAAATCGTGAGACGCTATACACATCGGTAACAACATAAAATTGCATAAATAGTAGAATTCGGGCGGATTTCTAACGGAATGCAACGGCGCTGTTCAACAAGTAACGAGTTACAATATAATATTACGGGGGAAACATTACAGTTAAAAAGTGAACGAATACAGGGCTCACAAACAATGAGTGAAGTCTTGCAAGGAGAGGAAAGTAGAGAGACGAGAGACAGTCTGAAATATTAATAAATAAATATGAGAAATTTAACTTATAGATTGGAATTAATTCAAAAACTTGGATATAATGAATATATCCTCATAAACATTCATTTTGTCATAATCTTGCACAACTGTAGATTGTATCCCTTACAAGAGCATTGAACAGGCATAAACTATATAATTTCTCTAACTTATGTTATTTAGAAGTTAAAAAAGCTCACGGTTAGCTTAGCATCTAGAGGTCCTCCACGTCCACCGCCGCGAGGTCCACCACGACCTCCACGGTCACGCATGCCTGTAACGATTGGGTTAAAAATACATTAAGTTTCGATAAATTTACGCCTAATCTGATGATAAAATCAAAAACTGATAGGGACACGACCCTCTACTCCTCCGCTTCCAAAACCGGCTGGGCGGAGTCAGCAGTCCGCCGCAAACTAATTACCGCGAGTTAATATTATTCAAAAATCGCTGCGTGGCTCATTTGTGATACTCAGCCTAGAGATAAGAAGCGATAGAAGAGACGTACAGTAGTTTTTTTTTAAATTACAGTATCCAGTTTCTTGTACGGAAAATAAAAAGCTATCACGAACTAAGTATTTCAAGAAATGTGTGAAAGTGTATGAAATTCTTGGCACGCTGCCAAGCCGGCCTTCTAGTGGAAATGGAAGCGGACGAGCGTAAGGCCCTGGAGGGCCGCGTAGGGAATTGTGGTGAATGGCACACGATATTACAATTAGTATTAGGATTATTACGAATTTTTAAAGCCTTTTTAAGCAAAATGTTTGGTGAAAAAAGCGAGCGTCAATCATTTGCTAGAGGTACTTTCAGTGATAAGAAAAGAGACAAATAAAATCCAAAGCGTGCGTACCTCCTCGCATGCCTCCTCTGTCGCCACTTCAGGCCTCTCGCTTGGCAGCCTTCTTGCTAGGCTCCTCATCCACAAGTAGTGTGTCCAGAGGTCACGAGTCGGGGAGGATGATGTAGCGGATGTTGTTACCTACAAAAATATTACAATGAAAAGAGAGAACAAAAAGATTCGCGAGTAAAAAAAATGTTATTAGTTTATATGCCCTCCCGTGAAAATAATTAAAAGTAGCTGAAGACTAACCTCGGACGGTGAGAGACTCGAGGTTCATCGGGTAGCGGTTCTTCTGCTGCATCTTGACAGACTTCAAGTGCGTGTTCATTGCAACATCGACTCCGGCAATCGTTCCTGATCATTTATCGGCTTGTTAGTAATCACAAACATGATCATTAATTTCAACACAATCAAAAAATGGGAACTATTTTAGCCATTCGGAGTACTAAAAATATAAATACATTAATCAACTAAACGAGGGCAAATACTGATGCATTCAAAGAAGGAACCATGAAGGAAGGAAGCTAAATGAGTTGGGGAAAGGTGTGACCTTTCTTTAAAAGGATAACGGAGATGGGCACATTTTCACCGAACTCTCGCCTTTCCCCGCCAGGGTAGCCATACATAAAGACTAGATCGCGTATCTATTCGGATCAGAAGGCAGGTCTTAAGACAGGTCCATGCCGATTTATGATTGTAGTAGCAAAACAGTAACAAAATCACGAAATCTGGAAATTGTGTTGTCAGGTCTGGGACTACAAGATAGAATGCGTATGAAAGTAGCTTATCCTAAAGTACATCTTGACCGAGCAAAGTAAATAAGAGAAGGGTGAAACAAGCGCTTGCAAAGCTTGAAATGAAAGCATAAACGAAAAAAGTTTGAGAGCGCACACACTTACAGTACTTTTTTAGAGTTGGAGCCGACAATAGAGCTCATGCATAACCATGAATTCAAGAGATCAACCGAGGGCGAGTGTTCACGTGCACTATCGATCCTTTTGATCTACTCGAGTCTCGCCCCCTTCCCCTCTTCCCAGTCATTCGATCGCTCGCCTCCAAGGGGTCACGTAGCCCTTCCTTTCGATTTTCGAAAATGTTTTGTCATCACTTGCCTCATTTTTCGTCTAAATTAGTTTGATATTTTCTTTAAAAGGGTTTTGCGGCAGCACTATGGCTTTACCAATGCAGTCCTTTGTTTACTGGTTCGTTGCTTACACGTCCTAGCCACTGCTGGTCTGATTACTATCATTTTCGCGCCGCTAGCTCTTTATTATTGTTTCGAAAATGTTGATCACAGCTTCTCGCTCGCTTGCAAGTTCATATAATTTCTTAGTCAATGCTTTCGCGGCAAATAGCTATAACCTACTGATCCTAGTTTATGTGATGCATTTACTTTGCTAACTCAGTTCAGCTCTCGATTCGTTCGCCGTCCTTTCTTATTGTCATGCTCATTTTTTCTTTCCAACGATTCTAATCCGGCGTTTTGTAGATGACGTCGACTCAACTACACACTCAAGCCGTCCGTCGCTTCACGGCTGCCTCGATAAGATAAGTGTTTCAAATATTTGTCATCATGGGATTTTGCGCATTTCGTAAGTAACTGCTAACATCTTGGATGGGCATTTTTGTGTTCATTTTTGCTCAAGTGTTTTCGCGGCGGCGTGCCCATCCAATGGTAGATAAGTCGCTGTAGGGCAGTGGCGTGCATCTCCTCTACAGTGAGGGGCGGTCGTCACGCACTGTCGCAGGTGCCCGGTCTATCTTTTCGTGGGAGAAGGCCACAAGCCAGAAACGGTTGCGCCGTCCCGGGCCGGCTCGCAGAATCGTATACCAAATTCTCCCTTTCGAGTATCGCGGTGGATGACCCGACGACCGAGTGTGCCACTGCCAGATTAATGTGAAAATGCGCGCGCTAAATTCAAATATATTTTACCAGGGGGGAATAGTCGTCATATTAACTGTTACGGTGGGATAGGGCAAAGCAGGGTAAACACACTTTGCGAGTGCGAAATATGAGTTATATACAGTAGTTGTGGGATGCTAATTTGAAATATCGCAGCGTGTGGCGATCGATGGACGGACGGGCATCGTCAACGACGTCATTGGAGAATGGAAGCGATGGGAGGGCGGTATACTGGCCGAGGTCGGACTGTTATCGAAGATGACGTCATCAATCGATTCGTTTCAGATCCCCAGTCTTATTCGCTTCGAGACCATTAGAAGGATGTGAATAGAAAGAAATGGAGGATGAGAGGAAGTACAAGGTCTGACTGGACGATGAAGTACCAATGATCAATCAATTGATATTATAGGATCAGCTTTCTCTCGGCCGCATCCCGACGATAAATGAAGAGGAGAAGGATCTATTGTCGGAGGTGGGTTGATGAAGAAATGCCATTGATTACGGTCACTTATTGATTTGTTGCAGGGTCCTGCTCCCGTCGTCTCTTTCGATCCTCTTCAAGAGGAGTGGAGGCAGTGATAGTGAGGTCGGTATCGAATCGATCGTCAATGGGAACTAACCTCTATCGAGCCGGCTCCCCGATTCTTGGCACCGACTGGCCTGCGCTATCTAATTATGACTTCACTTATCGATTCACTGCAGGCGTAACTCGTTGTTCGCCCGTCTCCTCCCTCAATCTCCCACATGAGATGCTGGTCAGACATCAACTGCAGTCTCGTTGGACTCTGTAGCATTTGGAGGCCGATCGCAATAAGGAATGGGAAGACTACCTCAAGGTTGGTTCCCGTTAATTTCTAGTATAATGAAATTTGTTCAGTGCGTATCCCTCTTCGACACCTTTGTCGACTCTTGTGCCCTATACTTCTACACGCACACTGCCACTAGGATGAACATGGGTGGCGGCTACTACATGATTGATCAACGAATACGGTATTGGTGAGTCTAATGATGGAAGAATGGTTCAAACGAATAATTCGTTCAGGTGGCCTCATTCCCTTCCATCTTCTACTTGTTCAATGAAGGAAGGATTAATTCGGTCGTACTTCTTCGACTGTCAAGCCGATAATCGTCATAATAAGGTACAGTAACTGAGAACCTTCTGTTTTCATGGTTAAAATTGCATTTTAAAATAAGCTTTTTATCAACTATTGATGGAGACTCTAACAGCAATTCCCTGTAGAAATCCTGAACAATCTGAATATAATTGGCTGTTTTGGAAATCCGATTTACACAATTGCTCAGATTAGATAGATGTCGATTTGTTCTTAATATATTCAAAACAGAGTTGCCTGAGACAACGAGTAGGCCAAGTAAAAATATTTGGTGGCTGTTTTACGTTTCATTCGAAACAAATAATGGCACTTCATTTGCTCATCACACACACACACACATCCACATTTCCTTTTGTCGGAAGAATTCGGATTTGAGTTCTAAAATATATCTATATGTGGAAGTAATCAAACCAGAATGAATCAGGCTTTATTTTTAGGAAGTAGACTTTGTTTCTAAACTACCTGTCTTGTGGATGCCATTGACATGTGATTGATCTCTTTATTCCAGGTCTCTTCTCTTCCCTTCCTCCTCTTTCTTCTCTTCCCTCTGAATTTGGGGCCTTCGATGGGAATTTTCGTCCGTTCTTCCTCTATCTGAGAAGGTTCGTATGAAGAAAACCATAAGTGATCAGAAAATGGTGGCATTACATGCCGACAATGGAAATCGACCCGAACATTTATTTTACGATTTTTTTTGCTAGGTAAGCTCATAACACATTTTCAAATAATCGTCCGGGGGGCTTTTTGAATTATTGAATATCTTTACTATTTTCGTACTATGATTGGCAAAACGCCGCATCCATCAAAATACCAAACCTATATACTTTCCAAATCACTATTAAACTGATATAAGTTTCGGCTCTTTTTATTGCGTAGATTTATTGAGGGATGGTCATGATTATGAGCCCGATCGCCTAAGAGTGGGCAAATGGTTTGCGCAGTAAAAAATTCGATTTCATGAAACTTTTGATTTCGGAGCATATTGATTTTGCTCAAAAACGTTCGTTGGGCCCTGACGAAGTCACATCGAAAACAGTTTTTGTTGAATTTATCTGCCAAAGATATCGCTAAAATTAAGGTGAGTATGGCTACTGGGTCACAATTTCATGCTGGTCGCGCCTACCTTGATTGAATTAAAAAAAAAAAAAAATTATTTTTCAAATATATTTCTTTTGGATCGACGCGGTAGTCGACTTAGCAAGCGGAATAGATCGGACCGGCGTTGGGTTGTCGTGGTCAGCATACAATTCAACCCCAGGGCACACATTTCGGAATATTTGCTATATGTGCTATAACAGTGAAACCAAAGAAGCCAACGAGTAAATTATGATCAAAATGAGTGAGCTCATAGTCATCAGCACCTTTGAGAACTCCAAATCACAAAATTCCTGAGAGTCGATATTTTGAGCTGTGCCTGGCCTTGCTCGATTCTTACTCAAACGGAATCATATCAAAAGTTGTTTGTTATAAATTCAGCCATCGAACTATGTTTGCTTGTGTCTCACGGCGTTATAGATAGCATGCGCTTACTTATTAGATTTTATTCCATTCCCGCACGTGAGACTCGATGGACAAACATACGCACTGACTGACTGACTGATCGACAGACGGGCACTTCGATATTCAAATATTGAGAAATGAACGTTAAATTATTTGCAGCCCGTTTCTGCTTTCTTCTCGATGTGGCCGACCGTCATTCCATTCTTTCTTCGTCGGAAGATGTCCCCATGTGTCCCCATACCCTCTCTCCCTTCTTCCCACTGCTCGTATATTGCTGCTTTTTCTTGTGCTGCCTTTGTTTTTCTTGTTTTTTATCGGACCGATTGATGAGGGAGGGGTACTGTATCGATCGATCCGTGTGAAAATGTGGATACTGTATCGATCGATCCGTGTGAAAATGGGGATACTGTATCGATCGATCCGTGTGAAAATGGGGATAGTGTATCGATCGATCCGTGTGAAAATGGGGATAGTGTATCGATCGACCCGTATATATGAAAATGGGGGTACTGTATCGATCAATCCGTGTGAGAATGGGGATACTGTTTCGATCGATCCGTGCGAGAATGGGGATACTGTATCGATCGATCAGAAAGTGTGAAAATGGGGTATTGTATCGATCGATCCTTGTGAAAATGGGGATAATGTATCGATCGATCCGTGTGAAAATGGGGATAATGTATCGATCGATCCGTGTGAAAATGGGGATAGTGTATCGATCGATCCGAAAGTGTGAAAATGGGGGTACTATATCGATCAATCCGTGTGAGAATGGGGATACTGTTTCGATCGATCCGTGTGAAAATGGGGATAGTGTATCGATCGATCAGAAAGTGTGAAAATGGGGTATTGTATCGATCGATCCTTGTGAAAATGGGGATAATGCATCGATCGATCCTTGTGAAAATGGGGATAATATATCGATAGATCCGTATAAGTTAAAAATGGGGATACTGTATCGATCGATCCGTGTGAAAATGGGGATAGTGTATCGATCGATCCGAAAGTGTGAAAATGGGGGTACTATATCGATCAATCCGTGTGAGAATGGGGATACTGTTTCGATCGATCCGTGTAAAAATGGGGATATTGTATCGATCGATCCGAAAGTGTGAAAATGGAGGTATTGTATCGATCGATCCTTGTGAAAATGGGGATAATGCATCGATCGATCCTTGTGAAAATGGGGATAATATATCGATAGATCCGTATAAGTTAAAAAAGGGGATACTGTATCGATCGATCCGAAAGTGTGAAAATGGGGATACTGTATCGATCGATCCGTGTGAAAATGGGGGTATTGTATCGATCCGACTGTGTGAAAATGGGGATATTGTATCGATCCGAAAGTGTGAAAATGGGGGTATTGTATCGATCGATCCGTGTGAAAATGGGATAGTGTATCGATCGATCCGAAAGTGTGAAAATGGGGATAGTGTATCGGTCGATCCGTGTGAAAATGGGGGAATTGTATCGATCCGACTGCGTGAAAATGGGAGTATTGTATCGATCCGAAAGTGTGAAAATGGGGTATTGTATCGATCGATCCTTGTGAAAATAGGGATAATATATCGATCGATCCGTATAAGTTAAAAAGGGGGATACTGTATCGACACGACGGTTTAAAAAGCTCATTCCTCAACAATTAACTTTCACTGGGAGCTGCGCCCCGCCCCCCTCGCACTCTTATTGGCTCTCAGTGACACACCCGCACGCGACGCGTACGCAACACGTCGACTGCAATAGGCGTTCTGATGCGCAAACCGCCTCCCCCTCCTGAATATCCGCACGGGACCCATGCGATAATAGCATACTGTACGCGCGAAATCTAAAATAATTTTCAATTTTTACGCTCTTTGTTACTGGTGTTGAACACCCGTGATCGAACGATCCGTGTGAAAATGGGGGTATTGTATCGATCGATCCGTGTGAAAATGGGGATACTGTATCGATCGATATTTCTATCGGCGTATGAGAGAGAGAGAGAAGGGTTGAGAGTAGAATCACACGATCAATCATTATCCTGAGGAAGTAAAATATATTTACCGAAATATCACGCCTGTCACGAAAGAATCGAGCTGAAGATGGGATTGTGGCGAAAATCGTAAAATGAGTTAGCATCAGTTTTGGACACCTCCAGGGATGTCCTAGCATCCCCCAAAGTCCCATTGTCCAGAGATCATTTTGGAGCTCCCCACACCGGGTCGGTACCCTGGATCCCCAACTTTAACCGTTAATATCTCAGTTCTGGTGCACTTTAGAGGAAAATTGTTCCATGACCAACTCCGGTTGATTTCTGATGCTCTATAAATCTGTCTCGATTAGAAGTCATAAAAGTGAGCCTTAGCGATGCTACACTCTAGGAAGCATAACTCAAAAATTTAGGTAAAGGGCTCGCCCGGCTTTCTCTATGTTATGCATCTCGTCGAGCTCTATCGAATGAGTGGTTTACGCAAAATATAGATCCATGGAGACGTGTGGTTTGGCCCCTCGAAAAGTTTCTAATCATTTGAAGTTATTTTATAACAACATTTTATTCTATTCCGTCCAAATCGTGCCGCGGAGTGGGGTGAAACTTATTAGATTTCTTCTCTTGTCTCTCAATTTCCTTTGTTCTTTGTTGAATTTTAATATGTTTTACTCCACCCCTCCGCACGATTTGGACGAAATGGGATGAAATGTTGTTATAAAATAACTTCAAATGATTAGAAAATTTTCGAGGGGCCAAACCACACGTCTCCATGGATCTATATTTTGCGTAAACCGCTCATTCGATAGAGCTCGACGAGATGCATAACATAGAGAAAGCCGGGCGAGCCCTTTACCTAAATTTTTGAGTTATGCTTCCTAGAGTGTAGCATCGCTAAGTCTCACTTTCATGACCTCTAACCGGGACAGATGGATAGAGCATCAGAAATTAACTAGGGTTGGTCTTGGAACAATATTCCTCTAAAGTGCACCAGAACTGAGATATTAACCGTTAAACTTGGGGATCCAGGGTACCGACCCGGTGTGGGGAGCTCCAAAATGATCTCTGGACAATGGGACTTTGGGAGATGCTAGGACATGTCCAGAGATGCCCAAAACTGATGCTAACTCATTTTACGATTTTCGCCCTAATCCCAAAAAGTCTCATTCTAGCTCGATTCTCTCCTGACAGGCGTGATATTCAAAGGACATTTGCTTTGCAATCTATCACATACAGATACTTATTGTTAAAAAAATTAGAATGCAGTAATTCACAATCAGATAAATCAACCAATTTCACGTCAATTTCAGGTTGGAAGGTAGAGTTAGTGCAATATCAGCGCATGAATGCAATGTTTTTATCAACCGATTTCGTGATTTTATCAACCGATTTCCAAGGTCAAATGTCTCTGAACCGACCACGATATATTCATGGACATTGAAAAAAACGCTGAAGAACTACCTTTGCATTTACCTTTTTATCACGAGCAATATTTTTTGGAAAAAAAAGAGAAGAAAAAACGATATTTTTAGAATGAAAGAAGAAATGTGATTGTGAAATATTCACCAAGATGCGGATGGAACGGGAATGATTTGACGAAATGAGGTTATTTGGCACATGAACATGGATAATATTATTATGCAACATGTTTACTTAGAATCTCCGTTTCTTGGAAGCGATCTCTTTCTCATCCTCAAAATCTCCCGGAGTAAGCTCGCGAAAGGCGTGATTATGAATATTGGAGGAAGGAGAATTATTGTGAGTAACGGGGGATGAAAGGGGAGACGCAATAGGAGATGAGGCAGCACTTGCCAGATATGCTAGAGGGGTAGCCACACTGGTGTGCGAATCGCGAACAAGCGATTGCAGGCGCTTATTCACTGGAATGGGAGAAGAGGTGAGGGGAGAGGTGGGGACTTGTGTCGAATCTCGAGATAGAATAACTCTGCGAGCTCGAACAATGGGCCGATTCTGAATGGGAGAACATGAGGAAGAGGAGAGGAGTGACGGAATGAGAAGTTCTGAGTGAGAACTGGGAGGTCGAGCGATGGGAGAAATGGGAAGGATGGAATGCTCAGTGGTTATGATACAGGGACGACTGCGACATCTGAGAGAGGAGCCTAGGACTCGTTTGCGATTCGGAGTATTGATGAATGCGTCGTTGAGACGATCGTTCACGTTGATGTCGTGAGTATTCGAGGGAAGACGATCTGAAACTCATACACGAATTTTATGTATTCATTCTCATTACTGCTGAGGAAAAGTCAAAGAGAAGAGGAAAGATTTGAATTCCCGCAATTTTATATCTCGGCTCACAGTGCTAGGCACTTGAAATTTGGATTCTGGGTGGTTTTTCAATTTCCACCCCAGAATCCAAATTTCAAGTCGCTACCTAAACTGGGAGCTGAGATATGAAATTGCGGGAATTCAAATCTTTCCTCTTCTCTTTGACTTTTTCCACAGCATTCATCTGGAAAAAAGGTAAATAAGCATTCCTATTGCTGACCAATATTCTGCGCCACTGATGAGCCAGGTTCCGCGCTACGAAGAACAACTGCTTCAATGGGAGAGCACGAATCCAGATTAGTGTCTGTAATTGGACGATGTTCAAATTTGAATATAAAACGATAGACGAAACAGAAGAAATCGTAATAGGAAACTGACCGATATTCAGAGTGACCGACGAAACATTCTTGACAGAATCTTCTGCTGCTCTTTCAGTTACGGACATTTTGTCGAAAGTAGAGGCGATAACGTTAACAGACATGGTAGTGATTCGTTAGAATGAACTGAAGGCAAGGTGTGTGAAGGCAGGATGAGGTCGGATGCCTGGATTCCGGGGCTGGAGGGGGGTCGTAAAATGGTTCAGACAGCCATCCTCAGACAGCCCATAAATGCAGGCTGTGTGATCTCTTGAATGGATGTTTCTCTTCTCTCATTTCGGATGTCTCATTATCCCATCTTCCAGTTTCTTCACACACCAATAAGCCAGCCATGAACTTTTGAACCAATGTTGATTTTCACAAGTCCCTTCTGGCCTGTTTGGAAACGGAACCACCGGTACAGCCCATCCGATCTTTGACTACTTGCAAAAAGGAAGGTTTGGTGGCATTTCTCAATGCGATATGTGTCGATTTATAACCCATGCGATATTTTCTTTCGATTATTAAGTAAATTTGCGATCTTTCAAAATTTATCACCTGAAAGCAAGTGAGCGACAAACGACAGAACGCGACACACTAAAACAAGCAACAAATTCAAGAACAAAAACGATTATTGACAGAGATATTAGGCCTATGAAAATGTAGAAAATTATTGATAATCGTAGGAAATTCATGGGTTTGTAATCCAATACTTGCGTGTCGTTAGTGGGCAGATTCCTGAGAGATCGCAAGTGTCGAAACGTCCAGAAGTTTTCGAACTGAAATTATGAACTTTCAAATTACTAAAAAACAATAAAATTGGTTTACCCTGTCTTGGTCGTACATTCTGAGAATGACTTGATTCACGTAGTGGATCAACTTCCTATCAGCTACGAGTGCGTACATGTAGTAGGATGGAGTGGGTTTGCCGAAATTGTAGACGTTGATATTGTACGCATTCCATTCCACCATCGTTTGCGAGCTCACCGTCAAACTGAAATATACCTTTTCTGCTTTTTACAGAATTTTTTGTACAGGTTTTAAAATATTACGTGACTAGCTCGCATCCCGGCCTCACTTCTCCCATTTCGAGTAGATTATTCTTATTCAAAACTGCAGATGTCGTGTGGTCATCACAGAGCCTCTCGAGCAATCTGCAACTTGTTCTTTTGTTTGAAATATTCACGTGTGGTCTCTAGTCAACATTACCTCTGATTCTCCGGCATGTAGACAACTCCGGGTCTCAATGCATTCAAATCTTCCATTACCTAAAAAAATGGAACTTGATATTTGTCTTCCCACACATTAGGCTACGAAATAAGCACACGGGAATGAATAGGAAAGTACCTTTGGAGGCAAAAGATCTTTGACCTCTACGAGAATTGTTCGACTTCCACATTTCACGTATTGAAACAAATCTTCGACAGCCCTAAATAATGATAATAAAAACCGTAATCTCTGGGATTAAGTCCGCAAATCGTCCCTGCCCACTGCCCACGCTAGTCCGTTTTTTTGTATCGTGTTAGGTAACATCAAACATGAGAAATAGCACACTCACGTTGGGTTACTCTGCTGAACAATGAAATTATTGCCTCGAAAGCCAGCCGAATGGTAAAATACAACAATGGTAAGGGACAGAACGAAGATAATGGAGATTATGAGACGAAGGATGATCAGAATCGTCACTGAAAGGTCCTTTCGAAACTTAGAATACCCATGGATGATGAAAATTCTGCTTACGAGTAGGTTGTCGCTTGCTTAGTAGATATTCGATAATAGAGATAAGAACGAATCCAGCGATAAGTAATAATAGTGTACTCCATTGGAAGACAGTGAAGAATAATAATTCCGATATGTCAGCGTCCGCAGATCGAACTGTTTCGTAAAAGTTCAGCTTCAAATGTTGTATTATATTTTTACGTTGATAATTTCGAAAAATAAATTGGTTCATTTAAAGAGTTTAAAGGGATTGCACTATCTATTCCTCGTGCTTAATCAATATTTAGTTGACGTGAAACTCATTTGCTCTCTCGGGGAAATCTACTAAAACATACTTCATAATACCCAAACGATATGCTTTCCAGTAGCACGTCGAATCGATTTGAGCTCATTGCGAAACTGTCGATCATTGTGAACGTTCGATTCGATTCCACATTCTGCAGTAACTGAGTCTTGTCTGAAATAATTTGACGGAAAGAGAGAAAGATGAACGACTTACTGTAAAGCTTAGTTATGTTCAAAGTCAACCCCTTCTCCTGAGCGACAATGTCCCATAGCTCCTTGAAAATTCCTCTGAATCATCGATTAGTATTCAAACGGTCTGGATTTCGAGAACAAACCTGAGATTTCCCTTAGCATCCTCGTACGAATATGGATAATAACCTCCCTCGTATTCGAGATGAATTACGGTCATTCAACTAAAAAAACAACAAAAATAACACCAACAAAAACACAGAGGTGGTTTAGAGGAATAGAGGAAGGAGCCATGCAACTGATATGTGTCCCGGAAGGGCAAACAACCACAATTTCGCTCAACGAAACGTGTGAAAAGCTGACGAATTCCCGCATTCATCTCATTGGTGTCAATGGTGTCTATGACTTCCGGTGCCCGTGGACTGACGATACTCAATGGTCGCCCAGTCTGCTTAGTTCGAAATACGGGTCGCCGTCTCTTCATTTCACACACTCTCTCGCCTCTCTGACCGGTGAGATAGTGTGAAGAATGAAAATTCGAATTCTAATGGCCGCCCAGTCTACTAGATAGAACAACAGCACACGTCAGAAAGAATGAAGACTTCATCGATATCGTACATTATTTACAAGTCATATGGCAGAGTAACGTGATCTGAGCATGACACATTAACTATTCTCCATTGCAGTGAACATGGAATTGACGGAAGCAGCGATCAATTTGGCCCGTTTCTTCTGGGCAAAGTGATTGTCATTACTGAACTCGACGGTAATTCGTTGATGGCGGTCAGCGAATGCCTGAAAATGAATTCACTTTCTGATTCAAGAATAAATAATGCCTACATTGACGATCTGTTCCGTTAATTCTTCTTCATTGTCATTCTTGCGAAGCGTCTGCAATGGAAATTTCTCTACTCTTGAAGGCATGAAAATGAGAAGATTCTAGAAGTGAAAACGACCAACCAGAGGGAGTCTCTTTTCGAAAGCGGCAGTGAATTCTCTCGAGATGCTCGCTTCAATGAGATGATCTTTGCCAGAGTAGCAGATGAGAGAACGAATTCGATCATTTCTGGAAATGAATAAATATCTGATTTACTCATTGAAATGGTAACGAATACCCTAGCGAAACCCACTTGTTGATTTCCTCCACCAATTCCTTCTGTCTCCACAGATCGCTCATTGACATACTCTTTATCGCAGCGAATGCCACTCGTCCATGGGAGAGACGAAGACGAAGCACTCGTTGATAAACTGCAATTTTTTTTAAACCGTCGACCAAACAATATTGATATCTGACGAGAAGTCGGACACTTGAAGAAAAGGTGAAACACAACTATGCGTGACTTTGTAGAATGACAATAAAGACTGACAGTGAAACGCGAATTTCTCCATGACAGGATGGAAGCGGGGATATTGCTCGATGCAGCGACGAATCATCTTCACTCCTAGAAAAAAGTCATTGATGACGGAAGTTAGAATGAAATTCAGATAAGTTTCAGCGCGAACTCTTCACTTAATCAAAGTGAGAAATGTAATTACACATCTATCTCATCCAACAAAATAATTAAATACCAGCAGAGGTCGAATGGCTCGATGCACTGAGAAACCAGCAGGATTGATCAGCGCCATTCCGATGCACTTGTCCTCAAATTAATTATATTTTTAGTAAAATAAAATGGAATACCTGATTTCGCACACTCAATCTCAAGCAGTTTCGCAACCTCGACTGTGAGCGAGGAAGAGCACATTTTCATTCAGATTCAGTCTGTCGAGAATCGTCTGAATGATTTATTTTACCATTTTCGAAACACCGTAATCGAACCTAATTCGAACGCTCGATTCGAACTTACAATCGATGAGATTCGCCTCCACCCGACCGAACTCGCAGTCCCTTCTCTTCCAGGATCGGAGTGATGTATCTGCACGGGCATTTTCATGTAACCGCTTGTTATTGTTGTTGTTATTGCTGTTATAAAACAACAACAAACTTGAAATCCTTGTGTGATCCGGGTGATCCATGCATCGCAACTACAGTTCCTCTGGGCGACCCGCCGGGAAGAGTGTCCTGAGATTGCCATTTTATTGTATCGTATCTAGTCATTTACGTTTCCAACGCATCGAACCACATAATTGGACGTGACTCATTGTGTTGCTCAGATTCATCAGTGCTCACGCACTCTTCCCCTCACTATCAACAGTTCTATCGAAGTGAAGAATGCGTCTCTTCACTTTTTTGTTTCGTCACACATCTAAATCAGAAAAAAATCACCTGAAAGACAGCATCGATGTTGAACTTCTCTCCATTTTTCGCTGTCAATTCAACGGGAGTCGTGAAGAGTCGTTGATCGACATCGAAGGGTCGAACGTATAGAGAACTACTGAAATCGAGACATTTATTCTTCAATTTCATAACTACTCCTTTTCAACCTTCACCATGTTTTCTGAGGTGCACCGTAATCAAAGTGTGCTTGTCCTCTATCATTTCCTCTTCAATTCCCTGTTTTCCCACGTGCACCTTACCCCCGGGTGTAGTATTTTGTGTCTCTTCCCATCTACTCTTTGTGAGAGAGTGTGCGAAGAGGAGAGAGTCAGACATGTGCAATTGTGTGCGTCTCCCGCGGCGATCCCTACAAACTACAACAGCTGGTGCAATGAGGAAGATCCAAGGATGTACCTTTCTCGCTATTCTTTTGTACGAGAGGTTTTGAATAATTTGAGCAATACATTTGAACAACGCGCTATAAAGCAGAAAAATGTTATAATTTCATATGAGGTAGGAGCCAAGAATCAGAGGATCATTGGGAACAAGTTGAAGTACTCACACAGCTTCTTGCAATTGCATTCTCGTAGAGTTGGAGATGAGCGAATAGATGAGAGGGAACGGAGCATCGCATGAGAAAATGATTGTGATGGAACAGTGAAAATCTCGTGAGATAGACAAGCCCGCCCACTTTTCACCTCGTGGTGATCGAAACTCCGCCCTTCGGACTTTGAACCCGTGTGGAAGATCTCCCAATCTCATTCTCCGTGTCATTAAATCTGGATTGAGATTTGAACAAAAAATAATGTGTTGTTCCAACAGAGTAGGTCTATTCATAATGATAACTTTATCAGGACGACTTTATGTACAATAAACTGAGATCACATCATAACAATTCTACTCATTTCTTCACTCTTCACTTCTCATAAACTCTTCATCCCAATACGTCAGTGCTTGAACTCGCCGTTCTCGTTGAAACTGCAATCAATAATCAATTTCATCGAATACCGTAACCAGTCGCTACAGTATCCCTTCACTACCGTACCTCCACAGTACATCCGTGTACATCGATGCGATATGAGCACGGGCCGAGGTGTACGGTAGCGCCACGATCGCGCAAGGACCAAGAAATTTCTGGAATTCAAATAATTGTATTTCCCGCCAGAACCTTAAAATAAACCTGCTCATTCTCCGTTCGATTCAGTAGATCATCGGGCGGTTTGAAGTCGATGGAAGACTGGAATGTTAAATGCGCTTGTTTCAATTGAATAATACATTTATTTTCAAAGCAATGTCATTTGTATCAAAGTTTGGGAACATCTTCCCAATATCTAAATCTCATGAAACTCAATCTCACGTTGAGCGATGCGAGTACTGCTGCCATCTCGTGACTGGACGGAGAGCTACGGAATTCGATCTGAAATTTATTCCGCGATTGTTCTTGATGAAAATGAAGCGAATCACTACTCTAGGACAGTAATAACCCCATCTTTTATTTTCTCACCTTCTCTGACCAAAGAGTGCACAAAATGATATAATTTCTCGACAAGCCATCCTCACTTAATCCTTCACTATCCATGATCTAACTTCAAGCTCTCTGGACTTTTAGGTTTCAAGAAATAGAGAAGGGAAAGATGACTGACCACATAACATCCGTCGTCCTTTCCACGCGCCGCCTCTTCCTGCACGTGTGAGAGACAATCGAGAATCTGACAGGACGGAAAGATAAGACCATTAATGGTAAATTCGTCTAACAAGGTTCGTTCTTTAGAGGAAATAACGATATTCATCCATTCATCCACCTATTCGTCCGAATATTTATCTAATAAATACTATCCAAGGCATTCGGTCTCACGATCAAGAATATGGGCCCATAGGAATGTAATAGCTAGCTGAAGCAAGAAAAAAGGGAGATGTTTTTTGTGAAGTCCAAACTGGGCATTTGCTTTCCGAGAAAGTAATGATGATACCTGATCGCCAGAGTAGTGCAGTTTAAGCAGATTGAGGGCGCTCGGATGAGGTAATGACTTCATCGAAGGCAATCTGGAGATTACGGTAGGCTGCATACACTATCGATCTCCTGATTTCGGGTCTGTTTTTGGTCCAACCTTTCTCAAAATATTCACTACTCCTTCACATTCACATTCAGAAGGGTTGCTTTTGGGCCAAAAACCAGAGAAGTTCCCTGATTTCCCCATACAGTAATGGTCTACCGTAATCCATCGTCTCACCTCGTAAATGGTTCTTCTCTAATCCAATGCACCGGCTCGCCACTGCTCTCCACGAGATCAATCGACTGCAAATGAGAGAAGATATTATCAATAGGAAAATTTGTATCAACAAAATCACTGTACAATTAAAAAATCCAGCATGCTTCTGCCTAGGTCTCATCCTCGAAACACAATTTCAGATGGTAGTCATCAATCAATCATCTTCACTATCCACATTTTAATAATATTTCCTCCCATCTAAATTTGATACTTGATTGAATAGGAAGTCGAGTGCATCCATTTCCTCTCCCGATCCATTCGATGGCAGATAGAAGAGAACGGCAATACGAGACTCCCGGAGGGATTTGGACATTATCGCCTCCATCTACAAAAGCAACATTATTGATTTATTAGTTACTTGAGAAGTAACATATCGTAATGTCTGTCTGTCTGTTTGTCTGTTTGTTTGTTTGTTTGTCTGTAACGTGTGTCACGCTTTCGTTTTTTGCTCATAACTCTGCTCAAACTCATCGTACGCGTCCATCTCCGATACCATTGGACTTCTCATGGAAAGGCAAACTTTTTGCAAAAAAAAATTCATCATCATTACGTAATATGACGAAATTCACTTCTACACCGTTTTTTCGCGCCTTTTTCGCTGGAACTCAACCGATTCCAGCGTGCACACACCAAACGACTCGTCATGAAGTGCACTTTCACTTTTCACACAAATTTCGTCATCATTACGTAATATGACGCAATCCTTAGGAAATATCTCGTTTTTTTTTGCGCGTAACAGCTCAAACTCGACCGATCGAGGCGAACTTAGGCTCAAACGAACCAGCAAGTGTAGCGCCACTAAATTTAGAATGAATTTCATCATCCTTACGAAATATGACGTAATCCTTAGGCAATAAATCTTTTTTCGCGTGTAACTCAGCGCAAAAGCTTCCAATCGAGGCAAACTTAGGCTCAAACGAACCAGCAAGTGTAGCGCCACTAATTTTTGAATGAATTTCATCATCCTTACGAAATATGACGTTATCCTTAGGGAATAACTCCTTAGGGTTGATGTTTTTCCTTGATGTTTTTTTTTGTTTTTCAGAATATTCTATACTATTCTATATCAATGTTTTAAATACATAACCCGGCGACGCGAAGCACTCGCAGACGACTATCACAACCCGGCGATGCACTTTCCTGCGAGCGAAGCGAGCCTGCGAGTCCCTGGCGGAAGGCTCGTGGGGCGGAGGGCGATCTGACAAAAAGATGGATCGCCCGAGGCCCCACGAGCCTTTCGCGAGGGACGATGCCAACTCGGTCTGCGACTGTGAATATTCTATACTATTCTATATCAATGTTTTAAATACATAACCCGGCGACGCGAAGCACTCGCAGACGACTATCACAACCCGGCGACACACGCTCCTACGAGCGAAGCGAGTCTGCGAGTCGCTGTCGGAAGGCTCGTGGGCCGAGGGCAAGCCGAAAAAAATGGGATGGGGCCACGAAGTGGCCCCATCCCATCTTTTTTTCGGATTGCTCTCGGCCTCACGAGCCTTCCGACAGCGACGATGCCAACTGGGTCGGACCCGGCGACACCTAGCCAGCGTAGCTGGCTAGTTTAATTCTATCATATTTCTTTGTAAATCATGTCCAGAATCGTTCCTCTATTTATCATCTCTAAACCATGACTGGGAAGCAGCTAAAAGGCCCCTAGAAACGACTCGCGCGCGCGTTTCCCTGGCAACACTATAGAGCGAAGAGGGGAATTCACCAAAGGGGCTCTTCTTATTCCCTTTCTGTTCCCCAATAACGATTATCCTTGCCGTCTTCGTTCTACTTGGCAATACGCTCGCTTTCGATATCTGGGCGTGTTTTCTAACCGGTGTGATTCTATTGACCTTCGATTGGTAGAGATTCACAACGAAGATGTGGCAAGACCGCGAGATTCGCTTCGATGTTGATACGAGGTCAGATTTACCACATTTTTTTACTAAAAATGTGCCAAACTTTCAAAAAATATCAAATTTGAATAACCATTCTTCAGGATGCTCCGTCTCATCCCTGGCGAATTCACGCTCGATCGAATCGAGAACGTCGAGGATACAAAAGTGAAGCAGATATCCTAATACTCTCTCATTTCCCCCTGTTCTCTCGCCTTTCTCTAACCACTTCGAAAACATCAACTCTTCCTACAGGGCAACAACGGCGATCGAGGCATCTTCCGTATCACGAATCTCCGTCTGATCTGGCATGCACAGGCCATGCCACGCATCAATCTGAGCATCGGACTGAACACTGTGGCTGGAATTCAGTCGAAGAAGGCCTCATCGGTAGGGAAGTATTGTAGTTTTTACGATTCGGAATACGGATAATTACTATTGAAGAATTTGTACATGTGCCCTAGTGACCAGTATTCGCGACATGAAAGCACCTAGCGAAATTTTTACAATTCCGCGATTTACAGAAAATCAAGGGCGAAACGGAATCAATGTACGTGACTGCGAAAGCGCCACAAACAAGATTCGAATTCGTCTTCACTTCACTGGGAACTGCACAGGCTGTGGTGAGAGATATGAGGACTTGAGAAATGAAAAGACTAGAGAAATCAAGCTGAGAAGGAACATTTTGAGACAATAAAGGAAGAACCATGACTTGAGATAAAATGGGTAATCCCTTTTCCGGAGGATCTAAGTAATGAAGAGTACTATGAAGTCAAAGACAGAATTCGATCTGATGCGGTAAGAGAAAGCGGAGTGATTGTGACGGAGATTCCGTCGATTCTGAATCCAAGATTACTGTCAATGAGTGATACTGCATGCAATTGAAGCCACACATTATTCACAGTTTTTGTCCTGCGTTTTGAGATTGTGAAATAATCTCTGCAATCCGTGAAATTCCCATTCAGACTCGTCTCTTCTCCACTACTCAATCCATCAATCGCGCTTACGAGACTACGCGACTCTATCGGTATCTTTTCTACATCACCCTATGAACAATCTCTGATTTGGAGCTGAATAATTCCTAAATTCGTCTTTCAGTGAGCTCAAAATGCGCGGTCCGATCGTCGACGAGGACGGTCGCCTTCGGATTCTGCCTGGCGAACAACAGGTAGATCTCTAGCTCTCAGGCTCCACAAGCACCGAAACTACATCTAATATAATGCTCCATTCTTGATCCCTGGATTAAACTTATTCGGATTTCGCCTCCGATTCCCTCAAATCTCATCCGAAAATGAATTTCAGGTCGACAAGATCGACGGTGTATGGAACCTCAGCTCGGAGCAGGTGAATTTTGCAAATTAATTTAGTCAAATTTTAAAAAAAACTAATTTAGGGAAATCTCGGGGTAATGATCTGCACTAATCTCCGCGTTGTGTGGTTCGCAACGATGAGCGTCGGCTACAACGTATCCATTCCCTATATGCAGGTGAATTCGAGAACATTCTGCCCTGCACATTCATGTTTCTTCAATCCTATCTTATCTCAGACATTCAAAATAATTCAATTCGTCCCAGTTTGTTTTGCTAGAAAAAAAAGAATGTCTGAAGACAATAAAGAATAACTACTATCAGCTCGCCAATTGCCGAGTGCGTGACAGCAAATTCGGACTGGCCCTAGTCATCGATACTACGCCTCAGGTAAGCAAATTCCAAAACTATTCCAAAATCCGAATCATGATCTCAAGAAACCTATTCTCCTTCCAGTCTGGCGAGTACATTCTCGGTTTTCGCATTGACCCCGAGGAGAAACTGAAGAACACGTGTCGATCGATCAACAGTCTATCAAAGGCCGCCTCTCTCAAGCCATTCTTCGGCGTTAGCGTCAGTCGAAAGCTACTCGTGAGTCACAAATCAACCTCTATGCGACTTGATCTTTGATCTTTCCAATCTCAGACCGCAACTGATGATGAAAAGAAGAAACGCGAATCGGACACTCATTCTGACGAGGAAAGCGGAGAGATTGCTGTTCGTGCAACGAGAGTTGACGCGTTTGCTGTGAGTATCTGTATATATCGCAGTCATTCTATTCTAATTGTAATACTGGAGACGTAAGCGTGACTAAGGTCACAATTGAGGCAGGAAACATACACTAAGAGCGAAATGCAAAGTCCATGCTCCGATAAAACATCTCTATCGCAGGCCTACTTCTCTGATGGACTAGTCTCAAGCGAACCAAGAGGACCCGTCTTCAATGAGGTTAGATTCTCAAGCACTAACAAGAACCTATGAAACACAAATCTCACAGGATCTCGGACTCGCAGTTGAACAACTTCGCCCCGGATTCTCTCTCGCTCAGCTATGGGAGGTCCATGTCGAATGATCTAGCCTTTCCCATTGCAATCCGTTGATATCGCCTCTGGTAATGCAACCATGTATTTTTGTAGCCAACAATGTATTTGAAAAATAAACTTTATTTAAAATTCACAAACCATAGGCACCCGTTCGGAAAAGTTCACAACTAGTAAAGAATTCACTTTGAGAAATAGTACAGACAACTACCGTATTCACAATTACGACATATTGATTATCTTTAGAATAGTTACTCATTCATACAGAAATTTGATTACAATCATCAGGATAGAACTACCAGAAACTAACATGACTTTACAGTAAAAAAGGAAACACAAATAAAGAGATCACGTTGAAAGACCATGGGCGAAAGTTCCCGACGGCGGTCGGAAAGACTTTGGTAGGAAATGCATCTGTAATTATTTGTTTGTTCCGATGATACTAGGATTCGGTCTGAGACTTCCTGTGTTTAGCACCGACCTGGAATGCGGAGAAGGAGTAGGCAGCCTATCGATGTTCTTCCTGCACACTTCCCTTCTTGCTCCGTTCTTCCGTAGCGCGTCAACTACTTCAGCGGCCTGAATTGAATTGAATATAGAATTGAATTTTTTTATTTCGACGACGTAAATATGATCTAAATTGTTTTGAACGCCGGAAAGAGTACAATCAAATTCCCACAACTCATAGGTAATATCATTAAATTTCGAACCTCGATGTGCACGGTGAATAGCATCCTCTCTACGTATGATACATCTGCGCAATTCAATTTCCGTTTTCTACCGAGCACATGGTGTCCATCACCTCGTTCATATTAATAACTCTATCTATATTCCTTGAAACACCATCTCACCTGTGTCGCATTCAGTCCACTCGCTTGTCTCATCAGCCGTCCCTGCTCCAGTGTCACGCCCATCGCTGTGCGATCCTGAGAGAAATCAATCGATTTATTACCGTATTCTCATTACCGTACCCCTCCATCAATCTATAACCCTCTACCCCACGCCTAGCGTACTCTCACTGTGATCTACCGTACCCGTCGATCGATCGATAATCTTCCCTCTACCGTACTCCTACCGTACCTTTCCACTCTTGCACGATACGACGAGTTCTCCATCCAGCTCAGTGCCCGCAGTCATTGCCCATTCGTACAGTAGCATGTTCTTACGGGAGGGATCCGCCCGAACCTGCGAATGGAGGATGACATTGATTATTGAATGAACAACTGTCAGAGATATTACTAGGACAGGACAGCAAAACGTTTTTGATATTTAGAATACTGAAACATATGACTACCGGGCAACAATTCACTTTTGGAATAAGATTCTTTTTGTATACCGCGAATAAAAGCTACTACTACTGATGCAGCTACTCATGAGTGCACTTGTAGAAATCACCAAACACAGAAACTCCGAGTTCTGACTACCCTTCTCTCCCCCCCCCCCCAACTGACCACTACTTGCAACTCCGCGAGTGCCTCTTGTGCTGCAGCAGACAGAGGACTGCGACTGCCCGCGTACGATTGAAGATCGGAGAAGGCCGTTCTGAAAGAGGAGGATTAGAATGTATGCGATGGCGATGGAGAAGCAACCATCTCGATTATAATATTTCTGTTGCGAGAAACTGCCGGGAACCGGATAGTGGAGGCAAATATCAGTAAGAAAACCAATTTAGTATCTATGCACTATATCTACAGTTCAAAGTTAGTGTATTTCTTCTTCAAGGAATATCTGCGGACATCATACTGTCGTACTCTTCCTCTAACAGCCTTTGCTATTCTTCCGACACTCAAAAGTGCCGGAAAGATTCATCATTTTTAGTGTTGTTCGCTCGAGCGTTTTTCGCGAGCGCTCGTCGCTCGAGCGGCCTCTCTAATTCATCGCTCGAGCGATGAGCGCTCGAGCGCAATTCTCGAAATGATCGCTCGAGCGCTCAACGCTCGAGCGCAAAGCGCAGAATGATCGCTCGAGCGCTCGGCGCTCGAGCGCAATTTTCAAAATGATCGCTCGAGCGACGAGCGCTCGAGCGATAAATGAGAGACTGCGCTCGAGCGCTCGAGTGGATTGGAATGATGTTTCGCAAGTGCTCGGAGAGAGAATGAAGAGCGATTTGAATGCGATATTTGAAGAATAAAATGATTATAACGACTTAACTCAATTAGAACGATCGCATCGATCATTCCAATCCACTCGATCGCTCGAGCGCAGTCTCTCATTTATCGCTCGAGCGCCGATCGCTCGAGCGCTCGTTTCTAGGAATGGCTCTCGAGCGCTCGTCGCTCGAGCGATCATTTTGAGAATTGCGCTCGAGCGAAGAGCGCTCGAGCGATCATTCTGCGCTTTGCGCTCGAGCGTTGAGCGCTCGAGCGATCATTTCGAGAATTGCGCTCGAGCGCTCATCGCTCGAGCGATGAATTAGAGAGGCCGCTCGCGAGCGACGAGCGCTCGAAATAACATCACTAATCATTTTATCGTCTTTATTTCATCAGTTCATTCCCTTCTGTTTTCATTTTTCAAAAACTATCGAGACAATCGCATATAATCACTCATCCCCTTCAAGTCGAAAACCATCAACTCACTGATTAATAGCAGTCTCCGCTGCGACTCCTCCGAATTGATAGCCAATCGTTGCCTCGTGATTCACTCCCAGAGACCAGAAGGACGTGCACACTCTGGAGATGGTAAGGGATCAAAGATCAGACTAAAGATCAGAGAACAAAGATCAAACTAAAGATGAAGCTACCACTCACCGTATGTAGTGGGCGGGGTCTCGCAGTGCGGGTGGAAGGGCATCGAAGAAGTCTTGAGGAAGAGGAAGGGAGACCTGACAAGAAGATGATCAAGAGTGATGACAGCTAGAAAGCATTCAATTCAGAATGAATGAATGAATTTGAACGAATATCGAACATTACACAAATTCCACTGAACATTGATAATTATTTTTTGTATGCAGGAAAATCAGAATTATCGTAACCGGAGAGTATGCAGAAACAAGTAAGCATCATGAACGAAGAAAGTTTCATGTAAATGCAACTTCATTGCTTATTATTTTTGGCATAAAAAGTTTGAGATCGAAAAACAAGCAACACGATGCAACCCGCCACTTTCATGCTCCGCACATCATTCACAAGGTCACCAGTTAGGCAGTAACCAATATTGCGATCACAGCTATTTCCCAATAATAAAAAGAACAATAAATAAACAACTCACAATAACGCAGTGTCTGCTGCCCGCAACAAGGGGAGTGACGGTTCGTGAGACGGAAGAGGGAGAACGAACGAGACGAATGAGAAGACGAGAGGAGATGGAACGCCATGCCTGAGGAAGAAAGGAGATTAGTGGATTAGGGTTGGCTAAACGGTAACGGTAATAGCGGACCGCTACGGGGGAGGGAGAGGTAGCGGACCGCTACGTCTCGGGGAAGGGAGAGGAGTGCGAAGCTCCGCCCCTTTCTCTCCTCTCCGCCTGCTCTTCCCAACCCGTCTAAACTAGTGCGCGCGCTTGATTGAAGACTGCGTGGAAAAGCTCCCTTCTCCGAAACGTAGCGGTCCGCTACCCTCTCCCTCCCTCGTAGCGGTCCGTTACCCTCTCCCTCTCTCGTAGCGGACCGTCACCCCCGAAATGCCAACCCTATAGTGGATGACGTATGGGTCGTATATATTCATGATCATGACAAAGTATAGTAAGTCATAGCAACAGTGAAACTAAAAATCACTGGTGGACTCGTTCCATAATTTAGAAAAGCGTTAAGTGTAGCCTTGTTACATGATCGTTTTGCATCTAGATAAAAAAAGACAACGCTTTTCAAGACTATCGTCCGATACAGATCCTATCAATTATGTGTTTCACGATGACTACATGTATCGCAGTTCATGAGTTGGCTGATTCACAATCAGACTACGGACATAGGAACAACTCTCCAAAATATGGCAAAACATATTTGCGCATTTGTGTTTCACGGTCTCGTTAATTACTAGTATTCTTCAACTTGATGATTAATTTCAAGTGCAGTTACAGTTCTCACCTCGGTGGCATCTTCAATCATTAAAACCTACTGCTGAATTCCATGCGCATAGGCTTTTCTTGCCTTTCGAAAACATATTCCCAATTTCCTTTTTTCCAACTTTCCTTCTTCCCGCTTTCCAATCACACTACACCCTCACATTCTTATAAATACCAATCGTAATCAATAAGATTCAACTGGCTTTAACACAAAGATCACATTTCAACTACCTATCTCATAATTCCAGACTACAGTGATCGTCGTCTCTTCTGATCCATAGATCGGCGGAGGGGAGATGGCGGAGTAGTCGAGCCAGAAATATGTGGTTCTCCCACCATAGAGGGGTCACGCCACGGTGGCAGTCCCACCGAATGTCCGTCGATCGAAATCATAGTAAGGGATGGGCATCCCCTCACACTAGCCCGCTAAAAACACAAAAAACGCGAACAAACTATTATCAAACGCCAAATTTATTGGAAGAGAGTACGGTAGAAATATCGTCACTCTCGGAAATCACACATCACACACAGGTCGTTCTTGTGGAAATAAGCGGTGCCGAATCTGTCCAAAGACTAATTTCAAAATTGGAGTTACTAGTAATATTACAGAAGACATTTTCCTTACAAATAAAGAAGCTGAAGATCATTGTATGACAAGAAACGTAGTTTATCTCATTACTTGTACTGTGTGCTCCATGCAGTACGTTGGTGAGACTACACAGACATTAAAGTCAAGAATCTCACAGCATAGTTATTCTTTCGAGAGTGGTCATCTGAAAACCTTCCTCAGTCAACATTTTAAAGAACCTCTGCACGATAGACATTCGTTCACTGTTGATATTCTCGATCACGGAAAAGACAAAACAGAGCTACTGCAGAAAGAGCTTCTATGGATTAGAGCATTGAACACAGCATTTCCATTTGGTTTGAATGATTCCATTAAAAACTTTGGTTACATTTCTGAAGGAATAAATCCTCTCGAAAAATCATCTCATCCATACCAGACTCTACCGATTTCTGATCTTCCGAAGAATAGCAGAGGAAAAGAAAACGAAACCGAAGAAAACCAGCATACAAATGCACTAAGACTGCTCAGGATATTGTATATGAAATTGAGATAAGAGATACACGTGAGCTTTTCATCTATGGTAGATCACTCAGGCATCACGACCTTCGAAAATTGGAATATTTTACCGCTTCTACGGATTTCCATGCTTTAGATCACGAGCTAAAATATAAGATTTTTTCAATTATTTGCCCCCATTACTGGGAATCTAAAAAGACAATGCAGAGTGATGACCGACCAAAGACAATTTTAAAACTACAGTATTTCGGAAAGTTCATGGAAAGACTAAAACTTACGAAACTTTTGAATTCTGATAGAGTTCGTGATGTTTTGAAAGAAATCACTGGAGATGTGAATAAGGTTCCTCGTGTACAAATCACTTACTCTCTAAACAATTCGACCTCACAATTTCTGTGCAACTATGGAAAGTTCCTGAGAAACTTGACCACCCAAGAGATTCAAACGATCCTGAGTTCCACATGTAATTGTCACAAATATCCAAATTTCGTGGATTCCCACTATAAACATGTCTGCTCAGGCAACACAAATATAATTAGTGATTCTGAACTAAGAAATCTCTTTGAAAAGGGAACCAAATTCCGAGTGAGAACTTTCACTGATCGAAAAACAATATTGGATACTGTGCGGGACTCATGCCATAATCTATTTGCTAATCTCATACGAAAATATAAACCTCCAAAAATAAATTGCCCTCCATTTATGATGCATTCACTGGACTTATCTACGATAAAATAAACATTAAACTAAAACTACACCAACATGATTATGTTCAAACAAAATCTCTTATCAGAAAAGTGACAGAATTGCACAAAGATTTCGTGATCACCATGGTTGACAAAGCATCAGGAAACTACGCAATCACATGTAAGCAATTGTATCTTCAATTTATGGAGAAAGAGTTAAATACGCAAAGCACTGATGGTAAAACCTACGAGATCAAAGATCAACTTGATCCAGTCAACATCAAATTAAATCATGAGAAATTCACACGCAGCTTCGGTATTTCTCCGCAAACAGAAGGAAATCTACCCAAAATTTACGGAATTCCTAAAATGCACAAGAATCCGATAAAGTTCAGATTTATTACTGGTGCTCATGACAGTACCTTAAAACCACTTTCTGTTGAACTACAGAAAATTCTAAGATTTTTGCATGGTCATTTCAGAAGATATTGCAATAACATCACCAGCCATGATAAAATTAATCGATTCTTTTCCATACAAAATACGTTCCGTGTGGTTCAGCAATTGAGTACAGTTCAAAACAAAGAGTCCGAAATTTTCTGTGCTGACTTCTCTTCACTGTTTACGAATCTTCCACATGATGTAGTGAAAGAAAAGATGTACTACCTCTTTGACTTAATGTTCAAAAATGCTGGTTCTGAATACATCGTAGTTCAAGGAGGACATGTCAGATATGATCGAAATAACTCGAATACCAGTGGTAGATCATATCACAAAAACGACCTCAAAGGAATTGTTGATTTCATCCTACGAAACTCATTTGCCTATTATGGTGGAAAACTATATCAACAACGAAAGGGAATTCCTCAAGGTAATAACGCATCTCCTCAAATAGCAGATCTTACTCTTGCTGTCATGGAATACCAATACATCCGCAACAACATTCGAATTGGGCATACTCTATCCTTTTCGCTAAATCGGACTTTTCGATATATAGATGATCTCTTTCATATATCCGACAAGACAGACGAATTCATGAGAATAACGACCGATATGTATCACCATTCACTCACTCTAGAACAGACTAATACAAGTCCGAAAGAGTCAGCCTTCCTTGACATGTCTGTGACAGTAACCAATACTGGTACGGTACAGACCTCACTATACAACAAGACCGATGATTACTCATTCTCAGTCGTTAGATACCCTCACTATGAATCGAATATTCCAATTAGTATGGGTCTGAACACGTTGCATGGCGAAATAATTCGCATCTTCCGAAACTGTTCTCTATTCGAACACTTTTTGGAAAGAACTCGTCAACTTACACTTTATTTCCTGCAAATTAAATATCCAAAACAAATCCTATACTCTAGGCTGTATTCAACATTGAACAGAACCCCAGCGATATCACTAAATATGCAGTTTGTAATAATGACATATGCATGCGTATTGTCGAAATCCTGTGATTTCCCCCTAATGAGATTTCTTCCCTTCCCTTCCCTCTCTTCCCTACTCCCGGCAGGGGGTAGATCATTGATCTCTTGACCTTCCGATCTCTCCTCTCTCTATCTATCGACCGCTTCCCATCTTCCTCCAGTCAGCAATCGGTCGAACTAGCGATGGGATGTTTCTTCTCTCTGTCATATTTGTTTTTCCACACCCTCCTTGTAGCCTATATTGATGTCAAATACTTACAGTCCCCATTAGTTCATTTGCGCTATATATTGACTCGTTTCCGCGTTAGTTGTTTGTTGTTTACTTTCATCTTCATCATTCCCTATCTCTCTTGTTTCCCCACTTGCGAAGGGCGTCGTACTGACGAGGTCCACCCTTCGTGAGGCGGTTGGGTGTCTACGACCCAATGGACCGAAACATCCAACCGCATTTCTTTAGGAAGTCTTTCATTATCTAGTCTCTTCCTAGCAGTTTCCCTAATCTTTTCGTCTCATAAACCATGTTTAATTTTAATTCCTCGTTCATCTCCGTAGAGGGAAATCCACGACCAAACGAGAAGAAGAAGATCCGCTGCTTTCTCTGCAATACATCTATTTTGAGTTATTCTTTCAATCAAGCCAGTGAATTTGGCATTGACAGCTGACGTGTGCATTTTGTTTCAACTTTTCCCTCGGATTAATTAAAAACGAAAGGAGGGCGAGGAAAATATAGGTTCACAGAAACCGCAAATCCAGAGCTCTAATTATTTCGATTAGTTCTCCTAGAGGCCCAATGGAGTTAAAATTGACAAAAGATGTGTAGAGTAAACGGATATGGAATAAGCGAAACCCAAAACATCCTTGCCCTGAATTCTAGACAAATTCGCTAATTTCATACCTCCATTCATGGGCCATCCCCTCTGCAGTCGGGACATCACTGCCGTCGCTGCGATCGTTGACGCCTACATTAATGAATTTATCTGATTATAATTTATCACTGATAAATTATCAGTATCGCGATCAAGGCGCTGATAAGCCGTTAATCCGTTGATGCCTACATAAATATTGTAAACAAAAGATAATCACCTGTGAGAACACGAAGTCCGCCCTCAGAATGATGTGCACGTAGACCGCGGCGTCGGCTGAGCGAGCCAGCGAACGCAATCTCAAATTGAGATATTGATAAACCATATTGATCCACCAAGTGATTCGCCGCTACTAGAACTGGGCTTTAGAGAAAACCGTGGAAAGCAACGGTGAATAGATCGTCTGCTCTCTATACAAACACTATAATTTACCAAACGCCACTTTACAGTTTCACGAAATCTATTTCCCCCAATTGCGACTGCTTGTACAATCGTTCCATATCGTGCAAAAGTATCCCTCCTCACCTTCCCAATTGTTGTGCATCAATGAGTGAAGTGCAGAGGGAGAGGAGAGCATCGAGTACGCCAATCATCGATTCACGAGTATTCAGAGAGAACGACGAGAGTTCAGACTGCAGTGAAAGAATTTAAGTCTGCAGTACAACGACGGACCTCCGTTTCCCTGCCATATTCATCGTCTAATTGTTTGTGATGCCGTACCCAATACGGAATAAATATTGAATTGAAAGAAGTGCCGGATGATACATCAAAATTACAAGAATTTTCTGAGTGGGCTATATCGATATGATCACATCCTGCAAGATCGTCTTGCTTTACACGCTTCTGTGAAAGCCGCAAATATCGCGATTACGAAAGCTACACATGCTTCGATATTTTTTCGCATTTTCTTTTTTAATGGATATAGATAGTATCTATTAGATACGATGTTCGAGAAATCGCAACACTCTCTGCTACACTCAAACACCATCTCCGTGAAACAGGACATCCCTTTGACTACCGTAACCCTCTCACTCCTCTCACCGGCGACTCCATCAATGAATCGATAACTGCAATCTTCGTCTGCAGGCTCACGAGCATCGCGTCCACGTTATCCAGCTGATTCCTGAACAGAATTTTTTTTCAATAATACTTCTTTTCAAACTAGGACAATTCCCGTTTCAAGGGATACATTAAATCAAGAACGGTCACCATGTACGATAATCAAAAGATATTTATAGATACAAAAAAGAAGAATATCGCCAATACAAAAACAACAATTTTGAGCAGGTGCACTCTTGCTTCGCATACATCTTATCATCAGAGCATCGCCAATCCAGCAATTAATAGAATCCAAGTTTCTCAAAACACTACACCTCCACCCAAGAACATAACGAAGACCAACGTAAACCTAATTTCCCTCATACCCCGGTGGATAAATTAACTGAATTGAATTGAACTACTATCTCCCCCCCCCCTCCCTCCTCCTCCTACCGTACCTGAGTGTATCGGGAGCGTGTCCAATATCCATGAGTGAGTCCACGTGTCTCTCCACTCCCGCCAGACCCGTCTCCACGTCACGAAGGCGAGCGTACACCTGACGAACCATTGTACTACTACACTCATCCGTAATGATTACAGTAGTGGGGGTTGCGGACCGCTACATCGTACTATCCTAGTATGACTGAACACTGATAGAATTTTCTTATTACGAGCTCCGCAACAGACTAATATTGTATGAAGCTACTATGCTGTGAAGTATACATTCCAAGAAACACTAACATTGAAGTTTCATAATTGATAAAGTTCGAAAAATGTGAGTGACTATTAGTGTACACATTATATGGCCGAAATACTGTCTCGAGGAGTATTCCGAGAACAAGTATCCCTCTCACAACCCGAATCCGCCTAGTCCGTACCTGTCTCGAGGAGTATTCCGAGAACAAGTATCCCTCTCACAACCCGAATCCGCCTAGTCCGTACCTGTCTCGAGGAGTATTCCGAGAACAAGTATCCCTCTCACAACCCGAATCCGCCTAGTCCGTACCTGTTTGACACCCGCTTGCAGATCCACGCACAATTTGTCCAGTCTGCAACGATATTGATTACGATGGACGTGAATCTACTGCACTTCAGAGTTCAACGGCGATCAAGTCAAAAAGAAATAAGAGTTTACACTACTCTGGGACAGACTACATACTTTAGTTGTTTGTTTGAACAAAACGGACACCACCGCAGCAGTTTCGGCACAGCAATACAAATTGTCTCCCTCTTACCGTACCTGTCACACTCTTTGTCATTCGGCCATTCGTTCTCCAGCTTGTATGATAGCGCCCCGATCATCTTCTTGATCTACAAGTTGATGATACAGTACACTAACAAAAATATTATACCGTAATCTCTATTTACCGTACCTCGAATAATTCGCTTCGTTTAGCGCTGAAGATCGCATCAGTGTACGCGGGGTGGAGGGAGAGTGAGGAGCGAAGTTTGGGAAGACCACCGGCCTGAAATAACATGATACACTTTCATGTTTCAATATTTCTACTTGTAAAGAAATCGTCTTGAAATACGTTAGATATGACGCATTCAATATAAAAAAATATATAGTCCTGATCCGTCAGTTTCTAACACCCCCCCCCCCCCCGTTACCCCCTACCGTACTCACTTGGAATCTCAACGGTAGTGCAGCAGCCACGCCCGCTGTGAGTACGTGTCGCTCCTCCCCGCCTGAGATTGAGATTTGATTATTGTCACAAATCACTCATCGATCAAACATATCCCATAGCCATAATATTTCATATATCCCATAATATTTCCATTTGTCTTTCTTATTTTATCAATACAATACAATGGTCGAGGGAGAATGAAACAAGGCCCACCGTACTACTCTTTCAGAAGCTCGTGAAACCCAATTTTAGCAGGAACAAAAGTGCAGGTTTTGAATGTATTCTCACCAATCGGTCCAAATCGTTGATAGTGAAGATTCGTGGGCACGGGAGCAAATGCGACCCGTCGCTTCTCGATCGATTTACGGAATGACGGACCGGAATACGTCGAGAGGAACTCCCATGTCTGCGAGATTACGGTAGATTTCGTCAGATTACGGCAGAATAACCGTAGGAGGATCGATGTTTGCGCTACAGTAGTAGGTTACGGTACCTGTTCGAGTGTCTCCGAGTTCTCTCTCAACAATCGGCACAATTCCTGTCGAGATGACTCGTCTTGGGCTGGGCAACGACGTTCGAATGACTGCAATCGTATTGAAATTAGGCTAGACATTCATGATTTACGTTATTGAAGCAGCGTGGATCATATATGAACTGCATATATAAACTACGCGAAACTTAATTCCGCCTTGTTGCGCAATAGTAGGATGGCAATTGGTTATCTTTAGAATGAATAAATAAAATTGCTCACCTCGATCTGTTGTATCATCTCGGTCGTCCACTGCTTGTACAGTTTCACGAATTCCACTGGAAGAGCTGCAATTATCAATTATATTATCACCTTTTACTTCCTATCACAAGATTACTTTGTTTTGCACAACGAAATGGCACAATACCGCATGGTACAAACTACCCTAGCTACATATATGTAAACAGTGAAACATAGATGTACAAACTACAAAACAGTGACAATTGCGAATTGCACAATAAACTTTATGTTGTCTTTTCGCCAAACCGTCTTTGGGCCATTAATCGGTAAAATCGTAAAAAAAACTGCTGCCAGTTTCAAACCGAACGTTAAGGATCTCACCGATGCTCAACTTCGATTCTGCGATCGTCTCAGAGTACGTAATGAGACGTGCGGGAACTCCGGCCTTCTGGAAGGGAACAATTGGATAACAGAAGGCATAGAAGAAAAACAACTGGTCATTTAGACAGAATGTGACTACAGAAGCCAGTAAATAATATCATATCATTTGATCGCATTATGACAACTCAATGAACGCCATGGTTTTCCTGATTTCAAATATGGCTAACTAGCCTTTTCCGAGCTTCACAAGCGGTGTGAAACTCACCAAAACCACAACGAGCAATAGTTCGGCAAAAGCTGCTATAAAAAAGGATACGAACCTGAGTGATGGAGAACTTGTGCTGAATCGTGCAGGGATTCGTCAGGAAGAAGTCTTCGAATGATGAGGAACCTGATAGGGATACTGTAACCATCTACCGTAATCGCCGATATAGACCTTTTCTGCCAATCACCAAGCCGATTGAATGCAAAACACTTCTGTTAAAACAGCTTAAAAATTCACAATCAACGCATGACGTATCAGGTACGGTATTCATAAACTACAGTACCCTGAACTACCGTTATCTCTCCTCACCTGATTTGCCCTCCGCAGTCTTCTCCTCTTTATGATCTACTCCATTTTCTGCAGTCGAAGCAGCGAATAGTCGATGAGCAATCTCGTCCAGTTCGGCTTGAGCCATATCGTGAGATGCCGTTGCTACCTCAAAATGAGTCCTCATTATACAACCAAAACAGCCATGAGTGACATCGACACCTGAAGGTCACAACAAAAGATGAGTAATCGCCCCTTGAGAACGGCATAGTGATGAATCATGTGAGCTCAGATGCAAAAAAACAAGGACGGAAAGAGAGATACCTTTACCATCCACAGCTCCCTTTCCTCTTTGTCCTTGAGATAGACTGTTAGAGTCTCGTTCTTGAATTGAATTACGAACCCGTGAGGGAAGTCGGGCTGACTATCCTCTGCTTTCAGCACCTGTAATTATCTCGGTCTAGTCTGGGCCAGACGGATAATAATAGGATTAGCGCTCACCTGATGTTTTACCAGTATGAAGATGAGCGGTTCGACAGCTTCGGAAATGGCTTGAACACAGAGGATATTACCTCGGACTCGCAACTACAAAGGGAAGGATTGATGGATGGGATTCACTTGAGGTTGCCATAGATACTAAGAGGGCGATTAGAAGATTCGTGCGCTTCCCTATCGAAAGAGAAGGAGAGAGCATAGCAACCAACCCTTGCATTGAAGCTCCTATCGCACAGCTTTACGAAGGCTTCTGTTTCGACATCTACCTTCCCTCCAGAAAGACTTCTCAAAGTTTGTAAGTTTATTTTGTTGTAGGAATTTGTAAAATGTATATTTTAAAAGGTTCAAGAAAGTTTGTTTGCTCACTTGAAAATGTCTCCCGCATTATCCTCCTCCATCGGACCACGAAAGCGCACGCGAATCCGTCTTAATTAGCTTAATTTGAGGCGAGAATCGATTTTAAGAGAGGAAAGTTTGTGGATTCCTCAATTGAAAAGTTAGTTTGCACTTTGGGATTCAAATGCGCCATTAACTTTTGCTTGCGTATTTCATTCTTGTGCGCAAAGTTGGTTACAATCGACGACTGATTTAATTATTACTCATCGCGCTTTCTCGTCTTCGCTCGGCTAATTTGAACCTTCCCGTCGCGTTGTTTTCGTTTCTTTCTCGTCTATGACTTAGTGGCACAATCGATAAACAACTTGAGATAGTCGAGGGATGGACGGGACGCGGCCATAAACCACCATGAAGCATCGACACTACGTGCACGATTTGACCGCCAAGGTGGAAGGATGGAGCAGCGAGCAAATCGCTGCATGGATTGCTGGTGGGTCATTAACTATTACTTCTAGCTCTTTGAGTTACCGCCTCGTTATCAAGGACAGGAGAAATTGGAGATATTCAAAAAAAATTAATAAGTTGCCGAGTTATGAGTGACTAAAGTCGCAATTGCTCGCGAAAAAGAGCGAAATGCCTTCTTCCGGTCTGTTTGTTTCCCTTATAGGCGTGATCTGAGCTGTAACCTGACTGTAAAACCAGAAAACATATGTATAATTGGAGACTAATTAGCATAACTGACCAGGTGTGTGTCCGAGCATCAACACGTCTTCGATCGACATTCACACGGGGAAACATCTGATGATTCTCGACAGTGACGATCTCGCTTCTGCTGGAATCAAAGCATTCGGAAAGAGGAAAACACTCGTTCAGGCACTCGGATTACTCAAGTACTTTGTGAGTCAACCATTTCTGAATCTACCTGTTTGTTTCCTATTGATCCTTATTAACGAAACGGAACGACGAAACGGAACGAATTCCGGAAAATCCGAACTTTTAATTCAATTATCGTCTCATTCCGGAACGGATTAAAAACGAACAATGGTCATTCCGGAACGACCCGAACAAAGAAGATTCCTTCGTTCGACTCTCGTTCCGGAAAAGTGGAGATAATTGAATTTATTTTTCGGCCGTTCCGAAAGCCGAACGATCAACCCTAATCCTTATCTAATTTGTGTATTACATCACGTTTTCCTAGTGTGTACAAGTCTATCTCGGGGTAAAATTCAAAAATATACTCAAATTTCAGTGCTATGAAGCTCCACGAGAGAATCTGGAGACGCTTTGTGCGGGATTGTCGGCTGCTTGTGAACAAGTTAGCTTTATTTCGAGATTCCCAATGTTATTTGTTATTTCGCCTTCGAAATGCCATGTTGCGAGTCCGCATGCGAATGTTCTTTCCTAAGACCAGCTGTTACCAGCACATGTGATATTTACGCACACGTCATTCTCGCTCGATATCCTTCCCCCTTCTATTTCGAAATGCAGCATATACCTTATTACGCATTCAAAATAGAGCCTTGAATAACACTCATTACGGAATCTATCGAGGATAAAAAGGAAAAATGAGATTTCATGGGCAAAATCTTACAGACCCGTCGCGAGATGCTTTCTGTGCAGGCACAACGACAGTTTGCGACCAAACGAGCACAGGTGAAAGTTGATCTAAATGGAAATTGATTATTTGGCAGTTAGAGCGGAAACAATTATCAGTATGAGTGCGAGAAACCACGAGTTTGATAAAAAAATCAATCACGGTTTTAGAAACACAGAATCCTCGGTTTGTAGTGCCAAAACTACTGCTGTTGATCTATTTTTAGCACACCAAACTGTTGGAAAATCGATAATCAATAATTGATTTAGATCGTTGCAATTCTGAACAAAATCCTTCCGCAGTCTCGTACATGGTCGAACACGCTAAGAAGCTCATTTTCTGGCTAGATAGGTTAGTTTATTTTACTGGTAGACTTCAGAAATAAATTGAAAAATAAATCTTTGTAGCTATGTAGCCGAGTGGGAACCCAAATCTACCGGGAGTGAAATCGGTCGGATTAGGGGGGACGAAATCGCACCGGGTTGGATGGATGGCTAAAGCGGAGTGAATACAGTGAGAGAATGAAGGGGAATTCGCACACAATCTGTCCCTATCGAGAGACTTTACACCTGTTTTGAATCGATGGCGAAAATGAGATGTAGTTGCAAGGGGGCAAAATGTAGCTAGGACTACTATGACTAATGGAATTATAGAGGAAGACTACAATCTAGGAGTTCCGCTTTGTTATTCCTTATTTTTATATGCCTATTTTTGTACCGGAAATGGTTCCAACTTCTCGGTGGATTTGTTGAAGCGTTTCGGATATGTGGGATTTGATGTGAGATGAAGCGTAAGGGAAGAAGGTAGAGTGAAACCTGTTCAGACGGCTTTTATTCAGATGAAAAGGAGAGAGAAAGGGAGTGAATGAGGTCGATTGCAACGTTAGATAGTCAGTCCTGAGACGAATAGAATGAACTGAAATGGAAATGGAGGAAGGGGGGAAGGCATTCCGTATGTGTGTCTGTCTCTCTCCATTTCGCCTGTTCTCTCGTCGTCTCTAACTGGAACGAAAGAAAGGAAAGCGCATCCATTTGAGAGAGATAGCACGCAATTGACTCTTGTCTCCCGATCCTTTTAGTGGTCCGATAGTGGATGGATTACATGGAGAATACGAGAATAGAATGGTCTAGGATGAATGGTGTTTCACAAATGGCTGAAAAGCTGTTTAATTTGAATGCTTGCAATTCTCTTCCTTTGGAAATCCATAGAAGAATCAATTTAGCAACTCTTTACTGTTAACAATTATAGATCTCCGTTCGTGGACATTCAAGAGTACGTTGAGCTGAGACAGAGAGTGGTTACATACACGAAAGAGGTGAACATTGTTAATTATATTCTATATTCTCGAGAGTTCATGACCAATTAACATGGACATGAATCTTTGATGCTATTTTCTATGAGCAATACGTAGTTAGCTGGACATGACATATGTGATCGACTAAGAAGAAGGCTAACTCTCGTCCTTATTGCGGATTAGAAATCTGGATAATCGATTTAGTAGAGTCTTAATTTTTGGTTGAGATCGTGATATGTGAGTAGTGACCATTCCCATGTCAGATCGCCGATTTCGTCAACGACAAGAACCCCAGCAACGTCTTCGGACGTGCGAACTACATCGCTGAGGTCGGTTTCATGAGTTTTCTCTGAGCAGGGAAGTTACTGTTTCGAGAGGGTTGATATTGCTCATGTACTCCCTCCCACATGTAATAGAGACAATCACAGATTATATATCTAGGTCCGTGCAATAGTCACAAAATTCATTTTTTAAATATACTAAAAATAAATTTTCAGAAAATCGGTGAGCTCGGTGATATCTGTGATTGGGTGTGCACTGGCTGTGATGATCCTCTGATCGTATCCACTGGATATCTCGTCGAGACGAAGATCACTCGGACTGATGCCAATGTCTCATGGGTACGATACATTATCATTACATTCAGGGTCAGATTACGGTAGCTCATAGGACAGACAATTGTAATTCCACGAAAATCTGAGACGTTCTCAAATGTTGTGAAATGGCTGGTGAGTGATTACGCGGAAGGAAGAGAGGGGTTCTTTATCCTGACAGCCGTATTCAAAAATAGTACGGTAGTATACTGTATCTAAGATTATCGTTATTCAGGGTATCGATCTGCAGTCGTCCTATCTGGGAGTGCACGTAGTGAGTGAGGTGCGAGTGGACACGCCTGCGGATGGAGGAAAGATCGATGCAGGAGATGAATTGGTCATGGTCGATCAACATACGGTAGGCTGGTATTGATTGATTGTTTTAGATTTTATGGGACATTGCTCAAACAAGTAATTTCCTACACTGCGAATCATTCACCTTGTAGTAGCGCAGAAAGGCGAATTCACCAAGTTGAGAAAGTTGAAATTGTTTGTGAATATAATGCGAGACATCCACTATTGAGAGCATCGAACTCGTTGTAATGTAGCTCGCCTGAAACGGAGATTAACCAGGACACTGCTCGCATGATAAAGAAAATAAGAAGAAGAGGTTTTTTTCAGGTGATTGGATGGGATCTCAAATCGGTGGCTGCGACCCTTGCAGCTCCCTCCCTGCAGCTAGTGCTGCTTGTGAGGAAGAGACCACTCGATTCACCATCCATCATGCCCAAGGGAGCAAATGCACCCAAGAAGTGAGCACTTTTTCTTATCGAGACATTTGTCGGAACACATGGATGAAAATTGGTGTTTGAATGAGCACCATTCTATCTTCTCTTGCTATTCGATGTATAACTCGCGTTTATTCCTTTCATAGAACTTGAGAAATCGATGACAACATGAGATTTCGACTGAAAACGACGATATTCAGCCTTGACAATTGGTGTTTCTATGGGCGTGTATAATTTGTTTGACAGATGCAGAACATTATTTCCAGCAATTGTTGTTCAAACAAATTTCTAACTTTACGGTTGTTTAGTCTATGGTATCTTCCGTGCAATATAACCCACTGAAATTTATGGCTAGTACCGCAAGAGAGGCAAAGGGAGGGAAGGAGGGCCAATATCGAGAATGTTTGCTCGAAAACGAAGTGATTCAGTCGGATGAAAGAAGGCGAAAGGTCGTAGAAATGATTGAATTCGCCCATAGCTAGAGTTTCCCTCCTCCGTTTCTTCCACTCGATCGATAACTACCGTAATCTCAGGACGGTTCGACCACTCAAACTCGCGCCGGGATCCCTTCGACCTACAGTAGAAAGCACTGAAGAGAGCAAGAAGGAAGAACAACTGCAGATGTTACAGAGTCCAGTGGGAAAGACACCGGAGAAGGTGATTGTTGTTGTTATTGTTGTTTTTGTTTTGTTTTTGAAGGGGAAAACAATCGGTATAGTTCTAAATCAATACAAAAGTTCAAGATGACGCTCTACTCTCTAGAGATTAATCATCCCAATCGAAGTAAAGGGACTACGCCGAAAACAAATTATCTTGTGATGAAGTAGAATCGACTTCGGTAGTCATTTCGCAATCTTTTGTCAAGGCGGTTTTAATGTGAATTCACCCATGGAAAGGTTTCATCCAAGCGACATTTGAAAATAACCCACCTCGTGCTTTTGTGTCACAAACTTTCGCCATAAGGTTCTGCTTCTATGATATTCTTGGTATGAATCTAGCTGTCATCGAAAGTAATAATCAATGCACGAGTCATCTGCCATATTGCAGTCGTCTGCCACGGGGACGCTCAATCGCCGCCGCTCGTCGACATTTGTGCAGAATCTGATTGGAATGGCCCTCATGAGGTAATTTTACCCCACTATTCCCCCATCCCGGCGTATTCCCGCTTCACAAAGAGGTGGCAATCGGATTTGCGACAACAGTAAACAAGGCGGAGTTCCTGCTCTCCTCTTCGTATCCGGGGCAAATTGTGAAAATTCAATTTGTGGAATTTGCTGACAAATTCGATTTTAAGGACGAAGCGTCGCGCCTCCCTCGGCACGATGACAACAACGAAGGAGGAACCAGCGGTTGGGTTTGCCCCCCCCCCCTTCTTTATTTGAATCTCCCGCCAGTTATTCATAAATTTTGAAAAAGTGGACTTTTCCTGCAGAGCCTCGAGCGTCCGACCCATCTCACGTACGATCTGCTGTCAGTGGACACTCAGGGGTAGGTGAAGTTGGGTTGTGAGGGTTTGACTAGAGGGATATTGAGTGGTTCGTCTAGTTTGTCGATGTCACAATACAATACAATACAATTTATCAGTGTCGCTTTCTGGGCGCTGATCAAGATGGGGTATCAAAAGGCCGTTCTTCTTTCAAGATTTCATTTTGAGGGGTCTCGGGCCAGTGGATTGGTCTTCTTTCCTTGTCACAGTCGCAATGGCTGGAGAAAGAATACTGCTCCCTTGGTTCCCGATAGGACTGTTGACGGAGTTGCACGCAGATTGAGTCCCACTGTAGGTCAAATACGAAGCCTGGCGTGTGCTGGAGTCTTCTGTGTGCTCGAGTCCTCCAAACTCGAAAATCCATCTTTGAGCGAGAGATACGAGCCTGGATTCTGAGGGACCAAACATCTTAGGCGGTCATACCCATCACACGGCGACCAGTCCGGCGTGGATGGGGATTCCGATCTTGTTGAGTCGTTGGCAGAGACGAGAGGAATTAGAAGAAACCACTCTCCATCAGAGAGAATGGAGAGGGAACCGCTCGCGACGACTAACAGAAATGGGAATGATGTCACATTAAACTAAAAAAATATATATATATAAATTTCACCAATGAGTGACAGGTTGCACCGATAGTTGAAGTCGTCTAGTCACAGGCTTCATCAATGTTTCTATCTTCGTTTTCGAAAATAATGTACTGGCAATTGTGTAGAAACTCACAGTGGTAGGTGAAAAAAGTAGGTTGATTCTAGTTGTAGAGGAACTCCTTGTTAGCGACATTTTTTTTTCGGACATTTTTTTTGACACTTCCCATGTGTATTAGACAAACTTTTGAAGAGGCTGGTGAACTCGTGTTGCAGTGATAGAACAAGTTGGCTAGGTTGGGGTCCAAGCTAGTGTACGTGGGACCTATTCGATAAAATCAATTATCAACAATTTGCAGACCTCACGTGGTTCAACGTACGCGCACGATGCGACATCAGGCGAATGGATACACTCGGTGGGTTACGGTAGGAACATGGGGGTTACGGTAGGTTATCGATTTATTGATCTTTCTCAGGTCCTTCATCGACAACAAGGTCGTCCGAGACAATAATGACGAGGAGGATCAGCTGACGTACAATGTGCCCTGTAAGTGGAATTAATCGATATTACTAGGTTACGGTAGGATACGGTAGCTTTCTCAAGATTGCCTCGTACTACAGTACTATCCCGTGCAGGTCCCAAGGAGTTCTCGGAGATTACGGTAGCGGCGCCGAACGAGCTCAAACAATTGGGCGTTGCCTCTGACGCGGCGAAAGTGACCGATCCTGAGGTACGGTAACGGAATAGGGTGTGCCTCCAGTTATCGATCGATTGCAGTGGTGCGCGCCGATACAGTACACACTCCGACCGTATCGCGCAGTGCAGGACTCGGGCATGAGCAGTGCAAGCCATGAAAGTGGACAGTGAGTGGGGGACGGTAGTTACGGTAGTGTAGGAGGGAATCGATAACTGAGTTGAAATTGCCTAATGATGACGAAATTGCAGCGCAACGTGGGACGAAGCATCGATCGTCGCACAGTCACCATCTGCTTGGTATGATTTATTATTATATTTTTACGTATTCGGAGTAAATCGCTCGGTGTGAAATTGGTGAAATTAGAAGATAAGGTGAAACGCGAACTCATCTAGCCCTTTTGCTGGTTTGAGTATGGAATCCCTCGGGACATTAATAAGTAAGATGCCTCATGATTTCTTCTTTCGAGTCATGAGAATAGAAGGGCATGCTCATCGGTTAGTACTATAATAGTACTAATATTTCTTGCAGTGACCCAGACAAGTGAGAAATGTTCTCATCACTAGTTCAGTATTTTTGAGGTCATGAGTATATGATGATTTACCGATATTTGTATCGATTGCCTAACGTTTCGGTAATATTTTACATGCTTGCGTCAATTCTCAATCATAATCGGAATCGTGGTTGATTCAATTATAATAGAGGGAATTGTGAAACACGAATCAATTTGCAGAGTTATTCAAATAATTAATTAACCTCTGGAATCTTTAATTGCAGGTCGGTTCGCAGTAGTGGAAGTCCTCTTTGTGTCGTGTCCGATTCCGATCTACTCGATACGGGAAGAACATTCGAGGGATGGATAAGAAGGAGGTAAGGGGAAAGGATTTGAATACATGGGTTTTTTATAACCATCTACTGTTGATTGCTTTTTGAAATTTGTTATCGAGTTCACCGAATGTGGCCTGCTTTTTTCACATTGCTACCCAGAACATTCAAAATGTGGATTGGCTTGAGTAATTTGTGACAAAGTATTTGACTCTTGTTAGTCAATAGATGAATAGGAGGTAGAGGTGAAGCGATAAGATCATTGTGAATGGATGTTGCTATCGGCGCTTGTTTATGGGTCGCCCAGGGGTTCATTCTTGATGGATACTCTTATTTACTACAATTTAATGGGTCGCGTTGATTGAATATCGCAGGTAAAAATAAGGAAATAATTGCAGAAAGACAGCCGAGGAGCTTCGGACGCGGCAACGAACAAATGGCCAAAGTGTTGGATGCGACTGGTCGGATCCCATCTGTATCTGTCCGAGAACCAGAATGTAATTATAATATCAATTTACAAGTGAAAATATGGTGACTGTAACTCAAATTAGCAAACAAGTCAATTTCGCGCTGCTCCCAGTAAATTTGATAGGAAGGTGGAAGTGCGTTTCGACGTATGCCCAAGAGTAGGGAACTCCGGGGCGGGCTAATTGATAGTCTCCTCCATCATCAGAAAACAAAAGCAAATCGATTTAGAATCAGAACAGACGGGTTCACGCACCACAATTCAATCTTGATCGGGATAAATTTGTATATTTGATACGGAAACATTGATTTCACTCTGTTTTGGTAGCGATTTGGAAGCAGGTGAGAGCTAGTTTCTACGTATGCCCAAGAGCTGGAAGTTCCGGTTAGACTAATTGGTTATCGCCTCCGTTATCATAAAACAAAACCAAAATCGATCCAGACGGTTTTGCGCACCACTGTCCCATCTTGATGGGGATAAATTTGGATGGCCAATGCATGGTATCCGAGCACTGTTATTCTCTAATCAATATCTTCTTCTCTCAGGCAAAGAAGCCATCGTTCATCTTCTGTCTCTCCGAGTGCACTGTCAGCTCCGCTCCCACACTCAAGACCAGCAAGAAATTGTCACTTTTTGTTTTGTTTTCGTAATTCGGAAATGACATCATCATTCCTGATGTGAAATCGATCTGAAGCCACTTGAAAAGATCCCCTTTTTTTTTGCCAGAGCATTAGAGAGAGAGAGAACATAGGCAATGAAAAATGCCAAGCTTTATTCCTTGCAAAGTGTCATAACCGCTCTGTTTGTTCAGCGTTTTCGCCGTCTCTCGAGCTAACTTCCACTTCTATTTTTCCTGCTATTCCCAGTCTGATCTCAAGAGGTGAGTTATCAATTTTGTATTTCAAAATGATTTTCTTTTTGTTAGAATAATCGATTCTTCGGAAATTCGCCGTGTTTTTTTCCTGGAATGATTTGGGTTTCACGATTCCTTCATGTTGGAGTCTGAGCTTGTGTGATAATAATCCGTGGTTCAATTCGACAACAAAATTATTTTCCCCTGATTTTCCAATCATAACCGAATCAACCTTCCATTTCCAGTTGGGTGCAGAAGATCTCAGCGGCTCGCCATCTTGCGTGTGAGCGGGCCGAGTGCCTTCTTCGTGGCGCCGTTTCCATGCCCGGAACCGCCATTTCGGCGGCCACGACACCCCGTGCGGGCACAGCTCCGCCCCCTCCTGGCGCACTTCTTTCTCCGGGCGCACCTGGCGCGCCAGCTGTCACTCTGGACGCGCCCACCCCTTGTACACCTCCCGACACGCCCCTTAGTGGAAACCCCTAATCTGTATTTGAACGCCCGCCCTCGCTCGGGGCTACGGTAGCTTCTTGTTTAGTGATTGCTTCTTAGCTATGATTTTAGACTTTCCAACGCTTTCCTTTAGTTGATGACGATTATTATCTGAACAATGGATGATCACACTACCGATTCTTGCAATAACGCTTTAGCTCCACATTCCGCGATGATATTTCTTATCTCATGTTTTCTCCCCGCTTCAGTGCATAGACAACCGTACTCCCTGTGAATGATCTTGGTCTTGTATACGGTATCAGTCTACTTTTCCCGCATATTCAATAATACTTAATTTACGATTCGTCTTTGTTCCATTTATGTTTCAAGGTTTACAGATTTTCAATGTTTTCTCAGAGTTCGTATCACAGTAGGTTTAATAAGTAGTCTCGCAATGTATTTTTTTCTTTAATTTCCAGTATTTTCTGTTTCATCTATCATATTTGTGATTCTGTCTATCATCTTTCTTACTCCCCCAATCCTGTGGATACTGTAGCTTTACACCAAATTTGAATTCGTCGACCCCGTGACCGCACCCAATTGCACCACCATTACAGTCAATCCACCCCGGTTATCCCACAAACCACAACACACCACAGAACACAATCTTTCCCTTTTCATCCTCAACAACCGTATCGTGTAACACTTTATCGATCTGTCTTTGAATTAGTTGCCGTTTAAGATAAACTTTCGTGTGCAAGTCAATCTACCTCAATAACACACAAAGGCTCGCCTAAACATACAGTATCTATCTGTTGTCTTCTTTTCGTGCAGCGACATATTTTCCAGAATGAGGTTACGATACCTGTTGGTAACCCTGATAGTGTGGGTTGGGTCCTGCACTGAAGCCGGTGAGGACAAGACGGATACGGTATCGATCCTGGACACAGATCGATACTCGCTACCGCAGGACGCGCGCTACGTACTGTACGATGTGAACAGGGGAGAGGTACGATAGAATTGGGAATCCGATCGAGAACTGATTTCCGATGTGCAGGGATTCAATCTGCGTCGAGATGTGCACATGCGAATGGCGATTGCAGTGAAAAAATTGAGAGAGAAGGGTATGGTTATGATATTATTTTGATGTGTAAAATCGAAGGATTTTTTCGAGATTAGAAGATTGTAGATCAATAATTTCAATTTGAGGAGTAAACGCGATTCTGGTGCTGCCACCGTGGGGAGGACTCTACCACTGGAGAGATCAGAAGACGGGTAGGTAATGGACAAGCCGTTTAGGGAAGGATTGAGACTAGGGCTGGACGAAATGAAGAATCAGTCTCTTCATAACGCTCATTTTTAGTACAAGATTATGAGGATTGAAGATACGGATTCTTCATCCTTGCATCCCTATTTGAGACTCTTTATGGAGGAATATACCCAATAAACAATCAGTATTCCATGCAGGAGTTCGATGGTCGGATCTCTTCGATGTGCCGAGTCTCAACAGTTTTGTGCCCTCTATCGAATTTGAACAGTTTTTGGAAGGTGAATCGAGGTTTTATTCATTGTTAAGTGTTGGGTCATTGTTCGCATTTTGGGTCCCGTGTTCCTTTCCGACAGGGATTTGCCATGGGATTAAATTGGGGGTCTAGTCCACGTTTCGTATAGATCGATCTCTTTGCGGTGGGCAGGCTCTGCAAAATTCGGAAATTGTGTATCGGATGCATTGACTAGAAGCGTACATGTCTCTTGCGAGCGGAGTGGGGTCCACCTTCCGCCTGCAATTGTTAACCAAAATAATGATTGACTTAAATAATTGGGATGTGAAATTCTAAATGGACAGGTGCAAACCTCTCTCTTGCATTTGGGGTTGCTGCCACATCCCATCGACTGCTGAACCGTGAAAAAGATTAGAATGGATCTCGTACACTAAGATATTCACCGATTCAACAATCGTGCACAGAAGAGCTACGAGTAGTACAAGTTTGAAGAACATTTTGAGTTGATGAACAGTTAGCATTTTCTTGTGATTTTATACGATACTTTCCTATTAAAATGGGATTCGAACAATGCAAACGATTTTGGAAAGCTCGTTTTCGCATGATTTTTAGTGGGAAAACGACATGTGAAACATAAAACAGATTAACTATGGTTCACAGAATTGGATTTTGAAGATGGTAAAATTATGTATTTCTGTGAAAATTTGAAAGAAACATCAGAAATAATAAATAAATTGCAGTTTCTCCTTCCCCAATCATCGATCGAATCGTCTATCTGCAGCAATTCTCTGAAGGTTCATTACTTTTCCTCTGTTTTGGTCTTGAAAGATGAAAAAAAACGAGAACTTACTAGTTGATACTTTGCAGTTTCACGAGTTCCATAAATGAGGAAGATATATGGGATCACAATCTCAGTAGGAAATTCGTTTGTTAATAAAATAAAATAATTGAGGATGGAATGGTGAATACGTGATGAAGAGCGAGAAACGACCGTGTCTCGAGGGAGATCAATTCTATGAAAAGGAAGATGGATTGTGGTAGGTCATGATTATTGATCTTTGATCTTTGGTGTATCGGATAGTGATATGAAAGAGAAGGGTTCAGTAGAGTGATCTTTGATCTCTTCAGGAAGGGTTGGTTCTACGGGAAGGAAGATGTGCGAGCACGCGATCTCGAGTGTGTCTCCTTCCAGGTTGATCTTTGATCTTTAATTCATCGCTCGTTGTAATATCTTATTAATAACTTTTTTCTATCCTGGTCCATATCAATCCACATTTTCCCGATCCCAATTACCAACAACCTCTGAAACACAAAACGTCCTCACGGCTCGTTATGAAAGAAGCAGAGTGCTCCGGAAAAGACCGCGACGCGCGAGCGGTTTCGCGCGCTTTTTACATTCAAATTTGGAGTGCCAAGGTTACTTAACACGAAAACGACGAATTCGCCTTTCGTTTCAATTTCGCGGGAAAACTGGACGATTTTTAACATTTTTATTTAGCACACATTGTGAAATGACCATTGGGGAATTCATTGGTGAGTCATTTACGTTGATTTGAACTGATCTGTGAAAGTTTTACAAGGTTGTGCATGACATCCCAAATTTCAAATTTTGACGTTGGCTTAATTTTTCTAATTCCCTGGGGATTTTCTTCAATTTTCCGTTAGCAGGTGTCGTAGTCCTCTAGATAATGTTGCTAATGCGGCACAAATAACTAAAATTTGTCAATTTATTAAATAAATTATACCACTTTCCGTGTATTATTGCCTCTAACTACTCACGATTTGAATCTTTTTCGAAGATTCTTTGGGGAAACATTCAGTTCTCATTATAGAATCGATAGCCATCAGTTTTGACCGAATACAGAATTGTTGGGCAAGGAACTAAATGCTTCAAGAAAATCGTTGAAAGTAAAAAGGGGAGGAGTCAGCGAGCGACGCGGCGAAATTTCGACGCGTCGCGGTCATGCGTCGCGTGCTTTTCCGGAGCGGTCATAACGTGCCGTGTCCTCTATTCACTTCTATTCATCTTTTCGCTGGTCCTATTACGCAAACTTCAATCGAAATTGATCTTTGATCTCTTCAGGGCGATGCCGATACTTTCTCCGCCCTTCTGGCGAAGAACTACAGTACTTTGTGAGTATCCATCTATCTCGTAAATTTTATTCAAATCATGGTAGTATTTCCCGCATCGAATGTTGTAGTGAGTAAAAGGAGGAGATATTGGGCAGGAAAAGGGATGAGGAATGGGGAGGGAGAGATCATCCCTTCTTCGTTGTTTTCGATGTGTTCCTCTGGAAGTAGGAGAGCCACGTCCTAAAAATTTTGAATTTCCGATTTTGGCGGGAGTCGATAATTCAAACCGCGTGGTGGTTCCGTCGGGCTGCGTGCCCTTCTTCTTGAAAGTGACCATCTTGCAGATCCAATCCCTGAATAGAAGGGAACGGTTACGGTAGTCGATAGAGTTGGGTCAGATTACCAAGAGGCCGTGAGCCAGTCTTTATCGTCGTCACATGTGTCCTTGCTGCCACCAGACGTATTTCCACGACTTCTGAGGGGTTAACGAATCACGAATCTGATCCGACCGAACTGTCTACCGTATACCTGCTCGATCGACTTCTCTTCTCCTTTTGTTCGTTCTCCCCGAAGGCGAATCTCCTGTACAGGATGTACTGTCAAAGGAAATCATGAATGTGACTGCCGTGAACTACCGTATACGGTAGTACTACCGTACTCACTTGCTGCTCTCGATGGTAGAAACGGGCGTGATACCAAGTGATACCGAGAACGATGATAAGAGTGATCTGGGCCACTCCCATCAAATGGGCCATCACGTTTTCCGCCTTCAACAAGGATATTACGGTAGGGATACAGTAGGTGATGAATGTGATCGTGTCGGAGGATGTCGTAATACCTCCGGAGTATTGTAAACAATGTCCGGAAATGGACGGAGATCCACTCGTTTCGTGTCGCGAAATCTGACAATTATGGAGGTAATTTCGAAAGTATGCAAATTTAAACGTACACTGGCATGTATTCCAGCCTGGGGTTGAGTCTCTGACGGGGAAAGAGCGCCTCCGGATCAGTCGAATGATCATCGGCAACCATTCTGGATGAGGGAAGAGATGAGAAATGAGTGGGGAAATGGGGATGGAATTGAGAATGGAATGTTATTTGCAAAGGAAAACTTATTAATGATTGACCTGATTCGTATACAACATTTCCCTCGTCTTGTGTGGGCGGTTGTTGACCCAATCGTGAAACTCAAGTCTCGTCTTGTGTGGGCGGTTGTTGACCCAATCGTGAAACTCAAGTCTTCCTAGTGCATAGTCCTAGTCTCGTCTTGTGTGGGCGGTTGTTGACCCAATCGTGAAACTCAAGTCTTCCTAGTGCATATTGCCTAAATATGAATTGAGTGTGATAAGTGGTTCATTTTCAGTCAATCGATATTCGTGGATCGTGCCGAGACCGTCCTTCACGCGGATTACGGTGGCGTAGAGTACTGGCGAGCGAGACGATCGATGAGATACAGTAAGCTGCTCGAGACACGAGCTGAGCAATTCATGTGAGTACGGTAGATCGAAGAAGGGTACGGTAGACGATGAATATCGATTACAGAACTGAAGAGATGAAGGAGGAAATCGATGCGCAGCCACTAACGGAGAGATGGGAGGACGAGCAGGCGACCAGGTACGGTAGTTGAGGGGATTACGGTAGTGAATTATCGATTTTCGTAGAGCCTCCAAGGGCGGAGCCTACGTGTGTGCCCACTGGAGAAGACGCGATTTCGTGACGTCATACGGAAAGACTCTTCCAAGCATCAAAGGAGCGGCGGAGCAGGTACGGTAGGATGGAGTATTGATTGAGAACTGACTTTTTTCAGATCACGGAACTCGCGAAGGAATACGGAGTGAAGAAGGCGTTCGTTGCAACGGATGCGCCTAAGGAAGAGATTGAAAAGCTGAGAAAGCAACTCAAGATTACGGTAAGATTCGCAAGAGAGATTACGGTAACCGATCGATTTTCAGCTATACACGTTCACTCCTGGTCCCGAAGAGAAGTTGATCGATGGCGCATCGGCGATTGTAGAACAGGTACGGTAGAAGATGGAGTACGGTAGTTAACTATCGATAGATTGCAGATAATTTGCTCATGGGCGCGCGCCTTCACTGGCTCGCACGTGTCCACCTTCTCCTACCGTATCCAGGAGGATCGTGAGATCAGGGGATTTCCCGTCGAGACCACTTTCAGGTGAGTACGGTAGCAATCGATTACGGTATTCATTATTGATTTAAGGAGAATGTGTGCGGACGACGTAAGAAGTTTCCCCTGCGAGCAGCCGGCCAAGTGGAAGATTGTGTATTGATTGTTTATCTAGTTATAGGGTACGGTAGCATAATCAGTTCATTGATTCCTTGTTGACGTTTCAAACGAGTTTATTGTACCATAATTGCCTTTCTTCATACTTTGTACATGTAATTATTTATGATGGCAATTATATAAAAGGCTTTATCCTATAATTATTATTGATACAACGGGCAAGTAAAGTACAATCGATATCACAAGAAATACTACTAACTACACTATTCTCAATCGCAGTAGATACATGGAATGGACTATCATCAGATACCTCGAGGGAAAAGGAGTAGATCAATAAGTGAGGGTTACGGTAGATCAATCAATATGCTGGAAGTCTTCCTTCGTGGGTGGTGCCGAAGAGGAGGCCTGAACAACTGGAGGTTAAACTAGTAACTTCCGGTTTCACTAATCCATTATCTTCACGGTAGATCAAAACACACGTTCAAACAACATGCCATTTTCGCATGGAAGGATCCGTCGTCCTCATTGCGTATCAATTTGACGGCGTGGGGAAGCAGTGGTCGGAGCACCTCCCATCCATCCTAGAAATCGATATGAGACGAATAGGGGAGTACAGTAGCCATAAATACAGTCACAGATGAAATGGATGGGATTTTTGATGGTATGGAATTCATACCATGGGCCATACCATTTGAATTTTTTGATTTTTTTCACCCAAAAATAGCTCATACCATGGGACTGGGAAAAATACCTTTTTTCAACTGGGAATAGAATCTAAAGTGACCCACCTTAACACCTCCCTTACTTCCAGGTAGGTTCACGATGAGGGTCTTGAATCGGACACCGACAACGAGTCGAGAGAGAGCAGCCATGGGGGTTTTCTCAAGAGATATTCGATGAAAAAGAGTTTCCGAAATCCATGGTGATTCAGAGTATCAGGTTTGATATTAAATCCCTTTAGTTCTCTCTGATCAATATTCGATCTGGAACGATTTTGAAAAATATCAAGACATACAATGCCACAAGGTGAAGAAGATTCATCTACGTCAACTCCCCTTATCATTGCATGGATCTCATAGCGATTGTTCATTGACATTCTCTGTATCGCAATAACACTACGTATCCCCTAGTGTCTCGTTAACCGCCGGAAGCAAGGAGCAGTCTCTCAATATCGCATACTCTCTCGATGTCGAGATATAATGTATACTGGAGAAATTCAGACCACAGATCAGGAGCATTGAATGAGGAGGTGATAAAAAATGGGGCTATGCTGGAGCGAAACCTCGGTTATTTATATTTTCGAAATGTTTGGGTCCTACAAAATTAATTAGAAGATAAATGAATAATCTCACCTGCAGTCCATAGACGTGTAGTGCCGTTTCGATTCCTCCGCATCTCTTGTCAATCACAGCGAGAGTCGCCTCTGGAGTGACATCACGAGGAGCGAGACCAGTGCCGCCAGTGGTAATGATCACGTCTGATTATTTGATTAATTTAACAAATTAATCATATCAGGATCACAAAATGCTCATTGTGCGGTGTTCCTTATCCTTTGCCTAAGGACCAATTTAATTTACGCTTAGGTAGGAGTGGAAGCATGCTATAGACTCGCTTGTTGATTATGAGTGGCATCGTGTTTACAAACCCCTCTTGAATCGGCTGACTTTCCGGTTACGCAGACTACAAATCACGGCCGTAAGCAGTAATTCCAGCAAAGACCATTGTAAACAAGCAATAAAAGTAGCAGAAAGTAAGTAAAAGGGTACCATTTCGATCGCATAGATCAGTGAGGGCCGATTCTATGAGCAGTTTCTCATCGGGAACAAGAGCAGTCTCGACTTCGGCCTGGAAGAAAGTGATGAATACTTGATGAACAAGAAAAATGCATAGTCAGATGACGATAGGGTTAGTAAGTAGCCCCGGCCACTAGTGCAATGCAGAAAATATAGTGTTTTGAGGAAGGAAAAATGACAGTTTAGGCAGTAAACAATGCTATTTTGGGAGTAAACAAGGAAAAACTAAGAAACTCACCTGAATTTCGTCCAGGGCGAGCTGTTTCAGTAGTGGGCCGGTCGTATCGTCCCTGATGCCCAATGTGGCCGAATCAGAGACCGTCACGATCGCAATTCGCATTACAAAATCGAGAAAAATATCAATAGCGAAAAGTTTGAGGACTGCGTACAGTACCCCATTTTGGAGCTATCACGAATTGGTTTATTTTTGAACTACCGTAACCATTTCTATTTTTAGTCTCGTGTATTGTTTTGTATTAGAAAAAAACCATAAATCTTGTCGTTTTCATCCTTTTGCATGTTGACACCATGTGAGGACACTGTTCTTCCCGTGTACTATTCTTTCCTCTGAGATCTCTATTGCCCGTTCTCTCCTCTCCGAACGACTCTTGCTATTGACACAGTATGTAGCTCTGTTTTGTGGACGTCCACCTTCCTCTTTCCCGCTCTCTTCCTTCCTCCTTCTCCCTCGTTGGTTAGAGAAAGCGAGAGAGCTTGGGATATGGAGAGAGTGGATTGCGTCTCTCTGTCGAAATAGTGGCGTAGATAGATCAAGTGCCGAGGTAGATACGAGATGGATGAGAGAGTGTGCAAATTGAAGAAAGCAGGAAAAATGTCATCTCGCCTCATCTCTTCCTCATTGCTCTGTGTTTCTCCCCGTGATTACTCAGTTTATCGTCGCATTTTTCTTTACCAATTCAGTGAATTGACAATTCACTCAAAACTCCTAATTTCGCTCTCAATTCATCACATGCCCTTCAAAAATGCCGCAAAAACTTGATGTTTTGCAGTGATGTTTATCTAATTCACGAGGTTTCTCTGAACCAACGAGAGAGCACTCGAAATGGAGAGAGCGACCATGAATGGCTGCTAATCGAGAGCACTTCCTGTGGGAAGCTTATCAGAATCTTGTGGACTCGACGAGAGAGTGCATCATATTGAGAGACGGTGAGACGAGCAGAGAGAGAGAGGGAGAGTGCATGGAAAGGTAGGAGAGTGGATAGAAGAGGGATACGGGGAAGATTTGATGGAGGAGGAGGAAGACTTAGAAATCGCAGCACACAGCTTCAAGAAATCGAGAGCCTATGATTATCTCCATGGATTTTCTCCTCCTTTTCCCCATTTTTCGGTCTCCGATTCGGCTTTGCGAGAGATCTCTCCACATTTTTCATCCCCAAGCCTTCTGAGAAGCAAAACACAATCGGCCAGAGTGTGGCGATTCTTGGATATGTGGGTCATCCTTTACGAATATTTCCGGAATCGTTGAAGTATGATGTTGAAAAGTCGAAAAAGTGCTTTGATCTTCTCCTTCTCATCATTTTTCCACTTTTTCTTAGAGTCTTCCGTTACTCGATTATGCAAACGACCCGAAAATAAGCAGCCATGTTTCTAGTGCGATTTCGCGCCGATTTCTTGGTGAAACATTGATTCTTTGACGCGATGACGGCGTGAGTTATGACACAGACGAAAGAAATCCCTGTAAGAAAGGGTCCATTCTTAGTTCTCATAGCAACTTGGAGGGAAGGAAACGAAGGAGGGCTGGAAGGCGCCAAACCAAAGCAAATTTCTCTTGCCCATCCAATTATTCGATCCTTCCTCCTCTTACCAAATCAGGCGTACTAATGTACTCTATCTTTCTCTCTTCTTACAACAATAAAATGGCCGGTTCCCCCTCCTTCTTCGCTCCTTTTTTGTCCTGTCATTACTCCATTTCTCCATTATTACACGCCTATTGTTCCCCTATATGAAACCATAGTGTAAGGGGGGCCGTTCACGAAGGAACATTTCAGGGCAGTTAAAGCGCAGTGAACATTGATCAACTGTTAACAAGCGCATAGCATTTACAACTGACGTATATTATAAAGTTGTGCATCCATTCTGTATTCATCTTCACCTCTATCGATCTCTCGGTTGCAACCCCCTCAGATGAGCGCACGCCTCTCTGCACATTGAGGAGTACGAGGAAATGACATCGAGGTCCATGGAAGAATACAGCTCACTGGTCCATCTTACGTGCGATATGAGCTTGACCGAGTTTCTATCTAGTATTTAGAACTTAGAAAAGATACGGATAATAGCCTCTTCATTTCGCATACTTTCTATCTACATTCGCTGAGCGGCAACAGAGTAAAGAGCCGATTGCCCGTATTTCGAATTCTACTGGTATTTCTTTAGCTCGTCACCTTTCCATTTCAATGCCATTTCAAGAATTGTGCAACAAAAAGGGAAAAAAACGTATCGAAAATAGCTGAATCAGCCGTGAATCATATCAATACCAACGGGAATTTCTTCCCATTTCGAATAGCAGTCATTGAGCTCTGAAATGGCTTTTGAATTGCTCTCTCCCACCCTTTTCTTTCCCCTTCATTCTTAGTAATTCCATTATGTTTCTCTTCGCCATGACACCTCACATCAAATTCGCGGGTCGCGCGTTATTCTTCCCTCCATTCTTCGTCTTTCAAAACTGAACGGAATATGTTTCAACCCGAAATTGGATCTCGAAACGGAAATAAGTGTTGCTTTCTACTGCCAAGTTCTCAACTTATCCAATCAGTCTCCATTGTGCCGAAAAAGCGAAAACGGAAGCAGAAACGCCTTGAATAGATGTCAAACGGCGTAATTTTCTAAAGAACAGAGAGGGCTCACAGTCAGCACGGGTTTTGTGTTTGCCAACCGGGTAAGTTTACTATTTCTGCCGGTTTCCTTCCCTTTCTTCACTCTCGTTGAGTGATCAATCAATCATTTTTCTCCTTACTGCAATCCACTTCTTTTTCTCACCTCCCCTCTCACACCTTCCTCTATTCTCTGAACTCTCTACGATACGTGTAGTCTCTAATTCACTCTGATCACTCAATCTCGCGTTCTAATCTGAACGACACTAACTCGTATCACTTCCCCCTTTGAACCCTTCTTTTCGAAATTGCCAATTTTTGATCCCATTTTTAAATGCCATTCATCTCTAATCAGAGTAACCTTTACGTGTTATTCTAGACGAATTGTTCATTCCTTCCGCCTTATTTCCCATTTCATCCCTTCCATGAACAGCAAATCTTGACGGGAGCGAGAGAGCACGCAAAATCGAGAAAGCGCAGTGTTTCTATCGTGGAATTCGGAATGAAATAGCGCACGCATCTGCATCTTATTCATAATTGGTGCGAATTTCGCCTCGACTCCCGAAGGAGCGCCTTTTCCACGAAGAAGGACGCCATCATTGCTACTATTGGACTGCTTATTAGCACCCCTAGAAGGATAGGAATAACCTCACTTCGAGGAAGGGCAGAGGGTGGATAAATGATGAGAGTGTGTGAGGAATGACGAGAGATTGGCTAATATTCGGGGCTTCTTCGTTATCTCTAACGGAAAAAGCTGTTGATCACGCGAGATTTGCCTTCTATTTATGGGAAGTATGCAATCATTTTCTGACAGGAAGTCAGTCATAGATCCTTCAGTCGCGCGAATAATCAGTCGTCTAAATCTCTGCAAATAATCCGATCCTTCACTGCAATTTCCTCAGACTCATCACATGTCAAATAGGCTACATAGTAGATGTTGATCACGAGCACTCATTACCTCCAATGGTAGACGATTTCTAGTTAATTACTGCACGAGATAGCAAATTACGAATCACCCCAATGCCCTTCTCCCTTCTCCCATTCCCTCCTACTAATGCACACCGACATATCCCGCGAACTAATTCGAGTCTCCACCTTATTCCCCATTTCCCCGCAGAATCTGAGAGTTCTTCGCATTTCTTCGTCGAACTCCCTTTCTTCCCTGATTAACGAGATTACTTTGTTCTCACTTCGCGTGCCTGTTTTCATTAGGATTCCGCAAACAACTTGTATTCTGCATGAGGATGTTATTAATTTTTTCTCTCGATCGCTGTTTGATCGTTCCTATCCCTTCCTTCAGATCCCTCCAATCACTCTGGCCACTTCCACAGCGCAGGAATTGTCGATGCAAGCGGCCTCTCTGGCCACCTGGCTGTGGGGAAGCATCAGGGGCACCCAGGGACCGGGTTGGTTAATTTTCTAAATTTGCACCGTGCACCGGAACTCTACTGAACAATGCGCTTTTTTGGCTCAGTTATAGAAAATGTGAAACGTATCTGAATTGTTCCCGATGTGCTATTCATTAAACCGTAAATCATAAGTGGTTCTACAACGATATCTTTCAGTGGAAACTCCAGCCGCCAAATTCGCCTCCCCACTCAATTCATCGCCCGTTGTGAACAGAGACAATGGTGAGAGATTATCCCATCATCATTATGTAATCGAGAATGAGAGAGGGGATAAAGGGTGAACGCATCCCGTTCATCTCTCCTTCACTATCATTTCAATTTACTTCTCCACATTTGAGGCGCTTGCTCCGATAGAAGAATCGCCTCGATGGCTCGATTTCTCGAATCGGTGGAGAAGAAAGGACCAGTGGGAGTACTAAGAGAATTCAAGAAGGTACGCAATACTATGTACTACGCATCTCATTTTCCACTGTGAATCCTTCTGTAATGTCGCGTTTTTTCTTTAAACAAGAGTCCAAATCCGTATGCGAATCTTATGATTTTCTCATAGGTCGATCGATTCTTCGACACTACAGCGTCTCATCGTGCCTTCAACGCGAATATGGCCAAGAATCGGTATTCGGGTGAGTTTCACATCTCTGGTAAAAGCACAGAATGGGTTGCAAAACTAGTAATGCATAGATTTCTAATTGCAAAAGCCTCCATTTAAAAATCAATAAGTTTTCCATGGTAAATCACATTTCCAGACGTTCCTTGCGTTGACGATTCTCGTATTCGTCTTCGATTGGGCGCTACTCAACACGGAGATTACATCCATGCAAATCGAGTGCTTCCACCGTTCATCTGCACTCAGGTATGGGTGATAGATCATATTTCGATATTGCTAACATAAGGATGTCAGAATGAACAGAGTGTCTCTTTATTCCGCACGCTTCACTCTGGCCGGTGACACAGCACGAGTAGTGAAGAGACGGCTACTCTTTTTTTTTACCTTGGCAGATTTAGATCATAGACACTTCTGTAGAAGTTTAACATTTGAAGGAATGTCAATCCCTTACAATTAGATACGAATAAATAATGTCATTGTAGGGTCCGACCCAGCACACAGTTCACGATTTCTGGCGAATGGTCTTCCAGGAGAGGGCCAGCTCCATTGTTATGCTGTGCAGGTTGGTGACGAGAATAGGCTTCATTATCTAATAATATTTGAATAAGACAAATCAAAACAGACACTTGCCATATTTGACATAAACGCTGTGAAACATATTGTGGAAGAGTGTAACTAACGAAACAAAAATGAAACGAATGAAATTTCAGGCCAGTGGAGGAGGGCAAGTCGAAATGCACGATCTATTGGCCAGAGAAGGTTCGTTTGGTTTTATCTTGTGGCACTCAACCCTGAATTGAATTGAAAATTCTACAATAACTTAAGTGTGACTGCTGAAACTTAACCAAGAAGGTAAAAAATTGAGCGAAAAAATATGAATTAGAGAGCTAGATAAAAGGCACATACAGTATCTAGTCTGATCAGGGTGGATACTCCATTCCTCATTCTCAAAAGAGCAGTTCATTCTAGGTCGGCGAAGTGTGTCGTCTGCCGACTCTCACAGTGACCAACGAGGGTAAAGACGCAGAGGACGAATTCAATACCATCACATTCAGAGTGGAGCTGAATCCGAAATATGGTGAGGATCGAGATTGTTATCAGAAAAAAAAACAAATGGTCTGATCCTTGCATTATTTTTCATGGTCAACCTTAGAGATTTTATACAGATAGGTACAATAGACTCACGTGAAGTATATCATCAAAACAATAACACAGGTATCGCGAGAGAATGAAGCAAAAATAGCCCTTTGAGAACAATTTTTTTCAAACACGTTTAAAATCAACCATATTATGGTGGATTAATACACTAGTAATAAGAATTTGTTATATCCGGTCGATATGTCCCAGAGCCGGCTTTTAGGAAAAATCCGGTTCTGACGCCGGTTCTGCTGTTTCTATGCCCAGAGATGAGCTATAAAGCTGCAAACGGTCTCAAAATGTTCGAAATGGAGTATCAAACAAATTTATGTCGAAAACTAGATCGGAAAATGAAAATCGCGAAAGCTGTTGTCGAGAAACCAAGTCTCACAGGCCCTAAAAACTGTAAAATTAATTCTCCCGGTATATCACAGTTAACTTGCAGGGAATTTTATTGCATAAAATTATAGAGTTAGTTCACCCACACCTAGGAAAAATATTCCCACATGCCCGATAGGGGGTGTTCGACCCACTTTTTAGCCCTTAAAGATAGTGGAGTGAAATTTTCGAAAGAAATAAAATTACATAAATGTTTTTAAAGTTCCGCAAAGTATCCAAATTTAAAGGAAATTGTAATAAAAAGTTAATAGAATGTAGTTTGAGTAATACAGTGTTGTATGGCCAGTCGTACATTTCACTTTCAACTTTTACCCCTTCTTCACAAAAAATATATTTTGCTGGCCATTTTCTCTGTGGTAACGCGCTAGTATTGTGACGCCTCGTTTACAAATAGCGTTGAAAATATATTTGACTCTATTTACATACTGATTTCACTCATTATCAGAACTGAAATCAAAATACTGATCGGAAGTTCGGGTGAGAAGAGGTCTGTTTTCATCTTTACGCTCTGAGCAGTAATATCTTAGATATCCCATTTGCTAATCGACTGGAAATCAGCACAGTAATTCGAAAATTGTTCAGAATATTTATTTTAGATTTAATTCTTTACTGGCAAACCACAACCAAGATCTCGAAATGATGTTAGAAATTCAGTTTGAACGACTGGTTTTTGAGCTTCGATAATCCAAATATCTTCTTAGTTGGCCCAAAATTGAACAGTAAATTTTTTCTGAACAATTTTCGAATTACTGTGCTGATTTCCAGTCGATTAGCAAATGGGATATCTAAGATATTACTGCTCAGAGCGTAAAGATGAAAACAGACCTCTTCTCACCCGAACTTCCGATCAGTATTTTGATTTCAGTTCTGATAATGAGTGAAATCAGCATGTAAATAGAGTCAAATATATTTTCAACGCTATTTGTAAACGAGGCGTCACAATACTAGCGCGTTACCACAGAGAAAATGACCAGCAAAATGTATTTTTTGTGAAGAAGGGGTAAAAGTTGAAAATAAAATGTACGACTGGCCATACAACACTGTATTACTCAAACTACATTCTATTAACTTTTTATGACAATTTCCTTTAAATTTGGATACTTTGCGGAACTTTAAAAACATTTATGTAATTTTATTTCTTTCGAAAATTTCACTCCACTATCTTTAAGGGCTAAAAAGTGGGTCGAACACCCCCTATCGGGCATGTGGGAATATTTTTCCTAGGTGTGGGTGAACTAACTCTATAATTTTATGCAATAAAATTCCCTGCAAGTTAACTGTGATATACCGGGAGAATTAATTTTACAGTTTTTAGGGCCTGTGAGACTTGGTTTCTCGACAACAGCTTTCGCGATTTTCATTTTCCGATCTAGTTTTCGACATAAATTTGTTTGATACTCCATTTCGAACATTTTGAGACCGTTTGCAGCTTTATAGCTCATCTCTGGGCATAGAAACAGCAGAACCGGCGTCAGAACCGGATTTTTCCTAAAAGCCGGCTCTGGGACATATCGACCGGATATAACAAATTCTTATTACTAGTGTATTAATCCACCATAATATGGTTGATTTTAAACGTGTTTGAAAAAAATTGTTCTCGGGTGCTTCATTCTCTCGCGATACCCGTGATAAGTTAGAGTTCGGTAAAATCCTCTGATTGATCTTTGATCTCCATTCAGATGCCGCTTCCGACTGCTTCGGAGGAGAAGAGTGCCGTCCGCTGACTGTGAAGTTGCTGCGATGGATTGAGTAAGTACTTCATTGATCAATCTTGATCTTTGATCTTTAATCTCATCAGATGGCCAGATCGATCGATCCCCGATCAGAAGAGTTGTCTTGTTCCCTTGCGAATTCTCGATCGAGTAAGAGGAGGGACGACGATTGTCCATTGCTCAGCAGGCATTGGAAGGACGGGGTGAGTAATTAATTATTATCTTTCAATATTAAAGGAGGCGTATCATGGAAAGATCATCGTTGTCTCGCCCACTATTCATTGGCTAGGAAGGAATTTGTGTTTGTTTCCGTAGCTTCTTCCCATCGAAAAGATCGGAGCTCATCCTTGGCAATTTTCCAGAATCTTGCAAGCTCGGCATACCGTTGTAAGAGTCGCTATGTTTGAATTCAAAAGTTCATGATACTCCTCCTTCAAGTAATCGTAGCTTATCACAGTAGGCATTGAACAAATTATGTAGGGTGAGCGAATCGTTTCCCAATTTTCATAAAAGCAAGTATGTTTCACTGCTCATGTATGAAGAGAAAGCGATGGTTGTTGTTGCTAGTATCCGCAATACAACCCAAAACAAAAAAATCCAATCAGATCGTTAATCGCAATCGAAATGGCGCTGCAGCGGCTGCAGACGGGACGATACGTTGCACTCGATGATGTAAGCATACCGTTATCTTATCAACCGTATCATTTATCGATCGACATGCGTCAGATAATCGTGACTAGATGTATCATGAAAGTGAGCAGCGAAGAGATAATCATGATCTTTGATCTCTCTTCAGATCGTTCGAGAGCTTCGTTGTCTTCGATCGCACGCCATCCAGACGGACACGCAGTACCTCTACATCCACAAGGTTCGAAAGATCAAAGATCAATGCAGAAGGAAGTTCAAAGATCAAATTGCAGGTCCTAGTCGAGGCAGCTCTCCAATTGGGCGCTGGCAATCTGTCGAAGAGCCCTCGCATTCGAGCCAGTCCCGCCTGCATGGTGCCACCGAGCAAGTGAGTTCAAGTCACGTACAATCTTTTGTGTATGGCTTTATGTCGTAACAGAATAATAACTGACACATAGTAACTGAAATAAAGGAACATCGAAAAGTTTGTAAATGGCTACTATTCAATTCCAGGGACTCGCTCACCCTTCCCTCATCTGCTCGAAACGCAGGTAATTCCTTCCTGAAGAAGTGTAAATCAAAGTCCGAGCTATTCTAATTACTGAATATTCCATCCCTTCCTTCCCCTTTCCAATGTCTTCCCCCGATCCAACGCGTAATAATTCTCTGTACATTGTCCCTTCCCGAGAGCTTTAATATCGATTCGGTTGCTCCATTGTTCTGTACATACTAATAAATTCCATTTGATGTATCTCGCTTTATTCGCGATGTAAGTCTTTGGGAGTTACTCATAAGGAGTGGGCGGGGCTTGAGAAGGGGCGGAGTCTCAGATGGGATAGAGTTTCTTGTCACTGTCGGACTTCTTCTTTTCACTCTTTTTCTCGCTCTTCTTCACTGCAGATTGGACCGAGTAGAGGGACTCCTCGATCGCAGTCACCTGCGTCCGCTGCGGCGTCTGCACAAAATCACCCATTTTTTCGGTGAAACGCGGCACGTACGATAATCACGCACGGATCGCGTTTTGTCGAAAATCGAGCAATTTTACCTGGGCGCCGGGCGTTCTCGCGGTGCGCAGTCTGCTGTAGTTGCTGTTGCGCTTGCCCGTCTTCTTGCTCGATTGCTTCGACGCCTTCTTGTCACTGGAAGATATCAAAGGTCAAAGATCAAGAAAGACCAGAGATCAAAGATCAACTCACGCGCCGCTTCGCTTCTGGGGTGGCGTCGGCGTCGCGGCGGATCTGGAAAGATGACCATTACAAGTTGGCAGTTGAAAGTTGAAATACGTTTCAGGCTATCTACGAATCGAACATCAACTGATAGGAGAATATCGGCTTCTCAATAAGCCATTCTAAGCTCAATCAGGCTCATCCAACTCATCGTAATCCGCTCACTTTTGGTTGGACAGGTGGACGGACACGTCGATGAGGGCATGATGGGCGATTTGGCACGAGGAGCTGAGAGATTCGTACTTCTGAAAAATATTCGCCCTTTGGAAAGGTCGTCATGTGCATGAGTATCCAGAAAGAAATCCGATGCACCATCACTATGTTGTGGAAAACTTACACAGTCTTCTGTGTGACGTTGATAGTCTCCATCTTTCCACTCGATCGTCTCTCTATTTTCCCACTGGATCCGCCCTCTCCCGAGTGACTCGCACGATGGATCTCAAAAGGATAAATACGTCTTCAAGGAATCTTTCGCGTGCGATAATAACGAAATCAAGGCTACATGCTGTGAAACGTGTAAATAGAGAGATTTCCAAAAGAATAGTATGATGTGTACCGCAGGTGCGATGAGTGCCTTGGGTGCGGGCTCTTGGCCGTGGCCACAGTTGCTACAGCCGTAGGCGCAGCCCTCAGTCCGGCTCCCGATCGCACTTGATCCTTTTGTGTCACTGCAGAATGATCAATTATCGATTGAATACAGTAAGATACCGTACCCCGATCTACGGCTGTGGCGGATCGATTGCCCGAGCCGGAGCCGGACTTGCCCGGAGCGAGAATGGAGACTGCTGACTCGCCTACGTCCAACTGAAAAAGACCAATTTTTTTGAAATAAAATCAGTTCTCGATAGCTCCCTATCGTTCCTCTACCGTGCTCACCTCATAGCAGTAAACGCGCATAGCGGGCATTTCGAAGCCAACGGACAGCACGAGCGTCTGTCGCATCATTCCCACGATCGATTCGGAACCTGCGAGAAAGGGGGCGGAGCTTAGAGTGGGCGGAGCCTCCCCCTCCTGACCTCTGACGATCGGCTCGCCGCCTCTGTCCGGAATCGCAAAGATGACGTGCTTGCGCTCGCGAATCTGTAATAAAGTCAATACTCGATAATAGTCTACCGTATCCTACCGTACCTCATCGACCTTGGTCTTGATCGCATCGACGATCGTCTCGCGCAGTTTCGCCTCGTTCGGCTAAATTATTGATTTTATTTAATTAATTTAATAATTAAACTTAATTATTTAAAATTAATTACCTGCACGACGCGGACACCCTTTGAGACGATGTCCATGATCTGCGAATTTTATTGTAATTAATTAATTAGTTAAATTCGAAAATACCTCCAGTCCTCTGCTGGTGGAATCGAAGAGAATGCGAGGGGCGAATATTGAGAGGGCGGAGACTGTAGACGAACGAGGAAGCGAACTACCGATGATACTGAAAGAGAAGATTAGGGGACAGATCAAAGACCAAAGATTAATCGTGCTTCTCATGAAAGATTAAGGATCAATTCGACCTCCTCTGGGCGACGGACTTTCGCTTCTTCATCATCACTTTGATGCCGGCCGAGTGATGCGAGGGAGATTGCTCGCGCACCACCGACATCTACAAGAGATCAAAGATCAAACTACAAACCAAATATCAAAGACCATCTCACCTTATTCGGATTTCGTCCGTGCAATTCGTCCTCTGCCGCGTCATCCTCGGCCTCCGTGTCAGATGGATTCACCGCCGCTGAAGAAGGATATCTATCTTTGTCTCTCTTTGAACTTTTTGTAGTTTGTAGTTTGATCTTTGATCTCTGCTCCATTCCCCGCCCTCACAAGCTTCCATGGCGGGCTGTATCTCTCCTCCTGGCTGCTCCTTCAGCAGTCGTTGCTTCACTTGCTTCGAAGCCTCGCCCGGTTTTAGATGATTCTGAATCAATCGATAATCGATCGATCGATAGGAGCTACAGTAACCTCTCGGGAGCTCTCGGTGCGACGAGACGCAGCGTCCACGCGACCGTAGTAGTTCTGAGAATGTCGATTGATTCAGAGATCAAAGATCAAAGATCAACCTTGGTACGCTCGTGTTCCTTGAGTGCGTACGCGATAGTGAACGAGACGAGAAAGAGTAGGAAGATGGCGAGACCTGAGAATGATGATGCAATCGATCGATATGGCTACCGTATACCAATCATGGGGGCGAAGTAGAAGGGCACGTCCAGAAACACCTCGCATTGCGGACTGAACGGGGGAGGATTACGGTAGGGGAGGGGTACGGTACTCACTTTCGATTGGATTCATTGACAAGCAGCGTGCTCATTGGTCGACCGCACGCGATGAGAGCAGAGGGGAGGAGTGAGGGAAGAAAATGAATGAATTTTGTCTATTTTTGTAATGATCAAATCGTCACCGGGAGAAGTTTATCTGATGATGTTTATCTAGCGAACATAAAAGTAGAAAAATATAGCACGTAACCTAAAAAAAGACTGCGAATTCATGCTATTTTCGCTGTCCATAACGCAGCTTTTCGTGTATTTTCATCGAAGAAACGAAGAGTTAGAATATCATCTCTGACTCCGACTGAGTAATCGAAGGTAGTGAAGGGACAAGAGGAAGGACGACTGAAATGACAACTAACTGTTGACATGGTGACAATTCAGAGGAGCTTACTTGAAAGGTATTTTCCGATAGGAGATGTAGTCAGCAGTAACGTTGATCTTCAGGAGAAAATCTTGGCCAATATTCACAATGTAGAGCATTTTCGAGTCGATGTAGCAGTGGACATTCTGGAAAGACGAAAATAGATAGATACTATATAGAGAGTGACAAAAATGTGATAATTCATACCAATTTATCTCTCAGCACATCGAATGGCATCTGAATATCAACAATGTCTCCACTTTTCTTGGTGAACTCAACTTTATTTGAGTTCCGAATGAGAAAAAGCGAGTTCCTGGAACAACCAATCACATAGAAAATGTAGATAATTCTTACTTGAAAAATACTTTGTGCACTTCCTCTGTTGCACAGGGCAATCGAATCTTTTTAATCGGATTATCATCATTTGATTGATGTAGTCCACGAACTAGAAGTGTATCGTCTTTCACTTTGAATGTGTGAGGAGAGAATGGAAACGATTCGACCTGCTCGCTGTAGGAAAACTGAAAGACAAATTAGTACATTAGTTGAAGTATAAATCATACCTTGCTAATCTCTTTCCATTCAAGTTGTCCTCCGTGAACGGACGCTTGCAGGCATTTCCTAGTCCAATCCTCAATTTTATTGTCTTTGTTGGAATTTAAAATCAGCAAATACCTCCTTCTCCTTGTCTCGATGATCCAGCATACTGAAGCAGAGGGCGTTCGCTCGAATTTGAATTTCCAAATAATCGAGGTCGTCCAGGACCGAAGCGTCCCCTTTTATTATAGTGCCACTACAAAATTATTTAAAATTTCGTTTGCGATTAAAAAACTCACTCATTCGAAATGACAAAAAGTTGGGCAGGCGCACTATTGCTGAGGTAGAAAATTGAGCCTACAATACGCGATTGAGTTTCGAAATAGTAACTTTCTTACCGTCCATAACTTGGTAGCACTGATAAGATTCGCTTGGAAGATCTTCTTTGTACTCAAAACGTAATTCGGACAATGGTTCAGCCATCTAAAAAGTTCAGGGTAGGTCAAATAGGGAAGTTGAAAGCGATTGTAAAATTGTGAAGTATCATTTCTCTCGCTTGATTCTTATCAGCCAGTGAATAGGAATGTGCAAACACAAAGGGGTCACGCAAGAATCGCTTTTCCATTCACTCGAACTCATAAACTCACTTCTTCTGATCAATTTCTTTGATTGTTCAACAGCGTCGTCGTCTGTCGAAGTGATTGAGTCGATTGGGCAAAGATGAAGCCAAAACCAGTGAGAAGCGATACAATTGCAGCGGCAAAGATGATGTATTCCAAGATCAAGGTGGAATCGACTTCGACTCGAGAGAGAGGCTGAGGGAATTAATTGTACTGACTCGAATGAATAAATGAATAGAACGGACCCTGTACTCCACTTCCACGTAAGATGTGGTAATGTCCATTAGACCATAATAAGAACAGAAGGATGGAAATACATCACAAAAAAAGAATGGACAGACAATTTGTTTGTGAGTGATCATGTGCTTGTCCATTCTTATCGCGCGATGCGTCATTGTTCTGCAAAATCGAGTGTCGATTAAAAGATTTGCCGAATAATTGTGGACGATTTACAAAGGTCGCTAAAATTGAGGAATCCATTTTTTTCAGTAGATAGAAATGATAGATACATTGAAAATGTGTGAATGGACAACTATTACATACATTCGTGAAACATAGTTGAAATTTGGTCAGTGAGCTTGGTGGGAAATGAAATACTGCAAATTATTTCGTAAGCCATTTATGTACAGAAAACAATGAATTCAAGAGTTATCTCGCTGTAGCTCTCGAATGAGCCCCTTTACAATCAGAGACGGTCGTCGTAGTTGATTACGATTCTGTAATTTTACAGATGATTATGGTCGAGATTCTGAATGAATGGAAACGCACATTATCCGATGGAGGTCCTTGAATAGTGAACGAACTACTGGTAAGATCTGACTGGAAAGATACTGAAGGAATCTCGAAGTCTAACTGAGCATCCAGGTGAGGCGAAATGATTGGTCGGGGCTGAAATAATTATTTTTCTCTGTTTATATGAGGCTTTTTTCCACCACTTGAAGACTGTCCGCATTCTCAGGCGGAGTTATTTTAGATGAATCTCGAAGAAAAGAAGAATCCTGAGATGAAATAGCAATAATGGGCGAATAGAAAATAGTTTTCACATCAACTGTCGCTCGAGCAAGATGCGAAGGAATGATTGGAAGATCCATGTTTGCTGACTTAGCAGTATACTTGAATGCCGCAGAGATATCGAAATGAACTGGAGGGATGACGAAGGGGTTCTCTTGTTTTTCCTCATGTTGTGTCTTCTGCTTCTTTCTTTCCTGACCTCCGTTCGATGACGGTGCACTTTGTTCAGAAGATGGTGAGGAGCTTCCTAAATCAATTGCTGCATAATGTTTATAAATATTGGGTTTGGATACCCCTATTGTCTTGTGGTTCAGCATCCGGCACTGCGATTGGCATAAGATCCTCAGTCGATCGGCGTTGAGAGAAATCACTGATATCTTCCTCAATCTGAGCCTTCCTTTGTCTTCTCCAATATCTGAAATACCAATCCCATTAAAATTTGATCTTTGGCAACATTCACCATTGTACCTTATCATTAAAACTCCAGCAAGAACCATCGCCGCAACAGCAGCTGTGACGGAAACGACAATAATTATTATTTCAATGTAGATGGAAGAATCAGACTCGTCTCTCGTCATGGGCTGATTGATTTTCTTTTTGATTTATCTGATGATTTCACACACCTCTGCTTCTACCACACACATCATCTTGCCAGTATGGGCGTTCTTCTCGCACTTTCTAAACAGAAAACGATTCGTTTCATCAGCTACTATACTCACTTTGTTGTATCAGCACATCCCAGATTCTCCTTGCATTCGTCCATCATATTGCAAGTGTGGAACAAATAATCGTTCACATCGACCCCATCAGGACAAGAAGTGCAATTGGCATCGGACTTGGACTAAAACCAAATGTAATTCAATTTCCTAATTATCAAGGTCAAATACCCGCATCGTTCCCATCTCGCACACAACGCAATAACTGGCAAGGTTAAAATTCGTGGGATCGACATCATCAGTTGTGTTAGCATACATGTTGATCGGACAATTGACCACCGTGCAACTTGATTTGGCTGTGGCTCTGAAAATCATTAATATAAATAGGCGTCAAAGTCAAATCTCACCCTGTATTCTTTGTGGTTGTTCCATCAGGACATTTCGTGCACTGTCTCGCTTCGTAGGTGTCTTTGTAAAATCCCTTTGAGCATGGGACGCACTTATTTGTGTCACCATCCATCTCCTCGCCAAGTTCACATTTCCAGTAACAGTCAGTGACACTTGTTGAATTCTGCAAAAAAAGTAATGATTCATTCCTAATGAAGTAAATAAGGAATATCATACCCTCGAGTGCGTAGTCATGCCATCCTCACAGTAAGAGCAGTAGAGACTACCGTATCTTGAAGTGAACGATCCGACCGGACACGGCAAACAGCCCGCATTTGGATGCGAGTAATCATAGAACGAACCAGGCGAGCAGTTATCTGCAATATATAGTATCGTATCCCAATCTATTCCTTACCGTAGCAGTCTTCAATTCTAGTCGCTCCGGGGGCCATAGTAATCTTGCCATCGGGACAATCCTCGCAACTCGTTTGTGAAGTTTCATTCTGGTAAGTGTTGATTGGACACTCGAAAACTTGTTTCGTTGCCGTGTCATAGTAGTGCCCGGGAGTCACTTCGGCTAAACATTGTGTCAGTTTGTTTTAGGAAGGAATTTTATTGAACTAACCACACCACATCTGTCCGTCATCCGATTTGAACAAGTTCGGGGAATCGGAGTCGCAGTGTATATTCGCATCAGTGGTCATATTCCAAATTAAGGTTATATTCTTGAACAACGCATCGATTTCTTCTTCGAGATGTGAATCATCAGCGCTTGAATGGTTGTATTCAATATCAAGTGTTTTTTCATGAACCTTACGTTGCATTGACTGTGTATTCGAGGGAGTTTTGATACACCACCGTACTGGTGATGTTGTCATCATTGTATTCCATACACTCTTCGATCCAATACTCGCAATCTTCGCACTCACAGAAGTTGGTTAGCGCACTGGACAGATATTATCGAGAATAAAATCAGGAGCTAGATACTAACCCATCCATTTCCTCCCTTACAATCACGCAATCTCCATCGTTGAAATATACGAAGCCGTTGAGCTATTGAAATGATTTTCTAGTCGACAAATGGACTACGACACTTACAATTTGTATTGGCTTCTCGACATCTCCGCATTCAGGAAGTTGTAAGGTGGGCGCGTATCGTGAACGATGCCATTGACCCTGAAATGGATTTGTTGAAGAGAATATCAAGACTGTTGGACTACCATGTAATCGCACGTGTAAAAGAGCGGTCCGTCCAGAGGAAAAGTTGACTCGCAGTGAACCGATACTGATCGGTTGCTACCAGTTTGCCCATCGAAAGTAGGTAGAACGGCACTAAGTTTCATGTCTTCGGGGTTTCATGCTGTCTGCCAAATTTACCTGTTCCCTTTTGCTGGAAATGGAGGATCCTCACACTTATTCGGTGCTACATAGACATCGAACTCGCAGAAACCAACGTTGCCAGATGTGTCAGCGGCTTCGTAGACGATGTGGTGACCACCCCTGAACACAAAATAGATATAATTTGAAATATGGCGCTAAACCCGAACCAAGTAAAGAAATCTCCACTGTTGTAGTTGGAAGTAACGATAACGAATTCATCATCGTCAACAAATATGGGTTCATTCCATCGCAGTTGAATTGATTGAGGATGATCAACGAAGATATCATCAGGACAGTAATAGGCGATTGGAGGGGTCTTGTCTATACAGTCAATATGACACAAAATGAACCGTTTGTCGCAACTTGCCGGAAGTTGCTGCAAGATCATGCAAAACTGTGATTACGGAGCGGAGACTACTTCAATCACTCTGAAATTTGAGGTGGAAGCATATTTTGTGACCCCCCTTAAAATGACATTTTCGAAAAATCGATATCTCGCACGCGTCGCGGTCACGCGTTGCGGTCGCGCGCGCGTCGAGTTGGCGGAGCTTACGTCAATTTGTTTATTTTCGCGTATTATTAGCAAAAAAATATTTTTTATCGATATTTAAATACTCTGAGCTCTCGCGATGCACAATTCACAAGTTTACTTCTAAGCTCCGCCAACTCGACGCGCGCGCGACTTCCGTGCCTCTGCCTTTCCAAGGATGCTCAACAGCCATCCTTAAGTAGATTGACCCTAATCCTAGCGAGACACCTTCCATGGTGCTCCAGTAACCACTCATAAGTGCACGAGCTGTAAAGGCTAATAATGGGAAAGGACAAAGGACACCGACGAGAGTTCTTACTCCTGGCTTAGCCTGGCAGTTCCGCTATCCGGCCTGAGCAACTCCAGAATTGGAGATGCTGATCCGGGGTTCCCGTGTGTAGGGGATACAAGACGAGATTAGAGGCCCGACCGGTAAGAGGATAAAACGAAAGGAAAATGAGGAGAGACGAGACACAATAAGGAAGAACGGCGAGCTATCATTGAGCATTACTGTCCATCATGCAGTGTCCCCAAACAAAGTTATACAAAGAGAGACATCTTTATGAGACACGAAGCAATGACAATAAGTCTCCTGTCAAGCCAGGGACAAAGACCGTCCAACACCGTCCCTGATGATTCGAGCGACTCCCTTAAGTAATCCTTCCCGCGGGTGTGAAGTGGCCATGACGTATTTCCGGTAGAGGTGACAATACACCGAATGCAGTTATTTGGCCTTGCTTAGCGAGACGCATCGACTCAACCTCAACATCCATCACTCTCCCGGAGAAAGACGCCCTCGTCTTTGAGTGACGATAGGAACGAGTGAAGTGGCCCCGACGACGAAGATGAGGATGAGTCGATGAGAAGGGAGTCGATCGATGATGAAGTGGAGGGAAGAGGGGGCGACGAAGAATGAAGATGAAGAGAAGATGACGCGAAGATGTAGAGGAGAAGGATATGAAGGAGAACGCCTATAATCAAATCAAAATCCTACCATGATACGAAAAATACTGGTGCTAATGATACTACTAATGATACTGATACTGATGATAATGATACAGGTGCTGAAAATTTACGAATTTACGATAGGGTTATGATTATAATCAAAATCATCGAAATCACTATGATCCCTGGCAAGAACCAACTACTCTGAATAGCTGATTCTGCTAGGTTCATAGTTTCGAATCCTAGGACAAACTTCACTCTAATATCAAAATAGCAATTAAGTTTTCCACATTCGTATTACAAGTAGCGATCAACATGGCAATCGAAAACATTAAAATATTGACAAATTAATGGGAGTATCTGTCACGTATGTGTCCTCTCATTTCTTGAGACAAGTCTTCAGATTCCGATTCATAATCGTCCGATTCATCATGATCTCTTGATTGATTTCGTGTATGCATTTCATACTGATTTGATTCATCATTGCTATATTGATTCCTACGATATTTCCAGCAGTGTCTTGCAAAGTGGCCACTGAATCCGCACTTAAAACATACGACTGACGATCTATTCGGACGATATTGTCCTGCCTGATCGAATTCATTTTCGAATGCTTCTTGATTTCTTTGATAGATTTCTTGTTCTTTTAGGAAATTGACTTCCGCTACCTCCTTCTTTTCTTCTACTCGAGAATTTTCCATCATCTCAGTGAGTCTTTTCAAAATGCGGACTTCCATTCCATCATCTTCGATTAATTCCATGAAAGTCTGATACTGTTCAGCACGTGACAAAGCTTCATTGAGATTCTTGAATGTCTTTTTCATCATTTTCTTCTGAAGTGGCTTAATTATTCCTCTACAGAATTGGTCCGCGATCATTCTACTCTGATCTTCTTCTTTCAGATCCGGATACGCAGCCAGAAAATTCTGTCTGATTCGGGCCGCATATTCTGAAAGTTGTTCTGTTTCCTTCATAGGAATATCCAATCCGAATTTTGCCCTTAGCATGCTCTCTTTCGTACACAGTTTTTCCAGCAATCTCTGTTGGAGCGATTCGTAATCGTGTGCAGACTTCTCATTTTCGATCTCTGTGTAAGCTCGTTCAGCTTTTCCTTCCAACACTAGGGGCAAAATTGTATACGCTTTCACGGCTCCCAAATTATACGAATTAATGTAACGATTGTACTTCTTGAAATAGTCTATGATATTCTCTCCATGATCACCACTGAATTTCGGGAACGTTTCGACTATTCTCGGGTCGAGATCCTTGAACATTTCATTAGTTCTGTACGTCATTAGATCTCTCGTATAGAGCTTACTCAGTTCAGGAAAAAAAATTCTCTTTTTCTTCTTTCTCTTGTTTCGAGATGTGAAAAGAATTCGTTAACAATTTGGTCTCTAATCACTTTCCCTTTCTCTCTAGAGATGACCTCAGCCTTTCTTTTGAGATCTTTATCGAAGCAAGATTACCGAGAGCACAGATATGTTCCTCCTGGTGTTGCTTTGATTCAACAGCTGAGCAATTGTTCAATTCAAAGTCTGAAGGTTTCGGAGTCGGAAATCAGGCAGGCAGTAGCGTCTCCCTGCCCTAATTCCGCCTCTTTCACCACGGTTCTGCCTGGGGTTGAACCACTAGTTTTCGTCCCTTTTGAGAAGAGAGTACTCGCAGAGCGATTCAACCAAATGCCTTTAGAAGAAGACTGGACAAGTCTCCCTGTCCTGGCCTTCTCCTTAACTTCGTTGGCAAGCAAGGAACCAATAGACAAAGTCCGTTGGTTAACCTTACCACGTGCCTTCTGGGTTCTCAGAATCTCAGTAAGAGATTCAGCCAATCTCCTCAGAAAAGAGGTCACTTCACTAAGTGGTCTCTGTCCTTCAGAAATTGGAGTCTCGAAACCGAGGCGCTCTGAGGGGCGCACGAGGACAAACACACAGATTGTAAGTATGAAATGAGTTAGTTCAATCTTGTGAAGGAAAGAACGGGGGAATGTGCCAATAGTCGCTTCCTTATTTATACTATTTTCTCTCACTCGTTGTTCATTAACGCCCTCTGCCATTGTCTCTCATCAAGGTCAAAAAGTATTCGATCATATCTAACTTCGATTTTCTCGCCGACACCCTTCAGTTGTAAAAAGTACGTTAAACGATTATCTGACCTTGCTGCAAGTATCGTTACCTCCTCCGAGAGGGTTGCTGTTCACCCGTGAGGGTTACTGTATTGCCATTTCGCCCTTTCGGGGTACTTTAATTCCATTTTACCACCTGAGTGGGTTAGTAATTGGGTTAGTAGCAATTTGAAAAAGAAAGAAACTTTAAATTGTGAACTCTCTTCAGCTCTCTCTCGGTTTTTTTTGTTGGTTTTACTAAACTCTCACTTGTCAAAAATTCAACTATACGTTTCTCTCTCTCCCCTCTCACACAAAAATGCAAATATTAGTTAGCAAACGAATAAAGTGACGCACAATTTTCATGAACATTTAATATCTGCAGACTAACTTGTGATTACAATCACTTTTGAGCAACAACTCTTTTCTGCGCTACAACGCTACATAGGCATTGCTAGAAAATCAGTTTGTAATTTTCTACAATCCTAAATCTTTACATCAATATCTTCAAGGACTACTATTTGAAGACATAGGGAGCTCCAACTCCATAACTCACCTCTGGGTCTCCTCTAAGACCGTTCTGGCCAGAACACTGTAGATATCTAAAAGCCTGAAAGATTGCGACTACCGATCATACCATTCTTAGGAAGGCTTTTCGAGCAATATTTTCTAAAGTCTTGGGCTCCCTTCCTAATAACAGTTTGGTTCAAAGACCACCACAGAATTATTTTCACGCTTAACTATTGACACAAGCCTACCTGGAGCAGATTGGTATCAAGTAGTCTAATTCTACTCGATCTTACATAATCACGGGGATAGTCCCCCCTTTCTCGCAAAGAACTTTTTCTCTTCCGAGTGACTACCAATCTCAATAAATGGCTAATGCGGTGAAACATAACAATGAAGTCATGTGATGAAGAGAGAAAGTGAGACGGAATATTTTTCAGCGTACTAAACAAAAGAAACGGCGCGCTCTCGATTGAGATCTGCCAGCTGGTTACAAGGTCTAAAATGCGTCTCTCTCCTATCTCTCCATAACATCTAATGATCGCTAGACAGATAGTAAACAACGCTATCTGATCAACAATTTCGCCTGCTAATCTCGAATCAACTCACAGTTCTTCCTTCAGCAACGGTTCATGACGCCGCTGCTCTCCGGAACGCCGTAGGAGTAGACCCGGGACCTTCATTCCGTGCCTCTGCCTTTCCAAGGATGCTCAACAGCCATCCTTAAGTAGATTGACCCTAATCCTAGCGAGACACCTTCCATGGTGCTCCAGTAACCACTCATAAGTGCACGAGCTGTAAAGGCTAATAATGGGAAAGGACAAAGGACACCGACGAGAGTTCTTACTCCTGGCTTAGCCTGGCAGTTCCGCTATCCGGCCTGAGCAACTCCAGAATTGGAGATGCTGATCCGGGGTTCCCGTGTGTAGGGGATACAAGACGAGATTAGAGGCCCGACCGGTAAGAGGATAAAACGAAAGGAAAATGAGGAGAGACGAGACACAATAAGGAAGAACGGCGAGCTATCATTGAGCATTACTGTCCATCATGCAGTGTCCCCAAACAAAGTTATACAAAGAGAGACATCTTTATGAGACACGAAGCAATGACAATAAGTCTCCTGTCAAGCCAGGGACAAAGACCGTCCAACACCGTCCCTGATGATTCGAGCGACTCCCTTAAGTAATCCTTCCCGCGGGTGTGAAGTGGCCATGACGTATTTCCGGTAGAGGTGACAATACACCGAATGCAGTTATTTGGCCTTGCTTAGCGAGACGCATCGACTCAACCTCAACACGACCGCAACGCGTGACCGCGACGCGTGCGAGATATCGATTTTTCGAAAATGTCATTTTAAGGGGGGTCACAAAATATGCTTCCACCCCAAATTTCAGAGTGATTGAAGTAGTCTCCGCTCCGTAATCACAGTTTTGCATGATCTTGCAGCAACTTCCGGCAAGTTGCGGCAAACGGTTCATATTGTGTCATATTGACTGTAGATGAATGCATTGAACAATGTTGGATCCAGTTCTAACTAACCTTTCCCATTCTGCTCCATGAACTCAGTGCAAGATTGTGTTCCGGGAAAACACTCTGCATTCTCGCACAATCCGGGAGAAGTGAGGGCTGATCGAGAAACAGAGGTCAATAAGTCAGTCCATGATTGATCAGCTGATATGTATGCTGGATCACTCCTGTTGTAGGAAGTAGCACATGTGTAAGCAAGTTCAGTAATTTCCTCTTTCGTGAGTGGTTCAGGGAAAATCTGGATTACCATTAATTTTTTTGTTTTTTTTTGTTCGATGTTCTTACTGAGAATCGATTGATATCTGCTTGCAATTGAGTTTCATTATGGATAGGATGTGGTGCGATGATAAGAGTGTGCCCGAGGTTGCGCAAATCGATGTTTTCCGTGTCTTCCATTTGGTCTCCATTGAGAAAGACGTTGCAAGTTGAATCCAAGCACAATAGGCACATCTTCATTTCTGTTTTATTTCTGAATGAAAGACGAAGGTTCTCACATGCTGCCAGTAGTATAGTCTCATGTTGAGACTCATCCATTGTTCATCTTCGATGTACAATGACTTTGTAGTCAATCGAATCGACTCCCTCAATTTTTGACTAATCGTTGAAACTATAGAACGAAAATGGGCGAACTCTTCAGATCCGAGCTTGAATATCGGGTACTCCGTTTGGTTGTCGTATAGTGAAGGAGTCACACGAATCCAAGTACAGATTGTGAATGAAATCTCTCCGGAATCAGACCTTCTAAAGTTCAAACGCCTAATTAGACAATTATACCATTAAAACCTACAAACTAATATTCATTGAAATGCCTTGAAGATCCGGATTAATCTTCAGATTGTATGAATTGTGAAAGGCGGAAATAATCACTGAATCACAAATATCAAAGAAAATATAAAAAGAAACAACCTTCTTGGCAGTATTCTCCGATGAATCCTTCGGTACAATTGCATACTGTAGCATTGTCAATTAGTTCGCATAGGCCTCCATTCCAGCAGTCAGGACAGTTATCCTATAACAGAGCTGCTTAGCAAATTTATGAGGCATTTCGAACCTCCCAGTCTTGTTGTTCACAAAATGCTCCATAAAACCCTTGAGGGCACTTGCATTGTCCAGTAGAGGCATCTCCGCCATTTTGACACAATGGGATTTCGCAAACCGATCCGTTGTGATCTAGCAATGAAAAAAAGTAGTCAGATTATTTTTGGGCTCACTTACTGTCATCACACTCGCAATTGTATCCATCTGGTCCATCACTGGAGAGTGTCGAATTTCCATTGCACGGACTGGGACTAATGTCTTCATACGCGAATTGAATGTCACACCTAGGAGTTAACTATTTGAATTCACAAAAAAAAAACGGCTAGCACACCAGTCTCCAACCCATCCATAGGGACAAGTACAGGATGTTAGTGCATACTCCTCCACAGCAAAAACGCACGTTCCTCTCTCGCAGGCACAAACATTGTCGTTGCCAAGAACAGTGCATTGTGACCCTGCAATGGATTATTGTTTCGATAAAGAAATTCCACTTACCAATCCAGGGAGCAATGCAAGAACAAGTGCCTTTATCTTTTCTATGTCCTTGATTATAGCAACCGTTGTAATCTCCGTCATCGGAGGAATAATTATCATCAACTTCTTCACAGAGATCTCCTTTGAATCCTTCGACGCAAAAACAAAAGAATCGAGTATTCGTCAAATTGTAGCATGTTGCTCCATTGAGACACTGGTTTGTCGAGCAAGGGTACTCATACTCTTCACAGGAGAATCCAGTGTATCCTGAAGGGTTTTGATAAGGCAAGTAGTGAAGAAAAACTAAACCTTGATCACACTGAAGCACTGGATCTTCACAGAATTCGCCCACCCATCCGTTATCTGAAATTAATTCCATGTTTCAACGTTTTCCATCTCTTCCTTACCGCAAGCGCAAGCGTAGACGAACTTTTCAGATCCTTGCTCAGTCTCCACCAATTCGCAGTTCGAATGAATAGAACATTTGGAGCCACAAGGATTGTTCAAATCTAATGGACAAATGGTACCATCGGAAGAACATCCACATTGACTAAACGATACTACGAAATATGGATATTGCAAAAGTGCCAACTTCAATATTAGGAACGAATTGTTTTGAGGATAGTTCATAGTGACGTTCACACCTCCACCATCGCATATTTCTTCATCCGAAGTTTCCCAAACTTCGCAGAACTCACCACTGTACCCTTTAGTATGCTTGGTTACTTCTTACTTTCCATAATCTCTTACCATCTCTGCAGATGCATTCTACAGAGTCATGATGATTGAACATACAATGAGAGGTTGATTCTTCTATGCATCCTGTACTCGAACAGGCCGTTGGGGCACTTCGAGACAGGGCGCAGATAGGTAATACAATGGAATATTGTTCTTCGACACCTTTAAATTTGATTAACATCGTGAAAGAGGGCATTCGTCCACCTTCACAATGGCGTCTTGTGATGTATTGCATACTAAGTAAGGCACTTCTGATTCTATCAAACTATTGGGAGAAATTGGCATTCCCGAAATTTCAGTAGTGAAATCATAAACGTGGTTGCCATCGGCAATCATTTCGAGACGAGTATATTCTGACATGTGAGCATTTTTGAATATTTTTTTCACAACTCAATATTCTCACCAGATTGAATTGCACCCATTGAGTATCCATATTCATCGATAAAATGAAAATCAATCTCGCGATTTGACTGTACTCGTGCATGGAAAAATAAGTCATTGTCAACATCGATGTCGAATCGAAATGAATTAGATTCCCGAACAACTAAAATCCATGCCTTGTTGTATTATTACCTCATTCACTTACAGTCTGTTGGATCCGTATTTTGTTTTTGCATATCAAATGCTGATTTTTGACAGAGGGCAGGTAATTGATCATCGCAGTCGGTTGGTATCCTTAACAGTTATGAGCGTTGAATTGGAAAAAAAGGTATTCTCACCATCCTCCAGTGTTCAGTGATCTGCATTTGAAAGCTGCGCATTGAAGAATATTCCCGGTCGGTTTTACATCCCACCGTTCGAAATTATCAATTGAAATAGGGACTCCTTTGTACGTCATTTTCCACTTTCCATTATTAGCTATCCGAAGCGGAATCCAAGCGGAACCGACTGGAACCAAAATTATATTCAAGCCGGTTTGACAACCGAACTAGGTCCACAATACGGGCTGAAGTCATAGAGCGTTGCGCCTTGACTCTCGCAAAATTGTATTGCGTCGTTCCAGTTCATATTAACTTGAGATTGCAGGTAGCAATGACCGGGATACTGTTCCGTCCAGCCAATGGGACAATCTGAGGCAGTATATACGTTATCAATATCTTCTTATCGTTACCATTGTGAATATAATATAAAGTATCATATCCATTGTCGAAGGGTAGAGGGTTATAATTTGGATCTGAAAAAATACTTTAAAAGAACCAAATTTTAGAATGAATGAGAATACTAAGAATAGCGTACCTATGGACGACACTTTTACATTGATGTTCTGATCGCTGAAAGCATAAATCATAATCGTCTGTGCTCCGTCTTCCATGTGAATTTCGTCTCCCGTTACAAACTGTTCTTCATCCTCATAACGATCACGACTGACAACAACACTCTTGTATAGTTTTGGAATAGCCCAGAGAGCTAGGAAGGACACTGAATTATGGACGGAGTAGAATCCGCTGGTCATGGTGACCAATCGTCTCGCTGATTCGTACTGTAACAACTCTGATTTGCACGAGATATATCGTACATCGCACCCATTACCGAACAAACGGCCTTTTTTTCCTTTTCGCGAATACGCACTTAATGTTCTTGCTTTATGTTTCATATTTTTGTCCACCCCGATAACTGGACGAATACAAAAATTGGCCGGTGAAATATTATTTTAAATGGGTGAAAAATTACAGCCGTTCCTCCTATTTTTTGCTTAAAATGCGGCTCTGCCAAAATGATGGCAATTGATTACGGTAGAGCCGTATTTTAAGTAAAAGTAGGGGTAACGGCTCTCATTTTTCACTCATTTAAAATAATATTTCACCGGCCAATTTTTGTATTCGTCCAGTTATCGGGGTGGACAAAAATATGAAACATAAAATAAGAATATTAAGTGCATATTCGCGAAAAGGAAAAAAGGCCGAAAAGGTAAAAAAGGCCGTTTGTTCGGTAATGGGAGCGATGTACGATATAATGGTATAAAATAAATATGAACGGTTTTTAAATGATTACTTTTTCGCTCGGACAATTCACATCCTCATCTGAGATGCTGATAAAAATGTGTTCATTCACGACAAAATATTCGAAGACCTCTTCACTTATTGTATTGGGAGAATCGGCCTGTATGCATTGTACATAAATACCTAATTCTTGTGATGTGATACTTGGATGTTGACGATGATTGATTTTCTCATGAGGTCCATCCCCATCAAATGCTGAAGAGGAAGTTCCAAGCCATTATTGCACGTTATTGGTCGTGAGGTATCCGAGTAGAAAAGAGATACGGAAACTTCATCAATCATATCAAATACGACTTTCAACTCTTCCAGAACTGCAATATGTCCAGAATTCGATTATATAAAAACGCTAAAATAAACTTATTCCATTAGCGTGCTTCAGCATTATGACATTTTGTATGAAACTGCCGTCATAGTAAGTGATATCTCTGACGAGATTCAGAAATGAGTATTGGAGTCCACTACTTCCAGTCTGGAAAAAATGTCCCAAATTTAGAAGATAAGTTTTACCAATAATATCGGTAATCCTGCGTTTAGCGCGACCAGGAAAACAAGATCCACTTCTTCGTTTGTTGAAAGAAGAGTTCCTGAGGTGAACGAATGATTCACGCAAAGAAAAGAAAACTCGCTATCATTCACGATGCTGTGGCCGACATTCGGTTGAGAAAAAGAGAAACTTTCTGCATCGTTGCATACTCCATTCTGGACATGTGAAACACATTCATTCTCGCATTCGTTGCCGAAATACTCTGAGCAATCAGGACTATGAACAAATCAGAACCAATTGACTTACTTTGATCACAATCACATCTAACTTTCCCTTGAATCGTCTTAAGTGTTCCTCGATCACTGCATTTACCTGCCATATTTTTCTACTGAACTTGATTTATCAGCGTTGCTCACCATCAGGTGGTAAGAGCCCAGCCCATTCTCCATTCCCACCGCACATAATGCGCATTGTAGTATCAGGAAACGACTTGTATGAAACGTTTGCGATGTCGAAAGCCAAATAGTCAGAGCGGTCAAATTTCAGATAGTCCAAAAGCGAGCATGTCTCTGAAAAACTAAAATTTTAAAACAATCATCATCTTTCTCTAACTTCGAATGTCCGTATTCGACCATTCACCACTATCCAGACAATCAACCGTTGTCATGGTCTGTGCGCGATCATAAATGCAATACACTTCATGAGATCCGATTCTGTACTGCGTAGCTGTGATATTATCCTCGGAATATTTTGAAATGTAACAATATGGAGGCAGATTGAGATCTTCAATCTTGCACTGCTGTTCTGAAACAAATTTTGGTACAAAATCAGTTGAGTAAAATTTACCAGCGCATCCTCCTCTTTCTGAATCGTAACTTCCTTCCGGAATGAAACTCACGGAAACATTATCTCCAATGTAAAGCTCTTTGTTCGATGGGCACTCGCAATGATAGTCGGTGTGAACATAATTTTCGAAATGAATCGAATAATGATTTACTTGATCATAAACACACGTTGCTCCGCCAGTGCAAGCATCAAGGCCGAGAGCACAGTCATCTACAAATTTACTCATTTAGTTATTATTATGGGGAATATTATTCGTAATGCATGAAATAATAAACCGATTCGTACCTGTGCACACTCCATTGCCATCATTTCTTTGTCCTCTAGGACATTCACACCAATCCCTCTCGAACGTTGTTTCACTCACTACGGAAAGACACTCGCTTGAAACCTCGAAGGTGTCTGAAATATTTTCTCATTATTTAGTTTTACAAGTAACAAACATCGAACGCAGGGCTCAATATCGCTCACGTTGAAGTCGGGACCACATATTGGATCGTCTACTCGCGTAAAGCCCTGAAGTTTCATTATTTTGAAAATATTTGAAGGCTGCTACCTCAAGACACTCAATATTCATAGTCTCTCCGTAACTGTATGCGGACTTGGTGAAATGACCGAACATTATTGGAAGTGCTTTACACCTGTTTTCCTCCTCTGCATTTTATTTAGTTATTATTTCTAAATAAGGAATGGCGAATCACCTCTGAAGTCCATTGTGATCCATTCGCCATTGAAACACACAGAAGTCACCTCCAGTTCATCATTATCGCCTACAATTAATTTACCATTTGTGTACAAAGGATACAATACTTGAAACGTGTTCGATTGTTTTATCTCCGTGCTTCGCTCCACCGGAACAGAGAAGATCTGCAGTATTATTCATTCTAACATTATATGGAATATTCCTTACCATGACATTTGATCTCCGGATCCCATTCTTCGTGATCTCCCTTTAGTCGGCAAGTGGATAGTGCGCCGACATGCTCCTTGTAACCTAAATACAGGTGCCAGATTTGAGCCTATCTCGGTAGTTTGTACCTACCATCACCACACTTCCAGTTGAACGTATCTCCCAGTGAATAGCCCGAGATTTCTAGAACCACGATTTTTCCGATTCTCTGAAAACCCTGTGCTAGACCGATTCTTATTAAAAATATATGCCTGAGGCAATGGGCAGTCGTAGAAAGTAATCGGATCCGAAGCGTTCCTGTCTTCTGGAGGAGAATCAGTTGTATCAGAACTCTCATCACTTCCGTCCAAACAGTCAACATAACCTTGAATTCATTTTAATTATTTATTTTTTAAGACGCGAAAACCATCATTCACTGCGGAAATCGGGATGCATCGGAGGTTATCCTTGCAGCGAAACTCATCTGAATTCAACGACTGAACTCTTCGATTTTTTTTGTATTGAGCGAACCTCTAAGACAAGCAAAAGTCTGACAAATAACAGGAAGTGGAACATCGCATTGTGCGAATTGCCATCCGCGAGAGGGATCGTCGAGTTGGCTCACTTCTGCATTAGATATGTTTCACAAAATGATAATAAGTGAAATATGATCGAGACAAATAATCTGGTCATGACTTTAAGTGTATGGCAATTGTTTAATTTGATTACCAATAGCAAGACATTCGCTGTCGTCCGAGACTGGTTGTTCATCCGACCACGAGGGATTGTAGATGGACACACTTCGACTCGCATCTTCGAGCACCGATTGATTTGGAGAAGATCTGAATATTCTTCAATTTGTTATTAGTCACCAAATAACAGTTCAGATCAGCTGCATTTTGATAATCCACATTTGTGGTGTGCCAACCCTTCGACCTAAGAGGATAAAGTTCTAATCCGAACGGATTATTCCACGCGAATATCAGCATGGCTACGCTGTTTTTCTATAGTCACTACATATGATTATGATTCATGCACCGTAGTGAAAAAATTACCTCAGAGCAGTCCAGAATAACGATTTCCTCTCGGGAATCAGTCTCAACTGCAACCAGGAAAGCTCCGAAATGGCGGAAGAGAAGGAGTAGCTCAACATACAGTGATATTCAAGCTCACTCTGCTTACAGAGACGAACTAAACCTGCTTGTGGAGCAGACATTTTGCGCTTCATTCCAACTGAATCGTTCCTCAGTTAAGTGTAGGCAGGAATCTCCAACTACGAGCCACTCTGAACAGTTTTTTTCTCAGTTACAAGTACGATTCCATACATTTCAAAAGAAAAAAACCCTTTTTAAGCCGATCGCAAGTGTACTCCATTCCCCTCGCAGTCCAAGGAAAGTCGTAGACATCAGAAGAAGAGAAGTGAATGAAGAAGAGAAGGAGGAAGACAGGTATCGTCCTCATCTTAGTCAATAGAAGTGCCATTGTGAAGAGGAGAAGGTCAACGTCGAGATAATCTCGATTACTTCTAAGCACATTCCAAACCGATTAGGGTGGGGCGCATTCTTGAAATGTCGTTGAAGATAATCTTCATAGTTTGCTGAAACTATTTTCATTCATAAATTCGAATCAAATTCATTGATAATTCTAATTTGATAAGGTTTTACGTTATATTTCAGAAAACTTTAGAATACTTCCGAGAACGAAAAACTCTCCATGAATATTCATACCCTTGCAGCTCATTTCCGTCGCTCGGCCCATCTCATTATTCAAGGGACTAATCATGTGGGATGAATGGGAGAAAGAGGACGATGTTGACCGCTGATCCCACTCGATCCCCTCTTCCATTCCCTCGTCCTTCTCCTCTCGTCTGCTCCTTTGTTATTAGTGATGTCGATGAATGTTGTTGTTACTGTTGTTGGTCAGAAATCAGATAGATAATATTGCGACTTCCGAGAATGTAAAATATTTTTCTTGGAAGCAATCATTCAGCCATTTTTGAGATTTCTAAATGAATGTTCATCAAATGAAGCATTTTTATTAAATCATGTGTATATGCTTATTCGTTCTTATTTTCTCGTATCATCTCATGTTTTGCAAGTGAGATGATTGTTTTGTTCCTCTTCCTGCTTATCCCTCTCCCTCTCATTCCGAACCCTTCTCTCTTATCTCTCAGATGCTTCTCCCCTTCTCAACTTTTTGCTCTATCCCATTGAAGAAATGAGTATAGTGATTGATATTCGTCGCTTATTACCACAGAAAATTCTAACAGAAAATTCGAGGAGTTTCTTGCATTTTCTAGCTTAAAAACCCTGAAATAGTAGTGAGAATAGTGTGCAAAGTCATTCGAATTCTCCATATTTTCCACACTGTGCTCACAACAACCACTCCCAAACAACAAAGAGATTATCGGATTTCACGTTTCACATCGAAGTTGATCGCTATTCTTGAGAAGAATGGAACACCTGCGCAAAAAAATCGGTTTTTCTCTGCAGGTCCAGTCTTTTTTCCAGAGAATTCCTTATCTTTACTACTTTCAGACCCTTCCACGTTAAAATTCAATTGTTTCCTGGGCTGAAAAAAGATAAAAAATAAAAAATTCATCGTAGATATTGTTGATCTCTGCATCTCAAGTGCATTCACTTTCTAAAACGGCTTCTCATCATCGCCTAGGGACATCATTCTTCCCCTCAGGCGACGACTCTTTTATTAGACGTCTTCTTCGTTTTCGGGTGTTGCATATCTCTTGTCCATCTCCCTTCTCTTTCTCTAATGAGTGTCGGACCCGCAGGGGAAATGAGAGGCAGACACGACCAAAACGATAAGCGCCAGTTCGTTTTTCTTTGTTTTTTTTTGGATTCGCTGACCTCTCCCTCACTCTCATCGCTCTTACAAGCGTAATCCACACTCCAATTATTAGGCTCGTGCAAACAACATCAGAATTAACCCTCAGGGTGGAAAAGAGTTTGCCCAAGAAAGATAAGAGTCCCGGATAACAGGCTATCAGTGTGAATCCACTATATGATTATCACTGCCTCATCCTCTCTCTTCCCATCCATATCTATCTGCCAACAACTCTTCCCTTTCCCCATGGCAACCACTAGTGAATCTTCCCCCTCCTCTCCCCTCATAGCGATACTTAGGCGGGATGAGAAGATAGAGAGGAGGAGGAGGGGGACGAGAGAGAGGAAGAGGTCGAGAAGAAGAAGAAGTGTGAGGGAGGAGGAGAGTCTGAAGCCTTCGCCCCCTTCCTTCCGTGTCCGCATTTATTAGTTCATATTGACCATAATCTGTCTAACATCACGCATTACCTCGACAACCATCTACGTTTCTCGAGTTCTTCTCTGCTTTTTTGCCCTGCCTTTTCTCGCAGAGTATTCCTTATCTAACGTTTCCATTCGTAACTCATTCACACTCAATAGGTTCAAATTCTAACCTGTCCACTTGTACCCTTTATCATTATTGTTGTTTGACCGATTCCCTTGATCATTGGAGTTAGTCCTGGTTTCTCGATGAAATAATATCTCGTCAGAGTCTACCTGAGTATTGTTTTTCTGAGTGGCAAAGTGTTCGCTTCTCTCATCATCTCTTCACTCATCCCTTCAATATTCTAGACGAGACACTTTTTAGTCTTCGCACAGTCTTCGCAGAATTTCATCGCACTTCCCGTGATGTTAGATATTCGTATTTTTAGCCTCAGACACGTCTGCTGATCAAACCTCCAAGTAGGACAATGCCCTTGCGTGATAAGATGAAATACATCTTACATCTCAGTACTACGGATTTTTCATTTTGCACACTCACCACATTTGTGAGAGACTGTGCAAAATGAAGAGGCGATTAGATGCATTTCGAATATTCAATACTAGGTACGAGATATTTCAGTGGTGAATTCGCGAATCCTCACGAGTTATGGCCTCTATTCAGAGGGAATACGAAGGAAGGAAGCCATATGATCGCGAGCCTCCCCCACCTTTGCACGTATAATTAGCGTGTCGTGTGTACTTCCGATTCCGCTGTTGCTTTCTTACTTCACATTTCGCACATTTATCGTCAATTCACATTGTAAATTCATACGCGTGCGCTCGTTCAGCGTTGCTTTGTAACAACAACATCATTCAGAAGTCTCCCCTCAATCTTTCCATCGTCAATTCTTCGTTTTCTTCTCGATGGATCGTCGATGAGATTCTGACGTGGTCGGCCCATTTATTCTAATCTCGGCACCCCGTAAAGCCCCTCTATCCATGATCTGGATTGAAAGGAGCTTAGGCGAAGTGTATCCCTCGCGCTACGCAAAACTGACCATGATATATTCAATTTTAAAAATAAATTTAAAAAAAACATTCAATTTTCAGAAAATGACAGAATCAGCACGAGAGAGAAATGCAGGAGAAGGTGCCCCGTTGCAAATGTTCGTGTTTTTGTATTTTAGCATTTCGAGGTAAAGATAATGCTGGACTTTTGGTTAGCCGTGTTTTCCAGCGTTTCCGGTGGTTTAGGAAACTTCCAATTCGATTATGAAAGTGGATTAGATGAACTCTGAGCACGGAACCATCTCCATTTCGCGGAACATCCATCTCTATCTCTCTCTTAGATGCATCTTTTGCGTGTCTCTTTTCCCTTTCAGAATTATGAAACGGGGCAGGCAGGACATCAATGGGGGTGGCCGAAACTGCCGTTTCATTAACTGCGAACAGGGCTGACAAGTCCAGATAGTGTGCGAAATGAAGAGACGCAAATCTGCATTGGGAATACAATGGGCACGTTCGTACTTTTCTGGGCAATTTGATAAATTGAAAACCATTAAGAAGATGATTGGGGAAATAAAACGCGGAGTCAAGGATAGATAGAAAAATGAAGAAAAAAGTAAATGAAAGAATGTCGTTTGAGGGTACGAATGCGATTGTCTCAACATCATCTCCTTCCGCTGTCAATGGAGAACAATCGAATGGAGGAATTGATGAGAACCATCAAGAGGATGAAAGGAATGGAATATGCTCCAAGGTATGGAATTTAGTCAATCATTTGAGATTTAGCACTCCCTATTCACTCTCTCTTCATTTCACACGATTATTTCGCTCCTCAACTGTGATATCCAAAAGCATCCCTGTTTGCACCTGAAGTGTAGTCTAGGACAGGGATAAACATTGATCGGACAGGAAATCAAGCGGAAATTAGCTCATTTCTCCGGTGGTCTAAAAGGGAAATGAGGGTGTGATTCGTTGTTCAGGAAGGTAGGAAAAAGAGGAAAACGAAGAAGGAAAAGCGCAAGAAAGTGAGTTTAGTAGATTAGGAACATTGTTTCGCTGTGTTTTGAAAGTGTGCAATAATAGATATTTCATTCAGTCTTGCTTTAACTTTGAATGACATAGCACTGATCCGTAAGAATAATATCTCGTGTTTCTTTGAATTGGTTCAACATAACATCTTAGCGAATTGTGTACTTCCTCCAAATCAATGTTTATCCTTGTTTCTTTTCTTGGATGAATTAAACACTACCGTTTATCCGGGAAAGTGTAGCAGTGTCAACGTATAGCTATTAACCATTCAGCTCTTCTGTCGTCGTTCGAATCGCGTGGGTGATTCATATCTGCCGAGCAATGAGAGTGGAGAACAACAATCAGGAGCTGCACCGATGGTTACTAATCTTTGTTTTGACTCTTTTGTTGTATGCCGTGTTTCATACGGTCTCGTTTGGGTGAAAATGAGTGAAATGGTATTTGAAAATTTTATAATTACAGCAAACAATCAGCGAACCTGCTCCGGAGGCTCCGAGGATCGACAAATATATCCTCGATAAGTCCAGCAATTTATACTATCGGTAAGTACGGACAACATGAAATGAATTGAGCTATCTAAACTGGAATAAACCCGTTCCTAGTGTTGGATCCCCTGGAGGATGAGTATTTTAAATAACATGAGAAAAATAAATTATGTTCAATAATGCTCAGATGGATCGTAATCGTTACTCTTGCCTTCGTCTACAATCTAATCTTCAATATTGCACGGACAGTTTTCTTCGATGATCTGCACTTCGGATACGCATGGTAATTGCAAAATGATTCATTTCTAGCTGTTTTTTTCCAAATTATATAGTGTAAATGAAAGCAGAAGACGCATTTTTTTATAAATCTTACAGGATAGCGTGGATGTTCTTCGACATCCTCACTGACGCCGTCTACATTGCTGATATCGTTATGAAGACTCGAACAGGTTTGTGTATTCATCCTAATAATAAACATTAACAACAACAACAAAATCTATGATAAATTCCCACCTCTTCAGGATTTCTGGAACAAGGTCTGCTCGTTCGCGATAGTAGGAGAATTCGTGAGCAATACATGAGAAGTGTCGAATTCCGATGGGATGTTCTCTCCATGATTCCGGCCGATTACATATTCAACTTTGTACGAAAAAAGTGAGTGAAACGTACGTTTTTAGGCATTGTTTTATCGTGATTACAGTTATACGTTGCCTTTCAATCTGCCATTTCCGTCCGGTCGTTTCTTTCGCTTGTGCCGCATCGGAAGAGCAGTTGATGCTCTTGAAAGGACAGAAACAAGGTGAGCTAGTTGATTGGATCACACACATCGGCAAGTGTTTGTTTCACTCATCAAAACTACGATATCTATATTCAGGTCATCGTATCCTAACGTCTTTCGAGTGTGCTGTGTCATAATGTGAGCTCAAATTTGTACTATTTTCATTTTTTTTGGTTGAAATAAACCAACTTTAACTTCTAGAGTTTTCAAAATATAAAAATAAATTGAGGTACATCATAATCATCATTCACTGGAATGCGTGTTTCTACTTTTTCCTCTCAGAATATCTTGGATTGGGTTCGGACACGTGGGTTTACGGAGAGAAGAACAAACAGAGTTTGCCTGAGTAAGTTCATTTCCCCACATCTTACTTGTGTTTATAATTGGAAATACTCTCAATTCAAATGTTTCCAGTGGTATAAACGATACACTCGTGCGTCGATACGTATACTCATTCTACTGGTCAACACTCACTCTCACTACTATTGGAGAAGTGAGCGATTGTTTCAATATTTTATGATATGCAAATGTCTGACTTTAAGAGTGAATTTGCACTTCAAATTCATCATTTACAGGTGCCCGGTCCAGTGCAAAACTGCGAATTTGTCTTCGTCACATGTGATCTAATGTGCGGTGTCTTGATCTTCGCTACTATCGTCGGTATGGTTTCATTATTTATCTACTTGAGCTATTATCGAAAAAAGTCATGATTACTGAATAAATTATCTTTTTTTAATGAATTCTAATGTGCTTTCGGTATCGTCATTGCAGAAAATTGAAAGAGCTGTGGAAATGAAGAGATGAATTTTTCATCCTGACGGTAATGATCACGAACTTTTTCTATTAAGGTAACGTCGGCAGTATGATCTCTAATATGTCCGCTGCGAGGGCCGATTCCAGAATAAAATGGACGGAGTGAAGCAGTATATGGCATTGAGGAAAGTGTCCCCGAATGTGAGTAATTGCATCGATCATTCGTCATAACCACAAAAAAGATAATTTTCAGTTGGAAGACCGTGTCATAAAATGGTTCGATTATCTCTGGTCGAACAAGCAATCGCTCAATGATGAAAGCGTCTTGAAGGTTTGAGCCATTTAGTAGCACTAAAAAATATTTAGGATGACAATCTGAAATTATAAACATTAAAATATTTTTTTCAGGTATTACCAGACAAATTGCAAGCAGAGATCGCAATGCACGTGCACTTTGAGACGTTGAGGAAAGTGAGGATTTTCCAGGTTAGAATTTTTCTCATTATCAGCATTTTTCGTTCTTCATTGCACGGATCACTCGTAACGTATTTTTTGTTCAGGATTGCGAGTCCGGCTTGCTAGCAGAACTGGTGCTCAAGCTACAGTTGCAAGTGAGTTACTTTAGTTTTTTTACAAGTGAGTTACTATCTCTCATTTTGCTTAACCGTTAAGCCCATCCATCAATGTACACGTTATTTCAAGCGAACAAAGAATTTAACGTTGCTCATTCCAGGTCTTTTCCCCTGGGGATTACATCTGTCGGAAGGGCGACATTGGAAGAGAAATGTACATTGTGAAGAGAGGAAAACTGCAGGTACGTTTCACTTTGCTATTTTTGGAAGGCGCTCTTGTTTCTTCGTAAATAATGAACAATATTCCAGGTTGTAAGCAGTGAAGCAGAGGACGCCACTGTCTTCGCTACTCTTCAGGAAGGATCCGTATTCGGAGAGCTTTCCATCCTCAATATTCGCGGTGAGCCTCGACTTTGTATTTATATCAGAATAGCAGTAACTCTAAACATTCTTGAATCACCATTATAGGGTCGAAAAACGGTAATCGTCGTACAGCGAACGTTCGTTCCGTCGGTTATACAGATCTGTTCGTTCTGAATAAGAATGACCTCTGGATCGCCCTCAAGGAATACCCAGACGCGAGAAGAATGCTGCTATTGAAGGTCTCTTTATAAAAACAATTTACAATTTATACTTCCTCTAATTTGAATTCTGGAACGCGGGCATGGCATAGGAAGGAAAGTGAGAAGAATGCCGGGTGAAAAGCCAGAACCGATCTTTGCAGGGTCGTGAGCTTCTCCGCAAGGACAATCTCCTTGACGATGATGCTCCCGATGAGCAAGCTTCCCTGAGGAGATCGTCGATGATCTCCTCCAATCGATCAATGTTCTACAGACGAGGTGCCACATCTGATCTTTCACTTTTGCTTTCCACCACTTTAACTGAAGATTATAATAATGTGAAATGTGACTCGATTGCAGAGTTGCTCGATTGATGGCAGAGAAAACGAGTACGGAGGCGAAGTTGAACACTCGAATTGAGATTCTTGAGAGGGAACTGGAGAAGTATAAGAAGGTTCGATTTCGAGACAGCTCATCGTTGATCTTTCCCCCGAATCAAGTAGAAACGGGATCGTAATAAGCAGTATTCCATTCAGAAACGAGCAGCGAAGCAATCGGAGCCTCGATTCGCCCGCAGTCACACACTCGCCGCCGATTTCGACCCGCACGATCTAATTGCGGTGAATTTAATTAATTAATTAAAGTTTAATTAATTAATTAATCGAAGTAAATTAATATGCATATTATGTTTCAGCCCGACCGACCGGGAACCTCCTACATGGAACCGACGGACCCTCACTCAAAGAAAAACAACTAACTATCGATTATTGCACTGTTTGTTTAGCCTTCGAATCCGAGCTTATTTTTGCGGGTATTTTTTCAACAAATGTGTTTTCGTCATTTCAAGTCTTGCTCACGTTTTTTTAGTTTGCATGAATGGTGTTTTCTTTATTTTCGAGATGAGTCAGTTGCCAAATATTTGATTGTGACTTAGGATATCAACATCCGAATTAAAGGAGGCGTATCATGAACTGTTGAAATTCAAACATAGCGACTCTTACAACGACATGCCGAGTTTTGCAAGATTCTGGAAAATTGCCAAGAAACTTTTGGAAAATTGCCAAGGAGTAGATCAGATTTTGTCGATGGGAAGAGCCTACGGAAACAAACAAAAATCCCTCCCTTGCCAATCAATAGTGTGCGAGACAAAGATGACCTTTCCATTTATCTTCTTGATCTACCTTTCCGTAGATTCTTCTTGATCTACCTTTCCTAAGATGTTTGGTCCCTCAGAATCCAGGCTCGTATCTCTCGCTCAAAGATGGATGTTCGAGTTTGGAGGACTCGAGCACATAGAAGACTCCAGCACACGCCAGGCTTCGTATTTGACCTACAGTGGGACTCAATCTGTGTGCAACTCCTCCTCATTAGCGCTCCATAAAATATTTGAATTCTTCGCGGGCTTTTCCCTGGTTTTTCCTGATAATTTGACCGCGGATATCTCGGTCCAGAGTGGATGCACTACTTTCAAACTTCGGCTTTCTAACATCGTTATGGATTCCAATCGGATCATGATCTCAACAACATGAACTAATTTTTCATGATACGCCTCCTTTAAGCAGAGTTTCATTTGTGAGTTTAATGAAAATTCCTATGAAAACGTGAAGCGAAAACGTTCAACGTGAATTACGTACAAACAATTTTCCAATAATATAAACTATTCATTCACTCTTGTTTGTGTCTCACATTCGTCTTCTCTTATCCTCACTCTTCTCTCTTCGCTTCGTCCCGAGTGGTTGATTGGTCTCCCTTTCCCTACGTGGAGAATAGGTTTGCTGTTCTTGCTGTTTCTCAACTGATAATCAATCGTTGCAGGAGATGAATTTATTGCTCATTATTCTGTTTGCTACGGCAGTTCAATGTGCCGACCCATTCCGATGGGAATTTGATATGACCCTGTGTGGACACCCTTCTGGAGGATATGTTGGAACTCTTCTAAATTACACTCTACACCATCTCAAGTTCAGGATTGTTTCGTACCGTGGAATGACAAACTGACGAGTACTGAACCCAATTACAAGTACAAGAGAATTGATTATCAGATGTATCCTCATATCTTCGCAATAAGGTCATTGATCAAATTTATTATGATATTGGTTCTATAGTCAAATGCTTCAAAGCAGAGATATATTGCTGACAATTCAGGTCACAGGGACGAGATCGATGGATAGTAGTCATGCAATCACGCTCGAGAAAACAGAAAGTTGATTTAAACTTTGGAATGGTCCTGCATTGGTAAGTCCACGGAGTCAAAATTAGCAATGGTTATTTCTACTTCTGTGTCCAGGTTGCCAGCAGATAAGCAGGAGGTTGAAGGATTTTTGGGATGTCGTGTAGTCGATGGAAAAATCGTGTTGACATCTTCAGTAGATCTTTTAGAGACTGGTATTCCATTTAGAACACTGCGCCCCACATAATTTATATTTATATCAGAGTTGATCGACTCATCGTTCGATGATCATCATTTTTTCTGCGATTTCAGTGTGAAAATACGGGAGAATACAGAGGGAAAGAAAGTAAGAGAAGATGTTCAAGCTGTCGTGAAACAAATTCATTCAGTTAATCGATGTTGTTTCCGAAAAAGACAAATTCGCACTGAGCGTCAGTCTGGACGGAATATCGCAAAAATATGTTGATGATTATGTTCCGAATGATTATTCAATTGCTAGCTACCAAACGTACAAACAAATTTCGACTGCAATGCATCATTTCAAGAAATGTAAGAGTGGCACTAAAACTGAATTACCATAAAATATTCAGTTGAATGCGATTGGTCAGCAATGAAATTCAATCCGGAAGATCTTCCAAAGGGAGGAAAATCGAGACGAGTTCTTTTTTCTCTAATTTTTCATCTTTTAATTTGTTTTAACTTCAGTTCGATGTATTTGATGAAAATGTTGAGTGTCCTGATTCCCGCTACATTTTGCAGTAAGTGATTATATTGAAAGATCTGATCCAATTGATAATTTTCAGTATTACGACCAGTAAAGGCCGCAAGATTGATAGTGCAAAAGTTGAATGCGTGAAGGGCAAGTATGAATTCATTGATAGCACTGTCAATCGATGGAAGACTGCATACACTCTTGAGGAAGGCGAAACATTCAGCGGATACTGCCATGTTGAAGGTAATGTTCATATTTCGTATTGATACTGTAATTGCACCAAAAAGTGAATTATAATAGCCAAAAAAATTTGACACTAATGACAAATCTTTTTCGTTCCAGAGAATTTTCTCTGCCCTATATCGATTCCGTGCGATTTTACAAACTGCCCTTATGTCCAAGTCAGATTGAACACAGAAACTGACTCCACAATGGATTACCGTATAACTGTGACGACCATTCTAAACAAGTTAATAAGATGGGAATGATGACCTTTCAGTGCGGGAAATGTCACATTACCTCATTGTTGGACCGCGTGAATTCAGTTTCAGTCCAGTAGTCAATGAATTTCATTGCAATGCTGATCATAGTGAGTGCAGTCTAACGTCTCTAACATTTTTTTCATTAACTTCGATATTTCATTTATTTATTTAAGACTTGGTTATATCAAAGCCTTCATGGTACAAAGAGCGTGATTACCCACACCCTCACACGGCGGTGACTGAGGCATATTGTGCCACTCCTCCAGGTAATACTCGAAGAGGCTATGAAGGGGATAGTCAAAGTATTTAATCTAGTAATGACAAATGTTTAAAAGTGTTGTGAAAAAAGTGTGGAGTTTTCAGATGAGTTACCGTATTATCGTACTAACTGCGTGAGAAGGAATCCATTGTGTCACGGAAAGGTTCACCCATGCTAGTCTACATTAGTGAATTCAATTTATTGCAGAGCTGCACGATCGTCAAAGATGATAGACTGCATACTTATAATGTAAACTGCACAAATCCGAATCACAAATTTCAAGGTATATGTTGCCTTTATGACTGTAAATTTTTATTTTGTCCATGTTATCCACTGACCGAAATAAAGATCCACTTACCGACGAATTCGTTAATGAATTGCAGAATTCTCAATGACAAACTCACGGTGGTATACTCGAACGGATATGCAATTGTTCTGTGATAAGAGTGGAGAGTGGGACACGAGGTGGTTCCATCCCTTAACCGATATTTGGTATGCACGCTGCAAGGATGCATCAGGTTATATATTTTGGATTGCAAACCATCAAATATAATAATGAGCATTTCAGACAAGACCCCGCCAATTGAGTATACCCAGTGGCTGGAGTCTCAGGCTGCAGCGAAAAAGGAAAAAGAAGAAGAAGAGCAAAAAGGAAAGGCTACGACGAACAATGAAGCAGTGGCGAATAAATTCGATTCAACTGCTGCCAATGGACAGACGATCAATGGTAAGACAAAGAAGAACTTCATTGATATAATTTCCCCATTCAGTCTTCTCCATTGCACTGACGTTCGTATTCTCAATTATGCTTGTCCATTGAACCCAAACTGTAATGAATAAACCCTGACACAACTATGCTCTAGCTCTCACAGCACAACGCTACCACAGTAGTACCATATCAGAAACTCGAGACAATACAGTCAATATGACACAATATGAACCGTTTGCCGCAACTTGCCGGAAGTTGCTGCAAGATCAGGCAAAACTGTGATTACGGAGCGGAGACTACTTCAATCACTCTGAAATTTTGGGTGGAAGCATATTTCGTGACCCCCGTTAAAATGACATTCTCAAAAAACCGATATCTCGCACGCGTCGCGGTCACGCGTTGCGGTCGCGCGCGCGTCTAGTGGGCGGAGCTTACGCCAATTTGTTAATTTTCGTGTATTATTAGCAAAAGAATCTTTTTTATCGATATTTAAATGTTCTGAAATCTCGCGATGCACAATTCCCAATTTTACCACTAAGCTCCGCCCACTCGACGCGCGCGCGACCGCGACGCGTGACCGCGACGCGTGCGAGATATCGATTTTTCGAGAATGTCATTTTAACGGGGGTCACGAAATATGCTTCCACCCAAAATTTCAGAGTGATTGAAGTAGTCTCCGCTCCGTAATCACAGTTTTGCCTGATCTCGCAGCAACTTCTGGCAAGTTGCGGCAAACGGTTCATATTGTGTCATATTGACTTACATTTATCGTACATATAGGGAAGAATACATATGACGAGTCTACGAATCTTTGACGTCTTCTTGATATTCTTGACGATATCGTCCTTCTCATCATGAATATCCTCGCGAATTTTCACAGATTTCCTGCTTTCGGACAGTAGGGACACATAATTCGTTTCGAATTTTCAGAGAGTTGCTTGGCACAAGTACTGCAAGAATAATGATTGCATCCAATGAGGCCGAAAGGGATAAATGCATTGGTGACGGTGCATACTTGGCAATGACGAGGGACGACACTGGAAATGTTGATATTTTCTAATTTGTTTTGGTTAGATAATGTAAACTAACTATTTCTCATTTGTCTCACACTCTTCTTCCTCTTCATTTTCTACTCTCTGTTCATCCATCAATTCGGTTACTTTTTCAAGTAGATCATTAGCATCGACGATTCCAATTCGTACTCCGTGCATGATGACTTTCATTCTTTCATTGATTCGATCTTCCAGTGTCCCCATGTTCAATTCCTCGTATGAGGCACGCATCTGAGAATGAGAATCCATGATCAATATGAAATATGTAAACGAAATATTGAGCTTCGAACAAAATATAATAACAGCAAAGAGAGCAGAGGAGAACGAAAAAGACAAAAAAGGGAAGCGAGAGTACTTTTATGTCCCTAACATCGGAATTCCCCAACTGAAGTCTGTGAATAGAGAAAAGATGAAAGGGTAGCGATTATCATGTTGTCTAGATAATAGGGGGCCGATCTCTCATACACATCCGATCTCTTATATGAGGCCGTTTGCGAGAGAATTAGACAAATCCGAAAGAGTCTGGCACAGGTCAAAACTGTCAACTATCTCAAAATTTGCGCCGTGGGGTTCTCGATGGTGCTGATGAAGATGGGCATATTCATTTTGCCCAGAAATGCCTCGTTGGCTTCAGACGACGACACGTCGAAAACGATTTTTGACCCTTATTTCGGTCACTTTTAACGCTAAATTTTCGAGCATTTGGCATCAGTGGTAAAATTTGATGGCGAACACGTCAGTTCACTTATATATTCTCTATTATATTATATATATACTCTAATATATTCTCATTTCGAATATTAACTATCTGAATCAATGATAAAATCGATCTCATGCCTTCTGGCTGATATCTTCCTCTTTTCTGCCTTTACCCTTCTCTTTTTGGCACGTCCGATTACTGTTATTACAGATAACGGGGCTCACATTTTTAAACAATTCTATGATTTTTTAAATTAATTAATTTGCTTGAATCGCATTATTTGTCGAAGTTGAATTCTTCTCGCTTCTTCATGTCTGGCTTCCAAGATATTCCATCAAATTCACATGGTTTCATATAAGTTGATTCGATTTGGCGACAAGAGGGATCGTCATATTGATCATCGCACACCATTGCGGTAATTTCTACAACGCATTTCACAAATTTTGACTAGATATAAACAGCGGCTCCGCGCATTTCGAAAAGCATTTTCCTTCATAGGAAACAATGAAAACGGAGATTCGTTTACTCACGACGGTGCAATTGTATGGCAGAAATAAACGATAAATCCTGTTTTCTGTCGATCCTGCGTGCCATATTTTTGTCTGCGCGAGCGAGCAGAATGTTTGTGAATTTTCTGAAAAGAAACCAAGCAGCGACTAGAGAAAGTGGAGTGCAGTGAACCTTGATGAAGCTGAGTAGTTTTTCCATAGATTTTCAGATTTATCTTTCATAATAGGAATAAAACCGTATCTTGCGAGTGTCTTATCAAAGTGACCTATATCAATATGTCTTGTCTACTCAATCGAAGGGAACTGACCGATGAGTTCTTCTGGAGGCTGAGTGTACGCAATTAAATCATTATCCACCCAATCGATGCCTTTGACTGCAATTCTAAGAGGAACGAACTGACAGAAATCAATAAATGATACTGGGTAATTCTCGGCATAGTGAAGAATACTGTAGAGTCTTCTTAGTGGAGCAAGTGTGGGCACGAGAGGATGGCGAAAGTTGATGAAGTTGAATTTATCATCGGTGAGACGTTTCGTGCAAACAGCACATCATCAGTCAGGAATAACACATGAAAAGAGTGAATGTTAGGACGTGAATGGTAATGACAATCAGACAATAGCGAGCGACAATAGGATAATAGGATGAAAACAGTGAAGAAAACAGTGAAGAGAGCAGGGAGTGAGAGGGGGAAGGATAGAGGTGAGAGAGTACGGAACATCTGACCTCTTCACTCTCACTCCACTCTCTCCTTTTCACACACTCTATCATCCTTTCACTGTCTGTCGCCTCCCTCTTCCGTACTCTCTCACCTCTATCCTTCCCCCTCTCACTCCCTGCTCTCTTCACTGTTTTCTTCACTGTTTTCATCCTATTATCCTATTGTCGCTCGCTATTGTCTGATTGTCATTACCATTCACGTCCTAACATTCACTCTTTTCATGTGTTATTCCTGACTGATGATGTGCTGTTTGCACGAAACGTCTCACCGATGATAAATTCAACTTCATCAACTTTCGCCATCCTCTCGTGCCCACACTTGCTCCACTAAGAAGACTACGAACTGACAGAGAGTTTTTTCGAGTTCGAATATCATGTTGTACAGTCTGAATGTTGGTTCGAAATAAATTGTGTGATTCTTGTTCACTTGTCCCGGGAGTATTCCGGATAGTAGAATCCATTTGTATCAAAGGTCAAGGCTGTTCTTGAGGTCACAATACTAACATTGTTCACTGAAACACTCAATTTACAGAGTCATTTTTTTTGGAGAAATTAGCTTACCCGTAATATTTCCGTAATAATGGATCAATCGGTATTGGTAATCAGAAAACTAAAAAAACAAAACTAGCTTTAGATAAGATATTTGATCAACTCACAGCCATACCAGAGCCTTCTAATTGGATTGGAAATGAAAAATACGCCAACGAGGTTCGAGATGACGCACTAGATCCCGAGAGAAGAAATAACATGCAGAGAACGAGCCAAATCATTGCAGAATGAGAGAATAGTTACGATTGTTACTATTTATACAACAATTCTGGGATAAACACACCGCTGACTAAGCCTGTGGTTACGTGCGTGAACAATTGATGTAAAATATACAGGGTAAATAATCAATGTTGAACCATGTAAGATGGTTGCTAAAAGTCACATTTTAAGAGACCGGATCGGTAAAAATCGAGTACCCCCCGGACACGTTCCTACCAAATTGAGATCCATAAGCTGATACTGTGGTGGTAGGAGGGTGAAGTCCTCTCATTGCACAAGGTACCTCAGATTTATGGATCACGCGGCTACGGTAGGAGAAAAATCGCAAAGCGCTCAAAATGGTCAAAAAATCAAAATTTAAAAACAGAAAGAGCTAGGCATTTTTTTTTATGTGCATTATATTCGAGGTGCCCAGGGGTACAAAAAATGATATTTAGATTGAATACCACTCGACGGTACAGTTGGGCGAAAAAGCAAAGTATGTCGAAAATTTTGCTTTTTTAGAGAAATCAGGCCCTAAATCCAACGGGGGCTGAGGGTAACCTAGGTGTACGATGAAGCCCACTGTGTCATGCATCTATATTTCTGACAGCTGGGTTTGCCCAGTCTTTCCAATTTCAGTTACGGTCTCTCAAAGGTGCGGAACCGAGATTCCAAGATTGATTCACGCTCGATTTCTCTATTCCTTTCGATAAATTTGAGATGCAAACCACTCATATAGCAATCTAAGCTCATGTAGACTATACTTAATAACATCGGAGTTGAATCCGAGACAATGATTTTTGACCCATGAGGTGTTCATGCCTCAGAAGTGACCTATGGCCATGAACCCGGGGTCATGGCTCAGAATCGATCTGAAAAGTCATGTTCGAGGTTCTTCAAATATCTTTAGTAAATATTGAAGTACTGTATGTCTAAAAATATAAATCACAAGGAAATACCATCTACCGGTGCTGCAGAAATCGTGAACTTTTTGAATTAGTTTTACTTTCCGTTTACAAATATTTTATAAAAATTCATTTCGCGTTTTCCAATTGCTATATTTAAAGCAAGAAGCGAAATTAGCATAACTATGTGTATCCCATCACTACATGCATGTATGTAGCACCCGGAGCATAACAATTCATTTGAGATTGTTTTTTGTCTCGTAAAGGAGTGCCTAGTGTGGCAGATTTCGTAATTATTTTGGAATTTTGAAAAGGAATTTTTGTTAGGTATATTTTTGTGTGTTGTAACGGATTATAAGATCAAACAATTGAATCTGTGCCAAGGGGGAAAACATCGATGGCGAAGAGATCAAGTAGGTAGGAGGGATCCGATCTGATCAAATTGGAAGCCACCAGGTACGCCATGTATCACAATACGCCCGATCTATTACGGATCACTCTCTATTCACTCACTCGATCAAGCAAGTGTGATGACGACTTCTCGTTTTCTTCTTCTTCTTTTTCTCCAACTTCTCAATCTCGTTACCGCGCCTCTGCCGTTACAGTACGTCGAAAGGAAATATGAAGGTTCGTCAACCGCTTGCTTAGAATAATTTCTTTTTTTTTTTAAATTTTATTTTTACGAATATTTAATAGGTGTTTCTACTGGATCGTCGAATCAGACTCATTCTCTTCTGGGCAACGAGAAAGACGTCAACACATCTTTTCCTCCCCATCCAATCCAGAATGATACAAGCATCACATCACTTCCCAAACCCAAAGTGCTTCATCCTCCATTTATCCACCCTCTATTGAGAATCAAACGAGAAGTTGACGAGATCGTCCTTCTTCCTTATTCTACGAACCATGGAGAAGTGCAGCCAATTCCACGCCCTCCTTACCCTCATCCGATTGTGAGTTTTAAACGAGGGGTAGAGAATGGAGAATGTGCTGAAATGGTCAATCCTAAAACGGATACCAAGAGTGGAACTTCTATGGTGCAGCAGGAGGAGGAACATGATGAAAATAAATGCTATTATCATAAAGAGCGGAAGACAGTTCTAGAAAAGAAGGAGAGGCCAGTATTCTCTCAAGTGAAGGGCTGCGGTGGAGAATTGAGAAGGTCAGTTTTCATTTCGCCAAAGAAGTTTCTTGATAGCCTTCCTCAAGAAGCTTTACGACGAAGGAGAGAGAACTGGAGCGAAGACTGACGCTCATGAAGCTGAGAAAAAAATGAGAATTGAGCCCAACAAAGACGGAACCATGTACTTCAAACCAGAGCACCTCCTCAATTATCGCCAGATTGCTGGAGTCTACGCTGGTTTCAAGGCGACCAAATTGGACAAGATAACCCCCGAGCCCGATGAGGTCAATGATCTGCTTTCCGATCCTGAAGGCGACCCAGAATTGGAATTCAAAACGGAACCCTTATTCGACGATGCTAGTCATATGCGAAGAGCTATTAGAAACAACCATGCCGAGTTTTTTGATGGAGAGGTCGATCATGATCAGGAATTGAAGGAGAGGGGAATAGAGAAGGTTCGATCTTTTAGGGGCTATTTAGGAGGAGGATCGAAGAAGTAGGAATTCCATATTAACCTCACCCATATTATTATTATTCACTAGTTCGTATTTGTTTTCTGTGTTTCGTAAAGATAAATTTTTATTAATTTATTCAATATTATGTTTGCCGCTCTTGATACTAAAACTCTTGATACTCACACAGATGATATCTGCAAAAGACACGATTATGTCTCTGCTGGATGTACATCCAATTTGTTCAGTCATTTAGAATGCCGTATTTTCAAATGAAGTTTAAATAGATTTTCTTAAGCAACACAATATACTTGAATATGGCAAATAAGTTCCGAAATCCCGGACCACGGGCTTTGAAAGAAATATTTGTAAACGGAAAGTAAAACTAATTCAAAAAGTTCACGATTTCTGCAGCACCGGTAGATGGTATTTCCTTGTGATTTATATTTTTAGACATACAGTACTTCAATATTTACTAAAGATATTTGAAGAACCTCGAACATGACTTTTCAGATCGATTCTGAGCCATGACCCCGGGTTCATGGCCATAGGTCACTTCTGAGGCATGAACACCTCATGGGTCAAAAAATCATTGTCTCGGATTCAACTCCGATGTTATTAAGTATAGTCTACATGAGCTTAGATTGCTATATGAGTGGTTTGCATCTCAAATTTATCGAAAGGAATAGAGAAATCGAGCGTGAATCAATCTTGGAATCTCGGTTCCGCACCTTTGAGAGACCGTAACTGAAATTGGAAAGACTGGGCAAACCCAGCTGTCAGAAATATAGATGCATGACACAGTGGGCTTCATCGTACACCTAGGTTACCCTCAGCCCCCGTTGGATTTAGGGCCTGATTTCTCTAAAAAAGCAAAATTTTCGACATACTTTGCTTTTTCGCCCAACTGTACCGTCGAGTGGTATTCAATCTAAATATCATTTTTTGTACCCCTGGGCACCTCGAATATAATGCACATAAAAAATTATGCCTAGCTCTTTCTGTTTTTAAATTTTGATTTTTTGACCATTTTGAGCGCTTTGCGATTTTTCTCCTACCGTAGCCGCGTGATCCATAAATCTGAGGTACCTTGTGCAATGGGAGGACTTCACCCTCCTACCACCACAGTATCAGCTTATGGATCTCAATTTGGTAGGAGCGTGTCCGGGGGGTGGGTGAAAATGCTCGATTTTTACCGAGCAGGTCTCTTAAAGGAGGAATAAAGATTTTCTCTCATTCTAAAATGCGATGGATAGAGAGAAACTTTGCAGAAGTTAAATTTCCGTTTTGGACACCGTCCAAAAACCACTCCATCCACCTTGAGACCTCGGAAACCTGAAATCGGCTGTTTCAAACCATATTTTCCCACCTGAAAAAACGTCAAAAGATGGAAAAACGTCTCCTCCAGTGCACGTGAGGTGGGAAAATATTTTCTACGGGTAAAATGAGGTGAATTTGGCATAAATTCCCTGATATCGAACGGGGCAAGTCTGAAAAAGTTGCATCCGGTAGCGGAAGTCACTACAGACTGTGTGTGTGTGAGAGATGAGTGTGAGAGGGAACGCGCCCTCTTTCTTTCAGGCACTTCTCCGATTTTTGGCCTTTTCTCGCAGAGTATTCTCTTCCTATCTTTCTTATTCCCTACCCCTTCACATTCAGAGCGGTCATAGCCCGGGCCACAAAACAGAGAAGATATAAGTAGTCTTTGCTGCATTTGATGTTCAACGAACAGACAAATTTACATTTCTTAATGTTTAATGCAAATCAAACCTATTTTCCTCACATTTCCCTCTTTGTCACTTCTTCATCTCACCCCCCCCCTCATTCTCTCCCTTCTTCTCATTCCAATCGGTCGATGGTCTTTCTCTTCTCTTTTCTCTTCCTTCTTCTCTTTCATTCTTTCGTCCAAGCTGAGATCTCGTCCAATTGTGCACAGCATGTAAGATCTTTGATGATGACACATTGAAATGCAAAATCGGGAATGTGTCTTCTATTCCAGGCCTGTATTCGTATTCATGGTTGCCACGAATCTACAGGCGTCGATCTCGGCGTCTGGTACTTTCAGATGGTTTCAGGTTATCCATCGTAAACTGACTTGATTTGATTTAACCTCTCTCAGATTCAATTGCGAAAGGATGCACTATAGCCTACGTCACTGTCGCATTCGAGTGAGTACGGTAGATACAGATCGGAGCTGCGATCGGGGACTGACTTTTCTCACTTTCGCTTGTGAACGGTTTACTCTGTTAGTTTTCGATAGTGGCATCGCATCGATACTACCGTATCTCAAATCGCACAGTAATCTGGAAGAATTCATTGCAGACAAAGTGCCCATGATGTGTGGTCGATCGAAGTGGCCATGAATGTCTCTGATCGATCTTTGACATACGGACCGGATTCAATGCGCGATTTCTTAATTTATTTTGGAAATAATTTGAAAATTGGCCCGAATAAGATGACACTCGAGGGCTCGGGTGAGTTTTCATCATCCTAAATCATTTCATTGTGAAATTGCAGAACTACTCGATAACTCATTCGATTTATTCGATTCGAACACGGGTGGATTATGGACAGCCAAATTGAAATATAATAAAGTGACCGTTGGCCGCTTGTTATCTTGGACATTGTCTTTTTCAGAGTTTACACAGCATTGATTGGACAGAACCTCGACTGTTTCTTACTCCAGGACTGTTTGACACAAGGTGGTGCAGAAAAAATCAAAAGGAAGATGGTACAAAAATGGATGAAGAACTAAAAATTGAAGATATAATTTACTGTGTAAGTTTTTGAATGAGCCCAACAGAAAAATGATGCAAATTTTGCAGAATACGAACATTCGCTTTAGTGAGAAAGAGAGGGATCGATTCATTGAAAAGTTAAGAAAGGAAGAGGAGAGGACATGGGAAAGCAGTAGGTCATTGAAGGAAAATACTAAACAATAGACAACTATGCAGATGAAACTGCGATTGTTCAACGATTTTTCGATAGTGCCGACGAGGGAAATTGCTCACTCGAGACAATTGAAGATTATTGCAAGAAAGACTGCCTGAAGGTTGGAATAATAATATTATTTATAAAAATGCTTTAATTGAGATCACAATGCTCAATGATTCGCTTGAATGCGATAGTCAACTGTGGCTGAAGGGCGAAGATGATCAATGGTGGAAAGTGGACGGGGGAAGATGTGGAGCGAATGAGAAATGGACGATAATGTTTGTTGGAAGTTGATTCAGTGCCTCAGTTCACATATTTTAGACGTAACTCTAGACGGCACGATTATTCAACGAATTCTCCTGTTTTGCAATGCTCGACACATGGTGCTCTTTTTTATCTGAAATGAATTCACCATTTTAATTTCAGTGCCCGCCTGCCAATACGATATCGATCGTTTGTTATCGCTGTTTTCAAATGTTTTTATTAAATATTTTCAGTTGCCTTCACAATTCTTCTCGTCTACTCGGGTATAATGACTATTGTCATCATCGCTCTGGTATTTTGATCGATAAATATTGTTGATTTTAAATAATATGTATTTTTAGTACGCCGTCCTTTACCGTGCACTGGACAAACGAGTCGCTCCGGTCGCCAAGTAATTAAATTACAGAGTTACGGTATCTAAAATCAATATTGTACAGTGAAATGCTACCGTCGATTTATTCGTGTGAATCAACGAACACCCAGGTTTTATTTTTATGTCATTAGCAAAGAGAGCAATGTGCGCTAAACAATGTATTTGGCAAATAATTTTTATTCAGGATCGCATCAAAGCGGGAATGGACTCTTTAAACTTACTTGAATATCACGAAGGGCTATCGAGGGAATGGATTGGCCAAACCTGAAAATACTACCTCGTCGTTTCGACAAGGATTTACACAGGTACCGTAGAACATCGCCCTGTAGTCTCCATATAGCACGCTGTAAACTAAAAATTCTGCACTAGGTGTGCGGACGTTGAAAATTGGCCTTTCCTGGCGATTTTTCACGTTGCTTGTATTTGCAAAACATGAAATTTTTTTATGATATTGCAAAACATTCCTTAAACCTACACCAAATGCATTTTTAAGAGATTTTAAAATTGAAATGCAGAAAAAAATCCGCGAAAAAATTGCACTGCAAATTTTTCTCGGAGAAATTTCAGTGCTAATTTTTCGCGTTTTTTCTCTGGTGGATTGTCAGAGTTCCCTTTTCAAGCATAAGACAAGAGAGAAAGAACGGATTCGAACCAACAACTTATCGTTCGCAATCCAACACCGTTACCATTACTCTATGGAGACATGTTGTTCTCACTTTCGATCTCGCGCAATGAGTGCGCGGTTCTTTCATTTTCAGACGAAATCTTTTTTCTCTAATATCTAATTGAACGTCCGACCATTGTATTGCAGAAAGCACTAACGAATTCTTCATTATGAAATATGTTGTATTATCCAATGGGATTGAAGTGGAGCAAGTTCCGAAAATGCAATTTTTTCCGAGAAAAATTTGCCGTGCAATATTTTCGCGGATTTTTTTCTGCATTAAACATTTTTTTAAAAAATTAATTAAATATCAATTTACTGTAAATTCTTACTCGAAAAAGTTGAGAAGGATTCAATCGAAATAGAATTTTCGTGCTGCCTTCTTTTACCGCGACCCTGGTGCAGAATTTTTAGTTTACAGCGTGCTATATTGTTTTACAAAAATATTATTCAAAGTCGAAAAGCACATCTAATGGCTCATTTGTAGTGCCGAATAAATTTTAGCTATTATATAGATAATTCATTCGGAATTATTATGAAAATAGGTGGCTATCGTCTAAAGGTGGCCAAACGCTTTCGACTTCGGAAAATAGAATAGGCGGTGTGTGGGAATGTATTGTCTGTGAGTTGTAACGATAAGATGTGCAAGCCCAATGCAGAGGGAAAAGGGTTTATGGTTCAGCGTTCAGTGTGTTTGTGTTTCAGGGTGAAAAAGAAGTAGCGAAGGCTAAAAAGAAAGATACCGTGAGCGCATTATCGAGGACATATATGTTTCAAAATTAACACTTCCAGGAAATGTCAGAAGAAGCTAGGCAGCTTATACTCATCAACGAAAATGTTATTACTAAAAATGGCATTAAAAAGTTTATGAGATGGCTAAGGCTGACTACAAAGAGATGAAATTTGTAATACATGAACTCGTCAAGTGGAAAAGAACAGAATCGAGTGATAGCAAGTATTCAATCGACGAGTTGAGAGCAGCCTTCGTTGAGGTACCTACCACAACGCATATTTCATGATGCCAATTTAATGAGTTCCAGTTGGCTTTATTCGTGGGATACCGTGAAGGCAGCGTTGATCCAATTGAACTTGCAACGCCTCAAGAGACAATCGTGGAACCGGATGAAGTATGGGAGTAAGAATTGTTCGATCAATCAATTGATTTAATTTCAGGTTGAATCTGATTGGATAGCCGCTGAGAGAAGTGATGCTGTTGATGATGAGGATGATGAAGATGATGGTGCACCGAAAGAGCACATACACCTCTTGGAATAACAAAAGAGTTCTCAGCTCTGAAAAAGAGTCGATAAAAATAATTTATATGTATACATGTAGTTAGATTCGACGAGAACCGTCCTCCACTGGAATGAACGATCATTTTCGAATATTCAACTGATGTTAGAAATCAGTTTGTTTCTTCCGAGTGCAGAGAGAACAATTGATATTTCTTTGTAGAGAGCTGCGTTCTGCTGGATTTCATCCACCAGACCCATAATCTATAATTATACTTTAGTAATGAGTTCATTGGTTTAAAATAATAAAACACTTTTAAATAATGTACTCTCATCTGAGTGCACCCGTCGTCTCCATTGCATATTTCGAATTCTGTCTCGACCTTCGACTCGAAGTCGCGAGCTTCTGACATTTTTTTTCATTTATGATACACTTTCAGGTAGATTTCAGATATTGAAAGCCTTTGAATATTCATAAAGACTGGCCTGGAGAAAATGCTTCGAATTGCTCTTGAACGATTGCATCGAACGCTTCGTAAGTTAACCCTGAGAAAATCTTGATCAATCGGGAATTTACAGAAACGTAACCATTGTAGAATTCCACATTGCCCTCGTCATCTTTGAGACGTCGAGAACCGTCCTCTTCTTAAATTATCGTACCGAATGAAAATTTCGGTACGAATCGCAAAAAATTGGCAATTTTTGGCAATTTTTGGTTACTTTTCCAGTGAATCGTTCAAAACACAATTTCCTGAGACGTCTTTGGGCTTGTTCGATGCGCCGTCGCGTACTCTATCACTTCTTATTATTAAAAATAGATAAATAACTTTAGAAAAGCACGAAAATAATTAAAAATGATATGCTATCATTACTGTGGTTAGCAGAAATTTCCCAAAATTTTGCAAACTACAAACTACAAATGCTAACCACCGTAATGATACAATGTCTTTTTTAATGATTTTCATGACTTTTTAAGGTTATTTAATTATTTTAATAATGAAAACCTGTAGAGAACGCTACGGCGCGTCGAACAAGCCCAAAGACGGCTCAGGAAATTGTGTTTTGAACGATATTTTCAAAAGTAACCAAAAATTGCCAATTTTTGCCAATTTTTTGCGATTCGTACCGAAATTTTCATTCGGTACGATACGTTTGATTTTCAATTGAGTTGGATTTCAATTCACTTCTCAGTTTGTTTCTTCCGAGAGCCCAAAGGACAATAATATCTTCCTTGCGGAGTTCTTCGTTCCTTTGAACCTTACTCACCATGTCCATGGTCTATAATTATTAATAATTAACTAACTTATATAAATAGCCAATAATTAGATCGATGGTCTACGAGTGACTGTTATTAATCATTATGATAGGGGCGCGGTGGCGCAGTGGTTGTGTGCCAGGAATGCGATTCGAAAGCCCACGAGTTCGACCCCGCCCGCCCTCAGATCCACCCAAACCAAGGGGGTTAAGAAATGTTGGAAGTGGTGAAAGCCACAGTGAAGAAATCCCCTACCACGTGCACATAACACGGGCGGTAAAGCCGCGCAACCAGCCACTGGTCGTCTGAGGCTAGGCTCAAGTTGCTAACCGGCGATGGGGTGGCTAGCCCGCTCTTGCGAGGATAATGCCAACTTCCTTTACCTTTACCCTTTACTATAGCAAAAATAATAATCATTCGGCCATTTTTCATGTTATCAAAATTTGGAGAAAATCACCAGAAAATACCTGGAGAAAGCGCAGGGAATCTCTCCTGAACGATTGCATCGAAAGCCTCGTCGCTCCGACCTAAAAAGACGCGTTGTTTATGAGTGCAAATTATCCGTACCATAGTAGTATCTCGGAGTGCCATCGTCCTCGTTGAGGCGATGAGAACCATCCTCTTCTACAATTATTTATCACTTATCACTGATTGAGCTATTCCAATTCACTTCTCAGTTTGTTTCTTGCCAGAGCAACGAGGACAACGATAATTTCCTTAGATAGATCATCATCTACCTTATTTACTGTATCGTACATCGCTCCCATTACCGAACAAACGGCCTTTTCTACCTTTTCTACCTTTTTACCTTTTCGCGAATTCGCGTTTAATGGGTCTGAATGGGTCTCGGGCCAGTGGATTTGTCTTCTTTCCTTGTCACAGTCGCAATGGCTGGAGAAAGAGTCCTGCTCCCTTTGTTCCCGATAGGACTGTGGCGGAGTTGCACGCAGATTGAGTCCCACTGTAGGTCGAAAACGAAATCTGGCGTGTGCTGGAGTCTTCTGTGTGCTCGAGTCCTCCAAACTCGAAAGTCAATCTTTGAGCGAGAGATACGAGCCTGGATTCTGAGGGACCAAACATCTGAGGCGGTCAGACCCATCACACGGCGACCAGTCCGGCTTGGATGGGGATTCCGATCTTGTTGAGTCGTTGGCAGAGACGAGAGGAATTAGAAGAAACAGCTCTCCATCAGAGAGAATGGAGAGGGAACAGCTCGCGACGACTAACAGAAATGGGAATGAAATATGGCAGAGCCGTAAAAATAAAATACGGCTCTGCCATAATGTTGACAAATGATTACGGTAGAGCCGTATCTTAAGTAAAAGTAGCGGCAACGGCTCTCATTTTTCACTCATTTAGAATAATATTTCACCGTCCAATTTTTGTATTCGTCCAGCTATCGTGGTGGACAAAAAATGAAACAAAAAAACAAGAATATTAAACGCGAATTCGCGAAAAGGTAAAAAAAGGTAGAAAAGGCCGTTTGTTCGGTAATGGGAGCGATGTACGATACATATCTAATGTTTCTTCGCTCAACACGTTTGCCTCCTGTCACAATGTGAGTGGGCACAAGGGATAAGCATTCCTCACCGATCGGCGATAGAGTGCATGAAATGAAGATACACATTCATCATCCATGACATTACTAGAGAAAACGCTAGAATTGGTTACCGACAGCTTCGATTGATCTCACGCAATTGCAGGTCAGTCCAGACGGTTGTCCTCCGAATGAGTTGAGTTATATTTCGTTATATTTCGCCGAGATACTTCTTCCGACTAGCCCCCTCCGGGGGCTAGTCCTCCGGAGGCCCTGCAGGTGCGCGTGGCGAAGAATGAATGAACTCGACTCTCTCTAATTGAATTACTCTCCCTTCTCCCTCTCAAATATGATTAAATGCGCTCGAATCTGTGGACAAGAAATTCGAAATTGCCCTAGTTGTAATAGACTAGCCCCCTCTGGGGGCTAGTCCTCCGGAGGCCCCTGCCGGGGGCTGGGGCGAGCTACGCTCGCCCCGTGACGCTCCGCGGTCGTCTCGCGCCCTTCGGGCGCTCGCCGACCGCTCCGCTAGGTGCGCGAGGCGAAGAATGATTAGACTCGACTCTCTCTAATAGGATTAAATGCGCTCGATTCTGTCCACGAGAAATATCGAAATTGCCCTAGATGTAATAGACGAGCGTCCTGCGGACGCTCGCGAACCGCTTACTTATGCGCGCGAGCCGAGAAATGAAATCGACTCTCACTAATCGACTCTCACTAATTGAATTACTCTCCTCTCTCACTAATCCAATTTATTCCGCCAGAAAATGTCGCCGAGAAAGTCCGAAATTGCCCTAGTTGTAATAGATAGCCTCCTCCGGGGGCTAGTCCTCCGGAGGCCCCTGCCGGGGGCTGGGGGGCTCGCTACGCTCGCCCCAGTCGCTCCGCGGTCGTCTCGCGCCCTTCGGGCGCTCGCCGACCGCTCCGCTAGGTGCGCGTGGCGAAGAATGAATGAACTCTAATTGAATTACTCTCCCCTCTCCCTCTCAAATAGGATTATTTGCGCCAGATTTTGTCGCCGAGAAAGTCCGAAATTCCCCTAGGTATATGAGATAGCCCCCTCCGGGGCTAGTCCTCCGGAGGCCCCTGCCGGGGGCTGGGGCCTTCGGAGGACTAGTCGCTCCGCGGTCGTCTCGCGCCCTTCGGGCGCTCGCCGACCGCTCCGCTAGGCGCGCGAGGCGAAGAATGAATGAGCTCGACTCTCTCTAATAGGATTATTTGCGCCAGATTTTGTCCACGAAAAAATTTCGAAATTCCCCTAGTTGTAATAGTCCTCCGGAGGCCCCTGCCGGGGGCTGGGGGGCTCGCTACGCTCGCCCCAGTCGCTCCGCGGTAGTCTCGCGCCCTTCGGGCGCTCGCCGACCGCTCCGCTAGGCGCGCTAGGCGAAGAATGAATAGACTCGACTCTCTCTCTAATTGAATTACTCTCCTCTCTCCCTCTCAAATAGGATTAAATGCGCCAGATTTTGTCCACGAGAAATATCGAGATTCCCCTAGGTATATGTGACTAGCCCCCTCCGGGGGCTAGTCCTCCGGAGGCCCCTGCCGGGGGCTGGGGGCTCGCTACGCTCGCCCCCGTCGCTCCGCGGTCGTCTCGCGCCCTTCGGGCGCTCGCCGACCGCTCCGCTAGGTGCGCGTGGCGAAGAATGAATGAACTCGACTCTCTCTAATTGAATTACTCTCCCCTCTCCCTCTCAAATAGGATTAAATGCGCTCGAATCTGTCGCAGAGAAAATATCGAAATTGCCCTAGTTGTAATAGACTAGCCCCCTCCGGGGGCTAGTCCTCCGGAGGCCCTGCCGGGGGCTGGGGCGAGCTACGCTCGCCCCGTGACGCTCCGCGGTCGTCTCGCACCCTTTGGGCGCTCGCCGACCGCTCCGCTAGGTGCGCGCGACGCAGAATGAATGAACTTGACTCTCTCTAATTGAATTACTCTCCCCTCGCTCTCTCGCTAATTCAATTTATTCCGCCAGATTCCCTAAATAAGTGTCAAATATCGAAATGCGTCTAGTTATATCTCCGGAGGCCCCTGCCGGGGGCTGGGGGCTCGCTACGCTCGCCCCCGTCGCTCCGCGGTCGAAACAGAAGGTAAGATAAAATTTGATGATGATGCAGTTCTTCAAATTGAAAATGAAATGAATCAGAAGATAACCCTTGCATATTTTCACTCACTCGCGTTTCTCCGTCATCGACAGTGGCGTATCGCGCAGAGCAGGATCTCCCATTATTAAATTTTTAAGGTAATTATCAAATTGAAATTAAAACTCCGCAGGACTTCAATTTCGTATAGACTTTGCCATTCTGATTTCAATCTTAAGAATCTTCCGTATTTCTATTTGGGAAGTAGATAGTGGACGATCATTCACTCAGCAGAGAAAAGTATGATGATGAGGTACGGTAGAGCAAAGGAATAAAGTCAATAATGGATAACTTCAGGAGCACCGATACGGTGTCACTCTTCTGAATGGCTATGCTGAGGAGAGTGGACATCACAGATGTGTGGCGAGAAACGCTGTGGGACAGGAGGAGAGCTCGTGTCGGTTGAACATCCAAGGTACGGGTGCAGTTGCGGAATTGATATGTACGGTATGTCTAATCAATGTCTTCTCAGAGCCCGAGCAGAATTCTATCCGTGTAGGTCAGCATTCTGGTCTCAACGAGCAGTTTGAAACGTCCTTGTACCAAGTGAACGTCCTTGTACCATTCTCCCTTTTTCAACCGAGTGAAACTCATTCTTCCCTCTTCTTCCTCAATCATTTCTCCATCTCTTGTCCATTGAATGGCGTGAATCGGCGTGCCCACTACTGCACACACGAGAGTCAGTTCGTCACCCTCGGGAACCTCATTCCAGACGGTTGTCCTCCGAATGAGTTCGTGTACATGAAGAAGGGAGCGATCGCTGCGTGTGATCCCTTCAACCCGCCGCATGCACCCTGTCCGACCGGGTAAGAATTACTGCAAAAAATTAACTAATTTGAATCATTTTCGAAATATTCGTCTAACAGCAAATATAACAGCACTAATCCCTCTATTCTTCCAGCTACTCTTGCAAATGGTCACTGGTCAAACAGCGTTATCAGTGCTACTGCGCGACTCCCAATGCTCAGCCAAAGTCGCACGCCGGACTCGGATGCCCTAACTTTAGGTTATCAAAGGGGAAATGATTAGAGGTTGTTCACTCACATTCTTTCTGACTGCTTTGTAGTCAGCGTCGTGTTCTTTCTCGCAACGAAGAATCGTCGACGGAAGACGTTCCGATGGCCCTCCACACGATGGCCAATATGATCTGCGCCGATTGCCATGTGATTGGCAAATGCAAACTGGCGAGGTACGTCCCTTCCCGTCTGTGAAACGCTAATTCGTTCCTATTTGGAATGTGCTGATCGGAAGAAGTATCTCGGCGAAATATAACGAAATATAACTCAACTCATTCGGAGGACAACCGTCTGGACTGACCTGGATTTAGGAGGGGTCCAGGACCGTGAACTACTTACCGGACACGGATGCGGTCTCGCCCTTGCAGCAGAAGCCGGTCGTGAACTCTGTGGCCGTTGACCTGAAAGAGGACGTCGTTGACGGCAGCCTGGAAGTGAGTGTGCGGGTGTGGGGAGGGGCGGAGCCGAAGAAGAAGCAGAAGAATCAAGAAGCAGAAGAAGTGAAGAATAAGGAAAATTATCGACTAAAGACGGTGAATGATGAATTGATAGAAGAATTGGAATGGAACAAGAAGGAGATAAAACGAATGGAGGTTAGGCAGAACAATTAATCCGAATAAACATTAATTTTAGTGCCCTCTTCTCTCACTTCCCGACGAGCTCATTGGTTACATCTTATCATTTCTACAGGTATCGCCGTTGCAGTAATAACGAGAATAAACACAGTTCGTGAAGCATATCGCATTCTCAATCAGGGTAACTACAGTATCCAATAGAGGAGACCTAGAGTACCGAATACCTAAGGTATCATAGGCGTATGTATTGAGCGTATAAATGTAACCTTCATTACAGAGGGCCGAGTTCCCTCAATCGGCGAGCTGGTGACATCGACAAAGGACGAATTGGATTGTAGACGATGAGGGAAGGAAACGGGTATGAAATCCCGATTCGAAGATGGAATATCAATCCATATCACTGCATAGTACTGCGCTGAGAAATGAAAATTTTGAAATAGGCATTGAATTTCTGCTGGAGGCGGGTCTGTATTCCCGTTTGAAGGTGGACGTTTGATCCTTAAATTAAAATAGGCATTGAATTTCTGCTGGAGGCGGGTCTGTATTCCCGTTTGAAGGTGGACGTTTGATCCTTAAATTAAAATAGGCATTGAATTTCTGCTGGAGGCGGGTCTGTATTCCCGTTTGAAGGTGGACGTTTGATCCTTAAATTAAAATAGGCATTGAATTTCTGCTGGAGGCGGGTCTGTATTCCCGTTTGAAGGTGGACGTTTGATCCTTAAATTAAAATAGGCATTGAATTTATGCTGGAGGCGGGTCTGTATTCCCGTTTGAAGGTGGACGTTTGATCCTTAAATTAAAATAGGCATTGAATTTCTGCTGGAGGCGGGTCTGTATTCCCGTTTGAAGGTGGACGTTTGATCCTTAAATTAAAATAGGCCTTGAATTTCTGCTGGAGGCGGGTCTGTATTCCCGTTTGAAGGTGGACGTTTGATCCTTAAATTAAAATAGGCCTTGAATTTCTGCTGGAGGCGGGTCTGTATTCCCGTTTGAAGGTGGACGTTTGATCCTTAAATTAAAATAGGCATTGAATTTCTGCTGGAGGCGGGTCTGTATTCCCGTTTGAAGGTGGACGTTTGATCCTTAAATTAAAATAGGCCTTGAATTTCTGCTGGAGGCGGGTCTGTATTCCCGTTTGAAGGTGGACGTTTGATCCTTAAATTAAAATAGGCCTTGAATTTCTGCTGGAGGCGGGTCTGTATTCCCGTTTGAAGGTGGACGTTTGATCCTTAAATTAAAATAGGCATTGAATTTCTGCTGGAGGCGGGTCTGTATTCCCGTTTGAAGGTGGACGTTTGATCCTTAAATTAAAATAGGCATTGAATTTCTGCTGGAGGCGGGTCTGTATTCCCGTTTGAAGGTGGACGTTTGATCCTTAAATTAAAATAGGCCTTGAATTTCTGCTGGAGGCGGGTCTGTATTCCCGTTTGAAGGTGGACGTTTGATCCTTAAATTAAAATAGGCCTTGAATTTCTGCTGGAGGCGGGTCTGTATTCCCGTTTGAAGGTGGACGTTTGATCCTTAAATTAAAATAGGCATTGAATTTCTGCTGGAGGCGGGTCTGTATTCCCGTTTGAAGGTGGACGTTTGATCCTTAAATTAAAATAGGCATTGAATTTCTGCTGGAGGCGGGTCTGTATTCCCGTTTGAAGGTGGACGTTTGATCCTTAAATTAAAATAGGCATTGAATTTCTGCTGGAGGCCGGTGCAAACTGGAGGTGAGATGTACAGAGAGTAGGGAAAGTGACTGTAAAGAAATTGGCAAAGACAGAAGACGAGAAGAGAAAAGTGAGTATTACGAATCATCTCAGAGACATCTTATTAATTTCAGGCTCGAGAATACAACTCAATTGGAATGATAATCATAATATATTTTTTTGTTGTGTTTGTTTATTAATTGTCGTTATTTTTTCTTTGTGTAAAGATGGTATTCTTTTGATAATGATATTTATTTGGCTATTTCGGAGTTATTATAATTTACAATGGGTAGACATAATCGTACTGAAAGTGTGCAATCTCATATTTGTTGTGTGGAGGAGCTAGTTCATGATTTCTAGCGTAGCAATTGTATCCCAGATTTGGCTCGATAGAATCTCTGGTATCCACGATCATTGCAAAATTTTGGCAGACAGTGTGAATGGCGAATCCAGCCTCAGCTTTTCGAATATCCGAAGCTTTCTTTGTTGGACTAAAACAATAGTTATTATCAATAACGTGGTCTTGCTACAGACCATTCGATTCCTTCTCGTCTAGTGAAATGTCGCTCACGGAAAGCTTGTCTCTCTTCGGTGTTCATCAGACGAAGTTTCTTGCTCCTGTAAATGACGATTCCACAACAGCCATCAGGATTCTTGTCGATGTAGACGTTCTCCTGAAATTGTTCACAAAATAAAAAAAATTAAATAAACTAGAACCTCTGCAGCATCAATCATTTGTGAAATGCGACAAGGTCGCGATGGGCCATTTAGAATTATATTAACAGGCCCATTCTTGTGCTCATAGACAATTACAATGAACCGATCTCTGAAAGATAGGAAAATCAAAAAAACCTATTTTCGATTAACTAACAGTGTTGCCGATACATTCAATGCCATCATCAATCGTTCCGCCTTTCCTTGCACGTTCAAATGATCGGAATCTTTCATCGAGTACTCGACTAAATCCGGCATCCGCATTTCGAATGAATCCTGTGTTTATTAATATATAGTTATTGCGAAGAGAATAATTGATTACAGTCGTGATATGGTTCGAAATTTCAGTTTCCACTTTTTCTAGCACTTTTGCCGTGTTCTTGAACATTTCGTTGACTTCGAATTCGACAGTCTAAAAGACGTATTCAGTTAAAAATTAATAGGAAATAGATACCTTGTTATCTTTCGAAAGTACGAGCTCGAAAGTCCTCACGAGTGTCTGAGAATGATAATCAGATAGATTCAGCGATTTTCACTCACCAATATGTTCATTACAGTAGCGATTCTCATTCTGGCCAACTCCAGTGTACGATTCTGCTTGAGAAAGTCGGCTTCCATTCGGGTATTCACTGGTAATCTTTCGTGAGGCAGCTGCCCAATATTCTGAAACATCGCTTGGTAAAATGCGAAAAAAATATTTCCTCACTTTGACAAGAATGAACGGTTTGTTCACATTGCATTCTTCGAGAAACGTCATTACAGGCCGCCACCAATTCTCGTTGTTCTTCCTGTCAGCGATAGCGAATAGCGTATCGTTCAAGAGAGACAGCAACGTTCCAGCGTGCATACTTATCTGAAATATCTAGTCTAACGAATATTTCTAGATAGAAAGTCACTTGATCAAATTCATTTTCAGCACACACTACTTTCACGTCTTTCAGCTCGCTCATAATCTCCATTTTGGTCTAAAATGAGCATAATTTTAACTAAAATGTCCTTGACCAGAAAATGAGTTACTTGTTTGATAGTTTCTTCAAGTTTTCCAATCGCTCCGGAATTTTGCTCATCCGTTCCGTCGTTAGTGACAAAATCGACGACAGTAGCGACCATTTTGATGTATTTTCCGATCTCGGGAATTTTCTCTCCGTGCTTCTTAGCCACTTGGAGAAGTGTCTTCAATGTCTTCATTCCATCCGGCTTGGCCATATTCTCTTGCTTATCTTCTTTCTTCTTCGACTGATCTCCTTGGGGAGCATTCTTTTCGATCATGAGGGCATCGATATTGGAGATGATTCTGTTCAATTTGCTATCACGGGTGATAAGATTATCAAACGGATTCCACGGATTGGCTCGAAATCTGATTTTAACATTCCCCAATACAGCGAAGAATACGCACGAGATAGAACTGGTCTCATCAGTACTTTCAACTAAAAAAATATGATAGTGAAAATGTAGAAGATGATTTATGGCAGTGTTCTAGATTGGCATCACTTGTTCATGATTTCTCACAGTTATCGTTATAAAAAACACATCGGTGAAAAAAATCAATATTCCTGATGGAAGTCGAGTTTACCAATTTCGCCCTGCCATTAAACATGAACAGAATGGTGTCGTTATCGTTCCGTTCTTCAACATTCCATAGGACGATTTTCTCTCACTACCACATTCAACACTTCCACAGATGAAGTTACGCGTTCTACTCGTTTCGTTTTGTCTTCTCATTCTTCAAATCGACAGCAGTCGTCCTGTCGTTGATAAGACGCAACCGTAGGATTAGCGGTTTCAATAAATTCCGAAATTTAGAAATTCAGTGAATACACATGCGACCATTCAACGATGCTAAAGATCAAGCACAAGGCAAAAGGTTGATTTTTTTTCATTTTTTTTCAATATATCCTTTTCAGTGAGTGACAAGCACCCACTGAACAAGACTATTACGTGCCATGGCGCATGTTACTTCTATATTCAGAAGAATGATCTCATTGGAGGATACTTGTTCAGTAGCAGTTGTGTAAGTTTGTTCATGATAAAAAGGAAATGCATGATCTAATGATTCCAGGAGCTGCACAAACTGGGTCGATTCAGCGGTGACAATTGCAATACAGTCAAGGCTCAGCACATGATTCGATGCGCTTGCAAGGAAAAGTAAGAGGTTCAAGAATTTGGATACGGGTTTTAATAGTAAAATATGTATTGTATATCCCAGCATGTGCAACAGCCCGAGCCGCATCGACATTCCATCGCACATGAAGACTTTCGAAAATCTGATGCATCAGAGGGAACTGGCGAAGGGAGAAGCGGACACCACTTCCACTGTTCAATCTGGGAGCGCAAAGTGATCAGGATCGAGACTCATTTGAACGTGTTTATTGCTCTCGCAACGAATAAAATGTCGATTTCGTCTTCGATTCTTCTACCGATCAAGCAGTAAGCACCAGGAAGTCCTTCGATTGATTGCAGCGGACCTAAAAAATACAAATAACATTGATTTATTTAAAAAATGACAGACCGGACGCTGGAGAAAAACATTGACAGCAGTGGAATCGAATGAGAATAAGGTGGGATAGCATTCAATAGGAGTGAGCAACGGCTGAGGACAAGACCAATTGTAGAGGAGATGTTCATCCTGAGCAAATCTTAAATTATAAAAAGGAGAGAAAAAGAAGAAAAAAGAAAAAAAGAAAAAAAATCCGACTTTTAGATGATCCTCGACCTTGTCTCCTTCTGTTGCACTCATTTCGCTCGAAGTTCGAATTTTATGATCCCTTTTCTCTACTCCTTTCCGATTCCTTCGCTTGATGACTTTCTAAAAAGCCAAATACGATGAAATGGTACATAATTTTGATGACCTCAAGGAAGGAGTTGATTGGATGGTAAACGAATGATGATCCAATGGCGATACATCCCAGAATGAGGAACATTTGACGGAGATGAGTGAAGAAAGTACGATCAACCGGTGCCTGATAATTCGAAATTAAATCGATAATTTATTGTATTTTCACCCGAGGGTTGAAGATGGTCGAGCGCGATGCGTTTACTCGCATTCTCTGAAGAGGAAAGATAATGTTGATGATCTATGTGCGATTACCGCAAAAGTGACCGGACTGAGCTTCTCGTCAGTGAAATTGTCATAGATCGAATAGCGATAGAGAGAAAACTGCAATCGTGAATTGATCTGCTACAGTATCTGAGGGTTATTGTACATCATCCACTTGCATAATCGATCCCTGAAGATACGCTGCGATGTAGTGAAGAGAAGCGCGCGCGGTGACGTTGGGACCTTCGGTTCTAAATGTTTAATTATACTTTTAAATAATAAAAAATAAATATTACGAGCAAATCATGTTGTGAAGACAGGATGAATCCGCAGTTGGAGGACATACATCGAGCTTGCACAGAGACCCAATGCCACCGTATTCCTGCATTCGATAATTGTAAGTATTTGGAAGCGATCGCTTTCGACTTCTTCTTTGAATCGCTTGTCAGGGAATTAATTTGCCTATTCTTTCATAAAGGTATGCCTAGCCAACCCCAACTCGCGCACAAACATTTTCCGTCCAATGCCAATCTCACATCGTATTCTTTCAAGTGTCTCGGTCCGCATTTAGTAGCAGCAGTATCGCAGACAACGTATGGTTCATCGGATGATTGCGATGAATTTTGGGAGGAGTATTGACATCTCAAAGATCAAAGATCAGACATTTCTATTTCAAATACCCAACCTGAAAGAACAGCGCGGTTTGCCATTACTGAGGCATGTGTCCGGATCTGTAATGGTCAAATATCAAATATCAACTATCTGACGTGCGCACCATAACGTGTTCTAGGACAGAATGGCTGGTTCTTGATCATACAGTCACCATTGACGAGAGAGAAGATGCCGAGATAGAAGAGCATCCACAATAGTCGACCGTCCATTGCGAGCGAGAGATGGGAAAGTGTGAATGAGAAATATTCGAGTGAATTTGCACAAATTGATTTGAAATTAACCTCATTTGATTGAGTAATTACTCTTATTGTTCGATCGAATTCGTACGTTCTCTCCCTCATTCTCGTCTCTGCGCTCCGCTATGGTCGGTTCTTTTTTCCTTCGCTCTGACTCAGCCTTTATTTTTGCTTCAAATGTGATGGTGAAACTATCCTAGATCAAATTTAAAATGAAACATGGTTTACGAGACGAAAATAGTAACCTTCTATCAGCTATGATTGCATCACCATTTCAGCCTCCAAAGAGCACAATGGGTCCTCCGAGAAGTAAATCTGTGAAGGAGGACAAAACGCAATCGAGTAGACGATCGAAGATGTCTGTGATGAAGAAACCAATCGAGAATACGACTCCGCCCCAATTCCTCGAAGTGAAGGAGAATGACGTCATCATTGTTCCCACGGTGAGAAAACGGAGGAAGAGTGCCGAAAGTTGATCTCTTTAGAAATTTGCAAATGATGATGAAATCCTCCATACAGATGGGGCAACGTGAGCTCGAGTACCCGATCTCCGATGCGTCAACGGAGGATGAAATCGATCGAGAGGAGGAGGTACGGTAGATACGGTATCTTATCGACAAATGACTTTATTTCCAGTTCACTCCGGACCAAGCACAGATCGAGGCAGTGCTCAAGAGGTAATATATTTAATATTTTTATTAATTAAATATATCGTACATCGCCCACATTACCGAACAAACGAACATTTTTTACTTTTTTTACTTTTTTTAAAGTCAGCGAATTCTCATCGAATATTCCTAATTATTGTTTCATATTTTTGTCCACCCACAATTCCGCGTGAGTTTTAAAATTGAACGGTGAAATATTTATTTAAATGGGTGAAAAATTGGAGCCGAATGAGCGAAAAGTGATGCCGGAAGGGTGATTACTGTTGAGCCGGCGTTTAGGCTTTACTTGGAGCCAGCTGCCCGACTTTTCGCCACTTTCGACTCCAATTTTTCACCCATTTAAATAAATATTTCACCGTTCAATTTTAAAAATCACGCGGAATTGTGGGTGGACAAAAAAAAGAAACAAAAATTAGGAATATTCGATGCGAATTCGCAGACTTTAATAAAAGTAAAAAAAGTAAAAACTGTTCGTTTGTTCGGTAATGTGGGCGATGTACGATAATTAATTAATTGCAGATACGGTCTCCAGCGGGACGGAACACTCGCCAAGTACGATCAAATCTTCGACAAAGCTGAGGAAGTGAGCGAATTCACTTGTGCAAGATAATGATCTGCCCAATCTCAGGCCGCGAATTTCACTCTGATCGAGGGCAAGAATTTCGTGCAGTCAGAAGTCACGTGCGTAGTGTTGTTCGACTGGTTCGGAGGTGAACAGAATACAGTACGCCGGTTTTCATTCCGCACACTCTCTCACCAGCTTGGCTTGTGGGAGAGTTTTCGGAATGAAGATACGACGGAAGATGTCGTCATCACTAATAAGTCCCTTGTGTAGGTCTGACGTATCTCGACTGCAATGTGATCGCCCGTGATGAAGTGCAGTTGCTGGCAACGGAACATCCGTGAGAATTAGATGAAGGGCTGGCAGAATGAAGAATCCGCATCTTAATTACGCGCGCTTTCCGGTCCATTTGACCTGTGAGGCAGTGTGTTTGTGAACTGAAGAGGCGGATTCTTCATTCTGACAGCCCTGTTTTCAACTTTAAAATGATCTATATAACTAAAATATGTAGAATCTACGAAGTTCCCGTTGCGAATCGCGCGCAGAACATCTTCGAGCAGGCGAAGATGGTCACATTTTTTTATTCAAACAAATTAAATAAATATTTATTTTCCAGAATTTCCCCTTCATAAAGCGGAAGAGAGAGAAGGAAGAGACGACTGCGGTTGAACTGGTCCTTATCTTTCCCCAGAGATCAAAGATCAACTCTCAAATCCAGAGATCAATGATCTTCTTCCTTCCAGACGTGTCAATATCTTCGTGATGATCGTGAATGGTCACTTGTTCGTGTGGACACTCATCGATCGGGAAGAGAGCAGATCGGATTGATTCCATCGGCATACGTACTGCCCAAGAGTCTCTACAATGGTCGGTTATCCCGAAATGGGTGAAACTTGAGCAGAATCAGCATGCAGCATCTTAAATCGACGTGTATTGCCTAATAATGACGAAATTCTCGTAACTTGTGATTATGGTTCCATATAAAAAAAAAGACAATCACATTCCAGCCCACATCAAGCTGTTCGATGACCCCGGCTGGTTCCTGGGCGATCAGACCTTCAAAGTATAGTTCAATTTTTTTTTCATTGTCAAAAACGTGTAAATTTAGGCGGCCTCCGACTACCTCTACCACCCGTACCAGCCCAAGCCCGCGAGGGAAGGTGAGTTGTATAGTTCAAAATACGAGTCACCTTCTCTTCATTATACACACTGTTCAGCATCTTTGTCCGATGAGATAACATGTGAAAGGAAGAGAACCGTTTTGGAAGTCTAGTGAATTTGTTTTGACCGAAAGTGAGATTTCGAATAACGGAAACGAAAATTTGCAGGCGCCTTCGTGATCTTCTCTCCGCCTGCGATGAATCTCGACCCGCTCGATCACAAGTGACGAGAATTTCGTCATTCAAACGCAATAAAATGGAAATTGAGATGTTTCCTCATGCTGATTCTGATGAAGAAATCGAGTGAGGAACTGTGGAAGATACTCGGAGCCGAGCAGAGTGCACAACATGGTAAAGGATATTTTACTTCGATCATTGCAAATTGATAATTGTGTTTCAAACGTTATTGTTATACTCACAATGTGAATCGATCACGAATACTTGAAGGTTTTGCTTACGCAAACCATGAATTTTCCTCAGATTCCGCTCGCGACTACGCATTTCAATCGGATCGAGCGATTCTCGACGATCACATCGCCATGGGACTACGGTATCTACGATGTCCACTGATTGAGAAGGTTCGTTGATTGAGGGGGAAGAGGGAAAGATCAAAGATCAATCCTTGAGGTGCTCCCGATCACTCGCGATCCCTCCGGTGCCTACATCTTCCTCGAGCATCGGTAAGGAGAAAATTTGAAATTTTGTCGATCAGGTACTGTAGAGTCACAGTACTAACTGTTTTTTTATTAACAATTGTGTTTCCAGATACGAGACTCTATTCGATCTCGTCTGGGACGGTGCAACCAATCCGAATGCCGACTTCAAACTCGCCTACGACGCTCTCGATCCGGTTAGCTTCGCCTCTTTCTCCTTCCAAGCTCCGCCTCTTTCCTTCAGAAGCTCCGCCCCTCATTCATCGGTGCAGCAGTCGAAGCTCCTCCCGTGTCCGGTAGAGACCCGCGTAGACTGCCCATGCGAATGGAGCAGATGAGTGTCGTGTACAACCATCGGGTGGGTGAGGGTTACTGTAGAATAAAAATTTTAACTATCGATAACTGACTGTATTTCAGAGTCTACCGGGTGACGTCCTTGGTTACGCAACGAAGACTACGCTGGATCCGAAATCGGGAGGTACGTCGATTTCGTTATCACTTGAAATTCTGCGGTATCTACAGTAACCAATTATCAATTTTCAGCCTGTCAAGCGCTGATGAAACCCACTGGAGGACTGTCGGATGGAGCAATGAAGAGTGCGCTGTCTCCCTATTTTCGAAAATGATAATGATAATTGAGAGCTGAAAGAGCACAAGTTCAAGGAGAAGAAGGAGGTGGAGGGCGGCAAGAAGAAGAAGGTTTGGACAATTATTTAATATTTAATTAATTAATTAAACATTCAAAGGACGACGTTGACGTGCAGCTGAAGATGCACAGAAATCTGTTCATTGACGATCGGAATTTGGTAAGGAGCGGAACGAAATAATATTTTGAACTGAATTGATTCAGAGAGTAGACAAAGACAAACCACTGGGCAAGGGCGAGTTTGGCATCGTTTTTGCCGGTGAGATCATATTTTTAATAAAAATTTAATATATTTTTGTTTAGGAAAGCTCTCGATCCAGATGAGTGCTGAATTCGTTGAGATTGGAGGAGAAAAAGTGAAGAGAAGTCGATCGAATGAGAAACTTTCGAGGGAGAATCTCAAGATGAAGGAGAATCGAGCTAGAGCGTACTGATCTTTGATCTCTAAGTTGAGATTGATCTTTGATCTTTAGTGGCCTCGAGGGCGCCGCTCCCGAGCAGCCGCCGTCGGGAGGAGGAGAGGTTGTACAATATATTTAATAAATGAAATAATATTTAAATATTTCAGAAGATAATCAGACCGGAGACGCACGATTTGCTGAAGGGAGACTCGACGAAGGAACAGTTCGATTCGTCTGAAGTCGAGGTGAAGAATTTAAAGGAGGAGTAACAGGAATGAATGTCAGAGACTCCCGCAACGAAATCCCGGGACTTGCAATTACAGTAGTTATCTGCTGGCTCCTTGCCAAAGTCCCTATTCCCATCTCCCGTCCCTCGATTGAGAGAGAGATTAGTGCGATCGATGGAAAGAGGCTAGGGGGAGACAGGGGTAGATCAAGGCGCACTCTCTTCCCATCAAATCCGCTGTTCAAACCCCCCGCCTTTGCCTGGACTCAGGGGAATACTGGCACTATGCCAACTCGTGATAACTCTGTTCATTGATGTCGTGAAAACATGAGAGTTCCGGAATTCTAATATGGTTATGGATTGCTACAATGTGACGTTGACAGATTAGTCGCCAAAATATTCATGTTACTCCTCCTTTAAATGTCATCTAGAAAAAATAGCCTATCTGTTTAGTTTAGCGGCTCTAAAATAAATAAATTGCCATTGAAATTCGTATTTTTAAGGTGGCAGTGAAGTGTATTCCGTGCAAAGTGAAGAATCGCGCTGCGTGGATGAACGAAGTTGCCGCGCTTCAGGTTGTTTTCATTTTTGAAATTTAAAAAAATTGATTTCAGGAGACGCTCCATCCCAACGTCGTCCGCTTCTACGGCTGCTCCATCAATGTAATTTAATTAATTAATTAATTAAAAATACTTAATTAATTAATTATAGTTCGAGCCTCAGAAGGTTGCGCTCATCACGGAGCTCGTCAAGGGCGGATCACTCGATAAGATTCTACAGGTGCAACATTTATTTAGATAATATTTAAATATTATAAATAAAAAATTTTTGTAGAAAATCACGCCCGAAACGGCGCTGACGTCGAATGACTGCGCGGATTTACTGGGACAGATTGCGAGAGGTGAGAGGATGATTCATTCGTAATGATGATGATGATCAATAAAACGCCTACTCATGCCGTAACTAGTAACTACGTTAGATAACTACGTTAGGGTCTCGAGGCAACATGAATTTCCAATCAATTCCACAACGAATACGTGATCTGCTCAGGAATGTCGTATCTGCACTGTCTCGAGCCATCGATCGTCCACGGAGATCTCGCTGCGAGGAACATCCTTCTCACGCCCCATCCAATTGATCAATCGAGGTAGAGAAAAAAGGGCTTTCAGAACGATCTTTCATCTTTTCTCACTCACTCTTCCATTATTTTCATCTTTCAAGAATCTTTCCTGTAGCCAATTCTCACAACTGCAAAAATTGCATAAACCATCCAAATTAACTGATTCAGATTGATCGCTAAAGTAACTGACTTCGGTCTGTCGAAGATGATGTGGCCGTCCGAGTGTGCGACGTACGACGACCAGAAGACACTACCGTCAGTTTGTTTTTATTGATAATGCAAAACAACAACAAGAACAACAACAACAACAACAACAAGGGTTGATAATGTCATCTCAGTATCGCATGGGAGCCTCCCGAGGTGCATCGTGGTCGCGAGCTGTCCGTGCACACGGATGTATGGATGTTCGGTGATTGATCTTTGGTCTCTGATCTTTGATCTTTGATCTATCCAGGAGTGCTTGCGATCGAGTTCTTCGTTTCGGCCAATGGCGGCACTCCCTTCGGCCCGAATGCCGTCAAGGTGCCCTACATGTACAAGGGTGAGGTGGTCTATTCATTACTTCTTCAATCAAACAAACAGAAAAGTGAACAACAAAAACCTCACAGCAATAATCTTCCTAATCGACATCGACGTCGCTCATTTTCCCTTCAGAAGGGTATCGTCACGAGCGTCCTCGTCATCTTCGATGTCCCGAATTCGTATGGTCAGCCATTGTCAAGTGTTGGGAGTACGATCCAACTATGAGAATCACTTTCAAGTATGCTTATTTACTTTCGTTTGGTTTTTCATGCAGCCTACTCAATCAAAGATGAACAATTCTGATGCTCCATCCATTTCAGGGAGCTCTCTGAGTATTTCCCTCGTTTCTACATGGACGGTGAGCAGGATCATCTTCGATCTCTCTTCAAGAGATACTACGGACTGTGAAGAGCCAATCGATCTATCGAGGAAATATCGATTTTTACAACCAAGAATATTCGTAGTGTGTGGATAAACCGTTTACTAAATGTGATTTGAACAACTATTTGAAGGAATGAAAAAAGGCAAATCGCAAACATTTATTTAGAAGTCATGAACTTTCATTTTGAGAGATTGTAAAAAGTGTAACGACTTGTGGATAATAAAATACATCATAAAAGTGATTCTAGTCACTCTCAGGATCAAGATGATTGGCAAAATCGGCCACGAGCATGGACAACATTATCTTGTAACTTTCATAATTCGGATCATTCTTGCAGTGTTCCAAATCGGTGTGCCATCGATTATTCGCATGCAATGTCATATTGATAGAATCGACGCCAGCAACGAAAGCGAGTTTGGCCAGTGACACTTCTGGAGGCGGCAAATTTGTCACCGGAAACCTCTTCGTCCATTCTCCAGGTTTCTTGTATATTGTGCTTATCGTGTTGCAGCCGGGTTTCTCGATTACAACCATCATTGAGTCGTCCCGAAGGAAGTACGTCTTTTGTGTGAATACCTCTTGTGTACCATTCTGCAATTGATCCTATTGACTTGAAACTGCTATTTCGAATGCGATTAGAGCGAGAAAAAAAGAATAATAATATTAATTAGAGTCCTGTCGCATTATTAATTTTCGTTTTTGGAAATCTTACATTGGCAGCCTATTATCAAATGTTTTACATTACTTTCGCTAACTAACCGCTGCAATAGCCGTTACTTCGCACACATCCGTCAATTGTCCAGTGCGAAGAATATTCGAGGGCAATTCACCCAGATAGAATTTGGGAGTGCACATTTCCATGAATTCGGCTCCGTGCTTGCGATAGTGGTACAACGCCTTGTACGGGTCCGCGAAACGGAGTCCTTTCGGGCCCGCGATATTTCGCACCTCAACAATCCTTCCTGTATTGCTAATAATATTTATTATATTTCAGAAATTTGCAATATTCCACGCACTGATCCCCAAGCCATAATTATATCGTTCAACGTGATCACCTTTTCGAGATCTCTGGCGACGTCAGTATGGAAGCTGTTGACCGATGAATCGACGAAGTTGAAGTTAGCATTAGCTGATTTATTTATGTTTAATTTTAATGTACTAGTTATTGTAAACCTTTCTTATGTGCAGCAACAACTTCGACCAACGACATAAAAGCATCCGGATCCTGGCCGATTCCCATTTTCTCGGCCAATTTAGTAGCAAACGACACGAGATCTTTGTTGTACTCCGCCGATCCCCCGAACACCTCAATTCGTTAAACATATTCACACCAAGTCGCGTAAAATACCCTTGAGATGTTTCTACGCTGGAACATTAATATTGTTTGCCCTTCTTCATAAAGTAACTCACATGATTCATTCGTCTCATCTGTTGCTCGTTCAATTTGCCGATATGTTTATGATTCTCATAGTCTCCACCAAGACATTCTCGAAGCTTCCCTGGTTTTTGCAGTTTGGGAGTTCCAGATACCGTGTATGCATTCATTTTGATCCTGAAGTAGAGATTCTAAATCGAGGAATATTTTTGTATCAAATATCAGTGATCTAGAAAGATTTACTTGGTATCTCTCACTACTCGATTTGCATCAGCTCGATTTGTCTGCCCTTCCGAATTCGTTAGGAATACCGTCTTTCCCTTTCGACCGCCAATTTTAACTGTTCCCTCAACCGATTTGAAGAAAGCCCCTAAGATTAAATAAATATGTTTTCTGTTTGTTTTATGTTTGACATTTTCTGAGAAACGGCGTCGTATTTCTTGAACTCAAACAGTGTATTACCTGGATCCTCCATTTTATTGAGATTACGGACAATTTTGGAAGTATCCTTTATTCCGCCATCGCCTTTGTTGTCCTCGAGGTAAGTCTTGAAGGCGCTAAAATAACTGATATCACACACATTGAAATTTTTCTGGTTAGAATATGAAACGCTTCGTTATTTCCTGGATTCTCATCTTTTTTACACGATGGTCTCGTTTTATCATTCAATCAATCAAAACCTGCTCAAAGGACTTTCGGAAATATGTTGTCAACGAGTTGATCATAAGGACGTGCATACCTCTTGGCTTGATCATCCGTCATGTGTTCTGCAATGGTAGTGATCCTTTGCTGCTGTGCCCTCTGAATGACTCCCCACGCAGTCTTCGGTTGCATCAGAGTATTCCGAAGAAGAGAGTGCTAACGGAGAACTGAAGAACATCGAGGGTCGTCAATTGATCTTTCCGGAATTTGTCGATCATATTGGCAAAGTTGATGATGAACGAGAATGAATCAACGCCGAGAGTTGTCAGTAGAAGGACGGTCGCAACACTCGTTGAGTCTGCGAGAATATTCGACCCGTCGCGGCACCAGCAGCAAGACGGGCAGTGGCCAGACCAGAGAGCATGTGAAGAGGAGCTGCCAGGATGGACAAATAGAGCATCACACTCTCCAGATCAGTCATTTTTTCGCCGTGGGATGCCTTGTCCGCCAGTCGATGGATAGCTCGTCCCGCTCCGTACACTCCACCAGTGATACCCGTACCGAGTAGTATAGGGGCACTGATGAAACCTGAGGTTGATTATAGAATTTCGCATGGTTATTAGTTTTTTTGTAGAGCTCGAAAAAAGAAAAAAATCGCTAGATAATGGACGAACTAAGAAGGAATACTTGCATTTTGACCTCTAGTTTCTATCATCAGACTTACCTGCAGGAGTGAAGAGTGAGACAACTCCTACAGTCGTGGCCACAACGGTCACGACGACATCGGCGACTCCAACGATTCGATTAACGAGATCACAGGCCGGAGACGTGCCGTATTTGACGGAGACATCCTCCAAATAACACCATTTTGAAAAAAGATGGATTTTAAGTGTTTGATACTCTGGCTTGCGAACAATTATGATACGTCCACAATGCCGATGGATCAGATTCAAAATGTGCTCAAAAACGTGCACACACCTTCTCAGCATCGAATTTCATGCTGTCACTGCCTTCGTACGTGTAGAATAGACGAGATGGATAGCAGTATTTGAGCATGGGCAGTCGGTTTTTCTCCTCCCAGTCATTTGCACTCTCGTATACGCGACATCCAGTGTCTATGTATCGACTCGTTATTGTCGTCTCAGTCTCTTTCCACATCAGACGGAAAGCGGAACCTGCAGTAGTGCCAAATAAGTTTTTGATCGCACTAAAAAAGGTAAAGATTATTGCATGCAAGGCTACAATTGTAACTGTGTTTTACTCGCACCTGGTATGTACTTTTGCCTTCCTTGCAGAATATGAATATGAAGCCAAGCATAAATTTCGGCTCTGGCGCCTTTTTGTACACTTCCAAGATCTTTTCATATACTGTTGTTCCGAATTTGCGTTGTTCACTCGTGTAAGCCTCTTCGAGAGAATCCGCATCTTCAGACGGTGGACCATAGATAGCGAAGCATATCTGTATCATACAGATAAATTAGATTGAAATGAGGCTAAGTGTGTCCCTCAAAATGTTTCATCGCGCATCTTGATCGAAATACGAAAATACAATAAAGTGAACAGCATGTTAACCTTTGTGATTCTCAGTGCTCTGGATAGATCTGTGATGTCATGAAATTGAGCTCCTCCAAACTGTAGATATGCACATTGTTGTTGATCTGCTGCCGTATTCTTCCACTTTTCACCTCTGGTTCATCCCACGTCGAAGGATATTCACCCGTCAGAGTGTTACCCATGATTTCTAAAGATAATTTATCGATTATTTGCGGATTACTTGGAAGCAGTGCTAGCGAAAAATAGGAATATGAGAAGGAATGGGTGAAGTGATGAAAGATACAGTTTAGTATTGCGATATACTTAGAATTAAAAAAATTGAAACAGTTAAAGTGAAGTTGACGAGATAAAATGATCTCATCATTGCGTAGGGACAAACGGCGTCGCCATAAGTATAGATAATTTCAAATATACATTTCTAGCTATTTCAAAAGTGTTGACTCGCTGATCAATATTGTATGATACCTCATTCACGGCATTATGATTACTCGCCAAGAGAAGATGGAGCATCAAAGCTCAAGCGCAACACAAATGCGAATTTCCTTAGGATCAGTCTATTTACTCGAGAATAAAGTGAGAGAGGAAACGGCATAAAATAGAAAGAGAGTGAGTGAGATTTGCAGAGCGACGATAGTGTGTTAAGATCGGAGAGAGACGAGGAGGGAAGAGTAGCCATTGGTTTAGAGGCGCCAGTCTCTTTGTTTCACTTCTCTAACCTTCTCACGAGTGATTCACTGCTTTCTCTCTAGCTTGCTGTTTCTGTGTCTCTGCAGAAAGGTTTGGGGAATGTTCCAACGAGACGAAGTAAACTGACTCTTGTTTTCAATTGGCGCGTCGTTCTTACTTTTATTTCAAAAACAATTTCGAAATTTCAACTAGTTTTCTCAGTTGATTGACTTCATTTCACGGCCTCCACTATCCTTTTCATCCAATCTTTCATTTCTTTTAAATTAATTTTATAATATTTTCAGCGATCGATGCCATCCGTTCGTCAATTTCTCTCTTCCCTCGAGAAAGTGGCGTCCCTTCCCTCCATAACGCCCGTTTCCACTTCATTCTCCACAGTTCTCTCACTGACCCTCGACGCATTTCACTCGGACAAACCCCTCTTCCCCTCATCCGACAAGACGAGAGCATTCTCGGCCCTTCGTCGATGTCTTCCTCTCTTCCAGAAGGCCTTCATTCAACTGGACGTCGGAATGAACGTCGACAGACGAATTGACGCGCAAAAGTATCGATCCGGATTGCAGTTCATCATTGACGAAGTGATCGAGAGGGATGATCAGACCCTTCATAAGGAACTCATCGACTTCATCTCATCTGTCCCTATCATCTCAATCGAGAAATTCATCGAGAACACAGTTGGATGCACTCCCGATACAATTATGAGCGAGAAAGTCGATGTATCTATGATCCCCCGTTCTCACTATTGGTGGTTTTATGAAGAGTGTGATGATGAATAAAAGACATTGTTTCTCCGAAGCATTTTCAATCTTGTAATGTTATTCTTATTGGAATCTTAAGAATCTCATTGGAACGTGTCGCAGTAGCGGAAGTTTTGATCATTTTTTAATTATTTATCGTTCGTTAATGGCAAGGTATTCGGTGACAAAATATAAATTGGGATGCATGGGACTTTGAATACATTACATATGCATCGAAGGTGGTCCATTCATAACAGGTCTAAATCCTCCGGGAGGTCCCATCGGTGGACGAAATCCATTTGGAGGCCCCATGGGAGGACGACTATGAGGGGAGGAGGCATTCTTCCCATGGGAGGACCATTGAAGGGAGGCATTCCTGGGATTAGATTCATTATAACTTTGATTTAATTATCAAATTAATTATTATATATAAGGAAAAGGAACTCTTCTGCCGTCTTCATTACAATATGCACACACAATGATTATGATATTATCTCACCTCTTCCCATAGCAGGATGCATTCCCATTGGTGGTCCCATTCTCATTCCTCCCATCGGTGGCATTTGAGGCAGATTCCCAGTAGCAGTCAGGGCTCGATCTGCAATTTTGCTGTTATTCTTAGTATTTTTGTATTGAATTTTTTGCCTCAGTAGTGTGAAAATAACCGACCTCTCAAGAATGCCGACGCAGTGGCATCCACAAGCTTCTGTGACTGTGTCTCCATCCATTTCTGAATGAAAATATAATTGTAGACATTTGAAAAATCGTATTAGACAAATGCTAAAAAATTTCAATAGTTCGTACTTGGTAGTACATCTTGACGTTTTCTTTGTGTTTTCTACCACTGTTGTGGGTCTTTCGAACGGACGGTGAATCGTGAGTGAGGAAAGTGTCACAGTAATCACAGTAGAACTTTGTCATCGCTCCTGAATTTTAGAATAATTTCATTGATGAGAGCTCGAAGTAAGATAGAATAAACAAAGAGGAAATAATAAACGAGTAGGATTACGAGCAAAGACAAAGTGAAAGAGAAGATGAGACAAGGAAGGGAGGTAAAAATTATTTGTTTATGAATTATTTGAAATCATCAGATGAGGATGACTAGCAGAGCAGAGGAGTTGGGATAGAATTAATGTATCTACTGAATGGATTATCGTCCTTATATAGGGATCGAGAATGGAAGCTTCCGACGTGAAGTTGGTTGGAACAGGAGAGGAGGGAAGAGAGGCGATGCCAGAGGGAACAATAAAGATTTGTCTTTAAAATCATCATTGTAACGAGACGGGTGAGTTGATCGGATGTCCACTTGATCATTTGAATCATTATTATGAAAAGTTTTGGAGCACAATATCAAAAGGGAATTATCGGTCCACAGCCTATCGCTGATTTTGCGACTTTTCGAATGAATGTGAGGAGTAACAGCGAGTACAGAATAGACGATAAAGGAGTAACAAAAGAAATAATTGGAAATATATCAGAGGCCTATTTCAATCGAGGATTGGGAAGATTATAGAAATATGGGCAAGAATTTGTAATTAAAACAAAGATTTCTGCAGTGATTAGCATGTGCTATACATGGAGAGATGTGTCAGTATTTATTCATATTTTTGATTTTCAACGGACAATCAGCATTGAAAAGACGATCATCAATGCATTGAAAAAGACTGAATGAGCAAAATATTTCAATGAAATTCTAGTTCATGTTACCATTGAGTCCATTGGTAGCGGTTGAATTGTCTTTACTCGCCACCGCGTCATTATTCGTCGTAACTTTACCGTCTGTTTTAGATGCGGCTTGAGATTCAGTCCATTCGATTGGTGGAGTCGTGTCTGACAATAATAAAAAATGACAGAATTAATAATTATTTTACCAGCGGGATCCTTGCATCGCGCATAATTGAACCATTTATCTAGGGGCCACAACATAGATAGCCGAATTCAAGCCATGGGGTCAAATTCGTTTTCAAACTATCTCTTGTGGTCCCAATAACATCATACATTTGGCCGTTTGTTGATATCTTGTCTCTGAGCCGCGCTAGAGCCCGAGAAGTGCGCGCGCAACCCTCTGGGGGAGAGAAGGGAAAGGCGAGACGAGAGGGAAAGGGGGCGGAGCCTAATTAGCGTGTGTCTCTCTCCCTCCCCCCGCCCTCTTGCTCGCCTCTCCCCGCGCAAAAAAACACAAGCTGGGGAAGAATGCTAAAAATCCAATTTTTCTCTAAAAATCCTAAAATATTCAGTTTAGTCAGAAAATCGATATCCCAAGAGAAAATTCAAACTCGAACCCATAGAAACAGCCAATTTCCTACTTTTAAGTCCATTTTTGATCTAATTAGTGATGACATTCAATCTTCGGATAGTGCTCGATCGATTGGGAATGGTAAGAGCTATCCATCGCGCTATCAAACGTCCGATTTGGTTTAGAATGAGCTTTGTGTTTTTGTTTTCTCGCTTTTTGGCTAAATCATGTCAGAGCAAAGTGGGCGGGGCTTGTGGTCCCTACATTTATCCCAATATCCTTCCTCGTTGCATCGAAGTGTATTACTTAGATTGATCCATTGTTTTGATTCCGCCGAGAAATCTATTGAAATATTGATAGTTTTGATTAAAATGTATCAGAAAACCTTGAAAAACGTAATTTGGGTCATTGCACGTAACAGTGTACATGTAATTTTCTTCGGATTTGACAATAGAACAGGTCTGATAAACATTTTTTTTGGTTTTCAAAATCGGAAATATACCTTCTACCTTTCCGTTGCATAATTCGTATATTCTTGCACAGTTTGGATGCAAGAAAGTGGCTGAAACTGTTCCATTCCAGAATAATTTTCTGCAATCTATACAACCTTTATCAGCGCAATATCCTTCAGTAGCCACAGTTGCGTACAAGTTTTTCTTCTTCACATATTCTTCTCGTCGATGAATATTTATCTCTGAATAAAAACCCACGTGCACTCCTGATCCGTATAAGACAGATAACGTACTATGTTCCCAGTCGCAGTAAGCTGTTTTGTCGTTCCAAACAAAAGGATATTCGTATTCACCAATGACGAATGCTATTGAAAGGATCTGTGCACTCAAATATTTGTGATAAACAAGATAATAAATATTAACGAACGTCAATTTGGTATTCCATCACAATATTTTGGAAATACACGTAAGGACAATTCGATTCGTCGCAAGGAACTGTTAACGGGCATAAATTGTTGTCTAAATTATGCTCAAGTTGAGGTCAATGTCATCAAAGTCGTCGGCAAACTTGCCTTCAAGCATGAAAGCATTGAAAGATTCTCCCTTCTCTATTTTCCACGGTTCGATACCTCGGAATCTATGATCGCTGATCTCGTATTGACCATCTCTACTGTCAATATTTGCATTCACAATCATACGACCTTTGCTGTCAATGACACTGAAACAAATATTTATTATTTTTGAATGGCTTTTTCTTTGACAAACTGGATAATGTAGCGAGAATCAGTACACATCAATCGGTCGCCGAAAACTTCCCACTGAAATACACATATTGAAATTTTCGCACAATTTATTCAGTTGAATAAGTGTATTCACCGATCTTAATTTTCCTCCTGACGGAGCTTCTTTCGGATCGTATCTTGCTTGTGACAAATCGCATTTATCTGAACGTAGTTTTATTTTAAAGTTCGGAAGGATCATCAAAACTCACGTTTCTGTTCGAAATCATGTACATGTGTGGCAATGTTTTTTTCTTTGTCGCTAGATGTGTAGAGGTTTTTGGTGACATCGTAATCGTCTTCATATTTTTGCATCGCTCCGTTTGTACTAACACTCATTGCGAATCTGTCCTTTGCAGATATAATATCAAGGAACTAAATTTAAGTAATTAGAATGCATTCATTATTGTATCACACACGGTTTTTCCTATTCCATTCTTGATTCTCACAGCATAATCGCAGTAAAGGATATTCTCATCGAAATAGAGTCGATCAATTCTTTAAAAAAAGAAGAAATATATGAATACAATCAAACATACATACAACTCTACATACATACAACTCTCTCGCTAATCCAATTTAACTGCTCGATTCTGACCACAAGAAATTCGAGATTCCCCTAGTTGTAATAGATATGGAAATTGTGTAAACGACTAGATAATATTTCTAAAGAGATTAAAAAAAATTTTTATGCAAAACATTAATGGATTCAGTAATTCGAAAGATGGTATACAAAGCACAAACCACAAATCACGTTATTCGTGCGAAAGTTCTCTAGAATAAGTGGGGGAGTAGAAACGATGTACAGTCGATGGGTTATGAAGAGGAGAGAGAAGAGTAGAAGTTCACTACTTCGTTTCACTCGGATTCTTCATCATCACCTGATCGGAAACAGTTTTGTCATATGCCTTGCAGTTTCATTCCTCTGTATTCCCAATCAAAAAAGGCACATAATTGGCTCATCTCTCATCATTTTCCAACTCATGAACTAGTTGATTTTCTACCGATGATGTGTGAAGTATGCAAATTAGTTAGTCGCAACGCACCTTTTCCCATCCCGCTCTCTCCATTTACCATTATCTTTCGTCGACGAATGAATCACATCAAGTTCCCTCTTTCATCTTTCTCTAGTTTGTAATTGCCACGAGGGACGAAGAAAAGTGATCAGTGAAGTTCGCAAGAATAGCCTATAAATGTCCCATAGAGGAAGTTATTCCAAATTACTTTCAGAGTATCCTTCACAATCAATCCCTCCTTCTGGAATGTCTCGATCTACCGCAGTGTCTAATGATGATGAAGAGGAGGTCCGTGTAATCTGTGGCTGCGCGGGTCTTTCTCGCTACGGCATTCTCGCCCTTTCCTTCGTGTTCCTCGCCGTTCTTCAGTCGAGGTACGCTTTCGCCATTAGATCAACACGAAAAATAACACAATACGGCTAGTGATTTTTAGCTTTTATCGTGCAGGATATTTGACTGTCTAGGAACAGAGCAGGAAATCTTTTTTTCAGTGTAATCGCATACAATGCCACGTTCGTGTCTATGATGAACAAGGCGACTTCTCCACTGTACGAGGATTATCTGGAGATGAAGAAGAATGGAACTGCTGAGGAGGAGGTTTGTTTTGCATCGATAATTTCTCGTATCGAACTCGTGTAAACGTGAAAGCCCATTCAGTTGGTGCTGAAACATAAATGATTCTCGTCAATTTGTCAAATCGAGAATGCTTTCTTTCAGATGTTTATTGATTGGGAATCTCCCTCTCTCTCCATCTCCGATCGTCGATTCAGCTTCGACACAATGCAGAAGAGTCTTTCGTTTGCTGGTGAGCTATTTTTTTCAAAATCGGGATTGAAAACAACACCGAGCAGCTCCATTTAGTCTTGGTAATGGAAAACTCGTGAAACTTACTCGAAATGAAAAGTTTAAAATTGCTCGCTTGAGAATATCAATTATTGATTGTCAATATTCTAATTCATTGTCAGGCACATACATTGGCGGAGTCGCCGGTACTCAGCCCATTGGAATCGTCGTAAGAAAATTCGGAGCCCACAAAGCACGTCTTTTGCTTTATTTTTAAATTTCGATGGATTCACTGCCAGAAATACAACGCATTGAGTACGCGCACTAGAGTGAACACTTTTTCAGACAATGTTCATCATCGGTCTTATCGCTTCTCTCCTTGTATTCATCACTCCTATTGTCGTTGCTTCGTCGTTCCCCGCTTTCGTCGTGTTGAGATTCGTATCGGTGAGAAATAATCTCCTCTAGAATTACGTAGGCAATGAACTAATGTATTAATGCTAAATCGTGAGAAAATAATCAATTTTTTATCGCAGGGTCTCGCCCTCTCGAATCTCTTCCCCGTAGCGGGAATCATAGTGTCCGACTGGGCCAGTGTGCAGGAAAAGGTATCCTTTTGCAAAAGCTTTTGTTCCTTCTACCTCTCAATTTTTCTTTAGCTTCAATCATTAAATGCCTGCAACAACTGAACTGATCAGACCTGCCAAAAATGATTCTATCCATATAAATTAATCATCATTTGAGGGTCTATTCATAGCAGTTCTCTCTGGTCACGTTGAACTATCTCCTCTCATCACAATGCCACTGAGTGCTGTCGTTGCGGATGTGGTGAGTTGTGGGAACTCTTTTGTTACAACTCTCTTCATTATCTGTATCGAGAAAGGGATTTTTTATTTGTTATGAGAGTCAGTGAACTGTTCAACTATTCGATTCTCATTTATCGTATATTGTAACTCTGTGATATGTGATCTCTTAGCAAAGTCGATGAATTGCAGTGAGCTGGCCTCTCGTCTTTTACATCCACGGTGCAATGGGACTCGTTTGCAGTGCACTGTGGTTGATTTACTATCGGTGAGTCGATATCGCTTGATCCCGTTATGATAGCCTACATATTGTCACTTTACAGAATACTGATGGTTAAATGTTGTGAAAGGAAGTTGTGATTTGTTAATGAAATCCTCTTCCAGTGATCGTCCCGAACGCATCCTTTCGTGGGCAACGATGAATTCAGAAAATCACGAGTGGAAAAGCTGTGAAAAGGGAAATGGAGAAGAGGTGAGTTCAATCGGATATGTTTCACATGTGTCATTTAGGGTTACCTCTTATTGTCTTATTCGATAGAATCGTCTGTTTAAAATCAATAGATCCATTCAGCCTCCCTTCCGTCGTATCTTCCGATCCGTTGTCATCTGGGCTGTGTGGGCTGCTGTCATTGGCAATTTCATCGTCGCTCAGTTCTCGATTACTTTCGCGCCAATGTAAGGCTACCGTAATCCTTACCGTACCCAATAATCTCCAATGCAGGTATTTCTCATACGTCCTCGATTATTCTCCCACCCTCGCGGGTGCGATCACTCCCATTCCTCTCATTATCGTGTTGCTCATCAAATTGTTCACTGGACTAGTATCGGATAGGATCACTTTATTTCGGAGGTACTGACTTCACAGCTTCGAATTTGAAGCGTTTAAACTTTCCAGGTGATGAAATTCCGTCTGTTCAACACGGTGGCTCTGCTCGGTTCGGGTCTCTTCTTCATTCTCGTTGGAATGATCATCCTACGGGAGGAATATGGATGCATTCTGATTAGTGAGTGCTTTAGCTCTATCCCACGTCTCCACTTTCCACATACTCTTTCTTGAGACTAATATTAAGTACGATGAATGAAGACGACTCTCTTCCTGAGAAACCTAAACTCAATAAGTCATATCCCCCGTTCAGTGATCCCGATCGCTCTTCTCGGCTTCCACGCGGGCGGTTTCCCGAAGGCGGCAGTCGTCGTATCGCAGCAACACTCTCCATTCGTCATGAGCATCGTACAGGTGAGTGTGTTGTATTACCATGGATTTCACCAACGTGGATGTTCGTTTAATGGACGACTAGAACGCATATGATCCGCTTTTTCTACTCTAGATCTTTGTTAGTGTGGTTATCACTATGTCTTTACTTTCATTCCCTTGTGTCAGTTCGATTGTTCCCTGTTCCAGATGCTTGCAATGCTCTCCCTTCTCGTTGGATCTTCAGCGTCCCGCTCTACTCCACACAACACTTCGATCATGGAGGAGTGTGTTCATGCTGTGAGAGTTGATTTTGATCTTTTGAAATTACTGATCTCTCCAGGTACGCCGCGCTCCTTGTGCTGTCCAACACAATCTTCGTCATTTTCGTGAAGGCCGAGCCGGCCAAGTGGACCAGAACCATCGAGGTAGGTCGTCGTTGACTTGGCTAACAGAATTAATCTCTCCGAAAGGTCAGAACGATAAGAGTCTACTCTACCTTTGACCTACCATAATCTTTTCAGCCTGTCGATTTGGAATCCGTCGTGACGTCACCACTTCCTCATCTAAGTTCTCGACGCTGCTCGACTGTCGGTCATCTGGAGCTCAACGTCTAAATTTTCCCTAAATAATTCGCGCTGAAAATATTCGTTACTGTGTTCTTTTTTTGTCATATTCACCTGCCATTGTACTCGGGTTCATTCAAATTCATTGTCCATTGTTTCATTTGTTCGATAAACTCAATTTACATATCAAAATTGCTCTTTCTTCATCTCCCTCCCTCTCATTCATTTGTCCGATAAACTCAATTTACATATTAAATTGCTCTTTCTCCTCTCCCTCCCTACCCTCCTCTCCTCACTCTCGTCCCTCGTCCGCAAGCGAGTGGTCGCCTCGAGAATGCGGTCCTTTTATTTTCTGTTTTTTTGTCCAGTGTTTCGACGGGGTGCTAGGGTAATATGGTTCTTAGGGTACTGTTGCCCAATCGCAAAGTGAGCAAACCGTATCCTTGCAGTGTCCTCCACTCGCTCCTTCTCTCTCCCTTCTCTCCCTCTCTGCCGCTGCCCTCAAAGTTCTCGTCTACAATCCGAAATTCGCCCATTCTCACGTGAATTACCTGGGAAGAGTGGCCGATTACTGGTCGAGAATGGATTCACTGTGGTTAGTTGGGATATTGCTGTCCAGATATCGCTGTCGTGTCACATCAGCGTTCATATATGTCGTGACGAAAGCGAAATCTAGAGTGACCTTATCACTAGGAAATTTCAATAACTGAAGGCGCATAAGGGTACGGTATTGCCTATCGACAAATGAATCTCAGACGTCTCTGATGCCGGATATCGTCCCCAACTAAGAAATGGAACTACGAAGAGCAACGTTGTTCTCATTCCTGCGCCTGAAATTGTAATCGAAGCATACAAGAAGATTACTGAAGGTACCGTAATCGTACCGTACCAAGGGTATCAATGAACTACATACCATAACCGTCCCTGTTTCAGGCAAAATCGACTACTTCACCTCCAACTTCATGAACCCGCTGCTCATTTACGGGGTGATTTACTGTTCCACCGATCGTCTGCCGATTCCGACTTCCGCTCGTTAGCACCGAATTGCAGATTGGATCCGTGTTCGCCACGGTCTTCACTGCACAGTGCGCGGCGACGCTCGAATCGGGAGTGGTTGAGAAGATGAAGGAAGAACGATTTGATGTGTACATTGTGGAAACGTACGATCCATGCGGAATGAGTGAGTACGGTAGAACTATGAACTGTGGGTTACTGTAGGAGGTCGTAGGTCAATCACGAACTGACTTTTCGTTCCAGTGCTGGCCCATTTAATCCAACCTCGTTCCGTCATTCTCCAATCGACAACTTTCGTCTGGCAACAGCAATTGGATGAAATCGGCATTCCGAGGGAGCTCAGCTACAATCCAAGTATGGATTATTCCGTTCCGCAAATCATCCGATTCCGACTTACACTCGTTAGCACCGATATTCAGGCGTGTACACCTCTCAATTGGACGTGAAGAGCTTCTGGAGCCGACTGATGAATGTTGTGTCGGATACGGTCATTCAGTTAGTGATCGGCCGATCGATGGAAAACTTACCGTATCCTTCAGGGAATCAAATGGACCGGCTCGTCGGGAGTCGATAAACTATTCAAGACACGATTTGGTCCCGACTACCCCAGTATCAGGGTAAGTCAAGACGATGGTTCGATACCGTCGGTTGATGGAGGTGCTGCGGTTCCATCGATACTGATTTCTTTTCAGGAACAAACCTCTCGTGTCACTTGGGTCTTCACTAACTCCGAGCCGCTCTACGACTTTGCAGTTCCCACTTTGGCCAAAGTAGTGGCTGTGCCTGGTCTCGGCGCTCGGGAACCAAATCCACTCGATGAGGTTCAGTTTATCACTGTGATTGCTGATCAGAGATCAAAGATCAAATTAATAGGCTGTAATGGGATTCTCGTTCACTGAATCGAAGAAACTGATAACATAATCCATTTGAGAACTGGTCTCGAGTGCTTGAGAAGAGAAAGAAGGCTGTGATCATCTCATTCGGTACAATGCCAATCTCACAGCCATGCAGCCTCCATTCAAACAATCTTTCGGCGAGGTGAGAGATCAAAGATCAAACCCTAAAGATCAAAGATCATTATTCAGCTGTTCAATGCCTTCCCGGACATCTTGTTCATCTTTAAGTACGATTCACTCGAGGATGAATTTGCGAATGAGCTTAGAAAGGTGAGAAAGATCAAAGATCAAAGAGCAATCTCATCTTGATTCACTTTCAGTTGGACAACGTCGAGCTTACCAAATGGATGCCTCAAACGATCTACTCGGTGAGTAAGAGGAGAGATCAAAGATCAAAAGGGGTTCAAAGATCAAAGATCACTTCAGCCGATCCTCGCGTCGTTCTCTTCATCACTCACTGTGGTATGGGATCCGTCCAAGAGTTGACACTTAGAGGAAAACCCGGTAAGGGAAATAGATCCTTTATCTTTGTCATGCATGCTCGATCTAGTTAGTTTGGTATCAATTTGCACGATCTTTCTCTCTACTCTGACTGACCTTGCTGTAGGTGAACACATGAAACATAATAAGAGATCAAACATCAATTGAATTAATCTTTGATCTTTGATCTTCAGGTGTCTTCATTCCTCTCTTCGGCGATCAGATGCGTAACGCGTTGATGCTCGAGCACACCGGCAATGGAGTGGTGAGAGCCGGGAATTAGTCAGACCGGAGACTTCCGAATCCGGTGTCACTCTAGAGCCGGAGCCGTCAAGTGTCCCATTCCAGAAAATCTCAAAGACGGACGTGGGCGTACCGGAGAAGTTTATTGCCTCCGTCAAGGAAGCACTAGAGAATGAGAAGTGAGGATTACGGTAGGATACGGTATTCCAGTCAGTTTACGATTGGACTACTGTATCCACCAGATGGTAAAGATCAAAGATCAATCTTCCTCAGATACGCCCGTCGTGCTGAGGAGATCAAAGCGATGCTGAATGGCAAACCGTATTCGTCCAAGGAACTTCTCCTCAAACACGTGCATTTTGCGGGAACCTACGGAGCAGCTGCTGGTATCTAAGGGAACGGAGGGATTTGATCTTTGGTCTTTGAACATCTTTGATCGCTAATCAATCTCCTTCAGTAATGCGTCCTCGCTCACACGATATGACGTGGATCGAGTACCATAATGCGGATGTATGGTACGGTTTTCATAAGTCCTTGCATTACTGCTAACAATAAGAGGTAAAACAAAATAGATAAAATCATTAATTGTAGGTTTTTCATCGCATCTTCTCTCTTCGTTTCCGCACTGCTCGCAATCTTCCTACTGATTAGTCTGGTTAGTTTAGTGATCTTTAATCTCTAAGTATATTTCTCATCATTCTGCTCAATGAGATAGAGAGAAAGCGTGGAGAAGATGATAAGCTGCCAACCTTTCACTCTCAAGACAAAAAAAACGTATATGAGAAAGGAACAAGAATTGTGCCTTTTCTCTATCCTAACTTGCTGGTCTCTTCAAATGGAGTGATAGATTGAAACCAAAGATCAAAGTCTAAAGATCACCCCATGTCAGATTCGCTGCCTGTATACTCGTTGCTGCAGCTGCTGCAGTAGTGATTCCTCCTCTCCTCAGAATACAAGTGCATGGACTTATTAGAGAGAAGAGATAAAGATGATCAGCTACTCTAATTTGTGTATTTGGAATAAAGTGCTTTGAAGTTAAGATTGAAGACAAAGAAAGTGTACAGCGAAGGAACTACAGACAAAATGAACGAAAAACAAAAGAAAGGTCGCTTGACAATATAATATATTGTTCTATTGCCCTACCTTTCGCTTTTTCGCTTTTTTCAGTCGTTCCATCTTCTCACTTTCCGGTTATTCTCTATGAGGAACACGTGAAAGTGCCAAGTGACAGTGTGCTAAATATTTCTTTGAGTTATTCACAAACAATTACTACGAAACGGTCAGATAACGAATGTTATTTGAACGAGGTAGTTCGCAATCTCAAGAATAAATTAATGGAAAGAAATAGTTAGGCACCACAACGTAGATTGCCGAATTATCACTACCCAATCAAAACCGGGTGGAAACTGTCCCTCATGGTCCCAGTAACATCATACTTTTTGCCGTTTGTCGATATCTTGTCTTCGAGCTGCGCTACAGCCCGAGAAGTACGCGCGGAAGGCACCGTTGGAGAGGGGGGAGAGGCGAGACGACAGGGAAAGGGGCGGAGCCTATTCTGCCCATTTCCCGCATCTCAGCCGGCCATAGTTTCACCAAGTCGAGCTTGCGCTTTGCGACGCTCAAAGTCGAAATCGAAGGAAGGTATAGGCTAGATCGCGCGCTAGTCCCGACGGGTAAGGAACAGAAGGGAGAGCGGGCGGAGGGAGAGGGAGTGTGGTGTGTCTCTCGCCTCTCTCCTCTCATTTGACTATCCCCTCTGGCGCTCACACTGTGTTTAGCGAGAGTAGGAATAGAGAAAATACGCGCGTACTGAAACCTTATAAATTAGTGCACAAGCCAGGGAAACAATTTTTATTACTGTTTTTTTCTCTAATATACTCTAAATAAATATAGCAATCATTTTTCAACTGGCCGAGCATTGTGCGTTATTTGGAAAGGCTAAAATCACCTCTATCCAACTCGAATAATCGATTTTTGACCCTCTCAAAAGTGCCCGATACAGCTCGCCAGCCCGTCATTGGTAGAGCATCCTAAGAGCTACCCAGAGCAGTTTAGAACGAAAGATTTGGTTGCGAATTGGCTTTGTGCATCGCCTGTCTCGCTTTTTGCGCGATTCATGTCACACCAAAGTGGGCGGAGCTTGTGGCCCCTAGAAATAGTGATTGATGTTCACTGAACATTGTTCATGATGAAGGCCATCTCTTTCTCTCTATTCGCACTTTTTCATGAGAGAAAAGAATGGAATAGATAATAGGATAGCGTTCCATGATGGGTGAAGCGAATGGTGGAAGGGACACCAATAAAGACCGGAATAAATACGGGGTATTTAAATGGAGGAGTTCGCAAAGATGGCCATCACTTCATTCACTCTCATTCTTATCTCCACGAATGGCGTGATTAAATTCATAAGGGTGCTGAACAGTCATATATTTTATTGAAATTACTCTATTTTTTACTCAATTATTCATTGTTATCTCTAAATTTTTACCAAAAATGAGGAGGGATGGCCGATTGGTGTAAAGCGTCTCCGGTCATTCGAAGGGTAATGAGACCATTTTCCCACCGAGGCAAACTCAGTACCACCCACCCTCCACCAGCCCTACATGGTCGACAAATTGGTACCGTTTACGGTCACGGGCTGAAACCTAGATAAACTAGAGAATTTGTGGCCGAGGGGATTCTAGTCCGTCTAACAGCTGGCCTTACCAATGTGCCTCTCTTAGATTTCCCTTATCATAAGCCTCTTACGACTGTAAACTACCTTGACGATACATCTTTACCTTTGTCTGTATTCATTGTTGTACTAGCATTGCGTTTTGCATGTCAGTATCTTTTACAACTGTCTATTATCAAACTACAACTCGTTCAGATGTCAAGTTGGACTACCCCTGTGCTGCTTGTCTTCTTCTTATCTCTCACAAATGCCTGTATGAGAGTGAATCCTGTGGACCCCGGAATTCCTGCAGTATCACGTAAGCGTCATACATTTTACTTTGATGGGGTTGAAGGGTACTAAATCAAACAACCAAACCGTTTCCATTCAACATTAATTGTTCACTCCTTGAGCATGCAAGATGTGTGATCCTATCAAAGTCCTTACTAAAGGAGAGGTTCCGGAAGCAGTGCAGGTTGATTATAAAGATTTGATTGTGACTCCCGACGAGACCGGAACGTGTTCGAAGATTACATTCGTCTGCACAGGACGTGGCGCTGGAATCACGGTAAGGAATACATCTTGTCAATTTCTTTTTTTTTTGCTTTGTGTGTCTTGTTTGTATTTTACTAAATATATCCTTTTTATGCAATAGAAAATGACGGCAAAAAGTCAAAGAGCATTTTTTTATTTGGTCTGCCTAACATTCAACAAAGCATTTACGGGGGTGGGGAACTGGTAAAAATGAAAATCTCTGAAAAGTTGGCCCTTTGAGTTATTTTTACCTTCTAGTACATAGGGTTGCGCGTTTGAGATCGACAATCCCTAGCTCACCGAATCCCTTCCCTTCTCTCTCGAGCACGTGCTCTTGGGGGAGGGATAACCCTCTTCCCTTCGTCGGTAATACCGACGACAAGGGAAGAGGAGTGGGCAATACCAACATTGTCGGATCTCTGTCGGGATTTGACCTATCTCCCCTTCCCTTCCACTCCCCCTTCAAATCGCACAAGCGAGAGAGAGAGGGAAAGGGGGTCGACAATCCCGATACCGATCCCGAACGTGCAACCCTACCCTCAACACGTTGGTACAGTCGATTTCGCAATACACCTCCATTTCCAGGAATGGCCCCTCATTTTCTCAAAAAACTCGTTTTTTTTCTATTTTTTTCGTCACGGGGCTAGAAATCTCGAGAACGTAATCAGAATTTCGAGCTTAATCTCATGATGCTAATGAATTGGCATGATTATTTTTCGTTTTCGAGAAAAGGCCAATTTTTTCTCAAAAGATATCACAAGAAAAAATCCCTTCAGAGTAGTTTCTCCTTATCATTTTCGTATATTGGACTAAGATAGTGAGTTTACATGTCTCACATCATATGTAATCGAAAAACTTTTTTTTTCTGATGACTCGCTCGTTGGTAGCTCGTTAAACTGATCATTTTTTTGCGTTCATGGTTTTCCTGGAAAACGATTCCTTAAAGGTGGAGTAACATGAATATTTTGGTGACTAATCTGTCAACGTCACATTGTAGCAATCCATAACCATATTAGAATTCCGAAGATCCCGTGTTTCCACGACATCAATGAACCGAGTTATCGCGAGTTGGCGTAGTGCCAAAATTCCCCTCAGTCCAGGCAACGGCGGGGAATTTGAACAGTGGATTTGATGGGAAGAGAGTGCGCCTTTATCTACCCCTATCTCCCCCTAGCCTCTTCCCATCGATCGCACTCATCCCTCTCTCAATCGAGGAACGGGAGATGAGAATAGGGACTTTGGCAAAAAGCCAGCAGATAACTATTGTAATTGAAAGTCTCCGGATATCGTTGTGTGAGTTTCTTGCATTCATTCCTCCTTAAAAAAGGGGGTGTGACATCAATATCTGGCTAGATGAGCTCTCGATGCCATGACACTTTCGAAACTGCCATGTTTTGTATTTTGGTTTGAGTATGATGAATTGGCTGTGTTCCAAGTGCCCCTTATCGTGCACACAGCGAGCGAGAGAGAGAAAGGCAATGAAGAGACGGCGTATGCAAATCGGCGCACGCAGCTCGCTTATGATAATTGAGCTGGCATTGAGCTGGCTTTTGTGAAGTGGCAAGCGTAATAAGAGAGCAGCTCAGAAAAATTACCATTTTTGAGATTCTCCGGACATTGCGCCAGGATTTTCGATTCCGGTCTCTAGGGCCTGAGGGGTCTTTGACCTTGTTTTCAAATAACTGTTTGTAATGCGCAAAAAATGCTTCGAATAATCCGGAGTTCTCTTAAAGAAGGCGTCCCACGAACCGCGCGAGAGATTATGCAAAGTGAGGTCAGACAGAGCGAGCTCTCCTCATTTTGCATACTCTCTCGCTCGTTGCCTGCTTTTCAGGGTCATTTGACACGCAGTCAAATGCTCATATCTCAGCTCAAACGAAAATTGAAAACATGGGAGTTTCGAAAGTGTTATCGTGTAGCCACGACCCGCCATCTCACATCGAGAACCCAATTAGCCAGATATTCGTGGGACACCTTCTTTAATTCATAATTCACTAATTCATTAGAATCGAACCACTCCGAGTGAGAGGGAGTCAAAAGGTTCGAGAATCATTGAAGAATCAAATTGCTAACTGATTTTAATGATTAGGACCATAAAAATTGCATATCTGTATATAACACCATTTCTTACAGATTGACGAGGGTGGTGCTATTCCTGATGAAAATACCGGAATGGTGACGATCGTAGCAACTTGCAAAACGGATGGATCTGGCTGGCAATTCAACTACATGAACACGAACTTCTCAGTTTCTTCAGTATACTGCACCACTGTTTGATACTTCACATCTATTCTCAATTTCATTTCGGTGCAAGAATAAACAATGTGCAAAATGTAGCATATTGAATGTTCGTTCCTCATTTAAAAGAGCTCTTAGATATGTGCCGAATTTTGTAAATGGAAAAAAGATCGCGATATTTCATTGAACAGAAACAATATCGTGCCTGCAAAATCAGAATGGGTTTGAAATAATATAGGTTTTTTCCCGGGTTTGTCTTTTTTTCTGCTCCGATCTATTCGGGGAGGAGGGTGAACGAAAGATGGTGATAAGTATAATAGCTGAACTTTCGCATTTTCGAATTGCTCTCGCCATGGATCGCATCGAGGGGAGATCGAACCTGTCCCGGAGTTATGGGTGAGAAACAATAGACACACGCTTTACCCACTGCGCTAACAGTGATATCATCTCTGACCCTCGGAAAATTAGCTCTATTCTTCCAGACAGTTTGAGAGCTGGAGCCGGGAGCAGAGCAGGCAAAAGGACGAAAAAGTGCGCAGCCTGCAGTTCGCAGAAAGTGGCATCGTGATCAAATTAGGAATGTGTGGTGAAATTCGTTCAAATTTGAATAAAAGGGCAGAGTTTTGTCGCCTTTGTGTTTATGTATTAGGACCCGTCTTTTCATAATACTGTGGAGCCTGACTCCTAAAAATACACTAGTGGGCATGGAGAATGCAGTACACATGATTGCTATCGCACTATAGTGGGGGTTCGAGCATATTGCAAATTCATCTATCGAGTTCGGTGATATGGGCAGTATTAGAAATCAAATGTTTGGTTGAGGCTCAGAACTAGGAAAAAACAAAATTTAGCTAAGCGTTTCAAAATACGCAAAACCTAATAAGAGCAAGCAATTCATCGAGAAAGAGAGCAACGAAAAGTGTTCGATCTAACAGATCGACACTCCAAAGCCCCTTTCTCTTTCTTCTTCGTTCGACCGTTCTCATATTCCGGTTTTCTTTGCACTTTTGGATCTCATGTGAAATTTATCTGCGAATATGTTGTGATATTTGAAAACGTAGAGTAAAAATGCAGAGTAGAGAAGTATCATAATTTGCTATCGTCCTCTTAGCAAGGTAATACAAAACGAAAAAATATGTAATCTCTGATGATTAGGAAGTATTCGACAGATATCCGGTTCAACAGGGCATAATTTCAATCATACAATCTCTCAGGTTCTGTCAATATTATATGAGCATTATTCATCATCGAATAAGGAATTATGGACTTGTGCTTTTGATCTCTATCCCAATGTGTTCTTTTTTCTTCGATAATGCGTGGGTGTGTCTATAAGCCCGTTCCTTAATGGGTGAAATGCGTGATGAGCTTCACAGCCAACAGTGCACCGGAATGAATACCGGAAATATCCGATGTTTGGATGGACAGCCGAGTGACCGGTGGGTATAAAATCATATCATCCATTGGGCACAACGCTTCCTTCTCGCTATCTCCTTTTCGTGGGCTATCATTTTTAATTGTTTTGCTTATTCAGTTGATCTCAATGGGAACAATACCTATTGTTGTTCTTCTCACATCGTTCTTCTGTATCTCAGAGTCCTGTCTCAGAGTGTATCCCGTAGATCCGGGCATGCCAGCAAACTCAGGCAAGTGTCTTTCCATGATATCTGATAGTGTCCTTCTAAAAACTAACGGATAGAAATAATAGATACTTATTAGTTTACTCGAGCTAAATATTTATCGCTTGTAAGTATGAACTATTGGTGCCTTGAACAATTTATCCATCTTTCCAAAACCTTCCACCATTCAAAAATAGAATTGATTCAGCCTGCAAGAGATGCGCACCCGTGACCATTGCTATGAATAAACCTGACCAAGTTCCCTTCATTGTCCCTGACGGAAGTGTGAACAATGAGGGTGCATGCACAAAGACTTCATTCGACTGTAAGATTGTACGGACAACGACCATCGAAGTAAGGAAATATCTCTCCTTTTCAATACCTTTTGTGAAGACTCTTTCTAATATCTCTCTGTTTGAAGTTATAAAACGTAAACACAAGAAGAATTTCACACAACCATTTGACTATATCTCAGTTTAAAAGAAAATTGAACACATGCGAGTTTCGAAAGTGTCATTTTTTAACTAATCATCTGTCATCGAGAACTCATCGAATCAGGCCTTGTTGCCACACCCCCTTCAAATATGTGCTATTGCAGCTGGTTTTTACTCCGATGGGTTCGATTTCTATCCCTGACGCAAACGATGGGATACCAGGAGACGGAATGGTGACCGTTGAGTTAACTTGCAACGGAGACGGAACGGGATGGACACTTTCTCGTCCGATGCTCCCCCAACCTGTCACTGTAAAGGATATTTACTGCATCGATACACAGAACGCTGGCATGCCCCCTGGATAGTCGAAGATAGTCGATCACAATACGTTTTCTCACGTTCTTCTTCGTCTAAAAACTCTTACCTTGTCATACACATGCCATATTGTCATCATTTATCAATTTTAGTGTATTAAATCCAATTGCAGAATAAATTGTCATTGTTTGTGACTCAGGTTATACAGAGAAATCTTTGATTTACGTAGTCTAGCAACTCGAGCATTTTGCATCAGCCTAAATCAATTTCTCTCGATTCCTTCATCCCGAATCTTCATTATCGTCCCTTCTCATCCTTCTGAGTGGTCGTCACAATGTTGGCTCTCTTCACTTTTCTCCTCCTTCTCCTCGGTTCGTCCTTTCTCTTTCTACTTCATGCTCTGAACGGTTACTCAAAGCGAGAGAGCATGCGAAGTGAAGAGAATCGGACGATCACCAATCCATTTCAGCCGTCCTCATCACCGAAGGCGCCAAGGTACCGTACTCCAGTCCGTCGTGTCACACTTATTACTCCCCTTTCTCCCTCTCTCTTTCAGTTGAACGTCGAGATGTCTTCGGCTGCCGATATAAGGTATGACCCAACGCACTTTTGAGAATACTGTACCCATTACTGTAGAAGCGTTCGATACGGTAGCCTAATCCGAAAAATAAACATATACAGTCAAGGATGGTTCGAATTACTGTAGATCACCTTTGATGCGGAATGACAGTTACTCTACTTATCAATCTTGTTTCCTTTTCTAGATTTTTATTCATATTTTTGCAGGTCATGAATGATCCCGAGTTCTAGCAGTCTCTTCCTTCGACCTCCAAGATTAAACCCCAAGAAAACTTTGAATCTGTAAATAAATTTGCTTTTTTGCCTTGTTGTGCAACGGCTTCCTTCATAAAGACACACTTCATTCATCACTCATCAGTTCTCTCTGAGTGTGCGTAGGGCGAATAAGCTTTTTTTGTTCTATATTTGGGGAAGGAGGGGCTGCAGTATCCTCGCTACGACGGCTACAGTATCCTCAGTGTCGCACGATTTGGCGCATGAATTGGGGCACGTCTCTGTCCAGACCGAAGAGATTCTTGCCTTCAATCGCATCCTCTTCCACCGTCAAGTCCGATACGCCCTGAACAGGTAATCATAATTGATAACAGCGTCTTAATAAGTTGAATGAACTCCTAGCTTCTTACGCAAAATCATAAAGATCAAAAGTGCATTGAGAAAATCAGAGGAAATAACTGAATTTGACACAAAAAAGGAAGTGTGTGAGTGAGGTGTAAAACGAGGAGAGGGCCATCCACTAACCTTCTTCTCATCAGTTCCCACTTCATCCACACAATCAATAATGTCCTCATTGCCGATGCACGGACGAATACCTTTTACCCCAACGGGACGTCCGAGTATCTAATGTAAATCGAGGCCGGCCCGAGTCAAACCAAGCCCTCCATTCCCATGTGATCTGCCAATTGGAAGAGACTACGGTTGCGGAAGGTAGCCCTCTCTAGAAAGCATTGGTGCGCAGTGTATTGTAGTTGCGCTATGCATATCAGTAACTTTTACAACAACTATTCTCAAATTCCAGTTCGTTCAGATGTCAAGTTGTACTACCCCTGTGCTGGTAGTCTTCTTCTTCTCTTTCACAAATGCCTGCATGAGAGTGAATCCTGTGGACCCCGGAATGCCTGCACTACCATGTAAGCATCAGCCATTTCATCGTATTTTGATTGCATTCATTTCTCCCTTTTTCAGTGTGCAAGCAGTGTGCTGACCTCAAAATCACGCCTCAAGGAGATCCAAATGCTGGTGGATGGAAAGCGTTCACAGTGAACGAACGTGATGAGACCGGAGCATGTTCGAAGACGAAATTAGTCTGCTCTGGAAATAAAGCTTCAATCACGGTAACGATTGCTTTATTCAAATGGTTGTTTATTGAAAAATCGAAAAATCTGATACCTTCAGGCACAATCAAACTGACACATTTGGATTGAAGCAGTAAAACTTGTTGAATATACTCTTGATTTGGTTCAAAAAATATTTTTGGGATTCTATTCGTTTTCTTTTTCTTATTGGTTTATCAAGTTCGTTTGTACGTACTTCTTTTGAAAGCAGAAGTACGTACAACCGAACCCTTGTGGTCCCAATACGCGCTTTTTACCTTTTAGTGATATGAATTGCGTTAGAGCTGGACAAGTACGATTTGGTTGAAAATTAACGCTCATGCTTTTTCGCAAAATCGTGTCCGCACAAAGAGCTTGCGATACTTGCATGGTTTATGCTCAAATAATTTTCATCAAAAAGTGAGCTGTGCAACAGACTTTATAAAGTTTACTACTCGGTTCTTCCCCTATGTTTTGACATTTAAATTTAAGAATACGATTATTTAGTTTTTGAGACAGGTATGCAAGAAACGAACTTGTTAAACCTAACGTGAAGGGTTAGTACATCTGTATAGATATGTAATGAAGTTTATTACAGGTCGGCCCGGCTAATATCATGGATAACACAGATCCAGACACCGATCCAACTGAGATGGTACTCGCGATTGAACTGACTTGCAGAACGGATGGATCCGGATGGGATTTTATCTTCGGAACAGCGACTTTGGCAGTCCCAGAAATATACTGCACCGCAATTCCGTGATTCTGCACATTAATTTTCAATTTGATTGTGATGCAGGAATAATAAATGTGATTGATATTGGTTTTCACGGCACCATACAAGTGAGAAATTTTCAAGAAATCTTCTTATACAGTCCGGTCAGATCCCCACCTGAACATGGGTGTCCCCGGGTGTCCCCGGGTGTCCCCCCGTGTCCCCTCGCCTTCCCACGACTCGAGCTTTGAAAAAATTACGTCAAATTGTTGAAATTCGAACTCCTCTAGTCCTTCCGCATCGAGTCATGTAAAAAAAAACAAAAATAAAAATGGTCTTGGTTAGAAGAGACAGTGTTCTGAATAAACAGATATTTTTTGCGCTCCACCTGGACATACCGTAGTTAAGAATATCTCTATTTACCGGCTCTTAATTTTCTGGTCGTGAATTGGCTTAACTACGGTCCAGGTGGAGCGCAAAAAATACCTGTTTATTCAGAACACTGTTTCTTCTAACCAAGACCATTTTTATTTTGTTTTTTTACATGAATCGATGCGGAAGGACTAGAGGAGTTCGAATTTCAACAATTCGACGTAATTTTTTCAAAGCTCGAGTCGTACGAAGGCGAGGGGACACGGGGGGACACCCGGGGACACCCGGGGACACCCATGTTCAGGTGGGGATCTGACCGGACTGTATATAAAAAAAACAAGAGTAACGTAGGAATTGTAGCAGTGCAACAGATACACGAAAACAGGGAAAGTCCATGAACTGCGATGCAATAGATAGTTTCGTTAGTTTTTTCGCTCGTTTTATCGTTCTCACATTCCGGTCATTTGCTCCGCCGTACCCTTGAAGTTGGTGTGAGTTTTTCTCTACAAAGTGACGGTACGCGGATTGTGACTACTTTTGTAGTTATTTCCAAAAAGACAAAGAAAAAGCAAGACCAGGTCGCAAAATAGAAAGAGAGCTTTCCAATAAAAAAATATCTTACCAATAACGAACAAGCCATTAGAAACACATAGATACAAACAATGCTTCACAACGGGTGTAATTTTAACCACAAAGCTCGTGCTCTCATGAAAACGTGAATGATAAGGAGAAAACGAAAGAGATTCACGGTGTTGATCTTCTCTCACTCTCTCTTTCTCGAAATGACCACTTTTTATTCAAAACGCGTAGGAGTGAGAGCCCATAATGGCGGAAATGGATACCGAAATCCTCAATCAACTGTGCAATACCGGAATAATATAGCCGGTAGGCAATCTCTACGGGAGGGCAGTGCCTATAAAGGATCGTCGGGACACCTATCACCACTTACTGTTTTGGTTGAGTTGACGATGCCGATTCCGTGGCATTTGAAATATCGATTCACTATTTTCCTTTCTTAGCCTTTTTCTTGATGGTATCCCTTCTTCAGCTTGATGCGGGCCCTCCTTCCTTCTCTATTCCTCATCGCCGCGTTCTCCTTCACAGATGCGTGTATGCGAGTGAATCCTGTGAATCCAGGGATTCCAAGTAAGGAAACAGAGTAGTTCTGTGCAAATCATTGTGCTAAAAACACTGAATGAACGTTTGACTGTGAAAAAATGAACTATTATTGTGCGCTTTTTGTGATAGTAGGTACTTATTCCAATCGCAATTGAAATTTCAGGTTGTCCGGTTGCAAAGTGCCCGCCGATCGACATAGCCGAGGAGGGATCGGACGATGGTGTCATCGACTTCGATAGTATCGTCAACGGCGGAATCGAACAATGCTCTACGACAACGTACACGTGCAAGGGAAATGGCGCTAAAATCGAAGTAAGTGCGTTACTGATCTACATAGCACGCGTCTTCTGAGAGATTGCAGGACCCCGAGGAACCAGGTGCAAAAGTTTGAGCTATCTTCATGAGATAATTTTGGTAGACTATATTGAAGGTAATAAAATTTTTGGCGCCGGCCATTTGACCCAGAACCGGCTTTTAGGTACTTTCCGGCTCTGGGCCCGGCTCCAGCGTATCTCAGCTTCCAGAGCAGATAGAGAGTTCGCTCCGGGCTTAAAAAAAGCGGAAAAAAATTCTAAGCAACTTTCATATTGAACACTATGAAATTTGAGGTCGTCTTCGATTCGAAAAAAATTAAAAACTAGCGACAAAATCAGAAAATAATTTTTCCTGGAAAGGGGACCCCCCTATTTCAACCAAGCGGATAGCATTTTCGGAATCTACGTACTCGATATACTCTAGGAAAAATCCTAACTCGGTTCCACACCCGTGCGCTGACGACTTACATGCCCAAGAAGTCGAAAAAATCGCCGTTTTTAGTGACTTTCTGTGACATGCGCCTCACGAAAATTATCATAACTCCGGTCAAGATTAAGATTTTCTCTCGTTCTAAGTTGCGTTGGATAGAGGGAAGCTCGAGCAACATTTCGTAATCAAAAACTCATTTCTGGTTCGTGCGCTCGTGCGGTGCTGTCGGATTTCCGAAAATATGATGCAACTATGGCAATACCGATTTGGCGTGCATTCCACTATGATTTTTTAAAGTACCTATATATGTCTCAGAAATCACCAAAAATCAGAAATATCGGACATGGGAAAAAGGAGGGGCGCCGTATAGACTGCAGGTTCATGGACGAGTTTTGCAAACAAAAGTATGAGGCATTACTTTTAGTCCCAAATGCGTTCCGAAATGTTGGAAATTAATATAAACGTAAAAAAAAATCAATTGGAATACTTTAATCGGCAAAAATTTGAAAATAAATACATATTCCACTCTTCATTTTTCTTCATGTTCATGGTGACCAAAGATAAAGCTCATTAAGTTTTCCTGTGAATTTTCCATTGAAAAAAACTCAGATCGTCGAGATCTCTGATAATTACTATAAAATGCATAGACTTATAATCGTTTTCATGAGTTCCCAAAAACACTCTGGCAAAGAGGACTGTGCATAAACGCAAGGGTGGGTTTTTGAAGATACGTCTTTCTTAGGTTGATTTTCGAATTCTACACAACAAAGTGACCCTAACGCAATGGAAAACTCACAGGAAAACTTTATGAGCTTTATCTTTGGTCACCATGAACATGAAGAAAAATGAAGAGTGGAATATGTATTTATTTTCAAATTTTTGCCGATTAAAGTATTCCAATTGATTTTTTTTCACGTTTATATTAATTTCCAACATTTCGGAACGCATTTGGGACTAAAAGTAATGCCTCATACTTTTGTTTGCAAAACTCGTCCATGAACCTGCAGTCTATACGGCGCCCTCCTTTTTCCCATGTCCGATATTTCTGATTTTTGGTGATTTCTGAGACATATATAGGTACTTTAAAAAAAACATAGTGGAATGCACGCCAAATCGGTATTGCCATAGTTGCATCATATTATCGGAAATCCGACAGCACCGCACGAGCGCACGAACCAGAAATGAGTTTTTGATTACGAAATGTTGCTCGAGCTTCCCTCTATCCAACGCAACTTAGAACGAGAGAAAATCTTAATCTTGACCGGAGTTATGATAATTTTCGTGAGGCGCATGTCACAGAAAATCACTAAAAACGGCGATTTTTTCGACTTCTTGGGCATGTAAGTCGTCAGCGCACGGGTGTGGAACCGAGTTAGGATTTTTCCTAGAGTATATCGAGTACGTAGATTCCGAAAATGCTATCCGCTTGGTTGAAATAGGGGGGTCCCCTTTCCAGGAAAAATTATTTTCTGATTTTGTCGCTAGTTTTTAATTTTTTTCGAATCGAAGACGACCTCAAATTTCATAGTGTTCAATATGAAAGTTGCTTAGAATTTTTTTCCGCTTTTTTTAAGCCCGGAGCGAACTCTCTATCTGCTCTGGAAGCTGAGATACGCTGGAGCCGGGCCCAGAGCCGGAAAGTACCTAAAAGCCGGTTCTGGGACAAATGGCCGGCGCCAAAAATTTTAATACCTTCAATATAGTCTACCAAAATTATCTCATGAAGATAGCTCAAACTTTTGCACCTGGTTCCTCAGGGGGGTCATTTTCATGCAATCTCTCAGAAGACGCGTGATAGATAAATGCGATGTAGGCACCGTCTGCGCAAGAATTGATTAGATCGACATTGTGACAATGGAAATAAGTCAATTTACTGAAACTTTGAGATAGGAGAGTTTCGAGGGAGCTACATGCGATGTTTGGTTTCCATGTCGAGCCATCATAGGCGATCAGTCGAATACTTGTAGTGGCAGCTTCTCTCAGACCAATGATGTTTCGCCTTATTGAGGGGTCGAAATGAGAAATAAATATCCCACACGGCCTTTAGCACCCTCGACAACCTCTTATCTCATAGTTTCTGAACATCAACCTATTTCCACTATCTCGGCACCTGCTCAATTCGTAGGCAAACGGCATGTTAGGCCGTGAGTATGTAAAGGAGTTATGCCTAGCTTCTAGGCTGTTTTTTAAACTATTTTATGTTTGTTTTCTCTGATGTTGCAGATTTTTGAACACCCTTGAACACATATTATATTTTCGATATTATATTTTCCAGGTAGACCTTGGTCTCTCCACTATAAATGACGGTGATCTGGGGGACGACCCGGATGATGGGATCATTGTTCTTCCTGTGACGTGCAATGAGGAAGGCACTCAATGGCTGTACGGCGAATTCCACATTTTTCAGTTGTCGTGTATCGCATTGCCACGTCGTATTTAGAGTATGTTTCCAACTTCTTGATATTTTCGGTCTCTGTTCTGTCATGTTTTCCTTATCGCACTGTTTCTCAAAGATTTCTTGCCAGAAAAGAGTACTCCTTGATAATTGTTGTGTATCTTGCTGCCGTGTGGTAACCAATTGCCAATAATAAACAATAATAAACGAAATATGTTTGTATTCTAGCTCGCAATATCACAAACAAGCACATGGCATGTGACAAGGAATTGAGAATCAGTCATCATCATCATCATCATTTTTATCCAGGTCGAAATAGCACACAAATAGGGGTCATACAAAAAAGAACAAAGAAACGAAAAGGGAATCAATAATCTTCATTTGTAGTCGTCGAATCGCATACTCTTCTCTCCACGCTAGGGGGCGGGGTCTGGATGTGCGGTACGCACATTCCACAGTTCTCGATTAAGAGTATGTCTCTCAGTTAGTCCTTTGGATGCAAAGTCCTGCCTTATGCATCTCATCCAGCTTATCTTTGGCCTTCCCACTGGCCTTCTTCCGGGTGGTTGATACGTGAGCATCTTTTTGCACGGGTGGTTTCGATCACGTCTCTTGATGTGGCCATACCAGCGTAATCGCTTCTCCCTCACTTTCTCCACAATGGACGTAATGCCAAGCATGCCTCTTACTCGTTCATTCCGCACTCGATCTTTCATTCTAACTCGACAAATCCATCTGGCCATCCGCATCTCAGCTACACTCAATCTTTCCTCCAAAGCCACAGTCAACGCCCAATTCTCACTGCCATACATTAATGCTGGCCGGATAATCGATCTGTAGGCTTTTCCCTTCAGTCGCATTCGAATTCTCTTGTCGTGCAGGATGCCGGAGCACGCATTAAATTTGGCCCATCCACATCGTATCCTGTTGCTCACATCTCTTTCTGATCCACCATGCTCATCTACCACTGATCCGAGATATCTGAACTCATTCACTTGTTCTATCGCATCTCCATTTACATCATTCATGGCTCCATTTCCTCCACCAATCATCATGAACTCCGTCTTACGAGTGTTCAAGGTAAGTCCACTCGCCTGTAGCCGCCTTTGAATCGCGTGCACTTTTTTCTCAAGTGTGGCAACATCTGAATCTATGAGGCACAGATCATCCGCATAGGCCAAACATTGCGGTGCGGCCTCCATGCAATCTCCCAACACTGACTCGAGAACGACAATGAATAACAGGGGGCTCAAAGCACTACCCTGATGCACTCCCACTCTGATCGTAATGTCATCTGTTGGACCGAATGATGTTCGTACGAAAGCAGTGGCACCATTATACATCTCTTGAATTAGTTGCACATACAGTTCCGGGACACCTTTATCTCTCAAACTCCTCCATATCTGTCTTCTCGGCGTTCTGTCATATGCTTTTTCGAGATCAAGAAAAACCGCTGCCATTCCTTGTGCGAACTCAATATTCCTCTCCACTAGTTGTCTCAACAAGAACATTGGCTCTGACGTTGACGAACCACGCACAAATCCAAATTGGGAAGGATTGAGATCCATCATATCTCTCAATCTTCTATCGACGCATCTCTCAAGGATTTTCATCGAGTGAGAGATCAGTTTGATTCCACGATAGTTTCCACATTCCCTTACATCTCCTTTCCCTTTGAATAGTGTTACAATTTCGCTTCGTCGCCATTCATCAGGCATTCTCATATCTCTCAATATTCTATTGAATAGTCTCGTCAACCACCAAACTCCGGCTTCTCCTGCTGCCTTCCATAAATCAACAGGTATCTTATCTGGCCCATATGCCTTCCTCCATGGGCATTTTCCAATGGCCCATCTTACTTCCTCCTGAGTCCATTCTGATATCGGTTGATCAACTTGTTCACCCTCCTCAAGCCGTGTCTGTGCCTTCTCTACATTCAACAGTTCGTCAAAGTACTCTTCCCATCTCTTCCTCACTTCTTGCTTCGTTCTCAGCACTGACCCGTCTCTATCATAGACAATCTTGACCTCTTTCAGATCCTTCTTCTGTCTATCTCTCAGCTTTGCGAGACGGTAGATGGCTTTTTCCCCTTCTGGCCGATCCAACAGATCATACAAATCATCGTATGCCTTCATCTTTGCCACATAGATCGCCCGTCTGCATGCCACTTTCTTCCTCACATACTCCTTCTTACTTTCCACGGTCTTTTTTCTGAACCAGTTCCGAAATGCCGCCCTCTTTTCCTTGGTCGCCAGTTTCACATTATCGTCTTTCCAGAACCATGTTTCTCGGTCACTGCTTATCTTTCCACTTGTGGTACCAAGGATTTTCTCTGCGCATTTCAGAACGGCTCCTTTTGTCTCTAGCCACACTTCATCAATATCCATTGCCGTGTTCAAGGGATCGAGTCCAAGTGCTCCCTGTTCAATTATCTCTCTCTCGAGTTGATCTTTGATCTCTCTATCCTTCAACTTCCACCATTTCAGCTTCCTTTCTAGCTTAATCTCTTCAGCCTTCTCCTTCTCGATCTTCCCTCTCAATCTTATATCACATATCACTGGTTTGTGCTGGGGAGCAGTATCCTCTGAAGGGATAACTTTCACATCTCTTACTCTCCATCTATCTGCTTTCCTCATTAAAACGTAGTCGATTTGCGTTCTCGCAGCACCTGAATAGTAGGTTGCCAAATGGCTTTCACGCTTTTCGAACATCGTATTTAATACGGCCAGATGGTGTTGCTGAGCAAAATTAAGCAATCTTAATCCATCCACATTCTGCCTTCCATATCCCTTTCCTCCATGCACACTGTAGTCTCCAAATATTTCGGGTGCTTTGCCAACATGACCATTCCAATCTCCCGCCTACACAACAGTATCCTCTGGCTTCAGTCTTTCCACCATCTCACTCGCCTTTGCATAAAATTCTTCCTTCGTCCTCTTATCTAATCCAGTCTGAGGAGCATATGCTGATATTATGCAAATGGATTCTCCCTCGATGTCCAGCATCACTTTTATCAGTCTTTCATTGACTCTTTCAACTTCTACAAGATACTTGGAAATTCGAGGGGAGAGAACCACAGCTACTCCATTCCTCAATCCATCTCCTTCTCCACACACAATCTGATATCCGTTCACCAATCTACTCTCATTTCCTTTCCATCGGATTTCTTGCAGACATAGTACTTCAATCCTTCTTCTCATCATCATGTCAATGACCTCCATCATCCTTCCAGATAGAGTTCCGATATTCAACGTGGCCAAGCGAGTGCATTCACTTTTCAACAATCTCATTGTTCAAGGTATCACAGTCAAATTGCAACACCGTGCTGATTAGACTGTTCTCTATTTGATCGCAAATCCCTCGGATAATTCAATCAATCACGGACAATGACTAATTTGACTGTCTCGTACGTGCGTCTCTATCGACGGAGTATGCAAATTGTCTCGTTCTGTCTGTGACGCTCTTTCCCCTCGCGTACTTTGATCTTTGATCTTTGATATCCAGTCAACACGGGTCGCACAATCACCCGGACTGATCTTTGATCTCTCTGGCTCAACGGCCGGGCCTCGCAGTACCGCTGTGGGTCGCACCCGGACTGATCTTTGATCTCTCTGGCTCAACGGCCGGGCCTCGCAGTACCGATGTGGGTCGCACACGGATTGATCTTTGATCTCTCTGGCTCAACGACCGGGCCTCGCAGTACCGATGTGGGTCGCACACGAACTGATCTTTGATCTCTCTGGCTCAACGGCCTGGCCTCGCAGTACCGATGTGGGTCGCACACGGACTGATCTTTGATCTCTCTGGCTCAACGGCCGGGCCTCGCAGTACCGATGTGGGTCGCACACGGGCTGAACTTTGATCTCTCTGGCACAACGACCGGGCCTCGCAGTACCGATGTGGGTCGCACACGGACTGATCTTTGATCTCACTCAGTCTACCTTTCACCTTGTCTCGTCCGATTACGGCCCCGAGGTGGTTACTGTAGCTGGTTTGGCCCTTCCACAGACTACCTTTCACCTTGTCTCGTCCGATTACGGTATCGAGGTGGCTACTGTAGTTGGTCGCGTCCTTCCGAATCGAGGTACGCTCTGCTGCCACTGAGACCGCCTCACTCCTCCGACTACCTCGATCTGCAAGCGAAAGAGAACCGAAAGGGAAGCACAAAGATCGACCGTCAGAGAGACACTACAGTAGTCCTCTGCACACGAGGAAAACAAGGAAACACACCACTTCCTCCGAGAAACTGTAGTCCGAGTACCGCACACGAGTAGTAGCAACAGATGGTCGAGAAGGGCCGTCCCGTTGCGTGGACTGTCGCCCTGTCGCTCCTCTCACTCCACTCCGCGAGAGAGTAGACCGAGCCGACCACTCAGGACGAGCGAAGATGAGATGATCTTCGATAACAGGTAACAGGCACCGACTCTACTTATAACAGACATATGAATTGGTTCCAGGCTTCATGTCATATTTGCAGAAGATCGCTGAGTAGATGGCGAGAAACGATTGGCCTCGATTCGCTCCGATAGAGGAGGCATCCCGACAAGCCGAACAACGATATCCAAACTAAGTTGCTAAGTTGGCATTCAGTCGCCACATTGGCTTTGCTTTCTTGACTGCCACACATTGACTGCGGAGGACAGCCTTAGCTATTACAAGAGGCATTGACTTCTTTTTCAGAATCAGTGCGATTTCGGCAGCTGAATGGCTCAAGGCTTGGAAGCGGGCGAGATTCCTCTACTACAAATGAAACGAAATGATTTCATCCGTGAGTTAATGTGTTCGCTTTCCCATGTCAGTCTAAGAGTCTACGTTTCACGTTGCAGTTGGTTGGTACAAGTAGCATCACCGGGAGGCCGACTGGAAGTTACTCCTCTCATTGTAGAAGCATCACCACTAGGATTCATTGATTTTTTCCGTTGCGGTAGAATACATCGTTTTTACAATATGTTGTGAACTCGAGTAGTGTTGTTTCACTGGTTATAATTATTCTCACTTTGTTATTTCTGCATGAGCATAAATGACATGTTTTCGAAAGAAACTCCTATTTTGTTTGTTTCCAAATCGTTTATAACGATTGCCTATATCTTGCCGACCGATGTAATTTTTTTATATTCTAATTTTAGACTTTCCGGTCGATTTTGCCCGTTTCCTTTAATCGTATGATCTCTTGTTTGCCGATAGATTAGTGCTCTCTCGTATGCCTCTCGTCCTTCTTCCCTCGATTTATCGATTCATAGGCCCGTCCCTTCTTCATTTGTCACATCTACTAGCCCATGTTTAGTGCGTGCCTCGTTCCTAATCGTTACTTTAGATAGTGTATCGTTTGTAAACTATGTAATTCCTCCTGATAACCTTACTGATAACCTAAAACCTTGCTCACTGTCAGACTAATTCCCACGCGAATTTCCAAATTTCTCGCCAGTTTAGCATTCTTTAAAGCAATAGACTGACCTGGGAGACATCATTTCACCAGTTGTAGAAGCTTGCAACTATCCTCTTTGCTCGTTAGATCGAATGAAGTACGGCCTTTTTTTGGCTATGTTCTCTTACTTTCGATCGTTTATTTGCCTGCAGAAGCCTGCAGTGTTTGATAGTCGTCTTTCCGATATCTTTGCTTAGTTCTCCCCGGGCCCGGTCTCTCGCGCGTTGTTCGCATTTTTGCTCGACCTCTTTGCTAGATCGAATCAAGCACTGCCGTTTGTTTTCAGCTATGTTCTCTTCCTTCCGATCGTCTATTTGTAGGCAATTCAATGCTCAATGTCAGTCGCATGTCTCTTATCCATCGATTCATCGATCTCCTCCCTTCTTACTGATGAACATTCGCGTGTCACTGATGCGTCCTCCTTCCTATCCGTGTTTGATAGTTAATTGTTTATGAACCTTTTGGGTCCTCTCGTATTTATCGTTCCTTAGCAAACATGTTAGCTGCGCTTTCCGGGTTTCCACCGAGGGGAGGGACACGATGTCCTATTGAGAACCTTCTACTTGCACGTACTCCGCTAGCTGTATTATTCTACTCATTCGACGTCGCTTCCCACGTAGAAGGCCCACTTTCTTGCCACTTGCCACTTGCGAGCTCGTCCCTCTGAATTCCTTTAGATAATTTTTGTAAACTCTATAGTTTCTCCTGATTTAGACCTTGCTCACTGTCAGACATACGCTAATGCCCGCTCTTTAGACTGATCTGTGTGGAGACTAATAATCATCATGTGACCATTTCTAGAAACTTCTAACCATCCTTTCTGCTCGTTAGATCGAATGAAGTACTGCCTTTTGTTTTCGGCTATGCTCTCTTCCTTCAGATCGTTTATTGGTAAGTAATTCCATGCTCAATGTCAGTCGCATATCTCTCATCCATCGAGTAATCGATTGACAGGCCATTCCCTTCTCCTCCCTTTTGCACGTTCTTCTTATTGATGAACATTTACTGATACGTCCCCGTCCCTCTCCGTGTTTGATAGTTAATCGCTTATGAACCTTTTGGGTCGTTCCTTAGCGAGCGTGTTAGCTGCGCTTTCCGGGTTTCCACGTACAGTCAAAATGACATAATGTGAACCGTTTATGATAAGTTATGATAACTTATCATAAGATGTCATAAAACCATGATTGCTCAGCGGATACCGGATGGATCACGCTGAAATTTTGTATGGTAGCATAATTATTGTGCCCTGTCAAACTGACACTCTCGAAAAATCGATATTTCGCACGCGTCGCGGTCGCGAGTTGCGCGTGTGATGACCCCAAGTGGGCGGAGCTTAGCCGAATTTACTCATTTCTTAGTTGTAGACGCTAAAATATCGATTTTTATTAATATTTTGGTGTTTTGCACTCCTGAGAATGAGATTTTAGTTTAAACGCGAATTCTCGTCCAGGCTCCGCCCACTCGGGACCCACACGCGCGTAACGCGCGACCGCGACGCGTGTGAAATATCGATTTTTTGGGAGTGTCAGTTTGACGGGGCACAGGAACTGTACTACCATACATAATTTCAGCGTGATTCATTGAGGCTCCTCTGAGCAATCATGGTTTTATGATATCTTATGATAAGTTATCATAAGTTATCATAAACGGTTCACATTATGTCATTTTGACTGTAGATCATCAACATTATCTTTATTTATTCCGATTCTTCTTGTCAGTCGACCCTCCTCTTCTTTTGAGCTATCCATCCTTGCGACGATCATGCGATCGATATTTTTGATCACAATCAGTTCTCTCCGGGACCGGTCACTCGCGCGTTGTTCGCATTTTTGCCCGACTTTCGCATTTTACATCGCCGCTACAATTGTGGAGTCGATCCAACCGAGGGGGAACATATGTATGTGCTATTGAGGACCCTCTACTCGCATGTGCACCGCTAGAGTTATTATTTTACTTATTTTGACGTCGTTTCCCATCTAGAAATCCTTTTTTTTATAATTTCCGAATCATCTGCTCTCATCCTCTTGGCATTCATATAATTCCATCTATCTCATTTTTTGTTTTGCTTCCCTCATGCCAATTCTGATGTCCTGATTTCACACGTTACAGGCTCGTCCTCTCTCTTCCTTAATTTTGGGACGTGCGACGGCGTCTCTACGGTAAATCGGTGAATTGTAAAAGCGCCTGGTCGGATGAGGGTAAAATCTCGAAAATATGTTCTGAACGTTATTAGAAGTAGCCTTTTGGTGCCTATCCCATGGAATCGACATTGATCGTATTGTAAATGGTGCCATTAATCGTTCTAATAATATTATTTATATGAATATAAAATTGTTAATCTATGCGAGTTAAGGCGCTAGCTACGAGGCTTACCCGCATCCCTCTCTTCGATGGTCTCCCTCTTCCTCCTTCTTCTCGAGGGTCGTTGAGACAGGCAGTGCCTTCAAGGGAAGGGTAGGAATGGGTCACGGCCCGAGATGTACATTTTTTTGAAGGTTTATTTTTTTGAAACTTTCCAAAACCCCCTAAACCCCCCCCCTCTAAAAATTTATTTATTCCGTGGTAATTATAATGTTTTTTTCAGTGTTCATTTCAACGTCGTCTATAGTGAGAGAGATGGAATGGCTGTCCTCAGCACCTCCTCCTCTCGCTGAGGTTAATTGTGGATTGATGGCAATGCATCCCGTACTGTCCCTACAGTTGCCGGTCCGACTAAGAGACTTACTCTATGATCAAATCCATCCATTAGCTGATAAGTCCTTGAAAAGGGGGCACGTTAGTGTTGGTAGCCTCTCACACCTCTTTTGGCAGGCTTTTTTTCGGAATCAAACTACGATAGTGCAAATGATCGATTGGTTGTTGACCACTTCCCTCATTAGAGTCCCTTCATTATATCCCCTCACCCTCCCTCTCCCTCGTCTCTTCCCCTCTCCTCCCTTATCCATTCTACCTTCTACCTTCTACATACTTCCTGTTCACTCTTCAGCTCACTCGTGGTATTTACATTCGAATGACTGAAGCAGTTGATGAGAAGGATGACTAGCTTCCTTGGTAGGTGGTATCCCCTTCAATCTCTCCCATCCCCAGTAACTCCTTCCCCCTTCTCCCTTTTCGTCTCCTCTCCAGTCAAAGAAATAGTCACGAGAAACCTAAAACGAATGGTTGAAGCAGTTAATGAGAATAATTAAATTTCATTTATAAATTTAAGAGAGCTAAACTTAGTTTAGTATAGTAGCGTTGTGTGAAGTAGCACGTAGCTATATCGGATGCGCTGAATGATGTCAAATGTATGCCGAATGCTGAGTCTATTACGACATTACGATTCTTTTGATTTTGATCCATCCGTCCTGATACCGTTTTTTTCATTAGTTACGAGTTGCCACGATTATGCACTACTTCACATAATATTCGACGACCACAGAAAGGGAAGGAATCCGCTACGCATCCCATGGTAAACTGCAGAATCGACCCAATGATCTTAAAGTGATTCTTTCAGTCCCATTTTATCTACGTCCCTCCTTTTCATACATTCAACCTCGATCTAGTCTGCCCTCCTCCCGTTCACTCTTCAGCTCAATCGATGATTAAAGAAGGCGTAAACTCCAAATTCGGGGAAGCACTTCCCTGTGCAATCAGGGGGAAGTACTGTAGGAGGGTGAGAGTGACAGACGCGAGAGCTTTTCGCTCCTCTCCTGTCTCTTCCCATCTCCTCTGCGTCTTGACCAAGCTCCCTTCCCTTTGCACCGCGCATCTTGATTTTGCCTGTGCCCTGTAGAAACTTTGCGCGCGTGTAACTCGGTTCAAAGTTGAGCTAACGAGTTCTAATTTTCGAATTCGGAACGTGGTTTACGGAAACTGTCGACCTATGACGTCAGATAACCCCGGAAAATATTGAGTTTACGCCTTCTTTAAATACGAATGACTGAAGCAGTGGATGAGAAGAAAGACTAGCTTCTTGGCTTACACTTCCCCATCGTTAGACTTCGGTTCTCCGTTCTCCCATCCCATACCAACGTCGTTCTTTTCTTTCTACCTTCATTAGGTTACTCTAGGTGGTCTCGTCTTCTCCCCCTCCCGGTCCCATCCAAAAGAAGACCACAATTTGTTGACCGCCGAATGTCCGCTTGCTACTAGAATATTCTATCGCTAAAGGGATCGTCAAAGGAAAGGGCTCTTGCAATTCCCCCCTCGACTGACTATGGCGTTCGATTTTTAATTCACGAAGCGTCAAAAGGAGTCGATGAGGGTTTGTAAACAAGAGACGCCACTAGCAGGGAAAGAATACTTATAGCAGAATCCGGTAGTCGCACCAAAGATGAGGGAGAAGTGCCCAACGACGGTGCAAGACTACGATGGGTAGTAAACAAAACATGAAAGGCAGAACCGAACCCACACCATGGACTTTCGGTACGATAGGTACACTACGTGGGATCGAAATCACACCATGGGACAAGGGGGGCTACGGTAGGCACTATGAAAGACATAACTGAACACGACGGGAAGGGAAGGGGTTACGGTAGAAGCACCACGGTGAACGAACACCGCCACACTACGCGGACACCACGGTGACAAGTAGAGCCGAAGCTGCACCACGGGACAAGGTATGAAAACCACCGTGAAAAGACTTCGGACACTACGGGAAAACTACGGTAGGAAATCACACAACTACGGTAGGCACATGGATAAAGGGCAGAACAGGGAACACACAACGAGACGAGAGGGCATATGGTAGCTAGACTATGGGACTACGGTAAGACAACCGCGAAAGGCTAAATTGTACCCCAGAATACATCGTGCCATAGTACTGCACAACAGAACTGTAGATACACCACGACCAGGTTATAGGGCAGTGCGGAAGCTCTAGTGACAGCTACAGTAACCCATCAATCGATCATCTCACTACAGTAACCCATCAATCGATCATCTCACTTCAGTAACCCATCAATCGATCATCTCACTTCAGTAACCCATCAATCGATCATCTCACTACAGTAACCCATCAATCGATCATATCTACCACACACTGCACACATCCGCCCGACAGCCACTGGAGATATTTTGCAGTGGTGTCGAGTGGGTAAAATACGATGAGAAAAAAAGAAAAAAAACGATAAAAACGAGTTAAAGGTGAAATTATTCCAGCTTTCCCTTGAATCGCCTCTTGAATCAGGGGGCATCTCCAGAAGACTTCTCACGACAGAAGGAGAAGGGGGAAGGAGAGACGAGCGACGAGTAGCCTGAAGATATAATGATTCATTCCGTCGTATGTGCTTCTAACGTATTGCAGCTATTTCAGAATCAATTACGTTTATGATGCTAATTAAAATTAAGAAGCACTTTTAGTCGCTTTTAGTTTACAGAACGACCGATTTATATGGTTATCTGGCCTAATCGGCGAATGGAACCGTGATTCACCGTTTCACTGCATTTCACAGCGATTCAAATTAAAAATTGGCGATAGCCTCCGGCCACCCGATGGAAAATCAACACCAAAATAATAGCAAAATGCAATAGCAAAACACTCACATTTGACAAAGAAAAAAAGCGCTATGACGACTGACGCCCGGACAGTCTTGAACATCAGGGACGCTGCAATCACTTTTTATTTAAAAAAATTGACAAATCGGTTTCACGGTCCGAACTGAAACAGGGTCAGCCCCGTATCGGTTCCTGCTTGCCTTTTTAGTGCGTAATTAAAAGTAATAAAAGTAATTAAAAGAAAGTATTGGATAATTAGGATAATTGAATCTATTAGAATCGGAGAAGGCTTTTCTTCACAGACGCAGAATCACTTTATGCTCAATCTATTTCCAATCAATCTTCTTTATCTTCGCTCTTACCTGCTTGGGCCGATTCATGTCTCCTCTCCTCCTCAGTCATTTCCTCATCGGAGGAATGGGAGAGGAGGACGAAAGTGGAGGACGAGAAAGGTCATCTCTGAAACCATTCGAAGTTACGATAGTTACTATTGAATAACACATAACTATTGAATGCTCGGGTCTCATCGAGAGCCATTAGCACAGGGCACATCTTGACAAGAAAATTTGCCTTTGGGGAGGGAGGAATCCACGACGGCTTTCCACTGGTATTATATTATTTTAGAAGGGCCTAGCACTTTCGGCAATTTTAAAAAAGCAATTTGCGAGTGCATGTTCTAATTGGTATAGAAAAGAACTGCTTGACAAACCTGGAAACTGCCTCTTTCCTCGTGAACACATAATTTCTATAGAAGTTTTTATCTCGAGATTCAATGTGCGCACCTGCAATTTTGCTTGTTTTGAAACTAGTTTTATTAGGGCACCAATGAAAACGAAACGTACGTGGAACAACGACGAGTTGACCACACGGAGAAAGGCGGAAGTCGTTTGAATGACTTCATTTGAGCACCGTGGAACAATTTTGTTGGCTAGAAAAATGGATTCCATTGTCAGTCATGAGTAAAGGAATCTCGAAACAAAGTGTCAGAGTAAACTTCGCATTCGCTTTCCTTGGCATCTGTAATATGCGACGAGAAAGAGAGAGAAGGCATATCGACAGCATCAATCAACTTTCGCTCCCTTGACCGCATCGAGCAATTCTAATTTTCGATAGGTAGACTGATTGATGATATATCGGCCAAGTGTCGCGTGTCAACACTCGCTTCCCTGAATGATTATTATTTAACCTTTTCTATTTTTTGATGCAAAAAACGAATGATGATAGTATTTGACTTGCGTTTTATACTATTACAATCGAAACCTGACCAGTTGAGGCGTCGTGAACAAGTGTTGTCTCTTCCGACACTGGCTACCCTAGCACTATTAGGCTGCCAGGGGCAATGTATGTGACATCGTGATCCTGATGAATCCTTCCTTTCTGCATCACCCAGTTTTCCTAAAAGCGGAATGAACAAACACTATAGAAAGTTCGTCAAACCTTGTTGGGTGGTAAATCTGCGTCTTCGCCACAGGGCCCTTGTTTGGTCGCATCGCTCAGAGTCCAAATGATAAAACGGCCTTCGCTATCTCCAGAAGCCAGATAACGTGCTTAACGACCATAATATCTTTTATAATAAATGCACAATAAAACGAACCGTTGTTAAACGTATGGAATGTGTTGATAGAATGTTGGTGACCACGTTAATCATATATAATTGCGATGAAGTTAACAGTTAGCAGGGGAGTCATTCCATCTAGCCATGGTTCGAATACTAGCTCCCATACACGAGTCTGGAAAGCAGTAAATAATTATGCTATTAAAAACTACTCAGCCAGTTTGACAATGAAATCAGCAAGTCAACATATAAAGCGTATTATCGACAAGAAGCAAACAACTTTTTCGAACAATCTAACGCATATCCGTTCCATGTCTTAGCCTTGCGTGAACGAAAACTAAAGGAACATTAATTAGTGAAATAAACAAAGGAAAATCGATAAAAACACTTTCCGAAAAAAAAAGAATGAAAGTGGGCGGGGCATCCGCCGCACGTGACACGTTTGACGCGCGGATAATTTTTTGGAACTGGTTATGCCTGGAACGAGAAACAACTTCATGTAAAGAATCTTTAAAGATACGATAACGATTGTACTGCGAACGTATTTCGCTATTTTTCCCGTTCACCTTTACTCCTTCTGGACATCCTCTTTTCTTTAAACCTTTCCCATTGACTCCCTTCCTCTTCTCCCCTCATTCATCTCCTCCCTCTCTGTATTAGACTTGACGTTTAAGCAGTCATCTACTCAATTTCCATGCTCTCTCGTATGTCCCATAGACTTTGAAAAGTAACTAGGGGGGGGGGGAACTAGTTCCTTACTAGGGAACTAGTTCCTTACTAGTCACATGAACTGATGTGTTGTTCACGCTCGTCCACAATCTTATCGTTTCTATTTACTTTTTGATGGCGTGAAAGAAGTATGAGACACCGTCACATTATTTCGCGACAGGAGGATGTCGACAGGAGGATGTCGACAGGAGGATGTCGACAGGAGGATGTCGACAGGAGGATGTCGTGACTGGCAAAGAGCGTTAGGAGGATACCGTACCTAGAGAGTACCATAGTTCACACTTCTACTGTATACGAAATCAGTTTGGAGCTGTGAAATATATGTAACGAGTCACTTGCGCTAACGAGGAAGTGCTTGAAATGAAGAGACGCCCTCTCAAGTTTCGATAGAGTATACGAAATGAAGAGACGGTGGTTGATATTGTGAGTAATGCTAAGCTAGAGCACTTAAGCAAAGCAACAGCCGCGCTTCAGCCGCGGAACACTTTTTCCGAGTGGGTTTGATTTCATCCGAGAAGAGAAGAGTGTCGAAAGGACACTGCAAAAGGAAAGGATGAATCGATAATCAGATACCGTAATCTCAAGGTCGATTGAATCCGATGAATTATCGATTGAAGTTCGAAAAGCTATTCAAAAATTGGCGATAGCCTCCGGCGGCCCTACCAGAAAATTCCACTCAGAAAATGAACTTGGAAATATTAAAAGTTTGGTCAACCACCTGGTGATCATCTCTCTTCAACACTTTGTCCGAGTGGGTTTGATTTCATCCGAGAAGAGAAGAGTGTCGAAAGGATACTGCAAAAGGAAAGGATGAATCGATAATCAGATACCGTAATCTCAAGGTCGATTGAATCCGATGAATTATCGATTGAAGTTCGAAAAGCTATTCAAAAATTGGCGATAGCCTCCGGCGGCCCTACCAGAAAATTCCACTCAGAAAATGAACTTGGAAATATTAAAAGTTTGGTCAACCACCTGGTGATCATCTCTCTTCAACACTTTGTCCGAGTGGGTTTGATTTCATCCGAGAAGAGAAGAGTGTCGAAAGGACACTGCAAAAGGAAAGGATGAATCGATAATCAGATACCGTAATCTCAAGGTCGATTGAATCCGATGAATTATCGATTGAAGTTCGAAAAGCTATTCAAAAATTGGCGATAGCCTCCGGCGGCCCTACCAGAAAATTCCACTCAGAAAATGAACTTGGAAATATTAAAAGTTTGGTCAACCACCTGGTGATCATCTCTCTTCAACACTTTGTCCGAGTGGGTTTGATTTCATCCGAGAAGAGAAGAGTGTCGAAAGGACACTGCAAAAGGAAAGGATGAATCGATAATCAGATACCGTAATCTCAAGGTCGATTGAATCCGATGAATTATCGATTGAAGTTCGAAAAGCTATTCAAAAATTGGCGATAGCCTCCGGCGGCCCTACCAGAAAATTCCACTCAGAAAATGAACTTGGAAATATTAAAAGTTTGGTCAACCACCTGGTGATCATCTCTCTTCAACACTTTGTCCGAGTGGGTTTGATTTCATCCGAGAAGAGAAGAGTGTCGAAAGGACACTGCAAAAGGAAAGGATGAATCGATATCAGATACCGTAATCTCAAGGTCGATTGAATCCGATGAATTATCGATTGAAGTTCGAAAAGCTATTCAAAAATTGCGATAGCCTCCGGCGGCCCTACCAGAAAATTCCACTCAGAAAATGAACTTGGAAATATTAAAAGTTTGGTCAACCACCTGGTGATCATCTCTCTTCAACACTTTGTCCGAGTGGGTTTGATTTCATCCGAGAAGAGAAGAGTGTCGAAAGGACACTGCAAAAGGAAAGGATGAATCGATAATCAGATACCGTAATCTCAAGGTCGATTGAATCCGATGAATTATCGATTGAAGTTCGAAAAGCTATTCAAAAATTGGCGATAGCCTCCGGCGGCCCTACCAGAAAATTCCACTCAGAAAATGAACTTGGAAATATTAAAAGTTTGGTCAACCACCTGGTGATCATCTCTCTTCAACACTTTGTCCGAGTGGGTTTGATTTCATCCGAGAAGAGAAGAGTGTCGAAAGGACACTGCAAAAGGAAAGGATGAATCGATAATCAGATACCGTAATCTCAAGGTCGATTGAATCCGACGAATTATCGATTGAAGTTCGAAAAGCTATTCAAAAATTGGCGATAGCCTCCGGCGGCCCTACCAGAAAATTCCACTCAGAAAATGAACTTGGAAATATTAAAAGTTTGGTCAACCACCTGGTGATCATCTCTCTTCAACACTTTGTCCGAGTGGGTTTGATTTCATCCGAGAAGAGAAGAGTGTCGAAAGGACACTGCAAAAGGAAAGGATGAATCGATAATCAGATACCGTAATCTCAAGGTCGATTGAATCCGATGAATTATCGATTGAAGTTCGAAAAGCTATTCAAAAATTGGCGATAGCCTCCGGCGGCCCTACCAGAAAATTCCACTCAGAAAATGAACTTGGAAATATTAAAAGTTTGGTCAACCACCTGGTGATCATCTCTCTTCAACACTTTGTCCGAGTGGGTTTGATTTCATCCGAGAAGAGAAGAGTGTCGAAAGGACACTGCAAAAGGAAAGGATGAATCGATAATCAGATACCGTAATCTCAAGGTCGATTGAATCCGATGAATTATCGATTGAAGTTCGAAAAGCTATTCAAAAATTGGCGATAGCCTCCGGCGGCCCTACCAGAAAATTCCACTCAGAAAATGAACTTGGAAATATTAAAAGTTTGGTCAACCACCTGGTGATCATCTCTCTTCAACACTTTGTCCGAGTGGGTTTGATTTCATCCGAGAAGAGAAGAGTGTCGAAAGGACACTGCAAAAGGAAAGGATGAATCGATAATCAGATACCGTAATCTCAAGGTCGATTGAATCCGATGAATTATCGATTGAAGTTCGAAAAGCTATTCAAAAATTGGCGATAGCCTCCGGCGGCCCTACCAGAAAATTCCACTCAGAAAATGAACTTGGAAATATTAAAAGTTTGGTCAACCACCTGGTGATCATCTCTCTTCAACACTTTGTCCGAGTGGGTTTGATTTCATCCGAGAAGAGAATAGTGTCGAAAGGACACTGCAAAAGGAAAGGATGAATCGATAATCAGATACCGTAATCTCAAGGTCGATTGAATCCGATGAATTATCGATTGAAGTTCGAAAAGCTATTCAAAAATTGGCGATAGCCTCCGGCGGCCCTACCAGAAAATTCCACTCAGAAAATGAACTTGGAAATATTAAAAGTTTGGTCAACCACCTGGTGATCATCTCTCTTCAACACTTTGTCCGAGTGGGTTTGATTTCATCCGAGAAGAGAAGAGTGTCGAAAGGACACTGCAAAAGGAAAGGATGAATCGATAATCAGATACCGTAATCTCAAGGTCGATTGAATCCGATGAATTATCGATTGAAGTTCGAAAAGCTATTCAAAAATTGGCGATAGCCTCCGGCGGCCCTACCAGAAAATTCCACTCAGAAAATGAACTTGGAAATATTAAAAGTTTGGTCAACCACCTGGTGATCATCTCTCTTCAACACTTTGTCCGAGTGGGTTTGATTTCATCCGAGAAGAGAAGAGTGTCGAAAGGACACTGCAAAAGGAAAGGATGAATCGATAATCAGATACCGTAATCTCAAGGTCGATTGAATCCGATGAATTATCGATTGAAGTTCGAAAAGCTATTCAAAAATTGGCGATAGCCTCCGGCGGCCCTACCAGAAAATTCCACTCAGAAAATGAACTTGGAAATATTAAAAGTTTGGTCAACCACCTGGTGATCATCTCTCTTCAACACTTTGTCCGAGTGGGTTTGATTTCATCCGAGAAGAGAAGAGTGTCGAAAGGACACTGCAAAAGGAAAGGATGAATCGATAATCAGATACCGTAATCTCAAGGTCGATTGAATCCGATGAATTATCGATTGAAGTTCGAAAAGCTATTCAAAAATTGGCGATAGCCTCCGGCGGCCCTACCAGAAAATTCCACTCAGAAAATGAACTTGGAAATATTAAAAGTTTGGTCAACCACCTGGTGATCATCTCTCTTCAACACTTTGTCCGAGTGGGTTTGATTTCATCCGAGAAGAGAAGAGTGTCGAAAGGACACTGCAAAAGGAAAGGATGAATCGATATTCAGATACCGTAATCTCAAGGTCGATTGAATCCGACGAATTATCGATTGAAGTTCGAAAAGCTATTCAAAAATTGACGATAGCCTCCGGCGGCCCTACCAGAAAATTCCACTCAGAAAATGAAATTAAAACATTAAAGTTTGGTCAACCACCTGGTGATCATCTCTCTTCAACAGTTCATTTCAGTGGGGCAGATTTCGTCCGGTGAAGAGGAGAGTGTCGAAAGAAAGCTGGAATAGGACAAATATATATATTTTTCGGCCCTAGCTTATTCATTAATTCTTCTGGGTTCCAGTAGTACTCGCTGAGAGAACTGTAATTATAGAAGTAATAAGTTAATACAAAGAAGTTAGCAATTAATGTAGAAGGAATAAAATAAAAAAAGCAAAGTTTTCGAAATTTTGCGCAACAATGGATTACGGTATATAACGTGTATTGATGGAGTGACGTAAAATTTAGTCGATTTCGCAATAACTCACTCGATTTTCTCGAGCGTTTTTTTCTACTATTTTCGCTTCTTCTTATGTGCTTTTATGCACTTACATTGTTTATTCCTCCTTTTTCCATCGTCTCCATGCCCCTTCTCTCCATATCACTGCTCGTTCGTTTCGGAGCGTCTGTAAATGGTTAGTTGTGTAGTTAATGACTGCCGGGAGGTAAAAATAACTACTGTTTACAGCTGTTTCGCCTATTTAATTTTTATTTTTAACCAATGGAAAACTAATATATGAGGCCGTTTGCGTTAGTATCGAGCAAAATCGGAAGAGGTCAGGCGTAGCTAAAAAAATTCAATGTTCTCAAACATCGCCATTTTTTCCTCTGTTTTGAAATCAAAAATTGAGCGTCGGCATAAGGGTTCGTTCTAAATATAGTGTTCTCTTATTGTAAGTAAATTGTGCAATCTTTTCTCTTGTCCTTTGATCTACCTCGAGTCTCTCCTTCCCATTGACCCTCTTCCTCCTCCCTTCCCATCTCAGCACTCTCTTCCTTTCCCCATGTCTCTCGCCGGTCGTAAAGTCCGTCGGGAGAGAAGGAAAGGGATCGATGGGAAGGAGAGACTCGAGGTAGATCAGAGGTAGATCAGAGGTGGGTAGATTTACTTACAAGAAGAGCACACTATATTTAGCACAAAACCTTATGCAGACGCTCAATTGTTGATTTCAAAACAGATTTGGAATCCTTGCATAATACCCGTCCGATCTGTACTAGTCTCTCCACATGCCCGAGCCATTCCGAAAAGTTCTTATTTGAGCTGAAATTTAATAACGCATAGTGTTTTCGCAATATTTTAGCGCGTACTGATAATCAATGTGTCCAAACCGCTTTTAATAACATACTCAGTAGCTCCAAAAATGTTCTCGCTCTTCTTTCGTGGCACGATGGATCTGGAAAAAAATGATTAATTTGATATTCTTGATCCTATCATCTGTTTCTATCATTTCATCCCCTCTAACTTATTACGGTTTACCACATCGTGTGTGTCGTTCGCCCATTTCGCCCTTGACTCAGCCCCCGTCGATGATTCCTACCGTAATTATTTATTGATTATCGATCGACTTCTCCTCTAATCATTCACTATATTGTTCTCTTATTTGTTACCTTCTATCCGTTGAAACGAGTCGATTCGTCACTTTAATATTATTTTTCCCCATTCCGACCGCGATCGCAAAATTTTGTTGACTGAATTTTTCAAAATTGCACCCTCGAATTTATTCTTCCATTCGTTAATTCCGTATCTTTTCTTACTTTCTACCATACTATCACTTCCATGTCCCTCTATCTACCGTACCGAAAATTGTCCTTGCCATTCTCTTTCTCTCCATTTTTCGTCGTTGTCTGTGTTGGGTTGTGCGTGTGGCTACTGTAAGAAATATTTACGATTTGGGAACAATGAAAAGGAAATAAAAATAGCTCAGCCTGATGCACTCCTGCCCAATGTAGTTGTCCCGTTGATCGAGTCGATTGCAAGTAGATAGCCCCGACGATCATGCAAATTAATAATTTAGTATTATGATCATGGAAATAATCTATCGGACTAGAATTAAGTGAAACTCACGCTAATCATTTTTCTTGTGACGTAGGTCCCCGGCTCAGCCTGGCGTCGAACCTGCGAGGGTTGGGAGATTAGGGGGGGGGGACCAAGGGGGTTTGGTTTGGTAGTGGGCCCATGATGGCCGTGGCTGGTCAGGCCACGACCACCCCGTAAACCTAGGGTGTGGGGAGGGGTTAGTTAGAGGGGGATTAATCATGCACATGCCATGCTACATAAAGAGAAAGCTTTTTTTAAAAATATTTTTTTGGTTTTTAGAAGTTTTTTTGCTTTTTTGGTGGAGAGATTTTTTCTTATTTTTTTAGAAAGGATGGTAATTTGTTATTAGTGGGAGGGACGGGGGGGGATAGTTGTAGATGTTAAATGGTTTTAAATATATAAAAAAATGTTAAAGAAGTTAGTATTTTTTATGATGAAGGGAGGGGATAATAATAATAATTATCAATATTAATATTATAAATAAATAAATTAGTGATAATATTATTATTAATGACGGACTTGGATTGAACATAGAAGTGGACGGATCTCTTGGTTGATGACTTGGAATGACGTGGATTCCTCTTGTATTTCTGGCTGATAAGGAATATCCAAAGTGGACGTGGAATAAAACAGTTGCTGACGATAGTTGATCCCCCTCGCTAGTAAGACGAGAATGAAAGGGTGCAAACATGCATTTTCTTTCTCCGTTGTCCAGTGCGCAGCAGAGATCCCGATTGGAGACGAATATGAGACTGAACAAAGTGATTCTATGGTGAACAAACTCACCTTATTGAGTCAATGGCCTCTTTGAAGTACTGTAGAATCGCCCTTGTCTTCGCACGAGAAGAAAGATTCTCTCTCACCCTCTCACTTACAGTCCACTCTCTCCTCTCTCTCAGGAGAGATGAATCGACAACAAAAAGAAAACTTCGAAAAAAAGAGACAAATGCAAGTGTTTGTAATGCTCTGGTTTTGATGAGGATCCACAAGGATGAAAGAAAGAACCGACAGATATTCGGTGAGGTTTGAGGTTCAAATCGTGTAAGCGATGAGATCCTCTGGACTACGTTAACTGCTGTCCATTCACGTGCAGTGTAACGGATGCCTATGACGGGCATCTTCGTAGATTGAATCTACTACCGATTAACCGACCCAACGGAGGGATGGAAAGGTTTGGTGGACCTTATGGGGTAGAGCCGTTATGGCATCAAAGCGAGCAGTCCATACACACCGCAAGCTTCCCCGAGGGCACGAATTGTGGAGAGTAAGCGGGAAAGGAATTAACGTTTCCTCACGATAGAAAGCAGCGACCCATTCCGCTTTCTATCATCCGCCTTTCAAACAAGGGAAAAATACAATACAATTTCGGACTGTTGTAGTTTCATCTTCTTTTTTTTTTGCTTTTTTTGGCCGCCTGCTTGTTTATTTATTTATTTTTTATTTTTTGTTTTTTATTATTTTTTTGTTTTTTTTTGGCAGGCTTTTCAACTAGTCTCGAACTATGAGGCAATGAAATGCTAGGAGAAAGCGAAGTAGAGTAGGGGGACAAGACTAAAAAGGCGAAAAGAAAATTGAAATGGGGTCTTTGTCATTCCTAACTAAAATATAAGTGTAAGAATGTGGTGGGGGAACGGGGTTCGTTTGATTATAAACGGAAAAGAAGAGTATACGAGGAGAAAAAAGGGAATGGGGAATTGGGAGCCATTTCTAAGCTGAAGGGATGGCTTGTGTACCTCTAATCCGCTCTTTCCTCTTGCTTTTCTTCTCCTCTTATCGTTCTTCAATGAAGAGTGTTCTTGCTGTAGATGATTTTTCCCATTCTTCGTTTCTTCCTTTCACTTCTTTCATCATCTTTTAACTTCTCCCTTCGCGTTCGATCTGTAATTATCCCTCTCGTTTTCCACTTATTCCTGGCATGCTAATATAATTTCTCAGGCTCTTCATCGGTACTACGAAGAGGCTGCGACATCGAAAGGATAGGAGTACGGTAGTCAAGGTACGGTACTCACCTCTAATTGTGTCTTCATTGATTTCCCGTTATTGGTGATCCGGGGATGATCCTCTATTAGAGAAGGCGCTTGCAGCTTGAGTCCTTTCTGAAAATAGTAATTTAATTATCATCTGAAGATAATGTTCCTATTCGAGCCAAAACCAATGATCAATTCAATTCTTAACATGATTCATTCACTCACTAGATTGTCTCCTCTTGCTCCCTATTCCTCAATGTGTGGGAGGGAAGATGTTATCGATGGAGCTATGGCATATTGTAGTTACTTGAGCTCTCACTGTAATGCTTTTATTTCCAGCCGTCCCATGGCCCGCCATCTACCAGCTAGAAGGGATACGGTAGCCAAGGTACGGTATCGATTTCTCACCTCAAACTGCCTTGTCCATTGTACTGCTTTGATGCTTGAGCAGTGGCCTTTGTCTCGCTTCCGCTTCCGATGGCTCTGAAATTATCCATTTGATTTGCTAGAAACAGTCCGAAAATAGGGAGATGGTGTAATAGAAATCAGATGGTTTATCTATGTAATAACGTACCTGATTCGGAATGGGGCGATTCTTCCTGGATTCTTCTTATTCCTCTTGTCTCTCGTACTCGCACGTGATCTACAATGAGTAATTAATTATTTCCAGACTCCGCCCACTCCCTCTTCCTTCCTTCCTCTTCTACTCTTCTCTGATGGATCGACCACTCAACAGGGCAGCCCAGGTATCCCAACTTCCAAAATTATCACCTCGTGAATTGAGTACTGATAGTACTGTAGGAGTACGCTCGATGACAAGACGGTAGCTCTTGCTTGGCACTGTAGATGGCATCTCGGTGCCTGAAATTGCCATCTTTGCTTCACTTTGCTGTGGTAATTGCCCCCCTCATTCGAAACTAGTTGATTGCGGTTTCGCTTATCTTTGAGTGCATATTTATTCCTATCCCCTTCCTTGAACTCTGTCTCACCTTGCTCTTACTGTAGTCCCTCGTCCTCTTGTCCGCAATTTCCTTCAGACTCGAGGGGTCCACCCGGTTGTGGTACGGTACTATCGAGCGAGTACGGTACCATCTGCAATTAATAAATCGATATTTTGCAGTCTACGATGGCAGAGACGTCCGTCTCTTCGTTTCGCGTGATCTCTCGGCGGCGAGAGAGAAAGGAGACAAAAGGACTACCCAGGTAACTAATCAATAACCGTCAATTTATAAAATCTATGTGCTCACCGAGTGTTTTATTCATCCTTACATCGCTCCATTAGGCTGGATCGGTGGTAGCCGCGTAGTTGTAGATTACTGTAGAGCCTGCAATCGATACAATCAATGGTACATGACCCTTCCCAACTTCCGAAATATTCAAAACGATAGAATGACAAACTTGCTCACCGTGGATGAATCCGATGATTCCATGAGGACCTCCATTAGAGTGGAGGGGCGCATCTCTCGGTACTACTGACCTCGAGAATACTACCAATGTTTCCAATAGGCTTGGCTTGCCTCGGACCACAGTGGGAAGGTGTGCGGTCCTTGGTATTAATAGGAACTATCCTTTCGTCTTTCGACTACCGATTTACCGTCCCTTCGGGTTAACTCCGGGTGAGTTGGCTCGGTTGGCCAAGTGGGGATTAATGGGCATTCGGTCCTTCCACCGGAATACCACCCCACACGAACAGGTCCAGTAGGCCGATCTGCTCTGTCCATTTCTCCCCCCGGAGGGATCAGAGGTGTGGAAACCTTGACGGCGGGTCGAAACCCATCGGAAAGAGTGGGTGTGGCCTCACCACACCCTTCCCTACCGCCAGCCTAGTAGAAGTCTTCCTTCTTTTTTTTTTTTTTTTTTTTCTTTTTTTTTCTTTTTTCTCTTCTCTTCTTTTTTTCTTTTCTTCTTTTTTCTCTTTTCTTCTTTCTTCTTTTTCTTCTTTCTTCTTTTTCTTCTTTCTTCTTTTTTTCTTTTTTCTTCTTTTTTCTTTTTCTCTCTCTCCTCTTCTTGTTCCTTTGATTCTCTTACTTCATTTTCTTCTTTTCCTCCTTTCTTCTTTTCTTTTTTTTTCTTCATTTTATCCATTTTCTCCTCTTCTTTTTTTCTTTATCTTCATTTTTTTCTCCATATTATTCCTTTCCTTTCCTTCATCTTCTTTCTTCCTAGTTCTGCAAATATTTTCATTATTTCAACGTTTTTTTCACACAACGTTTTTTCGAGAGGTTTCCAGGATTTATGCTCACGTTGACATTTTAACTCCTTGTAAATGGAAATAGTTCCATCACTCAGAAAACCTCAATATTCCCGATTCCATCTACTCCTCACCTGATTTATCTAACTGTCTCCTTCTCCTTATGACCACTCCTTCTTTTCTTGGAATGGACGGGATAAGGGTCCAATCTTCTCGTGGTTACGGTAGTCTTGAGGGCTCATCTCGGATCGCATTGGATTGACTGAAACGAGTAATCATTATTTATAGGCCCGCCCTCCTCTCCTCTGTCTTCTTCCCTTCTCTTCTCTTCCTTCTTCTCTCTACGATAGAACGAACAAGAGGTACGCTATCATTACTAATTATTCATGACTAATTAATTGAATAATAGGGCAGAAATCCGAGTAATTGATAGTCAATCAAATTCACTTGATTCAACTCACTCACTCCTCAGTTATTGTTATTTCCCACTCATTGTTAGTTTTCCTCTTTTTCAAGTCTACTTTTAATCGCTTGAAATTGAAACAATAGTCCACCTGGTTCTCCCACTATCCGTGTCTAGTTTCACCTAATTCCTTGATCTTTTTCATTGTGAGTCTAGAATAGTGTAGTCTTGCAATGTCAATTCAATAGCTATTTTTCCCAATCCTATTAATGTGGTGTGAAACTCTGACCCACCTGATCTCTACTTCTTTCCTCGAATCTCTTCTCCTTCCTTCAATCTCTTGTGGTGCGGTAGAGCTCGGGAAGTACGGTAGTCTCGAAGTGTCTGTGAAAAATCAATATTAATTTTCAGTTATCGTCTCCCTTGGTCTCTTCATTCTCCGTGCTCTCTCGTCGGTCAGAGCGAGAAAGGAAAGAAGAGAAGGAATTCGCCTTTATTCAGGTACCGTTTTATCATTAATTACTCACTCTTACGATTTATTCATTTTTTATACCCTTGCAATGCTCATATAAATATTTTGAGACCTAAAATATTTATTTTCAATTTGAACAAATGTTCTGTGTGTTTCACCATTTTATCGGCGATCCTCTTGGGTTGCTTTTTTCACATTTTTTTATAAGTTATCGTATTATGATCCTTGAAATCTCGTATATAAGTGATTCCATTCGTATTTCATTCATTCAGTATTGCCGTTCTTCTATTCTACTTTGCTGTCTACAATTGTCTTCCTCCACATGATGAGTACTGTCCCTCCATGTGTCGACGTCTCATTAAGGGTTGATTGACCTGAGCGGCTCGCCGCCGAGGCGGAGAGGTTGAAAGCTGATTGGCACCAAGTTTTTTCACTTTGTGTCTAACCAGGCCGGCGACCGTTTACTTGTTTACGGATCGAATTCGATGGGGAAAAGGGTCAATATTTGATGGTCGTAGCGCCCGGGGGTCCCCTAAGCTGGCCTGGGATTCAGATGCTTCAAAGACGCTGTGGTTCAGTCCCAGTCCGTATTGTGAGGGATGTTGGATAGGGATGTTGACGCCATGAGGTTCAGTCCCGGTCGGAGGGCGCCCGTGCCGAGGGCGCCAAGACCTACTCTTGATTACAGGTAAGACAGTAGAGCTCGGGATATGATCCGCCGTCTCTTCATTTTGCACACTCTCTCGCCCGCTCGGCCGACGAGAGAGAGAGTGTGTCAAATGAAGAGACGGCGGTATCATTTCCCGAGCTCTAAACGCAGTGGGGGAGGGGAATCAATGTGGTGGGGGGGGGGATCGATAATAACTACTATTATAGAGTTCGAAATACGGGTAATCGTCTGTTCATTCCGCGTGCTCTCTAGTATCTCAAAGTGATGAGAGAGTACGAGGAATGAAGAGGCGATTACTCGTATTTCGAACTCTAATGAATACTTTCAATCCTCTCCCTCTCGTCTATCTCGTCATCCATCGACCTCTTCAATCAGCACAATCTCTCGTTGGAAGGAAATTCGTCCAATCAGGTACCATCACATTCCAATTTATTCATCAATTAAAAATATTCTTTTTTTACCTTTTCAATGCGCTGATAGGTTTTTGTAATGTTTAAATGATTTTTCAATTGGAATTTAGCGCCTGCTGGATTTGTGTTTCTCGTTTTCTTGGCATAGCTCAGAACACACTTTAGAACACACTTGCTCACCTTGTATCTCCCTGATCGCTTCCCTCCCTATTCACTGCACGGTAGCGGTAGCCTCGTGGGGGTACGGTAACGCCTCTTGCGGTACGGAGCTTCCATCAATCTGTGAATAATAAATATTTAATTTCAGTTATCTCCGCCCTTCTTCCATTCTCTTCCTTCCTCCTTCTCTCTATAATGGAGCGAACAAGAGGTATGTTTACTAATTAGTTGTCACTAAATATATTAAGAATAGGGCAGAAACCCGAAAAGTTGGAAAAGTTAGCTGATTTGATTTACCTGATTTATGCATTCCTTTTTTTTCGATTCCTTGGAATCGCACGGTGGTGGGTCCTATGGCCGAATTCGTCTGGGAGTACGGTAGATGGTCGGGCTCTTGGCGCGCATTTGATAATCTGCAATGAATTATTATTATTTCTAGGCCCGTCATCTCTTCTCTTCTCTTTCTCTCTATGGACCGAACAGAAGGTATTTCATCTTTGCTGTTTATTCATCACTAAATATTTATAAAAAAATAACACTTTTTTATTTGGAGGCAGTTTATTTAGTGTTTCACGCTGGTTTTATTCCCGAATCAATTAGAATCAATGAAATGATATTGTATTCACATTCTCGCCTCACCTGATTGGCATATTTGATTCCTCCTCTTATTTGACCGTCATTTCCTTAGGAATGGATACAAACGGGGTGTATAGATTGTATTGTGGATTGGAAGGATTCTCTTGGCTCGCATTGATTTATCTAGAAAGAATAATTAATCATTACTAGGCTCGTCCTCCCGTCTCTTCCTTCTTCTCTCTGCGATGGAGCTAACAAGATGTACACTATCATTACTAATTATTCATCGCTAATTAATTGAATAATAGGGCAGAAATCCGAGTTTGGAAGCAGTTAGTTTGATGTTTCACATTGTTTTTGTGTCCGAAACCATTTGAAACGAAAAAAGGTCAATCAAATTCTCTTTCAACTATCACTACTCACTTGATTTCACTCCGTTTTGTCCTTTCTTCTTTATTCCCATTTCTCCATTGGAAGTATTCTTCATAAGAGAATACTCATCTATCTCTCTTGGGATACGATAGTCGAACTCGTCTCCGAGTGCCTTGATTATCTGTAATGAGTAATTATTATTTATAGGCCCGCCCTGTCCGTCCTTCTCTTCCTCCTTCTCTCTAGATGGAGCCGGCAAGAGGTATTCAATGTTTACTAATTAAATTATTAATTAGATAAATTCGATGAAATCACGAAGTGCTTATTTTTGAAGAGCAGCTGTTGGACTGCACATTTTTCTCTTTATTATTTGGATATGAAACATGATTCTAACATAAACAAGGGGCGGAAATTCGCAATTTTCTATCTGATCTGGGCTATTGTTATTTCCCACTCATTGTTAGTTTTCCTCTTTTTTAAGTCTACTTTTAATAGCTTGAAATTGAAACAATAGTCCACCTGGTTCTCCCACTATCCATTTCTAGTTTCACCTAATTCCTTGATTTTTTCATTGTGAGTCTAGAATAGAGTAGTCTTGCAATGTCAATTCAATAGCCTATTCTTTCTTTCCTCGAATCCTATTCAATGGTGGTGAGTACGGTAGTCTCGAAGTGTCTGTGAAAAATCAATATTAATTTTCAGTTATCGTCTCCCTTGGTCTCTTCATTCTCCGTGCTCTCTCGTCGGTCAGAGCGAGAAAGGAAAGAAGAGAAGGAATTCGCCTTTATTCAGGTACCGTTTTATCATTAATTACTCACTCTTACGATTTATTCATTTTTTATACCCTTGCAATGCTCATATAAATATTTTGAGACCTAAAATATTTATTTTCAATTTGAACAAATGTTCTGTGTGTTTCACCATTTTATCGGCGATCCTCTTGGGTTGCTTTTTTTCACATTTTTTTTATAAGTTATCGTATTATGATCCTTGAAATCTCGTATATAAGTGATTCCATTCGTATTTCATTCATTCAGTATTGCCGTTCTTCTATTCTACTTTGCTGTCTACAATTGTCTTCCTCCACATGATGAGTACTGTCCCTCCATGTGTCGACGTCTCATTAAGGGTTGATTGACCTGAGCGGCTCGCCGCCGAGGCGGAGAGGTTGAAAGCTGATTGGCACCAAGTTTTTTCAACTTTGTGTCTAACCAGGCCGGCGACCGTTTACTTGTTTACGGATCGAATTCGATGGGGAAAAGGGTCAATATTTGATGGTCGTAGCGCCCGGGGGTCCCCTAAGCTGGCCTGGGATTCAGATGCTTCAAAGACGCTGTGGTTCAGTCCCAGTCCGTATTGTGAGGGATGTTGGATAGGGATGTTGACGCCATGAGGTTCAGTCCCGGTCGGAGGGCGCCCGTGCCGAGGGCGCCAAGACCTACTCTTGATTACAGGTAAGACAGTAGAGCTCGGGATATGATACCGCCGTCTCTTCATTTTGCACACTCTCTCGCCCGCTCGGCCGACGAGAGAGAGAGTGTGTCAAATGAAGAGACGGCGGTATCATTTCCCGAGCTCTAAATGCGGTGAGGGGGAGGGGGAATCAATAATGACTACTAGAGTTCGAAATACGGGTAATCGCCTGTTCATTCCGCGTGCTCTCTAGTCTTTCAAACTGATGAGAGAGTACGAGGAATGAAGAGTCGATTGCTCGTATTTCGAACTCTAATGAATACTTTTCAATTTCCTCTCCCTCTCGTCTATCTCGTCATCCATCGACCTCTTCAATCAGCACAATCTCTCGTTGCAAGGGAATTCGTCCAATCAGGTACCATCACATTCCCAATTTATTAATCAATTGAAAATTTATTTGTCTTTTCATTGTGACAAACTAGATAAACCGCTTGTGGGCACACTTGGTCTCTGGTACGGTTTCATCACTAATTACTCCGCTCTAATTAGTCTGCAATGGCGGACTTTCTCACCCAATATTCGCATCTCCATTTTCTCCAACCGTTTCTTGCGGATACGGAAGTTGTCCTGTAGGTGAAGGTGGTGTGGTGGTGGAGTACGGTAGATTAGACGGTGGGCGGGTGGATGCAGCATGCCGGCACCTGAACCAGAAATTACACGGCCCTCCTAAGACAGGAAATTTAATCTCGAGTGAAAATGGGGAGCTTCTGAAGCCAAAATCCGAGTGTAATTCGACAGAAACAACTGCGTATAACAAACCTTGACCACACATGGTGGAAGGCTTGCCCGACAATGCTCGTTGGCGGGCCACGCGTTAATCCCGATACCCTGAAATAAATTAATACATATTTCCAGTCCTCTTCTCTTCCGGTCGAGAGGGACTCCTCTCTTAATTTCGCGTGTTCTCTCGGAGGAAAGTCAAGTGAAGAAGGAGGAACAAGCAACTACTCGTCTCTACTCAGGTACGGTAGTAGCACTAATTATGGGCACACGTCTACACTTCCCCGTTTGATACTAGTCCTGACAATGAGTAAGCGATAAATCTAAAACCCGTCCCTTTTCCGTTTCACATTCGTGACGAAAGTGGTAGTTGATTTCTACTGATGCTTACCTCGTTCATTCGGCGAAACGCCCATGGCGCTAACGGAAGGAAGGGTCCATCGAAGGATCCATCGGGGGAAACGTCCAGTCGATCAGTAACTGGCGGGTAGACAACTGCAATGCCAACTTTATTTATTTATTTTTTATAAAATGAAGACTGGCTGATTCCGATTTTAAAGACGTTGTTATTGTGTTTCATGCTGGTTGTATTTTCCAAAAATACGCACTCAATGAATCTAACGGTTCGAACAATATTGCAAAATCACCCCGTCAATTAGAAATATTTTCGAATTCTATAAATGTTCTGTGAAACTGTAACCCACTTCAACTCGTAATCCCTTGATGCTCGTATTCCTCGATGATCTCTCTTGATCATGGTACTCCTCCGTGAGAACGGTAGCGGTCTCGAAGTATCTGTGAATTATAAATATTTAATTTCAGTTATCGTCTTTCTCGGCCTCTTCATTTCCCGTGCTCTCTCGTCGATCAGAGGGAGAAAGAAGAATATTAGGAGTTCGATCTCTCTCAGGGAGCAAAATGGAGGTATGTCAGTTTGTCCGTGTATTCGTCACTAAATATTTAGAAAGTAGGGCATAGTTCGCAATTCGGAGGCTGTTAGATTGGTGTTCCACGCCGTTTCAATTATCGAAATATTTTTTCGACAAACATTCACACAATTTAGATCTAGGCTATTTAAGTTTCTTTCTGGAATGGCGGAGCATCTCACCTTTCATTCATAAATCCTCTTTCTCAGTCCATTGGGAGGTACTGTATGTGTACTGTAGAGTACGGTAGATGGGTAAGGGCGGTGCGACGGAAGACCGATGGAAGCGCATACCGGCGTCTGAACCACAGACCAGTACACTGTTGTACGGCCCTTCGAAGCCAGGGAATTTTATTTCGAGTTAAAATAGATACTTTTTGATCCGATACCCAGCTGTTATTTGCTACAAACAAGTTTTTTTCTCGTAGGAGTTTTCCTTTTTCCAGAATAGCTCTCATAACTGACCTTAACCACCCAAACGTGGAAGACTTCCCCGGACATACGCTGGACCACACATCACGCAGGAGAAACTGAAATTAATAAATATTTATTTTCAGGCCTCTCCTCTTCTCTTCCGGTCGAGAAGGACTCCTCTCTTCATTTCGCGTGCTCTCTCGGAGGGATGAAGAGTGAAGAGAAGAAAGGAGGGATTCGTAACTACTCGTCTCTACTCAGGTATCATCACTAATTATGATCCACTAAGAATTCGTATCCCATTGCTAGATATAGTCTCTACATCCCCCCTTTTTATACTAGCCCTGTGGGAGCGGTAAATTTTTAACCCGTCTCTTTCCCGTTTCACATTCGATCGAAAGTGGTAGTTGATGGTTACTTACCTCTATCAATCGGCGAAACGCCCTTGGCGCTTACGGAAGGAAGGAAGGAAGGAAGGGTCCATCAGGGGAACCGGCCAGTCGATCAGTAACTGGTCCGGTAGATAACTGCAATGTAATTTTTTTTTCTCGGAAGGGAAGAATTTCGCGTACTCTCTCGGAGGGATGACTAATGAAGAATGAGGAACAAGCAACTACTCGTCTCTTCTCAGGTACGGTAGCATCAGCATTACGGTAGCTCCCGGTATTATACAGTGCGTGAGTGAGAAGTAAACCCGTCTCCGCTTCACATGTTTTTTACTCTTTCACACTTACTTTGATCGAAAAAAATAGGAACGAGCGAAAATTTATTTAAATCCACGATCGATTGATTTTGTATGTACATAGACTCCTCACCTGCGGCTTTCTCCTTTTGGGCATTCATCTATTGGGAAGGTACGATCAGTATCACTGTAGTGAGGAGGCACGGTAGTTGAGTGATGTCATTGTGGCAGTGAGCGGATGGAAGCAAACAATCCGGCGCCTGAACCAGAGATTAGTTTACTTATATGACGGCCCTCGTAATTCGAGGGATAATGTTAAAGTTTAGTGAAAATCAGTATTCAAACAAGTAGTTTATCGCACAAGAATCACTTTCCTACTTGTAACATAGCGTTAATACGTTGTGAACAACTAACCTTGACCGTACATCCACGGAAGGCTTCCCCGGTTGCGGCTGGCCACGAACAACGAACAACAACTTCAGCGACTCCATTTCGCGTGCTCTCTCGGAGGGATGACTAATGAAGAATGAGGGATAAGCAACTACTCGTCTCTTCTCAGGTACTGTAGCGTCACTAATTATGGATCAGTGAGATTTCGCATCCCCTTGCTTGCCAGAGCCTCTACGTTTCCCCCTTTTATGCTAGCCCTGGGTGAGCGATAAATCTAAAACCCGTCTCTTTGCCGTTTCCCATTCGATCGAAATAGGTGGTTGATTTCTACTGATGCTTACCTCGTTCATTCGGCGAAACGCCCATGGCGCCTACGAAAGGAAGGAAGGATGCATGGGGGAACACGGCCAGTCGATCAGTAACTGGCGGGGAAGACAACTGCAATGTCAAATTTTATTATTTTTTTCATTTATTATTCTAAAATTAAGATTACTCGGTCCAGAATTTCAAAACTGTTATTTTTGTGTTTCATGTTGATTCTATTTTCCAAAAATACGTAGCCAATGAATCTTACGGTTCTAACAATATTGTAGTATTCCAATCACCCCGTCAATTAGAAATATTTTTCAAATTCTATAAATGTTATGTGAAACTGTAACCACTTCATATCACACTCCCTTGATCCTCCTATTCCTCGATGATCTCTCTTGATCACGGTAGACTTCCTTGGGTACGGTAGCTGGAGATACGGTAGTCGTTTCGACAGGTCTGTGAATAATAAATGTTCAATTTCAGTTATCGACTCTCTCGGTCCCCGTGTTCTCTCGTCTGTTAGAGGGGAGAAATAAGAAGATGAGGAGTTCGGTCCCTCTCAGGTATGATATATTTGCTAATTATTTATCACTAAATAGTTGATAAATTGCGTAAATTTCCGCATTTGGAGGCAGCTCGTTTAGTGTTCCACGTTGATTTTATTTGCAAACAATTTCGAACGAATAGAAATGTGTCATGAATCATGATCATTATTTGTTTGTGAGTTCCATGCACTCACCATTTATCGATCTTGGTCCTTCTCCTCCATTCCATTACTCAGTGATAAAGGGGATGAATGATCCCTCTCGTGTGGGATACGGTAGTCGGTAGTCGACTCGTCTCTTCTTGGGATTCACTGCAACGAGTCATTAATTATTTCTAGGCCACTACTCTCCTCCCTCTCCTTCTCTCTACGAGCGAACAGGAGGTATGTATTCTATGCTAGTCATTCACTAAATAGTTGCAAAATTAGAGGTTTTTCCTAATTTGGAGGTAATTCGTTTAGTGTTCCACGCTGTTTACATTTTCGAAACTATTGCATTTTCTGACAAATTCATTACTTGTTAGATCATGGATATTTATATTTCGTTGCTCACTTGATTGTTCAATTGAACTTTTCCTCCTTCCTCTTGCTCATTCCTCGAAGGACGGAGTGCAGTGGGTACGGTAGTTCGATGGGCTCCTTGAATAGATGCAATGAATAATTAATATTTCTATTCCAGTCATCTCCTCCCTTCTCTTCCCTCTTCTCTCTACGATGGAGCGACCATGAGGTATGCCATAATTACTAGTTATTCATCGCTAAATAATTGCAAAATTGAGAAATTTTCCAGAATAAATTTTCCAGTTAGTTTAGTGTTCCACGCTGTTTCTATTATCGAAACATTCGTTTTCTGCCAAATATAATATGATATTTTGTTTCTTTCTGGAATGGCAGAGTATTTCACCTTTCATTCCCAGATCCACTCCCTTAGTCCATGCCATTGATACTGTAGGTGTAGTAGTGTACGGTAGATGGAGCACGGTGGGTGGTGAAGGTGGGCAGATGGAAGCCACATGCGGGCGCCTTAACTTATCACACTATTTGATGGTCCTACGAAGCCAGGGAATTTTAACGCCGAGTGAAAGTAGGTTTTTGTTGTTGATCAGGGTGTTCCTGGTATCAAATACCTAGTTTATGAGATACCAAAATCGATTAACTAACCTTGACCGTACACACACGGAAGGCTTCCCCCGACATGGGCTGGACCACACACATCACGCAGGAGACACTGAAATTAATAAATATTTATTTTCAGGCCTCTCCTCTTCTCTTCCGGTCGAGAGGGACTCCTCTCTTCATTTCGCGTGCTCTCTCGGAGGGATGAAGAGTGAAGAGAAGAAAGGAGGGATACGAAGCTACTCGTCTCTACATCAGGTAAAGAAAAATGACTAATTTTCAGTCACTGATTGTTTGATTCATCCGCTTTTTTTGAGCTGTAGGTACTGCACTAGACATGGGAATCCGAGTCTAAACCCACAAATGCGCTTACTCGGTTTGATCAATGAATACTGTAGCTATCGTATGAATAGATACTTACCGGAAACAAACGGCATAAAGCCCAGCACTGGCGCTTCCGATGAGGGGAAACTGCGGCAATCGACGCCCAACCAGACTCGAAATATTCGCACTGTCGAAGGGACACACTGCAATTTACCTGTTTAATTATTTGTTTCCGCTAAAAGAGCAATCTTCCACGCATAGTATTCGGAACTCATTGGTGTTATTGATTCGATTATGAAAGGGATACTGTAGCTATCGTAATCGATAATCCTCACCTCGGAGAATCGAATTGGTGATAGAAAAGAGTCCTTCTTCACTGTCGCTAGCGGTACGGTAGCTCGAGGTGTCGGAGGTGTGGGAGTGATCCGATCTCCCTTCTCCAATCCTCTCCTTCTTTCATCGGGTACTGAATGCAAATGCCTGCTTCCCCGGCATCGGGTACTGAAGGCTAGGCCTGCTTCCCCGGGATCCCTTTGTCACGTCGGGTACGGCTTTGGGTACTGAGGTGATTCCAGCTTCCCCGGTGATTCCTTCCATTCCATTCCTGAAGAAAAATACATTTAGCACCAGTCACAATTGTGTTTCATCCTTTTCTCATCATCATTTTCTCAACTAATTATCCTACTTTGCAGGCTCGCTGGTACTCCAGTGGCGGTGGAAGGAGCAGATAAATTGAGGTATTTGATTTCGTGAAATTGTCTAACTTGAATCGCGAATTCGCCTAGTGCTCCCCTCCCCTCCTATTCTATTATCTCCCTCACTCACTCTTTCTCTCTCCAATCCAATACGTCCACTCTCCTATTCCGTATCTTCAGTTTTCCAACCCGCCGCGGTTCAGGTTGTTCACTGGAGGAGGAGCTGAAAATAGAGAATAAACTAGTGAACTCGGAGTTTCACTCGATCAGAGTTGATATGCACAATCAACCATGCTGATTAGGGTTTCGTAATTCTTTGATAATTATGGGAATGGCTCACCCGGTTGGAGAAGGATGGATTCCGTCTTGAGGTTTCACTTTTTAAAAAGTGTAAAATTGCCCGGTTGTCCTTTAAACAAAGTCGTGGCGTCCTCTGTCATCCCCCTTTAGAGACACGGGGGGCCTTTGTCTGCAATTACTAGCCGTTAATACAAATAATCAGATGAGATTATTGCTACCGTAATCCAAGTGAATTGAGGAAGGGGGTTCATTACTTGAAAATGAGATTAGCTCACCTTTATCTCGCACACAACACGCGCAGCCGTGGATGAGTAGAATTACGATGACACACAACTGAGGCTTGCGGGCACAACGGGGGTACAGATACTGTAATCAGTCCATCAATCAATAAATCGATAATTACAGATCCATCGTGGGCCTTCTCTTCTCTTCGTTTTCATCTCAACGATCAGCATCGACCGGAATCATTCAGGCTTATTTTTTCATTTATATTTCGCCCAGTATTTGTTTCTCTAGCTGACGGTAGTTGTCTCCACTTTGGTATTTCGTGAGAGACATTTTCGTCAAGGTTTTCCTAGAGGATACAAAAGGCAGACTTACCAAATAGACTGAGCATAACAAAAGAAGAGACGAATCACAAATAGACGGTAGATACGATAGTCGAAGTGGGTACTGAAGATACTGTAGAGGAAGAGTAGATACTGTAATAGATACATTGATAATTTCATATCCATCCCGCTCTTCTTCTCTTCTCTTCTCTCCATTCTCATCTCATCTCAGCAGGGCCGACGGCCACATCATTCAGGCTTTATTTCATTTATAAACTAGTCAATTGTGCCACTAGCTAACGGTAGTTCTATCCACTTTTGTGTTTCATGGGTGAATTTTCGTCAAGGTTTTTAGATGATAGATTCAGTTATTGAAAGATAGATTGATAAGATGATAGATGATTGATGATAGAAGGATAAGATGATAGATTCAGTTATTGAAAGGGAAGACTTACCATTGAGAGCACTTGATTAGAATGAGAGAGTAGCACGACAATCGATAGCGAAGTTTAATAGAAAATATTGACGGATACGGTACTTGAGGATACGGTAGATACTGTAATAGATAAATCAATAATTGTTCTCAGCTCTCATCTCCCTCCAGCCCTCCGGCCCTCTCTGGACTACACGGATGCTCTGGAGAAGGAGGAGGACGAATCGGGTATGGCATTTTCGATTTTCATCATCACTTGGACTGCCCAATGGAATAAGCTACCGTATCTCCCATTTAGTATTGATTTTCTAGAGTGATATGAAAGGGAGGGTTACCTGAGGGGCGCGATATGGAGAAAATATGCATCTAGATGATATCGGGAGTACGGTAGGTAGATGGACTTATGGATAGAATAGACAATAGTTATTTGCGCTCTGAATTGAGGATACTGTAGAGGGAGATGGATGGTGAAGAGGAATGATTGGAACGTGGACTCACCTTGGCGAACTGAAATAACAATGAAGATAATAATCGATACGAGAAGAAAATTGATCGAGGAATGGAGATTACGGTGACTTATGGTCGACCGAAGACAAGTGCACTGCAATGAGAATTGTTGGCGATTAGAGGCCGTGTGCGTGTGAGAGAGTCCAGACAGTAAAAGGGACCGGATAGAGATTGATCGATACTGATGATCAATAGTGCGAGTGGGATACGGTAGTGGGAGTGGACTCACCTTGATACGATAATATACTGAGAGAAAAGTCGATAGATGGAGAATTATGACTACAGATGGTCTATCGATTGAACTGCAATTCAGCGGGTTAGTGAGAGATAACGAGAGTAAGAGACGTTTCAGAGGGCAGATAATGATCGGTATAAATAGGTAAGAAAGGCTACTGTAGGTTGGAAAGGGGGCAGAGTCTCACCTTATTTACTGAAGTGACGATACGAATAAATAGGCCGGAAGTGCATCGGCTAGGCGGACATAAGATCGGCCGGATAGTTAGAGACAATGTAACTGCAATCGAGCGGGTGTGTGAGATGATAATCACGGGGATAGGAGAGGGTATAGACAGCTGGAGCTAGAGAATGATCGATATGATGCGTGGATACTGTTGGAAGGAAAAGGGGGCGGAGTCTCACCTGATAGACTACTTGACATTGAAACGAATATATATTAGAGAGAATACACATCGGTGACGGACGGAAGGTCGGTCAGAGAATGAGACGATAACTGTAATGGAAAGAGTTGGTGGTGAGAGACAGCGGGGAGAAGAGAGGGTCCAGACAGTCAGAGAGAAAGAGATCATGAGTGATCGAGATACTGTAGTGGGTCATTGATTGATTGAGATACGGTAGTCTATAATGGTCTGGACGAGGGGGGAGGAGTCTCACCATTAATCATATGAAGAAACGATAATCTGCCTGTAGATTGGCAGCGCAGCGACAGATGGTCGGACCCGCAAAGAACTGCAATTGGAACAGATTAGGAGAGAGATCATGCGAAAGTGAGAGAGTGCAGACAGCTAGAGTGATTGCGGTAGGTACGGTAACGACTACGGTAGGTTAGAAAGGGGACTGACTGACCAATATGACACAATATTGAGATCAAATTGAGATCGGGAAGGGGGAAGACGAGTGACAGGCAGCAGACGGATCGATGAGACGAGAGACGGAGAGACGAGGGACATTGCACGATTGATGGAAGGGGGTGGTCATTGGGAGAGGAGGAGCAGTGAGTGGTCACACAAACGAAGTGTAGGGAGGTCCCCTTGCACTCGTTTCACTCTAGCTCCAACCCCACGACCAACACCCCGCGTGCGTCCTTCCCAACTGCAAGAAGGAAGCAGTTAGAAAGACTCTCTCACTCTCTCCAGATCACGTGCTCTCTCGCACTGTCTGACCGGCGAGAGAGCGCGCGAAATGGAGAGAGCACCTGTCTGAAACCGCAAACTACCAGTTTGCAATTTCCTGATTCCTAGAGCCTATCGTAGCTTCCTGGACTATCGATTATCGATTGACCGTTACCGTAATTAGTCAGTTGTCGATAGCCCTTCCTACGGTAATACCGTACTAACCTTAACAGCTAGGGAGTGCCCGGCACGACTTCTCCCAGACTCGAACAGCCTTGAGATGGCTGTTTCCCTTGCTCCTGCAAAGTGCAGAAATCAGCCAGTAATCAATTAGTGGGTACCGTAATAGGTTAGCTACCGTAACCAGGTACTGTAGTTGAATATCGATAGCTACCGTAACCAGGTACTGTGGTTGAATATCGATAGCTACCGTAATCTAGCGTACTTACTTGAAGTCCTTGACAATTGCCTCCATCTGTGGAGACAACTGCTGCACCTTTGCGCGTCCTCCGCCGATGGCCGCGTGCTCCTTCACCAACTGAAAATCAATCGATAACTACCGTATCCATCCATACCTTGGGGTACTGTAGGATGAGGGGGATACTGTAGACTGCTCCCTTACCTCGATGCAGAACGTTCTGCCCAGCTCAGAGAGCTCCTCATAGCCCTTCACGATGGCCGCCGTCTCCTCACAGTACTCCTACAAGCATCGATTGCCGTACTACCGTACTCGAACTACCGTACACCAACTATCGTATAATGAATACCGTACGTGGATCATGTCCTTGTTGGCACGGTTGGAGATGGCTTCATGGGTGAGACGAGGGACGGAGATGGCCGCGCCAGTGGAGATCTTTCCATGGCGGATTCCGAGCAGAGTGCCCATTGCGCGCCATGCCTTCACCACTTCAGCGCCGGCCTTGTTGCCCTTCCACGCCTCGAATGTTTCATACTCATTATGCGGGATACGGTAGTGAGGGAGGGAGGAGGCGTATCCTACTGTAGTTGGGCGGGGTTAACATCGTGCACTTGCGTGTCAATCGGACCGATTATCCGATCTCTAACTTTGCTTATTTTAGTCCATTTGAGCACTGTTCGTGGCCAGTTTCCCACCCCGGTGATGTGTGGTTTCAGGGCAAATATTAGGTGCAATTTGCTCTCACCTTACGATCGTGCTTCTCGCACTCGGCGAGCATCTTCTTGGCGGTAGTGCACTTGGCAGCGAGGGCGGTCACGCGCGCAGGGGTAGCCGCGGGGGCGCGGACAGGAGACGCGGTCGGGGAGGCGGATGGGGAGCGGATGGGGAAGGGAGGAGGCGGGCTTGCAGCACGGACCCCGTCGTCAATGGTCTGAAATGCGGTACTTCTAGACGGGTCATGGTAGTATTGAAAAGGGGGTGGGATACGGTAGGTCTAGACGGGTTACGGTAGATGGAGCGATAAGGGGGCGGGGCTACCGTGTGACTACCGTACCTCAGCATTGTCGACGAGAGTGCGCGCCACCTGCTCGTCTTCGAGCATCTTGAGCTGAATATGGAATGATCGTGTGTGACTCTCTCCGTTTCGCACGCTCTCTCGTCGGTCAGACAGTGCGAGAGAGCAGGGGAAAGGAGGGGAGCGCAGACATACCATCTCTGCCAGCTCTTCCTTCTCCTTCTGCACGTTCTTCAACATCTCCTCAGCTCGATCCGCTCGTTCCCCTTCGATGTCCCTTTCCATTTGCATCTCGTGTGCCAGATTGTTGACGACCGCGTACTCCCTGTAATAATAAGTCATTTTGCGATCACCCATCAGCAGTACCGTAATCCCCCTCAGTGATCCCCCGGTACCCTACCCAAACTCACTTTCGTCTCTTGACGCAGCCGGGCTTCGAGCACGCTGCGACCTCAGCCTCCAGTTCTCTGAAAGTGGCAGAATACGGTACGGTCAGGATACGGTAGTGTAGCGCTAAATTAATAATTAGAAAGGTCTTTTCTGCTATTTCTGGGCACGTAAGATTTTCATTACCAGCGGGACTTGAGATCCATAGCGCTACGGTAATGAATCGATAATTCAATAATTGAACTGATACGGTACCTTCGGTCCCAGTCGATCTCCTCCTCCTCCTGTTCTTCCTCGACGTAATCGGCGCCTCTTCTGAATTCGTTAGGATTACGGTAGGATAGAATACGGTAGATTTGAGTAAATCGTTGCGAGACGAAAATATGAAAATGTGCGGTTTTTTGGTTCAGAATTCCGGTGTGCCGTATGTACGAAAATTGACCCGCGATGTTCATGTTATGATTGCTATTCAACCGATCAAGCCTGTTTCAATGGAGTACGGTACTTTTCTCGACGAGGGGTGATGTCCTTGCGCTCCTCGATGTCCTCTGCCGGAACATCCGAGCTGAATTGATGAGGATTACGGTAGAAAGAGTGTACGGTAGATAAAGCGAAAATTGATTGTTGAGCTTGTTTTTGCCTGGTGATTTTGCGTTTCGCTAGCTAGGAAATAGATGCGCAGGATAGGATAAAATATTCCAGGCGAGGTTGCTTAAGAGTCAAGGGGGGGGAATTTGCCTAGTGGTATTGCGTTTCGTTCGCTTGACAGATAGATGTAATGAGTAAGAGTACCGTACCGTCTCACGTACTGACGTCGAGGGCGATCGGGCGATGCGACAGTGTCGTCGGCAGGGGCAGTAGGGACAGCGTCATCGACGAGATCCTCCATGTCGAAGGCGATACTGTAATCGATATATTAGATTGGACGGGGTACGGTAACGGAAGGCAGAGATACTGCAGAATGATCAATCAATTGGCGATTAGGGTCAATCAGTGAACTGTGAAACAGGAAAGTAACAAGTAGTTGTTCGGACTTTGTGGTCGGGGTTTCGATAGGGATTATGGGATCTTCGAAGCTGATAGCATCATTGAAGGGGAAATAGACATAAAAAAGGGTACTCTATTCTATTCCTATTCCTCATTTCCGAAACGGTCTTATTCGGGTTTCATGCTCGCATTAAGCCTCTTCATCGGATCAATCATTTTCAATTTTCTGTCAGCCCTAAATCTGTTCAGTGTCTGGATGCTGTTCGTGACGCTCAATGTGCGATTTGTGGTGATGAGAAGCAGCGTACCCATGTATATTTTCGTTTCAACCGGGCCCGTTATCTGACTGCCAAATGTTCGGACCCCAGTTTGCAATGAACATGAGAACGTACCCGTCATCCATGGGGTGCGCGTGCTCGGGCGGGGGCGGAGTGAGAGGATAGGGGACGAGAGACAGGACCATGTTGATGACTCCTTCTCTGCAATGGATACGGTACATTCACGGTGGGAGGGGAGTGCTCTTTGAGCTCTAGGAATATAAGGTCGAATTTAAGTATGAATCTAATGATCATTTATTGATTTATAGATGGTTACGGTAGCCGGGAGCAATCGACAATTGACTTGTTACTGTACTTCATGGGTACGGTAGACCGAGGGGGGGGGGGTGATACGGTACCTGATGTCTCCTTCCTTCTCATGCTCCATCTCGATGGCTGCTTCTGCAGCAGCTGCAGCAGCTGCGGCAGCCTTCTCCTCCTCCTCCTTCTTCTCCTGCTGGGCGCGAGCCAGATTCGCCTCCCATTCGAGGATGGGCTGCATCCTGAACACACTACATCGATCTTTGATCTTTGATTTTTAATCCTTCATTTTTGGATTTCTTTTCTTATATTATATTATTTTCCAAGAGTAATGATCAAAGATCAAAACTCGTGACAGCGCTGTTTCGTGATAGGTATCAAGGGGAAGGGCGGCCGCATATCCATTTTTTATCCGCAAAGGCTACGGTATGAGGGAGGGGGCGATTACGGTACGGTAGATTTGGGTATTGATTTTTTTATCCGAAAAGGCTACGGTATGAGGGGGGGGGGGTGGGGCGAATACCGTACTTCTTCTTGTCGCGGGCCTTCATCTTCTCCTTCTTTACTTCTCGATGGCCCTTCTCTTCCTGGCGACGTTTGGCGATGTTGCCGAGGATAATGTCGATATCCTCTTCTGTCGGCTCCTCGCCGTCATTGGCCTCCCGGAGCATCTTGCGAGTCTCCTCGCTAAATCAATCGATTATGGTGCTACAGTGATCAATCGATAATGGCCTGGTACTACAGTAATCAATCGATAATGCCCTAGTACTTCTATGGCTATTAGCCATTGGCTAATGATACCGCCATCTCTTCATTTAACGCACTCTCTCGCCGGTCAGAGAGGCGAGAGAGCATGCAAAATGCAGAGACGATAATCCTCTATTTCGAAGTGTAAAGCGTACCGGGAATCGACCAGCCGCTCCGCCAACTTGGCCATCTTCTCAGCCTCTTTCTTCGCCTCCTTCTTCCTTTCCGCCTCCCTTTGATGATCCCTCACGACGATGTCCAATTCTTTCTCGGTGACATCCGGGCCGAGCGACTTGCGAATGCCGTGCCTAAATGAACGAATCAATCGATTACTCCTCCCCCCCCCCTTCCTCCCAAGGGTCTTCCCCTAGATAAGACATGAATTGCAAGGGCGGTTTCGTGCTGTAACAGCCGCCGATAGATTTCAGCCGTTCTAGAATCGATGCGCTACCGTAATAAATCGTGCAGATTGTTCGCTCCCCCCGTGAGTAAATATGGATCGATACACTGGGATTACGGTAGACGGAGGGGGATCAATATGATAGAAGCTACCGTACCTCCACTCGTGATAACTCGCGAGCACGGCGACGGCGGCCTTCTTGTTCTTGTCGCGGGTGCCTCTGCAGTATCATCGATTGACTAGACTACCGTACTCCTACCATATACCGTAAAGGTCATCTCTGTAATCTAGGCACTTGTCTCCTGTGGGAGAGCCAATGATTACACACCTACTGTAAGAATCGAAAGTGTTGATATTTCGCCAGCTGGTTTCGCGTTCCACGATTTAGCCAAGAAAGCAGAACAGTTAGGAAACCATCCCAGGAAAATATGTGATGCAGATTGTAAGGGTGTTTTTGTGGTTGACACGTAAGTGAACATAGCAATGGCCGTTGTACCGTATCTCTCTATCAAAGGAAAGGGAAAAGTGGTCGGTGTACCTGTTCTTCAGCATGGCCGCGTGGCCATCCCAGAGAGCAGATCCTCGATTCGGTCGGCCGAGTGGAGCTGGGCGGAGAGGCGGCAGAGAGTGGTTGGCCAGCCAACGGACGGCCTGGGCGACGGTGAGGCCCTTCTTGCCAGAGGCGGCGAGGGCGCACACACGAAGAGACAGGGCGTGCGCTGCCTCCGCGTCCTCGACCAGCCATGGCTCTCCCTCACGCTCCGCCACTCCCGTCGCACTCACGTGCACCTCCGACAGACGGACCTGCAAGTTGCATATTAACACCGTCTCCGATCTAGGACTATGTCCCCGATTTCACTCCTGCTTTCAAGCCCATGACCACCGATTTTATGAGGTTTTTTTTGTTGTTGTTGTGCTCATCACTGTCCTCCCACTCTATTCGCCCCGTGTTCGTCAGTTTGACAAGCGACAAGACTTACATCCGGTCCTCGGATGTCGACGTGCACTCCGGATGACGGAGCTGCAGGAGTGGGACGGCCGGTGAGCACGACCGTGCACGTGGAGTGCTCGCCCACAGGACCAGTCGTCGATAGATGAATGAGGGTGCATCCTGGAATGGATACGGTAGATGAACGGGTGGTACGGTAGTTATCGAATGATCTGAGAGGTACGGTAATTAATCCGGTACGGTAGGGCAGATTATCGAGTGATCTAGGGGAAAAGCGGCTGCCAATCGATGTATGGGGAACGGTAATTTGAGAAATATGATAAGTTGGATTATCGATTTTTAACAGAGAAAATAGTAGTAGTAACCTAGTGGTTAGGAGGAATTATCGATTGACCTATGGACGATACGATAGGGTAGAATATCGATTGATCTATGGAGATCTGGTACCTAGTGCTGTATGGAGGGGGATATAGTATATAGTACTGTAGGATATAGTATCGATTGATTCGTGCGGGATACGGTAGAAAATGAATGGCTTACCCCCATCCTCCACCTTCCGACCCATGGCCTCCAGCGCCGCGCCAACGCGGTTTCCCGCCAGTCCCTGGAATACGGTGGATTATCGATTAGCGCCAATGAATTACCGTATCCGCCGACTATTGATTAGCTACAGTATCCACCGAGTATCGATTACCTACCGTATCCACAGACTATTGATTAGCTACCGTATCCAGTCAAGGAAGAGGAAAGGGGAGGTTATATATTGTCAATTATTGTTAACCGTATTCAAACCGTGATTATGGATTGCTTTGTATCGTACTCGATAAGAATGGAAGTGGACATACTTCAAGGTGGACCATGAGGTCCTCCTCGCTCGTCGTCTCCTTCAGACACCTCCCTCCCTCCTCTCCCTTCGCCTCCAGAGACGAGTCTCCAATTGCGGGGGGCTTAACCTCCCCGACTTCGATTTGGGCAGTGCCCATAGCATTGATCTTCGATGAATCCATTGTCGATCAATCAATTACGGTCGCGAATTCACGCTTTCCAAGAAGAGCAGAACTGTAATGGAATTGATTAATGTCGCGCACGCGTCACGGAAACACGACGAAATACGGTAGATCGAGAAGGGTACGGTAGCGAATATCGACAAAAAAGGTTGCGAAGGAAGGTCACGGAAACACGACGAAATACGGTAGATCGAGAAGGGTACGGTAGATCGATGGGTGAGGGAGTACGGTAGCAAAATATTGCGCATGGAATCAAATCGATGAAGTACACGGTAGATGAGGGGGTAGACCTATGTATAATGCGAAGGAGTGCGGTAACAGAAATCAATATATTTAGTGAGATAAGAAGGATAAAATGAACCAATGAATTTTTCGTTTCAGGAATCGGGATAAGGAAAGGACGAATGAGGAAGCAGAGAAGTGAAAGAGGGAATGGAGAAGAGAATGATCACTACTGTATCTGCAGAGTAAAGTAGCGACTTTGTGTTTCATACATTAGCCAATAGACGAAGAAGTGAGGGTGATAGAAGCTCTTGATAGGAAATGGAAGTGAAAGAGGGAATGGAAAAGAGAATGATCACTACTGTATCTGCAGAGTAAAGTAGCGACTTTATGTTTCATGCAGCACCCAATAGACGAAGAAGTGAGGGTGATAGAAGCTCTCGATAGGAAATGGAAGTGAAAGAGGGAATGGAGAAGAGAATGATCACTACACTGTCTGCAGAGTAAAGTAGCGTTTTCTAATTGTGAGAATTTCAATGTGATTCCGTGTTTCGTGCCTTCGCTAATAGACGTAGAAGATAGGTGATAGCATCGCTGGATTAGAAATGACAATGATAGAGGGAATGGAGAAGAGAATGATCACTACTGTATCTGCAGAGTAAAGTAGCGACTTTGTGTTTCATACATTAGCCAATAGACGAAGAAGTGAGGGTGATAGAAGCTCTTGATAGGAAATGGAAGTGAAAGAGGGAATGGAGAAGAGAATGATCACTACACTGTCTGCAGAGTAAAGTAGCGTTTTCTAATTGTGAGAATTTCAATGTGATTCCGTGTTTCGTGCCTTCGCTAATAGACGTAGAAGATAGGTGATAACATCGCTGGATTAGAAATGACAATGATAGAGGGAATGGAGAAGAGAATGATCACTACGCTGTCTGCAGAGTAAAGTAGCGACTTTGTGTTTCATACATTAGCCAATAGACGAAGAAGTGAGGGTGATAGAAGCTCTTGATAGGAAATGGAAGTGAAAGAGGGAATGGAGAAGAGAATGATCACTACACTATCTGCAGAGTAAAGTAGCGTTTTCTAATTGTGAGAATTTCAATGTGATTCCGTGTTTCGTGCCTTCGCTAATAGACGTAGAAGATAGGTGATAGCATCGCTGGATTAGAAATGACAATGATAGAGGGAATGGAGAAGAAAATGATCACTACTGTATCTGCAGAGTAAAGTAGCGACTTTGTGTTTCATACATTAGCCAATAGACGAAGAAGTGAGGGTGATAGAAGCTCTTGATAGGAAATGGAAGTGAAAGAGGGAATGGAGAAGAGAATGATCACTACACTGTCTGCAGAGTAAAGTAGCGTATTCTAATTGTGAGAATTTCAATGTGATTCCGTGTTTCGTGCCTTCGCTAATAGACGTAGAAGATAGGTGATAGCATCGCTGGATTAGAAATGACAATGATAGAGGGAATGGAGAAGAGAATGATCACTACTGTATCTGCAGAGTAAAGTAGCGACTTTGTGTTTCATACATTAGCCAATAGACGAAGAAGTGAGGGTGATAGAAGCTCTTGATAGGAAATGGAAGTGAAAGAGGGAATGGAGAAGAGAATGATCACTACACTGTCTGCAGAGTAAAGTAGCGTATTCTAATTGTGAGAATTTCAATGTGATTCCGTGTTTCGTGCCTTCGCTAATAGACGTAGAAGATAGGTGATAACATCGCTGGATTAGAAATGACAATGATAGAGGGAATGGAGAAGAGAATGATCACTACGCTGTCTGCAGAGTAAAGTAGCGACTTTGTGTTTCATACATTAGCCAATAGACGAAGAAGTGAGGGTGATAGAAGCTCTTGATAGGAAATGGAAGTGAAAGAGGGAATGGAGAAGAGAATGATCACTACACTGTCTGCAGAGTAAAGTAGCGTATTCTAATTGTGAGAATTTCAATGTGATTCCGTGTTTCGTGCCTTCGCTAATAGACGTAGAAGATAGGTGATAGCATCGCTGGATTAGAAATGACAATGATAGAGGGAATGGAGAAGAGAATGATCACTACTGTATCTGCAGAGTAAAGTAGCGACTTTGTGTTTCATACATTAGCCAATAGACGAAGAAGTGAGGGTGATAGAAGCTCTTGATAGGAAATGGAAGTGAAAGAGGGAATGGAGAAGAGAATGATCACTACACTGTCTGCAGAGTAAAGTAGCGTATTCTAATTGTGAGAATTTCAATGTGATTCCGTGTTTCGTGCCTTCGCTAATAGACGTAGAAGATAGGTGATAGCATCGCTGGATTAGAAATGACAATGATAGAGGGAATGGAGAAGAGAATGATCACTACTGTATCTGCAGAGTAAAGTAGCGACTTTGTGTTTCATACATTAGCCAATAGACGAAGAAGTGAGGGTGATAGAAGCTCTTGATAGGAAATGGAAGTGAAAGAGGGAATGGAGAAGAGAATGATCACTACACTGTCTGCAGAGTAAAGTAGCGTATTCTAATTGTGAGAATTTCAATGTGATTCCGTGTTTCGTGCCTTCGCTAATAGACGTAGAAGATAGGTGATAACATCGCTGGATTAGAAATGACAATGATAGAGGGAATGGAGAAGAGAATGATCACTACGCTGTCTGCAGAGTAAAGTAGCGACTTTGTGTTTCATACATTAGCCAATAGACGAAGAAGTGAGGGTGATAGAAGCTCTTGATAGGAAATGGAAGTGAAAGAGGGAATGGAGAAGAGAATGATCACTACACTGTCTGCAGAGTAAAGTAGCGTATTCTAATTGTGAGAATTTCAATGTGATTCCGTGTTTCGTGCCTTCGCTAATAGACGTAGAAGATAGGTGATAACATCGCTGGATTAGAAATGACAATGATAGAGGGAATGGAGAAGAGAATGATCACTACGCTGTCTGCAGAGTAAAGTAGCGACTTTGTGTTTCATACATTAGCCAATAGACGAAGAAGTGAGGGTGATAGAAGCTCTTGATAGGAAAAGGAAGTGAAAGAGGGAATGGAGAAGAGAATGATCACTACACTGTCTGCAGAGTAAAGTAGCGTATTCGAATTGTGAGAATTTCAATGTGATTCCGTGTTTCGTGCCTTCGCTAATAGACGTAGAAGATAGGTGATAGCATCGCTGGATTAGAAATGACAATGATAGAGGGAATGGAGAAGAGAATGATCACTACTGTATCTGCAGAGTAAAGTAGCGACTTTGTGTTTCATACATTAGCCAATAGACGAAGAAGTGAGGGTGATAGAAGCTCTTGATAGGAAATGGAAGTGAAAGAGGGAATGGAGAAGAGAATGATCACTACACTGTCTGCAGAGTAAAGTAGCGTATTCTAATTGTGAGAATTTCAATGTGATTCCGTGTTTCGTGCCTTCGCTAATAGACGTAGAAGATAGGTGATAACATCGCTGGATTAGAAATGACAATGATAGAGGGAATGGAGAAGAGAATGATCACTACGCTGTCTGCAGAGTAAAGTAGCGACTTTGTGTTTCATACATTAGCCAATAGACGAAGAAGTGAGGGTGATAGAAGCTCTTGATAGGAAAGGAAGTGAAAGAGGGAATGGAGAAGAGAATGATCACTACACTGTCTGCAGAGTAAAGTAGCGTATTCGAATTGTGAGAATTTCAATGTGATTCCGTGTTTCGTGCCTTCGCTAATAGACGTAGAAGATAGGTGATAGCATCGCTGGATTAGAAATGACAATGATAGAGGGAATGGAGAAGAGAATGATCACTACTGTATCTGCAGAGTAAAGTAGCGACTTTGTGTTTCATACATTAGCCAATAGACGAAGAAGTGAGGGTGATAGAAGCTCTTGATAGGAAATGGAAGTGAAAGAGGGAATGGAGAAGAGAATGATCACTACACTGTCTGCAGAGTAAAGTAGCGTATTCTAATTGTGAGAATTTCAATGTGATTCCGTGTTTCGTGCCTTCGCTAATAGACGTAGAAGATAGGTGATAACATCGCTGGATTAGAAATGACAATGATAGAGGGAATGGAGAAGAGAATGATCACTACGCTGTCTGCAGAGTAAAGTAGCGACTTTGTGTTTCATACATTAGCCAATAGACGAAGAAGTGAGGGTGATAGAAGCTCTTGATAGGAAATGGAAGTGAAAGAGGGAATGGAGAAGAGAATGATCACTACACTGTCTGCAGAGTAAAGTAGCGTATTCTAATTGTGAGAATTTCAATGTGATTCCGTGTTTCGTGCCTTCGCTAATAGACGTAGAAGATAGGTGATAACATCGCTGGATTAGAAATGACAATGATAGAGGGAATGGAGAAGAGAATGATCACTACGCTGTCTGCAGAGTAAAGTAGCGACTTTGTGTTTCATACATTAGCCAATAGACGAAGAAGTGAGGGTGATAGAAGCTCTTGATAGGAAAGGAAGTGAAAGAGGGAATGGAGAAGAGAATGATCACTACACTGTCTGCAGAGTAAAGTAGCGTATTCGAATTGTGAGAATTTCAATGTGATTCCGTGTTTCGTGCCTTCGCTAATAGACGTAGAAGATAGGTGATAGCATCGCTGGATTAGAAATGACAATGATAGAGGGAATGGAGAAGAGAATGATCACTACTGTATCTGCAGAGTAAAGTAGCGACTTTGTGTTTCATACATTAGCCAATAGACGAAGAAGTGAGGGTGATAGAAGCTCTTGATAGGAAATGGAAGTGAAAGAGGGAATGGAGAAGAGAATGATCACTACACTGTCTGCAGAGTAAAGTAGCGTATTCTAATTGTGAGAATTTCAATGTGATTCCGTGTTTCGTGCCTTCGCTAATAGACGTAGAAGATAGGTGATAACATCGCTGGATTAGAAATGACAATGATAGAGGGAATGGAGAAGAGAATGATCACTACGCTGTCTGCAGAGTAAAGTAGCGACTTTGTGTTTCATACATTAGCCAATAGACGAAGAAGTGAGGGTGATAGAAGCTCTTGATAGGAAATGGAAGTGAAAGAGGGAATGGAGAAGAGAATGATCACTACACTGTCTGCAGAGTAAAGTAGCGTATTCTAATTGTGAGAATTTCAATGTGATTCCGTGTTTCGTGCCTTCGCTAATAGACGTAGAAGATAGGTGATAACATCGCTGGATTAGAAATGACAATGATAGAGGGAATGGAGAAGAGAATGATCACTACGCTGTCTGCAGAGTAAAGTAGCGACTTTGTGTTTCATACATTAGCCAATAGACGAAGAAGTGAGGGTGATAGAAGCTCTTGATAGAAAAGGAAGTGAAAGAGGGAATGGAGAAGAGAATGATCACTACACTGTCTGCAGAGTAAAGTAGCGTATTCGAATTGTGAGAATTTCAATGTGATTCCGTGTTTCGTGCCTTCGCTAATAGACGTAGAAGATAGGTGATAGCATCGCTGGATTAGAAATGACAATGATAGAGGGAATGGAGAAGAGAATGATCACTACTGTATCTGCAGAGTAAAGTAGCGACTTTGTGTTTCATACATTAGCCAATAGACGAAGAAGTGAGGGTGATAGAAGCTCTTGATAGGAAATGGAAGTGAAAGAGGGAATGGAGAAGAGAATGATCACTACACTGTCTGCAGAGTAAAGTAGCGTATTCTAATTGTGAGAATTTCAATGTGATTCCGTGTTTCGTGCCTTCGCTAATAGACGTAGAAGATAGGTGATAACATCGCTGGATTAGAAATGACAATGATAGAGGGAATGGAGAAGAGAATGATCACTACGCTGTCTGCAGAGTAAAGTAGCGACTTTGTGTTTCATACATTAGCCAATAGACGAAGAAGTGAGGGTGATAGAAGCTCTTGATAGGAAATGGAAGTGAAAGAGGGAATGGAGAAGAGAATGATCACTACACTGTCTGCAGAGTAAAGTAGCGTATTCTAATTGTGAGAATTTCAATGTGATTCCGTGTTTCGTGCCTTCGCTAATAGACGTAGAAGATAGGTGATAACATCGCTGGATTAGAAATGACAATGATAGAGGGAATGGAGAAGAGAATGATCACTACGCTGTCTGCAGAGTAAAGTAGCGACTTTGTGTTTCATACATTAGCCAATAGACGAAGAAGTGAGGGTGATAGAAGCTCTTGATAGGAAATGGAAGTGAAAGAGGGAATGGAGAAGAGAATGATCACTACACTGTCTGCAGAGTAAAGTAGCGTATTCGAATTGTGAGAATTTCAATGTGATTCCGTGTTTCGTGCCTTCGCTAATAGACGTAGAAGATAGGTGATAGCATCGCTGGATTAGAAATGACAATGATAGAGGGAATGGAGAAGAGAATGATCACTACGCTGTCTGCAGAGTAAAGTAGCGACTTTGTGTTTCATACATTAGCCAATAGACGAAGAAGTGAGGGTGATAGAAGCTCTTGATAGGAAATGGAAGTGAAGAGGGAATGGAGAAGAGAATGATCACTACACTGTCTGCAGAGTAAAGTAGCGTATTCTAATTGTGAGAATTTCAATGTGATTCCGTGTTTCGTGCCTTCGCTAATAGACGTAGAAGATAGGTGATAACATCGCTGGATTAGAAATGACAATGATAGAGGGAATGGAGAAGAGAATGATCACTACGCTGTCTGCAGAGTAAAGTAGCGACTTTGTGTTTCATACATTAGCCAATAGACGAAGAAGTGAGGGTGATAGAAGCTCTTGATAGGAAAAGGAAGTGAAAGAGGGAATGGAGAAGAGAATGATCACTACACTGTCTGCAGAGTAAAGTAGCGTATTCGAATTGTGAGAATTTCAATGTGATTCCGTGTTTCGTGCCTTCGCTAATAGACGTAGAAGATAGGTGATAGCATCGCTGGATTAGAAATGACAATGATAGAGGGAATGGAGAAGAGAATGATCACTACTGTATCTGCAGAGTAAAGTAGCGACTTTGTGTTTCATACATTAGCCAATAGACGAAGAAGTGAGGGTGATAGAAGCTCTTGATAGGAAATGGAAGTGAAAGAGGGAATGGAGAAGAGAATGATCACTACACTGTCTGCAGAGTAAAGTAGCGTATTCTAATTGTGAGAATTTCAATGTGATTCCGTGTTTCGTGCCTTCGCTAATAGACGTAGAAGATAGGTGATAACATCGCTGGATTAGAAATGACAATGATAGAGGGAATGGAGAAGAGAATGATCACTACGCTGTCTGCAGAGTAAAGTAGCGACTTTGTGTTTCATACATTAGCCAATAGACGAAGAAGTGAGGGTGATAGAAGCTCTTGATAGGAAATGGAAGTGAAAGAGGGAATGGAGAAGAGAATGATCACTACACTGTCTGCAGAGTAAAGTAGCGTATTCTAATTGTGAGAATTTCAATGTGATTCCGTGTTTCGTGCCTTCGCTAATAGACGTAGAAGATAGGTGATAACATCGCTGGATTAGAAATGACAATGATAGAGGGAATGGAGAAGAGAATGATCACTACGCTGTCTGCAGAGTAAAGTAGCGACTTTGTGTTTCATACATTAGCCAATAGACGAAGAAGGGTGATAGAAGCTCTTGATAGGAAATGGAAGTGAAAGAGGGAATGGAGAAGAGAATGATCACTACACTGTCTGCAGAGTAAAGTAGCGTATTCGAATTGTGAGAATTTCAATGTGATTCCGTGTTTCGTGCCTTCGCTAATAGACGTAGAAGATAGGTGATAGCATCGCTGGATTAGAAATGACAATGATAGAGGGAATGGAGAAGAGAATGATCACTACGCTGTCTGCAGAGTAAAGTAGCGTATTCGAATTGTGAGAATTTCAATGTGATTCCGTGTTTCGTGCCTTCGCTAATAGACGTAGAAGATAGGTGATAGCATCGCTGGATTAGAAATGACAATGATAGAGGGAATGGAGAAGAGAATGATCACTACTGTATCTGCAGAGTAAAGTAGCGTTTTCTAATTGTGAGAATTTCAATGTGATTCCGTGTTTCGTGCCTTCGCTAATAGATGTAGAAGATAGGTGATAGCATCGCTGGATTAGAAATGACAATGATAGAGGGAATGGAGAAGAGAATGATCACTACTGTATCTGCAGAGTAAAGTAGCGACTTTGTGTTTCATACATTAGCCAATAGACGAAGAAGTGAGGGTGATAGAAGCTTGATAGAAATGGAAGTGAAAGAGGGAATGGAGAAGAGAATGATCACTACGCTGTCTGCAGAGTAAAGTAGCGTATTCTAATTGTGAGAATTTCAATGTGATTCCGTGTTTCGTGCCTTCGCTAATAGATGTAGAAGATAGGTGATAGCATCGCTGGATTAGAAATGACAATGATAGAGGGAATGGAGAAGAGAATGATCACTACGCTGTCTGCAGAGTAAAGTAGCGACTTTGTGTTTCATACATTAGCCAATAGACGAAGAAGTGAGGGTGATAGAAGCTCTTGATAGGAAATGGAAGTGAAAGAGGGAATGGAGAAGAGAATGATCACTACGCTGTCTGCAGAGTAAAGTAGCGTATTCTAATTGTGAGAATTTCAATGTGATTCCGTGTTTCGTGCCTTCGCTAATAGATGTAGAAGATAGGTGATAGCATCGCTGGATTAGAAATGACAATGATAGAGGGAATGGAGAAGAGAATGATCACTACGCTGTCTGCAGAGTAAAGTAGCGTTTTCTAATTGTGAGAATTTCAATGTGATTCCGTGTTTCGTGCCTTCGCTAATAGATGTAGAAGATAGGTGATAGCATCGCTGGATTAGAAATGACAATGATAGAGGGAATGGAGAAGAGAATGATCACTACTGTATCTGCAGAGTAAAGTAGCGACTTTGTGTTTCATACATTAGCCAATAGACGAAGAAGTGAGGGTGATAGAAGCTCTTGATAGGAAATGGAAGTGAAAGAGGGAATGGAGAAGAGAATGATCACTACACTGTCTGCAGAGTAAAGTAGCGTTTTCGAATTGTGAGAATTTCAATGTGATTCCGTGTTTCGTGCCTTCGCTAATAGACGTAGAAGATAGGTGATAGCATCGCTGGATTAGAAATGACAATGATAGAGGGAATGGAGAAGAGAATGATCACTACTGTATCTGCTAAGAAATGAAGCGTATACTAATCCTGAGGATACATGCGATACTATTGAATGAAAATATTTGTCAAGCTGAGTAGAGTCCAAGGAGCAATTACTAGCTCTAGTTTCCGATTCCAAAATAGGAAATGCTATGGTTAAAAAAGAGAGTGTGAGAGAGAGAGAAAGCTTTCCGGCATATATCATAATTATATGGTAAACGCAGGATACGGTAGTGATATCGCATACTAAACGAAGTTCAGATAAAAACAAGATGGCACTCAAAACATGATGATGCATGAAATTCAAGATTGAGATAGAGAGATAGAATAGAAGAGGAGTGGCAACAGGAAGAATAATGCGCATTGGTAAGGGAACGTACGAATAACCAGCGAAGGACTGCTTGAAAGATACGCTCGAGAGCTGATAATTACGAATACGAGCCGAAGATTCCAAGTACGCACCTGCAAAGAGAATCAATTGATACGTAGATACAGTATCCGCGATGATCGATCAATAGCAACAGTTACAGTAGTCATTGTAGAGGGGGAGACTGATAATGAAATAAAGGAAATGGACATTTTTTGGTCATGATACTTATTGTGCTTGCATTCTTGATTGATTAATTTTTATTCCTGATTAAAAAATAACAAAAATAAAAATATTTTTTTTAAAAAGTCAATAGGCAATCTTTTTTTTTAAATCAGTCCTCGATCGCGCCTAGAGAGTGTGTGAAACGAGGAGAGTGAGCGCTAATTTTGCTAATTAGCGATTGTCTGGCGCGCTTTATTTTATTTTTTGTAATATCTTATCGCATATTGTTTGTATGTTTGTTAGCGACTAATTTAAATTGAAAATACAAGAAAGGAGCGTGGAAGAAGGCCGGTCGGAAAGGGGGAAGCGAACATTTCGAAATTTCGAGGCAAAACGTCATGAATTAAGGCGATATTCCCGTGATTCAAGTAATGCGATGGGTTATTTCAACACGGGGAGTGAGCAGCACGCAAATGACATCAAGAAATCGGTAAAAAACGGAGTAAAAGCAAAGAAACGGAGGATTTCCGGTCCAGATCCGGGGCGGCCATGTCTGCTATAAGGGAACACCACGGTTTCCCGCGCAATTTTTATCCATTCTCCCGATGACTTCTGTCCTTGTTTCCTTTCGTTTGTCGCCTATTGTTGATTGTTTTAGCAGCTTAGATTCAAGTGATGGCTTCTGTGAGTCTCGTGTGATCGATTTAGAGCCATATTTCGAGTGAGAAGCGCGGGGATGTCTATTAGTTCTTGCTTCGATTACGCGTGCTAGTATACCTTTCCGTCTCATCTTACGACGGAGCAGTGTGTGTAATCGACAATGTTTATTGTTTTACCTATAGTACATATCCCTCATCCCATCTCCTTCTCTTCCCTGTTCATAAATACAATCATTGAAGGATGCACCGCAGTCACCGCACTCCACGTGTGAAGACGTCTCGACGAGCAGGGTAGAGGGTGAGTAAGATGTTTACAAACCATTTCACTTATCATCTCCTTCTTGTTGGCAAAGTTGCTGTGCGAGCGCGGATTTATTATTTGTAAAATTTGAAACATTATTGAATCGCAGGTCTTCCATCTCAATTCTCAATGGCCATTGTATTGAGACTCTCTTCTTCAGAAAGGCTGTTTAACACAGGAAGACAGCGTCAACTGCACTACTTCAACACGTAATGAATGTGGCCGAATTGGTCATGGAAAGGTATGGAGAAACCTTTTTTTTATTAGTAAATATCAATAAATTGATACAATTTCTCATTAAACTAATTCAGAATCATGACAGTCGCTCGATCTCGAATGTCCCTTGAAGATTGTAAACAATCGAGTGATGACGCTGAGGATCTTGAAATGATTCTTCCCTCCGTTCTCGAGTTAGCCCAAGAATTTAATTGAGAAAGAGGAAAAGATTGTTTAAATTGTGTTATAAATTGGACAGATTGGACAAGGAATTGATGGTAACTGATCGAGCTCTGTCGATGAAGAGAGCAGTTTCACTTATTCGAGAAACTGTGACACAAATGCAACAGGGACAGCAATCTGGTAAGGATGGTGGGGATGGTATAGAATATAAGATGACTCGACATCGAAAGATGTTACGTTATGATTATTTGAGGAGGTGAGGGAGGATCAGGCGCCTGCTGTAGTATTCCGAATAGTAGAAGGAATAGTATGGATTAAGAAATGGAGGAAGAAGGAGAGGAAAGAAGTTAGTGGGGAGGGAATCTGTATTGATATTCAATTGATTATTTCAGACGAATCAGTCGGTGTACTGCAGACGAAATACAATATGGACGTTTCTCTTCACATTCTTCGATTGCCTGGAATGAGAGCTGAAATGTTGCACAAGTTCATGAGAAGAGGAGGAAAACAATTGAAAGAGGTAAGAACGATTCATCGTTTCCCTTTTTCAATTCTGCACATGAAATACCACCATTTTCATGAACAATACGCTATTCCATAGAAGAGAGCAGAGTAGAAGTGAGTGGGGAGGGAATCTGTATTGATATTCAATTGATTATTTCAGACGATTCAGTCGGTGGCAGAAAGAAAAATACTGGAAGTTTCGATGGAATGGAATCAGCCGAAACGTGGAATAAGTGAGTTGCGAGTATTCACAGAGCCATCTTCTACAGATGTGAATTTGAAGGATCTCATTACACTTGAACAATTTCGTATTTCAGTCTTCCACTTCGTCTATCGATTCGACGTCGCGTTGGAGCATACGATGCAACTATGGATAATCCCATTCTGGAGGTAAGAACAATTATTATATCGAAGAGTCCTCGATTCGAGTACTTCTAAACAGTATAGTGTGAAGTTTGATGGCACTTTACTATTTTATGAAAAATATAATGGTTGTTGGTCTTTTCAGATGACCGATATGATGCGAGTGGTGTGCGGTGTAGCATTTATGATGCATGAGAAACCGAAGGAGGGCAGAAAGGAGCAGACTAGAAATTGGAGGATATGGAACAGAGGTTAAATAGAATGCATTGATTGTTCTGATTGTGCTCTTTTCAGATGGACAGAGTTATTCTCGGAATTGAATATCTCTAATCAATTCATTCTTGAGATGAATGCGCGCACTCTCTATGCAGTATGGGGTACGGTAATATCAATTGATTACGGTAGTCTGTTATCCCATCTATCGATTACTACTTACACGAATAAATTCCTCTTGAAGGTGGTCGATCGGACGAGGAACAGATTCTTCTTCCTCTAACGAAGGAATTTGCTGAGAGACTAGTCCAACAACATCCATGCGATCTTCCCCTTCTCGCCACTATCTTTGCCACTCTCGATGGCAAGACATGTATGGATGTAAGCTACGTTTGTTTAGATTTTGAATTAGGGACCACCACGTGATATGCAAATCACATATGCATACCCCATGAAGTAACTCAGGTTGTTAACCAGGCGTATAGAATCATTTTTGTGAAGGGACCACCCACCAAAAGCTAATAGTTTACGAGAAAATCGCAACTTCATGAAAACATGATTTTCAAAAACGAGAGACAAAAATCTTTGAAACCTGCTAACTTAAGTTTGAGGAAAGGGCCGCGACTTTTGAAAGCTTTCAGCGATAGACATAGGTTATGGACATAACATATCCAAAAATAGCCAATTCTATAGTCTCCCGCGTTTTTTATATGAGATCAAAGATCAAACTCAAACTCAAACTTTGACTCTATGTAAATTTCGCGGGAGACTATGGAATTGGCTAATTTTCGGATATGCCATGCTTGTTACCTTAGTCTATCACTGGAAAGTGCCAAAAGTCGCGGCCCTCTCCTTTGAACGAAATTAGAGCGCTTAAAACAAATTATTTAAATTTTGTGACGTCATTTTTGAGATTCTTTTGTTTATAACAAGCGCGGGAGACTATACAATTTGCTAATTTTCTCAGCAAAGTTTGTTAACATTATGTACTAAACACTTGTGAAATCAGAATCCGCGGCCTTTTCCTCCCCTTTGCACAAATTAGCATACCACGCGCGCACAAATGTAAAAATGAATGGTGGTCCCTAATTTTGAATCACGAAATAGAAAGGATAACTCCAATTTCTTTATTTGTCAGTCGATCATTCATCTCGTTAAATTTGCTACTCGAGAACAGAAGAAATCACCACAGACGATGCTAAATGTGTGCAAACTCGCTCAGGTTAGACGGTTCATTTGTATTTATGCAACAATTCGAGATGGCTGTCATATTTTTTTTTAAATTCTTATTAACTTTTTTCCATTTGAGTTGATGATGTCTCGCAAGGATCGTGTGATAGTACAACAATTGGCATTATCTGATCCATCGGGAGTAATGATGCAGACTCCCACACCCAAAGATACGGCAAGACTACAGGCACCCGAGACAGCCAAGGTAATGAGAACTCGTAGTGATTAGAAGACCTCTCATTTCATATGAAAAAATGTCTTAGAGAGTTACGGTACTTATTCCATATCGATTGCAGTTCTTAGAGAGTTACGGATCGATTGCAGTTCTGTGAAAGCGAATGATTTCGAACAAGAAGGATTCCTCGTCACTGCAGATAACACTATTGAGGTACGGTAGACTACAATCGGGATAGATACGGTAATTCAAACAATTGATTCATTCAGTTGGAGCTGTCTCAAAGGGAGTACGATAGTGAAGTTCATCGTTCATTCCTCTGTGATACACTCGTTGATCATTTGGAGAAGGAATGTTGTCCGTATGCTCATGAAGTGAGGAGAAAGGAGAACATTTGGTATTTGATGATTGATAAAAGAATAACACACATCCTATTATACACTGCCCTTCTACGTCAAGAATTCGCGAGACGACGCCAACGTGCAAGCGGGAATATAACGCGGAAGGAAAAAATAAAGTGACGGTAAATCACTACCGATAGATAGCCTACCATTAGTTGTATTGGAAACTGGTGCATGGAAATGCTATTACAAGATTGTTTCTTAATCTTATTGGTTATTAAATTGTACAGTTTTTTTTCTCTCTACCTAAAATATCGATGGTAACCGTCGGAATATAACATGATAATCTACTGGAATAAAAGAGAATACAATTTTCGCTGTGGAATTCACAGTTTTGTTCTTTTTCGATGAAGTATAAGGTTAGAAGCCCCCCCCCCCCACAAATGAGTATATTAGTGTTGTGTAATTTGCTTCTTCCAGGGTCGCTCTCTAGCCCTCGTCTCCCTTCCCTCCACTCTCACGTCTCTTCCCTTCTCTTCAACGAGTGCTTCTGGCTGGTTGGACTAAGAAAAAAAAAGGTATGGAAGGAGCAAAAATGAGTGAAATAACCGAAAGTGGACCATAAAAGAATAAATTGTAATCCCAGCCTTTTATTTACGTGTTTTACTGTCGCTTGCGATCCTTGTATACACGGACATGACGTGATGCCACAAGTTGGAATCAAAATTGGTTTAACCTCCCTTTGTTCGTTCTTACCTTTATTCCATCATATTCTTACCCCTAATTATTTCTGCGGTTTTCGGTAGTTGATGGGGGATTGCGTTTTTCTTCTAAAAAGGTTCATAACCTACCATGCCTTGGAAATCGAAAATATGGAACAAAGCTCGACGCTATCTTGTTAGGGACCCCATAGACTATTTAAAATTGCCATTAGCTCATATTTGATTTTTTTTTCTTTGTGCCATGGTTTTGTTCAATTCTTCGGTGACACGCGTGATAGGACATTGTTCCTCATCGGCTAATTTTAAGACTCTATTCCTTACGTTAAATGATTTTTCTTACACTAGATCGGCACCTTGAGCGAACTGAAATTTACACAACTTTAAATTAAATTGAAAAAAAATAATATATAACATTGTATTTGCTGTTCCAGTTGCGCGAGGGCAGGCTGGCGAGCACTAATACTAAGGAAGGACTTTCTCATGCGAACCGACGAATCTAAAAGCTAAGTCCCCATTAGGATACCGCGTGGACTAGGAGCACTGACACGCTTGCTTTAGTATGTGGCATGGGCTTGTCGCCCCTACAAGAGGATCAATCGAAGGATGGACCGGAGTAGCCGCCACACACCGCAGTGTGGTTGTGCACCGGGCGCTTGTCGCCCCATCAAGAGGATCAATCGAAGGATGGACCGGAGTAGCCGCCACACACCGCAGTGTGGTTGTGCACCGGGCGCTTGTCGCCCCATCAAGAGGATCAATCGAAGGATGGACCGGAGTAGCCGCCACACACCGCAGTGTGGTTGTGCACCGGGCGCTTGTCGCCCCATCAAGAGGATCAATCGAAGGATGGACCGGAGTAGCCGCCACACACCGCAGTGTGGTTGTGCACCGGGCGCTTGTCGCCCCATCAAGAGGATCAATCGAAGGATGGACCGGAGTAGCCGCCACACACCGCAGTGTGGTTGTGCACCGGGCGCTTGTCGCCCCATCAAGAGGATCAATCGAAGGATGGACCGGAGTAGCCGCCACACACCGCAGTGTGGTTGTGCACCGGGCGCTTGTCGCCCCATCAAGAGGATCAATCGAAGGATGGACCGGAGTAGCCGCCACACACCGCAGTGTGGTTGTGCACCGGGCGCTTGTCGCCCCATCAAGAGGATCAATCGAAGGATGGACCGGAGTAGCCGCCACACACCGCAGTGTGGTTGTGCACCGGGCGCTTGTCGCCCCATCAAGAGGATCAATCGAAGGATGGACCGGAGTAGCCGCCACACACCGCAGTGTGGTTGTGCACCGGGCGCTTGTCGCCCCATCAAGAGGATCAATCGAAGGATGGACCGGAGTAGCCGCCACACACCGCAGTGTGGTTGTGCACCGGGCGCTTGTCGCCCCATCAAGAGGATCAATCGAAGGATGGACCGGAGTAGCCGCCACACACCGCAGTGTGGTTGTGCACCGGGCGCTTGTCGCCCCATCAAGAGGATCAATCGAAGGATGGACCGGAGTAGCCGCCACACACCGCAGTGTGGTTGTGCACCGGGCGCTTGTCGCCCCATCAAGAGGATCAATCGAAGGATGGACCGGAGTAGCCGCCACACACCGCAGTGTGGTTGTGCACCGGGCGCTTGTCGCCCCATCAAGAGGATCAATCGAAGGATGGACCGGAGTAGCCGCCACACACCGCAGTGTGGTTGTGCACCGGGCGCTTGTCGCCCCATCAAGAGGATCAATCGAAGGATGGACCGGAGTAGCCGCCACACACCGCAGTGTGGTTGTGCACCGGGCGCTTGTCGCCCCATCAAGAGGATCAATCGAAGGATGGACCGGAGTAGCCGCCACACACCGCAGTGTGGTTGTGCACCGGGCGCTTGTCGCCCCATCAAGAGGATCAATCGAAGGATGGACCGGAGTAGCCGCCACACACCGCAGTGTGGTTGTGCACCGGGCGCTTGTCGCCCCATCAAGAGGATCAATCGAAGGATGGACCGGAGTAGCCGCCACACACCGCAGTGTGGTTGTGCACCGGGCGCTTGTCGCCCAATCAAGAGGATCAATCGAAGGATGGACCGGAGTAGCCGCCACACACCGCAGTGTGGTTGTGCACCGGGCGCTTGTCGCCCCATCAAGAGGATCAATCGAAGGATGGACCGGAGTAGCCGCCACACACCGCAGTGTGGTTGTGCACCGGGCGCTTGTCGCCCCATCAAGAGGATCAATCGAAGGATGGACCGGAGTAGCCGCCACACACCGCAGTGTGGTTGTGCACCGGGCGCTTGTCGCCCCATCAAGAGGATCAATCGAAGGATGGACCGGAGTAGCCGCCACACACCGCAGTGTGGTTGTGCACCGGGCGCTTGTCGCCCCATCAAGAGGATCAATCGAAGGATGGACCGGAGTAGCCGCCACACACCGCAGTGTGGTTGTGCACCGGGCGCTTGTCGCCCCATCAAGAGGATCAATCGAAGGATGGACCGGAGTAGCCGCCACACACCGCAGTGTGGTTGTGCACCGGGCGCTTGTCGCCCAATCAAGAGGATCAATCGAAGGATGGACCGGAGTAGCCGCCACACACCGCAGTGTGGTTGTGCACCGGGCGCTTGTCGCCCCATCAAGAGGATCAATCGAAGGATGGACCGGAGTAGCCGCCACACACCGCAGTGTGGTTGTGCACCGGGCGCTTGTCGCCCCATCAAGAGGATCAATCGAAGGATGGACCGGAGTAGCCGCCACACACCGCAGTGTGGTTGTGCACCGGGCGCTTGTCGCCCAATCAAGAGGATCAATCGAAGGATGGACCGGAGTAGCCGCCACACACCGCAGTGTGGTTGTGCACCGGGCGCTTGTCGCCCCATCAAGAGGATCAATCGAAGGATGGACCGGAGTAGCCGCCACACACCGCAGTGTGGTTGTGCACCGGGCGCTTGTCGCCCCATCAAGAGGATCAATCGAAGGATGGACCGGAGTAGCCGCCACACACCGCAGTGTGGTTGTGCACCGGGCGCTTGTCGCCCCATCAAGAGGATCAATCGAAGGATGGACCGGAGTAGCCGCCACACACCGCAGTGTGGTTGTGCACCGGGCGCTTGTCGCCCCATAAAGAGGATCGATCGAAGGATGGACACGGAGAGAAGAACTGCCAAGGTACGATAGAGAGAGAGGTTGTATCGATAAGTGACTGGGAGAGAAAGGACTGATAATATTGATAATATTCCAGTCAATGGAGGCTCATGGAATGGGCGAGGGAGAGATGGATGAAGAACTCATTTTCGCACAGGTGCCCGATAAGGTTTGTTAACTTGCAAAATATTTAAAGAAGGAATGATATCAGATTAATGGTTAATCTCGTTTATCTGATATCAATGAATGAATCTACTTCACTAGTTCATTTCATTGTATTGCATAATAATGTCATTGCAGGCTTCCACTCGTCTTCCATTCCATCTTCTTCTTCGAACGAGTGAAGTCGAACTATGCAAATACGTCGCCCCTCTGGTGTGGCATGAGATCACCCTTCCCAATCTACAGGTTAGTATGTTTCTCCATTTATAGTTTCGATTGACGGTATTATTCTCAATAACCATTGTGCTCTTCTCAGGATTGGTATCTACTTCTTCGTGATATTCATCCCATTACTTCCGTCGTCGATATTAATTCGTACAAGCTGAAATTGAAGGGACAAATGCTCATTACGGAGGCTGTTATAAAGTACAATCAAAGCGGCACAGGAACAGGTATATTCGTAGGGTTATGAATCTAGAAGGTCTTCAAAATTGTTACAAAAACTGTTGAATGTGTTTTCCATTCATTTATAATTCCATTCATGTAAAACTGGTTTTTTTTGTTCCTTTGGTTTGTGTTTGTTGTACCACCCCTTGTCCGATCATAAGCTCATTGCTCTCAGAATGATCAACTATCGGAGGCAGATATGGAATGGATTCAAGAGAGATTATATGCAGAGAAGAGTGTCAATTCCCAAAAAGTTAGTGAAGTAATGGATGATTGTTGAGGATTGGCAGTGTCGTCGTGTCTCATCCATTGTTGCCATTAATTCACTCATTCAACGTCGTCGAAGAACAGATGAAAAATGGAAAGAAACTTATGAAGAAATGAGAAAGATGCTGACACTCGTGGTGAGTAAGGGAGTGGGAATACGGTAGGAGTATCGACAAATGAAGAGTAGTTGGAGCACAGTTGAAAAGGATAATTTTGGCCTCCAAAAATTCCCATGGTATGAGCCATTTTGGGTAAAAAAAGCAAAAAAATTCCAATGATACGAGCCATGTTTGAGTCGAAAATTCCCATGGTATGAGTTCCATACCATCAAAAATTCCCACCCATTTCATCTGTGAGTTGGAGGATTACTCAACTATTATCCCGATACTGCAGACGAAATACAATATGGACGTTTCTCTTCACATTCTTCGATTGCCTGGAATGAGAGCTGAAATGTTGCACAAGTTCATGAGAAGAGGAGGAAAACAATTGAAAGAGGTAAGAACGATTCATCGTTTCCCTTTTTCAATTCTGCACATGAAATACCACCATTTTCATGAACAATACGCTATTCCATAGAAGAGAGCAGTTTCACTTATTCGAGAAACTGTGAAACAAATGCAACAGGGACAGCAATCTGGTAAGGATGATGGGAATGGGATAGAATATAAGATGACTCGACATCGAAAGATGTTACGATATGATTATTTGAGGAGGTGAGGGAGGATCAGGCGCCTGCTGTAGTATTCCGAATAGTAGATGGAATAGTATGGATGAAGAAATGGAGGAAGAAGGAGAGGAAAGAAGTTAGTGGGGAGGGAATCTGTATTGATATTCAATTGATTATTTCAGACGATTCAGTCGGTGACAGAAAGACGATTCAGTCGGTGTACTGCAGACGAAATACAATATGGACGTTTCTCTTCACATTCTTCGATTGCCTGGAATGAGAGCTGAAATGTTGCACAAGTTCATGAGAAGAGGAGGAAAACAATTGAAAGAGGTAAGAACGATTCATCGTTTCCCTTTTTCAATTCTGCACATGAAATACCACCATTTTCATGAACAATACGCTATTCCATAGAAGAGAGCAGTTTCACTTATTCGAGAAACTGTGAAACAAATGCAACAGGGACAGCAATCTGGTAAGGATGATGGGAATGGGATAGAATATAAGATGACTCGACATCGAAAGATGTTACGATATGATTATTTGAGGAGGTGAGGGAGGATCAGGCGCCTGCTGTAGTATTCCGAATAGTAGATGGAATAGTATGGATGAAGAAATGGAGGAAGAAGGAGAGGAAAGAAGTTAGTGGGGAGGGAATCTGTATTGATATTCAATTGATTATTTCAGACGATTCAGTCGGTGACAGAAAGACGATTCAGTCGGTGTACTGCAGACGAAATACAATATGGACGTTTCTCTTCACATTCTTCGATTGCCTGGAATGAGAGCTGAAATGTTGCACAAGTTCATGAGAAGAGGAGGAAAACAATTGAAAGAGGTAAGAACGATTCATCGTTTCCCTTTTTCAATTCTGCACATGAAATACCACCATTTTCATGAACAATACGCTATTCCATAGAAGAGAGCAGTTTCACTTATTCGAGAAACTGTGAAACAAATGCAACAGGGACAGCAATCTGGTAAGGATGATGGGAATGGGATAGAATATAAGATGACTCGACATCGAAAGATGTTACGATATGATTATTTGAGGAGGTGAGGGAGGATCAGGCGCCTGCTGTAGTATTCCGAATAGTAGATGGATAGTATGGATGAAGAAATGGAGGAAGAAGGAGAGGAAAGAAGTTAGTGGGGAGGGAATCTGTATTGATATTCAATTGATTATTTCAGACGATTCAGTCGGTGACAGAAAGACGATTCAGTCGGTGTACTGCAGACGAAATACAATATGGACGTTTCTCTTCACATTCTTCGATTGCCTGGAATGAGAGCTGAAATGTTGCACAAGTTCATGAGAAGAGGAGGAAAACAATTGAAAGAGGTAAGAACGATTCATCGTTTCCCTTTTTCAATTCTGCACATGAAATACCACCATTTTCATGAACAATACGCTATTCCATAGAAGAGAGCAGTTTCACTTATTCGAGAAACTGAAACAAATGCAACAGGGACAGCAATCTGGTGAGGATAATGGGAATGGGATAGAATATAAGATGACTCGACATCGAAAGATGTTACGATATGATTATTTGAGGAGGTGAGGGAGGATCAGGCGCCTGCTGTAGTATTCCGAATAGTAGATGGAATAGTATGGATGAAGAAATGGAGGAAGAAGGAGAGGAAAGAAGTTAGTGGGGAGGGAATCTGTATTGATATTCAATTGATTATTTCAGACGATTCAGTCGGTGTACTGCAGACGAAATACAATATGGACGTTTCTCTTAACATTCTTCGATTGCCTGGAGTGAGAGCTGAAATGTTGCACAAGTTCATGAGAAGAGGAGGAAAACAATTGAAAGAGGTAAGAACGATTCATCGTTTCCCTTTTTCAATTCTGCACATGAAATAACACCATTTTCATGAACAATACGCTATTTTATAGAAGAGAGCAGTTTCACTTATTCGAGAAACTGTGAAACAAATGCAACAGGGACAGCAATCTGGAAAGGATGATGGGAATGGGATAGAATATAAGATGACTCGACATCGAAAGATGTTACGATATGATTATTTGAGGAGGTGATTGAGGATCAGGCGCCTGCTGTAGTATTCCGAATAGTAGATGGAATAGTATGGATGAAGAAATGGAGGAAGAAGGAGAGGAAAGAAGTTAGTGGGGAGGGAATCTGTATTGATATTCAATTGATTATTTCAGACGATTCAGTCGGTGTACTGCAGACGAAATACAATATGGACGTTTCTCTTCACATTCTTCGATTGCCTGGAGTGAGAGCTGAAATGTTGCACAAGTTCATGAGAAGAGGAGGAAAACAATTGAAAGAGGTAAGAACGATTCATCGTTTCCCTTTTTCAATTCTGCACATGAAATAACACCATTTTCATGAACAATACGCTATTTTATAGAAGAGAGCAGTTTCACTTATTCGAGAAACTGTGAAACAAATGCAACAGGGACAGCAATCTGGAAAGGATGATGGGAATGGGATAGAATATAAGATGACTCGACATCGAAAGATGTTACGATATGATTATTTGAGGAGGTGATTGAGGATCAGGCGCCTGCTGTAGTATTCCGAATAGTAGATGGAATAGTATGGATGAAGAAATGGAGGAAGAAGGAGAGGAAAGAAGTTAGTGGGGAGGGAATCTGTATTGATATTCAATTGATTATTTCAGACGATTCAGTCGGTGGCAGAAAGACGATTCAGTCGGTGTACTGCAGACGAAATACAATATGGACGTTTCTCTTCACATTCTTCGATTGCCTGGAATGAGAGCTGAAATGTTGCACAAGTTCATGAGAAGAGGAGGAAAACAATTGAAAGAGGTAAGAACGATTCATCGTTTCCCTTTTTCAATTCTGCACATGAAATACAACCATTTTCATGAACAATACGCTATTCCATAGAAGAGAGCAGTTTCACTTATTCGAGAAACTGTGAAACAAATGCAACAGGGACAGCAATCTGGTAAGGATGATGGGAATGGGATAGAATATAAGATGACTCGACATCGAAAGATGTTACGATATGATTATTTGAGGAGGTGAGGGAGGATCAGGCGCCTGCTGTAGTATTCCGAATAGTAGATGGAATAGTATGGATGAAGAAATGGAGGAAGAAGGAGAGGAAAGAAGTTAGTGGGGAGGGAATCTGTATTGATATTCAATTGATTATTTCAGACGATTCAGTCGGTGTACTGCAGACGAAATACAATATGGACGTTTCTCTTCACATTCTTCGATTGCCTGGAGTGAGAGCTGAAATGTTGCACAAGTTCATGAGAAGAGGAGGAAAACAATTGAAAGAGGTAAGAACGATTCATCGTTTCCCTTTTTCAATTCTGCACATGAAATAACACCATTTTCATGAACAATACGCTATTTTATAGAAGAGAGCAGTTTCACTTATTCGAGAAACTGTGAAACAAATGCAACAGGGACAGCAATCTGGAAAGGATGATGGGAATGGGATAGAATATAAGATGACTCGACATCGAAAGATGTTACGATATGATTATTTGAGGAGGTGATTGAGGATCAGGCGCCTGCTGTAGTATTCCGAATAGTAGATGGAATAGTATGGATGAAGAAATGGAGGAAGAAGGAGAGGAAAGAAGTTAGTGGGGAGGGAATCTGTATTGATATTCAATTGATTATTTCAGACGATTCAGTCGGTGTACTGCAGACGAAATACAATATGGACGTTTCTCTTCACATTCTTCGATTGCCTGGAGTGAGAGCTGAAATGTTGCACAAGTTCATGAGAAGAGGAGGAAAACAATTGAAAGAGGTAAGAACGATTCATCGTTTCCCTTTTTCAATTCTGCACATGAAATAACACCATTTTCATGAACAATACGCTATTTTATAGAAGAGAGCAGTTTCACTTATTCGAGAAACTGTGAAACAAATGCAACAGGGACAGCAATCTGGAAAGGATGATGGGAATGGGATAGAATATAAGATGACTCGACATCGAAAGATGTTACGATATGATTATTTGAGGAGGTGATTGAGGATCAGGCGCCTGCTGTAGTATTCCGAATAGTAGATGGAATAGTATGGATGAAGAAATGGAGGAAGAAGGAGAGGAAAGAAGTTAGTGGGGAGGGAATCTGTATTGATATTCAATTGATTATTTCAGACGATTCAGTCGGTGGCAGAAAGACGATTCAGTCGGTGTACTGCAGACGAAATACAATATGGACGTTTCTCTTCACATTCTTCGATTGCCTGGAATGAGAGCTGAAATGTTGCACAAGTTCATGAGAAGAGGAGGAAAACAATTGAAAGAGGTAAGAACGATTCATCGTTTCCCTTTTTCAATTCTGCACATGAAATACAACCATTTTCATGAACAATACGCTATTCCATAGAAGAGAGCAGTTTCACTTATTCGAGAAACTGTGAAACAAATGCAACAGGGACAGCAATCTGGTAAGGATGATGGGAATGGGATAGAATATAAGATGACTCGACATCGAAAGATGTTACGATATGATTATTTGAGGAGGTGAGGGAGGATCAGGCGCCTGCTGTAGTATTCCGAATAGTAGATGGAATAGTATGGATGAAGAAATGGAGGAAGAAGGAGAGGAAAGAAGTTAGTGGGGAGGGAATCTGTATTGATATTCAATTGATTATTTCAGACGATTCAGTCGGTGGCAGAAAGACGATTCAGTCGGTGTACTGCAGACGAAATACAATATGGACGTTTCTCTTCACATTCTTCGATTGCCTGGAATGAGAGCTGAAATGTTGCACAAGTTCATGAGAAGAGGAGGAAAACAATTGAAGTTAATAATAATTTATCATGTAATTAACGCAAATAAACAGTTTAGGGTACGGGGAAACGAGATACATGAGATACGATGTTGCAACATAGGCAACAAAGAAAATTCGATCTAGGATGGCTAGCGAAAGTAGGCATATATCAGGTAATGTGTTTGCGAAAAGAAACACTGTTCCTAGAAGTGATTACATTATTAGGAAGAGAGTTCCATCTATTCACTGTTCTATTACACAAAAAGTAATTGGAAACTATTACGTCGGGACGGTGTGGTTCTTGAGGGGCGAAGAAAGAAAGTGCTCTCTGTTAACTCTAAGTCTCTATGCACAATTTTATAAGTACAACACAGGTCTATATTTAGTCGCCGTTGTTCCAGGGTAGAGAGGCCGAGAATTCCCAGTCGGGAGCTGTAGTCTGTGGGGGGTATCCTGCACTTGAAAAATACGCGTTTGGTGTATTGTCTCAGTTCATGAGAAGAGGAGGAAAACAATTTTATGGAACAGAGGTTGAATAGAATGCATTGATTGTTCTCATTGTGCTCTTTTCAGATGGGCAGAGTTATTCTCGGAATTGAATATCTCTAATCAATTCATTCTTGAGATGAATGCGCGCACTCTCTATGCAGTATGGGGTACGGTAATATCAATTGATTACGGTACACTATGTTGCACTATGTTGTGAACTCGATTTCACTCATCATAATTTTTCTCACCTGATTATTCCTGCTTGATCGTGAATAAAATGTTTTCGAAGGAGCCTCCTGATTTGGTTTGTTTCGAAATCGTTTGTAACGATTGACTATATTAGACCGATAGACGTGGGAGAGACTAAGAAACATCATTTGACCAGTTGTAGAAGCCTGTAACTATCCTTGTTTGCCGGTAGATCAGTGCTCTCTCGTATGCCTGTCTCGTCCTTCTTCCCTCGATTTATCGATTCATAGGCCCTTCCCTTTTTCATTTGTCACATCTACTAGCCTATGTTTAGTGCGTGCGTAGTCCCTATTCGTTACTTTAGATAATTTATCTTTTGTAACTATGTAATTCCTCCTGATAACCTTGCTGATAACCTAAAACATTGTTCGCTGTATGACGTGCGCGAATTTCCTCTTTTTTTCCCAGTTTAGCGTTCTTTTGACGGACCTAGGGGAGACTAATTGTAAGAAACATCATTTGACCAGTTATAGAAGCTTCTAACCATCCTTTTGCTCGTTAGATCGAGTGAAGCACTTCCGTTTGTTTTCGGCTATGTTCTCTTACTTTCGATCGTGTATTTATAGGTAATTCAATGCTCAATGTCAGTCGCATGTCTCTCATCCATCGATTCATCGATTGATAGGCCATTCCCTTCTCTTTTTTGCACGTTCTTCTTATTGATGAACATTTACTGATACGTCCCCGTCCCTCTCCGTGTTTGATAGTTAATCGTTTATTAAACCTTTTGGGTCGTTCCTTAGCGAGCGTGTTAGCTGCGCTTTCCAGGTTTCCACGTATTTATTCAGATTCTTCTTGTCAGTCGACCCTCCTCTTCTTTTGAGCTATCCATCCTTGCGACGATCATGCGATCGATATTTTTGATCACAATCAGTTCTCTCCGGGACCGGTCACTCGCGCGTTGTTCGCATTTTTGCCCGACTTTCGCATTTTACTTCGCTGCTACAATTGTGGAGTCGATCCAACCGAGGGGGAACATATGTATATGCTATTGAGGACCCTCTACTCGCATGTGCACCGCTAGATTTATTATTTTACTTATTTTGACGTCGTTTCCCATCTAGAAATCCTTTTTTTTCGATATTTCCGAATCATTTGCTCTCATCCTCTTGGCACTCATCTAATTCCGTCGTGTCTTCTATCTCATTTGTTTTTGTTTTGCTTCCCTCATGCCAATTCTCTTTTCCTGATTCCACACGTTGCAGGCTCGTCCTCTCTCTTCTTTGCCGCTAACTTTTGGATGTGCGACGGTGTCCCCCACCCCTCCCCCTCCCCTCTCCTATCTCCAATCACAAGCCTCCCCCTCCCTTTCTGTCTCCCCTTCGTTCACTCGAAGACGTCGATGAATGAGTGATAATGAGAGGTAGGCTAATTTGGTCTCTCGTGACTATCCGACTACCCGCTTGAATGTGATTAAAAAGAATTGTTCGTTTCAAACAGTCTCTCATTTCGCCCTGATCTCTTATCGTCAGAAAGATTGAGAAACGAAGTGAGCATTTAGGGAGCGAAATAGTCACGAAAAACCTAAATACGAATGGTACGAATGGTTGCAGTTGATGGGAATAATTAAATTTCATTTATAAATTTAAGAGAACTAAATTCATTTTAGTATAGTAGCGTGGTGTGAAGTAGCACACAGCTATATCGGATGCTGTCGCGCTGAATGATGAATGCTGTCGAATGTATGCCGAATTCTGAGTCTATTACGACATTACGATTCTTTTGATTTTGCCATCCATCCGTCCTGATACTGTTTCTTTTCATTAGTTATGAGTTGCCACGATTATGCACTACTTCACATAATATTCGACGACCACGGAAAGGGAAGGGGAGAGAGTCTCTCACCGGTCAGAGAGGCGAGAGAGTGCGCGAAATGAAGAGACGGCTACCCGTATTTCGAACTCTAGAAGGAATCCGCTACGCATGGTGAACTGCAGAACCGACCCAATGATCTTCTTGAACATCATCTTCCTGTCCTTAAATTTCAGTCCCATTTTATATACGTCCCTCCTTTTCATACATTCAACCTCGATCTAGTCTGCCTTCCTCCCGTTCACTCTTCAGCTCAATCGATAATCAAATACGAATGACTGATGCAGTGGATGAGAAGAAAGACTAGCTTCTTGGCTTACACATCCCCATCGTTAGACTTCGGTACTCCGTTCTCCCATCCCCAATCATCGCCATTCTTTTCTTTCTACCTTCCTTAGGTTACTTTAGGTGGTCTCGTCTTCTCCCCCTCCCGGTCCCATCCAAAAGAAGACCACAATTTGTTGACCGCCGAATGTCCGCTTGCTACTAGAATATTCTATCGCTAAAGGGATCGTCAAAGGAAAGGGCTCTTGCATTTCCCCCTCGACTGATTATGACGTTCGATTTTGAATTCACGAAGCGTCAAAAGGAGTCGATGAGGGTTTGTAAACAAGAGACACCACTAGCAGGGAAAGAATACTTATAACAGAATACGGTAGTCGCACCAAAGACGAGGGAGAAGTGCCCAGCGACGGTGCAAGACTACGATGGGTAGTAAACAAAACACGAAAGGCAGAACCGAACCCACACCATGGACTTTCGGTACGATAGGTACACTACGTGGGATCGAAATCACACCATGGGACAAGGGGGCTACGGTAGGCACTATGAAAGACATAACTGAACACAACGGGAAGGGGTTACGGTAGAAGCACCACGGTGAACGAACACCGCCACACTACGCGGACTAGTTGAGCCGAAGCTGCACCACGGGACAAGGTATGAAAACCACCGTGAAGACTTCGGGGAATGGGGACACTACGGGAAAACTACGGTAGGAAATCACTCAACTACGGTAGGCATATGGATAAAGGGCAGAACAGGGAACACACAACGAGACGAGAGGGCATATGGTAGCTAGACTATGGGACTACGGTAAGACAACCGCGAAAGGCTAAATTGTACCCCAGAATACATCGTGCCATAGCACGGCCCCCTAGGAGCCGACATAGCACACAGTGAAAACGTCCGAAAAAATCAGGTTGAATCTCAGGCAAAATTGCGCGAATTCAAACCAACTACAGTATATTTGGCAAATAGCCAACCCTGATTATCACGTCGGGGTTTGGTTTGGCCACTGCCATGGCGTTTGCTTTTCTTGCACGTTATTAATAGTAACTTGTTTTTCATTTTCTTTAATTATTTGTTTTAGAATAAGCGATGTTATCGTTGAGCGTCAGTAGAAAGCCTTTGGGAAGTGTGTATGTAATGGTGCACTTGTTTTCATGAAGTTTTCGAGACTTGTTGTTTGGCTTTCTTGATCTAGAATTCCTTTATAAGATTAATAATTGTATGTTAAAAGTTTTTATTTATAGATCTTTTCTCAAATGGAAGGTAAAAAGGAAGATATTCCTTGTAATGTGGAACGGACGCCCAAGAAGGTTGGTAATATTTTTTACGAGTAATAATATTCCAATGAGAAACAGGCCATTTATCTAATGCTAATTATTTATTGTCATTGCTTTTTATATATTTTTAATTATAAAATGGTCAAGCATCTCAATAAAGGCGTATTCAGGGCCGTACACAGCGACCAGTTTGGAGTAAAGAGCGATATGAGGAAGTAGAGCGGCAATCTATGGGAGCTCTTTCGGTTTTTATTTCAAAGCTTTACCTATTCCTCTCCGTCTTGCTTCTTTAAAAAAAACTATAAGCATGTGAACTAGTTATGACTCATTTGATTAATAGCTCGTTATTTTTACCGTTAATAAATTATAGTGTGTGCAGAGTCTATGTACCGAATTCAGGGAATGCACGATCCTCTTCGGGCTTCAAGTGCCCCGTCCTCTCTCCTCCTCCGGCCAACGACTCCCACGACGGGACTGTCGACTCTCCGTCTCACTGCCACGCCTTCGCCTTCACCTACGTCTCGGACGGAAGGTTTCTTCGCAACTCCACGTCGGCCAATGGTCGACAAGGTAAGGATCCCTCTCCAACCTCCTGCCTAGTTTTGAGCGAGTTTGCGTGGCGCTTCACTTGGGCTTACCTGTCTTCGGACGGTAATACCCTGCCTGAGTCTGTCAGTGCATTGCCTTGACTCGGCAGGGGGTAGGCTCAATTGACTCACACACCGCTCCTACGGACCCCCCTCCCCACCCCAGCCCTTGCAATTTTCTCTCAAAATGCACTAGCACTAATAGGCTGACTAAGTTATTATACATTTCGCCATGCTTTACATGACCTCTTTCGGAGAATTTAATAAAATGATAAATTCATTGCAGATTAAATAATGCTCTCCTTTTCAGCGATAAAGTTTTTTTTGCCTATCTACATTGCATTTTATGTTCCCATACAGTACACTATTTAGGTGGGACTTAACTGGGACGGTGTGTGTGAAATTAGAAATAAGTAGCTACAGTCACTCATGTTCAGTCGAAAGAAACTGACTAAGAACGGGGTGTGCAAGAATTTTGTCATTTCTACATTGTAATTTGAGTTTCCTATACAGTGCAATATTTAGGCGGGACTAAATTGGGACGATTTGTGGTTGTGTGAATTTGTAAATAAGAAGAATATCCATGTTTGCTGATACTCCGACGAATCCAAATAGAATCAGGAAAGGGTGTTTACATTCAGAAACGGCCAAGGTCTACTGCTGGTGACTCTGGGGAAGAGGAATGGAATGGAGAGGAGAGAGAGAGATTGATCGAGACTATGAAGAATGAGAGAGAGAGGGAGAAGATGAAGATGGAGAGAGAGAAGGATAGCCTGGTGGAAACTATAAGAGAACAAGAGACACAGATGAAGAAAATGAAGACAGAGAGGGAAAGGAGGAGGAAATGAGAAAAGTGAGTGAACGAAGTACACCTGAAAAGGAGAAGAGAATGAGAGGCTGAGGACCTGATGAAAACAGTGTAACATTGCATACATTCACATTTCTTTACTGATATCATCCAAATATTGATTTTTGAACTGTGCTACCGTATCCAAAAAATATGAATGCCAATTTGTCAGTCTGTCTGTTAAGATGTATTTCTGTCTTCTTTTGCTTCTGTGATTCTCCACCCTCGATAATACCCTCTTCTCTTCTACTATCGTATGAGCACGGAAATGCTAGAACTAATGAAAGAATGAAATTTTCTATATTTTTATTTTTTGAAATATTTTCAGGGGGAAATCGATCGAATGAGTATACGGTTGGCACATGAGGAGCAAATGAGGAGGGATGGAGAGAAGGAAATCGAACATCTCAGAAGACTCTCTCTCACACACGACGGCCTTCTAAGTGAAGAGAAGATGAAAGGACTGAGGAGGGAAATGGAATGGAGCCGGGAACAGTCCAGACAAGAAAAGGAGAGGGAGAAACTGCAAGTCGATCTGAATCGACTGTGGAAGGAGGTGGAGAGGATGGAGAAGAATGATGAGCAAGCAAAGAAGCTACTCGAAGCTCAAAGGAAGAGGGACGCACGGAAGAAGAAGAAAATGAGCAAGACCACTGTCCGAGCCAAGATTACGGTAGCACCAGGAACGATGCGAGTTAGAGCAGTTCCCGGATGTTATCGTAAGGCGAGGAAAGTGACGAGGGAGAGGAGGATCGATCACGTTCACAGTGTGATCAAGAGACTTCTCGGATCTCACTTTGAAAAAGAGAAGTCTGTCTTCTTCTGGGATCTCGGCAAGAAGATGGGAATCAAGGTGGCAATGTCACCGGAGGAGGATTCGGAGCTTTGCTCCTTGTTCCAACTCTGTGCCACAACAAGGAGGGGACTCAAGCGAAAGCTCAAGGAGTTTGGTCTCCCTCTTTTCTTCTCTCCCGAGGGAGATTTCCTAGATCTGCGAGGCGATCTCTCCGTTAGAAAGGACTTCGTGATAGGAATCCAGGTAAAATTCTAAATGCTGTAATATTAAGCAGCTTGATATTGAGAGACCAATAGATCAAAGATTGAGAAATTGAAGAGAATTGAGAAGTAACGAACATATATAAGAACGAATATCGAGAAAACAGATTAAAAAATGCACTCTCTCCCTCTCTTCAGGACTCTTCGTCACCTTTCCCCGGCGTTCTATTGGCGTATCACTCTCGTATCCTCGATCTCATCTGCGCAAGGATACACACTCTTCTCACACACGGTCGATTGAACCTAAGCAGTCCTTTCGACGGAGTAATTAAGCTCCTCGTCCTCTTGGACAAAGGAGGTATGTATGCGAAAATAAATAGTAGAAGAGTAAAAAGAGTAAAAGAGCTCCAACAACGCGGGAGCAAACAAGTGATCACGGAGACAAATTCAGATAAATGGACGAAGGTTGTTCTGCTCATATTGAACGCAACGGGCAGACAAATGAGTTTCCGGAACTGCAGCTTAGTCTGTATCTTTGATGGCAAGGACGATTACGCGTACCTCTCCGCTCTTGCCTCCCCTGTACGTGAACATTAGAAAATCGATGAAAAGGGCGATAATATGGATAGAAAAGGGATACAGGATATAGTAAACACCATTAATAGGTGAATAAATTAAGGTTTCGGTCAATTGAATGCGCTTCACGGGAAGGTGATCACTCTCGATCAAGCTCTCAATCTCAGTGCGACTCTCGAGATTCATCTCGGAGGAGACACGATGGCGCTATTGGCAGTAAAAGCAATGGGAGGTCCCACTATGGTGTACCGATGTCTTTTCTGCTACTGGAGCGTGTGTGATTGGAGTGAGAGAAGAAATAATTGAAAGTTATGACTAATATGAAATCATTAAAGAGTACTACCACAGTCCATACGTCTGTCAGGAAGAGAGGACAGAACAACGAGAAATTCACTACCTACAGAAAGCATCGAAAGGGGCTTCCATTCAGGTCTCAAAAGGTAAAGATATGAGAACACCGAAATCCCTATCGATTGAGGAGAAGAGGAAGGAAATGAAACAATCGTATTCGTTCCAGGCCACAAGTTTCCTTCTCTCCTCACTGTCAACCCAGGCAATATCGTACGGCCGATTCTTCATTGGAAGATCGGGACCGTGAAGGATCATCTAATGCCTGCTCTATTTGAGCTAACTGTAGAATATGACTACGAAGAGGAAGCGGAGTTTGTCAAAGCACAGGTCTAACAAGCAATAGCAATATAAAGACAAATACGGAAAATACGAATGTACTATTGATAATTTCAGCTTCGCGACATCGAGAATAAAATGGTGGAGATCAAGGAAAGGGAGGAGGAGATCAGAAAGAGCTTGTTTGAAGAGGAAATTCTGTATGCAAAAGCCTCTATACTTATCGATCTCAGGGAAGGGAGAGAAAGGAGAAGGTGAAAAATAAGAACAAACTCCGGAATGCAAATTAATTACTCTTTCCTACAGATTGGATGCATCCGATGTACAGTGCGATTCCAAGTACTGTTTGTATGTCGACGTAAGAAGCGACATATTTAAAAACGAGTACTCATTCCCGTAAGTCTCAAGAACATACATCGAATAATAATCGGTCGATAAAGGTGCACCACATGCAAGAGAAGGGTGCATTTCGATTGCGAGACGGTCATTCAGGAAGAACTGAACGACTCTAATCATGAGCAATGCATCTCCTGCAAGTGAGTGAAAAAAACAATAAAAAATAAAAGAGAACAAAATGATTGGCAAAATCATAGGGGAGGAGATGAAATGCGATTGACGTACATCACTCCATTCTATCTCGATGTAAAGAGAAAGAGGAAGGAGTTGCTAGAGGAGATCGATACACTCAAGAAAGAAGCTATCGATATCCAATCGAGTGCTAAGCCCGACAAGGAACTGATGAAAGCACTGAAGGATTTGATTGAGAATAATCTGCACATCTCAAACAAGAGGTTGAAACAAACAGAAAGAGAGAGCGAGTGTGGTAATAAATTTCAGGTGGTATGGGGAATACGTAGGCAACGACGTCGATCGGTTACTGGACCTCACGAAAGGAGTTCCCAAACGATTGGTCGCTGTTCTGCCCGACAAAGACCCTAACACGCAGGATGGACAGAGATGGAATCATAAGAAGAAGATGATCCTCCAATTATTCGAGGTTAATACCATATACTGAACTGTGATTCCCGCAAAAAATACCAATAAATAAATTAAAACAAGTGAAATAGTGATTTCAGTCCGTGGGTGGATTCCTCTCTCTCTGCAAGAAACGCGTCTGGGCCACTGCTACCGAGAGAGATAGCATCTTCAAGGAGATAATGAGCATGTACGAGAGCTATGCTCAAGCGATGACCTACTTCTATCCTGACAAGAGGGTTAATGCCAAGGCCCACTTCATGGCGCATGTCGCCAGCTATGTGAGAGAACACGGTATAATCGCGACTGAGGAGGCGATTGAACAGTTTCACCCGCAATGGAACACGAAGTACGAGCGCTTGAGGAACGTCACTAACCCAATACACAGGATCGCTCTCGCCATTGACGAGATGGCATTTCTGTGTCATGCTCATGATGTTTCCATTGCCCGTTAGCGCGAATTAGTCACTGATAAAACGATTCACCCTCTAACCCGCCGCCTAAAATAATATCTCTCACAAAAAATAAAAATTGGAGAATAACGAAGAAAGCGAAAACAGTAAACACAACGACTCCCAGAAGAGCATAAAGCAGAAAAGAAGCAAATTTGCATTGAACATCAACAAGGAACACTCCTTAAGCACATGCGCACACATGTACTACCTCAGAGTAAAAAGAAAATTAATACAAAAAGAAGAATAGAAGAAGAGAGGAAGAGAAGAGAGCATACGATGCGGGAAGGGTCAACCGTTCATTCAGTTTGCGATTCGCATCCGTTATACAGAACGCGTCCAAATCTGTATCCGCAAAAAAGAATTACAGCTGTTTCTGTGTTTAGCGCAGCACACTTTTCACAGCTCCGGACGTTTTTCTCAGCCCTATGTCGGCTTCTAGGGGGCCGTGCCATAGTACTGCACAACAGAACTGTAGATACACCACGACCAGGTTATAGGGCAGTGCGGAAGCTCTAGTGACAGCTACAGTAACCCATCAATCGATCATCTCACTACAGTAACCCATCAATCGATCATCTCACTACAGTAACCCATCAATCGATCATCCCACTACAGTAACCCATCTATCGATCATCTCACTACAGTAACCCATCTATCGATCATCTCACTACAGTAACCCATCAATCGATCATATCTACCACACACTGCACACATCCGCCCGGCAGTCACTGGTGATATTTTGCAGTGGTGTCGGGCGGGTAAAATACGATGAGAAAAAAGTAAAAAGTACGATAAAAACGAGTTAAAGGTGAAATTATTCCTGCTTTCCCTTGAATCGCCTCTTCAGGGGGCATCTCCAGACCCCACGAGCGACGAGTAGCCTGAAGATATAATGATTCACTCCGTCGTATGTGCTTCTAACTTATTGCAGCTATTTCAGAATCAATTGCGTTTATTATGCAAATTCAAACTAAGAAGCACTTTTAGTCGCTTTTAGTTTACAGAACGACCGATTTATATGGTTATCTGGCCAAATCGGCGAATGGAACCGTGATTCACCGTTTCACTGCATTTCACAGCGATTCAAATTAAAAATTGGCGATAGCCTCCGGCCACCCGATGGAAAATCAACACTAAAATAATAGCAAAATGCAATAGCAAAACACTCACATTTGACAAAGAAAAAAAGCGCTATGACGACTGACGCCCGGACAGTCTTGAAAAAAAATCATGGACACTGCACGGAGAGCTGCAATCACTTTTTATTTAAAAAATTGACAAATCGGTTTCACGGTCCGAACTGAAACAGGGTCAGCCCCGTATCGGTTCCTGCTTGCCTTTTTAGTGCATAATTAAAAGTAATAAAAGTAATTAAAGTAAGTATTGGATAATTAGGGTAATTGAATCTATTAGAATCGGAGAAGGCTTTTCTTTACAGACGCAGAATCACTTTATGCTCAATCTATTTCCAATCAATCTTCTTTATCTTCGCTCTTACCTGCTTGGGCCGATTCATGTCTCCTCTCCTCTTCAGTCATTTCCTCATCGGAGGAATGGGAGAGGAGGACGAAAGTGGAGGACGAGAAAGGTCATCTGAAACCATTCGAAGTTACGATAGATACTATTGAATAACACATAACACATAACATTACTATTGAATGCTTGGGTCTCATCGAGAGCCATTAGAACAGGGCACATCTTGACAAGAAAATTTGCCTTTGGGGAGGGAGGAATCCACGACGGCTTTCCACTGGTATTATATTATTTTAGAAGGGCCTAGCACTTTCGGCAATTTTAAAAAAGCAATTTGCGAGTGCATGTTCTAATTGGTATAGAAAAGAACTGCTTGACAAACCTGGAAACTGCCTCTTTCCTCGTGAACACATAATTTCTATAGAAGTTTTTATCTCGAGATTCAATGTGCGCACCTGCAATTTTGCTTGTTTTGAAACTAGTTTTATTAGGGCACCAATGAAAACGAAACGTACGTGGAACAACGACGAGTTGACCACACGGGAAAGGCGGGAAGTCGTTTGAATGACTTCATTTGAGCACCGTGGAACAATTTTGTTGGCTAGAAAAATGGATTCCATTGTCAGTCATGAGTAAAGGAATCTCGAAACAAAGTGTCAGAGTAAACTTCGCATTCGCTTTCCTTGGCATCTGTAATATGCGACGAGAAAGAGAGAGAAGGCATATCGACAGCATCAATCAACTTTCGCTCCCTTGACCGCATCGAGCAATTCTAATTTTCGATAGGTAGACTGATTGATGATATATCGGCCAAGTGTCGCGTGTCAACACTCGCTTCCCTGAATGATTATTATTTAACCTTTTCTATTTTTTGATGCAAAAAACGAATGATGATAGTATTTGACTTGCGTTTTATACTATTACAATCGAAACCTGACCAGTTGAGGCATCGTGAACAAGTGGTCTCTTCCGACACTGGCTACCCTAGCACTATTAGGCTGCCAGGGGCAATGTATGTGACATCGTGATCCTGATGAATCCTTCCTTTCTGCATCACCCAGTTTTCCTAAAAGCGGAATGAACAAACACTATAGAAAGTTCGTCAAACCTTGTTGGGTGGTAAATCTGCGTCTTCGCCACAGGGCCCTTGTTTGGTCGCATCGCTCAGAGTCCAAATGATAAAACGGCCTTCGCTATCTCCAGAAGCCAGATAACGTGCTTAACGACCATAATATCTTTTATAATAAATGCACAATAAAACGAACCGTTGTTAAACGTATGGAATGTGTTGATAGAATGTTGGTGACCACATTAATCATATATAATTGCGATGAAGTTAACAGTTAGCAGGGGAGTCTTTCCATCTAGCCATGGTTCGAATACTAGCTCCCATACACGAGTCTGGAAAGCAGTAAATAATTATGCTATTAAAAACTACTCAGCCAGTTTGACAATGAAATCAGCAAGCCAACATATAAAGCGTATTATCGACAAGAAGCAAACAACTTTTTCGAACAATCTAACGCATATCCGTTCCATGTCTTAGCCTTGCGTGAACGAAAACTAAAGGAACATTAATTAGTGAAATAAACAAAGGAAAATCGATAAAACACTTTCCGAGAAAAAAGAATGAAAGTGGGCGGGGCATCCGCCGCACGTGACACGTTTGACGCGCGGATAATTTTTTGGAACTGGTTATGCCTGGAACGAGAAACAACTTCATGTAAAGAATCTTTAAAGATACGATAACGATTGTACTGCGAACGTATTTCGCTATTTTTCCCGTTCACCTTTACTCCTTCTGGACATCCTCTTTTCTTTAAACCTTTCCCATTGACTCCCTTCCTCTTCTCCTCTCATTCATCTCCTCTCTCTCTGTATTAGACTTGACGTTTAAGCAGTCATCTACTCGATTTCCATGCTCTCTCGTATGTCCCATAGACTTTGAAAAGTAACTAGGGGGGAACTAGTTCCTTACTAGGGAACTAGTTCCCTACTAGTCAAATGAACTGATGTGTTGTTCACGCTCGTCCACAATCTTATCGTTTCTATTTACTTTTTGATGGCGTGAAAGAAGTATGAGACACCGTCACATTATTTCGCGACAGGAGGATGTCGACAGGAGGATGTCGACAGGAGGATGTCGACAGGAGGATGTCGACAGGAGGATGTCGTGACTGGCAAAGAGCGTTAGGAGGATACCGTACCTAGAGAGTACCATAGTTCACACTTCTACTGTATACGAAATCAGTTTGGAGCTGTGAAATATATGTAACGAGTCACTTGCGCTAACGAGGAAGTGCTTGAAATGAAGAGACGCCCTCTCAAGTTTCGATAGAGTATACGAAATGAAGAGACGGTGGTTGATATTGTGAGTAATGCTAAGCTAGAGCACTTAAGCAAAGCAACAGCCGCGCTTCAGCCGCGGAACACTTTTTCCGAGTGGGTTTGATTTCATCCGAGAAGAGAAGAGTGTCGAAAGGACACTGCAAAAGGAAAGGATGAATCGATAATCAGATACCGTAATCTCAAGGTCGATTGAATCCGACGAATTATGAATTAGAGTTCGAAACACAATTCAAAAATAGGCGATAGCCTCCGGCGGCCCTACCAGGAAATTCCACTCAGAAAATGAATTTGGAAATATTAAAAGTTTGGTCAACCACCTGGTGATCATCTCTCTTCAACACTTTGTCCGAGTGGGCTTGATTTCATCCGAGAAGAGAAGAGTGTCGAAAGGACACTGCAAAAGGAAAGGATGAATCGAGAATCAGATACCGTAATCTCAAGGTCGATTGAATCCGACGAATTATGAATTAGAGTTCGAAACACAATTCAAAAATAGGCGATAGCCTCCGGCGGCCCTACCAGAAAATTCCACTCAGAAAATGAATTTGGAAATATTAAAAGTTTGGTCAACCACCTGGTGATCATCTCTCTTCAACACTTTGTCCGAGTGGGCTTGATTTCATCCGAGAAGAGAAGAGTGTCGAAAGGACACTGCAAAAGGAAAGGATGAATCGAGAATCAGATACCGTAATCTCAAGGTCGATTGAATCCGACGAATTATGAATTAGAGTTCGAAACACAATTCAAAAATAGGCGATAGCCTCCGGCGGCCCTACCAGAAAATTCCACTCAGAAAATGAATTTGGAAATATTAAAAGTTTGGTCAACCACCTGGTGATCATCTCTCTTCAACACTTTGTCCGAGTGGGCTTGATTTCATCCGAGAAGAAAAGAGTGTCGAAAGGACACTGCAAAAGGAAAGGATGAATCGATATTCTTTTGAGTCTATGGTGAAAACTTTTTCGTCTACTCTCGTCGGTACAATCATCTTTTTCGTCTACTCTCGTCGGTACAATCATCTTTTTCGTCTACTCTCGTCGGTACAATCATCTTTTTCGTCTACTCTCGTCGGTACAATCATCTTTTTCGTCTACTCTCGTCGGTACAATCATCTTTTTCGTCTACTCTCGTCGGTACAATCATCTTTTTCGTCTACTCTCGTCGGTACAATCATCTTTTTCGTCTACTCTCGTCGGTACAATCATCTTTTTCGTCTACTCTCGTCGGTACAATCATCTTTTTCGTCTACTCTCGTCGGTACAATCATCCTTCCTCATTTCCATCGACCCTTGCGCTGTGGTTGAAACGGAAACATGCCTCTCAGAATTAAATAAGTTTTTGTTTTAAATTAAATAAATATGCAGATCAGTGGAGCAGATCGCTGAGCGGGAGTCGAAAGGTGACGCGCCGCCGTCCTCTGAGATCGTCGCGACTTCGCGAAGTTGAAAAAAGAATGAAAAAGTTGTATAAAACAAACGAAATAGGCTCAATTTGTGGGAATAAGTGATATATCGGTGATCATGCGATTGGTTGTCAGGGAAAGTCTAGGATGGTGCAGTGAAATGATTGGGCTGAAATGTGAGCATTCTGTAGCACGGATGCACGAGAGAGTCACTAATGGGTTTCTGGGAACAATGGATGTATGTAGTGTGGCGGAGAATCGTAAAATAGGAGGAAATAATTCTGCAGAGCGATATGAACTTTTTTTGTCTGCGAATCATAGAGAAGAAAAACGAGGGGTGGAGAAATCATACAGAGTAGCGTAATACTGCACTTTCCAGTCACTGAACTGTTATTTGTTTTCTCTAGTGTTAGCACCTCAGAGAATTAGAAAATTGTTGTTTTTTCCCAGAAGGATCGATCGGAGAAGAAGGTGGCGCACCTCGAGCTAAGGAATTCCAACATGGAGAAGGAACTGCAAGCGACGAAGAAGCAATTGAGGTCGGGAATATTTGTTGTTGTTGTTGTTGTTTTCATATAAAATCCCAGTAGCATTCGGGTTTCAATGGTTGGAGAAAGTTCGAAGGCAGATGTTAGGTTCCCGCTGTCAATGTGGAATAATCGTTGAGGAAGTGTAGAACAGCAGTTGATGTCACAATGCGGCCGGAAATTAAAATGATTCTCACAGAACTAGAATCCGCGTGTTTCCCTTCCTAGTTGAGAGTATGAGTGTTGATCGTCTGACTGAGAGACAGACAGTAAAGAATTGAGTGAATAGGTGAATCAATATTTAATTCATTGCAGACTGATGAATCTGATCATCTTCTCCTCAATCATGGGCTATCTGGCGGTCGAGATGCTCATCGCCCTCTACAATTTGCTCTCCTAGGCCTTTATTTCGTCTGACTCTCTAGTTCCCACACTCTCTCGCTTTCTCTAACTGACTAGAGATCGTGTTCAGTTAAGAGATAGCATTGCTCCCTTGTTCCCATGTACAGTTTATATTGTCTGATTCTCTCCAGTTTACATGTTCTCTCGCTTTCTCTGACCGGAGAGAGATCATTGAGAATGGAGAGAGTACGCCCTGTATAATTCGAACAGTTTTAAAGGGGGATAGGCATCAATATTTTCGTGCATAAACTGGCAACGTGGAGTGATAGAGAATGGCTACCCGATCAGAGATCACTTTATCCGAAGTTCTAGAAATGCCTCTGAAGCTCACTACGGAATTTTAAAGTTCATTGATATTTCAGGCAATATTTGGGGTACTGTATTCTCGTATTGATTTTATTGGATTGGTAGTCGAAAATAGCGGCAATCGTGAGGATTGCGCTCGGCGGGAGTCGAACCAGCGGTTGTTGGATAGCTAGGCAAAAGGGCAACCACTAGGCTACGAGCCATTGTGATCTCTTTGCCCAGAGTCACTATGACAAGTGCGTAGAGTTTGGGCAGTTTACAGTACGATTGCAACGTTTCAGGCTCTTCGTGGTGGGACCCACCAACTTTGATTGATGCCTATCCCCCTTTAATATCCCACCCGCCTTTCCCACGAGTACCGAATGAAATGTGTATAGATAGAATTTACAGTACCCTTGTATGTAATCGACACTCATTAACTACTCATGCATTTATTGTACATATCGATAAATTTGATGCAGAATAAGTGCCGGAAACGTGGTGAATGGGGTTACACAGCACTCTTGAGATGCCGTAATCAGGGAACTGCTCTGATATTTGGTCCAGCACTTTGAATGTGCAGGGGGGGGGGCATTCATCATCGGTATGGGAATGATAGGGAAGTAATACTTTGCAAGAAATGGGTGGGCCAAAAAAACAGAGAAGAGCCGTAATCGCCCCCAATCATAATTTGTCTCATCCAAAAATCGCAAACTCTCCATTAGTTAGTTTCTCGAGCCAATGTTGGTCCAAGTCTTCAATCTAATTTTAGATACTAGTCCCCCATGTCGTACCGACGCGCACCTCGCACTCGGAAGGAGGAGGAGGGCAAAGAGGTACTATTATTATTATTATGGGGCTGTCCGGCATCCAGTTCCTAATTCCCGGACACGGTCTTTAGTTTTCCATTGAAACTCTATTAATTTCCTTCCAATGTGTGTTGGGATTGCCGTGATTGTTCACATTTTGTCAGGAAAGCACGGAGGATACCAGTGTAGCTGATGATTCTCCCTCGGGTGGGAAGCGGAGAAGATTGGGTGAGGGAGAAGGAGGAGGAGAGAGGAAGGTTTGTGAACGGAAAAGAATTCGATAATTGAATCGCCTATCGTACCCCAGAGTACGCGTGTGGAGTAGGGGGGGGGGGGTTAGCGGAAGTTTAGCAACAAACAAATGAGGCATGTGTTCGATATATTCGATGTAGGCCATTATTGTTTGAACCCAATGCAGAAGAATAATCGAACTATTCGTACCGCTTCACTTCTACTCAATAGTTGAAACATGAACACAGCTGGATATTTTCAATTTTTTTTTGGCTTGACTCGGCATTGAAACGCTACAAGCCTGAAAGGGATAGGAATGCGTTGGGGTAGAAAATTAGAATGATAGGGAGGGGTTACTCTGCGAGAAATGGATGGGTCAAAAAATGTGTGTCCACTTTTGTTCAGAATACAGCCGGAGCTGGGAATACTCCCTCGGAGGCGAAGAGAGGCAGTTTGGATGAGGGAGAGGATGGAGGAGCAGCGAGGAAAGTAAGTTATCGGATAAATCGATAAATGAATCGCCTTCCGTACCCCTCAGAATAGATGACCATGATCATCCCCTCACCATCCCCACCCACAATCACATCATCGGTGCGGATTAATAATGATAATATAATTATTCGACTGCAGGATCAGGCTGCGACTGTGGCTGAAGATGCTCCCTCTGAAGCGAAGAGAAGCAGGCTGAGTGCGGAAGAGGAAGCGAGCGCGGAGGAAGGAGGAGGAGCAGTGAGGAGAGTAAGTGATGTGGCTATGATATTTTTTCTCGACAATATTCTACACCGAATGAAAATGTTGAAATGAAAGGTTCAAAGTTTATCCGAAGGTTGTATTCAGAGATCTCACAGTTTGGTGATGTTTCTCGTAGCAATCGCGACATTTATTTATGCAGTGATGCACGGGGCTATGGTTGATTCAGATGGAGAGCTCGCACAAGCCGCAGATCAAGATCGTCGAGGCAACTGAGAGCGGCGAGTATATCAGGTATTAGAGTTCGAAATACGGGTAATCGTCTCTTCATTGCGCACACACTCTCGCCTCTCTGACCGTGAGAGAGCGCGAAAAATGAAGAGAAGGTAAGCCGTATTTCGAACTCTATCAGGTATGTACGTCCATATCTTACTGAAATCCGCAGTCGTTTGGTTGTTCTGACTCATTCGTTTGCTATACGAAAGTATGTGGGGCGACTATAGAGAAGCAATGTTATTTTGAAAAAGATTTGTTTTAAAAAATCATTCTACCGTATTTATACCGTAATGCAGACTGGCGAACGAGTCGGGTGAGGACCTCCGAGTAGGCTATTGGCTGCTCAAGGCGACCAATGGAGAGAAGGAGGTACGGTAGTATTGATTTCTGTTCGGGTTACGGTAGTGCCTGAGCACTTCATCTAGGACCTTAGTGTGTTTTATACGATACGTGTGGCACGTACACGCAAAGTTTCCAACTTTTACCACTAAAACTGTGCAACTCCCAGGAATGCGCATCATCCGTTTGCACAAAGCCCACAAGTAGTGGCAATATCTAAGACTCTGCAGGTATCCTTCAAGTTCCACTCGAAGACTGTCATCCCTGCTAGCTCCTCGTTTACGGTGAGTGGTTACGGTAGGTCGTTCTGAATACGGTAGATATTGATCGATTTTGCGGTGTCTATTGGGCTATTTATTAGTGTTCTATTAAAAATCTGGTCATAACAGTACGAAAGGCTAAGCCTTGCCAAATGTTGATGATTTTATTGCACCGAAATTCTAAATAAAAATAGTTGGTTGCTTATAATGCAGTTCTATGGGAAGTCCTCCGCAGTGAAAGAGGCGACGCCTTCCTCATTCATCATGAAGAAGAAGTGGCCCGAGGGAACGGAGACTAAGGTACGGTAGGGAGACCCCTCCCTCAGGAGTGACGAGTGAGTATCATACGTGGAAAAATCGAATTATTCACCAAGACATGATAGTGCAGGTCTATCTCTACAACGAGAAGAAGCTGCTGGTGGCTAGTCTTACGCCGATGGTCGAAGAGGATACGGCAGCCAGCATTCGGCCTTGGGTCTACTAGTTTGACTATGTTTTTATGTTGTCACAAATCATTGTTTGTTTGTTACTTTTTTGTATGCTCTCGTAAGCGATAGATAAACTGTCAGGGCCCTTTCATTTGTAAATACCATTGGAATGTACAATAGCCGAAGCAGTCAACATGCGGGCTAATTATGCACTGTTTCACATAATATTCGACCCCTGCGCGGAACGCGAAGGTATATGTTAAACGACAGAACCTACCCAACGCGCTCCTTAAGCATCTTCCTGTCCCTACGAATACATTTCAGTCCCATTCCATGTCGGTTCCTCCTGTCCCTACCCTCCTTGATTCATCCCACCTCTGCCTACTTCCCGCTCACTCTTGGACTCAATCGTTGATCAAACACGAATGACTGAAGCAGTGCATGAGAAGAAAGACTAGCTTCTTGGCTTACACTTCAACATCCATCTACGTTACTCCCTTCCCCCATCCCCAGTGATCCCCATACTTGTCGTTCAACCTTCCTTAGGTGGTCTCGTTTTGTGCCCCCCCCTTCCCTCTTGCTAGTAGTACCACAATACCGCCGAATGCCAGCTTGCAAGTAGACTATTCTATCTTTAAAGGGATAGTCAGAGGAAAGGGTTCTTGCAATTCCCTCCTCGACTAATTATGACGTTCGATTTTAAATCCACGACGCGTCAAAAGGAGTCGATGAGGGTTTGTAAACAAGAGACACCACTAGCATGAAATCTTAAATCACATCATAGAAAAAAGGGGGAATGCGGGAGTACGGGAAAAGGAAGACTACTGGGAAAGACGACCGAAATCAAACCACAATCACTAAGGTAGTAAATGACTCCGCTAAAAGGTAAGGGAGTATCCACGTCAAGCGATTTTACGTCGTAAGACAACGCTTGGTGGGACCCACTGGTAAGGCCAGCTGTGACACCGCTACGCTACGCTTTGTTTTAACATCACACCACGGGACAAGGAAGGGAGACGGTAGGGAAACCACAGTGACATGCAGAACAGGAAACCACACAACGGGACACGGTAGGCACACATTGTAAATGATGCAGTGAAGAGGCTCTTCGAGCACATGTCCAATGGTCTCGGGAAGAGACAGATAGTAGCAGAATCCTCCAGTGGGAAGCTGCGGTAGGCTCTCGAAGCATTAGACCAAGTACCGAGAAGGTTCACGAGGATGTTACCACCGAACTTCGAGGCAAGCATCTGCAATGGATAAATAATTAGTAGACATTGAGCCAGAGAGTGAACGGGAAGTAAGTAGACTAGTTCGAGGTGGGGATTTCATCGTTCCTTAGCGAGCGAACTTCAAATGATCATAACTTCTTATAAAATATTTTTTCACAATAAATTCGGCATGAGTGTGTAGCTAGAGGTATTTCGAAGCAAATGTTCATTCACAGGGACGGTCAGGTGAGAGTAGTGGGTCAAAGACACGACGTATTTCAAGTTATAGTATAAATATTGAACGTAAAGTGTTCGTGAAACAGCGATTTTGCGACCTTCAAATGACCATAACTTCCGTTCGAAATAATATTTCGCGATAAATTCGACATGGGTGGGTAGATAGAGGTATTTCCGAACAAATGGAAAGCGGTTCATTCAAAAGGAGAGGCAGTAGTGGGAGTCGTGGGCCAATCGGAAAAATCACGAGTGTAGCAGTCAAGAAATAGAGCGATATTCACGGCTATTCAGAAGTACAGGCGGATATACCAATATAGCATGGGATAGGAGTATGCGAATACACACTATTGCAACAAAAAGAATAATTTGTATCATCAAATTAGAACGCAAATCGATAATATAATTGAAGTTTGAAGAAAAAAGTTTGAAACGGAAAAATCTTACAGTACCTTATAGAGTTGGAGCAGATATTTTGGCGCATTTATTAATCACAACGCGATCAAGAGATCAAACGACATTTTGATCTACCGACTCTTGTTTCTATCGATCGTCTGGTATCCTTCCGAGCGCAGCTTCCTCCCCCAGTCAGTCCACTTCCTCCCCCTTCCCATCGGGCTGGCGCATTCATTCCTCCGCTTCCTTTTTCGCGCTTTTTGCTGTTTCGATTGCATGCTGACAAATGCCTTGTTTCCTGAGGATCGTCACCTGCGCTGAACCATCATTACACTTGACTTTTAGAATATTATGATCTGTTTTTGTCACCGTTTAGCACTGCCGCGACTTGTCTTTGACGCTGAAAAACGTGTCTATGACGGTGTTTATATTTTCGAAAATGCGCTTTTCTCGTTTTTCGTCCTTTTTTTGACTGATGCGCTTCTCCAATGCCGCGAGCCCTACTGTTTGTGTAAATTCAACCATATGCCCACACAATTGAGGGAGTGTAGGCGTGAAAACATTCCATCCGCACGCATGAAAGTCCCTCGCAATAGGCGCGATCCCCGAGTTCCCGTCTTGCTGCCATTTACCCAGCTTGTATTCACACGCCTCTCAATCCCCCCAGTTTTATGAGGCCTTGTTTTGTGCGAGTCGTGATGCACGTGCTTATCAAATTTTAATCATCATCTTTTGCTCGTTCTCGTTGTTTTTATTAAACGCGTTACAAACAATGATCCTTGTAGATGGCGTCGTCTGTATCGCCCCTAGCCCGCTCCACTCCGCTCAGCCCGCCCGTCGCTCGTCGTATCAACAAGATAAGTGTTTAGCTCGTCTTCTTCCGGGGTTTGCGCTTTTTTTTGTAAGTTACCGCTAACGGGTTGGATGGGCTTCTTTTTACTGTGCATTTTCGTCTTTTTTCCATCGTAATTTGAATCAATTATCTGTCTTCAAACGCTTTCTTTTTGCGGCGCGCCCATCCAATATTAGCTAAGGTGCATAGGGCGATAGTGATCAACTCCTCGCGTTGCGAGGGGCGGACAGTCACGCACTGTCGCAGGTGCAGGGATCGTCTTGTCGGTAGGAGTGAGGCCACAAGCCAAACAACGGGTGCCCACCATGTGGGAGACCTGTGACTAAATCACCCTCTTCGCTGGTCGCGGTGGACGGTCCCGACACGTCCGAGATTGCTATCGCCGCGTTTACTGTTAAATCTCTCGCGCGCGATTCAGTTTGTCTTGGGGGTGGGGTATTTCTCATAGTAACTTTTACGGTGGGATAGGATTGGCAAAGTGCGTTGTACTTTGCGGCTGCGATATTTGAGTGAAATAGAAGTAACAAAATGTTAATTTCTATATTTCGCAGGGAAGGACATCCAAAGGGACGAACGGGACTCGTCGATGACGGCGTTGAAGTGCGGATTACTAGAGGAGACAGTAGGTTAGCCCCAAGGTCTGGCTGATTTCGATTATGACGTCATTAATGGATCTATTCCAGACTGTTTCGTGACAGAGGTCGCGAAGCCCGAGAGGAAGATTCAGTTCCGTGAGAAGATGCTCTGGACTGTCATCACCCTCTTCATCTTCCTCGCCTGTTGTCAGATTCCCCTCTTCGGTCAGGTTCCTCACAAACTGCATATTTTATTAAATTACTATTTGCAGGAATCATGTCGAGTGATCATGGCCTTCAACAGGGAGCCCTGATGGAGCTCGGTATCTCGCCCATCGTCACGTCTTGTCTTATCATGCAGCTTCTCGCTGGAGCCAAAATAATCGAGGTCGGATATTTCCCCAAGGACCGTTCCCTCTTCAACAGAGCACAGAAGTGAATATTTTGACATCGATTTTGTTATTAAAAAATTTAATTCAATTAATGTGCATCTTTTCAGTCTTCGGAATGGTGATCACCGTCGGACAGGCTATCGTGTACGTTGCCTCTGGACTCTACAGAGAGCCCTCTGCCATCGGAGCAGGAATCTGCCTTCTCATCGTTGTCCAGCTCGTCTTCATCTGTCTTATCGTGCTCCTCCTTGACGAACTCCGTCTGGTATGCACCTGACCATCTGCCAACTATTATGTTGCTTTCATTGTTATCATCACTAATACATAATTTGTTTCAGAAGGGCTATGGTCTCCGCTCTGGAATCCCCTCCTCATCGCTACGAATATCTGCGAGACTATCGTGTGGAAGGCCTTCTCGCCTGCTACAATGAACACTGGCCGTGGAACCGAATTCGAGGGAGCAGTCATTGCACTCTTCCACCTTCTCGACACCAGATCCGACAAGGTTCGACACTTTCCTCCCTTTTTCTCAGAGATGACGCTATCTCACGCATCTAAATTTAGTCTAACGTAAAAGCTTATTTGATTCGATGCAGGTGCGTGCTCTCCGTGAGGCCTTCTACAGACAGAACCTTCCCAACCTCATGAACCGTCCTCATTTTCGCTGTCGTCATCTACTTCCACGTCAGATATTTTATTTTACTTAATAATTAATAATAATTAAATAAATATCTTCCAAGATTTAATTTGTTATCTGCAGTGGCTTCCGTGTCGATCTCCCCCATCATGTCTGATCGCTACCGTGGCCAGTATTCTTACCCCCATCAAGCTCATCTACACCTCCAACATACCCATCATTCTCCTCTCTGCCCTCTTCTCTAACCTCTCAGTTATCTCTCAGGTTTGTATTCACTTCACTCATTTTATTTGACCTTTCATTCATTCAATCCGTCGCCTACTAATTATTTATCCATTGCAGATGCTTGCCTCGAATTTCGGGTGGTAACATCGTCATGAACCTTCTCGTTACTTGGTCTGATGCTTCGAGAGCCTACCGCAGCTTCCCCACTGGAGGATTCTGCTACTATCTGTCTCTTCCCGAGACCCTTGGACACGTGCTCGAAGACTCTCTTCACTGCATCATTTATAATGTCTTCATGCTCTGATCGTGCGCCTTCTTCTCTAAGACGTGGATCGATGTGTCTGGCTCTTCTGCCAAGGAAGTTGCCAAGCAGCTCAAGGAGCAGGCTATGGTCATAAGAGGACATCGTGGGAAGTCGATGATCCGTGAGCTGAGCAGGTACGGTATCCGACTGAGATTATCGATCGATGATTGATTTTTGTAAAATTCATTCAATGAATTGTCTCATTTGCAGATACACCCCCATCGCTGCTGGTTTCTGCATCGGAGCCCTCTCCGTCACTGCTGTCTTCGACTCCCCTCCTTCCCTTCGATGAGGGACTCCGGAGGGTCTCCAGTCGGTAGGATTGAGAGGTAATGCATCTAATATTTATTTATATACTCTTCTGATTTTATTATATTTGCCTCTTTTCAGTTCTTCCTTGACGCGATGGAAAGCTAGCGATGTCCGTCTTCCTCCCTTCTCCATTCCTCTTCTCTCCCTCGCTCCTTCCCTTCGATGAGGGATTCTTGCTGAAGAGGAGCCACGCGGTAGGAATTAGAGGTAATACATTTAATACGTTTTTGATTAGCTATATGTGTTTCCTTTCAGACCTCTTCCTCTTCCTTCCGTCTTCCTCCTTCCTTCTCTCGCTCTTCCTTCCTTCCTTCCCTTCGATGCGGCTCTTCTCCCCTCAAATGAGGACGGTCGTCTGGTGGAGAATAGGTTCGTATCGAGGCGTAGCATAAATTATCAATGAGAGTGATGCTGGAAATTGAGCGATACTCGCGGGATTCGGGAATAAACGAATCACTTGTCCACTAGGTAGGGTGGTCATCATCTGGAATTTTTTATAACAGCCTTCCCGTGGTCTTGCGTATCGTAGTCGATCCACTGTAGGCTTTGAGACTTGAGAATATTTCGTTTCTGGTCCCCTTCTGGGGAAAAAATGATGTAACACAAGGGCAAAAGTGGGCAGATCTAATGTCTAAATCCATTGTTGCCAGTTGAAAGGCTCATAGGATATAAAGGGATACTTTGATTGCAAATAAAAGCTTACCTCGATTCAAATAGGTTCTAGTATTCAGTAACTGATGCAAGTTGTCATTTATAAGTTTCTCTATTGCCCACTGAATTTGTGTTTCCCGAGCATCTTTAAATTTTAAATTTTGTGGGTACCAACATTGATATTCAATGGGCCATCTACAATTCAAGTTAGCATGGCAATTGTAACTGTTGAATGCTGCTCGCAGATTACTGCCCAACTGAAATACGATATTTTATTGATTGTTGTACTATCGTAACTTCGAATGGTTTCAGGGATGGCCTTCCTCTTTCTCCCTCGTCCGTCTCTCCCCCGTCCTCCTCTCTCATTCCTCCGATGAGGAGATGACTGAAGAGGAGAGGAGATCGTGCGCGGCCTAAACAGGTAGGAGTGGAGATAAAGAAGATTGATTGGAAAGATGATGTGATTAAAGCGATTCTGCGTCTATAAAGAAAAGCCTTCATTTAAATAGTTTCATTTATCCTCTGAATTCCATAATATGTGTGTGATTTAACATTCATTCCGATTCGCCTGATGCAAGTTGTCATTTGTGAGTTTCTCTATTGCCCACTGAATTTGCGTTTCCCGAGCATCTTTACATTTTAAATTTTGTGGGTACCAATATTGATATTCAATGGGGCCATCTACAATTCAAGTTAACATAGCAATTGTAACTGTTGAATGCTACTCGCAGATTACTGTCCAACTGAAATACATACAAATACGATATTTTATTGATTGTTGTACTATCGTAACTTCGAATGGTTTCAGGGATGGCCTTCCTCTTTCTCCCTCGTCCGTCTCTCCCCGTCCTCCTCTCTCATTCCTCCGATGAGGAGATGACTGAAGAGGAGAGGAGATCGTGCGCGGCCTAAACAGGTAGGAGTGGAGATAAAGAAGATTGATTGGAAAGATGATGAGATTAAAGCGATTCTGCGTCTATAAAGAAAAGCCTTCATTTAAATAGTTTCATTTATCCTCTGAATTCCATAATATTTGTGTGATTTAACATTCATTCCGATTCGCCTGATGCAAGTTGTCATTTGTGAGTGGGGTTTAAAAACCACTCGATTCATTTGTGAAGTGAAATTTATTTTGAGGCTCACTATTGTGATTCTCATTGATTTTTGTTTCGTGAGCAACGTTCGCATTGCAATTCAGTAGGGATCATCGGAAATTGTGTTCCAAGGCAAAAATGATTGACCCACAGAAATGATATTTAATTATATTTTGAATTTTGTGCCCATACTCTGTGGAAGTCATGATTCATCTCCTTTTCTTATTCAGCTTCGATGTCTCGTCCCTCTCATGTCGCTCCCTCTGATGAGTGCATATGACCACAAAGCAGCCGTTCTCCCTTCCACCACCTGGATCCGTCCGGTCGACTGCAGATTTGGTTGGTCATTTGCATGTTTTCAGCAGCATTTTTCTATAGGGTGGCCGGAGGCTAACGTCAATTTTTGAGTTGCTCGTTTCAAAAACGTTGCATTGTGAGGGATATTTGTCATTGCTTTATTTTAGTGGCGTTGTTTGAATCGCTGTCATGTGGGTACTACCTATGTCGGATGAGAACCGACGAACAAATTTCTTCCGTTTGTGGTGTTTAGAACACCCTGACAAATTACTACGGCGGTTAATTTTTTTTGGTTCTCATCCAGTCGGTTCGACGACATAGTGCTATCACGTAATCCGTTCTCCTCGATCTTCGGCCTCCTATTTTTTTATTATACATTCAAAAGGCAAGCAGAAGAGTGCCATGTGGAACCAATAAAACGCCGACCCTGCTTCAGTTCGGATCGTGAAACCGATTTATCGATATATTTAATAAAATAGTGTTTGCAGCTCTCCGGTCGAGCAGTGCGCTCCTTGCTGCGCCTCTCTTCTTCTCTTCTTTGTCAAAGGTGAGCGCTTTGCTATTTGTTGATTTTCCATAGGATGTCCGGAGACTCTTTCTGATTTTTGATTTGAATTGCGGTGAACGCAAAAGTTGTAGAGAAAACGTTTACGGTGAATGATGCTTCGATAGAATACGGCTCCACTCGCCGGGTAGGCCAGATGACCAAATAAATCGGGCGCTCGTGCTGATCGTTCTTGTTAATTTAAATTGACATCATAAACGTAAATGATTCTGAAATTGCTGCAATAAGTAACATGAATTATACAAATAAATATATGTTCAGGCTACTCTTCGCCCGTCGTTGGTCGCTCTTCATTTCCCTAACCCTAGTCCCAATTTCCTCTCTCTCTCCCGTTCTTACCCATTTCATTCTTGTTTTTTCTTGTAAATTCTCATTCTTGTATTCCCCCCCCCCGTGTGTCCTGTAGAGACGTAGAAGAAACGTGAAATTGTATCATTTTTTCTCGCCATGTTTACTTTTTTTTCTCATCGTATTTTACCCGCCCCGGCACCACTGCAAAATATCACCAGTGGCTGCCGGGCGGCTTTGTGCAGTGTGTGAGAAAGGGTGAAGGGTTACGATAGTTGTGACCAGAGATACCGTACCTTGTTTTGGCCTGGCCTACTGGCCTACTACTACAGTACTGTGGTGCAGTACTATGTCATGGTGTACTTTTCTCATTCTGTGGTGCAATCTCGATTTCGCCTTTCACGGTTGTGAGCCCGGTTGTGAGCACGGTTGTGAACGAACCGTCATTAGCGTAGCGGTGTCACTGCTGGACTTACCAGAGGGTCCCTCAAAGCGTTGTCTTACTACGTAAAATCGCTTGACGTGGATACACCCTTACCTTTTAGCGTGTCTTTTACTACCTTAGTTATTGTGGTTTGATCTCGGTCGTCTTTCCCAGTAGTGTCCCTTCCTGTACTCCCGCATTCCCCCTTTTTTCCATAATGTGATTTAAGATTTCATGCTAGTGGTGTCTCTTGTTTACAAACCCTCATCGACTCCTTTTGACGCTTCGTGGATTTAAAATCGAACGTCATAATTAGTCGAGGAGGGAATTGCAAGAACCCTTTATATCTCGGAAGTACATATCTCGGAAAAAAATGCCGAAATTTGAATTTGGCTATTGAACGGAAAGATGACCGCAGTTTGAATGGTTCTCCAAGTGCGAGCCGCGTTGGCCAAATTGGCGCGTTGGACGTCGTTTTTGGGAGAGTGAATGTGGAGGAGCGTAGGGGTTTGGAGGGTCGTGCTGTGGTACTACTACCAGGAACTTAAGGAAGGTAGAACGGCAAGGGGGATCATTGGGGATGGGGGAAGGGAGTACAAGACTAACGCAGATGGATCAAGTGCAAGTGCAAGTGCAGGGCAAGTGAGGAAATTGTAGGCCAAGAAGCTAGTCTTTTTTTCTCAACCACTGCTTTAGTCATTTGTATTTGATCAACGATTGAGCCGAAGAGTGAACGGGAAGTAAGTAGACTAGTTCAAGGTGGGGATCTCACTCCCATTCTGGAGAAGAGTATTCCTCTATCGGAGTACTATGAGGCTATTTATGTCACTACCGAAATCACACCATGGAGGCTACGATATGAACTCTACCGTGAGGGGCTGAATCAACGCTACACCACGGGACCGGGGCGGCCTCACCACCGTGAAAGGCCAAATCGAAATTGCACCCCAGAATGAGATAAGTACACCCCCTCCCCCTTCACCTTGTCTCACACACTGCACAAAGTCGCCCGGCAGCCACTGGTGATATTTTGCAGTGGTGCCGGGGCGGGTAAAATACGATGAGAAAAAAAGTAAACATGCCGAGAAAAAATTATACAATTTCACATTTCTTCTACGTCTCCTGAGACGTCTCTACAGGACACATCTCCTACGACTTCGCAGACTACGGGGAGGAGGATACAAGAATGAGCGAGAAGAAATGAAATGGGTAAGAACGGGAGAGAGGGAGAGAGAGAGGAAATTGGGACTAGGGTTAGGGAAATGAAGAGCGACCAACGACGGGCGAAGAGTAGCCTGAACATATATTTATTTGTATAATTCATGTTACTTATTGCAGCAATTTCAGAATCATTTACGTTTATGATGTCAATTTAAATTAACAAGAACGATCAGCACGAGCGCCCGATTTATTTGGTCATCTGGCCTACCCGGCGAGTGGAGCCGTATTCTATCGAAGCATCATTCACCGTAAACGTTTTCTCTACAACTTTTGCGTTCACCGCAATTCAAATCAAAAATCAGAAAGAGTCTCCGGACATCCTATGGAAAATCAACAAATAGCAAAGCGCTCACCTTTGACAAAGAAGAGAAGAAGAGAGGCGCAGCAAGGAGCGCACTGCTCGACCGGAGAGCTGCAAACACTATTTTATTAAATATATATCGATAAATCGGTTTCACGATCCGAACTGAAGCAGGGTCGGCGTTTTATTGGTTCCACATGGCACTCTTCTGCTTGCCTTTTGAATGTATAATAAAAAAATAGGAGGCCGAAGATCGAGGAGAACGGATTACGTGATAGCACTATGTCGTCGAACCGACTGGATGAGAACCAAAAAAAAATTAACCGCCGTAGTAATTTGTCAGGGTGTTCTAAACACCACAAACGGAAGAAATTTGTTCGTCGGTTCTCATCCGACATAGTACCCACATGACAGCGATTCAAACAACGCCACTAAAATAAAGCAATGACAAATATCCCTCACAATGCAACGTTTTTGAAACGAGCAACTCAAAAATTGACGTTAGCCTCCGGCCACCCTATAGAAAAATGCTGCTGAAAACATGCAAATGACCAACCAAATCTGCAGTCGACCGGACGGATCCAGGTGGTGGAAGGGAGAACGGCTGCTTTGTGGTCATATGCACTCATCAGAGGGAGCGACATGAGAGGGACGAGACATCGAAGCTGAATAAGAAAAGGAGATGAATCATGACTTCCACAGAGTATGGGCACAAAATTCAAAATATAATTAAATATCATTTCTGTGGGTCAATCATTTTTGCCTTGGAACACAATTTCCGATGATCCCTACTGAATTGCAATGCGAACGTTGCTCACGAAACAAAAATCAATGAGAATCACAATAGTGAGCCTCAAAATAAATTTCACTTCACAAATGAATCGAGTGGTTTTTAAACCCCACTCACAAATGACAACTTGCATCAGGCGAATCGGAATGAATGTTAAATCACACACATATTATGGAATTCAGAGGATAAATGAAACTATTTAAATGAAGGCTTTTCTTTATAGACGCAGAATCGCTTTAATCTCATCATCTTTCCGATCAAACTTCTTTATCTCCACTCTTACCTGTTTAGGCCGCGCACGATCTCCTCTCCTCTTCAGTCATCTCCTCATCGGAGGAATGAGAGAGGAGGACGGGGGAGAGACGGACGAGGGAGAAAGAGGAAGGCCATCCCTGAAACCATTCGAAGTTACGATAGTACAACAATCAATAAAATATCGTATTTCAGTTGGACAGTAATCTGCGAGTAGCATTCAACAGTTACAATTGCTATGTTAACTTGAATTGTAGATGGCCCCATTGAATATCAATGTTGGTACCCACAAAATTTAAAATGTAAAGATGCTCGGAAACACAAATTCAGTGGGCAATAGATAATCTCACAAATGACAACTTGCATCAGGCGAATCGGAATGAATGTTAAATCACACACATATTATGGAATTCAGAGGATAAATGAAACTATTTAAATGAAGGCTTTTCTTTATAGACGCAGAATCGCTTTAATCTCATCATCTTTCCGATCAAACTTCTTTATCTCCACTCTTACCTGTTTAGGCCGCGCACGATCTCCTCTCCTCTTCAGTCATCTCCTCATCGGAGGAATGAGAGAGGAGGACGGGGGAGAGACGGACGAGGGAGAAAGAGGAAGGCCATCCCTGAAACCATTCGAAGTTACGATAGTACAACAATCAATAAAATATCGTATTTCAGTTGGACAGTAATCTGCGAGTAGCATTCAACAGTTACAATTGCTATGTTAACTTGAATTGTAGATGGCCCCATTGAATATCAATGTTGGTACCCACAAAATTTAAAATGTAAAGATGCTCGGGAAACACAAATTCAGTGGGCAATAGATAATCTCACAAATGACAACTTGCATCAGGCGAATCGGAATGAATGTTAAATCACACACATATTATGGAATTCAGAGGATAAATGAAACTATTTAAATGAAGGCTTTTCTTTATAGACGCAGAATCGCTTTAATCTCATCATCTTTCCGATCAAACTTCTTTATCTCCACTCTTACCTGTTTAGGCCGCGCACGATCTCCTCTCCTCTTCAGTCATCTCCTCATCGGAGGAATGAGAGAGGAGGACGGGGGAGAGACGGACGAGGGAGAAAGAGGAAGGCCATCCCTGAAACCATTCGAAGTTACGATAGTACAACAATCAATAAAATATCGTATTTCAGTTGGACAGTAATCTGCGAGTAGCATTCAACAGTTACAATTGCTATGTTAACTTGAATTGTAGATGGCCCCATTGAATATCAATGTTGGTACCCACAAAATTTAAAATGTAAAGATGCTCGGGAAACACAAATTCAGTGGGCAATAGAGAAACTCACAAATGACAACTTCAGGCGAATCGGAATGAATGTTAAATCACACACATATTATGGAATTCAGAGGATAAATGAAACTATTTAAATGAAGGCTTTTCTTTATAGACGCAGAATCGCTTTAATCTCATCATCTTTCCGATCAAACTTCTTTATCTCCACTCTTACCTGTTTAGGCCGCGCACGATCTCCTCTCCTCTTCAGTCATCTCCTCATCGGAGGAATGAGAGAGGAGGACGGGGGAGAGACGGACGAGGGAGAAAGAGGAAGGCCATCCCTGAAACCATTCGAAGTTACGATAGTACAACAATCAATAAAATATCGTATTTCAGTTGGACAGTAATCTGCGAGTAGCATTCAACAGTTACAATTGCTATGTTAACTTGAATTGTAGATGGCCCCATTGAATATCAATGTTGGTACCCACAAAATTTAAAATGTAAAGATGCTCGGGAAACACAAATTCAGTGGGCAATAGAGAAACTCACAAATGACAACTTGCATCAGGCGAATCGGAATGAATGTTAAATCACACACATATTATGGAATTCAGAGGATAAATGAAACTATTTAAATGAAGGCTTTTCTTTATAGACGCAGAATCGCTTTAATCACATCATCTTTCCAATCAATCTTCTTTATCTCCACTCCTACCTGTTTAGGCCGCGCACGATCTCCTCTCCTCTTCAGTCATCTCCTCATCGGAGGAATGAGAGAGGAGGACGGGGGAGAGACGGACGAGGGAGAAAGAGGAAGGCCATCCCTGAAACCATTCGAAGTTACGATAGTACAACAATCAATAAAATATCGTATTTCAGTTGGGCAGTAATCTGCGAGTAGCATTCAACAGTTACAATTGCCATGCTAACTTGAATTGTAGATGGTCCATTGAATATCAATGTTGGTACCCACAAAATTTAAAATTTAAAGATGCTCGGGAAACACAAATTCAGTGGGCAATAGAGAAACTTACAAATGACAACTTGCATCAGTTACTGAATACTAGAACCTATTTGAATCGAGGTAAGCTTTTATTTGCAATCAAAGTATCCCTTTATATCCTATGAGCCTTTCAACTGGCAACAACGGATTTAGACATTAGATCTGCCCACTTTTGCCCTTGTGTTACATCATTTTTTCCCCAGAAGGGGACCAGAAACGAAATATTCTCAAGTCTCAAAGCCTACAGTGGATCGACTACGATACGCAAGACCACGGGAAGACTGTTATAAAAAATTCCAGATGATGACCACCCTACCTAGTGGACAAGTGATTCGTTTATTCCCGAATCCCGCGAGTATCGCTCAATTTCCAGCATCACTCTCATTGATAATTTATGCTACGCCTCGATACGAACCTATTCTCCACCAGACGACCGTCCTCATTTGAGGGGAGAAGAGCCGCATCGAAGGGAAGGAAGGAAGGAAGAGCGAGAGAAGGAAGGAGGAAGACGGAAGGAAGAGGAAGAGGTCTGAAAGGAAACACATATAGCTAATCAAAAACGTATTAAATGTATTACCTCTAATTCCTACCGCGTGGCTCCTCTTCAGCAAGAATCCCTCATCGAAGGGAAGGAGCGAGGGAGAGAAGAGGAATGGAGAAGGGAGGAAGACGGACGTCGCTAGCTTTCCATCGCGTCAAGGGAGAACTGAAAAGAGGCAAATATAATAAAATCAGAAGAGTATATAAATAAATATTAGATGCATTACCTCTCAATCCTACCGACTGGAGACCCTCCGGAGTCCCTCATCGAAGGGAAGGAGGGGAGTCGAAGACAGCAGTGACGGAGAGGGCTCCGATGCAGAAACCAGCAGCGATGGGGGTGTATCTGCAAGTGAGACAATTCATTGAATGAATTTTACAAAAATCAATCATCGATCGATAATCTCAGTCGGATACCGTACCTGCTCAGCTCACGGATCATCGACTTCCACGATGTCCTCTTATGACCATAGCCTGCTCCTTGAGCTGCTTGGCAACTTCCTTGGCAGAAGAGCCAGACACATCGATCCACGTCTTAGAGAAGAAGGCGCACGATCAGAGCATGAAGACATTATAAATGATGCAGTGAAGAGAGTCTTCGAGCACGTGTCCAAGGGTCTCGGGAAGAGACAGATAGTAGCAGAATCCTCCAGTGGGGAAGCTGCGGTAGGCTCTCGAAGCATCAGACCAAGTAACGAGAAGGTTCATGACGATGTTACCACCCGAAATTCGAGGCAAGCATCTGCAATGGATAAATAATTAGTAGGCGACGGATTGAATGAATGAAAGGTCAAATAAAATGAGTGAAGTGAATACAAACCTGAGAGATAACTGAGAGGTTAGAGAAGAGGGCAGAGAGGAGAATGATGGGTATGTTGGAGGTGTAGATGAGCTTGATGGGGGTAAGAATACTGGCCACGGTAGCGATCAGACATGATGGGGGAGATCGACACGGAAGCCACTGCAGATAACAAATTAAATCTTGGAAGATATTTATTTAATTATTATTAATTATTAAGTAAAATAAAATATCTGACGTGGAAGTAGATGACGACAGCGAAAATGAGGACGGTTCATGAGGTTGGGAAGGTTCTGTCTGTAGAAGGCCTCACGGAGAGCACGCACCTGCATCGAATCAAATAAGCTTTTACGTTAGACTAAATTTAGATGCGTGAGATGGCGTCATCTCTGAGAAAAAGGGAGGAAAGTGTCGAACCTTGTCGGATCTGGTGTCGAGAAGGTGGAAGAGTGCAATGACTGCTCCCTCGAATTCGGTTCCACGGCCAGTGTTCATTGTAGCAGGCGAGAAGGCCTTCCACACGATAGTCTCGCAGATATTCGTAGCGATGAGGAGGGAGATTCCAGAGCGGAGACCATAGCCCTTCTGAAACAAATTATGTATTAGTGATGATAACAATGAAAGCAACATAATAGTTGGCAGATGGTCAGGTGCATACCAGACGGAGTTCGTCAAGGAGGAGCACGATAAGACAGGTGAAGACGAGCTGGACAACGATGAGAAGGCAGATTCCTGCTCCGATGTCAGAGGGCTCTCTGTAGAGTCCAGAGGCAACGTACACGATAGCCTGTCCGACGGTGATCACCATTCCGAAGACTGAAAAGATGCACATTAATTGAATTAAATTTTTTAATAACAAAATCGATGTCAAAATATTCACTTCTGTGCTCTGTTGAAGAGGGAACGGTCCTTGGGGAAATATCCGACCTCGATTATTTTGGCTCCAGCGAGAAGCTGCATGATAAGACAAGACGTGACGATGAGCGAGATACCGAGCTCCATCAGGGCTCCCTGTTGAAGGCCATGATCACTCGACATGATTCCTGCAAATAGTAATTTAATAAAATATGCAGTTTGTGAGGAACCTGACCGAAGAGGGGAATCTGACAACAGGCGAGGAAGATGAAGAGGGTGATGACAGTCCAGAGCATCTTCTCACGGAACTGAATCTTCCTCTCGGGCTTCGCGACCTCTGTCACGAAACAGTCTGGAATAGATCCATTAATGACGTCATAATCGAAATCAGCCAGACCTTGGGGCTAACCTACTGTCTCCTCTAGTAATCCGCACTTCAACGCCGTCATCGACGAGTCCCGTTCGTCCCTTTGGATGTCCTTCCCTGCGAAATATAGAAATTAACATTTTGTTACTTCTATTTCACTCAAATATGGCAGCCGCAAAGTACAACGCACTTTGCCAATCCTATCCCACCGTAAAAGTTACTATGAGAAATACCCCACCCCCAAGACAAACTGAATCGCGCGCGAGAGATTTAACAGTAAACGCGGCGATAGCAATCTCGGACGTGTCGGGACCGTCCACCGCGACCAGCGAAGAGGGTGATTTAGTCACAGGTCTCCCACATGGTGGGCACCCGTTGTTTGGCTTGTGGCCTCACTCCTACCGACAAGACGATCCCTGCACCTGCGACAGTGCGTGACTGTCCGCCCCTCGCAACGCGAGGAGTTGATCACTATCGCCCTATGCACCTTAGCTAATATTGGATGGGCGCGCCGCAAAAAGAAAGCGTTTGAAAACAGATAATTGATTCAAATTACGATGGAAAAAAGACGAAAATGCACAGTAAAAAGAAGCCCATCCAACCCGTTAGCGGTAACTTACAAAAAAAAGCGCAAACCCCGGAAGAAGACTAGCTAAACACTTATCTTGTTGATACGACGAGCGACGGGCGGGCTGAGCGGAGTGGAGCGGGCTAGGGGCGATACAGACGACGCCATCTACAAGGATCATTGTTTGTAACGCGTTTAATAAAAACAACGAGAACGAGCAAAAGATGATGATTAAAATTTGATAAGCACGTGCATCACGACTCGCACAAAACAAGGCCTCATAAAACTGGGGGGATTGAGAGGCGTGTGAATACAAGCTGGGTAAATGGCAGCAAGACGGGAACTCGGGGATCGCGCCTATTGCGAGGGACTTTCATGCGTGCGGATGGAATGTTTTCACGCCTACACTCCCCCAATTGTGTGGGCATATGGTTGAATTTACACAAACAGTAGGGCTCGCGGCATTGGAGAAGCGCATCAGTCAAAAAAAGGACGAAAAACGAGAAAAGCGCATTTTCGAAAATATAAACACCGTCATAGACACGTTTTTCAGCGTCAAAGACAAGTCGCGGCAGTGCTAAACGGTGACAAAAACAGATCATAATATTCTAAAAGTCAAGTGTAATGATGGTTCAGCGCAGGTGACGATCCTCAGGAAACAAGGCATTTGTCAGCATGCAATCGAAACAGCAAAAAGCGCGAAAAAGGAAGCGGAGGAATGAATGCGCCAGCCCGATGGGAAGGGGGAGGAAGTGGACTGACTGGGGGAGGAAGCTGCGCTCGGAAGGATACCAGACGATCGATAGAAACAAGAGTTGGTAGATCAAAAAGGTCGTTTGATCTCTTGATCGCGTTGTGATTAATAAATGCGCCAAAATATCTGCTCCAACTCTATAAGGTACTGTAAGATTTTTCCGTTTCAAACTTTTTTCTTCAAACTTCAATTATATTATCGATTTGCGTTCTAATTTGATGATACAAATTATTCTTTTTGTTGCAATAGTGTGTATTCGCATACTCCTATCCCATGCTATATTGGTATATCCGCCTGTACTTCTGAATAGCCGTGAATATCGCTCTATTTCTTGACTGCTACACTCGTGATTTTCCGATTGGCCCACGACTCCCACAACTGCCTCTCCTTTTGAATGAACCGCTTTCCATTTGTTCGGAAATACCTCTATCTACCCACCCATGTCGAATTTATCGCGAAATATTATTTCGAACGGAAGTTATGGTCATTTGGTGGTGGTGATTTTGGCATTATCCTCGCTAAGGGCGGGCTAGCCACCCCAACGCCGATTAGCAACTTGAGCCTATCCCGGGACGACCAGTGGCTGGTTGCGAGGCTTTACCGCCCGTGTTGTGTGCACGTGGTAGGGGATTTATTTGCTGTGGCTTTCACCACTCCCAACATTTCTTAACCCCCTTGGTTTTGGGTGGATCTGAGGGCGGGCGGGGTCGAACTCGTGACCTTTCGAATCGCATTCCTGGCACACAACCACTGCGCCACCGCGCCCACTATTGTACGGAATCGATTACTATTACCGTATTCCTGTTACCAACGAGAAGCAATCCAAAAACAATTTAAATTTTTTTTTTAATTTTCAACTATCCCTTCATTCTCGTCCCTTCTCCTTCTTCTGAGTGGTCGTCACAATGTTCGCTCTCTTCACTCTTCTCCTCCTTCTCCTCGGTTCGTTCCTTTCTCTTCCTACTTACAATTAGTGCTCTTACGCCGGTTAGACATCGCGAGCGAGCATGCGAAGTGAAGAGAGTTAGACTATTGGTTTCAATAACCTATTCATTTTCAGCCGTCCTCATCACCGAAGGGGCCAAGGTACCGTACTCCAGTCCGTCGTGTCACACTCATTACTCCTTTCTCTCTCTCCCTTTCAGTTGAATGTCGAGATGTCTTCGGCTGCCGATATGCACCAGTACTTCAGCATGTACAGATACATGAGAAAGGTATGACCCAACGCACTTTTGAGAATACTGTACCCATTACTGTAGAAGCGTTCGATACGGTAGCCTAATCCGAAAAATAAACATATACAGTCAAGGATGGTTCGAATTACTGTAGATCACCTTTGATGCGGAATGACAGTTACTCTACTTATCAATCTTGTTTCCTTTTCTAGATTTTTATTCATATTTTTGCAGGTCATGAATAATCCCGAGTTCTAGCAGTCTCTTCCTTCGACCTCCAAGATTAAACCCCAAGAAAACTTTGAATCTGTAAATAAATTTGCTTTTTTGCCTTGTTGTGCAACGGATTCCTTCATAAAGACACACTTCATTCATCACTCATCAGTTCTCTCTGAGTGTGCGTAGGGCGAATAAGCTTTTTTGTTCTATATTTGGGGAAGGAGGGGCTGCAGTATCCTCGCTAGGACGGCTACAGTATCCTCAGTGTCGCACGATTTGGCGCACGAATTGGGGCACGTCTCTGTCCAGACCGAAGAGATTCTTGCCTTCAATCGCATCCTCTTCCACCGTCAAGTCCGATACGCCCTGAACAGGTAATCATAATTGATAACAGCGTCTTAATAAGTTGAATGAACTCCTAGCTTCTTACGCAAAATCATAAAGATCAAAAGTGCATTGAGAAAATCAGAGGAAATAACTGAATTTGACACAAAAAAGGAAGGGTGTGAGTGAGGTGTAAAACGAGGAGAGGGCCATCCACTAACCTTCTTCTCATCAGTTCCCACTTCATCCACACAATCGATAATGTCCTCATTGCCGATGCACGGACGAAGCTAAATTATTTGATTCGTTTATCTTGAAATTTTTAAAATGATTAATTCTCGCTTTAAAATATGTTCAGTATGACATGGTAAGACAGAATGAATGTCCATTCCTCACCCTAGCCATCTCCGGTACTCTTCCCTCTCCCTGATATTCCACTCCTTCGATCTGTCGTTCAGTTCGTATCCATTCGTAGTTTGGATCCGATGAGTCGATCAATCTTAATGGTTTGGGTTATCTACAATAACAACAATAACAATAACAATAACAATAATGATAACTGCTCACCCCAAATCGTAAACTCGTCGATCGCCGTACTTCAGTTCGAGCTGTCGGAAGCCCTGCTCGCCTTTGCCCTAGAAAGAAATTATTTTTTATTTATTTTTAATATTTATTTTATATTTTAAATGCACTAAATTTCAACACACTGATAACTTACAAAGAATATAAATAATCAATGATCTCACATCCAACTTTTCCCTTCTTGATTCCTTGCACTGATGAAAGATCTCGACGCCCAATTTGTGAGGCTAGAATACAAATCAGAGATCAAAGATCAATAATTTGAAATTGCTCACAGCAAAGTCCATGGTGGTCTCCAGTTTGAATCGTCCCTCTTCGTCAGTGAATGCGGAACTGATGTGATTTGACCCGATTCTTCCTTTCAATATATAGTCCGTATAGTTACCTAGAATACACATTTGCATTATTGTATTATGATTAGGGGCCACAAGCTCCGCCCACTTTGCGCGGACACGATCTCGCCCAAAAGCGAGACGGGAGGGCACAAGGTTCTTTCTCAACCAAATCGCTCGTTCTCAATTGCTATGGATAGCTACTAGTGTCCTTTATTGAATGATCACTATTCAAAATTTCCTAATATCACTAAGTAGATCAAAATTGGACTTGAAAGAAGGGAATAGGGTGTTTCTAGGTGTTCCAGTATGCAAATTATGTTTGAATAGCGATTTTCTGGCTAATTCGAATATTTTAGGAATTTTAGAATTTTTTTCAGATTTTTAGCATGCTTCCCCGGCTTGTGCCTTTTGGGCGGGGAGAGGCGAGTGAGAGGGCGGGGGGAGGGAGAGAGACACACGCAAATTAGGCTCCGCCCCCTACCCTCTCGTCTCGCCTCTCCCTCCTCTTCCCCAGTGCATCCCGCTCGTACTTCTCGGGCTCTAGCGCGCCTCAGAGAAAAGATATCGACAAACAGTAAAAAGTATGATGTTATTGGGACCACGAGGGATAGTTTGAACACAAATTTCACCCTATTGTGCAGAATCGGCTATCTGCGTTGTGGTCCCTAATTATGATTCTGAATAGGGGCTGTCAAGATGGATAATTCGTTGACAGCTCTGACATCTCTAATTCTGATCCATGTATTTTGATCTTTACTATACCGAAGATGAGGGAAATCTGTGCGTCCTTCGCTCCGACGTCACCGTAGCAGATGACACGGCCCTCCATGATGATGTCCTGATGGAAGAAATGTTTATAGTTTTAAACGACAAAACATTGATCTGATTTAGGCTAAGGCAAAGTCACTCTAACCCACATTGGTCACGACTGAGTTAGACTACTGTTAGACTACTCATTCTGGGCTTTTGCAATACAGTCAGTCAACGTACAGGAATTCCGGGGTCGGTCGGATGAAGTCCTTGCGGATTCGTCCCGAACGACTTCTGATACGTCACGCGAGGATTCTGAAACACATCCGTATTATTATTGTTGATATGACTGATGAGCTGTAACAATACGTCTCTTCATTCTGCATGCACTCTCATAAGGCAGCTCTTCATTCAGACAACCCACAGTTGATATCGTCTATCTCCACTTTGTTACATGATACTAATCAACTGACTTCTCCTTATCAACTCACCTCAGATCTTTTTCCTCTTCATAGACGAGTGCAGCCATCGGGTTATTTATTGCGCCCGTGCCACTCGGATCGGGATGACGACTACATTTATTAATTTAAATAACATATTATATAAAAATAAAAAAATAAAATTAAATGCTCACAGGTCTCCCTCCATATGGGGGAAATCAGGTGACATCTGGAGATTGGGAGGAGGTTCCTTGAAGGGACGAATGCCCTTCTTCGGGTCTTTGTTGTGAGGAATGTACTGAAATTATGGGAAATAGAGGGAAGATCAAAGATCACTGACCGCTCCGAGCGTCTTGGGCGCTGGGTACTCGTGATCTTGGACGTATTGGAGGTTCCAATTCTTTGATCGAGGGGCCGTTGCTTGAACGAGATGTGAGAAAACGGACGATTTGTATTGAGGGGCCTTCACCTTGAATCCCGGCATGTCGTCTCGTCTGCAATTCCCTTTTGCCTTTCATCCAAAGTTTGTGACATTTTTGGAAATAAAGGGTTGCGAGTCAAGGTTGATCTTTGATCTCTCTCACCGATAGGCACTCCATCTCTGGGGATAGTGAAATTCTTCCTCCTCCTTCCAATCCTTCCGTGCCGTCTGTTCAATCTCGTGCTGCATTGTGCCTGAAATTTATCATTTTTATTTTTTGAATAATAATTCTGAAAAAGTTTAAAAACGATAATTTCTGACCCGCTTTGATCCACTTGCGACGCTGATTGGCTCGTCCTCCTGTGAGAACTGCATGCCGCCAGCAACCTGAAAGGACACGCGTCTTTGGTGGCTCCGCCCACTTTCAGATTCCGCCCACCTGATACTCTGCTGGATGCGACAGCGAGTGCTGACGGGGCTTCATCCCCATCCGGCGCCCCACTGATTGTTCGTGAAGCAGTCTGCGAGAATTGATCTTTGATGTTTGGTCTCTGATCTTTATCTCACCCTTGTCGTCCACATGTCCGTATTGGTTCCGATGCACTTGGTCGACAGTCGATCCGGCTGCCAACTGCGGAACGGACCTGAGCGAGGAAGAGTTGATCTTTGATCTTTCACGAGATCGAAACGGTATTTCAAGTCACTATTTCACACTCTCACCATGCTCATTGAAGGTCGACTGGATGGGATTGTAGGGACCGCCGGCGTACGGACTCGGTCTGAAATTAATGTAGTTTAGCACGACCAAAGATCAAAGATCAAAGATCCCTCTACTCACTTTCCATAGTGTCGATTGTCCTTATCTGTAATATGGGGAAGTGTCCCTCCATTCCATCCTCGAGAAGGAGCGCAGCGTACCACGCCGCCAACATTGGATGATTCGACACCTGACGAGATCTTTAACATTTGATCTTTGCATGAAATAAATATTATAATTGTAGTCGCAATTTTTTTAGAATGTATTGGAAACTTTTCTGAAAGAATTGAATGATTCCCCGTATTTGCAATTATGCGTATTTTAATATTATTTGTTTTGGTTCAATAAACACATCCTGACTGACTACGGTCGTCAGAATGAAGAATCCGTCTCTTCATTAATCGTACTCTCTCACCGATCAGAATTTCGAAAGAGCATGCGGAATGAGGGAATGAGGAGACACATCCTTCATCCTGACAACCCTACTCCTTACCCTCTCCCTCCGGAACAACTTGTTCCTCTCTGCATGCATCTCGTTCTTCCCATAGCGACCGTGTCTGCAATTATAAAAATATTATTTTCTATTTTATTTTTTTACTTCATGCTCGGGATAACTAAATAAATAAACTTCTTAAAAAAGTTTAAAAATAAACTTTTAAAAAATAGATAAACTGACTCTGTCTGCATTTTCTTCGCTTTCTGCACTACATACTGCTTCTGCTTCTTAAATTCTTCAGGAATATTCTTTTTCGCTGCCTTCAGATGAGCGACAAGATGGTTGTTCGTGTCTTTCAGCTGAAGAGGAAAGCGGTTAGAGATCAAAGATCATGAAAAACAATGCATCGAGTTCAGAGATCAAGACCAAAACCCAATCTCTAACCTTATCCTTGATTCTCTCCCATTTGAATGCTTCCGAGATCCTCTGACTCTCCTTCATCAATTCAGCTTTTTCCCACTCTGATCGACGAGGAGCGAGATGTTCGATTTGGTCGTAGTGTCTGTAATTGGCCAGTTAGGACTAAAAGATCAAAGAATAAAGAAAAAGAGCTCGTTCTCTTGGGCGAGCCAGCTTGATCCCTCTACGTGCTAGCTCTAGAACGAGTGCATGCGAAGTCAAGAGAGCCACTTTCCATGAACCCACCTGAACGTAGCATCCTTGATGACTGGATTGTCCGAATTATGGCCGCTCGAACTCCTCCGTTCTCGAGAATCTTCAGGCGAGCCTCGTTCGAGAGAGCGTACTGAATGAGATTAGAGATCAAAATCAAGCTAATGTGATCTTTGAACTTGGATTCAATCAGTTCTAAACTTGAGGTGAATTCAAAGATCAACCCTCACCTTCTCAGCATCTCTGAGGTACTTAGGGGCGGGCTGAGGCCAGTGGACGAAACCTGCAAGAGATTGTTAACATCTCAGCATGAGAAAGATCAAAGATCAAAAGGGGCGGAGTCTCACCAGGCGGATTTTCTGCCCAGCACTTTATTGGCTGCTTCCCTCCTTGCATTTGCCTTGTCCAGAAAGGGCAAAGGGGCGAGTCGCTTCGGAATCTTCGCACCATCCGCAGTCTCCCACGGTTTGGGCGGCTGAAGGAAGCAGAAATTAAAGATCAAAGTATCCTACCGTACCCCTCTCTACCTGAAATTGTCTTCCGAGTGGTTTGACGACTCTGGTCTCGGTATTAGGCAATCGTGCCTTCAATTCATCCAGATTCGGTCCCAATCTCGTTCCGCCCTCGGCACTCTTCGCTGCCGTGTATGGATCCAACGGGTTCCCGCCTGGAAGAGAGAATTTGCACGGTGCCAGGGATACGGTAGTTGGATGGGCGCCAAGATTTCGGTACCTACCTGACACATACTGCATGTAGGGATTGGCGGCGAAGATGCGTTTCGCGCTCTCTTCCTGGAATGGATACGGTAAGAGGTACACCACGGAGGTTACGGTACCTTGGTGAGCGCGCTCTTTACCATCTCCGGGTTACGGTAGCTCGCCCACTGGGCCTGCTGTGGTTGAGAGAGACGAATGTGTGTTTGGTGCGGGAGAATGTGTCTGAAGAGGAGTACGGTAAAGGGGGATACGGTAGTCTACCGTACCTTTCTATCTTTTCCTTGAGCACATCGGGGCTCACCAATCCGCTCTTCTTCCCAAAGGCCGTATCCAACTTCTTCGCCTCGGCGAGATACTTGGGAGGTACGTGGTAGTATGGATCCTGCAACAATCGGGTACGGTCGTTTTATTGATTGATTACCGTATCCCTCCCCTACCCTACCTTTTCCATCAACTTTCTATAGAGCCAGCCGGATTTCTCGTATTTTGTGAGGGCCGCATCGGGTAGGCCTGAAGGCGTCAGAGATCAGAAGCCAAAGATCAAAGATCAATCTGACCAGTATCAATGGCGTAGTCTGGTCGACGACCGACTGAGTGGGCCCTGCTCCAGGCAGCATCACGAGTAGAAAGAGGAGAGAACGGGCATTGCGGGATTCTGAGAGGAGGCAAAGATCAAAGATCAACTACTCGAATAGTAGACTAACCGAGTAAATAGCGAGAGAGGGAACCGCCCGCTACGGATGACGAGTGAAGAATGAGGAGATGAGTGAGGGGGAAATGAGCCATTCTGCATAATTTCGAATTTCGTCGAACTCTGGAAAATAGGATTACGCAAAGTAATGAAGTATGTCTGCTGTAATCGAAACGGTTAGCACCGAGGTCGCTCTATTTCTTCGTTCTTTCAAAGTGGAGCCGATCTCTGCTGGAAATCGATCAAATTCCTCGCATTTCTCGATAAAACTAATTTTTTCTTCGGCGCACTTTGGTCTAACTGCACTTCTCATACTACCTTCCTTATTGGCTAGTCATCGAATCTCTCCATTGATGGACTATCTCAATATCTCTGACCTTGTGACAATTTGATTGCTAGTGATCTAACCCTGTCGGTTTTCCCATACTATCTCGGTTTATCTGACTGATCTGAGAAAGCACAGTTTGACCGTTACCCCCAGCCCTCCCCCTTCCTTCCTCCCTCTCTTACTCATTCTCTAACACGATGGAAAGTCGCAGAGAGTAGTGCTAATCAGAAAGGAAAGTTGTGCGACGGGGAGGGATAGTGAAAGTAGCGATAACTTCTTCTCTTCTTTGCCCCCTCTTCTCCTACCCTCCGCCATCAGTGATAATTTCGTGATTCGTGTATCCATTTCACAAGCTTGCAATTGCTACATCCGCAATTCGTTCAAAGGTGCATTCTGTGTCATCATTTTCTGCTCAGATCACAGTTCTTCCTTATCTCTCTTCCGATCTTATCTCGATAAGTTCGACTTCCCCTTCCTTCTCTTCATCCAATGTAATCTTCATTGATCATGCTTATAATTTCGATATCTCTAGAATTTATTGAACAAAACGATACGTTTTCTCATGCTCACTAGGGGAAATACGAGAAATACGCACATACGCACCTTCCTCTTTCCCTTGCTCGAAAGCCGCGCGCAAATCGGCTATTTCCCCGTTTCGCTTATTGATTCGAACTGTATCATCACATATTTTTAGAATGTATTTCATTCCTATCCTTCTTCTCCCTTTCTCGCTCTCGAAACTAGTTTGCAGCTGAGGGATAGCTAAGAGGAGAAAAGAGTAGCGATCGAGTAATGCTCACTCACGAATAAAACTGATAGGAAAGGCGCCGATTCAATCATCGATTACACGTTCGAAACGCCCTCTGACGATTCAATTGATTTGACTACTTTTATTGCCTCTTCTTCGCATACCTCGGCACATAAAGAATGCACTATAGAATCTATGCTGAACCTGTTGATCTGAATGATATTTTCCCGTCGTTCCATCTTTTCACATTCACGTAATCTCTCCTATTGAAGAACTTATTGTATTCGAATGGCGCTGATCTGCAGGTTTAGAAAAGAGAGAACTATTATCAAAATATTAATAAACCTGCTCCAGGTTTGCCCAAATTCTAGTTCCGTCTGTGTAGTGAAATCAGACAAATATGCGATTATGCTAATTTAGTCACTGGCATTCGGTTGATAGAATTTGACGATTTTGCCTTGCCTACCTCTTCGATCATTTCCCTAATCAATTGTCTAGATTGTTCCTTAACCCATTCGCACTTGATTGGAACAATTGTGCAGAAGAGTCACAACTACGTGACGAAAGCGTTGTCAACCTTGGATGATTATTGCCTATTATGCAGCATAATTCATGCTAAAATAGTTGCCTAATTTAGAAGTTCTATATAACTCGGAGTTTTCATCACATTTTCCACGTTTGATTTCTCTCTATTTCACTGACCGTGAAATTGAATTAACGCCCACTGTAACTGTAACGCTCTGTTGTTCTAACTATCATCACCATTCCGCGAAAACTTTTTAATCCCTCCTTTTTCTCCTATCCAATCTCCCATGCTCATTGCTCTGCCGCGATAGAATGTGAAAGAAAGCAAAGCATACATCTGATATCTCAGCTCCCTCATGGAGCGTCACGACACATCTCGTTTCTACGAGGATTCAGATGGACCTTCGTTGTCTTCAAAGACGGAAGATGTAGAGAGTCTCAAGTTCGGATTCGGATGGTATGCAAATTGCAATTTTTTTTCTTTTTCACCTTCCTGCTAATTCGCCACGCAAACTCTGTTGTCTCAGCGTTTTTCCATTTTTTTTTCTGTCTCGCAACCGCAAGATTTACTGATCGTTTAACGAGATAATTGACATTGACCTTTTGCGCACTCTTGTTACACATGAAGAAAAACAATGCGTTTGGCGCCGGTGATGTTGGCATAATTCTTGGCCTCGCCGGAAAGCCGTTTTACTTGTTGTTTCTACAGCGAATCCACAATTTGCGAAGTGCATAACCTACCATTGAGAAGAAAATTCCGTAAAGATCGTCATTATATTTCAGGTGTACTCCGTCGTGGTTACAGTGGATTCACAATGCAAAGTGGCTACTGCTGTTTCTTGGAGCGTATGTTTTTCTTTTGGCATCAGATTATGCTTTCTCAGTGATTTGGTAGACCACGTTGTTTTCTCATGAATTTGCAAAATACAAATGGCACGAGTCATTGCAAACCGACTGTTTTGAGTGTAGGCGGAACAAGGAAGAAACCGACTGATTCGATTTGCCCCTTCAATCATTCACCTCCTCAGCTGATCATTACTAATTCCAACCATTCCACCAATCGAGATCAAAGGAAGGGAGGGAGGAAATACCAACGAACGAATGACTCGCAGCAGGGCAGTAAAAAGTTCGGCTTGTGTTTTGCGCGTCGATCGTTTGATTAGAACTGTAATGGAACGGGGGCGGGAACTGTTACTACAAATCAAGAATGGCGAAAATAGCAGTAGGGCAAAGGCAGAAAAAAAGGGGAATGAAATTATTAAATAATGAATAATACTCCTTACAGTATCTCGTTCGTCCAGCAACTGGCAGTGAATGCCCTTTTCCCTGTGGGACTCTCAACCCTCGAACGACAGTTTAGTCTAACGAGGTTTGATCTTTCTTTTCGTTCAGTAGGCGAACCCATATCAGTCAAATATTTTTTTCGTACTATACTGCTGCGTATGGCAGGAGCATTGATGATTAACGACACAGTGAACGTATGGCATAGTCGTGAAACATATTCGAATTTACTTTCACCCTTCAATGATCCCTTCAGTACTCACACTGGAATCATCTCGTCTTGGTACGATTTCGCTGTTCTTCTCGTCGTCTTTCCCATCTGTCATTTTGGAAGGACTGGTACGAGATTTTCCCATACCTTTTTTCTTGAATCCGGCGGGATCGCCTATTTCTTACGGCACACTTGTTATGAGTTGGCTTGATTTTCAACGATGTTGTTTTTCAGCGCACAAAGGTCGATGGATCGGTCTGGGAGGTCTCGTGATGGCGGCGGGCTCTCTCGTGTGCGCTCTGCCCCACTTTATCATTGATCCTTACGATCCCAGTCATGTGAGTGGAGCGATTACAATCAACTCACCACAGATATCAGTGTTCCAGGAGAAAAATAGATGATTGACAGGTTCTCACAAAATATTGTATCCAAAAGATTTGACATTGTCATAAGTTCCATTATTTGCAGGAGCACCTCAAGAACAGCACAGATGTAGGACAGTGCGATGCACTGCTGATCCACTGTAAGTAATTTGCCAAAGAATTTCCAAACCAAAATAGTTGCGAATTTCTATCACCCTTTCATCAGCCGTCAAGCTGAGGCTGCTCAATGCCCCGCCGTTCCCTCCAAATTGGACGTATTCGCCAACTACAACAACAAGTACTTCCTGCTTTTCCTGCTGGGACAGGTCAGTTGAATGCCGTTGTTGACAACCTCTCAAACAAAAAAAGCATCGTGAATTTCAGTCACTGCACGGGTTCGGATCCACTCCGCTCTTTCCATTGGAACTGCATACATCGACGAGAACGTCTCGCAACTGCCAGTCCGCTGTATCTGGGTAATTTATAGCTTCTTGGCCTGGTATAAGTACAAAACATATTTTTTTAAATGCGTCCACTCCAGCCATCCACGGCGTAATCTCTTCCTTCGGCCCGGTTATTGGTCTCTTCTCGGGTGGATTCCTGCTTCGATTCTACGTTGATTTCGACCGCGTTGAAAAGTGGGTCCCTTTTCAATCACAACTTCGAAATAGATATGGATAATCCTAATTTCGCAGTGTCCCTCTGGACAGCATGGACCCCCGCTGGATCGGCGCGTGGTGGGTGGGATTCGTCGGAGCTGGTTCGTTAATTAATTCAATTATTAATAACTACTTAATTAAGGAATAACAATGTTGTTCGCCTCTCTGCCCATCCTTGGCTTCGCTCGTGAACTCCCTGAAGCAAAGGCCCATCGATTGAAGGATGTTAATCAGGTTCTTTTCTTACTTTATTCAGTTCCAATTGAATTTCACACGATTACGAGAATTGTATTGAAATGGTTTGCATCGGTGTTGGTGACGTGAGTGTGTTGAAAAAAATTGAAATTTGCAGGCGAACGCAGCTTCACAAGAGGCGGCGAAGAAGTTGGAGCACGAGGAGGATAATTCACTCGGAGCAACGATCAAGATTGTTTGGGTGAGAAGAAATGGAATTATTAGGCTAAACAGGGAATATTCAAGAAGATCGATGAATAATCAATGAATGGCAGGCGATGCTTCACAATCAAACGTTCATCATCCTCATGATCATTGGCATTGCGGAATCGGTGGTATTCATTTGAATTGATATTTCTGCCCATATTATCAAAATGAGTGTCACTTGCATCTATTTCTGTATACTCAGAGTCGTTGAATTTCACTTTTTCTTTACAAAAAAAATCAACAAAGGAACTGGTATTATCTTATTTCCAAATATAATTTGGCGAGAGTTGGAGTAGACAACTGAAATATAATGTAATTAGATGGAAAAAAATGTAATTAGATCTTCAATCCGTTGCCATTGACTTCTTTTGAGTGAAAGAGAGATGGATTAGATGCCGGATAGGGGCATGAAAAGCCAGTGAACTCATTGTCAGACGAAAATTATGAACAAAATTCAATGGTTCCTTACAATTGCCAGAAACAAGAGGAAATGCGAGTTGTTTCGGTCATTCTTTCTGGGCTACCCTTTGTTTCCACCGAAACGAAAATGATCTTTCAGTATATTTTATTAATGGATCGTTTTAGTGGTAAAAACGTACAATAAATGAGAAACAAACACAATATTACAATAAAAGGACTCTCTTTGGATTGTATTTGGATCTTATTTTTTCTCTTTTCCGGTTAGTGCGAAGAGACGGAAGATCTCAGTTGCTTTACTTCTTTGCCTTTCGGACATCGTGACATTTATCAGAGATCTGTGACTTTTACGCAAATACAATGCATTTTTCAATTTAGTTTGCTCGATTCAGCTACTTGAAAGATATCATTAAATCTTCTAAGATTTGGGTAATTTACCATAGCATTCGTATTTGTGAGTTACTCATTGTCCAATTTCCTGTCGAAAATATGATCGAGTTGGCGTAGACAACTGAAACAATAAGTAATCTACGGAAAGTAACAACGCAAAAAAATTCGCGCCACAAGTGGGACTGAGGGAATCGTACTAATGCTACTACTACTTTCTTTTCCATATCTCCATTCGACTCCTCCCCAAGTCTTCAATCCGTTGCCATTGACTCTTTTACGTACAGTGAAACAGTGGTGGATTTGAGTCGAGAAAGAGACCTGGCTGAAGAATTCGGACAGTGAATCAAATGAGGAGTTGATGCAGGAAAAAACAGTAAAGACGGACATCCACTCGGGATGACAAAACCCGATAGACGAATTTTAATTTTATGGTAATTTTATGGTAATCATGTTGTGGCACAAATACTTTGTGAACGGGTCACAATTTTGAAAATCCACGATAATGCACGCTATCAGTCCTCAAGTACATACGATGAAACGTTTCACAATTTTATCTTCATCAATCAATTGTTTCCTCGACGAAACTCTCAGCTTAATTGCGTGGTGAAAGTCGTTCACTCTGGACGGAATCGACTGATTGCCACCTTCTTGTCATCACCATCTCCGGCTGTTTCCAGTATTGCTCATATTCTGATTTCTCTAAGATTGAAGGATGTTATTGATCTGAATGACAACATAAACTTGTTGGCTAGTAATACATTTACCATATTTAGGTGTTTAACATTGTCCGGTATCCATTAGAATAATACGAGTTTACGTAGACAACTGAAAAATGTCCATTTATCGATGAGAACAATAAGAAATATAAAAAAGGCGAATAGAAGTGAATCGAGTGAATCGTACAAATGCTAAGTCTTCTTTTCATCCCTTTTCCCTCCTTCTCTTCTTTTATTCGTTACCATTGACTTCGTTTCGAACAGTGAAACAGAGGTTGCATAGTATAGTCAGGAGAGGACAATGTGGAATACTTCAAACATCCCATTAAAAAATAGAATTAATAATAATAGTTTTGTAAAAAAATCTTCTCAGGTGATCGTTAACGGTTTTTCTGCCTTCATGCCGAAGATTCTCGAGACGATACTGAGTGTGAGCCCCGCTGTAGGCAGTTATATGGCATGTGAGTACTTTTATGTTCATGATCAGGGAAGAATTCATCCTCCTGGAACAAATGAGACAACCCAGAGCAGAACAATCATCGTTTTAAGGAAGAGTGAACGAGGCTGAATTAATGTAGACCATTCAATGAATGAGTATATTATAGCTGTGGTAATCTTCGCAGCAGCGACGGGTCTTCTCTTCGGTGGATGGATCATTCGACACTTCAAGATGCAGGTAAAAATGGAGCTTAAAAAATAATTTTAAATTAGACTCCGTGTCAAGCAGAAATCGCAAACTCCATTCTTCTCTTAATTTAGTATGAATCTGAAACATATTTGAGTTCCATATCTCTCAACTCCACATTAAATAAATTCGAAAGAAATGATCTATTCAGGTCGGAGGAATGTTCAAGTTCACGATCATCTGCGAGATCGCATCACTGCTCTTCCTCTGCAGTGAGTATTCTCCCATCGTGAATTCAGAGGGAGAATGATGACTAGACAATCCCTACGGCGTGACACAGTACATTCACAACACTGCATCATCAGTGCACTTATTCCCATGAGCCCGCATTGATGACGACGAGTGCACGATTTCAGTCTAGAAGATTAAAAGATGTTTAGAGGATAGTAGTAGACCAGCAATTCATCTACTGTGATCTTTTTCTACTTCGATCCTTCTCAGATTTCCTCATCGCTTGTCCTCCTCAACAATTTGCCGGCATCAACATCGGATACGATCTGCAACCGTTCGTGTTTTTCTTTCTGTACATTTATCAGTGTTCACAGCTTAATTTTTAGTTGTTGAGTAGCATCGTAATCATCGTTTTTCTCTGAAAAATAGAACACTATCTACCGTTTCAATAGATGATACTCGGTAATTCTCGGCATGATGAAGTATAATGTAGATAAAGTCACCATCGTCAACCCTTCCCCTTCTCTCGCGCAATAACATGCTCTACTATCTAAGAAGAATCTACAGTATCTACCGTTTCAGTCTCAAATCCGTTAATCTCTCTTCCATCTGCAATGCCGAATGTGCCTGCACCAAAGAATGGAATCCCGTCTGCGATGCCGAGAAAGTTCGTGGAATTTATTATTTTCAAACAAGAAGAATTGATATAATCCCAGAATGCATCTCTTGCTCCTTTTATTTTTTATTGAAACTCATTCCTCATCTCACTGAATCAGCACCCCGGAGAGAGAGGGAGTGGAGAAGGGCGAAATGCGAATCAAAGAAAGCAATGAACAATTCAGGGTGTGATGTTCTTCTCCGCGTGTAGCGCAGGATGCAAGAAGCAGATTCAAGAGAACGGATCACTGGTAAGGAGAAAACATTCTCTTTTCATTCTCCCTTTCGTGATCCACCAAAGTCCATCGCTTCTTCAACTAGACAAACACGTGTGAAGTCAAGTGCACTGCTATCTTTCGGATCTGTAAAATAAGAAGTGAAGCATACAAAACAATCTATATCATTTTCAGTCTGTGAAATGGGAAGACTGCGAGTGTCTTCGCTACAATAGTCTCGATTATGATCCCACGCAGTCACTCAATGTAAGGAATCTTGAATACTTATTTTATTTCTATTGATCTTTGATCTCTCCCCCTTCCAGTCCGAGTACTGCAAGACAGACTGCGGGTACAACCTCGTCTTCTTCATGGTTCTTCTCTTCTTTGCCGTTGTTGCGACCTTCGCTGCGGCAATTCCTCAGCAGCAGGTCAGTTCTTTTTTCTGGATTCTTTTTTTAAGATTCTGGATTCGGCTAATATAATTTTATTCGTTCATTCTATCTTCATACAAAATCCGAATTTGTGCGTTTTTTCGCCTCGGTCATCCATGTTTCATTCTGAAAAGGTTGAGTTTCAGCTTGCGATCTTATCCTATTGTAGTTGTGTCCTTCTATCGTTTTGGCGTTTTCCTTGACCAAAATAGCAATAAAATCACAACTTCAGATGATGCTTCGCGTCGTTCCATTCGATCAGCGGACGATCGCCATTGGAGTCAATTGGACGTTCCTCAGACTGTTTGGTGAGCTCATCATTTTTCCAGTATACGAGACGCACTACCGTGAATTCATAAATCACACAATAATCAGAAACAATATTGATCAATTTATTTGATGCTTCCTCTGTTTGACCATTCTATCAATTCAGGATTTATTCCGGGTGGGATTCTCTTCGGTTGGATCATCGATAAATCTTGTCTTCACTGGGGAGAAAAGTGCGGAGTCGCAACGAATTGTCTCGTTTACGACCCGAGAAAGCAAGCCATTATCATACTCGCACTTGGTGAGTAAAGATCGTTTTGTCTTGATTTTTTGAAAGAGATAGAAAGGCCTCGTTGAAAATTTCCACTCAAGCTCGTGCTGATAGTGCGAACAGAGTTTGAAATGGCGTTCTTAGAAAGACGCAATCATGTATGGACGTGGGAAAATGCTAACCGATTTCAAATTATTCCGTTCAATTCGAACGCTTTCTCAGGCTCGTTCCAAATGCGAAAGAACCCCTGTGAATGCATTGGTTGATCTTACATAGATCATTCCATTGACGAAGTTTATATACTGGGAAAAGTGGCGAAAATTCATGGACGACTTACAAACTGCCTTTAACACATCATTTTTTCTCTCAGCAATCGTCTGCAAACTGGTGTCAACTCTCGCATGTATCTTCGGGTACATCACCTATACTCCTACTGATTCGGATCAAGCCGCGTCTATGGCCACTGTCGACTCGCATGGACCATTGAGGTGAGAGAAACACATCGAACTCGCATAGTACTGCTAATAAAAAGATTGTCTGTTAGAGTAGACAGCTTTTTAGAGAAAAGATTGATAGAAATTTGTTTCGAAAAGTGACAGTTCATTTTGAAAGTGTAAGATGTGTGCAGACCCCACCCCACATATGTTTCAGACATCCTATAAAATATAGCGGGAACAGCTTTGAACGATAATTCCTCTTCGTGAGTTCTAAATATAATTTTCAGTCTAATGGTAAACGACGATCGCCTTCCCGAGGAACATCACAGGGAGACGCGGTATTGATGGTCTCGACACGAACTTCCTCCTCTCATTCTCTCGGGTTACGGTAGCTACAATATGCATCGATCCATTGGGCAACGCTTTACTCTTCATTACGGGTACCACTACCGCGTCTCAGATTTACCTATTCCTACACTTGTTCAGTTATCCCTTCTTGTATTCTGATTTACCTAAATGAAGTCATCCTAATTCGTTCCCAATACCCCGTGTGAACACTATTCCGACCAGCCATTGTTTCGTAATATTTGCAAATATTACTTCCTTCCGCAAAACATCGATCTTGATAAAGTTCCTTTACTAGTAAATTGTGCAACGAGGAAATGAAAAGGGAGTATTTTGAACTGATAAGGAGAAGGTGTTCAAGAAAGTATTACGCATATCTCACTACATGTTGTCACCTTCGGAGAAACGAATGTTTCTCGCAACTCCTGACAACAATTTAGCCGTTACTGGCTAGCTCGGAAGTCGACCCATTTACATGTGGTTTTCATCGATTGTAACGTTGCATTTCTTAACTTAAAGAAGGCGTCCCACGAACCGCGCGAGCGATTATGCAAAGTGAGGAATGAGAGGGCGCGCTCTCCTCATTTTGCATACTCTCTCGCTCGTTGCCTGCTTTTCAGGGTCATTTGGCACGCAGCCAAACGCTCGTATCTCAGTTTAGACGAAAATTGAAAACATGGGAGTTTCGAAAGTGTTATCGTGTAGCCATGACCCATCATCTCACATCGAGAACTCAGTGAGCCAGAAATTCGTGGGACACCACCTTTAACTTAGCTCAATCTTGCTATATTTCCAAATTCTCGTCATTTGTTCGTACTTTCGAATAGTCGTATGATGTCTTATGAGGCAATTGACAGACACGCGGAAACCATTCTATTTTTAGTACCGTTCCCACGATAGTTCTCAGCAAGTTCAACCCATTCAACCCGTTTGCACTTATCCCTCCCCCCCCCTTGCGCAATTTCATTTCATTACTGTCTAGATTGGAGTCAGTCAGTCTTCTGCTCTCGTCTCTCTCTAGAGACTTCATAGTGCGCGAGTCTGTTTCACGCCCTTTCGCGCGTTAAACAGAAATGGAAAGTAGTCTTCAACCAGTGCAGTCAATGCATTCGGGAGCCGCGGAACTCGCACATGTATCGGCCATCGCTGCAATATTCTCCATCTCACTCAATGCGCTGCTTATCGGGGCGATTTCGAATCGGTTAGTTCCTCATTTGTCAGTAATTAGCGGAAACAGCACGATTTTACAAAAGTGTGATGTTGCAGCTTATTTTTATTCAAAATAATTTCGAAAATGCAATTTAGATCTCCCGAGATGCTTCGCTATCGCGTCGTCGCGTGTATTTCCGTCATCGTGGACATACTTTTCTCACTACTTCACGTCATTAATGTACCGGTTGGTGAATACGCAATTGCATCAGACAGTTAGGATCGGAACAATCGTTCATATTCGAAATAAGGTTTGGATCAATTCAATGACAATTTCAGATTTTCGTCTCAATCCAAGGGACATTTCTCTTTTATCCAGCACGACTTGATGGATCTACGCATGCAAATTGGATTTCCCTAGCACTTGTGAGTAGAAAACGAATAAGTTTCACATTTTAGTCATGAATGCGTTCTATTCTCTGCATTAGTGATTGATTCACATCAATATTTTAAAAAATCAATCCTGATATGGACACGTTTCTGAAAAAATCTCACAGGGCAGCATCTATGTAATTTGTTTCAGTTCTGTTATCTCTGCGTCTGTACGATATTCGTTGTCACAAATCGATTCTTCTATCGATACGCGCAGATTTGCAGGTGATTTTTTATCTCGAGAGACACATCCTGGTAGCATTACTACAAAATTACAATATGTGCAAACACATAGCGTCCTCATTTCAGTCCAGCTCTATACTCTTTCATCAGCAATCCATGCTTCATCATTTTCTTCTTATTGAGCTCTGTTCTCGCATGCGCTTCGTAAGTTCCTGCACAATTTCGCGTTCATTGATCACCTCAAATGATTAAATTGCAATTCGAGTCGGCGGGGAAAATGAGACAATCAAATTTTAATTGAATTCTGCTCAGAATCACGACAATTGGCATGTCGATATTTCTGCCTCACAAGACTTTCGCCAATCAAATTTGTATTCAATTTAACACCGTGCTTCATGCCAACTTTTGTGACAAAGTTTTCCTCGGTGGATCGGTGGAGGTTTGATCTTTATCATAAAAAAAATAATCAAAATTTTATTACAGGAAACCTTGGAGAATCCGCAAGCAATGATTCTTGTCTGCATTTTTCTCTCAGGAGTTTTTAGTGCAATTGGAATGATTTTGTTCTTTGGCAAGCAAATTCACATGACTGTTTCGTGTGAGTTTTCACTCTACATTTCACATAAATAATCCGCGATTTGCAGCAATGAATTTCTCACCGATATGCCAGAAGATTCATAGGAAAACATTGAGAATTCTGATAGTTCAGGTTCGTTAATCTTAACAAGTTGATATTATTCATAATGCTCAGGTGCTTATTCCCATCATTTTCATCTACTTTCCCATCGCGATCAACGTATTTTCGGTGGTAATTTACATGAATACGCTGAATATTACGTTCATTCTTTCCTACTTCATCGTAATTTTCCCAGTGAGTATTCAATTACAATTTTTTAATTACATTCATTTTTGTTGCAGTTAGCAAATGCTGCAAGTCACCTCTACTTTATCAAAGACTATCGAGCATTTGTATTCGGAATTATCTTCCGGCCACTGATAAAGGTTGCAGGTGAAAACTAAATCGTGTTTTCATGACCTAAAAATAATTATTTTAGGCAATTTGGATCGAACAACAATCGCTCCTGACCAAAGACCATCTGCAGTTTTATAGCAACTTTATCACATTTTGTATAAGATAAATGAATTTCATTCACTTGGATTGAACAAAATGACGGAACACAGCATCATAAGTTTCTAATACTAAAAAAATGAAAGAATAAGCAATTATTGAGCTGCGAGTTAAAAGTAGATCACAGGGCCGGAATTTCTACGAAGAGATTTGTGGATTCATTTGGACGATTAGATACAAGCACGATTCGAATAATTTACTGCACCTTTGCAGGAGAGCTCACCTGCAAGAATTGTTATTATTAGGTTGTCATTTCGCAATCAAGACGTTTAAAAATGACAAACCTTTCTCAAAGTGACTCCACCCCTAATGGCAGCCATCAACTGATCCTTCACATCAGCTTGAGACTGAGGAGTGGTCGGAGAACTGACGGACGACTGTTGTACTGGTCGCTCCTGAATAATCTTTATTTTTGTTGAAATAGATGAAGGAGAAACAACGAATATCGAATTTAATTCTCCATTCGTTCTACACGTGAAACACATCGGAATATAATCCCCTTATCGTCTCAGAATTAGAGTTCGAAACACGGGTACCCGGGTACCCGCGGGTCTCTTCATTTCACCGATTGTCTCACCGGTCAGAGAGGCGCGAGAGAGTGTGTGAAATGAAGAGACGGAGACCGAACTATACTCAGAATTCCATTGCCTGACCTTTGCCGGTTTCAGCTGCACTCCTCTCAGTGCCTCTGCAGTTATCGCCGTTCTCGGAGATGCAACTGAAGAGGGAGGAGGAGGAGGAGGGGCTGGAGGACCAGTAGAGGAGGGAGAGGAGACGGTGGGGAGAGTGGAGGGGAGGGGAGGAGCGGGTGGCATCGAGGAGGGTGTCTGAAGAAAGATGTAGTTAAAAATATTGCACGCCTACATTTATCATCTGAGGGTACACTCTCTGAGATAAGGTTGGGACAAGAGAGATACTCACCTTTGATGGTGTATCGACAACCCTTCCCAGAGCGACGGCGCTCTGCTCTCGCGGAGGTCCGACCTGAAATTTCAAAAAAAATTTTGAAATTTTTTTTTTCTTTGATCTCTTTTCCCTTCTCCCTTCTCACCTTCTTCAATGTGGCCGTGCTAAACTCTTCCTTGGCCATCATCATTGGTTGTGGTTTCTGTTGTTCGACGACTCTCTTCACGGGCAGTGTGGCCACTGATCGATGGACGGACTGAGGATGAGGGGCGATGGGAGAGGTGTAGGTCGACTGCTGCACTGGTCGGTCCTGGATTTTTATTATTTTTTCTTTAAACTGAAATTGAAAGAACGAACAAACGTTGAAATTGTATCGCCGTTTATCCTAAACCTGAAACACATAAAAATGCCTTTCCATTTTCTCACCTTTGCTGGTCCAATTAATTTCACTGGGACATCCCGCATCACTGAATGCGATGGTGTAGAGGGAGTGACTGCAGGAGTGGGAGGAGGAGGGGCCGGTGAGGACTTGATGGGAGTTGGACGAATCTGGAAACGGTCGGTGAGTTGGTGATCGATGAATGACTTTTTCGAAATTTGATAGAGGCTGACCACTTCATGTGTCGTCACTGTCTTCACCACAACGGGCGGTGTGGGCGGAAGGGCGGAGGGCCGAGTGATCGATGGCACGCGAGGCTCCTACAGTAATCAATGAATACGGTATGCAATGCTATCGTGCCATTTCTTCTATTCCCTACGTTTGAAACGGTCACGCATCTTGGAATCGACCCGTAATCCTCACCTCTCTTGCCTGTAATCGGGGCGCCTTCTCCTGTCCTCTCTCCACTCTCTCACTCGATAGGGGAGGAGGCGCAGGGAGGGACGACTTCTTGGGAAGAGTGAACGAACGCTGAACATTATTTTTTTATTTTTTTTGCTGCAGAGGCCACGGCACAATAGTTATACGATATCGTAGCGGTTTTTATTAACATCGTGAAACTCAAGTGAGCATTTTCATTAATTTCTGAGGTGGGACTGCCAATTAACCTCTCCATAGACGACATCGGGTGATTCCCTCGACATTCTCTTCGCTTGCTTCGTCGTATCGAGCGAGAGACGACCAGCTTCTTGCACTACTGTGCGAGCTTCTGAATTGTTTTGTTATTTTTTGGATCGTGTGTTTTTCATGGCATTTGCTTTCCTCTTCTGAAAAAATAATGACTTGGATGGATTTTGGAATAAATTTAAGCTCGCTAACCAGATTGGCCATTGCTCTTTCCACTTGACATTGTTTTGTACGATGAGGAATCAGACGACCGTTGCGATGAGGGAGTTGAGTCACGGATGTGTTGCTGCTGAAAAATCAACTACTTTCGAACAATTATCGAGAGCAATCGCTCAGTGACCAATCTAATGTTCTAGTAATAAGTTCTTCTCTCTTCGATCACACATAACGAGAAGGGACTTCAACATACCCTCTCCCTCGTTCTCTTCAATTCTTCCTCTGCTCGAATTTGCGCTGCTATTTCCCATTCCAATTGACTGCGAGGCTGATCCCTTCTGAAAAGAATAATTTATTATCCATTCCAAGTTCAAAAATGTTTCACTCCGCAGTGAAATGAGTGGTGGTTGAATGATCAACAATGTCTTGTGGGAATCACTTCAACGAAAAAAATCAAACCTTGATAGAGTGGAGCTTCCATAGCTGCTCGTTGACTCCTTTCTTCTCTGCTCATATTTTGGATCGCTTGTTCTGAATATTTTGATGATTTAATAACCTCGTATCCTAACGATTTCTTTTCATCCGATCTGCATTTTTTTCGAAAACGTATATCTTGTTGAAGCGGTCTCAGCTCACTGTCACATGTTTTACCATTCCCAATAAACACTGATAAAAATGCTCACGTTCTCGCCCTATTATCATAGTAGGGAATGGAGGGACCGAAGAACTCGGACTGGTTAAGAGTCGAAGTGGTTCGATACTCTGGCGTCTGAAATCGATCCAAGGTAAGAAGCCAGTTCGCGATATGATTCTTTACCGTATCATAATCCGGTGCGGGAATGAGTAAACTCTTGGGTCGAGAGGATGAAGTAGTTCCATTGGTTTTATGTCCTCTCTCCTCTCTCATTTCTCCAGTCGAACTCTTCTTCCTTCTCTCCGTTGTCTCAGATTCCTTCGGAGGACGACGAATGAGATTGTCGTTGAGATCGCGAGTGTCTGAAAATTATTTCAATTATCGTATTTTATTAAATAAATCGAAAACAAATTAAAAACGAACACTTGCTGCCTGAATTAGGCGACGAAAGTGAGGAAGAAGCAGAGTAGGAAGAAAGACCAGAGGAAGAGGGAGCGGGTGAAGGAGGATTGGGAACGGGGGCTAAAGAGATATTGTCACTATGGTTACGATAAATGATGAACGGTAGATTCGTGATCGCAACTCACCCTCCCTCTTCTTTCTCTCCGTCCTTTCTTCCAATTTCGGAGCTTCAGTTCTTCTCTCTGTTTCTTTATTCGCACTTGGAGATCTCATCTGACCGTTGTGGCCATTTCGATGCGCTTGAGGTGAACCTGAATTCATTGGTGATGAACCATTGAAATTCGAAAAAAAACGATTATTGGTATCTCTTCATTTCGCACACTCTTGATCAGAATTGCGTGAGAATGTGAAGAACGTAGCGTCGATAAAACATTCTAAAATAAAAGTCATCGTACTTCTCTGAGACGAAGCCGAGGATGCTCCGGAGGAATCGACAGGATAAAGGGAAGAAAGGAGGGCGACAACTCTATCGTGTTCCACCATCAATTCCGCCTGAAATTCATTGATTTTCATCTCCTTTTTGATTCCATTGAAAGCTCAAAAATATCGTTGAAATATGTACTAGGCTAACAATAATCATAAATTGTACAAACCTGCAGCTTCTTAGTCTCAGGATTTTCCTTATCCGTACTCTTCAGATATTGCCATCGGTCGAATTTCGCCTGAATCAGGTGGAATTCCTTCTTCAATTGTTGTTCCTTGCACAAAATGCACATGATGACTAACCGATTGAGGAGGTCAAGGATGGAGTGAATGGGGTTTTTAAAGTTTATATGCATTGGCAGAGCAGAAAACAGGAAATGGTGAACGGTGAGTAGCGCGTCGCGTTATCAGATCGTAATCATAATCGCCCTCTTTCCTATTGTCCTCGTCGTGACAGTTTATTCACTCGTTATCACTATCATGATAGGAATCAGGGAGGTTTTTTTAATCTCTACATTTTTAACGAATAATGAATGATGATGATATTGTCCAAGGCGCATATTCGTTACTTTTAATTCAATCGTGAAACATATGCATAACTATTTTTAAATTATCAAACCCTGAGATGGTCGTATTTCTTCTGCAGCATTCGCTCTTCATCAGTGAGCGAGGGAGTGTTCTAAAATATTAGTTTTATTATTGTTGTTGTTATTTTAATTGTACATTTTCAATTCTCACCTCCCTCACGACCTCCTTCGTTCTCACGACAGTCCTCGATCGATTCTCAGTCATTACCGTATCCCTCGAATATTCCCGTCGGGACTCAACCACTCGTGTCACAGGCGATTGAGATTGGGAGGAGGAGGAGAGGGCGGACGTCGGTCACTGGAATAGCAAGAGAGTCTTCGTTGAAAATATTTGAGTTTCATGTATACTCGAAAATGGTAGAATTCTAGCAGAAATTGATTTTTCCATTGTGTTTTGTAGAGAATTTCACCAATTTCACTTACACCGTAACTCTCATCGCTGGTAGTTTCGGCATGGGCGAAACGGATGGAGGAGGAGGGCCGAATCGGGGAAATTCCTGAATAGTTTGAGATCAAAGATCGCCGTTCCATCCCTATTGACCAATCTCAAATATCCGCTTCGTTATCAATTTTCAGGTTACTCATTCATTTTTATCTCTCCTACTCGATTGAGAAAGAGAGTCTCCCCTTCCTCTCCCCTGACTCACTTCCACTCTTTCCCTAATCCGCTCTTCCCTTCGACTGTACTCTCGAGCTGTCGTCAATAGAGAAGATTCCTCCTCTTTCGGACGAACCGACGGATGATTCGGGTGAACCTGCAAAATTTCATTTTTCGACGGATGGAATGAGTTTCAACAGCTCAACAAAATATCTTGAGAGCTAGAATGTTTTAGAGATTATGTGTTTGATAAAAAACCAAAAAAGTAAAGATTTCGTAATTTCCTACCTCAACAACGATTCCTCTGGGAATGGGATGCTCCCGTGTCGGCTGAGGTGTGGGAGCGCCCGAACTGAAGTGGATTTAAATCAGTTTCCGATAATCAATAGGTCTACCGTACCTTGCTAGATCTCTCAATTGATCACTTGTCTGACTGGACGGTGAAAGAGGCTCAGTGGGCTTCTTGATTGAGTATTTTACCTCTGCAATTAGAATATTGAACTACCATTTCGCATTTCCTCGACAGAAACAATTGTTGTGACATGGGTTTTCGGAGTGAAGATAGAGTTTAGTTCTCATGAATCTCCTGCTATGGATCAAACACAACTCTCACGCTTCTGCCCTGACTATTTGCTCTAGTTTTTCATGACACGCATGTCTGATCGAGGTCGTGGAAAGAGATCGGGAACTCTCATCGACTAGAGATCATGTGAATATGAGAGAGTGCTCACCCTCAGTGTTCAGTTGTTGTTGTAGTTCGGGCGACAGAGGCGGAGGTGGAGCGGGCACTCGTTTGCGCGATTCGCGAGATGACGGTTCCGAATCTTAAAATTCACAAATTGCAATCTAAATGAGTTTCATCACTACTTCAAAACCCACTGAAACAATACGACCTCGCTATTACGTTGTTTTCGATGCAAACAATCACCATGTTTGACGTAAACAAGGGTGGAAAAGACGACTCGAGTAGAGGAATAATGGACGACCATCGTCGATCATTCACTAACTTTCAATCGAGGAAGGGTTCTCTTCCACTTCCACGAATGATTCACTCTTTCACTGTCGATTCATATGGAAATCGGTGCGCAGAAAAGTCGCCAAAACTCTCTCCCTTGAGTTGGGTCAATGATTCAATAGAGTCAACACTATCACTAACTCTGTTTTTGCTTAGTTTAGCTCAACGTTTGATCCAGTTCTCAGTGACTCATTACTGAGTTGTTTGTTTCGTTCTCTGATAGGTTTCACGTTTGCTTCAAAATCTCAAGTGGGTAAATTTAGCAAAGGACCTTCGATAAAGCTTTTCAAACCGATCAGTTTACTCTTCTATCAAGACATTCACACGCTTCGTATCCAAATAAACACTTGAAAGATGGATACTCATACCTCTTCTCGGCTCTTCCTTCTTCCCGTTCTTCTCCCTCTCTTCACTTCTTCTGTCTACCTCGATAATGACCTCCTCGTCGATTTGGATACTGAAATACCGTTTTCATCAACAATAAAGGCGGAAACAACGTGGATTCGCCCGCAGGGCACTCCTTTTCCCTTCCTCCCTCTCAATTCCAATTCTCACTCTCTCTCTCTTTCTCTCTCGAATCAGTGCACTCTCCAAAATCGACAAATTGAGATGGGATGAGGGCAAATAAACGAAGGAAATGGCTGTGATAGCGCGTGCGGAGAGGAAATTTCATAATTGGGAAGGGCTGATTGAATGCGATTTTCGAATCAAATGATCTCTAGGCAAATTTACCTTCTTACTCGATGCGCTGTGAGGTAATCAGACATAACGGGACTATCAATGGAGCAGCAACAAGAGGGAATACGTGTATTCTCGATTTCTAGGGGATAATCCGAGGCAGAGCCACGCTGTACGAACGGATTTGTGAGGGAGGGGAGAGAATAACCAAGTATAACGGAGTGTTTCTATGGGGATTCTACGCTCATGAAATTGTTTCTCGAACTGCAAGGACGACATGAAGGTGGATTGGCAATAAATATCGTAACCGTATCGGAACAGAAGCAAATCCAGTCACTCCACGAGAAAAAGCAACGAAATCCTTCCTCGTACAGTCGCTATGTCACAATTAGCGCAACAAACGAGGTAACTCTCTTCCTCTGACAGGGCGAACTACTCTGAATGGCAGTTTAATCGTTCCCGAGTTGAGGGGCGGAGATACGCGACCTTCCTACAGACATAACTTTCTCGGAAATGCCGCAAAAAGTTGACGATTGCAAGGAAGGAAACAGGCTTTTGATTGGCAGTAGATCAGCCATATGAATGGCCTCACTTCTTCTGCCCTCTCTGGATACATAATGAGTGAAGAGAAAGAGAGGGGGAGAGGAGAGATCCTTGACTCTGTCTTTCTATGCACTCTTCTTCTCTTCTTCTCTTCTCCCGTTCGGGAGACAGTTTGTCACAAATGCGCGAGACCGGCCATGAAAAGGGGAAACACCATCTCTCATTTCTGCAAGGACTCTCTCAATTTCACATGGTCTCTAGCTCTTTGATCGTCGAGAAATACAGGGAAATAAGGGAGAGTTCCAGGTCCTTGAGCTATAATAGAGAGAAAGGGACAAGAAAAGAAGCAATTGCGCAGTAAGGAAATTAGTCGAAAGTGCGATTGAGACTCAATGGAGACTCGGCTCGATTTATGACCAGGTGCTATTTTTGTTACCGGCCTTAATTCGATACAATTGAAAATTGTGCGCATCTGCTCAACAGTCTGACAAATTTAATGGTGTTTTTAATTGATGGTGTGCCGTTCAGCAAATTTTGCAGGATTATACCGAATGTAAGTAAAATAGGGGGGGGGTTGCTTCTGTCAAAGAATCGATTTTACAGACATCTCAATACGACAAAGTTTGGCAAGGAACACGTGTAAGACTAAGTACGGAAAGTACTCACGGTGGAATCTCAATTGTCGTGACTCCATTGCTATCCGATGATTTTCTTTCTCCTTTCTTCTCGACAATCGGCTCCTCAGGCAGATCATAGTGAATTTCCTTTGGCTCGATGCTGCATTAATTAATTATTCGTTAATTACATTTTTATTTAATTATTCACCGAATATCTCTTCTGCTGGGTGCGGGGTCCTTCGGATACTCTGGTGCGGGCAGTGGTGCCGCAACGACATCCTTGTTTTTCTTCTGCAATTATTTTAAATACTCCTCTTTTCGCCTTTTCATTTATTCCGTTCGGTTTTTGATATGTTTCACCAATGTAATAATTGTTATATTATCCGATATCTTCGATCTCTCCTCGTACTCAAATTCCAAAACTCACATTTTTCTTCCTTCCAAAGAGGCTGCCGAACAGCCCCGGTCCTTTGGCCATGGATACCTGCTAGAATTTTATTTGCATGTTGGTTGACTTTCTCGTTATTCGATCGAGTAAATTGCGAGACACGGCGTGATAGTAGCTGAAGTACTCAATCAGATCTCTCAACTCATCATAATTCAGTCTCATCAACCGGAATCAGATGATGGGATATCAGTGCAATCATCTATTTGTCTCCTTCCTTCCTTCCACTCTAAAGTGCGCCCCATTCTCCACACGGAAAGGGCCTCTCACTTCACGCTAGAGATTCTTTCTTTCTCTTAGTGCCCTCAGGGTAAATGGAGGGATCGCAATGGTCAAGAAGGGAGAGTTCCTTTGTCTTTGCCTTTCTGGATGCCAAACAGGTAGGGGGATGATCAACAGTTCTACGATAGATCGCCAAATCAGTGATCTAATGTAGAAGGACAGAAATGGAAATGCGATTTGAAAATGTCTGCCATCACTTTCGATCTCTTGACCAATCGCACAATCTCCTCTTTTTGCATGAAATAATCCACATTCTCTACATCGGTTCTACGATTCGATTGTCTACCGAACTAAGAGCAGAGCACGCAATTACTGACTTAGCGAAAGAAGGGCCAAACCATGTAGGGAAACATCGCGTTCGAAATTGGAACAGGCAATTGTTGTGACTATTCAAACGTGCGATTCAATACGAACGACAGGAATAAATTATCAGGGACACACGGAGAGAATTATGAAAAATAAGGTTCGGAAAAGGATCTAAGGCAGTCGTTTTCGAGTTCCGACGGAGCATTTCAACTTCCGGAACTGAAACTCGAAGGGCGTGGGCATCGAATCAGAGGGGACACGTAAGAAGGAGGGAAGGAAGGCGATAGGCGTTTTCCTGATAAACTTTCAGCTTTCTCCTCCGCTGGCAAGGCGAAGGCGCCATCAGACCTTGTGCACACAGTGATGTCTCTCTTCACTTTCTATGATCTCTCTCGGTGAGAGGAGAGGAGAGATAAGGGGAATAGGAGAGACGGAAAAGGCAAATGATCTGATCAGCTCGCTCAGCTGAGAAGTTCGAACAGTTTCTCATCGAAGGAAGTGTGAATTCACGACGATTGTCAATCCACAAAAAGGTGCGCACACTCAAGAGGTTTCATGCGCACTCACTCATTCCGATTCTCTTTTCGATTGAATCGAAGGGTCAGTTGAGTTCTTCTCTGCCTCAACAAACAACAATTGAATGGGAGGGAACCCATGGGAGGTTCGGGGGGTCATCTGACACCCGGGGGAAGGAACCATGCAATGGGGATCTAAGGTGACAGAAACAAGGAGCTTCGGCATCGTTTAGCGACTCAGAGATCAGATGATGGGACGAAAAGCCGGAAAAGGGAAAGATCGGATGGGGGTTCGGGATCTAAGGAGGTGATACTTAGGAATGGCGCCAGACCGAGTGATGTCAAGCACAAATCAAGTGATAAATTTAATTTCAGTCCACAATGATAAGGTGATAAAAAGTCCGCTTTCATTGATCAGATGATGGGCAGAAAGAGAAAGCCATTTTATTTGCTCAATTCTGAATGAAAAAAGCGGGAAATGGTGGTAACGAACAGGAATGGTTAGTGGATAATAAAGGGATGAAGGGTCCCGTCTGATCTCTGCCTGTGAAAAAGTGCTAACACGAAGAATGCTCATAACCAACGGCGATTTGATTGCCTTTTCCTCCCCGTGTGCGTAATAAAATACAATGGTGAGTGAGAGAGTGAGCGGTTTAGAGGAGAAGAAGAGGATGGAGACTCTGCAGAGGGACTTGAGCCGATAAAGATTAGAAGAGAAGCGACAATCGATGCTGAAGCTACTCCGATACGAAGGAAATGATACGTAAAGCTGATGGAAATCCTGACCTATGCTTTTCTTCAAAGTTGCGTGGTTCGGAAGCGGATTAGAAGTGACGAATGCAATGGAAAACAGTGAACGATAATCGAACAACCGATGTTTCAGTCACTCTTGACGATTGCAAAATTGATTTGAATGCGAAAGCAACTATATACTTTATAATCGAACACTGAAACAGTTAGAGAACAAGGAAACAAAAAGTGTTCTTCAAAGCATAATCAGAAATGGTATGCAAAGTGCTACCACTCCTGTATACTATTCGAGATGAATAGCCAAGTGCGAGAGGAGAGGAAGAATAAAGAGAGGAAGGAGAAACGTTGTGAATCAGAAATGATAGAGAGACGAAAAGGGGGTGTTCTCTCTGCACTCTCTCATTTCTTCACATTCTCTCATCCCTTCTAACTCCCTTCCTTTCTCTACTATTCGTATTGTCTTCTCCAGGCTGGATCATCCTGCTATTTTTCGCTTGCTGAGGCTGTTTTGTCGGTGGTGAAAAGAGGCAAAAGAAATAGATAAGAAACTGCCGAACTATACGACGTATTTGTTATGCATACTATCTCTTTATACTGACATGCAATTTCCCAGTATTAAATAGACTCATAGCACATTCTTGAAGGTGGTGAAAGAATGCTCAGCTTCTCCCGTTGAACCTGCAATGACTCACGATTCCCGGTATTCGTCGCTTTATTCATTCAACCTGAGTCACCCATTCCCGTTGAAACCTAGAAACTATCCTATTTTTTATAAGGTCGATTGTGAATTTTATAATGAGTTATTTCAATAAAAGAACTGACTATTTTCTGGTATTTCAATGGACTTCTCCAATCGATCAATGCGATTCGCCGTGCTAATAAACGCAAAAATAGACATGATGATGAAGGTGAACTTTAAAAAATGTTAATTAATAACTATAAAAAATAATGAATTAACCTGAATCATGGAGTGATGGATCATAGACAGCGTCGGTGAACAAAAGAACACTATTGCAGCTGAGGTTCCCTTAATTAAAATATTTAAATAATTATTATATTTATTTAAAAAAAAATATTTTTATTCATTCTCACAATGTAGAATCGGCCAACAGCGTACGTGTGTGAGGCTCGGCCTAAACAGAAAAAAATGTGTTTCAAAAGGGAAAGATAAAACCGATCAGCACGTTCGAGCAATGAGTGAGTAGTGTCAGGCTTAAACAATTTTTTTATAAATCGTACCAGGCATAACTCTCGAGCAGTAGACGGTATTCACTGCGGCGAGAGTGGAATCGACGAGACCGAGAAGAATGGATACGATAACCACACAGAAGAGACTGAAATTAGAGTTTCGTTTCGAATGGAGAGCAGCAGAGACATCATTCAAAAATTAATCTGTCTGCACGTGCTTAGATTAGTATTTCCCTAATCTGAATACCCTTTACAGTTTGGCACACCTAAAAATAGCAGAACAAGGTGAGTAACTGACTTTGGCTCGATAATTGATCCCGCATGGGTGGGATGAGCCGTTGCCCAGTTAGGAACGGTTAGGAGACAGATGAAGATAACTAGTGCCTGCAATGATCATCTTATTTGAAGAAGAACAATGGTATTCAGACCTCCGTTCCTAGAGTGAGGAAGTAGAGTGGACGTAGTCCGAAATCGTGGAAATATTTGGAGAGCGGCTCGACGATTAGGCCGCCTGAACAGTAAATGATATTGAACATGTATCTCGAAAACAAATAATCTCACAGGCCGTTGTGCCGAAGAACATAGCATACGCGTAGTAAGCGGTGAGTTGGGGATAATCTGAAGGGAAATTGTAAACTCCCAGAAACTTGAAAGCCCTAGATACCATTCGAGAGAATCGACGAATACTGCAGAGAAGTGGGATAGATGTTGAGGGAGAATACGCAGAAGATACCGTGATTGATGAAAACCTACTAGATCATTTGATATTTATGTTTTTTATCAAATTAAATACCGGAATGAGCTTGAGAATCGAAGGGTGGCGCATCGTTGAAGTTATTGTATCTGGAAGGCAAAATGTACACAATATATTGGATCGAACGAGCGCGATATTCTTTGATATCATTGTGCAACTCACTTGCTTGTTGCCTAATCGTCATCTTCTCATGAGGACTATTCGATGTTACGCTGTTCTTGACTTCCCTGAAACATTATGTTTATGTTGGAGGAAAACACTTTTTGTGATGAGAAAGTAAGAAACTTGAATGATGACAATGTACCAAACCTGTCCGGAAGGAAACAATGAAGGACGAAGCTGAGAAGAAGCGACGCTGTGAGGGCTCCGTACATGAATCTGAACCTACACTTTATTCACTATTTCGAGAAGACTTCTTACCTCGTTTCTCCCTCACTATAATATCGATAGGAATCCGCCTGTTCGTGTTGGTCCGATGAAGAATCGGTGCTTGAGATCACCATGTACAGAGAGGCACCGATTAACAAACTGAAAACCATTATAATTTAGCAAGAATAATAGTATGAAAATATACTTGAAAAACGATCTCTAACCTAATTCCAGCAATCGCCGAGGCTCTCGCAGAATTTCTCGCTAGCGTTCCCTTCGTTGAAAACTGCATCTGGTAAGTGGAAATGCCCGTGAAAAGCACTGAAATGGGAAAAATTGAAGTGGAAATAGACGAATCCTCACGTGAAAACGCCAACCCAGCGAGAATGTTCACTGTGAAGTAGAGGAAGTTGTTGATAACGAGAAAACTGGCTGTGAAAATGCAAAGAAGGAAAGTTCCGAGAACTAGAGCCCACTGAAATAGAATTTTGCTTTATAGGTTCGAGTTCAAAATTTATTGTTGCCTTGGGCTTGACATAGTTGAAAATGATCGGAACGAGCAAAGAAGTGAGACACATTGAGATTTCCTTAGTTGCTTGCCTGTAACCGGTCGAATATTTCAAGAATTGTTCTCGACTTGATACACATACCCAAAGAATCCAGCATGGTTAACGATTGATCGGGCATCTCGAATGTGAGCCGAGTGAAGTACCGATTCCACTATGAACGTAGCCATATCGTAACCGGCATACCTTGAAATTGTGAAAAATATTGTCTTGGTCGATCAAGCCAGAGTGTGAATGATGCTAGTGGACATGCACGAATTGACTAATCAAAATATCTTCTAAAGGGAATCTCACCGAAAAAGCGTGGCGAAACCCAGAACGATGGTACAAAGATGTTGGTAGGTCGAGTCGTGCATTTCATCAGATCGATATTCGATACGACACAGAACGCGCTCGATTGTGCAATGAACCAACCGTTTGTTCTGCCGTTTCAGAGAGAGGTCTTTTGCATAATCTGATAGGGTTACGAATAGATCAATGATTGTGGTCGAAGAGACACTGGAAAATGACACACCACAATTTCAAAGAAATTTAGCAACAATATTTATTCTGGTAATAATTGCAATATTTATGCCGTTACAGTACAAAACCAAGTAACAGTATCGATTCGAAGCGACTTTTTGTCAGGCCAGTGCTCCTTTGAGAATAGGAATCGATGCAAAACCACTTCACAGACCTCAAGCATAGTCACTTAGCACTACTATAAGATGAGACTGATGAGTGAGCAACGATCGCCCTTCTCGAGACAAGCGACTTTTCGAAAATCAAGCTTATCCGAAATGGGACGTAGACAGTTTTAATCGACCCCTATTGGTTACATTGATCTTGGAAATTTCTCTTTTACAAAAATAAATCAAGTATTTTGGCTAATAAGTTCGCGATAATTTTTTGACAAGGTTACTGCTTCGATATCATAAGCAGTAAAAATCTCAGCTTGTACCACTAAAAACTATCGACGAAATCGGGACTTCAGTCGATGTATGTTGGGCTACGGAAGTGGTCGACTAGTTTTCACAAAATTTTCTGTAATCGGAAGCACCTGAGGTCGCATGTTCTGTGCGAATTCGGAACAGATTCTGCTCCGAAAATTATTACTAATATAATATTTAGTTCTACCCCAATATCATAATACGGTTAGAGTGGACCATCATCCCTCTAAATAATACTGAGGAAAAATTCGGTACAAACGAAGCCGATCGGCAGATATTTTAAGAAGTATAAACGTCAGAAACTTACGCACCAACCCGATATAATGAAAAGAATAGCACAACAAACAGCTAATGAGAAAAAAGACAGTCAACTTTATTCCAGAAAACATTGAATGAGGAGTCCGCAAAAAAATAGTCGAATTATTCAAGTGAGATGTAATTCACATTTTCTTTGCTCGTTGATGGTTTCACATCTTCATTATCACTTCCACTGAATTCCTCCTCTTCATTCGAATTGGAATCACAATCGGTATCTTTCTCATCTTCATCTTCATTATCGTGAGATTATTTCTCATTCCACGCTTAGTTGACCTTTGACGAACTGAGTGGAGGGAGGAGGGAGGAAGAGGCCGGGAGGAGGCTAGTGATCTACCTGCTCTCCTCCCCCGTACCTCTTCCCTTCCTCTCTCTCCCAGACAATCAATACGCTAACCAGCACATTGAGTTTGCTGAGCATTTGAAACGCACGATATCATCCTTTACTTTGATTGCAGAATCGTATAGTGCGGCAAAGTCGATTTTACTGTAATTACATTTGTAAACGTGTTTTAAGGAATTTGATAAATGCTTGAAAAAATCAATCTGTGGCAGAACAATACCTTTGTGGATTCTTAAAAGATGCCCGCGGATAGTAGCCACACTAACGTATTTCTTCATGCATATTTTGCACTGGAAACTCTCAATTTCCTCTTCAACATCTTCATCGTCACTCGAATCACCGACTGTACCATCTAAGAAGGTACGCAATAACTTCGTGAGGTGAATATTTTTAGAACGGTACCTTGATGACGTTTGAGATGAGTAGCGAGTTCAGCTTTTTGGTGGAATCTCTTGGGACAGAGATGACACAATTTCGTTCGTCGATTGGGATCTCTAGCCCTCCCTTGCTCATGCCCCTCTACATGTCTCTTCAAGTGAGTTTCACCATTGAAACCCTTCCCGCAAATACCGCATTTGAAAGGAAAGTTGCCTGCATATTTATAGGTCAAATAACAATCCCAAAAAAATGCAGCATACCCGTATGATAATTCATATGCCCCATTAATGTTCTCCGGTCTTTGAAAGAAGATGCACAAACTTCACATTTGAATGGACGAATTAATTTTGCTAGTTCCGGATCGTTTTCATCTGAAATTAATAATTAATTTTATCATAAAATTAAGCAAAATATACCGAGATGAGTAAGTGCATGATTCTTGAGTGATCTCTTCATTTGAAATACTTTATCGCATTTATCACATTTGTGTATCCACTTTTTCTCCTCGGCTGTAACAAAAAGGGATGATTCATTGAAAGGGTATGAAAATGTTTAAATATATAAAAAAAACAGTGACAAGTTGGGAACTTACGCAAATGACATATCTTATGTTTATTCAAATGGGAACGTTCCTTGAAACCTTTACCACACACATCACATTCATGAGGTCTCACCACAGGTCCATCTGTAAATTTTCCATTGCTATTTTAGTCGTAATAATGAGTTCATACCAAAGTGGAATGATCGGATGTGTTCTTTCAGAGTGTAAAATTGAGTGAATGATTTTCCACAGTGTTCACAAGTATGCGGTCGTCGTAGTTTTGCTTGCTCGGGATCATTGTCATCTTAACATGGACAAAATATGATTGAATATTGTAACTATCTCTTACCTAGATGTGTCTTCTTGTGCTGTCGAAGTGCAAGTTTGTTGAACCTTTTTCCGCATATTTCACATTGATATTCTTTCTTCCGAGGATCGTCTTCGGCTATAAAAATGGACATAAAAAATTGGAAGTAGGATTCATCTCTCACATAAGTGCGTCTTCCTATGAGCTTTGAGAGTATTCAGACGGGCGAAACGTCTATTGCATTCATTGCATTCATATGGAAGCCTTTCTTTCTCGTCTACTGAAATCAGATTCAATAGTTGGCTTCTATTCAAGTACATCCCTCTGACCTTGATGTTTTCTTTTGTGTTCGCGTAACCCTCCTTCACTGAAGTTTCTCCCGCAAATGTCACAGTCGTAGCGCTTTCGTTTTCGTAGAGGATCATCTGATGCTGAAAAATATATTAAATAAATAGTAGAAATTATTGTGTTTTCCTTGAAATATTTTTTCGTTTTATTGTATAAGAAACTGACGCAAATGGACCCTCTTGTGAGCATTGCAGTCTGAAGATCTCGCAAATCGCTTATCACATTCGTTACACGAATAGGGAAGACGCTCATTTTCGTCATCTAAAAACTCTTTCGTTAAATTTTCTAGTGCGTAGATAATCTAAAAATGACAGCATCCCCACTTACCTAGATGACATTTCATGTGTTCCCTAAGCGCCGAACTTTTAATATACGATTTATCGCATTTATCACATTTGAACTCCCTCTTCAGAGGATGATCAGCAGCTTAAAAATATCATCATTTTCTGATTACTTCTAAATCTTACCTAGATGAGCTTTCTTGTGAACGGACAGTGCAGACGGGGTAGGAAATCCTTTCTCACACTCATCACATTGGTATTTATGCTTTTTTGACGGATCTTAGATATATAGATAAAATTAATATATCACATTCGGTATAAGTCAGATGCTTACCGCGATGATACCGCTGATGCGTTCTCAGATTTCCTTTTTTAGTATAACTCCTTCCACAAATATTGCATCCGAATCTCCCGGAGGAAATGTAAATAATGATTTCTCATTATTCTCTGTTAGAGTATACTTTTTGTCGCAATTATTTTCTTCCTGAGACTCCTCGCAATCCGATTCTTCACTAGAATAATAATCTGACTCATTGAATTCTTGCTTCGATTCTCGATTTCTCGTTCCTGTTTCGGATGAATGGGTAATAGATGTTGCATCTTCATCCATTAGTTCCTGTGAATAAAGGTTTCATTTACAAACATAAAAAAGAAGGCGTAAACTCAATATTTTCCGGGGTTATCTGACGTCATAGGTCGATAGTTTCCGTAAACCACATTCCGAAATCGAAAATTAGAACTCATTAGCTATACTTTGAACCGAGTTACACGCGCGCAAAGTTTCTACAGGGCACAGGTAGAGGCCGCAAGCCCCGCCCACTTTGGTGTGACATGCTCCTCCAATAAAAACGAGACGGGAGCAGCACAAAGTTCATTCTAAATGAAATCACTCGTTCGACAGCGCGTTGGATAGCTATTACTACCATCTATTGATTGGTCACTATACCCAAAGTGAAAAACAACAACAAGTAGATCATAATCGATAATAAAGGTAGGGAATAGGCTATTTCTACTACTTCCCGTGTAAAAAACTTTTGGGTATAGAAATTTTCTGACATAAAGGAACTTTTTAGGAATTTTAGAGAAAAAATTAGATTTTTAGGAATTTTCCCTGATTTGTGCCAGAAGCTCGAAGGAGAGGCGGCGGAGGCGAGCGAGAGAGCGGGGAGAGGGAGAGAGACACACGCAAATTAGGCTCCTCCTCCTTCCCTCTCGTCTCGCCTTTCCCTCCTCTTCCCCAGTGCGTTCCGCGCGTACTTCTTGGGCTCTAGCGCGCCTCAGAGAAAAGATATCAACAAACGGTAAAAAGTATGATGATATTGGGACCACGAGGGATAGTTTGAACACAAATTTGAGCCCAATGTGTAGAATCGGCTATCTGCGTTGCGGCCCCTAGGCACAGGCAAAATCAAGATGCGCGGTGCAAAGGGAAGGGAGCTAGGTCAAGACGCAGAGGAGATGGGAAGAGACAGGAGAGGAGCGAAAAACTCTCGCGTCTGTCACTCTCACCCTTCTACAGTACTTCCCCTGATTGCACAGGGAAGTGCTTCCCCGAATTTGGAGTTTACGCCTTCTTTAAAAAAATAAAGTATTCAATATCTATCCACCCAAAACTTAAGTTAAAATAAGAACTCACCGTTTTGACATCCCTTACCATTTGAAGCTTGTTCTCTTTTTCACCTATCCATTCAATTGTCGTTCCCATAATCTCCATGAGATCATGAATCTTCTCTCGGAGTGGCGAATTTCTAAAAAAAACACATTATCAATTCAAAAATTTTTATCGAGTACCTTTCATTATCCCATTCCATAACATGCCGACGCTCCTTCGCGAGAGACATAAGATAGTAACCTATTTTCTGAAAATTGTACTTATAAAATGTCTTGATAAAATGCAGTGAAATGGTTACGAACTTGAGGGTCAGCATTGCTGTTCACCATTATCGAAAGTAAATCGACCGATTTCTGTATAACGTTCCCGATTTGATCGTCGGGAGAGAAATCAAATGCCTGCATTGTAAAGTTTACTTGAAATTTGTTTTTGCAAAAATTTTACCTTTTGTCTCGTTCTCGTAAGATTGGCCATTTTTGAGGAATATCAAGATGAATAGCTAAATATTCAAAACAATTATGAAGAATTTGAAGAATCTAATGTTGATCCTTCTATAAAATGGATAGAAGAAGAATCATCATCATAAATGGTAAGAAAACGACAAAAAAGCGAGCATTCCCAGCGGGGATTTGGAATAGAGAGGGACGTTGTGGTGAACGGAGGAAATACGTGAAGTAAAACAAAATGGAGACATCCGTTCTCTAATTGGAATACCGAAAAATTTCACCGAAAAAAGTCAATCGTTACAGTCCACATTGACAGATTAATAATTTATCTTCACATAAATGTGAATTATTCCTGAGAATCATAGTTCTCGAAACGATAGTTCATGCGTGCACTGGTCTCTTCCCATTTCTCGTCTCTTCTTCTCTCTTTTCTACTCGCTTCACTGCGAGATTAAATGTAAGAGCCGAAATTATCTGAAAGACATATTTGGGAATACTAAATCATAAACTTAGTCATAACAACTTTATTCTCACCGTAGTCGATATCAAAATGACAGCGTGCGATTTCATTGTGAGCATTGGAGAGCAGAAGAAGATTATCGATGCTGCTATTCCCTTTAATATATATTTTTCAAGAAACAATAAAACTGCAACATTGCCACTCACTATATAAAATCGTGCAGCAGAATAGGTGTGCGAGGCACGTCCGGGGATCAATCTGACAATGAGATATCGGTGATTTTCAGTTTGTTCTATCTATAAAGCTCGCTATCGAGATGTCTTATTCGAACAGTCAGCCCAGCGGTAAATAATTAATGCAATTGTTATCGTACCTTGAGCAGATAACCGTATTCGATGCTGTATTCGTCGCGTCACCAAAACCGAGAAGAAAGGCGATAACACACACCCAGATGAGACTGAAATTATTGATATGCTGGAGTAAAAACAGATCAAAAGATCGTCTATCAATTGTTAAACGCCGTTCAGTCATTTATAATCATAGTGAAACTCACTGTGGATCAACAATGGCTCCCTCCGAAGTGGGACGAGCGGTGGACCAATTGGGAACAGTCAGGGCTAAACAGTCCGACATCAAATTCAAACATTTCATCGCGAATGGTTTGTTCAGAATGCTCAATGTCTTTAGACGTATTCCGAATCATACTATTCTCACTTGCAATCACATATGTCGTCAACTGCACTCCAATCGTTATGTAGTATAGCGGACGAAGGCCGAAATCGTGAAAACGACGATTGAGAGGAGAGATGATCAGACCACCTCAAGAAGAATAGTGCGTTGTTCACTCACCGATGTCGCACTCATGATCCTCGTAATTTTGTTATAAGATTCAAAATGTACTCACAGACAGTCGTCCCTGCACACATAGCAAAGGCGTAGTAGGCTGTGAGCATCGGATGACGCTCAAATATTGTTAATATCTTATTTTTCAATCACTTTTCAATAACTCACCCGGGCCAATATCGTTGAGTACTGGAACGAAGTGGGATAGACATTCATGTAGAAAGAAAAGAAGAGACCATGATTGAGAAAGCGAGGAATGAACATGAGAATGTAGGGATTGACAAGGACGGAGGCGATTGCTCCTGAAACAGAGGTTAGATAGGCTAGATTTCACGCAGAAAAAACTACACGAAAGAGAATCCTTATCAAAACTCACCAACTTGCTCCTTCAGCGTGAGTTTTTCGTGCGGATTTTCGCTGGCGACGCTATTTGCGACCTGGAAAAATACTGATTCAACGACTCTTTTTTTAATTGGATTATTTTTTAATGTTGCTGCTTGTTCAAGACTAGAATTTCCTGTTTCAATATTTCGCAGTTATGTTCAGTTATGTTTCAGATTTCAGTGACCTCAATTTGAGTTTCTAGTTTTTTTAGTAAATGGCAGTTATTTTTAAATCACAGAAATATCATGGCGAGCGGGACATGTCGCTAGTGAGTACGAGCTTTTATCGTTAAAAGAGGAAGAGGGGATAACTCACTTCTCTCGATGGAAAAGTTGCGTGCATCACTAGGAAGCGATGCATGCAGCAAACAGAAAGCCACATAACGTTCTGAATATTGTTAGATGAACTCTTCAATTTTGGAGGCTTCTTTGATCAGTTTTTTAAGGGTACAGAATGAAACAGTTATTTCAATTCCTAACCTCGTCTCCTCCTCACTATAGTATCTGTACTCCTGTCCCCCTGCAGTCTCATCGACAGCTCCAGAAGGATTGACGTGCGTTGAGGTGACGTAGATGTAGAGACCACCACCGAAGATTAGACTGGAATTTAGAGATGGAGATATTCGATCATGCCTGAAAGAACTGAAATACCTGAGACTTGCGATTCCCCAGACCAACGCTGAGTTCCTCGCTAAAGTTTTCCTAGTGGAAAACTGCATTTGATATGTGGAGAATGAGGTGTAGTTCACTGAATTGAAATTGATCTTTTCTTCAGGAAAAAAACAAAAATCATAACACTTACGCCTAAAAGCAATGCCCATCACGATATTAGCGAAGAAATAGAGAACATTGTTAATGTAGAAGAAGCAGCCAATGTAGAACGCGAAGAGAGCCGAACCTATGACCAGCGCCCACTAAAATACTCTGATTATTGAAAATTCATTAAAATTCACCTTTGGTTTGATATAATTTAGTACGATTGGCACTATGAAGGTGGAGAGACAACTAGAGATTTCCTTGACGGCTTGACTGAAATTAGGTAGGTTGTAGATAGTCAGATCGGAAAGGTATCCCTCACCCATAATATCCGGCATGGTCAATAATTGCAGTTGGATCTCTCACGTGAGCCGAGTGAACAAGTGATTCGACGATGAATGTCGCCATGTCGTACCCGATGAATCTGCAATGGAAAATCCTTCGATTTTCGTCTTCAGTTATTGGTTTCTCTTTTGCAAGTGCTACAAATTGCGGATGATACGAGTTTCACTCACAATTGAACTCGAAATTAGTGATGAACGTTTTTGATTCACGAAACAGCGATTACTCATAAATATTTCAAATATTCATAGAACAAATTCGCCAAAAGCTAATAGCGTACGAATAGCGTACGAAGTCTCGTAAACGAAAATCTTGCAAACAACCAAAAAACTGGGAAAAGGAAAAGCCTGAATGAAATGAGACCTGAAGAGCGTGGCCACTCCAACGAGAACCGTGCAGACATGCTGATAGGTTGAATCTTTCATCGTTCAATAAGACCCGTAATCTGAAAAAGGTAATAAGCGACATTCTGAAACACAGAAGGATTGGGTAAAACACGTTCAGATAGCCAGGAACTTATAAGATCAAAGTCGCAAAAGCAAGTTGAGCTAATTACTACTCATAGTGAAAGTTTCCTGGGTCTAAGAGCCAAACAGCTGACACTTTTTGAATCGCAAAGAGAGCCGCAGAGAGTTCAGAGAGCCACTGCTCGTTCTTTGTTATTACTAGGATTTAAAAATATATGAAATTTTCAGAAGATAATAAAGGGGGGTCAATTGCAGCCTTACCTGGTCACCGGCACCCAATCGACTCTTCTGTTTCCTAACTAATCGACAGAATCCACTGAGTTTCCGCGCGCTCATCTCTTGATTCAAAGTTTCGACAAGAGATCATGGGAAATTGAGAGAATGGCACCGATTCGACCCCATCATGCATGCATTATTCAGTGATTTTCCCATCATTATTATAGTGACTGTGGAACTATTGATCACTGATGAGTGTCAATTTCCAAGAATGAAATCGTTTCGATGAAACATATCTCATCTTACGAAATGTGTAGCCTAGCGGATCTCTTCATCTTTCCACGACAGGGAAACGTAACTCACCCCACTCGTTTCATCACCTAATCGAGCGATATAGCCATCACTCTTGGGGATACCCTGTTCCCTCCGCCTCCCCTTCTCCTCCACCCCTTCATTAGACAGTTTATTTCCCATTCGCAATGAAGAGTGCACACTTCGCTCGTCGTTTCAGCTCCCTTACGCATTCCGCGAAAAGTGTGAGTTTTGTTAGTCTCTAGGATAATTGCTAGGATGAGCTTCCAGCAATTCACTCCTTACTCTCGGTAACTTATGCAAAGCCGTGAAGGTTCTCCACTCCAATCTCTGCATGTGCCATTTTCGGGGAGGGTGTGCGAAATGTGGGTTGACGTCGGAAGTGGTCAAACGGTCTATTCGGCCAAGTTAATCTATGAATCGTGCGAAGAATCTTTTGATTCTTTCGATTAAGAGTTGTTTTGTGAATCTTGAATTTATACTCTCAGGCCTCAGTTCAACGCGATGTCAAACGAGATCTTCTTCTCCAGCGACATTCTTCTATCGAGTCCATTGGAAATGTGATGAAGAAAATCACTAACAATGGTAAATCCGGTTTATTTGTTGCAAAATCTGCAATATTTCTGCAGGCAAACTGAACGAGCTCGCGAACAATGTCACGTTTGTGAACACTTTGAAACTCGCAAAGACGACGGCATTCGATTACTCCAACGTCTCTTACTTCACTGAACAATCGGGCAGATATCTCGTGCTAGCTGAGGAGAATGAACATCAGTTGTGAGCGAGATTTTCGTTATGTGCAAGATAACACTTTTGATCGTCACATTATGGCGTTAGCTCCACTGTTGATAAGGAAAAAATAAAGGTGCTCGATGATCTACGATACGAAGCAGCACTCTGGGTGATTGATTGCCAAAAATAAGCATCCATTCCTCAGTCCATGGATCTCCCTTCGTCTTCCATCCGACGCCCGTCATGACATTCCTCTTCTTCGTGCATGTATCTCAGAGATTCTCGAAGAGCATTTGGCGACGATTGGAGAGAGAAAGGAATTCGTGCTGGACTGTGATAGTGAAGCAATGGAGACGGTGAGGGGAAATCGATGGAAGTGTGGTAGATATCAGCGGGTACTTTGGGGTTTTGATGGCTTGGCGGTATGAATAGATTCTGATAAGAGAAAATCAATATCAAAGAACGATTCTCATAAACTAATTATCGAACAAATGATAGGTGCTCGAAAAAAACGATTCCCAGAAAAATTCTCCTCTTTCCTCTTCTCTTCTCTTCAAAATTATTATCAATTCTATTCTCAGGGCCTTTGCAGATTCTCTCGATGCTCGGCAATCCCAAATTCGTCCCTGACGGAGATTTCGCCTATTTCCACATGAACGACACACAGTGCACTGCTCTGATCAAGGTCAATCTCGTTTTATTTTTTTCCGATCGCATTGTGCCTAATAATTCTGAACAGTTACTGATAACCGGTTTATGTTATTTTTGATCAACTAATCATGCAACTCTCTATCTATCAAACAGTGCATTCAATTGATAATGAAGTTGCGAAACACATTTCATTCCGTTCAGAAGTCATTCAATCCTCCAGAAGGATCCTCCAGAAGGGCTTCGACGAGTAGACGAGAAAGATTTCAATCTCGTCATTGACACTTGGAAGTATTGCGATTCACACGCACTAGTCAAGTTGGTTATATTTTTCGAAAGTCTTCATCGACTAAATTGTAAGAGAAACGCTACTGTAAACTATATTGTCACATTGAAGCCTATCTGAAATATTCTGCGCTCGAATTAATTGAAGCAGAACCTAAAAACTAATAAAATAATAAAAATCATTTATCAGACAGCGTCTCCATCACCTTCCCTCTGTCGGAATCTACACGAAAGAAGGGCAACTCGCATCGTTCATGAGCACTCACACAATGGGACAGGCGAGTGGTCATTTGATCTTTGATCGTTGATCTCTGATATTTCTGGATCAATAAAATGTCTACAGATGGCGCATGTCTTCACTCTTCCCGAGTACCGTGGCAAGGGATTGGGAATGGTGGTGGAGATGACATTGGCTCAGAATTACGTGTAAGAATCTCGATACATCTTTGCATTTTGCTTTATCGACTCGCTTCTCTGGAAGGTATTTGGATATGTTTCATTATATCAATATCTTCTGAAAAATCTATCTCAATCATGATCACTCAAATCAGCCACATCAAAATCAAATTTCAGTCAAAACGGTCTTCGTCCTCACAAATGCGTCGCATTCAACAATGCTCCCGTCTACGCTCAATCACTTCGCAATCCTTTCTATTATGAATGGAAGAGACCCGATGGAAGACCTCATTGCTGGAATTACAATCGAATCGAGTACCAATGAATGCATATTTTTGTAATGGAACGGGTCTATAGATAAACAATTGCATTTTATCATTGTCGGTATTCTTTAATCAATACTCACTACTCACTTTTACTCTTTCTTTCATCTCGCCAACTCCTTCGATCCTTTCACATATTCAGATGTTAGTCGACATCTCACTTTCTTCGCCCGAGTGAATTCCAAATCAGAGGCAGTCTCGGATTACCGTAGGTGGGAGATCTCCTCGCATCTCTTTGTCTTCACCCTACGAATCGAGATATATAACGCAAATAATGGAGGGGCACAAAGGTATTCTCGAGTCAGATATCCAATAATTGGAGGGGGCATGTGATAGTGGGACGAGATACTTCTTTTACTCACTCGACATAAGACATCTGCGGAGAGATGGGTGAGTTCAATTCATTTTTATAAAATAATATTTGTTCAGTCAAAAGTTTCATGACCAAACCAGTCCAACCAAGATATAACTCGTGAATAGAAGCCATTAGCAATTGAGCATACATACCTTCCCAGGTGGTTCACGAGATCCTTCGTCGACAATGCTTTGTGCCGTCTGTGGCGATCGAAGTTACGGAAGACATTATGGACAGTGGACTTGTGATGGCTGTTCGTGTTTCTTCAAGAGGAGGTCTATTCGTAATATTTATTTTAGTATTGATTATGTAATTATCTTTCAGTATTCGACGACGCATGAACTACACCTGTATCTGTAAGTTATTTACACTCGATAGGTAATCGACAAATAATCATCAATATTCTCGATCAATTGTAAAATGATTTCGATTTCTTATTTCTTTTCATCGTATTTAACAACAGTTCAAGATGAGATCAGTTTATTTCCAGCCGGTCAAAATGCGTGTCAAATAGATCGATCTCGTCGAAATTGGTGTCCTTCTTGTAGACTCGCAAAGTGTTTTCTGCTCAATATGCGGCCTGAAGGTACTCTTACAGATTTTAATCTTTTCTGATAATTTTCACTGTCTAAATATAAAAAAAATGTATGATTCCTTTGCATTGTAGCCGTGCAACGCGAGCGAGGTCCTCGTAGGAAATCATCCGTATCGCACGAGCTCTGTAAGCATTTACTTATCGATTTTATCCCATCCGCAATTTCTCAGATGATGATGAATTCATCAAAGCCACGAAGCTAATCGCCGAAAGTTCCGTACTTCTCTTCACTTCTGCCAGGATAAACTATCGATAGTGAGGGAAGCATCACTGCCTGTATTCTTGCTCATTCTCTCCAGTGATGCAGCCTTACCCAAGTAATTTGTCATTTTTATGACCCTATTTCATCACTAATCAACTCGTTGAATTCAACAGTGGCTTCGCGAATAAAATACATTTGTATGTATTCCAATTGAAATATAGATTCAGACGTCGGCCTCGTCTACCAACTTGCCTTGAAGACTTGGACTTGACGTTGAGGAGATTCGATTGGCTGTTTGTGTTATTCTCTCTTCACTCGGTTAGTTTATATGTACAGCAGACATTTTTTCCGCAAATGAAGATAATTATCCAGCTAATGATTGAATGGCAGGTAATCGAGTTCCTTCTCTCTCCTTCGCTTCGTCACTTCTTCCCATCTACAAACTGTGGTTGCTCAGACACGGACTCACTTTCGGATGCATAGAAAAGGTCGAATCGCAGTGATCACGCATTATAATTTGAATAAATAAAATGGATTTCAGGCGCAAAAATGTCTTGTCCAAGTGGATTCTCTCGTTACAATTCATGCCGATCGAGTGTCTCATCTTCTGTCGAAACCAATCAAGGAAATGTTGGATGGAATAGTGACCCCATCAGTTCCCACTCATCCTGTCTTCCCACTGCCTCTTGTGTAAAATGAACTAATCAATTATAATGTCATTATTTTTAGAATAAATGATATCTTGACGAATACGTTTTCAGAGCATAGTCCAGTCAATTTGTGGAATTGCAATCGAATTCCCAGAATCGATCAAATCTCTGATCACTTTCTCAGTTCAGCTTCATTCTCAAATAAACATCACCGTTTATCAATCAATCTCATCATAGTAATTCTTCCTGTGTACTATTCATTTCGTGCGTCTCTTTACAAAAAGTCAGATATGGGCATACAGAAAACAATACATAGACACACACAGCCCGTGGGTACTGTAGTTTGTTAGGATACGGTAAAAGGGGGTCAGTTTGCGATAGGCGGGACAGGGGATACGGTAGGAAAGGGTCAGTTATCGATCGACGAGTAGTGAGGGATACGGTAGATCTAATCACTCTCGTTTTCGTTTTCTTCCTCCGATCCGCTCTCGTCCATAACTTCTTGTACGTAATCACGAGGTTCGCACTTATCCAGAGAAATACGAGGAGCGTCAACCTAAATTGTATTCATTTTCCCATTGTTATCATTTCCAAATATCTAGTATTTTTTTGTTCGCCTGACATTCCATTGGACTTTCTAGTTCGAGAAAACCGAAAAAATGCTTGTTTCCATCAGACGAAAAGCGTAATGGCATTATCTAACCAATTGATCGGGATAGCTCCATGGTTTCCAATTGGGTCGATTCTTGGCCTTCCACTCTGGATATCCGAGGGCCGCCTTGTACAATTTGTCCAACACCTTCGGCGCCATCACCTTACTGACGCGGTTGATGAGCCATTTCGGGATCTTTCCTGCAAATATCTCTGATTTGCTCTCATATCTGAAACCTCGAATGCGTCAGCCTTCATTCCTTCGAAAGAATCGATCGATTCATGAAGACACCTCAACGTCGTCAGCTCGCTCACCTCCGGGGTCAGTGTGGGTGACGTACGTGAGGTCACAGCCCTTGCCGTTCTCTCTGATCAGATATCCCGACAGGAACGTCGTCCCCCGAATGTGGCCCGCCATCGGAGGATAGTCCTGCAATGTGATCTTTAATCTTTCAAGATTGATCTTTGATCTTTCACGGTTGATCTTTGATCTTTCAAGATTGAACTATGAACTCCAAATCCCCAACTTCTACAGTTTTCACATTATTCCTGCTGACTCTTCTTCAAGTTTTGAAGAAAACACGAAAGCTCCTAGACGAAAACAGCGCAATTCCGGGAGAAGTTCGGTATTCTGTCTTCGCTGAAGGAGAGCCTAATGAGGTTAGAGATAGGACAGCGCCAGTACGCAGATTCTCTGTCAAGAAAGAACAAAATTCATTGACAGCAAAAGAAAGACGCAATTCCATCGCTGCACAGAAATCATAGAAAAAAACATTCTTTTATCCGCCGCTTTTTATCGTCACATTTCGTACAATATCTCTTTGACTCTTTTTTATGCAAATTCCGAGTTTTCTTCTATTTTCCTCGAGTCTTCCTCATTCGCTTACATCATGACAGACAGAATGGGAGCAGAGCAACTTCTCCTTGCCCGCATCGAGCCACGATCGTTGAAGGACGAAGTCACGAGGACGGATTGGAGTCACCGATCTACAACATATTTTATTAATTTAATCAGTTTAGAGCTTTTTTGAAGAGTCTTCAATAGAGATAACAGGGTGAACCAGGGTCTCTTCATTCCTCATACTTTCTCATCAATCATAACGACAAGAAAGTATACGAAATAATAAGACGAACTCTTCAATCTAGCAGCCTAGTCATGAAACTCGATGTGTCGCCCTATTGTGCACAACGTCACAATAGTAACGCAAGGGAATTGCTATACAGAGAACAGTGCCTTCGATGGTTCAAGTAGACCATGAAAGAGGAGGGAGGAGGGGCAACGAACCGAATAGCGTAGTAGCCAATGTCGTTGTTCGGATTGATGATGCCAATGTCCACTGACTTCCGGAAAGAGATCAAAGATCAACTTCAACTCAATATCTAAAGATCAAAGATCAACATACGTCATGTGCTTGTCCCACTTTCCTCGGTAGTCTCCATCGTGAAGAGTGTCGAAGAGCTGCTGGGCAGAGACGTCCGGCCAACTGATTCTCGCCTGAAAGAAGATATCTATATTATTAGTGGATCAGGAATACGTATCTTCACTCTAAATAATCTCTAATTGGTTAGATTCGACGACTGTACCTCGATTCACTGGTTCGAAGAATAAAGTAACATAATACTTTCTAATAGAGCTATTAGCACCTGCTTTCCTATTACCAGTAGTGAATCATGGTCCACGGTGAGACAAACTCGTCGTACAAATGGTCTTTGATCTCTATGTCCTGACATCTTCTAAAGGTCACCGACCACCCTGTCCTCACTAACTAGTATAATATACCCGAGTGGGGAGATTACTCTCAACGAGTGCAATTCCCCTCCTATTCTCTTCTCCTCTTCTCCTCTTTCTCATCATGCTGACCACGCAAAAAGTCCTCCCTCGTGTGACGTCAAGAGTGTACTATGAATGGCCAAGTCTCTACTAGATAAGAGTGGAACAACCGAGTCCGTTTACTCCGACTAGATACGCCTGGATTGAATAATAAGAACGGTTTCGAGACGTTTCTTTGGAGTCAATGGGTACAAAACTTTACAAAGGGCTTTGCAAATTTCCAAAATGAAGTGAAGAACACTTCGTGCAATCAGGAACCATGATCCACGCCCGGAACCAAGAACTCGACCCAGGAACCAGAAACCATAAACCGTACCTTGAACATTGTAACTGACGATGTGCCGATAGTCTGCATGTAGATCGCCCGACTGCCCTTCTTGTACACCTTCAATTTATTTTGAGTTATCATCTTAATTTTTTTCACTTCAGAAATGGTATCAACATTTTTACTTCCTACTCCCACATACTACCATCACCCACACGCTCAATTCTCATTCGTAAATTAGCCTAATCCAATGTTGTAGCCCCTGTGAATTTCACTCGCAATTCCACGTCACGCTCTCAGCTGTGATTGTCTTCTAGTTTTATCAATCGGAGCGGAATTGCAACTTCTAATCTCGAAAAGAGAAGTGTGATTCAGTATGCGAGTGACTCATCCCTTCCTACGCAAGGGGCACGCCAATTCAGACGACACGACCCACTAATTCGTCTCTCCCTCCGGATCCTACGTAAACATAAAGCCATAATTAGCCTAGCAACAAGCTAACCGAATTCGTACAAAAGCCAAAAAGCCAAAAGATCAATCCAGTACTGTTGGCAACCGTAACCTTTTGAAAAATAAAATCAGTCCACGATAGCCAATCGTGGTCAATCTACCGTACCTCCTCCCATCCGTCGAGTCCATCACAGAGATTGCGCACCCGCGCGTAGTCCGAATCCTCCCACACACCAGCCACGCCCACTCGCATCTGGATTACGGTACGATTATTGATTGATTCGTGTGATGAAGGGTACGGTAGGGAATAAAGCAATATCGATCGATACAAAGAATTCGATTAGCGGTAAAAACGCATGATCGGGGTAGCGATTTGGTAGCGAGAAAAGAGAGAATTGCGGGGTCGAGCCTGATCAAATAGGGATTCACCCTCTCTGTGTGTGTTTTATACGAGGTGTTCCTCATCTCTCTTCCATCCTCCAGCTCCCTGGCAGGGAAGGGAAAGAATGAGAGTGAGGATAGTGGAAGAGATTCAGATTGAATGGTATTGAGAGAGGAGACAGCAACACGGAAAAAAGAGCAATATGCATGAAAAGCGGGGAAAGGGGAAAAAGGAGGAGGAGGAGATGGAAGAGGGGGAATGGAAATTGAGTGGAGGTGAGGGAGGAAAGAGGGCAATGTGCTACACGAAGACTATGAAGAATGAGGAGGGGTGAAACTAAATAATGGTCTAATGTGATAGTTTTCTGACCGGATGACTCCACACAATTATCACGATACGGAAGACGCATGGAATTGTGTGCCTTATTGTAGACAAGATTGAATGGGATCATGGATTCAGGGAACAACAGTTGGAACGGTCTAACAATTCAAAATGGACGGATGGAATAGGTCATCGTCCCTCTTCATTCGACAGGCACTGCCATCTTTCCATCCATCGATAAGACAGAGCGCGAAACGCTCAATGAAACGAAGTCGTCGTGGCGCAGAGCGATAAGAAAGTGAAGAGAGTGCAAAAAACGATGCCTCTTCGCTCTTCCGATTCCCCCATCCCATTTCCCTATTCGTCATTCCCCTAGTCTAGAAAGCATGTTGCAGATGTTTGTATCGAAACTTGACAAATTAGTCTGCACTCTCTCCATTTCCCGTGCTCTCTAACCCCTTTCTATCTCTGCTTCTCTCCATTTCCCGTTGTCTCTCTCACATCTCAACCTGATACGAGTCAGTTCACTCACTGTCACTTGCACATGAAGGAAGGGGAAGGGAGGATTGTTTATGCCTCAGGGGGGAATTATTGATGAACGGGGGCAAAGAGACAAGTGGAGATGTATGGAGACAAGAATGGATTGCGACCATGCGGGATTTATCGTTCAATCTCGAATCCCCTCCCCCTGGACAAAACCACTCCCTGAATTAATTCTAGCGAGAGGTGAGGTAGAAAGACAGGAGACCGAGCGGGAAACAGGGGGAATTGTCGAGCTGAAATATGCGAAAACACGCATCCCTTTCAACCGTACGATGATTCGTGAAAATTCGTGAAAATATGAATGAAAGGGGGGAAGAAAAGGGGAGGGATAGGCGAAGGAAGAGGGAACATACGGAATTGAAAGAGGGGAGGGGAGGAACTTCTTGGAAATGGAGAAGAGAGGTCGAATAGAGGAGAAGATATGCAGCATTTTAGATGAGATGTATGAGGGGAGGGAACGAAGAGGGGAAGACGAGAAGAATGGACAGAAAGGGACGAGGGGAAACCAGAAATCATGCGCTGGTTCGCACAAAAAAAGGGAAGGGAACGAAGGAAACAGACAATGAAAACCCCTGGAGACCAATGGATTCGACCCAGACAGAGGATCAACACGGAAATAGACTCGCAATGAAAAACGAACCGTCGACCGTCCGGCGAGACAGAGAGGCGAGGGAATGAGGAGGTGGGGGCATTAGCATGAGGAAGAAAGGACTCTGTCTGGGGGGAGTGTAAATGCAAATGGAACAAGATTGAGAAGATCAGATAATCGGCGCTTTCCGGGATGAGAAAATTGGCTGGAATAGAGAACGACGTTGCTGGCAATCGAGGCTATCTCTTCCTTTCATCCATCTATCGATGGTTAGAGAAAGTGAGAGAGAGAGTGTGACATGAAGAGAGTGGGATCATCGAATGACGGGAGATTCACAAGAATCGCTGCCACGTAGTGTGAAACTGAACAACCACGGAAGGGAAGGGAGGGGTAAAAGGGGAAGGGAAGAGAACATTCATTTATTCCTCCCTTTTCCCCGTTGTTTCTTGCACACTCGACTAGCTATGGGGAAATAGATATTGGCTGGATGAGTAGTTCAAAGACCAGAGCCTTCTTTCCTCCTTCAATTGTTAGGCCGCTTCCGTTTCGAGAATTTCGCAGAAGCAACCGCGTAAATATCGGCTAAAGGAACTCATTTCGTGCGCGATTTCGGTTGTTTAAACGTGCTTGAGAAGGCGAAATTTGACAGTTTTCAGGGGCGTTGAGACCGTTGATCAAAGGAGTCAAAGAGACTGTCGAGGGAAGAGGAAGGAAGCGAAATAAACGAAGAAGAAGTGGAACGAACAGAGGAAAAGGAGCGTCAAAGCATAAGGGAGAAACTGAAAATAGCTGAAGAGAGGGAGAAGAGAAGGAAGAAACGATGCGAAACGGAGGCTGTCTATGTAGATAGAAATGACGAGTAGTGAAATGAGGGGGAGGAGAGGGCAGGGGGATGAGATATGGATAGGTGGGCTTACGCCTACGAACGAAGAGGATAACTTAGTTATTTTTCTAGATGATGTGATGAGCTGGAACGAAAGAAAATTGGCTAGTAGCAATGATTCGATCTCCCATTCCGGAGAGGAACGGGTGGGATAATTATTCTTCCCACAAATCGCGTGAGAGGAAGGAGGAGAGGATTCTGATGTGATAATGTGCATTCACGTCATTTGAATGAGAAGGAGAAGGCAAAAAACGACTGAAGAAGCAGGTGTCTCAGGATTGAATACAACTACAATGTTTGACGCGTGGTTTTCGCTCGACGATTACGTAGGCGTTGCCATTATGCACAATAGGATACGTTTCGCTCAGGATTGATGGCGTCTGATGACGTTGAAGTATTGCTTCGTGATACTTAATCAAATTGATAACGAAAATTGAGCGAATGATTATAAAAATTGACGAAATGGAGCGGTCTCTTCCCGTGTTGTCCATGGATTCCGTTCGATTATGCACGAAAGAGAGGGGAAGAAAAGAGGGAAGGAAGAGTACAGAGGAACGAATGAATTGAATAAGAGAAATTGAAGAGGCCAATGTACTTTTTGCTGATAATTTTCCAGTGTTCGATCTCAACTATGTGAAAACTCAACGCTCATAGAATATATTTCCACACAATACGAAAACATGAATCGAGCGCGTGAATTGAATGGTGAATAGAGAAATATTCGCAGAATTTTGAGAGAGATTTCGAGATATTCACATAGCGGATTTCACAACATGAAGGAGAATGAGCAGACTTCAAGCTAGAAAGTGGATCTGAATGGTGAATCATTAGAAGCCTCGGAATAACCTCTTCTTTACGTCAGAGTCGTCTCTAAATGAGGTGTCACTCCTAATGGAGAATCTAATTTCTCTCGGTTGACGAGATATCGAGAGACAAGGGAAGATGTCAATAGAACTTCTTTTAGAGGAATGATTAGGAAGAGCCAAAGATGGTTGAGTTTCAGAAATCGAACATAAGAGAAATAAAAAGATCGAAAGAATGGAAGTTACGCCTGAATACTATAGAAATACACTATTAAAAATGAGTGCTCACTCTTCTGCCGTCAGACTCGTAACAATTATATCTTCATTACGCAGACTCAACGGTAAGACTACGAGACAGGCGAGAACGTCCAGAGAAACGAGAGTAATCGGAAGTCGAGACTGTGGTAGGTCAACAGTGAAAATGGACCGGAAAGATGGGCTGAGACGCAGAGGAAAATGGCCAGTGAAAACAGGAAACTCAATAAGCGAAACATTGCAGCATAAACAACGAGTAGTTTATTATTCTCGAATCAACATCTATTTTATCCGAATCCCTTGAAAAAGTTGGCGATTGCGTTCACGGCATTCTGAAAAGAATTAATTTGCCGAAATAAATAAATAATTAGCAACTTGGAATCCATTATTCGCCTGATTCGATACATTCTTCACGAAGTTTGAAACGTCCACGGCAGCCTGTTTTTTTTTAATAAATAATTATGCTAATTAAATAATAAATCACCTTGTTCTGCTGGTTCAGCCATTTGTCGTACCACTGCAAATAATAATTTGGAAACGTATTCATTTTATAAACTCACCGAGTTCCCAGTGTTCTTTGCCTGATCAATCGTTGTCGCATTCTTATTATTGAACTCGTTCATTAGAGTCTCCAGGAAGCCTCCGTTGCCGGTCCACTGGGAAAGATTGCGTCATCACTACGAAATTCCATGTGTTCGACCTACCCACCACACCCGGAACGGAAGGCCCGGCACCTTGCGAAGGCACATGTCACCGAAGTATCTAAATTATTCGAATTACTGTAGGAATAGGATTAGGTGTAATCATGAACTGAACCCACTTGGATAAAAATCTGGAGACTACGGATGAATTATACTGTCCCATCGACCTAGCCTTGACGAGATCAGAGAGAAAGGCTGAGAAGTTCTTCTGAAATTAAACTGCGTCAAGCTTGGACTCGCCAAACGCCTCACCGAATTGGTTGCATTTCCACAAGCGAGAACAATCTCATCTATGAATGAGTCTCCTGGATACATTGTGCCTCGTGCTTGCGCTACCCAGGTGGTGTTTTGGAGTTGCTGCAATGCAGTCATGAGGGATTTATTGCGACTCTTTCATTGCTATTCATTTCAAATACTCGGTCATCCTAGAAAGTGGGTACCTAGCGTTGCCTTACGACTGCAAAATCGACCTACGTGGATACACCTTCACCCTTGCCTAGACAGAATATTCACAGATGGATTCACCTTCGTAATCGCCGCCAGCACAGTCGAATTCAGTGCTCCTCCGGCTGTTCCGAATAGGGATTTGACAGCAGCGTCGATGTCTTGATTTTATTTATCTAATTATTTATGAAAATGTTTTCGAAAGTCACCATCTTGCGTGAACGACGTCTTGTTCGCGGATAGAAGACTTGTGAAGATGAGACGAGCTTGATCGATCTGAAGGATCGAGATCGATTTGGGAGTGGGTTTAGCAACATTCCATTTGTGTACCTACATTGCCCAAATCGTAATACGACCTATCTCATACCGAACGTGAAACTCATTTCAACTCTAATGAAATTTGGGCCATGGCTTTCCATTTTTGGTGTTCCTAAATTTGTTCATTTCTGAAGGATTCCTTGCCTGTGTTTGATTGGTCGAATTTCCCAGTACTGCTTTCACTGCTGCAGAGATTATGTCGTCTGATGAAGGAGCCTGAAATGTATTGATTCATTCCACATACGAAGAATAATTATGATGCTTACATTGAGAATGGCATCGACTTGAGCCTTGAGATCATCCACCATCGAGCTTTTCATTCCTGCAATTGCATCACCATCAAATGGGTTAGTTACTCCGGACAAGCTTCTTTTCTATTCAGTTCATTTCTTTCTGCTCACCGGGAAAGTATCCCTGCAGTACTCTCAGTTTCTCCTCTTGTTGCTGCAGTAGAGTATCGTACTGTCCACTGCTCATCAATTCCGATCGACGCTATACATTATTCAGTTTTGGAACACCAAACGAGTCGGAACATTATTGTTAAACACTCTTCATCTCCAATTTATGCAATGGCTGAAACAGATATCGACAAAATGACCTTTACGTGTAAACTGTAAACCGTACTGAATAGATCTATGGACTACTTCCTGGTTGATGTGAGTAACTGAACAACCCTAATCACTCACAGTCGTGTTCTTGAGCTGATTGAGGAAGTCCGTCGTCTCGTTCACTGTGTTGTTGTACACCTTAAACAATTTCAATTTAATTTTAATTTATCGATTCTCAATTTTCGAAAATCGAACCGTAATGAAGTCGGAGCACGTGGGCGTCGGTGGTAGGGTGTCGGTGGCCGGAGGATACAGGGCAGGGCCTGAAAATGGGCAGACAATACAATACAATATTTATCAGTGTCGCTTTCTGGGTGCTGATCAAGATGAGGTATCAGAATTACCCGAATAGCAGAAGGCAGCGTCTCGGATAGCCGCTTGCGAATCATTCCCGGTGATTGTGAGATAGTCTGTCGTTGCTCTGTACCACGCTTGGTACGCCTCAACGATGGTTCAATTAGGTTTCTCCTGTACATTTTGAGCAACCTTTCACTTGCAAAGTAGTTGACCTACCTCGACCTTCTGGGCGTCAGTCAACGTTTCTCCGGCATCCAATTGCACTGTGAAGAGGGGGAGTTGCATGCCCTAAGAAAGTTACTCTTCTAAATATCTATTCGGGTGTACCCGATGAACCGATGATGACGCTTCAGAAATATATCGTTCCTACTCAACTCACATCAATTCCAGTACTTCTACTTCCAGTCGTTCTCACTATGGTGTATCCAGACACGGCAGCCGCTAACCACAGTAAGATAGCCCTTCGTTTCATCTGAAATGACACTTAATGGTGAGATTGATGCACAATGGAGTGAAGAAGGAAGGATGAAGAATGAGAGATGACTCGAGGCCCGTCAGTTGCTAAGTGACACTAGCGAGAAACTTCAGGTAGGAAACAAGGTTGAGAAAGAAAGAGACGCAAGGCAAGTAAGGATTAGAGGGGTTTGAGGGCTAAAAGAGAGGAGGATATTCGATTAGTGAGTGGATTATGTGACCTCGAACGTGCGTTATCCTGCTCATAGTTTAGTCCTTTTTCGTTTTGCTCAACTGGAAATTATTCCAGTTCGTATTCCGTCCTAGCTATGACCGATCTCTGAAGCATATTCGGAATCGTAGATTCACGGCAACTTCCCAGTTCCCAAAACACACGCGAACAAAGACCAGTCCAATCACTCGCAATTCTAAACGGTCGACGATTATGTCTGGCTACGCGCCCAAAACAAGGCATTTGAGGGGCTGAATACGAGTGAGGGACGAGGGGAAGGCATTCGCTGGCCCAGTCAGCTCCTGAGCTCGTCTTCGTTGTCTCCGGTTTTTTTCTTGTATTTGTCTAGATACTGTGCGAAATGATAAGGCTGAGGCTCATATTTCGCACTCTTCTGTATATCGGATACTTATCTATCTATTAATTTCAGTCTCGGAATGCATTGGTTCTTCCTCGTCGGTCGTATCGCAGAGATTTCCTTCTACACTGTTGGCCTCCTTCCACTTCCTCTTCTCATCGCAACGATTCATCGAGCAAGAGTAGTCCATCCGTTGATGAGGTTGGTGTAAGATATGCATTCAGAAATCTCTTCCCTTTTTCTCACAAAGAACGTCTGAAAATAGGCATGGCAGTTCCACTATGTATCGCACATTCTCCAATTGCAGACTGTTCCTCACTCTTTTCGTTGTTTTCCTAGGCGCGTCGGCGCTGTTGAACACAATTGTTGCAGTGATGAGCATTATTAAAGGTGAGTAAAGGCAGAGATCGAAAATGGAGGAATATTTCGTTAGAGCATTCCGAATACGTTTCAGCTAGCGATCAACAATGAATCCAAATTCGATGTTACGATTTCTCTTGCTGAGCAACTTCCAAAAAAATTAACGAGCCTACTTTCATTCAGAATCGCCGGACAGACTCCGTTCATTGGTAGTGCAACTGGACATGAAGCACATTTCCAGTCTTTGTCAGGTTCCTAATTTCAAGAATTACTAGCCCAATAATTCGAATATTCACCAGATGATCGCTTGCAACTGCACTGTCCTAGCTTGGCTAGCGTTTACTTTCTGCAGCTTGGAGAGTGAGTGATCGATTGACTTACCGTAATCCGCTTGTTGTGTCAGGATTCGCATCCACTCGAAATCCGGATCGATACGATCGTCGATATCGCACTAGAGAAGCTACCGTAATCGCCGTTTGCTTCTTTGTGAGTGGGATGGTTCGAAAAACTGATAGAATTTATTGTATTTCAGATCCCGATCTCTGTAATTCTCATTCTGCTGCAATGTGAGTTATTCTTCTCATTCTCTTCGTTTGCTGAGAGCAAAGAGATAAGTTCTTATTTCAGGCTATTTTGCAGATACGAGAAAGACGGACATTGTCTTCGTTGCTGAAATGGGAGCACTCTTCAGTGTGAACCTCTTGGTAATTCTAATTCGTTCAATTATCAAAAGTTACTGTTCAGCTCCTTTTTATCCACATGTGCACTGACTCTCGACTGACTTCTCTTCCTCAAACGATCACTAAGAAGTTTCAAGTCCGCCAAAACATCAGGGTCAGTATTTGTGATCTTCTCCTGCCCCCTGGTGTTAAAAAACGTTGATATTTGATCTCTCACAGGTGCATCAAGGCTTTCTCCGACTGAGTAAGCACATTTTCTGTTGGGGAACGGGAGCCCTACTGGTGCTGATATGGTCAGTTCAGCCTAGTAAAGCTACCAGGCATTGTCTTTCCAGGGCAATAATCGTCGAGCGAACGTCGACTGATGCCTCTTTCTACGAGGCAATCTACTTTATGGTAAGTATTTCCGACTATTATACCCATTGGGGAAAACAGCCACCCATTGTCTTCTGACGTCTGTGCCCAGATCCATATTCCCAAAAATTTCAATTCCTCTGATTCAGTCGATTGCTGTTGTCTTCCTTCTCATCATCTATCTTCTCTTGACTGAGCCGGTGCTTCAACCAGCCCTTCGATCATTCATGCTCAGTCGATGGGTATGAATTGTCGACGAAATTCACGATGAATTCTCAGTTCAGATCCTCAGAAAGTCCTCAGGAGCTCTCCCTGTCACCCGAATATCAGACACAACTCTTGCTGTGACCACTCAAGACACGTGGAGGGCCAAATAAATCAGCTCAATAGATTTATCGACAATATATATGATATTAATGACTTATAGAAAGCGTCTTATTTACAATGGCAAGTAAGATCAAGTCACATCGGAATATTATATGGAAAGAAATGTGTTACAATAGCGTCTTAGTATGCATGCAACGGTGTTATACACAAAGAAATGGAGCTACCGTAATCACATTTGAGCAGCCTTCGTACTGTAGATTATCGATTACTTCTCCGTCATGCTAAGCTCGAGAATTCTTCTCATCACTTCATCGTCGTCCTCTTCCGGGATACTGTAATCGATCGATAATTACCGTAACCGCACCCTTCAATAGATCCCAATCAATCGATACTACCGTACCTCCTCTCTCCCTCCTCTCCCTTCTTCTCTTCTCATCTTCTTCAGCTGCCTCCAATGACATCTTCAATGCCAATTCCATCTCTTCTTCATGAACACTTCTCACGGGTCGTCTATCTCTCTCATCTTCCCATCCCTCCCTCTCAGCCACTCGCAACTGAAAACGGTAATCAATATTCACAATTCGCGTTTAAACGATAGTATCTAACAAATTCAATCAACTGCATTCACTGCAAATCCTTAATGGACGGTTCACAATTCGCGCCCACTAGTTCATTTATGTTTCACTCCTCTCCTATTTACACCACCACACTGGAACGTCAATGGCTAGTTGAACCCTGTCGTAACTCAAATCCTACCCATACTCCCTCCCTCCACTCACATATTCTCCCGCAGTCAGATCTCTTCTTGACCAACTGGAAGATGCTTCGGGGGAAGGGGCCAGATCGGGATATCGTCGAGAGCTGAGGAAGTGGATGGACCACCTTGATGCTGGAAAGGGAACGAGTTAATTGCGTCATCAGAAGGAAAATTATGGAATTTCAATGAATGTATTTCGTTCACTAGCATCTGTCATCCGTTCCTTATATCTTTCGTTAGTGAAACTCGTATTTCACAGCCGATTGAATCAGCCAAAAACCGTCATCCCGAAATGGAAAAATCGGTTAGGATAGCTGCTACTGCTAGCTTGATACTTTTTAATTGCAACTCTCAACAACCAGGGAAATATCATCTACCGATTTCCCCCATCACCTTCATTGATCAACTGAAACTCAAAATCAGCCATTCGAACCACATGCATTTCCAAAATTTTTGATTCGGATGCCTACTCCATGCCGCTAATGGCAAAGGGCTGTGTCATCCATTATCATCTACCCAGAAACAACAAAAGTCGATAGATAATCCAAGTAATCCCGTACCTCCTCAAGACTTCTCCTAATCGCCAGCTCCAGCATCTGATCCTCATCTGCGAAAGTGACGGCGGTACGACGGGGCACCCTGCGAGGGAATACCGTACTCTACCGCATCCCTCCCTCAACCTACCGTACTCCTTCCGTTCTACCGTACCTGGGTGCCTGACTACCCTCCGCGGCTGCCCCTCCTCCTCCTCCTCCCTCCTCATCTCTTCCTCCAGAGGGGGCTGCATTCTCGAGCAATGACTGTTCGATTGCCAGTTGCAGTAGCATATCCTCTTGCTGTTGAGCAGAATCTGCAGTGGGAACACATCAATTACCGTAATTCGCGGCTCTACCCTTTCGGATCGAGACTACACTACCGTACCCTTCCTTTTCCTCTCGGGACTCACATCTCGATGCTCCTCTCCTGGCGGGTGCTCCCGTTGTCGCCCCTCCATCACTTCCTCCCTCATCCGGCCACCAGAGCATCGAAGAACTACGATCGTCCAGAGTACGGTAGCCATCAGGAATATCGAACACCTGACAGGGGATGCACTCTTTTCTTCTACTCGGGCTTCAATCAAATACATGTTTCACTAAAATCGTCATTCATTCTAAAATATGAATTTAAGGAAAAAATCAATAAATCCTAAGTTACCGTACCCTGGGATCGATCTCCACTGCGGGACTCGCTCCATCTGCAGCCAATAGAGGAACGCCATCGGTAGAGTCTGTACCGGACGACTGCAAGAAGGGGGGACGAATAACTATTAGATTACTTTGTCACTCTCATCACGATTCCTTTCATTAAATGGATCAAGTAAAAAAATCTAGAAATCCTGCAACCCGAAACTGCCGGGCAAGATTTCAGATTGATGCAAAACCAAATGTACTTCCTGTTTGCAGTCTGTACTGAACAAGGCGAGGCAGAAACTTCCAGGCAGAATAGTGACCATAGACATACGATTCAAGTCGATACTGGCACCAACCAGCGAGTCAGTCAATATACAATCCCTACAACACGAACCTACCAGGATCCATATCATCAATTCGTTTTTCCCCGAATTGAAACGAACAGATTCTAAACAAACCACAGTTGCTCCTGCTGGAAGTGGAGTGACGAATTGACCCGGTTCGTTGATCCTTCCGAAGGTAATCTTCGCTGAGACGACGTGGAACAAGGGAATCTGAGGAGGGATTCATGGAATTTTCCACCTTGTGCACCTTTCTCTTCATTCCATAATGTAATGGTTTTGCGTATTCTTATCATCTTATGAAAAGACACCTCCAGTGCTGTCTAATTGTAAGGACAGGGGTCTAGGAAAGTGCCCAAATATCCTCTTACCTCAATCTTGACAGGGAATCCGGCCGGGAGTTGCATTCTCATGAATGTATTGAGACGAGAGAAATGAGCAGAGGACGAAGACATGAGATTCACGATCGGAGCCACTTGTTCCTCAAATATGACAGAAAGATGTTTCATCCGTGCTTTACTGCTAAATGGACTAGGCTCCAGAAACCAACGTTGTATTTTTCGGGGAACCCAACACAACCTTGACACTATTTTATTGCCCAATTGAACACAAATAATTCAAGTAACTGAAAATGTCCTGATCATATGAAACCAAACATTTCAGACAGCCTTCGGATTTGTGTTTCACTGTCGATACGTATGGACTTAACAAACTGCTAAAATAATGCAAGTTGCATATCCGAGATAGCACATAATGACCATGCTTCGTGTCAAGCTAATTACCGAACGATCTTTTTACGCTTATTAATTACCTTCAAAGTTTTCGCAACATCACAAAATATACCATACGGAATATACAAAATATGCCCATACGGTTTGCGTTTCACATTCTCAATAGAATGAAGATGTTCTTAGGATGGTAATTATCCTCCACGTTATTTTTCCCAAGCACTCTGAATCTTTCCTCACCTGTAGACAGAGTGGATACTGCTTTGCCAGCCAGAGGGTCGCCTTGAACGAATTCGACTTACGCATCACATTGCGCTGTCGACCTGGAAGGGGCGATAAACAAAGGTTGCGGATTCAAGCAGATTATAGGTTTTACACACTACAAGACTACAAGAGTCGTGTTTCACACTTCCTATTGAAGCAAAGAATACCAGGGAAAATGATCGAGCTCTTGGAGAAGGTTAACTTACAAAAACTTAATCATTACGTAGTGAAAAGGTGGCTGGAAATTGGATCCATGACTATTTTCAAAAATTCGAAATGCTCACCAATATCCCTCTTCATCGTTACCTCCTCGTCAAAGTACTCAATCACATCCGGATCCTTAATTGAAAATTAAGATATTCAAATTATTAAATTCAGTTAGTTCTGCTTTCATTTCAAAGAGTTTCTCGCGAGGCGAATAGCTATCAGATACCAGGGGTCAATTGCCTAGGTAAAATCAATTCCTTGAGACGGGTACGTTTTCCAGTCCAAATGAGAAAAGACGGGTACGTTTTTGACAAAATCTCAAAATTTAAGCATTTTTACCCCTATTTTCCCGAATCGGCCAGCCTCCAGCGGGCACGTTTTATGTCTAATATCAGAAAAAGCGGGTACGGTAAGTTAAAATTAACGTACTAGTTGACCCCTGTCAGATACCGAGACTCCCCTATGAACAAAAATGACCCTTGAAACTTTGATCCGAATCTTGTCACTGGGTGGCATAAATCAATATCAGTCTAACTACAGTAATTCTTGTCATAAATCGATGAGACTACCGTACCCCGACATGCTCCGCGGTTCCCTCGACACCTCCCGTCTCCGTGCGAACCATGTTGAGGATGGACGAGAGCGGGTTCGAATTCTCATCCTGGAATAAACTCAGTTATCGATTGAAATCTACCGAACTCCTAATGGTGAAAGGGTACTGTATCTCTAAATGCGGCCAACCTGCTTGAATCGTGCTCGATCCGCTTCACTCAGATGCTCACTGCGTGTCTTCGTCACCAATTCCACGTTAGACGCATTGAACACCTGAAAAGAGGAGAACCTTATGAAACCTAGCTTCCCCTACCAATTCAATTCCCTCTTCATCTTCCTTCTAACCTTGCAATCATAACCGGCCACTTTCTCCTTCTTCTCAGATGCTCCAATCCACGATAGAATTCCGCCCTTTGATCTCTCGAATCCAATCTTCTCGATGTCGATGTACGTCGTTGAGATCGGAGATGTCATTCTGAAATAAGTGGAATTATCACCTATCGATAATAACGAGGTATGATGCCACATTGCCTATTCCCATTCGAAATCTCCTAACAAAGAATCAAAGCTGTTTTAGGGCATGATTGTTTTAACAGAGATTCAATTTCGATTTCTCACCTCAAGAAAGTTGCGTCTTCCGTCGGTTCGAAGTAGCCCAGTGTCTCATCGGCTACCAGAGATTGGATGGTCGCCTGGAGATCAAAGATCAAGCTGAGTAGACGAAAGATCAAAGATCACTTCACTCACCGATCCAGCTTCGTGATCGATGAGGATCAGTTGAGGATTGACCTCATCTTCGAGACGGAAGATGAACGATTGCTGAATGGAAAGGATTGGAGGATGATTCACATTTGTAAACAGCTCAGTTTCGCTTTCAATCTGTTGAACTTTACGACAAAGTGATAAGATCTATTCAAACGTTTTAAAAAATAACTTGATCTCAGCGACTAACAAAAAGAAGGATCGAAAACGTCGGAAATACATAATATCACTCACAGATCCTCTCTGCCAGGAGTGTCCCTCGAACCCGACCAGCGTTGTGTCGATTCGAACCGAAGAGCCACGCTTCCAGATCTGATATCGATCGATATTACTACCGTATCTCAGATACAGTACCGTATCCCAAAAGGTTACCGTATACCTTGTAGGTGTCCGAGGGGCAGAGCTTGCTCACGAAGGGCACCCACGAGGCAAACTCCCATGACATCTCAGCGTAGAAATCGGGAGATTCCTGAAATAGCACTGTTTTGATGCTTCATCCAAATGCTAAATTCAAATTCAATGAGCTTTCTTGATTAGGAGAAATTCTTTGTGATATTAGAATCAATATACAATCCTGTTCTACCTCCATTTTGTCCATAATTCAAATTTCTATTCGACCGTTCGATAGGCAGAATTCCTAACGTTCATAAGCATAAGAAAGACCCAATGGCATTCCTGAACTTCTGATTTGAAAAAGATCGGGTGACACTCTCCCTAATTGTCACACTCTCTTGTGGATCGGCGTCATCCAGAGTGAACAGAATTGAGGACTTCCAGTTTTATGCTTACAAAAGGGATGAGATTATCCCTAGGGCTCTACGTTATCCCCTCAATTCTGAATTGCATATTTATATTATATCGTGATGCACTTTCTATAATCTCGCGTGTTCCAACCCCCATTTGTTATCAAACAGTTTTCAATGTACCCACTTTCAATGTTCAATGCACCCTATCAACGCCCTGAATCGAGCACCTTGAGCTTGTCGAGATGTTGCTTCATATCAGCAGCGACGCGTAGAGACCTCTGGTAGTCGCGATGCATAATTACCTGGAATCAATACATACGGTACATGTGGGAAAAAGTGCGTATTCTATGGTCTATTTTGTCAATTATCTACTTTCCCAATAGCTTCGAGTTTCCCAGTTTGGATGAATAAACGATAATCTTACCTCTTTGGCTAGCAACCCGTTTCCGGTAGCGATGGCTTCGTGCGACACCGACCACATGTCCTGAAAGAGTCAATTTAGACATGTATTTAGTTGATTCCCATTTCGTCATCTACACTTGACTATACTTGACTTTCCTGACAACTCAGCGAAAAGTAGTCAACAACGCAACGATGAATCATCTCTAGGGCACTTCATCGCGTGAAAAACAAAGGCGATTAATCCATCGATGGATTAATCGAGAGTTGAAAGGAATGGTATCCGAGAATCGTAAGCCCCGTTGATTAATCGTACCTTGTTCTGTGCATCGGCATTCGCTCCTCTCTTGAGCAATTCCTTGGCAATCTCCTCATGATCCATGGTGACTGCCAGCATCAGAGGAGTCCTGCCTCGGGGATCGACCTGAAATCCATCGATTCAGATGAATCAGAGGTCAAAACCCGTTTCAAAACTAGGCTAGAAAGGGGATTTCCTGTTTCAAAATTAGCAGAAACCCATCGATTACTCACCGAATCGATCTGGACGTCCGTCCGATCGTTCAGGATCGCCACAAGACCCTCTAGATCACGATTCCACACCGCAAAGTGCAGTGGGAATCGTTCCCTGACTTCCTCCACCCGCATTCGTAACTGAAACAGCGAGACTATTATCAATAAAAAAGGAGCATGGGAAACGGAATTGGTTTCGCGATAGAACGATTATGACGCTCGTCTCTGTTTCTGTGGTCAAAAGGCAGAGATTACAATCGGAAAGAGCGAAGCGGAAACGTAAAACGAGCAAGAGGCAATCGATCTTGACAAAACCGAATGATTCCTTTCAAAATATCGGCAAAATTTTTAGGTATCTGGACGCACAACAAGTTGGGACACATTCAACTCTGGTTGGAAACCTAATTAAACTTAATTTTAGCCATTAAATTCGGCCCATTCAGTGGATAAATAAGTGAACCGCTGAGGAATCAGCTGCGATTGCCATTCCCGGCTTGTAGCCAGTTGGTATTTGCCCCCTTTCCTTGCACATTGGCGTGTCGCGTGCGCCCCTCAGTCCCAATACTATTTCTTCCTCCTCGGCCTTCCTCTATTCTCCATCCTTCCTCCTTTCCCTCGTCATTCACTCGACCAAGCACCCTCTCGTGCCTCTCTAGAGAAGACCCCTCCCCCTACCTCTAACCGCTCCCCCTACGCTCTGTCTCTTCGATCGATCTGTGTTAGTAGAGGCGAAAGAGCCAAACAACGAGAAAGAGGGAGACGGGGAGTGGGGCAGAGTCCAGACGACGAGAGTAAAATGGCGAGAGAGCGTGTAAAAGTGAGAGAGCGCAGAGTCCCTCTGCGTCTTTGCCCCCTGACTGCGTCTCTTCAGTCGTCTCTCCATTCTCTCCGCTCTCTCGCCTATTTTTCGCAATTCACTTTGTTTTTGCTTCTTTTTAGTTACTAGTGTCATTTTAATATCCATAAATCCCAACTAAATGATATCCCGACCTGTTCCGGCGGGTTTCATGTCATTTTAGTGTATTTTACTGCTTAAACAGCATCTATACCAGTGCAAATGTCGTTTGATCTACCTAAAAAGCCCGATATTTGATTGATTTTGTGCTCAACTATCTTCCGCGCTCTTCTACCACCTCTGTTTTATGTCCCTATAATAACATTGGTAATAAAATAGCTCAAATGCTGATCGTTTCTCTCGTTGTGTTCTTCCCTTTTGCTCCATAGGTTACAGATGGGATGACGAATCTATCGCAACGTGGAAAAATCGTTTGCGAATCTCTCTTTTGTTGAATTCGTTACACGCGATAGTGACAGGAGAATGTCCTATGTATGCTATTTCGCATTGCTGTCTCTCTTTCTCACCCCTCAAGGTCTCCCTCTAGAAGGTCTCTCTTTCCCCTCTCCTCTCTCTCACTCTACTTTCCTCCCCCAAGTCACTGACTCGCGAATATCAAAGTAAAGAACATGCGCGCGTGATTAATACCCGCCAAATTCAAATCTCGCTCGTTACGTAATTCGTTATCTCTTGTGTCTCAAGTGTACATTCTAGATTGCCGCTACAGCACACCTCTCGAGGTAGTGTGCACCATCTCTCGTCAAGACGGACTTCACAATGATGGGCATGCTCGGGCAGGGTGGAAGTAAGCAATATTTAATATTTGCACAATGCACACCCTTGGGAAGTTATCAAAACAACATTGAAAGGTGTACAGTATGCTTTAGATAACGGAGAAATCACTAAGATAAAGAAATAGGTGACAATGGATATGATACATTCTTTTTCTCTAGCATTTGAAACTAAGGGTTCCAAGAGTCCAAATTCAAGTTGTTTAGATCGATTTGCATTCGTGTATCCGCACGTAAATTGGGGAGATAAACCAATTATATTTGCATAGCGATGAGGGGATCAGACAGATTTCATCAGTGTGAAACAACGAGATGATGAAGCATGACGGTTCCTTCATCTATGTGTTCATTTTCAACTGAATTTACTAGCTTTTGCGTGTATGATTCGTTGTTCCTTCTCTCTTATAATTATTCCGCCTATTTCAGCCTTCTCGGGCGGCCACCAACTCAATCCGTCCCAAAACGCGACGATGCGCGACAGCAAGCCGCCCGTCCGTGGCAAGACCTCGCCCTACGGGTACGATACGATCACTCCTTCGATCACGAACTGATTTTATTCCTCTCCTCCTTGCAGTTTCTTCGTCAAAATGTGCTACGAAGAGCACAAGAAGAAGTACCCGAACGAGAACGTCCAAGTGACGGAGATTTCCAAGAAGTGCAGTGATAAGTGGAAGGTACGGTAGATTAGATGGTTACGGTAGACCCTTAATGTTAGAGTTAAGTCAGATTCATGATTTACACCATTCTTCATTGTAGACGATGAACGATGACGAGAAGCGCCGCTTCTACGAACTTGCGCAGAAGGACGCAGACCGCTACACGGCAGAGGTAATGATTACGAATTTCCATGAATGCGTAAACACTACAACAATCAGCACTACTGCAATCTTAGAACCAAGTGGTAGAACCGAAAGAAGCGTAATGATCATGAACAATACATTGAACACATGCATCACACACTAGCGCACTTTTCTCGCACTGTGCGTTTTGATCATGATTGTGCGCTTTGTAGAATAACATTCATTTTTCGAAGCGCTATCATTATCCTCTCCAACATCTCGTTTCTTTCCTTTCGGTCCATAGGAATGAACAAATGTAGCTTTGACAGTGGACAGCGATCTACCAAATTGCTATTGCATGTCCATTTTTTCATCATTCCACTAATTACAGGTTGCCGCCTACGGTGGTGAGGACAGGAAGAGGAAACGAGCCAAGAAGGATCCGAACGCCCCCAAGCGAGCACTGTACGTTTGTGAATTCAGTTGGTTGTTCGACAGGGCAGATTTATGATTCTCAAATTATGATAATTATTTGCAGGTCAGCTTTCTTCTTTTTCTCACATGACAAGAGGCCGGAGGTGCAGGGAGCGAACCCGATGTGGAAGGTACGATAGGATTACTGTATATCGATATCTATCGTAGTACGGTAGGTTTATTGATTGATTGCAGGTGGGCCAGGTAGCGCAAGAGTTGGGTCGGATGTGGAAAGCGTTGTCTGATGCGGAGAGAGCGGATTATGAGAGGAGAGCGCACGACGATAAGGAACGATATGCTCAGGTACGGTACATTGAGATTTCGGTATCTGGAGCAATGGATTCAATCGATAATGTATGAGTACCGTATGCTTGCAGGAGATGCGGGAGTACAAGCAACGAACTGGAATGGATGGACATATGGACGATGAAGAGGATGATCTCGGAGTGGGAGTCGGTGTGGGACACTAGGAAGATTACGGTATCGATTAATATCGATCCATTTTACTCGTTTTCCCCATTACTCTTCTACCCTCCCTCCCCACACGAATATTTGATAGTCTATTAACGCCTAGCGCTACAATCACATAATTACTGTATCGATCACGGTATTACTCTGTATTCTGATCCCATCCCATTCTCATTTCATTGTGTGTAGTGTGCTCCCCTCCCAATCCAGTCCATGTATTCCATTCTTCCCTTTACGAAACCTCGTCAATTGATAATTTCACTTATGCATCCCATCGTACTCTCCTTCCCTTACTCCTCCTTCTTCGTACAGGAATCAATGTTGTTGTGTCCACTCTCCCAATGTAATAATGAATCTATGTTTTTGATTTTGATTTTTTTTCATTCGATCAGCAGTTTACGGTACCTGAAGTTCAGGAGAATGCCAAGTATTGATTGACTGGATCAACGTATCCATAGATACCGTAATCCCAATGAAATCGATTCTTGATATCATACCGCATGTTACATTCACGAAATAAGCGTTAGTGCTCATGTCCCGTTTAAACTAAGGTAGTCGATCGACTCGAAGTCTACCGTATCCCTCTCAACATTTTCCCCCCAAGTTATTCGGTGTTCCATCAATAAAGTATCCTGCATACTCCTACCGTACCCCTGCAAACGTAATTGATCTGTGATCTCACTTTTTCGTAGTCTGTCCTGATATTCACTTATTTTCCCCGCCCTATTTACCTTTGTCAAGTTGTAGTTGAACTTGGATAAAATTGTTGGAGTAGATGACGCGATGAATCTTCCTTTGAAATGGAAAGGGCAACTGGGAAATAGTAGATCACATGTGACATGTCAGTGAGAAGGAGAAAAGCACAATTCAAAGATCAAAGCCCGATTCGTTGGAAGACTGCTGAGAGAATGATTATGAGAATGGTCTATTATTCCCCCTTTCCCTGTCCACTGAATGCAAATCAATGCTAGAGAATTGAATCTCAGAGCACGATGACAAGAAGAAGATCGAAGAACAAGAACAAGGGCAGACACATGAAGACGCCCTTCCCTGTCTGTACCCCATCCCTCAATACACTGCATCCCAGAACACAAGGCAAGTCATTCACGACACCATCATTTATTCAACAACGGGTCCGTGAGAAGAGTCGAGAAGGCGACGGTCTACTCGGCCTTCACGGGCAGAGTGACGTCTCCTGCGGCAGTCGCTCCCTGCAAAGAGGAGTACGGGTAAGTGACTGGGGGATACGGTAGGAGGAGTACGGTAGGTCAGGTTAGGTGGGGTACGGTATACCTTGAATGCCTCCTGGGCGTCGGTGGCTCCCTCAGGGGCGGGCGCGAACTGGACGACGAACTTGTCCTCCTTGGGGGGTCCAGCCTGAGGAAACGGTAGGTTAGGGGTGGGGAGGTTCGGTGGGTCAGATCACTTACCAGTCTGGTGATCTCGACCTGAGCCGTGGCTCCAGCATCGATGAAGCCGAAGACGGGCTTGAGACGGTACTCGTTGTTGTTCGACGACTTGATCTGCAATGGATGGGGTTACGGTAGGTCAGGGTGCGAGGGTCAGGGTATCGTACCTTGAACATGATCTTGCCGGCCTCAGAGTTGGTGAGGGTGTGGGTGGAGGCTCCTCCGGCGGCGGGGACCGTGGCGGCAGCGGGCTCGATGGCAACAGGCATGACCTGAAGAGGAGGAGGGGGTTGGGTACCGAGGAGGAGAGGAGAGAGGAAGAGGAGAACTCACTAGTGATGAACAGCGAAGGGACGACTGATGGTTTGAAGGAGGAGAGAACACTCTTTTATAGGGCCAAGACAGACCATGTAAATGAGTTCCTTGTCCGAGATGGGAGAGTAAAATGTGCTAATCCTATTCAGTCGAGTCGATTCGTCGTAATCTTCTAGAAGTAAAATTCGATAAGTCGATCATTTGCATAAAGTCATTCTTCCCTGTCGAATGGAAAGTGGCCGGACATAATGATGAATACCGTATATCACACAGGAGGCTACGGTAGCTATTGTATAAAAGTGTCCTGCTTTTTTGTCAATTTGCAAAACAGATTACGGCAGTCAGAATGAAGAATGCGTCTCTTCAATCCAAGTGCCCTCTCCATAACTCTGATTGGCTAGAGAGTACGAGGACTGATGAGTTCGATTCTTCACATTGATTGTCCTTCCTTTGCTATGTATTTGTGCTAAATCTAACTAGAGTTTGTAAACCAGTTTGCAATGCGCTTCGATTTCGACAACATACAAATACGGTTTTATCTGATATGACGAATCTCTAATCAGCTTGAGGAATCAAAATGCACTAACGTTCAGTATTCTTCCTAAGAGATGGGATTACAGTTGAGAAGATATAATATTCTTATCCGCTATTTGACGTTTAATTTTATCTCAATGAACTTTTTCTTTGCATGTTTACATCTCCTGCTCCCACGCCACAATAATTTAGTCTCTGCTCAGAGATTCATTGAGCTGCAGTCATGGATACGTGTTCCCTTCCCAATTCCTCTTCCTCATCCACTCATATTTCTCTCAGTTGAGTGAACAGAAGGAAAGTGATGCATAGTGAGAGTAGTGCAGAGTCTTGCGGTCTTCAAATGATCTCGATTGACGCCATGATTCTCACTCCATCGTCCCTGGAAACTTTCCTACAACTGATGGTAAGATTTTTTTGAAAATCTGTCAGCTGAATCTTTTGAACAAGCGTGTGAGATTGGTTTTCAATAAGAATATTTTTTGACATTTTTTTAGAAATAAAGCAGTATACAACGCACTATGGAATACCGTAGCATGAAAATACGGTACCTCGGTTTCCCTGATATCGGCATTATTTTTCGTTGTTTTCGCACTCTTCTCTTCTTCGTTCCGCATTTCGGGTGTTGATTTTTGTTCATAATTAGTATTCCGTAGCCATGAGCTCCCATCTCCCGTCTATCTCTTTGTCTTTAGGTGGTCACAGTATTCGAAAAATAATTTTATTTCATTCGCCATTTGAACACTTGTTTGAAACTTTGACCATGTTGATAGTTCTTTGGTTTTGAGCACTATTCCACTGTCCTTTTTTTGGTATAGCCTCCGCTCCGCACCCCTTCAATCTGTTGTTAACATTTTTATGCGTTATATTCCTCGCTTATTGATAGTTTTTTTTTTGTTCTGCTTCTGTATTTTCTTCTCCTGTATTTTCTTTTGTGTCTACAAGCCTTTCGTGTTGAAGTGTGAGAGAATGCGCGATGATAAGAATGTTTTATGTGCTGATTAGTTCGTCGTTAGTGATATAATACGGTAGATACATGTCCTTTTCCCTCGTCTTTCACTAGTCTGGGCGTATATTTTCCTCTGTTCTTCCAGCCAGCGGCAATATCGGGGTCTGGTGGGGGTAGGGTAGGGGAGAAGATAGACAAGAGAAGTTTCCGCAGATAATAAATTGGGGACGATACGCCTGGTCGATTTACGATTGAGAACAGAGTGAGAGAAGAGATGGAGGGAGAAAACATTTAGAGGGAGTACTGTATCTGTTTTTGGATGACTGAAGATCACATCATCCTCGTTTAATGTGAACTATCATTATTAAGATTACTTCGTGTTCATCTTTTTCTCAACCTCCTCTTATTTTTGTGATCCCCTTGTTTCAAAAATCGATATCTCTCACACATCACTTGGGCCTGATAGACGAACAGTAGATCAGCAAGCCCGTCGACAGTGGCTGTAAATGATAGCTACAAACTCCTCCATCATTTTCTCGAACCCTCTCCATAATTTCCATTATCTTACGCGTAAGACGAAGCGAGATAGCGTGTAAAAGTTAGAGAGTGATAGTCCTTCTCCGTGTCTCTGATAAGAAAGAGTATCAGGCAGTCTCATCGATGGCTGCTGACTGGAAGGAAGAAGAAGATGAAGGGAGAAGACCGACGACTATGTTTGTACCAAGTGAGTGATACAATGATAAGATGATAGGAGAATGAATGACCTGAGTGACCGGACAGATACCGCATCACAGTATCACTTGTTGTGTTGAGTTCGCATTTCTAAGTCATTTGAAAAATCCCGTCCACAGTTAAAAAGTGCCAGAGGATCATAAGAAATCCGTGTTTCTATCTCGAAAAGTTTGATTCACTATGACCACACGCTTACTTATCGATTCAGTAGCATTTCCAATAGCGATATTTCAGTAGAGTAGACGATCGTTCATAATAGAGGCGCTTGCTTTTCTCCACTGCCCTTTCCTTTCGGGAGACGTTTACAACAGTACTTCAAGTAGATGGGCGAACAACGAAAGGGGTAGATCATTCACTTGGTGATTTACGTCCCTCTCTTCACCATTACAGTTCCGCACCTGCAGGTTGTGGTTCCGTTTCTGCTAATGAGGCCCCTCTAAATCAGCGGCCACGACCGGTCATGATGATGACCGGCTTTGAGGAGCCAGACTCTCCTCCATTCACCCGATCTTTAGTCTGTTACCGTAGCGAGAGAGTATGGGAATTGAGGAGAGTGCAAGTGACAATGGTTGTATTTTTATGGAAGGATCAGAAGGGATCAGCTCCATTTTATGATGAGGATCGGTCTGGTAATTGAGTGGCGAGGCCGAATTAGGCTACCGTAAACCTGGGAAGAGAAAGCGATAGATAAAGTTTGAAAATCAATGGAATAATTGAGAAACATGAGTAACAGTATCATCTGGTATACCCTACAGTATGTTCCCCCACCTCCGCTCCCCCAAACCCCGCCCCCTTTGAAAGACAGCCCTCCCCCGCTCCCTCCGCCCCCTATCCATCACTATTTACGAATACCGCGCCGTTTCTCATGTTTCCCCGGGTATTGTCAAGACTCTGTAAACTTTATTGCCATTCTAAATCTGAGCGGGTGCCAGAAGAGACGCGGTTTCGAAGCAAAACACGCTAATGAATTGACCCCGGCGGTAGATCAATCTATCTAGTCTGCTCCCTTCCCTTGATCTACTTCACTCCACCTTCTATCATTGAATCGATCGGAGAAGAGGGTCGCTTCCCATCAGGGAACGAACTCGATCCCCCTTCCCTTCCATCCCACTTCCCTTTCTTCCTCCTTTCTACTGATTAGTGCTGTTCCTTGACTATTCTAGGCGTATACCTGTCATTCTAACCTCTATAGTCTGAGCATCCAATCGACGATCCTCCCTTGTCAGAATCTCATCCGTTATATTTGCCCCGCGTACTCCCCATTATGCGGCCCGAAATTTACGATATTTACAGATTTATGCAAATGGCGAGGTTCTCATTATTTCCTGTTCGTGTGTTAGCTAAGACAGAGGGGCGCAGATTAGAGGGGTACGGTAGCCGGAACCGGTTCCCTGGGCTTATCTGTGCTATCGTTTCGTTGACTTGTTTTATCCCCCGAACTGATCTTTGATCTTTAATTCTCTTTCAGCAGTGGTAATGCTGTCACCGGTGAAGGATGAGGAGACGCAATCGATGGCGACTGCAGCCATGCTCTGGCCGCCCCTTCCCACTACTGCAGCTGCAGCATTCCCGCCATTCGTCATGTGAGTGATTCCCATTGACTTCAGTCTTGTAGACGTTCTAGTTCTGTCCACTGTTAGATGACTAAATGTAAAGGCGCTTATAATCTGGTGATTTCCTTGGCTTGATCAACAACCGCTATGAATTTGGAGTGGATACACGAGAATAACTGAAATGCTCTGACCAAAATTAGAAGAGCTAGTATTCTTTGAAATTTGTTGGTTATGTTCTGGTTCTCCTTTGGGTGATGTTCTGAGCAAGGTACGGTAGTAAAAGCGGTGCGCCAAGGGAGCAGACGCAGACTCCGCCTCCCAGGCTGTAGATCCCCTCTGGTAAAGGAGAGGAGAAAGGCAGATTTATGACTGCGAAAAGAGACTGGACGAGTATGAGAGCAGATGATTGTTCTTCTGTGAGTTAGAAAGTGTTCGGAAGAAGAATTGGTAGAGTGGAAAATAAGAAGTTAGTGGATGGAAAAAAGTGCACAAGTACTGAGAGAAGGGAAGGGGCTCGTGATATTCATTTCTCGTTGTTTTCTCTGTTTCCTTTCACTCGCCTACACTTTCCCTCCCTTGGCCCTCATGAGATTGAAACAGAAAGACTCTAAATCGCTTAATTAAGATGAGGAGCGAGAAAGTGCGAGGACCTAAAGCCAATAGTTTCATTGAATTGATGGGGATCCTTGGAGGGAATTGGAAGTAGTGTATTCCTGTCATTGAGTAATATTGCTGACAATCCATAATAGATCACGCGGTAAAGTAGGTCCGAAGAAGTGATTGGGCCCTCCGGACTGAATTCGCCTAGTAATCACTGGCCTAGCAGTGATCTCCCGCAGGACACAAGTGCCTTGATTAACGGGATGACCTTTACCTTTACCTTTACCATAGTGGAAATTTTCTGTTTTTTTTTTTGGGCCAGGCTACGACCGCTCTAAATGCTTTGGGTAGAAAATTAGAATGATGGGGAGGGGATACTTTGCGAGAAATGGATGGGCCAAAAAACAGAAGTGCCCCGAAGTGTCCCTCATCGAGATATCATGACATTGCACCAGGATGAATGGATACCGAAAGGGAAGATAACCGATCCGAAATGGATCCATTCCCCGGCTCGATCCATTGTTTCCCTCGGCTGGTTGCATTGCGCAATCACTGCACAGTCTCAGTTGCAAAGGGAGGGGAGGATCAGTCCTTTGCCTATTCACACTACTTTCTCATCATTGGTTATGGCCGCTCTTTGAAGTGTTTTGAGTCGGAAGGTATTGCGTGATAACTTTATGAGCCTCAAGCGCACGGTTGCCCAACTGCCCGTAAGCTGAGAACAGTAAACGGGCTATGGTAGGTTAGGCCATCGAAAACTTCTCGCATCATTTCTGCAGCCTCGGCAGCAACCTCTCTGAATGTACAGTATGATAGGAAATGGTAAGGAGATGATGCTCTGTGCGATAGGCTGGTACAAAACAGAATAGCCAGTGATCGATCCAAAATACGGTAGTCAAGAGATAGAATTTCTGTGAAGCTTTAAAGACCCACTGGCAATTGTTCCTTGTGGGTGAAAATTCTGATTTATGGTCTAGACGAGAAAGTGAATCAAGGAAGAATCACCGAAAAGGAGCTACCCTCATTGAGTAAAAATGGGCGGAGTCTAGATCTTGTAGGAGATTGTGTCGATACTATGGACACTATGCCGCTGATTGTGCCTCAATTAGTGCCCTTTGGACCCGATGTTGTTCTGAAATGGATACTGTTATCCTATGGAGTAATCAGTAGTCACAGTCCATCTCGATATCCGGTTGATCCATCTCTCTTCTCTCTTCTCTTCTTTTGTATTGTCTCTCCTGATGGTCGTAAACAGCGACCTTCGCAGTAAGAGACTGAGACTCCTTCCATGCCCCCATCTCTATTCTCCCTCTCTCCTCACTCCATCGATGGTCCTACTCCATGACCCGAGCTACGGGTGCTTCCCCGTTATTGGTATTTTAGTATATTTTTCTCAATCGTAAATTAATAGTGATATTTCCTCTTCGTGGATTATCAGGCCGTGAAGTGTATTCCGAAGTCGATTTCGTGATGTTGAAATGGAGTGAAATCGTCTCGGTTCGATTGACTCAACCTTTCCTCTTCTCCATTCTCACTCATTTTCTTGTTCTCTCCTCCCATCAACCTTTTATTGGAGACATTCGCCGCGGACTCTCTTCTCCCTCTCCCTTACAAAACATACAGTTGACGTTCCTTGTATCAATTCTTCCTTGTATCTTTTCGTTATCACACAATCGTCAGTCGATCACAGTCTATCAGTGATGTTTTGGTCGTTAGCTCTGATTACGTAGGCTTCATCTTCTCTTTACCCTGAACTAGACTCGATTTCGTGAGCGATTGGCATTGGGGAATTCTGCACGTTTTGATTCATTGCTCATCCTGGAAGCAAATGAAGATTTTTCATTGAATCAGGGGAGACGTGATCAGAATATCAAACTGTGAAAAGACGGATTATCATCGCTACCGTATTCCATTGAGTTTTGTACCATATTCTGTTATGGGTTGACAGGTTACTTCTCGTACATTACCAACTGGGCTGGTTATCAAATCACTTTTCTTATTTTGCCCTATTTATTCACATATAGTTTTTTTTCAGTAGGCAATGGAAATGTATGACGCTTCTCCCATTGTCTTGGTACCAGCCCCCTCTCCCCCCTCTCCACTTTGTTGTAGTCCCTATCTCTTGCATCTCCATAATCCTCAGATGTCTTCTCTGTTCCTTAGTTATGTGATCCCCTTCCTCCCTCCCCTTTGGATGCCAATCCCATTGTCCGTGATGGTACCATACAGGGCCACGGATCGGGTTAAAGGGGGCACCGCCGCACTTTTGTCTTGACGCTTCTCCCCTCTACATCCTGACAGACGGTATTGCAATCCATTCCGTCTCTCATTTTCCCCCAATCTCTCGTCGGTTAGAGTAGACGAGAGATTAGGCAGATCAATGAGAGCGTCGGAACCCAGATGTGGTCCGGTCATGCCCGGTGAATGGGTCTGATCGATTACCGAATCAGGGGTTACCGTATCCCCAGGGAGACTAGCTACGGTAGTCGGGGTACTGTAGATCGTAGTTTTGATGGTGTCTCTATGGCAGTTTTTGTGGGGGTGAGAGAGTAGGCGATCAAACTGCTCAATGTTCTCTTATTGTGTTCACTTCTCTCTCTGGTCATTCGAACTTTCCTTCCCCTCTCTCTCTCATTGAGTTGAAGCGTGTGGAAGGGGGAGCGTGCAATTGATAGTGAAGAAGAGACTGTGAGAAGGGAAGGAAGGGAAGAGTAGGAGGAAGGAGGGGGTTGATTAGAGAGGAGGGAGATTCTAGAGATAGCAAGTGATCATCACAGTAAGAGCTGCCATTGGGACAGAAGTCTCCTCATTACTCACGTTTCCTTCCTTTCCTTCCTTGCTTCTTGATTTGATTCTGGGAGTGCTGGGATAGCTATGATGTTCTACTAGTAAGTAGTCGATTTTTGTGATTTGGTGGTGTTGATTTGTGTCAAATGTTTCCTTGCTGCAACTCTAATTCATTCCCTTTTGCAGCAACGACAAGGGCGAGATGTTTGCTGCAGCGGCTGCAGGCGGAGGAGGAGGACCGACGGTCGACTTCTCCATGGGAGGATTCTATCCGGCACAACGGTAAGGAGAGATTTGATCTTTGATCTTTACTTTCCTCGATCCTAGGTAGCTTATTGTACAACAATGTAGTTAATGGTGTTGACAGAAATCGATGTGCGCTTATTAGAAAGGGAATGCGGGTGTGGGATTCCCCGTCTCGGGGAGTTGCAACAACCATGAGAAAGAGGGAGGGGAAAGGGGAGAAGCGAATTGAGCCAATGGTACAAAAAAGCGTGCAGTATTCCCTTCTCCCTTCACTGACAAATTGATTGTGACCAAAGCTAGCGCGCTATCGAGAGATCCCCTTCAAGTGGGTTAGTCCAGCCATTTTGTCGTCGGTTTTCACTGCTGAATCCCTTGGGCCGGAGCCGGTGTTTCCCTTCCGATCGGCATAATCGTATCCGTCGTTCAGGTGGGCGCCCGGTCCCGGAGATCCGTTCGACGACAAGGCCTGGGCCGCCATGAACATGAACTACAACCCGCTGAACTTTGCGACGACCGGCGGACAGACTACGGTAGGTCAAATGACGGTTCTCGATCGAGAGATGTGTTTATTGACTGCCTCCTTTGCAGCTTCACCCGTACGATCCGTACCCGACGACATCGATGGCTGGAGGAGGAGGGCAGCAGGGAAATGCTGCTGCAGCAGCTGCAGCTGCCACCATGCCATACCCATACAGTATGATGGCGTACAGTGCAGGTACGGTAGGATATTGTAGCTACTTCCTATTACATTGACTTTAACTGATTTTCGCCATTACTGTTCGATTTTAGAAAGAATTTTTAATATTTCCGGACGGGATACGGTAGTCCGATTATCGATTGATTGCCCCATTCCAGATTACTGGCCGAAGAAGGGTTCATCGACAACGCCCGTCTCCACTTCCTCTCCCAACTCGCTCACATCGTTGTCCCTCCGAGTCGCAGGTACTGTAGACCTACCGTACCCCCAATTATCGATCGATTACCGTATCCCTCCTTCCAGCCGCCGCCTCCGTGTCCAAGCCCGATCGACCAATGAACCTGCCGTACAAGACGGGTCCCGGCACGAACAGTGAGTTACCGTACCCCTCTCAGTCAGCAATCGGCCCTCCTACCGTAGTCTCTTCCGATCCCTCGGGGCGGATTAGTATTCATAAGCGGCTTAGTCGTGTCTCATCGCACCTCTCGCCGTTTCTCCCGTCAGGTCGATTGGTTGTAAATGCATTAATTTCTTTCGTCCAATCGTGCGGGTGGGAACTCTCACCCACCCTAAAAGGCGGCTCTCCCCTCGCGACGGCGCATTTTACGGTCGTAACTTACGAGTTATAGTCGTGCATAACGGCTGGCTAATGTTTCACTCCTCTTCTCACTCCTCATCTCGGCGTTGATTAATGATAAGCACTATCAGTGACGTCCCCCTCCCTTTCCTGATGCGATTGTCTGATTCTCTTCCTTTCCCTTACTCTCTCACCGTTCTCTCTCCTCCTCCTTGGTATGCTTCCAACCTAAAGATGAAAGTCAGCCGCCGACCGGGTTTTCTGCAGGATTGGATCAGAGATTGGGCTTTGTTGTTGATCCAAATCACTGAGTCACAACTGATTTCATACAACTTTGTCGATTCACTACACTAATTTCGAGGTTTATGTTAGGATGACTAATTGGAAGGAATGGAATGAATGGGAGTGACTACTGTTGATGATTGACAAGTGATACGAAAGGATAGAAGAAATACTGTAGGAGTCACGAGGGAAGATCATAGCCTAGTTTGTTATTGGAATCAATTAGTGATTAGTATCTTCCTTCCTTTCGTCGGGAGGATTGCGTGATTGCCAATAAATCACTGTTATGCTCTGTATGAAAAGGAGAGGAAAGACCTCTCAAAGGGAGCCGCTATCTTCCCCTATAGGGACAGACTGCTAGAGGAATGATGCCAGCGACAGATTAGTGACCCGTAAGGACAACCACCAATTAGAAGACAGGGTCTGCCACCTGCCTGGCAACGATTACTAAATTGGTGAGGATCTTGTCGAATTCTTCACAGTGGTGCGATTGGGCGACGTTTACCATCACACCATCACACGCTGAATTGTAGATGTTCGTGTGCGCACGCAGGACAAGTACCGCATGGTGTACTCGGACTACATTCGGCTCGAGCTGGAGAAGGTACGGTAGGCAGCAACACTTCCGGTGTTTAGCGTCCTTCCCGGTGTACTCGTGCAGTGTAACTACCGTAATAGTTTGCAGGAATTCCACATGAATCAGTTCATCAACGCGGATCGTAAGGCCGACCTCGCGACGAAATTGAATCTGACCGAACGACAGATCAAGATTTGGTTCCAGAACAGGTCAGAATGGGTCCTAGAAAGAAACATTAGGGTTCTGTAGCTTCGGATTATTGATCGATCTCTGGGGGAGGAGGGGGTTACTTGCTAATGGTGTTTTGTCCTCGAAAGGGGTCTAATCCTATTACACGATTGACTCCAAACTTCGAGAATGATAAGCGACTCCTCCCTCTTGAGGAAGACCACAAATCATTTTCAGTAGGGTGATAAGGAGAGGGCGAGAGAGTGTGCGAAAGTGAGAGAGTGGGGTGGACTGATTAACTGATAGCTGTGTTCCTTTGAAGACAGCCGCACTAATCCCCCATTCCGATGATTGGGAGACCAGAGGGAGTACAGTAGATAGACAGTGTTAGCCACAGAAGTGTACACCGGATAGGACAATGATAGATCAAAGATCAAAATAGATAGTGTAGTCGACATGGCAGATCAGGGACCTTGAGAGGGATACGGTAAGTGGTACGCGAGAAAGTGGGAGAGACTTGATTTTGTATCGGCCTTCCCTTCCCTTCTTTCCTCTAATTGTCTAAGTTTTATGGTCGCTGCAATTTCCTCCCCACCAATTGTCAGCGAGTTGCCTAATCTTTCTCCTACTGTGTGTAGAAGGAAAGGGACTTGAGATGACCCAATGATAGGTCACCAATCGGAATCCGATGGGATATCATGACCCCCGACTATGCCCCAGTCCCCATGAATAGAGACGGGTCGTAAACATCGTCCAGACCCATCGGGGTTCGTTTTCTTCTCCCTTTCTGCTCTCATTTTCCTTTGGCGGTCTCTTCTCGGCTTTCATTGTGGAGCTTGAGAATATCGTAAATCTCTTGTTCGTTTATTCTTTGATGGGTCGGTGAATGACGGATCGGAAATGTGGATGGGGTCCTGGTTTTCGAAAATAATTAATTTAATAAATAATTAATTAATTTAAGACGCGCAAAGAAGAGACGGGACGAGAAGTCATCGAAGCATCCGATGCCCATGGGAATGATGATTATGTGAGACCCCTTCTCTCTCTCCCCCCCCCCTTCCCCCCTCTCAACCCCCTGGTGCTCACTTCCTCATCTCCCTCCCCAGTCTATCTAATCACCGTATCTATTCGTCTATCGGGTATTCTCTTGTTTATTGATTAGCCCCTCTGTATTCGTGTCGAGAATCGCGTCGTCTTACGGTATCCTCAGGCTCCGCCCCCTTTCTATTGATTGGTATTGATCGTGTGATTGATTGTGTGCCTGTCTCTGCAGTCAGGGCATTGAACCCCCTTCCAGCACTCTTTGTTTATTCCTTTCTCAAGGAGAGATTATTGATTGATTAGTGTATTCTCCTCCCTCATCTACCGTAATAATTGATTATCAGAGTATTGCACAAAGTGATTGTTTATTCCACTGCTCTCTAACAGCTTTCAATTGTCTCTTTCTGCTTGTTACCAGTTCCTAACTTGCGATCTTTCTAGAACTTAATTTCGATTCTTACTTTACTATACGATTCGACCCCTGATTCCTTCATACTTTCACTTACTTTGCCCTTTCTCAAATTGTAAATATTCCGCTAATTATGCTAACTGTCAGTCTTTGCTCAGCCGATAGAAAGACGGCTAGATTCAGAGAGATTCATAAGAATTACTTACGTTATTATTTGCCCAATCTAGGTTTGTGTGCCGAATCGCGAGACCTCGGAAGGTTCTCAGTGCATAAATATTGTGTAATATATGGTTTTTGTATTTGTTATTATTGCTTACATGTTATATGAAAGACTTTATTAAAGATGAGATCGAATCACCGATAACGGTTTGGGTTGAACAATGTCGAACTATTCTACTGTCGTTTCGCCTCGATTCGCTTCTTGACTAGTTTGACGACCTGAAATGAATGATTACTGTCGGATAGAAAGAATATCGCCAGCTTCAAGGCTAGGACAGAATATCAATAATCGCAAGAATGATCGTTTCTATCTGCATTATCACAAGTCATTGATTGAAGTGAGCAAGGGGGGGGAGTAGACGTCAATCTGATCGTTCGTCTAGAGAATTGTTTACCTTTCTGCACTTCTCAGCTCCAGCTTCAGCCTGTCGCGCCTCGTTTACTGTGATTCTGAAATGATTTGTTCTATTATTTTTTCTAACTCCGCTAAACTTGACGCTCACTAGGCATCCTAACAATTCGAGAGTTTTCAGAAATTGCTGAAACAAGTGAAATGATTGGAGGAAGGTAATGTCTGGTATCAATACCTCGCCGGTACGAGTCGGAATGTGTAGGATGGATCGATGAATTGGCATGCGAAGGAGAGAAGATTCACGCAAGAAATTCTCTCCTGGATCATTCCCTGTCGACATTCGCCCTCTTCACTGAAAAGAGAAGAGTGTCAATGCAAGATTTGATTATCACTTGTGCTTCTATCTAGTCAGGAATGAAGAATCATCTTTCATTCTGTATTTTTCTTGAAGTGAGATAAAAATAGAGTCAATTCTGGTGTAGATAGTCAACTTTTCAGAACTCTTCAGTGTCCTCAACCTCCTCACCTCTTGCTCAGCTGAATCTTATGAATGAGATTCTCCACTTTCTCCCAATGGCCTGCTCTCTGTTTCTTCTCACATTCGAACAGACGTTCAGAGACGACTGATGCGAGTTGAGCGTCCTGAGAAGGCACTGTTGATTGAGAGTGTAGCGAGCTGTTCATTAGGACTTTTATTATGAAGAATTCGACTCTCTATTCTTGTCCGTTTGGACATCTGACCTAGTTTTACGCGGGGAAGGTCGCATTCCTCATTCTGACAGTTCTATGCATCAATTCTTTTATTTCTTCACATAAATGAACAACAAGCGTCGAATCTGAAGAAGAGTGATTTACCTTTCCGCTCCTCTGTAGATTGGGCGGGAATTTGTTGCGGAACTTGCGTTCGATGGAAGCGAGATGACCATGGCACACTGAGAATGATGGATGAATGGAAACATTCGCTCTTATATTGCCGTCTCAGAGACCGCCCAACTGATGAGACAGACGTGAAACATAACGAATCACTTGGTACGAAGTGTTCCAAGAAATTTTTTTTACTTCATTTTCATTCTTCGATAGCTACTTCTTGTATCAAACTCACTGGACACATCGTATCTATCCTTGAACCAGTGTTCCTTTCCATTGGGAGTCGGATCGGCTGCATCGATCTGGATCTGATTCTCGAAGTGATGAGGAAGAGGCTGAAGACCGAAGATTAGAACGAGGATGAAATCGCGGCTCATTGTCAGGCTAATTATTCCACCAGTTAGGATGAAGAATTCATCTCTTTGTTTATCCTGATTTCTTTTCCCTCAGAATGTCGGAATAGCGGAATGAAGATGTGAATTCTTCACTCTGTCAGTAGTACTCTTCATCCCTTTCTCATGCTCACCTGGATTGGTCGTAGCTGCGTGGGCTGTGGTCTCTGCTGTACAGGAAGGGGTTGCTGACGGAAGATCTGACCGGGGGCTGGAGCCTGGAATCAAGGACTGATGTGGTCTTCGTCGAGGTCAATTTAGCCCTCAACATGACTTCCAGGCTCGATTCATCTTGGAACAGAACAGTGATCAGATAAAAAGTAATTACCGGTTGTCGGACAGGGACGAATTGCGTTTGAAAGACGGGGTTGGGACCCTGAATTCAGAATTGAGTCTCGTCAAAACAAGAGAAATCTTCGAATTCTTTTTGCTAAAAAAAATTGCTCGACTTGCCTGGACGTTCTGGAATTGTGGTTGCGGGTAAGGCTGTCGATGTTGCTGTTGAGGGCCCATGGGCTGCACTGGTTGAGGGGTCTGCAAGGATGACTTTCCTGTGTGACAGTCGGATTGAAGAATTCGGCTCTTCATTTAGCGTATTCTTTCATCATTCTTTCCAGTTAGATAGAAGAGACAGCGTCGTCATCCAAAAAGCCCTAATTCCGAGTCTATCTACTCTCGTATTTCGTATCTATCCGACCTGCTGCAGATGCTGTGGGTATGTCGGCTGCACAGGTCGTGCAGCAGCGGGAGGGGAACGGGTTGAGGAGCTGCGACCACTGGTGCACCCGCTTGCTGGTTGGGGTAGTATGGCACGAACTGGAATGGAGGGAGTTAGATTACGATTTTTATTATTTGTAAGGAAGAGCTGGAGAGAATCCTCCAAAGAAGAACAGCGAGCGTAAAATGACCTCGTGAAGCATATCCAAATACCTTCCTTCTGCTTCTCAATTACTCTACTCTTTTTCCTCGTTCAAAAGTGTGTTTCACAGCGCGATGATATTTCTTCAGCTTTCGCAAGGCGTCGTTGATTGTATCATGATTTTTGAAAAAAAAGATAAACCGGACCTGTTGATTGGTGGGGCCGGGAGGAAGAGGCACGGACTGAGGAGCTGGAGCCTGGAAATAGATCATGCAATTAATTTTGTTGCGTCCGGAACAGCGGAAAATATGTACCCTATACCTAGGTATCGTACCGAATGAAAATTTCGGTACGAATCGCAAAAAATTGGCAAAAGTTGGCAATTTTTGGTTACTTTTGAAAATATCGTTCAAAACACAATTTCCTGAGCCGTCTTTGGGCTTGTTCAACGCGCCGTAGCGTTCTCTACAGGTTTTCATTATTAAAAATAATTAAATAACCTTAAAAAGTCATGAAAATCATTAAAAAAGACATTGTATCATTACGGTGGTTAGCATTTGTAGTTTGTAGTTTGCAAAAATTTGGAAATTTCTGCTAACCACAGTAATGATAGCATATCATTTTTAATTATTTTCGTGCTTTTCTAAAGTTATTTATCTATTTTTAATAATAAGAAGTGATAGAGTACGCGACGGCGCATCGAACAAGCCCAAAGACGTCTCAGGAAATTGTGTTTTGAACGATTCACTGGAAAAAGTAACCAAAAATTGCCAATTTTTGCCAATTTTTCGCGATTCGTACCGACATTTTCATTCGGTACGATAATTGCATAAAAATTGTCAACACTCTACACTAGCTACAATTCAGTTTCTCATGACCACTCAACTGACAATGAGCTCACACTCAGTCTCAACCCCTCACTCACCTGTGCAATGGGAGCGGGCGGTGCGGGAGGAGCGATGGGAGGAGGAGGAGTGGCCAGCGTCTTCGATGCCTCCGCGATATCCAGGTAATCTGAAAAATAGATATTTCGAGTTTCGATTTCAGATATGTTTCAAATCTCATGTATAGCGATATCGAACTGTGATGTCTCAATATCACGGCGATTATGAAACATACGTTGATAATTCTAGTAATTCTATACAAATCTCACCATTATCCGCGGGCACTCTGGGCGGAGGTGGCAGTGCGAATGCAGGCATTGGAGGAGGGGCAGGATGATGATGGGGGTGATGGAATAGATCATGAAGTGCTTTGAATCCTGGATGAGGTGGAAGAGTGGGGAAGGTGAAGGGTTGATGAGGAGGGAAGGTGAAGGTGGGAAGGGGAGGAAGGGTGGGAGCTGCAGGAGGAGCGAGAGGAGGAGGAGGAGGAGGGGGAGTAGGGGGAGGTGGTGCCGTAGGGATCTCTCGTCTCACGGGAGCCGATGGCTTGTCCTGCTTCGGGTATGGTTGGGCGACTAATTGCCGGATACGGCCCGGGTCGGGAACGGCTGCAGTTCCCTGGAGTGGAGCCTCCTCGAAGCCTGTCCCAGGCGGGAGTTCGAATCGCATTTGGGCGAATGATTGGGGTTGTTCAGCCAGGGCCAATGGCACCAGTAGCGCCACAAGGAACAACATTATGTTTCCACTCACCACGGTGGGAGAGGGATTTGAGGTGGCTTTTGGGGATGAAATGTGCAGAACGACTGTGCGCCCACAGCCGGTTTTCGGGGTTTTCTCGGATCTATCTCTTCCCCTCCCCCTCCTCCCCTTCCCTCCCCTCACCTCTCCTTCCTTTCCGGCCAATCTCTTTTTCTATGGACATCGCAAGACAAGAAAATGAATGAAGAGTGCGATAGGCAGAGGGTGCTCATTTCACTTTCGCCCCTGAGGGAAAGAAGGTGGGCATTGATTGAGTCATGAGATACTTTGATGGTGGAACTGTTCCGCTGATCTCACCTTATGTAGGCGGTATTCTCAGTATAGCTATCTCACGGTTAATAAACACAAAGGTCTTGTCTTGGCATTCTTTATTCGCGGAAATTACATGTCAGCATGGATGGGAGAAGCTACAATGGAGAAATGGTGCTCGTACAGAAGATTGGAATGGGTGATAAGAGGAAATATTTCTGTTCTTCGTCACGAACTTTCTCCATTCATGTACTCTTTGATGTTCTTGGAAAGCCATTCGAGAGAGTGCGGAAGGCCGTTGCCTGCGTACTCATTATTATCATGGCGGATACTCGTGAGAAAAGATAAATATGGATTTCTGTCTGTATCGCATCTATTGGCGTAAACAGGAAATCGACCACCAAAACGATTTCTTCTGCTTTTCAGTTTTGTCTTTCAGAAATTTCGACAACCATTCAAATTGAGGTTCCCTCAATAAACGCGTACCATTGATAGCCGAAGTTTGCTGAATCGTCCACGGTCGATTTCTCATGAGATCGAGACCTGCAAAGATCAAAGATAAAAGATCGAATAGACCTTCAAGTATCTAGCTTTATCAGTAGCCATTGATAGCCCCTTTCGGATGAGAGACAGAAGGAAAATAAGGGGAATGTCTGCTCACCCAGTAGATTTGACACTTCTCCAACCGGGAGTGAGTCGGGTCGATCCGATTTGTTCGACAGAATCAGAAGCGGGACCTGAAGTACGTATTCCATTCATCCATTTCTGACTAGTTTTTCTTCATCTCGCGAAATCCAACAGAATCAATTCATTGGTTTTGGTTTTTTTTCAATGTTTATCACAGGTATCAGGAGAGAATGTACCAATAATAGCCCTTCCGGGAACAATTTTTTTCATATTCATTTTAAAAATCCCATTTTTTGGCTGTAGCATACCCAAAATAAAAGAAAACTTTGAGTCACGTCATTTGGTCCCAAAGCCGGCTTTTAGGAATTTTCCGGTCCTGAGGCCGGCTCTGGCATATCTCAGCTCCCCGATGAGCTAGAGAGATGGCACCGGGCCCAAAAAAACGGAAAAATTTTCTGAACCACTTTTATACTTTGACCAAATCCAGGGGACCAAAAATAAAAATGGCAAAAATAAAAAATCGATTTTTGAACCAGAAAATAAATATAATTATATTCTCAACACTTAAACACAGTGAATTTTATTACTGAATTTGAAAGATGGAGTCATTATGCAAATAAAAAAAATAAAATGGGAAAATCAGAGGGGACAGTTTTTGGGTATTCCACCCCGAACCTTGAAAATCGCAAAAATCTGAAAATACAATTTTTCTGATTCTTTAACAATACTAATTTTTCTTTGTTGTCACCTATGTGGGAGTGTTTTTTTAACTGATTTCCACTTCTTCAGAACCAAATATGGTCGATCGAACAACGTTTACAAGCTTTTTTTCTGTATAGCAGGTGTCTTCTGAGAGATTGCATTAAAACGGCCACGCTCCAGCACTAGTAGCCCCAAGTTTGAGCAATCTCGATGAAATTTTTTTAGTAGCCTATATTGGCGACGAGAAAATTTTCATAACACAATTTTGTCCCAGAACCGTCTTTTAGGCATTTTCCGGCTCTAAAGCCGGCTATGTCATATCTCAGCTCCCAGAGTAGTTACAGCCCTCTGATTTTTTTTTTAAAAACCCGGAAAAATATTTTGAACAACTGTCAATTCACATGGAAGAGGTTTAACAACTTTTTCGATTCGGGAAAATTGAAAAAAACTGTTTTCGGAATAAAAAAAATTCACCTTGGCTCGAAGGCCCCCCTTTCAGGGTCAGCTGAAGTCAGTTTTGGATTCCTTACATATGGGTATGCCATAGAAAAATTAGAGCCAATCTTGGGAGGGGTGCAGAAAAAAGCTGCGAGGCATATAATGTCATAGACAGCCAGAATCGCAAATTTTCAATTCTCCTTTTTGCTCAAAATTTCGACCCAGATCGTGTTCTTTGCACAGATTTTAATTTTATTCTATTATTAGAGCACACCTGGTGGAGTTTCAGCAAAAAAAAATCCCTGAGGTCCCCGAGCCAGGGTGAATTATTTTTTGATTCCGAAAGCGGTTTTTCAATTTTCCCGATTCGAAAAAGTTGCCAAACCTCTTCCATGTGAAATGAAAGTTGTTCAAAATATTTTTCTGCGTTTTTTTAAAAAAATCGGAGGGCTCTAGCTACTCTGGGAGCTGAGATATGATATAGCCGGCTTTAGAGCCGGAAATGCCTAAAAGACGGTTCTGGGACAAAAGTTGTGTTATGAAAATTTTCTCGTCGCCAATATAGGCTACTAAAAAAATTTCATCGAGATTGCTCAAACTTGGGGCTACTAGTGCTGGAGCGTGGCCGTTTTAATGCAATCTCTCAGAAGACACCTGCTATACAGAAAAAAAGCTTGTAAACGTTGTACGACCGACCATATTTGGTTCTGAAGAAGTGGAAATCAGTTAAAAAACACTCCCACATAGGCGACAACAAAGAAAAATTAGAATTGTTAATGAATCGGAAAAATTGTGTTTTCAGATTTTTGCGATTTTCAAGGTTCGGGGTGGAATACCCAAAAACTGTCCCCTCTGATTTTCCCATTTTATTTTTTTTTATTTGCATAATGACTCCATCTTTCAAATTCAGTAATAAAATTCACTGTGTTTAAGTGTTGAGAATATAATTATATTTATTTTCTGGTTCAAAAATTGATTTTTTATTTTTGCCATTTTTATTTTTGGTCCCCTGGATTTGGTCAAAGTATAAAAGTTGTTCAGAAAATTTTTCCGGTTTTTTTGGGCCCGGTGCCATCTCTCTAGCTCATCGGGGAGCTGAGATATGCCAGAGCCGGCCTCAGGACCGGAAAATCCCTAAAAGCCGGCTTTGGGACCAAATGACTTGACTCAAAGTTTTCTTTTATTTTGGGTATGCTACAGCCAAAAAATGGGATTTTTAAAATGAATATGAAAAAAATTGTTCCCGGGGTCGTACATTTTCTCCTGATACCTGTGTTATGGCGATCATGAAACATATCCGATTCGGATGGTTCAAAGGAGAATTATTTGAATTTGAGCTAAACAAGTCTAACGTAATCTACAGACCTTCTTGCAGTCCTTATGATCGAGAATCATCCACAGTTCATCTCTCGCCACACTCAGTCGCAATCTGAGAGATATTACATAGTCATTACGCAAATATTCTTCAAGTTCCGCCCTAGACCGTTCAATCTCAGCAGGGAATCCGTCTGTCTTTCTTTCACAGTTTGTGGCAACAGAGACCAATGATTTGCCATTGAAATACGGTTGAAAGGCAGTATGAATTGTCTGGCTATAGAATTCGAACTACGGGTTAACGTCTCTTCATTTCCTGTACTCTCTCGCAGGTTAGGGTGGAGAGAGAGCATGTGAAACGAAGAGACGATGAATGGTCTCACCTGTCAGTACTGTCCACAACGAACATGATCCCTTCCGCCTTAGCGTAGTATGCATCCCACAAGTTACGGTATTTGCCTGAGGTAATCAATCAAAGATCAGAGACCAAAGATCAAAGATCAACCTTGTCCGGACATGTCGAAGGCGGAGAAATTGACGCCCGTCCCACTGAAGGTCGTCACCGTCATTCCGACTGTGGGAACGACCTGCAAGATGGCGTCAACGTTGAAGAATCAATGAAGATTGCCCTGTTGCCAAGACATTGATGAGTTACGTTTCAGGCAATGTGTAAAGGTGCGAGAAGCGCGAATGGAATGATTAATCGGTTTCTAATCCCTAAAAAAATATCAATCTCCTACCTGTGACACCCTTGTGTCCTCACTTCGAAGAGCGTTGAGGATCGTGCTCTGAAAGGAATTATCGATTGAAGAATTGGGAAACATAGATGTAAATACACCTCACAACTAAGATCAAAGCTCACAAACCTTTCCGGCATTATCCAGACCAACGACGACGATATTGCAGCTCTTCTTGCCTACTCCGAAGATTGAAGAAAGAGTGGAGAAAAATCCCATTGATTGATGAACCCAATACTTGTAGAAATGAGACTGAAACTGTAGGTTAATAAAAGATAAATAAAAAATAATAACTTGAAGGGATAGTGTGGGGACAAGAAGGACAGTCTCTCTGACTCTGAAATCCCCCTCTCTTACATCTCATAGTCAGACATTCCCCCCTCGAGGCAGGTTGCCACTGGCAACCGAAGTGTGCGCGACTTTCAGGCTGATAACGCGCAGTTTCTCAATCTGAAAACACATTAACGTAGTTAATGGTGCTGTGGAAAGCACATTTGACGTATATCTGAAATTTCAATGATTTGCAATTTCTCAAAATATGCATCTCACAATAAATGGAAACCTGTCATTTCAATCAGGCTCATTTGATATTGTGACTGTGAGTTATATCATGAACACCTTGAATGATTTCGATTAAAAACATTTCACACGACCCTCTACTCCTCCGCATTCAAAACCGTCATGGCACGGTGCCAATGCCAAATTGGCGGCGCGGTAAGACTCGCGGCGAGACTCATCACCTATTGCAAAATCAGGCCCGTCAGGCAAGAAATGCGCGAAATTAAAGTGCTGGAAGAAAGCCAAACACAACTGCTCCCAGAAATTACGGTAGAAAGCCCAAACCTACAGTACTTATCTCGAAAAAAAATTCCGAAATTTGAATTTGGCTATTGAACGGAAAGATGACCGCAGTTTGGAATGGTTCTCCAAGTGCGAGCCGCGTTGGCCAAATTGGCGCGTTGGACGTCGTTTTTGGGAGAGTGAATGCGGAGGAGCGTAGGGGTTTGGAGGGTCGTGATTTCAATCAATAAATAAATATTCAAATAAAAACAGTTCTCAATCAAGGCACACAACGAAGTTGGAACAGCTTTAGTGAAACGACAGACACGTCAGCCGCACGCCGACCACACCATCGGCTTAGCGAGCTGATTTTGTTCGTTTGTTTTGTTTGTTCGCCCGCTTTACCGTGTATTTCGCAGGTATGGCCACCGCCTAACACGATCGATATCCGTATAGTCAATGGGTAATCGAATCTACTCAGCCGGAGGAGGCTCCGAACCTCCCATCTCACTCGCACAAGCTCGTGCTCACTGTAAGTCCTATCTTGTTTACTCATCTTTGCTTGGTTTTGCTATGGAAAGTGGCTGATAATACATTGAAGTGTTAGCCTGATATCAAGAATGTGATCATGAAACTGGTGGTTTCTTTCAGTGAGCAACGACGAGTTCGTTCGACTTCAGAATGCTTTTGGTCGTCTCAAGAAGTCTCAACTAAACCTCGATGACTTCTCCAGACACATTCTGGGAGGCGCTAAGTAAGGCACATCTTCCATTTCCTCCTTTTTTACTCTTTGATGTCACTTTGGATAGCTCTAGCCTATTATTTATCCTTGCACATCGGTTCTAGCCACAGATAATGTATGAGGCATCCTGAAGCCCTGCAAGTGACGCAGAGTAGTGTCGCTCATAGCACTGCATTCCCAGTGACTAATCATCTTATCTTTTCATCGCTGATTAAAGTTTTCAAACATAAAAACCTTTTCAGTGTTCCTGAGGACGCAAAGAAGACGTTGTTCCGATTCTTCTCGAATGGATCGGATGGAATCTCATTCGATAATCTCATCTGCGCCCTTGTTGGAATTTCGAGGAGCGAATACGCACAAGAACGTACGAATTATTTATAATTTATTAATTTGAAATTGCCTTTTGGTTCTAATTCAATCCATGCACAACGTATCCGCTCAAAAATCGCATGTTACAAAACTCTGTTATGACGTTGTTGTTGTTGTTTTTACATAAATCTTTATGCACCTCCTATTCGAATATCCATTATGGTGAAGGATTATGGTATTTGCAGAATTCATCGAGAACCACACTGAGTTCGCTACGTGGGGTCTCCGCCCTCCTCTTCTCACAATTCCCATCAATGATGCCTATATAAACTTCTACGAGGTCATGAGCTACGTCACACATCGTCAGTTTTACAGTTTCATCTGTTTTTGCATTGATATTGTTTTCTACAAATGCGAGATGAGAAGAGAATTAGTTTAACATGAATCCACTGGTCTTTTGACGTAAATGATTAACTCGAAATCGCCTAGTCCATCTTTAAACTTAAATTTAATTCTCTCGATCTAAATAAAGTATTTACGTAGTTCCCTTTCAGTATCGGTGTCCGAGGTGCAAGATCTGGAGCGTGTCTTCCTTCGTTATTCCACGGGAGGAGTGATGCTCGTGCAGAAGGAATGGGAAGCAGCTGCAGCCGGAGGATGCTTCCCCCAGATGTTTACGTCGAGGTATACCCATTGCTTCTGTTTTTCTTATTCCTAGTGGTTCTGTGTTTCACTAGATTGCTATGTTTCCTGGTTGTATGAACCAGTGATTATAGTCTGCTCGTTTAATGAACAATTCATTCCAGACTCCTCCGTGTGTTCGACGACAACTGTGATGGCGAGGTGAGAACACTAAAAGTTTTATTAATTTATAATATTAGTTGTAAATAATAAATTAATTCCAGGTTGATTTCCGTGAGATGGTGTGTGGAGTGTCAGCCATGTGCAGAGGACCCCTTCCCAGTCGATTCACTTGTTAGTTTTTCTTTTGATTAGAAAAGGACGGTAGAATTTAATGAGTGTGTATCTAATATATTAAATTCGTGCCTCTTGCCGAATCGAAGTTGCAAAGATAATTCAAAAGTTATATTTTCTTTTGATGTTCAATATGTAACTGGCTCGATACTGAAACAAATCTTAACATTACTACCGTACAAGAAGAATTATTGATCATTCAGTTCTCGCGTCGATCTGGGACGAGGATGGAGATGGACATCTGAATGAGACGGAATTGGCCAAGATGTATGAGGAAATGAAAGTGGTACGGTAGACTGTTATTCGTTGATTTCGGTTCTGTAGAGTTTACTTTTTTGTGAACTGCGCATTTTGGACTCACTATCGAAGTCGAACTTATCGATAAGATATCGAAATTTTGAAACACGAGATCCGGGTGTCTTCAATTTGAAACTTTTGCCTTCTCTGTTATTTTTTTCTACCTAGCGTGGCAAGGTTCTACTAATATTGAATCCGAACTCTTTGATATGTTTATCCAGTGAAACCTAACAGTCCTGGTCAAATTGCGAATCACATTCATCTTTTTTTTCAGCCCCCTTCTGATCGTACGGTAGCCGCATCGGGCCACGGAGGCAAGAGTGCTGCGCCAGTCGATGTCGCACAATGGGCGATAACTCACTCCGACTACGTCAAGGAGCTGTACACGTGGGCGCAGGAGGTGAGTGATGACGCGTCTGTCGTGCTCACTCAACAGTGTTGAGATAGTAGTGTGTACACAATCGATTGCACTATTGAGATCACGAAAAAAGCCTTTTTTTATTCACTATGGTAACCCGCAGATCCCAAAGTTAGTGAATGCAGCTCTACATTGTCACTCAAAATGATTCCCCTTTTACAGATAGGTCACATCTGCTTCGGTCTCCGTCCCGAGACGCCCGCAATCGAGCTGGAAGTTGTACGGTAAGTGAGTGGTGTGGGGGAGTGGTGCGGAGGCATTGCTGGGCTCTACTTACAATTAGGCTGTGGGTATGCAGGCCCCTCTAAGAGAAACGAAAATCAATTTGCTGAGCCTCCTAGTAGCACAGGATACTTGGCATGGCACATTTCGGTCTCACCCAAGGGGTGTAACTCATACGTGAGCCAGGGTGCTCCTTTGAAATTTTTTTATACGATTTGAACGGGTCTCCGGGTTCAAAAACAGCTTCAGAAGAACGGGTCACCTCCCTTTTTGGACCAATTTTCCTCAATTTTTTTTCAAAATCAACGGGTTGCCGCTCAAATTTTCGAAAATTTTCCCTATTTGAACTCGTCACCGCCACCTCAAAGTTCCCCAGGGAAATCGGCGCTCTGCTATGGTGTAACTAGAAATTGGCTGAAGACTTCGGACTTTCAACAGGCCATACAAATTCCGTTATGTATGGCACTGCTGAAGGTTCGAAATCTACAAAGCTGTAAAAGACTCGATAAATTGGGAATATAGTATCATTGTTCATGTTTCATGGCACTTTTCGGTTTCACCCAAGGGATGTATCAGGCAATTGGCTGATCTCTTCGGACTTTCAACAGACCATACAATTCCCGTTATGTATGGCACTGCTGAAGGTCTGAAAGCTGCAAAACCGTAAAAGATACGATGAATTTGAATAAAATCAATGTTCATGTTTCATGGCACATTTTGGTCTCATCCAGGGGATGTAACTAGCACTTGACTGATCTCTTCGGACTTTCATCAGGCCATACAACTCCTGTTATGTATGGCACTGCTGAAGGTTCGAAACTTGCAAAAAAAGAAACGATCATTTCTCGGGAACTACGGTACATCCACAGAGTGCATAATAACGACGACGTTTGTCAATCTTCTATATTTGCAGTGGTTTCCTGCATCGAATGGAGCGAATGGGTGCGTCCCTTCCAACGGAGTGCAATATTCTATCGGCAGTGTGGCATCGCGAGTGGGAGGTATGGTTATGATTTGACGTTGGATTCGTCAATAGCATTATATGAACGTTTTGAACTAGGTGATGTAGTCAATGTGAAACCGGGAGGTGGCTAGATATTTAACTTATCTAGGTGCATTATGAAACGAATTTCGTTATTATTTTCCCAATATTCGACCTGAAACAAAATCAATATTACCCTCCTCATTCGTAAATCAATGTGTTAGATGGATGAAACGCGAAACACACTGGTTGTTCCTTTCCCCAATATTTCGCTTGAGTTGTTCCTCTTCAGACCCGTCTGACTCGAGCTGCAGCAGCTCCTCCTCTGGAGAAGTGTGAGCAGCCTCCGCCCATCGACAATTCTCCCCTTCTCGCCAATGTTGACCCATTCAGGGCTGCAGCCAAGGTACGGTAGAACGTTTTCACTTTTGGTATTTTTTATCTATCTGCTTGCACACCAAAATCACTTATTTTGTTTTGTTTCGAATCTGTAGCACCAATGAAACGTAAGTTCAAGTAATACCGTTCTTTTCAATACGACTTGGATGGCATATTTAAATTGCTATCGCTAACTTAATATTTTCCCTTTGCAGCTATCGTGTATCTCGCCCGAGAACGCCTGTCTGAGGAGGGATCTCACGAATGCGGTGAGTGAGAGAGGAGGGGAGGGGTGTACTCTTGGATAAGTGTTATCTACGCCCGAGACGCGACGATATTAATGGTAACATGAGGTGGATATAACTGGAGGTTGAGGGGTGGATTCACTCTTGGATATAGTATTAGACTGTATTGGGTTAGAAAATGTTATTGTATTACGGCGAAATCCCACTCTCACTGCCCTGAAACTGTACGAGGGTAATATCACTTGAGAATGGCACACAAAAGTATCGGGTGAAAAATGACAGAGACTCTTGGATATAGTATTGAACTTCATTCGTCTAGAATATGTTATTTTATCGCATAAAAATTTCGATCTCACTGCCCTGAGACTGCACAAGGGTAATATCACTTGACGATGGCACACAAAAGTAATGGGTGAGAAGTGATTGAGATGGGAGTATTCGACTTTTTCATCAACGGGCACTGATCTCAATTGTGCCTGTAGTCACATGTGTCCACTGACCTGAGAGATTTGTGCTGCTGTGTGATTAAATCTGTTCTCCTTCAATGCTGGGGTAATTACAATTCACTATATTCGAAATAGAGCAATTATTCAGGAATGGCTTGCTATTCCTCGTGTGTTGTGGTCGGCGCTCGTTCGATGGCACGGACTGATGAGGCCGTCGGATGAGATCGTCAGAAGGAGGTACGGTAGGCACACAACGGGGGGGGGATACGGTAGTCTAGAACATTATTGAATAGTTCAACCATGGGAAGGATGCCTTCTGGATCCCTATAAATCTCACGTGAATGATTGGCCGCCGTCCCTACTTACCTTCAGTAGTCTAGAAACTATGTTTGTCGCGATTTGTTCTCTCTGACACGCAGTATGATTACAGACTTCCCCATGGTCGTTGTCCGCCCGAAGCAGTGGCTGAGTATCGAGTGGTTGAGGGAGGAGAGGCCGATGATCTGGAGATGCATCCAGTTTATGTCAGGTGAGATGGGCTGAATGCTGAGATCAGCGATTTTTAGAAATGAGTGGATGGGTGATTCATTTTGCTGATTTGGAATTTGAAGAAGAGCATGGTAGACTCGTGTTGCAATGGTTGGTTACAATACCTGAAATAGTTTCGAAGTGATCCTCCTATGGCAGCCTATTCTATATCAATATTTACCACTGCTATTAGTTGAATGGCATTTCGTTACTGGAAGTGATGCGTTCAATGTACTGCCGGAGTGCATGAGGGTGGAGATAGGAAGGGGCCTTGCTCAGGTAGTTGACGAATCGTTGCTCCGTTCAGATTCGATCGTCGTCCTCGCTTCTCCACTACGGGAAGTGTGAATGGAGCGAGTGGAGGAGAGACGAGAGAGCCCAATCCATGGGCATACGCACAAGTGAGGAGAAAGTTGTTGAGATGAGAGTTACAAGTATCAGTGAATACTGAAAACAACAAGTACAAAGTAGTGATGTTTACATGGCATCTTTTGGTCGAAGGTAATGTAAGGTAAGGGCGGGTTTAATGTGAGATGAGATGGCGTAGCAAATAATAAATGTAATCCAGTGAATCAAACCTGGGAAATCAGTGCTACAGCATCTTCACTAAATTAACCGTTTGAATGTCGGGCTGATTGTACCTTTCCAACTCTTTCATAAAAAAAGTTTGTGAAGTTACTATCAAGGATAGTGAATTCATTCCATATTTGTGGTGATTCGTGAAAAAAGTGTATTGTCAGTTTCGATCAAACCAGGAGGATTGGTGCTCATCCATCACTACCTATTCTTGAGAATTCTGTTATTGGCAATGACATATTCATTCTTTCAATCTATCTCTCCAATCTCTTGTCAGATCTCTCGATTCGGTCGTATCTCTGATCTGCTTCACTACTGTTCGAAGGAGCTGAAAGTGCAGGAGCAAGACCTCCGACTGTGGTTGCTCACTTCCGGTGGGTGTTGTTGTTTTGTTTTGTTTTGGCCCTTATCGAAAATCTTTGTTATCTTTGTTTGTCTGCCTTCGAAATGCCAAATCAAACCTCTTGTTGCCTCAGTCTCTCTTTAAACACGCTTGTTACACCAGTATGTTTCCCAGCGCTAAAATAATGAATCTATTGGATCAGACAGGCAACATAAATCAAATATTCCCGTGAAGCTGTCTCTATTGTCTCGAGGCTGAAACGAAAAGCCGACAGGGGCGCCGACATTCGTAACTGAACCCCCTCCTCCTTGCAGCTTCCAATGCCTCTCTTCCATCCTCTCCCTCCACACTCTCGGTCGCCAGTGCAGTCTCCTCATCCACTTCCCCTGCAGCAGCTGCAGCAGGGGGCGGAGCTAACACTAGTCCCGCCCCTTCACTCAGCAACGGAGGCAACAACAGTCCATCGTCCGCTTCTCCATCTGGTCAGTCATTTGTTTTGCTCATTCACAATAATTGATTGTTAGGGAAGTACAAACACATTCGTCGATGGTATAGTGTTGGTGACCTATTTGACCCAATCAAATTGTTTCCATGGCATATTCTCTGACCATGAGCTGTGATTGAAACGAAAATAGTGTGGGGATACTTGACGGAATCTATTTATTGAATTACAGTTCTTTCTGAGGTCATTTCGAGCTGAAAATCTGTTGAAATACACCTTCTGTATCATCTTATCCTTGTCCGCTCTAGGCGCGCCAGCCCTTCTGGACGATCCGCGCGCACGCGTATGCGACGTCACGGCGAGTGGAGGAGACGGAGAACCAGTCAGGGTAAGCGGGTTTGTATTATTATTTTGAAGACCAAATGAGCCGTTTATTGGCTCGATAAGAACTGGGCTGGGTTAAGGATATGATGAAACGCATTTGTGAAATTTTGTTTTTTTTTGTTGCAAGCATTTGTGAAATTTGCAAAATGGAGAGACACAAGCGATGTATTCATGTAAACGACTTTTCTTTGTTTTGTAAATTAAATCAATCAATATGTTTAAGATGCTTGTGGAGCAGCGTGATCGGTCGACGGGAGTGTGGCCAGAGGAGGCACGATTCGCAAGGAGTGGAGCATCCATTGCACAGAGCAGTCGTGAGTTGACACATACTGATTCGGGTGACTGATTGGGGAGACATACTGTTTTGTAGTTTCTGTGATATAATGTAAAAGAAGCAGAGGAGCATGTTAGAGCGGTAGATTGAGCGATGTCCAACTCGAAATTTGGTGACTGGGTGAAGTGGTGCTGCGCAGTTGTTATTTAGTAGAAAGAGATTCACCTCCTCGATTTTGCCTTCGTTCTTCTGGAAGATTAAAAATAATTTGTCTGTAGGTTTGATCGATATTTGCGTTTCCCGATAACTCGATTGGTATAGCGCACGCATATTCCAGTTTCATCGAAGCATGATAGATACGACTTATCTCTCCAGTCAATATCAATTCTTCAAATATGGGAAAATACGAACTCTCTCTTTCTCAGTCCGCGGTCCGGCCGTGGGTCTGATCAACTACGGTAACTTCTGTTATCGGAATGCCGCCGTGCAGTGTCTGGCGAGAGTGGAACCATTGACGAGGAAACTGATTGAGAAGGAGACAGAACTGAAGCACGCATTGGCAAGGTTAGCAGGGAATGTGATGGTGGCTATATAATGAGAGGGAAGTTCTGTGTTTCACAGATAGTGGTAAGGTGGAGTATTCTAGCACAGTTCAATCTGCTCCAGCTATCCGTAACAATCCCCATTCGATGAAACAACGATAATGTGTTGGTGATCAAATGAGATCTGTGTTTCACCGAATCTTCGTTAGAAGGCGGTGATTGAGATTTTTGATAGACGTTTTGGGGCTGGAGGAACAAAAAAATAAAAATAACAATGAAACCATGTTCTCTATTTCCATTCTTTCACTGGTACTGTCTTCGTCCCTTTTTCCTTGACAGCTGACCTTACCAGTGGACCCCACCTTGCGTTGTCTTTCAACTTAAAATCGCTTGGCGTGGATGCATCTTTTCACCTTTTACCTCTCTCGTTGCAGACGTCCGTCGTCGAATCGTAAGGACTACAAAGCGGCACTTCAATACATTCAATTAGTGAGAGAGATGAGAACAACAGGGAAGAAGAACATATCACCCGTCAGCTTCAATGTGAGTACCGCATTTGGATTCAAGGGAGGATTGAGTTTCGGGGTTGCTATGAAGGGGAGTGCAGGGGGGCACAAGTCAATGGATGACCCTCCAGAATCAGAAAAAAAATAATTAACCCACCTATATTTGCGTTTCGGCACTTCATTGAAAGCCAGTAAGGCTCTCTTTAACCAGTAATAGAAACACTGATCCCACTGAAACATCGTCTAATCCAGCCAATAGCCCTTATCATTCCTCCTCATGATCTATTCACTCATCATATTCAGGATGCAATCCGCGAGACGCGTGCCTTCGACGGTGCGCTGCAGCACGATTGCGAGGAGTTTGTGAGCTTCATGCTGCAACAGCTGCACGAGCTGCTCAAGGAGGTAAGGAAGGACGAGAGATTTGGGGTGTGCGAAAATTGATTGTGTGTTAGTCTGCCAGGAGGTGTGTAGTCGTTGTGTGACTATGAGGACCTTTGTGAATTGGGAACATTGATATATTGTTGGGTTTGTCTCTTAGCAATAAGCAATAATCTACGCAATTTAATTGTCTTCGCATTACTGTATCAAGGCGGTGTACTAGGAGTAGGTGACTTCGAGCTGCAGTGTGGTTACGAAGGAGAAAAGATTAATACGTGAACAATGACATGATTGTTCTGTTGCTGAAAAAATATAATACAGTCGTTTTGTGGTATCTGCCAATTGTTTGGTAGTGAGGAACCAGGTGATGTCTTGTCTCATTGTGAATATGTGATAGAGGTAATCAGTCGTGCAATAATGCATGTGATTCGAGCAATATAGGAGAAATATATAATTGATATACTAGATGATTTCCCGCCGCGATTTGGCTATGTCTAGTATCGTCGGCTTGCTTTCAATAGTATGGCGATCTGGAAAAAGAATAAACATTTTTATGACTAAGTATATAAATTGTGCAGCCACCGGTGGAACAGCAGCAGCCGCTTCCCTCGAAGACGAGTGGAGAGAAGAAGAAGAAAGAGGATGTGAAAGAAGAAGAGGAAGATGACGAGGATGTGGAAGATGCTGAAGCTGCTGCCAAGGTTGATCTTTGATCTCCGTTATTTGATCTTTGATCTCCCTCCTCAGGCATGGCGCAATCACATTGCGAAGGACTCGTCACTCATCACCACTCTATTCTCCGGGCAACTGCGGTCGGAGCTCGTGTGCAAGGTTTGATCTTTGATCTCTGGGATTTCGTTTTCCATGAACTTTGAACTAGGAAGACAAAAAAGGGGAGTGACCTTTTGAATCCAGGCAACGCGATATCCATATCACTAATCACTATCGTATTAGTTAATATTTCTTTCGTGTGCAGTACATAATCAACCATTTGTGCAGGAATGTTCGAAACGTTCAGCCTGCTTCGATCCCTTCTCCGCCCTTCCTGTTCCCATCGGATTCGAGAATGTCGAATTGTTCGAATTCGTCATCGTACTACGGTAGGTGATGAGGATACGGTAGTTATCGATTTGAGGGGTGTTGTTTACGTAAACTCTTGCTTCCCCAGAACATGTCGGATTGCTGTCACAGTGATTATACAGAGTCGCTACGAGGTCTTGCTCATTCAATATGAGTCAGACTCGTTAAGAAAAAATAAAAATCTAACTAGCCGGGCTACGCCCGGCTAGACCCTGCGGGTGGCAAGCAGCCTGCGGCTGCAATGAGGCTCGCTACGCTCGCCAGCGTGTGCGCAACGCCGGGTTATGATAGTCTTCTGCGAGCGCTTCGCAACGCCGGGTTATGTGTTTAGTTTTATCCCAGTCATGTGCCTACGCTTGCAAAACGCTCGTGAGGACTGAACTACGTTTGGGCTAGTGGACTACATTGGAAGAAAAAACATTCGCAGTCGCAGACCGAGTTGGCATCGTCCCTGGCGAAAGGCTCGTGGGGCCTCGGGCGATCCGAAAAAAGATGGGATGGGCCCACTGCGTGGCCCCATCCCATCTTTTTTCGGCTCGCCCTCGGCCCCACGAGCCTTCCGCCAGGGACTCGCAGGCTTCGCTCGCTACGCTCGCTCGCCAGATGACGCCGGGTTAAAAACGCGCGCTTAAAAACGCGTTAAACACGTTTCCCTATTGCGAAATATTGAAACATTATCAGTAAACATTGATTGGCATCGAATCTGAGCTTACTGTACTCAAAAACGCGAGTTCGCACTTAAAAACGCGTTAAACACGTTTCCCTATTGCGAAATATTGAAACATTATCAGTAAACATCGATTGGCATCGACTCTGAGCTTACTGTACTCAAAAACGCTAGTTGCATCATCATTACGCAATATTACATAGTGATGACGAAATCAGTTATTGATTTTTTGAAAATGTTAATTACAAGTAGTTTGGTGTCAAGTACGATCGATTTGGTTGAGTTTCCGGTGAAAACGGTGGAAAAAACTGATTATGACGAAATGATGACGAAATCAATTATCGATTTTTTTTCGAAAATTTTTTTCATGAGAAGTTGTTTGGTAAAGGTCCGAGGGGTGTACGATCGTTTTGAGCCGAGATATGAGCAAAAAAATTTCGAGCGTGACAGACAAACATACATAGGGACCGCAGCATGTCGTTCCGAAAAAATATTGGGACCATTTCTTTGTTTCTAATCGATGGATCTATAACCTACTATCATTATATTAAATGTAAAATTGAGGGAAAACAGGAATCTAGTCAAGTTGAGCACTTCAAAATTGATAGCGAAAATTTTAATGGAGTTGGAGCACATCTTAGGTCAGACTTATGATTTCTATATTAAAACTCAATCCTATCAACTTATTTTTAAATGATGGCAACTTTTCTGCATTCACCACTTATTCAGGCTGCACGAACTATTGAATCTATATGGTACTGATTTTTTTCTCTGATTCTCCGATCACTGGTACACAATTTAACATGAACTCGTTCTTTTCGCTATCCCTTCATTTTTTAAGCAATTTCGGATTTTTGAAACGCGCTGGGGATGTATTTTGCATCACATAGATGTCATATTAGCAAAAGTTCGGAACATTTCTTTTATGAATGTCCTCTTCTCGCATGACTGTTTGCAACTACCGAATTTTATAAAACATAAATAGAGGTGGCTAGGCTTCCATATGTGCATTCGATTCACAGATTCACTCTCTTAAATATCTCTGTAAGTTGCTTATCATTAAACAAATGTGCAATCGAGGAGCCTATTTGCACAGTACAGTTCTTGCAAAAGCATCGAAACTTACCTTATAATTTTTTGTCTACTTTTGAGTTTATAAACCATGATGAACGTTCATGAGAAATAATGTGAAACAAAAAAATAAATTATTCAGCAACTAATATAATTTTAAGATTAGAAATACGTAAATTCAGAATGAGCGAATTAACGTTTCAAGGCCTAGCGAATTTGGGCGTCTTAGGGCGGGTACCTAACCTTCATAGCGCAAAAGTTCAGTGAATATGGATCACGCTGGAACAAAATTCGTAAACAAAGCTCGTTATAGCAAAGTCGATAAACGCCAATGAAATTTTTCTGATTTTGTCTTATGTTTGAACACGTCTAAAAAATATGGGAAGCGACTAGGCAAAGAACCGATGAGCTTCGATTGTTGTTTAAGTTCTAAATTATGATAAAAACCCGAAATAAAAATATAACTAAACAATTTAATGTAGAAAACAAACATCGAAAATGGGGTACTTTTGATGGAAATGCGTGGTGTGGTTAGTGTGGATACGGTTGCGTGGATTCGAAATTATCAGAAAATGGGCGGAGTCTGCGGTCCCTAAACATACATACATACAGACAGACAGACAGACAGACAGACAGACGGACAGACAGACATTAACTTTTTATATTACTTAGTAATTTATAAGAAGGTTCGTTCAGTGACGGGTCTCGTCCGATCAAGCACGGCCTCCGCTTGCCGCGCGACGCGACTACACGCGCCCTCGCGGATTACGCGCACGAGCGGACGGGCGTCGCGGCCTCCCGATTCCGTCTCTATCGATTATCACACCAGAACAAGAAAGTGGTGAGTACTGCACAGATTTGTTGAATTGAAGGCACTCAGTTGGAATCGGTTAATTCGGGTTATGCTGGTAAGATATCTCCTATTCTGGCATTAATTTCATCAACACCTGCTAGAGAAAACTTCAAAATGTGAACTCCGGCCACGGTATTCCGGGTTTCACAAGTATCACATCTCAGCTTTCATGCGTGCTCATCGATAGGGTCAACGTTTCCGCTGTTATTTAACTAAACTTTTGCGTTGATTGTGGAATCTGCGATGAGTGATCACCATTCCTTTCAGTTCGCTCTCGTTCCCCTCTCGGAGCCCCTCGGTGTCGCGACGCACTCCACCCTACTCTACCTCATGGAGGGCGACGACCAGAGCATATCTGCAGTGCATCGACGAATGGTGAGGTTTGGTAAAAGTCGACCGAGCCCACGCAGTGCAAAATGTGACTAAAATGGTTAACCTTTTCTCGGCATATTTCAGCAGCACAACCAGGAACCGTACCTGCTGGGAGCGGCCAGCGGCCATCTCGTCATGCTATTCGGCGTCCCGATTATGGTCAAGTCTGAGGTACGGTAGATTGCTGGATTTACCGATCGAGTTCTGGTTTTATAAGATATGGAACACGATGAGAAGTCGGTTATTCGATGTTCTGTTTTCGTACATGGTGATTCGAGGGTTCGCTGTTACTACAAGATGACTCTTGCTAGGCGAATCTGATATCTTTATCGCTCATACTTAATTCAGACACTATTTTACTCGTTGTTACTGTTAATCGATAATCTACAGGTGGCTGGTCCGGTGACGGGTCGTAAGCTGTACGATGATGTGTGGCGACAACTGAAGAGATTCATCTCCACTCCGCCCCCTTCATTCGCAAGTAGAGCACTCGATCCGTAAGTGGAGTGACTTTATTGAAACAAGGAGTGATGCTGTGATGCGAATATCGACATGGCTTTGATCGGGTGTTTCTTTTGCTCCTTTCTCATTTTCGAATTCATAACTAGGAACAAGACCATTTGGGGTTTCAATAGTAATACAATTTGGCATAATTGTGTTAGAGGTAGTTTCATGAATCGAATTATTTTTAACAAATAAAAACTAGTGAGACGAGATGTCTACATGATTCTTTTTTTATTGTATTCCTTGTTTTTCAGCTGTGAGGACATCTCTGCTGGTTTCCCCTTCTCTCTGTGTCTGGTGGACGAATCACTCGAATGGTGTGCGACCTGCCCGCCCCTACGATTTTGTCGAGGGTAAGTCATGCTTATAGGCTTTTTTTTCTATCTTTGACGGATTACGATTATAATATTTGTTATTTCTCACCAAGTATTGCGTTTTTTAACGTGCGCGAGGAAGAGTAATTGTGCTTTTAATTAGCCTGATGCATGATAGGATGCTGAAACACGGAAATTATTGCTTGCGATTAAGCGGAGTATTGATACTGATTCCTATCCCCTCTTTTCGTTTCGTAAGATCATTCAAACACTGATTCAGCTAGCAATTTTCACAATTCTCTCTAGATGCGCCGTTCGTCCGGACGACTCCTCTCCGTTCCCCGTGGCCACTTCCTCCTCCTCTCCCTTCGCAACTCCCAATGGAATTCCCCCTGGGGCCATTCTCGCTGTGGACTGGCAGCCGATCGCCCTCTATCTCAAGTACAATCACAGTCGAGCGGAGGTTAGTTGAGGGAAGAGAGGGGGTACGGTAGTAGATAGGGGGAATAGAGAACTTATGTGGTTCGCCATGCCGATTTGACGTTGCAACAGATATACAATGACGCGAAGGTTCAGTGAAAATATTTAGATTCTGTCGGTTTTCTGATTTAAAAAATAGGTATACATGTGCTGATAGCATGAATACTCTCCCCTCACTCGATATGAGTATCCTACATCATCCCCACTGGTGTGATCGAAAGGTGACATAGTGGGGGCATCCGCAAAATGGCTGTGGAATTTCCTTCTGTTATCCGCAAATAGAGCCCTGTCGCCCTGTATCAAAGGTGACAGTCAACCGGTACTTGTGCGGGTATCCGCTATTTTGTACCTGTCACCTTTCCTAGCCCGCCAGTGATGATCCCTCCCCCTCTCAGGCGTACTCGGAGGATGCGTCGATCGCTGCTGCTCGTGATGCCCATATTCGTCCCTCATCACTCGATAATTGCCTAAGGAAGTTTGCTGCCTACGAGACACTCGATGATCTCATGCAGTGCAAGAGGTGAGGGGGTGGTGGACGATGGAGATGGAGATTTGGGAGACGGTGCTTGGTAAATTGCGGTTTTAGAATATAGATATCAGCTGAAAGGCTCTGATGAAGTTGATTTCGTTGATGTTTCCGATTTATAAAAATGTGCTTAGTGAAGGAGAGAGTGGTGTGGTGTGCGAATGCGGAATTGCAGGTGCAAGAAGAAGACGAAGTGGGACAAGCACATGGACATTTGGAAACTTCCGAGATATCTGGTGAGTGGTGTAGATGGGGAATTGAGTAGGGCAAACATGAGGAGTAGTTGAGATTGAGAAACTACGGTTATCTAAGTTATCAATTGCAGATAGTGCAGCTGAAGCGGTTCGAGTACATTCGAGAGGAGGGAAGGAAGGCCAAGTGCAAGCGGGTACGGTAATCGAGATGATATTGATTTTCTATAATGTGTGTTGTATGTATCGGTAGATTTTGGCGTCGTTCCTTACATTTGGACTTTGAAACATGGACATGCAGTGCCGGATATTACATGTTGTCTTTTACTTTTCTCATAAATTTCAATTCGATTGAGTAATCTCCATTTTATTCGTTACATTTCTTACTGAAAACATGAAAGTACCTGATCGTGCTTTTTGATGAATTTTCGAAAACTTACTCGAACTCGCCTCCATTGGGCGTCATCTTGGATAATCGCTTACTATTCATTCTCAGGTGATCGATTTCCCCCTCTCATCCTTCGATGCATCTCCATACGTGAAGGGAGGAAGAGGAGAGACGGAGAGAAGAGAGGAACACGAAGTATACGATTGCATCGCATTGGCTGTCAGTTTATTTTATTTTGTTTGTTTTTTCATGAACGGGGACAGTTGATCAATTATGAAGTGGTGAATTTGATTTAGAAAGTGAGTGAAGTCCGTAAGTGCCGGGAAGTCAAGTGCTATCGGTTATGACAAGCAATTAATTCGAGTTTAACTTGGCGTATTTTCAAAATAAACTTGTTAATGAAATTGATCAGTAGAATCTGCATTGGATTTAGTAGCTGCTCACAGCTAAAAATCACCGGGTGCCGAAAGTGTGTAGTTTAATAGAAGATAGAAGATGTGTAATCAGCGTCTTTCTTATTCAGAATCACTACGGTGATTTGGATTCGGGTCACTTCATCGCGTATGCTCGATCGGGTGAAGAGAGGGAAGACGGAGAACAGGGATGGATACTACTCAATGATTGCACCGTCAGAGTGAGTAGAGTTTACATTATTACAATTCCTTTCGGATTACCTTGCGGGGTTTGTTGGAAATTGGAAGAAGGTGCTTCTGTGGTTCAGTCTGTTCTCATATCACCGCCATCGCGTGAGATTGCAATCCTCACAGCACCTGATCTCCAAACAAAACAAAAAAGTGAACAGTGGGCATGTTTTACCTGATTAATTATTGAAGTACTATTATTTCTAGAAAAAAATTAGCAAGATATGTTTCTGCAGGATTACTTGGTGAGCTAGGGAATCTTCGAACTAGGCTTCTATGATTCCCGGTTGTCACATTCACGAAATCGGATTTGTGCTTCATGGTCGAATCATATCCCTAACATCTTTGGAGATGGTGATCTGTAATCGATACATAATCGATAATTTCCAATCATTCACTATTTTCAGGAAGTGGCGGAGTCGGATATCGATAAGAAGGGAGCGTATCTTCTCTTCTACGAGAGACGACGACGTCATTCGATGATTGGAGGAGGAGGAGATAGTGAGGATGATGTGGATGAAACAGCCGAGACTGTTAGTCACATCTAAGCGTACGGTACTCCCACTTCTTCCCTTATCGACAACTGCTTTCATTTGGTACTACTTCATTTTTAATCATTTTTATCATTGCCTAATTTTCTCGTTGTAAAATCGTGTAATTAGTGTAGAAATATGTTATTATTGTATATGCACATGGTTGTGAGCACATTTTCGAAGAGTTTATCCACCCTTTTAAATGTCATTTTTATCGGATGTCAATTTGTCAATTCACTTCACTTTTACATGTTGCCTTTTCTTGAGGAAGTTGCTCATTTCTCCTGGTCCCCATCACCATTCCCTGTCTTATTTACTCCATCATCGGTAATCAATTCGCCCCGTTCGGTTGTACTCTCCCACCACTCAATCCGGCTTACTATACTCTTTAACATTGCCTACTGTAGTCCTACTTATTCGGTGTTGCATTAATTTCTTGCGTGTAAGCAAGTAGCGCCTCGTTTCGAAATTCCGATTCTTTTATCCTGATCAGTCATTTCGATCGATGACCTACCTCGTTTCCCCTTGGTGATGCAATCAGAATGCCGTCATTGGTGTAATATTCGGATTATTTTTGATATTTATTGTAAATCAGATAATTATATTCTAATCCTGTTCAAATCCTTCCCCCGTGGCCATACTCATTCTATTATACGCATGAAATGGCCTCGAATCCCCTGTGATCTTTTCCCCTTCTAGGTATCCATACCCTCTTCAATCTATGAACAGCTCAATCAATATTGCTGTCAATGTGCAAATGTATCATCAGCCATAATAAGGTATAATAAAGTATGGATAATCTACACGATGGTTGTGAGATGGAGATCTTGTGGATACTGGCATGAGTCGAACAAAGGGGAATGTATTGGGTGTTATTGTTTTTCTCCCATAAGCTGGTTAGACATCGTCATCTTAAGAAGTTGGCTGAATGGACAATAGGAAGTTGCCGGGCGACGCGCACCCGGGTATACTGATGTTTCGGGAAAGCTACTTCCCTTCCTTCCCTTCCCTTCCTCTCCATTTCACTCCCTTAGTTTCGCATCTTGTCGACTTCAGCTATGGCCGATGCTGAGATCTCTGGTGAGTTACTGTGACAAGTCTACCGTGAGGTTACTTTAGCTCGGAATCGATTAAATTTGTGTCCTACCGTAATCTCAGGGGAAGTGCACGCTGCACCGGTGGATCTGTCTGGTGCTCGTCTGATCGATGCAAATAAGCTTCTTGCAGCTATGGAACGAGCTCAGCAGAGAAAGAAGAAGGTGAGAATGAGCTATCAATGGGTTACGGTAGTCTCGCCTGGATTATGAGCAATGTTCTCGACTCTTCATTTTGCCTTATCTCTCGTCGGTCATAAAAATAAGGAGTTTTGCGAAATATGAGAAAAATGTCCATCTGGATTACGGTAGATTGTCTAGTGGTATACTGTAGTCTGATAATAATCGATTGTCAATCGATATTTGTTCAGGCTCGCGCTAAGCAGATGGCTGAGATGGCTGAGGCGGAAGCGAAGGCTGCTGCAGAGGCCGAGAAGGCTGCAGCTGCAGCGTCCACTGATAAGAAGAAGATCACCAAGAAGTGATACCGGAATCCCCTCCAAATTCCATGCCCTAACATTGTACATTTAACCACTTGAATAAATCCCTTGATCTGCCATCTTTGTTCTCGATTCAATAGCCCTGCACTTTTTGCTACTAATGCAATAATTCGCGGTCATGGCTCGGCACTTTGGGAGAGAAAGGGAGAAGTGAGCCGAGAGTCAACGGAGACAAATGGTTGGATAGGGAAGGGAGAGGAGAGGGAGGTGACAATGGCACAAATTGCTCTGGATTTCCCTGCACACAACTAGTTCACACGTTCCTGCCATTTTCTACCGTGCCCTTCAAATGCGATTAGTTACCGTAGTCTGTCTACTCTTGATTCCACACGTCGTGAGAAGTACGGTAGCGGCATTTCGGCCTGTGTACTCGGATAACCCTGAAGTGGATGTCGAAGAAGCGACGCCTGAGGATAAAAAGGTGAGGAACATATCCTAGTCTAACAGTACCCTGCATTCAGGTGTCGGATTGTTTCGGGAAGCTACGAGCAGCGTGCAGTGTGAACCAAAAGTTCTCGGATACGATAGATCGGTATGCGAGAATTCTGCGAGTCGATAAACTACGAGAAATCATTGAAAGAAAAGTGCAAGGTCGGAATAACGGCACTCCAATCTAAATGAATGCGTCACCTTCAGCGATTTGCAATCAAGAAGAAAAAGAAGCAATGATCCCACTGCTGAGAGACGAATTATCTCACTCGGCGACAATCGTGAAAGAACTCGTTCATAACCTATCAGGTGACATTCTGCAAAACAACACTATGAATTTTTCAATAATTAAGACTTCGACAGAGACCGCCTAAATATGTGGGCGAACTTAAACGATACTCTTTCCGAACGGAATTTCTACCTAGATAGAATAAGAGTAAGAGAATGCATCAAACAGTTTGATATACCTCCGTTTGATAAACCTAGAATCTGCCGCCTACTGATATCGAAAGCTTGACGAACTCTCTGAACACATTAATATCAAGACTAGTAAACGGAGAAGCACCGGCGTGCATAACCGAACTGATTGAATCAATGTCACGAGAAGATAGGCAACAGCTATCGGTGAGAAGCAAAAGACTGAAGACCTTACGACGCCATTTCAGGCTCACACCTTTTCGTTTGAGCACAGAATCAGCGAGATGCTCGAGAGAATCGGAATGCCAACTGATAATGAAGACCTACGACTATTCATAGCAGGAACATTCCGAAAGTCCGATGAGACGACAGAGTTTTAGGGATACAAGATAATTTATTTTACAGTAATTGTTAAACATCATTTTACAGCATGAAAACATCAGTGAGTGTGAATTGTTGGTGATATGTAAATAAACAAAATGTGAAGAGAACTTTGACTATTAGTGGATTACTGGGAGCTCACAGTAAGGGCGTCGAAATCGAATTCTGCATCGTCGCTCTTGAAGAATCCGTCGACCTTCTCGGATATCTTAGTCAAGGTCGGCTCGGAGATGTCGTCGATGTTGATCTGGAAGGAAAAAAATAAAAAACAAAAAAAATTAAAAAAATAACGCATTGATTCTCATTCCCATGTGCTTGCCCAAAACTACTAATGATACCTCCTTCTCAGCGTCCTCCAAACCGCTTGCGAAGTCCTTGTCGGCAACGATGTTGAATGCAACCGAATAGGCGAAGCGGAGGAACTCGGTCTTGTCGGATCCCTTGGCGCCGAAGATCTTCTCCTCCACAGACTTGGTCTTATCCTCGGCGTTCTCGATCTCCTTCTTAGCGAAGGCAGAAGAGATCACCTTGCGCGCCTGGTCACGTTCCTTGTCAGAAGCGGATTCGGGAGTGGTGGTATCAGCTTCCTTAGCCTCTTCGGCCTCGGGCTTCTCAACCGCCTCCTCCTTGGCTTCCTCCTTCTCCTCGACCGCGACAGCCTCGGAGGTTTTCTCCTCGGTGGCCTCAGCCTCGGGAGCTTCCTTCTCCTCGGCAACTTCAGAGGGCTCGTCGACGCGGGCCTTCTTCACTTCTACCTCCTCCACGATCTCTTCTGCCTTTCTCTTGGCAGGGCTGGCATCCTGAAATGAGATATGAATACTTACTCCAACAAATATCATTAATTAAAAATAATAAAATATAATATTAAGCAAGTAGGTAGAAAAACATTGAATATCCGACCTTAACTGCCTCGGCGGTCTTGGACGGAGAGATGGCCTCATCGGCGACGTTGTTGATGTCGATGGCAGACATGGTGCGAGATTTCTGAACTAAATTCAACATTTAAAAAATCAAATTCAAAATTAATACGCGCCACCGTCACGATACCAAGGACAAAGGTTAAAAAAGGCAATACAACTATTGAAAAAAGAGAAGACATCATTTTACAGCATGGATGGTTCTTTTTCAAGGACAAAAATTAGAAAAAATACAAAACAATCAACAGCGGGAACAAGGAAACATCGAATAAAGGAAAAACGCAAATCCCAAAAAAAGTCAAATTTCGTGATACCGTACCATAAATATTCAGGGTCGTTCCGCTCAAGGTAATAATTATTTGAATATTTCGCGAGGTCAAATTATTGGTCAGATTTTATATCTGTGTTTTTTTAGGGAGGACCACGTGAAATTTCAAAAGCTTCCTAAAATTCTGTTTAAGCTGCTATGGGGTAATCGATGATGTAGAATCATAACTTCACTAGTAAAATTAAAGAAAATTCGAAAATCGCTTAGTAATTAGCTAAAACTCTAAACCCCGCCCATCGTGGTGTGGTGACAGGAAGTGTGAATTGCGTTGGGTCAGTATTTATCAGCGTGTCAATTGTTGAAATTTTCAAGTTTATTTATTATTTGTTTTCTTTTTTTAATTCAAACGCTAAATTCCAGAAGGTAACTAATTGACCGTTTGGTTAGCCAATAACGTCATACAACTCTAGTTATCAGTGAATCCTTTTTGATACCGTACACCACCTACGAGATGAAGTAGGTTAAAATAACTCTGGTCTCATAATTTTAGTTTTAAATTATGCCTCACAACATTCTAAAATCACTTCTATCGATCCATGCATAGGAAAACGTCTTATAAGGAAATAATCGGCACCCAGGAAGTTAAATAAATGAAAACTTCGACGTTTAATTTTATGATGTTGGCTACGCTGGAAATTCCTATTTTTTGATTCAAAGCTGCTTTTGATGTCAAAGAACACATCACAGAAGAAATTGTAAAGGGGCATGATATTAATCGCTTGCTAACTGATAAAAACTATACTGCCCAGAAATTAACATCAAAATTAAACATGTTGGCTACGCTGGAAATTTCTTATCTTTCAACAGGACATTTCATGATTCGAGACGTACATAATCGACAAAAATCAGAGAGGGGCATGCTCGAGAATTAGATAAATTCAAGAATTTTAAAAATAACGTTGAGATTTGAATTCGCGGGTGGTATAAAGCAGAAAGCCTATCACAGGAAATTCGCCGGGCCTGGGTGCGAACTTTCCGGTTTGGTCCTCCCTAGTGTTTTTTATATTAATTTTTAAATGGATTATTTGATTAAATAATTGGAACATTTAGAATATAATTTTTTTAAGGGAAGAAGGTTCTGTTTACCCAGAGCCAAAAATATTCTAATTGAATCTAGATCTAATAAAAACTAAACAGTTCGTACTAATCAAATAAAATCTTCATGGTTATAAAACGTCTTAGATAAATATAATTAATTGTATCTCGTAAAGAATCCACAAAGAGATCATTCATTTTCATCCATCATTTCACAATGTAATTGTAAGCTCTCCAATTTAGCAATATTCTTTATATTTAGCAAAGTATAGGAGATACAAGCGAAAAAAATTATGATAACTCAGGCATAGAACATTACATAAATAAGTGCTTACACAGCCTTACAGTGATGTACAATTGAAATGGAGGAACGTGAAGCAATATATTATCACAAATCGATAAGGATGAAGGCATGCGGATTCTCTAGAGATAACTGTCTTTACAGCATCACTCCCTGTCCGACGAGACCCTTGTCCATGAATCTGCGACGAGCGAAGCACATCCACCACTGCAAAGTGAAAACAATATTTGATAATGACTATAGATAATGAAAAAAATGATACTGTTGAATCATTCTAAGACTCCAATCGATATGGTATGACTACCGTACCTTGCTGGCTTTCGCTGCGGGATCAGGGAAGACGACCTCACAGAGTCGTGCGCCCAGTTCCTGTCGCAGTTGCTGCAGATAGGCACGCATCGTCTCTTCGTCGCCCTTGTTCGCTGGTGCCTGCAATGATTGAATCATTCATTTCCAGAAATAAATTAATAATTTACATTGAGCTCAACTTAACTTATTCCAAAGTTTAGCATCTGTCACTAATCACCAGCCAAGCAGTGATCTCCCGCAGGACGCAAGTGCCTTGATTAACGGGATGACCTTTACCTTTACATCTGGCTGCTAGACAAAACCACGATTCTACAGGGAATCAATTAGGAAAAGTAATGCAATTGATGTCGTACCCTGTACATGGAATTGAGAGGGAAGGCGGGTTCTCCGGGGATGGGCAGTTGATGACTGAGAGCGAGAGCTGCCAAATCCTTCTGAGCAGCCATCTTGTTCGGACTCTGCAATACTCGACCGTTTACCGACAATTTGCAAATTGATCATTCCTACATCTCTTTCATAGAGGACGATGACGGTCATCAGAACAATAAACATCGAATAACTAACCCTCTGGAGCTTTCTGAGGCACTCAGTGATGTAGAAAGTGAGGTAGATCAGAGTGCGATCAGCAGGACTCTGCAAATGTGATTTAGTGATTTACATTTTGTCGTAAGTTTTTAAGCAAATGAAAAAATATTAATCTTTCTGTTAAAATTTGAAACAGACAAATATTGTTAACCACAATGCCAACCTTGATCTCGAATTCCCTGAAGAAGATATTTGGCTTGAAGTACATGAGAGCCTCGTCGATAATGTCTTCTTCGTTGACTCCTGTAAGATAAAAATACTATTACAAGAAATCAACTACGTTGGCAATTTTGAAGCATGTTCAGAGGACTTTCAATGTTTTAAAGAAGAAAACGCTATTTTTTTACAGTTCTCTCTCTCACACACAGTTCCTTCCACGAGATATGAGTCACGTTTGTATTTTTGTCAAAAGGAGGGAAGAAGAGTGAAACTTACTGGCTGCAGGTCCCTTGAAGTTTGTTCTCAGAGGGAGCAGTCCCATATTTCCAGTCTGCAGTTGTGCCTCCAGTTTCGAGTGATATGCCTGAAGAAAAAAAACAATCAATTATAGATATTATTATTCATTATAGCCCCTAATATTTTGATCAATTTTATCTATGACTCACCCAGGTTTTCCCCTTAGCCTTCCTACGGGAACATTTCTTTACTACTTGCTAGAGAAAAAGTACAAGAAACTCACATCGTACAGTTTCTCAGACATGGTGAATTATTATTAGTTTGATGAAGTAAATAAAAAGCAGAATCGGTTAGAAGGGGTGACGGTATAGGGAGAGCGGGGGGAAATTGTCCATGATGACTCACCGGCATTTCTTCTTATCTCTCTCGTCTCTTCTACTGTCTCCACTCCCTAAGACGACCCTTTAACAACAGTCTCTTGAACAAGCAATAACAATTGTAGATCAAGGCTACTTCTCCATTTCACAGATCGGGAAGGAGTAGCCAACAACGATTCAGGTATTTTAGCGATGTCAAACGCGTCATCGCCAATTGTTCCATCATTTCCAACAGAAATTCTTTATACAATTGTCACAACCTTCACACAAAGGGCACTTGAATCCATAGGACATGGGTATTGGTCAGAGATTCTTTCAGTCAAAACTATCACAATTCGATCCAAAATCATATCTAGTCAATTCTATGTACATAGAAACAGAAACAATGCGAACCAGAATCTAGAAACATGCAAATACTTGAACTGTAAAAGGAGATCTCAATTACTCAGCTTTATTAGCTGTTTCGTTTCTCTTCTTGCTCACTTCATCCAATGAATCGATCTGCTCGAGGAAAGACTGTTTCGTTATCCTGAATTTATATCAAATCAATCGATATTCGTGTTCCCATCGTACCTGATGTAATCCATAGGAGTGATCGTCAGTACCGTAACCCATTTCTCGAGAGCCTTGAAGTTCTCAGCCGCAAAGACGTAGTTATTTCCGGTCCTGAAGACAAATATGAAAAATTCTCCACAACTTTTCATTCAAGAACGATCTTTCTCAATGAAAATGCCCACTATGAGAAAATTGAAAAGTTTCAAACGGAAAGGCGTTATTGTTCAGTGGTCTTTTTTTAACGAGTACCTGCGTACTTAAGTACAAAAAATAGTGCAATGGCAATGTACTGGAGAGAAATATGAATAAAACTAACGTTTTGAACTTTATCTCGAGAGTGAACTCCTTCCCGAGAGAATTGTCGTCTCCCAACTGAACAAAGCAGTCCTCTGAAATACGTTGCATTAGGATTATTGGTTTGACCAATGTTTAATAATAAAAAAGACCAAAATACAATCGCCTAATGACATATTAACATTCACCTATAATGAGCACGAGAAACGGCGATGTCGATTTTCGCTCCTTTGCTTCATCAAAGAGAAACAGAATATTGGCCTTTAGCACTCCCAAACTGCTCCTCCATCCGAGTTCCTGCAATAAAATCGATGAATTAGCTGTCAAGTCACCCCTGGTCCAAAGATCTCCCTCTATTTCCACGACTTTCTCGCCGAGGCCAAACGATTATCAGGCGATTTCGGCGCGAAATTGTCATCTTTTTCCTTAGAATTCCGTCTCGTGATAGGCACGACTCTTATCTAGTGCATAGCCGTGTCTTGCGCAGTCGAGTTATCAACTCAGGACTGTCCATTCACCCTTCAATCTTTTCTCGTAATCGCTCCTAACCTTTTTATCAATGTAAAATACTTTTATTCCTAGACCTGCTCATTAATTTTGTGAATATTAAAATTTTTTTTATTATTGCCAAAATACTTGTTCAAATCTAACATGTATACTAACCTGTTGTAACTGCAGAGGACCAGTCACTTTAGCTTCATAAGTAGGATCGGAAGCGAGAGCGAGAAGCGAGTTCACATTTCCCAGCATGTCCCGACCACTTCTTCTCTCACTGGGAGTGCTGCCTCTGCTCGTGTTATCAGCCACTCTCCATGAACATCACGACAAGCACGGTGGACATAAAAGAGAGGTAATCGACCACCGAACTTTGATAATCAATCGATATGCGTTCCGCCATTCATAAGAATAAATAGAAGCGGAAGAATATAACGCAACACATTTTCAGTATGTGATGTGCCAAACAACTGACGGAGAACTGTATTTCTACAAGAACAAGGGCGATTCCGACTCAGGCTATACGTCGTGTGATGTTGACATAGCAAAGGCACAGCTCGTAAACTCAATCAACACGACGGGGTGAGAACAAACATGGCCTAATCGATACTGGCTATCACCTAGAACCTTTTGCGCACAGATCTGACGTGATCTGACATTCGTATTCCACGGCAAAGAGAAAACAAAAAATAGAGAAAAAATTTAAGCCGTTGGCACAGCGCCAAGAATTTAGCCTAACTACGGTACTTTCTAAAATCATGTTGTGCCGTGTCACGTTCATTACTTTTCTTCAGTTCAAAAATTCATCAATAATTATATTTTAATCAATAAAATATCAAAAATATTTAAAATTAAATATTTCCAATCAGATGGGGTCTTCTGGACGTCGAGATCGCCAATGACAAGGTGCCCGAGTGGCTTCAAGGATACGCTGCAGGCTTCGTTGAGGGTCTGTAGATCAGCCAATCCGATATTTATCAATGGGAATTCCAGGAAGAACCTCTCGTGACCTGATCGCCCTCCAAATTTACAATACTGCAGAGGAATACTGTGATGGAGCAGAGGATTACTGTAATCGATTGGCCATATTCCTCCTTCAGAATCTACAGTACATGAGAGAACAGATTGAGAAGAATCCCAAAGATATCTACTGGAGACATGTGAGGGATATTATCATGAAATGATGAATGTTTATCGATTTTCAGGTAAATGTGTCAATCAACCAATTCGCCGGTATGATTGACGGATACCATGGAAAGATTAATCAGAAGCTAAGCGATAATGATCTCGTTATTCATCCTCTTTAGTGAGTACAAAGATCAAAGATCAGGGAATAATCCAACAAGCATCATCATTCTAAGATCAAAGACTAATTCCATTCAGTCTTATCCAACTGGCTGGAGACATCGAAGATCTCGAGGTCAAACTCGGCAAGCCGAAGCACCTTCGTCGAACTTGGATCGGATCAGGACATTGCTCCGCCCTCGTCAAGGCATACTGTAATCATCAATCGATAATCAACCTATAATTCAGGTCGATGACAAGAACACGAATCTTCTCTTCTCCCATGTAACCTGGTCGTCTTATTCGAGCATGCTCCGACTCCAGAAAAGGTACGATAATCGATTGATAGGCCCTACCGTACCCTCTTCAGATATCGATTCAAGCTGCACCACACACCCGGCAACACCTACACCTTCTCCAGTTACCCTGGTGCGAGATGAGAGATCAAAGATCAAACTTCAACTTTTATTTCAGGATCAATTCCTTCCGTCGACGATTTCATGTTGACGTCATCGAAGTTGGCCATTTTCGAAACGACCATCTCCAATTACAATAAGAAAATCATGAACCACACCACTCCCTCCACTCTTCTGTGCTGGGTTCGATCACAGGTACCTACCAAAATCGACAGCTACCGTACTCCTACCGTATCCTTCAGCTCGCTACTCGTCTCTCTTCTTCCGCTGAAGAATGGGCAGTGACCTTCTCCCGTCACAACTCGGGCACATACAACAATCAAGTGAGCTATTCGATAACTACCGTAACCTGCCTACCGTACTCCAGTGGGTGATCGTGGACTACAAAAAGTTCCGTCCCGGAGCCCACAAACTGCAGCGCGGCCTCATTCATGTCCTCGAACAGCTACCGTAAGACTCAATTATCGATCGACTGACTACCGTAATCCACCTTGTAGTGGCTACGTCCAACACGCTGATATGACTGCTCATCTGAACAAGAAGAGATTCTGGCCCAGCTACAATATGCCGTAAGGAACTCTGACCCGCCGTAACCTACCGTAATCTTAAAGTTATTTCCCCGACATCTACGAAGACTCCCAAACCGCGGCCCTTGCCGACAAGTACGGTGACTGGTTCACCTACGATAAGACCCCGAGGTACCGTGACCCTACCGTACTCTAAGTACCGTATCCTCGCAGAGCTCTGATCTTTGCTCGCGACGAGAAATCCGTCGTCGACGTTGACTCGATGCGTCGTCTGATGAGGTTAGTGTGACAGTTTCCGACTTTTCCTAACCTACAGTACTCCACAGATCGAACAACTACACGCAAGACCCACTGTCCCGCTGTGACTGCAACCCGCCCTACTCTGCCGAGAACGCCATTGCATGCAGATCGGATCTGAACCCGGTTAGGGCATCCTACCGTAACCAAGAAGTTCCAATCGAGACCAGAACACAAATCGATTGATCTAACGCTAAAATTTTCAGGCAAACGGCACTTATCCCTTCGAGGCGCTCGCTTTCCGCGATCATGGAGCTACTGATGTCAAGGTGATTCATTTTTTGTGACACCGTAGTCATTAACGATGACGTCGTCTCTCTCAGATCACGGATCTCAATCTGATCGAGACTCTCTCTTTCGATGCCGTCGCCGGTCCCACCTACGATCCCACGCCCATCTTCTCGTGGAAGACTACACCTTTCAAGTGAGTTACATGACCGAGTGATGATGCAATCGAGAAAATCAACTACTCTAAGACTCTTAGACTAAGAGCAGCGAAGAATCCTTGATTCATACACGGTATCAATGAATTCTCATTTGAAAATGAATTTCTTGATCTGATCTTTGATCTTTGCAGGGATTCAGTCCGTCATGCGGGACAGCCGGACGAATTCCGATTTGGTCCTCTCAAGCACATTTGGGACCAGAGGAGTCTCTACGCATAACTTTCTTCACCTTCCCTTCTTCGACCTATCTGTGCATAGTTTGGCTCACAGTTCTATCAATTATTAATTATTTCAGAGCACTGAATAAATTTTTTTTGATAATTATACAGAATGCATCATTCCTTTCGTTACACAAATTAATTTATTCAGATAAAATTAGTTAGAATGATTTGGACAACGAGGGAAGGGCTTGAAGAGCTCAGACACCCAGTGCAGTCTTCATCCATCCATCACGGATGCTGAATTGTCAGAGATCAAAGATCAATCTACTGTAATCTCAACGCACCGTCTCTCCTCGACAGCCTTGATTCTTCCCTCTCTTCTCTCCTCTCTCTTGTCTGCTGCATTCTCAACAGCCTTACGATCCGGCACACGAGGGTCTTGATCGTCTCTGAAGAAGTCAAGGATCAAAGACTAAAGATCAAAGATCAAACCTCCATTCCTCGATCAGTCCATCAATCTTGCCCAGCAGCTGTGCAACTCCATCGATGAATGCAGCAGTCGCCTCCTCGCGGGAGAGGCCTGAAGAAAGGTACTGTTCAAGGGTTGGGCTGTTATAATGAAGAATTCGTCTCTTTGTTCCGTGGCCTATTCAGTAATCCTGACTTGAATGAAGAATGAAGAGAAGGATTCTTCATTCTAGCAGAAGGGCGAACCGATTATTGCACAAATCGAGATAGTCAATGCATAATCGATCGATATTCCCTCACCCTTGCATCGATTCCATGCATGCCATCTCTTGTTCCCATTTGTCCATCCCCACATAACCGACTGCTCCGCCGGATCTGTGTAGTTACGCTCTGAAATTTTATAGTTTTTGTGATTCCTGTGGCGGAGCAGTGACATTAAATAGAGCCCAACTGTTCGCCCTTGAATACACTGTAAAACAGATCTAATTTCATGTAAGGGCGGAACCAGAAAGAGGCGTTACGAGTAAGGAGAGGATACAAAAATGAGTGTTGGGAATCCATCAAACTTGGGATTGTGATTTCGACGAAACGTACTACTCGTTCATGTAGATAAATACGCTTTTCAATAATATTTTTTTCTCGGAGAACCTCAACGATGAAATCAGTTGTACCATCGCTCATCAGCTCTTGAATGCATTGCGAAACATATCTGGTTCTATTAAAAAGGGGCGCTGCCAGAAATGATGTGTGGCTTGTAATGAGGGCGAGGGAATGAGAAAGGGATCTCACTGGGCACTCGTATGTCTCCCAGCAATGCCTGCTGATACAGTCCCCACATCGGTATCGTCTCTTCATCGAAGCGAACCACCAACTCAAATTGACTGAAAGAAACGTCCAATTCTTGCTTACGCTCTCTATATCTTTTACACACTATCTCGTCGACATCAGCGTTTATCTACTACTGAAACGTTTTAAAATTTTGGAAGATATCAGAACGAACCCCTTGATAGTCTGAATTCTCGCAAGCTTGGCTCTGAATTCCTTGAGAGCGTCCATTGCAGCGACGAATTTGGGATGAGACATCTGAATTTACACTTTTGATTCTTCACAATTAGCAAATTAAGTAGGAAATTGAATTATACTTTAGACAAAATAAAGTTCGAAGAAGAATCATGAAGTGAAAGTCATCTCTTCATCTGTCTCTCTTTTATCCCCCTTCTGACTGACTCCAATTGGCTGGAATCAGGAGAGTGCTGAGTAGCCGGAATATCGAATTGAGGATCTGTCCCAATTTGGACTTGTTTACATCTGAAAGATTCTTCGGGAAAGATCACAGACCAATTTCGAAAATTCTTCTCGGAGTGGTACAATGCCAAGATGTTTTGTTTCATTAGAGATAATCACATATTCATGAACAGACCGGGACTCAATCCCGGGACTTCCGCTCTTATCTCTACTAACATTAAGTGATTGCTAATCATTCGTGTTCACTTGAAAGACACACCGATCAACGAAAAAGAGTTGACGATCTGCCAACCTTGAGATACACAGCGATTATCTGATCATCGAGTAATAAGGAGAAAGGGAGAGACGACAGACGAGAGAGGGAATGATTTACTGCTCAATACAGGGAACGGTTGACTGGCTGTTTGTTGCGATGCAACCCTTCCCTTTTCCCTTCTTTGTTGACATTGTGCCGCGTTTTCGCTGTTTTCTTCTCTCTTTCGACACTTATTTTTTCGTTGCAATCAGTTTTCTTATCCAGAATGTTTACTCCCTCATCGACTCGTCGTAAAATCGACGTACACGCACACGTTTTACCCGCTTCCATCCCCGATTTTGCCAAGGTTAGCTTTCCTTTGCCCCGTCCCCTATTTTTCACTGCATAAACTCATTCTGAAAATGAAAACATTATCAAACTATAGGACATTCAGCGGCTGAAATTAGACAATCAATTCTTCAGAAGTTCGGTTACGATGGTTTCGTTACTCTTCGTGCGAGGGACGACGGAAAGGCCGATATGCTCAAGGATGGAAAGTTGTTCAGGTGTGTTTCATGTTCGTCATTTATTCCGACAGAACTGTGATCTGGTAATATGAGCGAGTGACGCCTGAAATTATTGAAAATAATCAAAATTAAACGATAACTTCTAAAGAACAACCCACTTTCAGAGTAATCGAGCGCAATTGCTTCGATACTGCAACGAGACTGAAGGAGATGGATGAATCGAATGTGAATGTGCAATGTCTCTCCACTGTACCCGTCATGTTCAGCTATTGGGTGAGCATTATTTTGAATCTTAGACGAGACTCTTCTCGAGACCTAGAACAGTTTCCTTGAAACAGTAAATTTGCTCATGCTCGTTCATTATTTCCACGAAATTCTCTCGGAACAACACCGATTTATTGACATGTTATCAGTTGTGGATTAGGAATGAAATGGATTCGACTCTTCTTCTCTTCTCTTTATCAGCCATCACTCGTGTGAGTGCGTTGCCTGCAATTTATCAACGTCAGTCCCAAGATCTACCAGGTACCGTACCCACTACCGTAACGACCACTACCATGCCCTATCGTACCAACCCCATCCTTACTTGGCACTCCTCTCCGTTTTCTCCTTCTTTTCGATTGCCCTGTCCACTTGCTTCCGGAATGTTTCGAGAAAGACGGCCGATTGAGGCGAGCGAGGAGCCAGATTCATCTTCAAAGATCAACGATCAAACTCCACATCTCCCCCATTACCTGCATGAACATCTCGAGCAGGGCGGCATGGAGGAATCCATACTGGAATACGGTAATCAATCGATACCGTACCCTCCTACAGTTTACCTGAATGTGCGTTTGCACTGCTTTGTGTCGACACTTGCGCATTTCCTTCACGATATCGGCTGCGCAAGCGGACTCCTTCTTCAGAATTTCCACGCCGTAGCTGAGTCCTGCACGGAACTTCCCGGTTACGGTAATCAATATCGATGGATTACCGTACCAATGAAGGTGGCCGTTCTTCCGACGCCCGCACTGCAGTGAACGACGACCGGACCGGCCCCACGATTCGCCTTGACGTAACTGCAAGAGGGGTACTGTAGCTTACCGTAATCCCATCTACCGTACTTCCATATCTTAATAATCGTTGCGGGATCATTCGGAGCGAGCTGATCGGGCCACGCATCACAGAAGATGTGCTGTACCGTGCGAGTGACCGTCTTTCTGCAGGGGATTACGGTAGATTACGGTAGTCCAGAGTACCGTACCCCTTGACCTCCAACTTGGTCTTCACTGTTCCTGGCGCAATCTCTTCTGATTTATCGATTTTCTTGATCGTAAACTTGTCGAGTACGGTAGTCGTCTCTTTCTCTCCACTTGGCCAGTACTCCGCACACTTTTCCGTGCTTTCACTCCCTGAATCGACTACCGTATCCTCTGAAATCTCTTTGGGACCCAACCTTCGATGAACTTGCACAATTGGAGAATGACGTTGACCTCCTCTTGCACAATCATCTGCCAGAAGTCACAGCGAGTCTCTGTGAGCGGACCCTCAATGGATTACGGTATCTATCCATCTACCGTACTCCTACCGTATACCTGAGTGGCGATGTAGGTGACGCCATCGGGTGCCTTCATGTAATTGGCGTTGATGTAGTCCGGAGTGGTCTTGAGCACAATTCGATCTTGATCGTAACAAGGAATGTCGTTGTATCTGTGAGAAGATTACGGTAGTCGAGAGGGGAATCGATAACTGACTTGACTACCGTACCTATTCTTATCGATATTGGCATCGAATGCTTCGTGAGTTCTGCCAGGGGCGGCATAGCTCTTCAGTTGCTCCACAAACTCTTTCGATACCGTCGTCGGACTCTGAATTGATCGATTTCCAATGGGAACGACGTCATTCTTCTCACAGTCTCAACGGTGGTCGCAGCCCACTTTGTTCTGTTGTCGTTCGGGTCTACTGCTGCGGCTAAAGAGCAAAGATCAAAGATCAGAGATCGGAGATCAAAGAACAACTTGAACCGGCGGCTGGAGGTGGAGGAGCGGTGTCGCTCGGAGGCTTGGAGACCTTGGACTTTCGGGTCCCGGAGACGGACTTGTCCGAAGGCGCCTTATCACGACCTGGAACGAAACCAAGTTACAGTATCGTCTAATCGATATCGTTTTCCTTCTACCGTATACCTGCTGAGGCGACCTTCCCTGCGGAACAGTAGATGAAGGCGGACAGTGGAAGAATGAGAAGGAAGAGGAGAGAGAGACCAGTCGATAGCACACCTGGGGTTTCGGTAGATTATGGTAGGAATGCTTTATCGATGACTGATTCGTCAGGGTACTGTAGGTTACGGTAGGATCCTCTGATAAAAGCGGAGCATCGGTAGATCAAAGATCAGCATTTGTTTGAGTACGGGAAGTTTCAAAATAGTACTGTAGTGGTGGAAACTGACCATGAACGCAGTCGAATACGGCATCCGGCCGCATTCCAGGTAGAGAAACGTCGAGAATGAAGAGGAGAATTGAATGAGGGAATGAGAGTGTTGTTCCAAATGAAATCAAATTAGCTATTTGGAACAGCGTCGATCAAGTCTCTTTTGAATAGTGTAACGATTGATCGTTATTGTATCTAGCCGGATTCTAACTACTTCATGATATCTAGTAGCTAATTTCGTGTAAAGGCCTTGAATAATCACTAGCCTATCGTCACCTGTAGGAGACATTTGTCCATTTAGATCTACAGGATGACTTCATCTTTATCCGAGCAATGCAAACATCCCTCGTCATCCTCCCGTTTCTCTGCAACTCCTCACTCTTATTTTCGTCATCTTCCTCTCCGATTGAATAGTCGCCCCATAATTTCATTTCCCCTCGTGGAAACTCGTGAAATCTCACATCATTGTCGCATTTTTCTAGCGAGAATTCGAAGAAGAGAAAACAAAGGGAATTCGGTTATTATTAGAGACGAGGGAAGGCAATCAAGTGAAATGAGTTAGAGATGGAAGGAAGGAGAGACCACACAGACTGCTGGAAGTCTCAACGTTGAGAAACGATGGAACATGAGAAACAAGGAGGTCCTTCTTTTCCAAAAAAAAAACGTAATAATTGCTCTTTGATCTTTGCAGGCAAAACCGGAGCACACGGAAGAAATCGCGAGATGTCTCAATGACGATCTCATTGCGGAATGCGCCAAGGTTTGTGTTCACCAATATTTCAAGATTCAGAGAATTCGCAATGAATTGATTATCCGGAATCTCCAAATGATTCAAAATCTGCTCTCTTATTTGATACGGCATTATTTCCCAATAATTAGATGAATATTGCAGGCTCCAGACCGTCTCGTCCCCCTCGGTACTCTTCCCCTCAACGACATTTCTCGCTCCGTCCAGGTATTATTTTAGAAAATATTTATTCATTTATAAATTATTGCAAATTTTAATCGAACACAGTGAGCAATGTGAAAGAGGGTGAGTGGTTGGGTCAATATATTATTTGATCGATCTCTTTGGGTATCTCATCTTGTACCCGTAGCAATACTGGCGAAGAAACAAACAAAAAAGGAAGTGATGGTCTAGTGGAGAAGAGGTAGCCGCATCGAACCCGTTTGGAATGGAATTATTGACAATCAGAGGGGCTTGGAAGGGGGTACCCGAACGAAAAATAGACATAGATAATGAAAAGTATCTAGATGGGATCTCTCAGATAATGCCACCAGTAGGCGATATTGAATAAGGAGAAGAGGAAGGGGAACATGAAAGAGGAAATCTTGTCGATTCGCATTGCCAGACGATCGTTTTCTTGGCGACTGAAATGAGAAAAACATTTGTTTTGGATAAGTTTCATCCCGGTTAGAAATGAGTTGAACAGTTTTAAATTAATATTACTTTATGAATTGTAAGTGTCATAAAAAACACAAAAAAACCCAGTCGCTTTTCCCGGACAATCCCACAATTTCTCAATAGATCACAACTCACATGGATAGTTTCGGCCCGAGCAGCGGTTCCTCCATTCCCGTATCGATCCATTCCTCGGCAGATGAAATTGGAAAGCGCTCTGCAACATCTCAGAATATCGTACCAATCTGTTACCGTAGTCTTCAGTGCCCCGATGATACCCCTACCGTATCCCCATACTACCGTACCTCATCATGTTCCGTAGACACTCTTGGTTCACACGAGCATCTTCCCGAGAGGGATCTCATCGCAGAGGAGATGTTACCGTTCAGACCGAAACCTGAACGTCACTTCATTCGTTTTGCTCTCTTGTATTTTGGGACGAAACAATTCTTCGGAAGCACTCCAACTTTTACATCAGTATGGCAACGAGCAATTTTTGTGTTTATCTTCGTAATCCTCATCTACATTCAAGTCTAGACTACTCAATTCAAGACGACGTACCAGGTGGAATATATCCGTAGTCGTTGTCTTTGAGCGAGAGAAGGGCCGATTCCTCGTCACTTTGCATCTTTCGACTGGAATTAGTTTTTGTAGCTGAGAAAAAAGAGGAAAAATCAAAGATAATTTCAACATCTAAACAAGTACCAAACGTGAAACTCATCTCAATCTTCACGATTTCATCTTTTTTCACTCAAAGTTGTATCTAAGAAATCGGTCAAGCGATCTTCTAATCATTTACAAAGCTTGCTTTTATCAATTTGACTTTCACTCGTCCGTAAAATATCAATCCTACCGATGGAGTGTCGAATATTTCGAGTCCACTTGAAGGGGCGAAGGGGGCGGTTTATCAGTGACTTTCGCCGTTGCGACTGGTGGTGGAGGAGGAGGGGAGAGTCCCTGAATGATCTTTGATCTTTATGCGTCCGTCAGTATAATTTGAAACGCTATCCAACGAACCGGTTCTTCGTCTCTGCTCAGATATCCGACCCATGCCAATTCGAGTAGCGAACAAAAGACGAAAGTCATACACGATAGCATCCACACGTCGATGGCCTGTAATTTATCTTCTAATTTTTGGAATGCCAAACTTTCTGGAAATTGAAAGACATTTCAATAGGTACCTTGACATACGAAACTCTCGGGAGATTCCTGATGATATTTCCGAATTGGAACGTCATTGCCAGCAGTGAATTAACTCCGAGCATGGTTCGTGCAGGAATGGCCTTCGATCCAAGGGCAAATGAAATCCATGCTGAATATGATCTTTGATCATTCTATTTAGACCTTCTTCCTAGAGGAAATACTATTTCAGATATGTTTCATAATGTCCTGATAACTTGAAGGACTTTCCTTGACTAGTTTTGGCTAGGTTAGTTCGATAAAAGGATTTCCTCTTTATTATTTTCGCTGTGTAGAATATGGCTATGGCTAAGAACACAATCTAGTAAAATCTTCCCCAACTTCCTCAATGATTACTTCCTCCATTGTCTTCACAAGAGCAATCTCGAGACACACGAATGCCCCTATTTTCCTCCTTTTCTAATCGCCGCTAAGCTTTTCGCTCTTTCTGTCCCTCTGATCGACGACTCTTTCCCAAAATAAGCCGAGTTCATGAGCAGTCAAAATATGAGCATTTGCAGTGAGAAAGATGACTCTTCGCCTCCCAATTAGTCATGACTGCTCCGTCTAATGCGAGAGGATCAAATTACGCTTGTACAACACAAATAATTGTGGCCGATTTGCGTGCAAGGGATTAGTAATACAAACTAGAGTATTATAAGATGTATCGGATTACTATCGTTTCGAATAAGTTTCACTTAGAATAGATACCTACATCGCAATCAATTGGATCGCTCGATTTTTCCATTGCTCTCTTTCAAAAATTTCCAAAATAACGAATGGAAGAAAAGCTCACAGATGGTAATTGTGAGATACGTCGGTAGATAAGCCTGTAGAATGTACCATCCCGCCCTTCTCTTGAAGTGGAATGACATCGTCAACTCGTGCCAGAATCCAGCCGGATACGTCTGAAATCATCGATATATTTCAAGTTTCGTGCCTTGTTCTTCTTCTAAACTAGAGATCTTATGAGACCAAATATCCTCTGTGCGCCCTTATTTCGGCCACCTCTTTCCACTCATCTTTCACAGTTTCTGTGACGGAAACGGACCGTGACTAATGTTGTTTTCTGTTATTCACGGAAGTTGTCTATCTCGTGTCACTACTCATTCGACCATGTCCACTGATCATCGATCGATAACCGCTACAGTATCCTCACCTCCTTGTTCCTCTTATTCGATATATCAGTCAGTTCGTAATCGGCCAATTCGATCTTCTCTCTCATCTTCGCAACTCCTACCGTACTCCACGACATCTCGACCTCGTCTGTGTTGTAGCTGAAATGGGAATAGCGAGTTTACAACTATACGTCAAATCAGTAACTATCTCAAAAGATTCAGAAATTTTGTTATTTTTCGAAGAGCCAAGTGAATGACATTATCATACCGTCAATTCAATTGATAAAACTTTTTTGTGAAACTCACTTGAAGCTCTCGAATGTAAGACTGCAAGTGACGTTGTCAAATGGAAATCGAGTGAGATCCATCTGGCAAGGACCTGAACATATTATTTTACAAATTTTCTTTAATATATTATATAATCATTAGATAATTCATTCATCTGTGTCTTAGTCTCTACTCTACAGAAAGTGTGTCTCATCACCCAGTGGTAGTTAGTGTGGTATCTGTCTTTGAGTGAGTGTGGGTCTCCATTGTCTCTTTCTCGCGGGGTGAATTCCCCCAGGGAGATATACGCACAACCCAACGACAATGCATCATAATGATGTCACGGGGCGAGTGGATGTGCACTCGATAACGTTATTCTATCTAGTGAATCATCTCCGATCGGAAAGAAAATAAGCCCATGAAGTCATCTAAATCTTCTTCCTGATGAGCTCACCTTGCAGCTTGAGTCGGTAGTTGGTCCAGACTGCAAAAATGAAATAAAATCAGTCCGTGATTGTCTCACTTCCCCATCGCCTCTGTACGATAACCCCATTTGTCCTCCAATCAGCTACCGTACCCCCACGTGACCCAATTCAGAGGGGGGATGGAAGAGAGAGGGAGAGACTAAATGCCGGCCCCCGGAAGGCGCTGATTGTGTTTGGAGGGAGTCTTCCTCTCTTCTTCTCTGAGAAGGCTGAGAAAAGTACAACAATCGGCAGAGATTTCCTGCTTTGCTCCCATGGGAATTGCACGATTTCACGCTGATATCATTGCGGATCTAAGTGATCGAAACTGATGAGGGACATATGATCTGTGGACGAACAATCTATCCAATGCTCTTCTCGTCCTATCAACTTTAGCAATGCCTCACTAATGACAGATATAACAAAATAAGGTGATTTTATGCGCAGTTCTAAGATCCGACCAAACGCGTGCGCTACTTGGAGTTATTCCTACTTTTTTTGGAAACATGATTGAGGAGTCCTAGAAAACGTCCTAGAATAAGCCCAGACTCTAGCTCATTAGCATATTGCATAGTTTCTCCTTGTGACCATTGAAAAAGATCCCTTCTGAATTGGATGACGATCTCATCGTAAACGACTCTCACTATAGTGGACACTCTCATAGCAACCAGACTGTCCCTTCTCATTTCCCATTTACCCCATCAAATACTACGAAAGAGTCCCCTACAAACCCCTGAGTCTTAGCCTCAAAACAATGCTAATATCGATGGCGCGCATCTTTTATGCCGCTGCCGCACGATTCTCGAGGGAATCATCCCGATAAATTCAGTAAGATTGCGTTGAGAAGGAGGATGACTTATTCAGTGAACGATTTCCTCACGCGAACTCTTCTGCCCTTTCCCTCTTTCCTTCTCAAGAGGATGAAAGAGCCTAATTGAAGTGAGGAGAAGTGGGAATAAATCGTATGAGAGGAGGAAAAGTCTGAGAGAGGATTGATAGAGAAGAGAAAAGAGAAGGAAGAGGAGACAGACAAGTGGAATCGTTACGGATGGGAAGGGAAATAATGAGTGCGCTCTGTTGATGGAGGTAATCGACAGGGGTACGGTAATCTATTTCGGTCTTGAGGTCATCGACAGAGACATGTCTCTCTCCAATTCACTCGCTCCCTCACCAGTCAGACAGGGTGAGAGAGTACGCGAATTCGAGAGAGTCAGACGATCGAGACAGTGAACGTACCGGATCCGTTGGCGTAGATTAGCAGAAAAACGTTGGGAAAGGGCGAATTGTGGATTTCCGCCGTTTTCGAATTGATGAAACACGAGTTGGGCGTCCATAATCTGAATGCGTTCCTATCCTATTTCGGAATCTTGGTTGCGTTTCACTATATCGTCATAGCTCAGTCAGACATATAGCGATCAATGTAATCTCCTTGGACAGTTTAGATAATAAATAACGAACAGCAGTATTCGAATTGGTTGCAAATTTTACAGTAACCCACTTTTCGAGTAGAATCGAATTGAGGGAGAGATTGTACTTGCACGGATTGAGACCCGCGTAGTCTAGTGCCGGATCCAACCACATTTCGGAGATGTAGATATCAAGCTGAGATTGATTAGATCAAGGAGCAAAGATCAAAGATCAAACCTGGAAATCGGAGGTGATATCCGAGATGGTTGTGATCTCCTGCACCCACACTTCAACTTCCACCTGGAATATTTTTTCTACTTTACAGACCGGTGAAAAAATGTAATAGGAAGCAGTATGTTTCACAAGTTGGCCAAAATTCGTGAATATTATTTTTATTGCTAACGTTGATGTTGTCGATATAGAATAAAAGAACAAAATGATTCGTGTGATCGTACCTCAACCTTTCCTCCGGGTATCTTGTGTCTGTTGTATCCCTTGAGAATCGTATCCAGAATGTACGAATCATTCGCACACTCCGATTTGATACTTCGTTCGGCCTGAGAAAAGGGAGGATTGGAATTGAGAGTGTCAGAGATTACTATTTCATTGACCTATTTCTTACAGAGAATTGATCTGGATCTGATGCCAAATCAACATTTTCGATTAATAATAAAAATAAATAAAGAGTGGCAACCTTGGGATTAATAATCGGTCGTAATCCTCCATGTTCGTCCACTTGCCAGTCATAATTTCTACTCAGCCGTCGAAGCGAATGGGAATTACGACGATAGACGGCTTTTCTGCAATGAATATTCATCTTCGATGCCTAATTTCATCAAGGAAGACGACCCTGATCACCCATTAGAAAGCAATAACCTCCTCCCAGGAAATGGATGACATTGTCCTTTGATGGCCTAAGACGTACTAATCCAGAGGCAGTCTTTTGATGTGTTCATAACTCATTCATTGTCTTTCCTTCCCTCCCAAGTGCCCGTCAATAACTCTCACATCATCATGCGTGATTGCGTGTTTCTTTTCACTCCTCATGCCATTTCTAAGGTCGACAATTCCGGGAAACTCTCTTCTGTTGCATTCTCTTTCGTTTCTCTGACCACCGAGTGATCGTGGAGGTTCAAAACTAACACCCAAGCAACCTCATTGCCCATTACCCTCTCTATCCCTTTCGAGATCAATGTATTCTTGCGCCCCGAAAGTCAGGGATTTCTTCACGTTTCTTTCCTCTGCAGAAATCAGCAAGAATCTCTGATTCGTATACGTTTCCCTCCTTCCTCTCCTTACCCTCTGTAACCCCCTCCGTCTCTCCCTTGGGATGACCGGAAAAGGAGAAGAAAAGGGAGGAAGAAAGAAGGAGGAGTGGTTGAGAGAGAGAGAGAGAGAGAGAGAGAGAGAGAGAGAGAGAGAGAGAGAGAGAGAGAGAGAGAGAGAGGAAAGATGTAGGAAGGGAAGGGTTCGGCACACGTGGAGTCCATACGATTCATACGATTTAGATGAATATTCAGAGATCTACTTGTATGCAACCCGGTTTGATTGAATTGTTTTGATCACAAAGACTACCCATTACTGTCATAATTTATAATTCTGCCGTATCTAGGACATGTGAAGCTCAATGTATTCTAAATTCCGCCCGCACCTTGAAACAACGGAATCTGGCCTTCCTTGATCCATGGTAGTAGCCGGTCGCGCAGTCTCTTACAAGAGGGAAGAGAGGGAGGGAAGCAGTAAATCTGTTTTTCGCGTGTTCGTTTGTGAAGCAGCGAAGCAAGGGGAGAAAGGAAGAAGAAGCGGGCAGAAATGAATTTCGAATAGTTTTCCTCCCCGCTGTCGTCGAAAAAACGCGCAGAGTTTGAGCGGAAATGACGACAGATTGAATTTCCCCCTGGCCATTCGGAGATACTTCTTACGTGAATCATTCGATCGGTTTCAAGCTAAGACGTTTCTTAGGACCATATAACAGAGCTTGAAATGAGTTTCACACGCCCTAGACAAGGTTGTCGGTGCTATTTTAGTTGATTTCGACGTCGATTTGCCCATAGGAAAATATATATATACTCCCTGGAAGTCTCCGCCGACTCCTTCGACATTCACTCCGTTTAAAAGGGAAAAATCGGCGCAAGTCTCGCATGATTCGGGCTCGATCTTCTATGCGCATTCATTCGCCAAGTCACGAATCGGGGCCTCGCCCAACTGCTCGAGTCTATCGGAGGGAAGAAGGGAGGGAAAGGGACGAAGTGGTTAGTTGAGGGGAGAGATCACGTATTTTGACTCGTACCGCTCTCACAAATTGCAATTAGTCATAGTCTCGCTCGAGTGAGAGACGAGGCGAGTAATAATTGAGAGTGGAACAGGACAAAATGAGGGAGACAATGACGCCTTTCCACGAGAGTTCACTGATCGAGTCCACGAATAGATGGATCCTGGTCTTTGGACTATACCGATGTATCTAATTTCACACGTTTCACTGATCAAATCCGTGAAATCGGGTAAGATTTGGATGTATGGTCGAGGATGCACAGGGAAAGGGGATCCCATCTACGCAGGTGGCCTTCCCTATGCGATCACATCTCTATTTACTCTCTTCCTCCAAGTGTGAGAGTTGGTCCTCTTTTAGCGTTGCTCTGCCTGCCTTCGCCTCCTAGAGACCCTTGGACCCCTTCTACCTCACCCCTATTCATCCTAGACACTGCCAGTGCAACAATTTTGCCATTGAACGGAACAATTAAAATTTTTTTAAAAAATAGGCTCACTTAGCGTCAGAGAAATCAGCCTGATGGAGCAGAATGGGTAGCGTGAAGAATATGAATATCTGAAGAGGAGATGTCTGAGTCCAATCAGTGATCTATTCAAGAAGTAACGTAAAATACAGAGAAACGAAGCTTCCAGATGCGAAAATACGAGTTGCATCATCCCTAGCCCATGACTAAACCTGATTGGGAAGAGCGAGGCGCATCGCAGAGGCTCCTCTCCTCCATACAGTAGTACCCGTCGACTACCGTATCCTCATCCGATGCCGTTGCACATCGGTGTTCGATCGGGCACTGACTTTATTCGATGAGAGACAATGACGGAAAAGTTCGGAGACGAGAGGAGGCAAAAAAGGAGTGCGCGATGGAGAGAAAAGCTAGTGAAAAGACGGGGAGTGAATGAAGACAAGCCGAGCGGGAGGAGGAGGGGAGGAGTTTGAAGGGGGAGAGGAGGAGGGAGAGGAGGGAGTAGGGGAGGAAGGGGTGAGGATTGATCAGAGGAGTCGTTTTCAAACGAAGTTTCCTCCCAGTTAGCAGCAAATTCGAGGCGGCAGGGGAAGTGACTAACGGGGAGAATGACGTGATTCAACTGAGATTGTAACGATAAGAATTCTCAGAATGCGTCGTTTCAGAAAGCAGTGAGTCTAGTTGCCTTTCTAAATCTTCGTCGGTGGAAATTGGCTACACGCGACTCTCCTAATTATTCGTGGATATAATTGTTTTCGGAACAGACGCCAAACTGACGTGGTATTGTACAAAGATTTGTTGTCTCGGACAAAATTGTGCAAGATCTATCAAATTCCGAGAAATAGCGGCGATATTACATCTCATGGCATGGGAATCTGTGCGACTTGCATTGATATGACAAAAGGGAGGAGGAAACGAAGCTAATTTCTCTCATCACAGGAAATGCGTCGATGCGTGTCACTCGGAGTACGCGGATTCGAAATCGGATCGCACGTTGGAGAGAAGAATCTGGACCATCGTGACTTTGACCCACTCTATAAGGTACGGTAGGAGTACGGTAGTTCATCAGATCATCCAATCGATAATTTCAGTAGTTCATACAAGAATTTTTGAATTTATTGGGGCTCTTGCTTAAATTCCATCCACTAGCCAAAACAGTACTGCGCGATACTAGCACGCTTCTCCCTGTCTCATCCTTCCCTCCTCTGAGACCTCCCTCCTTCCCTCCCAACTCCCTCTCCCTCTCTCGACTCCATTCTTTAGGGGGTGGTGTCTTCCCTCTCTCTCTCTCTCTCTCTGAAGATGGATGTCCATGCGCGAAAAGGAAGAGAAAAAGAGAAAGAAAGGGATGACCCCGGAGAGAGATACTCCCGGTTAGGAGTCACAGATTAGCATGTTTCTTTGGTTTCTAAGGAAGATTGATCTTTGATCTCGCATGATCAGAGGTTGGAGCGTTCAATGCGCGCGCAACGTTTGTTGTCAAGTTTACGAAGACCAAAACCGGAATCTTCAATAGTAATATTTTTCCATGAATCAACAGCCATTTTCTCGTTATCATAAATCGTGAAATAGGCTGCTGATTGACATGAATGATGTGGGGGGAAAGAGGAAAGGGAGCAGACGGGAAATGGAGATAAAGTGGACTGACTTGCGCAGTAGTCAGACAGACGAACGGAGAGATGGAAAGGGCGGAGGGAAGGGGAGAGGGGGATTGAGAACGGGTCTGAACCTCAGAAGATTTATTGCTATTGTCTCTGTCTGGATGTAGCGTTGATATTTATGCTTATTTTGAAAAAAAGGCGCGACTCTTATCCGAGATGAACTTTGCACTCACGAATAAGTCACAGCTGAAACATATCTGGTCAATCATTCCTGTCCTGTAATCGACCATATTCAACTCCGGTGCGTTCTACCGTATCTTATGATCGTTTCAGGAGGCCGAATCACTGGACGTGGCTCTCTTCATTCATCCATGGGACATGCACAATTGGGATGGGCGACTGGGCAAGTACTGGCTGCCATGGCTAGTAGGTAAGTGGAATTTATTCTATTTCGAAAATATCTTCGTTTCGACGCTGAACAAATGTGCCTTTTGCATTGTATTCGATGATAGTTTCGAGTCATGGAAACTTTGACGTTGAGTCGACTTCAAGCTCTGACTTATTTTTAGGAATGCCCTCGGAAACTGCACAAGCCATCTGCTGTGTGCTCATGGGAGGTGTACTGGAACGGTTTGGGATATTTTTTTAAATATTAAAAATAAAAATAAATATTTCCAGATTCCCATGTCTTCGACTGTGCTTCGCGCACGGCGGAGGAGCGTACCCGATGATCAGAGGTTTGCTGTTGTTGTTGTTGTTTTGATTGAACAAAAACAAAACAAATACATTTTAGGCCGCGTTGCGCACGGCTTCAACGTTCGTCCCGATCTCTGCGCTACTGATTGCAAGGTAAAACTCTAATTATCAAGCTCAATGCGTTCACAATAATGTAAAAAAACATTGTCTAGACATGGAAGAAGTTCCAGTCTACGCTTTCTTCAAGGACTATTGGGAAGAGTTAGCCCCTATTTACTTTCAGACGAATCCATCTCTACTCGATGGTCGTCTATGGACTGATTCCCTTGTGCACGATCCGGAAGCACTGAGACTGCTTCTGTCCGTGGTTGGAAAGGTAGACTTATCTTCCTAGACGTAGATGTGAACACATTTCCCATATCATTTGATGTCGCAAAAAGAAACGCAATAGGAAGGCATCAACCTGTTCTAATCAGAATAATGGTGAACCCGTGACTCCATCAATCTGTGTACATTGTAAGCAATCAATCTATGTGGGAGAATGAGTAGAGTACGAGAGGTGAAATCTATACTCGTTGCATTGAAATTCGTCTGGTTTTCATTCACTTTTCTCATTCGTTCGTGGGAAAATCAACCACTACTCTCGGTGAGCCGTGAGAAAGATTAGAGAGTGGGGTAAAGTCAGTCAATGATACACCAGACATGAAAAAAGCAAGGGGACCAAATTATTTCGTTTTTGAAACGGATAATTTGATTATTCCAGGAGCAAATCGTGCTCGGGACCGATTATCCCTTCCCTCTCGGAGATCTATCTGTTGGAAAGGTGAGATTGTGCGCATTTTCTTCAATTGTGTCAACTTTTCAAACTTACGAAATTATTTCAGGTTGTCGAAGAATATCCTGACTTCTCAAATGTCGATCGAGATTCGCTCCTGTGGAAGAACGCTGTCAAGTTATTCTCACTCGAAGAGGGAAAACTACACTCCAAGACATTCTGAGCAAAGATCAAAAATCACTTTTCATTCAACGCTGATTTGTTTAGAATTATTCCTTTGCATCGATAAACAAATTTTTCAATAATGGCTAATCTCGTTGTCACACAAAGGATTTGAGTCCCTATAAAAGGTCTTGATCCCATTGTCCCTTCATTTCCAGTCCTTTTCTCTTCTCCGATCGGTAATCTCAAGCAAGCGAACGACTCACAATGGATAAAGTCAAAGCAACGGTTCGTTTACTCATGGCACTGTATGGAAACAGAAATCATTGTCTACAGCGAGTAAGGGTACCGTAGACTAGAATATCGTGCATTTGAAATGCGAAATTAATGTTTTGGTTAGCGAGTTATCGATTCTCGTAGATGAGGGAAGGGAATGTTCGGAAGTTTAGTTTTCTCCCGGTATCACCATCACATTTATAGTGTCAACGTTCGTCAAGAGGCAGTTACGAGTCAAATGGAAATAGTCTTACTGTAGGTGAAGCCACTCTACGCGCAAGGCGCCTCGATGGGCGTCACTTTCCTGCTCTGGATTCTGTTCGTTGTAGCTGTCGGCGTGGATCGTATGTTTCTTTCTTTCACATTAAGAATACATTTCCGTAATCTAATCGGACAAGTGTATGTAAAAACTGCGTATGCGACACCATCGTTGCAGAGTTCGCTGCGACACCTTCAGTCAATGATCCATTCAGTGGAAAGGCGCTGGTGAAAGAACAGAGTACTGGACTCAAAGCCTTAGGATTTAATGTTCGTTGTCTTATATTATGTCTTCGCCCACCAATATTTCTTTGTACTACTTCGGTTACATTACACTAACCGATTTTACTAAAAATCGGATACATTACACTTATTTCACAGGAGCTCGGGCCCAAACAGGCATGGGCTCAAGCTTCGTACATCCTCCTGATCTTCACCATTCTCTTTCAAGTATGTAGCATCAGTAACCAGACCAATACACAAGATAATTAAGACAACGTTCAGATCGCTGCTCTTGCCTGCCACGGTCTGTTCTTCAAGATGCCGAACCTCAAATCGGTGAGATTTAATGCTGCATCGAAATAATCACCTCAGCCTTCCCTATTCGCTCGATTCTTTCAGAAACTCTTCATCGCACTGATAGTCATCAATGCACTCACATTCTTTATCTCCGCCCTCGCACTTGGATTGTGGGATTCGAAAGTAAGATAGATGTCAGACCATGCCGGACTTCGCTCGAACAGGCCGTCCTGTAAACGCTATTTGTTCGAGATAGATATTTTATTGCAGGTTGGTAAACACCTTATTTCCGTTATGTCCAGAGGTCATTCCTATAATTCCATTGGTGCCTGCATCTTCTTCGAGATTCTCAACTTCCTGGTTGGTTTATGCTAGCCTTGCATCCACCTCAATGTCAGCTAGAGTAACTCATCGTTGCCCTGGGACATTTATTCCACCGTAACCTCTCAATTCCAGCTCCTGGCCCTCTTGAAGATCGTGGGCGGTGCAGCCTAAGAGGCGTCGAATGATGAATAAATGAAACTACGTATCTAAACTGATTCCTTCCCGATCGATAATGCACACTGATAAATCATTCGTGATTGGAAATGACTATTAAATCTTGTTGATCTTTGATCTTTCATTTATCTCATCTGAAATTTTGATTCAATATATCTAATTACAATCTTAGTCAAAGTTCCATTGTTCGCCAATATTAACGTCTCCACCCTTCATTTCACCTCCTTTCGCTCGCACTGTGCAGTTGATTCTCTCATTTCTGCAGTCTCGCTCTCCTTCGGTTTGTCCGGAGAAGGCGCGGATATCGATACTCACATAGTTGAGAGCATGACGGACAGTCCTGCCGCACTGTCGCCTATCTCCAGGGAAAATTGTCACGAGTGTCCAATCTCCGTGGCATATCCAACTCCCAAGTTCGAACCACTCGAATTGTATATTTGTTTAGGCTTTCTCTAAAAAATCGATTTTTTTTAGCGGCTTCAAGGATAAACTGCCCCTATTCCTCCATGCTTTCATTCTCTTCTCCTCCATTCTCATCTTCTCTCTACTCATTGCTGCTGCTGCCAAGGATGGTGAGGAGTACGGTAGACTACAGAATCACAAACTGAACAATCAGAGATACGGTTGGATACACCAATATCGTTGCAGAATTCGCGACAGTTTCTCCTTCGGTACTGAACATGGGAGAGTCGGCGAAAAGGAGCGTTGGACTGGGATTCGCTCTTGATAAAGAGAAACTAAGTGAAGAAATGAAGAAGTCCAATTCTTTCATCGTTGACACTTCCCATTTTACATTCGAGGTGAATTTGATTTCGCAGAAAATTAACATCGAATTGCGGGTGACCGTCTCTTCATTCTGCCCCCACCTTCGTCATTCGAGCCGGGGAAGGTAGAGACGGAAATCTGAATATCGAACGCTAAAAAAAGCATCGAAATCGATTTAAATACTCACAATTGATCGATTTCAGAACCGTGAGAAGTGGGCGCAGGCCAGTCTCATTCTGATCAGTCTGGCCGCTTTCTTCGAGGTTCCTTCCATGAGCTCTGAATAAAATGACAAGAGCTTTTCAGGCCATTACTGTAATCATTATCATCGTTTCCATTTTGAAAGATACACGAAAAAAGGTAAAACACTTTTTTACACATCTCAATTTCAATCCCAAGACATTTCAGTTCTCGATAATCGGAATATTGGTGCTTCAATCGCTCATTCTCATCCTCTCAGCTATTGTGATTGGCATGTGGGAAGCGAATGCTGATTTAACTCCGGTTCTCAATTCAATGGTCAGAATTCTTTAGAATTCCGTCCATTTCTGAGCACATTCTGACATCTTCTTCAATTTAACATTCAGTCGCATCTCAAGCCTACGGTGTCCAACGGTCTCTCCTTCATCAATCTGGCTACCGCAATCGCTCTCAGTATTGCCAATATGATTGTGAGTTTCTGAGCAAATCAGCCCAAATTATATCAATGTTATTTCAGGCAGTAGTCGTTCTGAGTCAAATTTGAGAGAAGATGAGACATCAGCGATAATTACACACTTATCAAACGAGATAAACAGAGTTCACAGTCAAATCATTGCCTGTATTATGCATTTCTAAACTACTACAAAACCCTCTCTGTGTAGACTCGACCAGCACTCGGCGTATATAATTAGCATAAAAGTTTCATCACTTCATAAATATTATTTCCCTTCTTCTCTCTTCCTTCCATTCTCCCCTCGTTCGCTCCTTCCGAGCAGTCGCTCTCATCCATGGATCTCGATGTGACAGAGTTCGATCAGATTCAAGAGGATGAGTCAGTTTGATCTTTGATCTTTGCAAATCCCTGTCTATCCTTTCCTTTCCAGGGAGCTTCGTAAGGTGAAGAAGCATCGTTTCACCGCTCTCGTCGTTTGTTTCATCGTCACGGGCATTCTTCTGGGAATCGCCATCGGAATCGATCGTATCTTATAATTAATTTGATTTCGAAATATTCATTTTTACTCGTTGCACCCTTTCTGCATGTTGCGTATCGCAGACGTTTGGTAATATATTTAATTGTGCCCATGTGTATTTTCCAGATTGGGGCACGGACTCGGCGGGGAACAAACAATCGATATTGAGTGTGCGAACGGACTTCGGACAGTATACGAGTGGCTATTCGGTTGATATAGTCTCTACATTGTGAAGATTAAAGTCCAAATCATTGAGGCGATGCCCGAGTGGCGACAGTGGTTCTTCATCGTTACAGTGATGGCTATTGTCGCTCCTCCGGTGAGGATTCCTTGGGGTAGAATGAATCAATGAGTGAATAGATTATAGATACTCACATTTCTCATCTACGTATTCACTATCGTCTGGGCAAAGAATGTCAAGGTAAAGAATAGGGCTAAATTCATTTCTTCGATTCTACCGATATTCTTCATTCAAGGATTTTTTTTCTGCAATAGAGCATGGCCCAACATGGAGTACATTCTTTAATTGATTTCTTCCGAAATTGATCAATTCCATTCTCTCAGATATTCGGTCTCTTTCTCGCGTACACTCAAGTGATCGAAATTTGTCTTCTATGGACAATGATCGGATTGTGGTGTTCACTCGGAGATGTGAGTGATAAACGCGTTTGTCTTAAAGTTTTCACTGAGTCATTCCTACTCTTGGTTTTCTGAACATCTTGCAAGTCTCTGATGAATCTGTTCTTTATTTTCAGAGAGACGATTTCCACTTCGGTCCCTCCTTCTACATCACCATTGCCACGCTCGTATGGACTGTCATTCAGATGCCAGTCAGCTTTCTTTTTATCTGTTCAACACTATTTTGAACATAAGAAACAACTTTTCAGGTCTGCGCCTTTTTCTTCGTGATTCTCGAGCTGATGACAAAGAACAAAGAAAATCACGAGAAGGAGAAATAATAAAGCAATTGAATCTCCAATGGTTGAGTCGTGTAAATGCAATCAGATTGTCTAATTAGCATGAGTTTTCAATTTTTACATAACAAATGATGCTAAATTATTCGGTATTGTTATATGTACTTGGCGTTGGTTATTCAACCGAAATAATGTCGAATGTAACTAAAAGGACGCGTTCACATTTGGCATTGTGTACACCATATTTTTTGTATGCGTTTGAATAAGCGTCGAATTCTTGATCTCACTTGATTTGTGGATAGAGTAGATTTGTGGATAGAGTAGATTTGGGGATAGAGCAGACACGTAAGTTCACTTTATTTTCGATGGAAGGAAACGATAATGGAACTAATCTGGCGACACTTCATCCTGATATTATCAAAATAATTATTCGAATAGACGAAGAATCTATGGAAAATATGAGAACAGTTAGTTGCGTTAACGATAGGTGCAATGAATTGGTACCTTTGTAGATCTCCAAAGTTTGGAATAATCTTGTCATGCAATTTCTAAATACCCGAGAGAATGGACTTCCTGTTCTTGAATTTTTTGTTAGGAAATATGATTTTGACATGTTTTTTGTCAGAGCATGGGTTCGAATATGGAAGAAAGATTCTTCTAAACTTATCAGGACTCTTCCCGGGTGGAAAGAAGTAGTTCAAAAGGACAAAAGGATGCAGATATTATTGATTTCTTTGCGCTTCGCAGAGCTTAAAATCAAACATTAACCTTTCGCAGAAACGTCTATTCAACTGTTTCTTTTCTGATCTGAATTTGGATCCTCTGGCTAACTTTCTAGACTCGAAACCAAAAGACGCCGTCAACTTGTATTGGGAAACCAAGTCTCATTTGATTATCTCGAGGTAAATGGTCATTCATCTAACGCATTTATAATAAAATTATACTGAACGTGCACAAAATGGCTCTATTTTACGGGAATACTCGATAAAATTACCTAATCGTAGATATTTTCAGACAAGCTTTCGGAAAGGTCTAAAACTCAACGACATTACTCAGAACAAAACAATTGATGAAAGCGTTCATAAAACATTGAGAAGCCTTCGCCAATTTTTCTTGAAATGCTCCACAATCGAAACACTCACCTTTTCAAAGTTGAATGCGTACGAGATGCAAATTATTGCTAAAACGTTGAGAAACATTCCCATTAATCATATGCAAGTTGAAGAGACAATCGTAGATCAACAAATGCGGTATGAACATTTCAGATAGTGATTACAATTTAGTCGAGATTAGGGATGTCAAAACGATATTCTAAAACGATATTTTGGCGATATTTCCTCTCTCATTCCTCAAAACGATAATATCGTATGGCGGTCTGCTCTCGGAATGAGAGAGAGGGAGGGGAGGTGGATAAGAATGAATGGAAAATGAACAAGCGGGAACCGATCAAGAATGAGAGTGAGATGTAAAATGAGAGGGGTTTGCCCAAAACGATAATATCGCATAGACAGCTAATTTCAAATTATTCCTCTATTACGATATATCGCATATCGTTTTGACATCCCTAGTCGAGATATCCCAATCAGTTTTTACGTACATCAGTACGACCCAAAAAAAATTTCAGCAATAGCATTCTCAATATTGTGCGTTTTCTGAATACTCAGCAATTGACCCTGTTCGCTCAATTTTGCACTAAAAGAAATTTGCGTGAGTAAATTCGTTGGTGGATGAGTGATCCCAGATTTTAGGTCAATTTCTTCTAAAAATATCGAATCATCTACTATCCTTCTCTATCCATAATTGTGAAGATCATAATTTCTATGGTCTTCCTAGAAGTTTTTGGGAAACAATTTCAAGACAGATGCTGGGTAATGGCCTACTTCACTTCCAATTCGGTAACGAGGTAATACTGATCTCCGTTTTTCGATTATTATCTATCTATTTTATTCACATAAATAAATAATTGCAGCTGAAGCGTCAAAGGCCGAACGATTCCCTTCCCGAATCAGCTGCGGATGTTCAATTGAACAACAGTTTCTAATTATAAATTTGCATGCACTGACCCATTTTCTCTTGTTATTTCAATAGACTAGACCATCATGCTCATCATCAAGCTTATCTACTTTCCGACTTTTTTTATACAGCAAGAAAAAGTCGAAAATCGTTTCCAATTTCATCTCCTATATTGTTCGAAAAATAACATGCATCTTTGATAAACAAAATGTTCTCGTGATTTATTCATTCGTTGAAATTCGCAATTGTCAATTTCAAACTATTTAGATAAATTCAAATGACAAAGCTTGATTATCGTCACTAGGGTTGGCAAAATGAATCTTTCTATGCCGCTCAACACGCGGGGAGAGAGAGCGGAATGAATCTGTGTATGAGAATGAGAGGAAAAGAAAGATTCCGCAGAATCTTGTTCGTATTCCTTAGATTCTGCAGAATCTTAGATCTTATTTGTGTTTGTAAAGAGAAAAAAGTATTTATTCTACTGATCTAAGATAGGGGAGCAATTTGACAAATCGTCCATCTCCGAGTAAATGTTCCTTTTGCATCCTCGATGGCCTCTCTTGTGTTATGAGTTATCTCATTTTCTAGCGCGCAGTCTTTATTTTTTTAACATGTTTCCTCCAAGAATATTCCTTGCTTGCATAATACAGCTCATTACAATGGTTTGAGATCAACTTGGTGGGGGTGTATTTCAATTAGCGAATATTACATGGTATTCTTGATTTGCAGTGGTCAGATTGGAATTCGCAAGGGTCGAAAACCTTAGTGCCGTTAAAAACAGAGCAAAAAAATGAAGTTCTCCAGTCTTTTCGAACCAAAGATTCCCAGGAATCTTTGTTTCGAAGATTCCCTAGAATCGATTCATTTGAATCCCACCACAGCGCGATTCGGTGAGGAATGATTCAGATTCAATGTAGAGATTCATTCTGCCAACCCTAATCGTCACACAATAAAAGGGGGGGGGGACAATCGTTTTCAATTATCAAGCAGTTGGTGATCAAATGACAAATATCAATTATTCTTTCATTCAAATAATTTAAATTTTTTAGATGGCGGACAAAGAGGCCAATCAGTATTTTTTATCGTTTGTGGAAGGAAGGTTTACTGATTAGTCCAGATTGTTTCTCTCTACTTCATGGGAGCGAGTTTCTCTTCTTGCTCAGTGACGAATTGCAATGAATCGTAGAGAGTTGGAGTGAGATGACGAAGGGGAGTGTCGTTCATTAGAATCTGCAATTATTTACATCAATATTTTCAAAAATGTGATATTTAGAAAATTTTATAAAACAATTTTTGTATTTACTTCTCCTCCCTTGCCGATCTCAATCATGTGAATGCTGCACGGATCAGTCGAGGACGAGATTGACAGCAGGTCCTGAGATTGGTCTAAAGATCAAAGACCAAAGATCAAAGATCAAACCGCTGGAGTCATCCACATTTCGTCCCTCGCAGCGTGCACCAGATGGGCCGACCCGATGAAGAGGACCACACTGGAACTTATTTTCGAAATTAATAATGGAAAGTGGAGAGTAAAACCTCTCTTTCGTCGCCTTGAGAGATGACGAGATGAAGGTAGTGAGACGATCGTGGTACTCACGAGGAGTTTCACCCTGAGGATCGATAATGTATTCTCAGTACCGTAGTCTTCGGATACCGTACCCTCTCGATGATCTCCTTCACACTCGCCTCGGGCGTGTAGCCAAAGTCGATCGGATAGCCGAGATACCGATACTGAAACAGTCACTCCTCATTATTTTGTTAATTACTGGAAATGAGAAATCGCCACAGTTTTACACGAGCATGACGAATACGTTCCGCCTATTCTCACACCAAAGAGTGAGAGTTCTCTCGGATTGATCAGACGACTTCTTCATCCATTCATCCCCTCTTCCTTGCCTGTTTGGGTGAGAAGTAGTGTCTCTTCTTGTCTTTATCCTTCAGTTTCGTCCACTCCATCAGTGCAGGCTCAACGGCGATCGTTGCAGACGAAGAACGAAGAGATCTCAAGCATGATGGCGTCATCTTAGATCATCCTTTCCGAGATTTTTTTTTTCTTCATTTCACCCACTCTATCGTCACTCTGACCTCTAAGACACGTGAAATGTTCTTTGATCTTTGACCTATCTTCTCCTCACCTCGCAATGGCCACGGCAGTCTGCACGCTGCGAAGGTCGGGCGACGAATAGATCTGAGTACACCACCAATCGATAGTAATCGTCGACTACCGTACTCCTCACTCACCCTGACAGGATGCAGCTTCTCGAGCCTCATACCGTGTCCGATCAATTCGGCCGTCACCTAAGAGTGTATGGTAAGCAATGATCATCAATTGATTATTGATCTTTGATCTCCCTTCCCTTTTCATACCTTTCCATGCTCGGTGAGGGGCGAGTCGCCTTCGTAGTGTGAGTGGGGGCGTCTGCGATTTATATTTTGAGCATTGATCTTTGATCTTTGATCTTACGAAGATCTAAGTCCATTATGTGAAACCTACCTCGGAATTGTGAGCGGCATATTGAGGTCGTAGGGGCGATAGGCGGAGCCTCCTGAGATTATTTTGATAATTAATTTAATTATTTTCGAAGATAACCTCCTAGGTAGGCGAGTCGCAGCCACGCGGGAAAGGCCTCCTCCACGCTCTCGCCTGAGAAGAAATATATCAATCAGGATTTATTAGCGATGGTAAAGATCAAAGATCAAAATGCACTTTTTAGTGCCTGATGATTGATCTTTGATCTTTGATCTCTGATCTCGCCCTGCTCACCATGGGACACGAATAGAGCAGCCATCTTTCTATCTCTCATTCCCGCCAGATCTCTCGATAGATGAGCACGAATTCGATCAGTGACAGTGAACGAGCTGAAACGGAGCGGGTCGTCAATCAGTTTACGATCGGATACAGTACTCCAGATGGCCTTCAAAACCATTTTAGCCTTTTCCGGTGGAGAGAGGCCGTCAATTTTTCCTCGCGGATCGATAAATCTACCGTACTCTTCAATCAACTTACTGTACTTTCTCCGTTCCCGTCTCATCGGGAAGCTCGAGTCCACCCAGAAGAGTCGGATCGTTCGGAGTGATCTAGAGAGATCAAAGATCATTACCGTATCCCAACTTCAGATTGATCTCCTTGTCTTTCTCATCTAATCACTCTTTCGATGATGGAACAGAGTTTGCAATCGGATACTGTACTCCAAGATGGATCAATGGAGAGAGATAGTATTGATTGATGACGCCAATCCCGCCTTCCTACTGTATCCCTCAACTGACCGCCGATGCAGATGACGTCATCGATGAGGCGGCCGATGACTGATGACGAGCTGGAAGGAGGAATACGGTAGGTATGGTAACCACAGTAATCATCCCTACCGAGGAACTTGTTCAGTCGCATGGGCGGTCGACCTCGTCCGCCATATGTGTTGGAAGGAGCGTTGCCACCACCAGTCGGCATGAGGAAGAGAGGGATGAATGAGGGGAGGAGAGAGGAAGAGCAGAAAAGGAAAGAGAAGATTGGATGGAAAAAACTAGCGGACTACGTCCGCTAGTTTTTTTGGGGGGTAATATTCATCGCTTAGAATGTATCTATTCAGCTTTTAGCCCCAGGTCAAAAAAGTGGAGATACGAAAAAAAAGTAGAGACGGGGCTTCGCCCCGTCGTGGGGAGGCTCGAGGCCTCACGAGCCTTCCGCAAGGGACTTGCTGGTTCGCTGCGCTCGCTTGCTACCCTTTTCTTCAACGGAAGCTCAAGAAATATCGAAAAAAAATAATAATACGGGAGCTGGGAGCTGAACATACTCGACAACTCGCGCTCGTACCTAAAAACGCGTCAAAACACGTCCCCCTTATAGCAAAATATAGATATAATAATCCAAAACATCAATTATTATCGATTAGGAGCTAACTCTATTCCAAAAGACACGCGCAGAAAAAAAGAATTTGAAAAATAAAAATAAAAGCAAAAATTAAAATTAAAATAAATATAAATTAAATTAAATATAAAATAAATAATTAAAATTAAATTACGGTAGACAAACGCGAAAATATAAAAGTTTACGGTAAAAGCTAAAATATTGACGGAATGACGAAAAAATATTGAAGAAGCTGAAAATACCGTAATCGGAATGCGAAAATGTTGAATGTTGAAAAACGGGGAAAAAATGAAAAAAAGCGAAAAAAGGATTACGGTAGGACAGAATTTCAGGACAACGGACAAGCGGACACATGTTTTTGACATTTTTCTCGAAAAATCACCTACATACCTATATGTTTTTATGTTTTCAATCGATTCTAGACCAAAATCAACACAAGTTATCAAAATTTGAGCAAGATTTGAAAACTGGAAAGCATAAATATGGGGCTTTGAAAATTCGGACACAGGTTTTTCGAGTATTTCTCCAAAATGCACCTACAGACCTATATTTTTTATGTGCGTGATCGTCTTATATCTCCGTCGGCAAGGTCTTGTCAAAAAATGAGCGCCGGAAAAACCCTCTAAAGCAAAAAGCTTATGAATTTAAGTAAAAGAGAGTAATTCGATTGATTTTAATGCAATCATTTAAAATAGTTTTTTTTGTGAATTCAACTTTTATCCGATCGATCTGCTTTTACCTCTTATCGATCCTCTTGGCTTCAATCTTCGACATTCGCATGCTATGATTTTACAATTTCTTTATCACTTGTGAGTCTGACGAAGGAGACTCAACCGAATACTGCATCGAAAAACCCGTATTGGCTCTCGATCGAATTGCTAATCACAGCGATTTTGAGAATACAAAAGAACACAAATCGTAAAGAAAGAGAGTATGGAGCAATGTGGGAAGAAACTGACTAGCGAAGGAGAAGCCACGATGAAAAGCAACGGAGAAACTCGTAGTGGAGGGAAATTGAGGATGGATATGTCTGATAATCAATGATACGGCTACAGTAATCTTATTTGAGAGTGCGTGGCGGGTAGATGGAGAGGAGAACCGGAAGAACGAAGAGACCGTGAAATAGACCGAGGAAGACCACGGCGAATACTGTAATGGACTTACGAGGTTGATCGAGGACTGATTTCTTTACCTGTCTTGGCGAATGCAAGAATTGCGTAGGTTTTGACGAGCATAAGGGGGAGCATACAGAGGAGCGTGGAGATACCGGCCTGCAAAGAATTGACATTAATTTGAAGAAAAGTTAGACGTTTTGAAGATAAGCACTATTCAAGTAGCGCCGAAAGGTGATAAAGTGAGATAAAGAAACGGGAATTTTACCTGTAGTAGAGGCGAGCTCATCTCTTCAAGAGCTGATGCAACTCGCTCTTTCGCTGATCCAGAAGCTCGACAGAACTGAAAACAATTGTTTTCGATATTTTTTCCAGGTAAGAGTTGGTTGCGTTTCAACAATGCCTCAAAGGAAAACTTGAAATACTCCATTCGATTTTCTTCGTCACCTGATATAATTAAAAAGTAACCTGGAAAGCGATATGCGCCGTGTAGTCAACGGAGAAGCCCGTAGCGAGTAGAACGTCCACCTAATATTATTATTATATTTACATTTATTTTTAATGTATTAATAATGAATGATGGTCGGAAAAAGAGATCAAAATGTTCACCTGCGTCACCGGGTCAAGATCGGCGCCCCACCACGAGAGAACCCCTACGAGACCTGTGAAGAGATCACATTGGGATAGGACTACATATTTACGAAAAAATATTACGTATCTGGATAATATGCTCAACTCACAATAGCAAATGGACGTGATAATGGACGAGATAATCAGCACAGCGTGGAAGTTCCACACGAACAGCCAGCAGACGATCGCCATCGAGATTACCTGTAATATTATTTTCACCTTTACAACTTTTTAACAACGTGTTTCAGGCTAGAGGTCTAAACGAGTAGTTTTGCATCGGAAGAGTGTGCGAAATGAGGAGACGTTTACCCGAAATCGATGTCGGTCTAACAAAGTTGACTGGGTGACTTACCGTAACAAGGATGGACCCGATAAGATCTTGTCCCACAGTAAGCATCAGATGGAGAATCGCTGAATCGCCATCGAAGAGAGTCGCGTTGAGGGATGGATATTTCTGAATTCGAAATGGCTAACTGGTTAGAAATTCCCGATATGTTTCACCGCGTTCATTTATTCTCCGTAAGTTGGAATGTCTGTTTATTTGAACATTGGGGTTTAAAAACATCAAAACACAAGACTGAGATCAAAGATGAACTCTCACCTGTAGTACTTTCCTAGTGGAATCGACAAGCTCCGCCCTTCTCGCCCATTCGCTCATTCCCTCTGCAGTGATGGCCATTTGGAAGCGAGTGAGGCGACCCTCTCTGTAAATTGAAATATGCCATACAAATGGGGTTGCGCAAAATCAAACAACGATGAAATAAGTCAGTTCTCACTCGGTGCTATTCGGTGGTGGCGGAGTGAACTGAATCTGAGCGGGATTGTCGAGGAAGGAGAGGAAGGTTGGCAGATTCTGACAATTATTCTAGTTTTCGGTTAGGTTTCACTGTTGGTCAAAACTCTTTGTTTCATCTTGGTTCATATTGAAGTTCCATTTCGCGTATTCTAAAATAACCAAAAAGTGTGAACCTTGAATGACGGAGTGTACTCTGCCGTATCAGAGATGAAGAATGAGTAGACTCCTTCTGTGAGGGAGTGAATACGACGATCGAATGCCTGCAATAATTTCCGGTGTTAAGAACTGAGTTGGTAAAATGATACGAGGAACTGAAATTAATTATCATAGTTTGAAATTCAAGATATTTTTATCGATCGTGAAACATATCCCCATTACTGGGTCTTAGAAAAAGTAAGAAACGCTTTGAGTTTACTTGTTCTTCGAAAGGATCGAATGAAGCTCTCTTGAATCGTATCCGGATTTCATTCTATCACCCACCTCATACTCCTTTAGCCATAGCATCGTTCGCTCTCTACCGTACACACCGGAAATCGATTCCAATTCGTTCAGCATCTTGGCAAATGTGGCATACTGTAAGAGAAGATTACGGTAACCAGATACACTATTATCACTTACTTCTTCCTTGTTGCTGATCTGAGGGGGATTGTGAACGTACAACGAGAGAGGAAACGTTTCGTTGAAGACCGGTCTGAAATTGTTATTGAATAGCGTTGATCTTCGTCCGAGATTCGACTGGGGAAGAGCTCCTGATAACCCACTTTATCCTCTCCAGCGAACTCGCGAGCGGAGAGTCCGAAGGGAAAGCCTTTCCTGGCTCGAACGACGCCTGAATCATTAGAATTTCGTTATTTTCACTCGATAAGAATGATTAATCTTCAGTAATCTCAAAATACCTTCATCTTGAGAACTCCGAGTGTGCAAACTGCGAATAGCGAAGAGACGATAACCAGACAGAGGAGATTGCCTGAATTTCGTATTTAGAAGATCTTATTTGGACTTTTTTTGGAAAACGATTAATATCGAACCAGAAATAGAAGTGACGAAAGACGAGTAGCGCGAGAGCAAAGTTTGCTTCTCTTTCAGGGGAGGTTTCCTGAAAAATATTAACGATTATTATCTATCTGCCAATGAGAACCTTATGTAGGAACGAATCTGTCTCTCTGATAAACCAAGAAAACTATCCGAATAGAGGATTGATAACTCACTCAATGGGATTTACAGCAGCCAGTGCGAGTTCTTCGTCCTTTGGCTCTGTTTCCGTCTGAAATCAATAATTCATCATTTTCCTGTTCGCATATGTTTCACCTAATCGCTAACATCAGACAACGAAGCAAGTAATGATTTATTTCAATTATGGATCTTGAAAATCGTACGTATTGACTCGCCTGCCATAACCTAACTTTATCATTATCATAACTTATCACAATCTTACCTTAGCGTACGATGAGGAAAGAAGGAAGACGACAGGTCCGAGAATCGTGTACGTCAAAATGTAATCGAAGAAGAGGGAAAGAGAGGTGGCCAGACAGAAGATTGACATCTAAATTGATAGATTGTGTAATCAAGCCCAACAAATCTAATGTTCATAAGTCCGATCTCGTAATTTATTACCTGAGGTGTGGGCGTGAAGAATCCGACGCCAAACGCGATAATATTCGTGACTGAAGTGATGGTGATCGAGGCTGAGATCTGAAGAGAAATATTGAGACATTTGAGCTAAAAGAGAGCGCAAATTGTCGAGATCATTGGCTTCAAATGTCGGCCTTTAGTATTGAAGTTTCTACTTCACAAAGAACGGTTCTAGATACCTGAGTGAATACAGCCTTGCTCCTCTCTCTCAGATCCGTAATGTGATCGAGACTTCGCCACCAGTGGAAGAGAATGAACGCGTCGTCAACACCTAGAAGAATTTTATGTCCATGTCAAATACAAATTTTCAAAATATAAATATGTATTTTTGAAAATAACATGTCAAATCGTACCGATTCCCAGCACGAGGAAGGGCGCAACGCACTGAATCGAATATGCGGAGATACCCAACCTGCAAATTCAACGATATTTTTGGAGATTCGGATACGTTTCATTGATTTGTTATAAGCTATGGGAAAGTGATAAAGTGTTGTTATCATCATCCACGTTGGAAATAAACCAAAAAAGTTTCGAAGTCATTGTCGGAATAAATCTCACCACGACAGCAGTCCGAAGGCTGCAGCTGTCGCTAGGAGAGGAGTGAGCAGGGCGGAGGCTGCAATGAATGCTCATTTTACTTATGACCGGCTTTTTCGTTTGTATATTGGCAAACCGCAATCTTAATAAAAAATTAATAATGAAAACCCCTTACCAACGAGAGTGGGCAGTTGCCTTCCAGGCCAATCTCTCCACAGTACAGTAGTGACGAATGCAACGAGAAGAGCGAAGCCAACCGTCATCATTCGTGTCGCCTATAATATTTATGTGTACATTATTTTCAATATTTGAATTTTTGTCCAGGAGCTTCTTCACTAAAACTTTTTGCTTTCGTTCTCTTTTCGAAGCTTCATGAAACATATTTTGTTCTCAATCCGATTTCGCTTGCGCTTGCCATGCGGGTTTGTTTTGAGTGGAAATTCGACCAATTCGATTTGTTTGTAAGTCTTTTTCCATGTGAGATAAACTCGAGACAACTTCATCCAAGTCAGATTGAGATCACAAAAAGCCCACTTCCTTCTTGAGTCTAACTTTTCTCCCTGTCTCCTCTCAATTCTCCCCGTTCTATTTTCCTCTCTTTTTCTGTGATCTCCTCAATCACACTCTCTCTCGCTCTGCCCTAATATCCTTCATGAAAATACTAGTGCGATCAGATCGAATTCAAGTGCGTGGGATTAATGGTTCTTTATCCAACTTTGGGCTGTTTACTAGTGATTACAATTCGACACGCCATTTTCTCGTTTCAAATGCACTCGAATCGGACAAACATTCAAGATAACATGTAAATCGAGGAGTGAGATATGCCGAATGGTCAACACTAGTGTATCTAACTATCATGTTTTCGGCGGATTCGGTCGATTGCCCTGAGCCATGTGAGGATAATCGAGCGATATCTGACCAGGAGAAGTTCATGGGGAATCGAGAGACTTCCTTACACGGATAATCATTTCTGTTTGCATGTCTGTTCCCTGTGTGGTCACTACAAGGTTGGGAATATTCCCGGCTGAGCGAAAGTAAGACAAGGTTAGGAATAATAAGAGGGCGGGAGGCCCCCCTCAAGAAAACCATTATAATTACGGTTTTCACTTTTCGTTCTTTCTTGTGCCCATATTCTGCGCTAGATGTGAATCAGTACGCCGAAAAAATCTTGATAAGAACATACCTTTTTGAGTTTATCGGCTGATCTTGGAAAAGTGCAAAACCCTTCTTATTTTCTGCCACTTGATCCCAATCTGTTTTGATCTTTGAGAGACAAAGTGAGCATTGAAACCAACGAATGACTCAGACCGTTTACCGCCGCCGAAGTCTGATTAGAACCTTTTCTCTTGAGAGCACTCAAAAAGGAGGAATTTACTGTTGCTGAGTAAGGTCGATGAAAACATTTGCGCACACTAGACAACAATATTGCTATAGAATTTATGCAGAAAACGTTGATGTTCACTTGGGACCTTGGGATCACTTGGGATCAAAGATCAAGGTAGGCGAGATTTCGCCAAAAAAGCCAAAGTTTTGACGGTCGTAAAACTTTGAGAGCGAAACGATTTATCTTCGTTCCACTTGTGGTCAGTGAACACTTTGGGAGCTTTTAGAGAGTATTTCGAACCTGTATTGCTCCCCTAACCATTTCATGGTTGGCGATCACATCACCGAAAATGTCCACACGAACGCGCTGGTCGGGATGAATTATCTTAATTATTTAAATTAATTTCTTTTTTAAGATTTTCGAAATAACCTTGGTCTGCTCGAATACTTGCAGCGACAGCTCCTTCCACTGGGCCACTTGTGCCTGGAATGATATTGGAAAAAGTGATTTCGAATACGTTTCACAGAGTGTTCAAGGCATTTCAGTTATAGTAAGAAGTGAATTCGAAATAATCTCTAATTCCAACTCACATCAGTCTCTGCGTTGGAGAAGTACCACAAGACGATGGATCTCACACTGGCCATGCGCATTGTTGAGTTCTTGTCGGCTGCAAATATTTTCATCAATTTTAGACCAAAATAATTGAAATCTCTGCACACATTCACTATCACACACAAATTAGGCTAATGAATACAGCCTCTTCACATGCAGCCACTATCAGAGACTCGAGGAGTTGCATTATTTTGGCTTATGTATTCAAAAGGAACAATCGCTTACGATTCTTCTCCACTCCAAATAGCGTCGCTGCCGTGAATAGATTGTGTCCATTGAATCGACTGGATGGATGGTCGAAGATTCGTCCCGATCCCCGACCAGCTCTCTCCTCCCGAAGCTCTTTCTACAATTTATAACCTATAGAAACCGATATTCACAGTTTCTTCAGTTTGACTCTTCTGTTTGTTCATTTTTTTTGCAAACCCCTCATTGTAATATAAAATGTGATTATTTTTAACATGCATTTCGCTTTTAAATTGAAAAGTGTCTAGAACAGCCAAAAGTTGTTAGCGACGAGAACTTGTTAGCAAAACCGGAATGTCTTTTTGAGTTTATCGCCAGATCTCATCAAAGTCTTTTTCACTCGTTACTTCAATGCCCGTTGTCTGGTTTTCAATGTACTCGAAAACTTGCACACTTTTTGCCCCCCCCCATGATTAATGTAGGAAGTGCATTCATCATTTCTGTGCCGGATTGTCCGCTCATCCCGAGACGGATCACAGTATAATCTCCCCTGTGGTCAGGAGAATTCCCTGGCCCTTTATTCCTGTCTTTCTTTCTGCCCAAAGCCTGCACATCCTCTAGCTATTTATGCAATCGCCATAGCGTATCGGAGAATGGCAATAAATACGAAAGACATGAAGAGATGAAGTCAAGTCATCCCCTCACCCATAAATAACCGCCATTTCTAGTGCTTTCCTGACCTTGTTCTACTGCCTTTTCACTGGGAAACTTTCACAAAACGCCTTTGAGTCAGGGGGAAGAGATCTCAATCTAATCGCGATGATCAAAGCATCAAGCGAACACTTGGGACACCAAGTTCAAGACGTTCACTCGAAATGGTCAATCTACGTGAACGAATCATGGAATTGTCGTTGAAAAGAAGTCTGGATGAAGCAGTAAACGATAGTTCATCCAAACCTCAAACGGGTGCAATATACAGCGAGATTTACGGGATCGAACGGACTAAATCGATGGTTGATCTTCCTCCTCCATTACCCCCTTCCCTCTTCCATTGTGTGCGTGTGACCCCTCGGGAACTGTGCATAATCGTTCACTGGCCTCCTCGTGTAAACAAACTCCGAAGAGAACTCTCCCTTTCCCTGCCCTCGAAGTGAGGAAAATTTATGGAAACTCAAGGTATCCCACCGATCTTTAGCACACAAAAAGAGAGTGCTAGCGTGTGACCCTGACTACTCAAATCGCACGCATTTCACTAGAAGAGGGAGAGCCCGTTTAGCCTCATGTTTTCGATCGCACACTTTTCGAATAAGAGAAGGGAGAAAAGGGCGAGGAAAAGATATCTCATGTGAATTGCACTCGCCCATTGCGCCAATCGAAAGGGAAAGAATAGGGGAAAAGGAAGCGCTAATCTATGCCCACTCTGTGCTGAAATACGGCTGAGCGCCATGCAGGATGGTATCGGATTAGCTGCAGGAAGAAGTGAAGTGTCTTGTTTTAGAGGATGGACCATCTGCGTGGATTATTCATCCATTCCACGATTAGATCAGTCAGGACAAGTCGGAGACTGGCCAAATTGTGAAGCACCATCTGCCCGAGCACTATTTGTGTCATTTTCAGTGGAATAAGAATTCAGGATAAAAATGGTTTCTCGATCACTCTACCCAGTGAAGACGCATGAGAAGTGAGCGTCACGAGACCATAAACCGAGAAGATCAAAGATCAAAGATCAACTAACGAGGAAGTAATGGAATGGTTTGTTCATGAGACAGAGAGGATCACATCGTCTCCTTCCATCCGCTTCTCTTTCTTCCATGTACAATTTCATTGCATTGTCCATTCTGAAAAGCCATTGCTCGGATCATTAATTTCGTATGCGAATTCGTCAATCATCTGATGGGTTTCTTCTCAATTTCATTCGATTTGTCAACAGTTCATCTCTCTATTCCCCCTCTTCTCCGTCCTATTCACTGTAATATCCACAGGGCTAAGCCGCGCCGCAACAATCAATGGGCATCATTGAGGTGAAGGGAGGGATTGGAGGGTCCAGACAGGTGGAGACAGGGGCTAGAGAGGTAGGGGAAGGGTGGAGGAACAGAAGGGAAGGGAAAGGAACCGGTGTGCACTAGCTGCAATGGCACAGCCTCTCAAAAGTATAGCTCATCAGCTGTCTTTTCGAAAATCGATCGATCGATATCTCTTACAGTAATCCTCTTACGTACACTTCGCTTCGGTGACCGGGACAATTGCAACAACTTTTCACACTTTCGTATCGTAAACAAGTGGTCGAAAGTGCGAAAACAACGAATGATCAAGATAGAGAAGAGAACGATACGAAAAGCGATGAGTGGTCACGCTTGATTAGTAGAGGACAGGGAAAACATTTCAAGTTGAAGTCGAAGAGAAGTGAGAATGATAAGACATGATAGCCAGGACCAAATATGATTATCGAGTGCTTTTTTAGAATGAATTGTGCTGACTCAACTCACCTTTCGACCTCATTGAGGCATTCTTCCCTCAACATATCTCCCCCATCAATGGCAGAAAAATGCATGAATGTCCGTTGCGGAAATCGAGTCAGGTTGTAGAATTCCAGATACGATGCAGTTTCCCTGCAATGATTTGTTGTCTTTTTCCGGATTATCTGCTGGCATTAGATTTTACCCATCCCTTTCAGCTTTAAATTGCAATTGAAACATATCCAAACTCTAACCTGGCTGTATCCGAATCATGCGGGGAGAAACTCTCTCGGATGTCGGTTTCCAGTCGTATCCTAACCAATCCGACAGTCAGCAAAATCGAGACGATCACAGATCCTGTGATAAATTTCCATGGGTGATCAGCAAGAACCTGAATTCAATTTTATTTTAATAGAAAATGGAAATTCGAAAAATCGAACCTCTCCGGTTTTCTCCGAAATAATCTCCAAGTAGTCGCGTTTCCTCTTCATTGTGTGGGTCTGTGCTGAAACCGTGAACATTAGAGATTAGATCAAGGTAACGCTTGAACTGAATAGGATTGGCACTTCAAGGATAATCGCTGAATTTCGCACGAGTGAAATGATAGATCATGCAAAATTGAGTATGGTGGCCACCTCTTGAATTACCGACCCTAGTGCTAATTGAAAATCCACGCAAGAAGCGCGACGAAACACAACTTTCGCTTGGTTGGAAGGGAGGAGGGAGGGAAGGGGGGCCACTCTATCCCCTCCCTCTCCCTTACTGCCCTCACTTACTCTAACAGTGGAGGAGAGAGGAAGACTCCTCCCTTCCCACTTACTCCCTATTCTCCTCTTCTTACTCTTCTTCTTCACTATCTTCTGTGTTTCACAATGTGCTTTGGTCGGGGGAGAGTACAGTGTTCGGACCCTCTCCATTTCACGTGCTCTCTCGCCTTGTCAGACTGGCTAAAGAGCATGCGAAATGAAGAGAGTGCTGATCAGTGAAAGCACACACTGCGAACTGGCCGATAATCTGCGTGGAACGGTCGAAGAGTTCGAAATAGGAGCGACTATCTTCAATCACCACACTTTTTCGAGCAATTGATCACTCAATCCTCCACTCAATCCATGAAATGATCATCATCACTTTTATTTCGTATTGTTCTGTAGAACTCTGCGGGAAGCTCTAACTCAGCGGGAAATACAGAAGAGTAAAGTAAAAGATCATGAACAATAAAAAAGACCCATTCTCGAGAACGAATGATTTATTGTCTCTGGGACAAGTCAACAAGGAGAGAAGCACGAATAGCTAAGCAAAAGGTGCATTGTTGGTCCTCCCTTTCCTTCCCTTTGTCCTTTGAACACAACACATTATTGCCATGGTTCCTTCTCCGTGAATCATCGAGGCAAGTGTGGAAACTGAGGTTACTTATCGGATTTTTGATTTGTTATCGACAAAATGTCATTGAGAAATCATTGCATCATAAAACTCTGTCAACGCAATGATCACAACTAAACGGCACTAGTTGGATCGAATATCACAACTAAACGGCACTAGTTGGATCGAATATCACAACTAAACGGCACTAGTTGGATCGAATATCACAACTAAACGGCACTAGTTGGATCGAATATCACAACTAAACGGCACTAGTTGGATCGAGTAAAAGACAGTTGAATCTCACTGTAAATTCTCTCGCAATGCCGTTCCATGCAATGCAGGGTCAGCGAACAAATTGGAAAGGAGAAGAGAAGAAGAGAGGGATGAACTAGTCTAAGAAGAAGGGTGAGAGGGTAACACACTCTTTTACGTAATCTACGAATGAAGAAAAGAGAGCTTTTTTGTACAGTGCTGTGCAGAAATAGCTGAGCAAAATGCTAGAAATGGGTTAGCCGTTCAATCAGCACGAAATACGATTACATCTATGATTTATGCAAGGAGATGGTTAAACCAGTTCACGAAACTGATTCCGTTACGTTGAAGATGATAATCGAATCAACCAAATAATTATGACATTCAACGATTTGTCAAGATTTTATTTTCCAAGAATTTACAATTGTAAATTTCCATATTCAATCAATTCTTCATTAGATACTGCTTATTGTCCATTTGTAAACTTCATTATCCCCTCATTCTCTCCCCATTCGTCTCTCCCGTGCGGTATAATGCTCGTCTTTCTCCTCTTCTTTCTCTCCTCATCTCTCGCTGGTCCTCTCAACATGACTGAGATGTATCTTGTTCCCGAGTGGGAAAAGGATGTCGTAGCGGGCGATTCCTTCGTTGAGTTCATCAAAGGAGTCAATAGAGTAAGTGTTTACTTGCATCATCACTACGTAATCACTGTCGTCTCTTCATTACGCGCACTGTCTTGCTCGCACGAATGACAAGAGTGTGTGATCTGTCATATATCTTGTAATCATCTTGTGATTGCAGACGTGCAATTGGGTGGGAACAGCTCCAGTCTGTTCTGGCGAGTGCCCGAATACGCATGATGAGGTATTCCATTCATTATTCCGTATTGAACCATAATCGCTTAATAATTTAATTTCAGATTGAACGTCGAAGGGACAGAAATATTCCGAAGTCGTGGTGCTGTCGTCGTGTGACAAATCTATTTTTTATTATTTTTATTATTATTTTTAAGCATAAATAAAAAATAAAGCTGTAGAAATTTGCTTGTTCATCAGTCTTTGAAGTGATAGTTTTGCATGATAGTATTGCTACGAAGAGCTCTTATGATATATGAATATATTTGTCTATTCAGGATCCGTACTTCGGTTGGCCGTGCTATTTCGGGTCGAAGAAAGCAAAGTGCTGTCTCAAGATTTGACCCACGAACGATTAATAAAGTTCTGAATGAATGATAATTGTTCAAATAATAGACACTCGAAAATGCAGTCGTTTGGCCTGACAAGAATCCTGAGGACATTATTGGGAGCCAGAAATCAATCTTAAAGGGGGAGGGGCACGAATATTTTCGCACATAAGCTGAGCATGTGGAGTAATAGGGATGCTTTACCCGATCAGAGATCAGTTTATCCGAAGTGCTAGAAATGCCTCTAAAGCTCACTACGGAATTTTAAAGTTTCATTGATTGTGCAGGCACGATTTGGGGTACTGTATTCTCGTATTGATTTCATTGGATTGGCAGTCGAAAATAACAGCAATAGTGAGGTTTGCACACGGAGGGAGTCGAACCAGCCTGTGCCGGATAGCGAGGCAAAAGTACAACCACCAGGCTACGTGCCATTATATTCGTTGAGTCTAGACGGCTTAGTTAAGGGAGAGGACAGAGTGAAGCCCAGTGCTGATTACTGTAGGTGCAGCTGGGGTGCAGGCACGTCGTGGTGGGATCCACCAATTTCGATTCGTGCCCCTCCCCCTTTAATCAAGCACAATTTATCAAGTAAAAAATGAGAGATTCGATGCAGACAAAATGGAGGGATTTAGACCCGGACCCAAGAACACTCCCGCAAAATTTTTGCGGAGGACGGATTCGAATGATGAATCTCAGACTCTGAGAGGACCGTGGAACGGACCGTACAAAAGGATACATTACACAATGTGGAAGATGTGATTCGTCGCATCATTCTCACTGTACAGTTGATGTCTGAATGAGAGGGTGTGTTGTGATGATGCTGTTTAAGTAATCAGTGGTGATTAGTCTAAATGGAAAATCGATAGTGACAAAATTGAACTTGAAATAAGAGGATAGCACAAAAGGCTATTCGAATATCCGACTGATTGGCGAGATCGGACTCGTGTTGGAGGAGGGAGATTGGAGAGCGTCGGCTGAATGACTCTTCCGTCCCCTCCGAACTAAAGTGAATTGATCCTGTACTCTTTCAGTGGATCGTGAGTGACAGCATTTCAATTGAATTTTCGCATTTTTCTCTCATTTACATTTTAATATTTGCCGATTCTCCTACATTCCTCTCATCATTTCATCACAATGTTTCTCTACTGGGCGGTTCTCTCTCTTCTTCTCCTTCTTCCGCCATCGATCAACAGCGAAAGTGATGTTGGAAGTAAGCTTTTCCTTTGGCATTTAGCTTTAATTTAAACATAAAATTTATAAACGCCCATGTTTATGCAAAAACCATGAAAATAGTCAGTCAGCTAAATATCCATTGTTATAGATTATCGTGGTAGTCAAACGGAGCCTGATCCGAAGGAAAAGAGCTGCGGTGAGGGAATCTGCACAAACATTCAATACAATCCCCGATTCTGCAATCAAAGTATGCTCAGCCTATCGTTTCAAGGCATGACTGAGATTTTAGACACACAATTTATCGATACTCGACTCTATCTAACAGCTGCTATGGTGCTTGAAGTCGATGATAGTGGGCTTATCAAGAAACGTTATTTAAATGCTCTAACCGCTGAATGGTTCCGTTATTGGCGGAATATTGATCCCCTTCTCGGCGGATTCATTTTTGACATGAAGTTTGTTGGAAAAATTGAAGCTGCGAAGATAGAGGAGGCAAAATTAACGGATGTGATACTGTACATGGGATCGGATCACGCTGTCAACTATGATCCTCCAATCTATGCATACAATTCATCTCTATTGCAACTCAAGAAGGGTTCAATCTTATCTGATCCGTACAAACATGGGCCAATTCAAATCTGTTCCATTTTCATTCAGAGTGAGTTCTGTCAATCCCATAGTATCGTACCGAATGAAAATTTCGGTACGAATCGCAAAAAATTGGCAAAAATTGGCAATTTTTGGTTACTTTTGAAAATATCGTTCAAAACACAATTTCCTGAGCCGTCTTTGGGCTCGTTCGACGCGCCGTAGCGTTCTCTACAGGTTTTCATTATTAAAAATAATTAAATAACCTTAAAAAGTCATGAAAATCATTAAAAAAGACTTTGTATCGTTACGGTGGTTAGCATTTGTAGTTTGTAGTTTGCAAAAATTTAGAAATTTCTGCTAACCACAGTAATGATAGCATATCATATTTAATTATTTTCGTGCTTTTCTAAAGTTATTTATCTATTTTTAATAATAAGAAGTGATAGAGTACGCGACGGCGCATCGAACATGCCCAAAGACGTCTCAGGAAATTGTGTTTTGAACGATTCACTGGAAAAAGTAACCAAAAATTGCCAATTTTTGTCAATTTTTCGCGATTCGTACCGAAATTTTCATTCGGTACGATAAGAACGTCAAACATGATTTTATTAGCAAGATCGAATCTCCCAGTGGTCGATAATGGAGGTTCCCAATCGAATTGGATATCTGAGCCGGGAATCTATCGGATCAATCTTGCAACGGGAAGAATGAATGAGTTGAATTATGACCCGAGCGGTCCCGCTGTCACACATCTCACGTGAATGTCTCACCCGAATAAACATTTATGATGAGAGTGTTTATGGCTAGACATAAGAAAGAGTGCCTATGAAATGTGAACATTATTCGGAAAATTTGCAAATATTTTATTCAAAAAGTGATTCGTAAGAAATCAACTTTCACAATTCTAATTGCTCAATACTTTTTTTTAAAAATTAAATTTCACAACGTCTCCAGTCTCAATGGCTGCTGTTTGGGTAGAATGACAATATTATTGTACGGCGTGAGATCCACCGGTCCTTCCTTCGTAGGCAGGATACGGTACTTCTGAATTGTCGCCGCGAGTCCCAACAACAATTCGACTCGTGCCAGTCCTTCGCCCGCACACTGTCTCTTCCCAAGGGAGAAGGGAATCGTACGATCGACTGCGTCCTGAACGGATAATGAGTACGGTAGGTGAATGGAAAATCGATTTTGTTGCAAAATATACCTTGTTGATAGTCTTCCCGTCCTCATTCAGATATCTCTCGGGCCTGAATTCGGTCGGATTGTCGAAAAGAGGATCATTCGCGTGAACACTGTAGAGATCGCCGTTAATAAAGGTGCGAGCGGGGATTTTGTAGCCCTGGAAACGGCTTATCGTTTCAACGATATGACAGAGATCAAAGATCAATCGTACCATGACTTCCGTCTCTTCCTGTGTCTCTCGAAGGACGTTGATGGAGAGAATATTAGCGCGTCGTTGAATTTCGTGGACGACGGCTGAAGTCGATATGATTATTTTGTAATTCTGATGACTTTCGAAAATAGTCGGTAAGTTTGGTTTTTCGAAACCTGTCGTGTAGGGCAGCTTCGGTTTGTCCGACATGGAAGGCAGTTCAGATCCACAAACAGAAAGGATTTCCTCACGCATTCGATCCTACAAAGAAATTTTCGAAAATTGAACTATTTCGCTCCTTATAGAATGAAATGTCAGTACTTGTTTATCCTGATTCGCCGCCAGCAGTAGCATTCCCCATCGAATGGTCGTCGTTGTACTCTCCTGCCCAGCTAGGAAGAAATCGTCACACGTGGCGAGCAATTGTTCTTTTCTGAAGAAAATATCGTTATGATTTGGATTAACTAGCTAGTAGGGTTGGCAGAATGAATCTTCGAGCGAATCCCGAATCATTCCTCGTTGAATCGCGCGGTTGTGGGATTCAAAGAGAGGGATTCAATTGAATCCGGGATTCATTTGAATCCCCGTTATAAAAACAGCTTCAAAATCGCCGTTTTCATGAAATTTCTGGTGTCTTTAGGTTTTCGAGGCTTGCGAATCCGAATATGTTAATTTTAAAGGACAAATTTCAATATTGTGCACAATCTTCTCACTCTGGCCTTCCATTGCACCATTAAAACTTGTTTAGAAGGCAAAAAAAGAAGAAATGGTAGTTCTAGTGAATGCTAGTGAGCAATTGCCAAGGATTCTTTTGAAAATTTTCGATCTTTACTATCGCTACAGTCTATAAGAAGAGCCGCTCGTTCATTGCACATGGAGTCAAAACTCAGCCAAAAATCACTCATAATTACAACCACCTCACCATACAAATATATTGAAGAACCATGCAATTTTTCGATATTTTTTGTCATGATTCGACGATCGAGAAAACGGGGATTCAAATGAATCCCAGCTGGGATTCATTTGAATCCTTCATTTTCCCCTCCTCTCATTCTCGGATTCATTCCACTCCCTCTCAGCGCGCGTAGAGCGGTGAAGAGGGATTCATTCTGCCAACCCTACTAGCTAGGACATCAATGATGGTATCTAACAATGAATAAAAGAGTTCTCACGTCAAATACTGATTACTGCCTATCTTCTGGGCGTAAGCGTGTACGAAACAGTCCGGTTCCTCGTCCGCCTTGTATTTACACATCGATTCGCGCACGTTCGCAGTGATGTACTTCATCAACTAACAAAAACACCAGTTTCAACAAAACATTTGAATTTCGCCGATGAACGAATAAAAACAAATATTCTGACCCTCTGCTTCGTTTCTCTGTGCTTGATCACTGCGTGATATCTGAGTATCGGAATGTATTTGATACAGGGGAATTTGAATGAGAAGAAACGGAGGAACGATTGAGAAAGATCGGAGATGAACTGAAATAGATAATCCATACAGGTCCAAATTTGTTAAACCGTGCGATAAATGAGGAGCAGCAGAAAAAGATACTGACCTTATTGAATGCTTCCACATATTCAATCAGGGGCTGACACTTATCATACTCATATCTGTATCCGAAGAGAGTTTCGTTGATGATGTTCGCTACCATTAACTGAATTTTATTGTTTGGAGTATTAGCAATAAATAATTTACAAAACCAAGCCATTCAAATTTCTATCTCATTTTACGTGCTTAGAACCAAGACAAACAAGACTTCATCGTTACATTTCAATTACCAACCCTGTTATCATCTTCATGAAACTCACTTGAACAGGCCATCTCATATCCACCGCTCCCTTGTCTTTGATTTGATCGAGATAGCGAAGATACTCGAGGATAGACAGTTTGACCTAAATTTAAAATTATTATCGACCGGAAATCAAAAATTTGGCTAAGACCCGAAGAAAAGTACCTTCTCCTCCATGAGCCCCTTGCCCATTCCGAAATCACGAAGAATACTGATTGCCTGGCGTCTAAAATATTCTTTTTTTTCTTTGGTTCCAAAATGTTCCGAACCTATTCTCCCTCCAGCTATCTCCATTGGAAGAGATCACTCCGCCATTCTCACAAAAAGCCATTTGATCGTCGAATGGATAGTTAGGACGATGGGAGAAATCGTCTCCTGAATGAAGATATGGCAGTAATTTACATTTCAAAGTTCACGCAGTGTTTTGATCCGTGTTTTGAGTCATCACCAATATCATATTTTCGCTGTATCCTACCTTTAATGACGAATGCTTCCTTGATAGCTTTATGGCCCGTAATGACCACCATGGGAACAGGAATAAAGACTGTGAAGACGGGACCGAATTCGCGTGAGAGAGAATTGAAATGGAGATGGAGAGATTTTGAATCGAACTGAAGAAAAAAATCTTTTGACAGTTAAAATAAGCGAAATTAGGGTCGAAAACAATGTGCAATTAAACGCTCACCGAGAGTAAATTCCCCACGAAAGGTAGTGGCGTTGGCCCTTTCGGGTACTTTGCCACCCATCGATAGAAATCAATTATGTAGTAGACAAGATAGATCACTGCTGCAGCTGCTGCAGCCACTAGTAGACCCATTGCGACTGCAGTGGTCGCAGGGATCGAATTGGGTCCAGGAAGTTTCCTCGTGAACGGGTTGTTCTGTTCGCACGTGACTGCTCATCTGTCAATAATTCCTGACTAAATACCCCCCTCAAACCTGTGTGATCTCTCTAGTCTTCTCAACAAATCTTATTGAATAGCCCCGTACTCTCATCTTTGCTCCCCTATCTCGTCCATCTTTCCCCTTCGTTCATTTCGCTTCACTTCACACCAAACAGTCGACTAGAACATTGCACAATCGAGAATTGTACCATCTTGCAAATGTTTTGGAGGGCAGAGAAGATCAGGAGTAAATTTGTTCATTCGCAGTGTAAAGAATGACTAACAACAGTGTCCGAATAGAACAGAATTTTAAAAGCAAATTGAGTGATTATAATGAACGAATTTCTTTGGATCACCACGCATAGTTGCTGAAATAGGTTTCAGTTTGAGTGGCCGGATCGGATGAGAGGCTTTGAATCAGAATATGGGAGTAGCTCGAATCGATAAGAGCTACTGACTGTAATTATTCTTGTAAATCCTGGTAATCTTTCGCAGGATAGGAATGCAGCATGTATTGTTCAACAGATATTTAAACATGTTTAGTGTAAATGAAACAACCCGCCCGTAGAAGTTCAAGAGGCACGAGAACAATGGAGTTTTGTTTGCTGCTAAAATTAATCATTTTCAAACCTTAAATTTCCATGGAAATAAGACGTTCGATATAGAGCGAATATGAAAACACATGAGAAAACAGTTCCCAGAAATTCATTGGAAACATCAATTGCTCGCAAAATATCTCGCGCGATCATCGAATCGGAAAATCGATTTCTTGTTCAAAAGTAAGTACACCCATAAACGTGATTAAATAAATAAAATTTAGATGAGCAGAAAAGGACGAAGCGAACGAGCGCAAATATCGATTATAGATTCTGTATTCCCGAGACAGATGAAATGAGAGTGATGGGGATGGCTAGCTCATTCTCGTTTTCTGAATAAATGATCCCATTTTAACTATATTTTATTCAAATGTATAGTATTTTTATGCGTATGCTCATGAAAATAGTATAAAAAAATTAAAAAAATGACAGCTTGTTCAAAAATATATATATTAATTGCATTTAAACACTGCAATTCAAGTAAGAAGCATTGCAATTATGAGAGGCAAAGTTGTCAGTATCACGGCCACTGCATTGTTCTTCTGTTGAGCTCCCCATGGACACATAACTTTACTAGATACTATTCTCTCCTGACTCTCTCCTGAATTTAATTTATCCTCACTTTACATGCTCACAATTTTTAATATATGCTCGACATGTGCATGCTGGAGGATTAAATCTGCCTTCAAAAAAGTTTGATTGAGGAGCTAAGTAGTTAAAAAATTTTTATCGATTCATTAAAAACTACATTCGCTACTTCTCATTCTACTCCACTTTCTTCGTCTTCTTCTCCTTCTTACTGTACTTATTCATGTAGAAGAGTGTAAAAAGAATTAGATATGATCCATTGACGAGCCATCCGAAGAGGAGAACGTCCAATGACGATTCACACGGAATCTGCAAATGAACACTCTTCATAACTTTGCACATATTTCTTCACTTCGGGCCGAGACTTTTGGTAAACTCTTTCACTTTCGCGAGATATCTCTCTTTTCGAAATGTTGTTTCCGAGTATTGAACTCCCCACCTTCATCAAATAAGTCAACACAGTCGTGTGGACGAGAGCGTAGATAATAATGAGGAATTGGACGATTTGGAATGCTGTGATTGACTGGGCGAATATACCGGGGACTGGCAATTTCATCGCACGAAGGAGATAGTAACTGAATGAATAGATCTGATCAACATCCGACCATTGTTCATTCATTCGCTTTTCATTCGAAGAAGGTAACCTACGTGTACATGAATCCATGGACGACAGAGTTGATGTAGATGGCGTATCGCATGTGAGTGTTCATCGTGGGGTAGGCGTACCTGAGGATATTTGGCGTCTATATTTGTTGTCTTTTTTCTTTTGTCCAATAGTTGCGTGTTCCCACTGCTTTGGTATCTTCATTTTTCAATCACTCGTGAGAATGACATTTGAGCATTCTGATCGAAATATTCACATGATTACACACACTTTTAGCGTCTATCACGTTAGATATGATGCGATTAAGTTGCATCATTTGATTGCTGATTAGCTCGATCTTTAATTTTTCCACCTTGAGATTCCGTTTCTGCATTTTGAAAAACGAAAATCAAAAAAAATCGGAATGACTTGAGTTCAGGGTTAATTATAATCAAAGTGATTGACTACTAAAATATAAATTGAAACGTGTTTCTGATCTCTTTGGTCACTCTCCTTATCAGCTACAGATGAATAAGTCATTGCTCCAGGAAGCAATGGCACTTTGCACCACCGAAACGACCGACGAATACTTTGTTCTTTGTCCTGCATCTCACTCTTGCCCATCACCATACCATCCATAAAAGAGTGTGAGGGCGTGATGATACCAGTGAAGGAAGATGAGAGGCTGCTTACGGAGAATCTAAGAACAATTATTTAAAAAAATAATACTTTTGCTCACCTGCTGCTTGACTTTAGAAAGAATTATCAAATAAGGAATTCTGTCCCTAATTCACACTCTTGGAACAAAGAAGGAGTGCAGCACAACATTTTCTTATCGGAATTTGCCTCTTCAAGCGACAAAAATAAGCGACATTATTGTAGTGATCAGCGATCTCAAAATATTTCCGCTCGTTTTCTGGGGAACGTCTTGGGTACGTTCGAAAATGTCCAGGAACAACAAGTATAATTTTGGTATAATTTTTAATTTTATGTATAATTTTTTTTTATAATTTTTTTTTCTTTGTTGATCAACTGATCCTTTACTATCTTTGTGCAAGCGTTTCGCCCAAGAGGAAGATAACGAGAGTGCACTGAAACAACGATAAAGCGCGCGAATGTCAGAGAGTGTTTAGTGATAGAAAGGAACACTCCAAGTTGCAAACAACAATCTTGCGCCGTTGGGTGGTACGATCGAATGGAACGATTTTGATCCGTTCGAGAAGATATTGTTCAAATCACTCTACGAAATAACTCACAATGAAAACGGTATCTCCAAACTCGAATATTCTAATCATGTGATAGATCCAAACATAGTAGCCAGTCTCTCCAGTGAACAGATCGAGCCCAGAGGAGCAAAGAGATGCTGAAAAGGGTTTTCACTCACGATGTTTCACTACGATCTCCGTTTCCCCGTCAGGTTAGGAAAATGGTACTAGACTACCGTGAAACGCACGGGGTTGTGTAGGTGGGGTGACCGTGTGGAACACTGCACTTTCAATAGAATACAACGTCCCTTCAAAAAGAATACCAACTGGTCTCACCATTCACTCCCTTATTGAAGAGAGTACTGAAGAAGTCTTTCGTCATTCCGACAGCACAGAAGATCGAAACGCCACCGATGAACGCGTTCCATAACTGGAACGCACTTTTTTAAACATCGCTTTCACGAGCACAGATAGATCATAATGGAACTACATATAACGTACTTTTAGTGGTCCGTTGATCTTGAATGCTTCCCTCTCAGTACCCATCCACTTCTTCAGTGTGAAGACGACAATTACGTAGGCGATGCTTGCCTAAAACCAATTATTTCATTGTTATTTATCATTTTGACAGTGCTATTTTCGACTAACCTGCACAGAGAATGCTCGATGTTCCGTCATCCATTTCTGCGCACGCGGGTACGTGAAGTTCTGTTAAAATTGTCGTATTATTGGAAATACATGTAGCTTCCAACCTGCTTGTCTGTCGAAATGGCAATGGCTTCAGGAAGATCGAGATGAAAACTCGTTAGTTGAGGTAGGATTTCTAACATTATTGACTGAAAATATTGTGAATGTTGAGAGTGCACAAGTTTCCAGAGACGGAATAGACAAATCACACCATTCGATGAGCGATGGTCAGTGAATGAGAAGAGGGTGTTTTTAATATCTTATCATTACTGATCTATAGGCGAGCAGATAAGAGAGACTCGTGGGGTTCCCCTTCAACTCTTTCGCTATCTTCTTTTTGTTAAGAGCAACGTGTGATAAACATGGGCTGATCGTCTCAAACAGGAACCAAAAGAGGAAAGCTATGGTTGGGCGGAGACTAAACAATTGGAGAAGAATCGCGTTGCGGATGAGTGACGGATTGTGAATAGCCACTGTTCACAGTACGTGCTTGTGAAGTGTGATGGGAGACAAGAGAAGTTGGACGGATTGGACAGATGAAGAGTAAACATGGTTAGTTGGCGCACATCTATGCAAACATTGTTAATTTGGCTGAGAGATTGAAGTTTTCTGCATATTCGAGCCGATTCAGATGAGAATTATCATTTGAGAACTCACAGTACTATAACATATTGAGAGCTTGCACGAATTGTTTATTGTTTCGAGATTTCAAAAATATCTCAATCGCTATCAATTAGTAGCAAAGACAAGAAATATCTACGACAAACACTTTGAAAGGAAAAAATGCATTGAAAAGGTAAAAATGTTCACGTTTTGTCCCTCATTCTAAACTAATTCTTGCCCCATTGCTCAATAAGGTACCATTCTTATCAATTCTACACATCTGTATTATATATTTTCGGTGAATAAGAATGCCTCCTTTAGTAAAATTGATCAGACACCGATGCTTTCTTTTCATTGAGGTCTGAAAGGCTTTTTAGATGAATGATAAGTCCGTATTCCCACTTTATATCTAGTCCTGTCTTTCAAGGCAATTTCGAAAAGCTCATTGATGACTGAATCCTCGGTTGCATATATTTGCACAAACTTGTTGTTGATTTGCGAGTCGCATACAATCTGAAATGTGTGTAATACCTTTCTAAAACATAAAAATAAGACAAACCTCAAAAATATCGATGATTTCTCTGGCAGTGCAAACGAGCCTTCCGTTTAGGACGGTACTTTCAGAATTTTTAACAATATGAACCATGGTTGAACAATCAAATATAGATAAGTTTGGAGAATAGGAGTCGATTTTTACAAATTTAGTAATAGGAAGGGTCTGAATAGCCTGCTTGAAACCCTTCACAATGCTATTTTTGTATTCCGACCATATCCACTTGAAATGAAAACTCTTCAAATCATAACCTGTCGTTCGACATTTAGTGAAGAAACTGTAAAACAAAAAGAAAAAGAATGTATATCATTTTTCAGACACATAATTTCAAGTAAATTCCAACCTGATAAGAAATTTGGAGACATCGTGATAGAAGTTATCGTGCGATTATTTTCAATTCCACGCGTAGCTGACCTTTGACGAACTGAGTGGAGGGAGGAGGGAGGAAGAGGCCGGGAGGAGGCTAGTGATCTACCTGCTCTCCTCCGCCCTACCTCTTCCCTTCCTCTCTCTCCCAGACAATCAATACGCTAACCAGCACATTGAGTTTGCTGAGCATTTGAAACGCACGATAACAAAAGTGAAATTAATTTGTATTACTGCTAGTTGTTTGATGACGGAAAAGAGAGCAAGAGCAGCCCGAGAATATCGTCGATCGCCTATCTTAATTTATATTAATTATATTCATGTTTGATCTCTCTTTCTCTCAATATTTGAACTAGTTAAGGCAGACTTACAGTTATGTGAATATTCTTTACATTTGCACCCTTGAAGAATCGTTGAATGTGTGGGGTGGATTCAGTGTATTGTCCGTTTGGAGACGCCGCGAAAAGATAGATTCCTGTCGGAAACTTTGCAATAATCGTATCATGTCTTCCTTTCTAAAAAAATGGTTCGAGAAAATGAAAGATGTTCAAATAGATATATCATTTTTAAATAAAACATGTATAAAATATAAACGAACCAGTCTTATCCTGAGATCATCGAATTTTCTCTTTCCTGTGTCTAGATCAATCCTTCGGAATCGTTTTGAGACTAGGCCAAGAGGAATTCGATCTACCGTTGACATTTCCTCGAAGATCATACGAAAAATGTCGTCAGGAATGTGTGTGATAGAGAAATTTTCGTTGATGCGGGTTGAAGAAGGCGTGACTTTCCGTTTTTTGTCGTGCTTCGTATTGTGTTCCGAAATCGATCTCTTCTTGGAAGTCATGTTGAACAAGAAAGAAGGACCAGTTTAGAATAACACGTGCACTATAATACGGGAATAGTTTCAAGGAACAAAGGAGGAGCAGTAAGCAGCATTTGGTTAATGAAAAAGGTAGAGTTGAGATTTAAAAAAAATGCCAGAGGGGAGACGCTTGCGTCGGAGAAGCATACAATCACACGCATTAATGGGATAAACGTGGACGAAATAGGAACGGAATACTGACATTGAATAGTTTATTATGCTCATTGAGATATTGAGATATATATATATATATATCGTACATCGCTCCCATTACCGAACAAACGGCCTTTTTTACCTTTTCGGCCTTTTCTTCCTTTTCGCGAATATGCACTTAATATTCTTGTTTTATGTTTCATATTTTTTGTCCACCCCGATAACTGGACGAATACAAAAATTGGCCGGTGAAATATTATTTTAAATGGGTGAATGGGTTAAATGGGTTAAATGGTAATCAATTGCCATCATTTTGGCAGAGCCGCATTTTAAGCAAAAAATAGGAGGAACGGCTGTAATTTTTCACCCATTTAAAATAATATTTCACCGGCCAATTTTTGTATTCGTCCAGTTATCGGGGTGGACAAAAAATATGAAACATAAAACAAGAATATTAAGTGCATATTCGCGAAAAGGAAAAAAAGGCCGAAAAGGTAAAAAAGGCCGTTTGTTCGGTAATGGGAGCGATGTACGATATATATATATATATATATATATATATATATATATATATATATATATATATATATATATATTACTACATGTTGAAGACTTTAATTTCGGGTAATAGATCTTTTGAAAGATGTGGAATGAAGCTGTCGACAGTGTAGACTAAATAGAGAATGCAATTCCTTCTCAATGTGTTCACTTACAATCTTTTTCTCGAATCCGATTGAGTGCCATTCCAAATGCTTGCTCACAAGCATTCATGTCAGAAATATAATCGTGGAATTTAGACGATAAGTCTTGAAGGCATGTCCTGAGACCGAGATGGCAAGTGATATTCTTAAAACCATTCATTTCACTTAGATAATCAACGATAATATTATGATAACTCACTATTCTTCGGACGTCATCATAAACTCTGTATTCCGGATGCTTCGTGAAATCCGTTGGAGATTTCAGATCAAGAGTAAGCCTTTCATACAGAACTTTCGCAGTATTGACATCACAAAAATGGAAGGATTTATAGCAATTATGGAGATCGCCTAAAAGATATTCATCAATTTTTTTCTCAATAAGACCGTTTTCATACCAGCGATCATAGGACACTTCTGCACTAGTCTCGACGCAATAATTGGATAGGCATTATTGATTGAATCGCCGTCTTCTTCATCTGTGATACGGTTGAATAAGGTAGATGAGATAGGAAATACTTACTCGAAATCTTTTGATAGATATTGATCTTCTGCCTCTCGCGAAGGACCGTGGAAGTGCAGTGATCCTTGAATGATAGAGTTATTTTCGATTTTTTGATTAGCCTTCTTACATTGGGACTCGTTTCGATGACAGCACGTAGACAATCGTACATCGTCGAGCGGCAGTCTTGATACGCATTCACAGCATTAATTATACTTCTTTTCATCATTTCATGCTCTCCAATCAAACATCGATAAACTGTATTGTGACAGTGAACGGTGATTCCTTAATAAACAATTATAAGCATAAATAAACAAGTTATGATCTCACTGTCATTCATCGGACACGCATCGAGTATACTTTTCATATCCAAATTGAGCGGTTTGTAGTCGATGAAATTAATGTAGTCGTTCGAATGATCAGGAGGAATTGCTGGAATGAGAAGATAAATTACGATAATGAGGAAGGAAATACCAGTGGGGAATATGTTGCTGAATGTTTGGACAGCTGAACACGCTTGGTTCATTAGACTCTCGCAAGCGTGATTCTTCGCTTTATCATTTGCATCCTTAGATATAAGGAATATATTTGGAAACTGATCAGTATGTAGGAGTTAACCAAACCTGTAGACAATTGCAGAATTTAATATCACATAACTCCTGAGTGACTCCCGTCCGAAAGTGGTGGTCATAACAATAATCGTGCATTTTGCAACATAGATTAGCATGATCTGAAAAGGGAGGTGAGGGCGGAGAAAAGGGAAGGGAAATACCTTGAACCGCTGGAAGGCAACCACTGACGAGGAATTGAGCAAGCGCCTTGCTTCCGATAAACTTATCTGTTCCGCATTCCCAAAACTGAAGGAAAGGAATAAGAAAGAAAGACGGAGAATGGGCGATATTAAACCTCTATCAGAGTTTGGCCGTTTGTTGATGAGATGAGAAAGGGAAGAAGAGAAACATCTTCAGAAAAGAATCGATATCAGTGAATAGTGTGGCACAAAATCAATGGAGAAACACTCTCTCATATTTTCATCCTTTTTTCTCCGATCCATGTCACATTTGTTTTCCGCATTTCACAACCCAGATTATGCATATCATTTTATAACAATCATTCAGGATCAATTCCAGTTGTTCCTCCATATTTCTCGCGGATGTCGTACTTTATCTTATGTGATGAGACTACATCAGGAGGGAGTGGTCCGAATATGATTCAGTTAATCGAGAGGCTTGAATCCCTCCTTCTCCTTCTCCTTCTTCTTTACGCTGATGTCAACTGCGACAAAGTGAGGGAAGTCTCGAAATCCTCGGAAAGTAAACAATGGGACAAGAGAGGAAAGACATTTCTGAGTAGGCATCATCTTTATGGAAAAACTTCACAAGAGAATGTGTATACATATCTAGTGAGAGTTTTCTCGAATCGCTCCGATTCAGAGGGTGACAGCGAGATAATGAACCCGCTAAAGACAACTATTGATTGTGAGAGGCACCTCTGTCGACCCTATTACGAACAAACTAATATTGGGTCTTCAACAAGTTGCGATTAAAACGATTTATTCCTTCAAATTACGAAACAAATCATGAAAAAAGTGGTCGATCATTTAGTTTGCTGTGACTTCCTTGGTGAAATGGAAGATGCACTGAGCAAATAACAATCAATTGCCGAGAATTACCTGCAATTCGATTATTACATTTGTTCTTGCTAACAGCTCACCTTCACATCACAAGTGATGGAATCAATGAGTGCTTGGATGACTCGTAGGGCCTGAAATTGGAGGTTTCTATTTCTCTCTTTCCAGTCGGTGCCACATGTTTCCCTTTATTGATCAGAATGAACTCTTACTTCAGCACCCCAACAGGCCGGCCATTTGAGCAGAACATTGGTCGTGAATTGAGCGATAATGTCTACAAATAAGTATCGCATCATCATTGAAAAAACGTACAAAAAAATCAGAAAAAACTCACTGAGGACATCTCCAGCATCTGAGGGAATTTGAGTCGGATCTATTCTCTGCAAATAACACATTTATTTTTTACCAAGCGACATTTCGGAGAGACTAAAGAAGCCCAAACTTGTGCCACAAACCTTAGTCCAGCCAATGACTTCGGTCACGAATTGGCCAGTCAAATTGAGTGCCATCTGTGCTTGCTGAAAATAGTACGTATTATCGTGAGATTATTTTCCGTTCCACGAGTAGTTGATCTTTGACGAACTGAGTGAAGGGAGGAGGGAGGAGGAGGCCGTGAGGAGGCTAGTGATCTACCTGCTCTCCTCTCCCATACCTCTTCCCTTCCTCTCTCTCCCAGACAATCAATACGCTAACCAGCACATTGAGTTTGCTGAGCATTTGAAATGCACGATATTATCGGTTAATTCACAGCGTGAATATGATACCTCTACTTCGCATCCGAAGAGGCGAGCTTGGAAGAAGACGTAGATGATTTGACCTGAATGTGAGAAATAGATGAATAGATTCAGTTGAAGGGTGCAGTCTAACCGGGTATCTGTCCAGCAGCAGTGACAATATTTGCCAGGGTAAGAGGTTTGGACGAGGGAGGGTTGGGACAAGTGAGATTGGCTGCATTGATGAAGGAAACAGCGAAGACTAGAATGAGACAGGGAAGAAGGGACGACATCTTTCCTTCAAATATCCATTATCATGACGTGACCTACATTGAGCCAAGAACAGAACAATTAAAGGGACAAGGAATGAAATTGTGACGGCATCTCTGCTTGCTCAGCTGTTATAGTGGCACTGTTGACCGCCAGGAATTTGAATAAGCGCACAAAAACATGAGGACGATAGGCGAAAACACGAAATGAAATCACGTAGAGTATTGAAATTCAGAAGTGGACATCGGACGGAATACAATGATCACATTTTAGAGTGGTAGCGAAGTTGTACTTCCTACAATTGAATTATGTATTGATAATTAATTCACATATCTAAAATTGGAAAAATCCTCTGTGGAATATTTATTGAAGTTCACATTTACAAGAACGTTATCTTGTTTATCGTATTCGATCATTTGTCGATTATAAAAACTGATAATATTTGCTGATATTGTAGCTTGTACATCAAGGGCGAAATGGACGCTATCGATCTGAACCACTTCCGATTTCTACCATGAATAAAACCATTTTATTTCTTCACCACGAGAGGAATACTGTAGTTCAACTTTCATATTTCACGAGTTCTCGCCTTTGGAATAACATTCTCTTTTTTCCTTTTTTTCAATAAGCCTGTGTGAGGGGGTGACAAAGTGTGAGGGTCCCATGATAACATGAAAACACGTCAGTTTAATTGTATTGCGGAAGCTCACATAGACAAAATGCAATGATCACATTTTTTTCTCATTTTAAGTTGCCCTTTCTGTTTCTTCCCTTCATAACAAATTCTCTCAATTTATTCAATTTTACAACAGCACAATGCGGTAATACGGATTGTCTGGTCACTTGAAAAAATGATAAGCTTCATACTAGGACCGTATGTAGATACTTTCGAGATCTATGAAGAATGTTGCTTCTCTCAAGCACAGATCGAAAGATTGTCAGCGTGAAGAGAAGCCCTTATCACTAGATAATCGATTCTGAATATTTTCAGAAAGATCGTCTGTCCTCAGTCTTTGATCCGTTTGTACCGAATATCGGATTCAGATTGTGAAGCACCATATTCAGCTCATCACTAATTCTTTACCCAGAGAGATGCCTCTTCACCGCTACACTCCCATTGGAACCTTTGTAGTGCAGATTGACACTGCGCAACGAATGGGCGAGTGATAACACTTTGATAAGAGAGAGGTAGAGAAGAAGAGTGATTGAATGGAGAGAGGAATCACCTGAGAAAGAGAGTAATCGACAGTTGCAGACTACACTCCCATCGTAGTATGCTCTTTATCGCTCAATGGATCTCTGTTTTCGTCCACAATTCCACTTCTTTCCAGCGTTTTCTCGAATTTTCTATAAATTTCTTCCAATAATTTATCTTTTTTCAGTGGCAATCATGGAAAAAGGCATGGAACTGCCGGTTTTACTCATCACTCAGGGAGTTTTGTTCCCTGAGGCAAAGATCAAAGTGCCCATTCGATCAAAGAATAAGTGAGTTTGCTTTTTCCTTGAAAAATTGTTCTAACAGTAATGATAACACGTTCTCGATGAAATAGGTAGAACAAATCACTTGAAATCTAAACTTGGCACTGACATGATACTGTAATTTAAATGTACATTAAATAACAATAAGGTGCGAGTAAATCTCACCATTCCATTTCAGTCTCGCGATGCTCGATCGATTCGTCCTCAATCGGAGCATCGCTTCGAAGACTTTGATCCTCGTTGCCTATCGGACAGAATCGGAGAAGGTAGTCTTTCCATTTTCCTTTATTTTCAAAATCATGATCCATTTACGGCTGCATTTCTAAAAAGAGTGATTTGAAACGCACGATAATTCTCAGAAAGTGTACGATGTCGGTACAGTGGCAATGATCGAGCAAGTCTCGTGCTTCACCTCGTCTACATTCACACAGTACACACTACACATCGTCGGTTAGTATTAGATTACTACGATTTCCAGATCATCCTATTTCATTGTCATTTTCATCTTTCAGGAGTATCACGTGCGAAAATCGTCGATTACGCTCTTCCCGTGAGCAGAGTGAAACAGATTTACAGTAGTGGTAAATTATCCTTTCTTTCTCTTTATCGTTAATCCATTTATTTTGCGCACTCTTCATCATCTTTTCACAATAAAAGTCTGCAATGATTTTTTGTTGCATAAAAAATTATCAGGCGAGGTATCCGAGGAGAAGGAGTTGAAGTTGTACGAAGTAGTGCAGGAATTCGCTCGGTCACTGAATAAAGATGAATCGACGACACTTTCGAATGCGATGAGACATATGGTTCGAAATTCATTGTCACTTATTAGCAAACAATTTTTTACAAACAATATTTCAATATTTAGCATTTCTTTTATGTAAACTACATCCTAGTCACAACGATTGTTGTTTGTATCGAAAACACAATTGGTGACCCTCGCACTTATCTCGGACGCCGCAGAACACGGAATGTTCACACGAGAGACAATGTTGTGATCTATTCAATTCCACTGAGTAAATAACTTCCCTAAGAAGCTGGATAAGCGAAACTAGACCAATGAAACTGTTGACGAACCCCTTCAGATTCCTGAACGTCACGTGGATGAAGTGGTTGATCTCGTCGCTTCGTTCATTCCGCGTCTTCCGTACGAGAAACAATTGGAATTCCTTGCGACAGTCGACGTGCCGACGAGAGTTGAGGCTGTGATGGAATGGTGTGCGAAACATTTGGTGAGGATCTGGGAGGTAGAATTAAGAGACTTGACAACGAAGGTCGAACAAACAACCAATCTAGCATCTCTAGTACACATAAAAAAAAGTCAAAGTCGATATGAGTCGATTGAATTGAGGAATCAAATCCTGCTCGACCGGCTCGCACTGCCTCTCCACCCAAGGGAATCGCATTCCACGATCTGAGAGGAAACGGAAAGGGAAGAGGAAGAATGATCCACAATAACAATGAGGAACCGCAAAGTGAGTGGCAATGGAAATGAACACCAACATCAACTTGAGATGAGTTTCACAGTCGGTATTTGAGATGTGTAATTGCATCGATTGCAATCAATCGAGCATTTGATAGAGAATAAGTATCTGATTGTTTAGACCCCATCGAACGGCTTGCCGCAAAGCTCGAAGCGGCCAATCTTCCCGATGATGTGAGGGAGCGGATCTTCGAGGATCTCAATAGGGTCAAGGTGCGGTATTTCGAGAACATAGCTGCCATACGAATCAAGAAACATGAAGCACAACTCTTGTTCCAGTCCTCTGGTGGCAACGGTCAGGAATCGTCGATGCTCCTCAGTTATCTCGAATTCGTCGCTGATCTTCCGTGGTCGACAACTACCAAAGATGACGTCGACATCAAGAAGGTCACTTTTTCGCGAAACTTAAAAAAATCTACTCACTCTTCTCCACAAGTAAATATCCAATCAAATGAGTTTCACTGCTTCTCCAAAACATGATGGTGAATGGAATACTCGATTCCGAGAGGTCATCCGTGTCCAAAATATATATTAAAATATTAGGCCCGCCAACTGCTGGACGATTCTCACGAAGGAATGGAGAATGTGAAGAAGAGAGTTCTTGAGTACATCGCTGTCAGGTACGAATACACATCTCTTTCTAGTGCCTTATTTTGAGTTTTGAGATTTGAAATTGAGCAAAAGAGTGAATACGGGCCATTTGTAGATCTCTACGAGACGACGGAACTGGCAAAGCAATGGCCGGACCGATACTCTGCTTTGCTGGTGAGTTTCGAAAACAAAAGTTAAAAGCAATCGTTGCTACTATGCCACGTTTGATTGAATAAAGTAGGCTGTACCTTTGAAGGACCACCCGGTGTCGGAAAAACTTCCGTCGCTAGAGCCATCGCACAGTCGCTGGGCAGAAAGTTCGAGCGGTAATTCGGCACTCTTTTCCTTTCTTATCATTTGCCGGGTTCTATGTTCTCGTTTGCAGTATTTCCCTGGGCGGAATTCGCGACGAGGCCGACATCCGAGGTCACAGAAGGACGTACATTGGAGCGATGCCGGGTCGATTGCTGCAGGTAATTCTTTTCTTTGCAGTGGCTCATCCCTGCTTCCATGTTATAGGCGATTCGACGCTCGAAGACACGCAATCCCGTGATACTGCTTGACGAGGTGGACAAGTTGGTAAGCAATCTTCAAGTGAATGAATCAATTTCGTCCTCTAGATTCAAATCCGCTTGGTTCCAGTTCGCGGGAGTTCATGGAAGTCCCTCAGCTGCACTTCTTGAAGTGCTCGATCCTGAGCAGAATGGAGCATTCATGGATCAGTATGTTTTTTTACCTTGCCTGAAATTTCTTGTTGAGATACTTCAAAGGTTTTCTGGAATAAACCAGACGGTTCAAGACTTGTTTAAATGGGAAAACGGCTACATTAAAATTACGCGATTTCCGCGCATTTCCCGTGCACGCGAAACTCATTTCAATACTCGCTCATCGCGATCTTTCTCTCATTTCATTCCCTCCCTCACTTCTCATTCTCTCTCCCTTCCCTCTCGATGATGGGTCGTATCGTCGATTTCTTCTCTTCTATCTTCGATTTCTTCTCCTCTATCGATCTCTCTTCATCCTTCCAATGGCCCTTCGAATCTGTCTCTTTCGTCGAAGCTCTCTTCCTCGTCCAACTACTCTACTGTCTCCTGTTGTTCATTTAGTGAGTTCCTTCGATAAGTCTTGCAGTAGCCTGAAAAGTCGATGCACCGTATCCCTCATACCGTAATTCTCTCCATTCCAGTCACAATCGCAAAACGATCATCCAGGATTTCTACAATGAGAAAGCGGAGTTCACAGAGACGCGAGAGGGGCACATCTGTCCTTCCTCTGATATAATCTTCTCACTCACGAATGAGGACGCTGAGAAGGTACAGTAGTCATGATCAACCAGGATACAATATTCCTCGAAAAAGGAGTACGGTAATCGCTCGCTCGACTAAATTATCGGACTGTGATTCTGCCTTACTTGGTGGTACAGCACCTGGGACGTTACTGTATCTCCTACCGTAATCTCTTCTTGAGGTATGGGTGACAGGCTCGTTCGTTGGATGGTCTACTCTCGTTGAGATGCGAAGAGATTCGAGAAGACCCAATGAGTGGAGAGTGCGACTCACGCTACCTTATGGTTAGTATTCACTCACTTTCTTCACTTCTTCCTCGATTGGATTGTGTTAAGTTTCACAAAGAGCTCAAAAGCGATGCGAACGCTTCGTTTTGTTTCTGAGCCGACTTGTGCCGACAAAAAAACATTGCCTTGCATATGTACTGGATATTGTATACCCTATCTATGGATTCTTCAGGTCATCATCAATTCCGTTTCGTCGTCGATGGTTTGTGGTTTCTTCGTGATGGCGTCGCCCTCGAATGCGATGATAAGGGAGAACTGTGCCACTACGCCCATTTGCCCATCGATGAGAGAAGGTCAGGGTGATCTTTGATCTTTGATTTATGTCGCCTCAGAGGTTGTGATCTTAGAGGTGAAAGATCAATATGACGTTGATATTTGTTTAGTCAAACTCAGAAGTGAACGATCAAAGATCAATCGTTCAGACGTCATTTCGAGCGCCTTCATCAATCGAAGAAAAAGGCCAAGTGGAATATGGAGAAGGGAGAGTTCATCGAGGCTAAGGTTAATCTAATATGAAATTATTTAATTAATAATATTAATTATAGGACATCTTCATGTATCGCTAAGTCGCCGTAGAAGAGTTTCAATACGTATTCGGAAGTTTTAACTCGAACGATAAATAGATCTAGCTCATATTTTCCCGTAGAAACTTCACAAAACAGCTTGGATCAGTGAAACAAGTACTGGTAAACATCTGGTGCGCCTCTCTGCACAATGTGACTATGAAATTCTCGCATTCGATAGTAGCTGGTGCCGAACTAAGCAAGCCAGCGCGTACATAACTGGTGACTCCGCGGACTCACTTTATCGTACCTGCTTACCTTATCCCATGCATCTTGACTCGACTGCCTACCGTAACGGGACACTTCATCTGGCCTACGGTGCCTGGAACTATCCGTATCTCTATCCACGAACGACTGGGTCGAATCGTCCAATGGGCTTCTTGGATGAGATATGGAAAGCATTCACCGACAAGCTTGAGTTTACTCCGTACCCCTATGGTCAGTGACGATTTGTTTTCCCTATTTGTCGTGAATTGTAGAAACTTTCAGAACACTCGGCCTCAGTGTGTGATGGTATTCTTGTGCCGGTTCAAGAGGGAGTGGTCATAGCCACAGCCGGCGCATACACTCCAACTCCTTTGAGAGTAGAGCTTTTCCGATCGTCAGCGACTACTTACTTTACCGCTGTTAGTTTTTGAAGCTTTTTTTACAAGCAAAGCTGACATGATCAATTCAATGCTAGGGATGTCGTATGTATGGAATGTGTGAAACACAATGAGTTTCGATTTTAAAGGAGGTGTCCCACGAATCTCTGACTAACTGAGTTCTTGATGTGAGATGGTGGGTCGTGGCTACCCGATAACACTTTCGAAACTCCCATGTTTAAAATTTTCGTTTGAACTGAGATATGAGCATTTGGCTGCGTTCCAAGTGACCCTGCGCGCGCAGGCAACGAGCGAGAGAGCGTGCGAAATGAGGAGAGCGCGCCCTCTCACTCCTCACTTTGCATAATCGCCCGCGCGATTCGTGGGACGCCTTCTTTAACAATGTTTTAAATATTCGAATCTCTTTGTTTCAGTTTGATTTCTACGAAGCTAGTCGTTCCTTGGAAGACGACTCGACTGAACTCGTATTCTTCACTGTTTTCTCCCTTCCAACCCTTGCTCTTCTTATCGCATCTCACACCTTCGGCAGTATTCTTCAGTTTCTCATCGCTTCACTGAGGAAACGCAATTATGAGCAAGGAGTGAAAGGTGGGTTGTTTCCCGATTTGTTCTTACAATATTTTGTTGATTCACAGTAAATCCCATCGCTGAAGTCTTCCTTGCTTGTTCCCAATTCTGCCTTCTTTGGGGGCTTACTCTGGCTGTTTATTATCATGCTGCTGGCTTCAGAGGAAACGCTGTGATGCGAGGAGGAGGAACAGGGACGTGAGGATTATTGATCTTTGATCTTTCCTTGATTCGAGATGTTTAGAAGCTTCGCCGATCTCGTAGCGGGACTTTACTCTGGCAGCAGAAAATTGATTACGACTGCTTCGCCCTTCAGCAATACTGAAGTGATTAATAACTGAGGAACAACAAATATAATAATTTGTAGCTCTATGCCCTCGTCGGTAATCGAACTACTAAATCAGACATCATACAGCCGAATCAACAGAAGATGCTGCAACAACTGTGTGACGTTCGTTACTTTAATTTTTCGACAGCTGAAGTTGAATAAATCACCTAATGCTTCAATTTTGAGTTTAAATAGGCTCTGTGAAACTCAACTCGACTCATTTTCAAATCAGCTTAACTCAGGACAAAACGCTCGTCACAATGATCGAAGTGAACGCCGTTCACGCAATGTCACTCGTCCAGCGACCATGCACAATCAATAAGTAGCATCTACCGTATTCCACTCAGTTATCGATCGTTCTCGCAGGATTACCGTGCCTCAGAAATGGCCGGGACTTGATCGATTCTACTCGAATGTCGTGCAGAATTATCAGATGTCGAGGAAGTTTACATCGATACGAAGTGTGGAAGCGGTGAATCAAGTATTGCTGAGGATATTCCAGCAGGACATGGTGAATTGTGACGAAAACGTGCGCAGTGAAATTGTTGATGACTTGATTCCTCTTAGATCGAAGGTTTCTGGACACGTCGATTTCTCTCTACATTCAACGATATTCCCGCAGTTGATCCCGGTCCGTCTAAGAAGGAGGACGGATACACATCGATGAGGTGAGTATCCGTCTAAGAAGGAGGACGGATACACATCGATGAGGTGAGTATCCGTCTAAGAAGGAGGACGGATACACATCGATGAGGTGAGTATCCGTCTAAGAAGGAGGACGGATACACATCGATGAGGTGAGTATCCGTCTAAGAAGGAGGACGGATACACATCGATGAGGTGAGTATCCGTCTAAGAAGGAGGACGGATACACATCGATGAGGTGAGTATCCGTCTAAGAAGGAGGACGGATACACATCGATGAGGTGAGTATCCGTCTAAGAAGGAGGACGGATACACATCGATGAGGTGAGTATCCGTCTAAGAAGGAGGACGGATACACATCGATGAGGTGAGTATCCGTCTAAGAAGGAGGACGGATACACATCGATGAGGTGAGTATCCGTCTAAGAAGGAGGACGGATACACATCGATGAGGTGAGTATCCGTCTAAGAAGGAGGACGGATACACATCGATGAGGTGAGTATCCGTCTAAGAAGGAGGACGGATACACATCGATGAGGTGAGTATCCGTCTAAGAAGGAGGACGGATACACATCGATGAGGTGAGTATCCGTCTAAGAAGGAGGACGGATACACATCGATGAGGTGAGTATCCGTCTAAGAAGGAGGACGGATACACATCGATGAGGTGAGTATCCGTCTAAGAAGGAGGACGGATACACATCGATGAGGTGAGTATCCGTCTAAGAAGGAGGACGGATACACATCGATGAGGTGAGTTTCATACAATTCATTTATCTTGAACTCCAACTGTATTCTGATCATAGCTCGAAGCAACTTTTAAGCAAAATAAATTATTCCCTGTAAAAAAAGTTCTTTCAGTCTATCCCATCTCCAACTTCTCTTCTACTTCACTGGTCCTGGCTGGATTCTCTCTATTATCATATTCATCCTTGAGATTAATCCCCTGCATTCACTAATCGATTCCATTATGGAATTTGTTCATGCTCCAAAGATCCCCTTGATTCATAAACATTCTGTGTAAAATTCCGAGACTCAATGCTCTTCACTATTGTGTGTTTACTACTCCGGAGGACTACTCGATGCATGATGCTACCTTGTTTCCTTGGTCTCCTATCGGACACTCTCCCACTTCTTCAATCCATACATCTCAAACAACTTCTCTCCCTTCTCCATTCCTTCTCACATCTGTTATCCACCTTTCTCGTTGAGCTCTTCACGTACTTTTTGTGACATTGTTCTTTCTGCTAATTCGTTGAATCGACGGTGAATAATCTTGCTATTTCTGGTAATGTTCTCGACATGTTCTTGACTTCTCCAGAATGCGTTACCAACTCGACACTACTGCCTTGAGGAACGGAACACTTCATCTATCCTATGGCGCCTTCAATTATCCTTTCTTCTACAAACCATCGACGGGAACGAAGAAACCAATCGGATTTCTCACTGATGTTTGGAAATTTTTCACGCAGGATTTGGAGTACCATCAGTATCCCTATGGTGAGAATGTGAATGATAATCTTTTCTTATCCAACCAATATCTTCTGTGCATTATGCAACTTTTATCCGTTTATATTTGAAGGCAGGCTGAAACTCATTCAATTATAAAAACATTCAGAGCATTCCTCATCCGTTTGTTGCGATGGTATTCTCCTTCCCGTTCAAGAGGGCCACACACTAACTACGGCTGGTTTGGACTCTTTCTATTATCTTCATTTTTGCTCTTTGATTTCCTTGAACACGGCCTGTAATGAAGTGAATGCATGAATTTAAAGGTGCGTACACAGCCACTGTCGCGAGAAGCAAATTATTCCGGAAAAGCGCTGCAACTTATTACACGGCGGTTTGCTTTTGCTGAACACTTGTTTCTTTGTTGCAAATTATTGTTACTTTTTTCGAAGAGCGTTGAAACTGAATATTCGTGTGAGTTGTTGATGTTCTTGAAAAAGTGCGTTTAGCGGACCAGCGCTCAATAATGTCAACGGATGTGGAAATCATTATCCAATCTAAGCGATGAACTTATCATTTCCAGTTCAATTTCTACGAAGCCGATCGTTCGGCTGAACAGCAATCAACTGAACTCGTATTCTTCACTGTCTTCTCACTTCCTACTCTTTTTCTTCTGATCTTCGCCCATATTCTCGCTTCTTTCCTACATTTTCTCATCAAATCAACAAGGGAGATAAATGATGGCATTGGTGTAAAGAGTCAGTTGCTACTATTTAAAATTTTAGAAGAACACTGTTTACGGTGCTTCCATCTCAGGGAATCCTCTTGTCGACGCGCTTCGATTCGCTTCTCAAGCCTTTTTTTCGCTAGGCGTTACTCTTACCGTTTTCTATCATGCTGCCGGATTCAAAGGAAACACAGTGATGTACTCAAATCCTGTTCAGACGTTAGTTTATTTTGCAAATAGAAAACAGACACATAATATGTACTAGTCCTCAAATTTCTTTATCTTGAGCCTCACGTGAAGCACAAGTGAAAAGAGCAATACATTCATTCGTTGTAGTTCTTTCATCGACCTCGTGAAGGGTCTTCACGATGGTAGTCGATTGCTCATGACCAAGTCTGCCAAAACGTTCACCGGTGATCAGGTTAGCCTCTGCAGCTAACAGCTGATCTTTGATCTCTCAGTTATACACGCTTGTCGGAAATCGGACCACTCAATCGGATGTTGCGGAGCCGGATCAAACGATGTTTATGCAGCGATTGTGCGAAGTGAGGTATTTATCAGAATTGACAAGGTCACATCACAAAAAACACATAACAATGTCACAAAACCAAAGCATCAGAAAGAGCAAACAACATCTGAAACAATATCAGAATAACAAACTGGTTGCGATGATGGAACCGAATGCCGTCTACAGTATGTCACTGGTCAAAAAACCGTGCGAATTGAACAAGTAAGTACGTTTCCTTGTTCAACCTTTCAGGATGAAACGAGAAAGACCCGCAAAAAGCATTAACAGTCGACATGAAAGTTTCTCCAGAATCTCGATCCCCAAACCGTGGAAGTATCTGGAGAACTTTGACGTCGAAATAATGCAAACGTACATGATGTCATGGAATCATACGAGGAGAAAGACTGGCGAAGCAGTTAATCAAGTACTTCTGAGGTTGTATCCGCAGGATTTTGTAAGGATTATTTCCTAGCCTTCAAAAAAGTCATGACGAACTTAAAGATCGAAACGTTCTGGACGAATAGATATTTGTTATCGATGCGAAACAAACCTTCCCTCAAACCTCCGCCTACGGAGCTCGACGATACTTTCATGCCTATGAGGTTATTATTCTTACTCTGTTGAATTTATTTTTTTTTTAATATTCGCTCACTGCACTGATAATGTTCGCATTCTACACGTTAAGAAAAACTGGTGAAGCACAACCATTACAGCCTCGTTCGATTACAAGTCCTCTTCTATTTCACTGCTCCTGGATGGTTGCTGTCAATCTTGATTTTTCTTCTCGAACTTTCTCCTCGCTTCACAACTCCTCTCATGAGATGTCTCCACTATCCAAATATCCTCAATCGACATCGGGTTTGACGATTGATTAATCTGATAAAGTATTCACTTCCTTAGAAGCTCTTGTCGATAATGTGCTGCAAGAATAACAGAGGCATATGTTGAGAATGCAATCGAAGGCCCAGTGAAGCTGTCAACACTATCGATGGCTTCTGAATAATTTATATCCTTGCCCTTCTTTCATTGTATCAAATGTCGCGTCTTTCTGCGCTTCTGTGTTGTTATGTTTTACATGTGTTACTTGTGCATAAATATTTTATGCTTGTCAGTGTGCATCACGAAAACAGTTAAAATAAATAAGCCATAGTTGAAAAATAAAGGAAAATTGAAAATGTTTTTTCAGCTACCTCAATCTGCCCTTCGACCTTTCTCAAGTGATCTTCATCGCTACTGCCAATGATCTGTCAACTATCGACGGGCCGCTTTCCGATCGATTGGAGATTATCGAGGTACGGTAGGGTACTGTAGTATCCCCAAATCCACCGTAATCCCCAACTCCATTGCAGATGTCCGGTTACTCTACCCCCGAGAAAATTCGAATCGCTGAGAAGCACGTTATTCCATCGCAGTTGGAGACTCACGGAGTATGTCCCGATTACATCAGATTACCGCCCGAGGGACTGCAACATCTGGGTGAGTGGGGAGAGCAACATAGGTCACTCTTGATAGGAATGGAACTCCGAGAGCAGTTACAGGGAATCAAAGCGCTAAGCACAACGCTTGTTCATTTGATGTCCTACTGGTTCTAAAAACATTTTTGAGTGGAAACGTGAACTATGGACTACAATTGTAGGAAAGCAGACGATGTTGATTTTTTCAGTGAGCGGTTACACACGAGAAGCAGGTGTGAGACAACTGGCTAGACAGATCGCCAGTTTGTGCAGGTGAGGATGAAATGAGATGAAAGTGCCAACTCGGATATGTTTCACAATTTGAATGAATGACCTGCTTGTGATCTTTTCCAATATTCCATCGAAAAATGGTCCCAAATCCACCAATCAATTAATTTAAAATAATTAATTCAAATAAGCTCGTATTCCAGACACGCAGCTCTCTCAATCGCCGAGGCAGTGAACACAAATTGTGAGGCAGATTGTCTGCCCGATTTCAGTCTGCCAATCGTCTACGATAGAGAGAAGATCGGAGACGTGCTGGGGTTAGTTGCAACAATATTTAGTCACCCGTGATATTTTCTCATGAATTTTGAGCAAACTGATAACGATCGTGCCTTGGATTACTATGAAAAAGTTTTTACATCAGTCATTCGAAAATCTTTGTCCTGAAGCGATTTCTAATAAGTGACGTGAGAATATCCAATCATCCTTCAACCGCTTTCCTTGCAGCCAGCAACATTCGGTGATCGCAGTACGGATCTCGTTGATCGTCTTCGTGCGGGATTCCGACCGGGAATGGTATTCGGATTGGCGTGGACACCCTATGGAGGAGAACTGATGCTCATTGAGGTGGGAATTCTCTCGTTATCTAAAAATTTCGAATGTGTTTCACGCAAATTACAAACTCACAAACAGGCTGGTCAGTTATATAACATCTGAATTCTTTGTCTATTACAAATAATGCATGCCTTGCGACTTACAAGTAATAAATGTTGACGTTGTAGGGTGTAGCGGCAACAACAAAGTCTCGCGACGGCAAAGGCCGAGTGATAATGACGGGCAAATTGGGAGAGGTTCTCAAGGAATCGGTCGATGTGGCCCGAAGCTGGATTAATGCAAACGCTGAGAGGTACTGTAGTCAGATTACGGTACTCATTCAATCAATAATCGCAGATTGGGCGTGGATTCTCTGCTCGGCAAGGATGTCCACGTACATCTTCCGGCCGGCGCCGTAGGAAAGGTACGGTAGAGGACGGTAGGGTGATCGATGACTGACTTTTTCCTTTCATTACTGTAGATTACGGTAGGACAGCAATCGATTACTGGCTTTCTTCCCTTTAGGACGGGCCTTCAGCTGGATGTGCTCTTGTAACATCCCTGTTCTCTCTTGCTTCTCGTCGACTGGTCCGATCGGATACTGCACTAACGGGAGAGATTTCGCTGACGGGATTGGTGCTGCCGGTAATACTTGTCGATAATACGAACAATACCAGCATAACTTGATAGAGGTTTGATACAAGAAATATAAAAAAATGGTCAGTTTTCATGATTACCGTGCTCATCAATCGATAAAATGAGGCTGTCGGTGATTCATCCATAACCTTGACCTCATAACAATCTTTCTTATTTCGGTCCTGCTTTCTGAAAGCTCTAATAAAAAGATAGACACGAAAGAATCAGTCGTTAGATGATTGTCCGTCCATGATCATTATCGCATCATTCCATTCCAGGTGGGTGGTATCAAAGAGAAGGTCCTCGGTGCGCATCGTGCTGGCATTCGACGACTTCTTCTGCCTGAAGCAAATCGATCCGATGCAATGCAGATCGAACAGACCATCAAAGTACGGTAACATCGGCTATCGGGAACTGAATGATCATGAACTGATTTTATTTCTATCAGGACGAATTGGAACTACACTTCGTTCGTGATCTCGATGAAGTTCTTCAGAAGATGATGACTCCATCCAGTTTCGTGCTCAGCAAATTGTAGACTGTCTTGATACATATTTTAAAGAGAATATCACTTTGTACAATACACTTTGTAGATAAATGCTTTCTTTGTATAAAGTATTCTATTGAAAATCTGAAACAACTGTGAAAAACCACAACAGACTTGATGTTAATGCAACTCGTCGGAAATCATCACCCTTGAACACTTTTTTCTTGAGCGCAAACGGGTTTGTAGATAACACCTGAGCTACTGCTTGAAAGTATGAGATTATCAGAAGGAAAGTAGTGAAAGATTCGTTCGGCTTCTATCCAACACCGAACAGTTTCATCACTTCGCTTCTTGGCTGTTGGAGAAACCTAAAGACACAACGAAGATAATAAAGATTCGCAGTTATCGATTGTTTGTTTGCGTTTATTCGATGATTACCACTTTCGAAATAAGTAAGACTAAATTATTTCTCCCTTTTTCATAATTCTTACTCAATTTGATATCGCTGTCAGAATAATCTCCACGTGATGAGTCAAAAGAAAGTGAAATATTTCATCAACTGTGCGAATTGCCTGTGTATGAGGGAGGTTAACTTTTAAGAATGATAAAGGCGACAAAATCACAAATATTTCAAGTAATTTCTTGCTTGCAAGATTATCTATTAGACAAGGAATGATCATTGTTTGAATAGTCGAGATGTGTCAAGAGCGGGAGAGATGGAAAGAGAAGAGAAAGCAAAGAACAATGATCTCGCTCTCTTCTATTTACACACTCTCTGACTCTCTCTCTCTGACTGACTATAGATCAGGAGAAATGAAGAGATTCAGACTACCGGAAGATTGCTCCCGGAGGCGTGCTTGAAACGAGTAAAAAGTACCTGAGCAACTGATTGCCAGTATAAAAGAGTAAGAAGGAGAGCCAGATTCAGATTCGTCTCTAGTTCGACTTCTACTCAATAATGAACACTTTCTCCGCTTCTCTTCTCTGGTGAGAGATTACTGTAGATAGATACTGTAGTTCACGATAAAATATCTCAATCACTAACTGATTTATTTCCAGTTTCGCTCTTTTCTCTGGATCGACAGCACAATTTTTCGCAGCTCAATCTCCCTTCTTCGGTCGTTATTATGCAACTGCAGGACGGGCCATTCTTGCCCCCGCTGCACCGGTCAGAAACTTACTGTATTTAGCGAGTAATTAGTGTCCCTGTACAAAATATGGCAAGGTTGAATTCATTCACTAACGACAGTAAGTATTGCAGATGCTTGCTCCCCCTGTTCTCGCTGCTCCCGCCTTCGCTCCTCCTCCTCTCGTCGCAGCTGCTCCCGCTTTCGCACCTGTAAGACTTACGCTGTTTAGCAACTAGAAGCTCTTTCAGTCAAAAATCGACTATAACTGAGAATAGTCGCTAAACACAGTAATTCAGCCTCCGGTTGTCGCTGCCGCTCCCGCTTTCGTCCCTCCTCCCCCTGTTGTTGCTGCCGCGCCCGCCCCGGTTAGACTTACGCCATTTAGCGAGCTCTTCCATTTCTGCACATTTCTCCATTAGACTAGTTATTCATTGCTAACCACAGTAAGTCTTCAGGTCCTTGCTGCAGCTCCCGCTTTCGTTCCTCCAGTCGTCGCAGCTGCTCCCCTCATTCGTCCCGTAAGTACCGTATCTCAATCGATCAACAACTGACCTACCGTACTCATTTGATCTTTGATCTCTTCAGGCTTTCGCTGCTCCCGTTGTCGCTCCAGTGCCAGCATTCGCCCCTGCTCCCATCCTTGCCGCGCCCGCCCCGGTGAGACTTACGCCGTTTAGTGATTATTATCATGCCTTGTCGAACTTAGACTCAACATTCCGTTGTTTGCAAACGACAGTAAGTATTCAGGTCGCTTACGCTCCTGCCTTCGCTCCTTTCGCCTCTCCCGCTTATTTCATTGGATCGAACAAGGGAAAGAAAGCAGAGTAAAAGAAGAAATGGAAGATTGTAGATTATCGATTGATTGTTTGTACAAATTCGATGATTTCCACGTTCGAAGTATGAGTAAATTATTTCTCACAATTCTCTCATTCAAATACACACATTTTCATGAACTGATATCACCGACAACTTATCTGTATCTACTAGGGATGGCAAAAATTGTCTGAGGAGACCGCACCGCGCGCGCGCCGCGAGACAAGAATGAGTCCGAGAATGGAATGATCGAGCGTTCTCGGACAACAAATTGTCTTTGAGAAAAATCGTTGAGACAACAAATTGTCTCAAACATTTTATCACTATTTTCGAGTGGAAATCAGGTGCAAAAATAAGACAATTGCATAATATTCGTTTAATATCGTTCTGAACATAGGAGTGGTTCCAGTACATTGGTCGTTTTCTAAAGTTTGAGACATGTTAGAATGGAAAGAAACGAGAAGAGACAGGGTTAGATAGTGGTCTCAAACGTGATCTACTATTCAGAATGAATCTAAAAAGATATATATTTGTTTTTATAAACTCTATGCGAGTAAGCCAATCAACAAATCGCATAAAAAATGCAAACGACACTCAATGAAAGTCAAAAGGTATTCATTTCAAACAGCATCACCTTATTATTCATAATATAATGCAATGTTTTGCAAAAATTTATTTTGAACCACCTTTTTATCTCCATTTTAAAGTTGGGACAACAAATTGTCTCAGACAATTTGTTGTCCGAACTTTGAGACAATTCATTGTCTGAGACAACGACCGGTCCGAAAAGTTCGGAATGAAATTGTCTGAGACAACGCAATGGACAATTTTTGCCATCCCTAGTATCTACATGGTTTATGAAGTGAATGAACAGTTGAGGACAAGCCATTTCGAAAGTTGTTAAATATAATATTCACTGTACGATTTGCCTGAGTCACTGACTGAACGAAGGAAAGAAAGAGGGGAAGATGAGATGTGGCTATCCTTGGCAACACAATTGGAGTCCCTCTCTTTCCGTGACGCAAGCAAAACATCATTGAAGTTCAAAGATTTAGAAGTCACAATCTTTTTTGTGCACTCGAGACTCTCATTCAGTGTGTAATGATGTAAGCAAACAAGTGAATCCTTGCCCCCTCGGTTCACATATCACTCGAAACGATAAGTACACATGATTATGCTTGCCCCATGCTCGAATCTCGTTGTTTGCTTACATCATTACATAGTGAATGAGTGTCTCGAGTGCACAAAAAAGTAGAAACTCAAACAATGTTGAAGTAAACGATTATGTGACACCCGGAAGCATGTTTGCACTTGGTTCATGTAGAATAATGAAAGAATTGTGACTTCTAAATCTTTGAACTTCAATGATGTTTTGCTTGCGTCACGAAAAGAGAGGGACTCCAATTGTGTTGCCAAGGATAGCCACATCTCATCTTCCCCTCTTTCTTTCCTTCGTTCAGTCAGTGACTCAGGCAAATCGTACAGTGAATATTATATTTAACAACTTTCGAAATGGCTTGTCCTCAACTGTTCATTCACTTCATAAACCATGTAGATACAGATAAGTTGTCGGTGATATCAGTTCATGAAAATGTGTGTATTTGAATGAGAGAATTGTGAGAAATAATTTACTCATACTTCGAACGTGGAAATCATCGAATTTGTACAAACAATCAATCGATAATCTACAGTCTTCCATTTCTTCTTTTACTCTGCTTTCTTTCCCTTGTTCGATCCAATGAAATAAGCGGGAGAGGCGAAAGGAGCGAAGGCAGGAGCGTAAGCGACCTGAATACTTACTGTCGTTTGCAAACAACGGAATGTTGAGTCTAAGTTCGACAAGGCATGATAATAATCACTAAACGGCGTAAGTCTCACCGGGGCGGGCGCGGCAAGGATGGGAGCAGGGGCGAATGCTGGCACTGGAGCGACAACGGGAGCAGCGAAAGCCTGAAGAGATCAAAGATCAAATGAGTACGGTAGGTCAGTTGTTGATCGATTGAGATACGGTACTTACGGGACGAATGAGGGGAGCAGCTGCGACGACTGGAGGAACGAAAGCGGGAGCTGCAGCAAGGACCTGAAGACTTACTGTGGTTAGCAATGAATAACTAGTCTAATGGAGAAATGTGCAGAAATGGAAGAGCTCGCTAAATGGCGTAAGTCTAACCGGGGCGGGCGCGGCAGCAACAACAGGGGGAGGAGGGACGAAAGCGGGAGCGGCAGCGACAACCGGAGGCTGAATTACTGTGTTTAGCGACTATTCTCAGTTATAGTCGATTTTTGACTGAAAGAGCTTCTAGTTGCTAAACAGCGTAAGTCTTACAGGTGCGAAAGAGGGAGCAGCTGCGACGAGAGGAGGAGGAGCGAAGGCGGGAGCAGCGAGAACAGGGGAGCAAGCATCTGCAATACTTACTGTCGTTAGTGAATGAATTCAACCTTGTCATATTTTGTACAGGGACACTAATTACTCGCTAAATACAATAAGTTTCTGACCGGTGCAGCGGGGGCAAGAATGGCCCGTCCTGCAGTTGCATAATAACGACCGAAGAAGGGAGATTGAGCTGCGAAAAATTGTGCTGTCGATCCAGAGAAAAGAGCGAAACTGGAAATAAATCAGTTAGTGATTGATTTTATCGTGAACTACAGTATCTATCTACAGTAATCTCTCACCAGAGAAGAGAAGCGGAGAAAGTGTTCATTATTGAGTAGAAGTCGAACTAGAGACGAATCTGTATCTGTCCCTCCTTCTTACTCTTTTATACTGGCAATCAGTAGCTCATGAGCTTTTTACTCGCTTGAAATACGCCTCCGGGAGCAATCTTTCCTCTCTCTCTCTTTGCTCTGCACACTCTTTTTGATCTTTTCCTGTCTCTTATTCTCTCTCCTCAAACAGTGTCAAACTCCAACCTGATAGTTAGCGACTCCGTTGTTGGTACAGATCAGTTCATACCCGAACACATTTAGCAATATCCCCATTAGGTATGTGATAAAGTTATCACAGATATTGTGATTGTTGCTCAGAAATGTATGTAGAATGAATGCACGTCCAATAGGAGAATAGCACACTGGGTATCAGTTTACCCCCAACACGCCTTTCGCAAGATAACGGGGAGAAATAGTGCTTCTCACACAGAGAGCCTATTCAGGCATTCACAAACATACCGATTCCCACACGTGCCCTTCTATGAGTAAGGCAGAAACCATTGCCTTTCGAATCGGATGCACATATTACCGTATCCAGACTACTGTCTTTAACAAGTACAAGCTATGTTTCTGAATAGCAGTGCGATAATCGACAATTCACTTCATCTCGCCTATGCTCAATGGAACTACCCGTATCTCTATCAGCAAGTCAAAGTTGTCGGGTTCTTGGCTGACATTTGGAAGACTTTCGGCTACAAAATTGTCTACCATCAATATCCCTACGGTGAATTAGTGCACTTCTTCAAATATTCCAATTCGTTATTTCAAGTCATCTGCATTAATTTCTAGTAGCTTTTTGCGCAATTCTTAAAATTTCAGAGTCAGATTCCGGGTCAGAAACATGTGATGGAATTCTTCAATCAGTGGCCACCCGATAACACTTTCGAAACTCCCATGTCTTCAATTTTCATTTGAACTGAGATATGAGCATTTGGCTGCGTTCCAAGTGACCTTGCGCGCGCAGGCAACGAGCGAGAGAGCGTGCGAAATGAAGAGGGCGCGCCCTCTCTCTCCTCACTTTGCATAATCGCCCGCGCGATTCGTGGGACGCCTTCTTTAATTCAAAACAAACTTGCGACTGAGACGATTTGCTTGACATATCTTCGTAAAAAAATTAAATTCAGTTCCAATTCTTTGAATCCTCACGTGCGGATGAGGAGGAATCCACTGCCTTTTCCTTCTTCGCAGTGTTCTCCGTTCCAGCTCTGATATTACTCATTGCATCATTCGCCGCCATCTCAACGCTAAATTACGCAACTGAAAAATTACAAAAACGGTCCTCAGGCGATCGAGTCAAAAGTGGGAAATGATTTCAGAATTTCACTCCTGAAATAATACATTTCCAGGGCATTTCGTTCACTCCATAATAACGGAGCTCACTAAATTCGTGTGTTTGCTGGGCAAGCTCATTTTCATACGATGGTGTCAAATAAAAATTAAAGATTTCAGCCTTAACAATCGTCATTTATTATCATGCAGCCGGTTTCAAAGGGAACAATGTCATGTCCATTCCACCGAAGACAACGTAAGAGCTACAATGCAGACTATTTTCAGCGTATCTAAAACATAATCGCAGCTCATTTATCGATTTGCAAAACGGATTGCAAACGGGTAAACGAAAACTGATAACACAATCGCGCACGACAATTGCTGCGGCAAAGGTAGAGTTTTTCGCATTATTATTTTTGAATTTTATTTTAATTCCAGATCGCTGTCCTAACGAGGAATCGGACAACTGCTCCAGATATCGTCGAACCAGATCATAATTCTCTCTTGAAGAAGATGTGTGATGATTCGAGACTAGTAACAATGCTGGAACGATACACTGTCCTTGGACCAACCATGGTCGACAGGCCATGCCAGTTCAGGAGGTTTTTTATCCCGTGATTTTCTCATTTTCGAAATGTCTTGCAGAATACCAGTGCCTATCGACAGTCAGATTCTTAACAATTTCGACCGAACAGTCATGCAGAATTTCATGTTCTCGAAAGTGTATACTGATAGAAGAACAGTGGAGAGAATCAATCTCGTTCTTCTCAAGTTTTTTGACCAGGATCTGGTAAAAGCAGCGCTTCATCCATTATCTAGCCATACTTTAAGATAGAGACATTCTGGACTCGTCGATATTCGAAGACAAGAAAAATATTCGGTGATGCTCCTCACAGCAGTGCTCAAATCGACGAAACTTTCAGAATAATGAGGCTAGATATTTTGATTTGAAAATTCTAAATATTTCATTTCAGTCTTCACCGTTTGGTACCATTGTTCTACACTACAGCTCCTGGTTGGTTGTGTTCTATTGCCGTATTCAGTTTTGAATTACTAATATCGCCATTTTCAAATTATTTCTTGGTGCACGTGCCTGTTGTGATCAGAGCAAAATAAAATATTATTTTGAAATACACTGTCAAATTCCATTATCTTTAATTTATTTAGCAAACACATTGTGAACAACTTATTAGATGATGATAAATACAAAGAGGGAAGCATAAACGGGTGAATCGAATGGTCAATGGGGAGTCTCTTCGGGTATGATAATTTGCGTTCATTCTTATGTACCAGTACTGTGGGCAAGCATTTCATTTGCTCATTTACAGCTCGAAATTATTACTCGTTATTACATTGTTCAAACGGGGGCGATCAAAATGGACCGGATATTATTTAGTATGAGTGGGCAATACGATACGTAGGGAATGTACACATTTAGCACCGATTTGGATGAGGCGAGAATTTAGGTAATTCTACATTGAGTTCTCGTGGGTTTCGTTCTCATTCGGCTCCTCATTTGTCGTCATGAGCGGTTGACGGTAGTCCTGCGATTCCCTTTTCCCCTCGGGACCTGCTTCGTGGATCGATATCTGCAATCGAGAGTACGGTAATCAGTTCACGATCACACGAAGCAGTGTCAAGCTACAGTACCCAAGCAAAAAGGAAAAGGGATAGTGGTGCAGTTAGGGGGGAAAGAGACGGTCGACGGGTTACGGTAATAGTGCGAGCAGAGTGCGACAGCGAATGTGCAGTATACGGTATCGATCATAGGAGCAATCGATAACTGACTCTGGACTACGGTGGATCAATGGACCACCACACTTACGTTGAATTCGATCGTATCCGAATCGGAAATTGGCTGCAAAACAGGGACAATGCTCTAGAGGCAATTATTAGTATGAGAGAGGCGAAAATTAAAAGAGAGTAGTGGAAGATGATGCAAAATCGAACAAAGGAGTGGGTTGGGTTAGAGAACTCAGACGGTCAAGCCAACTACTGGAGAATCAATACTACCGTACCTTCTTCTTTCCGTTCGGGATCGATATTCGATTACCGAGTCCAGCACTCGAATTTCTGAAATACCATTTTTATTTTCATTAAATTAGTTGTATTATTGGACCTGCACTCGCTCCTTAGTGTCCTCAAATCCTTCATGTCCTTGATATACTTCTTAATTGCTTCGCCGACTCCGTTATTTGCATAGCACAGAATGATCGATACGGCGAAACCCTTCATTTAAATTTACACTTTTCGAATATGTTTCAGCTTATCGTCAAGATTTTTAGATCGGTATAATATACGATGGACATTTGAGCAATGGGTGAACTAGTAAAAATCTGACCTGCAGTCCATCCATAATCAGGTTCATTATCTGGTGTAGTTCACTGGGCATTCGATAGATAGTGAAGAGAAAGTGAAGACCGAACACGGGCACGAGCATCAGAGCCGCGCGAACTGCTTTCCTGTAATTTTGTTCATTAGTATAAAATAATAAATAATATTTTTGAACTGAAAAGTGAACTGATAAGTGCGTGCATAGTGCAAGGAAAAGCGTGCATCACGGAGGATTTGTAAAGGGCAGTGCGGAATACGAACTTCTATGAAGCACGGCCGTATTACGCTAGGGATAGCCCGGCAAGAAAGCTTTATTTGTCAAGCCATTTCTGAACACTTTCTTAGGACGATTCACGACGATAGGTGACGACGTCGGGGAGGGATTCAGAAGTCTCTTTGTCTTCCTTACGCAACGACAAGGACATCGGGAGCGATAATCAGTGGTTGTCCAGGGAGAGGAGGAATGAGTGAGTGACGAGCGGTCGATCGAAGGAATGAATCACGACGAGTTGGATGAGCAAGACGAATACCGCCATGGAGAATTATTGCGAAGAGAGGGGGACGTCTGAGATTGAGAAAGGAACTATCTAGACAGTTGAGAGGCATGCTAATGGATAGGTTATAATATTTCATGGAAAGGAGCTATCTTGACAGAAGAGAAACGTGCTAAGGGTTAGTTATCATATACGCGTTAGAATGGAACATGCACGGAAATAGACGAAGAGGAATGTCATTGATTTCATGCAATCTGCCCTCTTCCTTATTCCTTACCTGTACTGCATTGGCTCGAGATGCGGATTGTATCTCAACTTCTTCACTAGAATGTACAGAATGACGGTGACGAGAATGAGATTGAGCTGGAAACAATGTATTTGATATTTGTATTGAATTCGAGAGAGAAACATGCATTGCTGGGAGCAGCATCTCAATGACTTATGAAATGGGTGAAGCATAACAAGGCTCGAAATCTTAAAAAAACTCACCGTTATGCAGAAGAGACTGGGGAACATCACAATGGCCTCTAATCGAAAATCGTCGGACGGAGTGACCCAGCAATCCTGCAAATTCAGTGTGGTGTTTGATGTCGTCATCAATTGACAGTAATTTATCTCACAGCATCATCCAACTGCAGTCGCAGCACACCATAGACGATGGAGATGAGCAGAGGGAAACCTGGAATTGATCTTTGGTTTTTGGTCTTAGTTATTGATCTTTGATCTTTCTAAGATTCTACGAAAGAGAATACTGACCCCAGCAGACGATTTTGTATACAATCAATGAATCGTTGTCTGAGAAGGATTTGTAGAGCAGTCGGAAGAGGTAGACTCCTGGAAACAGCACTCATATTCTAAACGCATTGGACCTATTTAGCCCTAACGCTATCATCTTCCCAGCTTTTCATGGAAATATGACTTGGCTAATCAGAACGCATACCTTCAGCAAGCATCCACGAGAATGTTGAGAGACGAAGGAAGCGAAGTTGAGTGAGGAAGAGAAGGCGACAGACGACCTTCAAGAACGACGTTTCGAATCTTTTATCGTCAACATAAAAAATATGTGGTATTTTTTGTCGCACTACACTCCGCAGCTTTATCAATAATGAATCTCGTACAGACTTTACTCGAGTGGTGAAACCTATCGAAATTATTCAAGTTTTCAAAGAGAGCATTATTGGTACCGAAACTGATGTGTTATAAGTACGCGATGAGATGACTATCTAATTTGCTAGATGCTTCACGAGCAAGATAAAACAACCTCAAAATTATTCTCCGCATCTAGGCAGGCGTTATGTGGAATGAGTTAATATCTCAACAGGTAGGAATACAAAACAGGTCCACTGACATGATTCTCTGCGTGCCATCTCATCAGTGGAGCGTCCTTGACGATGAACATGAAGGATGTGAAGAGATAGAAGATTCCTGAAATTATTTTAGTTAAGGTTCGTAGAAAATAGAATAATATTACTATTGAACTCTTGAAGTCATCAGCTTGAAGTTTGTTCCATCTTTCGAATGATTCAACCCCTAATTGCTCACCTAACAGCAAGAACGAGATCAGCAGATGCTTGTGGATCACGTAAACCGCCTGTGTTCGGAGGGTTCTGCAATAATTTAATTTTTCAAGGTTTCCCAAGATCAAAGATCAATCCTCACCAAGATCAAAGATCAACTCCCACCTGAACACTGAGAGAATTCCAACTGCAGGGATGATTGCGATCACACTAATCGCGTAGGAGAACACGCCAGCGAAGAATTTGGAGTGGTTCTGAAATTATAATCCAAAAATACGGGATTTTTACAGAACATTCAGGAAAATATTGAGATGGCTAAAGAAGTGGTACCTTGACAGCGCATCCGACATACTGCGTGTGCTCTCCTCCCAACTCCTCCATCGATCCTTGTCTGAACCAACCAACGGACGTGCACTCCTTGATCACTCCTGAATATTATTCTTATTCTTTTACTATCGATGATGGGAGCACCAAAAGCAACGTGAAATGTCCTTATTTGGTCAAATAGTGAAACATATCAGTTTCCATATACTTTTTCGGATTTCGCAAAAAAGGCAATATGAAAGTTGTCAAGTTGTTCTCTAATCAGTAATGGTGTATCTACCGTACCCTCCTGTTCCTCGACTCCTTGGAATCCGTCGATGTAGTTGGGACACGTGGCTCGCACACTGCCCACGGGCGATCGAGGGAAGCACTGCCATCCGTCCCATGTGGCCGGGCATTCTGAAGTGAAGGTTTCGCTATTTTTCTTGATCTTGCCTTTGATTTTTTCGGTCTACTCGATGATAACTGGAGTGTTCACTTAGAATATTGTAACATTTCGCAACCGCTCTGTATCTGCACCGGAACCGCACCCAAGCTGATTCGATGATTTCTCCGTGATCTAATTGCTATCCCACGCTAATCCCATTGTCACTACGCCTGAATCTAAAGATGCTTCAGAGAAATCCGACCCGTTTTTTCCTTGTTTTCTCCCGGTTTGCGCATGACCACAGCACATTTTCTGTCCCATCTCCACCCCCTTTCTCTCTCTATTTCCTCGTCGTTTTTCGTTTGTCCCTCTGTGCGTAATTCAATCGTCCATCCTGGTTCTGAATGAGTGCCGAGCGCAACAAATTGTTGCAAGTTGAGTTGCGCCCAATGGAAAGTGGGACATTCCCCTAAGGATGTGAGAACATATTCGAAAGGGGTTAAAATAGGAAGAGGTCGATAACAATGGGTCTCGTTTACCGCCCCCGGACACACCGTTCATTTTGGCCCACCGCTTTACAGTCTCATTTGAGGCCTGTCTACGAGACTATTGAAGACTATTTCGGGTGAGGGCTGTGACGGTATCTGATGGGGAAATCACTGGGGAATAGCAGAATGGGCAACGGTCTGATGGGCCGCCACAACTTGTCATTTCCCTTGTGGAATGGGTTCAATGAGTGGTGATGAACATTCGGCACGTGTTGAACAATGAACAGACTAGAATCATGAGCAGTAACGAATGGTGAACATGTAGAAGACTGGGAAGATTTTATTTTTTTTTTAGACCGAAGAATAGCCGTCCATCGAAGTTATTGCGCACCATTCGATTTGTACGTACTGTGAAACACATCCCAGGTTCTCAAAAAAAACATATCACCAATTTCTGATCACAATCTGAACGCTCACCTCTCCCATCATGACTCGTGTCTGCTCGTTGCAGCACATTGTCGCAGCAGGAGACTGCAGCCGTGCAGCACGACCGAATCACCGACTGCAGTTATTTTATATTTATTTTCGAAAATCGGGCCTCGGATTAAAACTTTAAAAACGCACTTCATAATGACTGGGCATTCCCATGAAGTTCCTGTAACTCTCCGGTAGTTCGCTCAATGGCGTTGATTCGTTCCTGAAGTAGGAAGATTAGACTCTCTTTTAGGTTTTGTTTCTCATTGTTATGTGCTCTCTGTGGTTCATCCAAAGAAGGATTTCTCAATTTCCGGAGGCATCGTTCTAAGATAAGCCAATTTCCGTACGATAGAAGCCGGTCAGGAGTGCCTATGTTAGGTCATCCATCCATACCAATATTTCGACTGAAAAGGCAGCACATAACAAAGTTCTCATTCAGCACATGTCCTATTTCTGTCCAAGTTTTCGCCGGGCATTCTGTCCATTTCTGGCACTACTCGGAAATGCATAGAACAAGTGTAGTTCACAATGCTCAATTCTTTCCGTGGTCTGCCTAACCGGAAGCGGTCCTCCACGTGTTATTGTTGTTGTTCCCACGCCTGAGGGCACGGGAGAAATGACTCCAAACCAATCTGGACCTCCTTTCACGTCCAGCCATAAACGGTCTCTTAAATGACGGGTATTTTCGGTTCGTGGTCACCAGTCTGGAGTGCTTTTCTCCCCGTGAATACTTTGACTATTCCTGCTTACTTTTCTCTCTTCTCAACACTCAGAATGGAATGAATTATTCAGTGGAAGACAGGGAGAGCTCCTCTTACACACAAAAGGAAACGACGATGATGTCGTTGAGAAGGGTGAGCAGATCGATAATGAGATACAGTATCTCTACAGTATCCAGTACAGGCAGACATCGATAATCAAATTGGAACTACAGTATCCCTACACTAGAAAATAGGTTTCAAGCGATAAAAAATGGACATGTCAAGCGATGACCAACCGGTTTGGCTGGCTGCGAGACAGATTACGATATCAAGCTGCACAGTTCTTTTTAGGAACGATATCTTGGCCAATTTAGGCATGGATCGGTTGATCTACAGTTTACAACCGTACAACAAAGAACACTGAGAAATTCATGCAGAGAATCTCCTCAGGAAGTGAATTGAGTAGAGAGGGAATGGCAGATGATTGAAAGACGGAAGTTGTCAAAAAAAAAGAGAGAAGAAGAGGTTCGAAGATCGAGAGGTTATGACGTGCCAAAGAATTGCAAGAGTTGCGAGGGGTTGCAGGCTCAAAATGTATCGCTCATTCCGCTTGATCAGACTACATGCAGAATATCACGAAAAATGTCTCGAACTTCTCACATAGGTTCACCAGTGTACAATTATCCATAATCAGGAAAAGTTTCACCATTGTGTGACCTTTGTCGAACGTGCAAAATCATATTTGCAGCAATTATTTGCAACATTCAGCAGTAGTTCAAGTGGTCATCCCTCCATTGTGAATGCCCATTCATTCTTTCTTCACCACTGAAAATAGGCTCTTCGAAGTGTTTCGGTCTCCTTCGTCGGCCGTGAATTTCTCACGCGTTTGTCCACGAATTCTGTCTCTTTCTTCTGCTCTATTATTCGGCCGCAGATTCCAAGTATTCTCCGGTCCTCAGATCTTACTGAATTACGGAACGGAAGAGCGGATTCTTCCTCAGTTCGCACCACCACTTTACCGATCCTTCACTCAAAAACTTCTACTTCCTTCTTTCAATCTTCCATTTTCGAACTGCTCCTTCTTTAAATGAGCTCGCCACTGAAACTATTTCTACTCTCATTCTGCGCAGTTCACTCTGCCCCGAGGCGATGTAATAACCAAAACTATTCACAATATGTCGACACACACATTCCGCAACCCCAGCAGCCTTCGACCGGGTTTTATGCCCCGCGGGCTCATTTCCCGGTCCTCCTATTGCCCGGTCGTCGTCGTCCTTCTAATCTCTCCCGTGCAATCTAAATGTTGCAGCAGCGAGGGAGGGGTAAATCGGGAATGAGAATGACGCGAGAGCTTCTCACGTAAAATCACCTCCTTTCCTGCAAAAGGCGTCTAAGGAACCCCTCAAGAGGGATCTCACACCAGTCTATTCTCCTTCTTCCTCCTTCTTCGACTATCTATTCATCCCCCTTTAGTCTACTCATCCAATTAACTGGCTGGGCTCTCTCTCCCCGTTCATCATCCGTCATTCTTTCTCTCACTTCTCAATTTAGCCCTTTCATTCGACCGCCCTCGTCGACTCTCAAATTCAATTTGGAACGCGTCTCGATAATGGGATTCGCTCCTCTTTTGCTGTTTCAGAAGAGGGCAGAAAATGTCTGCGCTCAAGTGGATTTCCTTTCGCTTCGTCAAGAGGAAAGAGAAGAAAGATCTACCGCACTGATTGCGACCTACTGATTGTGGCTAATTTACACTTTCTCGCCAACGTTAGACTCGAGGATACTGTAGACGAACGAAGAGACGTAATTGGAGAGGTCCAGTTTATAATGCTGGTCGCACCACCAATTAATTTCCATTCCGCCTCCTCACTCGCTCAGTTATTCAATACCAGAAAGACAAGGAGGAAAAATGTTGCGACCGAAGGGGAAAAGATAGAGGACACACGATACCCCTCTACGTGTTTAGTTACGAGAGAGAGAGAGAGAGGCACACCACCGAATCTCTAGCATGAACAATCAATCAGGGCGACGTTTCCCAAAATACGCAAATCGGCTCAAATTTTGACAGGGCGACGATTCACACGGCCACACTACGAATCACTATCGCTTTCAGAATGGCTGAGATATCTCCCGGAAATACGTGCGAAGGTGGTAGAATCGTATTGGAGATTGGAGCGCTGCGACTTCCGCTCTCTAATTTCGCACACTCTCTCGAACTTTTTTTGGAAAATATCGTTTCTGCACAGAAGAATCCTTCGTCATTTCATCTGATTATTTACGGTCTGAGTCGGATTTCTGAGAGCGGATGGAAGAAGATTTTGCTGGTTTAGCTCAGTTGTTGACTCACACTCAACGGTGAGAATCCCCTTGCAAGCAAGCCAACAATTCAAATTACTGCATTTCTGTTCTTGCAAATAAATAGCGCGGTGAAACTAAATCTGTAGCTTATTCGGTGATTTTACGATATCTATGAAGCACAGCAATTTTTTGTCCCTTTACCACATTTTCATAGATCGAATTCCTTGCCTATTTCTCTTCATCCTGAACAGACGCCTGACTGTATTTGACACGCGATGAGCCCCGGCGGAGATTCACAAATTGTGGTGTGTGAACTGCCGAGATTTACTAATGCCCTCTGCCCACTCAATTTTCGACAGTGCGACGTTTCTCACTTGCTCGTGGTGTACTCGGGCAGATTGTACACGTGCTCTGGCGTGCCGCAGTTGCACTGGTCCGGGTCGTGTCCCGACCGGCAAATGGCCAGCCCGGCGGCGCACGGCTGCACTCGCTGCAAGAATAGTACGGTTACGGTATGTCTAGTACGGTCGGGCAGACTCGTGATCGCTTTTTCGCCGTGTTTGTTGGCAGGCTGTTTTTGCCTGTTCGCTCTCCGAATTTGATTGAAATTGTGAACGTGTCGGTTATGATGTGTGAATGGATGCACTTTTGAATACGCCTCGGCCCTCTCTTCATTTCACCCATTCTATCGCCTCTATCGCTCCTCAATTACGTCGTCGGTCTATCAATTTCCCCTCCTTCTTCTCGCTCACAACAGGAATTGGGAGCAATGAGAAATGAGTAGTAGGAGGATGGTAAGCCGAAAATAAGAAGACGATGAAAGAGAGGAAAGAGTAGAGTATGATGGAGTGTGCCCTATTGTTTTCAATTAACGATAGAATGCTTACGGTAGACGAGTGGTAATCATCAACTAGGGGGATGGGAGGTACGGTAAGGACAATGTGTCGGTCACATTCGTAATCAGTACCTCGAGAACCCTTCGAGTTCGGCCATCGAAAGCCCCTGATTTGACCTCCCCCCGGCTGAGTTATGCAAATTGCACCGAAACTCTCGCAACTCTACTGCAGCACACGTGGAATTCTAAGCTTCGCTCTTGAATAGGGAAAGAAAGGGATTCGAAGAACTATCAAGATAGTGTGACACTCGTGCCTTGCTGAGTACACGTGCGGATCAGAAGAAGAAAAAAGTCATGGGATTTTCATTTCAAGCCTCATGAATCCTATCTATTTCTAACTACTCCAAACGCTGCAAGGAAGTGTAGTGAAGCGTGCAGAAATTTGTCCACAGGACATCTCTTTGGACATCTCTAAAGGGATTTATTTCACCGTTTCTTCCATTGAAATAGGCCTCAAGACTGGGCGATGACGCTAATGTGACCTGTCAACCCACTCAACACCAGAAACCGCCCAGATTTAGAAGGTCAGTTGAGCGAGAAAAGTAGGGGCAAAATAGTGTAGTTGGAGACCAATCCTGAATCCCCCTTTGAGTCCGAAAGCTCCATTGTCTCTCGCAACAATGCACTGATCGCGTTGACCTTTTGACGAGATTCACAGATTCAGAATCAAGTTTCATCGTCGTCAATTCGATTTCCTTCCTTCTCAGATGGGAGTAACCTCCCTATGGATACCTATTCTAGTCCATTCTCCCCCTTCTCCTTCCCCTTCTTGGCTTGTCTTCTCCCCCCCCCTCTCACGAGTTTGGAATGCACAAGAGATGGGTGGCCCCGGGCAACCCCGCCTACTCGACGTTTCCCTATTGATCCGGAATCAGTAAATCAGTGGAACGATAAAACCCCAACTGACCAGGGGATCTTTGACGTGTAGAAAGTAGATGAATAGTAGACATTGTGTGCAGGCGAACGACGCGAAATCTTCCCTGTAAAACGATTTGATGTTCGAAATTATAATAAATCGTTCCGATCATCGCCCTTCAATTCCGCCCTTCTCTCACCTCGGCAACACTGCTTCCACGCCCGAATTGGCTATCCGACAGCCTCCGCCAGCTACCATTGTCTGCAAGTGGTACGGTAGATCGACGGAGCGCGATCGCGATCGACAAAATTACGGAAAGTCACGATAAATGACTGAACGGAACATCAAAAGGGGGCGGAACGCGCTATGAACAGCGAGCGCCAATGCAGAAATGAGTGGGAGACGAGGAGGAGGAAGGGGTGAGGGGGAGACAAAGGGGGCGGGGCTTGCGGCCTGCCAGCCTCCTTCCGAGAAAGGACAATCGCGTTTCAGAATGACTTAGAGCATCGAGGACTCGGAATAATCAATCGATAATCGGTTTTCCTAGCCTAAAGAAAGAAAGGTTTCAGTTGCAGGTTCGGACATTTGAGAACAAGGGAGAAGGGGGTAAAGAGAAGGGAGGGTAAGAAGCAGGGTAGGACTCGCAACAGTGGGTGCGTTGAGAGAATGCCGTCTCTTCTTACCCACTGCCTGCTCGGACAGAGCGACGAGAGAGTGGGCGGATTGAGAGAGAGAGAGAGAGCCCCTTCCCTCCCTTTCCCTCTTCTGAACCTGTCAATCACATGAGAGCAGATCAGAGTCCTGGAGGAATTCTTCGGGCGAAGAAGAACAAAATGTTTCGATTTCTCCTCTTGACTTCCGGTCTTCTGGAGTATCGAATGACCAGTAGGAAAGGACTAAGTGAACGAGGAGAGATTATTGAAATGGAACCCCTTGGGGACGAAATCATCGAGTTGATACAAGACATGATCTTTTCATTTTTAAACGAAAACACTGAACGCGATTGCCTAGTGCAAATTTCACCAGTCTTGTGATGCTCGTGAAACGCAAGTGAACAATTATTTTCAGCAAACGATTTCTGTACAGTCTGAAATAATTTCTACTGAAATACAATGTGATCTTAGTTCCTCTAAAGCGCTCAAAATTCGTACCTATGAATCCCCTTCAGAGTTCGCTCAGCGCACTTCAAAATTCAAAAACAATTTCGGACAAAAGCGGTCAACAGTTAGCAATTCTCGCGAGGGGCGAACCTGAACTCGTATTGTTCCCGAGAACTCATAATTTTAGAAATATGAGACAAGGCCAAAAATAGACGGCCCCTTGTCAGAAGCGACGTCTAAACAACACATTTCTCGTGTTGGGTGCGAGAGTTTCGGCGAAAGTTCTCTACGAATTCATACGTATTGAAATACGAGGACCCTCGGAAGTGCCATGGGCGGTCAAAATATTTTTGGATTATTTTCCCGGTTTCCAAATAAAAATAGCGGTAGCGAACAATTTGTGAACGTGGGAAAGTGTGAAAGATTGTGGAATACTTGTAAAATTGAACTATCGCTACACGACTATACATCAAGATGAAAAGGAAAGGAGAATGAAGTCTCTCCTTCCTTCATCACGTTGAGCTTAGCGGCCAAAACGTTGTGAGAACTTTGTCGGATTTCACTCTCCAACTACTTCGTTCAACACTCAAACACATAAATTACGCGAAATTGCGTCTCGACAGTTCATTTTACCCCTTCTACATTTTAGGTAGATAATGAAGAAATGGTTTATTATTTTTCCTAGACAATATGATGCTCAGGCAAAATTACAGACTACGGTAGTGATTAGAGTACAGTAAGGAAGGAAAGGGAAAATGATGGGTGGTAACATTCCCGGTAGAGAAATATCAGGAAAAGTGCTCTTCCAAATCCAAAGAACAGAAATTTCGTCGAAAATGTCGCAAAGGACACTGAATCATTGTAATCCTCTGGGCAAGATGTTTGCAGTGACCAAAAACATGGATTTGGAAAGGGAGAAAGGAGGGAGTGAAGGGCGGCATCTGAAGGCAACAGAATGGTGAAGTGACATTCTGAGAGAATCCTGTGGCTGCAATCTGCCAGATTGCAACATAAAAACGAGGATCGGACGGCGTTTCACTGTCTGACTCTCTCCATTTCCCTTGTTCTCTCGTCGTCTCTAACCGACGAGAGATCAAAATGAAGAAAGGATTGATGTCTCAACACGGGAACCTCTTAGGATGATGAGATGAGGGAGGAGGAGCGGCGATTCTAGAATTCGTTAAGAGAGAAAAGAAGACTTGTTCGGCGTGTCGAGGATGAGGGAGGAGGGGTAGAGTCCAGTGGGGATGACTATGGGTGGCAAAACTACGCGATGTTGCGCGCAGTGAATCAAAGATTATGGGACCAGTGTATGAAGTCACCGAAAATCGGTGCAATCGCTGCAGGGCAAAATGTAAAATACCGTATCTTCCACCGACGGTAATGCTCCCGTGAACACTTGGTGGCACGTCGCAGAAGCTGCACTTCATCTTCAGTGTAGAATATGAAGTTCTCAGGACATGACGAGGACATTCCACCATGGAAAAGTGACGAAGGATCAAGGATTGAATCTGTCTGGATCTGTCTGGAGAGGATTTTGACAGGCACAGGAAGAGAATTCGTTCGAGCAAGCGCTTATAATGAGGAGACCAATATCTCCGTATTCCAGACCGTCTTGTCTGTGGTTGACAGGATTGCGAATGGATGACGAGCGGAAGGAAGACAGTAACCATAACAAATGGGATTCAGGTCGGAATAGGAATCTTATAGACCATTTTTGGCCGAAAACCGAAGGAATACCTATCAATGATCAAAACGCAATCATCAAAGTACAGTTGCCTGGCGCCTACTACTGCTTCGATCTTAGGAGCACAAAGCGAAACGAAGAGAAGGCACCTCTCAGGTGGGGAAGAGACGACCAAAACAAGCAAGAGATCATCAGAAATGCGCGCTCGCCTCTCTTCACGCGGATGGGCAAGGTCCAGAAGAGGAGGAAAAGTAAAGGTTAAGATGTATCCACGTCAAGCCGATTATACAGTTATAAGACAACGCTAGATAGGACCCACTCGTAAGACAAGCTGTTATAGACGAGGTGTATTTCCCAATGACAGTTGGAAGATGTAAAGGGAAGGACTCCTATCGTACGTGATCTATTATGACAAGCAGTGAGTAGAAGAGAGCGGTTGGGACTGTCAGATGGAAGATACGTTTCTTCATTTATCGTACTCTATCGGTGGTTAAAGTGAAGAGAGATCATGCGATATGAAGAGAGACGAATTATTCACCATGACAGCCCTAGTTGGGCTTCTTGGGATGAGTGAAATGAGAAGATATGATCTTCGAGCTCTCTGGTTTTATTCACCTAATATTCCATCTATTAGGCCACAAGTTAGGTGGCCTATTAGGTGAGCTGGTGATACTCAGGATAGGGAAGGTGTGAAAGGACCATGAATGCCCTCTGTTTCTCGCGATACCTTCGAGAGGGCGCGAGAGGGAGGAAAGAGGTTGACTAACGGGACCAGGAATAACCATGGGGAAACACATGCAGGGACAAAGGCAAACATTAGGAATGATGATGATGGGAGAGATGAATGACAAAGCGTGAGAGAATGATGAGGAAACATTATTGAACTTTCGGTGGGCACGACCCACGCTTCGGGAAAGCCTTCAAGCGTTGGTGAACCCAGAGAGCATTAGAACAGCAGAAACAGAAAATATAGGGTCATCTTGCTATCCATGAAGGTGCATTATTTTAGAACTCATCTCGAATTCTAAAATTGCCCTATTCTAAAACTTTTGTTCAGAAATCATGAGCCTCTTTTTTCGAATCCAGGAATAGCTCCTACTTCGAACAGTACAACAAGTAAGCACTGATCACTGGTCATTTTTGAAGGAGAGACAGAGGGAAAGACAGAGGAATTGGAGTGGCTTCATGAGGCATGGATGATGACAGGGAAAGAAGGAGGAGTATAGTCTTTTTTTTCCGACCGATTCGAAATTGACGGTCATAAACCGTCGAAGAGAAGTGCGTGTCTACACTCACTCGAGGGAGTTAACGAGTATTTAATTCGCCAGCAAGCATGGTCCGAGATCAGCGATACCGAGAAATATGGGTCGTTTAGGTTGGGAATGGGCCCAAATAACGCACAGTAGCTCCCCAAATAAGAAAGGAATTCGAGTGATGAAAGAGTGAGAAGATGGCCGAATGGGCGTCTGTAAATCCTCACTTAGACTCGTCGCGGCATGGCAGAATCACGACTTGTCATGGGCAAAAGTGGCAAACAATCCCCCGTCAGTCTCTCTCACTCACTCGAACACAGCTCCCAATACAATTAGGTTACCCGGAAGAATCGTGCGACTCATAGACACTCGAGGGAGAGATCACAAATCGCGATATTTACCGGTAAGCGAACTGTCGAGATTATTTATTGCATTTCGCTGTTCATTAAACGTTGCAACGGATTCTGATCATTGACTTTTCCAATTTAAGGTTCTATTTTCTCCCCATCCTTACTCATTCGAAATGAAATGCGTTCCTCCAACGCACGAGAAGAAGCTTTCAGGTTGATGACACTATCTCAGACGAGGAAACGGAGGAGAGAATCACAATGGTCGAAATGGAAGGAGAAGGGAGAAGATGAATAGGATTGAAGGGTAGAAGGGGATCAGAGAAAAGAACTGACTGAATATTGGATTGATATTGGGAATGGAAGAAGAAGAAGAGGGATGACTCGGCATAGAGAATAGAACAAATTTGTTCCCATGACAAAGGGGCGAATAGCGGAGCAGGAGAAGCTTCACGGAACCGTATTCAGAGTGACAACGGGGAAGTGCCCCATGAAAGGTCACTTGAAATGACCAAGGAAGGGAAAATACAGAGCAAAATAGAAAATCACGGGGCACAGAAGTGAATCATTTACTGCCTGTTTTGTGGCCGATTATCTGAGGAAGATGAACTAGAGTAAACAGAAGTCCACGATTCTGCGAAATTCCGTGTCAACAGGACAAATTCAGGATAGGATATCACAGATTCTTCGTTCGAAGGCACTGGGTATAACTAATGAGGGACGAATGCGAACTATGCGCTCATTCGAACGCGTTGGAGAGGAATCAACGAGGGTTCTGTATAGGGATGGCTTGACAAGAAATAAATCTCCTCATTTCGCGTACTCTCTCGCCTCTCCGACCAATGAGAGAGCGCGTGAAATGGAGAGATCATATCTTGCCAAGCCATCCATAGTTCTGTGTGCCTACACCAGCCTTCGGAAGGCTGAAGAGAAGACTCAGTTGAAGGATCGGAATCCGCGTCTGAAGAAGCTCTTCAAGTCGCATTTTTCAACGTGAAAACACGCTTACCTAGAATTAGCGGACCGTTCTCGGCTAAGAAATAGTCACGATCACGTGATTTCTCACGGTTAATCGCAGATCGTGACAGTCAGTTGTTGATCGACGGAGGGGTACGGTAGCCTTGATGGTCTTGCAGGGTACAGTTTTCTTACTGTGAAAGACTATATAGTCCACATTTTTGCACGAATAAAAGTGGGGATTGTAGTTGGGGTGACTAAAATGGAGTAGGAATTCTAACGATTTGTTTCTTTGCTGCTCATGATATTCGTCAACAACGAGCCTTTTCAGAATTTCAAACAAAAGTTAGCAATGATTATCTACAGGCACAGAGGATGCGTACTATCAGCCGAAATTGTGTCGACAAATGAATAAGTGAACATGAAACACAACAAAATTCAAGAACCACTGAAGAAGGTTCGTTCGTATTTCCACAGATGCAAGAATGAACAAGAGAGAAGAGCTCAGACAACGGGAGTGTTCCACAGATTCTGAAGAGGAGTAGAAAGATAGACAGAGTGAGAGATGGTTCTAGAGAAGTAAGAACTCAAGGTTCTCTAACGCTGAGAAGTGTGCAAAAGCGCGAAAGTCATTTCTCTCATCATGCGTCATCTTTCTCTGTGTACCCATTGAAAGAGGAGCCCTCTCTCGGATTACATTGCCCAATTTACAGATCAGTCGAGAGTGAGAAAATTGCCAACAGAAGGAAAAACATCGAATCATCTAATAACAGTTTACCGGAAGCTAACGAAAGGTCTGTTTCGATCTCAATCATCACGTAGAAAATGCCAAAGTTGATTGATTTCGCACCGACGCGGCACAAAAAGCGCAGAACGGTTTATTGATGATGTAGAGGGGCATTACACGAAGGAAAGGAGCAGCTTCTCTTTCTTTCTCTGTCCCTCTCGTATTCGTCCAATCTCTCTCTCCCAGATGATAGTAGTTCCAGATTGAGCCAGAAGGAGGAGAGCGATGCATAATAGAGAAGAGGAGAAGAAAAGAGAGGAAATGTGGAATACAATAGACGGACGATTCTCTATGGCGGGTTGCCTTCTCCTCCTCGGAAAACAGTGGCGTTCAGAAGGGAAAGTAAACGAGAAGGGCCTGTTTAGACGTTGAAAAGCAGTCCGGAGGAAGGGAGAAGAAGGAACAAATCAGTGGGAGACTAGGGAGAATAACGGCCAATGAATGGGGGAACGAGCGTCGCTAAATATGGCTGCAAATAACAGGCTGCTGGGCGGGTAATTGGTGATTACTTCTAGAAGGGAATTCGGATGAGAAATCTTCGAAATACACGAAGAAATCGACAATGGCAGGGAAGATCCGGAGATATTTCAAGGGCAGCAAAAAAGTGGAAAGATGCGGGAACGGAAGAAGGGAAAACATGTGTTTCGCAGCTGTGTGTGGAATTTTGGCCGTTTTGTTGTCACACCGAAGAGAAGAGGGGAGGAGGAGAGGAAGGCGCACTTGAGAAGTTTTTACGATACGGAAGGATTCTAGTCGAAATTGCCATCCGGGCAGACCCTCAGTTAATAGTGATCGGAAACGATGGAGCAAGTTGTTCCTATTCTGCGATCCCCGATAGACCCCCACATGAGCTCCCGATTGGCATCACAAAGCGCTGTTTCTAGCTTTGATTACTCAGCTGTTTTGGGATGACTCTCTTCATTTCCCATGCTCTCTCGCATCTCTGACCGACGAGAGACCGTTGCGAACTGAGAGAGTCAGAGAATATTCGAAAGGGATGGACAAGGGCTAGTTGATCCACTTGTGATCAACGAGTGAATGAATATATTCCAATTTCCCATAATAGATGAATTCAATAGAATGGAAGTTCCCATTATAAATTCTCGTGACAATGGGTGGTCTCTCTCACACCAGGGAGTATGCGAGTAGTGTGATGATCGACAACAAATTGAGGAAGAAACTTTCATCCTTTCGTTCTGGTTTTTTTTTTTTTTTTTTCCCACGATGAAAGGAATAGGCAAATGGTATTGCACCTCTACAGAAAAATATCGCTAACCGAATCATCGAATAATTCTAAATATCATAATATTGCAGGGAACAGTTTTGCGGAAATCATTTGCGAAATAAATGCTATCATAGAATTTTTCAGATCTTCGGATCTTCGGATTGCGGTTTTCACAAATCCGAAAAGAAAAATGAAATTCGCTCGATAAGAGTGCGCTACAGTAACCGCATCATCGAATCGACCTTTCCGAGACGTACTTCAAAAATATTATGAATTACTGAAGAAAAAACAAATGACGCATTTCTCTTCGAAATTCGTCCTATTCAAAACACTAATGGCTATTATCGGACTTCCTTTATGCGAAAATATACTCAAATCAGAGAACTCTAAAGTCTAGCGAAAATTGACGTTCGGAGATGGATTCGAACACACATGACGAATCCTTCAGAAAATCCTTCAGAAAACCTCCCCGGAGATTTCTCTCAAGGCCGACCCTTCTTCAAAATCCATCAGAACTTGTCGAGAGAAACACAAAAAAATGCACATGATCGACGGTTTGGCAGAACGAGAAAGACATTGATAAGTGGCGCATATTCATGGCGGATTTCTATAAAAAGGACGACGAACAAGGCGGGGAAATCTCTGGTTCCCTTCCCCTTCATTCTCTTAGAACGGCAATCTAAGAAGGCTGGTACTAAATAAGTAATAGCCGCCCCCTTTTCAGATTCTAGAGATCAGAATACAATGCCAATTTGAGCTTCGATTTGAGCACAATTCATGGGAATACGGAACAAAATAACAATCAAGACTATCTCACAGTCCCTCATTCATTGACAGTAACAAGAGTTGGCAAGAGATTCTATGTACATTTCCCCCATGTGTTATGTGCTGTGATCAGCATACAAAGAAATACATTCTTACAAAACCGTAGACACGAATTTATATCAACCGATCGATATAAAACATCATAATTCGCATGATATTTAGCATAAATACTCTAGAAAACAGTTTAGGGTAGTAACGGAGAGAAAACAAGAGAATAATCACACCGTATCATATCTACTCTACAATATAACTAGTATGGACAAGAGTCTTACAATTATTCCAACTCTATTCATTCTATTCCCAATACAGTCAGAGGAAATGGGAGAGGACTGAATAGAGAGGAATACAGTGAAAAGACGATCATTCGAATTTCACAAATAAATAAAATACCATTACAACACAGATACGAAATACCCCTGTACTCTCTTCATTTCGCATGACTCTCGTTTCTCTGACCTACAAGAGAGCATGTGAACTGAAGAGAGTCAATTCAAGTGAGCAAAACAATCCGACCCCAATCACCCACAATCTGTGAATCGGAGTCACGTCTTTTTCCCTCTTTTGTACGTATAAAAATGGTGGCGCAATACAAAAGACGGTAACAGTCACGAGACACGATCCACTTCTAAGGCAGAATTCTGCGTGTCAATGGTTAATCAGATTTTGGCTTGCTTATAGGGGGTCAATAATAGTAATGAATCGAGTGAGAAAAAGAGGGAAAGAGGGAAGGGGAGGTAGGGGGGGAGGCAATGATTCGCATACAGTCACAATACGACTGAACGAGTTGTCAATAACCAGGGAATAATTCTAGATGGGGGATAGAACGGGAATTATAAATGAGACTCGCAAAAGGGGTCCTATATATCAAATATCCAGAGGGTGGAGGGTGAATACCGTGAGACGTCGACTGTTCTTGTTGTTTAGACAACAGTTCGCACCTCGAAGAATCGCTTCAGATACCATACCTGCAAGACGAATAATGAATTCTTCGAAATGGTAGGTAATGATGAGAGTATAAATATTCGCATTTATAACACATAAATGACTTAGGATTTCATTGTATCGAGTGACTCACCTTTAACATCAATGAACATTTTCTCAGTGTTTCAAGGAAGTATGACTCTGAATTACCAAATTTGCGAGCCAGTTGTTCCAGTCAACATTTCAGAACTCATTTCCACATACAGGAAGCAGCATCACTTTGCTGAACCAAGAGAACATCTACCGTATTCCTCATCCCCCACCGTATCCCTCACTATACCTGTCCGAGTGTCATGGACACGAGAATGAATGCCTCGAAGACGGCCCACAGGACCACGCGCGAGTTCGTGTTCTCGTTGACTGTAATTTGATTCTTTAAAGTATAGTCGTACAAAAAATCACAAATGGGGAACCATTCAACTTATTGTCGCTGCGTGAAACCGAAATGTTGTGTGGTGTAAATTCAATACGACAATATCAGATATTATATAAACTAATAGAATAAAGAAACTAACTGGATCGATGGGTTCTCTCCCTGACTTCCATGTAGTCCTGTTCGTGCTTCACCGACATCAACGCCGTCGATAGCTCACGAACCATCTCCTCCAACTTCTGATTGTCCGCTGAAGCTCAAATAGAGGAGAGATTGAGGTATATTAAGAATTACATATTTATGCAATATAGTGCACTAATTGTAAATCACAACACTAAATCATCGCTACATTAAATGCCCCTACTCTTTAGTTTTGCTAAACAATATTAGAACGACCACCCAGCACTATCGAGGTTTCATAGTTATGATAAAATAGTGTAGAGCGAGATATGGCGATTATTCTTTCGAAGATGTGGGAAAACGGAAATTTCAAAGAATATAACCCGATTTAAATAATGAATTAATTCCTCACCAGTAGCCTGACTATCAGCTGCTCCGGGAGCGTTCTCGTGAGGAGCAGTGACGTCAACGGTGAACATCACCGCCTTCGGAGTCATCGTCGACATCTAAAAAATAATAATTAGTAATATATTCAATTTGCAAATCTTTAAAATGCACATTGTGTGTCATTGACGTATTCAATAAAAGCAGTACTTAAAAATCGAGCTGCAATCATGGAGAGGTGATGTGGTACCCAATCGGATTAACGTTTCGAGACCAATGTAATAAGGACTGCGATCTAATTCAACTGATTAATGCTGGAATCTATCTATGTAGAAAATAATTCACAACTAACTATAGCCACAGTTCAGTCACATTCATGTTTCACAGCTGATTTAATATCGGAGGTAATCCGTTTCGACGATAATAGGTAGAATTATACGTTTCTAAACCACCAACCTGATTGCCGAAGCAGTAGGTGTAGAGGCCGTCCATGGGCGCCTTGAATGCGTACTTGCCAGAAGATTCGCGCTCGCCACGGTAGATCTCTTTGTTGTCAGGACCCACGATCTGAATGAGATTATACTTGTTTTTGATTTTACTTGCTTTCTTGCTGGCAATTGATATCAGAAAATTGGCAGAATCTAAGTAGATTAGAATATTACAGCTGCCAGAAACAACTGTCTTGCTTTACGAAAGTAAGGTGAAGGTGAGGAAATAAAAAATACTTATACGAACCTTGACGTCGATATCAAGGAATCCTCCCTCAGCCACCTCGAACATCAGACCGATGTTGGTTCCTGAATAAGACAATGATAAGAAGTCATTACATCCTTTAATTTAAGGTATTTATTCCGAATTATCAATTGGAACCAGTAGTTCATTCCAAATTGAGGCTGCCCCTCCTTACTAATTGATCCAAAGTAGTAGTGATCGTTCGTGGAAAGAGAAAGCCATAAATGTTGAGTAAACAATCTAATTAGCCCATTGGATAAGTTCATAACGAGGAACAAACCGGCGACAACTCTATCGAAGAAGCATTGCTCCTCGTTGGCATCGATGTGGATGAAGTAGGCAGACGTGAGGGGCGCAATGGCCAGTAGAACGCCAAGAAGGAGCATCACTGCAAGATTTCAATGTTTAAGCACGCGAAAATAAGGCGTACGCATGACAGAGCTTCACCTAGGGTATTAAGTATGGTGTACGCTATACGCACGTCATCTCAGCACGAAAAAAACAATAAAAATCGATCAATAAAACGAGGATATGATCGATACAACGAGACAACACAGAACCGAGCAAACGTGTAACTGTAAAGTACTGTAACTTTGGGCGGCGCTAACCACAGGGTCGCGTAAATCCGACTTTATTGACTATTTGCTTATTTTATCACGTATTTCTCTGAAGATCTTACTAAATGTTTCATTTATATTATAATAATTGAAATATATAAACATAATACAAAAATATTTGAAAATTTGAATTTTTCCTGTGTTTAGCGATTTTTCGAAAATTCGAAAAAAATGACGCTCCCGCATTTTGTTCTCGTTATTGACTCGTTATCGTCGTTTATTGATTGTTTACGTTGTTTTACGCGTCTATTCGATGCTCTAAACCTTTGTGGCTTAGGTGGATCCCGTTCCCACATGTTCTCTGCTCAATTTGAACGCTTATTTCCTGAGTAAGGACGCCTTTTTCGAAAGTAACTAGAAAGTTTATGTTCGCGCTTTTTGGTGATATATCCTCTTGTTTGTTGATAGATGTTCTCATGTATAATGCCAGCTCTATGTCCCAATCGTGAGGGCGTATGCCACCCCATTATTCAATTTTTTTCTGCTCATTTTCATCGCGTGCTGTTTAAAGTCTGGTCTTTCAAAAGTAATGGGCTTTTTGTTCAGAAACCATGAGCAAGACGCACCCTCCTGAGCTCAAGAAGTTCATGGACAAGGAGATGGAGCTCAAGCTCAACGGAAACAGAAGAATCTCCGGCGTTCTCCGTGGATTCGATCCCTTCATGAACATGGTCATTGAGGTGAGCAAATATCTGAATTTCTTTTCTTCCTTCGCTAAATTTATGGGTATTTATGTCTAGTTTAGTCCATACATTTTCATACCTCCCGGGCCGGTAATCAGACCACTATATTTTTAACCGAGTCAGATATCAGACCACTACATATCGCTTTCGGGGGTTCAAAATACCCCTGTGAACTGTGATTTTCATTGTCTGACCACTATATATTTTTGGTTCCCTGAAGGTAATAAAAATGTATGAGTTTAGTCTTAGTTAACTAAAATGCGTCCTTTTTCTAATATCTAATAAGCATACATTTTTGAACACAATGTTGATCGATTAGTAAACTAGCGTTACCATGGAAACAACAACGTTAGTCAATTTCAGGATGCCATCGAGATTCTCAAGACTGGCGAGCAGAATCGTCTCGGTATGGTCGTCATTCGCGGTAACTCGGTCGTCATCATGGAGCCGAAAGAAAGAATATGACCCTCACTCATGTGACGCCTTCCTTTCATCCATCTCTTTTTAATCGATCTCTGAGTCCTTCTGACTCGACCTGGTTGTAAGAAACGCCCCTCCAGCGATTACTATTTATATAAGTTCTCCTCGTTACGTTACATCACGTTCACATTTGTTGTCCGGTCACGTTTATAAACGATTTTCTTTCAGTTATCGGGCTATGCCTTCATTATACATCGAATCGTAAGGGTGGGTGGTACTAGTTATTTGGTGGTCTTAAAGTTGAGAATCCTATTAGATATCAATGAAAAAAGTTCTGCTTTTTTCCATTTCTTTGTATCCCTGTGAGATTGTCAGCACGTAGTAACATGAATATTTTGGTGACCAATCTGTCAACGTCAGATGATAGCAATCCATAACCATATCAGACATCTGAAACTCCCATGTCTTTACGACATCAATGAACCGAGTTATAGCGATTTGGCATAGTTCCAGAATTCCCCTGAGTCCAGGCAAAGGCGGGGAATTTGAACAGAGGATTTGATTAAGCGTGCGCTTTTGATTTACATATGCCTATCTGCCTCCCCTCTCTCCCCTCCTCCCCCTTCCCTCATTTGACTACAGTGTCTTGCAAGTCCCGGGCTTTCCGCGTGAGAGTCACCAACATTCTTTCCTGTTTCCCCTCCTTTAATTTGGGGGGGGGGGTAATTTTTGGAGTAAGGGATGTATTCGCGAAAGATTCCATCATGTTCTCAGCATGTAAACGAGGAACAAAATCGGTGTAGATGTTTTGCGCCAATTTATCGCCACACGATTTAGAATAAAATGAAATGATAAATAATGGTTCCGACGTTTTATACGTCTCGTAATATTTTATTTTAGTTATGGGTTAATCGGTGTGAAGAGAATGATGTATCGTACACGAACGGGTCACACTGAGGATTAAACATCCTTACGATACAGAAGACGCAGGTGTCCTTACATTAATGATCGCGACCATTGGTGGTCCTGCGTTATCGGAAACGTTTCCCCTCAATCGTTATTGTTCTCATCAGGGGATGTCATTATTCAACTTAGATCTTTCTTATATCTTCAACGGTAGTTAGGCACACTCCTGAAATTTTTGTTGTGAATTGAATCGTTTTTCTCACAATACTAGTTGAAGAAAGATAGAATGATCGGATAAGTCTCCTGAAGTTCTTCATGATGCTGAGTCTGTGCAGAAAACTGAAATTGGGCCTTCGAGCATAGCATAAATGCGAAGTTAGTATTTGAAAAAAATATCAGAGGAATGCGAAACACGTAGACTCAGCAATGGAAGAAAATGAACGAATGATGCACTCGTTCATATCATGCACATGCAAGTGTAAAAACTAGTGTTTCATTGTCAGATCAATCCGATAGATAAGAGACAGCACTCTTTATCGCATCGACTTTATCTCGGATACATTCATCAATATATTTCAGTTACCGGGATATGAGTGTGATACAAATGAAATCGAATGGGGAAGGGGTGGCTAGCGTCAGAATTCATCTTATTGAGATCGTCAGACTAGGAAATGGAGTGGGGCATCACGAATGACCATATAAAGCGTCGGAAACTAGATGAATACCCGTGTTGAGGATGATTAGAAGCTCTTGAGATGGACAAGTTAAGGGGCGGGCATCTTCATTATTATGTTATCTCTTTGAAATTAGCATGTGCTAGTGTTATTGGGCGGGAACTCCTTCGCTTCCTCCATTCTGCTTCTGTAGTACAGGAGGCAGAGAATCTCTTGGAGAGTCGGGTGGAAGTCAACCCATTTGTAATTGAACAGTGCACTCGGATCTCGAGTGAGGGCCTTCTCGATTCTGGAAAAGCTCAGTTGTCGATAAGTGACGACTACGGTATCTCACTCGACAGTGCGTACTGGAAATCGATTATCGATTTGGCAGTAGATTTCCAATCTCGATAGAATGCGATGTAGCAGCCTCGATAGATTCCGTTGATTGTCTCGAGGAACGAATTGTTCACGTTCGCGAGTCTGAATACGGTAGTGGTGTGCAGAAATGGAAACGTCGCCTATCGAAATTCCGATAGGCGCCGTCTAGTAAAGTCGCCGATTCAAGCTACCGTACCCATTGAGTTCTCCAGATCGGAGCTTGGTGACGATGAGCGAGGTGAAGTTGAGTCCCACCACGGCGAACGGGAAGTTCTGCGGATACGGTAGGTAATCAATACCTTGATTTACCGTATACCTGCTGAGGGTCTTGAGATAGCTGAAGTATAGTAGTCAATTGGTCATCTGGAAGTCCCCATTCGGTGACGAGATAGTGCAATTGAAGCAGACCAAGAATTCCCACTCCCCGTAGATCAGTCGATGGATCGGTTCCTGCATTATCTATTGGCTGATACGGTATCAATCGAGGTACGGTACCTTGAAATCCGACGGTTTGCCAGTGAGAGCCGGTGCGTGGGCATGGTGGTGAGAGCCCTGGTGTGTCTGAAGAAGGATACGGTAGACGACGTTTGGGAAACGTCGCACTCACTTGTCGCTGCTGCAGCTGCTTTGCGGTAGAAGTCACACAACAGATGCCAGTGCTCGATCGATGCTTCGGAGAAGGGCGCTGCAATGGGTACGGTAGACACCGAATACTGATTCGATAGATCCCTCTCCAGATTTCTGATTCGTGAGACTTCTCACACACTCGAACAATCTCTTAGGCTGTGAGAAATAAATAATAGATACGAGTTCTCTCGTAAGTGCCAGAAATTGCATTTTTGATTACTTTCTGAAGCTCTGATTGATCTCTGATCTCTCACATGTTTACATTCTCACTTACTAGTTTGGATATTGATTTTTGATCTCTGTGACTTACTATTTCCCAATGCGACGAGTAGTTCCCTCTGTCCTCTCAATCGATCGCTCTTCACCGTCTCCACATCGTCACACGTCGGTCTACAAGCGGAGAACGTGCAGAATCTGTACTAATCGATGCTAACCGCAGTAAGTTTTGAGCGAGTGCTAACCACAGGAAATGGTTCGAAAGATTGCTAGGGACAGTATATGATAGATAGAGAAAGAGCATGCATTGATAGTCTCTGATGGTACCTGCAGACACATCTCCTCAGGAAGAGCAGTCCACTGAATGGATAGGAAGAGTAGGCGCCAGAGTCGGGTCCTTTAGCTGCGAGCAGAATCTTCTTGGCGTCTGCCTAAAATGAATTGATATTTTTTATGACATATTCTTCTGGTTTATGATTGGGTGATGATTTCAATCAAATTTGTTATCGTGAACAGATGATTCACATTTTGTCAGATATTGAATGCTGTTGTCGTGCTTTTCATAAAGGGAATGTGAAAAGATGACGAGGGCTGTTATGTTGAAGAATGCATGTCTTCATTTCACGTGCTTATGAGGATTGAAGAGACGGATTCTTCATGAGGGGGGGATGACGACGTACCCTTGCATTGTCATAGTTCATATCGAATATTCGTCGCCAGAGATCATTACGGAAGATTTCCTCGACGATGACGTCATCTGAATGAATCAGATTTCGATGATTTCAGTAGCAGATAAACGTATAATCAACATGTATTCGTCATTACTTTTCCATTTACTCTACATGGAGCAGGGATCTGTCTCGCATAATCAAAACTCAGATTTTCCATTCTGTCAACATTTAGAACTGATCTGATGATTCGATTACCGAACGTTTTAGATATCTCGCTTATCACATTAGAGAAATTCACTAGACAGATCATCAAATCTTATCTAATCGGAGTTCACATGCATGGGAAAAATTAGTTGTTCGAGGGAGTCAATAATGTATTCACGGTAGATCACCATACCATTATGCGTCACTCCATTCGCTGCTCCTCCCATCTTGCTGCTCTCCTCCTCCTGATCCGGCCGGGCGGGCCATCTTTGTACTTTAGCTCGATCTCAATAGTGTAGCAATTAGGAAACGTCGCCTGTCGAAATTTCGACAGCGCTGCGAATAGTGAACGTCGTCCTCACATCGCTCCACTCCTCGATGGCTTTGGCGTGTTCCTCCCGACTGCGAACGTCGTCCTCCGCCATTCGAACCATTCACACTGTGATTATCGATAGTAGGCGGAACTAGGTAATAAGTGGAACGGAAAATGGAGGCGCGAGAATGAGTAGGAGTAGACGGGTTCACTTCCGTTTTTCCGGAGCCTGGCAGGGTGCACTAAAAGAGGTGTACCCTTCGCTCTCCCTGGTCTCTCTCTTCTCGGGCTAGGTACTACTCAATTTTTAGTGACTCCCTCTTTCACTCCCTCTTCGCCACACCTTTCAGCCCCCCTCACTCAAATGCCCTTCCTCCTTCCATATGCATGGAAGGTAAGAGAAATGAGGCTGTGAGAATGGATGAAGAACACAGATTCGATGAGTGAATTGAGACTGAATTGAAACAGAATTCAGATGTGGGCGGAAGGAGGCGGAAACATTCGGGAGGCTAGATGGGTCTAGACGGCGTATTCACCGAGAAAGGACTAATTTCGGAAGAACTACTCTTTCTGAGAATAAGCTTACAAGGAAAGTGCTAAAATGGAGAACGGAGAACGGGAATGGGGATGAAGGATGTGAGGATGATTGATGAGTCTGTGAAGAGAAGGAATAATTGAGGAGTGAATGCAAGTTTTGAGAATTGAGAAGAGTCTGCAGTGAAACAGCAAGAAGATACTTGCAAGAAGATGTGGATGTGGGAAGAGGAGGGATATGAAATGTATGAGTGATAAAAGACAAATAATCGGAGGTTTCATGTACCATTGAAATAATTTGAACAGTAAGAGAGGGAAAGAGAGATGCATAGCAACTGATTGTGATCTCTCTTGAAAGATTCAGTGAATGAATCTATCAAACAATGGGAGAGATATCGACACAACAAGATTCTGTTTGTGTAGGGAAGTGTAGGTCAAAATGCCGAAGGAACAAAATACGATCAACGTTTGGGAATGTAACCCCATGAAAGGCGTAATAACCCCATGAAAGGCGGCAAAGTAGTAGCTAGAAATTGGCAATAGAAGATAGGTCAAAACACCCTCTTGTGATCAATGAATGAATGTTGACAACACAGGTGAAGTGAATAGAAGAGAGAGAGGGATGGAGGGAAAGGCAATAATTGGAGGAGAGTAGGGAGTGTGAAATGAGGGAGTAACTGGCAGTGCGGTCTCTTCCGGGTCCTAGCACTGCTGTGGATTACGGTAGATTATCGATTAGCGAACCAGAGAAGCCTTTCAAGGTCTACAAATAGCTGTGAGTCAGACAGACGAATGGAACCTTTTGAAAGGTGAGCGATGTTTCACAACTCTCAAGTGGCGGAGGGTTGCGTATCTTTTTGCTGGGAAAAAAAGGGGCGGAACGGCTTGAAAAATGAGTAGGGATAGTCGTATACTCCCTCTCCCCCCCCCCCCCTCTCTCAGCCTCTCTCTTCTCTCCCTCTCGTGAAGTTACTATGGCGACTGCTGCGGAATCTCTGAGATTTAACGGAGGGAAACTTCCTGTGATTAGCGACTGCGACCGTATCGATCGACATGGGCGGACAAGGAAATCAGTAGACGCGACAGAATGACTCAGTCGACTGCGGCAGCTGAGACAATAAAAGGGACCAGAAGCGGAAGAGATGGAGGGAGAGGACAGAGCACTCTCTTCATTCTCCATGATCTCTCGTCTACTCCGACCGACGAGAGAGCAGGGGAAGGGAAGAGAGCAGTTGACTTGTCGACCCATTGTGGCTGCGATGGAATGGCCTGTGCTCTCCTCGTTTCGCGTTGTCTCTCGTCGGTCAGAGAAGGCGAGAGAGTGGGCGGAATTGAGAGAGTACAGAGTGGGAGCAGACTCTGGTTTCTCGTGACCAGTTGCTAACCAGTTGGTGACCAGTTGCTGGCGGATACGCGAGCAACTGGTCAGGGTACTGGTCAGCAACTGGTCAACCACTGGTCAGCAACTGGTTGGGGGGATAGGCCACGCCCACTTTCAAATAAGAGGGATACTGAGGGATATAGAGGGATATTGATTGATACCGTATGAGTGAACCTCATACTGTAACTGACCCATACATGGTACGACCATGTACGGTAGTCACATTCAAAAGGCTTTCCCTTGTGGGATAGCAGTAGACAGCATCCACTTTCGGGAGCCGTCTGATCATCAGACTCTGATCTGAAGAGGTGCGAAAAATAGGCCCTTATAGGCAGGGCGCCTGCTAGTCACGACGGTTAAGTAAAAATCCTCTCAACCAGTTGCTGATTAGTTGCTAGCAACTGGTCAGCAGCCAACTGGTCAGCAACTGGTCAGACCACTGGTTAGCAACTGGCTGACGCAGACTCCGCCCACCCCAACTGGTCAGCAACTGGTCACGAGAAACCAGAGGAGATCCCCCTCTTGGGACGGAGGCTCTCTCGGGCATGAGAAATGAGCGTGAAATGGAAGGCATGAATTATGAGGGCTCGAGATGAACTGTCAGTGTGAAGAGGCGATGGAGACGACGAGGAAATTGGAAATTTATATGCACGCGTCCATTTTGGCGGTCCTTATAATTTTATTCAAAGGATGGGCGGTAAAAATAATGAATATTTGTCTAACTTGTAAAGCTGGAAATAAAAGAAGAAAAAATCTACAAAAATCCAATAAAATCTTTCATACTGTAATTACCTATCTGCTCTAGCTGAAAACATTCGACAAAGAGAAATCTGTGCTAGTATGTATTTGATGGCGATGCGCGTACTAGTTTATTATTTTTGCAAAATTTTGTAAATTCGTTATTTTTGTTAATAGGCGCTGTACAATAATTATTTTGCTCCCATTCGTGCTGTTCGCCATGTTAGATTTGTTCGGTATAGAAATTTTGACTAATTTTTACACCTTTTCAGCCAAAACGGTCACTTTCGTATGGAAGTGGTCGACTCGATCGAGTCTCTCCATTGGCTTTCGCTGTTCTTCGACTACTGCGTGTCCAATCGACCGTTCATTCTTCCCTCGACATCGACTGAATCGTGGAGAGCACGTGCTGAATGGGTCACTGAAGATGGACGACCGAATGAGGAGAGATTGATCAAAGATTTCGGTTAGTTACTTCGTTTTCCCTTTAAACAGATGCACATAGCTTCTCCCAAGATACGTGGTTTGTTCTAGGAATGTCGAGTACTGAAAATATTTCACCTGCACTCATATTATTATTGTTAGCCTTTTAATAACACCTGGTTGAAATTTCTCTATGTTATATTTGCTTCTTTATCTTCTTTTGCAATCTAGTAATTATGATCTTCCAGGTTCCCTCTCTGCCCCCGTTATGATCGATGGCGATTGTGAACCGGTCACAATGAGATTGGCTGACTACATTGAGTATGTGAGAGGAGAGAGGGAAGGGAAACTGCGGTATCTCAAGGATTGGCATTTCCAAGAGAGGTATGATTTTTTCGCATTACTGTGTTCTACAAATTGTCATTTGACCTGTCCTTGATAATTCAGTGAAAGATGAAACACAAAACACAATGGCATTGTAAGTCGCAATCTCGATGAATTCATTACCGTAGTCATGCAAATCTACCGTATCTTCAGTGCGGGATGTGCTCACTACACTCCTCCTGCCTGCCTCGCTCCCGATTGGGTGAATCGAGAGGAATGGACGAGTACGGTAGCCAGCCCCTTCGATGGATCCGATTATCGATTCGTCTACTATGGAGTGAAGGGAACGTGGTGAGTTGGAATGATTTTCGCCTATTTTGGTTTCCTGAGTTACCCTACAGTAGCGGTATATTCAAACAGATTTAATCGAACGTTCAGTGCGGCGCTCACATCAGTTTTTATTAGAATCAATCACATATTCAATTTGCGGTGAAACTCAAAATATCCGTGCTAGTAAAGCACAATGCAATGAATGAATTCTATCCCAATATCGAATTCTATTGGTTGCAATTCTGTTCGACTACCGTAATCCTTGTCTTCCCCTCAGGACGCCATTCCACTCAGACGTGCTCTCCTCTCACTCGTGGTCTGCCAACATCTGCGGTCGCAAGCTGTGGTACTTTGTGCCGAGAGAAGAGGAGGGCCGGTTTGTGGAGAATGGTCAGACATTTTGCTGTTGAACGACCTTCATCAGGGAGTGGCTATTTTGAATTTTGCTTTTACAGTTTTTTCTGAACATTTTTTTCGCTTTGATAATTTCAATTTTCTTACAGGCAATGTGATCGTCGATCTACGCGAGCGACGGGAATTGTTCGAGAAGGTGGGAGGATTCACACTGTATCAGGTATGGAACATCTGTGATATTATTGTCTCTTGATTCTACCAACTTTCTAATACATGCCCACCTTGAATTGGATTGGTGATTTTATGCTACTTGTGCAATTGATAGTGAGACAGATCTGAACAGTGTGATGAGAACGACTCTTATGGTACACAAAAACTATTATTTCGCCGAGAATTCGTTAATACGTGGATTTATGCTGCGTCGTGTACTGATATTGAGTGAGATCTGATCGTCTAGATTTTCCGGCGACACGGTTGACAATATTTCACGTATAAATTCTGAATAATTGTGATTCGTACAATTTATCAGATTTGTGCTTCATCATGTGCCTAAATATATCGAAAGATTGATCTTATTTGATCTAGGAGACGCATTGAGTTAAGAAAAGAAACAATCAATCAACTGTATTTCTTTGTTTAGTTATGAGCATATTTTCTCTCGATAAATCCTTGTTTTTTAATCTCTCTCTTTCCAGGAAGCGGGCGAGATCGTGTTCGTGCCCGCCAATTGGCATCATCAAGTGCACAATCTGGTGAGTGAAATATTGATTTGGATTACGGTAGATACCTTGTGGTTACGGTAGGCGATCTGTTAGCTGTCCTTGATTCATCGGATTACGGTAGATTGCTGACTAAGGACTACGGTATCCCAGGAGGACACGATCTCGATCAATCATAATTCGATCAACGCTTCCAACATTCGGCTCGTTGCTGACTTCCTTCTGTCCCGAAGGGAAGATGTGAGGAAGGAGATTGAGGATGTGAGAGGAATATTCACTGAGGAGGAATGGAACGAACAGGAGAGGGTACGGTAGAAAGGGGAATGATGGTTATCGAGAACTGATTTGGAGTAGGTTAGAACGTAGTTGGCTATTTTGCCAAAGAAACACTAGGTATTAGGGTTCTCTTATTGGAAAATGATTCTTATTGAAAAAACATTTGTTATTCGATTTCCAATAAGGAGAACAAAGGATTTTCACTCTCAAAATGACCGATCATTCCGTATTGGAAATCCAATAACTATTGGAAAATTGAGCTTTTTTTTCGCTTTTTTCGCATTTTTCGCATCCTTATTGGAAAATGAGAGGGAGAGAAAATCCTTTGTTCGCGCTATTGGAAATCCGGAACATTTTATAGTATTTTTATATGTTGTATGTTTTATAGTATGTTGTGTTTATAGAAGGTATGTTTATGTTGCACATGTCATTGAAGAACAGGAGAGGTTACACTTTACGATTTACGGAATCTTTTTTGCTCTAACAAAAATATTTGTGATGAATCAGGCGATGAATTATTTGTAATTTCTTGATACCGTAGAAAGATACATCGATCGCAAACTGATTTCTTTACAGCTCCTTCTCAAGGCGGATGCGCGTCTCGACGTGCAGGGACTGATGAAGTTGTGTAGGTGAGAGAGAGAGAGAGAGAGAGGGGGGGAAGGGTACGGTAGGGAATAGCAAATTGAGTTTTTTTAAACGTCGATCAGACTTTGACATTGAAAGAATGTTGAGCACTATGCGCTTGAATCAGTAACGAAACCAAAAAGGAACGGGAGGTTTGGGTGGGAGGAACTTATCGAAGTTCTAATTCTAATTTTAAGGATGTTTGGATAGGTTAAAGAATTGATGAGACAGTTTGAACTAATATCGCACGTGAGCATCCTTTGAAGCATCCGTCTAAGTCTTTGATATTCATTAACATGGTTGAAAATTGAGAATAGGTAGATGTTATTTGAACCATCTCTGAAGTAACTACTAATTTCACTCGAGCGTAATGGCTTTTCACTTAAAAAAAAGTGAAATCCCCTAGTTAGAATTCATTCAGTAATACAATCGCTAATTGCAGACTGGTGATCGATTCGAGAGTGGGTCGAGGAAGGGACTGCTATGTGTGCTGGAATCATGTGGATGTTCAAGAGTGCAGGATGGGGTACGGTACTTTATTGATTAAAAGTAAACGAAAAGGAACGTTGGTGATCTGTGTTTCACATCTGGCATGAAAGACTTCGAATCTTATAGACGGACAATGTCATGTCGCGTACCTATTCAGTAAAGTCCGTTCTGATCTCCTCCTACAGTACCTGCCGCACTCTACCTTGTGCGTGCACATCATCGACGTGCGTCGAGTGCGAGCGTGTGCTCGAGGAGTACGAGCTTACGGTAGCCGCCCTCACCGTCTATCGAATCGAGAAGTGGGTTTATTCACAACAATAATAAATAACAATTAGTAACAATCATTCCCGTTGCATTTTGTACACGTAGACATCCGTTTCCTTATCGTAGAGTAGTCGATTGACTCGAAACCCGCGTGCAGCCAGATTGCGGTAGAACTTACGGTCCTGCAAAGGATTGATGATTCGAGAAACAGGGTACGGTAGCATACCTTCGGATACCGTATCCGACTGGCGAAGTAGATTACGGTATCGGGCGTGGCGAGAGCCTCGATCGTGTTGATGAGCGGTTCGAAGGCCTCTTCTGAAATATTGATATTTTGGAGTATTTGACAAGCATCCTTATTCTCATTATCCGCAGAAAGGAATGTAGGTGGGATAATGCCAGGGTGAAACATGAAAGTAATCGTTAACCTTTGTAGACAAGATCGGCTCCGAGAATGACGTCGAAGTGAGTGGAAGAGATGGAGGACGAAGAGGGATCGGCCCAATCGAGGACGAGTGTCTAGGTGAGGAGAGGTTTCATAGGGAAGTATTGATGACGTCAGCACTAAGGGAACATCAATACGAAATACGAATGGTGTACAGATAATTACTATATCGACTACATATCCATTCTACCGTATACCTCAACATTCGCTCGATTAACCCCCACATTTCGTTGTAGGAGAGGCAATCCGAGGGGCTGCTCGCTGGCAACGATTCGAGAAGGAGAAGAGAGGAGGGAAAGGGCGATCGAGGGAAGACCCAGTCCCGATCCCAGTTCGAGAATAGACTGAAGTTGATTACGGTAGAATAGGGATACTGTAGCCAAGTATTGATTAGTACCTTCCCGTTGAGATCCACCGCTGATTCAGGCTTGAGTAGGTAGTCGACCAGAACCGTAGCCTGTAAATTGTTGTGTTATTGTTATTGCGTTGTTTCATTGTTACTAATCAGTTGTCGATAGCGCTACCGTACTCACCGAGTCCCACAGTACTCCCGCGACGCCGTACTCGTTCCAGCTCTGCTCGAGGGTTACAGTAACTTGCGGATCGGTGCCTACCGTAACCCGTCGAGTGGTCTCGCGGAATCGAGCGAGCGGAGCCGTGTCCGTAGAGTAGAGCACGAGGGCGGAAGAGGGTACGGTAGCCATCGAATTATCGATCGATAGAAGAATCAGGGCGATTGTTGAGAGATACATGACATTGCTGAATAAACGTGTTGATTGAAGAAACATGTGAAATGTATTAGTGAGAATGGCGTTTCAAACCGCGATAAGTATCTGATGAAACACAAACCAACATGAGAAAATCGAATACAAACAAATATTAGATGCCCCCAGCGGCTACGCTGAACGACTCGCAACTTGAGGGTGAGTTTGAATGCGATAGTTTGTGAATTTTCCGCTTACAGTATGTTTACGCAGTGTATCGCTGGGGCGCGGCATCTGTGCCTGGGCACATACTTGATAAAGTCAGATGTGAAAGGCGAAAAATGAATTAAAATTTTTTTTTGTATTTTTCATCGTTGTTTGGCCAGTACGTATAGCTCTGTAAACAAGTTTCGCAGACATGACATTACAGTGCTCTGGAGTGCGGTTGCGTGCGGACGACGATTACCAGCCGACTGCACGATCGATCTGAAGATGGCCGCTACCGTATCCTCGCTGATGGCGAGTGCACACAAGAGTGAACGAACGGAGGCAGTGGAGAAGAGCAGAGAGATCAATAATGAGGTACGGAAACTTATTGGTTTTAGGGATTACTGTAAATGTAGAAGGTTGAGATCTTTAGTTCATCTTCTATGAAAATTTTGCGTGAGATCAATCAAAAATTCTTGTTGTTACAAGATCACACTCTTTCATTGAAACATAAATCATCGATGTCAGTTTTCAAAACCTTTCATTATAATATCGGATTACTCTTTAAAATTTGCTAACCAAGTTTCCAAAATTCTTTAAATTCAGTTACGTGTTCGATTGGTGCCGTTTATCAAGGAGAAGTTGAAAGTAACGAAGAACGAAGTGGAGAAACCGGGTGGAAAGGTACGGTAGCGAATGATTATTGATTATCCATTCATGGTTTCTGCGTAACATTTTGAACATGAGACAATTCATGGTCGGCTCACTGTCTATCTCAAATTTCACTACGGTATCGTTCAATCGATAATCTTTAGGTTACGGTAATCGTGGGCAACGAGCACGTGAAACGGTCGTTGCATGTGATGACGGAGATTACGGTAGACGGAGAGAGAATCGAGGCGGGTCTCAAGGAGTTCGGCAGGTCAGATTCATGTCTTCCTCATGAAAATTCAACAAAGTAGCTTTGTGCTTCATAGCGAGTAAAATACTGTTGCAAGGATTTGCGAAACCAATACAGTTTCTCCATCGTTTCCGAAACAATATTATTTGTCGATCTAACGTATTTATGCTGAAAGTGCGCAATTGTATTTATCCTCGGTCCAAGTGCCTAATTTCTAGCTAATGCATTCGTTTGCAGACTCCGCTACGAATTGGCTCGTGCACTGAAGGCGAGCGACGAATACAATATGTGATTTATTTTATTCATATTTGTACATTTATTGACTCATGGTTGTATTACAGATATTGGTTGTAAATTTGTAGGTTTGAGTCAAATTTCTCATAGAGATAAATATGTGATTATCTCAAGATTGAGTGCTGGTGTGTCAACATTGCAATTGAAGAGAATTACTTTTCGAATTTGAAGAAAATCTCAATGTGAAAATGATTATGATTGAATGAAGAACTTGATGAATGAATTATTTCGTATAAGGTGGACGAGATTTTGTTTTCCTAGCACTTGAAAATCTCTGAATTCTCTGATTCTTGGAAAGTTCCGTTTCATTCTTCTTTGCTCATTGGGGGCAAGGATAGCCTTTGTAAATCATACAGAGGTCTTCCCGTCTCTCTCATTTGTTGTTGTGTTTGTGTAATCGATTCGTTCGAGCCCCTCGGTTGTTCTCCTAGCTGTCCTACTGCAATGTACACTGGGGAGAGAGAAGAGATGTGAGGGGGAGAAAGGAGAAGAGGAGGGGGACTAGTAAACAAAGTAGCGTGCTCGAAACCGCGGTCACTCTGCAATTTTTATGTATTCCGTTTTGCAATTGCTCTAAGTTATCTCTCGAAAGTATCCCACTTTGATTATCCTCTGGTGATAAGTAATTCAATTTGAATTCACAAGTCAAAATTGCCATTTTTTATTTACAGTTCTTTCGACATGCTTCGCAAATTGAACAAGAAAACGTTGCCCAATCGGTCAAAGGTAAGTACTTAATTTTTTCACAATTATTTCATTATCTCACAATCAGAAGCCTTCTCTCTTCGACCTACTGAAGAATGAAGATGAGGAAGACAAAACTCGGGCACAGGTAGTCTTTGTCTTTTCTTCTTTTTTAAAGATATTCAGTTCAGGCTTCGATTTCTGTTCTGCCGGACGATTTGTTATTGATGATCTTTGATAATTTGACAATGGAAGAACGAACTCCGCTAGGCACAACGTGCAAACGATTTAGAGAACTTGATTTCGAATTGGGAAAGAGGAAATTCGACTCGATTTATGTTAATTGGGTATGTTTTATTTGTCAATGCATTGAACAGCGGAAATCAAATTGTTCATGATTTGAAAATAGTATTACTGTAATACTATTACAGTCCAAGAAGTGCCATCACTTTACCGGAAGAGTTGGGGGCGTCGATTATAATATCTACGGAGGGACAATTGAGGGCAAAGTTTATCCTCATCTTCAACCAAGTCGACACAATTTGCGATTCTTCAGAAAAGCATCGGCAAAACAATTGATAATATCGGTTGGTTTACAAAACGTTTAATGAAATATTAGTAAAATTCAGTTTGCTATCAAACTCGACAAATCCGAGGCAGATCTAATCTCGAACATTCTCAAAACAGTAACATTCCGAGAATTAGGAGTATTCTTCGAAGCCAGTAATGAATATGACGCTGAGTGAGTCGAATACTGAATTTTTATCTAATTATTTCTAATATTTTCAGTGTAATCCCTAACCTCTTCAAAGACCGTAATCTCGAGCTGACGAAAGTTACTCTTTGTTGGAAGAGATCCTTCTACCACGATGGAAAGCGAGCGCGAAATTTGGTGATGCAGCTTCCTCCAGTGAAGAAACTTCAAATCGAATTTGAGTACAGTGACAATAAGTTCAAACGGTTCCTAAACAAGAAGTTTGGTCTGTTCAATGAGGTGAATTTCATCACTATTTGATTATGCGCAATCAATTCACAGTTTGCAACGGTCGAAGGCGAATATGTACTGGACGATGCGACTCTTCATCACATTACTTCCAATACAAATCATGCGGTGATTGTGGGCAAGAGCAAGTGCAGTGCTCAGGGAATATTAAACGCTTTCAAGGTGAGTTTCAAGCACATCAAAATGCTTCAATTTTGAAATATTCAGATAGTTCGTCAGTCGCCACTCGAAAAGAAACTAATGTTCTTCTTCGCTCCAAGATCGATAGTCGATGAAATAATATCGATGCCGAATCTGTGCTTCGAAAACTACGATTGGAATCATGACCTCATCGATCGGTCCAGTAAATCACTGTTAGCTTTTAGTGAGAAAACTGGAGCATTCTATACTGTTTCAATGGGAAAAGTGGACGAAAACGGGAAAATGATTAGCTGGAACATTGATTAGATTTTTTCAGATATTGTTTCATCATGTCATTTATCTTTCAGGGGTTTCATGATTGTAAACAATTGCATGGTTTTTCTGTTCAGTTTCCACAGAACTTAGTTGAAACTTGTCATTGCGACTTTCCGTATTTTTCCTGTAACACGTGTTATTCCATGAGAAAAATGATAATAGATAATACCTGAGATCAGCCGTTGACGACTTGGCGAATCGATCCTTATTGAGTTTTACACCTAAAAGACTTCTCCCACCCGCTGAAGAAAGCAGACTTACCGCAGCAATCGAACATTCCAACAATCTGCTCCCAGAAGATTCGACGGTACTCACTCGATCGAGCGAAACACACGTAGAATGTGGAAGAATAGACCGTTAGAGCTGAGAAAATCTGAACGCTGAGAAATTATATTTAGCGTTCGGTGAAATACTGACAAAGAAAGTACTTACCATGTATGTTTCAGCCTTGTCCATAACTTCCCTCGAATAACGAGAAAAATCAAGGTAGTTCATTAGAAAAATGAAAATCATTCTTAAATAAATCAAATTAATTAATTAGAAGGAAACCGCTCACCTTTCACAAATAAAAACAATAATTATTATTGATAGACTCTTCATTGCCTTTCGTTCAATGTCTCCCGTGCTAAACTGAATAAACTTAATAAGTGAATAAGAAAAGTTTTATGGAAATACACAATGCATCCGGTACTTTCGGTAGATAACAGCAAATGCTGAAATATAGAAAATTATTGTAGTCATGGTGAAAAAGAGTCCGACAACATGCCTGAACACAGTTTTCATTATTGTACATGATTCAGACTCACCATATTCTCGTTACCTCAGAAGGAAGACTGGAATGCGGGTTGCATATTTTTATTGAATTATCATCGACGTAGAAAACACTGAAGAAAACACGTATTTTGCATGAATAGGAATAGAGAACCTTTCAATAACACATGACACGATCAAGAGATAAATAGGAACGAACCCGAGTAATACAGCAATGATTCCGTAAGTGATTCCTGGAATCATAAGAACTGTCAAATACGTTCTCCTTCGCAACATTCGATGCCTGCAAGTGAATTGATTTTTCTCAATACAATTTTTGAAATCAATTCACCATAGTGGTGCAGCAATAGAGAAGAACATGTCTACTGAAATCGCAGCCATTAGTGACATTTGAATGCAATAAGTGAATATGTAGGGCGATGTGAAGTAGAAACATGTATTTCTGGAAAAGATCAACTATAAAAATTTGGTTATTCAAAATGGGTTTCACTTTCGTATTGCTATTCCGGAGATATTGTAGACGAGTAAAGCAAGTTCATACAGTAGACAAATTGAGTGAGCCGTAACCAACATTGTAAGGAGTATTCCTGAAAGAGCTCTTCTGGAAAGCATGTGTTTATTGAACGCACCATATTTTGATCTGAGCTCCTTCAGTCGATAATGGGCGTAGATTACGTTGAGATTTCCGAAGAGACCGAAGCAGTTGAAAACGATGATTCCGCTCCAGATGATGTGTCGATCGGTGTCCGTGACTGGCATTTATTCGATGGAAGGAAGGAGAAAGTAAATGAGACGGGTAGATAGATCACCACTCACACCGTTCCTTTTCTTTACGTGATTACGCGAATGCGAATATAGTGAGAATACCTTGACCATTCGAAGGACATTTAGAACACAACTAATCAACGCTCTTGCATGTACTCTCTATCTGTTAGGTTTTTACATTGTATACCATAATGGAAAAGGCGCGGTAGTCAAACAGAACACTATGAGATCGTATGAGTGCAAAATATCCATTCCAGGATCTGCTGTCATTACAAAATTGATTTTTCATATGCGTTGCAATCCGGAATGAATTTCACTGTAATTTGTTTCGATGTATCCTTCCCCTTTGAGATGCTATCGCGCCAAATTGGGAGACGAAGGAAACACACATCAATGATGAACAATCTGAATTGCTGTTGTTTGACGTCTTAAAATCGATGAGAGGAGACAATTACTTCGTCTCATTTATTTTCGACCCGTATTAAATAGCGAAATTTCCAATTTCTTGTCTATAATTGACAGTGAGAACACAAAATTATAAGCTCAATCGTACAAACTTTGAAGTAGACTAGCGTAGAATCATAACTAAACATCAAAATTTCGGTGTACTAGGATGTCCTCCGGATAGGCTTCCGTAGGATTCATTTGGTTGGAATTTGTTATGACGGACGTGTTTCCTGAAAGAGAACATTATACAATTTAGAAAATTAGCTTGACTGAACCTCAAATCCTCTGTTGATGAATGTCCGAAGCGATCTTCTTGCAGTTTGACTCCTGTAATGTAAATTTGTGCGAGGAATGTGGAGGTTACCCATTTTGCCCACACTAAGAGATCATCGTTCTTACCGAAACATCCAATCATCATAACAATCTGCCTCCAGAATATTCGTCGATATTCGCTCGAGCGTGCGAAACAAACATAGTAGGTTGAGGAATAGACAGTCAACGAGGAGAAGACCTGAAAAATACCGTTTTTAAAGCGTTAGATGTTGGCCTGTTTGATATTTAGCTACTTTAAAAAAAGTTACTCGAAATAGGTACAAAAAGATACTCGAAAGAATCTGCAAACCATGTAAGCTTGTGCTTTCTCGAGCACATCCTTTGAATGGCCGGCAAAATCGAGATAGTTTATGAGCGAAGTGAAGAATAGTCTGCAAAGGATTAATCTCATGCAATCATTTAGAAAATTCGTACCGCTCAATAATAAAGACAACAATCAGTATGGAGAGACTCTTCAACGCTTTTCGTTCAATGCTTTTGTTATCAGAATGCAGCTTCGCAATCTGAAATATTGATTTTTTTAAAAGAAATGACCAAATAATACTCACGATGTTATTTTTGTATTTTCGATACAGAATAGTATAGGCTGCTAAATACGAAAAAATCGTTACAACAGTGAAAACGAGACCGGCCAGATGCCTGAAAATTTCAGGAAAATATTTATAAATACTTTTTACACTTACCACATTTTCATAACTTTGAACGGTAAACTGGTCGGGAGGTTGCACAATTTCAGCTGTCTTTCATTTGTGTAGATTACACTGAAATGTGGTGTTCGATCACTTGAATGTTTCTTGATGTTTACGCGAAATACGTGACAATAATGATGTTCAACCAAAGAGTAAGGAGTGGTACATCATCTTGACCATACAGTCAACAATCGAATAAACGCACCCTGTGATCAACACTGCAACTCCGTAAATGATTCCCGGAAGTACGAGTATTGTAAGATACGTTTTCATTCGCAACATGCGATGTCTGAAATTTTAATTGATGAATCTGGAACAATATTTGCCGGTTAAAAATGTATGAAAAAGGCTACTCACTGTAGAGGAAATGCTATTGAAATAAGCATGTCGGTCGAAATCGCAGCCATAAGAGCCACTTGCAAGCAAAATGTGAAAATGTACGGACTAAGGATGTAGAAGCAAGTGTTTCTGAAATAATTTATATTTTCTGTGTCGCATAATTAAATAATAATAATACCGTATGATAGGTTCTCCGAAGACATCATATACAAGTCCCACCAATTCGTACAATAGGCAAAATGCATGAGAAGTTACTAGCATAGCGAGAAGAAGACCTAAAAACTGTATGGGATAAGTCATGCGAACATTATATTTTGTAACCAACCATATTTTGTTCTAAGCTTCGTCAATCGATAATGTGCATAAAGGACATTAAAATTTCCAAAAAGACCGACGACATTGAAAAACACGATTCCAGAGTAGATAATGTGGCGATCAAAATCGGTAATAGGCATCCAATCACAGAAACTTGCTGGAAAGACAATATTGAACTGCGATGCGAACGCAAAGAAATCGAACGAGCGATGAAAGGAAGTAGAAAAAGAAAAATGGGAAGACGAGTGTTTCTCTACTCATCAACCATCACATGTTCCCATTGAGGGTGCGCCGATGTTATCGGGAATTCGACCGACTGATTCGAATGCGATTTGCTGACGACACGAGTACTCGACCCTCTCTTTGCCCTCGTCTGACCCTCGCCCATGCACTGCGAGATTCGGCCTACTTGAACGGAAGTGATTGCGCATTTTCACATGCACCCACTAATACGGTGGGTGCGACGACCGATGAATGTTTGCTGTCGAGTTCTGAACGCAACAACGAAACAATAATCTGTTTATTATTGAGCTGATTTCTAGTGTGAGATCACATTCACAATATTCCCATAATGCCAGATTTAATGAAAGTGTATTTTCTTCACTCCTGGTGATCATTCTAATCTGAGTGACTCATACTCTCGAGTTGCTCAGTTGTTCGCCTGATCGATTTCCGTAAGATAAATTGCGTTGAAATTTTGCACTGCGACTGCTCTTTTTCCTGAAAAAACAGTGATCCTCGAACAAAATTAATCAGTGAAACAAACCGTAGTTCATCAACCGACGAGGATCCAAATATGTCCTCTTTGAGCTTCACTCCTGCAACAGCTGACTTTACTTTTATCGGGGATATCGGGGTTTTTATCTTTATTATTAGAATTTCGAAGCACTTGGTACCTACCGCAACACCCTACAGTATCCACAATCTGACTCCAGAATATCTTTCGGTACTCGCTCGAGCGTGCGAAACAAACGTAGAAAGTTGAAGAATAGCAAGCCATTGCTGAGAATGCCTGCAGAAATTCTCTTTTCATTCCTCTTGACACAGCCAACAAATACGAAATATAGGTCACCATGTAAGCTTGAGCCCGCTCGATAACATCAACCGAAAATCCAGCGGCTTCGAGAATGTTCATGAGGAAAATGAGAAGAAGTCTGAAGAAGTCACGCTTCGGTTCGTTCCAATTCTTAAAAAAAACGTACCGTTCTAAAATGAAGACAATAATCAGCACTGACAGACTTTTCATCGCTTTCCTTTCAATGTGACTGTTGTCGAATTGCCATTTCGAGCCCTATAAAATGGCTTCGTTTTTTCAAAAATTATCGCAAATTTGCTCCTTGCAACATCACTGTTCTCGTTAAAAGCAGTCGACCGTTTCCGATAATCTTTCCGTGCATTCGCTCGTCCCCATTCGAACAACGGATAATCCCACTCATACTAGACAGTAGAAAGCAATCAAACTTCGCTCACATGGTGTTCTCTGTACTTGCAGTAGATTATTGTGAAGGCTGTGACATACGCGATTGCTGTAATCGCATTGAAGATGAGGGCGAGAATGTACCTGAATCATGCAATCGATTTCTTCCATTTGAGCGCTATCGAGTCACTCGGCCAGGTGATTTTTACGCGAAATGAGGAGCCTGCTTTGACATTCTTATTTGGAAGTTATATGTCACTCACCATACTTTTCTCACGGAGAATGGAAGACTGGAGGGAGGCTGACATAATTTGATCTCTTCACTGTCGACGTAGAGAATTCTATGAAAAGATTACTGTCTGACTAACGAGAAAGGATCTTTGCAATAGAAGATTGCATCAAAAGAGTCGGGAATTCGACAACAACTATGATGGTACACACAAGAGACTACTTATAAGGTCACTCCGAATGCTGACAAGGAATGTCTGACTAAGATCATTGACAAGTTGAAATCAAGCATTCGAATCGTCAAAATCAAGCATGGAACAAAGAATATAAAGAATAAATCTTACCCGATCGTTAGCACAACACCTCCATAGATGACACCAGGAATGACGAGCAATGACAAATACTTTTTAGTACTAAACGCACGATGTCTGCAATCGATTTCGAAATATTTTTTTCGTGAACGAACAACTTAAAAAACCTATATATTAGAAACTTTACCGTAAAGGTGCAGCAATAGAAATCAATAAATCAGTGGATATCGAAGCCATGAGACCCATTTGGATACAATATGTAACGATGTACGGTGAGATCAAGTAGAAACACCTTTTCCTGGAATCAACGAATCATGAAAATCATTCTCAATATTGCTCACCTAATTATCGGCCTCACAAACACGCCATAAACGGTGCCCACAAGTTCGTAGATCAAACAAATTGATTGCACACTAACCAACATTGTGAGGAGAATTCCTGAATAACTTGAATAGCAATGGTAAATCGTCATTTTAAAGCGCACCATATTTCGTCCTGAGAGCTTTCAATCGATAATGGGCGTAGATCACATTCAGATTTCCGAAAAGTCCCAAAATATTGAATATAACGACACCAGCCCAGATAATGTGACGATCGGTTTCAGAGATGGCCATGGATGTTTACATCGAATGCGGAAACGATTACGGAAAGGGATGGAAATGATGAGTTCTAGAGACTATTCCTCCTGTTGTCTCTTTCTCTCATTCTCCATTGAAAGAGTGCATGGATGTTATCGCACAGAGAATAGACATACTAATGGAACACACATCGATGACGATTTGCCTCTACGAACGGTCGGAGAATGGGAGAAACTCGCCAAACAACCTTTGAAGGGTGAAATGTGTCACAAGGCCCACGCCAATAGTGTTTTCTTGTACCTACGAATCTCGAAAAAAAAGCGAAATTCAGGTGCGATACCAGAATGGAACTTACTGATCGTTATCCTTCTTATATATCCTGCTATTGGAAGCATCATTTACGATCGCACATCTGGTCGGGAAATTGTAAAGTATCATGACCATCCGAGACCTTTTGAACTCTGAGGAGGGAGAAGGAAGGGGAGAACGGATGGTAATAGCCAGAGTGGACAAAACATGATTGAAACATCCGTTAGAATCGCATACAAGGATCAGTCGAGAGATCAATCGGAATCCACTGAAATTTCTCAATCTATCGTATGCATATATCTTTATCTGCATTGTGCTCAAAATTGTAAATGTACTTTCTACGAAAACAACAACATTCGAAATAAGTATAATCGTGAATTTATTTCTGATCGAGACTTGAATCTGATTGGAACTTTGAATGCCGACTGCTTGAGCGTTTCCTGGAAAGAAAATATCTCTTTAAATATTCATAAAATGAGCAAACCTAAGATCGTTAGTGGATAAGGTTCCGAAGCGATCCTCTTGAAGTTTAACCCCTAAATTAGTTTATAAAATTCGTCAGTGATGTGATCCAGCTTACCACAGCACCCACACATCCCCACAATTTGGCTCCAGAATATTTTCCGATACTCGGTTGAACGAGCAAAGCAAACGTAGAAAGTTGAGGAGTAGACAGTCAGTGCGGAGAATACCTAAATGAGTATAAAGATACGAAAGTAATTTTGATATTGAGGTTTTTACCATGTATGCTTGAGATCTTTCTCTGACCTCCTTCGAAGTTCCCAAAAACTCGAGAACATTGATTATTGAAATACATATCAACCTGTAAAGATAATAGTCATATCTACACATATTTAATTTTAAAAATATTGTTATTACCGAGATAAAATAAAGACTATTATTATCACTGAGAGGCTTTTCAACGCTTTCCTTTCAATATTACTGTTGCCGGCATGCAACTCAGAGGTCTGTAACGACATTGTTCATGTGTTCGGAATAATGATGTTGGGATAGCTCACCTTACAGTAGATAACAATGAAGGCTGCCACGTAAGCGAAGGCAGTAATAGCGTTGAACACTAGTCCAATGAAGTACCTAAATAATCAAGGAAGACTGATCGAATGAGTAAGTCGGATGAACATACCAAATTTTCGTTACCACGCCGGGAAGGCTGGAAGGAGGCTGACACAGTTGAATTTCAGCATAGTATAGAAGAAACTAAAAGATACAAGAATTATAAAATGAAAATATCATAAAATGAACAATCACCCCAAGGACACAATAGTGATGCCGTAGAGAAGAGCCGGTGTAATGAGCACTGCCAAATATTTTTTGATCCGTACTGTTCGATGTCTGCAAATAATACAATCATCAATTCTTAAAAAAACCTTGAACTACCGAAAAGGAAATGCTATCGATATCAACATATCTGAAGCTAACGCAGCCATCAGAGCCATTTGTGCACAATTAGTGAAGATGTAGGGAGAAATAATGTAGAAACACGTCTTTCTTTAAAGACTAAAGTTATTAATTTCAAAACGCTTATCAGTGAATTACCGTATAATATTCACTGCTAAAATATCATAGATTACAGCTATGAATTCATAAACGAGACAGATTGTGTGAGCAGTAACTAGCATTGTAAGCAATATTCCTGGAAAAATGAAAGTAACTAAAATTATGACAGCCATCAAACCATATTTCGTCCTCAACACCGGCAGACGGTAATGGGCGTAGATCACATTCAAATTTCCAAAGAGTCCGAAAATATTGAAGATGACGACTCCGCTCCAGATTACGTGACGATCGGTTTCAGATAGAGACATACTGATGAGAAATTCCGTGGAGCAATCTTGGAGGGAATTCTGAATTTCCCACAAAAATCGCTGATTGCTTCAAGGGTGACTAACCTCAAGGTGAAAAGGTCGAGAAATAATTCGAATGCGAGAGTGAAATGTATGGAAATCAGTTCCAAGTGCAGAGTATCTGCGTATTTCCCGTTTGGACAACTCGCAGAATAGAGAAAGTGCACGGATGTTATCGTGAGAATTCGGCGCATTTATGGATCAGTAACGTTTACGAGCACAAATCATCCACATTATCGAAATTGTGTTTAAATTTGTATGAAAAAGAATGACAATTTTATTTCAAAACATTGCGTGAAATGTTAGCCTATCATCATTGATGGGAATGAGATCGATCTTGTCTCTGATGGATGCTCTTCTATCGTTTCTTAAATGATAATGCAAGTGAAAAAATGAGATCAAAAATAGACTACTTGATTTTTTTCATTCCAATTTAGGTTAGATAGTTGTCACAATTTCGAATTGACAGTTTCTAGTCTATTGACAACTGTAGTTCTCCTCGATTGTAATCTCGATCGAAGGGAAAGTGTTCTTTTCCTTTAATGATTTATGTGAAGGTAATTTTCCTTGTTTAATTAACCTCTGCCCATCTGTAGAAGATGCAATAAAAAGCTCTTCGTTTAGCTTCAGGCCTGCGCTAATGAATTTAGTAGGACTAGAAAGAAGGATTTACTTTCCACAATTTCGTAACATTCCTACGATCTGGAACCAAAATATACGTCGATATTCGCTCGAGCGAGCAAAACAAACATAGAAAGTGGACGAATAGCACGTCATTGCAGGAAACACCTGAAATTTAGAAGTATACATTACATAATATTCAATTTTACCATGTAAACTTGTGCTCGATCGATAACTTCTCTTGAATAACCAGCAAAATCAAGAAAATTGGCAAGAAAAGTCGAGATCAGTATGAACTCGGGGGTCACTAGACAGGCCAAGAGAATGTATGAAATGAAGAGACGGCGATCCGTATTGTGCGCCATTAAGCCAATGTGAACTGCCACTTTCGATTAACTTTTTGCAGTGGAAAATAAAAAAAAGCTTTCTAACATAGAAACGACGCAGATGTTATCTCGGCCGGTGAAGGGACGACAGAAGAGAACGTTAGACGGATTGCGCACGAAAATACGATTTTTGATGAACATGTGCATGCTCAGCTAAATGATCAGACAGATAACATCTATGTGATGGTTAGTTGATAATTTGTTCGGTGAATCCGAATCACTTCTTGAAAGCTATCAGATAGTTTCTTTATTATCAATCTTCCATGAGTATACATACACAATAACTCAAAGGAACTGTCTCAATGGCAAATACGGTATATCTGGTGGTGTGTCTGGTACGAAGTCATGGGCGAAGTCAAGGGTACGTGCTGAGTGAGACCGTGACTAGCTCAAATTGCTATTGCGAAAATGGGAAATGCGGCGCCTACTGGGACATTGGAGGTAAGATAATTGTGTGTGATTGTGTGAGGTTCTAGAAGGTACTAGGGTCATTTGTAGCTCTCTTCTGAGTGGAAGGAATGCAATAGAAAGGGATAGGAGGATAGAGCTGCTCGTTATTATCGATTTGAATGAATGGAAGGATGGGCGAAGCTCGCTAGAAAAAGTATGGGAAAACCTGCAAAAGAATCGCGAGAAGTGACTGGGTATGGAACATAATAATAAATCTTTGCTAATATAATCTATGTTACAACTTTCTCTGGATTGAGGCACTGTGAAATATGAGCAGTTTGAGAAGAAAATAAGAGCAAATTCCCGAGTAGAAAATGTGCACAACCTAAGGGGGATTTAGTGATGAAAGAAGCTGAAAATTATCGATTGGACGAAATCGATCTACTCTTTTGGCACACAACTCGGAGTGAGAGAATGAACACGCGAATGAAGGGGAAGGGAGGGATCACATCGGGACACTGGAGGGGGATGGGGGTACGGTAGATCGGCGGGTCACTTAGTAGGGCGCATATCTGACTGCGCCGCCTACGGTAGTAGCTGAGGAGGAGCCGGAGCCGGCTTTTGACGAAGGAACGGGTCCGCCGGCTCCGGATGAGGTGGCTCCGGCTCCAGAGGTCTTGATGATCGGGGAGCCACCATAGGCCATCATTCTGAAAATGAGACAGATCGAATTGGAACAAACGGTTGAGTTTCACGAGATTGATATCATTGGGAATTTGTACAAATTGTAGTGGTGTTTTAATCTCATCGGTAAATTAAAAAATAATGAAATCGTACGCTTGATGTGCTGCAGCGTAGGGATTTCCTGCAGCTGCGACTGCTGCAGCCTGCTGCTGCTGATGATAGGCGATTGCCTGAACGGAGAATGGAATAAAGTCAGCTGACGATCAACCCTCAATCGATATCGGCCCTACAGTATACCTGCGATTGCATCATTTCCAGGGCGGTCTTCTCATCCAGTGCCATCAACCCGCCGTACTGTAGCGCTGCAAATATCGATTTTCTGAATTCCAGAATTATCGATTAATCGATTTCCTCTTCGGTACTCGCACAATTGTTCACAGTAAGCTCAAATCGACTGGACTGGAAATAAATGAGGAAGAAAACTGTAGTGTAAATCTAACCACTAGAAAGCAGTAGTAACTGGGTGTGAGGCGGGGAAGGAATGGAAAAGGGAGAGTACTCGATAGAAGGTTTGAGTGGAGAAATAGGGGATTGAGGTTGGGAGGAGGTCAAAAGAGACATTGGGAGGATTGTCAGGGAAACGAAACTGGGATTGGGTATATCCGACACATGCTCTGAGAGGGATCGCACTAGAACGAGTGAAGCCCATGTGAATGAGGGAGGAAGGGGAAGGGGTAGGTCAAAGGGAAGGGGTTGTACTCGCATCGTGTAACTCTCTCGACTACCTGCTACTTGCTGTTGCTGCTGCTGATGCTGCTGAAGGGCAGCTGCGATGGAAGGATGGACTCCGGCTGCATGGAGTGCCATTGCCTGTTGAGCCCGAGCCAGCTGGAAGGGAAAGAGAGGAGAGAGGAGGGAAGGATGAGGAGATAGAGGGGATACGGTTGTCTAAGCAGGTCAAGAGAGAAAGACAGACGGGTAGTGAGATTCTTCTGTCTAGATGAAAGCCGAACATAGGATAGAGGAATAGGAGGGTAGATCACCAAGAGAAATAAATAGGGAAGTATCGCCTCGAATGGGATACTGTAAGCATCGACTAGGGTTTAAACGACGGCGACGTGTCTGGACTCTCCTCGAATCGCATGATCCCTCGTCTGCTCGAGCCAGCGAGAGATCACGCGATTCGAGGAGAGCAGCAACCGTGCCAGAGGATGTTATTGACAGAAGGTGTAGGGGTAAGGATGGGATAGATACAAAGGGAAGACAAGTACGAGGGGGTGGGGGAGTCAAACGAAGGAGGGAGACAGTACCTCAAGTTGCTGTCCCTGAGCTGCTTGTGCAGCAGCTGCAGCCGCAGCTCCGCCCCCTCCCTGCTGCAGCATCGCAGCTGCTGCAAGGGCCGCGTGCTGCTGTTGCTGCTGCATGGCTAGTTGCTGCGCGGTCGCAGCGGCGGAGGAAGCGATCAGCATCGGATTGAATGACGGCTTCGGACGGTAGGATAGCGTCGCGCCCTTGGGTGGAGCCTGAAAAGGGAATGGTGTGGTGTGCTGACTGGCGCTTTTTGGTAAACGTCGCCTTACCTCGATGAGGATGGTGCACACTTCGCCCATGCACAGCACTATGGCTTCGGCAGTGCCGGATAGAGTAACGGCTCGCTCGGTCGACTGGGGAAGCATCTCGGAAGCCACTTGGATAGAAGCTCCCGTCGCCTGTAAGAAGATTTTTAAGTGAATGTCTACCAATTTTAGTGATATTTTTTGCAGAGACGAACGCGTAATGACTGGCAAGTTTGATTTTCCTTCATTATAAGCTGCCCGTGAAACACATTTGTGCGGAGAGATCTCATTTTGCGCGCAGCTCATGCTACACTGCTGCCTAATAGCCGGAAGTACAAGGGTGCTAATGCACTTCTGACTGGATTATCCTGATTACGGTACTCACATCTCGAATCTCTTTGATCTTTGATCCTCCTTTGCCGATAATCGATCCACACTGAGTTGCAGGAACGATCAGTCGAAGAGTAATCGGCGGTTTGGGCACCGAGTTGGGAAGGGCCTTCATGTCCTCAAATTTATTCACCTTTATTCAACAGTTCTAAAACCTAGAACCTTGGTTTACGTTCACAATTTATTTTATTTTGTAAATTTTTGATTTGAAATACATAGATGTTATGAATCACACACTCATTTTACTACTCTCGAGTGTCCCTTCCACCCTCAAACAAAGGCCCAATTCAGGCACAAAGAGCCTTCCTTCCCCTGAGAAGGAGAGGAGAAAGGAAGGACTACAGCTTGTGCATGAATTAGCCGAGAACAATGGCTCGTCAGCTCGTCATAGGTGAGTAATAAGTCAGTCCTTGATAGTAATTGACTACGGTAGTCGGAATACCGTACATCGGCGAATTTAGTGCAGATCATGTCCATCGCTTTAGTGATAGTGTTCGATGTTCCTGTGATCGTCACGATTCGCTCGGGGCAACTTCCATCAGAGATATTGATCTGAAGAGTACGATGCTCGGGTGAAACATATTCCAAGTTATCCTTCTAAATTTCCAAAGCAAAATAAACCGAACCTTCGCTCCGGATCCCTCTCGAATCAACTTGATTTGATCGCCTCTCTTGCCAATTATCGATCCGACTTCCTTAAAAATTTATTAATTATAATATTTCATTCTTCATGAGTCTTCGTCCACTCTTTCCCATGGATTCCTACTTGACGACTCAAATTTCGGTTTTCCCTCTCTTTTCTCTTTGTATCCTTTCGACTAACGAAGAAATTCGATGCCATCGTCGAAATAAAACATCAAAAATCGATTCCAGCCGCAATTTCGACAAGACTGCTAATTGTTTGTCGCGAACTGCGGGAATTCAAAAAATTCAAATTCTACCGTACCTTGCCCTGCATGAGTAGCCTGACGGTGAGAATCTGATTGAGATTGGGCGTGCCATCGCTTGTGCTCGTTTCGCCCTCATCGACACCTGCAGGGATTATCGATTGATTACCGTACCCCGTCTACCGTACCCTCCCCGTTAATCGATAACTACCGTAACCTACAGTAGCCCTTTCCATTCGGGACCTACCGGGTGATTTGCCGGTCGGATTATTCTCCTGATTACTACCGTTTGATGTGGGCGATGTGGACGACGTCTGGTACGCTGCAAATTAGATATTTCTTTTCTTTTTTTGACAACGAAATGTTAAAATAATTGCTCATAGATTACGTCCCAGCCTATATCTAGTCTGTGAAACACATCATTCTCTTCTTTTCGACGTCACAGAAGTGCACGGTTTTGATGTTGACAAAGGCTTGTCATAGAACAAACGGCCTTACCTCCCTGCAGCATGGCAGCCTGCTGTGCAGCTGCAGCAGCTGCAGCCAGCAGCTGATGCTGCTGCATTGCGTACACTTGCTGTGCGGCGAAGGAGCTGGACGGCTCCATTCTGAACGAGAGAGATTACATTAATCCGGGAACAATCGTGACAAGAGTAACAGATATCCGACGGAAAGCGATAGGAGATGAGATCAAGGGAGCTGCGGTTTGCACAGCTTTTCGAGTGCTCTCTTCAATCAGCGCACTCTCTTGCGCGTCAGAGAAGGCGAGAGAGCAGACGGATGGAGGAGGGCGCAGAGTGATGCATAGAGTAAATAAATGATAGCAGCCAGGTGAATCAAAGTGGAGGTACACAGAGGGGAATGGATCGAAGCGAGGGAAAGGGAAGGAGACATGAGAGTGGAGTGATATCGAGTGATTGAAGGTATACTTTAGTAATCACGAGATTTAGTCTATCAACACTTCAGAAGAAGCAGCGTTTCGAAAAAAGAAGAAGGAGAGTCGGAAATCGATAGTAGATCAGCGTCAACTGTAAGCAACTCATGCACGATTATAAGCACCTCGGAATGGAGTGATCAAAGGGATGAGCAGAGTTGATAAGGAGAAGGAAAGAGTCATCATCTGAGTGATAGGAGAGACGAGTGATAGCATGAGAGGGAGACTGTTGCATGACATCGATTGAGTAGGATGACAGAGATCAATGATCAACAAGAAAAATGCAAAGTGGGATAGTACTTCTTTCGAACAATATAAGAAAGAATCAATTACCAATGATCTTGACGGGCGTTTACCTGCTTGTGAAACATATCGAATACCAAAAGTAAAACGCAGCTGATCGAAAATGCATTTTGCAAGCTGTACAATCAAGAATCAAAGATGTTTACCATTCTCATTGAACCTATCGAGGTTCGATCATAATCAGGCCATGGGAAGAAAGGCATAAATGCGTGAATACTAGCAACTATCGTCGTCATTGTGAAATTGGATACCGCCCTCCCTGCCAACATGATGTACCTGTCAAAGAGGAGAAAGAGAAGGAGAAGAAGGGAAGAGAATCAATGAGTGAGGACACATCTTCCTCCCCTTCCTTCTCCTTCTTCTCGTATACTGCACAGAGGACTGACGATATTCGAGAAGCTCGGAGGAGGGAGGAGGGAGAGGAGGGGGGGGTAGGGTTACAGGCCTGGAGGGGGGAGGAGAAAAGAAGGAAGAGAAAGTATAAGAGAGCCGACGATAGGACAGATGACGCCAACTGTGTAGATAATTTCCTCTTTTTGTAGGGAGGCGATCAAAGATTAGAATGCGCGAGTTGCGGATTGAATTAATCATTATGACTTTGTCAAAAATCTCGATTTAGATATCACACGTCTGTTCTCTTAGCGAACTATTCGTGATTATTCACATCACTCGGAGTTCCTGCTTACGTGTGAAGTGAAAAATAGTACATAACTCTGACTAAACTCCATATGAGACTATTCACCTGGGATAGAGATAAGATAGTGCATAATGAAATAATTTAGACTAATATCCGACTGCTGAGAAGTAAAAAGAGGAAATAGGAAGAAGGATGAGCTTGAGAGCGTCCTTTCCCACGAAGGATTTCGAAGGCTTGAGAGACTTGGGGGCAAAGTCGAGCATTCACTAATAGCCTTCTAATCATGAAGAATCTCCTCGAGGGTCACTTTCAGCTCCGGTTTGATCGGAGAGAAAAGCTGGATCTCAAACAAAAAAAAGAGGCTCCGTCTCTTCAATTTGAGAGGAAGCGCACCCCGCTCACTTTCCTGTGCCAAAACAAACAAATTTGGATCGATAACAGACGAGATAATCGATAAAATATGAGCAATTGGCGGTAAAATGCCCCTAACGAGTGGCTATTTACAATTTACGGGACGGTAGTGGTGAAAGAGAGTACCTAGATAGAGAGAGAGGTAGAGAGAGAGATAGATACAAAGAGGTAGATAGGGACCTACTCTCTCTCTCTCTCTCTCCCTCCACCCCGAAATCAACTCAAATATTTGCTCAATTCAGTTCAGAGAAGCGAGCGAGGAGATAGTGTGGGAAAGTGAGAGGGCGCGGTGAGACGGTAGGTGAGAGACAACGGGAAGTGAAGAGACGGAAGACGGAAGAGAGATACGAGATAGTACTGTAATGGGAGAGACGGAGGTCAGTTCGCAATAGGAACGAACCCTCTCTAATTGATAAGATACGGTAGTGAGGAGAGGGGATCGACGATCGAGATGAGAGCTCTTGCAAGAAACTCCCGCCACGAAGAGAGAGACTCTACCGTAGTCTGGATATTGATATTCTGTTCAACAGGTGAAAAAAGGCAATATGAATTACAGTAATCAGCGACATTGCAAAACGTCTGCCGCTAGTAACGGAAGTCAATACAATTAGAAACTCTAGGCAGCACGAGTAACACGAGTCGGTTATGGGGCTCATAACTGCCGGTCGTTTTGGCTTAGCGAGCGAGAAATGAGATTGGTACTCGAGTAACAACGCCGTAACGAGACTGATTCTATCAGCGGGTAGGGCAGAGAAAGCGAGAGAGCGTGCGAAATGGAGAGAGTCAGATCATTGGAAGTTGCCAGGAATCGTGAAGAAAGCAGGAAATGAGATATCGGGATCTGTTACTCGAGGAGATTTCTGACGGCAGGATCGAATTGTGACTCGGATCTCTCGACTGGAACATGATCTAGGCGAGGATAGACATGATACTTGCAGTTGAGCAAGTTATTTGTGTCGTTCTGATATTGGAAAATATTTGGCGTAAAGTTCGCAATGCATATTCCAAGCAGGTAATTTCCCTTCATTTTGTTAGCATCGCAACCTCTTCCTGCTCCCTCCCCCCCCCCCCTCACTCGGGGGATCTACTAGGGGAGAGGGACGATGAAGAAGAGTACTGCACTGAAGAGAAGGGCACTTGAAAAAGCGATGGGAGCAGAAGAATGGAAGAGGAGGAGAGGGGAGAGGGGGTGATAAGGAAAATCTAGTGTGGGGACACACGCGAGGGAACGAATACCGGACCACGTGATCAGACTAGATAGAACTAGATAGAAGAATCAATAAGCAAATGAGTTCATCTTCAGTTATGTTCTATCTACGATGATCAGGTATAATGCACTCAATACAGTTGAACTTCAAAATACAGAAAAAGACGTAATTTTTTTGAATGAAATCCCCAATGAAGGTAAATCACACATGCCACATTTCAGTTTCTCTCATCGCGAAACTCTGCAGTCTCAACTTCGACAATAACTATTCGTTCTCTAGAGACTCCTCACCGGTTTTCACGCTTCACACTTCACGTTATTTATCAACAGACGGTGAGTGATTATCGGAGAAGTGAACAACAGGAAGAAAGCAGAAGGACCAACACTTCGACGAGGACAATGACTCTCTCGATTCTACGTGATCTCTCGTCGGTTAGAGGGAATGGGTAAATCAAGAGAGCACGATGGTTCTGTGAGAATGAGCGAATGAGCAAGGAGGAACAGGTACGAGCTGAGTGAACAGTGATTGGAGGATGGACTTGATAGTAGTTAGATTTGGGTTTATAAATAGTGGAAGAGTTCGTGAGATTGAAGTTCAACCATTTCCCTACCCTATGCTGCAGGTGTGAAGAGTAACCGAATCACGTTTTCGTGTCTGTGCAATCGACCACTTGCTTTGAGCAGTATCCCTAGATAGAACAGGGATACCGTTTGTAGCGCATATTTTCGCAATGTGCCAGTAATCTAATGATTTCTGAGGGACAGAAAATCTGCGGAAACGAACGTAATGGGCATACGGAACGATTGACTCGAGAGAAGCTCAATGAGATCAGAGATTGACGAGAGAGCGGGGAGATTGAAGAGACGGCAAAATCTTGCTCAAATGAACATACTTTAGGGAGTGAACGGGTATTACACTGAAAGAGGGAGAAGAGCTGTTAGATGAGGAGAGCGAGATGAATAGGAATAAAGAAGAACATCTGAGTGGAATATTGAAGGAAACGACTGAGAAAATGAAAAATCGATGAGCTCGGAAGGAATAGGTTTCACGGTTCTTACAAAGTCAACAGAGTTATATTCATCCAATGAGATATACAAGTATTTTTGAAAACAAACAATTGAAATCGTTCTGATTCCCTGCCAAAAATATTTCGTCTGCAGATCGATGATTCAATCCTAAAGAAAGATGAATTTTTCACTTGAACAAGGGAATGATTCCTAGAAGGGAAAAGCAAAGTAATCTCGATATTCAAATCACTTGTCAAATCCTCGGAGAACAGACTCGAAAATAATGCAGTTATCACAGATATGTTGTTCGAGTTCTCCGTTCTGGCAACATTGCGAGTAAAAACCTCTTCGACGGATCACTCAATAACACGCAATTTCTCCCTCTTTCCTCTATTCGATTGACAGCTGAGAATGACGAAGTGAAAGAGAGAGAGAGAGAGGACAGGGAATCAGAAGAGAGAAAGAAGGGAAAGGTGATACCCCTTCTCGGTCTCTTAGACTGCATTGTGAAGTGATCAAGTACGAATACTACGGATAAATTGCGAGTTTTTGAATCACCAAGCCATTCATTCGACCGACTTCGATCAACTGTTATTAGAGAAAGATTGGCAAGAAATGGCAGAGCTCTTCGCTATGATTGGTGATAGCGTGCGCGAAATGAAGGCACCATTTCTTGTGAAATCACCGCCAATTTGTGACAGAGCAAATAGCTGTGAATTAGGGACTGATCCAAAGCAATTTAATTGCGTAAATTACTTGAGTAACGATAACATAATGATGTCGAAGGGGGAGGATACATGATATTGTCGCTGTCTTCCATTCTCTTGTTCTCTCTCTCTCTCTCTCTCGACTAGACTCACAATCAACAGAAAAGACACAAAAGAGAAAGACAATAAACAGAGGAGGCTATTAGACAAGCGACAATGAATCAGTTTAGCTGATAACGTAAAATACTGCCAGCTTCGAATGGCAAAATAATTCAAAAAGAAAGGTAGAACTGAATGCGTTTCAGAGATCGTACAAATCTTAATGATTTAAAAAGAAACCAATCAATTGCAGCAACTCTGCTAAAAAGACCTTGATAAACACGATGTTTCACGCTCAAACACTAGCAAAAACGATCGAAATCTGAGGGGGATTCGAACTAGAATCGTGCTGCAAATTCACTCCCTCGGGCACTTACTCTTCACCTGTCATGAATTGTGAAGAAGTGAGAGAGGAGAGAGAGGGAAAAGAGAGGAGATGAGAAATGAGCACTCAACTTCAATCGAACACTCACTGTTCTTCTCAGGTGGGCATTCAGCCTTTGGTCTTTGATTATCCAGAATACGTTTGAGGATCCATTCATTTGGAGGGGACAAAATTTATCTCGAAACCTGGATTGCAAGCTCACTATTTAGATTCTCATTCAATTTGAGCTGTCTACTGCATTTTGGGTCGTCAACCACAGTCTTCATTAATCCATGGCTCAGCTTGACCGACACTTGTTAGGTCGTTTTTCCACGAAAAAGTTTGTTACAGTGCTGCTCCGTTATCGACATGATGTTGGCATAAAAATAAGTAGTGCCGGAATATAAAAATAAGTGGTAGTAAAACGTCCGTCCGACATCTGTCCCTCCTCCTCCCATTCATCTCGATCACATCACACGGCGAGAGTAGTGATTGAACGACCTATCTATCAATTCCACGAGGGAGAGAAATCGTCTAACTCTTTCCGATTCGCACGCTCTCTCGCTTTCTCTGATCACGAGGCAATTCAGATCAAAGATTCTCCATTGAACAACCGGATGATTGATCCACAAAGTGGGGGAGGAGGGCGAAAAAGCGTCTCGACTGACGCAATCGAGTCGAGTAGAAGGCAAAAACTGTGAGAAACAAGAGCGCCGTTGCGAAACGAGAGAGGGAAAGAGGCGTGTAAATTCATAATTGCCTGTGGTTGCCTGGTGCAAAATGTTAATTGCCTCAGGGGAGAGGCAGGTGGGTTTGTAACCGGAAAACGAGAGGTTTGATTTCGCGTGAAGAAGAAAGAATGGATCGAAAAGTAATGCAGAACGAAGAAGAAAACGTGGTCCTCTAATCGTAAAGTGCCTAATTTACTTGGGATAACGAAGTAACGAGAGAGTGGATCTCTTCTACTCGCATACTCTCTCGCTGGGCAGAGAAGCGAGAGAGTATAGGAAATGGAGAATGTCATCATCATTCAACGAGATGCAGTAACAGTTTACATGATCACATGGAGTCTCTGTCTAAACAATCGATCGAGATCGAAAATGATTGGTCTAGCAAAGACAATGACTACGCTTATTTCACAAATGAAATGATCTTCCTAAGACAGATTTTTCTCTTAATTTAGCGTGTTCGTCGTCGGCTAAACGGACCGAAAGATCGTGGGAGATTGAGAGAGTCTCGTCCGGTTACACAGCAAAGAAACGAACTGAAGGAGCACTTTGGAGGTTCATTGGGAACGAGAAAGAGAGAGAGTGAAAGATGTTCGTGAATGAGAGAAAAATGAGAATGAGAGGTCGTGGAATGAGTATGTTTCAGAATGGAATGAAGTGGAGGGCGCGGATTTGAGGGCGATAGCAATTCTTCCGTCTTTGTCCAAGTATCAAAACCACTGAAAGCAAAATCTTTCTGAAGTATCTACTTATTCGTCTACCTGAGCGTCTGCTAATGATAAATTTGCGTCATGAGGCAACAGAAGGTTTTCGGAAAAAAAATCGAAGCCAAGAAATGCTTTCGAAATGGGGCTAGATAAAATTGGCAAAAATGGAGGACATCCTTTGCCGTCCACTCAAGAAGAAGAAGAAAGAAGGGGAGCGAATATTTGTGCGTGTGGGAAGGAGTAAAGTGAAGAAATCTCGCGGTTTTGTCCCGTTCGAAGGCAGGAAAGTTACTACTGAAAAAATGTGGCATAAATCAGGCAATTTCACAACAAGCGAATGCTTTAAGGAGTGCTCTGAACCAAGAAAGATCTACGAAAAGTATGGAATTCACACCGAATTTGACAGCCTAGATTTCGAATAAATCTCCAGGTCGGTGTCAGTGAGGTTCAATCCGCGAGGAAGGCCCATAGAAGAAAATGGAAGAAAGGGCTCGGGAAGGCTGAATAATTCGGACTGACAGAGAGGAGGACTCTGAATGGACTCTTTCTCTCAAGAGGAGACGAGCACACAGGTGACTAGGGGAAACCGAGAAGGGGAAGAAGGAGAAGAAGAAAGGGAAGAATGGAAGGATGGGAGGAGGGAGGGAATTGAGGATGAGGGAGGAGAAACTGAAGCATTTCAGAGAGGATAATCACCGATTGACGATCAGTCATAGATCAGAGGGGAAGAAATGAGTGGAGATGAGAAATGGGGAGATCAAGTTTGAGCAGATGAGTGATATCGTGATCAGGAAACCAACATTTTATGGAGAATCAGTGATTAAGTAAGGGGTACGGTACCTGGCGACTCGCAAACTGACAGGAACAACAATTCATTGTTCGTTCCAACATGGGCCTCTCGATTAACAAGTCTGCCCCTCCCTCTCTCTAATCTCTCTCCCTCTCTTCCTCCTTCTAAATTGGAAGATAAAGACAGTGAAGGGACGAGAAGAGGCAGCCCAATTCGAAGGAGGGGAGGAGGAAATCTCTAACTACTTGGGAGCTCCAACTTGTCTCTGACTGGGGAGACACTGGGCTGGAAGGGGAGAGCACTAGGCGCGTACCAACAAAGTGATGGTCCCTCCCGAAGATGCTCACTCCCTTCCCCTCCTTCCTCCCCCCTTTCTCCCAATTCTGCTTTCTCTGTTCATTCAATTTACATAGAGATTGGCAGGGGCTGAAATTTCGAAGGAGAAGACAGGAGAAGGACGATGATGGAATCTGTGTAGGAAAGAGGGAAGTTGGGGGATGAAGGGAATGTAGGGACGGAGGGGAAGATTGGATGGTACAGTGGAGGAGTTGAGGATGAGAGGTTGCAATTACAATCGTTATTGGAGAAGCACATCCTAGGATCCACCAGCCATAGCGATCTCAAGTTATAATTGAAGGCAGTTGAAAATGAGGTGTGCTGTCCACTTCATCAACCATCGTTTAGAAAGTTATTTAATATATCACTGATGCAAGTGAACGATTTCGTATTCAACATCATTCTCGATGGAACTCTCATTCTCCTCCTCCTCCACTTTTCCTTCCAGTTATCAACATTCTCTCTTCTCCGATGATAACAGCTTCTTCTTCTTCTTCATTCACTCCTCTCAACAGGGCGTTGTCTCCATTTTCATTCCTCACTCTATTTGATAACGATGGGGGCTCATTTCTATCTTGTGCGCCGTCTCCTTACCACCTTCTGAGTGACGTCACCCTTTCTAATTGAACCGGAAATGATTGTTTTTAATTAATCAATTGTTTATTTTCAGCGATGAGGCTCGCGTGGATCCTCTTCGCAGCACTGGTCGTTGTGACTGCGGATAAAAATTGTGAGTGTTTGAATTTCCAATCTTTGATCATCAGCTTATTGGATGTAATCATCAATTCATAGGATGAATTTGTGTTTGCAGGGTCAAGCTCCACCGATTTCTCCACTTCGACCACTGAGGCAGCCGACGTACGTTTCAATGGGCATTTTCTTCATCGAAAAATAGAAATGTAGATAGACCAAATAAAAATAAATTCAGCAGAAGACTACGACGACTGAGGGAGATGATGGCGGAGTGAAAACCGTCACAACGACGGAGCAACCAGCGAGTGAGTAGATACTGCTCGGCTCAATGAAGTAAATTATCAATTGCATTCGCGGTTCATCGAAAATCAACACTCGTTCAGATACTGCGAGCACGGCAACACCCGATGGAAACACTGACGGTAAGGTTCACTGACAATTGCATTCGATAGAAATCGTGTATTCAATTTATTATTTCCAGCCCCCGTGACGGACGGCCCTGTGGTCACTGATGGTACGTTCTTTGTCCTATTCGAATACTATTTTATTGCTACACTTATTAACTTTGCGATCAAAGAATGCAGTGACGGATGATCCGAATATAAAATTTCAATAAAGACTCGGAATAGATTCCTTACAAATGAAGCACGGCAAAAAGGAGGGAATGAATGAAAACTCCCTAGAAAAGCGGACGGGTGATTCGATCCTTGGGTATTTGGGGATATGGAAACGTGCAAATTCAGAAACGTGAAAAAATATCTATTCAGACGGTAGCACGGACAACACTCCGAAGACGACGACGTTGAAGACGACGGTCAAAGTGGATACGACAACGAAAACGACGACACTCAAGGGATCAACGACCACTAAGGAACCACAGCCAGATGTCGAGAGTGAGTTGTGTCATTGAAATTGAAATGATTAAGGTAAAGGTGTATCCACGTCAAGCGATTGTACAGTCATAAGACAACGCTAGATAGGACCCACTGCTGAGACCAGCTGTTATCGGTTCCGGTTAGTTCGGTAACCATTCAATTGAAATAGGATGCAAAATTGGCAGATAATCAATTTCCTGACCAAATGACGACTGTGACAGCTTTCTATTTCGAAATTGTCCAATTCCGGTAATAATGTGTCGACATCATTCCGAATAGATGTGACGTAACATAGGCGAATATTATGCGAATGGATGCCCTAAGAATCTGTGATCTTTCTTTTCTTATTGGGAACTAATGACGTTATTATGGCCATCTCGACAGCTCATTATCGTGAATATTTTCAATCGATTCTCAATCGTTTTTAACAGACGCTTGATGGAATTTTGATAACGATCATTATTCGCTGACAGAATAATTTGAACTATGACGAATGCGATCGGGGTAAAAGGATGCATTTCATCGCATCTGTTAATCAATATATCTTTCCCATTCTGAAACAGAGGGTGGAAGGTGCGGCCCTATCAGACGGGTAATTATCAGTGAGGCGAGGCGAAGGAATTAATCAGTGATCTTATCGATTCGCTGAAAAGGGGCGAATGAAATTTTAAAAAATGTCAATAAATAAATATTTTGCAGGCTTCAGCGTAACATGCAGCAAGACAACGTCCCTCTGCACCTACACAATGCAGGTGATGTCAATTATATTATTTTTATGTTTCTTTTTTTTGAAAAAGCTTCTTATTCTCCGGGAGCTATATAAAATCCTATGATTTCGAACATCCTAAGTGGTTCTGAAACATCTATGGAAATATTTAATACCGCGATGACAACTCTGATCAAATGGCCCGATTTTCACTTTATTGTTGCGGTTTTCACGCATTACACGGGATAAACGTTTTTGTACATAATTATCTTTGTTCAGGTTCCCGGCCTCGACATCGACACTTTCGACCGACTTATCAAGGAGACGAACGATACTGAGGTCAGAGATTCATTATTAAAGAAGACAGAATATTTCAACGACAAGGGCAAATTAACTATCTCAATTGATACTATTGATCTGAACATAATCACTGGCCTAGCAGTGATCTCCCACAGGGCGCAAGTAACTGGATGACTTTACCTTTGTACCTTAAAGAAGGAGTAAACTCAATATTTTCGGGGGTATCTGATGTCATAGGTCGATAGTTTCCGTAAACCACACTCCGAATTTGAAAATTAGAACTCTCTAGCTCAACTTTGAACTGAGTTACACGCGCGCAAAGTTTCTACAGGGCACAGGCAAAATCAAGATGCGCGGTGCAAAGGGAAGGGGTCTAGGTCAAGACGCAGAGAGATGGGAAGAAACGGGAGAGGAGCGAAAAACTCTCGCGTCTGTCACTCTCACCCTCTTACAGTACTTCCCCCTGATTGCACAGGGAAGTGCTTCCCCGAATTTGGAGTTTACGCCTTCTTTAAATCATTTTTATAATTTAGACAGCAGTTGAGAACTACGAGTCGACTGATCTCGTAAATCTCCAAGCAGGAGTGACGAAAGTATTTGAAGACGCCGGAGTGACCGCCGATTACGTAGAGAGCCAGTTGACCACGATCACCAAGTAAGTTTCCTCGCTAAATTCATCAAAAACTTTACAGTTGTGGCAAGACAAGGTTGATGAAGGGTTGGACGTTTGATAGTATCTTTACATTTTGCCGTGAACATTTTTTTACGTTGATGTTTCAGAGAAATCAAAGATCTGCAAACGCAGGCGGCTGAATTAGAGAACGATATCAATGGAATCAACACGGATGTCACCGTTGCACAAGTGAGGATTTCATCCTGTCAAATGAAGAAAAATTTAAAATTTTTTAAAGAAAGTATAATTTTCAGAATTATTTGAACAAGATTCTGAACAAGAAGGGCTCGTGTCTCTACAGACAGTGTGTCCTGAAGGAGACTACAACGACTAAACCGAGTTCGTTAATTTATATTTTAAAATCAGGGTTAGCCTCAAACATCATGCATATAAATGATTTTTTCTGTCTCGTTAATTTTTTCGCACGAATTCGAAACAATCAATTTTATTGCAGAAACGACGACGACCACCAAACCCCCTCCTGTTCTCTACTGCTCCGTAAACGAGAATCCATGCTTGAACGGAGGAAAGTGCAATGACAGGTATCTTTATTCGTTTATCTTCCGTCGCTTTAACAACCCATAAAACAATATTCCCATACACACTGACATCAATTTAATAAAAATTAATAATTAGCTTTGACTTTGAAAAAACTTTTACTAAGCATTAGGGCTCTCTTATCACGGGTCTCCTGTAAAAACGTAGGAGAATGAGAGCCTTTAGCGACAGGAAAAATTTTTTTTTCACCGATTTCGTTGAAACTTGGTATACTGGTTGGGGGGAGGGTCTAGAAAACGTTGATCCACTTTGTTCGGCGAAATTTGCATATTATGCAAATTTTGGACCTCTGACTTTGAGAGGAGAGAATTGGAAAATGAATCGTAATTGGAAAATGAAGCCCTCTTCCTTTCATTTTCCAATAACGACCGAGAATAATGCGGTCTCTTATTGAAAAATGATTGTTATTGGAAAATGATCCTTATTGGAATTCCAATAACTATTAGAAAATCGAGCGCCGCGCTCGAGATCCTTATTGGAAAATGAGAGATAGGGAAAATCCTTTGCTCTCGCTATTGGACTTACGGAAAATTTTCCAATAAGAGAACCCTACTAAGCATATCTCAGGTACGGTTCATACTACTGTACATGCGTGGGCAACTTGGATGGAGACGACTTCAACTGCGCTACCAGTGAGATTATTATTATCTTTTACGCAAAAGGTTTTGTAATTATTTGCTCAATTTGTCAATATTCGTAAAAATATGATCGAGGAGATATATTAGGCACTCCGAACAATAGTTTGCCTCGATTTTTCTGCCTTGCAGCTATCTCCCGCAAGCCAGAATTCACGGTGGGGGAGGGGGGGGGACTTATCCGATCTCTTTCTATCTATCTATTCGTCTCAGTGCCTGACGCTAAAACCAGAACGCCAAACCTAAATTAGCTCGAACTTATGAACTTAGTCATTTATTTTATGTGATAGAGAATTTATGTTCGTTATGCTCAGGTGTGGACGATATCATCAAGACCGCACAAGACCCTGGTCTCGTTGTCTCACCTGGATTTTATCCTAGCGCCGTACGTTGAATATTGATTTGCTATCAGTACAATCATTGAATTCAGTCTAATGATAATAACACGGCCACAGTGGATTGTGATGGCGCTCAATGGACGGTAAAGGCAACTAGCAAAGATCCGAAAGCGTATCTCAACTTGAAGGTGCGTTTAAAACTTGAAAGTTTATGATTTAAAATTATTGTGTCTTCAGAGTGCCGATACTACCCAAATTACCAAGTTGTCTTCAGACGCAAATCTGCAGCTCACAGTAGGCAAATACAAACTGAAGTGAGTTTTTAATGTTTTTTTCTTGAAATTTTCTTCTCCTACATTTTTTCTCATTATCGTCACCCAAATTTTCAGAATCACTTCGAAGACGAAGTACAATCAAATCACGCAGATTCTTGGTTATGGGCCTAGTGTAAGTTGATACTAAAGAATGATCAGAGTCAATATTGATTTTCAGGCAACAATCAGTTACTCTGGCCCGGCTAAAGACTACTTCTATTTCACGATCACTGAGGAAGTCCCTCCCACTGTCCCGACAACAACCGTAAAGGGTGGATGAATGTGTCTGTACGATAAAGAATCTGTAATTTGAATATCCTCTTTCGAATAAATTTAGTGTAGTGTCTTTTTGTCTCTTTTTCTCAGCTGTGTCTTTTTGATCTTTCTACTCACACCTGACAAGTACTTCTCGCTAACGATCCCTCATTAGCGATATTCTCGCGTGAAAACTCAAGATGAGTGCACTCGAGCGATTAGAAAGTTCTTGATAATCACCTCTCCCCACTTCGACTTCATCTCAACTTCGCAGTGCTTTTCCACAGATTCTTTAAAAGCCCCCCGCACCTCTTTCTCGCTCTCTCTTTTTAGACTCGCAGTCGAGAGAGGGAGGCAGGGGAAGAGATATCGACGTTTCTCTCCCCTTCTTTCCGAGATAGAGAACCTAGGATGGGAAGAAGAGAGAGAGAGGGGAAAGAAGAAGAAGTAGAAGAAATAAGTCTTCGAAGGGATAGACGCGCCTTGTCTATTTTGTGATGCAAGCACGAAACAAAGAGAGAAAGAGCCAAGCGCCTCCCCTTTTCCACACTTCCTTCCTACTTTTCGCTACCCTTCTGTTATCCTTCCTTAACCTATGATAAAGTCTAAGGACCGAGAACTTGCCCATGTTTTTCAACCCTGAAAACCAGATTCCATTGTGTTTTCTCCCTCCGAGAAGACATCAAAACTGCCTCTTCCGGTGACGTTTCCCCTCCACCCATTCCTCTCTATCTCGTCTTTGCCTTATTCAGTAGACTGAGATTTCCTCCCATACTGCTTTTCTATCTCTCTACCACTTCCTCTCCTTTCTTCTCTCCTTCTGCCCCTTCTTCTCCCTTCCCCTTTCCAGAATCTTTCTTCCCTCTCTCTCTTTGAATCGCAGCGCAGTCGGGCATGCGACGCGCCACATTTCCCCGTTTTCGGGAATTTTTAATATTTGTGATCCTCTTCGAGATTCATTCTAGACCTACTCTCTCCGTTAGTATATCCACCTCAAGGCATGAACAATGCTCATGCATTTTTGAAGAGATTGTGTTTTGTGCTTCATTTTTTGTAAGGGAAATTCTTTCATCGTGCCCTTCCATTAGGACAGTCGAGATTCACCTCTGTAATGAGTCATTTTCCTTACGTTTCCCTCATCTTTCATCTCAGCTGTTCTATCCCCTCCTTCAATTATGCTTCAGTGAGATTGGCTCATTGAGTAATCGCTTTACTCTCCTCGTAAGGGGTCAGAGAGCAGTGAGAGAGTGTGTGAGACAGAGAGAGTACAGACAAGGGGTGAATCGACAATGGAAGGTTGAGAAGGAGGAGAGAGAGGTGTAGTCAGAGAGGAAGACATCCGATCCTCTCCCTTCGTCCTCCTTCTATTTCCAACTCAATTCCTTTCACGGAAAGCGGTCGTGTACTCTCAATTCGCGCCGTTTCCTGGAGATTTCTCCCTAGATTCCAACCTCATTTATACCTCCTCCCTCGCAAATTGGTCACGAGTTATCTAGCATTTATTCCGCGGTAGCTGATGCGTGATGTCACCTCGGTCTATTAGTAGCGATGATAACATCTTTCGATCCCACGAGATGCATGTTTTCCTGTGTCCGTCACAAATTTCCTCCAGAACAATACCATCATCATTCCACGTGTTCCATCATAGGTTAGACAGTGCGAGAGAGCACGCGAAAGGGAGAGAATGCGATAGTCCAAAATAGGATCTCTCTTCTCGGTCAGTCTCAACGTCGGCTAATTCGTCGTCTCGGGATAATCACGTTGCCTCGGAAGCCCCGTCCCATTCTGACCAATCTCTAGTCGAAGGAGGAGAGCCGGAAAGTGTACTTTACTACTTCCGGCCCTGAAATGAGCCCCTACTTCCATCCCATTCCTCGCAAACGCGTTTCAGCCGTTTGTGGGCGGTAATTAGAGTCCCGCAAGGGGGTTCGGTCAACGATTGAAGATGAAATGAGCAACGGCTAGGGCTGTCAGAATGCGTCTCTTCATTTCGCGTAATCTCTCATCGGTTAGGGTGGCGACTGAGATTAAGAAATGAAGAGACGGACTCTTCAGTCTGACTGCTAACGACCTTTTGTAGGGGGAATCTGAAGAAAGACGAGGAAAATAAGACAAATTCGAGAGCAGAAGATGTGATTAGAAGCCAGTGAGAAGGCTGTTTACCCGACGTTCTTGTGCTGTTTTTTTCGTGTTTTTGATTTATCGCTAGTTGTCGCAGATTGAGTACATCTCATTAATGCAACATTACCATTGTGCAAATCGAGATGTATAAATCAAGGAGCAGAAACAAAATTCGATCGGGCTGGATTGTATCCATTCTGCCATCAACACACTATTCTGAGTACCTTTTCATTCTTCTTGAGAAATTTTGAGATTGCGCTCCCGAATTGTATCCCGATTTTACGAGAAAGTTATGTGTCTGCGAGCGCTCTCCATATCTCATGCCCCCCCTCTCCTTCTCTTTCTTCGTGCTCTTCATCTCTCAAGTGGGGAGCATGCATACTCTTGTGAATATTAATTACGTCCTGCAGTTTCGATAGGCCACTCATCTGTCGTTCCTTATGCACTTTTCAATGTTTGATGCAGAGTTTGTCTCTCGATTCCTCGAGCCATAGAACTCTTTCCATTGCCCTAACCTCGTCCAATCCACTCCGCTAGAATCTTTTTTTCCCCCGCTTTTCCTCCTTTTCTTCGCACATTTTCCGCGCCTTGCTTCCTTCCGCCAGAATCAATACCAACAAACGAGTCAGACTCCCTTGTTCATAACCTCCCTCCGACGTCATTTCGTTGTTGTTGTTTCGTCTCTTCCGTGATTGCCCCCCCCCCCTTACGGAATCGTCAATTACAGGCGAGCCGTCAATTAGGGGAGTTCTTCCGAGAGCCGTTCTTCTCTCCTCCTCCTAAAAGATGGACGCGGTGGATGGTGCGGCTGCCGGTCCCAAGACCATCTCCGTCTTTGGAAAAGTCTTCCCGAAAGGTCAGTTGGCTATTGCTTTCTGGAATGAGGACACCCTATTGCTAAATCTCATTTTTGAGACTAAAACACGTGTGCTATAATGAATTTCTGCAAAATATTGTTTTGGTGGAGCAAATCATGAGTTCAAAGTAGCATCTGATTCTTGAATAACGTCGAACGTCAGCCGCGTCCTTTTTCTGATAGACGTCAACGTTGTGACAATGGAGTGACGTCCTCTCCCCTTTTCGAGATCTCGTCTCCTTATTTTGCCTTATCTCTCGTCAGTTTGAGAAACGAGAGATATGGTAAAACTAAGAGTCGGCGCATCCCTTTCAACGAACCTATAATTCTTTCGCAACTTACACACGCGATGCGCTTTCCTAGTGACATTATTTACCGTAGGTCAGAGAGCATTAGAGAGTATGGGAAGTGAAGAGAGTCAGACACGCTAGATTATGCATCCAACTCTTCATTCCGCATAAACTCATTGTCGATCATGAGAACACTGGACTAGATTCCATCAACATCCACGTCGGTCAGACAGCGTGAGATAGTGTGCGAAATGAAGAGAGTCAGACATTCATGGCAGTCAGATTTAGCCAGTCTAGGAAAACAAATCGGCATTCCTCCTCTGCACTTCATCCCTCTGTCAGTCATTCCTTCCTTCTCTCCCTCATCCCATCCATCTTAGATGACGCCTGTCCCCTCATCCTCTTCACTCCCTCTCGCATAGCAACCGAGAATAGAGAGAGAGAGCCAAAACATGTTTAGTTGTGATGAGAAAGGGGAAGGAATTCATCCGGCACTAATACGAAAGTGGAAGGGGACGTCAACGGAGATGAACGAAGAGAGTAGAAACTGGAGTAAACTCGACCACTTTAGGGGGTGAAGGTCACAACGATATGGAAAAACGCAGTTCTGAAAATGAAGGAGTAGGCAAAATAATAAATTACAGATGCGTTTATCTGCCGTCTTTTCTACTTCTTCTACTTTGCCTCCTTCGGTTCACTCTTTCCATTACTGGCTGTGTATTTCAAGGTGGGCTAATGAACATAAGCACAGATGAGGCTGAAAACAGGCCCCTTTATATTCTCGCTATTTTGTGTTGAAAGCGTGAAGCAGGCATGATTTCGAGCCGAATACAAAACGTAAAGCACATTGTGTGTTATGCGATTGTGTGGCACAAACTAACTATTTTCTATGATTTCGTGAAAGAAGTATTTGACCAGGAAGATAACAACGATAACAATCTAATTGCAGCAATTGGGGATGACTCCAGCCCAAGCGGGCCTTCTCCTCGGTATTCGACCACTGATGGAATTCGCATCCCATCCATTCTGGGGAATGTTCGCATCCAGATTCAAGCGGGTATGTGTGAATATATAGAAATAAAGCAATTCAGTTGATAATTTTTTGAATTATTGCTATGGCTAAACCAAGAGAGACATCATTTCGTACCATAATCAATCGTTATTAAATCACAGTGAAACGTATTTGAATAATTACAATAGATAGTTGTAACAATTTGTCTTGTTTGTACAAATTTAGAAAACAATTTTTCTTTGCAGGAGAAACTTCTTCTCATTTTCTCTCTCATCGCAATGATCGTCTTCACTCTCATGATTGGATTCGTCCAACCAACGACGCCATTCTGCATTGTGTATGCTCCTGAGGGCAATCAGTCATGCCAGGTAAGCCATCTGCGTTGTTAGGGATCGTTTGAGAAACACTTTCATTCTCTTTTTTTTTTTGTCTTTCACTACGTCGATATCGTAGATACTAGGTTGAACCAATGGTTGCTGTGCATTCCAAATGTGCCGAAGAAAGGACGAGTGGGTGTGAGAAATGTGGGGCGAAGAGAAGGCGCAGTTCTGGGAAATTGTGCAACTGAATTATTCCTGAAACACTCGAGCGTGGGCCTCTCGCGCTGCAAACTGCATGCTCCTAGCATAGAAACTGTTGCCCCTGGGGAACTAGAATTCGAAATACTGGCAATCGTTTCTTCATTTTTTTCTCATTTTCTCGCAGATCTGACCTCTCTATAGTGCGCACAATAAATTACCCATACTCAACTAATTACCGACTATCCTCGCACTTTACTGCGAATAACAGTTTAGATTGCGGTTTAAAATGATGAAATTCCAGTAATAGAAAGAGACGCGTCCAATGATTAATGCCCTTGCAGTCCGTCCTTTCTCCCGCGGGTCGCACTGCTCACGGACTACTCGGACTCGTGAAGGACACTGCGGGAGTGGGCAGAAAGAAGAGACAGGCATCACCTCGTACGTATTTTTTTCTCATACTCTATCAAATTTAACAGTATTTTGAAATGATTTTCCTCGAAAATATCAAAAAAAAAGATCTTGGCGATTTTTAGACTGGGTGAAACATACCCTAAATTTCAGACCGATGAAATTATTATTTTTGCAGAGCTAATCGACACGATAATCGACATGTCGATGCTGGACAACGAACACGTCGCTGGGCTAGCACCCAAGTATATTACAACCAATGAGGTAAAATTGAGATGACAGAACGCATTCATAACTTTTTGTTTATAATATGTTTCACTGTGGTTTTAATTGACTGAACATATCAGTGCTACAATGATTTTAGCTCGAATCTTGCAATAGTAACAATAATATATAAATAAACGAATAGTTGAGGTCGTAATCGACAAAGTACGGAGAGGGGGATTAAACATAAGAGATCTTCGAATATGTTTCACAATTGACTAAAGTAGGATACCATAGTATTTCTGCAATTTGTTCCTCTTTATTTGTATGATTATAAAAAATAAAATTAAGGTGTGCAACTACGACGAGAAGGCACAGGGAGTACTCGTGTCTCCTCCCCATTCAACCAGAGTATACAGAGAACCAGGTGTACAGCAGGTGAGACCGGTTCATGTCTCAGTCAAAATTACATCCTCGTACAAAATATGAATTTTCACAGCTAATATGTATCTCATCGATCCACTGTTCAAAATTATAAAGAACTGCCTCTCCACAGGCTTTCATGCTCATCCTCCTCCTCATTTGTCTGGGCGAATGGTTCTCATCTCCGGCCGTTCCTTTGGCTGACTCGGCAACTCTCTACGCATGCAGGGAAAACCCCAAGGATGTGAGTGCGATAAGAATACCTGGATGAAACTTATCGGGGGTTCGTCCCCCACTCTCGATTCTTTCATTTCTTCCGGTGCTGTGCTGCAGCTTGGGTGTGCTGAGAATTGAGGACCCGGAGTGAGTGTCAGAGTACTCAATGAATAACTTTGCAGTACAAAATGATCCGTATCTTCGGCAGTATCGGCTGGTCGATCGCTATGTGTCTCATGGGAGTTGGTGAGTGATCGGTTTATCAATTTGAGAGAATTCTGTGGAATGGAGATTTGGACTGTCAGAGTGAAGAACAGTCTCTCTCTCGGTCAGTGTAACGAGTGAGCACGATGACTGAAGAAGGATTCTGCACCTTGACAGTCGAGAGAGCGAGTGTGGAAATTGCTGCGTCTTTGATTTGAAGTTATCATCTAACTGCAGGTCTGGACTACTCGGACACCTTCCGTAATCATCCCTGTCCGGCGAGGGAGAATTCGACCTCCGAGAAGAACTACACTCTCTGCTTCGTCATGTGCTCCATATTCACTTTCGTTTCGTGTTTATTGGGTATGTTTTTTATTGGAAAAGACCATTACCGATCACTAGAATTCTTATTCATATCCCAGTAAATATTATCAATGAAACACAAACGATTGAAACTCAACATATGTATTACATTTCGAAAATTATCTTTACAGCCACGCAGATGAAGTTCGGCGAGGACTCGACGATACCTACCGCGGTGAGTTATTTATTATTTTTAATCAATTAAATAAAATAATTAATCAAGGTGGGTGGTCTAATCATGGACACCCGCACGGACGAGGTCGCGCCCGCCGTAGTAGAGAAAGCGAAAGCGAGACAACTCCAGGTTAGTTATATCATTGTTGAATTGCGATTATGAATAGGGCTGTCGGATAAAAAATGCGTCTCTTCCTTATTCGAGTTTTCTATTTACCAAAAGGAGCCAACGCTGAATTATTCAAACGTGAACATTTTCAGGCCGATTCATCAGCGGAGAACACGTGGCTGACCGCTGCCAAGGCACTCAGGTATCTATTTTGAGTTATCGTAAAATAATAAACCGTTCCGCGTAATCCGATTCCTATCGTTCATTTCGACTTCTGACTGGAGGGTCCCCGACCCTAGCTCTTGTTCCTAATCGTTTCCTAGAGGCACTAGTAGCACTTACTGAGAAAATGAGAATTTTAGTATAAATCAATAACGAGCTAGCGAATAAAATGTTCCGTATTATGTGCTAAACACCGTAGCGTCTCCGCTAAGCATTTGAATGTTACGATAGAGTTTCCAATCTCAATGATCAAAGTGAGATAGAAAATACGGTGACACAATTTCCCAATTCAGAAACATCCACATCGTGGTGTATCTCGTGTGGGTGATGACTATCGGATTGGGAGCAGGAATCATCTTCGCATTCCTCTACTGGCATCTACAGGTAAGTAATACGTACTACGTATGTGAAATAGGTGAAGGGTTATCCAAGCACGGCGAGCTGCACCTCCACTAGCCAGTTCAGACTGATAAGAGATACTCAGCGAGGAACCTAGGAAACGTCTAACTCCCAGATCACCCTTGATTGGGAGAGGATAGACATGAGAAATGACCAATAAAACTATTAAAAAAAACTTGATTGCAGGACCTCGGTGGTTCCCCCGCCCTCTTCGGTATAATGACAGTTGTGAATCATGGATCGGAAATGTTCATGAACATGCACGTATTCAAGTTCATCAACAAGTATGGACACGTAAAGGTTCGTTTACTTGATCATCTTATTTGTTATCTTCTATTTTTTGGCCATGGAGAAGGGTTGAAAATGTGAATGATCTTGTGTTTCACATTCCTGATAAGAATCCTCAGAATGGACAACGTGGATGGTTCTTTGACAGGAAAGGTCAACAAAAATAAACAATTCTAGATCATGATTATGTGCCTGGGTGCGAACGTCATCCGATTCCTTCTCATCGCGATGCTCGACAATCCGTGGATGGTCCTGCCACTGCAGATCTTGCAGGGTATGGGGATGTCGTAGGGGCAGTACATGTCGTATCGCCTCGCAATCTCATGAACGATGTGATTACCTCCTTCACAGGTGTTGTTCTCGCCACAACATGGGCAGCAGCCACCACGTATATCACACTGATCGCCCCGGAGAATATTCGATCTTCCGCTCAGGTCAGTACTTTTATAACTAAACCAATCTTAACAAGTACACCAATTACTTCGCACTTCGCACAATTCTTGATCTTGCAGGGAATTCTTAACTTCCTGTACAACGGAGTGGGCAGGGGATTGGGAGCCATCGCCGGAGGACTCGTCATCAATATTATTGGTTAGTTATTTTCTTCTTTTTTTCTTGCTCGACCCTGAGATATCCCTGATACATCCAATCCATCTAGAAAAATCCCATGGTAAAATACTATCTGCAGGCACTCGAGCAGTCTTCGTCCTGTACGCTCTTTGGTGCGCCGCGGCGGCCGGCGGAGGTTACGCCATCAACAAGTTCTTCCGATATGAGGTCGGATTACAACTTTGAGATGCGATTCGAAATGTTATTCGTAAATTCAAATTTTCAGGGCATCAAATACTCGGCAAATATGTTCGACGACAATGAGGATGCGATTGACATGATGAGTGGTTAGTTTTTTTTGTTTTTTTTATGTGCTTTTGACCGAGCCATTGGCAACTAGTGGAAAACACCCTATGAAGATTTCCACCCCATCCCCATCCAGCAATCACTGCCAGATATGATAAAATTCATTGATTGACTGATTTGTGAATCTACCTACGTACGCAAACGTTGCGAAATAGACATTGTCCCAACTTGTTTCTTCACATGCTGTCCTAGGACGGCGTGAACCAGCTTGTACACGATTCCTGTTTCCTATACCCTTCACAAGGTGAATTTGGAGATCATCCTTGATGTTTCCAGCCCCGCAAGGACTTCCCATTCGTCGAGAGGGAGGCAAATTGACGGAGGCATTCAGTGCCCAGACCACTGCAGTCAACTCCAACTATGGAACGATCGATCCGACTCAGGACGCTTACCAGGTTGAACTTATTGCCTATCTGAGTCTGAATGAATTAGGCTGACGTTGTTCAATGATCTTGTGCAACAATATGTATAATTCAGTTTATTGATCTTTGATCTTTACAGGACGCCTACGATCAATATGTGACGACCGGAAGATAATCATCTTTCTCCATCCTTCTTCAATGTTATCTCTCAGGTCTCCGATCAATTCAATAGCAATTTCCCACAGTAGTCCCCGGTGTGTTTTGACTATCTAGATTACGGTAGATTCATACAAAGTCAGTTCGCAATCAACAGTACCAACCTGACCCCCTCCCCTTCCCTCCATCATGATTATTCACTTCATTCATTCTTCTCAGCGTCTGATTTTCATCCGACAATAACCTTTCTATCGCATCTTTCGCCACGAAACGCGAGTGCTAAAGCAATCCAAAATTCTATGCAATTATCGTAGAATTTCACGTAGTTTTCGCTTCTCAGTTTGAATAGAAGCGTATATTTATTGTATTTATTTATTTATTCGATAGGTTGCAGTGATAATAACCATTTGCAATACACATTTGCCTGATCAGAGATTATTCCCATAGAGTTTATCGCCAGTTCTCAAATTGTAAATTGTTTCTCGACGTTAGACGAGGTTGTGCCTGATTTCTTTCGTTCGCGAATAAATCATATGCTTCTTTTGGTTTTCATTCGAAATATTTGCAAATTGTCATTATTAAAAGGAAATTATATGAAAAAGAATGCGGAGTCTCAATGATCTGATGTGACTAGAGTGTCGAAAATAAACGACTTGTCACTCCATTTATAAATGACTAGTCGTTTAAACCGGGCGACGACTATTCGACTAGTCAGAATGATCTTTAAACGACTAGTCGTTTAGCCATCGACTAGTCGCGACTATTCTCTCATTTTCATTCCTCTCGGATCAGTGGCTCTGAGTCGGTTTAGAGGGAAATTAAATTGAGTTTCAATGGAAATGTCGTCCTCATTCTCATTTATTCGCTCTTCTCCCCAGTTATTCGATTATTCGCCCGCTAGATTGTTATGGGAGAGTCGGCAAGTAGTCAAGATCGGACAAAGAACTGGCGAGCAAGAAAGGAGAGGAGTAACCTCGAGCGTTGCGACTACAAAAGGAGAGGAAAACGCTCAGTCAGGGTCGGCGCTTTGCTCTAGCTACTTGGAGAATTATTGTTGTGATTGGTTGTCGTCTATAAAGTGATCTCTCTCTGTCTTATGTTTGTTTCGGGACATTGCATGGATTGACAGTAATTCACAGTGATAGCTAGCCGTCCACCTTTGTGTATTACTCGCGTGTCCTTTCCCTTTCGTTATCCCTCGTGTCGCGTGTTGTCTTCCCTGGTCTGTCTACACACGGGATCCCCGGAATAGCAACCCGAGCCGGGTTATGCTAGAGCCGGGAAGCGGAATCGCCTGGCATGGCCGGGAGTAAGAACTCTCGTCTAGCCTGTGTCCTTTCCTCTAAATGTTAGTCTCCTTAATTAGTGCGTGCATAGGTGAGTACTTGAGCACCTCGGGTGGTGCTGATCTAGGTTTTAGGGTTAATCTGATTGAGGATAGCTGCGAAGCTTCCTTGGAAAGGCACGGCTTGTGAAAGATGAATAGTCGATTAGTCAGAATGAGAGGGATACGATAGTCACTGGCTAAACGACTAGTCGTTTACGAATCATCTTGACTAGTCGATAGTCGTCAAACTGTTGTTTTCGACACTCTAGATGTGACTGTTTGGCGCAATGGTAGCGCGTTCGACTCCAGATCGAAAGGTTGGGCGTTCGATCCGTTCAGTGGTCAAAATCTTTTGCAATTTCCTTTCGCAATCAATTTGCATTTTTACACGTGTCGTAGAACACCGTAGTTCTCTGTGCAAGAAATCAGAGCTGATCGGTCAATACGCACAATTTTAAAAGATATACAGATGGGTTACAGAAGGCAGTATTTCTAATAAAGTCATGTGCAATCGAAATACAAGACCTGATAGAAATCAGAGCTGATCGGTCAATACGCACAACTTTAAAAGATATACAGATGGGTTACAGGAGTCAGTATTTCAAATAAAGTCATGTGCAATCGAAATACAAGACCTGATAGAAATCAGAGCTGATCGGTCAATACGCACAACTTTAAAAGATATACAGAGGGGTTACAGGAGGCAGTATTTCTAATAAAGTCATGTGCAATCGAAATACAAGACCTGATAGAAATCAGACCTGATCGGGTCAATACGCAAAACTTTAAAAGATATACAGAGGGGTTACAGGAGGCAGTATTTCTAATAAAGTTATGTGCAATCGAAATCAAAGATCTGAGAGAAATTAGATCTCAAGAAACGGCGCCCCGTCTTTCGAGATCTAATAAAAATCAGACCTGATCGGGTCAATACGCACAACTTTAAAAGATATACAGAGGGGTTACAGGAGGCAGTATTTCTAATAAAGTTATGTGCAATCGAAATCAAAGATCTGAGAGAAATTAGATCTCAAGAAACGGCGCCCCGTCTTTCGAGATCTAATAAAAATCAGACCTGATCGGGTCAATACGCACAACTTTAAAAGATATACAGAGGGGTTACAGGAGGTAGTATTTCTAATAAAGTTATGTGCAATCGAAATCAAAGATCTGAGAGAAATTAGATCTCAAGAGACGGCGCCACGTCTTTCGAAATCTAATAAAAATCAGACCTGATCGGGTCAATACGCACAACTTTAAAAGATATACAGAGGGGTTACAGGAGGCAGTATTTCTAATAAAGTTATGTGCAATCGAAATCAAAGATCTGAGAGAAATTAGATCTCAAGAAACGGCGCCCCGTCTTTCGAGATCTAATAAAAATCAGACCTGATCGGGTCAATACGCACAACTTTAAAAGATATACAGAGGGGTTACAGGAGGCAGTATTTCTAATAAAGTTATGTGCAATCGAAATCAAAGATCTGAGAGAAATTAGATCTCAAGAAACGGCGCCCCGTCTTTCGAGATCTAATAAAAATCAGACCTGATCGGGTCAATACGCACAACTTTAAAAGATATACAGAGGGGTTACAGGAGGTAGTATTTCTAATAAAGTTATGTGCAATCGAAATCAAAGATCTGAGAGAAATTAGATCTCAAGAGACGGCGCCACGTCTTTCGAAATCTAATAAAAATCAGACCTGATCGGGTCAATACGCACAACTTTAAAAGATATACAGAGGGGTTACAGGAGGCAGTATTTCTAATAAAGTTATGTGCAATCGAAATCAAAGATCTGAGAGAAATTAGATCTCAAGAAACGGCGCCCCGTCTTTCGAGATCTAATAAAAATCAGACCTAATCGGGTCAATACGCACAACTTTAAAAGATATACAGAGGGGTTACAGGAGGCAGTATTTCTAATAAAGTTATGTGCAATCGAAATCAAAGATCTGAGAGAAATTAGATCTCAAGAGACGGCGCCACGTCTTTCGAAATCTAATAAAAATCAGACCTGATCGGGTCAATACGCACAACTTTAAAAGATATACAGAGGGGTTACAGGAGGCAGTATTTCTAATAAAGTTATGTGCAATCGAAATCAAAGATCTGAGAGAAATTAGATCTCAAGAAACGGCGCCCCGTCTTTCGAGATCTAATAAAAATCAGACCTGATCGGGTCAATACGCACAACTTTAAAAGATATACAGAGGGGTTACAGGAGGCAGTATTTCTAATAAAGTTATGTGCAATCGAAATCAAAGATCTGAGAGAAATTAGATCTCAAGAAACGGCGCCCCGTCTTTCGAGATCTAATAAAAATCAGACCTGATCGGGTCAATACGCACAACTTTAAAAGATATACAGAGGGGTTACAGGAGGCAGTATTTCTAATAAAGTTATGTGCAATCGAAATCAAAGATCTGAGAGAAATTAGATCTCAAGAAACGGCGCCCCGTCTTTCGAGATCTAATAAAAATCAGACCTGATCGGGTCAATACGCACAACTTTAAAAGATATACAGAGGGGTTACAGGAGGCAGTATTTCTAATAAAGTTATGTGCAATCGAAATCAAAGATCTGAGAGAAATTAGATCTCAAGAAACGGCGCCCCGTCTTTCGAGATCTAATAAAAATCAGACCTGATCGGGTCAATACGCACAACTTTAAAAGATATACAGAGGGGTTACAGGAGGCAGTATTTCTAATAAAGTTATGTGCAATCGAAATCAAAGATCTGAGAGAAATTAGATCTCAAGAAACGGCGCCCCGTCTTTCGAGATCTAATAAAAATCAGACCTGATCGGGTCAATACGCACAACTTTAAAAGATATAAAGAAGGGGGGGGCGACAAGATTAAAAGTGCGATGAAGAAATATAAGGGGGATTTTCTTCTTGAGCTTCTGTCTTTTTTCATCGTCCTTCTTCGCGTAGTGCTTGACCATCGATGTAGAAGAAGTGCTTGGCCCGCGGAGAAATCGGTGTGAACTGTAATCGATACCGTAATCGGAGACTACCGTAGTCTACAGTACCATCTTTCCGTCGCTCTTATCCTGAATGACGACGTTGCGTTTATGTCGGAGCCCCCGAGAAGATCGATGTGAACTGCAATCGATACCGTAATCAGGAACTACCGTAGTCTACAGTACCATCTTTCCGTCGCTCTTATCCTGAATGACGACGTTGCGTTTATGTCGGAGCCCCCGAGAAGATCGATGTGAACTGCAATCGATACCGTAATCAAAGACTACCGTAGTCTACAGTACCATCTTTCCGTCGCTCTTATCCTGAATGACGACGTTGCGTTTGTGTCGTTGCCCCCGAGAAGATCGATGTGAACTGCAATCGATACCGTAACGGTAGGTGGCAAACGGTAGGTGGAGTTCGGTGGATGGTACGATAGATATATGGCATATAGGGTACGGTAGGAGGTGTACGGTTGGTGTTGGTATTTCGGGGCTTGGTTATGGTAGGTGCGGATCCTGGTATTCTAGAATCCGGGGAAGGATCCTGGGTTTTGATGGGGGTATTGGCAGGGTGTTCATACCTGTCCTTTCGAGCGAAGGAATGGCTGGAGTAGAGACGATTGGATGGACGGGCCAGTTGAGAGGAGAGCAGGGAGAGCGAATGAAGGGAGGAAGAGGAGGAGGGAGAAGAGAGAAAAAGAGAAGATGCAAATAGAGTGAAGAGAGAGAGGAAGAATGGACAATTATTGATTGATTGATTGAATTTTCTCGACGATGAAATTGGATCGGAATGAATGAGGGTATTCAAAACATACAGTACTCTCTTATCGCAAACTGTTGTTATTATTTTTTGTTGATCGATCACTATAAGCTGATCGTATTGACTTATGAAGACAGCAGCATCGTAGAATCAATGGATTCATCGATATGACAGACATCAAAATGGACAGACAGAAATATCGACATATCGACAGACATCGTATCGATATCGACAGACAAAAAATATATTTCGTAAGGAAATCATAGCGGAAAAGCAAGCGTCTTCCCAATTATTAGGTGTCCCTCGGACTAGAAGAAACATGACTGTTTGGCGCAATGGTAGCGCGTTCGACTCCAGATCGAAAGGTTGGGCGTTCGATCCGCTCAGTGGTCATAATCTTTTGCCATCATTTTGAAAAAAAATTAGCTTTTCCACAGGTAATTTAGAACAGCTGTCGGATACGTTTTTGGATACTTCGTGAAAGATTTGATAATCTCATCATTCCTCACCGGAAAATGTTCACTTACAACATGCACACACTGTTTGCACCACTATTCCGGATGGATCAATCGAGGAGCGAACTATTCTTCAAAATGTGAATATACATGAATATTTATTACTTCTTTAGACGGAGGAGTTCAACGTTCTTGATTTGAAGAGATGTGTCTTGGAAGCCGATTTTCTCCCAAAGTATGATCTGCGAACTTTAAAAGTTAAATTATGCAAAGATTCATATAAATGAAGAATCCTTCGGAAACAGTGCGACCAACGCGAATGCGTCATGAATGGACGAATGGAAAAAAGAAGACGAATGGAAACAATGCGACATGAACGGAACACCCCAAAAGACCGGCTAGGCTGAAATTGTTGTTTTGAATTATCATTATTGTTAGCGTGCTTACTACAGGTGTCGGCAACACGGAGATTCAGTGGGTGAACTGTCTTTATCATAGCTCTGACGGCTTAAATACCCGCGGAACAAGAGAAATAGAGAGAAGCGGGGAAGATAGATGGCTATCAGGTGAAAATACGAGATGATTAAACGGGAATCGATCTCTGATCTATGAGATCAGAGACAACAGGAGTATTTCATTCACGGGAGCTCTGAAGAAAGTGAAGTCCTTCGTAAATCATTTAAGTAAATAGTTGTGAAGTAGCAAATATCAACTGCGCACTTTTTTTGTTGAAAGAATCGTAGTAAATAATTCGTAAATAACGTGATAAAATAAGAGCAGATGCGACAATGTATGGTGGAATACCTCGAGCATTATACTTCAAATAATATGAGGCCGTTTGCGAGAGAATCAATCAGATCAGCCTGGGTCTGGCACAGCTCAAAAATGTCGATTCTTTGAAACCATGCGACCCCGGAATCCCTACTGGACAAATTTTAGCGATAATTAGTGTAGAGATATCGATCAAAATCTGATTTCGACGTGACGTCGTCTGGAGCCAACGGGGCTTGGCATGAAAAATGAATATGCCCATCGTCATTAGCACCCTTGAGAACCCTAAATCGCATGATTTCGGAGAATCGAAATTTTTTGCCTGTGCCGGCCACTGTTCGATTTTTCGCAAACGGCCTCATATACATTTTTAAATAGACTGAATATGTAAACTGCATCAACCTTGCTGTTTCAAACTTTCATAATAATTAAAATATGCGTCGAAACGGTTATAAAGGAGATAGAAGCGCATCTAGCTGTGTAGCTAGTGTTGAATTCATAGGGTCTGAAAAACAGTGAACATTTTTAGTGAATAATTAAGCGAGTGATCAACCAACACGAAATAGATAGACGTTAATGTTACAATCCACATACAGTCCTGGCTAATCCCCCCATGAAAACGGGGAGCCCGGGGCGTCCCGGGGCGTTCCCCAGTGTCCCCCTCGCTTCTGGCGCCTTCAGACATTTTCAAATTGGGCCCAATTTGTGTTCGTCGTATTCTCTTCGATTCTGCGTCGATTCATGTAAAAAATAAAATAAAATATTTAATTATAATTTACATTTGGATTTTCAAAGAATTGGCGAATAAAACGATTCGTGCATCACGAAGTACGTTCTACGGTACTTAGCAAAACATTCTGCAGCGGCGACGGATAAATACCGCAAGGTGTACTCTGCGATGCACGAATCGTTTTATTCGCCAATTCTTTGAAAATCAAAATGTAAATTATAATTAAATATTTTATTTTATTTTTTTACATGAATCGACGCAGAATCGAACGGAGAATACGACGAACACAAATTGGAACCAATTTGAAAATGTATGAAGGCGCCAGAAGCGAGGGGGACACTGGGGGACGCCCCGGGACGCCCCGTGCGCCCCGTTTTCATGGGGGGATTAGCCAGGACTGTAATTGTTATCAATTTACGCAATCGTGACATTCGCCAGACCTGACAAGATCTTGTGAGGGTTAGGAGAGTTTATATTGTTCGTCACGATAGGATTAACTTGTTTTTGCTTCAGTGGTAAAAATACAGCAGTCAATCGTGAAAGGGCAATGATAAAGTGGGACAATATGTTATTCAAAACGAAAATTAGTTCCTGAATGAACAAAATGGGTTTCATCAATCAAGTTGGATAACAAACAAGATGATCGATGAGTAGGAAGTATGTAGAATTGTTTATGATGAAACCGATCTATGTTGATAATGATTTATGTGGGTTGAAGCGGTCTAAAGCTCAAATACCCTTTCTCGTTTTTCCTGATAGCGTATATACATCGACAAGATCATACAAAGGAACTGGAGGGCAATGGGCATGCAAGACGACACTGAAGAAGAATAATGAAATTTCGAAATAGTCGAATCCGAAGAGCATAGACATGGCTTATTGAGCAAGTCGAGCGATTCAGATTGACGAATAGTATACACGGAAAACCATCGAAGCGTAAACATGGCGCTGAGTGATATTAGTTTTCGTACACGTGCGTTCCTCAAGCCGATATTTAATCAATTTAATAATAGAATTTAATCATTTTTGTGACGCATTAACACATCAATTAGTCAAATATGAATCAATCGTTACATATATAGATAGGACGATTCGTTTTGGGGATTGAATATAAAAGAACCATGCGTACACTGTGTGATCGATGTATCAAATGAAGATGTTCGCTCCATGTTCGCATTTTCATTCACATTCGTTACAATGCAAATAGATATTTTGTGCGTTGATTTTGTTGTTTCAGCGTTCACCAATTGAAAATATTCTTTATTAGCACTCGCTCACTCACAATACGAAATGCGATTATTAGACTCGTTTTTAGATAGGGTTGATAGGCATATTTGATTGAACTTATTTGAAATCTCTAGTCGGGCTTCTCGGAAAAAGGCTAGTCGATAGGCGTAATGGGATCGAAGTTATGGAAATTATGATGAGTTTTCTCTTCTTGTCGTGAAGATTATGATGACTTCTTAGCAGGCTGACGCTTCTTGGCGACTGAAATAATTACGTACTTCACAGTTTGCAGTTGAATTGTTTCTGTTCGATATATTTTTACGTACGATAGTTCAAGCAGAATTGTGAATACGGAGAGAAATGATACCTATTTCCATTGCCGATTCTCTTTCTGTTTCCATCTCTCATCATTCCATCAATCGCTTCGTAGTCAACGGGAGGAGTATCGGGACGGGCAACGTGCACCTCAATTAGCTTTGATTTTATAAGAGACTCTTTTCTTAATTCTAGATTTCCGCATTAGCCAACATGAAATTAAAGTTAAACCTGGTTGCGGAAAGAAGAGACATAGAGAAACTGCTATGAAAAACTAAATAGAGAGACTTCCTAGAAGAACGCGGCTGGGTGTTTTAAAGTATGGAATTCTGCTCTCAAAGATATTTTTCCCATTTCTCACCTCAGTTTCGAGCGTGTGCGAGCCCGCCTTTCCTCTCGATCGGAAGGTATCGTAGCCACTAAATCATCGATTTATTACGCCATGTTCATTTCTCGAAAAAAACGCACTCATTGGCCTCCCTCTTCAGCGTGTTCGAGAATGCCTTCTCATTGAGGTGCGGCTTACGGTAGATTCCATCCTCGTATCGATTCCATGGCGAGTCCATCTACAGTAATCCATCAAGTTGATCTTATTGAATTTCACCAGACCTAGAGCACTAGTGCACACTCTTCCGTCACTACAGCAAAAGAGTGTGTGAAATGAAGAGACAATGAAGAGACGTAATCGATATGCCTCATCACCTCCTCTCCTCCTGCATTCGCATTCGTTCCATTCGTTCCTCTTCTCATTCTGGGCGTCGTCTCTTCATAATCAGGTCTCGGCTCTCCTCTGCCCATCGTTCCTCCAACGTAGCTCATGCGAGATGAGTCGTGAGTACCCATGCTGCAATGTATTATGTTCCAGGGAATCACGGATCACACGTTATGCAATTTTGTCGAAGAACATGGCGCACAGTCGCTTGTGTGTGCGGAACCAAATCTGTACCTTGGTCGATCCTCGAACGTTCTTCCTCTCGCCATTGTGCCGTACACACTCTCGGGACCGGTGATGATCGGGCCTGAATTATCTTTATTTTTTCCAAATCTTATCGGCATACGTTTCATTACTTCTCATAGCTTTACTCTTATTCTTTGTTATGTTGTATCCTGCTCTATGATTGAAAAAAAGCAAATACACTTGATAACATGAACATCACTTAATAATTCCATCATTCATTCTCACCATCGCCCGAGGGCGGTCTGAAGGGAGGAGGTCCGCTCATCCATCCGGGTGGAGGAGGGAAGGGTGGAGGAGGGAACATTGTACCGGGCGGAGGTGGAGGAGGGAAGCGACCGCCTGAATACGGGGTTGACACGTTTCGTTCTTGTCGCAAATTTGACAAGAGTTGGCGCGATCCAGGTGCACTGGCACGGTTCATTCTCTACGTACCGAAGAATGCCGCAGGATGGGGCGGAGGCATGGGAGGGCCACCTCGTAGATGAGGAGGAAGAAGATGAGGAGGAGGAGGATGGAACATCATCATAGGGTTTTGCATACCTGCAATGACACTATTGTGATCCTGTTGAGTTTCACTTCTCATTCAAGTTCAAGTGATTTCACAGAAAAGCAATTCGACTTCGATCTTCATTAAAAATTAAATAATCGAAAGTTTAATTTTGCTAACCAGGCGGCAGTAGATGCGGAGGTGGTGGCATGAAGAAGGGCGGAGGTGGCATTCGATGGTGCATGAAGGGAGAGGGAGGAAGGGTCCGACCTCTGAATAACGTTATCGATCAACCTTCAATTCCAGATTTTGTCTATCCAATTGACTAGCCAAATAGGTTTCACAGAGTCTGTAAATTCTGTCCGTTTCATTCCTCATCGATTGTACCCTCTTCAATTGTCTAAAATGTAATTTCTCTGCTCACCTAACTCTCTCCTCCTCTTCATCACTCATTGGCAGATCGGCCTCTGATCCGAATCGTCTACTTCGTCGATCATTGTACACAGGAACGAGAGAACCGTGCGCGTGACGACCTGAATGGACCGGATAAGTATCCTATTATCAATGCTTCTTTTCTTCAAACAGCTGTAACAATGACAGATTCATAAATAAGACTGTCATGGTGGAGAATTTCTTTCTTCATTCAGTGTGCTCTCTCGTAATTATGACCGGTGAGAGAGAACGAAAAATGAATAAAATACGGATTCTTCATTCTCAATTCATGAATTGATCAACACAGGATCGAACTATAGCACTCTGCATGCAAACGAATGTGGTAAAAAATGGTTAGAAAGGAAGTGAAATCGTGCTAACCATTCTCACTAGCAGCTCTCCTCACTCCTCTCTTCTCTTCCGTCGATGATGAAATGGAAGCCGTCTCACATTCACCCGCCTGCTGACGCCATTCCCAATGATGACGACGAGCTTCCTTTAATTAATTAATTACTTCTAATTTTAAGAAATCAGAACTTTCCTTTCACACATTTTTGTTCAAATTTACAATATGCTATCAAATAGGCTTCACACCAATTATTTGTCCCTACTTTCTCATCATGCGCAGTGCAGTTGATTGCCAGCTCTCTACGAATAATAATACTCAAATTTCTCACAAACCTCTCTATATCCATCCCTTCCTCCATCATCCCTTCGATCACTCTGGGGACTCTCTCCTCCAACGACGGACATCTCCTTCTGACGCTCGTCCGCGTCTTTGATTGCCTGTGGATTTCAAAGTTCTAATTATGCCCTCTCAGCTAGCTTGAAATAAGAAATGAGCGATGACTGTGATGCTAAGAGGAAAGTGTACATTCATCCGAAAAAAGACCTTCTCAATGTGAGTGAAGAATAATAATCACACACTCACCTTCGTCGGATATCCCTTCGTCTCCAAATATCTCTTCTCGAAATAGGCGAAGAATGTGCATCGAACGAGTGCTTGAGCCGCATTTTCGTTGGCACAGATGAATCCGTGGCATTCAAGGACCTGGAATGGAAACGTCATGAATCTCATATGTTAGCTTATTCAAGCCAACCACAACTTATTGCACACATCAAGAACGAAATCATACGATTAACTGACTCGGGGTTAAAAAAAGTAAAGACCCACCTTCACTCCAGTCGTTCTTCTGAAGATCGCAGCGAAAATGGGCGGATGCGGTGAATTGGGAATGTTGGCGAATGGAGAATCGAGAGGAATGAATCGCTCTCCTCCACCTGAATTATAAGCGTTTTTTTTTTCGCAAAATAGCTTTTCCATTATTAGCTCTGATCTTCTTCACTACGTCTTCATAGACTTGGTGAAAGATAAGAGAATGAGAAAGAACTGACCCTCTACATTGAATCCGGTGACATTCACATATCTCACAGCTCCGCAGTAGTGCATCGTATCGATCTCGAAGAACGCCGTCTCCAATTTCTTATCTCCTGAAAATAAGTGTAACTTATAACTCCAGCATCTGTCACCAAGGAATATGTTTCAAAAGGTCCATTAGTTTCAACCGATGTTTTCATTTTGATATTGTTCATATTTTTATCACAGAAAAATGTTCCTCACCCTCAATGTACTCCAACAATACACCATCACTCCACACTGACAGCCACGAGTCGATTCCTCGTGTCTCCGGAGTGTCCTCTACGGGATATCGCTCACGGAGGGGCTGTTGTACGCCCTGCAACATACAGTTTTAGGACGGAAATGACGATACTGGCGATGCTTTGGCGTGAAAAAAATGACCGCACTCGTCTTTTTGCATGTTTTCTTGACCTGAACGGCGACGATATAGTAAAATGAGGAATGCGGGAATTTTTCGCACATCCCTGACATGTATTTTCACAATGATCTACAGTGATTGCAACTGTATTGAACTCGTCACCCCTCCTTCGTCTCACTCATATCGAAAAACGATTAGTTCTCAGAGCTGTTTGTCACTATTGGAACCACTCGAGTGCTCTCAACACTCGTATTCACAGCAAAAAAGGATCGCATTCCAACGCATCTCTCATTCGATAGGGCGTTGTTTGCAATCGTCGATAATGGGTACTGCCTATTCGAAAAGCTGTTTCGTCAAAGTAATGGGAGCTGTTATCCGAAAGCCATTTGAGAAGCACTATCTAGAGTCGAATGCAATAGTTGAACTGTGAAGCTTACGAACAATACTGCAAAGAATTGTTATGATTTAAGAATGATTTGAAGATATTTAGTTCTAGATGCTCATACTGTCTACCCACCTGTAATCCATCCTTGGTAATCGTCGGCACTGCACTTCCAATGTATAACACACGACATCGACAGAGGGGAACGGCCGCAGGACGAGTAGAGAGATTCGGATCGCGTGTTTCCACCTCCATTCAAGAGGCTAAACAGTGATATAATGAGCCGATATCATGAGGAAATCGCGACGAATTGAGCATCAACAAGAAGATATGAAATTTTAAAATCACAAACGAATTCGTGAATTATTAGAATCAGACAGACTACCGAGAGTGATCGATTGCGCAATACGAGTGGATCTTCAAGAGCCGCGCGTCGACTCTATCAATCGATGATCCGATCACTCAACATATCGGCCCTTTTCCTTCTATCTCTCACAATACTCTCTCTCTCTCTCGGTGGCTCTCAAACTGGTTATGCTCGGTATTGTTACTGTTCAAGTTGCACCACAAGAGGACACCTGCTGGTTTTCTGCGCCGAAAAGAGGACCTTAGCGGGTTCAAAGTGGCACGAAGCGACCTTTGCCGAATACAAGAACGCATCAAGTTAAATCTCAATGACAGAAAGAAGATTCGGTCATAGAATTCAGGAAAACCTAATTATCGTTTCAGGTAGAGGAGTCAATTTTCGAATTAACTCGTGGAGAAGAAAGGGGTAGTCAGAACTGAGAGTAATGATCGGCTCACTGGACCCTCTAATAGCAACCGGCAAGGATGGTCGAAAAAGTAGGCGCGAAATGGCGCTGGAGCGTGTCTTGCAAAGCTACTGGATTGAATCGATTGAGAGGCTCAGATGGCGAAGAATTGCTAGCGTAAAGCAAAGTGTGTGAGCAGATAAACACATTTATGATTTTGAGAATGAAGAACGAAGGAGCACATAGTTAATTCTATCATCGCAATTCGTAGGATCAATGACACCTACGACAAAAGTTACGATAATTTGTAAGGAATCCGGATGCCAAAGGAATTTATCGCGTCAACAATAATTCTAGTGATAAATCACAGTATTCACCGATAGAAAGAGGAAGATGGGGGGGGGGAGGTCGTAAAAGGGGAAGGGGAGCGATTGGTTGGGGTATCACTCTTGTTGTGATGGAATGTGCAAAGGAAATCTGTGCGCGAGAAAGGAGAGGAGAGGGGGAGATGAGGGGAAGAAGAAAGAGAAAAATACAGTGAGTAATGAGTAACTGTCACAAGTTGCGTAGGAGAAGAAAGCGGGTAAGCCAATTAGGAGGAGGTTATGACTGGTTTTCAACTGCTTAGGAGAGGAGTACGTTGGCAGACTGCATAAAGGAGTCGAGTTTTGCATGTTCACCGAATTCTAGCAAAAAAAAAGCTCAAAAGCAATGATACACGATGAAAGGATGAAGAACACGTCGGTTCATTCCGCCTGCTCTCTAATCACTATGACCGCTGAGATATCATGACTATACATGAGACAACGATTGCCAAACGAGAATAATCACAACAATTCGATCAGTCAACCGTAGAGAAAGCGCGGACGAAAACATATTCGAAAGCGAAAGTTCTGACTGACCTAACACCTCCATTATAAAGAGTACCCATTATGCCACGTTTGAGGCCCCATCTTACCCTCTCGAAACGAGAAAGAGAGAGGGGAGACGGGAAGGGGAAGGGGGAGGGAACGGGTTTGCGGCCTCCGAAGAGAAGAAGAACTCTCGATTAATCTAATGGGCCGATCGTGTGATTGATCTCTCTCTCCCTCCCTCTCCCCGGAAGAGAGAATGGAATGTGGAAGAGAGAGGAAACAATCCTACTTTTTGCATGGGGCAATGCTGATATGGAACGAGTAATGACAATATGGGTGAACAGAATATGGTAGATAGAAGAAAATCGGTCATCTTCAAATGCTAGATTCGGCAACGGCCGAGATAGTGAAAATAGTTGAATTTTTTCTCTATTCCTTGGGTTGTAATTCGAGATACTATTGATATACTACTGTACAATACAATATTTATCAGTGTCGCTTTCTGGGTCAAGATGGCGAGAAGGTCTAATGGAGCTGGGGTATCAAAAGATTTCTATTGAGACTATGGCTAGATAATACTATATGAAGAATAAGCTCTCATAATTTCGCGCTCACTTAACGATCAGATCAGAAAGAAATTGTGACGGATGAGAGTGAGGAAGAAGGAGAAAACGAAACATAATAAAGAGCACAACAGTATTGCTCATGTGCATCGGACGGTAAAGAGAACTGAACAGAAGGAAAGAAGAAGGGAATAAGAAGAGATCTAAACGGCCTTGGCCAACCGTCGAATCGCCTTTCTTGATCTCTTTCCCTTCCAGAGGAAGAGGAGAGATAAGAGAACCCCGTGAGGATAGAGAGTAATAGTAGTAGTAGAGAGAGAAGATGAGAGAAAAGACCCCCAAATGAGATGAGATATCAATCTTTTCTCTCGTGAGATCATTCCCTTTCCCCGTCTTGAACGACTGTCAATATATCTCATATATAGAGAGGATTGAGAGATGGAAGAGGGAGTTAGGGGAAGGCTATCTAAATGATAATATTATATATTTTATGCAGACGATGAAAAGTTCAACAGAAAATTCTGATTTATAGTGATTTCACTATTATTCTTTTAGCTCGAATAAAAATCATTACTTTTTTCGAATTTCTTGTTTTTTTTTTAAATAAGCCGTTCTCTAGGCTTCTCTCCCACTATCATCCAGTATTTACTTTTTTAAATTTTTTCTCATTCCGAACGGAAATATTTAGTGAGCTCTTCAGAACAGAAAATTATAATTGATGAAGAATAGCCAGGGGTGCAATGCGGTCAAAATTTTACAGCTTTTGCTATGCGATCGGGCGTTTCCAATGAGTTTTAAAATAATTTAATCACTCTCATTCTCTACACATCGTCATGGCTCCACCAATAAAATCAATTCGGAAAAGACAGGTTGCTGCGGCTGAGGTTCGTTAGTGTTTCACACTTGTCCCTTATCAGTTTCCTGGTTGCAGGAACAATCGATGCGTTTATCCAAAAGAACTCGATTCAACAAAAAATATCATAATTCTTCAGTAAGTTCATTGAATTAAAATGCATATTTATTGTGAGGATAGCGTGCAATAACACAGTGTGCTATAACTGGATACTGAGCCTTGAAACTATGAGGAATGTACGGTTTAAAGGAGGCGTATCATGAAAAACTAGTTGATGTTTTTGAGAACATGATCCGATCGGAATCTAGAACGATATTAGAATGCAGAAGTTTGGAAGACCCAATTTAAACCGAGATATTCGGCCTCAAAGTATCAGGGAAGCACAGGGAAAAGCTGCAAAGAATTCAAATCTTATCTGCAGCGCTAATGGGGAGGAAGGGAAGGTAGATCAGTGAAAGGTCATCTTTGTCTCGTCCGCAATTGATTGGCTAGGAAGGGATTTTTGTTTGTTCCCGCAGATGGTTCCCAACGAAATAAATCTGATCTACTCCTTGGCAATTCGCCAAAAGATCTTGGCAATTTTCCAGAATCTTGATAGCATCGGCATATCGTTGCAGGACCCGCTCAATTTGAATTTCAAAAGTTCATGATACGCTTCCTTTAAATATAGCATTGAACCTTTGCAGCCTCCGATTCCCGAGCTCCCCGACGACATTCTCCGTATTATCTTCAAGCACCTTTCCACTGACGATCGCGTATCTATCGGATTAGTATCTAAACGATTCCGCAGTATTGATCATGACATCGGAAATAGGAAATTTGATGAAATCACCGTTTTTCATGTGAGTTTTACTATCCTTTTTACTAGCAATCATTTAACTTAAATGTGCATAGTTATATATTTTTTCAGGATTACAAAAACGTTGTTCACATCGCGGCTCACTTATCAAGATGCAGATACGAATTACCTTCGTTTGGAAAAGGACCGACCAATGAAATTGTTCCTCTTAATTTCTTTAAGAACTCATCTGCGCAATGCTTGAGCATTTTTGTAAGTTGTGAACGACTGAAATCGTATGTAATAAATTCTTCACAGGTCGGTGACAATGTAAAAGTAGACAAGCTTCTTGAAGTTCATTCGTTGTTCAATACACTCAATTTCAATGAACTTTACTTACAATTCGATAATTCGAGTAATATTTTGGATGTTCTCTACAGGTACGGCAAAGTTCCTTTTTTAGTTCCAATTAATTCCAAAATGAATTTCAGATTTTGCAATATTATTTTGAGCAACGTTGGCGATTTAAAAGATGTGACTATTGTGTGGGAGAATCTGAAGGGACTTAATATTGAGGATCTGCGAGTTGTATTACAGAGCTTTCCTGAAATGGAAAAGATCAGTCTTGAAATTCCCGATGATGAAGTGATTGGACGTTTCGGAAATAACGTGAGTCGTTATGGGTAAAAAACTTACAAACACTTTTCATTATTTATTTGCTTGAATATTTTATTACTCAGATATCTTCCTTTCCTCACTTTGTGTGCGATGGAAAAACGATGCTTCATCTAATCAAGAACTCTAATAATGCCGTTCTCGGTTCAGTTGAATGCACTGCACAAGAACTATTTGAAGCTTTCGAGGTTAGAAAAATTATCTCAAATGCTCCAATTGTTACGGCAAATTATATTTACAGATATTTTGCGGCTCGAAAAGAATCACCAAGAGAGCGACTTTTCTGGTTCTTCAATCTACTGTGGACGAATTATTTGCTATCGCTGAGCAGAGACCGGGACTAATGGTAAGCATTACCTTTGGAGTTTATTTCTTCATTTATCTAAAAATTGGCTTATTTCAGGTCGACGAAACACGTGCAAAAGATAGAGAATTCTTCGATCCAATTCGAGGTGGGATTCTTTATGTTGACGATGATTGGAAGGATTCGATCAGCACGAGAAGAGAAATATGTATTTATCGAGACATAATTTTACCCTAGTCTTCAATCTCGAAATTTTATTCTTCAGTTGACAGCCTTGATAAAAATGTTTATGGAATTGTTTGAACCTGCGATAAATGAATAATGGTAAGCAATAATGGTAAGTACATTGAAAATTTTGCAGGTGATTTCATTGCACAGTTCACACTCCTTTTCGATGAAAGGACAGAACAAACAAATATGAAATTATTTTTAAAAAAACCAATGTAAGAATTCCGAATACAACCGATATTCATTTCAACGTGAAAAAGTTTAAAAATTTTGACAAAGCACAAGTAAGATGACATTGCCCGATAAAGGCGAAACAATGATCATCTGCATTGAAATTAAATTCGTTGAATGGATCCACGAAACAGGATCAACTCCAAATGAGATTGACCAGTCTCGTTCCTTGTCTCTTTTTCCTCATTCCATTCTTCTCTTTTTCATTTTCCGTCTCTTCGCTCGTCACACGCGGTCGGCGGCGTTTTCTCACAGGCCAGTCTCTCAATTCCTTCTCCATTTCAAAATCAGCAAAATGCATTACCAGTCTTCTACGTCCTCTAATGTCTACAGTAGAAGGAATTGAATGTTATCTCCAACTATCGCAACTTCACTCTGTTCCTCCAATCAGCAACTCAATTCCCAATGTACAATCTCCATTCAGATGGAATCCGCTTCGTGCGGGTCCGATCCTCCACTAATGAGATGGTCATCTGTCTACGGAGAGACTCCCGATAGGAGGAGTGAGCAGGAGAGGGAGAGTGATCATCTTGCTGTTGCTGAGAAGGTTCGTGATCATCCTGGTACAGTTCGAAATACGGGTAATCGTCTCTTCATTTTGCACATTCTCTCACCGGTCAAAGAGGCTAGAGAGTGTATGAAATGAAGAGACGATTACCCGTATTTCGAACTCTAGTTCCTGGTATTTCAATGAATTGCTTGTCTTTCTCATTTCGCCATGTAGCCTCGTTTCTCTGATTGATGAGAGATGTGGCAAAAATTTCATCATCATCATCATCGGATTGTCCTGTCATTATGACCTCCACCTCCTTACGTCCCACAATCAGATGGTTTATCCTCACCACGGGCCACGGGGAACTAGGGAAAAATTGAGGAGTAGGTGGGGTAGGTTTATGTTACGCTTCAACCAGTCTTGAAAGTGCAACCATTACCCAATGGTGGTTTCGAGTGTGGATAATTTTATATAATAAAAATAAAAATAAATTGCAGTTCGTCGCTCAGCGCATTCGACTGAAGCAGCACTACGGGTAAGTCGAACTTATATTTTATTGATTCTTTTGTTACGCTTCACCTTCATGTAACTTGAAGCCCTTTTTATGTTCGGAAATAACCAAAAATCGAATACATTATAGCAATTTTTAGATGAAATTTGTAAAGAGAAGAAGACGAGTAATTTCTGAAAAGATTTCTTTCAGTTGGCCGGAACGCGATGTGATTCCGATGAAGTCGCTGTCTGGCTGGTCCGCCCTCGTTCGATTCCAGGTCGCGTTTCTCATTCAATCTTTTTTTGATTTTTTAATAAGCTTAACATCATTCTTACGTCAATCAGCAGCTATTTTGGGAATCATGGAATCGAGTACCTGGTTGACTGCTCACTCATGTTGTCCCAAGCTTGCACATTGCATGAATATTTGCTTGACTAGATACGTCTTGGGCGCACAAATCACTTCCCTTCACGAAACAATGTCTTCTTGCAGGCGCGCGCAGCGATGAAGCCGGTCGTCCGGCTGCAGGATTACGGTAGGCATTCGAACTTTTGAACTCGCGCCAAAACTTTCTCAATTTCACGAATCTGGTCATTTTCTGCAGAGACCAAGGTGACGACTGCGGCGGCGCACGGCTACGGATCGCCCGTCTCGAGGAAACCAGGTGATTGATGGTGGATGCAAAGCCGGATCCGGCAATTGATCGGAACCGGCTTAAATCTCCGGCTCTCGAAAAAAATGGTCAAATTCTTCACAACAGATCCGATGGATGCATCGGACGAGAGCTGCTCGGCGAAATCGCGCACAGCGAGGAGAAGAGTGCGACCGCCCGAGCTGAGCTCGCCCTAGACTCCGCCCCCTTTGAAGCCCCGACCCCTCAGATCACGCCCACATCTGGTCGCATAACTATTTCCTACACACTTCGGTTCCTATAATGATAAACGATAATATCTGGCAACTCCATCGTGTTTTCAACAAAAATATAATAGTGTTCATTTTCTTATTATTATAATATGAATGGCACAAAGTACGAAGAATATTGAAGGAGTGGGTCACAATACTTCAAAATTTTCAAACAATAAAGAATGTAACAATAATAATGAATTATTCACGTCTTTGACGCTTATTCGAAGTATTCGAATCATGGCGGCGGGATCTCTTTCTCGAAGAAGACTTCTTCTGATTACATCTCTCGATTGCAAGTTCGGGTTTGCTGACTGACAGAATCTTTGCTTCGATGACTTCTTCAACCAGAACGACGACCGTTGATTGACAACGGCAGAAGGACAATCGACTGGCAGTTTGGCTGAAATGCATATATATCAAAATGGAACGAGAGAAAATAAATACGTAATGTTGGTTTCAAAAATTGGCTTGTAAAGGCCATCAAAGAAAATGGTTACCTCTGAAGCTATCCTCATCCAATTGCATTACGCAAGGACTACAGATTGAATGGCCGCAAGCAGTGAAGAACACTCGCTGGTATGGCTGATCGACCTAGAAATATGGAAAATATTAACAGGAAATGTGAAATGATTTTAGTGGACTTGTTCGGTATGTTTTGCGGGTGTGAAATCCTATTAGATTTTTCATAAGTTCACTTACCAGGCAAACTCCGCACTCCCTCCGCCTATCTTCATCTCCAATAATCGAAACGAAAGTGGTTGGAATCGCACATTCCGGGCACGTCTTGGATTCTGAAATTAAAATGGTAAGGAATATAGCGAGCATGTATCTTGTATCACATGTCTTGTATCTCACATCTCATGGAATATTCATTTTTTGTCATTTTTTCACAACAGCTAAGTATTGAGGAGCGCAAACATAAATGAGCGGAATTCTTACCATAAGCGCATTTTTTGCGGCACACTGCATGACCACAGGCTGTCGCTGCGACTCGTTGACGGGGCGATTCAATTCTACAGTTGATGCAGCAGTGAGTAACACGGTCGCCACGATTGACACTGAAGGGAAGATGGAGTTAGACCATGCATTTTATAATTTATATTTTGAGCTATTCTAGAACAAATACATGATAGCGTTGCTGAGATTCATAATAGATGACCACTTGAAAAATAGCAAATGCACGAACCTGTCTTCTCCCAACTTGATCACGTTTTCGATAAAATCCTTCGCCTCGATGGAAATCTGATGAATCGGCGAGACGGGAGCACACGACATTGGAGAGGGAAATTCAGTAATGAATGATTTGAGATGGAGATAATAGCCTATATATACCAGGTGGTCGTATAGATTGGAAAGGGTCGTTTATTGCCCTGTCTGAGTGGACTTGAACCGAGACTTGCACCCTCTGGCCAGGCTTGGACGAAGAAGTGATGGGGATTTACGATGGATGCGATAGTAAAGTTTTTTGATCGAATGATCAAAAACATTTCAAAGATCAAATTTTGTGTCATTCAATTCATGAGATCATCAAAAGGCATTTTCATCTCATAATATGTTTCACCCCTGTCTAAATCTGTGAATAGGAATATCGCTCAGTGTGTTCTTGGTGCGTGTCGGAATTAAATATCATTGCTCATGCCCTGACAATGTGACAAGTCTTAGAATTGTTCTTTATAATCCTGTACAATGTGACAGATAACAATTGAGCTTCTCAGTCTGAAGTGCTCAGTTTGAGTAAACTTGGAGCATAATCTTGGGTAGCCACGGACCCTGTAGATCGAGAGCCGTCAATAGCAAGTAACAGTCCTGCACAGATGTTATTGAGATAGGGATTACGGTAGTTGATATTATCGATAATTCAAATAGGATAAAATATCAAACTTTGTATTTCTGGACGACTCTCTGCTGCCACGTGAGAATGGAGAGCATCTGAGTGAAGGCAGGCGGACCCTCAAATGCTATTTTCGTTCAAATTCATACCCTTATCGAGTTTCGCCATTCTGGTTAGGACTGTATCAAAATGTGGAATTTACATTATCTTACCTTAGTTGGTCCTCTGCGCGCGAGAACGTACGACATGAGTGATCTCGAGAAGAGTTCGCGCTGAAATTGAGATTGTTTGAGGGATTGTTGCCTCGCATTACTCTAGATTTTTAGAGATGACACACCCAAGAAAGATCTCACCTGACTCTGCAGTGCACGTCGACTTTCAGGGCAGAAGCAGTCGTGATCTACAATTTCGCATTGTATATTCAGAAAAAATTCCATGTTCATCGCAATAATTAGATTGATTATGTCCATAAATTTGTCCTTACCCGGATCACAGGCCATAATGGCCTTCAACAACACGTATTCCTTCTTATCCATTTGAATCGATTTGAACCTCTTGATGATCTCGAAGTTATTCGCTCGTTCGATCGTCGCTTCCCTGAAGGAATACGATTATTTTTGTATTCAATCAACCAGCAAATCCATCACTTTTTAAATTGAAATTAGTCAATTGATTAGTTTTTGAAACATACTTCACATATGAAACACATTAATTAATTTGTACAATATTCCTTCGTTGATGTTTATTTATAAATGTTGCAATTGCACTCTACTAAGACATGGATACCGGGATCACTGACAAGAGAAAATACAAACTTGGGCAATTCTCCCTCTATGAGGATCTGTCCATCGGGCATCACAGTCACTTCGCTCTTTCTCACTTCGTACGAATAATAAGCAGCAGCAAGTATGGTCACCATTTGAGTCACGTTCTTCACCAGTTGCAACTGAAAACGATTATTTTTAACTAGCCATCTCGGGGTTGATTATGATCAATAGAAAATAGTCTATCAAAGTAAAGGAAGTTATTTGCCCACACCTTTTCCTTCTCCTCCAGTTGATTGAAGAATGTGAACGTCTTGATCCATTCGATCGTGTAGATCTCAAAAAAATCTCTGTTATATTTTTTTACAATTTAAAGAAAACATTGTTAGAAAAACGATCAATACTGATTACCAGATCGACCATGACCCATTTCTTGTACGTTGGCGGCAGTGTGTGCGGTTTGTTCGGAAACGGAATGCGGTCGCGAATTCGGACCTATATTAGCATTGTTAATTGCTAATTAATTCGTCCTCTAATCACCTGTAGTGGCAGGAACGGTCCGTGCAGTGGATGGGGCGGATACACGAGAGGCATGTCCTGTGAAGAGATTGAGATGAATCGATGTTGAGAAGGGATATTGGGTCTATCACTCGGTGATCACACAGCTGACCTTACCAGTGGGTCCCCACCTAGCGTTGTCCTACAATGGATACACCTTTACCTTTTACTCGGTCATATTAATCGATCAATAAGCATTTTCTGAGAGAAGATGTAAATTGCTCACCCCAAAGTCGATGCCCATTCGGGACGGTCCAATCAGACACCATTCTACGTCTATCGCAGCGTTCGGGTACGGGTTGTATTGACTGCGCCTGCAGATTATTTTGTATTTGTCTGACTCAATCGAAGAATGCGTTCAACGAAATCTGAACAATCATTTGTCTTTATTGACCATGTGAAACATAAAAAAGCAATGAAAAAAAAGAATAATAGTGACCTCAATCGTTGATGTGCTTCATCGAGATGGATCATTTCCTCTATGATTCGATCGTATTTGCATTCGATTGGCCTAGTCATAGGGACCAAATCGAATGAGGAGGGTGGATTTCTCTCGCGTTGTCGTTGCTGACGGAGAACCTCGTGGACGAGCTTGTTCGTGTCTAAAAATTGCAAAATTTTCTTTTCAGTAAAACTCTAAGCTTCCTCACGAACTTTTATCTTGTTTTTCGAATACACTAAACTTCCACTAAAGAAACCTGTGAGTAACATCAGGTATAAACCATGTTAAGCATAACCGAATTCATTTCGAAAATCCACAACAAATCGACTGACCCTTATCCTTGACTGCATTGACAGCCAGCGGATTCATTCCCAATTCGACGCAACGATCGAATCGACACGAACGACAGTGAAGACGAGCCGCTGAATCCCATTTTGATGATCGATTATTTTATTTTTTTTTATATCAAAAATATTCTCTTCAGCCCCCTGTTTCGTTCCCTTTCTATGAAGAACTTGCAAGATCTCATTGGACGGCAGTAAAACCTGGAGTTCTTCGAATATCTCTGAACTGACCCTTGCTCAGCGCCGCTTTGCACTGTCCTCCATTACTACACTCGAATCTCTTCTGATTCTGAAGTGTGCGACGGAAGAACGATTTGCAGCCGTAGCAAGAAGGAACCTGCAATAAGCGCTGGTCCAGATGAGTTTCACCCACGCTATTTCCAGCTTCGTAGCCTATTTGAGTCAGTAAGATCGCCGGTCATAGTTTACAAAAAAAATAACCTCATAATTCAGTCCGCTCGCTTTGTCTCCACATACAGCACATATCTTGGGACTCTCTGCCTTCTTCATTACTGGTCCGCTTCCATTTTCGGATCCATCAATTGATTCACTCGTACTGGGAGAATCGTCAGCGACGAGATCGAATTGCACGTCCTAGAGAAAAAAATGGAAAAAAATGTTTGATGTGTAAAAAATTTCTTTCTTATTCGTTTGAGCCCATTTCAAATACAAGGAATAAATTATAAGAGATTTTTATAAATGGTTAGCTTACATGCTGATAGTGCTCACTCCATATGTATGGGTAAACATCATCGACAACCTCGACGTAGGAAGGATTCTGGAGCCACGTTGCGTACATTCTGATATAGTCAGGGTAAAATTCGAGCTTTTACTGAGCAAAACAGAGGAAAATTCTGGAATATAACGCAAACAGACGACTTAGCACAGCGGGAAAGAGAGTGATCAATGGACCAACGATATAACGGGAAGAGTCCATCGGGTAACTGTTGACTATCACCACCATCACTCGGCAACCGCAAATTGTAGTTATTCATATCTCTAGTTACGAAACGAATACAAGATGTGTGACCATCGGAACAGTGTGAAAACTATCCAGCACATTTTGAATAAATATGTTATTTTTACAGACAAAATACGTCTGGAATTATCCCAGTCGAGACTAAAGCATTGTTAAACGCCCATTGAAACACATGATTTGCGATGATCGGGATGAGGGAGAGATCGCAACATATCGAGAAGGTGAAGAGTGGAAAAGAAAGGAGGGAAATCGGGAAGACAGAGAGACTGTTTGCGAGTTGAGAGATAGAAAGAGAAGGGCAGAAACAGAAACTAGAACGGAAAGAGTAAATCATCATTTTATGTTGTGGTAAAGGTAGGGTTGCAGGAGATTTCACAATAGAGTGATGAAAGGTAGAACAAGGAGCCAACGCTTTCCTCCTACTGAGAATGTCTCCTAGTTGATAGGTGAAAGCGTGCGAGAAAAGAAGATATCTTTATGCGACAGCCCTAGTGAAAAGTCCAGAAAGGAGATGGGACGAGACATGCCAATGTCAATGACGCAATTTCGCCCTTCGATGCTTCATCGTTATCACTACTGATAAAGAGATTAGTTTGTTACGACCTGCAGAACAAAATGAGGAGTCCAGAATCACTCATGGGATTAAAATTAAACTGTGTGTCGTGCATATTTTGGCAAGTGACGTTAGTCGTCAGCTATGAACAAAAGACCACTAATCATAAGTGATAAAGAGTATTAAAAGAGTTTAGTCTCGGTATTAGGGCTAACATCTTCAACATCGAGAGGGGGTCACATGCGAACGATCACTCTGCAAATTTACTCTATTCACCGTGAAATTTTCAAACCATGAACATAATCATGAATCATTCTTCTAGGAGAAGTTATCATTCTTGTGAACGCAAGTAGATGGAACTGAAAGATTGTGGAAGTATGAAGATCCTATTGCGGAGAGAAAATTATTCACTCTAAATTCGCTGCCCTTTCGGAACGGTCTGATGAGACGATAAGACCATACTTCTTGAAGAACGTTTCCCTCCCATACTCTTCCCTCCACCCTACCACCCCTGGTACTGATTAGTGCCTGTATTAATTAGAGCGAGTGAGTGCTCCTACGATTGCTTGATGAAGACTCTCTCTACTCTTCCATAGACCGGAAGCATCAGAGGAGAGTGAATACAAAAGGTCGTTCAACATCAGCAATTTCGAATATGCGATTCTCATTTTGGCTCCTTCTATTTATTTTCTTTACCAGAACCGCTTTCCTTTTCCCATCCTGACAATGAATGTTGTTCGTCAAAAAATGGAATCTCATTTTTGCTACAAGACTAGAGACGGAAAGCAGGTGTAAGATGAGAGTATCCCTCTTTTATTTAGGCTCTCTCCCTTCCTTAAAGAAGACGCTCTTCCTCCTTCCTCTCTCTCTCTCTCCTCCCTTCTCTCCACACGACCATCTCTGTTCATCTGCCTCTCCTCATCTCACCCACTCTATCACTCTAATAGACCAGTGAGAGAGTGTGTGAAAGGAAGAGAGTGAATAGACGCGTTCTTCCTCTTTCTTTCTCTTCCTTGCGGAAGATTCCCTCTCCTCTCTCCCTTCTATCGATTCGAGGGGCGAGGGAGAGGGAAGAATAAGAGAGCACACTCTTGTCAAAGGACGCGTGTGTCTTGGGTCAGAGTTATCTACTCTCTATTTTCCATTCTTTCTTTACCATTTCTTATTTTCAAAAGGCCCTTTGCTTACGTTAATTTCCATCATCTTTTTCACTCGTCTCCTAGTCCATTATACTGTCCATCTATTAAATAATATTCAAAACACGCTTGTTTACAGGCACTGGCATGGCGCAAGTCCCTGACCCCACGCTTTTAATAGCCTACAGTACATGGGATTTCCAATGATAAATGGCACAATGCCGAAGAAGGAAGAAATCGATGATGGTGAGAATTGAAAATTTACTTATTGTTTAGCAAAATAATTGTTCGTGTTTTTTAAAATATTTTTTCTGACAGCCGAACTACGGTTAACAGTGACTTGACGCGGAAAATATGTTTTTCAAGATTATTACTGCATGAACACTTCTTATCGCGCAGAAATATCAATATTTACGATAAAATTCCAAAATCCATGCCGCTAGATATTGAACGAACCAAGCACTTCCCTTTCAGAAGAAGCAGACTACTCTCTGAGTGCAGTCTACCCTGGCATAGCCGATCTTCCCTCGACCTCTTCCCTTCCTCCCGTGCGACAGAGAGTGAAAAGAACGAGAGCGAGTAAGAATCGATCTCAATTCTTGAGATATTTCACTGATTCCGACGATCCATCGCAATTGAATTGCGTCATCTGCAATGTCAAGGTTGGTTTTATTCGGTGCTTATGGCAAAAAAACATCGAAGGGCTACAACTTAGCTCAAATTGCCACGCCAACTATGTGTATTGCCTGAAACTTACATGATTCAATCTTCTAGATAGTTCATGTTTTCTCGCAACACGAGTTGTCACAAAAACATCATTCCTGTGCTCATTGGCTTTTTTCGACTAACGCCTTCGCAGGGCACGTGGTTGAATTAGAAAAGGGCTTACTGATTTTGTTTTTTGGAAAACTTTTTGATAACGAATCATGATCGCAGGTTCGGTACATGTACGGTACGAAGAAGGTTACTTCGTCTCTTCGTGATCATCTTACTGCTCATCATTCCGATGTAATGGACGATCTCGTTGATGGAGATGCGAGACACGATCAGGCACAGAGCAGTCTGTTGAGAGCAATGGCCAATGGTGAGAAAGCAATCTCTTCATCTTCCATACTTTGTTATTCTTCGCTTTTAAACCGATCTTTAACTCCCACCTTGGTATATGGTCCGTGGTATTACAATAGCCAATGCAGATGATGAAAACCAACGTGAAACATCGCTAAATTTCTTGGATCGAGAAGCCCAACAATTAAACACTTCAGGAGACATCAGTCTGACATCAATCGACAGTCCGGAAATGCGTGCCTTCATGAAGGCTCTCGATCCGACCTTCGTCTTTCCTGTTCCCGAACTGTTCACCACTGTGCTAGATGAAGAATACAAGAGCATCGTCACGCAACTTGTCCGTTTTTTTCTCATCAGATATGTCGATCGTCGGAATCAAGTGAAATTTTCGAAGTAACTATTTCCTTTCAGACCCTTTCCCTTCTCGGTCAGGAGGCAGCGATCTCCGTTGACGATTGGAAGCACCAATGGGGAATGACGGCGTCCTTCATTGATTCCGAGTGGGAACGACAATTCATCGTGCTGCCTGTGATAAAGAGTGATCGACCGGTGAGTGAAGAGTATTATTTCACATTTTTATCTGTTTGGGCCAACTTCATTCAGCCAATTCAGCTCTGTGAGATAATTGTGGATTCTGCTCACTTTTATAATTTTAGGGTAGTTAGCTTACTGATTCGGAGATGGTAAGCATCTGAGAGGCTTATGTCCAGAATTGTGATGAGTTTCATTTCCCCAGCTTCGAAATCTTCTCTCGCTCACTCAACACGACTATCAGATCAAATCGATCTCTGCAATAATCACTGATGTCGAAGGATTGCAGGAAATGGGAAGTAATGGAGAGCGAATCAAGAGGTTCGTCACTATGAACAGTTTCAAAGGTCTCCGGAACCTGATGCTTACTTGGTTATTTTTCTCTACAACGTACTAAACCAATTATTTTCTTCAGAGAGTGAGAAATAGTTATTGCATTTTTATTAACGGAGAAATCTTTCGTCTGTCAAACTGCAACGCGATTCCGAAATTTGAGTCATACCTGAAACTTATCATGATTATTTTGTTCACTCGAGACTTACACAAATAATTCGCACTTTTCTTTCGGTGTTGAGAAAAAAATTTGGTGTAATATTGCCCCGTTTATTTACTAATTCACTCTCCTCATTTTCAGTTTCGGTTGCATTCTCCATGCAGTCGATTCATTCGTCAATGATTCATTCGCCAATTTCGAGGAAGGCAGAAATCTGATCGAGAGAATTTCAAATCTCGCTCGATATCTACGCACGAATGAGAAGGCATGGGAGGCTCTGAACAAGTGCGTTTACTTATTCTTCAACTTGTTTGAAACCTTACATCTAGAAATAATGGAATGAATGGGATTGATCGGCTATTTACTTTTTCAGAAAACTCGTGGATGCTCGATGCAGTGAAAGAGGCCAATTGCCGATCGACTACGAAGGATCATGGGACAGCTCACTGAGAATGCTAAACATAGCTACAGTTCAGGTGAGAAATGGTCAACTTCTTCGTTCTATTAACTCTAAGCATGATTATTCATAGATGGTCCATCTGGACGAATCGTTCCTTGCTGCGGGTGTCGTTGCTCCAAAGGACAAAGAAATTGAAATGATCGACAAAATCGCTTATTTCCTCGGCGAAATCGAGGATTTCTGCATCAAGGTTAGAATTGTGCCTTTTATTTGTCAATAACGTAACTGAGTTACAGATGTCAACACACGATGCGACTCTATCCTCACTCATTCCGTATATCGAAGGGCTTGATAGGACGATTGATGAGTACGTTCTCACATTTATCACTTGGAAAGTAATGCAGCGCATTACGGTGTTTAGTGTACTCTGAAAAGGCGCTGAATTCTAAAAAGAAACGTTCTAAAAAATTAAATATTTCCAGGTTCAAAAGTGGTCCGTTGTGCGACTTCCACCCGCATTTGCGCTTCCAATTCGACAGATTACTAGCGCCGTATAAAAAAGACCCGGTTGTCCGAAGAGCGTATCTTCTTGATCCTCGGTGAGTACATTCGTTGTCTGACTTATGTTGCACACTCCAACTACAGATTCCTTCATCTCGGATGCCTTGACGCGGCTACGCGGGTGTCAGATCTCAATGAACTGTTCAAGGTGGCCGATGAGGGATACAATAGCGAAGGTATTTTTATCCTGTAGTATTTGAAATCAAATCTATGTTTAGAACCCGAGGAGCCCCAAAAGAAGAAAACACGATCAAATCTGCTCGCAAAGGCGTTTTCTGAAGAGCAACTTCTGAGGGGCAGCCATGCACAGGTCGGCTCTTTATGATCTCTTTATCAACAAGCAACTATTTGATGATTACCAATTGTCGATGGCACAGTTGATTCCAATCGTTCAAAATCAACAAAGGCTTCGTGTACCGTTACCAAAGGATTGACAATCCAATTATCTACATTGCCTTTTTCAGCGTGAGTACGACATGCTCTTCGATATCGCGTGCAAATCGGACCTCGCCGAAGACGCGGATATCTATGAATTCTGGCGAACTCACAAGGATCGACTCTCTCGACTCTCTTCCATTGCCCGTCGTCTCCTCGCCATTCCTCCTGCATCCATTCCCGCTAATCGATTCTCGTCACAGATGGGAACAGTCGCTACACAATTGGCCATTGTTGAGTGAGTACATTTGGTATAATTTCAATTTGATTTAAATTCGAACAAAAAAGGAAGCTTTATTTAACTTCAGCGAGCCAAGCCAACCCGATCAGAAGAGGAAACTTCTCTTCATTGGAACAGATAACAAGAAGCGAATGCTCAGGTGAAAACACAACATAATTTTTACCTGATTTTTATTATTATTTAGAAATCACGAAAATTAGGCAACGAATGAACGCCTTTCTCTTCAGATTCCGCGATTCGGAAGACTATCGTGAGTTCTTCGAGGATGAACATCGACTGAACGATGCACTCCCCCAAAAAGTTTGAACATCATCTCTGTTATCGTTTATTTATTATTGTTTATTTCAATTAGCGATAAACTACTTGTGCACAAAGTAAAGAGATATGACAATGGAAGATAACAATCCAAACGAAGAGTTCACAATCGCAGACAAACTGCTGCAGCTGCAGTCAGTGCAGCCACTAGGAATGAGCTGCTTGCTGCAGGGTTGCACAGGTCTCCCTTGCAGCAGCACTCTGTTCCGCCTGTCGTTGAATGGCAGCCTTTGTTCTGCAAAACAGACGAATTGATTGGATGAATTCGACTGCCAGTGTTCATAGTCAGAAAAAACTCTTTTGAGTAACAGATACTGCATTCTTTGATGGCATGTTTCTAAGAGAACACAATTTTAGTGGTGCTAACACAACCCATAATGTGATTGAGTATAGCAAAGATGAAAGAATCACGAACCGGGCAGAGATCACTGTAGCCACAGCTCTTCGTTACCGTATGGAGACCCGCCATGTAAAGATCGAGCTGAAATTAAATTTATTTAAAATGTTATCATCATAATATTTGAAATAATTCTCACTTTGTAACAGTACGCATTATCGTCTCCACAGGGCAATGTCAAGTAAAATCCTTGATTGTTGTCTCCAGCACCTTCTCCGATGTAGCATTTGATCGAGATTGTTACCGGGATTGAGAGGAGGAGGAGAAAGGCGAATCGCATCCTTACTAAATATGATCTTTTTCAAGCAAAGTAGAGACGAAAAAATGATTGCGAATCGAAAATCAAAAGAAGAAAAGAGTGACTGAAGGGGCGTCTCCTCTCTATCTGGTGCTTATCAACTAGCACATTCGATTTATAAGTTTCCGGCGCTTATCTTAGCTATCTTTCTGTTGCGGATCTTCTGCGGAAATTTGGTTGAATGATCGACCGATTGTGTCTCGAAACATTACGAAATTCTTTGGTGATCGTGTCTAGGGTGTCGTGCGTTCTTGCTGATATGAATGGGATCAAAGATGGAAATGTTTACACAAGAATGAATCAGAAAGAGAAAATCGAGTGTGAAAAGATGTACAGATCTGCAACGCAGAGAGCAGAAAATACGTGTTCTGAATTAAATATTGAAAATAGGAGAAAAAATTTCCGAATTGTCATTTTTTTTGGGTTATTTTCAATGAGTTTTTTTTCTTCAAATTTTTTCAATCTATGAATGATTTTTCGATCAATCAAACGTTCAACGTGTATTGGAGCTGAAAAATGCAGGAGGCGGAACATCAATTGCATCTGAATGACAATTTTGCAGTAAAATGTGCATTCGATTTCGGTATAAATACGCCAAGAAAAGTTCTCGAATCATTCGACAAGCAACGTCTTCCTTCTTCCCTTCCCTTCCTTCACAGCATCGTCGAGAAGATCGCACGTCCCAGGAGCAATTCGAGGACTCTCCGCTCTTCGGTTGATGCAGCTTTATCTAGGATTTTTGCCTGATATGACTATGGCGTACCTAACTTCCTACTGAATATCAAAAAGTGTCCTAATTATTCCTTCCAATCAGTTCGTTCATCAGTCCTCGATGTCCTTTCGATGGAAACCGTCTCTGTATGGTCTGTGAACACTGTGCCGTCCACGTGTCGTCAATCTTTTTCTAAACTTTTATCACTACGAGTGATTCCATTCAGCTCCCACCAGTGTCTGTAAACTGCCTACTGAGAATGAAACTCCTTCCGCTCCTGAAGGATTCGTGCTTGTCAAAGAGGGCGTAATTCTCAGCAGCAATGGTGATCCCTATTTCAGTCACTTCACCCAAGTAAATTGCTTTCAGGAACCCTCACCTGCAAGGAAGGCGAAATTTTCATGGTTAGTTCAGGCAGTTGGTTCAAAATCAAACAATGATTTTTTTCTAGTGCCTGGATGGTATCGGTACATCTGTAGATTCGGATCATTTGCACTGTCATGAGGAATTGAAGAGGTAAGATACTCCTACATATCCCAAAACAGGCAAATTTCCAGGTGGAAGACAGGGTTCGAAACGCTGAATATCACTCAGAAAGTAAGTTGACACAAGAATTTTGTGGAAAAAAGTGTTTTCAGATCGGTTGCATCACGAAGAAATCCGAAACAAAAGACGGTAATACTTCAAAACTGGAAAATGCGAATCCTTCAAGTTAGGTCACTGCCCATTCTTCGTCAATAATGGATGTGCTCATCTTGACGGATTCGCTGTGGCGGGCAATGTATCTGTCTGTCCCCATGGAACGAACGCGGCTTTGGTAGGGCACGGCCCCATCAATAATATTACTTGTCCTGGTCAGTGTTTGCATCTATTTCAGTTTATGTTTCCGATTAAACCACGAACGAAAATACGCATTATAAGTCATAAAAAATGGTAGAAAATTGCAGGAGAGCCGGGCTTCCTGGAGGTCGGATTCATGGATGGATCCCTCTGCAAGAACAAAAACTTCACGTTTATTTGCCAAGGACGTAAGCCATTCAAACTCTTAATATTGACTAATAATAACATACAGCCACAACAACAACATCAACAACGACGTCTACTTCAACAACAACGACAGAAGCAACGACGACCACGGTAAGATTGGACTCCCGTTTATTCAAGGGATCATAACAACAACAAATGGGGAAATAATCTCATCCTCCTTCCATTGCTAGTAGACAAAAACGTGAATTGCAACTCCAAGAATTGCAAATTTCCACTGCAGTCGACAACAACTGTTGCGCCGACCACTACGACATCGACGACGACTGCACAGACAACTACGACTTCGGTAATCGTTGTGGAATTTTTAGTAGAACATAATCATTCAAAGTCCAAAATAGCATACCATCAAACCTCGGTGCAGCGCCCAAAATGTGCAAAATATGGAAACTAAAATATTTCTAATATATTGCAGCCGACTACAACTACCAAGCCGACTACTACAACCTCGAAAGCATCGACAACTACCACTGTCACGGTAATGTCACTAAAAATGTTCGTAAAAGACAAAATGTATGTAAATCATCTAAAATCAAAACTTTTAAATTTGCGATCCAAATTAGATTTTTATTCGCCTTACACAATAGGGTTGGCATTTCGGGGTGACGGTCCGCTACGAGAGAGGGAGAGGGTAACGGACCGCTACCTCCGTAGCGGACCGCTACGTTTCGGGGAAGGGAGCTTTTCCACGCAGTCTTCAATAAAGCGCGCGCACTAGTTTAGACGGGTTGGGAAGAGCAGGCGGAGAGGAGAGAAAGGGGGCGGAGCTTCGCACTCCTCTCCCTTCCCCGAGACGTAGCGGTCCGCTTCGGGGGGAGCGGTCCGCTTCGGGGTAGCGGTCCGCTACCTCTCCCTCCCTCGTAGCAAGTAATGTAATGTTACAAGTAATGTAATGTTACACAAGTAATGTAATGTTTCTATCTATCAATGTGTGCAGGATAGTATCTTTTGTCCTCCTGGAGGAGTTTGGAGTGAATGGATAACAACCGGTCAATGCGATACGACTTGTGGATCGTGCAGTGTAGCCAAAAGGATAAGAACATGCGCAGACAATTGTGGAAGCTGCACATGCACGTAAGGACGCAGTTTTCTACGAATCCTGTATTTTATGTTCCCTTCCAGAGGACCTTCGGAGGACGTTGGCCCTTGTGGAATTGCTCTCTGTTCTTTCTCCGCGAAACCTTGCTGCTTCGATTACTTGAAATCACTGAACAGTTGTGTTACAAAGCCATTATATTACTACAAGGATTCATTTCAGCTCCAGCAGGTTCTTTCTTCTGCGGCAACGGAACAATTCCCGCGCGTCCTTCATACTGCAGGCCTTGAATTCCTACTCAAGGAATACTTACCCTTCCGAAGCATCCACTCAATCATTCACTATCCGAGTGATTACTCTCGCTCATATTTTATTCACTTCTGTAAAATTTTCTGGGAGAGTGGATGGCTATCGAAATATATTGTATTCTCATAGTTTCGTCATTGTACTGTTCTTCAGTAAAAGCCCTGGTGATGTTTTCGTCAAGATATTATTTATGAGGTCGAATGAAAATTCATCAGAAACAAGGACAACGATTAACATTATACCATACCGATTATCAACGTATTGGGTTGTATAAACGCTAATTTTCCGAAAATGCACAGCAAATTAATAGATAGTCCTTCATCACGGTGAATAGAGCTCGTCCATCACAGCGGGAATTATAAATTCAAGTCGAGTGCCGAGAATAGCACTTGTAGATCCTGAAGGAACAATTGTTTTTTCTTTCGAATTTCAATGAAATCCAACAAAGGCTGAATTGTATGCAATGCGCAGAATGTTGCAATTGAATTTTATATAATTCTTACTTCGACCCTTCGAATGACTCTCATTAGCCAGACAACCAACGCTATCATCTCGATAAAAATTGAGGGCCTCTGAAATTATACAATCCACGAGCTTCAGGGAAAAGAAAAAACAACCTCCTCGAAGCCTCTTCTCGTGATCAAATAGCGGAAAAGTGCTTGGGAAACCGCTCACGCTAAATTTTAAAATATTGTGGGGAATTCATCGAATTGTGGTCTTACTTGGCACTGCTTCATCAACCGCGAAAGATGATAGAAACCATCGTGAACTGAATTTGTTCCTTGACTATTGTAAACATTTCCAGTCTCTCACCATATTCACACGCCATGATTCCCTTCAACAGTACTTATTCTTGCTTATCCATTCTTAATTGACGAATTCGATGAATAATCTCGAAGTGAAATGCTCGATCCATTTCTGCTTCCCTACAAGGAATGATTGTCCAAGTGAGTTTCAAATGTGTTTCATCGATGCCGTAAATATGAAACTATTACAAATCAGTTAATAATTGGGAGACTATGTATCTCTTCAAAAAAAGATTGAACCTCGGCAATTCTCCTTGTACGAGTATGATTCCGTCGGGCATCACAGTCACTTCGCTTCTTCTCTCGTCTAGAGTGGCTGAAGGAAGAGGTGGGGGAAGAGTTTGCCGCTCTCTTGCAGCGAGGAATGAGAATGAAGGAAGAGGAGGGATAAAAGGCCGACCTCTTGCGCAAGAGTTTGGAGAATGAGAAAACTCTTGCGCAAGAGGTGAGGTAGGAATGAGCTGTTTTAGGCCGTTTATGGTCGATCTTTCTAAAGTTTTGTAGGATGATTAAGTAATTTGGATATCAGAGCATATTTAGAATGATTTCTTGAAGTTTGTACAAGAGGTTGTTGATGTTGGACGGGATTCTTTGAAGATAGCGCGCCGTTAAAGGTAATTTGTCACACAAAGAAGTCAGAAGTATATTAAAACAGTCTCTAGTGGAGCCATAGTGATCATACTCTTCGAAGTTTGTCGATATGTCACCTCTGAGCCGCGATAGAGCTCGAGAAGTACGCGAGCAACGCACAGTGGGAGAGGAGGGGAAGACGAAAAGGGAGTCTATAGAGCGTCACCTCTCTTGAGACTCTATGTAAATCTTGCAAATGTGTTCTGATATCCTCCTATGCACGTACTAAGCTATCAGAACACATAACAATTGAAAGAACGAGCATAAACGATCTAAAACGGCCTATTCCTGCCTCACCTCTTGCGCAAGAGTTTTCTCATTTTCCAAACTCTTGCGCAAGAGTTTTCTCATTCTCCAAACTCTTGCGCAAGAGGTCGGCCTTTTATCCCTCCTCTTCCTCTCCCTCTCATTCCTCGCCTCACCTCTTCCCTCTTCCTTCAGCTTCTCTACTCTCGTCGTCAGACCAGAATGCTGCTGTGAAAAGAGCGACCATGCGGGAGACAGCCTTCACGTGCAGTCGCTGCAATTATTATCGATATTTTCGTTATTAGAATAGGTTGATATGGGATTAGCTTATTCTGATAGTCTCCCCAAAGAGTGGAGTAGTGCAGAATAGTACGATAATAACAAAAATAATCTTCTCGCTCTTCGTCAACTTCTGGAAGAATAAGAACGTCTTCAATCACTCGATACCGTATAACTAAACGAAACTAAAGCCTTATTGAAATTCAGAAGCGGACCATTCCAAATCAGTTATAACCCACTTTTTTATGGTTGAGATGGTGAGAAATTATATTATGGCGTACTTTCTTTTACAGCACAATTTCAGCTAATCGACGCTTTTCCTACACTGTCAGGCTGGGCTGCAGCGTGAGCTGATGCTTCTAAATGTTCTTCGCTTCTCCGCGTTCTTCAGTGAGGAATGTGGTACGTGTACAACTCAAAATAGCCATGAGATGAAGATCATCGATGAAGAGAAATCAGAGATCAGAGATCTTTAGAGATCTTTAGAAAAAATCGTAGTTGATAAGTAGTGGGAAGTCTGAGTAGATGCTCAGTCGCATTTATTACGTAGGTCGATTCAATACCAATCAGGAAAAGTGAGTGCATTCTTACTTTTGCATGGACTCACGCCATTTCAAAGCACGATTTACAGGTTGATGCGAAAAATTAGAGTAATTTGGTGTCGGATTAGTCGTCGTACACACGGAACCTTGGAGCGAATATTTATTTTTTAAATTCCTCAAATTTGAATTGGCGGGCAGTTGTTAAGCGTGTTGACTGTCAGGCTGAGTGGATACTCAGCTGACCGGGGCCGGTGTTTTGAGCGGGGCTGCTACGCAGTAATTACGGTGGTTGATCCATATTGATTGGTGGGCGCTACGCAGCAGCCAATCAGCAAAAAGTGGGCGGAGTCTTGCTTTTGCGTGGACCCCAAATGCCGTGGACTCCAAAAAATACATTTTTATAGAAAAATCAGTTTACGCTCGCATTTTTTCTTCCGGTTACGGTGATGCAAATCCTCAAACTTATTATATTTCCAGGTTCAATCGCCGGTTTCCAAGAAAATTTTGTTTTTTCTTCTTCTCACATTCAGTTTTTACCCTATTTTCACCTAATTATGCCATTGTTCTTTTCGGTTGTTTGCTGGAAGCGACTCCTCTTGCAGCTCACCGCGGCGATGTGGATAGCAGCTCACTGGTCAGTTGTTTTTAAAACTAATTAAGTTATTTGTTTATTCGTTTAATGAATATTAGTAATATATTAACGTTTAGGCTACTCGTGTCGAACACGAGCAGGAATCGTCGCCAGCGCCGCCCTCCACAACCATCTCAAAGGTAGGTACTGTAAAAGGAAACGAAGCTCTTTGATCTACCTGACCTCTTCCCTTGTCTCGTGTCCTCATGTCCCAATCGATTGACCTGTCTGCCCCTTCCCTTCTCTCCTGCTCCCCTTACAATTTGGTCTACTCAATCATCTGTTTCTTTTTCTTTTCCCCCTTTGTTTCCTGCGCAACTTCAGTATGTATTTATGTCTTCAGAATCGCCTTCTCCTGTGCTACCATTTTATTATCTTCCTTGGTATTCTCCCTTGAACAAATAAAATCCTCTTTCCCATCTTTTACTTGATACTTCTGACGCTCTTTTGCCTCTCATAGATTCCGATTCAACCACTTTTCCATTGTATTCATTTGATTTCTCGTTGGTGCTCCCGTGCAATTTACGAATTGTCCCCTTCTCAGATGTGGGACGACGACGACGGCGGTTGCTACACGTACCTGATGGCGCCAGAGTCGGTCGACGATTGGAACCAGGCCCAATTGGAGATGTGCACCACCACACCACCACCGGACCATCCATCCGCCCTCCTCATGCAGTCGAGAGGTCAGCTTTCTATATAGGGTCCCTTTACACTTTGTTCCGTCCAACTCACTAGGAATTCTAGGGAAACTCATTTCTGTAGTAAATTTGAAAAGCTTTCGGTGCTCATGTCTGATAGAATCTAATGTCTATCACTATTGCTTTCCCGTTTATGATGCGATGAAAGCCATTTCTGTTTCAGATCCCTACTTCTCACCGCCCTCTCCAGTCGAGCAGAAATTGGTAATGTGCATCGACACACCGTGCACACCGCCAAACCAATTCGAATTCGTCACTCAGCGCCAACATACGCCGCCCCTCGCAGCCTCCGTACCACTACAGTCGACCGGTGAGTGGTGTACTTTCACATTTACCTTTTGCTCGATAGTCGGAGATACGGTAGTTTAGTTTGCTTGGATTTGACCTCAGATTTGGATGATTGATCTCTGCAGGACCCTTCAGTGCGCATCTCAATTTGCCGTGTGGCACAGTCGGGAGCAATTGCACTTCGCAGTTTGCGCTACCGCCATCGTACTCGACTGCGCAATTCGGAATCCCCTCCACGCACCAGCAGGCACCGCTAATGGACGGCCCCTGTGAGTGGTGCACTTTCCTATTTGCCCTTTGATCAGTTTGGCTATTCTCGTAGGAGACCATTATTCCCATCATTCAGATCCCTTCTACGCACAGGCCTCTCTTGCCCGCACTCAACGGCAATTGGAAATGTGCAGGAGCGCACCGCCGTATCTCGACGCACAACCGGGTTTCACCACACCGCCCCAGCGGACGTCGTCGCCCACCGACTCATCGTCCGGTGAGCGGTGCACTTTACAGTTTGCCTAGTATTTACTGTCACTGCTCTGGTTACAACCAATTGATTCATACGATAGCGAAATAAAGAAGCGATGATCTTCATTCTAATATCTCATTACTGTTAAATTAATTTTCTATTATTTAACCACCAATTATTCAATTATGTTGATCATTTGATTAACGTACTCTACTTGAGATGCATGTGACTCGTCAGTCTACGGAAGCGGAAACTGCAACTCGCCCGCCGGAAAGAGACAGAGTGAGCCATAATTGTAATTTTATCTCTTACAAATCTATGTGGAATTAGGTTTCAATAGTTTAGATTGGTTAAGAGTCTAGCAAGGGAAGCGTTTTGAGATGAAGTTATTTGAGTGAAACGTCGAACGACGCACGATTGGGATGGACGGATGATAGAGAATCCGAAGGTTCACATCAATCCGCAGAACGGTGAGGGATTCTGTCTGATTCTTTTGATGATCTTCGATCTCTGATTGATCTTTGATCTTTGCCCCTCTCTCAGGTCGAAGTATAGCATGGTTCTTCGTCCTCGAATTGCTCGTGGATGAAACGAAGAAGGAAGTGGCCGTGTGGACGGGAAAGAGGAGAGAGTTCAAGTCAGTTGGCAATTAAATTCAAAATGAATGAATGTCTGAATTTAACAGTGTCGTTGTTAAGGCGCTGATCAGGATAGGCGGTTAACCCATTCTTCATAGTCGATGCTCCACCAGTCGCTTCCAATTTTCCATTTCAAATCGTTTCGACACTTTTCTTTCGGTCTCCCTTGTGATCTCTTGTGTACTCGGCCATAGGCCAATTCAAAACATGGCTATCGGTTCTTCATTTCACACACTACTTTGCCTTTTTGAACTATTAGTAAATTGAATTGTTTGGAGAGTATGCGTGTGAAATGAAACAGCTGATTCACACTTAAATGTCTGAAAGTCAATTTGTAGTCAATCGTGACCATTTGTTTCACACACCCGATTGCCCTCTTTTGAGAATCGTGGATACGGAGGCGTTCTGCCGACTGTGGGCCACCCACTACAATCTGGACCGAGAGATCGTGAGTGATACTCGATCTTTGATCTTTGAACCTGAATACATCGGTACAATTATTGTTGATCTTGATCTGTGTCACTACCGCATTCCCAATTGCAGAAATGGTGCTCGTTCGAGCGCACCCTTCGCACCTACTACGACAGAGTCATCCTTCCCGTCCCTTCGGGTGAGTTGGAGAGAGGGATAGAGATCAAAGATCAAGTGTTAGAAATATGTACACGTTCTGGTAGCATGTGTGTATAACATGTCTGATGTTTGATCTTTCTCAGCCGAGAACCGGAACAAGTACGAGCGCGGCCAGTATCACTACATCATTGAGGTTCGTTGGGCTTTGAAACAAAAATATAGCAATATTTATATTTTCGAATTGAAAGTGTCGTTTTGAGCTCTTTTTCAAAAAAGTTTAGGACAATTTGGCATTGATTTCGTCATAGCGTAATCCCTCCTCACCTCAGCCATCCGTTCATCTCAAGTGGACAGTGACGACACTCGACCAGTACATTGAGAAGCACGCAGTGGTACGTTGTCTGACTCTCTCCATTTGACAAACTCTCTCGCTCTGTCTGACCGGCGAGAGGTTACGGTAGTAATAAACCATCTCGCATTTATCCCAATCATTCTAAACTCATCACTACAGTTGATAGTTAGATGACCATGGTTATGGATTCCTAACGGTATGGAGAAACCAGGCCAATCTCAATCAATAATTCCCGTCCTTTCAGCGGTCTCTTGCTTCGTCGGATGCTCCAGTGGAGATGAGACCACGAAAGCGACGAATCAAGAAGGGACCAGAGATTGATCCCATCTCTCCTCCTTCCTTCCTCCAATGGTGCCCCCCTCCTGTCTCCTCTTCATCCATCTTCTATGGTGATCATTCCTCATCCAACCATGGTCTACCCTCTTTCCCTATCTTTCATCCCTCCAATAGTCAGCCCCCTCATTCTTCATTTGATTCCATGTTCACCTTCCCGCAGTAATAAGCCCCTCGCTATCTGTAATCAATCTTTCGTTACATTCTTGCACAGCAATCGCACGTACTAACATACGAGTATCCCGATTCTATCGTTTCTCCGATTATTTCACGTTCTCGTATCTCGGTTATTCCATTTTTTTGTTTTCTCGTTATGTAATTTTTGTTGTAACGTTTTGTACATTGTCAGGTATTTGTTTGCGAGTGCAGCTTTGCATTACATTGTCAGATATTTGTGAATACAAGTTCTTTCTCATGATGTCGTTCGAATTTACATGAACAATAGAACTTCTATTATAGAAGTGAATCGAATGTGTCCTGTCATCTACTATTGTCTTTTTGGGGATAGATCATGAAAGGAAGAGAGATTCGTGTAAGGAAAGTGCTTGAATCGTCCCAGCATCAAGTGGATTCAGAATAACAAGTCAAGATGAAGATCGACAGTGACGATGCTTCATTGTAATCTCCGCACAATCCTAATAGTGAGAATGATGATTAGGATGCGCATCTGCCCTTCATTTCCGCACAGTTGATCACAGTTGTTATTTATTGAAAAAAAAGAATTACCGAAGTACTACGAAAGAATGCCCGGTCGACCTATGAAAACTTTCTGAAGCATACCTGAATTGTTGAGCAAGTGAGCACGTTGAACGACATTCGCTGTCACGCAGTTCATCACGATCCGTCCCGACGTCCGTCACGAAACATCACCGTTCAAGAACTGTCCATTACATGTGACGTTTCGTGACGGACTGCGTGACAAAACGCGTCACGATCGTTTTGACGTAGCGTGACACCAAGTGTCACGACGTGACTATGCGTATTCCCTGATGTCACGAATCGTCCCGATCGTTACGACTCGTGATACTTTACGTCACGTTTTGGACGGATCGGGATGATTCGTGACGGACGCCGTGATGGATCGTGATGAACTGTGTGACAGCCAATTCTAGAGGAGTGCAAGACGGAAATGACCGAGTCGAAGGTGGGGGACAAGGCAAGACATGAAAAAAATGAAATCGAAACTTTTGATAAGTGATGTGCAGGTATTTGAATTGCGAGGCATTACAGTCGCCTTCATTTATTCTCACTTGGCTATCATAGCCAACGACTCGAAACCCTGGCTGTTATTGTTGCGCAACACATTAGATCCCTCTTCCCCTCCAAACACCCCTCCTCCTTCCCCATACTTGTTCATTCGTTTTCAATCTTGAGGGATGAATAGGCCAAGGATGGGGACGGGGAAAGCAAGCGATATGGCAGTGTATTCCCACCCCTCCCTTACTATCATAGAAGGGTTTACTGCGTGCTTCTCCTTAGGTTTGGACCTACTCCCTTCTTTTCAACCAGGTCAGACATAGCGAGTGAGAATGAGAATATGAGAGAGTCGTTCTCTCGAATAGATATGGTCCCTCGTTGGTCAGAGAAGGGCGAGAGAGCGTGAGAAATGGAGAGAGTGAGACAGTGCTGCTCTTGCTGTGAGTGTGCATCATACCAGTTGGCAGCTGATCGATTACTGTTTCGCACGTCTCGAATGGGGATTACACACTCTCCTCATTATGCACTTTTATTCTTCTAGTGAGACAGAAATAAACGTTGATTATCTACGCAATGTTCTGTGTGCACCTCTTCTTCCGTCGAATCTCATTTTATCGAAATGTCTTGCTATTGTTGATCAGGGCATTTTCGAAGTGCAGGATGAAAATACACTTTTAGATTTTTCATTATTTTTTCACATTGACACTGGCGGGATTATGTCCTATCTCACACGTAGATGTAAGTATTCACTGTGAAACGTATCTCATTGTCCTCTGAAGTCTTATCCATTTCATCCGCTTCCACTGCATCTAGACCGTATCGACCTTAGCCTGATCTCACCTTGCATCCTTCTCCTCCTCCTTCTACTTCCATTCTCTCTCTCTGCTTGACCCTTCGAGTGGTTTGAATGGCAAAGAATGAGCCCCGCGGGTTTGACCTCGCGCTTATTTCACTCAATCCAATGACTATTTTCGCCCCCTTCTTTCTGGGATCAACCCTACCCCTCACTTTTCTTTGATCTGCGATGAACTTGTCGTGATTCTTATTGATCCCTTATTGATTCTTATTGATTGATATTTCAAGCAATTTTGCTATCTCATTCTCGAACTTCTTGTTGGATTGATTAATTTTGCAAGTGAGAACCAAGGCATCCAAAAATCATTCCTAGTTTGCCCACATCTTCAAGAATACACTGTGAAACGTAACTTTCACCGTAACACAAATCTGACAAAAATTTTCCCGTTTCTTGATTGATTCTAGTCTGATCACGATATTTAATTCCAATCGCCCGTTCCCTTCGAACTTTCGAGAGAACCCCCCGAATCGCTTGGCAATTCTATTCAATCTCATCTATTTGTTCTCGCTTGAACTCTGGTCTACTGCTTTTTTCACCAAAGAACGTTATCAGAACTGTCTTTCTCACTTTTCTGTTTCTTCAATAGAGCGAACAGACATTCTGGAAACTATCTTCGGTTTACTCTATTACTCTCCGAGAATATAAAAACCTATCGAAGCAACCATTGCGCAAGCGCACTGAACTCTAAGAAACCTGCAGAAATCCGAGAAAGTACACTTTTCTGCAAATATTCCGTTTGCCCTAGCGATAAGGTTCGTTCGGAAAAAGCGACAGTTTAGCCGTGTGACCTTAGAGGTTGTTTCGTCTTTCTTGCCAGGATGAGATGTGAATGTTGTAAAACGTCCTAGGCAAGCACAAGAACCGTGAGTTTATTGAACTCGAATGACCTTATCTACTTTACTGTATGCATTTCCGGAATAGAATCAATCTGTTAAGTAGGAAAAGAACGAAAACAAAACAACACAATTTATCATTTCATTATTTTTGGCACCATTCTGAGCCAATTATTTAGTCATGCCGTTTCGCCATCGTTTTCTAGGTCGAGTCGGAAAGGAACTGAAATAATAAAGGGATTATGATCTTCCGGAGGTGCTATCACTTGTTTTTATCAGAACGAAAAAAACACACGTGCCGAAGGATCCTTTGTGTGTTCACTGTTTTTGACTGCGCGCGCTGCGTTTTCATCCATTCCATTCACCCGAAGAACCGTTCAGCCAATTGTTATGAGTGCTATGATCAACAATAGTTATGTGTTGATCCACATGTCGTTGCTAGTCATCGCTGTATAGTTGAGCACTTCAAAGTTCACCAGCTAGACTATGTCTTTCTAGACTATGCCTGGGTTTCAGTTGATCGTAAAGTTTGAAATACGATTCGGTGTATCTTCATTTCACACAGTCTCATCACACTAACATACGAAAGAACTGAGGAGATTAGTAGGTAGGTGGCTGTATTTACCTCTACCATCGTAGATAGTTACTCCACCCGAGTGAACCCCCCCCCCCCTCTCCGTGACCTCTCCACACTCACGGTTTCACCCCTACGGCAGGAAGATAACCATCTCTTCCTTCTTCTCCTCCAGCTAGTTCCCCTCCACTTCGCATCTCCAAAAATGACTGACTGTTACAGTGAAGAGTTCCCATCCAAACTGTCGGATTGTCCATTGTTCCTACTATTCTAATGTTCCTAGTAATGGCTCACACCGTTGTATGTTTTTCTGCTCATTAGTTCGAATACTGTAAAATGAGTTTCCTGTCAACTTTTTGGCTTCTACTTCCTTCTGATTGTCTCTAAGTTATAGGGATTGCTCATTTGTCGCTCCCAGCTTCATAGGAGAAGGTATCATACCGTGTATGTAGGCTGTTTGGAAAAAAAAACTATCTACCTCTCTTCATTTCGCGTGTTCACTCACCGGCAAAGTAGCGTGCGAAATGAAGAGATCGTTTCTCTCCTATCCAATGGCATAAGATTGAATGGCAGGCAGTACTTTTCCTGTCAATTGAGATTCGGCACAGGGATTTACTCTTTCACTCTCCGCATTCGAAATTGCCCGTAAGGGAAGGGGAATTAGGCCTTGAACTGTTCCGCTGAATACGACGACTGCTTGTCTGATATGATTCATCGACTATTCTCTGTTTTTTTCGGCCTAGCCTTTTCTCACAGAGTATTACCTCCCTATCATTCTCCCAGAGAATTTCAATTCATTCACACACTTTGACCGTTTCTCGACGTTCCGACGATCTGAACGTTCTCTTGTCTATTTCTAATGCGTCTGAAGAGGGAGTTCATCCAGATCAGAGAAACAGAAAACTGCGATCTCTGCTCATTTCTCTGTATACGTCTCATAGCGTAGATCCAACGTCAAACTCACATTGCGAATAACCACATTTCTCACAGATTCGAGAACAATTCAAATCAATAAGAGTTTCCGTAATCACTGCAAACATATTTTCACGGTATTTACAAGGATGGCATGGAACATAAACAAAATGTCCGCATTTGTTCAGTCTTATTTTTTATTCGATCGGCAAATAAGACAATGAGGTAATCCGAACACCTTCAAAGTCTTGGAAAAGTGTTCCCGATCAAGTGCTCTCTGCCCTCCTACACAACACGAGAAAGTGAGAGCTTTGTGCTTGCATTTCCCTCCTTGTCACTATCTCCCTCCTTCTCCCTCTCTCCCTCTCCCTCTCCTCCCCCTCTCTTCTTCGCCGTTTTGGAACAACGGCAGCACATGAACTTGATCCTGCCCTCCTTTCTCTCTATTGTACCAATTATCTCTACCCCCACTTTTTTGCGGCCGCTGCAATATGCCATCGATCTGTTGTTTATTGATTATTGCGCGCGTGTTGCGTACCGTAGTATATTCTAACAATATCCATGGTTATCATCTATTGAGTTTATTATTGAGACGTGGGTGAAAATCCGTATAACCCACGGCTTGATCAGCGTATTCGTCATTACTTGCTCGATCCGTTCGATTCGTCATTCCATCTCCATATTATTCTCTCTTGTTATAATTCGTTCGAGATCACACAACCAGACAAAAGAGTGAAAGCAGGAGCAGTCATACCACTTGATGATCCGGAAACAAGTCAGTCTACTCTCTCCTTCTCCTCCCTCTCTCTCTATCCGGAAAGATGAAGAGAACCCTCCACCATTGCGCAATGCGAAATCTCTTCTGCTTTCACTTACTACTTTGCTATTGTGTCGTTTCTCCTCTTCTTTTGCACAGAAGAGATTGCATAAATCATCGGTAGAGGAGTGGACAGGATTAGTGGAGGGAGTAGATAGTTCAATGAGATTTGATAGAGTCTAGAAACCATAAAGTTCTTGCAAGCAATCTGCGCTAGACCGTAAGGCGCCGGGTGCGAAGGGACTTGGTCCATGTACGAACTGATGTTTCATTTTAGATGAGCACATTTACACATTTTTCCTACAAACATTTTAAAGTAGGAATTTTGATTATTTTGGCTACGATCGGCAATTCATGCAGAGTTGCCATTCGCCATTTCAGATATGCTTCATAACATGCGCTTCTTCGATTCTCGAACTTTTTTTTCAATGGGCAGTAGTGTTTCGAACTCTTCACAGTTACTATCAATCTCCAAATTATCGCCCCTTGCTGATTTCACGCTTTGCCCATTGCCGACCTTGCGCCTCCTCCGATCGACCTTATGCTCTAACTCTCTCCAATCCACACGCTCTCTCGCTTCTCTGACCGACGAGAGATCATGGAAGATGGTGAGAGTGGATTGACCTTACACTTGTTCCTCATTCAGTAAGGATCGCTTACCTTATGCCCCTCGGGCCATTTAATCTTTCTCTCGATTGAGATGATTCGTTGCCCGTTTCAATTAGAGTGAGGGCGGCATTGTCTCGCCCACTTTTATCATTGTAGTCGTTCTCATTGAGTTGGCATTGCATTGCGTTCGTTCTTGACAACAACGTTCTTGCGTCGTTTCTCGCCTTTAGCTTCCCCTATTGATTTACAGATTTTGCAGATTTATCCTGACATCAAGCAAACACCATTTGGGAGGGGATTAGGATCATCGTAATCAGTGACGATCCTTGATACTAGAGGCCAAATTATGCGCCGTTCACTCTTCACACTCCTTGTCAATTAGGTGGGCAAAAGAGTGAGCAGAATGAAGAGACTACTAGAGTACTCTACATCAAACATCTACAGATCAAAACAACGATTTTCCCTACATCATCCTACCTTCATGGAGCTCTTGAATAGTTCTTCAGTGGTTGTAAACGCTCGAATCCTTCCCAGTTTCCCATCGTCCTCTAGTTCCAATTAAGCCGCACCTTCTCTCTGATCCTGAACGCTTAATTTCCTCCGATTGTTTTCTTTGATCGTCTGGATTCTCAGTCGATTTCTCACTCACTATTTGACTCGTCTCTCTCTCGGATTCTCTCGATCTGCGTCTCTCCAGTTTCCCTTATCTCTCTTTCTTCTCTAACTGACGAGAGAGTGCTTGGAATGGAGAGAGCGTCATCTCCTTCTCACTCTTCGAGTGGATGGTCAATCTCTATCGGATGGGCATCTATCCCTCTCTCTCACTTCGTGCCAAGGAGAGCCCATTTTTGTGTGTGCGGTGCGAGAAGACAATCAACAAAGGAGAGCGCCCCCCTCTGGCACGAGAGGATTATCGATTATTCATAATTTTAGATTGCTAGGATGAAGAATGCGCACGCGAAATGAAGTGACGTATTCTGCATCCTTCAGAGTTATTATTATTCGTTTCAGTTATGTTTCATCTCCTGCTCTTCTGCCATTTTCGAACGCTATCATCGATCTTGCTATCATTTATTGCTACCAACCCTATGATCCTCATGGTTCCAGCATGAAATTCATCATGACCCCTGTCTACACAGTTTACAGTAGAATTTCGAATGCATCACTAGGTCTCTCACATTTCTCACCTCCGCGGTGATCATCCTGTGTTGATTTGCAACAGTTCACCTCCCCTCATCCCTCCTCCCCCCCCCTCTCACCTCCAACCTCTGCCCTCCCTCCCTCTCCCCCAATGGCAATCATCCTCCTCCTTTCCCTTTCGGTCCCTGTCGATCCTTCCTGCTTTCGCCCCGTTGCTGTAATTGAAACGAGGAGTGGGGCGAAGAGTAATATTCTTTGTTTTTTAAGACACGGGCTCTCAAACTATTGACATGGCATCCCAACTCTCGTAGACGTATGGCATCCCAACTCTCGTAGACCATCTGAAACTTATTCGAATCGATTCTGATTTTGTCTCTCTCTCTGATTTTCATACGCGACGCAGATAATTTGATACGCGACGCTGATAATTTCAAATTAACGTAATTAATAATTACTTAATAGCAATTAAGATGGTAATTAGCCTTCGGGAGCAGGCGAGCTGCTCCCTGGCCATTGTCGCCGTCGTTTTGGCAGGTAGATTTCATTTTTTTAAACAAAACTTTGAGAGTAATGAATGTTTGGGAATTCTTAGTTATCTTTGTCAGAACCATGCAGTTTCTTCATTTTGCTCGGTTATTCTAGCATTACGAAAAGGATACGCGGAATGAAGAGTTTATTCACATCAAACTTGCTCTCAAGTATCTTGAATTTTCAGTCCTAACGAATGCATACGGCGTAGAGTACACAGAGGGATTGACAGACGATGATTTCGAGATGGGGGCGAAATTGACAAACGGTGAGGCTTCAAGATTTCCATAAATTTATTGTGAATGAATGCGTTCTTATGAAAATTGAGAAAGGATCTCTTCAAGAAAATTAAATTATTCAGATGAGGTCTTCGGCCACCACATTCCAGTGGAGGAGGTCAACTCATTCAAATCCGATATTAGGTAGGCTATTTTTGTTCTTCTTTACTTTATCTAGGGAATAGGGGTGTCAAGATGAAGATTCCTTCGCTATAATCCGCGAGCCCGCTCGTCATTCTGACAGATAGGGGAATGAAGATACGGATTCTCCATCCTGTAAGAAATAAAATGTCAGTTTGCAGAGGTCCTTACGCCAATCGACGGCGGCACAAGAGGAACGGAGTATCGAGGATAGCCAAACTGTGAGCTGCTCATACTGATATCTATCTAGGGTTCTATGTTCGGGATTACATATCGCGCCACAAAGTGATCATTCCCAATTCAGTTGGCCAAGTGGAAAGATTCCATACGCTATCTCTCCTCACTACTCGAGCCATGAGAGGGCGCTGCTGGCAAGAGCAGTCAAAGCGGTGCGTTTTTAGACCTTCTCAATTCAAGCGAAGCGTATCGCAATCATACTATGGTTAGTTATGTTTCAGCAATTCTTCATAAGCTAAGCGAATCTCTCGATGGTATTAGCATTGAGACATCGCCATAAAATAACTAGAGCTCGAAAAATGATATCACCGTCTCGTCGTTTTGCACACTCTCTCACCCGCTCGATCGACGAGAGAGTGTGTGAAATGAAGAGACGGCGGTATCATTTCTCGAGTTCTATTCAGTACCACGAGAAGACGTGCATTCGATTCGTTCCTCGTGCTGCCGGAGAGACCGATTATCTATTCATTGGAAAGGTCGATGGGTGAGTGATATTCATCAATTTTATTTCGCATTTGCTGCAAATCTTTTGTAATAAACGTTATTCCAACCCTTATTCGAAAAAAGCGCATTTTTATAACGACGGGGAAATTTTAGTAAAAAAAAGAAGGTCAATCTCGACTTAAAATTTACAGAATAGAATCTCTTTTTTTCAGTTGTTTCTCCGAAGTGGGTCGTACCTCGGGAGTACAGGTGCTCTCCCTTGACAATGGTTGCATGGAATACGCGACAATCATACATGAGATGATGCATGTCGTCGGATTTTACCATGAACATGGTGCGTCATTCATCGTCCGATTTTTCGTTCTTGAAGAAGTTTCACATCACTATGCTTATCCTTTTGTGTTTTCGAGTACTATCACTAACTAGATATGTCAATAGCAAGCGAGAAATATTTGTTTCAATTTGTACGAGAAGCAAAGGAAATATTGATGTTGTCCCGCATTGTGCACTAAAATAATCCGATGAAACCTATTCGAAACAAATGGATTGCTGCATTTCAGAGCGATGGGATCGCGACAGTTTCATCGATATCATCTGGCAGAATATAGACAAGGGTAAGCACGTTGTTGACTATCATGCTGATTAGTTTCACTTATCTCCACTATCTATCGCTGATTAGAAAGGTGAATGTAAACAGGGATTGTTCTTATCTGAATCTTTCTCTTCAGGATCTTCATAAAAACTTTTTAGGAGCACTCGATCAATTCGGAAAGGTGGACCTCAGCAAAACTTCCTACTATGGACAGGTATAAACGTCGCAACTTTATTTAGATTTGGAAAAAAATTGTCTAGCCCTCATTTTCCCTAGTGCCCTCACTGATCCAATATTCGTTCTGAGCCATCGCAAATATCGCTAATGAAAAGTATTCAAGAATCCTCTGGAAAGCAATTATTGTTTTTTCTACGTCTTATATAATCTCTCACACGTCTCTTTCAGTCATACGACTACAAGTCGATTCTGCACTACGATAGTCTCGCTTTCTCTAAGAATGGCTTCCCTACGATGCTGCCCAAGGCGAGAGGTTAGTAATTTTGTTTTTAAAATGTCATTTGACGAATAACTGGATCTGTCTTCAATCAGTGCTTTCTGAGAAGGAGTGAAACTCAAATCATTTCTCGTTCTTATAATATCAACCGTTGAAATATTAGTTGCTCATCGTACATCGTTTCTCGAGAATTTATTTTAACATTATTATTCTATCTAAACTAGGAGTTTGGCTCAATAGTCACGCATTTTCAGCCTCGACAATCGGCAACGCGAAGGATTTTTCGGAGGTAGATCTTGCAAAGATCAATCGAATGTACAATTGTCCTGCTCCCAAATCGTTAACTGCCCCGTTCTCATCGAGGGCTCAGGTTTGTGAATAATCTAATTATCCGATGTCTGAAACCTTCCAGTGAATTTGTTTTGCTGGAAAAGACAGCTACCCCAACAAGCGCCTTCATGATTGGCATTGGGGGAATTGTCTTCGTGTTTTCTTCGGATTTTTAAATACATATTACCGGGATTGTGAAACTTATTATCCGTAAAGAAACGACCACCATTGCAGAGCTCTCAACTGTACTCTCCCTCACTGAAAGCCCATGAGTCGTACTATCCTCGTCCCTCTTCTTCTTCTCATCAACAGCAACTCTCATCATCAGCCTTCTCCGATCCTCTGTACTCGTCTAAATCGTCAGCAGCCGCCTCGCTGCTTGCCTCTGCCGGCCTCAGCACCGCCCCTAACCACCGTAACTCTTTATCGAAGATGAAAATGCAGCCATTTCAGAGTCTAATCGATATCGAACTCATCTATTCAATTATTTTAGAAAGTGATTTCTAACCACGGCAACATTCGAAAACGCGCTTTTACAAATTCTGATCAAAATGCAGAGAACTGAAGTAACATTTTTTTCCAAGCATCTAACAGAAATTTCAATAGGAAATGTTTCTTGCGGAACTCATTGAAGAAAATGTAACAAGAGATTCGCTTCAAAGCAGCATGGAGTGAATTTGACTACGAAATGCGAAGAAATAACGTAATAAGCATGGTGTGCGAGAGATTTCCAGGAAACTAATGTAATAAAACTAGCTTACACTTAGACAATTCGCATGGAGTGTAGTGAACAAGTAACTTCACCGCATAAGCGCAAATCAATTTCCAACTGTTTTTGAATTTGGCGCGCTGGCTAAACATCGTAACTCTTGCAGGGTGCGCCGACCGAATAACAGTGTGTTGGTGGACGGCGGATCGGTGCAGGTGAGCACTTTCATCTCACATTTTTGTGTTATTTTTTTAAAAAAACAGTAAAAAATGAAATTTCGTACCAAATGTGAATGTTGCAAAGATGAATGCCATTTTTGTGAATGAAGAATTCGATAAATTCTCTCAGGTCACCAGCAATTCACGCGATGATGCGCAGTCTGTGTCCGAAGACGTGCGGCTTCTGCTGAGCACCGAGAAGCCGGTCATGGTCGTGGAAACGTCGTCGACGAGCGCCGCACCAGAGACCACACCACCGACTACGCCACTGACCACGGCCTCATCGACCGTACCTTCAACCACACTATCCACCGTACCAACTACCGTACCTTCGACCACACCACCGGCCACACCATCAACGTTGTCGACCACAAAAGTGTGGGAGAATCGTCATCCGTCGTATCTCTTCCGTCTCGTACCTCGTTTACCCTCAAGAGCGACCCGAGTAGACGATTTAATCAATCAATAATATTTATATCTGCCTGTAAATATCTGGTTATTCTGTAGCTTTCGATCGATTCTCTGTCCTAGCTTTCGCTTCTTTTCCTTTCACTCTTTCTTTTCTCTCTTTCCCGATGATTTCTGATAATCAGCCTTCTCAATACGAGTACACACACTCTCCCGATTAATGTGGACATTCTACCGTTATCCCGATTCACATAAGCCCCGCCCCCTTTCCCCCCGTAGATTACTGTACTAGGTAGAAACGAGCAGAGTATACGGGTTGAGCACACCGCTTTGTTCCATGTTGAACACATTCTTGTTTCAATGAAATAAACATTTTATTGATTTGAATCCGGTCAAATCTTCAGGCAGCAAAGAGCCTTTTCCGTTCCATAAAGACAAGGACTTCCGAAATCCGGATCCTATAATGTAGAATACATGAATAAATCGTTAGATATGTAATTCACACTCACAGTCTGACATTCGGACCAAGGCGTAAGAAAGCACGGACCATCAGGAATGAACTTGGTTGAGCGACGTTCGATCTATAAGATGAATATTATCCTACCGTAATGATTCGGGTACAGTAACCATAGTGCAGATAGACTACGGTCCCACCCCACGTCCCTACCCCTTACAATGAGAGGAAGAATAGAAGAAACACGAGCATTCTACAGCACAGGAGAGACGAAAGTGGAGAGAATGAGGAAATATTGTTGACGATTATAGTTTTTTTCGAGATCATTTCATGTATCTAAATTGAATACTCGAGAAGTAAGATTTCAATTAAAGTTAGTTGACTTTTTCCAGAGTTCGAATATCAAGAGGGCGATGAAACGTCTTTTTAGGGTTAATTTAATCGATCCTCTGAGAAGGAAGAACACAACGTTATTAAAGCTGTTTATTGGTCTCTGGGTATTTAAATCTTGAGACAGCATTTAGCCTTCGTTGCCCATCCCCAGCACGGTTGTCCGAAGTAGGGATCCTGCGAAGATATTTTATTTTAATAATACCATGAAGTTCCAATTTACCGTGTGACATCCAGAATCCCATGGAAAGCAGGGAGTATACGGAATGTAGTTCACGGATTGCCGATCGACCTTGAAATTCCAAATATTGACGATGTTCGAGGAGTTTGGATACCTCATCAAATAGACCCGGACATGCTCCATTACAAATGGGAGACGTACCGTCCCAATAGCAGGTCTGAATTTAGAAATTGCATTGAAATTTTTTTTTAAAGCTGACCTTTTTCACTCCGTTGATGACTTCAGTAAAGGAATCTCCAGCATTAATTTCTCTCTTGGATAGACTGTGATTGGTATTGAGGGGAATGGCGATACTTGATGAGAGGAAGAATAGAAGAAAGGCGAGCATTCTACCGCACGGGAGAGACGAAAGTGGAGAAAATGAGGAATTGTTGTTTTCACTTTGGGCTAATTTGAACCTCGTATCATGTAAATGCACCCAATTGATATTCTTAGCAAACTTCGCTCGTTCAGGTCATCAAGCCAAAAAGCCGGGAGAATAGCTCTACGATAACTGCTAAACTTCTAGAGTCATATTTTTCAACTTTGCTTCCACCATAAAGTCTACCAATTTACAGATAAATCGTCTCAAGACGAACAATACTCAGTATGAGCTTTGTTTCCCACCCCCCCCCCCTTACCCTTAGGCTTTGTTTCCCGCCCCTCCCCAGCCCTTAGGCTTTGTTTACCACCCCCACCCCAGCCCTTAGGCTTTGTTTACCACCCTCACCCCAGGCTTTGTTTACCACCCCCACCCCAGCCCTTAGGCTTTGTTTACCACCCCCACCCCAGGCTTTGTTTACCACCCCCACCCCCAACCCTTAGGCTTTGTTTACCACCCCCACCCCAGCCCTTAGGCTTTGTTTACCACCCCCACCCCAGCCCTTAGGCTTTGTTTACCACCCCCACCCCAGCCCTTAGGCTTTGTTTCCCACCCCCACCCCAGCCCTTAGGCTTTGTTTCCCACCCCCCCCCTACCCCTTAGGCTTTGTTTCCCACCCCCTACCCCTTAGGCTTTGTTTCCCACCCCCCCCCCCCTACCCCTTAGGCTTTGTTTCCCACCCCCCCCCCCCCCAGCCCTTAGGCTTTGTTTCCCACCCCCCCCCCCCTACCCCTTAGGCTTTGTTTCCCACCCCCCCCCCTCCCCCCAGCCCTTAGGCTTTGTTTACCACCCCCCCCCTCACCCTTTAAGGCTTTGTTTACCACCCCCACCCCATCCCTTAGGCTTTGTTTACCACCCCCACCCCATCCCTTAGGCTTTGTTTCCCACGACACCCAAGATCAAGGGTGCTGCGAAATGGAAAGGAGTCACATGGAATCAAGATATCTCAAGAAAAACGTTGGAAAATAATTAGATGTTCTCGGTCGTTTCACAGCGTTTCACAGCGATTCAGATTATCTTATCCATTATCCAGATTACGGGCCAGTAGAGTTTGAAATACGGGACGGGTAATTCGGACCCGGCCGGGTAATGGAGGTGGAAAGTGAAGAATGATAGTTACCCGGGATAGTTGGAATGAAATGGCTCCTTTTAGTGCAGTCGATTCTGAACAGTTTGAACGCGGAAACCGAACAAAAATTCTGGTAATTTGCGCAAAATAGAAGCACAACCTGAAGACCGACCACACCTGAGCGTTTGAAGGATAGAAATGCTTCAAACTCACAAGCGCGCATTTTTCATTTCACTATCCCGGGTAATCCCTCTCTATCATTCTTCATTCTCGGGTACCCGATGTCCCGGGTAGCGTTACATTTCAAACTCTACGGGCCAGTGAAAAACACCAAAAAATGTGCGACTTCTTTTTCGTTCACTGAAAACCGCAACTCATTTGATCCATTCCGAGCTGAGAAAAACGCTGGCTCGTTTTCGGCTCGAAATAAAACGGCACTCCCGACTAAGGGGTCGTAAAAGCGGCGCAACCGAGAGAGGTCGTAAACAGACTCGAGTATCCGTGTGCCAATTTCGCCACCCTAGTCGAGAACTGGGTTCGTGGTCTGCACTTGTCTCCCAGAATCTCTGATATTATATACGTAGGGGCCACAAGCTCCGCCCACTTTGTGCGGACCGTGGGAAACAAAGCCTAAGGGATGGGGTGGGGGTGGTAAACAAAGCCTAAGGGATGGGGTGGGAGTGGTAAACAAAGCCTTAAAGGGTGAGGGGGGGGGGGGGGTGGGAAACAAAGCCTAAGGGGTAGGGGGGGGGGGGGTGGGAAACAACGCCTAAGGGGTAGGGGGGGGTGGGAAACAAAGCCTAAGGGCTGGGGTGGGGGTGGGAAACAAAGCCTAAGGGCTGGGGTGGGGGTGGGAAACAAAGCCTAAGGGCTGGGGTGGGGTGGGAAACAAAGCCTAAGGGCTGGGGTGGGGGTGGTAAACAAAGCCTAAGGGATGGGGTGGGGGTGGTAAACAAAGCCTTAAAGGGTGAGGGGGGTGGGAAACAAAGCCTAAGGACTGGGGTGGGGTGGTAAACAAAGCCTAAGGACTGGGGTGGGGGTGGTAAACAAAGCCTAAGGGATGGGGTGGGGGTGGTAAACAAAGCCTTAAAGGGTGAGGGGGGTGGGAAACAAAGCCTAAGGGCTGGGGTGGGGGTGGTAAACAAAGCCTAAGGACTGGGGTGGGGGTGGTAAACAAAGCCTAAGGGCTGGGGTGGGGGTGGTAAACAAAGCCTTAAAGGGTGAGGGGGGTGGGAAACAAAGCCTAAGGGCTGGGGTGGGGGTGGTAAACAAAGCCTAAGGGCTGGGGTGGGGGTGGTAAACAAAGCTTAAGGGCTGGGGTGGGGGTGGTAAGGCTTTGTTTCCCACCCCCCCCCTACCCCTTAGGCTTTGTTTCCCACCCCCCCCCCTCACCCTTTAAGGTATTTCAGAAGGAGCTGAAAAGAAAAAAAAGAAAATTGATTGAATCGGAGGATGATGAATAACCTCTCTTCCGTCTTCCCTTTCCCTCTGTCCTTATCCTATAGAAGAGACTAGCATTCTCCCCTTTTATCCCATCATCGTTTATTGTCTCCTCATATCAATTAGGTTCCTCTTCCCGTTAAAGAGTAATCAATTTCCACTCGAGAAATATCTATCGAAGGCGGCATTTTCCGCTTCACTTTCCTGCCTGCGCAATCCAAGTGTGAATATGTACGGTACTTTCAAGATATCTATTGATTCTTTTAGCACTACGACGGGTCGTCTTGATTATCTCAAAGATTATCGATCACTGAAGTATCGATTGATTAAGTCGATGAAACTAATTACTTCCAGGACAAGTGAACACGTATAGATTATCGATCACTGAAGCATCGATTGATTAAGTCGATGAAACTAATTACTTCCAGGACAAGTGAACACGTATAGATTATCGATCACTGAAGCATCGATTGATTAAGTCGATGAAACTAATTACTTCCAGGACAAGTGAACGCGTATAAGAACAAATTATTTTAGTCACGAGTATGTACTAGGTCTCTAGAGTAACTATCGATCTCTTCATGCGTTATCTTGGGATCATTTTTTGATGACTTCCATCTTCCGTTTGCACTGTAAAATCACATGGTTTTTTTTATTTTATTTACACATTTATTGTTTTCTATTCAGCCATTTTAGGAATAGGAGATTCACCTTTCCGAAGTGCTTGGATCCACCCTTGTAGCTATTGTACTTGGGACGATCAGGGCAGGTGCACTGAAGATAGTAACGCTTCTGAAATGAAGGCGAATAATCGTCTTCTACATACCGTGTACTCACTCTCGTATCATCACCATGATACTTTCGCAGGTGCTTCATCATGGCCGGACCATTCTTTGCGGGAATCTATAATGCAGTCATTTGACTGAGAAAAGTGCCAAAAGCGAACTCGGCAATTTTCCTCGGGGCAGGAAGTGAGGCAAGCGGGAAGATTCTGAAATGTTTCAGTAGAGATCCGGAGTAAAATGCGAAATACTCACGCGGTACTTCTTCTTGCCTGGAGTCTTCTTGGAGACAGGGGGGCACTGCTTCTGATCGTGGCCCACACTTGCATCGCTCACGTTTCCACTGCTTTCAATATCAGAATCGCCCTCTGACATCTGCTCCTCTTCGCCACTATCCGCGCCGCTGTTGACATCCATAACCATGTTCGACATCGATCTCTGCAATTACAAGTTTTCAATTGGAGCCGACGTTCACCAATCACAGCGTTTCGACTAGAGATTTATTAAATGAAGAGTCCTTCTCTTCATTCAACGTGCTCTAACCCACCAGTGTGAGGACAGAGTACGTAGAATGAAGATGTACATTCATAATCATGATAGCCCTAGGCATCTATGACTCTCTTTAATCTCCGGAAAATGTTTGATTTCAATTCACGTTAAAGGAGGCGTATCATGAAAAATTAGTTCATGCTCTTGAGATCATGATCCGATTGGAATCCAGAACGATATTAGAAAGCCGAAGTTTGAAAGTTGTACGTCCACTCTGGGACGAGATATCCCCGTCCAAAGTATCAGGAAAGGACAGGGAAAACCCCGCGAAAATTCAAATATTTAACGCAGCGCCAATGGGGAGGAAGGGAAGGTAGATCAAGAAGGATAGATCGAAAGGTCATCGTTGTCTCGCCCATTATTGGTTGACTAGGAAGGGATTTTTCTTTGTTCCCGCAGGTTCTTCCCATCGACAAAAACTGATCTACTCCTTGGCGATTTGCCAAAAGAACCTTGGCAATTTTCCAAAATATTGCAAGGCTCGGCATATCGTTGTAAGAGTCGCAACATTTGAATTTCAAAAGTTCATGATACGCCTCCTTTAAATGTTCTCAATTGGATTCACACAATTTATAAATTCAGAGTTCGCAGGCTTATAGAATAGGGATCCCATTTCCCTTGTATGCATGTGTACAATGCTGCGCTATTGCCGTGCGTGTTCATTGTGTTCACCTGAGAATAATTGATGGGCTCGACAGGCTTTGCCATTCTCTTCTCCGAGGAGGGAGTAGGGGATGCATCGGAAGATGCCATCACTTGCGTGGAGAGGAGCTTGCTGAAAAAAGGAATACCGTACCTAGGTTTAATTCTGAATAAATTTCAGTAGATTTGTAAATTATTGTGATTTAGGATACAGCAGCTGATGATACGGTACCCCGCGCACTTCAGCACATCGGCGATATTGTAGACTATATAGCCATTAATGTTGAGGCCGCGCTCGTCAAGCTCGGCTAGTGAGATGGGCCTGAAAAGGATACTGTAGAGTGGCAAATGCTAAAGATTTTGTAAAAAAAGAACATTCAATTATAAAGGTAAATGTGGGAATGTATCTAACTAAATGTGATAACACTTAAGTTGCTATTGCCATTGAACGTAATGCCTGATTCGTATTACTGTTTAAAGACTTACGGCGGTGAGGCCGTCTGAGTAGAGCTTTCCATTGTGTTCAGCGAGCCCATTTTCGCGAGAAGAGACTGGGCGTTGTTTTTAACAACAGCAGAAATGAAGGGACAGAATGAAGAGGAATTAATATAGAGGCGTTTCGTGTTTTTTCGAAATAAAATAAAATTCTTGCTTTTCAATGACGCTCAATAGTTGATTGGAGTAATACATCAATCAATCAGACATGACACTACAAAGGGCGAGTTGATCACCGATCCCAAAAGTTCTGTTCCGAAAATATTGAAAGAAAAATTGAAATATTGAATTAGCTGACTAGAATGCGTGAAAGCACATGCAACGCAAGAAAGTATGACCGACTACATTTTATTTATTTTTTATAATTGTCTGCAAATCAACGTTGGTTCTTCGGGCAGCAAAGGCCTTTATCTAGTCATGAAGGGAACGCAGGGAACGCAGGGACCACCGAAGGCGGGATCCTGCAATTTACAAGGATATTTTTGAATCATTATATTTGTTTTTATTTTACTCACATTTAATAATATTCAATGCTCACATTCTCGCAGACATTCCGGGGATTCCATGCGAAGCAATCGGGGTTCTTGAACAGATGATTACGACGATCGACCTGTGTAATTATTGTGTATTTCAATTTTTTTATAATACATGATAAGAATGAGAAATAGGGCGATCGCTTCTGGAATACCTCATAGTGCGTAGACGGGCATTCTCCATTACAGACTGGAGCAGATCCGTACCAATCACAGTATTCGTCCTCAATGGAGAATTGTTAATCGAAAAAACATCCAACTTACAGCGTAGCATTCAGCGTAGCATTCATGCCCTTGAAATTCTTGCCAGGAACGGTATGGTTGAGGGAAATGGCGAGACTTGCTGAGAGGAAGAACAGAAGAAAGACGAGCATTCTACCGCACGGGAGAGACGAAAGGGGAGAGAATGAGAATGATTTTGTCTTCAATTGTGGCATTGTTTGCTTCATGCAAATTTAAAAAATTCAATTAACTTTTTTTTGGATTTTGCACTTGAGTGTGGATTGTTATTATCGATTGTTTACATTGCAATTTGGATGAAAGTTCGAAATTGCGAAATCGCTGTCGAAGTTCATTCAAAAAAATTTTTCATTTCGAAACGATCCAATTTTCAATACGAAAGGAGCACGAAGCCTAAATGCTGTCTCAAGATTTGATCTGACCAAGTTGAATAAATACTTATGATGAAATGAGGTAAATTTCTGTTAGGTAAATTTCACGTAAATTTATTTGTATTTTTCAACATGCGAGAATAATGTTTACTGAATTGTGGAGATGATGTGCACAGAAAGATAATGTGAATAATGTGCAAGAGATATCTCTTATCAATACTGTCGATAGGGTCTTCCCGTGGTTCTCACGGACGAGTAGGAATCATAGTACGAGGGTCTAGCAGTGGGATAAGATGAGTACGAGATTGGTCTGACTGTGGGATACGAGGCCGGTCTGACTGTGCCGTACGGTTGATAGCCTCCGACCGGGCGGGCTGTGGGAATGGACACGTAGACTGGTCGGGCTGTGGGATAGCGATTGTAGTTCTGAGTGGGGTATTGTCCTACACGATAGGGAGATGGAGTGGTATGACGAGAACTGTAGGCGAGAGCATGGGAAGCGCCTGAGAACGTTTTGGTGCTCTCGATCAATGAGCATGGAAATGAAAACAAACCTTGAATGAAGAGGAGAACGCAAAGGAGAAATAATAGAGACGATCTCATTGTCGCTGCAATGGAAATTAGTTATGTTTCAGTACTAATAAATCGATGAAATAAATACATTGTTTATGAATAAAATCTTCTAAAAAAACAAGAACCCAACAGCGGAGACAACTGAGAATGAATGAGTTAGTCAGGGGACTGAGATTCTCAATGTCAGTGAGTTTCTCGTACCTCGTGGGCTATTGGAAGAGTGTAAACCAACTGCTGATCGACCTCTCAACTTTTTAAACGTCTGCAAAAAGAGAATGATGTTGAGGAAAAATCTTATTATCTATTTAAATATTCGACAAATATTCGACCAATGAACTTCAACTTCTCATGTGATCGTCTCGATCATCTCGTAACCAGAGGTACGAAGTCGATTAGTTGAAGAGTTATTAGATAAATATATAGATACACAGGTTCAGTTTTGCTTTTTTTTTTGATCTTTCAAATGTATTCGTGTGTCAAATGTTTTTTTTCGATAATAAACTATTGATATTCCTCGAAAAATAACGTTTCTTTGGTCTCCGGGGGATTTGTGCAGTTTGTGTAGTGCATCTTTGCACGCGCGTGCGCTCCAATTTGTCCACATCTTTTTTTCTTTTCCACCCTCTCCTTTCTCGAGAAACAACCGCCATATTTTAACATTTTTCTGAATACTCTGTTCAGTATGTTGCTTCTTGATTCCCTTCCTTAAAATAAGCGTTCTGAGTATTATTTTTGGCCAGAAAAGCACATTAAACAACTTGACTCCTTCTCGTCTCTTCCCTGTTCTCTTCACGTGTTTCTCTCGCTTGCGCGCATTCAATATTTTGTTAGGTTCATTGAGAGCAAATCTGGGCTTTTCTTTAGCGTTTCTCATTATTTTATTCTTTACGATTTCAGTCCCCAGATGTCATCCTACAAATTGACTTACTTCGACACACAGGGATTCGCTGAGGTTTGCAGATTACAAGGCATTTTCACTTCTAATTCTCGAAAAACAGTCAATACTCTCAGGTTTCCCGTCAACTCTTCATCCTCTCCGATACTCCCTTCGAGGACAATCGAATCACACGAGAGGACTGGCCAGAGTATCAGAAATGTAAGTATTTCTAGACTTCATGTGCCACAGATATTGTTTTGCAACATTTTGCCTCCGATTTAAGGTCTTCATGAAACCTATCCCATTTCTGCATTTTTGCATTGTTCGATTTTTCACCCCTATAACAAAGTATCTCCCTCACTTCTCAGGCACTCCGTTCGGAAAGATGCCCGTGCTCGAAGTGGACGGGAAGCAACTACCACAGAGCTTCGCCATTGCTCGATACCTTGCGAGGAAGTTCGGTTAGTGGTCTAAGATTGCAGAGAAAGTTAACCTCATATGTTGTTTGCATGTTGATCAAATGCATGTTGAATTGAATGATCGAATCATAAGAATCATAGAAGGGTGATATTTGAGTGATCAGTTTCACCAGAGATCAAAGATCAAACCTTCAGGCTACGCGGGCAAGACTGAATGGGAAGAGGCGTGGGTGGACGCCCTCGGCGACCAATTCAAGGTACGGTAGGATACGGTATTGGGTTGTCACACCGATCGATGAATGATTTTTCTCTCTCAGGATTATCTGAACGAGCTTCTTCCCTTCCTTCGTATCGCATGGGGAACGGCAACGGGAGATTTGGATGAATTGAGGAAGACGATTGGGGAGCCAGTGAGGGACAAGTTCTTCGGAATACTCGAGAAACAGGCTGAGGTGAGCACTGGACATCTTACCTAATCATTCATCTATTGACGTCAGAACAAATATTTGATCTGAGTGTTTTCTCGTCGTTCATGTCGAATAGGAATCAAGCTTGAACACGTGTAGATGTGAGCAAAGACGAGGTTGATTCCAACTTGCGAGATGACCAAAAATCATGAGGAAAGAATGGAAAGGAATTTCGTCCTGATTCAGTGCGAATCTTCCATGTGGCGGTAAAAAAGCTAAAAGTAAGAAAAATATATAGAATTCAATTTTGAACTTTGTCCCGCGGGTTCTCTCAGAGTATTTCGCAATCTGAACTTTGCCCTCTCTTGTGCACTTGAAAAAGACACAACAGCTGCCAACTAATTCCAAGAAATGCAGCTATTCTTTGCTGATGTCCTTAACAAGCTATTATGAAATGGATGAAGAACGGAACAGTTGTTTAAGTGCAAACTCCAGAGTTCCATCACGTCAACCAGAGAGCGTGTATTCGTGAGAGAAGCCAGAGATAAGAAGACTTCCACATGAGCGAGTATAAAAGAAAGAGTAACTCTCGTCTGGTCATCTATTCTTCCACTCCACGCAAACGTCATGCGCTGCCCTGTCTTCTATTTCTTATTCTCTTAGCGCGACCGCTTCTAATTCTCTTATTCTTCATTCGATTCATCCATCTTGAAAAGTCAAAATACATTCTCAGTGATTTTTATAGTTATGGAATCATGTCTTGATCGTGGAAAAAATCAAATCACAAGGTTATTGACTCTCTTCAAATCAGCGTTAAACGCATTTGTTTTTTCCAAACAATTTATTGCAGTCCTCCGGTTCGGGATTCCTGGTCGGTTCCTCTCTCACATGGATAGATCTTGTGATCGTTGATCACATGGATGTCGTCGAATCTCATCTTCCCTCTTTCTTCCATGGATTTCCAGCTGTTGAGAGAGTGAGAAAAAGTGTGATTGCGATGGAGAAGATCAAGGAATGGAGAGAGAGAAGACCGAAGAGACCTTACTAGGGACTAAATATATTTCATTCAATTGATAAAGCTAGATGAAAGGTGATTCATTCGATTTCGTTTCACATCTGATTTGGAAAATATTAAAAATAATAACAAATTTTCTTAGAACCGTCTAGATGATAATTAAATGTGATCCTGTCAGAACGACCACGATGTATATCAACATTGGAAAATTTATATTCGATGCATACTACTAAATCTGATCTGTGATGCTTTTGAGAAAGACAGAGCTGATTCGCTCTCTCTCTCTCTCACTATTTCAATCTCCCGCTCTATCCTCTCTGCACTGAATGATACTCAGGCTAGCCACGAAGCGTCCTTGGCAAAGTGCCAAGACGCATGACTCACATTTGTGAATCATTTCGAAAGTGTTTCGTAATTGTCCATCCGATCTCGTCCCTTCATTTACTTCATTCACTCTGCACATTCCGTCTTGTTCGCTACGACGTTTTTACTCATTTTGCTCCTCCCATAATCTTTTTTAATAATTGAGAATAAAATTGCTTCAGAAATGTCTACTGCTCCGATGGCTAAGCGTGCTCGTTTCAATAATTATTCTGCGCCAGGCCACTCATACGCCCCGAGAAATCACCAATTTGAGTAGGTTATCGTCCATACACATTAAGTCGTTTTAAATCGTAATTCAGTATCAAAAATACTCAATTATAAGAATATTAATTTATTTTCAGTTCGAGAAGATGGAACTCCAATTATTCAACTTATTCGCATCGTCCATACCCAGTGGCCACGCCCAGATGTGCGCTTCCATGGAAGTCTGTACAGACTGTTCATCGTAATCCCGTCAACGTTACCATTCAACAGAATATCGATCTGAACGATGTCATGAGTTTCGTGCAGAGGAGCATCGACAATATCAAAGCGGCCAAAGTGAGTTGTCTTCATATTTTTTAAATAATGTGTTGTTGTGTATTTTAATGTCCTCCACTATTAAAGGAGGCGTATCATGAAAAATTAGTTCATGTTGTTGAGATCATGATCCGATTGGAATCCATAACGATGTTAGAAAGCCGAAGTTTGAAAGTAATGCATCCACTCTGGACCGAGATATCCGCGTTCAAAGTATCAGGAAAAACCAGGGAAAAGCCCGCGAAGAATTCAAATATTTTATGGAGCGCTAATGGGGAGGAAGGGAAAGTAGATCAAGAAGATAGATGGAAAGATCATCGTTGTCTCGCCCATTATTGATTGGCTAGGAAGGGAATTTTGTTTGTTTCCGTAGGTTCTTCCCATCGACAAAATCTGATCTACTCCTTGGCAATTTTCCAAAAGTTTCTTGGCAATTTTCCAGAATCTTGCAAAACTCGGCATATCGTTGTAAGAGTCGCAATGTTTAAATTTCAAGAGTTCATGATACGCCTCCTTTAACCAATGATTTCAGGCATCTCCTCCCATCGAACCTAAAGTTGAAGAGATTATCACTCGAGCTCAAGCCCTCAGTCTTTTCGACATGAAATTGATAAAGACGTGAGTAATTTAATACTAATTTTCATTTTTATTACGATGAAGTGCGCAACATTAGTAACCAATATTCCGATTTCAGTCGCAAATCCTCAGTGATCTCCTCCCTTCTTTCGAGTCCTTCCCTCTGCGAGCGATGCGGTCTACACAACATTCCCAAAGATCAAAAAGAGAAACATGATGATTGGCATGTGAAGAAGAATATTGAGGAAATGAAGAGAAAGAAAGAAGGGGAATTGAACATCAGGGTATTGTATCCTTCAGCACAGGTACGTTCAGTTTTATGCCGAGTGAGGAGCGATACTCTTATTTTCTACATTTCGCATGTTTTCTTGCATGCCGGACAAATGGAGAAAATGAGCGTATGGCTCAACTTGAGAGCGTGTCTTCCCTGGGAAGGCCCGCTCGATCACTCAATTTATTATGAATTAATGATGATGATGAATTCGATAAAGCCATTTATTATTGTTCCATCGGTGTTGCGAGAGCGCGTGAGAGCTGAAGAGTGCTCGTTTATTTGATTCCTTGTCTTCAATTGAACTCTGAACTCTTTCAATTTCTTTCTCTTTGTTTCCTCTTCAACTATTCCGCTCTACAGAATGGATCATTGTCTTCTTCACTATTTTCTTATAAATATTGTCATTGTCCACATAATTTCATACCTCGATTCTATTGATGGTCTCATTCCTGATGCTCATGATTTTTCCTAATATTCCTGTTTATCTATTCCTTTTTTCCTGATTCTCTTGGTTTTCTGTCAGCGGGATGGAATATATCTTTTAAACAGAAATTCCAGCCATTTCCTTTACACCGACACTTTACAACTAATTGTTCTATCGAATCGTCACATTCATTATTATATTTTGAACTATTTGATTCTAACTTTCTCTTTCCACAGCATAAAGAATTCATAAATAAATATTTAATTATTTTTCTACAGAGCTGGGTGAAGACCGTTGAAGACGAACTTACAGGACAATTAGTTGGCCCAAAAGATGAAGTTGCAGTTACTGTGAAGGGTGAGTTGTCGTTCAATAAAGTGCTCATTATATTTTCTGAAGAACATCAATTGAAACAATATATTTTCAGGCATCCGCTCACCTCCCGTCGTTGAGAAACCCTCGGTGAGCTGCTCAGATGACACTTCCAAGGTCAGTTCCTTTCGTGTTTGATTATGCCAAATTAGGGTATCAGAATGAAGAATGGATCTCTTCATTCCACACACTTTCTGCTACAACGAAGCATTCTTCATCATAGCTCAAATCAATACCACATAATAATTATGAAGCAGGTTGATAATATTATATTTCCAGGTGTGTTGCGAATGCATGGAAGAATTCAACCTTTACTTCGACGATGACGATGACGAATGGAAAATGAGAGATTGTGTAGAAATGGAAGATGGAGAGGTACGTCACTATTTGCATTTTCTTGTTTATTTATGAAAATAATAATATAATTAATTGCAGATGTGCCACTCCGAATGCGCGCGTAACCACCAGTCGAGTGGAGAGGACGCAGAAGAGGATGAGGATATAAAAAGGATGTTAAATTGCATTCAATCGACCTCCGCCTAAGTGCAGTCGCAGATGTCGTAGATAATAGAATATTATCAGATAGTAACCCGTGCTAGAATTGCTGTATATTTTCACGAGTGTGTCATAGCAGTTCGTCTACTCATTGTAAATAACGAAAAAAAATGTAGAGAATATATTTATTTTTCATCGTTCATTTTACTTTTATTGTGGATAAAATTGGTCCTCTCTGCAATGGGTGGATCCGAATAATTTAGCTTGATCCACGATCGACGATATTCATGCAACTATTAATGCAATCATATTCACTATATTCAAAAAAAGTTATGTCGAAAGTGTGAACGTTTTGGTCAATAGGAGAACGTTTATCAATTATTTCAAGATGTTTTCCCCCATTTCTCTTATTGAACTTTCTTCCCGATTCGATCCTTCGCTTGCCTTTCATGCAATTGGCTGACTGCATCAGTCTTCACATGCAATGATTATAATCTTCTTTTTGGCTTATCAAGATTTTTTAGTATTAAACTCGCGCCTATTCATTATCCATCCGTTAATTGATCTATTTGTGTTGATCATTTCATTTTTTGCTTCTATCCGTGTGCATATTTACCCTCTGGCTTCATATCGCAACATCCAATATTGATCTCATGATCAGTCCGTGCGAGAGTTCAGATCAATAAATCATTTACAACCGTAAACCACCAACATCGGGAGTCCGATGTCTGGATAAACGGAATCCGAATTGTAAACTTACTATTTAAGGTTGCTGCTACCACCAATCACTCTCAATTTCTTTGCTGATCACTCTACAATCGCCTACAATGGACTCGTCTCTCTTCGCCCAATCGCAAGAAATCACGCAGATTCAGAAGCAAATTGATTGGATCAAGTTCATTTCTAATGGTGAGATTTCATACGATTATTGACTATTTTTCAAATCCATTCTTTCCAGAACTGGATGGAAACGCTTTCGGTACGGAATTGGAAGTGCTCGAAAAGAAGAAGAAGGACGTAATGAAGAAGATTATCGATAATGAGATCGCTAGGGTAAGAATATTTACTTATCGATATGTTTTTCAACAATTTACAATATTATTTGAGCAAATATAATAATTACAGGTGTATCCCGATCTCGCATTCGCTCGGGCTGTTCGATATGATAGAGAGAAGAGAAAGGTCTCTGTTCGTGGTAGTGAACAGAAGGAATTCAAGCACAAGACTTCAGATAGTCTTCGAAAGATGCTCGGTTTGAACACGATGAAGATGAAGGCAAAGGACATTGTAAGTAATATTGCTCATTTTGATTCAATAGTTTTCTCTATTTTACCTTCTGTGTCGTCTGCATTGAATAATCTGACTTTTTGCAGGAAACGAGATCCTACCAAGACAGATTGAGACTGGTGAGATCTGCAGGCCTCTTACAAGAGAATAAAAAGGAGGAAAAGACAACCGTCAAAACTTCTTCCAAATCGATTTGTGATGAGAAGAGAACCGCGTGGCAACAAGTAGTGTTGAGGTGAGTACCATAAATTTTTAAAATGTTGTTTCTAGAAAATTGGTTAAATTATTATTTATATTACCTATAATATTCAGGAAACGCCCGGCCGTTGACAGGGACAGCAAATCAGTGAAGAGGATTCGCCGAGAATAATCGAAATATCCGATGAAACAGACCAAGACAATCGCCCATCCCCTTGCCTCATATTTATATTCTCCCCTTTGTTCATGTGCCATTCAGATTTATATTTTCACCATGTTTTCCAATGTAATCAATTTATCGATAAATATTATAATAATTTCAAAAATTGAAGTTAAAGCAAACACAAAATTTGAAGCAAACACAGGCAATGTACAGGCATTCTCAAGCAAAACATCAGTTTCACTTTTACAATAAATCAGCGAATAAGAATTGGCTAGAAATTAAATAGATAGGTCCTCTCTGAAATAGAAGGACCCGCATAATATAACTCGATCCTTATTCTGCAATATTCTTTCTATTGCCATGCACAGTTCTCAACATCAAGCTGATTGCTTTGATTCTGAACCACTAATTTGACTGAGCTAGTACACAAAAAACAGATTAATTCGACTTCAGAATATTCATTCCTCATAATCAATCTCCTATAAAAGCGATTCATCCTTCTCTCCACCTCTCTCATTAATCTCCCTCATTCTTCCCTTGTCTCCGCTTGCAGACTGGTTCGTTTGCTCTTTTTTCCATTCGAGTCGCCCTTTTTTTATCGATAATAAGGCTAGAACTGGCTGACCAAAATGTATTGTGGCTAACGCTAACAATTACTGGAAATCTGATCTTCTGATTAAATATGGGCATCGTAGTGAACTTTCCATATTTCTGCTCGTTCTTGCTCGCATTTCTGCTCACAGACTGGTTCGTTCCCTCTTTTTCTCTTCGTTTCGCCCTATTTTCAATACACTGGGCATGAACACACCGAAATGTACTGTAGTTATCTTTAACAAAAATAGTCGAAATGGCAATGGCAAGCTGATCTTTCGTTTCAATGAACATTGTAGTGAACTTTCGCATACCGAGTGACCATGTGAGAATTCCGCATACCCATCCGAGAATAGGCAGCTGGGCCGCATAGCAAAAAATACATAATATTATTGTGCACCTGGCTACTCATAGAATCAAAGTGACATGGTTTCAATTTCGTCTAATGTCACTTAGCGGTGACTTAGGGGCTCCAAGTTGTGGGCCATTTACCGCCGGTACGTCAAATTCATCAATGTATTTTTTAAATGTGGGATCCAGTAATGCTTAAAAAATTCAAGTTGTTTGTGAGTAATGCACAGATCAGTTGTATTTCAGATTGACTATGGGATCTTCGGCAGTTCCCGTTATTTGTCTCGCTTTCGCAGCTCTTCTTCTCTTTCTCTTCACTTTTGTTGGACAAGAACCAGTGAAGATGAAACCTACGGTACCCGTTTATTCTCGGCTTTCTTCAGCTGTTCTTTATCCCTTCATGATAACCCTCCTTATGATCAAGTCCTTAATTGTGGAAAGCCATCTGATAAGCTATTTCATAAAAAAATCGTACCTTTTCAGCGAGTGTTTCGACCAAGCCCGCCCCTCCCCTCCTCTTCCTACGCTACTCCTAACAAGTCCAAACAAATCGAACTCTTCTTTCAAGAGCAAGCGAAAGGGCGAAAGTGAGGTTTCTACAGTACCAACAAGATAAAATTTGAAATCATCATGTTTTAAAATGATATGTTCAGGTATATGTTCGAAAGTGCAGTCGAGTCTACGAAGCCAACGTTGGTCGAGGTGTTTGTCGCCCTCGCTCAAGAGGTTTGTTACTATTATGAAATGAAAACAGTTACTGGAAGTTTGTAAATCGAATGAATTTCGATATTTCTACGGTAGATTTTTTGTAGGTGTAAATTATAGGCAAACCCGGAAAAATAGATAAAAAATGTTGTGAGGTGGAGTGTCGTCTACTCGTACGCGTCGGATCTGTTGCGGACGGGGGGAAATGGATATGCAACCCATGGATGATACCCAAGGTATGTTAAAGAATAGACAAATAGAGGTATTCGTCTCTTCATTTCACGTACTCTCTCGTCTCTCTGATCGATGAGATTACCTGTATTTCGAACTCTGGTTACTGAAAGGATACTGAAAGATAAACCATTAGATAGAATTAGCTCATTTTCAGTGTAGGAACGAAAAAAATAATTCAATACAATCAGGGTGGTGTTGTCTTTTCTCTCGGTTCACGCAACGACATTTCATTCGAGAAGGAACTACAGAGGATAACTGGAATGGCCGCTACGATTATCACTGTGGATAGGGTCAGTTCAACAAAATTTTAAATATTCGATTCATAATAAATCATTTGTATTTTTTTGTCAATTAAAATGTGAAGAGTTGAAATAATGTTTTTCTATAATAATAATAATTTGTAGACATCAGCGGAATCCTCGACGGTCGACGGTCTCCGTGAGATCAACGCCACTTTTGTGCATGCTGAGATTGCAGATTCGACGGATATTGATGCGGTGTGATTTATTGGATTTGTTACTTAGCCGATTAGTGTTGGCAATTAACACTTCATTTTCCGATACAAATCAGTAACGTCCTTTTTTTTCAAAATTTAAAAAGTGATTCTAGAAACCGCCTCACTACACTGTGGCTGATCTCATGAGGAAAATGGGCCACAAACACATCGAATTTCTCAAGATTGATATCGAGGGTAAGTGAAAAAATAGGATTATCTATATTTTACAAATTCAAAAAATCAGGAGCCGAGGTCACGGTCCTACCGCACTTTCTCAACAGCAACTCCGTCTGTCAGGTGAGAGATTTTATTTATAACATTTTTTATAATTTATTTATAAAGCCTCCAGTAGTCCGATCAGTAGTCCTTTCAGATCATGGTCGAAATTCACAAGGTTGAGGATACTCCGAAATTGCTGCGAACAATTGCTAATGCCGGATTTCTACTAATGAAATATGAGGTAATACACGGTAATACATGTATATGATGTAATTTAAAATTTCACTAATATTTGACAAATAAGAAACGTAGAATAATTGAATATTTGAATTGAAGATAAATCCGTACGGAGTGGCAGTGGGCGTCAGCGAATATTCATTTATTCACGAGGTTATTATTTTTAGCCTATTTTTGATAACTAAGAAATAAAGATTTCAGACGTGCATGGATCAGTATAAAGCCTCACTGTTGGCTAGCTTCCTCAAGGCATAATCAGAGACTGCCTATGATTAGTTCATCCTTCGCAACCATTTCGAGTCCAACGAGTATCTTGTTGTTACTACTGTGATAAAGTTAATAAATTTCACTGGTGACCTTTTATTGGATGAGAAATGGAGTTCTGATATACAGTTGCTGGGAAATATCCAGAACGAACTTCATGCGTGGTTGCCAGAGGCGTGAACAATATCGAATCAAGGGGAGTAGACGAATGTGATGAATGTAGACGAATGGTAGTGAAAGTGAATGTGAAAGGGAGTAGACGAACATTATTAGATCTGACAATTTGTCTCTTCATTCAGTGTTCACCCTCACCGGTCATTGCAACGGAACAGACTGAAAAATAAAAAAGACGGATCTCTTGACGCCATAGTCGGGCGGCAACTCTAAGAGGATTAAAATTAATCGCAAGACGGTTTCACGTGTGCAATCTGTCATTCACGTGACGCATTATTGAAGGGATTACGCTCTTAATCAAAACAATGTGAGGCCTACACCCGAATGGGAGGCCCGATAACGGGATGCAAACATTCGAGATAGACTAGCTTTTCTCATAATATCGACCTGCAGTCTGAATCTTTCGCAAGCGCCTCTCGAAGTTTGAAGTGAAGCGAAAGTTCAGTCTGATATCTTATCAGTGAGAGGAGGCATTCTCACTTCATAGGCACTTCCCCAGTCCCCACTCTGTCTTCTCCCTTTATCCTTCTCAAGAAGGCCCACTGCACTCAACTGGCACTGGTTTTTTGACTGACGTAGACGCACAGATTCAATTAGTCGTGACCTCCAATACCAATCCTTATGCAAAATTTGCAGAAAACATGGGTGAACAGAGAGAATCGGCAGATTCCGAGAAGGGATACAAGAACTGGAAGCCGGAGTTGATCAAGTCAATGGACATTCTCGACGTTGACCCCGATCTGGTCTGGCAGAAGTTCGGAACATTTGGGAGGTATCAGGTATGGTAATTATCGATTCAACAACATCAAATTGCTAAGATAAAATGCAACGACTGAATCTGTATTTCTATAAAAAAAACAAGTATCAGATTCTGAACCTGGCGATGGTATCGGCGCCGTCTCTAATATACTCTGCACTTATGATGGTCATGCCCTTTCTGACTGAGGAAGTCGAGGGATTTGAATGCATTGTCAATGAAGAATATTCGCAGGTAAGGTCATCTAACTTTTAAAAAAATGTTTGGACTGATGTTCATCAGTAAGTTTTCTGTTTAAGAAGTACACGATTCTCGATCGTTGCACAGTGCAAAACATCGAAAGCGGACAGAATCTCACATGTCTCGAGCTGATTGGAAATGTCACTCGATTAGACTATGGAAAGAACACCCAGGACTACACCATCACAACGCAGGTATCCTATTCGAGTACTGTTTTTTTTAACAAAGCTCGGTCGGCTCTGAATGTTGTGAGAGAAATGGCTGGGTAAAAAAATCAGAGAAGAACAACTATTTGTTAGTCTCATTCTGATTGTTACTGATCCAAGAATGGTCGAATCATAAAAATTGGTAATTTTCTTCAGTTCAATCTTGTCTGCGAGCAATCGGACGTGCGAGACTACGGCTCATCCGCTTTCCTTTTCGGTTAGATGTCTCTCTCCCATCGATTGAATCGATAACAGTGATAAGAGTGGAAATGGGAGAGAAGCTGCGAATGATAAGAGGTCGAAGACCCATACGGTGATAAGAGCGGAGACCACGGAGTCTGAAGGGCTACCCCCAAAGAACGAGTAGGCAATAATACTGTAGTCTACAATCTGAAGAATGATTTATCTATATTATTTATAAATAGCATGATATTTCAGGAGCGATGTTCGGAGCTACCGTCCTCTCATATTTCTCGGATAAACTGGGTAAGAAGAAGAGCGATTTGAATGGATCATGCTGCGGCTCACTACTAGAAGTAATACACAAAATAGTAATCATTCAGGTCGTCGAAAGTCGTTCCTCCTCTCTTTCTCTCTCTCAGTTCTCGTCAATGTTCTCACTGCTCTCTCTCCCTATCACATCGTATTTCTCGGTCTCAGATTCGTCGCCGGATTCGGAATGGGCGTGAGTACAGATGACAATTTAAATAAACTCCCAAAAATAATGTAAAACAATGTACAGCATGAGCGTCAGAAAATTTTCCAAACGAACCATAATTTGAATTGAAAAAGAAACAAAAAGCGAGTAGATCTGTTTCAGGGTAATCTCTCCATCGGCTACATTCTCATGTCCGAAGTCGTCGCTCCCAAGATGAGAGAATTTACACCGCTGGTCAGTTTAATTAGCGGCGGCTGTTTCTTCTTTTTTCTCCCGAATTCTTCAATCCATTATCTTGCAGCTCGCAACATTCTTCTGGGTGTTCGGATACATGTTGGCTGGAATTGCGAGACTGTACATCAACAGTTGGAGATGGATCTACTTCACATGCACTGCTTCGGGAGTAATATCGGTGCTGGTCTACTTCAAGTGAGTCCACCCAAGTACAGAGAAGCATTCAAGACATCTTGTTAGACAATTTTGTTCAAGATTGCCTGACGAACTAAATAAAAAAATGGGGAATAAATTTTAACTTAAAAATTTTCAGGTACTTCCCCGAGTCTCTCCACTGGCAAGTCAGCAACAAGAAGAAGAAGGCAGTCACACTGTCAGTTTATGATCGATTGAATTTATAGAATAGCCCGTCCATATTTTCAGCCATATCCAGCGAGCGACTCGCATCAACAAGATGCAGATTAATGTGCAGGATTGTATTACGGAGGTGAGCGATAACTTCTAATTCAACGGAAGAGAAGTGATAGGATGATTGGCTAAAAATGAATGTATCATATCAGCCGAACAGCGAAGATGTGAGTACTGGCACACAAACCGAGACTGGAGTGAACTGCTGTACTATCTGCTCGTATGTATCTCTTTTTACTCAGAAAAAAAAGCTGTGATTTGAAAAAAAACACAATTTCAGGAAACCAAAGATTCTCTTCCTCTTCCTTCTCTCCGCTTTTCTCATGTAGGAATTTATAGACAGTCTATTTACAGAATTTTTCAAATGTTGCTATTTTTAGGGTGGTGATGAATCTCACATACTGGGCGCTATCCCTCTTCTCAACAGATCTCTCGGAACACAAAATGACCGGATTCTTCCTCTCTGGTATCATCGAGATTCCGTCGGCCATCTTAGCTGTCGTATTGCTGGTGAGCTAATCAATTACCTGCCCTTATCAAATTTCGAACAGACTCCGAAGTGTACCACTTTACTCAGTGTATCACTCCGCTAGTTTCGACTTGAACTTTTTGCATTTTCAGAAACTCCTTCAACGTCGTACGATCTCGTGTGTGATGTTTGTTCTCACTGCATTGAGTCTGGCGATAGCAGTAATTCTTCCAGGTGCGCATCGTATTTCATGTATTACGTTTAAGATCAGCTATCAGATAAGTAGCAATGGCTTGATAGTCACACCGAGAGGCGAATCCGGTTGGCTCCGTCGAACTGTCGTAGTGAACCCAAAAGACACGACGGTTGTCCCCAGCATAATCAATGCTGCTTACAGGTTATCTCGATGGTGAATCGAAGAAAGCCGTCACTCTCGCCTTCCCTCTACTCGCCAAGATGTTCAACTCCATAGTTTGGTCCGTCCTGCCTCTTGCCATGGGAGAGATGATTCCGACTGTCATCAGGTCCGCACTTACATCTCTCTCAAAGATCAAAGAACACTTTCAGAAACTCATTCTCAGGATGGGTGTGCTTCTTGGGAGACTTGGGATCAGTCGTCGCTCCTTTCCTGGAACATCTAGTGAGCTATTTCTTTTCATTAAAGACGGAGAGGCACGAATCGCGCAGATAGATATGCAAAGTGAGGCGGAGCGCTCTCCTCATTTTGCATGCTCTCTAGCTCGTTGCCTGCGCTTCAGGGTTACTTGGCGCACAGCCAATCGAGTATATCTCGGTTAAGACGAAAATTGAAAACATGGGAGTTTCGAAAGCGTTATGGGGTACTCATGCCACACCCTCTGACATCGAGAACTCAGTTAGCCAGATATTCGTGCCACCCCTTCTTTAATACTTCTTCATTCCGTGAATTCAACAGTACGAGAAAACACTGAATAGAAGCCACGCTACAAATGAAAATCGTTTTCTCAGAACATCTACGGAGCAAACACGACGTCGATTCTCATCGCGATTCTCACGGGAATCTGCGCCCTCGGAGTGATGACCATGCCAGAGACCAAGGTACAATACCAATATTATTATTTATTGAATAATTATTTATAAAAAAAATTCCGTAATGCTCCTTGTACAGTATCTACATTGAATAACACTGCAGGTAAAACTCTCGGTGGAGGATTGGACTCATTTGACGAAGGCCCATTCCTGAAGAAGATCTCAAGGACATTCAGTGGGAAGAAGCTGGAAGATGCGGTAGGTTCTTTTTTAATTTGCCTAGCATTCCCGTACAATGAAAATAATTTCAGATGGCAAAGGAGGAGCCTCTGCTCAATGGATCCAGCAGAACCGAGGCGGCATAAAAGAAGACTAGATAGATCGCAGTCGACGAAAACGATTTGACAATTGACAACAACTGCAATACAATTGCTACGATAAAGACCTTTCACCATTCGAATTATTTGATTACACGATTCCAGAATTTTGACTGTAAATACAGTGACTACTTAGTGAGTAAGTAGTTTTCTTCGAAATATGAATCACATTCGCTCTACAGTTGAATCATCGAAGTCGATTATTTCAAAAGAGGACAAATAAAATGTGAGTTCATCGACTGATAACAGTCATAATTTGATCAATTCTTTCTTGAGATCGCCGGTTAATCTGAATCTCTTCAATCAATCTTCAATCATGGAGCACGGAGAGGTTAGTTATAAGTGTAAGCTCAATCGCATCCGCTCTATAGATCACTCCAGAGACTATCAAATCGACAATCGTCAAGTTCATCAAATTTCGGAATGAGTACGAATTTTTTTTGTTAACTTTGTGAGTCAAATTCATTTCAGGGTCGTCGAAACAATAACTGAATTTTACGGCGATGAAATTCTGAAGTTGTCCGTATTCTTCAAGGAAATTTCGAATAAATATTTCGAGGTATCGGAGAACATTTTGTTTCCTGTCATTCATCGTTTGAATGAATCAGAATGAAGTGCCGATGCTGGACATTCAATTCGAAGCGATGAGAAGCATTTTTACCAGCATCTTGAATGCATGGAGTATCAATGTGAGCAAAACAGAGGAAGTTACAAAGTATGGCATCTATTTTGTATTGAGACACTCGTTATCATTTCAGGAATAAACTTGATTATTTGCGAACCCAATGTGTTCCTCGAATGAGTAGTGAAGAATTTCGTGTTCTATTTGACTTCAAGAAAGATCCTCACTGGAACAAGTTTTTTTTTTAATTTAACTGAATATTTACTAAATGTTTGCATTCTCAGGAACCTCAAAGAAATGTATTCACGATTGTTGAATCGATCGGAGCTGGGCATGCATTACAAAGAAAATATTCGAATGGAAGTTGGTTCACTTTTTCTGCGTTTTCCTTTTTTCCTGGCATTTAAAATATTTTTTAGATTCAAGAAAATTACAATCACCATATGAAGATACGAAATAAAAATATTACAGGAATTCTTGAAAGTGAGCAATACGCTAATGTATTCAAAGTCTGCAGTTGGGAAAATAATTTCATCGATTTAGATAGCGAGCAGACGTTTTTGGACTTCAATGAAGAAATTGTTGCGAAAAAGACATCTAATGTGAGTCTGACTATGTTATTAATTAATGAACAATAATTTAAGGATGCTCGAGAGAATCAGTTTGATTTATCTTTCGATCGAAACAGGCAAGAGTTCACGGCATTTCTGGAGCTCAAGCGAACGGCATTCATTCATTTTTCGAGAGTTCCGTTCAGTAAGCTTTTCATTAGCCAAATTGTTGTTATCACTTTTAGAACATGCAAAATGGCCATCGACTTAAGTATTGAAGGCAAAACTACTGGTGATATTTCCCATTATTCTATTGAAATAAAAATAAAGGATCAAGCTATTTCGTTCGTGATTTCAAAGAATCAGTGTTCTCGCAAATAAGTTGCTTGGAAAAATCTTCGCGAACTTATTTGGAACGGTTAAGGTGAAGATGAAATTTGTTTAAAAAAATGATTCTTATGAGTACACGATTATCATTTACAGTGGAAAAGTTGCGAGATGGCAGGATCAGTCTAGTAAAACATTTGCGCATGATAATGAAAGTCACTTTGCTAACGAAATGGACTTCAATCTGGAGAAAATTATAGAAAGGTTTAACAAAGCAACCGAGATGTAGGTACAACAAAATCCACTTATTTCAGCATGAAATCGCAATTGAATTCGAAAGCAGATTATTTGAATGAATACCGGAAAGGAGAGCGAGAGGAAGTATCATTTTGATGGCGACTTCTTTAGAATAGGTAGATAGTCAATTAAGATTCGAAAACTTTATCATGAGGACCTAACTAACAACGAAAAACATGTATTACATGCAACGGATACCAAGCTTCTTAATATTGAATTGAGCGAGTTTGAGCAAACAAAGGAGGAAATTGGTAGAGGCGGAGAGGTAACTGATGCAATCAAATAGCATCCTATTGCACTCCATATTCAGGGACGAGTTTTCCGCTATCTAATACCCGGATATCTAATTGGTTTCAATAGCAGTTTAGTAAACATTGCCGTGAAAAAGTTTGAGGTGAACGATGTTTTATCCTGTCTACAAAGTCTACATTTTAGATTATTTCTCCCCAATCGTCTAACAAAACATCTTCCAGTGGAGTAACAGGAAACGAAGAAGTTCTTGCTCTATTCAAACTACGCCACCCAAACATAGTGCAATTCATGTAAGATTTAAATAGAAATACAATAGCACCTTCTTCCTCAGAAAAAAATAACAAAAAATTTCCAGCGGAACGGGAACTTTAGACGGCGAACGACATCTCATTCTGGAGTATTGTCCAAAGTTTTTAGCTGGAGCTATCGATGACTGCCGAACGAGCAACAACTTTATCAGTTGGTTATTTTTCGAATTCCGCAAAAATATTATGCCCAGTTCCCACCGATTTCACAAATTGGGCGAGTGGAATCGCAAATGGGCTTCGATATGTGCACGAAAACCGTCACTACCACGGCGATCTCAAACCATCCAAGTAAGACATTTTTACTTGTTTGAAAAAAACACATTTCTTTGATTGAAGCATTCTCATCGACTCGAATGGCGTGGCGAAACTCGCTGACTTCGGTCTATCGGCGATTCCAATCTCGCGACGATGCACAATTAGCAGCAGAAATCGGGTTTGTCGAGGCACAATTTCAATATTTTTACAATAATTCCTAGGGTACGGCCCGCTACATGGCACCAGAACAACACACCGGCGAGCAACTGGACTTGGAAGGACTCAAGAGGGTCAGAGTGTTCACTTGATCGAGGGCCCCTCTCACCCAGCCGGGGGCTCCGTCACTTCATTTCACACTCTTTCGCCCGGCCGAGTGACTCGAGAATGTTCGAAATGAAGAGGCGGCGGCTAATATTTTGAGCTCTATAGGTAGTTCACACATTCAATGACATACCTTTCCAGTGTGATGTATGGGCGTTCGGGATCGTTCTATGGGAAATGGTCACTTGTCGTAAACCACTCAGTTGCATTCAAGACCACGCTATCGCTCTCGTTATTGGAGCCAAGGACGAGTACGTAATCTGATTCTTGCTTCGATATTTAGTCAAACTGCAGAAACTCCCATCCAGCTCTTCCCAATGAATGTTCTTGCGAATACCTGGTCAACCTACTCAGAAGGTTCGCGAGACTACGAAAGATTCAGAATGATCAAAATCACGATGAAATGATCTCAACACATTATATGTAGATGCTGGTGCTCGAAGGCCATCGAACGTCCGTCTTCATACTCCATCGCCACTGTTTTCATGCGAAATCTGATCTTTGATTTTGAAGATGTTGATTAAAATATTTATACCAAAGGAACGTTAACATTGCAGGTATTCAACCATGGCGATCAGTGGAAGGAAGAATGCGAGATGTGGGCGAGAGCATCGGAGGAATGACAAGCATGATGCCGAACGAAATTGATCAGAAACTTTATTATTTAACTGATAAATTTTATTATCCACTAGAGAGGTGGGAACGATAGAATGATGAAGAACTTTCCATTTTATGTGCGCCCTCTGAAACCTATTTGAATAAACTCTAAATGTGCAGAGGTGATCCACAAATCCGGACACTTTGTACGCAAATGCGAATGCCAATCGAATTCGAAAGGTAGGATACTGATCGACTGTAGGAACACTCTAGATGATTGCGCATCGAAGATTGGCCAGTGGCTGTAAATCGTCCCCCTTATGACAGATTAGAGGGCGACCGCCCATTGTAATCAGCGGAAACGGAAGGGCAGCGGGAGCTGTCACGGATATATTCATCGGTCACTTCATAGAACAGGAATGACCCTCAAGTTTATCTAAGTATTTGCGCATTTTTTTCATATTTCAAGTTGTTTGTTGATATCGCTGCGAATCCTTGTCAATTCCTCCTCGTTTGATGTTATTTTGCAATGCCTTCGTTCGTCCGAAATCCTCTGATCGGCCGAATCATTGGCATGTCTTCGTGTGTTGTGGACAGCTGACCATTCCTTCTCTTCTCTTCTCAATCTCGCTCACCTTTCCTTCCTTCCCTTCCTCCTTTCTTTCTCTTCACTCCTCTCCGATCCTTTCAGTCTGCAACCTTTTTGCCCCCGTTGAGTGACTCCAAAGTACTCGCGAGATATCACTTACGCTTTTTCCCATGCCCGAGACTCAGTTTATTTTGGGTTGAATTAGGGACCCAAATAATGCTCAAGTTGAAACATTATATTTCTGCTGGCCTCTCACTCCATGAATAAATGCCCTTGCGAAAACACTAGGAAATTATATTGGTGAGCCAGAATTGTATTTCTTCACTTTTTGTTGCTTGTATTGTTCATTTTCGAGGAGCCGCAAAATTCGAGCCGTCATTCAGAATGACGAAACAGAACGGGAAATGGACGTCGAATGGACCGAAGAGAGATGTCAGCGCCATACCCGGTTAGTATCAATCTTCATTTTGTCTACAACAAATCTGAATGCATTGAAAACGTCCCAATTCAGTTGAGTTTCGCGCATCCTTCAATAGATCTGGGTAAACATCTAATCATTGTTTGCGAAAATCTCAGTTAAATCCAAAAAACGCATCTCCCATTCGCAGCAAACTTCACAACAAGTTCCATATCCCGTCTTCTAATCGATCATTCATTCGATTGATCGAAGGTGTGATCTCTCCCTCTCCTTCCCCTTCTCCTTCTTCTCCTCTCAGAAGGTACACACTCACCTCCAATCGGGCTACTCCATCATTTGGCCTGTCACGAAGACTGGAAGATAGCCCAAGACTGATAGGAAACTGCGGGAATAGACTGAGTTGATCTTTGATCTCTGCGTTGCTCATTTTACCGGTACAGCTTTGAAGCAATGGATCTTTGTTTACTCTTTACCTCTTCTTTGCTACATCAAAGCCTCATTCCTCTCCGTAACCTGCCAAGTTGATGTACTGGTCCCATCGTTTCTTCTCTCGATAACGAGAGAGAAACTCGATCTCATTAATCTCGACAGCCTCACTGACTCATCTTGTAGAGGGAGGGGAGATCAATGCAGAGACTCTCTTCAATTCACACACTCTCTCGCTCTGTCTGATCAACGAGTGATGGGGAGAAAGGAGGAGAAAATTACTGAGAGAAATGAGTGTCGAAAGTCATTGAAGTGCCCCGACTCTTTCCCGTTTACTGCGGGGCTGAGAAAACAGACTGCAGAAAGAGAGATTGCAGACGTGTGGGAGCTTTGTTAGAGGGCAGAATGATGAGTCCCCCCCCCACCTATCTAATTATTTATATTTGCGAGGGTGTTCGAATGATATTATTTTGGTTGAAAAGAGAGGCCTCGTCTTATTGGACCTCTTATGCAGTTTTGAATAAGAACAAATTCTGAAACGTAGTCGAATTCAATTTGGGTCTTCGGAGTCGATGAAGGGTGAAGCACATTCCCATCAATGAAAAAATGTTACCAAACCTAGTTATCCCTCTTTTCCTCTTAAGTGCCAATCCTTGTCGATAAAGCCTAAACGAGCTATCTAATCGGGGTAAACGATACAGTGAGCAGGTGTGCTGGAATTGGTCGAGAGAGAGAACAATCACCGCCCTATCAGATATCTAATTGACCTCTCAGGAGTATTGTGATTGGATTACGGTAGGGTTACGGTAATCGATTACATTTCAGAAGAATCGAGTCAGATGAGCGAGGCGCCATCCAATGAAGAACAGCCAGACGACGAAGATGAGGTATTCGGTAGGGATTACGGTAGATACAGCTATCGACGACTGACTGAAAAAATGGCAGTGGAAAGACTAGATGAAGTAATCAAGGATTCATGGCTGGCCATGATGGCATCCCGAGTTGTTCCTCAAGCAATAAAAAGTGTTCTCCTACTTGCTTCTTCTTCTAGTTTTCGAGTCGTTATCCCTCGGTATATCTATCTCAATTTCATAGGTTCTCAAATATTTGCAATATATTGCCAATTGTGAAGAAGACATCGCCCTTTATCGGCGGTTCCGGATTAAATGGAATAGAGAAAAATGTCCTGTTGACAGGGATCTGCATTTTCGCTTCCTCACTTTGCGCTTGATACCACAGAAAATAATATGATTTTTATTTAGAGACATCGAACGCGATCGCCCGTAATCTTCAGCGCCTGGCTAAAATACCTTCGTGAAACGTAACCATTTCAGGAATCTCGAAGTGAGGCGACGACGCACACGACGTCCATCTCCTCTCCGGGAAGCAGCAATCGGACGACCTCGTCAAGCAGGTTGGCAATCATCATTTCTGCTATTTAGTAAATACTATTTACCTGATATATTTTGAGCATTTCTGTAGCCGATCTCGCGTATACTATCCCTGCCATAATTCTGTTTCTGTTTTTTCTTTCTTTTTTCTTTTTTTTTCTGAAATTCTGAAACGCATTTCTTTTTCTCTCGATTCTCCGGAATTACGCAAAAATGTTCAAACTGTGCCCATGTCTCCTCTGAGATCTATTCCTTTATTCCACACAATTTTACGAGCAACTGACCCGATCATTGTCCCGGTCCTGTCCCCTGTCAGAAGCACCCCGTGTCCCCTGTTCTGATCTCTTTTGTCCCCCCCCCTCCCAATCACTCCTCTTCCATTCCGAACACGATAGAGAGAGAAGGGGAAAGAACAGCTGCATCAGATCATAAACTCGTAAACGAGAGCTCTCGATTGGAAGGGAGAAGAGGAGGAGGAGGGGGAGATTGGTAGTAGTCATTCTTTGATAGGGAATGGAAGGACAGGGTGATAGGGGCTTCTGTGGTAGGCTGTTTGAATAACACACCTCTATTTCATTTTTTTAATTGTAAAAATGCTGCGCATGTAGCAATATTGTGGAATTCTTGCTGATAGGGTAGAAACTGTGCAACTGATTTTGTAGATATAGAGCAAGATGTGCGTTGTGTTTCATTTTTTTTGTCTATTCATTCTCATCAATTCAGTCCGATTTTGAATACGCTAACACTATGCGGTGAATGGGACTCATTGGAAGAAGGCTTCAAACGAGGCTTCATCTCTTCTTTCACACCTCTCATCACTCGTGCGAAAGAGTGAATGAGAAGGGCCTCCTCCTCCCTACCATAACAGATGTTCCTCCCTTTATCCTCTTCCATCCAAGTGAGAGAAGGTGCAATCGGACACCACTCTGTTCCTTTCTCACAGTTTATTGGGCTAGAGTGATAGGTCAGTCTATTGATACTCATATAAATAATCAACGTAGACTAATTGTAAGAGCTATTTTTTCAATAAGTATTATCTCAAGGAATTTCGTGACTCACGCGTTCATCATTGCGTATGGTTTGTAGGGACGAACCTTGAACGAAAACCAATTGAGTGAGGAGTAAATCATTGTTGGGTATCAGAGGGGGACGAGTCAAGTGATAGCGAGAGAGAGAGAAGAAGTTAGCAAGTGTTTCGTCCCCTTCTCAGATCGATTTCATCTCAGAGGTTCCCTTCCGAATGACTGAAAGTTGATCGTTCTTGAACGATCGTCCATGACTTTTGCTCTCATAGATCCATTCTCAAGCTCTAATCACCAAATCAGACGCAAAATGGCCTAGGAAAAAGCAAATCACGTATTACAATTGTGATTTGTCATTCATTTCTTCACTTCAATTAACTAAATGAGACGCTCGAACGGAATATCTGTAACGATAAACTTGTGCACGCCCTCGAATCGTATTCATGATTCTTTTCATTGGTTCGTCGCGATGTTCAGTGATCCATCACTTTCTTCTTTTCACATTCCTTGAGTTAGAGCTGAGGAGATACGCCCTTGGATTCCTTCTGTTACTGCCATTGCTCACTTTTACTTCATTTCCCACTTTACGCGCTAGATTACGGTAGCTACCGTATCCCACATAATCGATTCATTGCAGACTCGAGAACGGTGATCCCATTCCACGCCTGGCGCCGGGCTCTACCAGACAGTTCGCGATCCGATACGTAAGTCTCTTGTCTTATGTTTTCATCGCTTGTAATTCTTCTAACATCATATAGTCAGATTTTTACGTTGTTTTACGTAATCTGTGAAACATATTTCATTATCGCGTCCGTGAATCGCATCTGAAAGTATTCATGCTTTCATTGTTATTCTGTCTCGTATTACATAGTTCTGCATCGCTCAACTCCTTCATCTAAACAGTCGCGTGCACGCTTTGAGAGTCTGTTTGGAGCTCGCTTTGCCCGAGTTTGCCATCGTTCTAGATCCTCGCGCAACGGATCTTAGACCAGCTGAACACATGTTATCACTAGAAAACCGTCTCTTCATTGATAGTTGTGCAATCTGATACAATTTCGTAGGCTGCCCTGAACTTGTGACTTGTATCATAGGAAAATGTCATCGTTAGCTGCCCGTCGAATCTCTACATAATCCCGTGGACAGATGTATGCCCTTCTTCCTCATGGCATTTCATCCCTCACTTCACACCCTCATCTCAGTACTACTTCATCTGTTACATCCCCTTTCTTCTTCTCTTCATCCTTCCCGTTCCCATGCACATTGCACACTAATGGCTCCAATCCTCACTCAGAGAGAGAGTGCGAACACATTTATGGATTTTATGGGCAGGAAAGTGGCAAAAAGAATCCAACAGTCAGAATTTGCTGGATAGAGTGAATCAGAGTGAACGCGTTTTCAAATATCTTCACCATAAATAATAATTCCTTTTGGACCGACGATTGGAGCACCACTGACTCTTCGGAGTTGTTCCGACAAACAATCAATTCTGAAACTCACTCGAATTACATAGTTGCTCTATTCACATTTTTCAGCTGGGCCGAGTAGTTATCGATCCGAGTTTGGAAAAAAACTATCCATGATTTTGAAATCATTAGCGAGTAAAATTCAATTATTTGAGAGATGTGTGAACTTCAGTAAAGCCTTATCTGTCTAAGAGCCAGCCCTGAAACTCATCCGAAAGACTGTTTTCATCCACTCGTTTTCCTCAATCTCTCCATGCTCATTTCTTCTTTTCCCTCTCTTAAAGGCCGCCCTCTTTCTTCTTCTTCTTCTTCTCATGATCACGCTCCAGTTAGCTATACGGTCGATCTCCCTTTGAGACGCCTCCCCCTTTTAGACGGGAGGAAGGGAAGGACTCTCTTCATTTCGCCTTGTATCTAAAGTTCTCTGATCTATGGATAGTTCATGGACTAGAAAGTATTATGCTCTATTGAGGCTTTTGATCTGAGATCTCAGTGAAGTCTCTCGAGACTGAGCGAATGAAGAGAGATCAGTACTGCAGGGAGGGATTATGCGAGAGTGGAAGGGCAGGAGGGGGATTAATAGGGAAGACGAGACCAACTGGTCACTATTCCTAATCCACTCTCGTGTATCCACATTGCGCAATACAAGTGATACACAGATTAGGGCGAAGTTAGCTGTTGCGACATCGATACTTCTCATTCTACGCTGATCTACAAGTTTTAGTAGTCTTGGGCGAATAGGAAGTGGTCAAGAGAAATGCTGAATTTTGACAAGGGGTGTGGAAAAGACTTATCAATTACGTCATCACTAGGTCAGCAGTGTTTCTTATCGTCTCCTGAGTCACATTTATGAGGGTGTCCAATAGTGCACTCTCTCGATTTTGCCTGTTCTCTCACTTGCTCTGACCGACTAGAGAGTGTATAGAATGAGGAGGCCGTGAGCATTACTCCTCGGATGATTCAGTTTCCGTTCTGTGCCCATGGGCGATGAAGGTTTTCCATGCGGGAAGGCTGTACTATTCAATGCTCCTTCAATTTATCTTTTTTTCGTTTGTCTAGGTTTGACCTACGTCATTCAATTTTCAGTCTATGTATGTTTGTCCATGAAGTTTTGAATGCGAAGATCGATAGAATCATTCCGCATGGAGTAACATCCAGTTGTAAACCGAGGTGTGTCACGCCAATTACGGGCCACAGTAATCAAGTAATCCAGAGGGGAACCTTGGTGACACCCCTCCCCCTTGTGGGTCCTCCCCCTCCCCCTTGTGGGCCCTCCCCCTCCCCCTTGTGGGCCCTCCCCTCCCTTGTGGGCCCTCCCCCTCCCCTTGTGGGCCCTCCGCCTCCCTCCAATCAACTCAATCCCCACGTCCCATTGTAAGAGTCCTATAGGCATAGTTCATTAGAGGTAGAGGTTCTCCTTTCGGAGCTATTGGCAGTCGGTCAACAAGAAAGTGTCAAAAGCGACGCGTAGATGGCTTTAGAATCAGTTCTCGTGTCGATAACTCATGTGAAAATCCCCGCGGATATGCTTTAGTTCAGCTATAACACCTCATATTCCTTCACGAGACGGTGTTTCTTTTCTTTTTCTTTCTATGAACAAAACCTGTCGGCAAGTTCCCTACAATATTAGTCTCTGCTTGCATTAAGTCGGTCGTGTTTAGATCTTCCCCTTCCCTTCTCTTCTCTTCCCTTCAGCCGTTCAGTATTATTCCACTCTTCTCACTTGTCAGACACGACTCTTCTCTTGTCTTCATTCTCACTTCACTCAACCGAGATTTCGCCGCGCTTTTCCATTTTCGAAATGACCAAAACAAGAATTCGCAGTATTTGCGCTCTCTCGATTTCACGCCTCATTTCGTAGTCTCCAATGAAACTCTTCCCTTCCTCCAACTCGGTCCATCCGGCTCTTTCTCATCTAAAAATGTCTCAAAGTCCTTCTCCCAATCATCAACCATTTTGTCTTCTCTTTTCATCACCCAATCTCTTTCCCATTCTCCCTTCTCTCTCTGTGGTCATTCCCCCCTTCAGATGCCTCTTCTTCTTCAAACATTTGGATGACTTGCCCATTTTTATTGTATCGGCCGTCTCTCGATTTCCCGTTGTCTCTCACCTGATCTTCCTCTGATGTCTAACCACTCTCCTCATATCTCACACTCTCTCCCCTTCGAATGGCCCTTCTCTCGTCCTCCCTTTACAGTCCTATTAGCACGTGTCGTCTCTCTCTCCTCCTCCTCAAACTTCTCCCCTCTATTTGATTCGTCCGATCTTCCTTTGTTCTTTCTGACCCCCGATGAGGATCGTTTCTCGTCAGATGACAGGTCAATTGACAGAAGGTTGGATCGAGTGGAATTAGTAGTCCATTTTAAGAGAAATTGTCTCAAAGCTATCAACACCGCTGGCGAATCGCAATTCAAGAATGTGTGAAACTCAACTATTCAGCGAATTCGAACATTCTGGCCTGCATCCACATATTTCCATCATTCTCAGCTGTTAGATGAACAAGATGGTTGCATTCCCCCATTCTTTAGTCTATTGGAATCACTATTCCTGTCACTATTCCTTCTCCTCTCTTCTTTGTTGCTCGACCCACTCGTTCCAACTTTCCGCTTCATTAGATTAGTCATGGCTGACTGACGCATGATACTGTATTCCCCTCAGTCCATTCCAGTCGGGACCATGGTCAGGGAGGTGAAATGGAGTCCACTTTTTGCCCAAGCAAGTGTGAAATGAGGAAGAGGGGCGAAAGAGAGCCTTCTTCCCCTCTGCGAGTTAGTCTCGGTTGAATGGAATTGATGATACGGGCGAGTGTTCCTTCTTCCTTGATCTATCCCTCAATTGATCTCGTTATAGGCAGTCTCCTTTGGCCCTACCTGCCCTCCCCGAGAGAGATGAATAGACCTTCTCAGCCTCACCTCTATTGTTTTCATGTCTCTCTTTTGTACCAGTCGTGTCCTTTGGCGGATTGATTCTCACTCTCTCCTTGAGGGGGCTCTGGAGCTTGATCAGCCCTTTGATCTACCGTGCAGTCATTACCCACTTGTTGTAGCACCGTGGCGAGACTGATCGTGACTCTTGGCTCACCCCGTGGCTTCCATTCATTAAAACGTATGCCTTGTTACCCACTTGCTGACGCACAGTGTAATGTCTGAAATAGGGCGAGAATAGAGTGAACTTTGGAGGAATTGTGACTCTTGTGCCCAGATGGTCTTACTCTTCTTCCTTCCTCTAGTTTCCTCCCTTCTTTCTTCTCCTCTTTCTTCTCCACTCCACTTTCTTCCATTCACAAAACGCAGATGTGTTCACTGTTTTTCAAACCCATCCTCAAACTGATGAGTAATATTGTACTTTTGGCATATCTGCAGATCCAGATCTTGCCCCGCCCCTTCTTTGTTGAAATCATTCGCATTTTGTTAAATTCCTACATCTGAAGAAGGGTCCTCCACAGTAATAGTTAGATACGCTGGTCCTTGATCTCTCATTTGATCATATCCTACTCGAATCCACTCTCTTATCTAACAGACAATGGCCAGCTGGCAAAACACAGTGGTCAGAACGGCAGACGAGGTTATATCAGAAGACGAGAGAGCATGGGATACGAAGAGAGCGCGCTTGAAGGACCCTGTTCCCGGGTTGTAAATTTAGTAAGAGATCACCTGCTACCGTATCCAAGAGTACGGTAGGGGATCAATCAATACCGTACTCTTGACCATTCAGTCCTATAGATTGGTGTTTGCCCGATTGTATGGCTGACCTACTCCGTCTCTCATCTCTCTCTTTCTCTGTCTCTCTTCGATTCACACAGTCTCTCCTCATTGTTTGCCTAACACTACTGCTTATCAGAGGGAGAGTCCTCCTCCTCTCGTTCAGTCCCGTACTCTCACCCTCTCTCTTCCTCTTCCCCTTTTGACACCTCGAATAATTGATGCATCCCTATTGTTGACTGAACCCCGCTGGCCAGTGTTGACATGTTGCAAGTACGATCACATTCCTGCATTTTTAACACTTGCTTTTAGATGATTCAGACCACTGCTCATCATATGCCCATGACCATTCATAGAGTGGCCAAAACTTACTGATGTGCTTCGCTCTTCTTATTATCCTACGGTTGTTTGTTGTGATCTATCCCCATGATGTTATCACAACTGAGTGATAGCTGCGCAATAACTTCCTTGATAAGGGCTAGCTCACTCTCCGGATAGAAGGAGTGTCTCAGTGACCCCTCTCTATCTGTGACTGTTGTCTCATCAGCTCACAATGATAATCTTTCCATTCCCTGGTCACTCCCTCTCTATCTCTTCCCTGCCCTCCTTGATTCTAGTTGGGCGTTCTGCAAATTTCGAACATTTTGCAACAGAGAAAGTGCGAGTTTTGTTGTTTTTGCGTGAATCCTCATCCATGTCGACGCTTCATTCACGCCACTTTCTTCGTTTTCTTTCATTTCGTTGATTGGATCTGCCTTCCCCTTCCTCCGAGCAAAGAGGCTAAAGTCGGGGCAGAGAATAGGGCCGAGCCCCCATAGAGAATCCCGCGCCTCTGAGCTCATCTCTAAAGCGCGCCGTCACGAAATCTCCATTCAATTAGTTCCTCCCCGCGGCCTCTCTCAACTCACAGTTCTCATTACGCATTCTTCACGCAAAATCAAGCAGTAAATAAAAACAGAAAACGCGAAAACTGAATTTTCGAGAAATTAGTCAATATTTCGGTATTACGGTAGCTGTTCAAAACGCGCGCGATTATTTTGCAGGTGCCGCGCGATTATCATGTATCGATTATTATTTTCGCGATTTTGCCTATGCGTTTGTTTCGTTTCTTTCACCTTTCTCTTCTTTCAACCCCTCGATTACCTCATTACCGTGCGGATTATGAATGTCGAGCCCTTGTCCCTGCTTGGAACCAGTGGCGACCCCGCTAAAGACCTCCTTTCGGATCTTACGCGAGCCAGTGACCGAGCGAGAGAGAAAGAGACCTTGTGCCTCGTTTCTCGCCCTGAAACGATGCTAATTTTCACTTCCTGCCCGGTAGATTTGGCTCATTCATCAGCCTATTGTTGCCCCAATCGCGCAATCCCTCCATATTCCGCCTTGAGCTGAATTCCTCGATTCCCATTTACATCATTTCCTTACCACTCGCTGTTTCGCTTTTGTTTCTAACTGAATTAACAATATTTGCATATTTAAACGTTATATTCCTTACAGCAGCTGTATCCGACCTTGCTGCTCGTGAGTCTGCAGCAGTCGCAGCAGCCGTCGCAGCTCATTCGATCGAGCTCCTTCCCTGCGGCCCCGCGAGTCCCGTCGCGTACAACAACGGTAAGCAGTCTATTCACGGGTCAGACTCTCCGTCAGAATTCGCTTTGTCGGGTGGTATCTTGTGAAGGCTACGAGTGAAAATACACGTCAATTGCAGAGATGCGCGGCCCTCCACCGGACTGGAGACCACCCAGACCGCCATCGGCTGGTTTGTTATTTTTTTATTTATTTTATTAATTTTTATTATACTTATTGTAATTTAAACTTGCCCTAGTGTCTTCCTGCTCATCTAAGATTTGCATTGCCTTTATATACCTAGCCAGAAGCTTTAATTAACCAAATTTATTAATATTAAAATAGATCAATTTTGTTAATGTAGGTGATCCGATGCTTCCTCATCGAACGATGTCTCATCGGTACGAAGATGAGGAGGAAAACTACGAGGATCCAGAGACTTTCGCCCGCAAAGGTAAGAGAATCGATCAGTTATGAGCATCAACCTCGGATGGTTGACTAATATCGGGGGTTCAGTATAAAATCAGCTAAATATTGCTGGTTTTGCTCCCAAAATATCTGGGGTATGGTCCTATATCCTACTCTGTGCTTATAACTGTTATCGATCTGAAGGGTAGATCGGTGTGATATTAGTGATAAGGTTGCCGATCAAAGGGGGGGGAGGGAGGGAGTGACCACTCCTCGGATAGGGTATGATTTCACACTGGCCGTTCGATTCACACTGGTCACAAAGGGGAGAGAGGGCATCCGTATAGGAGAAGAAGAAGGGGATGAGTCACAAGGAAGGAAAGAAGAAGAGGGGAGAGGGAAAGGAGGAATGGTCTGGCGCCAAAACGTGCGAACAGTACCTGAGACACTCTCATTAGACCCGGACTTGCCCTTACGGGCGTCCTGCCCTACCGTATCCAGCCCTTACCGTACCCCATTTCAGCCTTTTCCCCATTCGATTCACCCCAGCATCGCACGCCCGGCAACTCGTATGAGATCTCCGCGTCACAGGTATTATCGATTTCCCCTGAATCAGGGGCCCTATCGATTTATCGATTGTTTTTTTCCAGCAGCGGCGGTCGATGATGCGTGATTCGACGCTGCAGTCGACACTTTCCGATGAGGATTTCTACCTCAATCAACCGCCCTCGCTCATACAAAAGAACGAAGCTGGCACCTACTTCATTCCCTCGGGAACTCGTGAGAATTCGACACTTTGATCTTTGATCTTTGATCTTTGGCACTTACCCAACCTGGCGGCCCCACGCCACTTGTCTCTGTGTCGCGGCTTCTCCTATTAGTGGGTGTGATATACAAGCAGTCGGGTCACTACCGTTTTATTGACTCTTCCTGACCTGTGCCCAGTTGCTAAGAGAGGGTGTAATACACCAGGGCGGGAGCTTTGAGAAGGGAAGGAAGGAGAGTACCGACGGTAAGAAATGAGTGACACCTTATCTATTAGATGACGCAAGTGGTTATTGACTAGGAAGGAGAGGTCGAAGGGTACTGATCAGTCTCTATTTGGTTATCCAGAGGGGAAAGGTCTCCGATCTTTACCAAGAGGCGGAAGCATGAAAGACCCTTGTGCTACAAGTGGTCTGTTTGCTGTCTCCGGCTCCCCCTTTTTGAGACCGATTTGAGTGATGGAGTGAGAAGTAGAGACGATATCTGTGTAAATATCACTGTTGATCTACCTACCACATCTATCTTTTGTCTTTCCCACTCTGCAATAACACTCACACTCACTGCTAATGGCAGGATGTGAGCGGGGATAATCTATCGATACGGTAATTACCGTATTCCCTCAGGGGATATCAGGATGAGAATCACGTCAGGTCAAGCGAGGAGTAATCGACTGTTGTGACAGTGGATGGAGGGATAATTGAGCTACGGGGTTCTTTAGCCATTCATAGAAGAAGGATTGTTTTGAGAGATGAATCGATAATGAGAAGATCATTAACTGAAGGTGGAGGAAGATACCCTCGAAAGCGGAAAGAATTCGGTAATCAAAGGGGACTGTTCTCGATTTTTGAGCAATTTGTTGCGACAAGATTGAGAATAATTGGGAGCGAACTCGAGAAAGTGCCCCCCTCCCCCCCTTTACCCTCCATCTGATCTGATTCATGCCAATGGCACGAGGGCAAACCAGTAAATGGAGCACCTCCCTTCTCAATGTCTGACATTCTTCATCGAGCGAAGTAGCGAAGCAGAAGGGGAATAATATTAGAGAGAAGTCGAACACTGAATGAGAAGAAGACATTGGATATCCATCCCCCCGTCCGTCCGACGAATCTGAATGCGATTCGGGAATATGAGAGCAAGTCATTGCCGAAATGAGACGAAAGGAACGGAATGAACTAGGGACATAGGTGGACGCGGCCCTTCAGCACTTGCCTGTATTTTTTAATCCTGGTGACATGAGCAACAAAGAAACCTTCAGAGGATGCCCATGTATGACTAGGGATGATGCAATATCGAACACCTCTGAGGGAGGGAGATGTACATAGATATGTAATAATGGTATAGCTATTTTTATGATGGATGACGAACGTAGGGGTTCGCACTCATCTCTCTCTCAATTTCCTTCCTTCTCCTTCTTCTTCTCTTTCTCCATTCCTCTCGATTCATCTCCATTCTCCTCTTCCCCTCTCTCATCTCCACAATTGTGTATGCATTAGAGAACCCACAGGGGCAGAGATGACACCTATGTGTCTGTCACTTATATTCCTCCTCTGCTCAGTACTCGATAGCTGCAGTGATGGCAGCACTACGGTAGTAGGCAGTGACCTACCGCAAACCACTCTCGACCCCCCCTAGACTTCCCTCCTCCCGTCAGACTTTCGTTTGTCCTCTCAATTGGTCATGACATCCTGGCAGCATCCGCTCTCTTCACTTCCCATGATCTCTCGTCACTCTGACCTGTCCGCACTCTCTCCTCTCTCTCTCTACCCTCTCAAATGCCCATACTCTCTCATCACCTTCCAGATACTCGTTAGTCTTCCTTCCGGTCACACCTACTGGGGTGTCATCAGTGTGAGAGTGGACAGAGGACGACTGATGATGATGAGAAGAGAGAAGAGACCACCCATATTGTTGGCCGAGACGCGTTATTACTAGTATAGTAACAGTATAGGCAGGACCACCCAGTCGGCAATATTCCTCAATTTTTGCTAGCTTTCATTCTCACGAAGAATTCTGTCGCATTTGACGTGTTCGTTCTGATGTAAAGCTACCGTATCCTCCAGTATTCAATCGATCAATGCGGGCATGGGCCGTCGTAGCGAGTACGCACGAGTGGTCAACGACGATCGATACGTGCCCTTCTACCGTAATCCCACGGCAAGGGTGGATACGGTAGTGCGGCCGGGCGCGCGAGGGCCCGTGGTGCTGCCAGGTTGGAAGGGGGTTATAGAACTTTTAAAATGGTTTTAATTGTATTAAAATAGCTAATTTCAGTGTCGCATGGAGGCAGTACTTCTTCACCGCACGGAGTGAGATATCACGATGAGAGGTGGTTAATTTGATAATTTTAATGATATACAATTATATCTAAATTAGGTTCTGATTGATTCTTGCTTTGTGCTCACTCTGATTCGCGGTTTCCACGAGAATTCAACTCAATTTTTGCCTGAGTTCTCAATTTCAATTTTTTTGCTTCTGCATGGTTGATCGATGCTGCACAACTTGGTCATACCAATACGCAAGAGCCCATGCCGATGTTATTCAAGTTTTAGAAATATACTAATATTCCGTTCAAACTTCCTCGTTGTATCTATCATCGAATTGATCATGCCGCTTGTGTTATTTCTTTCTATGGCTGCATCATCATCCTTAGAACGACGAAACATCTCGAATATTGTTCATCTCTACTTTCCTCTCCTTTGTCTTTTTGGATATGTTTCCAGTTTTTTTTTCGCAGTGAAAGTATTATTTCCGCGAGGCGAATTGGTTTATCGAATGTATTGACTGATTCTTGCCAATTTTTTTTTGAATACTCTAGTCCTGGTTGTTTGCTGCTTCTATGAAAAGTTTACTCAGTTGCCGGTTGGGTTGTTCTAATTCCTCGGTGAATGTTTGGATATTATATCAATAATACGATCAGAATCGCTTGCACCTGATTCTCGTAAATCTGCGGCCAACCGCCTGCAATTTGGTATGGATATAAATCCCTGCCTAGTGATCAGATGTTTCAAGATGAAGTTAACCTCGCTGCTTACCGAGTTATTCAATACCTCCTCGAGACGCAATCTCTAGTACGATCTCACTACTTCGCGCACTATTCTCATCTCGTCACTCTCTTTCATTCAGTCGGTCGAATTGTATCCATCCCTGCATAGTCTCCTAATTAGCATACGAGGCTCGCTTGGCCCTACGCACTCACCTCTGAATCCCTCCCTCTATTTCTCCCTCTCTAACCAGCCGAAGTGTCAACTCCCCTCCCTCATTTACACCCTCTTTTAATCGCGTTGTGCGCGACGAGAGCATTCTCACAACAGAGATTAACGATTGAGATTTGGAAAAGAGAAGCGAAGCGTAGAATGGGAAGAGATTTGGAAACTAAAGGGTTTAAGTAGTTTTGTTGTTTTAGTTGTATGAGCTGAAGTGGCATTGTAGGATGCTCGCTCATTGGCTTCTCATCCGCTAGGTGAAACGGCTATTTCATGGGCTTGAAATTGCTCGGCGTTCTCACTCAATGTTCAATGGAGAGTTCTGATAGATTCGGAAACTGCAGGGTTTAATTCGTATTGTTATTTTCGTTTGTGACCCGAAGCGGCATTGTAGCATGCTCCATCATTGGCTTCTCATCGGCTAGGTGAAACGGCCAACAATTCGCGGGTTCGAAATTGCTCGGCGCAAATTGAATTCATTGTGGGAGGTGCGACGAGAGATGTGTCCTTTTGAGTAGGCGAGCTGTCCCCGAGTAGCCCCCCCCCCTCCCGTTTAACCCCGCGGGTAGGCATAGAGTAGTGGGGAGGGTGTCTATAATAAAGCAGTCATTCATTCAGTTATGTGCCTCCCCTCGCAGTTGGGGGTCTATCCATTGGAGGGTGTAAACAAGACGAGAAACATGTGGACACCCTCTCCCTCTACCCTACCCTACCCACCCCCCCCCTTCCCACGACTGCCCTCACTAATTAAGAGATGAAAGGAGTGACTGGAAGAGGGCAGAGGAAGGAAATAAGCAAGTGGCGCCACCCTCTTCAGTAGGAGACAGACTCTCGTTGATTCGACAGACCGCGTCTTAGAATTAGACGATTGACTTAGTTGTCCTGGGTGACTGATGTTTCACGAGTGGTAGCAATATCTTGACGCGTAGCGCCTAAGATCACATTGCGCTGACTATTTCGTTCCAAGTCAATTAATTCTGTGAACATGAAAAGGGTTGCATGTTGTCAATCTTCTACGGTCAATTGATGTGTCACGCATAGTCGATATTCAGTCTTCGTTCACTTATCCGATATGTGCCATGGTAGCTGTCAATAGTTCTATGATTTGCACTGGTCTCGTGTTTTATATTTCCCAGTATCTGGAATTCCTGAAATAGTAGTACCTCTCTTGCGTCGTTTTGAGATTGTCGCCGCAGGCATTTTGCGCGCTGTATTTTCGGTCCTGCAATCTCATCTCCCCCCCCCCCTCCTCTCCTTTCTTGGCCAGCCATCTCTTGTCCATACACACCTCTTGAAGTGGGGGAAGGAAGAAGGAGGAAGAGAAAAGGGAGTAGATTCCCCGTCCTCCGCTCAAAAGAATTGAAGCGATGAATAGGCTCACTCACTGACCCCCTCCCAAAGATAGCTGTAGGAGGAGGGAAAGGAGTAGATCAATTGGCATTTCACCCCTTCTTGCACGGTATTCAAATGGGATGCCACATCCTATCCCTGAGATGGGACCCGATTAATGGGTTTCGTGACGCCCTATTCATGGACCTCGTTTCCTTTGTCTCACACTTGGTTCCATTCGGTCGTTGCGTATTGTGCGGTGGTGATCAATGACTCGGCCATTAGAGAGAGATACCAATCAGTCGGATGTATTGTGTCTCGTGTTCACCCGAGAGATTGAGGATTCATTGAGGGTGGTTATTCAGATGAATCTTGGATCTTTAATTTCCTGCAGAGATCACAATTCAATTCAATTTTTTCTCACTCGAGGTGTTATGTTTGGCTCTATGTCAAATGGCTTATATGTTATCCCTTGTATTTTAGATTATCTTGGTTTGATTACTATCTCGTGCAATGCTGCATAGTTGATACAAGTTTCACGGCGCGGGTATATTGGCATGAGTCTCTCCTATTCGATGTATTGTAGGTTTCTCTTGAAATTTTACCAACCCACTTAACGGAAATTAGATGACAAGATAATCGAACGGTGTGTTAATCCCAGTTCTCCCTCCTGCAACTGTGTGATCTAAATTCGCCTATATAATTCATCATCATCTCTCCTTCCTGCTCATGTCTCTCCCCTTCCTCCTTTCAATTCCTCAATTCACCGCCCTCTAATTATGCCGTGTGTCACTAAACAATGAACGAGAGAGAGATCATGCAAGAGTGAGGATGAAGGCGGATTAGAACGTGTTCACACGATGGATGAATAGGGATTGCGAATTGAGCTGGTGCGATATTGAACCTTCCCTGATTGACGTTTCGAGCTTCATTGTGGTTCAGTGTTTCTGTGAGATGTTGTATAGGATTACTTATATCGTGATTGATTACTAATTATTCGATTCGTAATAACTATGACGTTTACTGTTGTAGTCGCCGGTTTGATCGGATGATGAGTATGTGTGGAGAGTAGAGTGGAATAAAGAGATGATGGGAGTGTATACGCGAGAGTGAGAGATTGAACCATATTGAATGGAGAGGTGTGAACCTGTGAATATCATGGAAACTACAACTGGTCCTCTTTCCTTGCACATATTTTTGTTTGGCGACTGTTAATGAAACGACTGTTTCCATCAAATATGCGTAACTGATTAGAACCTTGTCATAATGTTGAAACACGATTGCGCCTTTCTCTATTCGCCTCTTTATTTTCTTCCAATTCACCATTATTTCATTAAATATCCGTATCAGGCCGGAACTTTGTATCTATACTGAAACACGAATACTCCATGTCCTGTCAATGCTCATCATCGTTGCAGCTTCAGATGTCATCCTCCTTCGTCGCTGATGATGGCTGATCAGGGCACGGCACTCCTCCATCCCACCAATAAGAGACGATCCAGTCGAGTCATGGGTACGGTACTATTTTATTGGATAGGATACGGTAGTATTGATTTGAAATCGTTTAAAGAAATTATTGTCGGAATAAGTTTACCATGGGTAATATCGATCGGATGAAACGAGAACTGTGAGGGCGTTAATTTTTAAAAAAAGTTAAGCAAATGACGAAGCAGTCGAATCATGGGAACTTTATTTTCCTCTAGGATACGGTTGTATTGATTTGAATGCCTTTCATGAGGTAATTGTTGGAATAAGTATAGCGGGGTTGTTGTAGAACAGATGAAACGTGAACGTGGATGGTCTGAATTGAGTACGAGAACCATAATTGAATGTATTGCAGTGGGTGGGACTCCTCTTCCGTCTACGACGATTCCTCCCCTTTCCGGATCACTGAAGAAGCGACCGCCGAGTAGGAGGTCAGTGGAATAGAGGCGTGCAGAGTGGTAGAGTTGTGTTTCATGAAGAGTAGACTTGTCGGTGGTCTTCGCTTGTTTGATATGCTACTTGCTTCTTCGGTGAAAAAATAATGAGATGGATCATAAAATTGTACTTCAAACTTTGTGATTCATGAGGTCTAGGCAACCCAATGGTGGCATTTCATTTGATTGTCCCTACTTTCTTTGTTGCTACAAGTTATCCTATTTAAATTCCAGATCTGAATCATCTCTGAAGGATCACTGTCGACCCACTCCTACCGTAGTCTGTCTCTTCTTCTGCCTTCTTCTCGCCATCGGACTCATAGTCGTCCTCTTGTGTGAGTGTTACAGTACCCCTTCGTTGTGTAGATGGCGACCTTTCCCATTCGTCGCATAGTGGAAAATGGGGCTAATTTCAGTACGAGTTCCGCCCAAGTCGGAAGTTGAGACTGAAGCGCACACTGGATACCCAAAGACACATGTGAGTTTGCGGTTTCAGAGGACTTATATTCGAAGTGCTGAATCATCGGATCGATATAGGGTTCGTATCTGCTATAAAAAGGTAAAGGTAAAAAAATCTGCTATAGAATGTCTTTAATAAGTTTTAAACCTTACCATGATGTTTGCTGCTATATTTTTTCCTTTTAGGTAAAAGCTCATTTTCAGCTGACAATGCATTCACTTCCTCCTCGATTACGATTAGGAGAAACGATCTTCGTCGAATTGGTCAACAATGAGGATACGTCAGTGTTTTTGATCTTTGATCTCTGATTTTTTGATTGTCTATTTTGATCTTTGATCTCTTCAGTGAACTGCACATACCCTCCCCGATGCGAGTCACGCTGAACGCCAGTGTTTTCAACCCCGCATCCAAGGTGAGAATGGAGGTGACTTTTTTTACAACCAGATCGAAACAAAATTGAGCAGCCATGTGACCTTGGGACATCACTTGGTTGTGGAACTCCGATTTCACGGGTGAATTTTTGAATAGCCTTTAAAATTCGAATTACAGATGGCAATAATGGGCAAACTCGCTGCGAGACCAACAACGGCCGACCACGATTTCCTGTGGAAACTGTCGAGTGGAGAACCGGCTGAGGTACGGTAGGGGAAGGGTACGGTAGTGAAATGGGGATGGGATACGCTAGCCGAGGTACGGTAGAATATCGATCGCCTTTGTAGCCTTCGTACCACATGCCAATGGACAATGCGATGATTGGATCGAGGGCAAGAAGAAATGTGGAGATTGAGGAGGAGCAAGTGGGTTTCAGTTATAGCATTTATCAAGTGTAGGGCTCATTGTCCAATGTGAGCCAGGCCAGTTCTCGTGTAAAATGCACAAAAATATTGTTTCCTAGTGTAAACTTATTATTTTTTAAATATTAATAATGTTAAGGAGCGTAATCGTCATTGGCTCGTCTTCGAGAAGTTCATGCTAGAAGGCACGTGGTATCTCCAATTCGTCAACGACAACAAAGATCGAGTGAGACATTTTGTTATACGAGGTTGAGGTTTCACTGGATATTGCTACGTTATCGGTTGTACTAGATAGCCAATTGGAAGAGCGGTGGAAGTAAGAAAATCATATTGTTATAAGTTTAAAATGTTTTCACCTTCCAGCCCGAGCCCCTCACATTCATCTTCAACTCGCCTACCTCCTCCTCTCTCGATTCACACTCTTGCGAGGGAGGATGCGGAAGGAAGGGCGAATGTGAGAGAGGAGTCTGCGTATGCGTATCAGGATACACTGGAAAGAACTGCCAGACACGTGAGTACTGTAGAGATCATGGAATACGGTACTCTGACTGGGTTACGGCAGTGATCAACAATTGGATCAATTGTATAGACGGATTCGGTAGTCCGAGGATCTTGGGTTTACGGTAGTGATCAACGATATCGATTGCAGCCCTCTGCCCGATCCAATGCAGTGGCAAGGGAAGCACCGTGAACGGAAAGTGCGTCTGCGATCCTGGATTCAAGGTATGATCAACTTTTTCAATACCGCCAACAATGCTATAATTGTAGTAGCAGTTTCGCTCGGCATTTACCTTACCAGTGAAACGCAGATGCTACTTTGAACTGAAATCATTTTCAATTTTTTTTGTTTTTCGGACGAAGTACGCAATGCAATGAACCCTTACAATGCCATTCATTCTCAAATAACACGGTTCCACCCTGTCCCCATAGGCATCTCTATCTCTAGGGAGTTGATTGCTCTCTGCTCTCTTCATGGTGCGAATCTCCTGACTGTAATGGACACGGTATTTGCTCCCTCGAGGGACGATGCAATTGCAATAGGGGATGGACGGGAAGGGACTGTGATGAGGTAGATGAGAGGAGTGATATTCTTTGATCTTTGATCTCTGATCTGTGAAGAGTGCAATAACGGGGTTCGAGTGGAGATAACACGCATGGGACTAGGTGAAGTGCGGATGCGCGAACTAAATATGTTGACTGAATCTAGAGAACACTAATTTGAGATGACCTAACGTGTGAAAAATAACCCCAGAAACTAAAAGAGTGTTGTGATATCTTCTAACCAGCTTTTGGTTGCAGTTTCAAAATGCTAATCAGGAGGATAAAATATGCGATAATTTCAGCCCGATTGCCCCCATCCAACGTGCAACGGCAATGGAGTTTGCAGCAAGGGAACGTAAGTATTTACCTAGAATTTAACGGAATCAGGCGAATCGAAGTGCAATATTTTAGTGAAAAGTTTAGAGGAAGCAATGTTATCAGCGCTCGGGTTTCAAATAAACGATCGATTTCAGTTGTTACTGTAGAGCGGATTACGAAGGGACTGCTTGTGAGAGACGACGAGTTGAGAAGATTGAGAAGGAAAAAGGAAGTGATGAGAAGAAAAGAAAGGAGAAAAATGATGAAGAAGAAACGAATGTGAAGATCAGTATGAGAGAGGAAGGTGAGGGATTATCAAATTATTCACTGACGACACCTGAAGTCATTGCCTTACAAAGCCAGTTAGGTGATATGGTGAGACGCTGAAACACAAATTTAACTTTATCTCGTGTTGGGAGGGCGCGAGAATAGCATGAGAGAGGAAGATGATTTTAATGATTATTGATTTGTTACCGGCACATTACGCGATGGTATTGCCCTTCAAAAGGCAGTTATGTGACATAATGTAAAGGTGAAACATACAATCAACCTATTTCGAGAATGAAATAATGAGAATAATAGAAGGTCCCACATTGCAGCCTCATCCCCATCGACTACCGTATCCCCATCCTCAACTGGATCGATCGATTTATTCTCGTCCACTTCATCTGAATCGTGCTCGAATCACGGCAGATTGGTAGAGGGATTGTGTGAGTGCGAGCGAGGATTCGAAGGAGATGAATGCGAGACGGGTGAGTGGACGGGTTTGTTGATATTAGATGAGAATGGATTATCGAGTTGATGATGAAATGAACGCTATTCATGATACAATGAAACGGGAAATTTGTGGGGGGGGGGTTGTACACTCGAACAATACTACATGAGAAAATGATGTTCATCATTAAATACTGGCAGTTCAAGAACCCATGAAACTGAAAAAGAATAGGTAAGAAAAAATAATGAGTAAATTCGTTGCAGCAACGTGCTCACCCGCGTGTCTCAACGGAGAATGCAAAGAGGGAAAGTGCGATTGTCTGCCCCGATGGAGTATGTTTATTCTTTATTATTATTATTAAATTATTTATATATTTATGTATATTGAGTTTGTTAGTGTCAGTTGAGTCCATAAAATTTTGTTTAGCACCCGGAGCTACGGATTCATCAAAGTATCTCGATAGTCCAGTATTTTGAAAGTGCAGGAATCCTGAATTCACCGGGCTTTAATCTGGAAACTAAATATTTGTTGTCCTCTTCAGAAGGCACAGCATGCGGTCGTCATGAGTGTCCCGAGGGATGCGAAGAACACGGAAAGTGCGCTGATGATGGAAAGTGAGTTTGTAAAGGAACTCCCGATGGTATTACTTATCCATATTATTTCTGTTTTATGTTCACTTGCTGAAACTCTAAAATGTTGAGTGAATAGAAACACAAATACACTCAATCTCGGAATGACAAATTATTTAACTGATTTATAGAAGAGAAGTAACGCTCATTATCCCCCTTAACAATTGCTGCCCTTATGTAATCGTTGAAACATAAAAGTGTAGAGAGGCCACATAAAAAATTATCAAAGACGAAACTGCAAGTTGGATATCTAATCACTGATCTTTGATCTCTTTCAGATGCACGTGCAATAAGGGATGGAACGGGGCGAATTGCTATGAGGAAGGATGTGGGAATGGATGTGGAGGAAGAGGAGAATGCAGATTGAAGAGCAGTGGTGAGGAACTGATTATGTTCATATTGGAACGGAAGAAGGAGTTGAGAGGAAGTAGGAGGGGTGAAACACGAATGGAACTGGGATTTTCAGCTGTTTCTGTGAATACTTTTGCAACAATCCCAAGTCCGAAATGGATTGTTTCAAACCTTTCCTCCTATTGATGTTCCAAGGATGAATCTGAAAATCACAATATCAATAAAATCTTTATTGACTGTACTCTTGCAGGTGACTGGGCGTGTCATTGCGAGTGGCCGTTCACTGGCAGAAACTGCGAAGTGGCGAGAGAGGCCGAGTGTGGAGATGGAATCGATAATGATGGAGGTACGGTAGATGTGCGTTTAGAGTGGTTAAAACGAGGTCACTGGAACCGGGTGTGTTGTCGTTTCAATCGCTCTATATATTATGTTGGTTCGCTTTCAACTTGCTTACGATAACATTTTTTTCATTTGAATAGGCAATTAATTATTTTCTAGACGGTCTAACTGATTGCGACGATCCGGATTGTTGTGATTCGTGTTCGGGGAAGCAGCAATGCACTACCGTACCCTCTCCCAAGGAGAGCATCAGAGCGAGTAAGGGAGGAGGAGAAGAGGAAGGATTCATGAGGGTGAGTGACCATCGATTCAATGCTATCGAAACAAGCAGGGAGTTGGAGGAGTTAAGGAAAGAGTGAAACGGCTAATGAAAGGGTTACGTTGTTTTTGGAGATCGATCGAAATCACCATTGTAATGACTAAGGGTATACACTAATGTGAAAGTCGTGAAACTCACATTCATCTAGAATTCTTATCAAGATGAGAACGTTAAGTACGTGTTTTTTTTATTTCTTTACAGGGTTCGAGGGATGAATTGGAAGAGTTAGATTCTAGAACTGATCAAAATCCTATGAAACTCAACCCCAATTGGTTCATTTTCCTTTTTTTCAGAATCTCCGTTTCACATCTCGCGACATGTCGTCCACACTTGGATACGTGACGAAACCATTCGATCAGAGGTATGACATTTTGTTTTAGGTAGCAAAGGTGGATTTATTACATGCATAGTTGAAACAAGGTTCATGCAAGAAGAGTGAAACACTCGAGTGGCAGAGCGTAAACAGTTGAATGATTTCAAATACGATAGTTTGACTGCCCGAGTTCTCAGTGTGACTCAATGGGATGTGAATAAGGATGATAGGAAGCGAAGCCATCGTCCATGAAAGTCAATTCCCCCATTGCAGCCTTGTCTCATCCATCCGTGGTCGTCTCGTGTATCGTCATCGATTGACGGGCGCAATTCTTCCATTGAGAGGAGCGCGAGTATCACAAGTGGGAACACAACTCAATGGATTCACTCTCACCAGGAATGATACGGAGGAGGGAGATGGTGAGTAGCACGGTGGATTGGAGTTCCGTTGAGTTGGTAATAATCAACGAGGGCCATGACTAGCCAATAGTGCTAGCTGACTGGGTGCAAAATATTTTTACGTAAAAATGTGATGAGGGGGGACTGGGGCTGCTCGAAGCGATATTAGGAATATGAAGCTGATTTTGGTTATTAAGTTGAGTTTTTCCTGTATATTAACAACTCCTTTTACAATTAAGTTCAATGATGTATGTTCCGTGACTGTAATAATCATTCGATCGCAGGTATATTCGACATAATCGTGAACGGAGGACGTGCCGTGGAGCTGCAATTCCTGCGGACGCCATTCTCACAGTTGAGAAAGGTATGGTAGAAGTGCGCCAGATTGAGATCGAGAACTGGTTTTAATGATCGAAGTTGATCTTTGATCTTTGCAGTCCTTCTTCGTCCTTCCCAATCAGATCGTTCACGTGGGAGATGTATTCATGGACGATAGCGATAAGGTGAGAAAGAAGTTATGATTATTTTTTTGTTGAACACGGTGAATTGTTCTTGCGCGATTCGAGTATGGCAAGGTGGGAGTCGGTAGCCTAGTGCGGCGAAGGTGTAGATTGCAAAAAAATCAAATTTGAGCTAGAAGCTAACATGCTTCATAGATGATTCAATATTCATTATGTTCGTAAATTTCAATGAGATCTTGATATTGTTCGTTCACAGTGCACTCTATTCCAGTCCCCGTCCTCATCTTCCTCCTGCTCCCTCGATCGCGTTCCTCCTATGCCCGAAATCGTCTCCTCTTCCGAATCGAACGACGGACCAATCCTCGATCGATCGATAACCGATCCTCTACCGTATCCCCGTATCGTCGCCGACTCGAGAACCGTAGCTGATCAGCTGCCTGTCAGGTACGGTAGATCGATTATCGATTTATCGATTAGATAAGCAGGAGATGGTCATTTCAGAGGCACCTCGCTCAACCTCGTCTACGATTCATCTCGAGTTTCCGGCGCGGGACTATCGATGAGACTGACCGAGGATACTGTGGATTCCACCCTGAGATTGGTGAGTGTAGGATACGTTTGGGGAGAGGGGAAGGAGTACGGTAGGACGAGATTATCGATCGATTACAGGTGCATGTTCACGTTGAGATCGCGGGAAAGAGACAGGAGACAACACTGGCAGCGAAGCGAATGCTCAGGTGGGAAGGGGGTTTCACGGGGGAGGGATAGGAAGGAGATAGGGAGGGGGTCAATAGGTGTTTGTTGCTTTTGGAACATAACAATAATAAGATTGGCTTGGTTGTTGTTGAATCAACAAATATTGATTTAATTAAGATATTCGTGGACATGGAATGGATTGGATGCTTACGGGCAGAAGATGGAGGGGCGAGTAATGGCCAGTGTGAGGATTGGATACGAATGGGATGGATGCAAGGAGGTATGGTTGAGCATGATAGCGTTTATTGAACATTATGACGATTTGTGGATGAAGTGCAACTGGTGAAGCTAGAAATGTACTTGATAATTGTTAGTGGAAAACAAGAAAGTGCAATGTATCAGCAATCTGGGATTCTGGATGTTAATATATTGCGGATGTTAATATATTAATATATATTCTGGATGTTAATATAAACATCGATAATGACGGTCGAATTCAGATCTCATGGGTTGATCGTCGTATTCCATTGGATTCATCGAATGGACGAGAGGGAGAAATGGGAAGAGGATGGACTATCGATAGACACCATCGTCTTGATGTTAAGAATGGTAGGGTGTTTGTTCCTCTTTGACGAGTTCGCTGTGGGTTTGATGCTCTATAGAAACAGTGAAACCTAATTGAATCAGGTCCAAATTTGTCCGTTTATTTGAAATTTATATTAATGATTGTCTCTTCAGAAGTGCTCGATCGTGGCGATGGTGCGCGCGTTCAATTGGCCGACCGATCGAGATGGGAAGCAACTACCGTAATCGGTCAGTTATCTATCGATTGATCAGGGGTTGTATACGATAGAGTACGGTAGGCATTATCGATTGATCCTTCTCAGGCACTGGCGAGAAGCGAACCGGCCCGTGCACAACGGATGCGGAGTGCAATGGAGCAGCGAAAGAGATGAGATTGGCTAAGTGAGTACGGTAGAGGATGGGTACGGTCTATCGATTTTTGATTTTTTTTCACCAGAACCAAACAGCGAATCAAATTTGCGAATCCCATTGAATTACGTATGGATAGTGAAACGTGAGAGATGTAGTCTTTCATCTTTCGTCGAAGTGAGATCAATGATCATGTATCACTCCTTTTTCAGTCCAACAGCCGTGGCGACGGGTCTCGATGGATCGATTTACGTGGTTGATCACGAACTGATCAGAAAGATTTCACCCGATGGACTGACGAGAACTGTGATGAGCATGAAGTGAGTAGAACGGTAGTCAGGTGGGGTACGGTAGTCAGAGAGTTACGGTAGGTCGGGGAGGGGTTCGATAGTCTGGGGATACGGTAGCAAGAGTGGTTACGGTATTCAGAAGGATTACGGTAACCGGAGGGATTACGGTAGCTGATCAATCGATATTCACAGATCCGTTCCTTCGTCGGGTGAGATAGGTACTCCTCAATTGGCAGTCGATCCAAGGGACGGATCTCTCCATGTCGTCATTCCCGTACGATATCAGATCATCCGAGTTGCGACTAAGGTCAGTGAGAAAGTTTTTTTTTATAGCACTGGAGGCGTACGGAGTATTAGCATGCTAGTTTCGTTCGGTATTTACACGGTAGGTGAAACGTGTATAAAAATGGTAGATTGGGGATGTCAAGTTTTGAAATTGATCTACAGAACTACATCAAATTGCAAACAGTTGATTTTGGCACCTATGATAATCGAGTGAAACATTAATGAATCAATATTATACCTTTCAATTACAGGGCGGTCCTCTGAACGCCGAGAAGCGAACGGCTGTGCTGCAAGCGGGAATGAACGAGCAACAGGTAAATCGTTGATTGGGAATTTATTAGTTCTCGATAACTTTCGTGGAATCAGAAGAAGTTGAGAGAAGCGATGTTAAGGGAATTCTGAAACGCGTAGGCAACAGGTTGAGTATGTATTGACTTCTTCGTTTGGTGTTTCTTTAGAAACAGAAGAGCCAGAGTACATCAGCAACTACTGGCACACTTGTGCTGATGATATATAAGTGAAACATATTTTCAGCATGGACGATATTAGTCTAATTTCGTATCTTTCTTTCCAGGTGATAGCTGGAACGGGTGATCAGTGCATCGATGACAATTGTGGAGATGAGGGAGAGGCGAGAGAGGCACGATTAAAGAATCCAAAGGCTATCGCATTCGATAGTCAGGGAAGGCTATATGGTGAGTATGGGAGTACTGTAACAATCGACCCCTCGACCCCTGATAATGAAAAGTGGCGAGAACGAGACGTACCTTTGCGGTTCTCTGTAAGTGGAAGCCTTTCATAATAAGATGCAGTAGATGGGCGGATAGTGTGCTAGCTATGGGTCTTGTTTGGGGATACGGTAGCAGATTACGGTATCTTAGAGTATTGATTTCAGTGGCGGACGACAATCGTGTGCGAGTGATTGATGCATTTGATCCCAAGGCGACGAGGAGAATCAGGACGATCGGAGATAGGTTAGCGATAAGCAAGGAGGCTATTGGAAAGAACAAAGCATGAGGCTCTTACGATCTAGATGAAACATGAATGTACGAGGCTTTTTGAAACAAATATTAACGGTTGAAGATTGCGAATGAAGCATTAATCAAAGCTGGTGAGAAGTGGTCTGTATTGCACTTAAGACTGGAGATCGCCTACAGAAACTTCTGTATTTTAAACTGTCAGCCATTCTAAATAATATTTCTTTCCAGATCGTCCTACAAGGCGAGCGGCCCTCTTCCCTGTCCCCTCGCTGCCCTTTCTTCTCCTCTCGTTGAGAGACCGCTCAAGACACTCAGAATGCAATGGCCTACTTCTATCAGGTATACTGTAGCACAGGATACGGTAATCCAGGACGATTGTGGGGATACGATATCAAAGTAGTTTGTGGGGATACGCGATTGACTGTGAATGACGTAATCTCCTCCTCTTTCAGTATCGATCAATCGACGGATACAGTATACGTGGTCGATGCATCGACTGTCGTCTATGCAATCAGAGGAGACCAATTCACCATTGTTAGAGGTATGAATGGTTAGAGAAGCCAATTGTATTAGAATAGAGGGAAGGAAGGTTTACTTGAGGATGGGGTGAAGCGACGATTGTATGGGCGTACAAATTGAGAACCTTGTGTAAATTGAATCAGAGGAGCTAGAGAGAGAGAGAGAGAGAGAGATTTGGTTGATGGCTGAAACCGGAATGTGCGTCTTTCTTTACAATCTGTCGTGTCGTGATTAACGAAACTATCGCAGTGCTTGGGAAGATGAAGAAGTGGCGAAGCAGTGATGTGCCTGGTGTAAATTAATTGCAAGATTCTATATCTCTAAATCGATTACAATTCTAAAACTATTACAGGCGTACCTCCCTCGTGTTCCTCCTCTCATTCCTCATCCAATTCAAGCGCAAAACCGACCCAAGTCGCAGCCACTCCCGATGGAGGAATTTATCTATTGGAGCACCATGATAGGGGAGAGGGAAAACAGGTACGGTAGAATGGGTACAGTAATTCGGGTTGTGGTAATCTGCCTAGCGTGAGAACATGACAAGATAGGTGTCGTGAAGGCCTGTCATTGAGTGTTCCATCGTGTGGGTATTGTCGAGTGGTCGTTTGCTCACTGATCGAGTTTGGCTTTAGGAATGTGAAAAATAATGCTAAACGGGAACCAAGGGAGTAGGCGTTTCTCAGTTGGCACATAGCCTTATGAAATGTCTCACTAGAGAATAGCATCGGCGTGATCATCAAATTCTCATCTCATTCAGATTCTCTTCATTCCGTACGCTGGCCATCGTGGAGAAGTGTTCGCCGGAGGATCATCCACGGTTACGACGACGAATAATATTGGTGAGTCGGAGGGATTACGGTAGTGAGGGGTTACAGTAGCTTGGGAGGCGTTGTATTAGTGCTGTAAAAGTGCTGAAGTGCATAGATCATGTAGGAAACAAAAGAAAAGGGATATGTAGGAAAGGTTAGAAAATACAGTAGATTTTTTTCGACTGTATTCCGATGGCACAGCGACTGTATTCCGATGGTTTTCCCGTACATTATTCCGTATTTGGATTGTGGATGAAAGACAAGAGTGAAGTAACTCCCGTTGTCCTCTCAGGTTCGCCCTCTTCTCCCTCCTCTTCCCTTCCCCGTTCACATCTTCGCGTCTCTGACGTCGTGTCGATGGCCGTCGATTCATCAAAAGAAGGAGGAATTGTGATGGCCGATGCGAGTGAAGGAGTGGTCAGCAGTTTTGATGATATTGGGGATAGGGAGATTGAGGTTGCAAGGGTGGTTGTATTGAGGATAGAAGCGTTCATACGGTAATAGTCCAACCATCTTTTTGGGATAAACTTAAACAGAAATAATTTTCTTGTGCCTTTATTGTGCAAGGTGGATTGGTGCCTCCAGGATTGATTACATGTGCTGGGAGAAGGCTAGTGGCAATAGATTGGAGATAAATTCGTGAAAATACAATGCTTACCAGAGATGGGGAGATTGAGGTTGCGAGGAATGGGTTTATAGGCGATATGCGCATTTGTCATAATTTGTGTTTACCCTGAATGTGACAAAAAAATCCAGGCATATTGTTGCTTCGTGGGTACTTCATTCGTGATTGGAGTAGGCGAAAGGCAATTTGTTGAGGATGAAATCTGCTAAATACAATACTTTTGAGATCCGCCGAGTCGGTCCGAAGCGCCTTCAATTGGATCCCGCAACAAAGCTCTACCGACTGGCCGATTCCGAACTGAATGAGGTACGGTAGAAAGGGAAACTTAGTGATTGAATGGTCTAAATTTACCGTATTCAGTAAATGGATTACGGTATCTCTCAGGTATACTTCTTCTCTCCTACTGGTTTTCATCACTCGACGGTCGATATGCTCACGGGACGAACACTCGCCAACTTCACGTATGAGGGAGAGGGAAGGTGAGATATTTGTTTTGAGTCGCTCGATTCGATTAATCATTCTAACGAACATTTTCCCGTACTTGAATTTATGATGGAACACAAGAGTGAATTGTCATGAGGGGTTTAGGAATTAAGGCGAATCATTGAAAAGTTGTTTTCACTATGTACGCAAACGTTAGCAGTGTACCCAAATATGTTTCGAACTTAGTTTCTCGATGAAACATAAAATCACGTTACTAAATTATCTTTCAGCTCGGCCCGTCTCTCTTCCATTATCGGAATTACTGAGAAAGTGACGATTACAAGAGACGAAGAATCGATGACAATCGATAATAGTAGAGGAATTGAGACGAGATTATCGATGAGCATTGGAGAAATGAAGAAAGTGACCTGTGAAGGATACGGTAAGTGAAAGGGAGGTTACGGTAGATGTACAATATCAATCGTTCCAGCCCCAATCTCGTTCGTCTACAGTAAGGAGGGTCTTATGGTGGAGAGAGGAGTGGAGGGACGAGGAAGGGTCTTCCTACAGTATTCCACACAAGGCGATCGAAGACTGAAAGAAATGGTGATGGAAGGAGGAGAGAAAGTGGAAGTGGAAGAGAAGCAAGGAATGAAAGGTGAGTCGAGGTTTCATGAATAGGATAATTGATGGATCGAAGGGTGATTGTCAATTCGTCCTTGTTACCCATTTCAATTATGGAAATAAAAAGAATGCAACTTTCGTGCTTCATTGGTTGAGCAAAGTAGAAGTTCGTTAGTAATGAGTTCCTCTTTCGCAGGCGATTACATCTCAATCCGCGCCAAGCGAGGAGCCTCCATTGACCTCGACCATCGATTCTTCCTAGAAGATCAGTCATCGATCAGAATGGATCAAGGTACGGTAGCACACTCGGAAACGGTATCCAGGGACTACAGTGACCCCTCCCTTCCCTTCAGATTCGACTCCCTCGTTCCGTCTGATTCCTCTTGGTTGGTCGGGTGCGCATCTCTCTCAGTCGTCTCTCGGTAGATCAGATCTCTTCGATGCTTCATCCATTGGAGGGACGGATACGGTAGCCAATGCCCTGATCGGTGCGAGACCCGAGGATACGGTAGACGGAGTGATCACCGTCCGCAAGACCAGTCTCAGGGCTGTGGAGGGTGAGTATTGATTGATTTGCTGATTACGGTAGGTGGATACGGTAGAATATCGATTGTTTCCCTCAGGCCGACTCGCTCTCTCGTCCCGTCTCGAATGGTCGACCTCATCCACAAGATCAAAGACCACGAAAGCGATCACTCATGTGACACGAAGTGCCAAGGTATACGGTAGTCTGGAGGGTACGGTAGCTGATGAATATCGATTGTAGATCAACGGAGCACCTCTTCTCTCGATCAGATTCGATCACGATAGCTCATCCGATACGTACTCGGGTCCCCAAAGCGAGCAGCTGCTCAAAATTCGATACAATGAGAAGGGACAGGTAAGGGTTTGAGTTTGGGGCCTAATTAATATTTGAATCGAGGAATTGGCTGGAATGTTTCATTGCAGATGATATCGATTGGCGCTGAGGTGGATGTGCTTGTGGAATCAGAGAGGAGACTGCCAATGGTGGAGGTGAGAGGGGGGAGATGTTAGGATAGAAAAAAGAGAGGGGATGAGAGGTTGCTCGATTTGTGATGGATTTTGGAATAAATTATCTCAAATTGGACATGGTTAATTTGTGCTGCGTCGTGTAAAGGTATGTGAGAGTGAATTCAGCAGCCAATTTGAGATAGGGTTGTGGTAGTTTTGAAATCCTTTAAAATTTGTGTTCCATATATTCTTGATGTCTTTGAATTTCAGAAGTAACCGTTGAGTTTGACAAGTCCAATTGTATTCAACATTGATATTTCAGATCGTATACGATTCGTCGTCCGATTCGTCGATTCTCCGCAAGTGGGGAGTGAGACAGGAAGAGATCAAGAGAGGTGAGAGACAATGAAGGACACGGTTTTCCTGTGTTTCATCTATTCGATAAATGCCCTACATCCTTGCAATAGCAATATGTTGACGGATAACACCGTATTCATGTTTCAATCATTAGCTATCACTGAAAGTGTTTCCGAACTGGATTGGATTCGGAATTGATCTCGAAAATAATAATCATTCTCGTCAGATTCCTCTGGTCGTGCGATTCGTCGTGTGTGGTCGACGAATGAGAGCGAGGGAGTGAGAGAATGGACGGCTGAATATGGAGAGAGGTGAGCAGCGGGGTACGGTAATGGAAGAGAGCTGTGAGGGTGCGATAGTCGAACAGGGTGAGTCCATGTTCCACAGTCATACATGAAAAAGCTAGTGGAAAACTACCTGGAATTGAAAATATATGCCGAATTTAAGGTTTTCGTTGACAAGGCATGTTACCTACGATTCGCAAACATACCCCGCTTTCATAGAATTAGTCGGTTTCTAAGGTCTATTTCATAAACATATGACGCTTTCGTAGGATTTTGCCACATAACTTTTTCATGTATGTCCACAGTGTATCATTGGGGTGGCTAGCTGGATTGATATAGTAGAACCAGCCATTGCAATTACTAAACTCCTGCAAAAATGTGGCAAGACGCATTGTGGTTTCGCTAGGTTCTTATAAGCGAGAAGTATCGGGGAATGATGATATTTCGATTTCACCTATTCCAATTGAACCATAATTCACATTCCAGATGGCCAACGTCGATCACTGCATACAGTGGTCAAGAGTACGAGATTGAGTATACGGATGAAGGAGAAATGGTCGAAGTGACCAGAGGAAATGAGGTGAGGATGATTGTATCACTATAATATGCATTTATTATATGCTTTACCCTTGCAATTGACGAAATAGCAAAGCCTCCGTTCTCTTTGAACTTTGAGATGATGATAAAAACATACAATTTGCGGGTTGTTAATTCACGAAATTCATTGCAGAAATCGTCGTTCGATCGATTGGCGCTGTTGGATGGGGGAGAACTCAGGAAGAGGACCTGGCAATGGGCTGAGCAGGTAGGTCATTATCGATTAGATGATGACGTAATCTTCGAATGGGAAGGGGTACGGTAGAATACGGTAGACCTCCTGTTTTCAGCCGTTCTCCGTAATCGTTGATCGGGTGCAATCTTCCTCTGATTTCTCGTCTCCTTTCAATCTCGGATTATCGATTGATGAGGGTCGATTATCGATTAGAGAATGGAGATCAGCCGATGGAGAGAGACACAATAGTGGAGAGAGATGAGAGAGGAAGAGTGAGAAGAATGAGAAATGGAGATGAATCGATTACTGTCAGATATGAAAGGGGAGGAGCTGGAAGAGTGAGGTGAGCATGAATAAAATCGTATTGGAACAGAGAGCTAGGTTAAATGAAACTTGAATAGTGCGAGTAGTCAGAAGCAGTTCCTTAATGAATCTACTGCATAGATATCATTTGACATCTTTGAAATTTTGAGGGTTTTATTTTGAAACCGGAAAGTAATCAAGATTACTTCGCTCATCCAGGCTGTACCTTGTAATAACAATGAAACGAGCGACTCGCGGGTTGCTGAAACTTAACAATTTCAGTCAAATCCGCTCTTCTTCCGTTCTCGAATCTTTCGCTTGGCAATCGGAACTTCCCATTCAGTACAAAATCGCCACGAGACTAACCAAGGTGAGGATTACGGTAGGAATATCGAGTGATCGTATATTGATTGGATACGCTAGATAAACGATTGATTGCAGACTGATCCATTGCAAGAGTCGATCTTCGATCTGTACTATGACGATCTACTGAGAGTGACGAAAATCGAAGCAACGATTAATGGTGAGGAATACGGTAGGAGTACGGTAGGATTATAATCAACGAAAAGAATGACCTGATTTTAAAACTGTTGGGATAGAATTATTCAAAGAGAGACATGAGACTTGCATCTGTGCAATCTTATTTTTCGACTGAAGGAGTGACAGTGAAACATAAATCGGTTGATGAATTCGATTGCAGGTCACCCAAAGGAGTCTCTCGATTTCGTTTTCGACCAACGAACGACTCATTTGAAGACAATCGGAGGATTCTCACTACTTATGCAGCCAGCGAATACTACGGTAGAGAAGGGAAAGGTAAGTGAAGAGGGGATACGGTAGATATCGATCGATTATTGATTTGAAAGCGATAGAGAGATACGGTAGTTTCAGTTGGTGGTCAATCGATTGGCCTCTGCGACAAGACGTCCATTCAAGACGATCGTGAAAGTGGGAGAGACAACGGCTGAAGTTAAGGTACGGTAGGAACACGGTATTGATGGATTACTGTAGTCCGATCAGATTACGGTAGTCATTGTAGATTATTCGTGACGCCTTCGATCGGCCTACCGTAACCGAATGGATTGTGAAGAATGAAGGAGACGAGAGGAAATGGCAGAGTTCAGTAGAGTATGATGCAGTGGGAAGAATAGTGAAGATGACAAGAGGAGAGCAAGAGGAGAGGAGGTGAGGGAGATATTTTTAGTCGTGATTTGTAGGTTTCTTGGCCCGATGAGTTAGTGTTTCATGGGTAGTAGATAGCATTGGCAGGCATGCCTGAAGTGATGCAGGTGTTGCATTAGGCTGAAAAATAAAAACAATGATATTATTCTTCAGATGGAAGCTATCGTACGATAATCTCGGTCGTCTGTCAACGATTGGAAATGAATCGATTGAATGGGAAGAGAATGGAGTAATGGAGAGAAGAGGAAGTGAAGAATATGAAAGTGATGGAAATGGATGGATCGAGAGAATTGGTTAGTTGAGAGTTGTGATGATTATGATGATTTCTAGCACCAGTGTTATCTGATAGGATGTTTAAATGCATAATGGACATTGAGTGCTTGCTGATTTGGTGTTGCATAATTATTTGTTAAGGTGAAATGTGTCTCTACTTTGACGATTCCATCGATAAATGATTAAATTTATTTTTTAGGTTCCCTCACGCTGGACTTTGACTCACTCGGCCGATTAATTGGAGTGCAGTCGAAGAAAACGAAGAGAGATTGGAATATAGATTACGATGGATATGGAAGGGTACGCTAGATTTCAGTTTCAGATTCAGATTACTGTAGTCGAATAGCTGTTAGAATGTTGAATACGATATGCGGGTACTGTATCGATCTCTTTGCAGGTTTCTCTTCTCCGTAATGGCTCAACTCTCTACAATCTCTTCTATGCTCTGCCTGAGAGAAGGGAATTGCTCACGCATTTCACGAGAAAAGGTTTCATTTTTTTGTTTCCGCCTGTCCCTCAATTTTTGAAATGACCCAACACATTGGTTGTCAAATGTTAATGGTGCAGAGTACCTGGTGTATTTTACGGTCTTATTTAATTTGTGATGAGTAGGCTATCCTATCTGCATATCATCAACGCACGACAACCAACATACATATGTATCGCTGAAGAAACAGAGATTCTCCTAGTCGGATCCGATATTCAATAATCCTATTCCAGACGGTTCGTCTCGTTCTCGCCTCTTCCACCTTCTGTACACTCCTCATTCCTCTCTTCCATTTGTGATGAGAGAAGGAGAGAAAGAATGGGCATTCATCTATGATGAAATGGACCAATTAGCGATGATTGTGGGAGAGAAAGGTGTCGAGAGGGAGGTCAGTCCAGGGATTTATTCCCGATTTATTTTTTTCGGGGAGCACTAGGTGGTTTAATCTTGTTGTTGTATCTGAAAAAGGCATTTGCTGCATAACGTTCTGTTTCATGTCTTAAAATATCGAAAGAAACCTGAGTCGAAGGAGCTTAATGTAATTAGCCAAAAATTATTTGAAACTGTAGAATTTTGTTTTCTGAGAAGGGTCATTAGTGTTTCACAGCTGTTTCAAAAGTCAAGCCCTGAAGGAATGATAATGATCGTTTTCGTCGTCTTCTAACAATTATACTTTCATTGCAGATCATCTATTCGCTCTTCGGTGATATCATCTCTGATTCGAATCCTTCCCTCTTCGTTCCTTCTTCTTCCTTCAAAGGAGGAATTCCACTTCCCGATACGGGTCTCGTCATCCTCAGAAATGGACACAATTCCGACCATGGGATGCCAGAGCAGGTACGGTAGTGGATACGGTAACTGATGATTATCGATTCATAGACAAGACTGTAGACGGGGGTCGAATACTTTTTATCAAGGTACACAATCCACACATTTTCACCATTCCGGGCACCTATCCACCTCACAGTACTACTGTGAATATATATCAACCCACATTCGGTGGTTTTTAGAACCCCAAGTCATCGAGCCCTGACTGTAGTGGATACGGTAAATGATGATTATCGATTGATTGTAGGTCGATTCCTCTCGTTCCCTCCCTCTTCCCTCCTTCCATCAACCAGTGATCTACTCAGCGATCCATCGATCGCCCTCAATCCAATGGCCATGGCAGACAGTGATCTTCCCTGGGCAGCGGCCGATATTCCCGATGGTGAGTACGGTAGATCCAGACAGATTACGGTATCTCTTCCTCTTGAGACCTCTCAACGTGGCTTCGTCTGGTGGACGCCCCGACGTATCTGCTCAATCGATTGGATACGGTAGCCACACAATCGATTGACAGCGAATTTGTGACCTCTCGAAGACTAGCGAAATTGGATGGAAGATTGACTTGGCTGACGGGAGAACAGAGTGTGCGATCCAAGAGGTCAGTGGGCAGAGTCAGGGAAAAGGGGCGGGGTTTGAAAGGGGCGGAGCTTAACTTGATTCATTACAGTTTGCATAGTGATGATGGGCAATTGGAGTGGTCGAGTGATGAAGATTCGTTTGCTGGATTGATGCAGATTGTGGTCGATGAGAGGAATAAGTAAGTGGAGTACTGTAGTCCCGAGATGGTATCGATCAACCGTAGTTGATGATGGATTACTGTATCCGTTGAGATTGGATTGATCTACCGTAGTATTCTCTCGATTGCAGACTGAATCTCTTCATTTCTCATCTGATCTCTCAACGGACGAACGTCTTTCTCTTCATCGACTTCTCTCTGAATCAACGATCGTCGAAGGAACGGAGAAGAGATTGAAGGATGATGGAGGACAGGAATTGCATGTCACACACAGAGAGGACCATCTACCCGCTGATGTGAGTGGGCGGAGTTTCGGAAGGGTGGGGCTTGAAAGGGGCGAAGCTTATCTGGATATCCATTCAGGTTCAATCCTCATCACACGCTCACTTCTCGATTCATCGTGGTCAGGATTCGATTGAAGTGAAGAGAGGAACTGCGAGGATTATAGTGCACTATGGAAAGAATGCTGTGAGTCAGAAGGGAGGGGGTGGGGTGAAATATTAATTTATATTGATACATGAAGAGTTCATTGAAAACAATCGTTCAGTGTTGCGAGATATAGATTTCCTGAAACAGCAAATCACCAAATTGAGAAAATTGTCTTTGAGAACTTTTCCCACTTGCTAATATTAATGACAGATGGGAACGAATGTGAAAGTATTTCGCATGAATCCTGATTTCTAAGAAAAGATGCACCATGATTTCTAAGATGAATTCGAAGTTATTTCTTGATTCAAATTCGTTGTTTTCAGTATTCATCGACGAGTGATCGATTGAGAGACGAAGCGAGAAGGAAATGGGATGCAAGTGTATGGAAAGCAGAGAAGAGAAAAGTCGAAAGTGGAAGGAAGAGTCGGAGGTACGGTAGATTACTGTAGGTCATCATACCTTATTGATCACGATTTTTCAGAAATTGGACTCCCGCCGAGCGCAAACAACTCATCGAGAAGGGTACGGTAACTGGCTACAGTATCCGGATCAAGGGTAATACGGTACAAGCACTACCATCGATCTTCTCTTTCGAATTTATCAAGATGTGATTTTTTCTCGTGATTGATCTCGTGATTGATTAGAGTGATTTCTCCCTTCCCAGAATGTTGTTTACCCTTTCCCAGTGAGTTGCGAGAATGATTAGATATATAGTTAGCTCATAATTTTGACCCTGTCGTACCCTATTCTTGTTTTGTTTACGGGTTATTTTTTCAATGATAATCATGCCATATCGAGTGATCTTTTTTATCCCAACAACATAGCATAACATTTACTCACTTTCTTTAATAATACAACAAAATGCTTTAATTGAACCGTTTTATTGTTTTACCCGAGACCAGCCGATTCATCTCAATATCAGTGCGATTAGTGTTTTATTTCAACCCACGATTCTTTCTCGATTTTCGCTCATCGCTCAATAATCAATAATTGGTTTCCTGACACTGGTCCAACCACGTGATTACGGGAATACGGTATCGAATCGATCGACTTTATGCCAATGATTTTATCCCTGTCTTTTTTATCACCAATACTCAGAGTATTCATCAGAGTAACAAGTGCATGTTCGTTGTTGTAAGTATCGATTTTTGACTTACCGTATCTTTTTTGTTGTCCCTGTATGTTTCTCAGTACCCAGTGCCCGTTTTACCCGACCGTTTTAGTCATGATGTTGATTCTCTATAGAGATCAAATAAATTTATTGCGATAAATTGAGATATAAATATAATTGTTTTACATTGTTACATTGAAGAAATGCATGCGTTGTTGCCGCTGCAAGGTATATACAATATTATTTGTTTTCAATAAGCGTTCTTGAAAGACTACGGCGACCTCTTTTACCGTCTATGTATATATAAATTGTTTCGTTATTGACGAGAAAAATCAGTTTTCAATTTGCCGAAGGCACTGTAGCTGTTCAGTAGAAGTACTGTAAAAGTAATCGATTTCGAAAAACTCGCTTGAACGTTTTTTTACCACTCTATAATATTCCTTTGTTTCACTTCTATTTGTATCTCTCCATTTTGTTTCGCTTTTCCATAATCAGCGCTTGTTGTATATGTTTGTTGGCTCGTTCAAACTCAAAATTAGCATATTCGCTTTTAGTTCCTCTGCATTTTCAATTATCCTTCCTATGAAGATTTCTATTTCAGCGATCTCGACTCGTTCCAGTATGACTGCTCCTCAAGAGGAAGAAGGTGAGCCAATGTGAACTAGTAAATGCGAAAATTTTGGGAATCTGTTAAGTAAAATTTTTTTGTAGGCACTGCTATTTCGACGATGGTTTCTATGTTTGCCTACATGTCTCCCGTCTATTCAATCGGTGGATATCCCTGGTTTGTCCATGCCATTTTATGATAGGGTGGTTGACGTGTAATACATTCATTGTTTTTACTCTATCTTCTTTTTATTCACACGCTCCTTTGTAATTAATACTTAATTCACTAGGCGTTTGCGAACTGGGAAGAATAGCAATGGAAAGATCGAGGTCTTCGTACGATGTGAGATGTCGACCATGGCCGAGTTATGGCGCGTGCGCGCGAAAATCATGATCAAGGGAGCTACAGATTGGGTAAGATTAGAAAAACGAGTGAGATTATAAAATTACAATCTTGTTTTTGATCAGCTATCTCATTATCCCATTCAATCGTTTGACAACTTTGTTTATTCCGCTTTGAATAACAATAAGTGCTTATTATATGTATAATGCTTTTCTGGACTCTCCATTCTGACATTCTTTATAATTAACAAAACTGCGCAATTATTGATTTTTCAGGATATCTACTTCTTCAACAGCATAAAAGAGACTTTTTTGAAAATCGCATATCTACGAAGCTGACGATCTCCGAGGGAAGTCTTCTGGAAGTGTATATTTCTCCTATTATCAAAGTGGAAAAGTCAGTTTTCAACCATATGTTGTAAATCATGCTGCTGAATTCGCTTCTGTTATGATACAATCAATCGAGGATAAGACAGCAACTACCGATATTTTATTTATCCTCATGAAATATTTTAAATTATTGTTTTTTTTCAGTTGGAGACGTCGTTCAATTCTTGATCCCCTCAAAGCTCATGATGGAATTCTTGTGGTTGGAAAAGAGAATAAGAAGATTCCTGTGCACAAACAGGTTATTGCCTTTTTTAATTTGAGAGCAAGCAAATGCGAGGAAAGTTTCCTAAAATTAAAGTGAGGCCTATTTGAAAGTGTATGTGATTTAAAATAATAATCTTTCCAAATTAAACAATAATCAAATTTGATCGATTTTTTCAGTGCCTGGCATCTCAGTCTCATTTCTTCGATCGTCTCTTCTATGGTGAATTCAGGGAGAAGGATATGACTGAGATCCCGATCCCAGATGTTGAATATGAGGTATGTAGTGCTCACTGACAAGTGAGCTTTAGGGTTCCGTTTCTAGTTCATTCGACGTTTTCGAGTGACCATTGAGAAACACATATTCGAATATTGAGAGTAGATAATAACAATATTGCTTGAAAAGTACAAAGTCTTTAAGACGCGAAATTAGTATCTCAAAATACGTTTCTGTTATTTGATTCAGGAATTCGCTATTCTTATGCGGTTCATCTACGGCTGCGACGGTTCTTTGATAACACGTTAGTTATATTTACAATTGATCATAATGTTCTATTTGGAGTATCGAGTATACTTTGATCAAAAAATAATTTTATGTTTGCAGATGAGAATGTTCTCTCGATTCTTCAACTCGCTGACAGATTTGAGCTAAAGGTTTATTTTATCCTAATTTCATTCTACCTTCACATTCGGATTTAATTTACGGCTCACAGATTGCCGAGGATGGAGTTATAAATTATCTTCTCTCCACTTCTTCATTCACCATTCATGAGAAGCTTCTCATTGCGGACACACATAACAATCGTTTCTTCAAGGTTCTTTTTTATATACATTTTGCTTTGCAAATGTTTTTACTTATGTATATGTGTGTATTTCAGAATTCTCTTAATAACGTGAGATAATTGCTTTAGGATGAAATGATCTGGGAATATCGATGCGGTTTGGAACCAGATCTTAACCTTCTGAAGGGACTAAACGAATCTCCTCAATGGGCTCAACTATCGAAGGAGATCATTGCAACCCTTTTCGAGGAAGAAATCGATTCAAGACCCTTCTGGTGGGTTTGATTGACCTACCATCTATTACAGTAATCCATCATTTTCATTGTTTACGCGGTTAAGCATTTTCTCGACCTCTCGTTAAAGTTGATATTATTCCACTCACTTTGTTGTCATGTTGTTAGATTTCGCTAGTTGTTGTGCTGCATATTTCGGTTTACAAGGCGACTAATAGCGATAAACATTGTTAATGTTCAGTGTTAGCCTTGGTATCTTTTGAATTTCGGGGAATGGGATGGGGGAGAGCTATCGTAGAAGATAGGGGAATGGAAAAGGTATATCAATGTTTTGAGAATTTGCTAAGTGATTCTTCAATTTCAGATCGGTGAAGAACGTTGAATAGTTTTTTTTTGGAAATTGAGAAGACGACGAAAAAAAACGAGGAGATCCTCGTTTTTGCTTAGTTCGCATGTACAAAACTGATGCGAGAGGTTACCCATTATATGACGACTGAGCTTGCAACAAGAAAATTTTCCGTGAAACACGTTACAATTGCTTTCGGAACTCATTTCATGAAAAATATTTATTGCGGTATTTCACATGATAAAATTGGTGATTGTCGTGGCAGGAGTACTCGGGATTGATTAATTGGTTCTACTCGTCTTTCTATTATCTCCTATTCGCTATTGATCTTTGATCTTTCTAGTCATCCTTCTTGCCCGTCTTAATTTCCTTCTTCGTTTCTCTCTTCTCAACTTCTTGCTTCGGTTCTTCCGTTTCGATCTCATCGAAATCATCATCCACTCCCAGAACGAATTCGGAAATGTACCTGAATGAGGCATACTGTATCACAGAATACTTTTCACAGTTCCAAATTCATAGTCGCTAAGAGACTTTCTCTGTTCGTGATGCACATCTCTCACTAGATAGCCTATGGGATCTACCGTATCCAATACTACCGTAATCCGTCTCATGCTCACCATGCAATAATGGGCGATGCCCAGTATACTGCGAGATGGCCGAGATGACTCACTCCGAGACAGTTGAAAGTGCACGCAGAAGCAACGATCGGATTGCCGTAGAGACCAGTGAAGTTAATGCCTGAGAATGAGTTGTATTCATCACTCGATCTGTGAGACTGAAGAATCCGCTTCTTCATTCTTCGCATTCTCATAATGACCACAATAACCACATGTAATGAAGAGACAAATTCATCGCACTGATAGCCTACGTATGCACATCAATTCTGAGTGGCTCACCCAGTGCGCAGATGAATCCAGCAAAGCTGGAGTTGACCAGATACTGCAGCCAAGAGTCTGCGTAGCGATCGGATGCGACCTGTAGGAGATCTGTGTGGAACTGTCATGGTGAAGAATCAGTTTCTTCATTCTTCACACTGTCTCACCAGAGTAATGAGGGAGCTCATAGAATGAAGAGACGCATTCTTTACTTTGGCAGCCCTTCTTTAGTACGGTAAATGAATATTCGTCGGCTACCGTACTCACCGTCTCGACACACTTTCCCAGCAGCACGGCTCCTCCCTCGATGGCTGCACCGGTCATGAGGGCCACCTGACAAAGAAATCGACAACTGGCATCCCTACTCCTACAGTAACTCACCGACAGATCCGTGGAGCATTCATAGTTGGAGGCGACTTCGAGGTGAATTGGATGGATTCCAATGGAGAAAAAGAGACGAGCGAGACGAGAAGAGAGGAATGCAGCAGTGATCTACCATGTATCGATTGGTATACCGTACTACAGTAATCTACCGTATACCTGCACAGCGAGAACGTAGAGTGCGCGACGGAGGATCTTTCGCTTACGGTAGCACGAGGTCACCTGATTATCGATTGGTTTAGCGTTTCATAAAAAAAAGAAAACACGCACAATCGGGCAAGGGCTCGCAACGCAGTCACGGATCATGTAGCAGTTCGCCAGTTCAATTACCGTAATCTCAACGAAGACCCCTGAAGAATACGGTAGATCTCTCCAATCGATTTATCGATCTCACCAAACAATCCGTAGGTCTCAAGGATCGTTCCAACATCGAACATGGGCGTGCAAATTTGGAGTGTTCCAATGAACTGAAATGTTGATCTTTGATCTTTCATGATGGCCTTATCTTGATGTTTCTAGTCTTAAGTCATCAGTCATCGTGTCTAAGTCATCATCGCTATGAACTAGGAAGAGCTAACACATTTCCTCATTTCTGTGGAATTTTATGAGTTCAAGATAAGAAACTCGCAACACTTTACCGAAGATTTGAGACAAAAAAGTTTTTAAAAAAATCTAGAGATAAGAGGGCATTACCTCATTCAGAAGTTGAACAGTGAGGGACGAAGGCGGTTTGGGCACGAAAGTACGCACGATCCATCGAAGAATTTCAGCCCCGAGAAAACAGCAGAAATAGAAGACCAATGAGGCCTCCCATACTCTCATTCTGAAGGAATAACGACGTCAGAGTTGGTGGCGATTTTTGAGACACGCGAAATGAGAAAACAACATAGTTTCGAAAAGAGATCTTTGGTGAAAGGTTCCGGAAAACATTGACTAGGGCTATCATGATGAAGAATCCGTCTCTTCAATGCTCGTTCTCTCCCATCGATCAGAGTAACGAACGTACGGAGAATGAAGAGACTAATTCTTCACTCTGGCAACCCTTACAAAGACAGAGTATGAAGAAGAAGAATAGAAGAAACATGTTCTAATCAGATCATAAACTCAGCTCCGGAGGGAATATGCCAGTGAATGTTGCTAGGCAATGGACAATTGGCGTGTCTTCCTGTTATCTTTCTGAAAAATTTTACTCACTCGATTTGTTTACTCTTCAAGAGATCTCTTCCTCTTGAAGAATGAACAGCACACAGAACAAATTTATCTATGGGAGTGATCTACCTCATCATCATCACTAGTCAATAATCGAGTCAATAATTGCATGGGAACAGAGAGACGCGGAAGACTGAGTGGCCGTATCTTATCTTGACGTGCTTTACACTCTCCCTGTTTCCCCTCCTCCTTCTCTCCATTCCCATGATCTCTGTCGCTCTCGTTGTCTGTCGTCTCTTTGATCTCCCTTCTCTCTCGTCCCTACTCAACATCCTCTCATTGTTCTTTTACTCGTTTTCTGCCACATGTTAGGGAATTTCACAAAGTTCGTCCATCGCAAGGGAAACTCTTCGGGCTGTTTCTCACTGTATTTACTTTGATAAGCCTTTATCATCTCTATTGACTCTATCAATCACATACGAATCAATACTAAATATATATATATATATTACTATTGCAAATTATCACTTTAAAGTTCAAAACTTTGTCACAATACGAATATGGGCGGAATGTTAGTCCAATCCGAAACTAGATTGTAATAAATAATTCTCTACGGGAGTATCTCATGTACATAGTTATGCGATGTCAGACATGGGGTGGAATACATTTGTACAATGATTCATACGGTACTCTGTTCTACTACGGTATCCTTGATTTGAGGGCTTCCAGTTCATTGAGAAACTCCTGAAGAGTACGAAGAGAAGAGGTAAGACGAGCGAGGATCTGACAAGAGGGACTAATTATTTTCCACAGGATAAGCCATTGCAATCACAGAGAAAACAAAAACTATCAATCTATGAATCAACTGCAACCGCAATCTCGCTAATACAACAACGATAATAGTTTTGGAACACGTTTGTTCACCTCGAATTCACCTTTTTCTGTATTTCTCCACCGTCAATGCTAGCAAGACCTCACCATCTAGTATTTTTGCATTCCCTATAGCCTACCAGACTAAAAATATCGAAAATAAATCAGAAAAGAGTGTAATCTCTGACCTGTGGCATTCCCGGGACGATTGCCTCGATGAGCACTGACTGAATCGTCTGCTCCTTTGAACTCTTGTCCAACTGCATTTGATTAAAATTAAAACTAAATAAAAGAAAAAAAAACAGAAAAATGTATACAATTGTTAGATAACGAATTGTGAAATCATTGAGAATCCTCCTACTCCAGTCAATCTATCAATCTACTGGAACAGTAATCTCACCGGAACAGTGTATACAGCACAGAATACTCGTGGTCCACTCATGTAGACCGAGACGGCCTTGTCGCCCGGAAGGGGAGGATTGAATCTGGAAAGTGAGGGACAGGTTATCTATCTTCGTGATTTTTTTTGAAAAAGATATTCGAAGATCAATTGCTGCATGAGATGTGTAATTCGTTACAAAAGCTCCATGAAACATCGAATCAGGGACCAAGCTGTAGATATCGAAAAGGCCAGTTCTATTTCACACCTGATTTGATGGTATCTGTCAACTTATAAAATAAATAGAATTTCTTTGGTTATACAAACTTATTGAACTATGATTGCGCGTTCATCTGTTGTAATTGTTCAATGTCGAATATAATTTCAAGATCAACCCAGTCCCAACACCACCACGATCCCTTCAGAAATTTGATATTTCCTCGAAACACACCACTCCCACTACTGTCAACAATCTCAAGACAAATTTGCACTTTGCTTTTATGTTTATTTTTCAATGGGTTCCTTCATAAAATCAAAATGGAGATACTTCTTTCCTGTTTGATAAATCTCTGAAACACACAACTCCCATGCCCACTAACTTCTTTGTTGGTACGAAGTTGTACAACTCCTTGAGTCCTCTCTTACGGGGAATCTGCACTGAGAGATTGGCAGAGACGAGGGCATTACGAGCCTCGACCAGAGATTGATGGATGAGGGCACCTGAAAAGGAGTATGATAAGGGATAAGAAGAAAGGGTCATAAAATCATTGTTTCGTTTACCAGAAGTAGAACAATTCTGGCAATAATATAGCCAATGAGTCTACTGTTTCACTTCCCAGTCATATACTAAGAATATCGTGAAATACAATAGTCTCAGGGTGGACACTATATAAATAACACACAAAATAGTTTTCCTACCGGCAGCTTTGTCCCACTTATTCTTCGCGAATATGATCTTGGCCCTCTCATTGCACTCTGCCAGAAGAAAGGACGCACGACCGATGTAGTTACCAAATTCCTGAGAGGATACGGTAAGCACGATATCAAGGTAAAGGTAAAGGTGTATCCACGACGTGGATTTCATGTCAAGCGATATTACAGTCATACGACAAAGCTAGATGGATCGAGGGGAACATCGAGGGGAACAAATATTTTTTAACAGAAATACGAGAATAACACCATTGAAGCAATATCCTGATTACCTAATCATTCTCATGAAACATAAAGGTCGTGTGGTTGCGAAAGAGTGAACAAACGAGTAACACAGAAAATCGTAAACAAACCTGCAACTGGGCGAGTTTCCACTGCACTTGTGGCTGAGCGACTCCTCGATAGAAGCCTCCGGGCGATTTTGAGTGTTTGAACGTGATCTGAAATGGAGATTGGTTTGTAAATTTGATAATGTATCGATTTTCTAAAAGGTTCACTGTTCCTGATATTGAACAACATATTTTGATTCATGAATACGTGTTCCGCGGATGCTACTAGGAGCTTCAAAATAATGTTTCAAATAAGTTTCTCGATTCAATACCTCAAACTGGATGACGTTGTCTGCAAGAAGGGAGACGACAGCCTTCATCTTGTCGTTCACGTGCTTCCCATCGATTAACTGGAGAAGCTACTCTCGAAATAATCACACTGAAATCACGTCAAGGACTCACTTCCAATCGGAGAGTCTTCGGTTCTTCAGCCTCCACTCGGAATCGAGAATCCATTTTATTCCCGAGGAAGAGTTGACGACCAACTGCCTTCACTGAGGACATTACCTGATAAATGCCTTTTAATGGTAAAAAAACGAAGTTTCATCAAGATTCCTGATTTATAAAAAACCAAGATAATAAAATAAACATGAATTACTCACTCGTTCGAGTACTTGCGTCGTCCGGATCTGCTGCAACCAGGCGTACTCCTTCTCTTGATTGAGATCGGCCGGCGTTCGGAGCATTTGATAAACTACAATACAAATTTTGTCTAAAAATCTGTATTAAAAAATAAAAGAACAAAAAATGAGTCACGTGAAACTAGAAATGACAAAACAGAGCAGAAATGGCAAAACTTACTGTCCACTTCATCCTTCTTCGCATTCTCTGCTACTTCAGAAACAGCTTCGACGTTAACGGACGGTATAACACTCATTTCAAATGAATTTAGAAAAAATAAAAAATCATGGATGTGTTATGATCGTGCTCCAATACGATGACCTACGGAACCAGAGTGTGCCCTTTAACTACGGTAGTTTGGGTTCCTTCCGATTTTCCGGCCCACTAACCGGTTATCCAATTTACCGGCTCCTTACTGTCCGGCTATTGCACAATTTTTCCCAACTCGCCTGAGGTTCGTATAAAAGGGGCGCTGCGTCATTCGTGTTGAATCTTTTTCTAGTTAACAACTCTACGATCATGGAGGAACCTAACGTCGTGTCGAATTCATCGACATCACAAGCATCCAGGTCGGTAAATGAAGCCTCTCCGATATAAATTGCGATTTCCACCTTTGAAAATACCGTTTCCCTTTCCAGACCACGGCGCAATCGGCAACCGAAAAAGCCGAAAACGCCCGCAGATACGGTTGAGAACACTCCCGAATCTCGCGGTGCCATGCAGCAGCAGCCTGCTGTAGATGATGCACGAGCGCATCAGTCGAATAGAGAATATAGAGGACAAGGTAGAGGAGGAAGAGGAGCTGCGAGTGAAAGAGGAGGAAGAGGAAGAGGACGCAGAGGAGAAGGACAGGTATCAAATTGTTTGCTTCTCTATGCGAGACATTGGTGAAGATGTCTGGTGTTTTCAGCGTCAACCTTCATTCGCTCCTCATCAACAGTTTAGCAACGAGTTTCGACAGGAGATCAACGGAATGATGCACTACGGACGGTGAGTTAGTTGGAAACAAAATATGTTTGAGTCGAGTGGTGCCAGCATGCAGACATCACACCAATTAATCGTTAGTGTTTGATGTTTCAGCCCTCCTCCCCCAATGATGAATCAGATGCCTCCTCCAATGAGCGAATCTCACTTCGAATCGATGGTCGATCGAGTGAACGCCCTTACAGTACAGTGGGAAGGAGGACAAAGGGGAGGAAGAGGAGGAGGAGGAGGAGGACGGGGAAGAGGTGAGCACTTACTACAGCTTCGCTATTTTGCTTTTCATAGTATTCACTTTCATTTTTCACAAGATCACTTTGTCATGAAGTAAAGATATGCCGGTTGAATTGGATGTGCTTACTCCCCCCCCCCTTACGATTCTTGTTGCAGGTGAAAACAGAGGTGGCCGAGGCGGTAGAGGAGGAGGAGGACCGAGAAGATACGACTACCAAGTGGATTACGGTATCTTCATTTTTTTCTATTGCGATTGACACAATAATTAAATTGGCCCATGACTTCTGTACTTGAAAAGGCCATGAAACACAACTCATGCAGCCATATAAAAGTGAAATTTGAATATCGATTGTTTTCAGACGGTCGCTCGACCAGCAGCTACTCTTCATACGACCAACAGCCAATGCAGCAAGGAGGAAGGAGAGAGGAACTGCAGCAGAGAAACGACAGGAGAAGGAATAGTCCGCAGAGAAGTGAGTAGAATTATCTGTTGATTAGTAGTCGATTTGAGTTTTGTGTGCAATAGAGTCGGAATGTTTGTGTTTCACTGAACTGTAAAAGGTACTACTGTGGTGGAGCGTCGATTTATGTCTGTCTGACTCGCTCTAAACTCCAATCACTAATCAGATCGCCGTCCGCCTCGTCGTCCACAACCGGTCACAGAAGAAGATTCCAGCAAGTCACTCAGAGGTACGGTAGATTACTGTAGTCGATTGCATCTCGAGGGGGTACGGTAGAGTACTGTAGATTATCGATTTCAGAGCGATTAACGGACCAGCTAGTACAGAACACGTACGAGTGCATGATCTGCTGCCAGAAGATTGGACCCAAACAGGTGAGGGAGTACGGTAGCTTGGAGTACTGTAGTTACGTAAACGAGGGCTTCTTAAATTTTAGGTGAAGAGTTTGATAAACCGAAGTAGGATGATTGTCGTTTCATCATAGCTTCACGATGCGAGCACATTGTAACATTTGATACTGCCCGCGTAAAGCAACTAAAATACATAAATATTTAACTTCAGTCGATCTGGTCATGCGGCGGATGCTTCCACATGTTCCACATGACGTCAGCCTGCATCATCGAATGGGCGCGCACTTCGGCCGCCGATGATGGAAGGTACGGTAGGGAAAGGGGGATACGGTAGTATTGATTTTCGATGCCAGGATAATATCTTACGACAATTTAATGAATTCAAGGAAGTTTGACCAGATCTGACCACCAGTGAGAGTACTGTTTCATAGCTGTGTCATTGGCATGTGAAGGTAATCATAGATCAAATAGCTGTGTTACTCGACGTGCCAATGGATCTTTTGCACCTACATTTAAATAATCCCAATTACTTGGTGCCTTCAGTTGGAAGTGTCCGTACTGTTCGATGACGAATGCTCGAGTGACCAAATGGACCTACTCGTGCTTCTGCGGAAAGATCACCCATCCACAGTACAACTTGTAAGTCAAGCGATTATTGGGGCAATGCTGAAACCTCAGACTACCTAGTGATATGGTACAGTATCTATACCCTCTAAGTCGTTCATTCCAGTGGCGATACTCCTCACTCGTGTGGTGATTCATGTGGAGGCAAGCGTGGTCCGGGCTGTCCCCATGCCTGCACCGAACTGTGCCATCCCGGACCCTGTCCCGAGTGCCCAGCCATTGCTAATAAGAGGTAGGTCCAGAGTACATGAGAGGTTCACTGTCTCCTTTTCTCTTTCTCGATATTTGGCGAAAAGCGGAAGGCGTAGCTCACCTAGATGGGAATGAATTGTTATGATCTCCGCTTTCAGTTGTGATTGCGGGCGCGAATCGAAGTCGGTTCGCTGCGGGACACTCGCATCGTACAAGGTGAGTTCGGTAAAATCGGATTATGGTAGTCTAGATGATATTGTAGCTACAGTAATCTTTTACAGTGCGAGTCAGTCTGCGATAAGGTGCTCGGATGTGGAATGCACTCGTGCAAGGAGACGTGCCATACGGGAGGATGTCCACCATGTAGGGAGACTGTGGAGAGAGGTACGGTAGCAAGGGGTGCGGTAGTAGGCCGTGGGAGGTTTAATGGTGCATTTGAGAGAGCAAAGTATTGAGTTCGTTCGATATCATGTTGTGGATTGGATTAGACCAGAAAGAGTGATGTTTCACGTAGGCCATGAATGCCACTAGCATCATCAATCGCTAGTAATTGTGCTACCTCGTCCTCAACAATAATCCTTATTCATCTCCATCAGAATGTCACTGTGGTCATTCGTCTCGATCCGCTCCTTGCTCCTCTGATGACGTTTCCTTCTCGTGTGCAGCCCCCTGTGAGGGCAACTACGACTGCGGAAAGCATCCCTGTCAACTCAAGTACGGTAGGGGGGGTACTGTAGGTGTAAGATGTCAAACCGATAATCGTGTAAGAGAGTACTATAGAATGGATATGGAGCGGGTGAAACGAGGGACTAATGGGTGTAAGTTTGAAAGTTTGGTGGTTGGGAAGGATGGACAGCCACATTAGCCTTACGAGACTTGGCTTGATACGTGTAGTACACGTGAAACAAGTCTCCGACGTGATGAATATCGGAAAATAATATTGAAATTCAACAATTGCAGATGTCACTCGGGCCCGTGCGGTCCCTGCCCGCTCGACCCATCGAGAGTCGCCCACTGTCCCTGTGGAAAACAGAAGGTATCTTTTCTAGGGACTTCAAACGAGCCATTGATTGTCAAGCGTGGTTTCGATCGGTTGATATGGATATGGTGAAACCGTAACCTTACCTGACGGTGAATGTCATGCATGAGCTGCCCTCATTTCAGCTCTCCCTTCTGATGGGCGGCGATCGTCGAAAGGCGTGCACAGACGCCGTCCCGACGTGCCAGCAGATCTGCGACAAGGTCCTACCATGTGGCGCTGCAGGTGAGAAAGGGAGATTGTCTGGGAAGACTAGGTGAATCGGTGAAGCAGCAATCGGATGTAATCCAGCTAACTCGTGAGCTTCAGTAAGAAAGTGGAAAAGGGTGGCCAAGCAACGTTCTAAAATATTGAATCTTTGACTTGTGTATAATTAGTGTTCTCCACTAGGAGGTTTCTCGATACAGGCTGGTCATATCTATTGCGAATTTTCCGGCAACTAATAACTATCCGAGTCTTGCTTCTCAATAAGCACTTCTCTCCTTAATCTCAGCCCGTCGTCATCGTTGTCGTGTTCCATGTCACGAGGGTCCGTGCCCTCCCTGTCCCAATAATTCCTCTCTCGCATGCACTTGTGGAGGCACCAAGCAGTCACTTCCATGCGAACAGTTCCTACAGATGACCGGTCAGTGTTCTTTCAACTGGGTCATTTGGTATTCCGCGTTGGAGTCATAGGCAAAGAGTGCTGCCAATGGTAATCGACTGAATGAGCCACTCTGAACAATTATGGTATATGTGTTTACCGTTGTGTGACACTTTCGGGAGTACGGTAGATGAGAGTATCCCTCCATCTCAGGCGGTGGCGCGGAGGAATTCCACTGTGAGAAGCGATGCAAGCGCATTCGATCGTGCGGACTACACAAGTGCGGAGAGAAATGCTGCACTATCGAGGAACATCTGTGCACTCAGGTACGGTAGGAGTCAGGGATACGGTAGTAGACAAAGGGGAGTTACGGTAGATGGCAAGTGATACGTTTTGAACGAAGAGCTGAGGAGGTGAATGGATACGGTAGCCATGGATACTGTATCGGATGGTAAACGATTGATTACAGACGTGCAATAAGCCGCTGTCGTGCGGCACTCACTCGTGCGAGAGACTGTGTCATGCGGGCAAGTGCAGTCCCTGTCTGGAAGCGGGTGAGTGGGGGTATTCTATCACAAGGATGGGGAGGAAGTATTGGTTCAAAGTTGACCTAAGAGACCTAGTAGGAGACGTGGCATGGATTCTCTGGGGAGAATTCGTCTAGAAATTATTATATTATTGGACAGAGCGCCAAACAACGAACGTTCATTCCGCTCGTAGCATTGCCTTAGATTGTCAGTGGTGCTCAGATCCACCCAGTGAATGAGTTGCTTTGCAGCCTGGACGGAGCAGTTCTGTGCGTGTGGTCGCACGTGGCGCGACCCGCCTATCCCATGCGGCGCGCCACTTCCCGAATGTCCATTCCCCTGTGCACGGCCCCATCCCTGCGGACATCCACAGGTACGGTACGGGTACGGTAGTCCAGACAACCGGGGTAATTGTGGTCTGATAACCGGCCCGGTTGGTACAAAAAGTTGATGTTTGGGCACAAATAGATTGTAAACTGCTTGTTTCAAGTTTCGCGAATGCATCAAATGTATGGATGGCGTATAGTGCTAATCGTGGCTTCTTTTCGTAGGCATAACCCAATTCCAGGTGCACTTGTGCCACGCGGAGGAACGATGTCCACCGTGTGCAGTGCTCGTGGAGAGGGAGTGTGTGGGAGGACACGAGGTACGGTAGGAGGGAGAGAGGGGATACGGTAGTATTGTGGGAATCAATAAATCAATAGGGACTTGGAAATGTTTTTTTCACGACTGTCGTTGAAACACTGGTGTTAGGATATTAACATGTGATTTGCCAAGTGCGTGAAACACCACTCAACGTGCTCAAATCGCGGGAACTCAAAATGGAAATTGAAGGTGCGCCGCAACATACCGTGCTACCTCAAGGAGATCTCGTGCGGCAGAGAGTGTGGACTCGAACTGAAGTGCAAGGTGAATATTACAGATTGTTAGGGTAGTGAGGTGTGTACATTCCAAATTACCCTATATCCAGGTTCACGCATGCTCTCGAATGTGCCACTCGGGCGATTGCGAGACGGCCGACGATAAGTGCACGAAGAAGTGCACGGTGAGTGGTGAACATTACCAATTGAAATGGGGATGGTTGTTCAATGTTTCTGGATTATCTCAAGTGAACTCAATTGCTCACTTCTTTGATTCGGTGATGATTTTCAGTAGAAATAGTATTGATAACAAACTCGATTCTTTGGAGGTTCATGAGTTCTATAAGCCATTGGAGTTCTTTAGAATTTGATAAACTGTACGTTGACATTCTAATACAAAGAAAATACAGAAGAAGCGGGATGGCTGCGGTCATCCGTGTGCGGCAGTGTGCCATGGAGACACACCCTGTCCAGTGACACCCTGCAGGTGAGGATTACGGTAGGGGGAGGGAGAGGAGTACGGTAGGGAGGGGTGGAGTACGGTACTGAGGCATGAGCTTCCAGATTCATCATGGACGTATCGTGCGGCTGCAACAGAAGAACGGGACAGATGAAGTGCGAGGAGGTACGGTAGATGAAGGGATACGGTAGAAGAAGAATACGATATTCAGGTTGAACAGCACTACAATCGATTGCGCAAGCTGCAGGCCATTGAGGATCTGGAAGAGGCGGCTAAGGTACGGTAGATTGATTATTTTATTAATCAGAGTGGGAAACTTCCGCTGAATTGTCAAATATATTATATTGTTCAATCTGTATGAAGGAGAGTAGAAACGATAAACCAACAAGCTTGTGGAATATTGATTTATTATACCCTATCATTCCTAAGGCTTATTAATGACGAGAATAATTGGAGTGGCATGTATGGATGCCGAAACGGGAATGCAACTGGTCTGATTCCGAAAATTAATTCCTCCTTTCAGGGTCCTCCCTCCGAAGGTCACTTCCGTCTATTGAGAAGATCGGCGTCAATGGAGAGATTGAACAGGTGAATACATGTTACGAGAGTTAGTTGTATAGTGATGAGATGATGATAGAGTAATCTTTTCTCAATTCACAGTGCTTTAACAATAATTCATCATACTGAAACTAACAATAAGGACTATGTGATTTGTGGTTGCGAGAGATGGTGATAATTGAGTGGAATGAGACAGGTGTAATTACTTTGAAATCTCGTTTTCGTAATCCTTATCAATGAATATATGTTCCCAAAGGGCATGATCAAAATCCTACCGTACCCATTGCAGTCTTCCATGCAATGATACGTGCAAGAAGAGTGCACGCAACAAGAGACTCGCGGCTGCACTCGAATTGGAGACGAATGAAGAGGGAGAATTGGAGAGAGCTCCCATGATTACTTACTCCCAATATTTGAGGTGAGGGAAGAGTACAAAGCAAGGGGGGGGGGGTGAGCAGCATTAACAAAAGTGTTGTTGAAAAGATGAATGTCGAAACGTGATCATTCCATAGTGCGGTTCTCGGCTGGTGTACAAATGTTGAAACATAAGAGTTGCAGGGACGAATTGATCGCGAATCCGGAATTCGTGGGAGTGATCGAGAAGGCCTTCCTCGAGTTGGTACACATTGCAGAGATGGTAGGTTACGGTAGATTATTGATTATCGATTGATCGACCGTACCGTAGTCACGAACCAATCGATTCGTTCTTGCAGCATCCCCTCGGCTACTCGGTCAACAAGAACTTCCCAGCGATGAAGGTTAGTTGCAGATTCGACGCTACCGTATCGATCGATATCTTGGTTACGGTGATGTGAATCGATAACTGACTTTATTCCCTCAGATTGAGCAACGTCGTCTCATTCACGAATACGCGGCATTCTTCCACATAGGCAGCGAGTCAGTTGATGAGAAGGAGAAAAGAAGTGTCATCGTCGTTGCAAGGAAGTACGGTAGATTTCGGTAGTTATCGATTGACCCAGTCCCCTTTTGATAATCATCCCTTGATCATTACAGAGGCATCTCTCGTCCTCCTCCTGTTCTCCTCACAGATATGGCCAAGTTCCCCGCCCGCCTCCTCCGCCCCCTTCGAGGTACGGTAGAGATATCGATTGATTACGGTACTGTAGAAATGAGGGAATACAAAGAGCTAGTAATTGCCGATGGTGACTAATTGTAATGCTTACAGTGAGGCAAGCGAGACTGAGACGGGACTGAAGCCGGTGGGAGCGATACCCAAGGTGAGATTGTGTTTCACAATTATTGTATAAATGCAGTTTATCACCTAATTTGATTCTTCAGGCTCTTCTAGCAGAAACAGATATCAATAACATTGATGATTAGTCAAACAGTTCGTTATGCCTACAGTACCCCTCCCTCATCTCAGGCTCTACGTCGTCGTGGTCCTCCTCCTCGTCAATTGGAGACAACGAAGGATCCACTTACCGTAGCCAACTCATTCGCTGCACTCTGCGATGAGTATGGATCGACGACTGAACCGATGAATACGGTATGTTATTCTTTGTTTGGTTACGGTATCAGGGTAATCAACTATCGATTTGTAGGAACCCAAGGTGCCCGAGGCAGAGCCGGTGATGGCCCTTCCACAGCCAGCGGAAGATTGGTGGGGCGAGGACTAGGTGGTGCAGTCAAGTCGACGTTTCTCACTCGTAATATTTATGTTACTGTAGTTTCACTTTTGAAGTGTGTAGTGTTTTTCTCTAGCATTTTGTCGATGTAGGTTGATTTGTGTTGGAGTTGTAATCGAAGCGGCGTATAACAATTGTTCTCGGTTTTCGTTCATCATTTCAATCGTTCCAAATTATGAAGATTCATTATCTGTAATAAAGAAGATTTTGATATTGGTTGGCATACGTCTCCCGAATTGGTTGGATTCCACTGCGTATTTTCCCATTGTGGTCGTTTCAACAATGAATACAAATATTATGTGAATTTAAAAATCTACCGTTCTGAAATGTAAAAAAAATCAGTCAGTGACAATTTTCAAAGTGTGCGTGTGTGCACTCCCACCGTAACCAAAAGGACGCTAAAATCGCTCAAAATTTTCTCCATTCCCTCTGGCTTCTCGTCGTTTATTTCGCTCTACTTGTTGTTTAATTTCTGCTAATATGTGAATTTTACAGTGCGTAAAATGTCGCAGAACTACGATAAAATGACTGTGGCTGAGCTGAAGGATCTCCTCAAGGAGAAGAATCTATCTACGATCGGCAAGAAGGCCGAACTCATCGATAGACTCAATGTTTGTTTGCTTATATTAAATTTAAATTATATAATTATATCATATGTTAAAGAATATATTTGTATTGTAGACGGCCAACGAGGACGAACTACTCGGTCTGAACGAGCCCACCGATCTCGCCGCAACCAGTGAGTCTGCTTTTCTTATTTTCTTTTGTGATTTAATTTATTTTCACATAATTTATATATTATTGATTATTCAGTCGACGAGGAGAAGGTCCTGCTCGAGAGCCCGACCAAGAATGAAGAAGCGCTCCTCGAAATGCCCGATGTAAGTCGCTTTTTGAATTAATATTCTCTTTCGAAAGTGTTTAGCTTTAGTTATTGAATTTTCATTAAAATCTAAAATATTCTCTCATCTCAGGTCGGTAATTCGTCGACTACAAACGGTGGTGCGTCTGTCACTCTCTCGGAGACGTCCGTCACTGCAGCCAAGGCTGACCCCGCTGCGGGAGATGCCAAGCTGGCCAGAGCCGCGAGGTATGATCGCGAGCCTTTGTCGTTTATTTTTAAATTTAAATGTTATATTTTTTTAAAATTAATATTTATTATTTATTGTATTTCTTAGATTCGGCCTGCCCGTCTCTGCCGATACGCCCGCCACCGCAGACAAGAAGGAGGAGCGAGCGAAGAGGTACATTAATATTAAAATGTGTTAGATTTAATTTATTTGATTCCCTTTTATTTTTAATTAATTAAATCGTCTCTTCAGATTCGGTGTGATCACTGCTCCCGTTACTGACGAAGCGAAGGCCGCCCGTGCCAAGCGATTTGGGCTGGAGACCAAGTGAGTTGGAGTTTCACATTTGTTATATGGTTCTGAATTGGAGTGATGATTAATGGATCTCCCTTCCGCAGCCGATCACCTTATTCACTATCCTTGATTTACTGTAATTGAAACATAGTTGATTCCGGTGAGTTGGGGTTGCATGTTGGCGATAACCGTGAGCAGGTAAATTAGGAACAATTTGATTTCCTCTGATCCATTCAAATTAGAAACCAATAACCTGCAGCACTCCCACCTCCTCTCCGGCCGCTGCCCGTCCTCCCGTGACCGAAGAAGCGAAGAAGAAACTCGTCGATAGAGCTGCCAGGTACGGTACTTTAATTATCGTTTTACCGGCACATACCTTGCTATATGCTGAAACATGATTCATCAGGGGTTCTTTCTATTTTTTATTACGTGCGCAACCAATCGTTCATTGATGTGATGGTGTATGTTACCATAAAGAGAGATGCCTGAAGCCTTATGGTGCCTGGCCTAATTCTAATCCATATCTTCTCTCTCAGATTCGGTATTCCCGTGAGTGCCGACGGTAAGCGTCAGTCGACGGACGGAGGAAAGCCGGCCGTCGACCTCGACAAGCTGGCTGCACGTGCCGCTCGATTCGGAGTGTCCACTGGAGATGCCGAGGTGAGCAGAGTTGGCACTATTCGGTGTTATCAGTTACCGTGATAACAGTGGACAGAATAGACTCACATCAATAGTGAAGTTAGCAAATCCTGGTTTCACCCATTTGATAAGTTTAGTTGAGAGGTATTAGCTACGATTTTCTGAGTATTGCCAACTGAACCCAACTGGTGATGCCGAGGTAAACTATGCTGTTAGTCGTTTCTATTCCGAGTTATGAGAGAAATTATTAGAGTGATGCAAGCAGGATGAACTTTCTCAAATATAATATAGAGCTACTGGGAAATCCGGGTTTCACCAATTCGATAAGTCAAGTAGGGATACGTCTACTATGATTTTTCGGAAATAGAAAAAGAATAATAAGTTGATAATGAGCGTATTTGAGGCGGAACTGAAGAAGAAGGCTCGTCTGGAGCGATTCGGAGGAGCTGTTTGAGAAGGAAGAGAAGAGAATGATCTACAATCTACTCGATTCACCCCCTTCCTCTCACTTCTCCCATTTACCCTGACATACTGTATCACATCGTAGTGTCACCCTACTGTAATCACAAGACCCTTCTTCTTCTTCTACTTTATCCCTCCCTCGGCTCTCCAGTTATCGATTCTCTTCCTACCGTACTTCCCCTCTCATCGCACTTCTTCTCCATCTACTACTATTCTCACTGTTAGTTCACTCTCTCTCCTCTCTCCTCTTCCTCTGTTGTATCTCTCTGGTCCTCCATCTTAGAAGTCTCTCGCATGCTCTCGTAGATTACCCCATGTGTGTGGTGTACTGTAGCAGTGCACCGCCTCTGGGCGAGGTTTCCTAATCGTCGTTCGTGTGCAGGAGGCGACTGGATGGCGGGATCTTCTTCTCTCTCTCTTGGACTCTCACCATTCTATTCCCAGGTCAGTTGTTTTTCCCTCTTTCCTTCACATCATTCGTCTCTTCGTCTCATCGGTTTTTCTTGGGGAGAATTTGAAGGTGAGTGAGCATGTCCTTGTTTAATTTATCCTATTCATAATTCCCATCTTACACAATCACTCGATTCCACATCGACTTCTTCCACCCCTCACTAATTATTTTCGTAGCTTATTTCGTTTTGTTTATCCATTCTTGCATTGACCTCACAAACGTACGTTGTTAAGGATAAATACAATTAAAAAATAGATCGTTTGCAATACAAGTGAAAAACAGTCGTGACTGTTGGAGAATATTTTGAATTACATCGGGAGAATTGAATACAGACTGGAATGGTTCAGAATGAGTGAGGATACTCGGATAGAAATAGAAGCACTCCAATCGATATACGAAGATCAATTGACGGTTGAAGAGTTGGGTGGAGGGTGAGATCGATTGATTTTATGGATTACGGTAGTTGGGGATCTCGATAAGATGGTCCGTGATCTTTGATCTTGAGATTTCGTCTGTGGATGAAGGTTCGTCCTCAAGACGCAACAGCCGACTCGGTCTCCCTATCGATAAAAGTGATATTGGAAGTGGATGCTAAGGTACGGTAGATTTGGATCGGTGATCATAATCGATTGATTATTTATTTAACTGTTTCTATCGATAGTGATCGCTCTATATTTGATTTGCTGATAGATGACTTTCTATCGAAGCATAAATACACCTTGTGGCATTTCGTAGAACTAGGGATGAGTTGTTGACTAATTGTGTCAGTAGATCTTGGTTACGGTAATCCTATCGATCTACAGTACCCCGACACGTCTCCTCCCTCATTTTTCCTCGCGGAACCTCGTGGATTGGACGATGGAGCACCAAGGGAATTGGCGAGAGCGATAGAAGAAAGATTGAGGGAGATGGAGGGAATGCCCGTGCTGTATGAGATATTCCAGGTAAATTGTAGATTGTGATATGATAGTGTGCATCTATTTTTATAAGCATCGAGTCTGGATGGCATTAGTGGCTTGGGTATCGAACGAAATATAGCTATCGCTAGAGGCACAAAGGCAGCGGGTTTTAATGAACAGTTTTAATTTAATTGAGATACTCATGATGACTAGATTAACTGTGAGGGAGATATAGAGGGATCAATGACGACTAGAACGTTGATATACTTGAATTTTTTTATATCTCTCTCCTTCTCAGCTGACATCTGACTTCCTCGTAGCATCAGAATCGACGAGTATCGCTACATGTCCCATCTGTCTCTGCCCAATGAGTGATGCACCACAGGTGAGTAGAAGTTTCACCTGTATTACTATTGTGAGCTGTTTGGTGCAGGGTGATCGAAACAGACCTCATAGGCTAAAACATATTTTGAGCTTTGTAATCGAACTGTCACGGTTTGTTTGTTTGTTTCCACAATAAACGTTGATTTGATGTTTCACTCGATCCTCATGAATCTGTGCGTTGAATTCGCAGCGTTACTTGAGTCGGATTCTTTTTTCACTTAGATCAATAAACTATAGAATGCTCGCTCGCGCATCACGCTCGTTTATCTACCAAGGAACACAAATGATTATGGTAATTTTTGGGTTACGGTAGGTAACGGTTATTGATCTCTATCTCATGGCAGGCAGTGACATCGTGTGAGCACTACGTCCATCGACCGTGTCTCGATCGACATATCGAGCATGTGAGGTGAGAGAATGATCAAGGACAAAAAAAATTCGCGGTTCACGCACATGCCTTCTACCGATCTATGAATACTTGTATAATACTAGCGGCGTATCCGGGATCAATGATATATTCTCTACATTCTAGACGAACTCTTGCCGAGACGCTCGCCCGGACTCCCGATCACATGAAACACGGAGTGGATAGGGTAAGAACTTCGAGAATTTTCATTTTTGATGATATCATTTTCCGGGAAAAAGGTCTCCTTATCATTCGAATATCCTCCTATTCAGTCCCTGCTGTGTCCAGTTTGTCGTGCGGAGTTGGAATCGGAAGTTGAACCATTGGAAGAGAAGAAAGAAGAAGAAGTAAAGGGAAAGAGGAAGAGTAAAGGAGGAAAGAAAGTGGAGGAAAAGGTGAGTGGGACCAGGAGGTTACGTGATGCAGGGATAGGTTTTGTATCTGACTGGGCGACATATTTTGATGAATGAGGCAATCAGTTTTCCACACACATTTATAGAAAGCATGCTCTTTGAGTGCGATTATCCTGTGCTACCTGTTTAACCGTCATGTTAAAGACCATGAAATTGTTGAATTGAACTAATTCAGAAGCCCGTGGTCGAAGAGGGTTATGCTGATTTCTCCTTCGATTGGCGCCAGTGGAAGGAGCAACAGGCGAGAATGAAGGTATGTGTTGGAAGGGATCACAGAAGGGAAATGGACTTTCGGGAAAACATTTGTCGATTGTATGGTTCTGTCGAATTGTTATATCGTGTTCAAGAAGATATCCTATTCATATAATAGAACCCCGAAAAGAATTAGGAAGTAAAGAGGGCATGAAACCTAGAGTTATCGGGTGATTGGAATGGTTTGTGAAAAGGAAGATAGTGAGAGAGACTAACAGCTCATTTCTACGAGGGTCTTGAGATACATCCAGGTGGTGTTCCCTCCAGGTGATCTTCGATCGTCAATTGGCAGCCGATGGCATCATTGACGTGGAGAAGGAAGCGAGAAGGGACGTACTCACGGAGGATGCCATCGTTTATCTTGATCAGGTACGGTAGGAGAATGGTATTGGATTTTGTATGCATCAATTCCCGTCGTCTTATTGGAATTGCGCCATGCACCATGTGGATGAATATCATGTGCAGCGGTAATCTAGCGGGTGGTAAATTGTATTTTGCGCCATGAGGAGTCGATGTTTCATCGTTGAAATTAGGTCTCTCGAGATGATATCCGATGCGTGAAACCCGATTGTTGCAGTTGTCCCTTAACTCCTCGGATGCGCCTCTTCCTCCTGTCGCTCCTTCCTCCAATCTCCCGCCCGGTCTCGACATACCAAAGGGCGTTGTCGGGCCCCCACCCGGATTCGGCCCGCAACAACAACAGAACAGGGTGAGTGGGTACGGTAGCATGGTTCGATCGATACTGACAGGGTAAGATACGGTAGTTGTTGGGTAGATTACGGTAGTCGATAATCGATATTGCAGGGCGCGAATCACGAACACGGTCAGCATCATCGTCATGAGCGACGAGGAGGAGGAAGGGGAAGAGGAGGAGAGATGGCCAGAGGAAGTGAGAGGGGAGGAAGGTGAGTGAACCCAGGGAAAGACCAGGAGAAGTGAAGTTCCGCCGAAAAGTCATGTAACTGTAGAGATCCAATATTTGATGAGTTCCTCTTGTTTTCCTGAAACCAAAAATCAGTAATTATAGACTAGAAGTGATTATAGACAGTGTGCTCGGCGGACTTTACAAACAAAAAAAATACATGATCAGGAACCCTAACCACAAGCCGCAAGGGGCTGCCGGAGCTACTGTAGATCCAGCTGGAGGGCCTCCCACTGTGAGAGGAGGAGGACGGGGTGGAGGAAGGTTAGTGATGAGATTGATATGAATGGAATAGATTTGTGTGTTTTCTTGACCTGCGAGATTTATGCATCAGAAACAACGTATTATAACACTGTTCTTGCTTGTACGATTCGAACGCAATTTTCGTTTTAGAAACCCCAATCACAAGCAGCCAGCGGTACTGGATACTGCAGCAGATGCAGTAGCTGCTGCAGCTGCAGGTCCTCCGGCTGCAAGAGGCGGAAGAGGAGGAGGGAGGTTAGTGAAGAACGGAGTGCTGTTTAGAGTTAGTGTAGTGAGGCACTAGTGAGTTTTGTGCTGCAGATTCTTTATGAAAGTGTCTTCCTAATGAGTGATTTAATTTTTGCTCATTTAGTTAAAGACCGACTGATGGAATATTTGCTCTTACTAGGTGAAGATCGAAATTAGCCCGGTAGAGTCAGGTTGCAACATGCCTAGACAACTGAGAAGTCACAGCTCGATTGATATGAAGTAGCTATTGAGTTCAGAAACCCCAATCACCAACGGCCGGCCCCTTCGGGTGCTGCAGAAGGCGCAGCTGCAGTTCCTCCGACATCGAGAGGAGGAAGAGGAGGAGGCGGTGGAGGGAGGTAAGAGGGAGTGGAGAGAATAGGGGTAATTCAAGTTTTCGAGCAACTTTTGTGTTTCACCAATACTATGTGATGATCAGAGTCTTGATGGATTTGATTCCTTTCGTCTTCCAATTTGTAGACCATCTAACAACAATGCGCCCTCGTCCTCATCAGGAGCGAGAGGAGGAGGAAGGGGTGGAGGGTCTGCTGGTGGTGGTGGTGAGAGGGGAGGAGGAAGGAAGACTCCGCCCCCTACCGTACTCCCCACCGTCTCCCTCCTATCGGACTGCACTCGATCAGTGGAAGAGACGGAGAAGGGAAAGGTGAGAGAACGGTAGTCTGGATTACGGTAGTTATCCTCTTTTCAGTTCTCGATTCGCATCCACGCTAAACCGGGTGCGAAGATGAGTGCGGTGACGGATTGTGGAGAGGAGGAGATCGGAGTGGCCATTGCAGCTCCGCCAAGGGAAGGTACGGTAGGAGGGGGGATAGAGAAATGATACCACCCTCTCTTCATGTTGCATTTTTTTCGGTCGACGAGAGAGCGAGTGTGAAATGGAGAGACGGTGGTATCATTTCTCGAGCTCTAGTATGGGATAGTGAAGGTCTATTGAGAAGGTGGCGAGCTTGAACTATATTAGTGCTCGATGAAACATGAGTTGTTCAAAATGAAAGTTTTGTTGTTTCGAGTATTCGTTTATTAGAAATGAAAGGTGAGTAATAGCGATGTAATTCGTATGCTAGATGAAAGCAGCGATTTATTTTCTTCTTGTTATTGTTGTGATGAAACGAGAATTGTGCAGGTCAAGCGAACGAGACGCTAATCGAGTTCATGATGCAGACATTGGGAGTGAGAAGAAGCGAAATCGACTTTGATAAGGTCAATAACAGCTCGAACACCGATTTATCACTACAGTGTGATGCTAATCCAGTTAGTAGTAGAGACGAAACATCAATGTGCATGGATGGTGAAATTAAAACTATATTTTCTCGAGATAGTTGTGAAGTCACTGTTTATCTCTGTTTCCATTGAAACTATTATCAACGATGAAGCACGAATGGGCTGATATGGTGAAACAATGTACTGGTAATTTAACTGTTACGAGTAGAATGTCTCAATACAAGCTATTCATTCCCGATTCTTTACACATTAAAAATGATTGTACCTACTAAAATTTCATTTTTGCAGGGAGCTCGCAGTCGGACGAAGGTTGTGATTGTGAGCAGCAATCGAGTGAGCAGAGCTGATATCGTTGAGAGATTAAAGAATGCGGTAGGCAAGTAGAAGTGACCTACCCTTATGTATTCCCTTGAGTTAGTAGACCACCCACTAGTTGATCTACCCTGAATATCTAGATTTTCCCTTTAAAACGCAGTCTCTGTAAGAACGCAGGGAAAGGGGCTGATAGTGGTACAACTCCGTCAAAATAATCGCCCCGCGCCCATACTTCACCAACATGACCCTTAGGGACGATATTTACGATTTTTGATCTTTGATCCCAAAAATGTTGATCTTTGATCTTTGAAAAAAATTTCAAGTAGCCCTATCATGTTATAGCTCATTCGAATGAGCATGAAAAGTTATGTTATTTCCTGAAATTTCGTCCATTTTTGATAATCCATATTCGAGAAACACGAAGAAACGACGAATTTTAAGGGTTTTTCGTTAAACTTTGTGGTAGCAGCCCTACTCAAAGTCATTTGCTGCCTCTGGATTCGACATATATTTTGTATGTCTGTATGTGTAACAACTTTTTGTGGTCGACAGGAGGATCATTCAGTGCCGAAGAATCGAAAAGATGGTTTGCATGTGGCACACTTGCTCAATTTTAGTGATTCTGCCTGTCATGATTCTTGTCGGAAACGATAATAGGCAGTCGTTTAAACCTCAAATAATGTTTTTTCGTCATTTTCAACCATTTTGCAGATTTTTGGTAAACATTTTGACCATATCTGCGAACTTGACTTACCTTGACTTTTTTCACATAAGGGTCCCCCCTTATGTGAAAAAATGGTTTTGGGCACATGTCAGAATCGATGACAATACCATGTAGCATAGCACTTAAACTAACATAAAACAATTTTTTGACCACCCGAAAGTACTTTTAATCGTGTTCGAGGTCTCATTTTGACATGTGCCCAAAACCATTTTTTCACATAAGGGGGGACCCTTATGTGAAAAAGTCAAGGTAAGTCAAGTTCGCAGATATGGTCAAAATGTTTACCAAAAATCTGTAAATGGTTGAAAATGACGAAAAAACATTATTTGAGGTTTAAACAACTGCCTACCAACGTTACCGACTAGAATCATGACAGGCAGAATCATGAAATTTGAGCAAGTATGCCACATTCAAACCAAGTTTTCGATTCTTCGGCACTGAATGATCCTCCTGTCGACCACAAAAAGTTGTTACACATACAGACATACAAAATATATGTCGAATCCAGAGGCAGCAAATGACTTTGAGTAGGGCTGCTACCACAAAGTTTAACGAAAAACCCTTAAAATTCGTCGTTTCTTCGTGTTTCTCGAATATGGATTATCAAAAATGGACGAAATTTCAGGAAATAAAATAACTTTTCATGCTCTTTCGAATGAGCTATAACATGATAGGGCTACTTGAAATTTTTTTCAAAGATCAAAGATCAACATTTTTGGGATCAAAGATCAAAAATCGTAAATATCGTCCCTAAGGGTCATGTTGGTGAAGTTTGAGTGCGGGGCGATCATTCTGACGGAGTTGTGCACTCCCACCTGCGTTCTTACAGAGACTGCGTTTTAAACTGCATCTTTTCTGATTTTACTGGATCATTTATTTTAAGTTTAAAAATCTTGTTCTTTTATTATATTATTAGAGCTATCCCGATAATTATTTATCTCTGATTTGTTTGCTTATTCAATTCGGGTTAGTAACTCGCCCAACATCGATTGCTCAGTTTTTTACTTGAATATCCCTGATTATTCTACAGGCTCATCCTGCACACGTTGTCCGTTTAATTTTTTGCCTTGATAAATTTATTAATATATGGGGCCGGTTGCGTAAGAAAGAGTCAAAGAAAGAGAAAGAGAAATAATAGAAAGAGGGTCCGTGTTCAATTAGTGATCGATGCTGTTTTAATTCTCTTCGCTGTTGATTCAAAAGGGACTTGGACTACATCAAAACCTAAAGAGTCGTTCATGTCAGACCGCGTCAACCAATGAGAAAGAAATTACAATTATCCGTCCTTTTCTTTCCATACTCTCTCTTCATTTGACTCAATCCCCCTCTCTTCCTTCTCTTCTCTCTCCTCCTTTTCTATTCTCTCTCGCTTATCTCTTCATTTGAATGGATCTCTCCCCTCTCTTCCCTCTCCTCCTTCCCTCATTCATCCTTCGTACGCTCTCCCTGAATGGCCGAAAAGAAGAAGAAGAGTGGAGGCGGAACGCGACGCAAGGTATGCGATACCCCGGGGGGGCTACGGTGTCAATACTCCCATTGAGATACCGTAACCTCTCTTTGATTACGGTAGGTGATCAATGAATACTCTCAGTCGCACTCTATGAATCGGCCAGTCGTCGATACGCCATCAATCAATACGACGGTGCAGCCGGTACGGTCGCCTACCGTACTTCCGCCTGTAAACTAACCCCTACCGTACCCTCCAACCTACCGTAATCTTGCCGTATTCTCCAGCGTCGCGAGGAATCTACGAATAGAACGGTGACGGGAATCGACGTGAACGCAGCGAGACCTACCGGGGGACGATCACATCAAATGGCCAAACCAAAGGTACGGTATATGGAGTACGGTAGTCAAAGATACTGTATCGATCATCGGAGTGGGTTGTTGTACTTCGGTGAGATAAATGATCGATCAATGGCGAGTTGACAGCGCTGAACGACGCGAACGGTCCGAAATGAAAATGACGAAGAAAGGGATTTGATTACGTCGAAGGGTGTTATTGAATTCCAAGAGAGAACACCTGATTAATCCAATTAATTACAGCCGGTTAAGAAGAAGACGAAGAGAACGAAGCAGAGAACACTCGAGGTGCGCAATGGAAGGTGGAGATACCGTATCTGATAAAGATACGGTATCCGGGTCACGGTGTGATTACGGTACTGTGTACCTACAGTAATCTCTACAGGAAACGGTGGACGAAGGGGATGATGCGCAGCCGAGCATGTAAGAAGAATGACACGTCCTGAACCTACCGTATCCCCTCATCATGATCGATCTATGTCCCATTCCAATCAAGAATATCCCTTTGTTGAACCAATTTCATCATTATTGTCTTACTGTATTCCTCTATTTGTACAGAGTTTCCCTCCTCTTGCAGGCTCATCGAGATTCCCACCAATCTGCTGGCTAAGACCTCTCGTTCGATGATGGGCAGACCCGTCTCGGAGGTACGGTAACAAGGATACTGTAGGAGCCGGTGTTGAACCAGTGGAGGAGGGCTGTTTTGGCATTTCTATTGCTTCTTGAGCTATGACCATGTATGCCCGGTTAGCTCAGTCGGTAGAGCACCAGACTCTTAATCTGGCTGTCGCGGGTTCGAGCCCCGCATCGGGCTGCAAATCTTTTGCCGTTCTAAGGTATCCATTTCAGGAGTGCTCTCGTCAGGCGCCGTTGCACAAGGCCGAGGCGCTCATTGAGACTAACCAGGCGTTCATCGACAACACTAGTACGCAATTATTTAGGTTATGCTTATCTAATCAATAATTCTAGATAAAAAGGGATGGCAGGCGATCGGGCAAGATTTCCTGCGCGAACACAAGGAGGTACGGTACTGTAGGGGCGCGGTAGGGATTGGGGTACAGTACCCGTATGGACTACAGTATCATCTCTTGGAGGTGCCGGGCGTCAACGCGATGACTCGCTACACGATCACCTTCAATGTGCCACCGGATACGGATTTCTATGACGCAAACAAGGTTGGTCTTTGATCTTTGATCTACCTTCTCATCTTTGAACTCCATTTTGATCTTTGATCTTTCCCAGGTCGAAATCCCCGGCGTCGAGCCCAAGTTCATCATCGCTTCGGTGAGTGAATCGGAAACTGAAATTGATGACGTCATCATTCAGGCACCGACACTCGAGCCCGAGAGCCGCGAAAACTTCTGGCGGATGGTCTACGACGTAAGATCAAAGATCAGGGATCAAAGATCAAAGATCAATTGCAGTCCAATGTCACGAACATCTACTACCTGGAGAACCAGCCGGAGTGCACTGATGGTGAGGAAATGGTTGCTCTGACTTCTATCATGGCTAGAAATGAGAATGGATTGAGATCAAAGATCAAAGACCAAATCTCAGAGCCATTCATTCCGTGGAACGCAAACGACGGCAAGGACTACGGAAAGATGTTCGTCAGCAACAAGAAGGTATTTAATTGATTGATTAATTAATTAATTAACAACTTTGAAGGTGACAACGACGAGACGCGACGCGCAGGCTGTGCTGGAGGTGCTCCCGGAAGGTATTTTTAGTTTTTTAATTTTTACTTTTAAATAATCAAATTGAGGCTGCTCCAACTCGATCATTGTCCGCTTCGCACAGAGCATTTGCTGGCCGGATAAGGTATACGGTAGAGAGGGGATTACGGTATCCAATCGATACTCAGGTGACGATCGAGTCGGAGCCGCGCAAGTCTGTGCTGCATCTCGTGCGACTGCTCAAGGACGAGGTGCCTATTTCGTCATCACTTGGCAATGTTTGATCTTTGATCTTTGCAGAAGGGCCAGGTGCTGGTGATCTGCAAGAGTGGCCTCGCCAAGTAAGTGGGCGGGGCTTGGAGGGGCGGGGTTTAATGATGATGCAATATACAGATCGTGCATGTTCGTCATGGTGCACAGTCTGATCACGCTGCTCAATGCAAAGGCGCTCAGAGATGTGAGTTTAGATTGATCGACTTACCTCATGAAATCCATCCGATTGTAAACCAGTTGTGAACGAACCTGTGAAAAGGAACCTAATATGTATTCTCTTCGGCCTCACTTCTGGGAAAAAAAAATTCAAGTTGTTGATCGATCAAAGATCAGTAATGGATAGTAATGAATAATCATCTCAGCCAGTGGACGTCCTCCTCAAATTGCGTGCCGATCGATGGGGCGCTATTCAGAATGAGCAGCAGTACTTGATGGTCTACCAGGCACTACTCGATTATATTCAGGTATGGTAGCGAGGTTACGGTACCCATATCTCTAGATTGCTCGGTAGTATGGTACAGTGATGCTTCGAAAAATGATCGGATACAGTTACAGTAACCTATCTAGCATGGTTACGGTACTACAGTATCCTACCGTACTCTTATCTACAGGTGAAAACTATCGCAGTGAAGAACTGTGAGGTCGTAAAGAAGAAACTATTCGAGCACTGTAAACTGTACAGAAAAGCGGAGTGAAATGGTAAGGAAGGAAGGGAAAGATCAAAGATCAATCGAGTCATTTGCAGAACCAACCTTCTTGTAGACAGAATAAAAAGATGAGGAATCGAGCTAACTTCTTCATTTCGATAAACTCTCTTCGACTATGGACTTGTATTGATTGTTCACAAAAGAAATAGCAGAGCATTTAGTGAATGATCGAATTTGTTGGGTATCTGTGGGTTCTCCCAAGAAATTTCTGTCCTTCGAAATATTGGTCATGAACAGATTTCGCTGAACAGAACAGTTAGATATTAGAATTATTTTATCCATTTAAGCATTTAATTGATATCGTGATTAATTTTGGCACAGTTCATCAAGTCTCCGAGACAGCGAAAAGAATAGAAGGGACGGCAGTTTTAAAAGAGGTGGCATATAACAAAAATAAGAATCAAATGTTAGTGTATTATCGAGCACCATGCAATAGAAATGGAGTAAACATTGAGCAGGATAAGGGAATAATCGACTAGACATTCGAAATACGGGACAGATCTGATTGAAAAGATTAGGTTGAAGTGCATGAGAGAAGATACAATATGAGTTATTTACAAACAATATCCATCTAGCCTAATTATTAACTGAATTATCTGAATAGTGAGTGAGCGAGAGAAATTAATTGATAAAGCTTCGTTTTGATGTGAACGGCAATCGATAATCGAGGAAGTAGATAACATGAAAACATTTTGACAAGAAAAGACGAGGGGTCGATATCGCGATATACGGTAGTTGTCGGGTCGGGATCGAGAGGGCATTAAGGCACTTTGTCATATTGATTAACGCGGGTCGATACAGCTGCATGGGGTGGGCATTTGATGCATATAACAAGTGGGACGAGGGGAAGGGGGGCACTACTCGAATCGTCTAATCGATTCTTCTCTTGCTACCGTATCTCCTCAGGGAGGGGGCGGAGCTTAGCTGGACATCTTCTCGAGAATGGGAATAATCTGATCGAAATTCGGTCGTCGTCCGGCATCTTCGTTGAGGCAGATATTGAGAAGACGTCCCATTGATTGGGCGATTCCAGGGGAATCGGCACACGGAGACCTTCGAGGGCAATCTGAACAACAGTGAAAATAAGTATTTGAATGCTGAATGATCACGAGGATGACATCCACATCCACTGCTGGGCTATATCCCCGCTTGATCATCTGAGTGCGGAGCCCCCAAGCAGAAAATTTGCGGAACCTCCTCGTTGTCCGAAACGTTTTTTCGCGGTTCCCCCTAACAGAAATTTTTCGAAAATTGCGGAGCCCCCGGCCAACTAGCGGGACTTACACTTACATTAGCTCATGAGTGTCCACGTCTCGTGCAAACGCTAACTATGAGCGCTCTACGAAACTGCGATTCAGAGAGTTTTAGTTAGACTTCATTGGAACAAAGAATCATTGAACAGATGACATTCCGCCTATACTCTATCCCTGTACCCCATGTTCACCAGGTGCTTCTCCTATTCTCATCATCTCACCTTCATTCCGCATTCCATGGGAGATAGATCAGCGAATGGTACTTCTCTCGTGTTCAATTCCCAGAGTAGCACACCGTACGACCACATGTCTGCTGCACGGATGTTCAGCTGGTCGGGAGATCGCTGCAGCGCTGCAAAAAAACGACCGTGATCACTATGGTAATATTAGTTTTAGGACAACGCAAGCCTTCTAGATCAGTTTCAACAACGTTCATCCTGCTATGAACTCACCTTGCAACCCGCATTCAACAGGGTGCCCCAATCTTCCTTCCAGCCCTACATGCTCTACATGATGTGGCATATTTCGCACTGTACTCTGTCATCACAATAGTCTCTCGTCTTCATCAGTCACCTTCGGGACTCATCCATGCGGGTGAGTATGCCCTTCCAATCTCTTGGAATGAGAACTTCGTGTCGGCCATCGAGATCTTCGCTGTCAGCTCTTCGTCAACGACGATGTGCTTCGATGAGAGGAAGTAACTGAATAACGGACGGTTGCGAATAAAGCAATTATTCGGTTTTTGGACCAGCCTTTTATCGCAGAGTATTACCTCCGCGTCATTCATATTCACTACTCCCTCCACAATCAAAGCTGTTTTTCCAGGGCCAAAAATCGAAGAAGTTCAGATAATTCAGCATCTCAGAATGATTTCTGCACCCAGTCACAATTGTGTTACACTCTTACCATAAACATGGAAGTTGCCGCTACTTCAATTTTTTTCTTTTTCTAAACAGTCGCGTTCTTCATGATTTAACAAAAACTTTTCACGCATTCATGTTTCAGCCATAGAACATAGTGTGAAATAGCACATCCGAGCAACGCTTTTTCAATTCTTCCGATCATATAATTTCACGTATGACCGGGTTCATGGTAACGTAAGTGAACCAGGGTGAACCAATAGAAGGCCGTCCTGGTATCCACAATAAAAAAATAATCGAATAACTAACCGTAGTACGAGAGGGTCGAGAGAGTGGAGATACGACATTCCTCGTGCGATGTTCAGAGCGAATCGAAGAGCTTGAGAGTGATCGATCACCACAGCTGCAATGAAATTATCATATTGATTATCAGAAAGAACATCTTTGCTCTGTATCAAGTCTGTTCACTATTCTTGTTGGTTCGGCGTTTCATCACTCTCATAAATTTGCCAATTTTAGGAGGTTCCAATCGGTGCTTTCGCCATAGTACAACAATATTGATATCATAATCTAGTAATAAGGGTGATCAGTGAAGGAAGAAGCATCAAAGATCAAAGATCAGAGCCCCACTCACAGCTCTGTTCGTGGAGGACATTGTAGAGTGATCCGAATGGCATGTACTGAGAGATGACGACGAGATTAGGAGGCTGATTGGCGAAGGCGAGTACGGGACAGATATTGTCGTGAGCGAAGATTCTGGAAGGGAAGAGGAGGATTGATATAGAGTTGTGAAGCAATCAAGATCGGATTGAATACACTTCAGCATACATCAAGTCATCGTGACATCGTGACACCCTGGCGATTTCAATTAGAGGAAATTTCCTTTCTATAATATAATTTTCATGGGAGCCCTAGAAGAATCGCGTTTCGATCATCGTACCACCACATATACTGTCAATTTAACCTCACATCATCTGGATTCTTTGAATTATAGGCAACACGCTCGATTTAACACTCCTAACGATCCCAATCGACTACATACTATGTCTGCTACTCTTAACCACCTAGCTGTTCGTTACTTTGCAATATCATTTGTTTTCCACTATTGCAATCATAAATCAACACTGGTCAACACCCTTTGTCGTATACAATCCTCTAATCACCAGGACGTTTTCCTGTCAATCTCACCTTAACGCGGGAGCTTCCGTCTGGAAGTCTCTGGAGATTCTCGGAGTGACCTCAGCGACGGAGATGATTCGAGCGACGATGTCATTGCCCTGCCACTTGCCCCTCCACAGCTCGCCCGAATGAGACTCTGCGATCTACAAAAGAGAATTATAGCAAATGCTATCCCGATTAAAAGAGCTTGAAGTGGACACCCCTCTACTCATTGTGGAGCTGATGGTAGACAAGCACTAACATACTTGATCTTTCCAGCAAGTTAATTGTAACATGTGAATTTTTGTCTATGCGGAATGGAAAAAATTGGAAATTTAGAAAACCTAACAATTTAAGATATCTGTGCGACACCGGAAAACCGGGTGATGAAATCACTCCCATGCCAAAAAAAAAGAAACTTCTCACATTATTTCCGGATCATCCAGGATACAATTGAAAATAGGAATTTTCGGAGCTATCAGAAGAATGGGTGAAACCTATTCCCACCTTGGTGATCAGATTGAGACTGCCCACATCGACTCCCGTGTATCGAGAGAGCGTCGCGTCACGTGTTCGACTCTTCGTGCCCTGAAATTGATGTGGTGATGTAGGGACCACCATCGTGAGAGCCGGAAATTTAAAGCCATAAATTAGTGTGAGATTTGAGCCGGAAGCCGGATTCGGCGAAATTCCGGGAACCGGGTTTAAGACTAAACGGTGCAAACCTTGTCAATTTTTACTTTATCAATCTATATGTATACTTTAACTTGAAATGCCGCGAATTTTGTCGTTATGTGAGCTGAATAGGCCCCATGGACAACCCCTGTGCAAAAAATGAGGCTAGTTTCATGGTCGTCCACGCCCGTTATCGTCGATATTCGGTTTTGCACGCGCCACTCTTGTCATTTATCGATCGATATGTATACTTTAACTTGAAAGGCCGCGAATTTTGTCGTTATGTGAGCTGAATAGGCCCCATGGACAACCCCTGTGCAAAAAATGAGGCTAGTTTCATGGTCGTCCACGCCCGTTATCGTCGATATTCGGTTTTGCACGCGCCACTCTTGTCATTTATCGATCGATATGTATACTTTAACTTGAAAGGCCGCGAATTTTGTCGTTATGTGAGCTGAATAGGCCCCATGGACAACCCCTGTGCAAAAAATGAGGCTAGTTTCATGGTCGTCCACGCCCGTTATCGTCGATATTCGGTTTTGCACGCGCCGCTCTTGTCATTTATCGATCGATATGTATACTTTAACTTGAAAGGCCGCGAATTTTGTCGTTATGTGAGCTGAATAGGCCCCATGGACAACCCCTGTGCAAAAAATGAGGCTAGTTTCATGGTCGTCCACGCCCGTTATCGTCGATATTCGGTTTTGCACGCGCCACTCTTGTCATTTATCGATCGATAATTGCACTTTAACTTGAAAGGCCGCGAGTTTTGTTGTTATAAGAGCTAAATAGGACACATTGACTACCACCACGCCAAAAATGCCGTGATTTCATGGTCGCCCACGTCAGATATTGGCGAAAATAGGTGTTACAAGCCCCCTACTTCGGCATGTTTCGAACGCTAACTTTTGTGCACTGCTTTTCTTTGGCGAGGGCCGCTTATTATCGCTGTTGATTGTTGACTACCAACCCCTGGGCGACCCCCTCCTCCATTTTGACGCCGATCGATAGGTGCCCGCGGATGGTGCAAGCGAAAGTATGTTGGAATTCACTTAATGTGCTGTATTGTTTCCATACTTTTCAATCGAGGGAGAGATCAGCCAGAATCGAGGGAGAGCATGACACGGCATCGAGGGAAGAATGGCAAAATAAATTTGAACAGCTTAAACAGTTTTTTCTAAAAGAAAGTTATAAATTTTTAGCCGGAACCGGAAAATAGGATGTCACAGCCAGGACCGTCACCAGAACCGGAGCCGGTACAAACGTCGCCTTGGCGTGGTGTGACTCTCGTTTTGAAGAGAGAGACTTCTTTTCTTTTGCAAATATCTTTTTTCTTTTTTATTATTTTTAATTTTTATTTTTGGAAAGTCATTCTACACCCATGGACTAATGATTACGACGCTTCTTGACATCCGAAATACAAATTCACAATTTTGATGGTGGTCCCTAGTGGTGATGATAGAGTAGGCTACATCAATCTGCCTTCATTCCATCTCGCGAAAATAATATTCAGTCAAAAAAACCTACACTTCACATTCGCGTTTCAACCTTTCAACCGTTTCAACCGTTTCAACCTATCTACAAGATTAACCTTTCGGGTTGGAAGTGATTATCACTCGGGCTCTCATCGTAGGACTAATTTCACTTCTCATAATGTTAACTATTTAGACCAGAACTAAGATCTTATCAGTGGTTGTTCCTCCTTCATGATCATGAAGAACTACTCAAACTTCATTTCACCGCCTACAGCGTAAACTTTCTCGTTTTTTTAAAGTACGAAACTTAAAGCGAGAACAATGTCCATCCCCATTTCATACCTTGAATGTCTGATCCTTGAAGGCGGCCTTGGCATTCGGGTCCTGTCCGTGCTCACGAGCCACTTCTGCAATAGACATCTCATGTTAAAGTACAACAACAATGAAACGAACCAGCGATGGTCTGGACGCACTGTGGCTGGCAGACATCCAATGGGGTGAGTCCCTTCCTGTTGCACACACCGACGAGGGCACCCGACTCGATCAGGTCCTGAGAATGAGATATTCAGACATTGCCGGTTCACAATTCAACCAGGGGCTGTCGCGCAACATCACATTCGTATAACCTCGAGCAATATCATCTCAATAATTCAGCTTTCAGTTTCATTGGACTACAAAATCGATCTCCTACTTGACCATTTCATGAACTAGATCTGATCGATCGAAGCTACCGTACCCCTTCCCCAATCCCCCCTACCGTACCTCAGCAATCTGTTCATATCCATTGAAGCATGCGTAGTGGAGGGGCGTCATTCCGTGTTCGTTCGTTGCATGCACGTCCGCCTTACGCATCAGCAGCTTCTGAACGATAAAGGATTTACAAGTCGTGAAACTTATCGAAATAAATTGATTGAATTAATTAATGGCTTAATGAAGTATGTTGAAAGCGAAGACCGAAAAGGCATTGACCAAGATGGATGCTATCCGCTATTAGGTGGCAATGAAACGCTACTGCCGCAGGGGGCGCATTCATCATCAAAATGCGAATATTTGAACGACTATGAGGACCTGGTATTGACCAGATCGAGCACTTGCCAACATGAGAAGCTTGTGAAACCCTACTCTAGCATGTATCATCGGGAACTGTTATCAAAGATCCAGCAGGTGTTCATGGCCCAGTTCCCTCCAATTTCTTCCTACTACAGTACCCCTCCCCTTGGTCTCACCACGACGATCATTCTGTGTCCATGGGCGGATGCGAGATGAAGTGCCGTGTCGTCACCCATATTCGTCGCGTTCACACGAGCACCTCAACAAGTGCAGAGATTAAACATCGGAAATCGAAAATCAGAAAAGGACGAGCATCTCCTCAAATATACGAAAGATAACTTCTTGCACTAAGTCGAGCACACCTTACATTGAGTGCAACAACACACCTGCTTAGTTTTTGTTTCACTAATACCATAACGTCATTCACACGCTTTGGCTTCAATTTGGATTCTTTCTGCAGCCTAAAAATATAATACTCGCCCAAGCACAACATCACCCACCCACTCGCTGAATATATGTCCCGCCAATATTATAACCTCCATCTTTTGACTCCAATTCGATTTCATGGCGTTCAGTAATTCACCACTCAACCCTGCTCAGCAACATCTCTGCGCTGCTACGAACGCCTGTCCACTTTTTGTTTCAGTACTATCAGAACCTCATTCACTCCATCTCATTCCAATATTCTCGATTAAAATAAACACTCATCTCTGCTCTACAGAATATGTGTGAGAGTGCACTCGCCCGCCGAATTCATGTATCACCGATATTATAATTTCACGGTTCGACTCTCCACTCACCTCTGCTCAACAGCATCTCTGCAATGGTCACGTGTCCTGCCTTGGCCGCCCAGTGCAGGAGAGAGAACGCGTGATCGTCACTGAGGAGGAGGGAATAGTTAGTATTCATCCACAAGTATCCAAGAAGAAATTGAGTCGTTCAATCACTTTGCGCTTTAGACAAATACATGAAACATGAATGCAGCTAATTGCAGTTGTATTTTTGTGTATTATTCATTTCTGGAAGTTATCATCGGAATATTAGAAATTGCTTTCGACGCAATCGCTTGAATCCTCCGTGAAACACCACATCTACCAGGTAGATTGCTGCTCTATTTGTCGATTTATGATTAAAAATAAAAGTAATATTTGTAAATTACTCACCCCACATTCAGGTCGTGCTCGTGGTCGTCCAGCCAAACACGCACCTGAGATCAGAGATCAGAGATTATAGATCAAAGACCAAAGATCAGCTAACAGAATCTTCTTTCAACTCATTACAAAGGTTTGCAGCGATCGCCACAAACACTATTACACGCTTATATCAGAGATGGACTTCCAAAAAGGCGATCAAAGATCAAAGACCAAAGTTCAAAGATCAAATCTTACCTGGAATGCATTGCCCTCTCTGACCCATCCGAAGACGTCCTCCATGATGATGGGCACATTCGGTTTGTGCGCATGGTAGTGAGTGGAGAGAGACATCGCGGCTGAGATTCTGGAATGGTTAGCAGTTTAAGAATACGTATTATTCATTTGCCACACACTAACCAGATCCACAACTCGAAATCTTAACACATCAATTAATCATGAAACCACCAGGCGAATGCGCCAGTGTTAGATTGATTTTGTCTAAAGCATAGCTTGGCGGCACTGGGAAGGTCCTTGTCGTTCGCTTTTTGGTTTACTTGCTCAGCACAAATTCGCCTGGCTAGAATTTTCGCATAAACACTTTTCTGGTTAGCTATTTTGTTCTTCTTTCGCGTAAATCTCCCCTTTCGCTGCTCTCAAATCATTTTCTCTCTACTTTCAATCCCATCATTTCCCCACTCACCGTTTCCCTCTTCACTACTCTCCTCTCCTTCTTCTTCCTTCGTTTCGGTGCCCTATCGGCCTGCAATCACATTCATCTATTCTGGCTCATTGCCAACAAAGAACGCGTACAAAACGTGCAGACAATATTTGCTGGCAGTATGCCAAGTGGTTGAGGTGTTGGGTGGAAAAGAGTAGGGGGATATCAAGTGAACAACGGAGAGAAACAGCCGCCCCCTCACCTTACCTCTACTCTCTCCCTCTATCTCTTCCCCTCCCTTCCCTCTCTCTGATCAATCAATACCTTCCCCCCCTCCCTCTCTCTCGCCCTTCTCCCACTACACAAACCCCCTCAGGGGGCAAGCACACCTCACAGGGGTCACTCACCACAGTCCCGTCCCTCTAACCCTACTCTACCGTATCCTTCCTACCGTACCCAGTCACACTGTGGCTTCACTGAGCATTCGTGTGTCCTATTCACTACAGATTATTCTTGTCCCCATAAAAAGCCCGCTCAATCTCTCTCTCTCTCTCTCTTTCTTCCGCCTGCGAAATGGAGTGAACTGGACCGACAGATAGAGTCAGTGGAAACGGGAGGGAGGTGAGAGAGTAGGGAGAAGTGAGAGACGGAAGAGAGAGAGGGGGAGGGAAGAGGAGGAATCCAAGAGCTGACAAAGAAACGAAGCGAAAGTTAAAGAAGAGGAAAAGCTGATGGGATGGAGGAGAAAGAGGAAGGGAAGGAAGCGAGGAAAGATAGGAAGGAAAGGAGAAACGGCTAAACAGCTATTGTACTTTCTCCACAATGCTTCTTTTCTTATTGACAAACGAAAAGTCTGTGATTGAATATTCCCGCACATTCAAGATAAACATTGATGGAAGTCCCCTGAGCTCCCTCATACGAAATACGTGAATCGTAAAATCTCCTGGATCGCTCAACTTAACTCTCTTCTCCACCTCTAATCCCACTTGACTAGCCATTTCCTCGAGTGTCCCTCTACTCTGCCAGATTGGTCTTGCCCCGTCCTACCATCTACCGTACTCCATCCTACCGTACCCCCCCCCCTCCCTACCGTAAGCTCATCTTCAATTTCCGGTGTCTCTCATAAATCAGAAAGAATCGCAGTTTCCAGAGATAAGAGCATCGTGAAGCAGGAATAAACCAGGGAGTAATAAAGATACCGGTTAGAAAATAACGAACGACTCTTCGGTGAAAAAATAAGTGCGTTAGAAAAAAGAAAGGGACGACATCAAGATAAGCAACTGTGTCTCGAATATGAACAATCCATGAAGCAACAATCACCCACTGCCAAAATTATGTGCAAACAAGGCTCAATAATCACTAAAAAACTGGCAACGATACGATTATTAGTGCCATTTGGACGCTTCTATCGCGAATAAATGGTTCCCTTCTACGGGCACAACATCAGTAGAGAGGAAGGGATGGACAAGACAGCGAACATAAGCAATGCATTGAGAAGAGGAGGGACCATCAACTGTCTCTCTCCATTTCTCATACTCTCTCACTCTTTCTAACCAGCGAGATAGTGCATGGAACGAGAAGAGCGAGGGTAGAGTATGAAAAGCCTCTTGCGTGACTAGCCCTCTGCGCATTTCGCAGTCCTCTAGAACAATGGGAGAGAGAATGGAGGGAGAGGGAGGAAGAAATGCGCGGCAGAGCGGGTGAGAGTGCGCGTCAAAACGAGAGAGCGCAGAGAGGAAGGAAGGGGAGGAAACATAGTCTCTGTGCGTGTGCTTGGGCGGTCGCAACAATTGGGGCTCGTTTTCGGCATGAAAGAGAGACGGCGAAAGTACGAGGGCGATTGGAGATGGTGAACTCGCGTTTCAATGGGACCATATGATGAGCGTTATGGCTCTAGCTACAATGAATTGCGGTTGACTGAACACAAATCATTTCAAAAACAAGCAACAATACCCTCACTGGATCAATAACCGTACAGCCCCCCCCCCCCTGCGATGGGCGAAAGCACTACAGGAAAAGCGACGGCGTCACCTCTCCCCAATGAGCAACTCGCTCTCCTCTTTTACCCTACTTTCTCACTTTCTCTGATCGACAAGAGATTGTATCCAAAGGGTAGATTCATCTCATTCCTCCTTCCAATTCCATCGCTGATTCACCCTCAATTCCATTCCCTCCATCGCTCATTCCTCATCCAACACATGGTCACGAACAATGAATGTCACTTCCACCATGCGCATTTCAGCAGTGACTCCCCGTCAAATCTCTGTCCTTCCTGTCAAGCACCTTACAGTATATGTGCCAATACCATTTTAGGATCTTAAATCAGTAGTCATCTACCCCCTTCTCTTCTCACCACTTATCCAGCTGCTTCTATCCCCGTCATCCCCTTTCCTTCCTTGCTTCAATTTCCATTCACAAATCACTCCGGAAGAAAAACATTACTCTAGAGTAGATGGCAGAGGCCAAGAGTCAATGGGGATCCAAGGTCAGATTAAAGATTACACACTCGCGACAATTACAAGAGGCGATCAATTAAAAAACCAACAATGTCAAAACCAGAAGAACAAGTTCAACAGAATGGTGCATCTCTCTGTCATCGTGGATAGCAGTGGAGGCGGCAGAGTGCCATCCCTCTTCCCCTTGTGCTGTAAAGTGTGATGCTGTCTCTCCCCCTCCCCAGTCCTCTTCTCCCTTCTCTCACAGCTCATCCCAGGGTGCAAGACAGAAGCAATCATCGATTGAGATACACAAACACTTTGGACCACATACCTAATAAGTCAATATGAAGCTGAACAGATATTTCTGCGCAATCACTTTATTTTATTCGACTCAACATGATACAACACAACTGCATCCTCGAGGATGTAAGAAAATCAATGGGAAAATAGGGCAGACCAATAAGGGTGACGGGGATACCAATGTACACAGCTAAATGTGGGATTGGGGTAGCAAACTTTGCGAACAATGAATTATACGAGGCTTAGACTCGGAAGCAACAATAATAAAGAAGTGAAGGTTAAAAGCTACGTTTTCGCTGAATGGGAGGTGAGTGGGGATGGGTGAGATCGTTGAGGGGCCGTTTTCATAATCAGACAGGTGGTTGAACGTCCATCAATATCTGCTCTCATAACGATCTCTCTCGAAGGAGCGGGAGCGAGAGCGACGGTTGTATCGAGGAGAAGGACTGCGTCTGCAATAGGCATAGTTAGAAATACAATATAAAATACATGCTGTCCCCATGAAACAAGTAATCACACGGTACCTGGATCTTCCGCCGCCATGTCCTCCACCGTATCCTCTGTCGCCGTATCCTCCTCTGTCTCCATAACGATCTCCACCGTAACCCCTTCCTCCTCCTCCGCGACCACCGTAGCCTCCGAATCCGCCACGACCTGAACAGAAAGATATTATATTTGAAGTAATAATAAATGAAATTTAAAAATTACTAGTTATGGAAACAAATTGTCACCTCCTCCACGACCGCTTCCTCCAGGCAGGAATCCTTGGTAGTTTCCAGGAGTGGGCGAGTGCGCCCTCTTCGTCACGGAGTAGTCGATGCGAATCTTCCTTCCATCGAGCTGCAAGTCCATTCTTCCTCCCTTTTCTTCAGACTTCATTTCCTTCACTTTCATTCTTTCTTTCTTCACCTTCACTAGTTCTCACCACTTCCCCTTGTCTTCATTCTGAAGGGGGCAAGTTTCGAGCGATACACCAACGATTGGTTGACTGCGAAAACGGTACCTCAATTCCATTCAGCTTGTCTCTTGCTGCAGATGCATCGTCGAGTCTTTCGAAGTAGATGAATCCGAATCCACGAGAGCGACCAGTCGGATGATCGTAGATGAGGTCGATCTGAGAAGGGGGATTATTTGTAAACAAACATGTAGTGCTCAAATGAGTTAATAAAAAAATCCTAACCTTCTCAATCTCTCCGAATTCATTGAACATCTCTCGGAGATCCTTCTCTGTGGTGTACATCGAGAGATTGAAGACACCCAGACAACGGGACGGATCGGGCGCATCACGCTGAGCACAATTTATATAATCAACCGCCATCGAGCATTACAAATGTCATAATTGATTGTCCAAAGGAATATGAAGTGTCGTTTACCTTGTCGTGTCTTACCTTGTGCCAAACTGAAGCAGTCCTATCTCCGACGCCACGAGGAGGTCTCTTCGAGAAGAGGGGCGATCTCGAACGACGACGATCACGGGAACGAGATCTGCTGCGAGTACGGTGGCCACGAACCGGAGGAGTTCTGTAATATTAGTTGTAAATTAAAAATAAAATCGCGTACGAAGTGGCACCCGACAACATTTGGGTGGAGAGGGTAAAAGTAAAAACACGAATAGATCTTCGCCATTGAAAGGTGCAGCGCAAGTTCAGTTCAGAAAAGTGAGACAGACAGAAAGAGTGCGCCGAGTAATTAGAGTGCTCAAGAAAAGTGAAACGCCACGGTACTGGAACCATGTCCAAAAATTCCGCATCGACTGTGTAACGCACCTAGGTCGAACGTAATCGTCGGCTGAACCACTGCAAGTGTAAACAAAGTATATACAGGATGCTCTGTTGGTTGTTTATTCAATAAACTATACCGGGAGTCTCTGCTGCGAGATCTGCTTCGACTGCGAGAAGGAGAGCGCGACTTGCGGTCGTCGTCACGTCTCTGCAAAATATATCAAATATATAATATTCAAATAATAATATACCTTGTACTGAATAGAAGGAAATAAACTGACCGGTGAACGGGATGCGGAGCGGGACACACTGCGCGAGCGACTCATGATGAGGCCTCACACCCTTGAATGAAAACTTTAACTAACAATTTTACAAGCGAGCTACAAAATCCCGCGCGTTTTCGAAATAGAGCGCGGGAAAACCAACCTGTGCCAGCGGGGAAGATTCAAATGAATGGATCTGATTTAATTGATCTATTCATTTTTTGGCAATTTAAATGCAAATCGAGATTGCAAACACTTTGCCCAACCTGATAATCCGAAAATTCCATCTTCATCATTATATGATGTTTGGGGGCTTCTACTCTTCTTTACAATAAAGGGGGCGATTTTCTTCTAGTCTTCACTCCAAAATCCTTCCTTCTTCTTTCCATTTTTCAGCATTTCTTTCCTCTTCTACATCCAACGTCTTCTTTCTTGGCGTTGGCTCACCATCCCACACTAACTACCCAACTACGGCATAATGTACTGTACATTCGGATATTTGAACCGATCTTAAACAATTCAATAACATAATAAAATATTTTTAATCACTTTATCGCGAAAATGACATAGGCAATAATGTGACAATTTTGAGAACTCTTTTTAATTATCTTCTGAGTTGGCAATGAGAAAAGCTGCTACGATTATATACCGGATACTCTCAACTTATACTTCGCCATTAGAAATGATGTAATTATTACTACGTAGAAAGTAAGAAGTGATAGATTAGCAGGAACGCGAAAGTCAGAAAAGAATCGACGAAGGGAAATACAGCCTATTACAGTTATCTGTATAAATCAGTTTCTACTGGACATGGAATAAAATATATCGAATGCAGAGGTAGGGGCATGAGACTAGCTTTGACTACAACCTTTAGTGGAAGGGACCAGCCCTACTCTGCTAAAAAACAGAATGATGAAGCGAAAGCGATTCTCCTACTGGTGAAACTCTAACACCGCTAAAGCGTAGTAATAGTAATGAAACCTTTATTCTCTATCTTTCTTTGTAATTTGCCTTTCTTTACTCCTGACTTCTTGTTCTTAGACTTCATTAGGCTCATGGCGTTAACGAGATTGCCGTTTACAGCCATGAGGGCCTTATCGGCTTTTTCTTGAGCGCGATCTTCCTTAAGCTGCTTGTAATTCAGGCTTTTGCCTGGCTGCGGAGTGGCTCCAAGGCGAATAGCCAAACGAGCACGAGCGTCATCTCGATCAGAGCCCTCGTATGCTTCGTTAGCTACCATCTTTTCGATCTAAAATAAGAATAATTAACGTCTAAAGTCACTATGAAAATGAACGATAGGCAGGGTGAACAAACCTCAAAGGTGACTTTCTTGAGATTCTTGAAGGTTGCTTCCTTCTTGACACTCGACGACGATTTTTTCTTGAGAATTTTCGGAGCCGATCTTCGCTCTTTGGTTGCAGCAGCTGCACCTTCACAAGGAACCACCTAAACGAATAAGTTTGAAAAATGTCACAGTTCTAAAAATTACCTGAATGTTCTCCACACTCGAAGCAGGGGAATCTGCGTTAGGGAGGGCGTTGACTTCATCCAACTGAAGTTGGTCAGAAGCGGGAGATCCATTCAGACTGCGTTCAACCAGATCATCGAGAAGATGAGTTTCACTTCCAACCTGAAGAAATACATTCGGTTTTATAGATTACACGATTTTTGAATACCTTGCGGCAGAAGAGCTCGTCTTCACCGATGGATCCCCACGAGTCCATGGCGAACATCCTGGAAACAATTTCATAATCAAGACATGCACAAAGGAGACAAAAGTATAACCGACAAAAAATTGTAGCAAAAAGTAGCGCACCTATTGGCATTACCAAGATTATTTTATTTATTCGAAACAAATTACGACAATAATTCTAATACTTCTGGGCGTTTCCTAGGGACGGCATAGCACTGTAGATTCCTTATAGAAGAAAGAATTTCAGAAGACTGGCCTAAGAAAATGCGACTTTGAAACTCCGCCCATTTATAGTTGGCCTAAAAAAAAGTAAAATTTGGGACACATGTTCGAGCCAGAAAAAAATGAGGAGCGCGTTCGCTAGTACCTAGGAAAGCGAAGAAAAAAGTTTCGAAACATTTCATCACACTTACTTTTTTGCGCAGGAAAGTTTCGTCGTCGAGGCCGGCAGATATTTGCGACCGAGATGGTCGGAAGCGGCGTGAGAGCCAAGTTTCAGTTGTGTCTAACACAGCATAACGTGTGATCAAACTGGAATAAATGAATTTGAGCAAAAGATAATGAACATAAAAGCGGCAAAACAACCAAAACTACGAAAATTCAGCAATTTCAGCAAATCACACTGGTCAAATCAGCTGACTACCGTAGTCCGTTTTTTTGAATTTTGGTATGGATTACCTGTTCATCAAAGTTTAAATTTAGAAACGGCGGGAAATTTTAGAGGGGCGCGTCGCGTGCTCGGATTTCTTGGGTCAGCTTCTTTACAAATACCGTATATTTTGGGTTGTATATTATTGATTAAATAAACTTGAAAAAATAATTGTATTTGCTTAATTAATTGGAAAAAATAGCCATGACAACTGAAATGAATAAAAAAAATATTTATATCGGGCCTTTGCTATTTCTTCTGGTAAGAAAAGCGCTGAGGTGTGAAAGAAACGTCAACAAAATTGATGGTCTGTCAGGGGAGCTCAACTGTATTCGTTCTTCAGACGTCACACACTCGATTATCAACCGGAATCGATCGGGCTTTGCTTATCAGAGAGAGTCGAAATGACGCACTCCATCTTTAGAAAGGCACACTTGGAAGGAAGTGAAGTGAAATGGAAGACGACAACGTTGTGATCAGCCTCAAACAGACTCTCGAATGGACTGACTACTTTGGATTCGTCGCTGTATGGTAAGTACACCGTACCCCTCACTTACCTACCGTAACCCAATTTACTGAAGTATCTTCCAGTAGTGAGTTCCTCGTATTCTTGTCTTCTTATCACGGTTTCTTCAACATAAAATGGAACGTTTGAGTTCTCGTAAAGTTGATCTTACCGTATCCTTCACCCTTGGCTACCGTATCCCTCACAGGGTCATCTTTTTCGTAACCATCGCTGCTGTTTCCTTCTTCTGTCTCAATTGGTGCTGTGTCCAGAAAGAAGATGACATCACAGTCTTCGAGAAGGTTTGACCTACCATCTCCATTCCTTATCGATCGATTTATTTAGTGGGCAGCTCCTCGCAAGATGAAATTGGGCGTCCATCGTCTGTCAGTTGTAGGCAGAAAAATGGATGAAGAGAAGAAAATGGTCGCCAGATTAGCTTAGTTTCGCCGGAAAAAGTAGTAAAAGTTGTACATTATCACTGATAAACGCGTTTTGTTCTGTGTTCCGGTACTCGAATGTACTCATCATTTGCTGAACTTGCATCCCACTGATCGAATTACTCGTTCAAGTGATATTTTCTCCTCCCCCCCCCCACCTGCTTCTCTTCCCTATCTTCCCATCTTCCCACGTCTCTCCGAGTCTCTAATCTTGTTGTGACGTCCCATCAATCAGTCCATCCATCTATGCTACACAAGCTTTTTCTCTTATTACTTTTCCCCCTTTGCAATGCTATTCTTCCAGTTCAGGTATCCTTTTCTCTACACAGTTTTTCTCAATCTACGATCTAGAGAAAGTTCTGAGTAATTTGCAGAATGGGGATATGATAAGGGAAAGAAGATGGTACTGTTAAAGAAGTGTTAAAGATGTGTACTGTTAAAGAAGATGTGTACTGTCTTCGAAATGTTGACTCTCCTTATTGAACTCTTCTTAGGAAAACGAAGCTCGAGAGGTGCGACAATTGAATGATCTTTGGACTTTCGTCCGCGAACCGTGCAATTCTATCGGCTATGGTTTCTTGCACGAGTGGTTCCGCCAAGATATCTCCAGATTCCATGTATCTCTCGTGTTCACAATAATCGTAGATTAATCATCTCAGAATGCTACAGTCATGCCGGTTCCATCGGCATTCAATGATCTCGAAGATTTGTCCCTGAGAGATCACGTTGGATGGGTTTGGTACCAGCGATCTGAATTCATCCCCGCACGGATGTCAAAAGGACGAACCTATATCCGACTCGACAGTGCTAATTACTACGCGAAAGTTGTAAGTTCGCCCACAAAATATCTCAGGAGTGTGCCAAAAAATGGCAAAACGTTTCTGCGTTCGGGGGGAATCGAACCCCCGTCGAATGCTTGGAAGGCATCCATGCTGACCATTACACCACGAACGCGGTTGGCATTTGCTCTTCAGTATGTGAATACAATCCTCGCCGGCTCACACACTGGCGGGCACCTTCCCTTCGAGTTCGACATCACACAACACATCGTTTTTGGACAGAATAATCGAATAACCGTCGCGATAAATAACACCCTCTCTCATCACACTTTGCCGCAAGGAGATGTCAAGGCAACGGGATATCAAGTGAGCTAAATTTTCTTTATTTACCCTTTTGGGTTCATCGAATCAGAAAACTAACACAAATACCTACCATCGTTTATTGCGTAATTGTATACATTTATCCGCCAGGATCACATCTACCAGCGTGGTTTCATGGATTTTTTCTCCTATTCGGGTCTTCTCCGTCCCGTCAGACTCCTTTTCCTTCCCAAAACACATCTCTCTTCACAATCAATCACTGCCGACGCCAAAGGTACTCTCTTACTCTCTTCAATGTGCTCACTTTTTGTCAAATACATATATCGAAAAATTCGTTCCAGGAATCCTCTCCTTCTCCCATTCCGTATTCGGTACCGGATATTCAAAAGTCGAGGTTACAGTAACCGACGCCGAGGGTGATTATCGATTGATTCTTTCCTGAATCAGGAACTTTCAGGGGAAGTCGAGTACTCCTCTGATTCTCTCAACGGTACAGGGAAGATTACCAAACCTCATCTTTGGTGGCCTCGCAACATGGGCCAACCGTATCTCTACACTCTCACTGTGAGAAGTTGTTTGATTCTCTTTATTTCGCATTCTCTTTGGGCTGACTGGACCGGAATGAAGAGTATGTCTCTTCAGGTGCGTCTTCTGTCCAATTCCTCTCTTGTCGATGTAATTCGCACTAAATTCGGTTTTCGTTCCATCTCGTGGGATCACTCACAAATTCTGTGGAACGGAAAGATCTTCCACTGTCAGGGATTCGGAATGCACGAGGAATATGAAGTGAGGGAGACTGATCAGAAGAGAAAGGTCAAAGATCAATCATAGGTTCGTGGTCGGGCCTTCGATTCCGTTCTGATGACACGGGATCTGAATCTAGTGGAATGGACGGGAGCCAACTGCTACAGGTTTTCATTCACTCATATTTGTGTATTTGATCTGACTAAAATCTCTCGAATAGGGCTGTCAGGATGAAGAATTTGTCTCTTCATTCAGCGTGTATTTCTGATAGACGGGAATGCACGCGGGCTGAAGAGTCGTATTCTTCATCCTGACATCCCTAGATACTATCGATCTGAACAAAGTGCTCTCGGTAATAATAATTCTTGCAGGACAAGCCACTACCCTTACTCGGAAGAGCGAATGGCTGAGAACGATCGACGAGGAATGCAGTGATCGTTGAGACTGCTGCTGTTGCCATTACGTGAGAGTTCCATCCGTTGGCCACTCTCAATTTTAATCTATAGAACTCGTAGGCTAAGAATCTAGAGTCTAGCGCCTTGTCATTCGTTCTGTGCAGGCTAGAAACAATTTGATTGCAGTCATTACTCGCAGGAGATCCAAAATCTGCACATAGATTACATTCGATCGACAATCGATAGAGATCGAAATCATCCATCTGTCTTCATGTGGAGTCTCGCGAATGAACCAAGTGCATCCATCAAGGAGGCCTATCCATATTTTGCGTCAGTCCCACCCCTTTTCCCTCAACTTGAAATCGAGCTAATTTTGGAGCATCCAACCAATGGGGCATTGCGAATGTACACCCAAAAGTGGAGAGAGTGATTATCACTGGTCTATCCATTTCAGACCACTTGTCAAACTGGCCAAATCACTCGATCCCACTCGTCCGATTACGGTAGTTCTCGCGTCGAGTCCCTCATCTGATTACGTGGTATAGATCAATATCACTCCTCTACCGTACCCTTCATCTTCCAGGGAGGACTCCTTGACGTTATCTGCTTCAATAGATACTATGGATGGTACTCAAACATCGGACAATTGTACAGAATCGAGTACGACATCTATAATGTACGCGATTTGGTCACCTTGTTTGAAAAATGAACGAGTTCGTTCATTTTGCTATTTATCTTCAGGAAATCTCTATGTGGAATAAGAAGTTTTCTCGACCAATCATAATTTCGGAGTATGGAGCAGAGGCTATTCCTGGCATGCACAAGGTGCGAATTGCGAAATGTCGTTCTGCAATATCACCCTCGACCTACCGTACTCCACCCTTTGGCAGGATCCTCCCTTCGCGTTCACTGAAGAGTATCAGGTCGAGGTGCTCAAAGAGCATCACAAGGCATTCGATCGACTGAAGAAAGAGGTTCGTTTAAAATTAGGAATGCCATGATGAAGAGTGTTTCTCTTCATTCTCTGACCATTCTTTGAAGAGACTGAAGAGAAAGATGATTCTTTATTCTGACCGTCTCTTTCATTGTCTGAGTTCCTCGAGCTATTATTATTGCAGAAAAAGTTGGCGGGCGAGATGGTGTGGGTGTTTGCCGATTTCATGACAGTACAAGGTATACCTTTCCTTTTTTCATTTATTTCGTTTCGCTCGTATTTCGATTCACATTGACTATTCTGAGTGTGAAGTGAAGACTGTCAGAATGAAGAGATTCTTTCAGACACGACTCGAGTAGTAGGCAATCACAAGGGTCTCTTCACTCGTCAAAGAGAACCGAAGATGTCTGCTCATCTGATTAGAACGAGATATTCGTCGAATACGTCGAGGCGCAGAGACGAATTGTGAATAAACCAGAATTATTCTTACGACTTTTCATTGTTTCACACTTTTCAAAACTGTTCCTGGGTTTTCGTTTGCAGAGGAGACTGAATGTGATTAGACTGCACTTCATTCAAATTACGATTCTTCCTTCTTTCCTCCTTCTTCACCATTTCCCTCCTCCTTCTTCATCATTTCATTCACTCGTCATCCGCCGGTCTCAACCGGTTGCCCCGTACTCGTCCCTTCCCCTTTCCCCTTCTGACCCCACTGCCCCACCATGTTCAACAATCCCCCTCCTGCCCGTTCTCCTTCCCTCATCAAATCCCCCAACAACTTCCTTCTTCCTCCTCCACTACCCGGATCGCCCGACCCCGTCAAGCAGTCGTCCGATCCAAAAGGTACCGTACCTTACCTTGATCGGATACCGTAACCCTACCGTAACCCAGGTTCAGATCCCCTCAGCGGCCTCTCCGCGAGTCACTGGTACCATGGACTACTGCCGCGAGACGACATCAAGGTACGGTAGATCTACCGTAATCACTGAAGTTCGGTCAGGCAGATTCATGACTTTGCAGACATTTCTCGTGGAGAATGGCGATTATCTGGTGAGGATGAGCGAGCCGGTCGAGCCGGGGAAGAGGGAGTACATTCTGTCAACAATGTTCGATAAGAGCATCGGAAAGGTATGAGATACGGTAGTTCGCTCGGGCAGATTCATCATTGTAGATCAAACACTTCGTCATTGTGCACAGTGGCGAGCGATTCATTCTGCACAGCAAGGTTCCTTGAAATTAAGAAAAAATGTCAGTTATCGTTTTTCAGTCGTTCCGCAGCATTCCCGAGCTCGTCAAGTACTTTGCATCTACGAAGAAGAGCCTCACGGGGGTACGGTAGCCCTCTTTGGCATCGTGCCAACTCACGACGTCCACACAAATGGCCCACATTTGCAGCAGATGGAAGTGGTGATTCGACGGGCGATTGCTCGATCCGAATGGCAATTAGAACATGAGGAAGTTCAGAGCACGAAGAAATTGGGGAAGGCGCATTTGGAGAGGTATACGGTAGGATGGGATTACTGTAATTGACATGTTTCCTAGGTGCACAAGGGAATTCTCAAGCTGCGTCGTTGCAACAAGAAGATCGATGTTGCCATCAAACTGGCCAAACTGGATGCAATGACAAAGGATCAAATCCAGGGATTCATGAAGGAGGCCCGTTGCCGCGCACTTTATCTTCAAAATTGTGATCGAATCATGAAGGAACTGCATTCAGGCGCGTTTGATGCGCGACTTTGACCATCCGAATGTCGTGCGTCTCTACGGCGTCGCTGCGACGCAGGAGCCGCTCATGCTCGTCATGGAACTGGTAAGACGCCGTTGCCGCGCACTTGTCTTCGCGAATCTCGGCCTTTTGTGTGGGGGCTTGGAAAGTCTCGCGCACGTTGCCGCGCACAATTCACGTATTGGCAGTAGGGTTCGATAAACGAGAATTCAACGAAAAACGAGAAAAATCATTCCTTCTCGTTTAGAAATTTTGACCGGTTTCTTCTCGATCGAGAATTCTCGAATAAGAAAGATTTCTTGGCAAGAATTCTCGCGAAAAGACCCCTCTCATTCTTTCTCGTCGAATCATAGCGAGTGGTCGGTGACAAATGCGCTTGGTCAAATTTCACACATCATCAATTTATGGAGGATAAAGAGGGAGTCTTGCATAGCTAACTGGCATCATTCTAAGCCTAGGATTCAAAATGAGCGGTATCAATGTTTCTTGTTGCATTTTCTTTTGCTATCATTAAAATCCGTTGTATTTTACTTCTGTTTTCCTTCCAAATTAATTTAGGAATCCCTCTTTCAGGGTATTTTGATGAAATATTATGAACATTATGCATTTCTAATTTCTAATGACAAGTCAGATTTTCTCGCGAAAATTCTCACCGATAAATTTTTTCTTGTTCAAGAATGACCGGTCTTTTCTCGAGCGAGAATTCTTGAATGAGAATGATTTCTCGCCGAGAAAAAAGTAATTTTCTTGCGAGAAATTTCTCGTTTATCGAACCCTAATTGGCAGGCATCGGACGGGGCGCTGGACTCGTATCTGCAGAAGCACTCGTGCACTGTGCAGACCAAGCTCACCATGATCCTCCAGGTCATTTTGACTTTGACATTTTCGAAATGAAATTGAAAAGTTTGAGGCCGCATGGGGCATCGAATATCTGCACGAACGACCGATTATCCACAGAGATCTCGCTTCAAGAAACTGCCTGTACGGAGATGGAAAAGTACGGTACCCGAGGATTACTGTAGACTCACCCACCGAATCTCAGGTGAAAATCTCGGACTTTGGTCTCTCTCGTGAGGGTCGAGCCTACGTGATGCACAAAAAATGTCGACTGCCTGTTAGGTAACGAGGATTGACCTAATCGATAATCTTTGGATTACTGTAGATGGCTCGCTCCCGAGACGCTCAGACAACTACAGTACTCTACGAAGACGGACGTCTGGTCATACGGTAGGCACCAGACTATCGGCAACTGACGACATTACCGTATCTCAGGAATCATGTGCTGGGAGATTCTCAACGATGGCAAGGAACCCTACCCGGGTACTGTAGATTATCGATTGATCGCTATCATCATGATCATTCAGGCATGACCGTAGCCGAAGTGAACGTGAAAGTGCGCGAGGGCTACCGTATGCCGATCGATTTCCTGCCCGGTCTCGACGGTGACGTCATTAATCTCATCTCGGTACGGTATCTGGCACTCTGCCAACTCTTATCATTGATGCTCAGCATCGTTGTTGGTCCGAAGACAAGGAGAGCCGTCCCGAGATTACGGTAGTGGCACGTGAGTTGGAGCGAGTGACACACACGCCTCGTCCCGAGTCCCGTGATGCCATCTTTGGAAGGTATACGGTAGATTACTGATTGAAGTGATCGACAACTGAGTTGTAGATCACCGAAGGTGGCCAAAACTCAACAGCAAACGGTGAAAATGCCACATATGCCGATGCCTCCCTCATCTGAGTAAAGAGAGAGAGAGAAAGGAGTGAACAAATCGATGGAATTGAAGAGCACAATTCGAATAAAGGCATTAAAGACAGCCCTGTGCATGTTTGACACGTTTTCTACTACAATTTATCTCTCATGCATTTCGACAATCCATGTAGATTCGAACATAGCAAAGTTACAGTTTACGGAAATAAAATATTGGAAATTCAACAGTTGTGTGAAAAATATCGATCAAAACTTACTAGGCTTAAAGTGGAGGACACCGAATGTTTTTTTTTCAATGAAATGATGCGTTGAGACCAAAGTGAGAATCAAAACGGGCAATAATTAATGTGGGAACAAGAATCAATAACTGGTAAAGGGAGAGGACGGAAGCAATCAATGATTTAATCGCTGTCAGTTGGTGACGAATCAGATTCATCCTGTAATTACAGTTATTCGCTTTTCAGAATTCCACCCATTCTTCTTCCACAAATCATTGAAGAACGGAGAAGTCGTTCGGGCCCAACCGCACCCATCTACCGTAACCCCTTCCACCATCCACCTTACCTTCTTAGCATCCTTCTTTGGTTTGAGTGGTTTATCATCCGAGTCTTCTCCCGAATCGGACGAATCAACAAACTCCTTGCTCTTTGCGTTCTTTGTGGGCGATCTAAAAGCATACCATTTATTGCCTAAACTCATTCTTATCCTAGGAAAGAAGAGAAATTTGGCACCAACACCTGTGCCAAAAATAGAACAAGTATAATCCTTACCTCTCGGTCTTCTTCTTTGCCGCCCCTCCTCCACCTCCACTGCTACTTGCCCCTCCTCCTCCAGTCACACTTCCTCCATTCTTCTTGTACTCCTTCATCTCCCTCTCGTATCTTTCCTTGTCCTCGGCTGCCTGCAAGGTTGACTCTAGTTTCAGTATACTTACTAGATCATCGCTGGCAGCGTGAAATAACATTCCTTCGATTTGCTGTTCGAACCAAATTCTCTCTCATTTGGACTAGATGGATTTAGGTGACAATGTCACATTTAGATTAACTTTATTAGCATGAAACAATAAGATGTACATCATCGTTCTTAATAAAAACAAATCTCCTACTGCTCGAACATTCACAATCGCTGTTTCACCCCCTCACCTTTTTCTCCCATTTCTTCTTCTCATCTCCAGTGATCGTCTTCCACAGCTCACCCGCCTTCTTAGCCACGTCTCCAATCGAATCACCTTCCTGAATACAATTATTTAACTCATTTGAAATGTATCGCATCAACTTGTACATCTCCAGTTTCAACATCACTACACATCCTGTCCCACTTCCCAGGGAACGATTAAAACTGGGAAGCTAACTCAATTCAAAAAAAATACACAAGAACTCGTCGTTCCAATGTTTCGCACTTCTCATAAAATCTCTATCGAGCACTTGTTTGCAATTGAACGGTACGATTGAATTCAAATATACAAATCATACCTTCTTGAGACCCGCTCTGGCCTCTCCCATCCACAGCATGAAAGCAGACATTCCGCGTTTGGGCGCGTTCGGATCCTGTCAATGTACACAGTTATCACTCAATAAAACAACCTCCTCACCCTTACCTTCTTTTCCTTCTTCTTTCTGGTTTTCTTCTCACCATCGTCCTTACTCTTCTTCTCCTTTCTCTCTTTCGGTTCACTCTTCTTCTTCTTTTTCGGTCTTTCCTCATCCTTAAGTTATTGGTTATAAAAAAATAATTCAGTTAAAATAAACGTTGTTTTCCTCGTCTGGTTAGTCACAATCAGTTGACGGGAATTCAGTGTCACTAACCTCTTCCTCATCTTCGCTTCCACTTCCACTTCCACTACCAGCATCATCAGATCCCTTTCCTGATCCACTCTCCGATCCCGCATCCGAATCCCATTCCTCATCGGGTTCCGATCCAGAGAACTCGTCCGGCTCCTTCAGTTTACGACGCTTCTCGAGGTCCTGACAACGAAAGGTATAGTTGTTTCATTACTCAAATGTCTACGATCAATTATCAAAGAAAGGTTTTCCCACATAGTGTACGGTTAGTGGAAATCAAAACGAGCGGGCGCGTTTAGATCATTTATGTTTTAACGACCACATTCCCACTTCCGATTGAGATTGTGAGAACTGTCACAAGTTATATTGATCATGGAAACCAAATATACCATGTTCCAAATATAAACGATTTGCATTCATTTTTCAGCCTCTTGTCTCATTTTTTTGCGGTACCACCGCATAATACATTCCGCTCACCTTATCCAGATCGTAATCCGAGTCATCTTCGGACGAATCATCCGAATCGCCGCCCTTTTCCTTGCCCTCCGCCTTCACCGTCTCCTGCAATCATCCGTGTGACCCACTGGAACTACCATATCCACTACTGCTACCGTAACCATCTGTCTACCGCACTTCCCACTGCTACCTCATGCCTCTCCCGGTACTGCTACCGTAACCCCTGCTGCTACCGTACCATCAACTACTACCGCATCCCCTTTCTACCGTACCGCATAAGCGTCGTGTTCGTCGTCCGATCCGGCGTATCGATCCGTCTCGCGCTTCTCCTGCAAATAATCAATATTTTTGTTAATAAAAACTAATTATTTTTGAAAATACATTTTTACAATAAGTCCCACCGTCTTCTTGGCATTTCGGATGCGCAGTCCCTTGTTGTTGATGAAATCGAACAGCTTGTTGTACTCTTCCCTGCAATTAGATTATTTTTACTAGTACGAAAGTCCAAGAAACTGCCTCAAAACTCTGACCCCTCATACAAGGACAGGATGAAACGTGAAAAAATTTGCACAAAATTGTAAATTTAAAGTAAAAATCACCAATGCAATAGATTCGAACAACTACAGATCCTTTTAGGGTAAGACATGAAACTCAATACTCACTTCTCAACGCTGTTGAATACGAGGGTCGATCCCGATTTAAGTTCGAGCTCGAAATCGAACGATCTCGTCGACACGTCCGAACGAGCAAAGTGAATGTTCGAGATCTAAATCGTTTTTTAGTTTTCTTTTTCTCAATATCTGTCGACGATTCACCATTGCAACACCACACAACAAGCCTATCTCACCCATCCGCAATCGCGAATTTACTGGTTTCAATCGCACCACTCTCCCTTCTAATCATACATTTTCGTAACTACCGGGCCGGTAATCAGACCACTATATTTTTGATGAAATCTGTCATCAGACCACTATATATTTTTCGTTCCCGGTTGGCAATGAAAATGTATGCTTCTAATAGCCTAGAAAATAAGTGAAAGATGATCTGACCTCATCGAATCGGACGTACATGGGCGGTTTGTGGATGTAGAGGAGTCCCTTCTCGAGAGGGTAGAGGAAGCCAGAGGCCTGCTTGTGAGCACACGCAATGGCTGGAGTGCCCGAGTGACTGAATAGGGGTATAAGTTAGCATTAGCTATACTCTTTATGGAAACATAAATGCTTTAAAAAAAAGGAAAACATGATTCGATTTGTGATATAGTGGAAAAAGAAACGTGACCATGTTCTCTATAGTCCTCAAAGTTACATCACAACTGTGGAACACCAAAAGGACAAGTTAAAATTTCGGGGTAATTTTGAAATTAAAAATTAGTCTGACCCGACGAAATTGCCGGGCACGGTAATGCGCATGTTGACGAGCGCACGAAAGATACGAGAGACGATCTGCAATATGCTAATTAATTAAACAATTATTTAAATAATTAAATAACTAATAACTAAATTCCCCAACCTCGTACGTGTTTCCGGATTGCTCTCTGTCCAGTTTCTTGTCGTACAGCTCGTTCAGCTGCTCCCTGCAACGTGTTCATTTTACAATTAAAAAAAAAATTGTTGATATTGTTTTTATTATTTAATTACTTACTGGGTCATTCCCAACTCGAGATCTACGTGCTCGTCCTTCACAAACTCTATCACGAGATAGTGGTAGCGAGTCTGACCCTGACGGATCGGAGGATTCAGCGAGATCTGAAATAAGCGTTGTTAGAACAGAGGAATATACAGAATCTTCCTTAACTCATCATAGCTTCCTAATATAGGCACTGATGCATCAATTCAATAAGCAAGAAAAAGATCGACATGTGCCCTTTTTTATTCAGTAAAAATGAACACTCCATCAACCTTCCTTTACTCCTAGCTATTTTATACTTCCTATGAAGCATCAATTATCCCAGTTTGAAAAATGTTAGTTCATGATCACCATTTTAGAGTAACCCCCATAGAATACGGTAGTCAACTCACGACAAAGTACATGTGTCGTCCGTCCTTGTGTGGGACAAGGAAGAGACGAGTGATACTCTTCGTCGGAATCTTGTAGTCGTACGTCTGAATCAGTCTATTCGTGTTGAGATGACATTGTAAACCACTGTGGTATTGCTAAAGTTTATCAATCCACCTTTAGGAAAAACACAGTGCGTTACAGAATTGCCTGGTGGAAAAAATAATACATTTTCGGTAATTTCACAAACCAATCGTTCATATATTACCGCGTCACCCAAGCCTCCCGACTAAGACCGCTTCGTTTGTCCAACTCACTTTTCCGTGCAGCGACAGATGGTTGGGGTAAACCTTGATGTCGTAGCGACCACTGAAATCAGACAGATTATCCGATTCCTCTCAATTCGATTCGATTGATCTCTGATCTCTACCCCTCCCTCCCTTTTCCACCAGACCTGGTTAGCTTCTATCAATTGGTCTATCGATTGATCTTTGATCTCTACCCCTCCCTCCCCTCTACTAACCGTGGTGTCATGCACAGGATCTGTTCGAGTGTGGCGACTGCCTGTCCCGTCTCCGTCTCGATGCCCGCGTACTTGAGCACCATCTGTCTGCAAAAGGTAAATATTAATAATGTTAATAAATTAAATAATTAAAAACAACAACAACAAGGATAATAATAATAATAATAATAATAAAGCCTCACCTGAATGCCTCGACTCTGTCCTCGCCCTGTTCCTCCTCCGCCATGAAGAATCTGCAAGCGAACAGATTGAGAAGATAATGGATGGTTTGGGTTCCACGAGTGCATCATCAGTAGGCGAGTATGGTACATTCAATCTTGTTATCACTTTCCGTGAAATAAAAAAAAAACGATACGAACTCTCTGAATGTTCGCGTTAATTTTCTAAACCGTTCACACCCGGCACATTAGTGCTCGCTAAATCCTACACACATTCATCAATCACAACATCCGCGATTTGTAGGAGCCTAAGTCGTCAAAAAATAATATAATAATAAGGGTGATTCATCGTTTCATCATTCTTACTTCCCATCTCTACCCTTCTATCCTCAATAGTCCGATATCCCCCCCCCCCCAATTCCTCACCTCATCTCGGTCAATGCCACGGGGGCATCATCATTGTCCTGGAATTCGAGTGTGGCCTCGTTCTTCGCTGCCACACACTTATTCACGTTCTGGAGGGGCACTTCGAAGGCTAGTTTGCCGTCCACAGAGAACTCGAGATTGGGACCTGCAAATAAAGGATGAATCTTCTCTGGTGCAACATGTGGTGGGTAGAGCTACAGAACGGATGAAAGAACGGTGTCACTGAAACACTAGCTATCCACATATACTCGAATCGCACATGAAACTGACAAGTCGCTGCTGTGAATTGCATCAATCAAGCTTCACAACCGTCCTCCGATTCCCAATTGCTCACCCTTAATTCGTGCATCTCCATAATTCCATCCCTTGAGTGCATGCTCTCTGTCCTTCACTCGCTTGTTCCAGTTACTCTCGATGAACTTCGAGATGCGGTCTTGGTCCTGACAATGGACATTGATTATTGATCTGGTACAAAGACTTTCGAACATCCATTATGAGCAGACCAACTCTTTCTACTATGATCCCTACATGCAACTCCAATCTTCCGATTATTATTTTTTATAAGTGGTCATTGAGCACACCCATCAATTCTCACAGGCATTAATTAGAGATGTAACCGCGATCTACCGATCGCTTCAAATGATATTTTCTCTGTTATCGATACACACTATATCAGCGCAGTACGAAATCCATCCAATATCATTCACCCATGCAACCCCACTCTTCCCTCCCTTCTCCCCAACATCTTCCGTCAACAGACAACTGAGCCTAGTGCCCATTCGCACACAATTCGTTTATTTCCACAGCATAGTCAAATCCATCAACTCCAGTCCAACCCTCTTCTTTACCATTCCCCCATGCAACCCCACTCCTCCATCCTTCTCACCTTTTCCTTGAATCCTCCAATCCTTAGATTCGTTCTCTGCATTCCTCTATGTTCATCATCAGGTGCTTCGAATATCAATCTCAGTCCGGGAGTCGTCGCTAGTCTCGCCCATTCCACTGCATGCAGCTCACCCGCAGGTGCAGTTAGCACTTTGCCTGCGATTAAACAGGTATTGAATCATCACTAGGGAACACAAAGAAACACAATATTGTAGGTTTGCATGGATCGAATAATAATTATTTCACAGTCGCGCCTGTACTAAACTGTCAGCACAAGATACGGAACAAGTGGGAAAAATCATTAGCAGTGAAGACGAACCAGTGCTCTCGTTTCTGAATGCAACGGACGAGTCGGAGAGTTTCACACTGCCTTGCGCCTGCAATCGAAAAGCTTATTCGTTATTGAGGCAACACTTTTGCAACTTGCACATTAGCACCCATTCCGGCATACGGATACCAACGATCAAAGGGGGACAAATCTGACTGGTCTCAATTCGCGCTTCACGCCACTCACCAGCACTCCCATCTCCTCCACAAAGACATCGTTGAACTCGAGGAAGGCGTCAGTCATCCTCCCTGGGCAATTCGGCATTTGCACATCTCACCAATCCAATGGATGATGGAGGTATCACCATGGCCATTGCAACCAATAGACTCGAGCCAGAGAGGAATTGAATGAGAACCAAGCTCTTTACTCAAACTTTCAGTATAGAAAATACGAAACATTCACGAGTTAAAATAATCAACGAGTTAAAGAATGCAATAGTAGAACACCATAGCAGAGATCGTATCGTATACAGGGAATAAAGTAAACGTAAGAAAGGTTTAGAAGCTAACGACCTTAAAAGGGAATTTTCGAATAGGGAAAAGGGTCAATGAGTAGGTCACCAGTTAGTGACGATCTTAAATGAGTCACAATCGACGATAGGTACAATTTACAACCAGGAAATAGGAGACTATTAAAGCAGTCATTTTTGAAGTGGGTAGTGGGAGAGTTACGTAGTGCAGATTATCAGAAAAGGAAAGAGGTTGGGGGTACGGTATCAATGCTTATCGTGCACTGATTTATTTCGTCTTCTTGGCGGATCTTCCCGTGGCTGTCGATCCTCTCTTGGCTGCCTTTCCAGTGGCAGGAGTTGCCGCGGGCGTCTTTCCATTCTCCTGCACAATAGTCATTTCGTTACTCAGAAACGAGAAGAAGATACAATCCACGTGGGCGAAATCAGTGTGGTATATAGACACGGTGCAACCCGAGTGAAACGAGTACTTTTTCACGGAAAATCAACATGTTTTCGACTAGTTGATTTTCGGTTGCTCACCTTCTTTCCCTTGGCAGTTGCGGGAGTGGGGGCGGGCTTCTCCACGATCACATCCGCCATTTCCTTCTCGATCAGAGATATCAGCGTATTGCAACGACGCTGCAGTTCCTGTAATTAAAATAATTACATTTATTTCACCTCTCAAGTTCCCGTTTCACAACATATTATCTCTGGCACATCGGTTGCTCAACAATATCAGATAGAACGCTTAATTACTCATAAAACACACCACAGTTTGTTGATGGGTTCACAGGTCTAATATTTGTCTAATCCTACTGGTTCTTCAATCGAATCCCCTTCTTCAAGGCAAAGGACAATCTCACAAACCATTCCGGTTCTGCTCTTAATGAACCAGTCGAATCTGAATTGGGGCGCCATTCGGACGGAGTGTCTCAGCTCATCGTACACTGTGTCACGGTCGAAGCCAAGCTTGTGTAGCTCGCACACAAGGAATCTGAAGAATGAGAGAATGAGTGGATGATAGACCAACCAGGCAGGGTGGAGTTGCAGACGCAATACAAGGCCGCAAGTTAATTCACAATCATCAATAACCGATCTGCTCCTATTGAAATTCTCTATACTCTAGCACCCAAACCCTGTTTCTCAGACTGAAGAAGGAATATTTTGCAACCAGGTAGGATGGTGTTGCAGACTCAACACAAAATGGTGGTATATTTCAAAAGATCAGTGATCGTACCTCTTTGTTACAAATTATCCATTCTCCAGGACACAACACGATTGCTCAGTCACCATTAATTAGCTCAATCAGTGTTCCACTCATATTACAAGATCTCAGTTATTGGTCGCCCACCAATAATACTTCCTTCTACTATTTACACTCCCTCATAACTAACCGATCCTCCTCCTCCGTGTACGTCTTTCCCTTGTTCGTTCCATATGCGATTCTCAATTGATGGAATGGGGCCTTGTACTTGGCGATCTTCGCATCGAGCGCCTTCTTCACCGAGTGACGACGTTGGATGCGAGCCTCGCCCTGCACGCACAAATAATAATATTAGAAAGTCAAAGAATCCCAAACAAACAAGGACTGATTTTTTGTATACATCATGCAAAGGCAGGATTGAGTGCTCTATCATCCCCCACTGATAGTGTACACGTGAAACCCAAACCATTACCGTTCCTGATTGTTGTGTCGTTATCCTTGTGCGAATAACAGTCTTGAGTGATACTCTTGATAAACTTTATCTTGATGGCATAAATCCAATACAGAACAGAAGAGACGTTGATAAACAACGTGCCGGGAAGAGAGAAGACCACTAGAATCAATGAATGATAGGCCACGATGGAAATGATGCGAAATATTACAGTACTTGAAATATGGGAATCATGGTAATCGTGGCGGGAGCCAAACTGCACTTGAATGAAGTGTAAGATACGGTAGTACGGAAGAGCACATTAATAATCAGTGTGCTTATTAATTATTTACTTATTGTGTATAGGGTAAACGTGACTATACAACACCTCCCCTTCAAGATTGGCCTTGCCGATCTTAAAATACAGAAATGGGAGAGAGGTGAGGTGAGGACGTAGCACGGGGGGACGGGATTACTGCTTCGTCTCCGCAGTGTACGACTTCTTGGATGGATCGATGTTGAGTCTGACGATGGGCTTGGGCTCGCGCCTTGGTCTCGTGTTGACGGTCTGCTTGACGGGGCTCGCTGTAGTCTGCTTGACGGGGCTCGCTGTAGTCTGCTTGACGGGGCTCGACAGTGGTGACGATTGGGCGGAAGCAAATCTCGACGAGGCAGTAGAGACAGATACTCTGTCATTCTCATCGTTCAGATTGAGTTCAACTTGGAAATCGTCCACAGGATCGAACCTTACAGGCATGTCCTCTTGTGGATCCATCAGAATCTCAATGGGTTCGTCTCTGAACTCATCTCTCTGATCCATCATAACAGGGTCCTCGTTATATTGAACGGGTCTGTCCAGATTGAATGTATCGAGCAACAGTTGTAGAGGGACTTCAGTGTCACTCTCATCAGTTAGAGTAGGCATGCCGGCATTCTTTCGAAGCTGGTTGGCGTGTGCTCTCTGTTTCTTTCCATTGATCTCGACTTCGAACATGACTTTTCCCTTCTTTGCAGTTATTATTGCGGAAAGCCATTGAGTTCGATTCGGACCGTCTGGTGCTCGATAGTACACATGGTCACCTACAGAGTACCATCTGTCTCTGGTGCCATTTCTCTTATCAAATTGATCCTTCATCTTCTCGTCCACCTTATCAGATCTCTTTGTGGGACGGATGAGGTCGATCTTTGATCGAATTGATCTTCCGATGAAGACTTGAGCGGGGCTCTTGCCTTCGGGTACATTCGGGTTCGGAATTCGTCTGTACGTCATCAGAAAATCACGGATTATCTCTCTGTTTGGAGCTTCTCCATTCATCTTCTTTAGACTTCTCTTGAGAGTATCAACGAATCTCTCTGCTTGTCCATTGGACTGAGGATGATACGGTGCGATTGTGATGTGTTTCATGCCGTAAGAGAGACACATTTGATTGAAGAGATCGGATGTGAATTGTGTGCCGTTATCCGACACAATCACTTCGGGGATACCGTATCTCGAGATGACATCTTTCATGAAATCAACAGTAACTGATGCTGTGATCTTCTGAGTGCAGTAGACTTCTGGCCATTTACTGTAAGCGTCGACTATTACGAAATAGTATTCGCCTCTTACGGGACCGGCATAGTCGACATGGATGCGTTCCCACGGTCTCTCAGCCGTTGGCCATGGTTGTAGAGGTACTTTGACCGGAGCCTTCGCTGCTTTGGAGCAACGATCGCATTTGTGTACAGTATGCTCGATTTCTTGATCGAGACCGGGCCAGAAGCAAATGCTTCTTGCGAGTGATTTCATTCTTACAATGCCGGGATGTTCGGAATGTAAGTCTTTGATTAGCCTCTGACGCAGTGACTTGGGCACAACCACTCGATTACCATAGAGCAAACAGCCCTTCATGAGAGTCAGATCGAGTCTTCTTGTGTAGAATGGAAGGAGGGACTCCGCTTTCGCGTCCTTCTTCGACCATCCTCTGAGATGCTTCTTGATCACTTCTTGGAGTAGAGTGTCCTTCTCAGTCTCCAATTGGATGTCTCGAGCCGTGACAGGCATTCGACGAATTGCCGTACTGAAGGTGTCATGGACATCCATTTCAGTCTGTATGAGTGAGATGTTCACTTCCTGTTCCGATTGACATTCACTTATCAATCTGGAAAGGGCATCAGCATAGAAGAATGAATTAGTATTGATGTATTCGATGTGGAAATCGTACATCAGCAGAGTTTCTGCCCATCTGTATATCCTCTTCGCAGTATAGGCTGGCACTCCTTTAGGTGAGCCAAAGATGGATAACAATGGTTTGTGATCGGTTTGCAGTGTGAACCGACGACCGAACACATACTTGTGGAACTTGCCCACTGCAAATATCAGAGCGAGTGCTTCTTTCTCGATCTGACCGTAGTTCTTCTCTGCTGGTTTCAGCTTTCTGGAAGCGTGACTGATTGCCCGGAGACTTCCATCGGGAAATCTGTGCAGTATGACAGCACCGATGCCGTCCTCGCATGCGTCTGCTGCGATCACAATCTCTTTCTTGGGATCGTAGTGAACGAGACTGAGTTGATTGTTCAGTATCTCCTTGATGTCAGAGAATGCTTTTGCGCATTCTTTGGTCCACTTCCACTTCACATTATCTTTCAGTAAGTGATCGAGTGGGGATCGCAGTTTGTGCATGCCGTTGATGAATTGACCGTAGTAGTTGGCCATTCCGAGGAAACTGCGGAGCATTACTGCATTCTCCGGTTCCGGCATTGTTCGGATTGCCTCAGTCTTCTTTGGATCAGTATGTCTACCGTCCTTGTTGATGATGAAACCGAGGAAACTGACTTCCTTCATTCCGAATGAGCATTTCTCTGCTCGAGTTCTCAGTCCGAACTTCTTCAGTTTGAGCATGACTTGAATGAGCGTCTCATCGTGCTCCTTCTTCGTTCGACCTCCGATGATGATGTCATCGAGATAGGGAACTGCATGCTTGATGCCACTCAGCATTGTGTCCATTAGTCTTTGAAACATGCCGGGGGCTGCTTTCACTCCGAAGGGTAGTCTCTTGTATCGGAACAGTCCCTTGTGAGTGTTGATGACCAGTAGCTTCTGGGCTTCCTCGTCGAGAGGTACCTGCAGGTAAGCTTCAGCGAGATCGATCTGTGTGAAGATCGAGGCACCATTCAGAGATGCGAAGATGTCTTCCGGTACAGGAAGAGGATGAGCCGGCAGATCGATTGCTGCATTCAGTCCTGTACTGAAATCTGCGCACATTCGAATCGATCCGTTCGGTTTGCTCACAGTCAGAATGGGGGCTGCCCATGCACTGTATTCCACCTTCTCAATCACTCCACTCTTCTCCAGTCGATCGAGTTCAGTTTCGACTCGTTCTGTGAGAGCGTATGGTACTGGTCGAGCTCTGACGAAGACGGGCTTGGCGTCAGGCTTCAGCTGGAGAGATGCTGACATCTCTGTGCAGCGTCCGAGACCATTTGCGGTTACCTCGGGGAATGCTGTTTTCACCCATTCAGTGTACTCTGCACTGGCCGACGGAGGTGTCGTGACCTCATTGATAGTCGGGCCGGGCTCTCGGATTTCGACGAGATTCAGCAGTGTGATGAAGTTCTTTCCGATGAGGTTGATGTTCTTGTGAGTGACATACATGTAGTCCTCAGCCTGGACACCACCGTACTCGGCCTTCGCTCTGAACTTCCCTTGCAATTGCAGTGTGTTTCCATTAGCACACGTTGCTGTACAGTCAGCACTTGAGCACTTGGGCTCTCCGATCGCTTTCCACGTCATCTCGGAGATGATGGTTATGTCAGCGCCGGTGTCGATCTTCATGGATGCTCTTTGTCCATTGATCTTGAGAGGAATGTGGTAGTCAGTTGTAGCTACCGTATCCACACTCACACAGTGTGCATTCTTGCCCTTTGAGCGGCATGCGAATGCGATGTGACCTTTCCGGCCACAATTAGTGCACTCCGAATTCTTGAGGTGGCACTGTGATCGTGGGTGTCCCTTCCGTCCACAACAATTGCATGGCAGTTTGTTGTCTCCTTGTGAGGGTCTCATTTTCTCAGATTTCTTCTGATTGTTGTTCTTTCCCTTTTCATTCACATAGTTCACTTCTCGACGTGAATCAGTGATGGCTCTGGAATCTTTCTTGAGCTGTGACAGATCGTTGTAGTCCGATAACAGATCATCTAATGTGCAGTCTTTGCCTTTGTGCTTGGCAGTCTGCATCATTTTCATGTGTACATCGGAATAACGGGAGAGATCGAGAGAGTGTAAGAAAGTCAGGACCTTCCACTCGTTGATCGTTGCTTCGCTCACTTGAGCATTCTCCACTGTCATATTCACCCTTGCGGCGAGGATTCGTACATCGTCGATGTTTTCTTTGCTCATTTTCAGATCCAGCATTTTCCTTCTCCTATCAAATATGGACGTGTTGTCTCCGAATAGAGTCAACATCTTGCTCTTGACTTGATCGAGTGTCATGTCAGCCCATTTGGTCGGAGCGATCGACTCAGTGAAAGTTCTCTCAACTGTTGTGGATACATGCCGGATCAGAAGTCTGATCTTCTTGAGATCATCCCATTGTTTCAGGTCGATGAGGAATATGTCCTCGTGTCGACCCCACCATCTCTCAAATGTGCTTCCTTCTTCTGGACAGTACACAAATTCATTAATGCGCGCTTCGATAGCGCTGAGAGAGGCGCTCGACAATTCCGTCGAGGATTCGGGTTTCTGACTCTGTTTCTCCATCTGCATCATTTGACTTCTGACAAGTTGCTCAATGAGAGCAGCCAGTTTGTCAACGCTGTTGTTTTCACTTGCCGGTGGCATTTCATCATCTTGACCCATTGTTACTCAGTGTTTTTGACACAAATTCACAAATCGGGCAGCACCTCCGGTGCAAATGATGAAATTATTACAGGAGTTAAATGGTTTGCACCACCTCCAAAGGAAAACAGAGAGTATAAATAGCTCGTGGCTACCTCTCAAGGGTTATAGTGAGTATAAATAGCACGAGGCTACCTCACACCCAAGACAAATGCAAAGAAAAGTGATTCGAAAATATTCGAAAATGACTTACTTTGAGTTCGAGTAGTCCTGAACGCCAGATGTTGTGTCGTTATCCTTGTGCGAATAACAGTCTTGAGTGATACTCTTGATAAACTTTATCTTGATGGCATAAATCCAATACAGAACAGAAGAGACGTTGATAAACAACGTGCCGGGAAGAGAGAAGACCACTAGAATCAATGAATGATAGGCCACGATGGAAATGATGCGAAATATTACAGTACTTGAAATATGGGAATCATGGTAATCGTGGCGGGAGCCAAACTGCACTTGAATGAAGTGTAAGATACGGTAGTACGGAAGAGCACATTAATAATCAGTGTGCTTATTAATTATTTACTTATTGTGTATAGGGTAAACGTGACTATACAACACTGATTATCCGTTCACAATTATGCAAAAAGTTTGCGTCTTTTGTTATCCACCGCGAAACTCGAACAAACAGGGACTGACTACATTGTTTTTTAATAAGCAAGTTTTTGAAATGCAGTGATGATACGATTGAATCTCCCTCATTTCTCTTCTAATATAATTCTTGTGAAACCCAAACCTCACCTTTTCAATCTGTGCAAGGATTTTCTCATTATCCGCTAGATCATCGACTCTTTCCCAGAAGAGACTCGCGTAGTCCATTACTTCCTCCGGCGTCTTACCCTCCACCTACAATCAGGCACATTATTCTCCTTTACAGCGCTAATTTCAATACAGGACGATCCGCGATTCAACCGTCGCTCAAACTCCCCGAGACATTTCAAAATTAATAACACGAAATTGCAGGTGGGAACAATACAAAATTCTCTCAATCACTTTACCTCTCTGGCGATATTCTCCATATCATGTCTTCCCCACTTCTCATTCGCTTTGATGAACTGTGTGAAGTCGCGTCTGCTCCAGTGGGCGAGGCCCTGAGATGATGAATTATCAATCATTTCATGACACTCAACACTTTCACTCACTAAATAACTAGATCATGTACAGATTCCTTCTATTTGCACCACATCTTACTGGCGATAGATCATGGAAAAATAGGAGATCCATCCACTTTGAACCAACCTGTGTGAGCAGCTCCTCCCTCTCCTCCTGCTCCTTGTCGGTCAGTGGCTGCGCCTGCAATATTCGCGTTTCTTCTTTGACTACAAGTTTACTGATGTCATCCCGATTCGTTATATCGCGCAAACTCTACTTGGAATAACATATTTGAGAGGCAAATGAAGACCCTATCGAGTTCGATCCATCATCAACTCCCTTCATCACCTCCGTGCAATCTCGAATCACCTACTCAACTCACATTATCAATCTTCTTCTGTTCCTCCTTCTGTCTCTTCTCTGCTTCCTTCCCCGTGCAATCCACAGGTTTCGGCGCCTGCAATTCATTATTTTTAATTATTTATCGTCGCAATCACGAAACCTCTTAAAAACGTGGACGTGTCTCATTATAAAACCATTTCAAGAGTGCACTATTACGTCCTTGTTTTTCCCCTTTCATCTTCATCTTAATATCACGTCTCTTGACTTCTCTCCAAATCCCTAGATCTCATACCAATTTGCAATCATCTCCTTCAACTTCCAAGCCCCAAATTACCCCCAAATTTCGCGTCAACCAGCACCTTTTCTCTCTCAACTCTGGCAGACAAATTGCTTGTTTTGACATGAAGACGCCACTTTCATCCCTTCATTGGCCGTCGATCGCCATTCCGGGAGTGTCTTCTTCTTCTCCTATCCAATTTCCCCTTCTGTTACCCTGACAACCACAAGAAGAGGGGCTCATTCACATGTTCTCACTCATCCCTTTCTCTCCCTCTCCTTCTCATTCCTCCAATCTTCCCTCTCGCTTGCAATAATTCCCACGGAGAGGGGAATCCCCTCAATATCGTCACAACTCTCCTCTTCTCGTCTCTTCATCAATCTAATCGACGGCTCACTCAATCCCATCTCATCCCTTCCAATCCATTGCTCCTCTCCCTACCATCTCCTTCGATGGATTCACCAGAGTTCTTCTTCTCCTCCCTTCATCCATCCATCCACTCCATTCACTACTCAACGCAGTAGTCTTCTCCCTCCAACTCAATCCTCACTTCTTACGAGAAAGGATCAGCTCCGATCGGGTACCAATCCTTTATCCAGAGCATAACGAGTTCTAGATACACTCTTCCATCTAAACCATCTCCTCCTTCAGAAATGGACGTCTCCTTCCATGCTTCCTCAATCGAATCCTCCTCTGGCACCACTCCCATCGATTCTCAACGACCTTCAGCTCCAACTATCTTCGTGTGTGGATATGTCGCCAAACGGTGGCACAACAGGTCAGCATAGGCTCGTTCTCTCCTTACTCTCGTTTCCAATCTCCAAGTCATCATCCATCCCTTGTTCATTTCATTTTCATCTAGATCTCTCCATCTCTTCAGCTCACTCAACACAATCATAACCGATCTCACTCCTCACTACTACCTCTCGTGCAATGGATCCAACGACTTCGCTCCACGTACTCGTCAGTTGCTGTCCCATGCAGAGTAAGCCTTATTTATTCCATTTACTGGTTCAGACTTGCTGGTTCCCTTCCAATCTATATTGCTTCATCCTCATCTCCTTCAGATGCATGCTCTTCTTCGTCAACGAGTACACTCTGGCCGATGTTTCGTGTCTACTCGCTCTTCAATATGCATGGCAGCTGATGATCCCCATAATAATGCTTCGCCCGCCTCGCACCAAACTCGTAATCACGGCACGTGCATCCAGCAAGCTGCGTCGTCACATCATGTGAGGACACTGACTAATTTACAGTACCGTATTCTCTCTCAGGGTCAACTCCAACGGTACGGTAGTCCGTTCGCCCTCCGTTGGTAACGAGATTAGCAATGGTGAGATGGAGCATGGCATTCTGGACCAGTCGGGACTGGACTACGCACTGCTACAGGATATCCTTTATGAGGTACTGTAGCCTACACGGTTTATCGCCAACTGACTATCTTCCAGGGCTACCGTATCGCCGTGGTGTACGATCGTCTTGATCATGGTCGAAGCATGGACGCCGTTCGGAGTAGGATCACTCGGGCAACTCTGCCCTTCCATCTCACTTCTTCCCACGGACATTCGGGCATACACTTTGATGGAGAAGACGATGATGTGGATGAAATTATGACCAATGGAGGACAGGGCATTGCGAGGAGCAAGCGGTTAGTCCATGGGATTGGCTAGTGATGGCGTAATCTCTTTGCAGCAGCTCCGACAAGCTTTCATCCTCTGGCAGCAGTGGTCGTCTGCGTCGGCCGGCGACTCCCGGTCGCACGCACCCAGACCACGGCAAGATGCAACGATGCAGTCAGAGTAAGAGTGCGTACCGTACTCATCTCGACTACCGTAACCCCCATCCTGATTCAGGCCCCATTCCTCCTCGTCATCGTGCATCGGAATCTCGTCAAGCCTCATCGAATTTGGCAGCAGACAATTCCGAGACTCTAAGCATGGCCTCATCTCGTCTTCGTCTCTCCCAATCGACTGGCTCTCTAGCTGATCGACAACGACCCAAGCCCCTTCCAGGCAATCCCAAACCCATCGCCCCACCGCCCAATCTGAGACCCATCAATGGGCGCGGGCCTCGATCCCCACTGGCACCAATCAAGGTTCTTTATTATTTTTGATGTGATTCGAATAAATATCAGTCTCCCTCCTTCTCCAAAATTTACATTCCTGTGCAACCGCACTCTCGCAGGTCGACCATCCCAGCAGCGGAAGTCTCGGATCGGATGCTATCTCGCCTTCCATCAACACCACCCTCTCATCGCCATTCGATCGACGAATGAGGTATCTCGATAATCAATCACTGAATCAGCATATCGTATCCCCTCCGATTACAGTATGATGTCCCTTGAAGACCTCACCAACTACACGCACACACAGTATCTCGTCTTTCCCATTCACGATCCGACCAAGAAACCGCAGCTCATCAAGTTCCCCAACGATCTGCTGGAGGAATCGCTGGTGAGTTGAGCGAGGAGGGGTGAGGGGTGGGGTACTGTAGCTAATGGTCTATCGATAACCAACCGACCCCATTTCAGAAAACTGATTCGCAGTGGGGATCGGACTCGGACATTGAGGAAGAGGTATTATTTTTAACACACGACACAAGAAATCAGCCCTGTCCAGAGCACTATCACCTCTAGACTTCTTCTCGAAACTCACAATTCACAGGTGGAAATCGCTCCTCGTGTCAATGGTGACATTGGTGGTCTCGATGAGGACGACTCTCCGATCGCCTCACCCGCCCCGTACAATGATCCCATCGTATAGACAACCTCACTTCTCAATTAGTATCTTCTCTTACCCGATTCGTAAACTTTTCCCTCACTTTTCCTCTTACAATTTCACTGTATTTCCCCACATGTTCGCTTCCCCCCTCCGGTTACGGTAGCTCTCCAGTTTTCCTTCCTTGTCATGCGTATTTTTTCTACATGTGGTCGTTTGTCGTCGTGATAAATCCCTTCTCGTAATCCCGAATGGCTTCTCGCAATCTTCATCAAATCGCGGAACCGACTACTGGACGCACGAGGATCAGTGACTACACAGTCATTACATCACACGACAGCATTCCCCCAATGAATGAATGGGGCTTCAATCAATCTACCGTATCCAAATCGCCCAAAGCTACCGTACCTTCCATCCGAGGTTCTTTCTGTGCAGATAGATCTCCTTATCGAACAGTTCGAAGAGACGTTGAGGGTAGAATTGAAAGTCGAAAACGGCCGGCAACTTGGGACGGGGAGCCTTCGCTGCCTACAATTAAGGTAATTATTTTCAATTTTACATGAATTTAAATAATTCCGATACCTTTCCCTCGACGGGTCCGCCTTTCATCGCCTCTTTGAAGTAGAGATCGACCTGGAGAAATGAGGATTACGGTAATACATTGGCACTGTAGTTCGTGATTACTGTATCCAATCGATACTCACGGCATAGTTGGCCTTTCTCTCTCGCTTGGGCGGCTCGATCCAGAATTTGCCCACGCTGTTCACATTCTTCTGCTTCTCACGATAATCAATACCCTGCAAGGATTACGGTATCTGTCTGTCCCCTTGGGTTACTGTAGCCTACCGTACCTCGAAATTGTAGACAGTGAACTGCTCTCCTCCCTCGCCCTTGTTCTCCGTATCGATCGTGAAGTTTCTATAATATTTTGATGTATATATCCGCCAAAAAACTTTGCGTGCTTTCACACTCCGTAATGCCATCTTGCCACATTACTAATCTACCGGGGACATCCACCAATCCCTCCAACTAATCTCTCATTCTCACCTGAGACTGCTCTCTCCGAGTACTTCCATTTTCTTATTCAATTCTTCAGTTTTCTGTTCTGCCTTCGCGAGAATCGTATCAATATCATCGTCTGTGATCGTCGAATCCTTACCAGCGAACACCTAAAACCAAATATTCGATTCCTTTCAATTAGTGAAGACTTAAATTTTTAAAAAATTTCCCTTGCCTTGTCACATTGATCAATAAAATGAAGTTTTTATCCATATACTAAAGCTGCCAGTCACGCGTTTCACAACATCCATCTAAATCTACCTTCCCAGTAAACGAAAAGAAGTACAATCCAGCAATGTATTCCATGAAGCAATTGTTCCAATTTTGGCCAGGCTTTGCTTCGTTGCATCAAATATATCTAAATCATGCCCTAGCCACATGGTCAATCGTTCCTAGAATTTCACTTAAAAAACTAAAACTACCAATCAGTCACGCGTTTCACACTTTTATTATCTGATCACGAATTACCACAGATGCAATTCCACTCTCGACCTGACTGCAGACAACCACAATCCATCCCTCATATTCTCACCTGATCTGCTCCGTGTCTGATCATATCGAGCATTTCATCCTTTCCAAGTGTCTTCTTAGCTTCAGCCAATCGACCCTGTTGGATAACCATAGAGTCCAGACGAAGCTTCATCTGAAAAACACAAGGATTAATCGATCAAATATCTACCGTATCCCAAATTAACCCTCCATCTACCGTATTCTACCGTACTGTTGCTCTCACTCACATCAGCTCTCTCGATGATTCGCTCATCGATCGTATTCTCCGTGATCAGGCGGAAGATGCGCACCTGTAGGTATTAATTTAATTATTCGTTTATTAAACGGGAAATTACGCAATAATCCAAGCACTATGCCATCATCTACTACATCACCCATCCGTTACCTCACTCCACATGGTCTCTTTCCACTCCCTTACCTGTTTCTTCTGTCCAATTCTGTGTGCTCTGTCCTGTGCTTGCAGATCCATTTGGGGATTCCAATCGGAATCATAGATGATCACGACGTCGGCAGTTGCCAAATTGATACCCAGACCACCCGCACGAGTAGTAAGCATGAAGATAAACTTCGACGAACCTTCCCTGAATATGCACTAATTAATATATTGAAAACATGCAAAATACCAGACCATGTTGAATCTCGTTTCTCATTTCCTAATTCAGATTCAGGATAGTGAAAATTGCAGTATCATTGTATCAAAGTATAAAAAACTTCGACAAAAAATGCTGACTTGGTGAATTCAAGCTATCGTTTCAATACAAGGAGCAAAATCAGCAACAATTTCAATTTCTTGGATATTCTACAGTAACAACAACTAACCTATTGTACTCCTCTATGCTAGCAGATCTCTCTTCATGGGGCGTTCCTCCGTCAAGTCTGCAGTAATTGTACTGTCTGAACCAACAATAGTCCTCCAGAAGATCCAATTGACGAGAGAACTGAGAGAAGATGAGCACGCGGGAACCTGCAACGATTATCTTCTTCATTTAAAAATAAATCAACATTGATATCAATGAGCAAATAAGCAAACGTTTGTCGATTCTTTTTTTTTATCAAACTGACGGTCTAAAGACTATTATTGACACTGCACGATCTACTAATTCAACCATCAGTTGAAACCTCAGCACTGCCGCATTCGTATGGGCATTATTATTTTCAGAATCAAAACAAGGTTACTACTATTAACATTCGAACCACTGAAGTGAATTCAAGAACTCGATGCAACTCGCAGTTTTAAACTTAAAAAAAAATTCCAACCCTGTGCCTGCAGTTTGGGCAGAAGTTTGTCGAGCACGACCATCTTGCCAGAGTTGTACACCAGATGCTCATCTAGAATTAGACAATCAATATAGTTCCACTTCCTACCGTATCCCGTTCTACCGTACCCGTGGTATAGGGCGGTCCGGGTTCTGCTCCGTCAAAAAGATACGGATGACAGGCGCACTTGCGGAGATGCATTAGAATGTTCTGCAGTCTGCAAAGATAATATTTCAATATAATACATTCGCCACTCTCGTCTTAACGGTTGATGCGCAAAAAGGCTACTAATTCAATGACTAGTTGATACTCATAATGACCTTGCTTTCTCTCCGCCCTTTCCACCAGTATTGATCAGATCGATATCCTTCATGAGCAACTTCGTGTACCATTCACGCTGCATCTTCGACAGACCCACGTACACCTATGAATTAAACATTTACAAAATTAAATAAATAATGAATTAAAATCCCTGTAAAAGTGAACTGACCTTTACTTCCTTCTTTGGTAGCAGACTCTTCTCCACATCAGACTTCAGACGACGCAGGAGGAAAGGTTGCAAAACCTGGAGAATTGAAAATTCATTACAGCCATTGATACCAAGTCAAAGCATATCCCAACCCGAAAATTCAATCACGCACTCGCTCATTGCGCTCGTTCAGAAAACTATCAAAATGTTTCTATTTCAGTTTTCTCGCCTCTCATAATGCATCAAATTCAGACCAACAAATAGTATGTGAAACGCTGTCGATCTCACCTTGTGCAATCTCCCGACGAGATCCTTGTTTCCGAGCATTTCATTCGTTGAAAACCAGGAGTCGAAATCCTCAGAGGAAGCGAAGATATCGGGTAGAAGAAAATTGAGCAGTGCCCACAATTCGTGCAGATTGTTCTGCAATATTACATTCAACTTGGCTCATTGTAGTTTCATATCACTCTAATATTCTTCAGAAAAATATCAACATCAGGATGTTAACCAGGTGCCTACGAGTTTCTACATTTAATATACGTTTGGAGACGTTTGCACCAATAAATCAAAGCATATCTTGAAATACAAACCTGAAGGGGTGTTCCCGTCAGCAGCAGTCTGTTTCTCGACTTGAACTCTCTTATGAACTCGGACAGCTGAAAAGAGAGATTTAAGTTTCATTCAAATATGAAAAAAATCTTTTATATACTGGGATTGAATTATCCAGATGGAATCGAGTTTCCGTTACCCGTCAAACTATTCACCTTGCTCTTCTCATTCTTGATTCTGTGTGCCTCATCGATGATGATGTACTTCCACACGAATTTCTTCAACGTGCTCTTCTCCTTCAGAATCATTTCGTATGATGTCACGACGACATCGAACTTCTGGGGCAGAATGTAGTTGCGGATGATCTCATTCTGTATAGAAAACATTGTAACAACTACCAATTTAGTTTCACCTCATATCACGGATTGGAATTGTAAAAAAACCTCAACAAATCAATAAGACGTAAACGATACAAATACGTACTCTTGCATTTTCGTCTCCGATTAGAATGACGGCTTCGATGGTTGGACACCACTTGTTGAATTCATTCTTCCAGTTCTGTAGTGTCGACTTGGGCACGATAACCAAATGGGGAGCACCCTGGTTTCTGTAGTGCTTCATGTATCCAAGGAGTGAGATTGTCTGAAGCGTCTTGCCCAGACCCTGAAATCCATTTTACATGAGAAAATAACAAAAATAGTGATCGACAAACCATTTCGTCTGCGAGAATTCCATTGATTCCGTTGGCATTTAGCGAGATGAGCCAGTTGAGTCCTCTCACTTGGTAGTCGCGCATTTCACCGCCCTTCAAACAATCATTCTCGCTTATACATATAACAGATTCAAAAAAATTTAAAAAATAATAAAATAGGACAAGACAAACCTTGATGTAGGAGGGACTCTCATCGAAGATGAATGCTGCGGGTATTTCTCGTCTTGAGCCAGCATTTCCTATGCAAAAACACAATTAAAATGCGTCCAATGGGATTGCGAAAGTCACACCAATCGATTGATACTCACCTCATCTTCCTCCTTCTCCGTCTTTCTGTGTCGATGGTCGCCGATAGGACCGGCCGCACCCTTCGAAGGCCTTCCACGTCCCTTCTTACGGGGTTGGGATGAACTTGCCGCGGCTGAAAATCGATTCGTTCAGTCAGGCGACCACACAGAGGAAGCTATTAAAAGTACCGGCACAACCAATCATATAAGTTACCTTCAGCAGCATCTCCAGCACTGAGACAGTGCGAAAAGTTCTCGGTTTTCTTGAGAAGCATTTCGAAACGCTTGAATGAGTCCTGTTCGAACTTGTTCTCCTCGGGTTCTGAAGACATTCTATTGACAAAGTTTATGGACAGATTTCAGCGACTAGACCTCTCTTTCGCCTCTTTCAACTCCACAAAAACTCGTTGAGGAGTGAAGGGGGTCGATATATTACGAAATTGCAATCGATAGACGCATACCCTCTTTCTTCACGCTTTCTCTGCTATCCTCGTCCATTTCTTCCTCGTGCACCTCATCAGTCTCCATCTTGACCTCGTCGTCGGACATTTTCAACGTTGACAGTGCTGCAAAACGCGATAAAACAAGTAAATTACGTAAAATAGTATATAAGGCACTCAGATGAACAAATAACAAGAAGTTTTAAACTCATTAATTAGACGAAAAACAACCAACAGAGTTTGAAAATTCAAATGCGCGAAATGAGATGAAACGCGTAGTTTTCGCGCACAAAAATATTTGAATTTCGTTACGGTAGAAATGGGCTTGACTAACACCTATTCCTAGGGTGTGCTATTCACCGGCTCTAGTTGTTGTATCTGGTTCTGGTTTTTTAGTAGTGTGCTGCGGTCTGCACGATTTTGCACCCATCACAATCAGCTGGAAAAAAGAATTTTCGAAAATATTAGGGGTGTCCCATTAGTATGGTAAGCCTTTAGAATAATTTTGCAAATTTACTTTCGATAAACCATAGGAACTCAATAAAAAATTGGACGTCCAATAGGTGAGCACGGTGTCGTCTTACTTACGCAAGGGTGCCCATGAAGCAGCGTTTTTGTCATGCGTTGAAATCAGGAAGGATTTCCTAATAATGACGCAATAGACGTATTTTGGAGTGTGATTTCGAAATATTGTAACTAAGCTGAGGATAAATGTAGGCAGACCCTATTTTGTCAACAATTAGGAGTGCATGCAAACATTATTGTCTTATTTATCGCGGAAAGGTAACGGTAACGGAAAGAGGTCAATCCGTAGCGAAAAATAATACCTTTTATAGAGTTAATTCTGATATATTTCATGCGATCAACATATTTCTTTTGACAACTGAGTTGCAGAGCACCAAAGATGGCCAAAACTCTTTGAAGAGCGCAATTCGAATAAAGGCATTAAAGACGACCCATTGAATAAGAATAAATTATCAACGAAAGTGTATCATTCACCGAACATTTTATTAACATATTTTAACAAGTTACAGTTTATGGCAATAACAACAATGAAAATTCAACAGTTTTGTGAAAATTCTATCAATAATTATTAGGTTTAAAGGGGAGGACACCGAATTTTTTTCAATGCAATTATGCGTTGAGACCAAAGTGAGAATAAAAATAGGCAATAAAAAAAGTAGGAACAAGAATCAATAACTGGGAAAGGGAAGGGTAAATCAATCAATGATTTAATCGCTGTCAGTTGGCGACGAATCAGATTCCACCTGAAATTATACAGTGCACTTCTCCTATCGTATCTGTCTACCGTAATACACCCTATCAATTAGAGCTTACCTTCGTAGCATCCTTCTTTGGTTCGAGTTGTTTATCATCCGAGTCTTCCACCGGATAAGGCGAAAAATATTCTCCTTGCTCTTCGCATTCTTCTTCAGCGAACTACAATAAGAATAAATTATCATATCAAAGTGTACCATTCACCGATCATTTTTTCTCAAAACATGCAGGCAAGAACGGTTCTGAACGTGGAGCGGTATGATAAGGGGTCAAGCATACGGAAAATGTCCTCCTCACCCCTTAGTCTTCTTCTTTGCAGTCCCTCCTCCAATCGCACTTCCTCCATTCTTCTTGTACTCTTCCATCTCCCTCTCATGACGCTTCTTATCCTCAGTTTCCTGCAACCGGGTTCATTCTAGTTTTAACATCCGTATTAGTCCGTCTCTGATAGCGCTGTGTTTCAACGTTACATCTAGATTGATTTTGCTAGAGCTAACCAATTGAATGAAGTCTATCCACAAACATCTTGTTTCCTCAACCAGTGCGATTCTCGTTTCACCCTCTCACCTCGTTCTCCCATTTCTTCCTTTCATCTCCAGTGATCGTCTTCCACAGTTCACCCGCCTTCTTCGCTACGTCAATCGGAGAGTCACCTTCCTGAACAGAATTATTTATTTTCAAAATTACCAATCCTTTATTAAACCATCCATCTAAAGTTTCAAGCTTTCCACCCATTTAGTCCCATCTCCCCTGGAACGATGGGACGTGGGAATCATACCTTCTTGAGGCTGGCTCTTGTCGCTCCCATCCACAGCATGAAAGCAGACAGCCCTCGTTTGGGCGCGTTCGGATCCTGCCAATGAACACCGTTGGAAATCGCCCACCATTGCTTACCTTCTTCTTCTTCTTCTCATTCTTCAAATAAATCTTGTATTCCTTCATCTCCCTCTCATGCCTTTCCCTGTCCTGTTCAGCCTGCAACCATCTTCATTCTAGTTTCAACATCCGTATTTTTCCATTTCTGATAGTGCTGTGTTTCACATCTAGGTTGCCCTCGTTAGTGCGAAACAATACTCTGTACTCTTTGTTTTTTAAATAACAAATTTCCACGATTCTCGTTTCATTCCTCATACCTTCTCTTCCCATTTCTTCTTTTCATCTCCAGTCATTGTTCTCCACAGTTCACCCGCCTTCTTAGCCATGTCTGGATTCGATTCAACTTCCTCAACACAATTATTTATTTACAAAATGCCAAACCCATTATTATCCCGCCCATCTATCGTTTCAAGCTCACTACACATTTAGCCCCACCAACGATGGCAGGACTCGTATCATAACTCATTTTAATTATAAAAGAAAACATTTCCCCGGTTTTTCTCATACACTTCTCCTACAATCTCTTTCAATCACTCATTTTCAATGGGTCAAGATTGGCTCTAGATAACCAAGCGGCACTAGGTTGGATGAGAACTATTACCTAATTTCTTCTCAGACATAACATAAATCTCTCGATTCCAAAAGTTCTCATCCGTCCTAGTGCCAAAAAAGCAAATAAATCATACCTTCTTCCACAAAAAATAAGCAGATAATCCTCGTTTGGGCGCATTCGGATCCTGTTAATTAACACAGTTATCAATGAATAAACTATCGTATTACTTACTTTTCCTTCTTTTTATATTCTCCACGTATCTTTTTCTCTCCATTTTCCGAACGCCTTTTCTCCCATCTCTCTTTCGCTTCACTCTTCTTCTTCGCTTTCCAGATTTCCTCATCCTTAAGTTGTTATTATTATTATGTTTAAAATCTTAAATCATTTGAGTGTGACTAATTGGTGACCTTGGAGTGCCTCCTATCCTATCCTATCCTATCCTATCCTATAGCATTAGTTATCGTAATTCACCTCATCTATTGGCTTATTCTTCTTGTATTCCTCCATCTCCTTCGCATATCGTTCCTTGTTCTCGGCATCCTGCAACCAAGTCCATTCTAGTTTCAAAATCCGCACAGCTCTACTAGTGGGGAATATTTAGATCATTGCATACGGTAGTTACACAAAACATAACATTCTGAAATAATCATGACCAGGTCAAACTGTGTTTCAACATCACATCTAGATCGGTTACGCTAGCTTGACACTTTATAGATCTGTCATTTAGTTGATCTCCAATAAATATGCAATACCCCCAACCAGTATGATTCTTGTTTCCTCACACCTTATCTTCCCATTTCTTCTTCTCATCCTCAGCCATCGTCTTCCACAGTTCACCCGCCTTCTTTGCCACTTCTGCATACGAATCACCTTCCTCAACACAATTATTTTAGAACTTAATTGAAAAGTATGTATCGAGCGGTTCATCTCCAGTTGCAAACTCATTACCCATTCCAAGATACCTCCCCTGGGAGAATTCGATGTGATCGAGCCCATTCAAGATACCTCCCCTGGGAGAATTCGATGTGATCGAGCCCACAAACTCAATTTATGAAAAATACATTGGTCCTTTCCAAAGGTTCGCACGACTCACACAATCTCAATCAATTACTTTGTTTCATGTAATAAGGGAGTTTCAGTTGTAAATAAAAAAAATTACCCTCTTGATGGTCGCTCTTGCTTCTTCAAACCACAGCAGAAAAGCTCCTTTTGCTCCTCGTTTGGGCGCATTCGGATCCTGTTAATGAACACAATTACAATCAATAATCTATCGTATTACTCACTTTCTTCTTCTTCCTATATCGTTTTTTCTCTCCATTGTCCTTATTCTTCTGTGCTTCATCCCAAGCCGCACTTTCTTCAGTCTTTTTGTATTCCTCCATCTCCCTCTCATATCGTTCCGCATTCTCGGCATCCTGTAACCACATCCATTCTTCTTTCGAAACCCTCACAACTCCAACTATACTAGTGGGAAATATTTAGATCGTTGAATGCTGTAGTTACACAAGCTCTAAAACAATCATGACCAGATTAAGCTGTTTCAAAATCACATATTGTCCGGATATCTTATCATGAAACATTGTGTGTCCGACATACAGTAACAAACATCACAATTGGATATCTTCTACAGCTTCAAATAACAAATATCTTGCCCCCCCCCCCCAACAACTCGTTTCATCATCATATACCTTGTCTTCCCATTTCTTCTTTTCTTCTCCAGTCATCGTCTTCCACATTTCACTCGCCTTCTTAGAAACGTAATGCGGAGAGTCGTCTTCCTGAATAAAAATATTTAATTGAAAAATATGAATCGAAAAGCGCATCTCCAATTTCAAACTCGTGTTATTACACATTCAAGATACCTCTCCTAAGAGAATTCCATGTGATCGAGCCCCAAACTCGATATAAAAACTAATTGGTATCCGTCCTTAATTAGTTTAATTAATAAAGTTTCTGTTGTATATAATAATAATATAACCTGCTTGATGCTCGCTCTTGCCTCTGCGAACCACAGCATAAAAGCTCCTTTTGCTCCTCGTTTAGGCGCGTTCGGATCCTGTCGATGAACACCGTTTACCAATCAATAAACTACCGTATTACTCACTTTCTCTTTGTCTTATATCTTCTTCTAGGAGTTTTATCTCCATCGTCCTTAATCTTCTTCTTTTTCGGTCTTTCCTCCTCCTCCTGAACTTATTTTTTCTTCATTTCTTAAAGTAACCATATATTGAACTCTGACCTCTTCGTCATCTTCGCTTTCACTTCCACTTCCCTCATCACAATTCCAATCGTCATCTTGTTCCGAAGCAGACATCTCCTCCGGCTCTATCTCTATCTTCTTCCGACGCTTCCCGGGGATCTGCTAAGAGGCAATTCATTTTGTTCTCTCGGCGTTCGTAACATTCCCAAAAGGCTGGACTCGTAAATTAAAAATACATATTTGTTTTGTAGAGGAGCATCTATTCAATCAAATGAAATACTGTGATATTGTTACAAGTTGAATGCACCATGAAAACTGCGTAGTTCGTTTTTCTTTTCTCTCTCTTGGGCGGCTCGATCCAGAATTTGCCCAAGCTTTCCACATTCTTCTGCTTCTCACGATAATCAATACCCTGCAAGGGATTGCGGTATCTGCCGGTCACTGTAGTCTACCGTACCTCGAACTTGTAGACAGTGAATTTCTCGCCACCCTCGCCTTTGTTCTCGGAATCGAGAGTGAAATTTCTGGAAAAGCTCGTATCAGAATGACAATCTTGAATGGTTCCCGACTCTGTAATCATCTTTTCCCGCATCATAAATTCACCTCGACTGCTCTTTTTGAACCATCCTTTTCTCTCAAAGATTCCCTTACACAGATTAAGAAAGATTGTCCCAATAGAAAAGAAATTCAGAAAAAATCAAGAGAATGGGAAAGGAGAGGGGAAAAAAAGAGAATACCTCAAACCGCTCTCTCCCATTCCCTCCATTTTCTTATTCAATTCTTCTGTTTTCTGTTCAGCCTTCGCGAGAATCGTATCAATATCATCGTCAGTGTTCGTCGAATCTTACCAGCAAACACCTGAAACCAAATATTCGATTCCACACAATTAGTGAAGGCTTAAAATTTTTTTTATCTATCCATCATATTCTCACCTGATCTGCACCGTGTCTGATCATATCGAGCATTTCATCCTTTCCAAGTGTTTTCTTCTCTTCAGCCAATCGACCCTGTTGGATAACCATTGAGTCAGACGAAGCTTCATCTGAAAATATACATCAATTGGCTATTTGCGTACAGGTTCAAGGATAATGGGAACATAACCAATATACAATCGATCGGATAACTACCGTATACCCCAATTGCCCATCTACCGTAATCTACCGTACTCACATCAGCTCTCTCGATGATTCGCTCGTCGACCGTATTCTCAGTGATCAGACGGAATATGCGCACCTGAAGGCATTAATTTCATTATTGTAACATATAATTATGAAATCCAGGCAATGGTCCACCATCTACTGTATCATCTTTCCGCAACCTCACTCCGCGTAGTCCAATTCCCGTCACAAACCTGTTTCTTCTGTCCGATTCTGTGTGCTCTGTCCTGTGCTTGCAGATCCATTTGGGGATTCCAATCGGAATCATAAATGATCACGACGTCGGCAGTTGCCAAATTGATACCCAGACCTCCCGCACGAGTGGTAAGCATGAAGATAAACTTCGTCGAGCCCTCCCTGAAAAGTAACTAATTAATATATTGAAAAGATGCAAAATACCAGACCATGTTGAATCTCGTTTCTCATTTCCTAATTCAGAATCGAAACAATGCGAATGTAAGTAGTGTCCTTATGAATAGTCTCCCTTTTTTTAAGTTTTAACTTTGAGAATTGAGGTTGCCGTCTTGCCGACAAAGCAAATAGATCAGCAGCAAATGCAATATCATCAATAGTAAAAAAGAATTGACCTATTGTACTCCTCTATGCTAGCAGATCTCTCTTCATGGGGCGTTCCTCCATCGAGTCTGCAGTAATTATACTTTCTGAATTCGCAATAATCCTCCAGTATATCAAGTGAACGAGAGAACTGAGTGAAGATGAGCACGCGGGAACCTGCGACCATTTTTTTAGCGCATAAATATCCATGAGAAAATGAACACTTTTATTTTTTAAATCCTTCAACCATCGGTTTTTCTTTGATTTATTTGTTTGAACCGTAATGATGATTTTTAAAACTACCTAAGTTTCAAGGGAACTATTACCAATCAAAAAGTTGACATACGTTCATCATATCGTTGAAACATAAAACGTACTGCTTAAACTTAATAATTATCATAAATGCATACCCTGCGCCTTGAGCTTGGGCAGCAATTTGTCGAGTACGACCATCTTGCCCGAATTGAAGACGAGATGCTCATCTGCAATTTAGACAATCAATAGAGTGCTCATGTCTACCGTACACTGATGAGCTAGGGAAAGGCGACAGGTTTAGAATAGCGGAAGTCCGAAGGAATGTCTAGTTCTATTTCGCGTATGCCCCCATTCTGTTATCATCTGATCTCGCCAGTGCTACCGTATCCAGTTCTACCGTACCCGTGGTGTACGGCGGTCCGGGCTCTGCTCCGTCGAAAAGATACGGATGAGAGACACACTTGCGCAGCTGCATCAGAATGTTCTGCAGTCTGCAAAGGGAATATTTCAGAACATGATAGGAATACCAACTCGAAAACATAACAATTTAATACATTGAATTCGTCTTTCCGTGGTTGTGATATATTGACAGAAAGCAGCTAATTCAATATCTCGTTGAAACATAAGGTTACGTTGATTTCTCTCCGCCTCCAGTATTGATGAGATCAATATCCTTCATGAGCAGTTTAGTGTACCATTCACGTTGCATCTTCGACAGACCCACGTACACCTACGAATAACATACGTACAAAATAAATAAATTATTAAAAATGTGTTTTTACAAAAATCATCACCTTGACTTCCTTCTTCGGTAGCAGACTCTTTTCCACATCCGACTTTAAACGACGCAGGAGGAAAGGTTGCAAGACCTGCAGAATTGAGCATTCAGTTCAGCAAACGAAACATTACATACTTCAGGTACTATTCTAAATTTTGACAAATGTTTGCCAATATTTCTCCACTTCTTATACTCATTCCAAAAGTATTTCAAAGACGGTTGTCATTTGCGTACGCCTACCTTTCACTTCTTAGTCTGTCGATCTCACCTTGTGCAATCTTCCAACGAGATCCTTATTTCCGAGAACTTCATCCGTTGAAAACCACGAGTCGAAATCTTCAGAGGAAGCGAAGATATCGGGTAGAAGGAAATTGAGTAGTGCCCACAACTCGTGCAGATTGTTCTGCAATATTACATTCAACTTGCATGAATAAAAATAGCAAAAGTGGCATTCGCCGTGCGCTTACGAGTTTTAAACTCTAAATATACATTAGGAGATACTAATGCATAGATGTATGGGAAACATACATGAAAAAGTTATGTGCCAAAAACCTACGATGCGGGGTATGTTTATGAAAAAGACCTTGGAAATCGACTAATTCTATGAATGCGGCGTATTTTGCGAATCGTAAGTAACGTTCCTTGTCAACGAAAACCTTAAATACGGCATATGTTTTCAATTTCCAGGTAGTTTTCCACTAGCTTTTTCGTGTATGATGGGAAACGAACTAAAAAATACAAACCTGAAGCGGTGTTCCTGTGAGCAGCAGTCTGTTTTTCGACTTGAATAGTCGAATGAACTCGGACAGCTGAAAAGATAGATTTAAGTTTCATACAATTACAAAACGTTTTCTTTTTCGGTTCTAACATGAAGAAAATTATTCAATTTGGGAGAAAGTATATCACGAGGAATCTCGTGTTTCATAGACCTATTTAACTTCTTACCTTGCTTTTCTCATTCTTGATTCTGTGTGCTTCATCGATAATGATGTACTTCCACACGAATTTCTCCAACGTGCTCTTCTCCTTCAGAATCATTTCGTATGATGTCACGACGACATCGAACTTCTGGGGCAGAATGTAGTTGCGGATGATCTCATTCTGCATAGAAAACATTTAAATAATCAGCTTTTTTATAATTAGAAAAGAACAAAGCATCTCTTTTCAACATATCGTTAAAAATGAAAATACGTACCTGGAAGTTTCGTCTCCGATAAGAATAACGGCTTTAATGGTTGGACACCACTTGGTGAATTCATTCTTCCAATTCTGCAGTGTTGTTTTGGGCACGATAACCAAATGGGGAGCACCCTGGTTTCTGTAGTGCTTCATGTATCCAAGGAGCGCAATCGTCTGAAGCGTCTTTCCCAGACCCTGAAATCCAATTCATAAGAAACAATTTCATAAAAGTTATTGACAAACCATTTCGTCTGCGAGAATTCCATTGATTCCGTTGTTTTTCAGCGAGATGAGCCAGTTGAGTCCTCTCACTTGGTAGTCGCGCATTTCACCGCCCTTCAAATGACAATTTTCTATTATTTAAGTTGTAACATACAGGTAAAATACAAAACTTACCGTGACGAAGTAGGGACTCTCATCGAATATTAATGCAGCAGGCCCCTTTTCGTCTTGAGCCAGCATTTCCTGTGCGAAATAACGATTAAATCGCAAGTTTTGCAATGCGAAAGTGGATCAAACCAACCTTATCTTCTTGCTTCTCCGTCTTTCTGTGTCTGCGGTTACGATTGGAGCAGCGCACCCTTCGATGGCCTTCCACGACCTCTCTTACAGGGCTGGAACTACTAGCCGCGCTCAACATCATTCATTGAGTCAGCAGCACGTAACAAAAGATATAAATGGGAAGTAAAAGCAAGTTACCTTCAGAAGCATCTCCAGCACTGAGATAACGCGAGAAGTTCTCGGTTTTCTTGAGAAGCATCTCAAAACGCTTGAATGAGTCCTGCTCGAACTTGTTCTCCTTGGAATCTGAAGTCATCGAATGATGAAGATAATTTCCTGATTTCAGTAACTAGATCTCTCGATCTCTTTTTCGAAAATGCCAAATCGATCAAACTCGGAGTGCCGAAGGGGGATCGATATATTACGAAATTGCAATCGATAAATGAATATCTACCCTCTTTCTTCACGTTTTTCTGCTATCCTCGTCCATTTCTTCCACCTCATCAGTCTCCATCTCGACTTCGTCGTCGAACATTCTCCAGTTTGAATGCACTGCAAAACTAGTATAAAAATCAGTAACGTGAAATTGAGTACAAGGTTCTCACATGAACAAAAATAGTACATGTGAAAATCGTTAATTAGTGGAAAAACAATCAACTGTTCAAATGCGCGAAAAGAAAAATTTATTTTTTTTGTATTCCCGCACAAATGCGTACGCTATTCTCCGGTTCTGGTTGTTGAAAACTGGTGCTGGTTTTAAGTAGAGTGCGGCGGTGTGCACGAGTTTGCATACGTCACTGCCAGCTGGAGATAGGCAAATCGACACTTCCGGTGATTCCTACATAATGAGCGACGATGGAGCAAGTTCAGATGAAGAGGTGCAAAGGGAATTGAGCCTCAAGCACTCAATGTGGGTTGTTTTCGCACTGATTTTCTAGTTTATCTGGATACAACTCAACCAATGAGTTGACTATTCTGTACTTTTAGTGGCTTTACTTCCATTTCTACTATTTTATATTGATGAGGTTATGAACTATAACATACACAATAATAGTATACCTAAAAATGTTGCGAAATCTTTAGAGAGCTTCGTCTCGACCTGGAATCGCCCGAAAAGGCGAGGATTGTTTGTGAAACGCTGAGTGTGGATATGGAACCGAAGAGAAGCAATGCAGTGAGAGAACTACGACAGGATGGACAGTTCCTCCTCATGCAAGTTAACACTTCTGATCAATCAGCAACCAAACGTTGTCATTTCACTTGTATTTGACATGCGATTTCTCCTGATTCTTGTTATTCTTTCTCCTCAGAATGATTTTATTCCAGTACAGTTCGAAGTGAAGACCGTCGTAGTCTCCAGAAGTGCACTGCCAACATTCTGGATATGTGCGACCTCTCGATGTCAACTCTAGACATGGCGATTGGCAAGAAATGGCTGGTTGAACCACCGAAGAAGAAGGAAAAGGCAGATAACAGCCATGGCCAAGCACCTACCGTTAAGAAACTAAAACTCGAAAACGGCGAGAATACCCAAGCTTGATTCTTTATTGTATAGGCATCTCTTTATTTAGCACAATCTCGGGTTAACCCGGGTTTCTATGTACTGTTTTTGTTATTGTTGTGAATAAACCGTTTTATGAGAATGCTGATTTGTCTTCATTAAGAAAACTGTTCGAAACAGTATCACATATCTGCTTTGAATGAGAATGAAGATTGAAATGGTAAATGGAGCAAGTTGCAGGGCATGTTCAAGGGCCTCAAGTCTAAACTTGAGGACGGAGCTAAGAAGGCTGCAGCCAATGTCCAAGCTGCAGCCTCTCAATATGGGGAACAACTCAGTCAGCAGTTCAGAGATATCTCCGCCAATGCTGTGAGTAATAATACTTTTAAACATTAGAGCAGTGTTGTCCCAGATTGAATCTGAAGCTGCCGGCTGGTTTTCAAAGTTCTTTGTTTCGGTTGAAAATTGAAAGATCGAATGGATTATCATTGAAATTGCTCTATTTTCTTAAAGAGCGACGCTGGTTCTGATGCTGGTAGTACTGTCGGTCGACGATTCTTTGGAGCGAACGACTCGGGAAGCATCAATTACTCGGTTAGTTTATCCATTTTCATTCTTAGCGTTCTTACGAACTCAGCAATTTGTTCTGTTGTATATTTTTCTTTTTGCGAATGGTGAAACAGAATGTCTATGATGATTTTTTCGTTTCATAATCGAGAAATTGGAAAATTCGCAGGTTGGAAATGCTCTGATGGAGGAAGTGACCGACGCTGATCTACTCGATCTTGATCTACCTGGAACAAGCAGAGAAGAGATTCGGGAGGATCCACTCATAGTAATGAGAGGTTAGTTCTCCAATCTCATCTCTGATTAACCACAAGGCAGATTCCTAAGCATATGTGGTCCGTGAAGCACAAATTTATCATTAACTGGAACGGCTAGTATTAAAGCTAAATTCTTGACTGATCCACTATTTGCAGTTCACTGTCGGCCCTGTTCGCCTCAGTTCCTGGTCTGGCGGGATCAGGAGGATTAGATACGATCGATTCAGATATGGAATCTGTCACCGATGGAGATATCGGATTCGTACAGAGAACGCCAAGAGAACAAGTAAGATACTGATAATTTACTTCGAACAAGGACAACAATTATTGGTTACAGTTGAAAATTGATGTATAAGAGAAATAGTTGAAACGTGAATTGACAGGGCTACAAGAATCGGTACGTGGAATTGGTGAAGAAGTACAATCAAGTTGTGACGGAGAACAACAAGTGCAGGGTTAGTTCACGTTTCACTCGGATATTTTTATCCCATTTTCATGATATCCATTTATAATTCCCTATTGCGGATTCGCTAAACATTAACCTAGAATTCTCAAGAAATCTATTTCTGCACTTGATTGAGCAGATTATATTTCAGACTATTCTGCAGCAATCGCAAGACAAGGCGATTACTCGAATTCGGAAGTTGAAGGAAGAGAAGAGAATATTGAATGAGAGAATGAATGAAATGCACGCGAATGGAAAGAGTGAGGAGGTGAACAACTCTTGTCTCGGTCATATTACTATTTGGACTACCTACGTCTTTAAAAGAACCATGTGAAACATCAATGATCAATGAAAAAGTCACATTTCTTTTCGAATTCGATTATTTTTAGACAGCAGCACTCGAAGCTCGTGCAGTCAAGTACGAGGAGTTACTGGAGAAAGCGAAAACGGAGATTGTGAAGAACAGGAAAGAGGTACGGTATTATCGATTGAATCCGATGAATGAATTACGGTCGAATGGGTGGTGGTACGGTAGTCATTCGAATGATCGATTGCAGTTGGCTTCCATTACGGAAGAGTGCAATGTGCTGAAGGAGAGCATGAAGACGGCAATCCGGAGGTATTTTTATTATTAAAAAAATGTCTTTGTTGCTGTTTTCCCGGAATAAAATTGTGTACCAACTTGTTTGGTGCTTCATGCAGAGGTGTTCGGGATCGTGGGCTGCATGATTCGATAGGTCTTCTTCATCTGGAATTAAACAAAATCTCTTCAGCAAGCTCTCTCCGAGCTGGCGGCCAATCGAGTGGCTGCAGAGTGGAAGGAACGATTTGAGAAGGTTCGATTTATAATTATTATTTTTAGAAATTCAAAATTGAATTGGTAATGGTATTTTGTTTGCTTCTTACTTCTTACATATATTTTTGTTAGAAGACGACTGTGTATATGATCTTTGATCTCTCTCCATGTATATTTGAACTTTGATCTTTCTCAATTTTCTCATTGTTAGGTGGAAGAGCAATGGACGGAGCGGCTGAACAAGGCGGAGCAAGACGCGGCGATTACTCTGGCTACTGTGAAAGCAGAGATGCATGCGGCATTGGAGGGAAAGGATAGAGAGGTCAGGAGAGAAATGTAATTGATTGATGGAAATGAGTGAAAGCGATTGATTGAATAATAGGTGATAAACCTTGAAAAAACGTTTCGATTGAATCAAGGTGAAATTAGGATTCATGTCGTTCATATTGCCCATGTTACGTTACTCATCTAGTGGTTTCCAGTGATTTGTTAGGATAAAATATTATCGCGTTTTCATCGAAAGAAATTATTAAATTGGAAATATAGGTATCCGAATGTGAAGTAGTACTTCACGGATCAATCATCTGAGGTTGGAGGTAGAATGAGTATTGTGATATGGACGTAACATGGACAATTATTACAGATCGACGTACTCCGGTCAAAGTGTCGCACTCTCGAAGTGCAAGATGGACAAGCGAATGAGAGATGGCAGAAGAAGGTACGGTAGGGGGAGGGGTACGGTAGCTGGTAGCATATCCTGCGATAAGTGTTTTCAATGTGTCAAGATAGACCATGATAGATTCGGAGCGAGAGAGTGAAGGTTACGGTAGTATACGGTAATGGATGGTACGGTATGTCAGGTGGACGAACTGAAGGCCTCTTGCACTGCCCTCGAAACGGAGAAGGAAACGATGATTGAGAAATTGAGTGAGGCAAAGGCACAGGGAGTAAAGGTGAGCGGACTGATTGAAAATTCTCGCAGATCTAACATTAGTGCTGAGCGCATGGCTCCAGTGTATGCATCAATAGTGTAGCACGAGACCCACTGGGAAATGTATGCGATTTATCTTGTCACTGCCTTCGCGTCACTAGAGCCGCCACAGGATTCAAAATATGCTATGACGGTGTAACGTGAGATTGCCTAGTTCACTGACTGAGTATTTTCGAAAATATTAAAACTAATTATTTGCAGGCAGTTCTGATCGAGGAAGAGGCGAAGAGAGATGCTCTCAAGGCAGAAATGGTTGAAGAAAAGAGGAAGTTGAGTGAAGAATGTGATGAGAGAATACGAGAAATGGAGAAGGAGGTCGAGAAGAAAATCGAGGAATTGGTCAGTTTTTATGGTTTTTTTATTATTTTTATTTATTTTTTATAGAGATATCTAAAAATTGTTGAGGTTACGCTTGGAGAATGTATTAGGATGTTGAATGTAAGGCTCATGGATCCAAGCTATGAGTTCGTTTACAAATAATAAATTCAGAAGTCCCAATTGGCGTCATCGATGGCTCTTCGTTCATCGGCTGACGATGAGAAGGAGAAGAGTGAAATAGAGGAGAAAATGGAAGATGCTCAAGGAGAACTGAGAGAATTGAGAGAGAAATTGAGAGATGAAGAGGAGAAAAGAACAAAGCAGGTGGAGATTGAGGTTGCAGTGAGGGAAGATAGGTGGTGGGCATGCTATGGTGGTGATTTGACTTGCGGTTCTTTGGTTGTATAAAATGAAGCCTTTGGTGGAGAAATGCGCGTTCATAGGCGACCACGGATGTTGGGGCTGCAGATGGGATATAGAGTAGCGTGATCGATAATCGTACCATAGCATCAGTTATAAATATAGTTGCTACCGATGTTTTTCATTCTGTCATGGATGAATGGGGTTTCACACTTGTTACGTAGATCTTCCTGGAGACACTACTACAATATTCCAATAACACATGATTTAATGAAATATATTCAAACTATTTTTTTTCTTACGTGATTAGAGTTCATTAGTTTTGGTAACAGTTAAATTGCCTGTTTCAAGGCATAGATTGGTCTTTGATCTTTGGCATCTCAGGTGGCTGAACTGGAAGAGGCTATTGAGGCACAGCTGCAGAGGGGAAGAACGGAAATGGCAGAGATGATCAAGGTGAGCACGGTAGAAATGAACGGAAATGGAGCCGTAGTCGAGCTAGAATTATGAAATTTGATACGAAAATGGTACCATAATGAGGACTTATTGTGTGGAGGACACGGTAGCAGGGAGAGATTTCGTCACCAAATTAGGGCAGTTTGTGGTTGCGGATGGTCATTGTATAGTCGAAGTTAGCCAACCATTCGATGCTTCTTCTTAGTCCGCTGCTAATAAACTATTAATTCATCATCAGGAGCACGAGGAGATTCTCGCCTCGTCAAGGGAACAGCTGGAGGCACAACTGAGAACGGCCAATGAGAAGTATGTCTAGGGTTTCACGCTGTACTTATGATTAGCGATTGTGGCGACAACAATGATCAATTAAAAATTTTCATGAAAAATATCAACAAAAAAAGCGAAATGCGAACATGGTAGGTTCGCGCTTCACCTTGTGCATAGATGTAGCCATGTACGGAAGTCATCGATTTTTTGGTCGTTCCTCATCCATAATAATTTTAATTATCATAATTGCAGAAGCGATCTTAATCGCGTGGAGGCAGTACAGATGAGGACGATGAATGAAGATCTACAGAGACAATTGAAGGGATGCGAGGAGAGAGAAAAGAGGGAAGAAGCCGGAAGGAAGGGAGAAATGGTTAGTGAACTATTTATTCTATTTATCTTGTAATTTTAGTTTTTTTTTAACTGTGAGACAACGACATGAACGAAGAAACTCTTGGTTCTGACCGTAGGTTATGTAGATAAAGGAAACGAAAATCACCGGGTGTGACAGGAAGCGAATGTAAGAGAGCGACGTCCGATTTAAATAATTTTTGTTGAAAGAAAAGACCGAAGGCTTACTAATTTTTGTCGCTTCCTCTACATAATAGGTAAGGGGAGAAATGTGAAATCACAGGGTCGCAAAAATGGAGAAATTACAGGCGGAGCTTGAATCGGAGCTGTCGACGACACGCGCGTCACTGGCTGAGATTGAAGGAGAATGGAAGAGATACAGAAGGTGAGCAAGGAAGGATCTGTCCATTTAACACACTCATTGGTTAGAACCAGTCTAATAAGGCTAGGGAAATGACGAAAGTTTGTACATTTTCATTGAAGAGAATGTGGGGACACCACTAGGCAGATTGGGGCTAGAGCAGGAGTAGGAATTAGATAGGTTATTCTATTCATCAATTACACCAGTGCTTTGAACACATTTAATAAGCTGATCATACAGTATCTGATTCTACAGTAACCTATGCAGGATCTCTCGGAGTCTCGGATCCGTGAGTCATCGTCCCGTCAGGAAGCAGATGAATTGGCCGATCGATTGGAGGAATTGAGAGGAAGAGTGGAGGAGAACGAGGAGAGGTTAGATGGGGCAAAGTGATTGTCAATGAATCGAGGGTCGAGGTTTCATAGGTTTTATGAATGACCAGTTCTGCCGCCGATTGCGTTAGCTTCATCTTAGGCATGCAAAAAATCCTAATGAATTCATGTTTAGTCATGAATACTAGTGATAGTTGGCTGGTAGCATTTGTTGCTTGTTTCGTGTACTTGTCCTAACCATCATGTAAATTGGCAAGGGAGATCGGGGAGCTGTCATGGCGGATGTAAATAGGATCAGTTAGTGCGTGATTATGCAAAAGTGGAGTCATTTAGAGGTAGAGAGGACGCTTGAGCGGTTCCTTCTCATTACTGATCCTCATTTTTCTTCTGCAGTTTGCTGTCGTGTTTCGCGATCTTTTTATAACTAGTGTTGTTTATTGGATGGTATCGTTTATAACTATTGTTGTTGACGGGTTCGCATTCTATTCATCATTGTCAGGGTTTGAGCTTGCCACTGTTCTTCATTCCTCACACTCTCTAGACCGCTCTAATGTCGGCGGTTTTCAGAATGAAGAGACGGTGAATCGCTTTCCTAGGAGCGCTAGTCAGGATCCTCTAGTCTCATTTTTCTTCTATGCGCTATTGATGCATGAATCAAGGGTAGTGAGCGAGAGTGTTGGTCCTCATTGGGAATCAGAGACAAGAAAGGAAGCGAGAGAAGGAGACGAGAGATGTAATTGGAGATATCCATAGGAGGAGGGAGAGGGAGATTTCCAATAATTGTAAGTGAATCGAGAGAATGACAGATGGTATGAGTGGATGAGAGAGGCAATGATTGCATTAGGGACATGGGCTTTGATCAGGCACGGCATTTATTGAGCTCAAACACTTTTTCATTTTTGTTGACAGAGGCTAGAAAGTTTCTAGTATTGTAGAAACGATTGAGTTCTACTGAGCCCGCCCCAATTGATGAGCTCTTGAAACGATTGTCCTTGCAGTCAATGCATGGCTAATAGAGATGAGAAGAATGCAGGGTTGGGGGGGTCCATCTGTGATAGTTTACATTCTTCTTTCTTCTCTGTGTTTTGCATGCCTCTCTTGTCCTCCCTCATCGAGTCTGTTTTCAGTCATGTCCCTCCTCTCCACTTTGTCCTTCTCTTTCTTCCTCCTTTCTCCTCTTCTAATCTACTCCCTCTCTCTATTCCTCTTCTTCGTCTTCTTCGTCCCGCCCTCCCTTCAATAGTCGCATCTCGCCGCGCGCGCCCGCCTAGTCAAACTTCATTAATAGAGTTCATTCGAGGGTAGCTGGGGGGGGGGTGCTGACTAGTAGCTATGGGGGTGAGGGATTTAAATGTCTTGGTTAGGAATGGCGAATGTGGTATTGAATTCGTGTTCCGCTCTGATTTGGGACACATGAAATCCTGGTTTCAACCTTTCCTCATTATGAAGGGAAATGGCTGTCCTGTGATTTCATGAGGATTCGCACTGTTTAATCATCAAATACTTTCTCATTACTGACTCTGAAAATTGTCTTATATCGTAAAATATTTATTTCACAACTTCGTTTTCTTTATTCCGTTCACATCATCCTTTTCCTCTTGCAGACTTGCTGCTTCATCCGCCCGATTCAACGAGGAGTTGAGCCAATTGAAGGAAATGATCGAGGAGAGAAATGGAACTGTCAAGAGAATTGAAGAGGAAAAGGAGAATCTTGAGGTACGGTAGGAGTACGGTATCACCATGAAATAAAAGTATGGAACGACTGTATGAATTTCTATAGATGTATCCAACGTGTCGTAATGATAGAGGTGAATGATTACGGTAGCTATTGCTCTCGGTATTATCGATTTATTCATTGTCAGGCAGAACTGGCGTCTGCCATCGAACTCTCTGCGATGCACGAACATCTGAGGAAGCAGCTGGAGGTACGGTAGGGGGAGGGGTACTGTAATGAGCATAGAGGGTACGGTAGGTGATGGGGGGTCTGGGTTTGAACGTTCGCATTGTTTGTCGGAAAATAATTGTGTTTTACCATCGCTCAAAGGTTCATTGTTTTCCGAGTCCTGTACATGATTTCCAGTGACATTGAAACGCAGAAGTGACGGAACCAAGTGCTTGTGAAAAATTGATTTCCTCGTTTTGTGAAAATAAAAAAAAATTCAAATTGTAGGACGCGATCGAATCTCGGAAGGAAGCGGAGTGTCGTATTCTCGAGATTGAGAGAAGAGCAGAAAAGGCTGAGAAGGAATTGGAAGAAGATAGAAAGAGAATGGAGGAAGAAATGAGGGACAGGGAGAAGAGAATGGAAGGTACGTGAAGAAGTCGTGACAGTATTACATGGTTGAAATACAATAGTTGGTTATGCTGTACATGAAACCACGAAACAGTGGTGGAAATAGGTTGTGTTTGGCTAAACGTAACACTTGGCGTTATTGAATTGATGTCGTCAAGAAATGAGATATAATTGGGATGAAAACGCCGAGTAACAAGTTGAATTCTGATCTGACAACCCCGGTTCAATAATGAAATGCCAATCTTTCAGCCCTTCCCGTGCAATCTTCCCCATCGATTCCTCAATCGGACAGTCTAATCGATATGGGAACGGACGAAGAGACGATACAGGTACGGTAGTCTGTTTGGTGGGGGGGGGGGGATTCATGCTAGATGAACCAGTGAAATTGCTGTTTGTCAGTTTCTACTTACCCTCTACAAAGAACGAACTGTGAATTTGATTTCGCAGGATGGAATAGTGCCTAACATTTCACTTATAGCCCTCGCTGGTGTCGGTGCTCGCAACTTCTCCCGTGACTGCCTCTTCCCCCACAGCGTCCACTCCCATAGGGGATACGGTAGTCTCCGTCTCTCATTCGATGGAAGACGAATGGAAGAGTGCAGTGGAGGATGGAAAGGATGAAGAGATGGAACTGTTGAGAGCACAGCTCAAACAGGCCGAGGTGGGCTGTTTTTAAGGGTTTTGAACAAAATCTAAATATCCCAGTCGTTATAGGGTAAATGTATGGTGAACTGTGAGGATTGGGAGAAACTGAGATGCCTAGGCTGCTCGTGCTCTTATTGGTTTTTTTTGGTTCACTTACTACCGTGGTATCGGCGAGAGCAGTAAGCTAGGAGGAAATGGAGTGGCTGAGACGCCCATTCGCCGGGTGGCACAAATGTGACAATTTTGTAATTGTCGCTAGTTTATTGGTTTCAATGTCTTGAATTGAGCATGAATGTGATTCAGTACTGGAATAGGTAGTGATTTGGTCTCGCTTACACATTTTCCCATTTTTTAGTTAATATTATTTTGTTACAAACCTGTAATAACCACGAATTAGTCAACGTTAGGGTTGTGGATCCATAAAATACTTCCGTAGCTCTAATGCAACAGGAAATCTATTGAATTTTTTGAATGGACATAACAGTTTTCTATTTGACGTAAATCATTAAAAATATTCAAATTACAACTTGTGAAATAGTATTGTATTTGCAGGAGCGCGTGGCTACCCTCGTTGCCGACCTGACAGTGGAGAGAGAGACGAGGACGAAGTTGGAAGAAGAGATCAAACCATTGTCACAACAGGTGAGGGTTGGGAGGGATTGGAGGGAGTACGGTACTACATGAGGTTGTAATTTATTGTGGTTGGAAACCGCTTTGGAGAGATAATCGTGATGTTAGTCTCAAACCTAGTGATGTACAGGTAGTGAAACGAAAAGGCAACGGGAAAATTGGCTTATTGTGACTTATAATCATTGAGGATCTCGATAGGGTAAGTATTTACTTTTTAGGATACAACATTAGTTTACATTATTGTGGTTACTGCCTCATAGTCATGAATGTAGCGCCAGTAAAACGGGAAGGCGGCAGGTTGATCATGTTTAACAATAATCTATCTTTCTTGCTCATTGTGATTATTCGTTGCTGTGAATGCAGATGAGTAGATACTGTCTACGTTGACACTAATCACTTGATAACTGTGTTGAAATCCAAATAAAATTGGAATGTTTTTCAGTTGACGGAACTGTCGGTGCAATTGGATGCGGCACGAGACATGAGCAGTGGAGAGACCAACACGCTGCGGTGAGGAGATGGAGAGAATAAAGGGGCAGGGGTAGAGGGGGGGGATTGGAAGGAACTAGGGATTTTAATGCACCCCGCACTTTGCCGTTTCGATAATGCATCATATTCTACCTACTACCTGTATTGGTAATTCCTGATGAATTGTAAACTGTAAAGTTCGGCGTGCGAAACTGGGTTAGGAATGCTAAGGATCGCAAATAAGTACACCCTTGCGCTTTGAGTTTCGATGGTGTCTCACATTCTTACTACTAGATACGTTGATAATTTGTGTCGGTGAAACGTTCTAAAATGATATGAAAGCCATAACGAACTATTTCCTCATATCTTCCTATTGCAGTGCCCAACTGACTGAACTGCAATCAGAGAATGAAGATCTCACTCGTAAATTCCTCGATGCAGCAGCAGATGCGTCTTCATTCGAGAGTGACGCCAAGGATTGGGCTGATCAAGTGGGAAAGGAGCGGGACGAAGTAAGGAAACTCGTCGAACGCGTCAGCGTCGCGGAGACTGACGCGCGCGAAGCGTCAGACCGCGCGGCCAAGGCGGAAGCCGCGTTGGAAGCGGCCGAAGCACGCGCGATCATGGCTGAGGCGGAAGTGAAGGAGGTGGAGGAGTCAGCGACTGAGGCGGAAACTCGCGCGACCAAAGCGGAGCGGAGAGCGGATGAAGCGGAAGAGAGACTGAAGGAGGAAAGGGAGAAGAAGGGAGGCGAGGAAGAGAAGGAGAGGTGAGAAAACTACCGATTTTTGCATTACTTGGACAAGGTGGATTCACGATACACTATTGAGTGATATCACTGAGAAGCAGGGATGGCGAGCGTTGTATGGAAAAAATAATACTTTAGGGCTTGTGATCATTTAAATTTCCTATTTTGCTAGCTGGGGATACGGTAACCATCCGAGTGGCCTAGGTCGCAGAAACTCCCGGTGAGCATATTGAATGGACAGCTCACGCGAGGATTCTGCGGCTTAGGGCTCGTAACTCGGAGTAATTGTGAAAGTTTTTGTGAAAGTGGCGATGGCTATTGGTGGGTGTTGCGTAATTTCGACATGGTGGATTCGCGCATCACGTATGGGAGATAAGATGGGGGTGGCGGGAAATGGTGCTACCTTGTCCATTTATGACATAAAACACAAAAGTGCAATGTGAAAGACGCCGATTTATAATATGCGAGCGCTAACGACATACCAAATCGATGATTCATCTAGTGAAGACAGGAGAATTGATGAAAGGGCCGCCCGAGGGGCCTAGGTCGCAGAAACTCCCGGTGAGCAGCATCCATTACAGCTTACGCGGGAATTTCAACGACATAGGATGCAAACTCAGGGGTACGGTAGGAGTTGATCGACGACTGAGTGTGGGTCATTGGGGATGGAATGGGCGGGAAATGAGGGACGAAGTGGGGTGAAGCCACACTGGGGCCCTCGTCGCAGAATTCCCGGTGAACAGAGTGCCTCTCGATGGGCCAGTTCGAAACGGGGAATTCTGTGAGGAGGGAACGGGTCCAGTGGGGGGATACGGTAGGAATGGGTACGGTAGATGGGGGTACCAACTCGATCGGTCCCTGTCTCGACCGTGCCACTGTTCTTGCCACTACAAGAGTGAAAAGGAAGTGAACCAAGGACAGGGCAGCGGTCGAGAAAACGATGGGAACACGAGAAGAGGAGAGGGAGGGGAGTATCAACAGGGGAATTGTTTGAAATCAGAGTGGGAGAAGGGAGAGGGAGTGAATGGGGCATACTGGTAGACGACAGAGAAGGAAGACTGACTGATAGAAGGTGAGAGACGACTGATGAAATGAGCGGGAGATGGGAAGAGGGGACGCCCTTTTATAGGGGACGCCTCGAAGGGGGCGGAGTCTGAGGAATTGGCGGGAAGAGCGGGAGGGGAAAGGGGAGGGAGAGGAGGGAGATGCTGCAATAGGGAAGGGGTAGATCAATCGATAGGGAGAGGGAGGACTCTCTCGATTTGCAATGATCTCTCGTCGAGGGAGAGAGCGGGAGGAGGAGGGAGAGAGCGGGAGGAGGAGGGAGAGATCAAAGGACTGCCATGGGAATGGTACATGGGAACGGGCAAAAGGAGGGGTAGAGGGGAGAGCGGGAAAGGAGTGGGACTGATACTATCACCATCGAGAACGTGACGAAATAGACTCTGATTGAAACTGAAAGACGTAAGTTCAATAAAATCCGAGATTTTAGAGCATGGAACATTTGTGTTGCAGCGAGATGTGATATCGGAAGAAGTTTTGCAAGGGTGATTGAACGGAACCACAGGCTATAACACAAAATATATTTGCTACTGGAAGTCGGCCCATAGTAGTAAGATTTGATCGGAAAGGTGTTGGTTGAGACGGCACGAAGTGATTACTCGTTGTGCTATCGGGAGAGGGAACAGTAATCAGACACTGGCTGGCGACTGTTGAAAGTGCAATAGAAGTATGAATCCGAGGGAAGAGAGAGAAGGGGAAGGGCAGATGAATGGTAGTACGAGAGAGAAAGAGGGAAGGAGTTGCACTTTACAAGTGGTGAAAAGGGAGGGAAGGAGGGGCTAGAGATTTATTGGGCTGATTTCTGACAAATGGACAAGTGTGAAGTGGGCAAGGACGAATGGGGTTTCATGGGGAGAGATTAAGAGAGGGAGAGGGGGACGGCGATTTGTATCGAGGACGTTGATTGAAAATGAAATATCATTGCAGAGCCGCGCTCCGCACGCAACTGGAGGCGACGGAGTCACGCGCGGTCGCGGCTGAGAGTCGCGCGTCGGAAGCGGACTCACGCGCCCTCGCGGCTGAAGATGAGAAGGAGAAGATGGAGAAGAGATTGGAGGAATGTGAGAAGGAGAAGGATGTTGTGGCCAAGAGAGCCGAGGATTTTGAGGTGAGCGAAGGGGGGGGGGAGGTGATCTGGGGTTACTGTTAGGTCGGATAGGCATAGAGTTCCAAGTTCATGGCTAGCATATCGGGGTGTGTTCCTAAAAAAATATCTCAACTCGCGTAATCGCAATGTTTCATGGGAACTGGTGATTCAGAGTTCTGACTATGTTACTAATTTGCGAGAGGGGGGGCAAGAGCTTGGTTGACGCTGATGTGAAGAAAATCACTGTTTAGATTCACAAAAGAACTTTCCACACCCTTTTCTATTTGCAGTCTCGCTGCTCGGACCTACTGCACACTCTGGAGGAAGCGAGAGGGGAGAAGATTGAAGCGGTGAAGAGAGTGAAGGTACGGTAGTTAAGGGGAGGGATACAGTAGATGACGAGGGCAGAAGACTAATCGATATCTCAATGCAGATCCTGGAGGATGAGAGGCAGAAGAAGGAGGGAGAGAGGGAAATCAGCCAAGGAAAGGAGGCCGAATTGGTTAGTTGTTTATGTTTGGAAACAATAAGCTTAGAGCATCGCTGTGAGGGAAGGAATCATGAGATATGGTGGTGATGAATCATGAGTTGTCCGGGTGAGATTTGTGCACGGGAATCGGATGGGTGATGGTGGAAACTGACTGGATTCAATGGTGAATATTTTCTGATTCCTCACTGCTATATTTCCTCGCTCATAACTTGCCTGCCGCTTCTGGAGGTGTGATTTCTTTCTGATCTCTTGAACAATTCCGGTCAAATATTTAAAAAAAACAACACTTACCACCCCTCATTGGAAGCAATTTGTATTCATTTTCACTCGGATTGTGATCAATCTTGCCGTTACATTAGCACCAGTTTATCCCTCACTCCAATTCTATCCTTTCCTATCTCCTTCTCTCGGGTCAGAAATGCATGCCTCCCTTCTCCCGCTCCTCCACTAGTTTTGATTGTAGGAGACGGAAAGGCGTCGCGCGACAGACGCGGATACGCGTTATGAGCGGCTACGCGTAGAATTCATTGCCAAGGCGAGTACGGTAGGGGCGACCGGAGGGATACGGTAGTAGCCAGCCTGGGGGAAAGGGGACTGCTGCAAGTGCTTCAATGGAGATACGGTAGTCTTGTCTCATGAATCAATCGATAATTCCCTTCAGGAGAAGATGATCTCTGATCTTCGAGCTGAGGCGGAATCTCTATCGACGAGAGTGAGAGAAGAAGAGGAGAAGACGAGAGAAGCAGAGAAGAAGATAGAAGAGAAGGAGAATGAGGTGAAATGAGGAGAATGATAGGTGAATTGAGGCTACGAGGAGATGAGAATAACTAGCATTCAAGGGAAGTTCAATGCGTAGTAAATCTCGTTTTGGAAATACATAACAAAAAGTGAAATAGTGTTTGTGAATGGATAGGTGACTTGATGTCACAAGGCGTACATATACGTAGGTCCGAAGTCATCTTATAAATTTCAAATTGATAGGCGGTTTGATGCCGCACGGTTTTTACGTTTTTTTACAACAGTGCTTGTGATTTCAATGATTTTCGGCAATCGTTTTTAATGTAATTTTGCAGTACATACGCTATGCGAATTCGATGGAAGAGGAGTTGAATAAACTAAAGGAGCAGATCGAAGGAGAAATGATTGAGAGAGCGAAGAAAGATGAAGAGGAGAAGAAGATACGGTAAAGGAGGGGTACGGTAGTCGATGATGACATATCGAGTTTATAGGAAATATCATTTTGAAATGGAACGCGATCGCGATTGCTTTTTCAACAATGTCTGTCTTGTAAGCAATGGTGATGACATGAAATCACCTGGCTGGATTGTATCGGGTTCTTTTTGATCTATTATTCCTGCACTTCGATAGTATTGACTCGGGAATGGATTTTTTTTTTATATAGTTGAGGTATCCGATCATGGATAATCTGTGTGATTGATCTATCCCAGATTAGGATCTCCCCATGGCTCCATTCCCATATGTTTGACAAACGTCTGCTAATCCGAGTCTTGTTGAGCAGACAGAGTGAGAGATAAGGGGAAATGGAGAGAGTGCAAGACCCCCCAGTCTCTTCTCTCACTCATTCATAACTGTCACTTGGCTGTTGATTTACTTGGCGCCCTCACTGCGATAAGAGAGTGCGGGGGAGAGGAGGGGGCGAGGTAAAAAGAGAAGTAGCTGCCCCGCTGGGGAGACCCTTCCCCATGTGTATCAATCAACACGGGGCAATAATCATATTTGTAAGCGGCATTGTCTTTGAAGTCAAGGAGGAGGAACGGTAGTCCTCTTTGATGTGGGAAGAGTGACCAGGGGAGTTGAGGTGTCAACGGTGGATGAAGTAATGGGGAAGGAAATGAATACCAATGCATCGAGAAGCTAGGCTTTAAATTAAGTAATTATATATTTAGATCGACAAATCACTATTTAAGAAATAAGAGTGTAATAATCGATTTCAGTGATCAGTACGCGTCTGCCCTCGAGAAACTTCGATCTGAAGTGGAAGAAGGAAAGAGAAGAGAGGAAGAACAAGAGAAAGAGAGAGAAGAAGGAATGAAGAAATTGGAAGAAATGGAGAGGATGAAGAATGAAATACAAGAGAAGATTGAGGGAGTTGAACATGTGAGATAGGCCACGGTCATCATATCGAGCATGTGAATAGATCGTGGGTATGAGACATCACTGAAACACGAAATGCCCATGATTGTTGAAGATGCAATTGTTGAAGAATCGATACCAAACACTAGTGGCTTGATTGCTGTTGAAATTTGTTTCTGACTGCAGATTACACAATATCAATGGAAATCCGGAATCGAGAGACTACATGCAATGGTTGAAACTCATTCCTTGCAGGCTCATTCTTCTACTCTGGAGAAAGAACGAAAGAAGGGAGAGGAATTGAGAGAGAAAGCTGTAAGGAGTGCAGAGGGAGAATGGACTGCTGCAAAGGCGGAAATGTTGATGGAGGTACGGTAGAGGGGAAGGTACGGTATGAGAATGGGTACGGTAGATGGGAACGGGTACGGTAGATAAGGGGGGAATACTGTAGAGCTTGTAGGTTAGTTGATTTCCATCATGTACTGAATGTAAGCGATCACCGACCCATCGCGAGAGATCACTATAAGGGATGAAACGCAATGCTTGCAAGTCCAAGAATGAGTTTCGTGATGAATACTGACCACAAATTGCCCTTAGACTATCCAGTGATACTTGAGGCAGAGCTTAAACGCGATCTTCGCTGGTGTGGATGAATTGAATTGCCTGTCATGTGGGTCCCCAGAAAGCACTATTGCCAGAAGACGGCAGTAAAATCTCTTGAATACTCCTCAATTGTTACATTTACTTTCCATCTCAGGCTGATTCTCTTCGTGCTTCGATTCGCAGTCTGGAGAAGGAAATGGACGAGGGACGAGTACAAAGAGCACAAATGGAACAGAAGATTGCTGATGCTGAGATGGAGAGGGATACGGTAAGTGATGGGAGGAGGGGGTGGGATCGAGAACTGATTGTGTGAGAACATGGGAGCTGAAGCTTTTGGTCAGATGCACGATTGAGGTTTAAGTTGTGTGACATTAGAGGGGGAGTGCTGGTAATATTTAGTGCCAGATAGGGATTGGTTATAAAAAAAATTATGCAGCTCACGTTATGTTTTAACAAAAATATCAAATTTGAAGAAACAAAACAAAATACAAAATGTACAGGCGGATCGAAAGCGTGCGGAACGAGAGGAAAGTGCATTGAGAATGGAGAAGACACTGAAGGATGAAGTTGAGGAATTGAAGGGAAAGGTGAGGGGGGGGGGATAGATTGGGGAAGGACCAGGCAGAGTGATGTTGCAGTTGTAAACTATGTTGACTCAAACTGCTTAACGATTGATGCTCTTCACACGTAGCCTTCTAAAAATAATTTGCGTTTGAAATTTAAATAAATAAAGTTTAGATCAGTGGACTGGAATCAGAACGAGGGGAGGAGATCAAGAAGGCCGCCGCCAAGCAAGACAATGAGAGACAGAAGATTGTCAAGGAATTACAAAAGGAGGTAAGAGGAGAGATCAAAGATCGAAAAGGGGAGGGGTTGATCTTTGATCTCTGCAGGTGAAGCAGCTCTACTCGGAACTGAATGAGAAGCAGCAATTGCTCGAGGAGGCGAGGCAGAGAATCAGGGTGAGTGAATATAGAGATGGGGGGAGAGAGCAAGGAGTTCAAGGGAACTAGTAATATCTCTGAAACGAGGATGTCACGGGAACATGAGCTATGTATGAGGTTTTTTTTTAAAGAGGGGTAGCCCACGCGAATCCACGATCAGGCGCCTGACGGATCAAGTAGTATTAATGAAACGGCGATGAAACTGAGGGTTCATCCAATTGAATAATCCATTTGAAATTCTCCGTGCAGGGTCTGGAGGAGTGGCAGAACGGAGAGGAAGAGGAGGAGAAGAGAGTGAGCAGCACACAGGCTGCAGCTGCTGCAGCTGCTGCACCCGGAGATGCTGTCGTGAGTTATTTCATGGGAGGATGGGATAGATAAAGGCATATTGAAGAGCGTGTGAGAAGTAGGAGTGCAGCGGTTTCAGTGGTTACTGAAGTAGCGTTGGCATTGTTGGACATTGATTGTTCCAGTGAGGTGTAGAACTATAAAATATTTGATCATGTACACAATTAGATGTAAATAAAAATTCGAGCCTAGTGAGGTTCGCCGTTTCAAGGGTACTATAACATTGCTGAACATTGTGAAAGCCAATGTGGTTCCGTTACTCTTTCGAAAAATATAAAACAATATTTGACGATAAAAAATAGCAGGGCGCGGAAACATATTTGAAATATATTTGCAATACTTGCTGATTCTTTCAGTCGCTTTTATAAGATTTAATAAAAAGTATTAATAATTAAAATATCAGGGCGCAGATGAGCTTGCGTCGATGCGTTGCCGTCTGGAAGAAGCGAGGAAGGAAGCGGATGAGAAGGGAGAGATGATTGAGAAAATGAAGAAACAATTGGATGCTAAGGAAAAAGTGGTGAGTTGAGGGTGCAAGGGAGGGATGAAGGAAGAGGGCATGCATTAGGCAGCGATATCAATTCCTTTGTCATTTGAATAGGAATAAAAATAATGGATGAGAATCACTGAAGGGCCCAGTAACACAGCATTCTTGTTTTTTGCTTGACGATTAGTTAAGCCGGCACGAAGATGTTTCACGAAGGCATGATTACTGTATTTTCACGGACTGATTGATATATAGGCGGTCTGTTCATACAATAAACTAAAATTGTTTTGTTGAGAAGCCGCAACGTTCGAGTGCCTCCGACTACGATGGACTATCGTTCGCAGAGCCGACTGAAGCAGAGGTGAGAGGGAATTGGATATTACGGTAGGGGAGGGTACGGTAGCCACGGTCCTAACAATCAATGTCGGGAATCGCGTGTTCTGAAGTGAACCAGGTTCCCATGCGGGCTCTGATGCAGATGCAATAGGTATGGGACAGATCTGAGTGCATTCCGATTCACGTGTTCTTTACTAAAAAAAGTTACTTGCAGTACCTCCGCAACGTGCTCTATCGCTATATGGCCGAGCGAGAGACACTCGGGAAGGAAATTGTGGTGAGTGGGTACGGTAGATACGGTAGGAATGGAGGGCACGGTACTTTTGAGTCGGATAGTTAACTTTTTTTGTTAGCTGGCAGATTGCGGTTACAGTCTGCTGATATACTGTTGTGTTGTTTCATGTTGGGAACAACAATTTTGGTTTTTTACGCTGTCTATATTAATATACTTGAAGTATCGATCAAGTTGTTGGTAAAAGGCATTGTAATTTTCATTGTAGACCCTTGCGCGAGTGATTGGCACAGTGGCCAAGTTCAATCATCAACAATTGGAAGCCGTAATCTCAGCGGAAGAAAGCAGAACAGCTGGATGGCTGCCAGTAACTGGAGTCTCACACGGAAGACACTGAGAGACTACGGTAGTCCATTCCCCTCCCCCCTCATCAATCGATATTCTCGCTCTATCTCATTGATGCCTAGAAAGTACCGGTGCTATCCAAGTAGTGCAATACATAGCCTCGTAGGATGTTTCTTAGGTACCAATCTCAGTTATAGATTTTCACAGATAAGAATTACCGTATCCTGAAATGTGTCTTACTGTATCAACATTACTTCTCTTATGATTTTTTGCTGTGCTATTCTCGCAAGATGTAAAATGCGAACGATATAGATAGTCTTTTTTGTAAATATTTTATTTATTCAAGTTGTCGTATTATTCTTTTGTGTATAGAGCAAGAAAGAGTATCCAGAGTAATGTGATGAGAGTAGCTTCATTAATATTATGTGACCCGAAAGTAGATATTTATCCCTTGTGTGATTTTTCTCCGTTTTATGAGAATAGGGTCAAGGTTTTATCCGTTTTATCAGCAGCTTCCTAATCGATAACTGCTGGCTACCGTAACCACCAGCTTTCCAATCAGAATCCGTTGTGATCTAACCCGTGTGGGGCGAATTATTTCCGTGTCAAGACATTGTGCTTGCTGAATAAATTATTGATTACTTAAATTGGCTGCTTCGTGAACAAACTTGACTGTAGTCTCTTTCAGTTTGACTATACTTTCACTTTTCGAATGAAACTAAGTTTTGAGAGATTACTTTAGATCAATCGATAATGGCCGATCAAGTAGTGACGATGAAACTCGCTTCTGGAAGCGAGATACAGTATCTGTCGCAGGTATCAATCTGTGTCATCGATTGTGAGCTACCGTATACTTGATTTACTGTCTACAATCGTGTCCAATTCAGTGGGCGATCGAAACGAAAGTGTGTATGAGCACATTCGCGAACGATGAATCGATCAAGGATCTGGAGAGATCCGATCTCACGACGCACGTTTACGAAGGAGGATTCAAGGTTCATTTTCTACTCTGGGGCATACAATTTATGTCATGTACTTGTTTCGCATGCTCTCGGTCTTTCGAACTGGCGAATTGTGAAAGGATGACTGCGTGCAATGCTATTAAAATCTTGACTCGAATTAATTATCAAGGAAAGATCTAATCGCCGAATTTAAATGTATGATGTTTTGTGTAATGAGCCAGAACGCGAATATCAGAGATCCAATTCAGGTGTGGGAGTGCGCCCGTGATTTGTGCGACTTGATAGAGGCCGAGCCGGAACTCGTGAAGGGAAAGGATGTCGTCGAGGTATTATTGATTGTATGCATGGACAAGGGCTAAACAATTGGGAAAGTTGATTATCAAGCATTTCCTAGTGAAGTAGAAGCACAAGATTGGTGGGTTACATCCCAGTTGGAGAATTTTTTATTTATTGAGATACTTGCGGCTCGTATAATGTGACTGAAAATATAGTTCACACTTGTAGCGATTGTGAAGCACGAGAAAATGTTGGGCCAAAAAACAGAGAAGTGCCTAGTTTATCACATTTCTAACTTCCCTCGATCAGTTGGGATGCGGTGCAGCTCTTCCGTCGATCGTCACTCTCAAGGAAGGAGCGAGAGCTGTGTGCATGCAGGATTTCGTGAGTTTATTAAATTCGAATTCTATTGATACTTCTCACTTTCCTTGATTCCCCCGATGCACTGTTAAACGTGAAAGGAAGAGTTGATGCATTGGCGTTTCAGCCATCTCTTTTATTTGGACGATTAATGGGAAATTGATGATCGCAACCGATGAATTTGACCTAGTGAAAATATTTTCGTAACTAATCATTGCTGATTGCAGAACGGCGCAGTGATCGCGTGTTTCACTCATGAGAACGTGAAATTGAATGAAGTTGACGATGGACGATCACAATACATTTCCGCCCCGTGGGATAAAGTGAATGAGGCAATTGGAGAGAAGAGGTCAGAGATTAGGTTTGATATCGCGTCCGGGGAAGAGCATTACTGATTTTTTTCGGTTGAATGTGAAGATAGTAAAAGGGAGAAACCGAGATGTCCCTGCAGTATCTTGTTTTGTATATTTGGAGGACGGTATTGCAAATAGGATATTAGAGAGTATAAGGGAGAGGTCATGCGAAAGAATGAGTTATGCAGTTCGCATATTGCCAATTATGAGCCATAGATTGGGATCCGATTATTATCTGACCTCGGCGCCCGGTTGGAAGCGGTGAATTTAGGATGCGGGCAAGTGATGTATGAGTAGGGTCAGCAGTGAAGTTGATAGTATTGGATCTTCTTCGGCAACAATTACTAGCACACAATGATTAATTGATAACACATGTTATGATTATGAATGCATTTTAATTAAAAAGTGATAATTGCAGTGCGGACGTGATCCTCTCATCGGAGACAATCTACAATGAGAATGATTACGCTGCACTGCACGATGTGATCGCCCATTCACTCAGAGAGGATGGAATTGCGTGAGCGAGGGAACGTGGGCTAGGCTTTAGATTATCTTGCTCTTAACACATGAGAATAGAATCAACTATGAATGATTCGAGACTTGGTGATTATGTGTATCAAGGGATTCATAAGAACAGGAGCATGTCATCGATCGGTAATGATTTGAGCATTCCATTTCTATTTCCCCCATTTTCCGCCCCTTTGGGTTAAAAGGCAGATCGTGGAACTTGGTGACTTCGTGTATCATGAGATTCTTAAGTGTGATAAGTTTTTGGTAATGTTGATAACATCTTGTCTGCCTAGATCAATGAATACTCGATTTCAGTCTAATCGCGGCAAAGATGTTCTATTTCGGTCTCTCTGGTTGTGCTCCTTCCTTCTCCGATTACGTCAAGAATCGAGGAGTGATGACTGTGAGAGAGAAGAAGACAATCCAAGCATCCGTCCCCCGAGTCATACTCGAATTGGCCAGAGTAAGGTAGATAACCGGTAGATCATCCATTGATTGTTGAGTTGTTTTGATCTAATTTGAACCCCTGAACTGTTTTTTGTTATCGTTGTTACGTTAGCCCCGTTGGTGTGGATGAATTTTGTTTCGGTAGAAGAGTGGAGTCTCGCAACATAACAATGGGTGCGAAGAGGCCGTTATTCGTCATAACATACAGACTTTTGTCCCTTCTCTTCTCGACATACCGGATGGAGCGAGAGAATGGTCTTGAGGACACGAAAAAGGTCTTACGATCTCGACTCTTCCCTCTGAAGGACATCGAGAATGGGGATGGAATTACGCCATTCGGTCGATCGGGGTAATTAAATAGAAGGGGGTTCAACCCCTCTTCTCCATCTCCCCTCGGGCAGGGGGAATAAAGGTAGGGAGAGACGCCATAATTGAACCCGCAGTTGCCATATACATACATACACTTGACGAGCCTTGTTGCCGTATTGGTACGGTTTGTACCGGGGGAAGGGAGGAAGTAGCGGGGCACTGACCTAGCCCTCACTTCGAATCCATCATTAATCACCAGGGATGTTAGACTGAAAAGTTTGTCTCTTCGTTGCACGCGTTCTCTTGTCGCTCTGAACCATGAGAGAACGTGGACTGAAGAGGCAGATTCTTCATCCAGACAGCCCCTCTAATCACTCGATTCAACAATCTGAACTCGCTCAATTCGTCATTGACTGCCCTCCATTTTCTGTTGGTGGTGATCTTTTTGCTCGATTGCCCTTCCTGCCTGAGTCGTTTCCTCCTCTAATCCTCCTGGATTACGCCCACTAATTTCGTGCCCTATTCAAACCACTTTCCCATGAAATCTGCCTTTTCGAAGGCGAAACCTCCTAAATCCGCGCGCCATTTCCTTGCCACAATCACACGTTTATTGTGAGTTAGTCAGCCCACCAGGCGGATTTACGTTTCACCTCTCATGCTTTCCCCTTCGAACATCCGTTCTCTTCTCTTTTCTTCAATCACCGATTGGCCCATTATCTGTCCTTTGAACCAGCCCTTTCCTTTCACTCGCTCATCCCATCATATTACTCTTTAGAGCATCGCCCGCCTTTTAGATATCCTGCGTGTGTTTTCACATAAATCTGAAATAAAAATAGGAACTTTAGAGGATGAGTCCCATGCATATCTCGCTGTCCGAGTTTAGGGCTGTCAGAGTGATGAATCCGACTCTACATTCCGCGAACGGAAATCTGATCTGTGAAAGAGCACGAGGAATGAAGAGACACAGTCTTCATTCTGACAGACTGTTACCTATCAACTTCCCTATCATTCTCTATTTCGCGTAAAGGCTCGGATGATTCGTGGGACTCCTTTATAAAAAAAATCGTCGTCACTTCTTTGTATATTTTCCAATTCGCAATGATCTGTGGCACATTGTCCCAGGCCTAAGAATTGCTTCAATTATCTATGCCTACACACCACACAAACTTCGAGATAGCCACTCGAGTTCGCACGTTGTGCCATTCATCCCCTCTAGCATTCTACAGTAACCAATCCATACTCAATTGTTCTCGAAGATACTGTGATTATGATCTTGATGATCCAGCGAAACAGCATGACGAATAAGTAAGAAATAGAGTATGTTGGCCCTCCTTGAACCCCTCCCCCATCCTCCCTATTGAGTGTATTTGCATACCCTCCAACCTGCAGTTCCTTCCTCTGCCATCCCCCATGAACAGTCAGATTATCGATTTTCCATATCCTGGCATTCTGCCAACTCCTGTTTCGCCCTCTTCGGTTCATTGAATCTCAGTGATAGGTGCCCATTGAAGAATCTTTCGCCCATTCTTCAGTTTTTGACTACTTTTATGGGTGAGATCAAGTCGTTTGATGGAATGGATTGGAAGCCGTATTGATGAGGGCTGGTTGCATCATTGTTCTCGAGAATGCATCTCTATATCTGGCTAGAATGCATCTCTATATCTGGCTTGTTATTCTTCTCCCTCACTTTTATCATCATTGGCTACATTTCCATGGAAACTCCGACCTTGTCACTCCCTTTTCCTCCCCTCATTCCCTTCACTCTTTCCCCTCTCTCGATCTCATAACCGAACAGTGCTCAGCTATTAATTGCTTACTGCTTTCGTGTTCAACACTCGGGATTTCCCCACTTTGGCCTTCCTTTGCTAATTAAACGGCCCATTTATGCTGCTTTCCTATTCCTTCCTGCCCCATTCAATTCCATGTAAGGAAACAATTCTTCTATGAACTTGGGATTATCTCTCTACTTTTGTGTTCGGTTCAATGCAATGGAAAGTTGTCTATGCCCGTGTGCTGCTCAGACCATTCAACCCTTTCGCGCTTTCTTTCCACTTTCACTCTTTCCGTGCCCTTTTTTCTCGGCATCTCTTCTAATTTCCTTTTTCAGCGTTCGTCATACCTGGTAAATCAGAATCGATAATTCGAGGAACCTACCGTAGTCATAGAAGACCCAACCGATGATCCTTCTTACCGTACTCCTCTTGATTACCGGGAGATTCACTGTTCATGCACAACAGTTCGAGGCCTTCAATGAGGTAAGGAGAAACATCACTTCTTCAAATTCAAAAATGATCGTTCACGGTGGAACCATTGTTTCTCTATTTCCCATAGATCTCGTCATGAAAGACACTAGAAAAGCGTGCACAAAAAGGATCTTTCTTGATTCTGATCGTTCTGGAAAAAAACAGAGTGGTGTTACTAATCCAACACAATTGAGCGATTCTTCGAAGATTGAATGAAAACCCCTTCGAAGTATTTATGAGGCCGTTTGCGATAGAGTCGGACAATGCTTGGCACAGGTCAAAAATATCGATTCTCTGAAACTTCGTGTTTCGGGGTTCTCAAGGGTGCTGATGACGATAGGCATCGTAATTTTTCATGTTGAGCCCTCGTTGGCTCCAGACGACGTCACGTCGAAATCAGTTTTTCCTCTTTTTCTCACGTCCCAGAAAAAGCCAATATTAAGTGAACATGTACCCGGGGGTTAAATTACATGCTGATCACACCTGTCAACTTTATTTTTCATTAAATTCAAAAATAATTATGCTAAATGGAAATTCTCGCAGAGTGGAAAGTGCTCAGGGAGACTGACATAGATCGGACCGGAATTTCATAAGGATTCCAAATATATTTTTCGTTAATTTTCCTGCGTGCACCTAAGGTTTTATGCTAAACATAGTGATGCGCCTTGTAAGTAAATTTGGGCATCTTTCCTCTTGTTTACTTCCTTTGATCTACCTCGAGTCTCTCCTTCCGATTGATCGTGTCCATCCTCCATACACGGTCCGTCCTTCCGGCGAGAGACAAGAGGAAAGGAAGAGAGGGCAGAGATGGGAAGAGGAAGAGGCAGCGGATCAATCGGAAGGAGAGACTCGAGGTAGATCAAAGGAAGTAAACAAGAGGAAAGATGCGCAAATTTACTTACAAGGCGCTTCACTATGTTTAGCATAAAACCTTAGGTGCACGCAGGAAAATTAACGAAAAATATATTTGGAATCCTTATGAAATTCCGGTCCGATCTATGTCAGTCTCCCTGAGCACTTTCCACTCTGCGAGAATTTCCATTTAGCATAATTATTTTTGAATTTAATGAAAAATAAAGTTGACAGGTGTGATCAGCATGTAATTTAACCCCAGGGTACATGTTCACTTAATATTGGCTTTTCTGGGACATGAGAAAAAGAGGAAAAACTGATTTCGACGTGACGTCGTCTGGAGCCAACGAGGGCTCAACATGAAAAATTACGATGCCTATCGTCATCAGCACCCTTTAGAACCCCGAAACACGAAGTTTCAGAGAATCGATATTTTTGACCTGTGCCAAATACCTCCGGATCTGTCCGACTCTTACGTAAACGGCCTCTTATGCCTACCTTGATTTCTTTCACTGCAGAATTCGATCTCGCTGGACGCATTTTTCGACAATGAATTCGATTCAATCAGTCCAGTCTCTCCTTCATCCACTCAAACGGCAGAGGAGACTACCGTACCTCTCCCTCCTCAGACTACCGTATCTCCAGTGGAATCTATCAATGCTTTCAATCAATTTCTCGAACAAGCCAACGGCCCAGCTCAGAAGTTCGTTGATTTTCATATTGATTGTCTGCAGAATTGTACATATTGTTTGTATCAAAAAAAAATACAACGAAAAATGATCTTTCATGCTCGTTTTGAGATATTGAAGAGTAGACAGAATGAAGAAGATTTCTCTTCGAATGAAATACTCTTCAATCTCGTGACGTAACTCGTGATAACAATGTGATGATTCAGTGGTCTAGTCTTCGACGAGGTCGAATTCCCTCCTGAAGAGACTCGTGAAGAGACTCGAGAAGAGGATTCAGAGGGGGAAATCCCTCCGAGGGAGCGACAAGAGGATGCAAAGAGGGAGGAATCTCCATCTTCAGGCCATTGCACGAGAAGAGCAATGAGAAAATGAAGGTGCGTTGAGAAATTCTTATTTCAAAATGCACAGATGTTTCTCTTCAGAAATCGGGCAGCACTGGATGGTCTCATAAGCGGAAGCGACTCGTGAGGAAAGGAGCGAAGATACTCAGGGCAAAATGGACTGGTAGGAGCACTATTTTAGTTTATACCCGGTTTTTCGTCCGATTTGAGAGGCGACAATCGGACGACGGTTAGTGTCATACAATTTTTCAGTTATCCCCGAGAATATCTCTACGCGTCGACCGCATTTGCAGACGAAGCGAAGGGTCATCACGAGAGTCAGCCATGTAAAGGTGATCATTAGACAGACCACATTATCCTGAAGAGTTGATCTTTGATATCTCCGTTCCAGCCCGCCCGTCCTCCCACTCTCCTCCACTCGATTCCCTCAACGAAGACTCGCTCTGTTTTCCGACCAGCGCCCCTACACAGGCTGAACAAACCACAATGGCAGAAGCACAGTGGTCAGATTGCCGATTACTCTATTCTATGAGCACTTTAGTCTGAATACTTCCCTTATTTGGCCTTTATCTTTGAGAGTCTGATTTCGAATTCAGGTTCGCGTGAGCGTCCAACGAAGACGAGGAAGCTGGGCATTTCTCGATCACGATCGAGAGAATCGGAGGAACAACGAGGACAGAATAGGCGGAGTGAGACATTATTTCCTCTAGTCTCTTCTCTCATTCAAGCTAAAATAATCCATTCAAACAGAATCGAATTGCCATTGTGAACTAGATACTGAATAGTTCCTCTCAGGCCACTCCGACCAACGGGTCCTTTCGCGTGTCGCTCGCACCGATGAGAGACAAGAAAGGGGAGAGATAAAGATGAGAGAGGAACAGATAAGAACCATCAAGAATGATCTACAGAAGATCCTCAAAGGATCCGAACAGATTCAAGTCAATGTACGGTTATTCAGTTTTCTGACAACTTCTTCTTCAATTCATGGGTCCTCTAGCTTCTTTCAGTTTTGAGTTTACTGCGCAAAATGAAAAGACGATGCAAATCTATTTTAATCTACCCGATTTCGGAAACAGTTTCAGAAATCCAACTTTACTCTAATTTCAGAGTGCTCGTCAACGTTTCGAGTATGCCCTCGACCGTAACTCCCCTCCTTCCAATTCCTCCCCTCTTCCCTTCCATCCCCTTTCCTCCTCTTCCTTCTCTCATTTCTCTCCTCGTCCCCTTCTTCTTCCTCCTCTTCGTACAACTCAACTCTCCTCTCTTCCTCGTCATCATCTCAATTCTCATTCTCCTCCAGTCCTTCTTCATAGATTACACGATGGAGATTGGCAACGATTACGATTACTACAGAAACCGGACAAGAGAAGGAGTGAGGGAACCAGAAAAAGGATACGGTAGACATCCATCCCCCATCCACCCCATGATAGTTAGGCTTTATCATAACCCAGTGAATCGCTGACGGGTTCTTCCCTTTCTCAAGCTTCAATCTTACTATTGCACATGAGATCAAAGATCATCGATAAATAATTGTCTACAATCGTTCATCAAATAATCAAAGCATTCAAGAAACATATTAGGATCAATACAATATCTTAAGCAATCATAAGAGAATTACTCGATTCTGAAATACAAAATAGGTAAATAGAGATAAAATGCACAGGTCGAAAGAGATTTCTAGCGACGATTCTCACACGATAATTTAGAGTATTGGCTAAGCACAGGAGGGGGAATTTACAAGTAAAAGAAGTGGTACTATGCTTGACCGGACAAATCGATATACCATATGAAAACTGAGGCAATCAAAAAACGGCACAACGAGTATTTTTGGCATGTAAATATGAAATAAATCAACGAATAATCGATATGTTGTCACAATCTCTAAACAAGTGAATAATATGACAAACTGAGCAAAACAGAGATGAGGAAAGATAAAGAGGGGTGTGGTGGGATATGGAGTGTGAAACGGGAAACGTCGGCTTACTCACACTTCACACCCTTCTTCTTCATCACTGAACTATTCTTGCCATACACGAGCACGTATCCATTGTCCATCGCATCTGCCAGCACCTGCAAATGCCCACAATGAATAATCGATTACCATCGTATTAGATACTCTACCGTATCCTACAGTAATCGATACTCTACCGTATCTTATAGAATAATCAATATTCTACCGTACCTCGATGATAGTTCGCTTCGAGATCTTATCATCGTCGCAGTGCACCCACTCGCCCGACGCCTGATCGTACACGTCCGCCACGTAGTGACCTTAACGACAGAGGGGGATTTACAATCGATACTTCAGATACGGTAGGGACATGCTACATTATCTACTCCAACTTATCATTTTTGATGCAACCGTGTCTGAAGATTACGGTAATGTGTTGATTGATGAATCGCAAACTGACCGTTCTCTGTCGTCCTTCCACGATGCATAACTGTGGCGAGCAGTCGATAGCAAGTGTCCGTCACGGGAGCCACCTCAATATTACTCTCCTTTCACAGCCCAATCTACCAACGTATTTCACGCTTCACGAATTATACTTCTTTTCTTTCATTCTTGGTCAGTAATCATTGCGTGGTCAAAGAGATCAAAGATAACTCACCGGATCCATATACATGACGACATCATAGTGGAGATTGTGGTCGTTCGTGAGATAGAGTCCGAATCGAGTTCGCTCGCCCACTTCCGTCATTCGAGTCACTGCAAAACCATTCGTATCTTTTTTCACTCCGTGAAAGACAACGTTCACGGCCAAAATGTAAAAAAATCACTTTCCGATAGAATACCGTACCTTTGAACCCGCCGACGCTGCTCCACTCGAACAGTGGCCGATAGGGCTTCCATCGACCCTCGTGGTACCTGCAAGAGGGATACTCGTATTTATGCCAATGATGGGCCTGCTCCTCCTTAAATTGCTCGAAAATGGTGTCATGAGACTGCAAGATTATGAAGTCATAATTCGTGGCTTCGATATTACAATTTTCGACGGCTTACTCCTTAGTTACTGTTTGTGGATGGAATCGATAAATGCATCAACTCACGTGTAGATATCAACACCGAGAAGAGTAGCAGCTCCGTAGATCTCACATTGTGTTCCCCATTCTCCCTCGTGGAGCATCCTACTGGAATACGCAAGTTTTTTTTTTACATGATCACAATACATTTTAGTCGCAACGTTAATTAACCAAAAATAGACCAATCCGTGAAACACAAGGGTACCTGTCCATTTTCTTTAGTAAAATTGATTCTCTGATGGTGAGCACGTCACCGTATCTTTCAATCCACCAAAAATTCTCTCTAAATGAGTAAATGTTTACTTATTGGATTCCCTCGTATATTTCTGTCCTTCCTCTCCCGTCATTCTCTGTCCGAATTCATCGGGGAAGTTGAACATGAACCCCACAATCTGCAATGAAATCCACCTTTTACAATTGCAATTATTTACGGAATTCAAACTCCAAACCTCGTAACAATTCAATGAAATGGGGAAACTAATTTTGTAAGTAATAAATAAAAAATGTGCTGACCTTCTTTCTCATCTTTACATGATTTTTATCATCATTGCCGGATACCCACCACGCGAGGGCTCGGAATAAACAGTTTCCATCTCCCTCAAATCAATATTATAACAACGGCCGCAATTGTAAATTGCCTACGTCGATGTCCTTTATATTCTCCCCGACCGGCGCATCAGTAACCTGCAATGTAAGCAAATATAGCTCACACGTTGGCAGAACTATAAATTACCTTGCAGATGTTGGATTGAGCTCGAATTCGAGCCATGCATCTCGACTTGAGCGTATCCCTGAAGGAATACTCATGAATATCCCAGGTCGTTTTCGTATTTAGTTGATATTGAAACACCAGCTCACCGGTCGCACTCGAGATTCAAGCTGACGCATTTCGCCCTCATCCAACGGTCGTCAACGGGACGAAATGCAATGTGATCACGGGGAGGAGGAGCGTCCGTCTGATAATGAACGATGATTATGGTAGAGTACAATGATAGACCAAATGGGATAGAGCCATTCTCACAACTCACATCGGTGAAGAGTTCTCTCCACTTCTTCATCTGCATGTCGGCCTTTGTTCTCTGCAATTAACACATATATTAACAGAACAACAACAAATAAACAATCCGAGAAAAATGCGTCAGATAAAACAATTGCTCACAACTCTATGTCTTTTCTCCTCATCCGACTCTTCGGATTCATCCTCCTCTTCCACTTTCTTTTCCTCCTTCTTCGGCCTCTGAATACACGGAAATCAATCAATTTCAAGTATAGTTTTTGGCTTAGGCATTTGCCTAGGCTTAGTGCTTACAATTAGTCTGCTCTGGGCTTTTGGGGGCGTTCTGGGCTTCTGCAGTAGTGTATTTAAAAAGTGTAATTAAAAGTATTTAAAGGTTAAAATGAGCATTACCTTCTTTTCCTCGTCCTTCTTCTCGTATCCCTTCACAGGCGACAAATGGGGCGAAAAGATCGGCTTCACCTGCATTATTACACGAATAGTAATTAATCGCCGATGAACTTAGCGCTATTTGAGGAAAAAAATTAGGAGCACTTTGGTTACATTGTAATAACACATTGTAGCCAAAAACCGCAAATCATAAATAAATAAATGAGATATCCGCGCCCCTTAATTTGCCCCCCTCCTCCCTCTCCCCTTTCTCACCTCTCCATCATCCTCTTTTACTTTCGACTTTTTGAAGATACGATCATGCAGTTTATTCAGCTTATTATCCTTGACTGGCTGGAAAATGTTTCACGTAATATTTAACGGGGCGATATGAAATTGACCTCTTTCTTCTTGATGTTTCCATCCATCTTATCGGGAGTATCCAAGCACAGAGCATCCACGGTCTGCAATCGAACCATTTTCATATATTTTTGATTCTTACCAATTTAGCCTACGACAAATTCATTCAATTAAAGTCCATTCACTCACCGAATTACAGGGCACTTCTTCAATCTTTTGCCATTCCTCCTCCTCTTCTCCGTCCGTAACCGGCAATTCTTTCTTAAATTGAAAATGTTCAATAATTTTACTCAACGAACATGATCTTCACAGAGTCTTCAGAAGGTACTAGGTCGGAAGAGAGCCGTCGCATGAGAACCAAGAGCGGAATTATTTAAAGTTGCCGATTCTCATCCGCTCTAGTGCCCTTCAGACCAAGGCTGTTCAAAAATTTACCGCATTCGTCATTTCACATGTTCTCTGGCCGGTCAGAAAGAGCGAGAACATCGCGAAATGAGGAGTGCGTTATATTTTTGAACAGCCCTGCTTCAGATAGTACCTTACCCAATGCATTCCCTCTTCTCCCACCGTCGATGCCAGTGTCTCCTTAAGCGCATTGTCTTATACATTACCAAAGTAGAATCGACGAAAACTCTATTCAATATCTCCCTTGATAGCCATATTCTCACAGGAATGACTGTCGAAGCCCAATGAAGCATGTAAAATGCCCACCGTTGAGTGAGTCATTCCTGCTCCCATCTTCTCTCCTTCTTCATCCTTCACTTCTCCTTGTGATTCAGGCGGAGTCTCTTGCACAACTTCGTCCACAGATGATTCCTTTTCTCCCTGCGAAGATTTTATTCTTGAAACTCACTTCAACATCCTCATTTGGGATGGCAAATGAACAAAAACTCTCCCATTCATCGCACTCTCTCGTCGACTGGTGAGAGAGAACGCGAAATTGAGAGAATCATCTCCTCATTTGTCATTCCTTCATCGATGACGTCATCACCATTCCCTTCCATACCTCCGATCGAATGAATCCTCCCGCTTGACTTCCAAACTGCTCGTCGTCTACAATATCTCCCATCGCTGTTTTCTCTGCATTGCTCATGGAGATCCTACGAAATATCTAATATATTATCCATTTCTTCATCGAAAACTTACGCATCCTCCTCTTCATCATCATTCCCCTCCGTCTCCTCCTCCCCCTTCACTTCTTCATCCTCTTCATACTTCGAATTGGTCGATGACAATTTGTCTCGTCTCGCTTTCGATCGACGCGTCACATTGTCTTCGTGACCTTAATTGGACAAATTAAATCCTAATTTCGAAACCAATGGACAGATCAATATTTGCAACCAAGTTAAATCACCATTGACAGCCTTCTCCCTTTCTTCTTCCTTCTCTGTCTCCATCTCTTCATCTTCATCCTCTTCCACAATATGAAGGGGGGCATTATCCTCATCATCTTCCATTCCCTCTTCAGTCTTCGTCTTCTTCGTCTCACATTCATCAGTCGTTCTTAAAGAGAAAAGTTAGAATATTTAAGGAATTATCACTTTTTCTTAATTTTCCTTCTTCATAGGTCAAATAGGTCTTCACCTGAGACGTAACCACGCCGCAAAATTTAAAAAAAACTATAGTGCCCCTCGTCATCCTTTTCCGGTCTAACACCAAGTGCCCCCTCCCCCAACTCACTCATCCTTCCTCTTCACTCCTCCTCCCGTCTGCTCCATCGATGACTTCGTTGGCGACGGATCCGTCTGCAATGAATGAATCACTAAGATCCGCAGCAATCAGGTTATTGATGTTTGCTATAATCACGTGGGAAAAGCAATACCAATGGAAACGACTATCCTAATATTTTAGCAGCATTAAAAAGACAGCTATCGCCTCCCGTTCACTACAGTACTCTTGTTACCGTACCTCATCAGTCTTGACATTCGATCCTCCGAAGAGTTTCTTCCTTGACGGCGGAATGAAGCCTGCAATTACTCTCAAATAATCATTCCAGTCACAATTATTGCTAAAATACTACAATATTCCATCTGATTTTCTTTACAAACAACAATTTAAATTTACTCGCCTGCCTTCTTCTTGGGAGTTTTCGATGACGTCTTCATTTCCTCTCCATCATCAACGTCGAACTCGTATTCATCGTTCTTCTCAGTCTTCGGTTTCTGATCCTCACTCATTCGCCATACCTGCCATCCCATCCCCATTCACACTCAACTACTCTGCTTCCCGCAGCTTTTCCGTTTCAAATACAAAATATCACAGATTGACACATGTAGAGCTCACAATAGGAGCCACCGTCTCTTCATTTCGCACGCTCTCTCCTCACTCGACCGGGCGAGAGAGTGTGAGAAATGAAGAGACGCCAATACTCTACCTCCCTTCTTTTCTTCACTCACCGGTTTCTTCTCCAATGATGATCTTCTTCTTCGTTCCTCATCTTTCTCAACATCAATCAACTCTTCATCTTCATTGAACTCAAATGTATCGTCCGTCGCAGGACTGAATTTATATTTTACGAACATCGAAGAGGTGTAATCAACTCACTCGACTTTGCGTTCCCTAAGTCATCCAGTTGGTTCGCCAATTCACCTAGTTTCACGAGATAAAAATCACATTTTCAAATGATATTTGATAACTGTTTTAAGAGGAAAATAAATGGCTCGAAAACAGAGGTCAAATGCTCATGTTATGAAACTTGAATTGTGGCGTGCTTTTACAATTTTTTTGCGGTGATCAGGTTTTGTATTACTTTCTCTGTTTTTCGTGCAATAGTGGCATGCTTCTCTCTAATTTGAGCGCACATAAGTCTAAAAATGTGGCATGCATAGCTCCTTTTGAGGGGGGTATTTAATCTCTGTTCGAAAATAACCTCTTAGTGTTTCCACTCCTCCTTCCCTCGATTCTCGATCGTTTCTCTTTTCTCGCCGGTTCAGAGTGGGAGAGGGAAGTGCGAGAGTCTCTAGAACGTGTCGACACTGCAAAAGTTTCATTTTGCATGACCAGGTCAATTAGGGTTTCCAGCACACTACACATTTCCCATAATCTCATGTCCATCATTCGAACTTGATTAGCCTCTCAAATAAACGAAAAAAAACCCATAACCACAGTAACTCACGCCACTCCTCCTTCTTATGATTTCCATCTGACAGCCGGCCGCGCTTCCTCGACGGAGTCGTTTCCTGCGAGAGATCAAAGATCAGCCAAAACAACAACAACAACAACTTTATTCATTAAACTGAAACCCTCACCGAAGGAATGGCTGCCTTCCTCATAGTCGTCACTTCGACGGTCGACGGTGTTTCCATTCTGAATCTTCCCTTCGGAGGCGTCGTCTTCTTCATAGATGACGTCGTTGTCGTGGATGATCTCCTTCTCTCTCCTTCCCTTTCTTCCTCCTTTCCTTTCTCTTCCTTTTCCTCACTTTTCACTGCTTCCTCGTCGTCGGCCGACTGCGATGAATCCTCAAGGAATTTTGATGAGAATTGGAATTCGTTGATTAAAGCACATCAAGCGACTCACGCCACTCCTCACCGGATACATTTCCAGTTTACCATATCTTCGAAACACAAAATATCCTGGTTGAAATGATATTTTTTGCACAATTGTGATTAGACCAATTTCAACAAACACGATTCTCTCGAACTACGCTTCTGATTTCGTTCGACTGTCATTTAAAAATGATAAAACTGACAATGTTGATAACTTCGTCCTTCTTCTCATTTTTCTTTGCCTCCTTCTCCTTCTCTTCTTCTTCCATTGGCTCATCCCCTCCCTCCATCTCTCCTTCCTTCCCATCTCCTCCCTCTTCATTCTCCTTCACTTCACTGCATTCCATACCATCTCCAGCTGCGTGCACCGGAGAGGAGAGCGGTGACTAAAATTGAAATATTATTATTATTGTTCGACTACCAGAAATCAACGCAACACTTCCCAAACCTATCCCATAATGAACCACTGCACCTTCAATTCAACCAGTTAACAACTCTGTGTCTGTGTCTGTCTGTCTGTGTCAAACTTTATGCCGAATAACTCATAATTAGAATGGAAAAAATCAAACCTGACACTCCGTTTGCATTCCCTGTTCCTCGATCCATTCATTCGTTACACTCGTCACTTTCGACTTCGGAGTACGCGACTTTTCCTTCTGACATTGAAAGTATTTTTATACAAGTGACTCATATTAAGTGTTGACAGATAAAGAGCGCGTAAAATGTGGAAAGTTTTCTTCAAATTCCTGTCTTATCCGTATCGATCGAAAACGACATTTCGCTCACATGACGAATGCTTGAAACTCGAACTTGCCTTGTTGATAATCTAACTGGTTGCTCATCCCTATACGATTTTCCCTTTCTACCGTACCTCACTCGTCTTCCTCGGTGATTTGTCCGTGTCCAGCATTATCGTTTCATTGTGAGGCTGAACAATAAACTCAGTTGTCGATCATCATCATCTACCGTACCTCTTCCTTCACTCGACTCTCTTCATCCGTCAGATAATCTCCCATTTCCATGTACATGGGCACTCGAAGGGGCGACTCCATCTTGATCAGTCTCCCGTCTGCAAATCATGTAAACATTGACATATTGAGAAAAATTAATTTAATTTAATCATGTTTAAATTAAATGTTTCAAAAAGCCTTACATTCATTGTGCTGGAAGCGAATGAGTACGATTATGATGTACCTGAAAAGAAGGATATCCATTTCGGAAAATAAAGAAACATCTTAAAAGGTAGCAATTGCTCACAATTGAAAATTGAAAATAGGCACTAGTAAAGTCTTGTCTCTAAACATTGCTCTAACTCCCTTACTAGCAGATTGTGTCAGAATTATTCACGATTCGTATATATAATTGGATTTCAAATTTCAAACCAATCGATCTGGTGTTTCATACGGTTCACAAATGCTCCGATTGACTTACTCTCCGAAATGAATGAATTGATCCGTTGAAATGAGATCGACCTTCTGATTGCACTTTTCGCACTTGAAGTCACTTATGCTGCAGAAAATATGGATTAGAGATTGTGGTGCACTAGCGTAATCCTCCGTTTCCCACTCACATTTCTTCGTGCGTGACCACTCTCGTCAACAGCTGCTGCACACACTTCACCGTCCTGCAACAATACCCACATCTTTTCCTTGTATTAATAGAGTTCCATGAAACACCATTTTTCTCGGTAAAACGATAGCCAGTCATCGAAAAAATACATGCAGCCATACTCAATGCCCAAGTAGTTTCGAAGTTGTTTTTTTTTAAATAAATACATTTCATTGCAGGACCAACAGTTTTCGTTCAGCTACAATTGTTGAAGGGGACTGACCACGGTCCGGCCGGTTTTCCGTAACCATCAAACTTCTCGTGGTCGAGAGCGAGACGAATACGATGGTCTTTGTCCTCTGTCGACGACGTATTCCCGCACGATGAACACTTCTTCCTGCCAACGAATACGGTAGAAATCGATAATGGCTGATCGCAAACTGACTCAGACGTACCGTCTTCACAAAAAAAATCGATCGATCACCAACTGACTCCACCGTACTCTAGCATACGGTAAGTAGGGGGGTCACTCACATTTTAGCAGTCTTCACTTCGAATAGATCAACCGGGTCGCACTTGGCCGGCTTAGCTTTCTTCCCTTCGAAGGCAGGCGAATCAGACTGAACACGACAAAATATATCACACATATTGGATCGCATGGCAGGAACAAGATTCAGATGGCGGTCATGTGCGATTTTCAAAACTCGAATTCGTAATCCCCCAATCCCCATGATTCTCACCTCCAATCTCTTGATTGGTGTCTTCACTGGGGATCCGAAAGATCGATGCCCGGTTGACTCGCGCTTCCTACACGGAACAAAGTATACGGTAGCCTAATCGATCGATTCGCTCACCTGAATCCCATTCCGGTGCACTCGTCCGATACTGCGCCCAGAAACGCAGTAAGGCACTCCTCGGAGTCCTGCAACGGAGAGAGACATCGATTAATCTACAGTATCCCCCCACACCGTCCCATGCATACATAAAACAGAGAAGTGGCGAAATTTCAGAATACCGGGCATGTGTTCGGAATATAGGTAGATCTAGACTAATAACACATTCTTCCGTGACCGTACCTGTTGGCCCGTTCCGTTGTCCTCATTGAACACACCGTAGAGACCCCACAGACATTCTCGAAGCTTCCTGCACAATTAGCCATTGTCACCAAATGATATGAATTGTCGAATATAAATATACAATTAGGTGTTAGCATTCCTCAATCACTAAGTAAGACTACCGTACTTACTTGAGAAATGCATCAGAGACGGGACCATGCGAGGAATGTTCATTATTCAGCCAGAGCATTGAAGTTTGCAATCTCCTGAATGAGTCATTTTTCCAGTTGTCTACCATTCGAAATAGTACATGAAACGTAATGGATCTTCTTCCTCACCTGATCAGAACGCTCTTCTTTTCGAGTGAATCAACAGCCATTTGCAATTGACGAATGAAAATGGGACATGCTGCCAGAGCCTACAATAAACACTTTAATTTCGAGTTATCGTCTCCTCCTTTTTGCGTATCCCTTATCGGTCAGAGAAACGAGAGATCATTGCGAAATGAGAGAGTCGGATTGACGTTCTCAATTTCATCACTCATTTCCTCCTCCTCATCAGCTGTTCAGACCCAGATTTACCCGCCAACTTTGTGCTTCATAATGAGCTCATAAATGATCGGCTACCTGTAGGGATGAGTTCATGTAGCACGAGTTTCCAACGTTCGGCTGGCTGCAAGAGAATACTTCCATCGTTAGTAAACCACAAAATTATTCAGCACTATTTTGGTGATAAATCTTTCATAACACTTACCTCTTGTACGGGAATGGACCAGTGTATTCGGTCACATTTCCAGAATATGCACTAATCGAGTTCGCTTGACTATTGTTGCTGCCGAGAGGAGGACGAGAGAGAGGGCGGGAGTTTTTACTGAACAAAGAGAAAATGTTATCGAGCTTGACGAAATTACAGTAATCAATGGTTCTCACGCATTGGAAGTGCTGATATTGTTGAGTATAGACGACTCGGAAGAATTCTTCTTGAACGCTTTATCGAATGTACTCGAAGCAGAAAGACTGAAACACATTAATATTGAATCACACTTATTCAGATTCCAAAGTGGGTGGGCGAACAACCTGGTGAGACTCTTCGGTGGTGGTGTGGGGAATACGTTCTGATTCTCGTTGTCCTGTAATCATATCAATTAAACGAAACGTTTTTCTTTAATGTTTCTTTTTCAGTTCTTGAGAATACAACATCGTGGTAGAACGAAAGATGAATGATGATGTTTCCTCACCCCATCGAAGTCATATTCACTCTTTGGTTGAACGTCGCGAATTCCCGGAGTGACGACAACTCTCAAAATGATAAATCATTTAGCGATTGGTGTTTATTCACTGTGCCAATTAGTCTACCGTACTCTTCCCTTGCGTACCTTCCACTCTTCTGTCTCATACTTGCATCCAGCGAGTCCTTCGTGCTAGATCCTCGGAGCGCACTCGAAGGGGCCCTGCAAAGACAAGCAAATACAGCAACCATTCCACCGTACTCGCTCCGATTCCAATACCGTATCCTACAGTACTTACAGTCTCGTCGTCGTGGAAGGCGGGAAGATGTCGCGGAGTTTGCATAGAAGGATCTCTCCGGTATCCCTCCGGTCAATTCCATTTGCTTGTCCACTGGGCTGCAATGTACTCGATATGATTATTGCTCCAAAATACAATATTATAAAGTAAATACCTGTAATTCTTAGTGCTTCTATTGGCTTGATTCGCGTAGGAATTGTTGGCCGCACTGCAATGATTATATTTAATGTAAACAAAGACTTTTTTAAATGCAGCATGCAATAAACCTCTTCTTCAATGGCTGCTTGGCTGCGGGCTCTCGAAGCGACTTGTTCAGTCCCTTGCTACTGTGCACTGCCCCAGGCTTGACCTCTTGTTTACTACTGCAAACACTATTTCTTTCATCGATTCAAATGATGAAATCCGCGGAAAAGAGTGAAAAAAAGCTGACTCGATGCCATAATCCTCGAACAATCCCTGCATCTGACTTGTCAACGGAGGAGCAGGAGCAGTCGCCTTATTCTTCTTCGTGGCTGCAATTCAAGGCAAATCCAATTCATTATATTATGAGAACAAGGTCGTATCTCTGTAGATCGTGAAACGTGAAAGTGGCCACACTAACCATTGAAGTCATTGGGGAATGCAGGATGGGCGGCGGCACTTCCCTCTGGATCTACACTGATAGCTTCTAGTATCGGTCGTCGAGCTCCTCCCACTGGCGGCTTCGATGGCTTCTTACTGCAAATCATCCATTGATTCAACTTATGATTGAAGCCTGAACCCCCGTCCCCCTAAATCCCCATCTCACTCACTTCGGGGGCGCTATGTGAACTGGAACCATCATTTCATCAGCGTTATCAGCGAAGATACCTGAACAATGATTATTGGCTGTATTCCAATGAGTCTTGTGACACGATGATTGGCATAGATACTGCGGTTCAATTGAGTTCTAAAAATAATGAGTAATCAACTGACCGGAAGAATTGGGGTCGTTGCCCATGTTGCTTCCTCCCCATGCGAACATCAGCGTTTCGATCACACTATCCATCTGGGATAGTTCGGCCACCTGACCAATGAATTGATCATTTACCAAAAATAAAAATTCTTGGATGACAAAGCCTATACTTACTTGGAAATTGATGTAGTGAAACCTGGCCTTAACGTGTTGGACGCAATCGAGTGACACCCAAGTCGCAGACTTGCCCCCGGGCGCTTTCGGAGGTTTCACGAAATCAGTCGTCTTCAGAGTGAACGACGCGAACTAGAATACGATCCTCGTCTCTAATTGTATCTTTTACATTAGATCAAACCTTATCTTCATGAGCTACGACGGTGATCTTGCCAGGAGTAACAGTGACGGTGGCGGGACGAGGAGTCGTCGGCGTCGTCGAACCCTTTTTCTGCAATCCACCAAATACTGCTTCATTTTACCCGCTTCAAAGCCCCTTTCAACACCAATTTTACTTCATCTTCATATATCGAAAAACGTGATGCAGCGATTGCGAAAATAGCATGAAAACCTGGCGGTCAGTTTCCGTATTGTCATGCCTCATATACTAGCGATCACTCAATTTCGCATACCATGTATCTGCACTGAATGGAGTGAATGATGCGAGTATCGCCGCCGACAGTCATCTTGAAGGCGGGGGTTGATGATCAAGAGAGATCACAACACGGACACTCCACGATGAGAATTCAATGATGGACACCGAGTGACGATAGACTGTAAATATGAATTATGAACCATTCACGGTATTTGAAATGCATGAAAATAAGATAACGACACCGAATCGGACGGTTCGCAACAATCAGCGAGAACGAGTAACTGATAGACAATACTTTATACAACGAGTTAATTAGCGAGTACTCGAAATCAACGGAATTTGTATTAGCATAGATAATATGTATATCTCGTAATATATCGTGAGAAGATTACTCCAAATTGTTCCTTCACTCCTCACTCTTCACAGCATCCTCCACAATCTCTTTCATCAATTTCACGACATCTTCGCGACCCTTCTTCTCCAATCTGAAATAATGCAAGTTTGGCGATAATGTATTACAGTAATCCAACCTGAATACTTTTTCAGCCAAGAGAATAAATTCTTTCTCGATCTCCTTGTATTCCTTCACTGCTTCGATTGGATCGGATAGTTTAATCTTCTTGGCGGAAGGAGGACGACAATAAGAGTAACTGCAAGGCATTTATGTCGGTATATCGTACATAAAGTCGGTATATCGTACATAAGTCTAATTATTAAAATAAGGTAAACAACAAAAAAACTCTATTTTAAAATATAAACGAAAACTATTTTTAAATGAAGTATCCAATAAAGTACCTCTTCTTCGATGGCTGCTTGGCTGCGGGCTCTCGAAGCGACTTGTTCAGTGCCGTGTTACTGTGCACTGCCACAGGCTTCACCTCTTGTTTACTACTGCAAACACTATTTCTTTCATCGATTCAAATGATGAAATTCGCGAAAAAGGTGCAAAAAAGGCTGACTCGATGCCATAATCCTCGAACAATCCCTGCATCTGACTTGTCAATGGAGGAGCAGAAGTAGTTTCATGGATATCCATGAAAGAATAGACAGAGTCCGTCAGCATATTTCAATCCAACTCACTTCCGGAGAGGTTCGTGAACTGGAGCCACCATTTCATCAGCGTCATCAGCGAAGATACCTCAACAATGAGTCTTTAATCCAATTAATTTTAGTCATCATCATATCAGCATTATCAGCCAAGACATCTGAACAAAGAACGACGATTATGGAATAACTGTAATAACATGACCTAACACTAAACTGACCGGAATAATTGGAGTCGTTCATCTTGTTGAAAGACCACGCGAACATGAGCGCATCCACCAATTCGTTCACTTGGGTCGCATCAGTCTGATGTGAGAATAAACAGAAAGTTGTCTAACAATGATTGATCACAGTTGCATGGGAGAAATCAAAACGCATCTGCATAAATAAATTCGTATAATGTTATTTAGTACATACATTAAAATTGATGTATGTATACTTGGCCTTCACATGTTGGACGCAATCGAGCGACACCCAACCATGAGTCTTCCTTGTCGGAGCTCTCGGAGGGTTCAAGAAATCAGTCGTCTTCACAGTGAACGGCTCGTACTGCAATGCTTCTTCTTCTCCTTCTTCGACTCTTATCATATAGATATATCATTTTATCAAACCTTATCTTCGAGCGATGTAATGGTGATCTTGCCAGGAGTAATAGTGACTTTGACCGGGCGAAGGGTCGAGAGAGTCAAGCTATCCTTCTTCTGCAATGTATGTCTTACTCGCATATTAGAACCCCTTGCTCATACTATAAAATTTAGATGGTATCTATTGCGCTTGAAAGTCACCGAAAAAGGAAACCCTTTCTCCCTAGCCTGTTCCTAGCAGTATCTCTATTCTTATTCATCTCCTACACCATGTTCCATTTTAACTACAAGAACACATTCCAAAATCACATTCATTGTCGTGATCAGACATGAAACATACCATGAAACAGCACTGAACGGACTCGATGATCCGAGTATTTCCGACAGTCATCTTGAAGGTGGAGTCGTTGCCCATTCCTTCCCATGCGAACAATAGGGTATCAATTACTTCCTTCATCTTGCTTCTATCGACCTGTTCAGTGGTTATTTCATTACAAAATAGAGTTTTGTTCTAATTTCAAACGTTTGCCTCAAATCAAAGGAACTTGGAATACGGCGCAACCAAAAGAGGTAAAAAGACAATGAAGATGCAAATTACTTGAAAACAGATGTATTTATACTTGGCGTGAACGTGTTGGACGCAATCGAGTGACAGCCAAGTCACAGACTTGGCCCCGGGCGCTTTCGGAGGTTTCACGAAATCAGTCGTCTTCAGAGTGAACGACGCGAACTATAATACGATCCTCGTCTCTAATTGTATCTTTTACATTAGATCAAACCTTATCTTCATGAGCTACGACGGTGATCTTGCCAGGAGTAACAGTGACAGTGGCGGGACGAGGAGTCGTCGGCGTCGTCGAACCCTTTTTCTGCAATAGATCAAATACTGCATCATATTGCCCGTTTCAAAGCCTCTTTCAACGCTAATTTTACTGCATCTTCATATATATACAAAAAGAGAGTATTGCACCATCGACAAGCAGGCAAAGGTGATGCAACGATTACGAAAGTAGCATGAAAAATATTGCGATGGCTACTTGCCGTTAAGTTTCCGTATTATCATGCCTCATATACTAGCGATCACTTAATTTCGCATACCAGGAATCTGCACTGAATGGAGTGAATGATGCGAGTATCGCCGACAGTCATCTTGAAGGCGGGGGTTGATGATCAAGAGAGATCACAACACGGACACGATGAGAATCCAATGATGGACACCGAGTGACGATAGCCTACAAATATGAATTATGAACAATTCACGGCATATGAAATACATGACAATAAGAAAACGACACCGAATCGGATCATCGGATGTCGGACGGTTCGCAATAGTCATCGAGAACAGATAATTGAAAGAAAATGCTTCAAAAGAGATAAAGTTGATGCGGGTTGTAATTGTTAATCAATTGTAAAGTTGAAAAAAACAACAAAGAACTTACGAAGAAAAATACAAATTTAAGTAATATCGATTGAAATTTGAATTCCACCGTATGATTTATCCTGCATTGCAGCATGTTCGTTGTGGGATAAATTAATTTCAAAATATATTGACAAAACCAACATTAACATTTGTTTTGATTACCTTGGTTTAATTTGCTCTTATTATATTGAAAATTTTTATTTTATTGAATAAAATACTAAATAATATCACTTGTTATCAAAATCGTGATTGTTTGCGATATTTTGATTATTGACTTACTACAGTAACCTAGCCATAGGGAACGTACGTTTCCTAGAAAACACTTGCGAGCAAAGGTATTATCATCAACCTTATTGTGAATCTTGCGAATTGTTGGTATGTCCATAAGTTCACTTACCTTTGCGCAAAGGTTGCTTTTGATGAAAATGCTAGCAGCAGCATCGGCATACGAATTTCGACAATCAGCCTGACTCCGAACATTAGAGAAAATCTCGATTTTTTGAATGGATGAATATTCATAAACAGTTTTAACTTGCAATGATTATCGACATATTGATCAAAGGAATCATTTCATGAATGGAGAGTCTGACAATGAAAAGGACGAGGATTGCAATGAGATTAGGTGGCACTAACGAAAGAGAAGGATCTGAAGTGTACACTGGTGTGGGAACGAAGGTGGCAATAAGGGCGATCAAAGGGTTGCAAAATCGCGCGCGAATTCTCTTCCCGCAGTGTGCCCTATTTCCCGGGCACAGATGTGACTAGATAAGAGAGGTGTGGTGAGTGTGGTGAAGGGGGGAGGAAGAGGAGGGACGGCATTGCGTGTAAGTGACATAGCAAACGGAGAATAAGTTGTGATCATGATTGCATTTGTCCTCTGCATCATTACGAGTGGCAAAATGTTTTGGAGGTATGGGGAATTGAACCCCAGCCCTCTCGCATGCTAAGCGAGCGCTCTACCACTGAGCTATACCCCCAGATGTGTGCCTTTCTCTTCGTGTCACTCTTCATTATGATTTCTCTTTCATCTGACCAATCTCAGATTGATTTAACTCGGAGAAATAAACTGCGCTCTGAGACTTCCTTCTTCCTTCGTATGTATCCGCATTTCTTTAGGAAGTCTTCTTTATCTAGTCTCTTCCTATCTTCCTAGCAGTTTTTTCTAATCTATTCGTCTCATAAACCATGTTTCAATTAAAATTGGTACAAGTAGATCATAACTGATCAGAATAATCATTTATCGATTATTGATCGACAGAGCGGGGGAGGACGCGAACGAAACACACACGGAGTCATCATCCGGCGGAGGGTCGCGGTTAGTGGGCGGGGCTTAAGAAGAAGAGGGGGCGGAGTCAGTCGTCTATTCTGCAGTTGCGGCAATGAGAGGGAGAATGAGCATATCCGTGCTGGCGGCAGAAGCACACGCAGTCTTCGCACACTTATCGTCCTTCGTTGCCTGATGAATGAACAATGGTTACGGTAGGTTACAGTTCCCAATCGATCTACAGTACCGTACCTCAGCAGCGACGACGACAATCTTATCAATCTTGGCAGCTCCATTCTGTCTCAGGACATCCACTCTAGTCGATCCTCCCGGTTCCACGAAAGTGTGCACGGGATTCACACGATACAGCAGATTGTCCGAGCACTTCACCTGAATCAGGCAAAGGATTACGGTCGAGGACATCATGCTATCGTACCTTAATAGCCTTTCTCTTGTCACTGGTGTTGTTGATGGTGACCTTCTGAACACCTCCGGTCGGCTGATAGTGCAGCTCCGTCGGTTCGACTCTCATGTCCAAACGAGGAGCAGAAGCGATCTTCGGAGGAGGACCAGTCTGGAATACGGTAGGATTACGGTAGGTCCAGAGACTACGGTACTCACCGCCAGAGCAGCACTTGCAGCGCCTGCAGCGGCCTTGTCGACGGCCACAGCCGCGGCCACAGACTCTGAAGCGTAGGATAGAATACGGTATTCACTTGTCGATCAACCAGAGGGATTACGGTATCAAGTCTATCGATTGGGGGAGATTAAGGGGTCAGATACTTCATGAGGGGCGATAATTCCGTACTGGGTGCGACAGCTGCAGCAGCTTTCTTGCTGTCCTTACTGCTTCTCTTGCTTCTCTTACTGCGACTGCTTCTCTTCGATCTCTTGCTTGATCGTCCAGACTTATCCGCTGCCACACCAACAGCCGAAGGACCTTTGCCGTCCCTCAATCAGGCGAGATTACGGTAGATCAATCGGGTCAGATACACTACTTCTTGCTGCGAGAGGATCTCTTGCTCTTGGAGCGACCAGAGCGGCCCGAACGCTGCGAGCCATCCTTTCTGGAAGGACTACTGTAGACTACAGTATCTCATCATCTACCGTACCTCTTCTCGCGATGAGATCCCTTCTTCACATCTCCGCTCTTCTGTTCACTCTTCGGCTGCGTCTTGACTGCAACGGCCGTACCTGCAAAGTACGGTATCATTACAGTAATCGATTACCGTATCCCAGGATACTGTAGGTACAGTACCCCCAGGGATACGGTAGATCTACAGGACCCGCAGCACCTCCGGCAGCAGCAGTGAGTGCCTTCTCCTTCTTGTCCTTGGACGAGGAAGACGACAGTTGCTCCTTGCTGCCCAGTTTGGCCGGAGCCTGAAAGGGGTACGGTAAGGTACAGTAACCCTCAACTACCGTAATACCTTGGGCGGCTTGCCAGTCGGCTCCTTCTTGACTCCTACTACAGCAGCAGACTTAGACTTGCTGCCGGAGCGACCCGATTTTCCGGAACGGCTCGACTTTCCGGACTTGTCTCCGGCTCTGCCGGACTTGCTGGATTTGCCAGACTTATCTCCGGATCTGGACGAGGACGGCTTTCCGGCCACTCTTCCAGACTTGCTGGATCTTCCGGACTTGTCGCCGGCTCTTCCCGACTTGCTGGATCTTGCGGACTTATCTCCGGCTCTGGACGAGGAAGGCTTTCCTCCGGCTCGAGCAGACTTGCTCTGACCGGGTGGTCTGCCTGACTTGGCCGATCTCGTTGACTTTCCGCTGCTCGTTGCGTTCTTATGCGATTTGCCAGATGAACGTTGCGTTTTCGCTAATTTGTTATCCTGAAATGGACACGATTAGGATACGGTAGCGTACAAGTCCGCAGGTACTACAGTATCTTCAGGAGTATCCAGGGGTACCCAAGTGGGTATCGAAGGGGTACCCAAGTGGGAATCCAGGCGGTATCCAAGTGTGTACCCGAGTGGGTATCCAAGAGGGTATCGGGGGTATCTTACGTCTCGGCCCTTGGCGCATCCTGCAGCGAGGGCGAGGGCGGCGGTGGAGGCTGCAGCGATGGGACCGACCACCCAGAGCATCGCACGAGGGAGAGAAGGAGGTGGTAAATGAAGGAAGGAAGAGGAGGAGAGGGGAATAGAGGAATAGATGAGATTGATTGGATATGGAAATTGAATAATAGACACTAGGATTACATCAATTATTGATAGAACAACGAGATTTACACGAAATGAATATTCCAAGTGAAGAATGTTTTCCTATTGACACGTAGGAGTCATCAATTGTACATTTTATCTTCGAAAAAGGCGGAAAAGCCAAGAACAAATAACAGGAAAAACAATAGAAAAGAGTGCAGTTTCCTCTGCTTAGCTCGCAGAACAACATACAACTTCGAGAAACGATTTCTAATGAATATTAACAAAAGGTAAATACAAGACAAAAGTGGTTTTCTTCAAGAAATATCAACAGAGACGAAACAGAATACAATTTACAGCCATTTGATCTATTCTTTCTTCTCGTGAATGAGAGAATGGAAGATGAAATGGAGTTCTTCCTTCTGAGTATTATCCAATCTGCAACTACTTCATCATCATTAGGCTATCCTTCCATCACTCACTTGGATACATCTCTCGCCACTTCTTCCAATCTTCTCTTCGTCTCTTCATAATTGACCTTTGATCTATTGAAAAGTGAATGGAATTGAGTAGATATCTGCTCCTTTCCTTCGTCCATTCTCACTCTCTTTCCACACGATTCATTCTTGAAGACTACATCATAGTGCAAATTGCCATCATTTGAGAGATAGAGACCGTAGCGAGTACGCTCGTCCCCACCAATCACTCGAGCCACTACAAGAAATGTGATTATTTAGCTAAAAACTGGACAGCAACAATCGAACCACAATTTGATCTAGAGCCATATAAATAACCAATTTTAGATAAAGTTAATTGGAAAATTTTAAAAACTAGACAATTTTCATAACTTAGGATCACCTTTGAATGCTTCAATACCGCTCCACTCAAACAGTGGACTGTATCTCTCCCATCGACCTTCCGAAAATCTGAACAAATATAGCTAGCTAATTATTGAATTGTATACAACTATAATTCAGTGACGATATGATAGAAATCTCTTCTCACACGTAGATATCGACACCGAGAAGAGTGGCAGCTCCGTAGATCTCACATTCGGTTCCCCATTCTCCCTCGTTGAACATTCTACTGAAATAAGACCGTATTGTTACATGATCAGGGTACATTTGTGTTAGCTGCTGTAAACTAGAGTAAATATTCTCTATTCGGTGCATTGAAGTATTCTACTGAACGCAGACGCGATAAGAAGTTCATGCACTTGAGCACTACACTCGAACGAATAAACAAAATCGGGGGTTTAGAGTAAAATCGGTCAACTCTCGTGGGGTTTGCTCTCAAAAAGGTGGATTATGAGCTGCGAACAAGGGATAAAATAGGGGGTAAAGTCCTACATGCGATCCCGTGCACATCACTCAGTTTAAAGGGGGAGTGGCACGAATATCTGGCTACCTGAGTTCTCTATGTGAGATGATGTGGCACGAGCACCTTTCGCACACTTTTGAAACTCCCATGTGTTCCATTTTTGTTTGAACTGAGTTATGATCGATTGGCTGTTTGCCAAAATGAAGCGGTGCAGGCAACGAGCGTGCAATGAAGAGACGGCGAATGCAAATCGGCACGCGCCGCTCGCTTATGATAATTAAGCCAGCATTCGTGCCTCTCCTTCTTTAAGCAAACAAATGTTCTCACCCATTGGTTTCCATCGTGCACTTCTGACCCGCATCTCCACTCATTTTCTCACCGAATTCATCGGGAAATTTGAGCAAGAAGGAGACGATCTGTGAAAATCATACATTATCACACCAACCAGGCCGGTTATTAAATCACTATATATCTTTAACCGAGTCAATTATCAGACCACTACATATTCATATTCAAATAACTCCTTTCAACTGTCATGATTAGTCTCAGACCACTATATATTTTTGGTCCCCGATTTGTAACGAAAATGTATGACTGAATATGTCTTTTCATTGTACTCATCCAAATCCCATCTCCTCTTATCTCACCGCTCTTCTCAGTTTGAGATGTCCCTGATCCGATCCAGTGATCCACCAAGAAAGAGCACGGAAGAGAGAGTTACCATCGCCCTTCAATAACGATTGACTGACTCAGACAATCAGCGATAGCACACACTGAATTACACTGCTATTGATTCCAACTTACATCGATGTCAATCATATTCTTGCGGTCCGGAGTCTCAGTCACCTATAATAGACTAATGTCACCATTAGATTGTCTAAAATAAACAACTAGTTGAATTATTCGAAAATAACTAGTCGAATTGAAACGTTAAAATAAATTTTAACTAGTTGTAAACAATGAACTAAGAGAGGAAAATGTTTTGAAATACCTTGATTATCTCGGACTGCTCTCGAATATGAACAAAGTCACGTCGCGAGCCCAATCTGCAAAGAGGAAGGACTTAACTGATCTTCGAAATGGAGCTAATTCATAACCAGCTCTAAGTTGTATTCATGCACTACGATAAGGTTTTAACCACCCTTATGTCCCCCCTTATGTGAAAAAAGTGGGTCGAGAAAAATCAAGGTAGGAACGTTTCCCATGCTCTAACCACTCTGTTTTGATGCTAAACACCCAATAGACTAAGAAAAATTAGTTACTTTTGCTTTTCGTGCAAAATAAAAATCCGGCAAAAGATTAGTGCACCGGCCGGGATCGAACCAACCACCACAGTATGCCTCAGTCGGGCGCTGATTACGGTACTCGCGCACCAAAATAATTCAAAATAAACTATTCTATCATTTTCTACAATACAAACTGCACCTTACATGAGATTCCTGGGATGGGGCCGCAATTGGAACATGGTCGACGAAATCGATATTTCGAAAAATGGCCAAAAAAGTAGACATTTTCAGGTGTAACTTTTTTGAATCTTGATGAAAATAAGTTTCCTTTGGGTTTTAGACATAACTTTTGATGCTCTTTCGAATGAGCTATCACACGATACCGAAATCTAAATTTTTTTTCAAAGATCAAAGATCAACTTTTTTGAATTTTTTTTTCAAAAATTAAATATCATGCCCCTAGGGGTCTCATAGCCAAAGTTTGAGCTTCTGGCGACCATTTTCAAGAGTTGGACAGCCCTTCCTGCATTCTTACAGAGAACGCGTTTTAACACTTACTTATCTCTCTCAAGTCCGAGTAGAATACACTTCTCATCCATCCATCGATCTCCCACAGGACGGAATACAATATGGTCCAAGGGGGGAGGAGGATCCATCTAAACAAGTACATTACAGTACATTACAGTCAATAGGCGAGAATGGACGTTGAAACTAACATCAATCATGAGATCTCTCAAGTGAGTCACTGTCCCATCCGCCCTCGTCATCTGAATGAAAAAAAATAATAAAACATTGGAAAATGAGTGTTAATGCGCTCACACTTTTGAGGCTCAGCAATGTCATAGACCAACAGATATATATATCACAGGTATCGCGAGAGAATGAAGCAAAAATAGCCCCTTTGAGAACAATTTTTTTCAAACACGTTTAAAATCAACCATACTATGGTGGATTAATACATTAGTGATAAGATTTTGATATATCCGGTCGATATGTCCCAGAGCCGGCTTTTAGGAAAAATCCGGTTCTGAAGCCGGCTCTGCTGTTTCTAAGCCCAGAGATGAGCTATAAAACTGCAAACGGTCTCAAAATGTTCGAAATGGAGTATCAAACAAATTTATGTCGAAAACTAGATCGGAAAATGAAAATCGCGAAAGCTGTTGTCGAGAAACCAAGTCTCACATGCCCTAAAAACTGTAAAATTAATTCTCCCGGTATGTCACAGTTAACTTGCATGGAATTTTATTGCATAAAATTATAGAGTTAGTTCACCCACACCTAGGAAAAATATTCCCACATGCCCGATAGGGGGGTGTTCGACCCACTTTTCAGCCCTTGAAGATAGCGGAGTGCAATTTTTGAAAGAAATAAAATTACATAAATGTTTTTAAAGTTCCGCAAAGTATCCAAATTTAAAGGAAATTATCATAAAAAAGTTAATAGAATGTAGTTTGAGTAATACAGTGTTGTATGGCCAGTCGTACATTTCATTTTCAACGTTTACCCCTTCTTCACACAAAATACATTTTGCTGGCCATTTTCTCTGTGGTAACGCGCTAGTATTGTGACGCCTCGTATACAAATAGCGTTGAAAATATATTTGACTCTATTTACATGCTGATTTCACTCATTATCAGAACTTAAATCAAAATACTGATCGGAAGTTCGGGTGAGAAGAGGTCTGTTTTCATCTTTACGCTCTGAGCAGTAATATCTTAGATATCCCATTTGCTAATCGACTGGAAATCAGCACAATAATTCGAAAATTGGTTAGAATATTTATTTTAGATTTAATTCTTTACTGGCAAACCACAACCAAGATCTCGAAATGATGTTAGAAATTCAGTTTGAACGACTGGTTTTTGAGCTTCGATAATCCAAATATCTTCTTAGTTGGCCCAAAATTGAACAGTATTTTTTTTCTAACCAATTTTCGAATTATTGTGCTGATTTCCAGTCGATTAGCAAATGGGATATCTAAGATATTACTGCTCAGAGCGTAAAGATGAAAACAGACCTCTTCTCACCCGAACTTCCGATCAGTATTTTGATTTAAGTTCTGATAATGAGTGAAATCAGCATGTAAATAGAGTCAAATATATTTTCAACGCTATTTGTATACGAGGCGTCACAATACTAGCGCGTTACCACAGAGAAAATGGCCAGCAAAATGTATTTTTTGTGAAGAAGGGGTAAACGTTGAAAATGAAATGTACGACTGGCCATACAACACTGTATTACTCAAACTACATTCTATTAACTTTTTTATGATAATTTCCTTTAAATTTGGATACTTTGCGGAACTTTAAAAACATTTATGTAATTTTATTTCTTTCGAAAATTGCACTCCGCTATCTTCAAGGGCTAAAAAGTGGGTCGAACACCCCCCTATCGGGCATGTGGGAATATTTTTCCTAGGTGTGGGTGAACTAACTCTATAATTTTATGCAATAAAATTCCATGCAAGTTAACTGTGACATACCGGGAGAATTAATTTTACAGTTTTTAGGGCATGTGAGACTTGGTTTCTCGACAACAGCTTTCGCGATTTTCATTTTCCGATCTAGTTTTCGACATAAATTTGTTTGATACTCCATTTCGAACATTTTGAGACCGTTTGCAGTTTTATAGCTCATCTCTGGGCTTAGAAACAGCAGAGCCGGCTTCAGAACCGGATTTTTCCTAAAAGCCGGCTCTGGGACATATTGACCGGATATATCAAAATCTTATCACTAGTGTATTAATCCACCATAGTATGGTTGATTTTAAACGTGTTTGAAAAAAATTGTTCTCGGGGTGCTTCATTCTTTCGCGATACCCGTGATATGATATATCATTACTCCTTAATAAAGTAGAGTGATGCCAGGGGGTATGTCTGGGGCAGAGACGCAGAGGAAACAAGTGTAAACAAGTCGGGCACCCCCCCCCAAGTACCGTAACCCCGAGTACCGTACACCTACCGTACCCCTGACTACCGTATACCTACCGTAACCCTGACTACCGTAACCCTAACTACCGTATTCCTACCGTAACTCTGACTACAGTATGCCTACCGTAACAATACAGTAACCAAACTGCCGGGAAACTTCCAGAACCTTCTAGAATGTTCGAAAATGAAGAGAAAGTTCCAGAACCTTCTAGAATGTTCGAAAATGAACAGAAAGTGAGATGAAACGTCTAGAACCTTCTGGAATATTCGAAAATGACGGGTACGGGTCCAGCCGCTTCTGGATTGTTCGAAAATTAAGGGAACAAGTGCGGCGGCTTCTAGAAAATTCCAAATGACGGGGACGGGCTCAGCGGCTTCTAGAATGTTCGAAATGACTGGGACGGGTCCAGTAGCTTCTAGAATGTTCAAAATAACGGGGACAGGTCCAGCGGCTTCTAGAAAGTTCGAAATGACGGGGACGGGTCCAGTGGTTTCTAAAAAGTTCGAAATGACAGGGACAGGTCCAGAAAGATTCATTATATACATATAAATATTTCCTTACATCATGAGCAATCCGAGTCTCACTATCTTCTTCCGTTTCTTTGTGTGATTCTACTTCCATTTCTTCTTCCACTTTAAACGTTACATTCTTCTTCATTTGGATAGGCGACTGGTAACGAAATTTCGCTTCGTTTTTTTTCAAATGAGTATCTTACCTTCTTTCCATCGTCATGTTTCTCCGACTTATCAGTCTTCACAGGTGAAATAGGCGGCGAAACGGCCGGTCTTACCTGAATTACTGCCATTTCTTATGCATTTTGGACCCGCACAAGACGAATAAATATAGGCTTTCTTATCGTGACCCTTACCTCACCATCCGCATTGGCAAACGTCGCTAGTTCCATCTCGTTACGACTTATTTTCGATCTGAATATGAACCAAATACGGGAAATGACAACAATATTTTAATCGACAAGGGAAAGAAAAGTAAGATGATGAGGACTTATTATGAGCGTTATTCTGTTTTAATCATTGCAGAATAGTTAGAAATAGGGGGATGCACATGATACAACTAAACACTAAAACACAACAATAGAGCAAGTATAAACAAGTAAAATTGAGAATACCAAAAACAAACAAAGAGCAAAAGCAAGGTCAATATTGCGAAAGAAACCCCGAATACAGTAATTTTTCAAATTCCTACACAGAAAATCTACCGTACTCCAGCCTTTTTGAATTTTATGTTTTTCTTTAATTTTCAATGTTTTAAATTTTTATCTTCAGCGTAATCTTTATTATATTCAATATATCATTTATCAGCTCAAACAATATCAAAAAAATAACAAATCGAATTAGACATCGAAAATATCGGGAATTCACAACCTATATATAGAGCAGAGATGAGTGATCCTGAGGGCGATAGAGGGAAAAACATGAGAAAACCTAGCAGAAGGCAGGAGATTGCAGTACTCGTTAGTGGGTATTCGAAAGGGAGATTAATCGATAATCAGGGGATAATCAGGGATCGGTGGGTTCCACTGCCTCCTCTTCGTCCATTTCTTCGTCATCCACTGATTCGGACACGGGTGGGGTCGGATCCATCGGAGGAACCAGATTAGACACTCCCTGCAATCAATACCGTATGTCTCACCTACCGTACCCCTCCCATTCATCTACCGTACTCACCTCAGCCCAGGCCGCGAGCAGCATTGACTGCGCCTCCTCCAGCTGTGCCTGTTGATTGTCGTCGGCGAAACTGCAAACAAGTCAGTTCTCGATACTAATGCGCGGTGCAGTGAGGATACGGTAGTCGACCCTTACGCAGTCATGATGTCGTCCTCGCCCGTCCACACTCCGCCCGTGGGAGATGCAACATCGTAAGCACCGCACGATTTGGCCACCGGCCATTCTCCCGACGAACCTCTCTGAACACAACCAGTTGTCGTCAATAGGCATTGTGATCTCATGGGAATACCGTAGTCAAATCTACCGTAATTCATTCCCATCGTACCTCAATCGACAGCTTGACGAGTCTTTCGATCATCGGTGCCAGATCCTCCTCCACCTGCGAAGGATCGATCAATGATTTTACAGCTACCGTTTCCATCCATGATTCATACCGTAGGTATCTCAACTAGTGCTGTCAGAATGACTAGCTAATCTGTCTCTTCATTTCGCGTAGATACGATTTCCAGAGATAATGTGACTATGCACAGCATTCTCCTCCGACAGATAAGGGGGAGACCTTTGCATATCTACTCGCTCACTTTGCATGAATCGAACTACAAGGCCTAGGCGGGAGGAGCGACAGCTCTCCCCGCTCTGTTGTTTGAAACGAGCGGGAAAATGCAGTTCTTTCGTGTCGGGATTTTGGCGCGAAATTTGCATCCAATGTTCACCCTTATCTGGAGAGAACAATGGGGGTCAGAACGCTGTGTATGGGGAATCATGAGACGGCTTTCTCATTCCATCATTCCTACCGTACTTTTTCGCATTTACCTCCCCCCCCCCCTTCTCATCTACAGTATCCCTCTCCTTATCTTTCGTATCCTCCCACTCACAATGGCAATTTCGATGGCGGTAACCTCATCATCGCCTGGGGGATCGATTCGAAGTGTCACTCCGAGTCGACCCGCTCCGTCCATCGAACATACGGGAGTGAAGCACTCATCGATCGTGTACGATCCCTGAGATTCCAATGATTACGGTAGTTATCAGTTTGCGATCGTCTCTACAGTAACCCTTCAGTTCCCTTGAGCAGAATCTATCGCAAATAACGGTCAGAATGAAGAATTCGTCTCTACATTCCCAAATTCTGATCGGCGAGACAGTTCGAGAAATTAAGAGACAGAGAAAATCAATAACTACCGTAACCTAGATACCGTACATCGGAGCTATCGAGTGATTCGACGGTGAGAGGCACGCCGAGCAGATCGAAGTGCACGCTCGTCACCGACCACTCGTACCTGAGATTATCGATTGATTGGCTACCGTACCCCTCCAGCTACCGTACCCCATTCCTACTGTATCCCACCGTACTCACCATCCGCACAGTCGATCGTACTTGCGCGTGCGGGCATGGAACGAGATGGGAGCATGCATCTGGAATAGATAATCACGGGTAAATCCTTTCTCGACGATAATACCAAGGGCTCGGCGAACAAATCGAATAAACGGTGAGCTAGAGATGGATGAAGATGGGATTAGGCAGAGCCTACGACACGAATGATTATTGAGCGAAAAGGTGGAACTGGACTCGCATGGATTAGAAAGCCAAAGGAGGAAATGAAGTATGAGTTTGCTCGCTCGATGAGAAGCCCCTCCCACTACCGTATCTACGTCAATCGATGAGAAGTCCCTCCCACTACCGTATCTACGTCAATCGCTGAGATTAATGTGACCGACCTAGATAGTGCGTACTCGTGTGAGTGTGAACTATCTAAATTGAGAGATTCCAGCTAGCAGCTTTATTCCTCAGCTTCATATATGTGCTTCCTATTTTTGCTGAATTTGGTCTCTTAGAGTACCATCAAGAAACCAGTAAATAGTGCATGTTTTGATCAGATGGGTAAGCAAAGGAACTGTAAACAGTTGAACACTTCCTGTGTTGGAAAAGACTATGAGCAATGAATGCAATCAGAAGTAATCAGTCAACATAGATATTTCAAGAGCTGTCAAGTTGAAAAACGCACACAATAATCTTCAACACAATAATCCATGGATAGTGATTAGATAGTTCAAACTGCAAAATTTGAAAGAAATCAACGAGGTATGTACGAAACGATGAAGAAGCAAAATCTTTAGAGAATGAGTACTGCACCTACCGTAGCCTCCTATTGTACCCCATGGGCGAGTAAAAACGCATGAACGATCCACTAAACATGACAACCAGATCGGTAGGGAGAAAAACAGGGTTTCGTGAAAATTGAAACACCAAAACTAAGCAGCTCGATCTCAAAGCTGATCTTCTGTTCTCTGATCCTCTCTGACTCTCCTCGTTTCACACACTCTCTCGTCCATTCTCGCCTCTCCCTATGTCTGAAAGCCAGACAATCGATGATCAAGTCCAGACAATCGATACCCAGTGGCACACAAAACACAACGTCGAAAATGATCTCCCGAGCTCTGCTTTCTCTCGACTCTCTCCTATTCCCTTGATCTCTCGTCGATCATTGGGCTCTCTCTACGTCTGGGAGACTGAAGAACGGACACCCAGTGGAGGTGCCCGAGAGAGATCAAAGCGCAGTTTGTGCATTCTTCTGATGCTGCGGAGATGTGAAAGGCATTCCTTACTAGCTCATCAAATGCTAACACCGTATGTTGAGTACTATTGAGTAAGAATGTCAGAATGAAGAATCTGCCTCTTCATTTATCGTGCTTTCTAGCGTTTCAGATCGACGTGAAAGATTGTGAAATAAAGAGACTCTTCATTCCGACTTTTGAGCATGCTCTTTCTGATAAATAAATACAGTTCACTAAAAAATGAGATGGTGAATACAAGGGATCCAATTCAAAGAAGGATAGATAAGCAAGTGGAAGTTATCTTGGCCAAATGCAGCTCAATATAGCGTTTCTCGTGCATTAGAAGACCCTCACAGGTCAACAACCGGCACTAATGAAGATCCACCCTCGTGAAACACTTTTGATCTTTCTCTCAAGACGGAAGCCTTTTGTTTACTGCCATCTTCAGAACTTTCACAATAATTTCTCACCGCGGAAGGAATGAAAAATGTCAATCAAATGTCGATGGTAATCTCGATTAAAGGATTATCACAGTAAATACGGAGAATGTGTGAATTGTCCGTTGGCAAATCGTCTGAAAAGGTTGAGCATAGGAGAAAAGGCATTTGGAATGGGAAATACTAGAGACTGAACATAAAGGTGACACATGCGAGAAAAAGCATGAACTATCCGATTTCGGGGCTATTAAATTGGACTGGGAAGACCCTCGAAGTCTAGACTTGATCTGGCTCCCAAATTGGATCCGATAATGAGGTCTCAATGAGGTCAGTGATATTTTGGGCTCATGGTAGCGCCCACGCTAGCACGATCTAGGATCTTATCTCATCATTCTGGACGAACACAAACATTCAATTCTAATAATGCCTAATCCTCGATGAGACATCTCTCGTGATCATCTCTTAGATTCTTCGAAATAAACTAATCTTCTAGCAAGATTTCCAGGCCCCAGATAGCGTAACTGGAGATTGGGCTAAAATTTTGCACGAAAAATTAGGGTTGAAATCGAATTTGCGCCGATTGAAACAGATCATGGGTTCAGAAAATAACGGTTTACAAAGGAAAAGCTAACAATAAATGAGAGAATCATTATGAAAATGAAAAATTGTGCCAAGATAAATTTCCCCATCATCGCTACTTTCATGGCTACCGTATCCTAAATACTCATCTGATCTCGCTCACAAATAGATAACAAGTTTTTGCTCCCCGGAGACCACCCCCCTCGTTAGCGAAAACAACGTTTCGAAAATCGAGCTCGAAAACAATCATCTATTTCGGAAAATGGTAAAATTATGATCTATGAACCGATTCAATGAAGAAAATGTAGCAATCGACGGTGCTTCGAATTTTTTCGTTTCTCATGGAACCCCACAATCTAGATAGCAGACTAATCCTACCCCCAAAAAATTACTGGTTCGTCACTAATCGTCCTTTACAGTATAAAGCGTCAAGAAAAGACCAAAGAACGACCTCATTCGGATGGAAACGGCATGGAATGAACCCATGGTGCTTATTTCCTTCAATTTCATCTTGATCTCTTGACTCCACCCTCATCACTGCGTAATTCCCTCCTTCTCCCCCCTGCCCACTCCCTCTTCTCCTTCTCTTTTCTCCCTTTACCTGTTCACTGTCCTTCCAGTACAGATGACACAACACGCTCGTTCAAGGGGAAACGAGTGACAGGCAAAAGTCCCGAGCACTTCAAGAGAAATTCACGCCATTCCCCCACGCGAAATGGCTTTGACCAATCGCCGAACTTCTCTTTCTGTCCAAGACAAGGAAAATATTCCATGCACAGTTTCACAGTCGTGCACAATAGAACGTTGATGCAAGTTCTCGCTCCAAATCGTTTTATCTTCAATTCGAAGTTGCATAGGATCTGACTTTTCAATAGAAGAAGTTCGATTTGTCCCGGAAAACCAGAGCCGTTGATTATCTAGATAGTCCCAGTGGAGTCAACTGAAGACTGATGGACGTTGTTGACGCAGACAATTAGTTCAGTGTTGATGATCTTAGAGAGAACTTTAATCAGAAATCACCATTCGCCATCTACTTTAACTTTTTTCCGAGTCTAGACAACTTGAAGAGAAATTCTCTTCAGAACGTCTCTTCATTCACTAAGAAGTTATTTATGTCTATAAATTGCAGTAGTAACATTCCACAATAAATCAGCTGGAATTTCTGTAAGTTGATAAATTTACTTCCCTATTGCCTCCCATTCAATACATTTGTTTATTGGTTTCTGATTCAAAATACAATACAACAGATTAGAGAAAACACTAGGGAGGATGACATACGTATTGTAACAGGCGATAGCAAATTATCCGATTCAAAAACAACAACAACCACAGACCGTCATTTTGTAACGATATGTAGTGTGGAACAGATAGTCAGGGCATTGGAATACTATCAATCGTTTCTTTTTTTATGAACTTTTGTATTTGACTCAACAAGGCAACAAATCACACCTGATTCGTTATTCATCCACCTTCACAGAACAATAAGCTCTCCATTCAGTACACAGGTGCTTATTATTTCTTATCTTTCTTCTCGCTTACTACAAAACCCTGATTATCGTCTACAATCTTCACCCTTTTGCTTTTACCACAAAAGGAAAAAGTCCAGGGACATTCAGGATCTCACAATAATTTTACTATTCACACGTTCTCAAGGGGGTAACTTGAAATACTCAATTTTGATTGGATGGAAAGTGATGATGAAGTCGCCAGACAATCTCGTCGTCTTGTCTCTTGTTTATTGTCGTGGGGTCGTTCGTACTCAAATCTTCTTCTTTCGTCGAATCGGAGAGCAATTGCAGAGTGGAACTCTTCACCATCCCTCTTCAATCCTTCTCTTCACTCTTCAAATCCGTCTGATGTGACATTCTAATCTCTTCCTGCTCTCTGGCTTCACTTGCTCAGTGATGAGTTACGATCAGTGGTCTCACCGTGAATCCCATCTTTTTCGGTTTGGGAAATGTCACATTTTTCCATAAAGGTCTACACGCGTAGTTTCGCGCTCCCATTTGCGCGCGCGCTTTCTGATGAGATTGAGAGAGATAAGACGGCGGACTGATAGAGATGAAGAGATAGTAGAGAGGAAGAAGAGAGTACAATATCTTATGAGAAATAGCGCGCATGCTTTCCATGGGGTAAGAAGACTGAAGAAAACGAAGCATATGAGGGACCAAAGGGCTTATAACAGAAAGAAGTTAGTTTAGATCCATGAGAATACCCATGATGTCGAAGGTACCATGGGCAATAACGAGAATAACAATGAATAATGCATCTCTTTATTCCGCGCTCGATCTTGTAATTCTCGAAAAGATAGTGAAGTATTATCTACGGCGAAAGAAGAGATACATTCATAATTCAGACAGCGCAAGCTCTGACCCATGAAACAATCTTGCATAGTAGCAGAAGGCTGCAGAATTCCGGAAAACTGTGTAACGATCTTTCGGCACATTAGCCCATGCCAACAGTATTTTCAACTGAAGAAGCTTGCGATAAACCCTGACGACTACCACAATCACTCCGAAATCTATAGCATAATGTCAATAATACCTCTCTGGAACGTATACCTAATCACCTGGTAAACACCTACGACTGCCCAAATCATGCGGAACTTCCAAAACGAAAATAAGCTCTCGGGAGTAATCCGCTACACGACGCAATCAATCTAAGGGAGAATTTGGGAATTACTGACGACGTCGTAATCGAAATCCCATGGATTATTCCATGCTCATGACTGCTTTTAGAGTGAACTAACACCACGCTTTTGCCCAACTACACTGAAGGAACGAGGATGATGATAAAAGAGGAGATCCTTTCGGATGGTCGGTCAGTCCAACTTCATTGAACGTATAAGTGTTATCTTCAAGCTTATTTTCCCTTAAGAAGTATCTTCACAGTCAAGATAACCCATCTCATTTTCATTTGATCTTGTGAAATTGCTCAACTATCGCAAATTACCGATTTAGCGCGGAGCAATTTCCTCAACGGAAGAGACACGAATTCACACAGTGATCTTTGACTCCCTAAGGGCTAAAACGTGCAGACTTGGACACTACTAATCCCCTTTCCCCCTCTCAGACTCGTGCTTTAGTCCCGTCTGAGCAACGAATCAGCACACAGAAAGGTCTCTCTTCTCTCTTATCTCGACCTATTCACATCACTCTTTCTCACCCACACAACGCGAAAAAACGACCTATCAAAGATCAACCAGAAAGTAAGAACATGTACTTTAATACGAACACGAATGCACGTGGGGGAACAGAAAATAGACACAATAAAAAAGCCAGATTAAAATCGAGGAAGGAAATTCATCATGCAACTTCCCCGTCTCCAATAACCAGGCCAACTCCATTAACTCGGGACTGAACTATGGTTATGAACATGCAATACAAAGCTCGATCGAAAAAATGCAATCGAAAGTGCAATCGCCAACAAATTGAGACTAGAGTGCGAATTTCAGAGATCGGGAGAAAAATGTGATATCTCAGCCCTGAAACCAGATCTATCCAGAACCAAATTGACGAACACGATTTGATTAAAAATAAAATTTAAAAAATAGAAAATTGGATAAAAAAGAAAAGTGAATGAATCATGAAAATGAGAATGAGTCGCACTCGAGTGATCTTTTCATCTTCTTCTTCTTTCCTTCCTTTCGAATCTGCGCGGTTTCTTCCCTTCTCTCTCCATTTCCTTCCACGATTCGTCCAGATATTCTAGATATTGGACATGCTAAAGATCTCAACGAAGTTAAAAAATTTAATAAAGCAAGAAGTATACATTAAAAATAAGCAGTATACAAAAGTTTCATTCATATTCTACGTATAGCAAAAGAAGTCAAACCGTCCATATTATTCATTTTCCTGTCCCACTGAATCAAATCGATGAATTATTCCGTCAAATCGATTCCGAACGAACAAGTTTATCAATTCAACGCAATAATAGAAGTATGTGACGAGGTCAACAGGAAGAGATCAAAGATCAAATCTCGTTGAAATTAGGAGTGTAAAACCTAAGTTGGAAAAAACCATTTTTCGACTCAACACGATACAAATAAGTACTCGATTGCGATTAAGTCACCAGGTAGGGATCAAAGATCAAATATCATTGGGGTTGTGGGTAAAACCTGACTGGGAATGGGATAAAATAGAACGATGCTCGTGCAATGAAACGAGTAACCGAGTGGAGAAGGAGAGGTATTAACAAATAGCTTCACAAGACTATTTCGTGCTTCTAATCATTGAAATAAGGTGGACATAATAAATGCAAAAGGAAAGCTCATCAACTTATAAAAGAAAAGTAGAGTTAAAAGTACAGTGCATATAACGAATTGATTGATTGAGACATGAGGAATGCATCGATAATCCTTGAGGCTCATGATCCACTGATATGGGCAATATTCTTAAGAATATCCATAACATAACGACCTTTGATGGCTCCGAGACTGCAAAGTTACGCAATGATTAGATTGTCCCAAAGCTACAATTCGATCCCGGTTCATAAGCCATCGAAAACTTTCCCTCACCTAGACACTTTGCTCGCAAGGTCCTCGAATTCTCTTGCATTAATTCTGTACTCCTCCACATTACTTCTTCCCCCTTGCTGCGGCTGCGGCTGCGGCGGCAGCTGCAGCTGCTGAGGGAACGGAGGCGGAGCTGCAAAGGAGAATTGAACCCGAGAACTCTCACAACACAATCAAACTCGTTATCACTTTTCATTCGACATTTCGCGCACACTCCACTCACGCCTCATTTAATTCCATAATATTATGAATAATCTTACCCATGTACTGCATATTAGGTAGTGCTCCCAATGTCATTGCCATATTCTGAGCTGCCAGAGGCTGTGCCATCCCGCCCGGTCCACTGTGCATAGCGTTCCTGTAAACGATCACTATTTTCTAACGGTACCTTTAATGTCTTTAATGCTTTGTCACTATGTTCATATTAAGAGTGCATGCATTTTGAGGAGTGTGGGCCATTTTTATACACATTTTTTGTCCTTTCTAAACAGTCGTATTGCTCACATGAGGAAGTTTGCCATGGGTGGTTGCTGCATGGGCAGCTGCTGATACTGCAGCATCTGCAACAGGGAAGGCTGCAGCTGCTGCTGCTGCCATCCACCTCCTCCAGTCAGACTGCCGTATCCAGGGAAGCCGAGATAGGGCCAATTCATCAACTGTCCTGCAGCAGGCATCAGCTGCTGCTGCTGCTGCATCTGATGCTGAGGAGAAGCGGCGAACATGGACGAGAGAATGGACGCAGAATCACTGCAAGAACAAAGTAAATAAAAAGAATCAATCCTCGATCCACCTCATCGACTACCGTAATCCAGCTCACCTCGATTCCGCGGGATTTCTCGTGAGTACGGGCATAGAGTTGGAGAGCACGGGCATCGATGACGATGGGGCGATCTCGCCGTCTGTGCCCGTCGGAGCAGCAGCGGTCGTAGCTACAGATGCTGCTGCCGGCAGAGTCGCATCCTCATTTGATGCAGCTGCAGCAGCCGCTTCTGCTGCGACACTTGCAGCCATGGCGTTGATCAGGGAGTTGTTGCTGGGAGGAGGAGGGACGCCGGCTGACGCAGCTATAGCAAGGCTGCAAGAGGGATAAGCTCACATACATTCATTCCATCTCACACACTTATTGAAACTCATAAAATATAAAAGAAATCAAAACTGACTATTCGGGCGTCGAGCCACAATTGCTGGCACGAATGCTGAAAAAGAACATTTTGGGGGAAAAATAGTCAAGAATGAGAGATCAAAGATCAACAATTACTGACTACGCTGGAGTGGCACCAGTGGATGCGATAGCTGATCTTAGGGGAACGTCCGATTCAATCCTGCAATCGACTTATTTATCCCCGGTCATTCAAAATGATCACTCTGCAGTTAGACAGAGACGTCAGCTCATGCTAATGTGGGAGACACAGTCACTGTTGAGATGGAAAAGTGGCGAGTTGGGGCATCTGCCAAATGGCACTGCACACTCGCATCTTGTAGAAAAGGTGAGAGTCAATCAGTATCTATTTGCTACTTTAACCTTGTGACCCTCCTATCCAATCATAGGAGACAAACAAGTACTGTCTCCTCCTCCTTCCTCACTTACACAGTTCTCTGAACGACATGCGTAGTCTTCTTCCTCTTCACTCCATCTGAGACGGTCAATCTGCAATTCCTTCCTTCAATCATCTTTATTATCTTCGTTGAGCGGCGGCCACTAACTTACAAGGGACCTGCGAGGGTACACGAGTGAAAAGGGCTACTTTTCCGTCATTTCGATCGTACAATGAATATTTTGCTGGGTACGGGGTCCGACTACGGGGGTACACACTAATATTAGTTGATTCGCTCACAACTGTTTATTACGAAACAATAATAAAATGAAAAATAGAAATAAAAGGTGTACATACCCATTGTCCATTCTCTTCCTTCCCATTCTCTCGTCTTCCTCCTTCACAATTCTCAGTTCCCCATCCCCTCTTGGTCTTCTGAGGGGAATGATCTGGACGTGCTGCTGCTGCGCTTGCTGCAGCTGCTTGCTGTTCTCTGCACACTTCTGCATCAGCTTCAGCTGCTCCAGACTTATCTGACTCTGAGGCGTAACTGCAACATACGCATTTGTTGATCGAACCGGAGCACCACGAGTCGGCATTCCCAACTCTCTTTCCTAGCTACCTCTCGTTTTTACGCGTGATATTTCTTCTCATTTCTATCCGATTGACACGAAAGAGAGATGTCAGGAATGCCGATACCGCAACCTGAAACCCCAACTCACCGTGAACCGTTGCTCCGGATTTAATGGCGTCGAGACACTTCTGCATAACAACACCAGCAGCTTGGGCAGCTTCCCCTCCCACCAGCTCGAGCGCACGAAACAGAACCATGTATTCGTCCCCGTTGGTAACCTGAACATTCAAAGATCAGTCTGTACCCAGCCATATCCACAATTCCTGCATTAACTTGCAACGCTTCGAAAAAGAAAGAAGTGATTCCTAATCTATGTCTCACCATAACTCTCAATTCGCCCTCTTGGGGAGTTGGCGTAGGAGTGACGATCTGGATGGTGAATTTCATTTCTCCTTCTTTGAAGGAGAAAGAATGGACGCCCTTGATACAAGAAGACGACAAATCGATCGGAATGTCCTCAACAACAATTGGATTAGACGATTCAGTTCATTGAAGAGTTCGAAATACGGGTAATCGTCTTTCTTCATTTTGTTAGCTCTCTCACCGGTGTGAGTGACGAGAGAGCACACGAAATGAAGAGATGATTACCCGTATTTCGACGTCAGGGTCACAGTGCTTACCTGTGATGGAGGGACGATAATGGATAGTTTGCCAGGGACGGCAGCGAGGACTGCTCGAGCTCCGTCTTTCAGGTGGATAAGCGACGGATGCTGCAAGGATGATTGACTCAGGTCCAGTGGTGAGCGACCCCTACTTCCCCCCCCTCGAAAGTGCGGGATTGCACGCGAAATCAAGTGCAACGTTATTGCATCAGTCGTAAAAAACGCTGTATTCCCGATTACGATAGTACACAAATTTGAGAATGCGCACTGAATGGTGACCTCGGACAACATTTCCCATCACTAACCGAACTCCATAGAGTGAGCAGCTGGGTTCTGATTGATTGACGAGTATCAGATACTTCTCCCATTTTAACTGCAATAACAGATTATTCTTGAATTAAAGTTATAGTAACAAGATAGCCTGTGTCTGGTCTCTCAAACAGATCGAGCCGATACAAATTACCACTGACGATAATCTTTATCGTAATGAGCGAAAGATAAACAAAAAATGCACGTATTTTTAACAGCAACCAGATAAAAAGGGGAACCTCGGAAAAAATTATTGGTGAATTATTTCAGACGGAATATTTGCTTTTCACATCGATGAAGAACCTAAGATAAATCTTTTCTGATTATATTATTTTAACAAGTAGTAAAGTGCGGGATAAAAAAAAGTGCAATTAATAAGGGCGATTAATAACAACGAAAAGACATGAAAGACAGTAAGGTAATAGGTGTACAGATTCCCATAGGGATAGTAATCATCATCAATCATCGTCTTCTTCACATGAATCCTCCCATGGCGACGTTGACAACTCCCTTCGTCGTTTCGATGCACCGACGTCTCTTCTCCTCGGGCAGTCTCAAATCATTCTTATTCCTCTCGTTATCGTTAACAGCTGGCCTTACCAGTGGGTCCCACCTAGCGTTGTCTTACGACGTAAAATCGCTTGACGCGGATACACCTTTACCTTTTACCATCGTTAACCACATCAAGTTGAATCTCACATTATAGATAGTGAACCCTACCGTCTCTTCTTAATAGTACCCTACTCACCTCCAAAATTGATCGAGCAGCTGCTGAAATTCGCCGGCCATCATTCTGTACTCCATCAAATCGTCGCCAAGCGGCATCAAAGCACCACGATTTGCATCTGTAAGGAATGATCAATACAATATACATAAATTCGGAAGAAGCATGAGATTCCCATTCGTATCCCAATTCACTCGCCTCCACTCGCACTGTTGTTGTAGGTGCATGTGCTTGCGTTGACATTGGAATTCAACTGCTGTTGTAGACCCGAAAGCGGCGACTGAGCACTGCAAGAGATACACAATCGGGTATGTTTTGATTGACCCGATAATTGATAAGTTTTATACGGCAGAGACTGGGGTTCAATTTTCCCTTTCCATCCTCATATATCAACCATAGCATAGGGCCGATTTCCGGGAGGAACTTTGAGATGGCGGAGACCCGTTCAAATAGTGAAACTTTTCGAACAAATGAGGGGTAGCCCGTTCATTCTGAGGAGAAATAGTGATAAATTGACCTAAAAAAAGATGACCCGTACTTCTGAAACCGTTTTTAAACGCGGAGACCCGTTCAAATCCTGTAACAAAATTACAAGGAGCTCCCTGGCTCACGTATGATATCAACTGACGGTGTCATGAAGGACGCTTCAGTGTCCACGTCCACCATCGGGCTCGCAGGCGCAGTGAAAGAGCTGTTCAACTGTCCGAAGGCACTAAACATTCGATGGCATATTTTTCAGGCTGCAAAATCGATCGCTCACTTCTGCAGCAGCTCTTGCGGCGTGGGCTGGAGCTGCTGCTCCTGCAGCAATCCATCCATCGACTCGCGACGAGTGGCCACCTGACTATCCGACTGCTTCGACTGCGGCTGCTCGTCCCTGCAATATATTCACGTCTCGCAGAGATCGAAGATCGCCCGTCGCTCACCCCGCTGTGTCTCCAAACTGCAGTATGCGTGCGGCACTGGGAGCTCGACAGTCGGATCTGGAGATTATATAAAATATTTGCTATTGAAAATGTGAAATGCTAATCTTGCTCTACCTTTTGAAAGTTTTTCCTATTCGACCATAATCTAACAATTGAGTAAGTAACAATCACGACAATAGGAAAGGCGAAACATCAATTCCGCTGGAGGTCATTCAGTCCATCTTTCCCCTCTCACATCTCTGCATCCATCGGCTGGGTCGGAGGAGCGCGTTTGGCGGAAGAGTCCGCACTGAAAATAGGCTAAAAATTATCTCTTGTTTCCAATATTTTGCACACGGCATATCGGTTTGGTGGTCTGGACCTCAGGCGTAGGCATCACTCACTTCTCTCTCTTGACGGTTATCATGGGTCGATGGGTCGAAATGGAGGGAGCGACGACAGAATTCTCCGACGGATTATCTCTGCTGCAACAAACACATCCTGCCATCTATCTATTTAATTCGAATATACCATCGTTTGTGTGAATAACTTCCAATCTTACTTTCAGAATGTGAAGTCCTATAAGAATAAGGAGACATAAACTGACTTCAAAATGATTCTCATCTTCATTCCTTCTACGAGATGACAATCGTTGTCAGCGATGCTTCCATTGCGAGCGGCGATCGACGAAGAGAGGGAAGGGAGAGGAGAAGGGAGCGGGACCCTATGAACAAACGAGTTTTTACTAACAATAAGTCGAGTAAAACAAGGGCTAAAATCACAATCAAATATCAACTATACGCCTATTTCAATCACAAATTCTTAACGAATATTCCAACTCACTTGAATCCATCGTTGGTCGTGTTTTCTGCTGCATTGCCGTAGATACACAGACAGCAGGCGCGACAGCTGCAGCAGCTGCTGCAGTAGTTGCAGCTCTCGTAGTGACTGCGGCTGCAGCCGGAACAGCAGGGACAGCAGGAATCTGTGCTGCCACCACAGCTGCCGGAGCTGCTGCAGGGGCTGCTGCACCAGTCGCGACTCGTCCAGCTGCAACCGGGGTCTCATAGGGCGATAGGGAATGATGTGCGTGTTGAGGACTGGAATTGGTCGTCATTCATCGATCAATAGTCCTCGATTACCGTACCTTTCCATGAGACGGCATCAAGCTCCGCAATCAGAGTCGCAGCCATGCTCGGCGTTTCCGGCTCAAATTAATACATTAAAAACAAATTATGTCTCGGATGTCTCGTCATGTCATTCAGAGACGCTTAGAAGTTTACACAATACAATAACAATGAAATAGAGAAAAAATAGACAGTAATTATTAGTTTTCATCACTGACGATATTCACCAATGTTGAAGGTATCTCAATCATTTAATGATCTCACTTTAATCTCGATGTAGTTCCATACATCTTTTGTCTTATTATTTATCAGATAGACAACGCCCGTGTTCCCTCTCATCTCCGGTCTCTTCACATCGCAAACTTGTAGAGTCACCATCTAAAATAAATGTCGTGATAACCTTGTACATTTGTCCGTATAATTGTCGTTTCGCATCGACGAGCAAAATCACTTTTGAATAGAGTTGCAAAAACGGACAAAACAAAGGAGACGTTGAGGATGAGACCGTGATTGTCCGTAACACTCCAAGTCCGTAGTACAGATTTACTATTCCCTCCGTATCCCCGACCCTCCTTCCTTCCTACATACTAGAGTGCGTAATTCGAGTCACCGTCTCTTCGTTTCACACACTCTCTCGACCGGTCGAGTGGTGAGAGAGTATGTGAAATGAAGAGACGGTGACCCGTAATGCGCACTCTACTACATACCTGATCAGACTTAGTTTTACTCTGAATCTTCACGAATCCGGGTCCATAGGCGATCGTCGCAAGAAAATGTTTCTTGAACTTCTTGAACAGCGACGAGGGCGGCTGAAACACACAAGTGTTTGGAATAGAATAGGGAAATTTTTTTTCAGGTTATTCAGCCGGCTCATTGTCAGGTGAAACTCTCGCTCTTCTACACAAGCCCAGAATGGGTCTGAAACCTCCTAGACTAAAACGATCAGTTATATCCTAACGCGGTTAGGTATGACTTTCAATGAAAGTCTTTCATGATGCCGAAATAACAGCGAACTTCGAATAATTTTTACGAAATTGAAAAAGCGATACTCACATTTGTCTGTACATAGAAGAATGAATTGAATCGTTTAGTGTTAGTTCTCTTGTCCTGGGGAGACACATCTACAGACACTGGAACAGGGCGACCAGTGACTGCACTGAGTCTGAGTGATGTATCCATTCTGGAACGGAACCTATTCATTAGACAAGCACGTCGTGGTTGGCGGTAGAACAGATACGATGTCGATTGAAAACGACTTTGGAAATCATAATACACAATATTCAAAAAAAAAACTTTAATCCGTGGGACGATAACAACAGTGACAACGTTCGAGGACCAAACTTTTGGAAAGCTTGAGACCGGATAAAACGAATAAAAAGCTAATAAGCTTCAAATGACAACCAAACGACATCAATCATTCAACAATCTCACAACATTCTAATCAATAATTACAGACTACCCTAATCTACAGTAATCCATCTTCTCATTTCTCCTCATTAGTCAGCTCGACCAGATCGGTGACGATTCTCACGATGCGTGCGCGCTTCGGCTGATCCAATCTGGAGGGAGGACAATCGATAAATGAGTACGGTATGTTCCTCTGTGGTGTACCTGTACACTGCGGACGCGACTTCTTCGAAGAACTTGGCCAGTTTGCGATACTCTTGCACGCTCTTCACATCGAATCTGCACAATTCCTTTGTTTAATTTCGTAAAAACTTTTGCCCAATTCGATCAGGCATATTCCGGTTTCCTCGTCATCACTAAATTCCACTGACCTCTGCCCGCTCTCCTCACTGCTGTCTCCTCTCTCCCTTCCACTTCCCTTCGAGGACTTCGACGAGCCATTACTGCAATCCACCATAATTCTAGCGTTTCTTACCCCGGTGATTCTGTGCCCCACTCGTTTCACTAATCCCTCCAGTTGCTCCTCCCTCACCTCATCTTCTCGATGGCCTTCGTGAGGTAGATCGACGACTCGCTGCTCGACCTCAAACATATTAAGATAGCCTTGTGAAACCCAATCGGTGCGGGCTACCGAATGGTTAAAGATCAAAGATCAAGACATACGGCGAGGTGGCGCTCCTCTTGAGCGACGGCGATCTTCCTCCATTCTCACTCTGGGACGATTCCTTCACGGGCAAAGGCTGCGATTGAGGAGTCGCCGGATCTACAATAACAATCTAGTTCACAATTCCACGCTTTCCATGCTTCCTATTCGACCAGAAAGACCGAGACACCATTGCGAAACGAAGACGGTCACCAAACAACAACAGATCGATTTCATTGATCAATAAGGTCCAAATTGACACAGTCATTCACCCTCCATTCGCTCCTTTACTCACCCTGTGGCGCATCGCACCATGCGTAGTACAGCAGGGTGCGGAACTTCTCGGCTACCACATCAAAGTCCTCCGGTCGAGCGGCAAGCTGAATCGGCGTTTCAGGATTTGGACGAAACACTCGCAACAGAAATAGCATTGCTGGTCACGAGATTTGACAGAGAAAAAACAACTACACTCTTCTCTACTTTCTCGTAAAATCGCTTTTTCATGGAAAATAGAAATGACAACTATGTAGACCACTCTGGTACCCCCAACTACAGAACCTTACAGTACCTTGAAAAGTGCCGTCTTGTACACGGTCTCCAACTCGTCCTTGATATCGAGTGTAGCCATGAGTGTCTCATCCTTCTTCTTGCCTCCCTTCCCTTCCTCCCTCGGAATCTCTCCCTCCTTCTCCTTCTCACTCATTGGACCAGTGGGCGGACCAACGAAGAGAGAAGTGTTCATCTTGATGCCTCTCTGCAAAGGAGGCTTGTGATACAAATTGCCCCCCCCTCATGCTACACACTCTCTCGTCTCGAGAGCAGTCTAATTTCTTTGTTCGCTTATTGGAATTCCGGAAAGACTTTACACCAAGGGAACCCTAGATACAATCGGCATCGCCCTGACTACCGTACCTTAGTCAAGTCGATGGGTCTCAGACGGATCGTGCCTGCCGTCACGTGGACTCTCGCATTGAATCGATCCGCGTCCGATGACGAAGGATGACGATGCTGAATAGGGGCAACAAAATGAAAGGGGACGGGGCTTTTCGAAATGCGATTAAAAACATGCAAAACACAAAAGCTGTGATTGACCCCAAAGATCAAAGATCAAACTGACCACAAGCGTCACTTCCACTTCCTCCGAGATGAGCTCGTTGCGCGCTCGAGGAAACATCTGAATCGATTTTTTAATGTTGCCAATCGGGGCTACCAGTCCATCGCCGATAGACACGATCAAGGTACATAGGAGATTCGTGAAACTCCAATCACACACCCAATTCAATGCTGCATAGCAATATTCTTTACACATTTCCAACATGAATCGTTAGCACAGAATACAGTGAACAGGGTCTTAATTTAACAATAAGAACATTCGAGATCTTCTAGAAATTAATTGCAACAATAAGGTAAGTTAATGTTAACGCCTAGTGAGATTCAAGAAAGACAAAACAAAAAAATACTTGTGAGCATGCAAAGGTGGCCGTGAATCGATGTCTACCGTACCCGATATCTACCGTAATCAGCAATCGATTTCTTCCTTAATCTCTTCTTTGATCTCCATCTTCACTACTGGTCTAGTCATTCTCTCAACGAATGATTCCAGATCAGCTTCGAACTCTCCGAATGCATCGTAGTTCACACTCTGATCGCGAATCCATCTGACAAATAGAAGATTAGAAGTGAATAGAAGTTTCGAATGTATAATATCTCTATCGGAATCTAGACTACACAATTTCTTCCAGCATAAAAATGCATACCAAAGAATAGCTTCTAACGGGAGCCATCCACTTCGATAAACGAGAGTGTTCCAAAAAGGTACACCTGCACACTCCACCCACCGTGATACTCGTGCAGCCGATGCGGCTGCAGATGCTGCAAAGACAGGTGCGCCCGCTCGAGGGACTGCCAGCCGCTCATCCACCATCACGATCGCACCCCAATCTCCACGATGACGAAGACATCTGGAGGAATAGAGATTGTTGTTTTACTCCCTGTTAGTCAAAGAAGTCGAACGATTGCACCAAAATATGTTTCCCCTATGTGACACAACCCAACCTTGTACAACTATCATACATTTCCTCAGCCGCTCCCTAGCCTAGGTTGAGCACACATCAAGTGTTCTGAAGCGGAAAAAAGTGTCATCCAATCTCATCTGCCTCACCTTCCCAATCCTTGATTGAGTGCCCTGTATGCCTGTGACGTATACCACTGATCGCCCGTCAGAATCCGCATCTTCGTCGCATTCTCGTTGTTGTACTTCTTCTTCTCCACAACCTGCAACACATTTAATTGTTCATTTTTCATTTTCCCCCGCTAGCTCGGTGTTTCAGTGCCTGCTCAAGATATTATCGAATCATGCGATGTTCAATTCCTGGCAGTTTCATAAGTTCAAAAACAAATAATCTCACAAAAACACTGGGAAACTCGCAGAAGTCAATAATTTCCTGCTAAGCAATACTACCGTACTCATTCCCCCAGTCTTCTACCGTACTCACCAGATCATCGAATGCATTCGGGTAGGGAATTCCGATGGAGATGACACATCGGGCCATGTCGTCGGCGAAGTCAATGCCTTCTGATACCTGATAAGAAGGATCTCTTCGTCCACATGGCTTCAAATCAATGCAATGTTTCAGGCTCTTGCTAAGAGTTCACAGTTCCATGCTTGTTCAATATAGTCTTTTCTCGGAATGGGAAAACAATTATAATTTGAAATCGGCACCTTTCCTCTGAAGACAGCAAACATAAGCGAGCCGGTGACCTTTGGACCGAAGCTGGAAATGAAATGATATAGTTAATTTGTTTCAAGCTAACATAAGCAGCAGATTCACCAGCAGTGTGACGTAGTGTGATGAAACAATATTCTTCCCTTGAAGCCTAAATCTAACAATGAATCTATCTATGAATGAATATACAATATAAACAATTTTGCCTACTGAGTAGAATAAATATGTTGTCTTGACTAAACCCATCGATCCATTAATCAGCAGTGCGAAATTCATGTTGCCATCAAGTACCACCACTGAACCCTCAACCTCACCTGAGTGGTTTCCGAATACCCGCTTCGTACTGTGACATAACCTCCGTGAGCTCCGACGATCGTCGTGGCTCCTTCACTACGATCTACAAGTGATACGGTAGGTATGGTAATCAATCGATTACATTGAGCTACCGTAACCCGAATGTCTATCGGCCTACCGTACCTTGTACTGCTCAATCTGTCGCAGGAACGTTGCTTGGAACATCCATTCGTAGACCCGATCTAGTAGTCGATAGGAGGGAAAGAAGACGAGCACTCCACCCGGAGTTCGCTTAGAGATCGATCTGAATGGATGAGGAAATCACTGGTTATTAATCAGATGATTCCCCAGAATATGATCTAGTCAATAGCATACAAGAATAGTCAAGGGAAAAGAGAACATAACTTTAGAGGCTACGCAGAACATGCGACACAAGTTGTCTGTGAAACACCGATCATCTTTGTTTGCAGATTGTCCATTTGATAGCATAGAATAGTGCAAGTGAACAAACACTAACTACATATTAGTGACTAACAAATGTGTGCAATACAAGGTCTCTGTGAAACCTAAAGCATCCTTGAATTTGAAATGGCGTTGAAACATTTCATCTCTTCAAATCATGTCGCCATAACCACAGAATATAGTGTTTGCTCGAAACATGGAAATGTCAGGTAATCAAATTTTCCTTGGATTTATCCCCTACCTGATAATCATGCCCAGTTCCTCGATGAATTTGTCGTTTTTCGAGTTTTCGAAGGTCGCTTTCAACTGCGTTCGATGGGGTCCCTGCGAAGAATGGATTAAAATCAGTCTTCGATCGATCGGCCGAGTGATGATACCGTACCCTCGTGATAACTGTCGCGAAGATCTGCTCTCTCGGAATGACTTGCTCGCCCTCCATCTCGAACTGCAATAGGAAAAACAACGATCTTCAAAATCTTCAAAATGTTATGGAGACTGTATTGCCCAGGATGAATCTCCATTGGAAAGACTTCCCAAACTCAACCTACAGATGATACACCACATCACCGGGCATTGAATTTTGTTGGAAGAAAATGCTCACTATTATCACCTTGCCGTAAAAAAACACTAGAACATTGTCAAACTTCGGTGCACAAAGTCACCGGCTCAGATGTTCCAACTCGTATATTCAATCGACGACAACTCACATTGAATGGCATGCCCAGTTCGGTCTTGAGTGTCTCCGTGGGACAGAGGGTTCCCGACGCGAGAACTACCGTACGACACTCCGAGAACGCATCCATGTACGCCTGAGAGGGGGCACGGTAATAGGGAGGAATCAATGTATTCAAATTGATTTATTTAATCTCGACAACCAGAATTAATCAATCTGTTTGAATCTTACTGATAAGATCAGACCTTGAAACCGCAGACCTCCTGCTCCCTTCCCCACTCACCAATTCGGGACTCATGCACCACATGTGCGCCGTGATGCGCAGACCTGCAATGTTCATCATTGTAAAAAATGATATTAATAACCATCCCAGGAAAACATAATCTGTAACACTTGTAAGCATACTTAGGCACATCATTCCAATCGAAATCCCAAAAACAAATTTGATTTTCCGCAGCAAACAACAACATGACTATCGAATACAACAACGAATTTCTTATACCAATTCATTGCGACCAAAATTCACCAGCAAATGACACTCGTTTTTTTGTAATTCTCATCTTTATAACCCTTAGCCACTTCCAATCATGAGATTACCTTGACGAATGGGTGTGAACGAGGAATTCGGCATGTTCTTCGGATCCACGAACGTTCGAGCACTGCAATTACAATATTTAATTAATTTTAGTTGAAATCATTAAAATCGTCCGACCCACTTCCTACAGAACCTCACCTGTATGGATCGGCAAACAGATCACTCCAGTGACATTCTGGGAGGTATACAGCTGATTGCGAGGGCCGTCTGTGAATTATCGATCACTATTACGTTCTCGCAACAACCTGAACGGTTATTAAACCACTACATATCAATGTTCGGGGGTCAAATTATATATTTTATCTGTATTTATCTGACCACTAAGTCCCCGGCAGGGAATGAATGAAATCATGATTGATTGATTGATTGATAGCATCTACAGTATCCACCCGTCCACAATCGTAATCACTCACAACTCGCTCCCCATGTCTGCCCTGCTCCTCCTCCCGCTTTCTTCATTCCATGGTGTGCTTCTGCTGCCAACTGCGCATCCGTAGGCCGCTCCACTGTGATATTCAATCTGCAACTATTTGCCTTATTTTAAGCACAAGGTGTGTGGAACAGTGCTGCGGTTCCCTTTGAGTGGCTATATCTAATATCTGAAACAAGAAATCGTCATGAGTCGAGTGAAAGGGTGATTAATTGCAATTCCAATTGAACTGCACATCAGCATTTCACCCTCACATCAAATATATCTCTCCCTGATGAAACGGAAAATTCACAAGTGTACGACGGAGCCCCATCGCTCACCTATACGTGCTCCTTCTGTCCTCCTTCGTGAAGTAGAAGAGGAAGTACAGAAACTTCTCGATGCAAACGAGCGCCGTAACCGTCGGTCTGCAAAATGGAACGGGTTACTGTATTGATCTCACCACCTACCGTATTCTACCGTACCCCTACACTCACTTGAACGAGTCCATCGTGAAATTCTTCACTTCCGGATTGTCCTTCTCCACCAGTTTCATCATCGCTTCCTGCAAGTTAAATATGGTTTTAATAGCAAGCCCACAAGAGATAAAATCCATCAAGGAAATATTCAACTGACATAATCTTATGGTGTAGCATAAAACTCCCAGTTTGCCAAATACCAGAAAAGTTATATAACCATGATTACCTGCAGTTCCTTGTACTTCTGGCTGTTTCGATCGAAGAGGAGATTCCTGCAAGGGATGAATTCACCTACCATTGACGTTTCACTGAGGTCATATCCCCCAGGTCGTTCAAAAGAAATGGATTGTGCAGTTTCAATTTGCTGTACCGTACCTCTGCTCGAGACTGGTCCACAACAGTTCCCATCCATTGGTGGCCGTTCCCTTGTCGAATCGATCATTTGGTTTCGGGTCGCGCACTCCCTCTGATACAGTCATCAACCACGTACGAAGGGATGAGACTGTCTTCACCATCTGGGAGAAGAAAGCTCTTAAAGTTTCAACCCTCAAATTTCATGATCATCCACCGCAACCACTGGTCGTACCGGGATAGGCTCAAGTTGCTAATCGGCGATGGGGTGGCTAGCCCGCCCTTAGCGAGGATAATGCCAAACCACCTTTACCTTTACCTTTAATAGCAGATGCTACCTTCGATTGATGATGTGAAAAGTACCAGTTAGTTAGATGTTTCGACGATATTATATCTGCGCTAGTCTGCAACTTTACGCAATGAACGCTATGCGGTTGTGGTAAAATGCATACCCGAATCTCCCACTATATTTCGCAACGACCATTCATGTTTCACTGCTCTTGCATCAGCAGAGGACTATACCACGATGCAATGATTCGACTCATCGCAATCCTTGAATTCATCTCACATTCTCCAATGCCTTGGCGAATTCCTTCAATCTCAGAATGTAGTCAACAGCATCTTCTCCCTTCTCCTCTCCCTTCACTCGATTACCCTGATCGAGAATCTCACGACGAACCGCCTCTTCTGCAAGAAGTGAATTTATTTTGTTCTAAACGCTGTTCACAAGAGCTCAGCTTCTAGTCTAACTGCGATCATAGCTCTGTAGACGATACACACAACAACTTACGCTTCTCCATGAACGAACTGAGCGCGTCGTGGATCTCCTTCTCACTGAAGGTGAACGAGGCTGCGTCTCTGCGATGAAATTGGATTGAAACCTGGATTTCACGGGTGGCATCAATTCATCTGTGCTTCATCATTGATAGGAGTGTTCAAATGGGCGGAGCTAGATCAAGTAATCGCCATTCCCTCCTCACCTGCAGATGTCCTCAACGTTGTGTGCCTCGTCGAGGATGACGACGGCGTCTTTCATGTGCACGTCCGACATATCACGAATGATCGGGTCTGTAAGGACTCACGTTTTAAATTCATCTTTTAATACCCATTGATCTAGAACTACTATCTATGGAGGGAGAGATCGATCATAACACCATGCAGCACCTACAAATCACCAGGTTGCACTTTTTTGAAAGAGTTCCCTATTTTCGAACCGAAGGATCGTTGCCAATTCGTTGGCATTATCGGAAGCTAAAACAATAATATCAAGTCAAGACTAGGCACCCCGAATCCACCGGTCCATTTTTGGCCACTTTGACCCTCTTTATCGCTGTTTCACTCACCAATCATGTAGTTGAAGGGGCAGAAGATGATATCAGCATCCTGAGTGAGGATCCTTGTGGCTTCGAAGTAGGGACACAGTTGTGGTCCATTCTCGTTCCCGAGTGCCTCCACTAGGGTATCAATGTCCCACACGTCCGCGCCTGCGATAGAATCAATCGATAATCAAGCAGCCAATTCCTTAGACCGTCCATTCTCAAAACTCACCACATCCTTTGATGACCTCTCGCACGTTGTAAGGCCTCTCGTAGTTTGGCCGCATGTTCGACTTGAACTGGCATCCGAGCTGCGAAAGGGTGATTAGTCCAATTTCATTCCTCCATACTGTTATTCCCCAAACAACAGCAGCGGAAAAATCAGCCGAATATGTGCCAAACAACTACATTTCATATCAGTCGAAGCGATTTTGAAAATATTGTTTTACCGCATTATACCCCCATGTAATTGTTCAATTTTGATTCCACTCGAACATGTACCATTGACGAATCACCAATTCACCATGCCCCGTGAAATTAAAAGTTCCGGTCATTCCCACTTACTCCGCCCTGCACGATCAGATCCTTACAAGCTCCCGTGACGTCAGCGTGTGCCCGTGCGCCCTGTCAATCGATCAATTACCGTAATCTATCCATCTACCGCACCTCGTTGATGCACATTTGCTCCCTGCTTCCGAGGATCGTGTGTCTGCAATAATAATCATATTAATAATTAATCTAATTAAATACCGTACTACAATATACCGTACCTGAGATTGGGTGCGTGATCAAGTCTTCCAAATTCCTTCACCACTTGCCCGATCTGCTTGTGCGTACGCGTACCGTAGTAGATGCGCACTTTCCTGACCGAGATCAATCGATAATTCAACCTTCCTCAATCGATATCTTACGGTAGACATGTGCACTTCTCCTTGCGCACTTTCTCTTCAGGTGTCAATTCTCCCTCGAAATTCTCCATCATCTCCTCCTCCTCAGCCTTCTTCTGAAATTTATCTATAATATATTCTTGATAATCATTGGCACCTTGGCTATCTCTGCTGCCTTCGAACTATTCTGCCTCTTGGCCGGTATGAAATCGTCGTCCAGACCTTCGGTTACTGTAATCACGTGGTTTTTCGTGTTACGATTTTTTTAAACTCACATTTTTGCATTGATTCATCAAACTTATCGTATACGCAGCTTATTTCGTCATCATCGGCGAATTTGGACGCCGAAACGGACGGTATTTGAGAGTCAATCGGTAGGATGAGTACGTCTGAAAATAAATGAAAATAAACGTAATATGGAACATAAAATTAATGGGCACTTCACCAACAAAAGCTTTCATAGGGAAAACTGGGTTTTAATTGAGTCAAAGAAGAGTTGATGAAACGGCATTGGTTTCGTACCCGACATCTCCCTCTCCTTCATTTCTTTGTATTCTTTGGATGAGTGGACGGGACAGGACTCTTTCGATTCCAGTCGTTTCTCTTTGTACTGTCGCAGCCAAGCACAGGACGAGGCAAGCAGTGCCATCGTCTTACCTTCAAGGAAAGAAGAGGTGAAATTGGGATTCCCGTTTACCACTTCGACCAACTTACCACTGCCAGTCGGACTCTCTGCCAGCGCGTTTTGCGATCGGATGATAGCCTGAACAACCACATTGTTTCGTGTTTCTGACGCAATTAGTAATCACCTGGAGGATCCGGACCATCATTAGCTTCTGTGTGCGATAGGGCGTGAGACCTGCCGGTAGACTGACCTGAGATGCATTATGTCCGATATTGCTAGCTGGATTGCAACAAAAGCTGATCGGTGAGGTAAAGTAAGAATCGCGACACATTTTGAGAAGTAATTGGTATCACGACCGTAAGACGTACGTGCACTCCATTGATAGGCATCGTGTAGCATTCGGGCACCTTGTACACCTGGACCACTCTGAAATTTATTGTATTTCGCGTAATTACGCAATTGAAGGAGGGTCATTTGTGTTCGAAACTGTTTGGAATGAATTTAACTAAACTAAGCCGCAAATACCAGCGCTTTAGGAAGGTCACTCACTTTTTCTGCTTCTTGCCGAAGAACGGCTTCCTCTTCGCCGATCCTTGCGTCGACTGCGAGCTTCCTGTGGATTGCCGCTTCTTCCGATTATTGACGACTTGATCGACGATGTTTTTCTTGATATCCTCGTAAGACCACGGAACGAGAGGCTTCTCGGACATCGTCAACTATCAAGGAGCACATTATGGCGTGCCACACGCACGTTAAAACATTGTAAAAACACGTCAAAATGTGAAAAAAACAGAAGGAAAAAATACAGCGAAAATACTACAGTAATCCGATAAAAATTTTTGAATTAAATAATCAAGATCAGGAATTATTGGATGATTACGGTAATGAATTCGCTGCAGGACCCAATACAGGGAACGTTACGGTATGACAAAATCTCTAAGAAAATTAGCTTTTTGCCAATAGTTTTGCATGTTTTGTGGGTTTTATCGATCACATATTATCGGGAGTACACTCATGCATAGTTTCTAATAGGTTCTCTACGTTTCTATAACATTGCGCGATCATAATTATGCCAAAATCGAATGTAAACCTGTCCTTTATCAATTGAAAATAGCGAAATGTTTGTTGAGTGGTGTGTGCGGTAAACACGATTCGACACGTTTGTTTGAATGAATTTTCGTTCCCGCACTTTCTTTTTGCACAGTACGCCTGCGATCCCGCAAGATAAAAAGCGTTTGAGTTTTCCTTGGACTTATCCTAGTCGGATCTGAGACCGTGAATGCTGCCTCTGGCCGATAGCTCAATCACAGCTGTCAAATTTATTGACTAGTCTCCGTACTGAGATGCGTTAGCGCCAGCCGAACTTCTCCTTACCTTACTGACACCTTGTCCCTATTTGTCTTCATTTTTCACTTCATTTTTTCTTTTTTTTCCACATATTGCTTGCTTCTCTACTTGCTCTAGGCTCTCGGAAACTCTGGAAACAAACACAGGAAGGAAGGGCAGTGCCATTTCTCTACTAACTGAGCCGCGACGCGTCCCGCAACGCGACTCTCTTACTCTGCCTCGCTCTTTTCTATTACACGTCTGCTTATTCGATTCCATTGCCCAACGCCCTCTCAGCTGGCATATAAACTTCACTTGTTAGTTTTCCGTAACGTCCCCCATCACTCCGTAGCCTTCGGCCAAGGTCAACAACTGTCCACTGTTGTCCAAACTTGTTCACTCTCGCTCGACCCAACCAAGGCTCTCACATTCAGCAATACACTTTCTACTCGCAATCGATCAGCTTAGTATCTCAGGATTGCCTTTTTATAGCGTGCCCTTTTCCCCTTTTCTTTCTTCTCTTCTAGCGAATTCACCACTTCCGTTTATACATCTGCAATTTTCCCCAAGGCTATCCTGTATCGAATTTGGGGAACACAATCACCCGTTAGTACTCGTGTCATTCCATCTCGTTCCCTCTCCCCTCTTCTTTTTCTCCATTCTCTTCCTTTCCTTCGTTGCGAGCGGTTTTTCTACTCTTCACGTTCTTAGTACGCGTCATTGTATTTACTTTGGCGTTTTCTGGCTTTAGTCGTAGCTTAATTTAGTCTATTGATATCTTTAATCACAGAGTTGCATCATGTCGGATGATCCGTGCGAGTGCCTCTGGAATCACGAAGTTGCCATGCGAAGACTTCTCAGTCTGGTGAGCAGGATTCGATTACTTAGGTTCTCAAAATATGGTTGCCTTTTGAAATTTGAACTATAACCCTTCAATTGTGGCTTACATTTTAACCTAGATCAGTCAAAATGTAGGTTGAATAGGTGCAATCGTGAAAATGTGTACTATTTGACCCCTGCTAGAGAGAACTTTCATTTGAATAGTTACTACCTTTCCTGACCCATGAATGTTGTTCCGAGGGCAGAAAAAGTAACACTAATGTATACAGTGAAGCGATAAACACGCATGGTATCGATTGACAACGTTGATCGATCCGTGTTTATGTTTCGTCATCGATGAATTCATTCTCAACACTAACCAACAACGCTGTGCTAGATAGTGCTAGATAAGAACTCTCCAATCGCACCCGTCAACTGGGATGCGAAAGTGTTTGGATGAGCGGTACAAAGAACCATCAGAATGGCTTACGCAATTATTTTTGTGGCTCATCACGTGTTTTTCACGCCGTCAAAATACATTCCCCCTTTTTTATTCGCCATATTCTCGTTCGCTGAATCAGAATGGGCGGTTTCGAAATTTCGGTTTATGCATTTGCAAAGGGAAAATTGGTTGTGAGGATGACATTATTTATCTATCGAGTAGGAAATACGATACCCCGCACTGTAAATAAATGACAAAGTCGGCTCTGAGCCGCTAAAGTTTAGTTTTTAATAATAAAATAAAGTGGAATTCTTGCAGCTGCGCAACAGCCAGGATGAGTGCACGGACGGTGACTGCACCGGCCCCGATGGAATGTTCAAGTAAGGAATACCGTATCTTTGGATCTATTGTAACGCCCAGATCAGTTATCGATCGGTACTTGGATCACCCAGTCTCAGATGTTCAACTGTTCAACTATCCAGTGAAACTTGGAAGTTACCCTATCATTTCATCAGTCTAATCCTGCTTATGTATACACAGACCATTCTTGGATATTCAACTATGTAACCAGTGAATCCTATTTCTCCCTGTCCCTACCATCATCCTTTACCTGATCCTTACCCCGTATAACTCACTGCATTCGTGGATACAATTCATTCAATGAAACCTAGACTCCCCTGTCCCATCCCACCACCCCTACCTCCAGTAACCCTTCTCCTTTCAGTGGTCCTCAGGGCATGATGATGTGGACGCTTCTGTGGGGAGTGATCGCGATGGCTCTCTTCTTCCTTCGTCCTCGATCACTTCGAAACAATGGCCCCGATGCGACGGATCCCGCCCAGAAGAGACCAGAAGGACCTAATGTGAGGAGATGGACTAATGGGATCATTGAATGGTTGACCCTAGGCGAATTTGAGCTGCGTTGGATTTATGTAGTCTTGTTGGACATGCCAATTGGATTCTGTGTAGTAAGCCCTTCCGTCATAGAGCAATAATGATGAGCTCAATAGCCTAATCATGGGCGTATTTTCTACGTGCTGACTGTGTACTCCGGTTTACTTCTGCTTTATCGTAATAATGATGTTATTGGTTGCAGGACGACAGTCACAACGAGCCTCCTCCTCCGGGCGTCAACTGAAGATTCGATCGATCGGCCATTCTACAGTACTCCATCCCTCTCCTCCCGCTCCCACGCTTTCCCCCGTCTGTGATCGATAATATCTACGAGTGAAAACACGCCCCAGTTACATCACCTCTTGTAATGTGAGGATTACTGTAGATATCGATTTTCGTAGTCCCGATCCGTCCCTTGTATCTAATTCTGAAACCGAAGTCAAACCAAAGGGTACCCAATTGTTCTTCCCACTCTTCTATCGTGCAACACTTGAGATCGGTACAGTATCTGTTGAGATCTGCAGTCTTACCGTATCTCTTCCTCATTCCTATTTTTCATAATCTTTTTCACTCACACCCTACACTCACTTGTACACTCTTATCTTGTACCTTACTGTATTTTCCGGGATTTAGCTTCGTTGGTTTAGTCGTATCGTAGTCATCAATTATTAGTACACGTCGCCTTAGCCTCACACCATCCGCCACACCATAGAAGCACATCCCGATGACCGTATTCTACCGTAATCCTACGGGGTTCATGTCGTACTGTAGTCCCTCCTTGTAGGCTACCGTATGCCATCAGTTTGTATATACACGCCTCTTTACTTTGCTGAGCAACAACTCATTCAACAATTGGAATAAAATCGTCGACGTGCAATAGTGATTATTCGATAATTCGATCCATAGCTAGATTACGGTCGGTGATAATAGATACGATAGCTAAGAAGTCTATCCATCTCACTCATTCTGTACACAGTAATCAAATAGTTACACATGCATTTCAAGTTTGTTAGCGCGAGCTCCGAATATTGATTAGATCAGAGAATTACGAAAAAAGAAGTTCGAAAAATAGAAAGTGGCGAGAAACCCGAGAGATACAGGGGTGGAAGGAACAAAACAGTTCAATTAATGCTTAGCTTACTTAAATAACAACCTTATTATTTACGAGAATCAGAATTCGGCTGCTAACTGCCTCATCTATCACAACTTGGCTCGTTATTGAATGCATTCCAGGGGGGAATTCGGCCCTCGGGAAGGCGACCTAAGACATTAAAAATAATCATGACAAATAAGGTCGTCGCCTCACCGGAGGCCGAGAGGAGGGGGGGGGGTGATGGGGGTACGGTACCGATCGATATTTAGAGGGAGGGGTTAATCACAAGAAGTAGGGAGCGACGATCCTATCGCGTTGCTCACCCGGCTCATCTGGTGACGCCTCGAACACCTGCACAATCGATTACAGTACTCTGATTGGGGGATACGGTAGCCCAATTATCGATCGGTGATTACCTTAATCTGCTTCGTTTGGCATCCATCAGACAGCGCCAGCACGGAGGCCGCATTCCCGCAACGATAGCAGTAGTTGGGGGCTGCAAGATTGTTAGCATAAAAGTGAAAATGATCGCTACATTGAGCTCAACAGTCGTTTCGAATGATCAACGTGCCACGAACACACAAATGTAGCAAAATCTATTAGGACAGAAAAGAACAAAGATTTTCTTGCATCGAATCAAGGATAGAAACAGTCTAATGCCGTGGAAAAAGTCAAAGAGGAAAGCACAGATTTGAATTCCCGCAATTTTATATCTCAGCTCCCCGTATAAGGAAGTGACTTGAAATTTGAATTCTGGGGTGGAAATCTAAAAACCACCCCAGAATCCAAATTTCAAATGCCTAGCACCACAGGGAGCCGAGATATAAAATTGCGGGAATTCAAATCTGTGCTTTCCTCTTGAACTTTTTCCACGGCCTCAATCGCAAAGCGGCAGCCGCAGAATCAAATCCCGCCCAGACCCCAAAATAGCTAAACCGCATGAAGCCAAAACTCACACGGATCTATTTTGAAGTTTATCTATTAATTCTCGACTCACCCGACCAGACAGTGCACAGTTTTCCATCGAACATGTACTTGTATCCCTCCTGGACGAGTTGATGTGATCGACAGATGAGCGAGAGACCATTCGAATCGAGGAACTCTGTCGTCACTTTGTCACCGAATACCTGCGAATGAGGAGGTTTATAATTATTTTCAAATAGCAACCCAAGCTGCACTGGAACCAATATGATTTATTAATGAAACCACAACTTACCGAATTTCAAGAACGTAATTTTTTTTATAGTTTTCACGACATCTAACTCAATCGAACTAGCGTCTTCCTCATCGACTCTACTATGATTATTCACTGAAACTGGAATCACCCAAATTTGAAAAGAAACGCCGAACACAAATAATTTTTCTGCGATGCAATCCCGTTCACCACCAACTAGTTGACGCGTACCCATCTTCCCATTAGCTCGTAAGCTTTACAGTAGCGACAAAAAGTATTTGGACACTTTTTCATTTAGATGTAACTTTTGAACCAGCCAAGATATCCGGCAGATTTTTTGGCATGGTATAGGTTAGTGTTGTTCGCTCGAGCGTTTCTCGCGAGCGCTCGTCGCTCGAGCGGCCTCTCTTATTCATCGCTCGAGCGAAGAGCGCTCGAGCGCAAAGCGCAGAATGATCGCTCGAGCGCAGTTCTCAAAATGATCGCTCGAGAGCCATTCGTGGAAACGAGCGCTCGAGCGATCGGCGCTCGAGCGATAAATGAGAGACTGCGCTCGAGCGCTCGAGTGGATTGGAATGATGTTGCGCACGTGCTCGGGAAGAGAATGGGGAGCGATTTGAATGCGATATTTGTTGATTAAAACGATTTAACTCAATTAGAACGATCGCCACGATCATTTCATTCCGTTCGAGCGCTCGAGCGCAGTCTCTCATTTATCGCTCGAGCGCTCGTTTCCACGAATGGCTCTCGAGCGCTCGTCGCTCGAGCGATCATTTTGAGAATTGCGCTCGAGCGAAGAGCGCTCGAGCGATCATTCTGCGCTTTGCGCTCGAGCGCTCATCGCTCGAGCGATGAATAAAAGTAATCGCTCGCGAGCGACGAGCGCTCGAAATAACATCACTAGTATAGGTTGACTATCGGGTAACAAAATATTAAACGTGCGGTGTCGGAAAAATCAATACTATTGCATAGTGATGACGTAATCAAAGGTACACTTCTTTCGAAATTTTTATTTCGTAGATAGAGTTTTCTGTTCCGGCCAAACTTGTTATACAATTAGACGTTGTCGAGGCCTATCCGGAAAAAAGTTTCAAGTTGCTGCCGCTTGCTGCAGAGGCTGCAGGGTTGCTGCAAGTTCAGGGTCGGAAATTCATAACTCCGCTCCCAGGCGTGCTAGAAACTCGTTCTAAGGATCATTCTGCTTCTTATGACGAGAAACTAAGGTCCTGAGAGTTTGGTGAAGATTGGTCATCATTTACATTTTTGGCGCCCAAAAGTATCTTTTTCAGATGACCTGACTTTGACCATTCACCACTCCACGGGTGAATTTTGTAAAATCATGGTTACCGTGCAGGAACATTGCAAAACCATCCAAAAGTAACATCCCAAATTTTCAGAGCTTTTGCTTTACTCTCCGGTCTGTGGTGATCGATTTACAGAGGTATACTCAATTTGAAGAGTGCAAAAAATTGAAGAGAAATTCTCTTCAATTTTTTTATAAGCGGTTGAATGGAGCCCATACTTAGGCAATAAATCAGTCACCCTCACGTTATTATCGTCGCACAGTTTCAGGGTTCTAGCTCGGATAGAACGCAAAATATAAAATCGCAAACTTCTAGAAGCTAAATTTGTTGAACTGAATATGCCTCCGTAGATCGATCACCTCAGACCGGAGAGTAAAGCAAAAGCTCTGAAAATTTGGGATGTTACTTTTGGATGGTTTTGCAATGTTCCTGCACGGTAACCATGATTTTACAAAATTCCCCCATGGAGTGGTGAATGGTCAAAGTCAGGTCATCTGAAAAAGTTACTTTTGGGCGCCAAAAATGTAAATGATGACCAATCTTCACCAAACTCTCAGGACCTTAGTTTCTCGTCATAAGAAGCAGAATGATCCTTAGAACGAGTTTCTAGCACGCCTGGGAGCGGAGTTATGAATTTCCGACCCTGAACTTGCAGCAACCCTGCAGCCTCTGCAGCAAGCGGCAGCAACTTGAAACTTTTTTTTCGGATATGCCTCGACAACGTCTAATTGTATAACAAGTTTGGCCGGAACTGAAAACTCTATCTACGAAATAAAAATTTCGAAAGAAGTGTACCTTTGATTACGTCATCACTATGCAATAGTATTGATTTTTCCGACACCGCACGTTTAATATTTTGTTACCCGATAGTCAACCTATACCATGCCAAAAAATCTGCCGGATATCTTGGCTGGTTCAAAAGTTACATCTAAATGAAAAAGTGTCCAAATACTTTTTGTCGCTACTGTATCTCAAGAAAGGGGCAATACTCATTGGCAACTAACCCATCCAGCTCCTCGTGGGCTCATCATCCAATCCTCCTCCTCCTCATCCGGATCCGACCACATGATATCGCACAGTGGACCCTAATAATTGTTTGATTATTTTTTCGCATGAGATTCTTCGCATCACTGGAGACGAACTGCTCTCCCCAATCATATGCGATGTGTGAAACTCGCACAAAGATGCGCTATTCGATAACTTTTATTTTATTTGTCAGTTGCTGAGTAGCAAAAATCGAATAAAAATAAACAACCGTAGATTGTACTATACGTGAAACTTAAATCTCGCTTTGTACATCTTTGTGCAATTTTTAAAAAAAACCAAAACACACATGATACTGGTGAAGCAGTTATTTACAATTAGTCCAATTCAATCCAATCTGAAGCCCTTACCTTGCTGGGCGGTTCGTGGGCTCTATCCAGAATGCTCAGCTTCTCGAGTGTCCGCACCTCCGGAGAAAGACCGCCGTGCACGCACATTATCTAAATGTTAATTAAATTAATAATAACAATAATAGCAACAACAAAAACAATAATTATTATTTAAATAATTATTTTCATAAAAACCAACCTCATTATCCACAACGGCGGCAATAGGCATCACGTCGAAGACCTGGAAGGAGTCGAAGATCATCAGTTCTCGATACTCGACCGTAACCTAGGGTGCTTGGTATCGTGATTCCCGACCCGCTCTCACACCACAGGAATTATCGATCGTAATAGGCTATCCCGAATCTGCAACCCTACCGTATCCCCCCTGATTACCGTACCCTGCAGCATGCTCGATAGACGAGTGAGTGGCCGTACTTGTTGAGACATTCATCGTAGAATCCGTACACTTGCGAGATTCGTCGTGTCTCGTGATTACCGCGAAGCAGCACCATCCGATCCGGGTATCTGAACGGACGTCTTGTTATTCACTCATTTTCGCAGCAGCATTATTCCCATTTCATCTATAGTTCTTGCTGCAATACAACCGGACACAGTGAGCACATTTCCCAAAAACATTTGGCGGAAGATGAAGTCTTCCGCTTGCAACCTGATACAACCTGATAGTTTGCAACCTGATAGTTTTAGGTTTCGCATTGAATACTCATCATCGATAAGAATATTCCCACTTAATTTATCGGACATTCCTTATACTAAAAAAAAATGTTCTCGGGCAGCAGAAAGAACGTTAACTGAGATTTCATCAAGGACATCTCCTGTTTCACTATCACCATTCAATCGATGCGAAGCCACCTCCTTGGTCAAAAATCTAACTCACGCTAAATTTTATTCAAATCCTCACAATAATAACTCTCATGGTAGTATAACTTCAAAATTGGCAAGAATACTAGGAAACATTGATTAATTGTTTTCTTAGGTAACTCAAGCTTCATCTTCAAATACTCAATAGTGATCTCGCGCCATTGAACCAATTTCAGACTCAAATGCCTCAACTAAACAAAGTCGTAACAATGAACTCACGCGAATAGCAGGGCGAATAGATAAGTGAGTGTCTCGAGTGAGTGCCTTCCTCTATCGACGTAATCTCCCAAGAAGACGTACGACGTATCCGGCATCTGACCGCCCGTCGTGAACAATTGGAGAAGATCGAAGAACTGCAAGGATTGCGGTTTCACCGATACCATGAGTCGTCCCAAATATCCCATGCTCGTGGAAGGTTGCTTCATAACATAGCGAATCATTATTTATGTAAAATAGCTAAGAATCTGAACTAAGCATCAATATAGTTTGCCTTCCGTATCCCCCTCATACCGTACCTGTCCATGGATGTCTCCACATATGGTCACTGGCGACGCGACGCTAACGACGTTCGGCATCTCTGTCAGACGAGACACCAGACTGCAAATATATGTTTGCATGCACTCAAGTAAGGTTCCAGATTCTTGTCATATGTTATTGTTGATATTGCATGTAGACTACTGACCAACATCACATTACCCCTTTACATGGTCCTATACTCTGCCTACGCAACTCGTCTCTACCAGGTCACTTCCGTTACAAGCAAGTACCTGGTTTTCACTGCCAGCACAATCTTACTTTTCCATATAAAAATATTAATTAGTACTAATTAAATAAAGAACATACGCATTGCAGAGTGCGATCATCTCTGCCTCGGGAAGGTACTGACACTGCTTCGCCTGTTCCACCCAGTGGAGGGGAGAGATGCGGATACCGCGATATGACACCTGAAGAGAGGGCGTTGAGATTCACACATAGCATTTTTATAATGCTCTTCCACACATTTACGGCATATATTTTTGTACAACCCAATAAGTGACCGAAATATTGTCGTTCCCACTACACCGCGAATATAACTAGGCAGTGAAACAAGCAGTTTCCAGGATGGAAATTGAGAGATCAATTCCGTTAATCTAAACACAGTCGGCATTCGCTGCTCAACTCTTCTGGAAAACTACACATTTCGGGTTGGAAGACAGCGGAAAGCTAGCATCGTCATATTTCTAGCGTGGTGTTGACACTCATTATGTGAAACACGCAACTACAGGGACGTAATTTAGTGACTAACCAGATGCTCCTTTTCCTCTTGCGAGTACTCACTCGCAGTCGACGGCATACAGCCGAATCGCGGCTGGGCACCGTCGACTGCGACGTCAGCTACCTCCGCCATATCTGCAATGGGGCTAATAGAGGAGATGAAATATCAAACTACCTGGATAAATTCGGAAAATCAACAAACAGCGACAAAAAGGTCATGCACTTTACATATATTAAAACGGTGCTTGGCAACCGTTGGCACTACTTCGACCAGTTCGGTATGTTGGAATAACTTCATTATCATAGAGCTTTTACAAACGGCGAATGAACAAAACTCGAATTGAAATGAAAGAAAGGAAAGTACGAATATTTCATCAAACTCAGAATCGAGTAAGATGGCGAAGATTTGCTCATCAAAAACAACATTGAAAATCAACAACTATCTATCCTAAAGGAGTGGTTCAGGGGAGGAAGCTCTACCGGGTTCTATCAAAGGGGAATAGAAAGGGGGCGATCGATACCGTAGTCGTGATCGATGAGGTATTGGAGGGGATAGGGATACGGTAGTCTACAGTAATCTACTCCTTGACGACTCCGACTTGGGCCGCTCTTACTGGTCTCTCCTTGAGAATGTATCCAATCTTCATTACGTGCTCGATATGTCCAACCTCGAATTTCGCCTGCGAATGCAAACATATTGAATTTTTTCTTTTGTCACCAGCAGAATCGTTCAGTAAATTGTCTCATTTGCGTTAACTATTCTATACCATTCCCCAGAAACACAGAACAAACATTTGAGCAAAGTGTGAATTGAACATAGTTCCGCTAGAAAGCACTGGAATGAACACGCCCACTATCCTAATCGTTTTTTTTATTATTAAAAACAACTGATCAAACAATCGATCGATAATATCAGATGTACCGTACCTTCTCCTTGGGGACCTGGAAGACAGCCTCATGGAGATTGGGGTCGAATTGCTCTCCAATGGGATTACAGGGTTGAAGACCGTGCTTAGCGAACGTCTTTAGAAGGACCTGTAGAAGGAGCTAGTTGAGATCATATTTACACCTAGTCTCAAAGATACATTTAACGAATATGAACGACATATCGTCAATAAGTGTTGGGCTTGTCCGAGATGCAAACAGAAAATCTCAAACCACCGATATCAACTCATAGAAAATATGAGTGGAAAGGACCCACTTTTTGATGAATATTTTTTTGACTATACCAAACAAAGTAGAATTTTCACTAATTACTCTGACGTATCATCTTACTATATTACCTAGAGTAGTGCATTCCGCAGTTAATTACGTTAAATCTAAGAAATAGAAACTACTGTGAAAGTTAATATTGCCCTCACCGTTTTAGTCATCTTGACTCCATCGAAGAGTGCCTTCATCTCATTCGACGCCGTCTTCAATTGTTCCTCCTTCACAGAGTCAACGGCGAGGTCGAGAATGTCCGCTACCTGACAATGTGATTTTAGCTAAAAACTAGGGAATTTAGTCAAAATTGCTACTGGTTATTGGAGGTTTCAAGATAAACGTATAAGGGAACGATGAGGCTTCTAACAATGATGTTTCGACTGACTCACAATAAAGAAAATTGATTGAACAACCATGTAGGGCCATCAAATAGTCCAAATAATAAAATACAATCTAACCTCGAGCAGATCCTTGCAGAATCCCTGGACGGCAAAGACCTTCGTATCTTCGACCTGTGAAAATTTATTAATTTGTGATAATGTATTTTTATTTTATATGAGTCGTTAAGTAATACATAAATTTTTAAGTCGATATGGAGGCAGTCAGTTCGTAGAAATATAAATATTTAAAAAAAATCATACCTGCTTTGTGCCTCGTCTCCTCACATTTTCAGTCTCGGCAAGCGCGCGAGTGTATCGGTCCTGTAAGGAATACAGTTTAATAGTAGAGACAAGAGTTTAAATAGTTGATTTAAAAAAGAAAGTTACCTTCCATTCCTTGCCTTCCTCAATCAGACCATCGTACTCCTTCAGAAGAGCATCGAAAGCGGCATGAGGCACCTGAACTGACTTAATAAGGCAATGGACAATAACCAAACGATATCAAAAGGTAGCCTAAAACTCACATGTCGTTGTGCATCGACTATTTATAATAGATCGGTAATCTTTCCGTAAATAAGAAAAGCGGAATGTCAAACCTGCCACTCTTGGCCTTCTTCTCCTTCTTTCACTGCAAGTCGCTCACGAACAATGTTGACGTACGCGTCGCCTAAGATAGTAAGAATAAGTGATCATGTGACGAAACTTGATTAGGAAATGAGTGATCTTACCGGAGAGACGAACGCCTTTCGCGTCTTTGAGCTCAAATTTTTCGGTCGATCCATTGCTCGACTCGGCTGCTTGAGTGGAATTGAGCGCCACTGACAATCGAGAGCTCCTACTGCAATACACTGGTCAAATATGACGAAAAACACAAAAATGGCCCACAAACTAACTTCGTGAAAAGGTACTTACGAGAGCAGACCCGCCTCAGCACTTCTTCCTACAACAGATCCTACTCGGGCGATCGTCCTGGACAGCATTCTGAACAAAATTAACCGTCAAATATCAAGTAATCGAGTTTTTAGGAAAAAAATTCAAAAAATTGCGTCAAGCATTTTACCGCTCAAACACGCAGCAGTGCTCACACTAAACGCAGTGAAAACTTCGATTTACTGTAGTTTTCTGGTGTATCGCGATGTGATTCTATTTTAAATTTATTTTATTTTTTATTCGTACATTAGTTATTGAATATATATTTTATGTTCCATAAACTCACTGAACTTGTTATTGTCCGTTCTTTGATAAATTTACGTGAGGTCTTCCATCTCGCACATCTCATCTGACTACGTTTCACAATGAATAATGAGAGATCACGTAAATGAAGGGAGTGGATTGAATTCGCAAATCATCCCATCTCTTCCTCATTTCGAGCTCATTTCATCTCCTTTCGATGGTCGAGTGCGGTTCGTTCGAGTCAGAAGGTGTGTTTACGATCTCATGTGGAGTAATCTTTCCGTAATCTGTGCCTGTTTCAGGACCCTCAGCCACATGGAAGATCAATAGCCTAGACGAGAAGGTTAAGCTCGACTTCAAACACTTCTACGACAGCACAATCAGGACGTATGACGGTCAGTTGGCGATTCTTTTTTTTTCTCACACAGATTATCGCGCTCAATGTCAGTTCTCGATAGTCTACCGTATCCCTTCATCGCACTGATCTACCGTATCGATTACAGCAAAGAAGCAGCTGTTCTACGTGCATGTCAAGCTACCTGGCGACAAAGAAGATGAATTGAAAAAGGAATTGGGCAAATGGAGTTCAGAGGATCTGTGGGAAACCGATGAAGGTACGGTAGGATACTGTAGCCATCTCATCAATCGATACACTTCAGATTATATCGCACTGTACAAGACTGAGCAGAAACTCACCCGAGTATACATAACGAAGACTCCAGAGGCCAATTCCGACACTTTTGAGGTTACGGTGGATACCGTATCCTTTGATTACCGTATCATCTCAGCTCTTCGAAATCGATTCGGGAAGGGTTCACCCAAAGGCGCATCGGAATCATCTCTACAAGATTCCGCGAGAATCGAATCTAAGGAAATTCGAACGTACGTTTTGCGTTGCACCGACCGCTCAATTGTTTCGTTGGTGGGTGAAATGTAACGTTGCTTATGGATAGTTCACTTTGCAATAACTCTATCTACAGTACCCCGAATGTCAACCTCATACCATGCCATAGTATCCTCCAATCCGTGTGAGTACCCCCGAGCTACAGTACCTCTTCAGCTCAAGTGGTGCCGGTTGCGTACAAGAACTTCTCCGATGGCGATTTTCTGAGCAAGACGGAATGTATGGAGCATGCGCAGGTATACTGTAACTACCGTAGTCACAATCTGCCGTATTCCCTTCAGGTATCGATCTCTCTACGCCAAGGAGAATCGACAGACAAGACATTCCGAGCTGAAACGATCAAGGCAAGTCGATCTTCAAAAAATGATCTTTGATCTTTGACCTCTCTCAGGTATACGTGAACAACAATCAACAGGAACTCATTCCGGCACTCAAGTCGCACAGGGAGTTCAAAAAGTGACTTTTGACTCGAGTTTGATCTTTGATCTTTGATCTTTCAGGTACTCAGTAAACAGAGACGGGGAGCTAACATGCTGCTTTGGAGAGAATGGCGTCTGTCGCTCTTCTTCTTCTCCCACTCCTGCCAAGGGTACGGTACCTACCGTATCCCATCTACCGTATTCCCTACCGTATCTCTCTTCAGTGACCTCCGACGAGGGTGGTCTGGACCACACCCTTCTCGCATGCATTATTGCCGGCTCCCTCATCTGCGCCATCATCATTGTCACCTTGGCCGCCATCTACCTGTACAGAAGGTACGGTAGGGGTACTGTAATCAAGGCCTACTGTAGCCTACCGTACCCCCAACATACCGTATCCTCGTAGATTCGGTCACGTCATCTCGGAGCGTCACCGCCGTCACCACCACGGCCATCGGAGACATCGACAGGAGAGCCAGTGAGTGGATTAATCTTTGATCTTTGATCTTTGATCTTTGCAGACAAAACTCTGACCGTGATTCTCCTCCGTCGTCTCAGAAGCGTGAACCTCTACCAATTCCGATGGAGGATTCGGCCCCTCCTCCTCCTCCTTCCATTCCCCTTCCTCCTCCCAATGAGAGTGTCATCTCTCGCATGCCACATCACAACATCGTCGTTAGCGGGGTACGGTATCTACCGTAATCCTTCCTACCGTATCCTCCCTTTACAGTCGAAGGAGGGGACGAATCCCAACTACACGCAGGTCAACCGTAACATCAACCCGCTGGTGATGGAGAACTCACAGGTAGGCTACCGTACCCCACACTCCTCCTACCGTACTCCTTACAGTCGCCCAATCGCGCCATGACGCCGCTCAAGACGCAGGAGGTACTGTATACCTACCATATCCCATCCCACTTATCGATTGATTGATTGCAGATGAGCACGCAGACGTGTACTATGACGAGGTACGGTAGGGGATACGGTAGTCGACTGATCGATCAATAAATCGATAATTGAAGAAGCAGCGAGCCAATGCACGATGACGACACATCCTCGAACAAGGCTGAGCCATCTCGGTGAGGGACTACCGTATCCCTCTGATCGTTGATCTCTGATATCTTCAGCAGTCGAATGTCTGCCGGTTCGTCGTCGTCGGATCTGAGCGATGCGACCCTTCGTCAGCCTTCGCTCCAATCGTCTCGCCTTTCCACCCGACAGGTTTGATCTTTGATCTTTGATCTCTCTCGACGGTGATCTTTCAGTCTGTCTGCTCTCCGTCGGTCGTTTCGAGCAGTGGTTTCGTGATGCCGTCTCATCAATCGATGATCTACCGTACTCGTCACTCTCCTCCTCACACGATGACGGGACAGACGAATGATGATTACTTGACGACCACTGGAGCCACGGTGAGGAGGAGGGGGGGGGATCAGAGATCATTCGACAGCATCGCACTAGCAACTAGTCGTCAGGTTGCAAAAGATCAAAGATCATTAGACCATTTACATTAGCAAGGGTCAGACTGATTATTTACGTAGCCTGGAGACCCCTAAAGATCAAAAACCAAAGATCAAAGATCATCTCCCTCTTCAGATGGCAGACGACGTTATCGACAGTGAGGACGACGATGACGAGGATTCAGTGACGAGATCGGTCGAGGACTGCGAGAGAGTATTGGCTGCTTATGTGAGGAAGGGGAGAGGGGAATTGGGGGATAGGTTGAAGAATCTTCAAACTCTTCATTCTTACTCTTGAAGAATGCCTCTCTTCATTTCTCATAATGAAGAGACGGACTACCGTAGTCAACAGCCGTAGCCCACATCTCACGATTTTCATTCAGAAAGCGCCCGGCCACTCCACGCCAGCTGCTCCCATCTCTGCCCATCGAACCGAGTGAGTTGATCTTTGATCTATGATCTCTAATCTCCCTCCTCTCTCAGGTCTCATCTGAGCACTCGTCCTCAGCTCTCTTCGGCCTCTCACTACACGGAGAACGAAACGAGCAGAGATGGAGCCATTCCCAAGTAAGAGAGATCAGATTAGATCATCAATTGATCTTTGATCTTTTGCAGTCGTGTCTCTCGTCCTCATCTCATTTCTCTGCCTGATCGTTCACCTCGCGGAGAAGAGAAGAGAAGAATCGTCGAGAATCGTCAGCCGAGACCAATTGATGTGAGGATATGGGAGATGTTTCGATCTAGCAAGAATAGAACGATCTCCATCGAAGATGTGGACATTTGTTGGAGAGCCTGTGAAACCAAAACAGATTAGTGAAAGGGACTTTTTCGAACAAATAAGTAAGGCATAGGGGATGAGGGAATAACGTGCTCCTCCACGGGCAAGAAACATTACGTAGAGAGGAAGGAAAGGGAAGGCCACTAGGCTATCGTCATGGGGATCGCATGGGAAGGAAAGGGGGGGGGATGGGAGAAGGTAGGAAGAAGTGAAGAGGGATCAGAGATCAAAGATCATCGACTGTCCAAACTTGAACTCCTTTCAGTCGTCGCCCTCTCTTCCTTCCGATGTGGTCCCTCCTCGAACGGTACGGTATCAGAGTACCGTAACCTACTCATGGGATCCTACCGTAGTCCCTCGTTACAGTAACTCGTTCACTATCATGCACTACCGCAACTTAACCTAATCTCACTAGTACTTGCTTCTCAAGTGATGAAATTCAGTACATCTTGATGGTTTTGTGTGGTGACTTGTGTGAGAATAATCGGAATGAATCATAACTTGCTACAGTATCCAATGACTACCGTAATCTATCCTACCGTAATCTTGTTAAGCGTTCGACGAATTCTGAAGTGCAAACGGCGGCTCGTCGTGAATCTACCGTATCCTGGCTGGCCGATTCCACTCAGTTGTCGATGGGCCGATCGATGCACGATGATGACATCAGTCTCTGATTGGCTGACTCCGCCCCCTTCGTGCTCCGTAGCACACGAACCCTAGTGTTTATTCGTATTTTCATCGGCTACGATAGCGTTTTTGTTTTTGTGTTGTGTAGACGGCCTATTTTGAACTACCGCATTATTGTTATGAAAGGCCTGAATTTTGAGTAATAAAGTTTTGAATAGAAGAATGATGATAGAAACCAAATGAAGCAAATTCAAGTGACGATTGATATATTGGAATGTTGAGAATAATGTGTGAAACACAAATTCGACTTGCATTGAATGCATTTATTCGCTGAGACTATACAGAATATTGAACATATAGGCGAACAATTTGCTTGAATAGTGTTGCTGTGACAGCCTCTTTGCTTCCATTTCTTGTCTGGTCAACGGCACTTCTTGCGGCTTGCAGGGGATATCGTTCTGAAGAGGGGAGAATGATTAGGGGAGACTACAGCGTCTGAGATAAGGAAGACTCGACGAGAAATGAATATCGGTGTGAGAGTGTGCAAAAAGAAAACACCATTTCTTGCGAAGCCTACGATAATGCTGCGGGGAAAAATGGCTAACCTTCGATTTCTTGTGAACGAATGTATCGAGTGAGTGCTGTCCTCCATTGGATCTCTTCACTGGACGAAACTTCTGAGGAACGGGAGATCTGAAGAAAAGAAATCATTAATCGATTCAGGGAGGCTACCGTACCTCGTCTGCACTTCTACTACTTTCTTCACAGTGATGGAGATGTCCGTGACTGCCATCTTAGGGACATTCTTCTTGATGACGACTCGTTTTCTTCCCTGATACAATCCAGTTGAAGGATCACTGGCAGAAGAATAGTTCTGAAAAAAAGTTTATTATTTTTGAAAGAATGCATGAATTTGTACCTGTAGGCCAGACGACTTGCGCGAGAGATTCACATTGAAGATACTCGCGATATTATTATTAGTTGTGTTATTAGTGATCGATTTGAAAGGCGCGGGTGAGAAGGGAGTGGCAACCTGGAACAAAGAAAGATGAAATTTCGAAATTGAAGAATTGAAAAAGAAAAAAACTAGCAGTCGATAAGCAAATTTCATTATTACCTGCTGATCTGCAGTCTTCACAGTTGATTTCGCATTGAAGAAGCTTCCGATATCAGTGTTCTTCACGGTAGGGCTAGTGGTAGTGGGAGAGGAGACAATTAGAACCTGAAGAATGAAAAGTGAAGAAAAGAAAAGTGAAAAGAAAAGAAAAGGGAGTCAAAATTGTGTAAAAATGAGAGGAAGGATTGTGGAAGATAAAGAGTGAACCTCATTCGATGCATCTTCATTGGCCTTCCTTGCTACGACTTCATTTCTCCCGCAGACCCAACGACTACGTGAGAAATCGTACGGAAGATTGACGGCTTTCTGAAAAGAATGGCGATGTTGGATCGGTAAAGAGCAGCCATAATGAAATTCTCTAAGTTTCTCGTAGTCGTCACTCTAACCGACTAACGAGCACAACAATTGAAGGGACAGTTTCTTCATTGCGACTTACATACTTAGCAGACTACATTTTTAAATATTCAAAAATATAAAAATAAATCTGACTCTGTTCTTGGCGATGATTTCCTCGAGAGATCGATAGACGAACGAGGAGGAAGAGGGCATATCGAGGGAGAGGAAGAGATAGGGAGGACAGGTTAGAGTCAAGAAGACAACTGAGGAGGGATGAATGGAATTCCTTATATACGCTGTAGTTCGGAAGGGTTGTTGTATCAGACATCCGATCTCGACGGATACAACCATCAAGAGATCAATTGGAGGAGCATTTGATGCCCTCGGGCACAATAAACGATTCCGAAATGGATTACAAGATCAACGGGAGCTGTGTACTAGATTCTGTCTAGGAAGCATCATTCTGAAAGTCAATGGACATCTTATTGATCCTACAGCAGAATTGCCTATTTTCAGGAATGTTTTCGTCTGACCAGAGAATAGTCAGCCTTTTCAGTGCACATTTCAGAAGGATGAATTCCTTTTATGACTCGATAAACCAGCGGAGCTAAATAAAAGACGAGCTTACAGATCGAACAGTCAAGCATGCTTCTGTTCCTCTTATTCTTCCCAATCCATGCATTGAGTGCCGCCGTTCCCAACTATTGCGAGTACGTTGTCCAACATCCAGTGACGGTCAGTATGTTGAATTTAACAGAATTGAAAATACAATTTAGAAAGTATTTCATCTCGCCAACTCTTCATGTTTCGTGCATGTGAAGAAAGATGTAAGAATTATGATTGCAATCTGTTTTCGCATCCTCGTTCAGATAAATTCATTCTGCACAAAGCTCAAGGAATTCGACGGGCCAATTTTTGACAATCAGTGAGCCGGCGAATATTTTTAGAAATAATATTTCACGCAATATTTCAGGTTCATAATAGCTTATGGATCATCATCGGGAGTTGTGTATGAATGTTCGAATAGCGCCGGAACTCCCAAGGTTCAATTAGTTTGCCGTTCAATACGCTCCATTGACTCACTATAGCATGAACCAATGCTCCAGTGATTCATAAAAGCATGCACCGATAGCCTTACCGAGTACAGAAATCATCCATAATGTAGGCCATCTTCAAACACCGTCGAACTTCCACGGGGATCGTTGTGAAGCAAGGCGAATCCGAGGCCTACAATGAACAGGGAGACGTAAGTCAATGATGTTATTTTTCTCCAGATAATATAAAATTCATAATCATCCTTCCGTTCAGAGCACTCATTGCTATCAAATTCATTACTACAACAAGACTGAACCTCTAATTGAATTCAACAATCGTGAATCGTGTATTCAAATGGGCAAAAGTTACCAACTACTCAAATTAGGACAAACGTGAGATCGAACATCACTTTCATTTTGAGTATTTCAGTAGATGTTGCAATTTTCAGCTTTCTTATTTTACATATTTTCTATTGAAAACTGTTTTATGCTGTTATTTAGATCATCGGATGGAGAAATGGAATGCAGAGGAGACGGAAAGAGGAAAACAAGAGTAGATTTCAATAGATATTTATTATTCAACTGTAAAATTCAGATCGTTCGACTGGGATGCAATTCCAAAATAGGCTTTCTGAAAAATGTGAGAAATCAAAATTATTATTTAATTTTGAAATGATTTATAGCCATCGTTCACGGTTGTGAACGGAACTGCGTATGCGTACTATGAAGAACATTTCGATAACAGAGTAAATTCTATCGACAATTGCTATGACGGACCGTCCTTGATTCTAAAGAGGGATCAGTGAGTTTCAGCGGGCAAATCGCTACATATTGTGAGTCCGCAGATTCATAAAATCCGATGGAATTCTATGGTATCGATGCAAATCAGCCATTCTTGACGAAAAGCGTTTTAGATATGCCCAGGTAGTCGAATAAATTTCATTAGCAGATATATTTTCGCGCAGGAGCAATTCTTGGGTTGCGTTAGTAGAAAAATTGTCGATCCAATCAATACTCCGTTCTTCTACAAAAATGGAGAATTCATGAAGGAATACGTTAGTATTGAATCTCTTCAAAAATGTATTCAACCTGCGAATTTCAGGGCCAGAAATGTTCACCCGATCTGAAAGTGAAGGTAACTGGGAAAGAGGTGGGAAGGAAATGGGAGAAATGATTGCGACTGAAAGCTCTTTTCAGAAATTCTGCTCACTGAACGGACTTCAATTCGAAATGGGCACATGGTTTTTGCACATAATCAAATTCAGGTTGTAATTTGAATAACCATTTTAGGCTCCGTGTTTTGATCAGCAGTTCTGACGGTCATTTCTATTACTGCGACAGTGATAAAGGCAAACCTAAGGCGAGTTACTCAGTTTGAATCGATTTTGTATCCAATTTCCAGAATGTTTTCCGAGGTTGTTTTACAAAAACGACAAATTCCTTGTTGGTAACGATGGTCAATGTATCGGGAACCGGAATGGAAAAACCTGTAAGTTTCGTCGTCGAAGGCATAATTGATAGCAGACATGATTTTTTAGATGAAGAAATGTGTTGGGAAAACTACCAAGTATGATTTCGAAAAACCGCTCTTCGAAGATGAAAGGAATTTGGATTGATGTTGCTATTATCTTCATTTTTAATTAATTGTGAATTCGGTAACCCTTTTTTGAACTCAGATAAGAATTTAATAAATATTTAGGGCAAGTTTGGCTCATTGGGAAAGTAGACGACTTACTCAGAATAGGAAGCTAGCTAATTAGTTTAGTAATTTTCCCTTCGTTGACGCGTACAGTCGGAGCTGAGAAAACATAATTTCGTAATTTTTTTGCAATACAATGCTGCTAATAACGTTCTCTAAACTTTTTAGAAATATGGAGCAAGAAAAATAGTAGCTCCAGTATTCGAAAAAGAAATTAGGCAAACTTGATGTATCCATCATCCGTTGTTGATAAGAATGAAAATGAAGATTTTCGGTCATCCGCCATCGAATCACTTGATGAGACACGATTAGCACCTGCGAAGGATGGAATATTGATCTACACATACCACATAATGCTGAGAATGCGCGTCCGCTCTCTCCCTTGACCTTCCTGATTGCAATCTTTTTCTCTACCTGTGCCCAAAAAATCGCTCACTTGTTTCGGAATCGATGACTACATTGAAAAAATTAATCTGCTTGTATAACCAATAACGATTTGATGAAGAAATAGGCATCAAACAAAAACAAATGTGGACTAATTACAGAAATGAAATTCTATAATGAAAAAAAGATACTTACCAATATAGGGACCACCATCCATTTTTACATTTGTGCGCTCGAGGTATGCTAATTTGTGCAAAGGGGAGGAAAAGGCCGCGGATTCTGATTTCACAGGTGTTTAGTACAACATGTTAACAAACTTTGCTGAGAAAATTAGCAAATTCTGTAGTCTCCCGCGATTGTTATAAACAAAAGTATCTCAAAAATGACGTCACAAAATTTAAATAATTTGTTTTAAGCGCTCTAATTTCGTTCACAGGAGAGGGCCGCGACTTTTGACACTTTTCTGTGATAGACTAAGGTTTCAAGCATGTCATATCCGAAAATTAGCCAATTCCATAGTCTCCCGCGAAATTTACATAGAGTCAAAGTTTGAGTTTGAGTTTGATCTTTGATCTCATATAAAAAACGCGGGAGACTATAGAATTGGCTAATTTTTGGATATGTTATCTATGTCCATAACATATGTCTATCGCTGGAAGCTTTCAAAAGTCGCGGCCCATTCCTCAAACTTAAGTTAGCAGGTTTCAAAGATTTTTGTCTCTCGTTTTTGAAAATCATGTTTTCATGAAGTCGCGATTTTCTCGTAAACTATTAGCTTTTAGTGGGTGGTCCCTTCACAAAAAATGATTCTATACGCCTGGTTAACAACCTGAGTTACTTCATGGGGCATGAATATGTGATTTGCATATCACGTGGTGGTCCCTATTACCAATAGGGAGTTATGAGTGAATGAAAATCCATTGATTGTTGAATTAAGAAAGAGGATGAGATGGACTACTTATTGTCCCTCCACTCAGATCGACAATTCACAATATGAAGAGAGGAGGGAAAGGGAAGGCCACTAAGCAATTATCATAGGGACCGCTATACGAAATGGGAAAGAAAGAGGGGATGGGAAGTTGGAAGAAGATGGGAGGAGGAAGAGATTGAGTGGAAGAGTCGATTCAACTGAACAAATCATCGAGCAGAGCGTTCACCTCTGGAATGAAATTTGAGTCAGTTGTCCGACTACGATAAACTCACATTTCGTAGTCTTCCTCATGGTACTCTCGAAACATTATCAGTTAATCGTATAGATTTCTTTGTTCAGTGTTTGGATTGCCAATGACTGCACAGGAAATCCTTCGAAGGCGTTTGTTCGAATCTTGCATTCTTTCGATTGAATCCTCTCAATTGGACTGATCATTGGATTTGTTCGTTGAGAGTAGATTGGATTGAGAATTTCACATCTTGCAGTTCAATCTTGCAAACCAATTCTAGAATTTTGAGAAAGCAAGTCAATGCCAGGCGTGAATTACAAGAACAACGAATAAAAAATCACTCATTTATGCGACAATTAGAATACACCTTCGCCCATTACTATAAAAACGACAAATAAAATACAACTACGCCCTTTACTATCAAATATATAGTGAAACAAATATCTAAAATACACCTCTAGTGAACTACGCCCATAACTAACAAATTTAAACTGAACTACGCCCACAACTAACCAATATGTGTACTGATTAGAATGAGATTCACATTTTAATGTGAATAAAATTAAAATGATGTAGAGTTGCAGAATTGGATCCTCTTACTGTCGACCTCTCAAGAAATTTCGAGTGATCCAATTCTGCAGATCAATAAATTAATATTTCCCCAGTTCTGACAAAACTTACGTGTCTCCTTACACCTGCCTGCTCGCACAGCATACGGAAGATAATCTCACTGCAAACAAACAGTTTCAGCAGGATTAAAGTTTCATAACACTGGAGGCCAGATCAGAGATGTGAGTTGCTCATAAGGAAGAGGAAGAACAAAAGTGAGATTAAACTAACCGGCGAGGAGCGTAGTAATTCTCCAGCCAGAATCGACGAACGAACGGTCCGCATGGAATGTAGTACTGCGGTTCTCTCGGTCCGACGAATCTGCAATGAACTTGGATCACCATTGTGAACAACAAGAGCTCAGAAGCGATACTCATCATGAATCAACCCAAGTCCAGCTAATGAAAAAAGTGTTGCAAAGATGGAAGAATAATTCAACTGACGCCGGTCTGTTTTGTTTGAGCTCCGCGTAGTTAACAGCATGCTTGCGGGGATTGATCGAGTGCGTCGCCTTCGGGCCCTCAGGGAACGCAGACTGCACTTTCTGAAATGATATGCTGACAATTAATCAAACAAAATCTGCAAATTACATTTTCGCACCCCTTTTAAAGTTTATGTAAAGGGATATGTCGAACAAAGGAGCACTAGGAATGATGCGAAATAGAGAGAGAAAACTGACCATCTCCTTTCTGACGGCCGCCTCCCATGGTTGCTCATTCTCCTTATTCTCCGGCTTCGTCAGTGTGCTGTAGAGGGTGTCGTCATCGTATATCTGCAAATTATACATATTATAACGTGTGAAAAACACTCATCATAGTGCAAAGCAAGATAAACTACTTACCATGTCACGAAGTTGATTGTGCTTAGCGAAGTCGTTCATTACCGCGTTCCAGACCGTGTTTTCCTGAACATTTATTGCAGTGACTTTCAACAACATCAACTACCGATCAGGACATTATGTAATCGAAATAATAACCTGCTCGCGAGTGATAACCGGGAGGTCCTTGATTATTGTCTTCTCCCAGAGGAATCCGAACTGAAAATAATTTTTGAGGTTTTTCTTTCATTTTGCCTAAAAAATTGTGAAGGAAAGGTTGAATGAAAGTGGTTCAGTGATTTCTTGAGTTTTATCTATCAATTGATCACTATACGTACCGGGTCCGCCCATAGTCCTGGTCCGGCCTCTTCCTTCTCTGGGCACGAGAACGTGAATATTTGGTTCACCGGTTGCAGGAGCCTCTGGAATGGGAAAAGCTTTCTAATTCTCGAGGTATAGTGAGATCAACTTATACTGAGAAAAAACTAAAGATGGTCTTTCCTAGAAGTAAAATAAACGCACTTTCTTTTTCATGTCCACTCCGGCCTCCTTCACTCGACACGACACGCTGAGTCTATTCATGTCGTTCCAGAACTTGGCGGGAATGTTCTCGTAGAACACTTTTTCGGCATCCTGAAATGAGAATCATCGAGAGGAAAGTTTCTTAAATGTGTTAACAAGTGTTAATGAAAAAACAAAATAGTCAAAAAAAAAATCATGCTAAGATTGGCTGTACTCAAAATAAATTGAAATTCTCACGGTCGATTCGGCGAAATCCATTCCGTCCTGTAGCTCCATCATGTCTGACCACTCCTTGAACATGGTATCCGCTTGTTTCTAAAATGGAAGAGTCGATTAAATTTACAAAGGCAAGAAAACTAAAATATACCTGGGAGCAATCGTGTCCTTTCAAAAAGCCGCAATCCTCAAGGCCGTTCTCGACGTGCTGAAATAACGTTATTATTCAAACCTCTGCGTTCAATTAATTCATTGTTCTCCTCAAATACATGGTAGTCTAACTTGCAGAAAATGACTAAATATTAGATACAAGAATGAAGATGGCGGTAAATTTGTCAATCAATGTATAAAAAGTATTGTGAACCCACCTTGATTGCATCAGCTACCGTGATGGTGAGCTTGACACGTGCTCCCAAGTACTCCTTAGTCCACTCACAGAATTTCCACTCGCGCTCACGTGCGGGAATGTAGTCCTGTAATTAAATGTTCGTAGTATTTTTTAGTAGTATTTCAGAGACTAAGCCAAGCTTCTATTCTAGTTCTCCGTACACCTCTATCTGATACGAAACGCTAACACTATGATGGTGTTACTATCCCATTCAATCGAGTTCATTCAAAAGCCAAAACAAATAATTAATGAGATGAAAAGTTTGATGGCATTAAAATAATCGCCATACCGTCTCGCAGGGATCGTATTCGTATTTCTTCACTGGTGCCGGTCCTTTCATGGGAAGATGCGGATGAAACTGACGTGGGATTCCCTGCAATACAGAAGAATTTGAATAAAATCAAATCTTTGGCTATTTGCTCATAAAAAAGTAATGGAAAAAATACCCACCAGCTCCTGGAACTTCTTGATTTGGTCCTTGATCTTGCCAATTTCCTCCTTTCTTTTGGCCTCTTCCGCTTCGGCTCGCTCCTGCTGGTTCTTCTCGTACAGTGCTTTGCTTCGTCGAGCAAAGTGCTCGGATCTGAAATCAAATCATAAGAGATCTATAAACATTTAAATGAATCCACCTCAGCGAAAATAGAGAACAGACATACAGAAAAAATATTTAAAAAGAGCCCACGTGGTGAGGTAGCTGTACTTGTTGAACTCCTCCTTCAGTGGACGGAATGTCATCATTCGCCACTTGAGCTGCCAAGCGAGGAACGGCTGAATTCAACGGGTCCAAGAATGAATATATAAGCCGTGCAAAATTTGAAGTCTAAGGCAAAAAGAGGAGAGAAACATGAAAGAATACCTGATCACAACGGAGACTCTGACAGGTTTTCGCGATGAAGTTGCACAGAAGAAGAACCAGGTTACCGCTGAAATGGAAAAGATCAATCGAGGGAATGGAACATGAACGCGTTGTCATCCTCATAACCCAATTGTTTCACAACCAATACGTTTCGTTGCAACCTGTAGAAATGCAATTAAACTTACTACTTGAGGATCTTGTCGTCGAATGCCAAGATGGAGATCATTGAGATACTGTAGAGGCATTGCAGTGGAGCTCCGATCATGCACGGTATGAGGTTGCGCCAAACCTTAAAAACAACGAATTAGTGAACCCAAATGAACATTCTCAATTTTCTCACAGGTCGTATCACGCCATAGCAAGAGGTACTTCAATCCCTGAACGATGCACAACTAAAATCTACGTACTTTATCCTCGATCTCCTGGTCTTTGGGATCCTTCGACGTCTCATACTTGTTATCCCTTCTCATCGTTTCCAGTTTCTTCCTGCAATTTATGAGCATGGTCATTGTTCATCCGAATAGAAAGAAAACATCGAAGATAAACGCGATGAAGCTTACCTATTTTCATCGAGGAAGATATCCATCGCCTTGAGGAACGAGAAGATGGCGCAGATACTGTAGGCGATAGCCGTCCATCCCAACATTCCCAGCGATCCCTCATCGGCGATTCCTGAAATGGCCAGGGTCAAACGACTTTTCTTCCCCGAAAACCGTTATATGAGCTCTCAAGTACTACATCATCACCAATATGCCGATGCAATAACTATGAAAAATGGGCAAGAAAGACGGCAGCAAGATAACATTTTGACAATGAGTCGATTTTTCAAACCGTTTTTATTCACTGGAAAGAAAGCGGTAACTCACCTACTGACGTGTAGGCCTTCTGGTGCGTATTCCAATTGAAGTACCATAACGAGAAGGAGATTCCAGATCCGAGAATGAATGTAATGGAGTACGTCCACTGAAATGGCGTTCTCTCATTTTTCAGGACTTTTGAGGATTGCACGATATGTCACGACTCATTACTCGAAAAAACATTGGAAAATTGAAAGATTTCACATGAATTAGGTGGAGTCGGAAAAACATACGGTGTTTGATTCTTGACTAAGACAACGTAACAAAAAAAGTTCGCTCACCCCGTAGTCCCATCGGTTCTTTTCCTTTCCGTTAGTCCTCCAAAGATTGTTCGATCTGCCTCGTCGCACCGCATCTATATGATGCATTTCCAAGGCGTAGAGAATGTGCACTGAAAATAAAGGAGGCAATTTGCAGAAGACACCTAATCAGGCCCTCAAAATGAACAATACTCAAGCCAAAATAACAATAAATGAAATAGAACCCACCAAGGATCTGCGGGATGTGGAACATCATGCTCATGGCGCGTCTCTCGGCGATGTCTGCAATGATCATTCATTATTTCATGTTCATCATGCCTTCATTATCAATGCGACGTGAGAGTTGAAAAAAAGAATATACAAAAAGATTCTATTTTGTTTCAATGAACTTCGTTTGTTAGTTACGAAGACTCTTCTGCAAGCTAGCTTAGCAACCAAACACAATGGTATTGAGACAACAGCAGTACGATTTTCATTTCAAAAGTTTTTGAAGTTTGGTAAACGTTTTCGAGGCGAGGGAGTTTACGAGACGAATACATTCAATGTCCAAGCTCGAATGAACAAAAAGTCTCACCGAGCTTCATGTTCGGCGGCGACCCTCCAAATGCGTAGAAGATTGCAGAGCACGAGACGAAGGACGCTCTGTAGTACTGGATCGAGTCCTGGATCGTCTGAAATGGAGTTAATCAGACGTAGATTTTCGATATTTATACATTTGTAGATGTCAGAATGGTTACATGACAACAACATTACAAAAAGTACTTACGTCTCCTCGCCGCGGCGTCAGCACGTGCATGACCATGGTCATTATGAACTCGAATGTAGGTCCACCAATCATGGTGACCGCGTCCAGAAATAGCATCTCCTGCAAGAAAGTGAATTACTAATTCATCTTCTCTAAAATCCATACGTCCTAGTTGATGGATGCGTGTACACGGTGTGTATACATGTCTACATAAATTCAACGTTTTAACATAGGGTAATGGATATACGGAAACTCACAGTAGTTCGGTTGAGTGCCCTCTTTCTCACTTCACAACGGTCTGTCTCGCAGACGCAGACGGCATGGTCCACCTGAAAATAGGAGAGATTAGAATGTTGGAACGGATTCATTACCACATCTTCTGAAACATTGTCAATCTAAATACTATAGTCTCGTGATGCGAAATGGTGGGAATTATAAGAAACACAAGTAAATACTCCCACCCTCTCCTCGCAGTGACTTTCAGCAATTGGACAGCTGGTATTCGGGCAGAATTTGGGGAACCTCCAACATTGCTGCATCTGAAGAGAAGTTAACCAATGAAGAGAACTTGAATGAGAGTTCGAAAAGGTGCACTGTCTCTTTCCCTTGATATCATCCATCTCAATGATGGCAATAATATACATAAAATCATCTACTTACACTCCATCCCTCTCGGCAAATACATCGGTCCGGCTGTCCCTTCTCTCCAGTCTCACATCGTTCCGTGCCCATTCGAAAGCACTGGTCGCACTTCAGATCGGAATCAGTATCTCGCGGATATAATCGGGTGGTGGGACTGTAAATATTTTATTGATTTTGACGAGTCAACAAAGATTGAGCAACTAATCGATCACTGCAGAACTATGGAACAGAATCTTCATTTGACCAAGGTTTAGCTAGATTACTTCTTTCCTAGTAACGAAAAAAGGTGTGTGAGATTCGATTTATTTTGGAAAGATCTCTATTTTTACTGAAATTCACTAGATGAGAGAGCAAAATAAATAATGAAATAACTAACTCGGTTTGGGCTTTGCCGAAGGCGCACAGGAAGGGTTGTAGAGGGCAGCCGCTGGTCCAATTACTCCTCTATCGGTGCAGTATGCGTCCCAGCGTGTTTTGGACTGAAATATTTAATTGTTACCTACATTCTAAAACGATTACCGTATCAGAGATTGGGATTTGGTAAAAGAAGAGTGTAATTGACTAACCACTTCCTGGTCCTTGCATCGGTACTTCACTGTCTCGAGGTATTGAAGAGGAGGATTGGGAAGAGGAGTATCGAACTCGATGTAAGGCGCATCCTGAATGAAAATATTATCGTGGATAAAATGTATGTAGATTTCTTTCGAGTGTGACTACACAAATGTAAGTAATAAATGTGTGAAATGATGATTAATACCTGTAGGGCGTACGTCAACGGACACTGCCATCTCGAACAATTCTCTGTAATGCATTCGTTCACTTCAGTTCTAATTAGGCGTGTCTTTGGATACCATGTTTTCAGGATAAATCCAATTACTTAAGATGCGTTCTCGTCTAAAACTAACTCACTCGGCACTTTGCATATGGTTCCAACTGCAATTTGGCTGTCACCTCTCGGTACGGTTGAAACATTGTGAGTCTGGAATGATCGAAATGTACGATGAACTTTACTTTGAAATAATTTTAATTGGCTCCTTAGCATTCATCTCATCCCTAGCAGGTTTGTTCATTTATACGAATCGGTGAGATACAAAAATCCTAATGAGATTACTCGATAACGTTTTCTTAAAAATACGATGATAGGTTACCAGCAAATGGGTAGTGGCTGAGATGTAGACCACTTGTGCTTTCTTCTCTTTTCTGAAAAGAATTTCCTTGATTTCTCATAAGAAATTAAAGAAAATGATAAGAATGAAAACAATAGAATACAATATAAGTACCTATTCAGACTGCCCATGAAACCATTTATGTAGAAATTGTGGGAGGGAAGATTGAAGTCCTCCCTGATAATTGTTTAGTTGGACATAATACTAAATGACATTTTGTAAGTGATTGGAGTAAATTATTGACTAGACAAGTGAAAAAATGAACGCCAGTCCTTACATCATCGCCTTGATTCCAGTGAAATGAGCCTCGATATCTAGCTCGGAGATCATATCGCCGTTTTCAAGCGCCTGGCAGTTTCCCAGCCCAGTGGAATAGGATGACGCTGTAATAATATTTAACAATAAGCTGAGCATAAAATAAGTAACAAAATTTTAAATGGATATAAATGAATATGATATATGTTTAAAATGTGTAAAACTCACTAAGTGCATAGAGAAAGAGACAGCCGATGGTGCTCTCATAGTATCCCTCAGGGCATGGACTGTCGCACGCTTCTGAGACATATTCAACATTATTTCGCTTCCCTATCAAATATTTTGTTGTTCATTCGATATAGATTGCAATAGTTGACTAACGTGACACAAAAACACTCATTTCAGTTTCTAGTTGTTGGTCTATTCTCTAGTTATTCCGCTCACTGAGAGTCGTATGTTCGTTGGTGGTAGTTCTCCATATTGTGCTTGTCTTCTCGGTTGTTGGCATCACTGTAGTCGATTTCTGTAACATATGAAGCCGTTCGCCTTAGGTTCAACAAGGGTCTGGAACAGGTCAAAAATTAAAAACTCTGAAAAATTGGCCCTAGGGGTTATTTTTGACCCTCTACACGCTGGTGCACTCGATTTCGCAATATGTCCCCTCCCCGCTCCAGGAGGGGGCACCCCCCATTTCGCCCAGAAACGCGTTTTTCGTTTTTCGCTGCTTGAAGCCTACAAAATAAATATTTACTTATATTTTATTCAGGAAAGAACACGTAAACAAAAGTGTCAGAAATATGGGAGACAACACAATAATAATACTGATTCGTACCGGAGAGGTCGTTTCCGTCTTCGACCGCCAGTCGGTTGTCGAGGTCAAAAGGCTCGCCGTTTCGTTGCCTTGGTGAACTGTTTCCTCTAAATCCATGCCCCATCAGTTCTTTTCTAATCTCTCAAGTCTTATCCTTCTTAGTATCTAAAGTTACGATAATCGATGATAATCGATGATTCAAAAGAGAGAATTTATCCGAAGATGCAATGATAAACATACCCTGTTGTCCAGTTGGCGTTACGTAGCTTGAATGCGTCCTTTCGTTCATACCAGTCGACGAAGATGATCGAATGGCTAGTCCAGAATTCGTAGTCCTCTTTGATGTAGGAAGATCAGTAACTGAAATGATTTTTCACGATTAAATAATATTCGATATCTCAGCACGTAACTATTGCGTACAAGTCCGCAATGCAATGAAGAATATGAATACTCACCGAGTGAAGTGACTCCATCAGGGGTCACCGGCGACTCTACGTCATCACTTTCGGGTACAGAAGACATCATCGGGAGAGACAGGAAGACCGTGGGAGGGAGAGACGAGCGGGGGTTGATCGGAAGGGAGGCGAGTGAGGAGGGCGCGCTGAAATAGATAGTATACCTATTGTATTCGAAAATGTTTTCCGTGTTCTACATAGATAGAGTTCGAAAGATATGAGTTACGATCTCTTCATTTAACACACCCTCTCGCAGTTCTGACCGGCGAGAGTGCACGTGAATTGAAGTGACTATTACCAGAATTTCAAACTCTAATTCCAGATAATGTGATGACTAGGGCTGTCAGGATGAAGAATCCGTTCTTCATTCCGCATACTCTCTCGTCACTCTGACCGGTGAGAGAGTACACGGAATGAAGAGACGGATTCTTCATCCTGACAGCCCTAGTGATGACCTGATGCACAATTATAATTTGATACCTCGTAGGCCATTCCTTCTCAATCTTGTCGGTGGGCGGGTAATTGTTCGGTGAGAGAGTTGTTACGGAATTGTCTGAAAAAACTATATGAATATAAATATTGTACAAAAATAAAATCACTTGGTTTTATAGCATTTTGTTCTTAACGACTGTCACGATAGTGGTCATGAAAAACTAATTCATCGGTCACACCTCAAATTTTTCAGAATCGAATAATTTTCATCATCAAAGAAGAGGTGTAATTTCAATATTTGCCCATACCTACCCCGAGGCGAGCGGTCTATCACCCATCCTCCCGACGGACACGAGGTTTCCTGCAAGAAAAATAGTTTTTGTCTACTATCATCACAAATATAGTGTTAGTTCCAGCTCTAGAGCAGCAAAGTATGATATTCAATAAAATATTGTTGAAAAAAGAATTGGTATTTCTGACAATGAGCGATAATATGTACACTAATCATTCCTACATAAGAATACACGTAGAAACGAGATCATACCTTCAGTCCTTTGATCAGTTCGGATCCCACTACTCCAAGAACTATAAATGTCCAGAGATACATACAGTCACGCCATAAGGCGTAAGTCCGCATCTGAAGTAACAAAATGATCTAAATGTAATATAGCGAAACGTCTCACGTCGATCCTGGCCCGCTCGGAGAGAGTCGCACTGGATGAGGATACGTAGATTGACAACTGCCTGAAATAATTTAACGATAATATACTACGGCGGTGACTAAACACGGCAGACACGAAATGGCGAAACCAGTCAATAAATGTGGGCGGCAGGGGGAAGATGGGGATTGTGAACAGAATGTATGGAATGAAGGAGAAAATGGTAGAATTTGAAGAATAAAGAGACGAAACCTAGAGAATGATGAAATATTCTGAAATCCGGATATTACGACGATTTGAGGAAAAGTTGCTCAGAAGAATTGAATTAGTCAGAAAGAGATAAAAAAGGGTGGGATGGAATAACGCAGCGAAAAAGTAGAGTGGAATATAGAGAGGAACGATGATGAAAAGACAATCGAAGAAGATATTATGCACACTCATAAAAAGAGGTGAGAATAGAAGGCTGAGAGGAGGAATATAAGATCGCGTAAAGTAATTTGATGAAAACACGGACACGGATAAGCGAGCTGAAGAATTGAAAAAAAAGAATATTGAAGCAAGGAATCTGGAGGAAGGACGCATGTAGTTACGTATTAGTTTGGCCGAAGAAGATGACATGGGAAGTGTTCTCGTGGGTACATATATTGATGAGCTCCAGTAGTGCGGAACCGAAACAAGGACGTAACATGAACCGGCCTGAAAATATTTAGACGGTGATATTATAAATTGTTTACGTTGGAAGCGAAGTCAGGAAAATGCGCAGAATGAATGAACAGTAGCTATGGAAATTGCATTGGCCAAAACTGCGCGAATGATTTTGAGAATAGGCGTACCGATCAGAAATGGCAGCGATGTCAGGAACATGCGCAGAATGAATGAACAGTAGCTATAGAAACAGCATTGGCCAATTTCGCAAATGATTTTGAGAATAGGCGTAGCGATCAGAAATGGCAGCGAAGTCAGGATAATGCGCAGAATGAATGAACAGTAGCTATGGAAATTGCATTGGCCAAAACCGCGCGAATGATTTTGAGAATAGGCGTAGCGATCAGAAATGGAAGCGAAGTCAGGCTAATGCGCAGAATGAATGAACAGTAGCTATGGAAATTGCGTTGGCCAAAACTGAGCGAATGATTTTGAGAATAGGCGTAGCGTTCAGAAATGGCAGCGAAGTCAGGATAATGCGCAGAATGAATGAACAGTAGCTATGGAAATTGCGTTGGCCAAAACTGAGCGAATGATTTTGAGAATAGGCGTAGCGATCAGAAATGGCAGCGAAGTCAGGAACATGCGCAGAATGAATGAACAGTAGCTATAGAAACAGCATTGGCCAATTTCGCGAATGATTTTGAGAATAGGCGTAGCGATCAGAAATGGCAGCGATGTCAGGAACATTCGCAGAATGAACGAACAGTAGCTATGGAAATTGCATTGGCCAAAACTGCGCGAATGATTTTGAGAATAGGCGTACCGATCAGAAATGGCAGCGATGTCAGGAACATGCGCAGAATGAATGAACAGTAGCTATAGAAACAGCATTGGCCAATTTCGCAAATGATTTTGAGAATAGGCGTAGCGATCAGAAATGGCAGCGAAGTCAGGATAATGCGCAGAATGAATGAACAGTAGCTATGGAAATTGCATTGGCCAAAACCGCGCGAATGATTTTGAGAATAGGCGTAGCGATCAGAAATGGAAGCGAAGTCAGGCTAATGCGCAGAATGAATGAACAGTAGCTATGGAAATTGCGTTGGCCAAAACTGAGCGAATGATTTTGAGAATAGGCGTAGCGTTCAGAAATGGCAGCGAAGTCAGGATAATGCGCAGAATGAATGAACAGTAGCTATGGAAATTGCATTGGCCAAAACTGCGCGAATGATTTTGAGAATAGGCGTACCGATCAGAAATGGCAGCGATGTCAGGAACATGCGCAGAATGAATGAACAGTAGCTATAGAAACAGCATTGGCCAATTTCGCAAATGATTTTGAGAATAGGCGTAGCGATCAGAAATGGCAGCGAAGTCAGGATAATGCGCAGAATGAATGAACAGTAGCTATGGAAATTGCATTGGCCAATTTCGCGAATGATTTTGAGAATAGGCGTAGCGATCAGAAATGGCAGCGATGTCAGGAACATGCGCAGAATGAATGAACAGTAGCTATAGAAACAGCATTGGCCAATTTCGCGAATGATTTTGAGAATATGCGTAGCGATCAGAAATGGCAGCGAAGTCAGGATAATGCGCAGAATGAATGAACAGTAGCTATGGAAATTGCATTGGCCAAAACTGCGCGAATGATTTTGAGAATAGGCGTAGCGATCAGAAATGGCAGCGAAGTCAGGAACATGCGCAGAATGAATGAACAGTAGCTATGGAAATTGCATTGGCCAATTTCGCGAATGATTTTGAGAATAGGCGTAGCGATCAGAAATGGCAGCGATGTCAGGAACATGCGCAGAATGAATGAACAGTAGCTATAGAAACAGCATTGGCCAATTTCGCGAATGATTTTGAGAATATGCGTAGCGATCAGAAATGGCAGCGAAGTCAGGATAATGCGCAGAATGAATGAACAGTAGCTATGGAAATTGCATTGGCCAAAACTGCGCGAATGATTTTGAGAATAGGCGTAGCGATCAGAAATGGCAGCGAAGTCAGGAACATGCGCAGAATGAATGAACAGTAGCTATAGAAACAGCATTGGCCAATTTCGCGAATGATTTTGAGAATAGGCGTAGCGATCAGAAATGGCAGCGATGTCAGGAACATGCGCAGAATGAATGAACAGTAGCTATGGAAATTGCATTGGCCAAAACTGCGCGAATGATTTTGAGAATAGGCGTAGCGATCAGAAATGGCAGCGAAGTCAGGAACATGCGCAGAATGAATGAACAGTAGCTATGGAAATTGCATTGGCCAATTTCGCGAATGATTTTGAGAATAGGCGTAGCGATCAGAAACGGCAGCGATGTCAGGAACATGCGCAGAATGAATGAACAGTAGCTATAGAAACAGCATTGGCCAATTTCGCGAATGATTTTGAGAATATGCGTAGCGATCAGAAATGGCAGCGAAGTCAGGATAATGCGCAGAATGAATGAACAGTAGCTATGGAAATTGCATTGGCCAAAACTGCGCGAATGATTTTGAGAATAGGCGTAGCGATCAGAAATGGCAGCGAAGTCAGGAACATGCGCAGAATGAATGAACAGTAGCTATGGAAATTGCATTGGCCAATTTCGCGAATGATTTTGAGAATAGGCGTAGCGATCAGAAATGGCAGCGATGTCAGGAACATGCGCAGAATGAATGAACAGTAGCTATAGAAACAGCATTGGCCAATTTCGCGAATGATTTTGAGAATATGCGTAGCGATCAGAAATGGCAGCGATGTCAGTAACATGCGCAGAATGAATGAACAGTAGCTATAGAAACAGCATTGGCCAATTTCGCGAATGATTTTGAGAATAGGCGTAGCGATCAGAAATGGCAGCGATGTCAGGAATATGCGCAGAATTGAATGAACAGTAGCTAAGGAAACAGCATTGGCCAAAACTGCGCGAATGATTTTGAGAATAGGCGTAGCGATCAGAAATGGCAGCGATGTCAGTAACATGCGCAGAATGAATGAACAGTAGCTATAGAAACAGCATTGGCCAATTTCGCGAATGATTTTGAGAATATGCGTAGCGATCAGAAATGGCAGCGATGTCAGGAACATGCGCAGAATGAATGAACAGTAGCTATAGAAACAGCATTGGCCAATTTCGCGAATGATTTTGAGAATAGGCGTAGCGATCAGAAATGGCAGCGATGTCAGGAATATGCGCAGAATTGAATGAACAGTAGCTAAGGAAACAGCATTGGCCAAACTGCGCGAATGATTTTGAGAATAGGCGTAGCGATCAGAAATGGCAGCGATGTCAGGAATATGCGCAGAATGAATGAACAGTAGCTATGGAAATTGCATTGGCCAAAACTGCGCGAATGATTTTGAGAATAGGCGTACCGAGCAGAAATGGCAGCGATGTCAGGAATATGCGCAGAATGAATGAACAGTAGCTATAGAAACAGCATTGGCCAATTTCGCGAATGATTTTGAGAATAGGCGTAGCGATCAGAAATTGCAGCGATGCCAGTAACATGCGCAGAATGAATGAACAGTTGCTAAGGAAGTTGCATTGGCCAAAACTGCGCAAATGATTTTGAGAATAGGCGTAGCGATCAGAAATGGCAGCGATGCCAGTAACATGCGCAGAATGAATGAACAGTTGCTAAGGAAGTTGCATTGGCCAAAACTGCGCGAATGATTTTGAGAATAGGCGTAGCGATCAGAAATGGCAGCGATGTCAGGAATATGCGCAGAATGAATGAACAGTTGCTAAGGAAGTTGCATTGGCCAAAACTGCGCGAATGATTTTGAGAATAGGCGTAGCGATCAGAAATGGCAGCGATGCCAGTAACATGCGCAGAATGAATGAACAGTTGCTAAGGAAGTTGCATTGGCCAAAACTGCGCGAATGATTTTGAGAATAGGCGTAGCGTTCAGAAATGGCAGCGATGCCAGTAACATGCGCAGAATGAATGAACAGTAGCTATGGAAATTGCATTGGCCAAAACTGCGCGAATGATTTTGAGAATAGGCGTAGCGATCAGAAATGGCAGCGATGTCAGGAATATGCGCAGAATGAATGAACAGTTGCTAAGGAAGTTGCATTGGCCAAAACTGCGCGAATGATTTTGAGAATAGGCGTAGCGATCAGAAATGGCAGCGATGTCAGGAATATGCGCAGAATGAATGAACAGTTGCTAAGGAAGTTGCATTGGCCAAAACTGCGCGAATGATTTTGAGAATAGGCGTAGCGATCAGAAATGGCAGCGATGTCAGGAATATGCGCAGAATGAATGAACAGTTGCTAAGGAAGTTGCATTGGCCAAAACTGCGCGAATGATTTTGAGAATAGGCGTAGCGATCAGAAATGGCAGCGATGTCAGGAATATGCGCAGAATGAATGAACAGTTGCTAAGGAAGTTGCATTGGCCAAAACTGCGCGAATGATTTTGAGAATAGGCGTAGCGATCAGAAATGGCAGCGATGTCAGGAATATGCGCAGAATGAATGAGCAGTTGCTAAGGAAGTTGCATTGGCCAAAACTGCGCGAATGATTTTGAGAATAGGCGTAGCGATCAGAAATGGCAGCGATGTCAGGAATATGCGCAGAATGAATGAACAGTAGCTATAGAAACAGCATTGGCCAATTTCGCGAATGATTTTGAGAATAGGCGTAGCGATCAGAAATGGCAGCGATGTCAGGAACATGCGCAGAATGAATGAACAGTAGCTATAGAAACAGCATTGGCCAATTTCGCGAATGATTTTGAGAATATGCGTAGCGATCAGAAATGGCAGCGAAGTCAGGATAATGCGCAGAATGAATGAACAGTAGCTATGGAAATTGCATTGGCCAAAACTGCGCGAATGATTTTGAGAATAGGCGTAGCGATCAGAAATGGCAGCGAAGTCAGGAACATGCGCAGAATGAATGAACAGTAGCTATAGAAACAGCATTGGCCAATTTCGCGAATGATTTTGAGAATAGGCGTAGCGATCAGAAATGGCAGCGAAGTCAGGATAATGCGCAGAATGAATGAACAGTAGCTATGGATAGGGGCCACAAGGCAGATAGCCGAATTCAAGAGCTTTTTCCAAAGTAGGTTCAAACAATCCCTCATGGTCCCAATACATCATACTTTTTGCCGTTTGTGAATATCTTGTCTCTGAGCTGTGCTAGGGCCCGAGAAGTACGCGCGCAAAGCACTGGGAAGAGGAGGGAGAGGCGAGACGAGAGGGAAGGGGGCGGAGCCTAATTTGCGTGTGTCTCTCTCCCTCCCCCTGCTCTCTCGCTCGCCTCCGCCGCCCCTCCTTCGAGCTTCTGGCACAAATCAGGGAAAATTCCTAAAAATCTAGTTTTTTCTCTAAAATTCCTAAAAAGTTCCTTTATGTCAGAAAATGTCTATACCCAAAAGGTTTTTACACGGGAAGTAGCAGAAATAGCCTATTCCCTACCTTTATTATCGATTTTGATTTACTTGTTGTTGTTTATCACTTTGGGTATAGCGACCAATCAAAAGATGGTAGCAATAGCTATCCAACGCGCTGTCGAACGAGTGATTTCGTTAAGAATGAACTGTGTGCTGCTCCGTCTCGTTTTTATTGGAGGAGCATGTCACACCAAAGTGGGCGGGGCTTGTGGCCCCTAGCTATGGAAATTGCATTGGCCAAAACTGCGCGAATGATTTTGAGAATAGGCGTAGCGATCAGAAATGGCAGCGAAGTCAGGAACATGCGCAGAATGAATGAACAGTAGCTATGGAAATTACATTGGCCAATTTCGCGAATGATTTTGAGAATAGGCGTAGCGATCAGAAATGGCAGCGATGTCAGGAACATGCGCAGAATGAATGAACAGTAGCTATAGAAACAGCATTGGCCAATTTCGCGAATGATTTTGAGAATATGCGTAGCGATCAGAAATGGCAGCGAAGTCAGGATAATGCGCAGAATGAATGAACAGTAGCTATGGAAATTGCATTGGCCAAAACTGCGCGAATGATTTTGAGAATAGGCGTAGCGATCAGAAATGGCAGCGAAGTCAGGAACATGCGCAGAATGAATGAACAGTAGCTATGGAAATTGCATTGGCCAATTTCGCGAATGATTTTGAGAATAGGCGTAGCGATCAGAAATGGCAGCGATGTCAGGAACATGCGCAGAATGAATGAACAGTAGCTATAGAAACAGCATTGGCCAATTTCGCGAATGATTTTGAGAATATGCGTAGCGATCAGAAATGGCAGCGATGTCAGGAACATGCGCAGAATGAATGAACAGTAGCTATAGAAACAGCATTGGCCAATTTCGCGAATGATTTTGAGAATAGGCGTAGCGATCAGAAATGGCAGCGATGTCAGGAATATGCGCAGAATTGAATGAACAGTAGCTAAGGAAACAGCATTGGCCAAAACTGCGCGAATGATTTTGAGAATAGGCGTAGCGATCAGAAATGGCAGCGATGTCAGGAATATGCGCAGAATGAATGAACAGTAGCTATGGAAATTGCATTGGCCAAACTGCGCGAATGATTTTGAGAATAGGCGTACCGAGCAGAAATGGCAGCGATGTCAGGAATATGCGCAGAATGAATGAACAGTAGCTATAGAAACAGCATTGGCCAATTTCGCGAATGATTTTGAGAATAGGCGTAGCGATCAGAAATGGCAGCGATGCCAGTAACATGCGCAGAATGAATGAACAGTTGCTAAGGAAGTTGCATTGGCCAAAACTGCGCGAATGATTTTGAGAATAGGCGTAGCGATCAGAAATGGCAGCGATGTCAGGAATATGCGCAGAATGAATGAACAGTTGCTAAGGAAGTTGCATTGGCCAAAACTGCGCGAATGATTTTGAGAATAGGCGTAGCGATCAGAAATGGCAGCGATGTCAGGAATATGCGCAGAATGAATGAACAGTTGCTAAGGAAGTTGCATTGGCCAAAACTGCGCGAATGATTTTGAGAATAGGCGTAGCGATCAGAAATGGCAGCGATGCCAGTAACATGCGCAGAATGAATGAACAGTTGCTAAGGAAGTTGCATTGGCCAAAACTGCGCGAATGATTTTGAGAATAGGCGTAGCGATCAGAAATGGCAGCGATGCCAGTAACATGCGCAGAATGAATGAACAGTAGCTATAGAAACAGCATTGGCCAATTTCGCGAATGATTTTGAGAATAGGCGTAGCGATCAGAAATGGCAGCGATGTCAGGAACATGCGCAGAATGAATGAACAGTAGCTATGGAAATTGCATTGGCCAAAACTGCGCGAATGATTTTGAGAATAGGCGTAGCGATCAGAAATGGCAGCGAAGTCAGGAACATGCGCAGAATGAATGAACAGTTGCTAAGGAAGTTGCATTGGCCAAAACTGCGCGAATGATTTTGAGAATAGGCGTAGCGATCAGAAATGGCAGCGATGTCAGGAATATGCGCAGAATGAATGAACAGTTGCTAAGGAAGTTGCATTGGCCAAAACTGCGCGAATGATTTTGAGAATAGGCGTACCGATCAGAAATGGCAGCGATGTCAGAAACATGCGCAGAATGAATGAACAGTAGCTATAGAAACAGCATTGGCCAATTTCGCGAATGATTTTGAGAATAGGCGTAGCGATCAGAAATGGCAGCGATGTCAGGAATATGCGCAGAATGAATGAACAGTAGCTATGGAAATTGCATTGGCCAAAACTGCGCGAATGATTTTGAGAATAGGCGTAGCGTTCAGAAAAGGCAGCGATGCCAGTAACATGCGCAGAATGAATGAACAGTAGCTATGGAAACAGCATTGGCCAAAACTGCGCGAATGATTTTGAGAATAGGCGTAGCGATCAGAAATGACAGCGATGTCAGGAATATGCGCAGAATGAATGAACAGTAGCTATGGAAACAGGATTGGCCAAAACTGCGCGAATGATTTTGAGAATAGGCGTAGCGATCAGAAATGGCAGCGATGCCAGTAACATGCGCAGAATGAATGAACAGTAGCTATGGAAACAGCATTGGCCAAAACTGCGCGAATGATTTTGAGAATAGGCGTAGCGATCAGAAATGGCAGCGATGCCAGTAACATGCGCAGAATGAATGAACAGTAGCTATGGAAATTGCATTGGCCAAAACTGCGCGAATGATTTTGAGAATAGGCGTAGCGATCAGAAATGACAGCGATGTCAGGAATATGCGCAGAATGAATGAACAGTAGCTATGGAAACAGCATTGGCCAAAACAGCGCGAATGATTTTGAGAATAGGCGTAGCGATCAGAAATGGCAGCGATGCCAGTAACATGCGCAGAATGAATGAACAGTAGCTATGGAAATTGCATTGGCCAAACTGCGCGAATGATTTTGAGAATAGGCGTAGCGATCAGAAATGGCAGCGATGCCAGTCACATGCGCAGAATGAATGAACAGTAGCTATGGAAATTGCATTGGCCAATTTCGCGAATGATTTTGAGAATATGCGTAGCGATCAGAAATGGCAGCGATGTCAGGAATATGCGCAGAATGAATGAACAGTAGCTATCGAAACAGCATTGACCAATTTCGCGAATGATTTTGAGAATAGGCGTAGCGATCAGAAATGGCAGCGATGTCAGGAATATGCGCAGAATGAATGAACAGTAGCTATCGAAACAGCATTGACCAATTTCGCGAATGATTTTGAGAATAGGCGTAGCGATCAGAAATGGCAGCGATGCCAGTAACATGCGCAGAATGAATGAACAGTAGCTATGGAAATTGCATTGGCCAATTTCGCGAATGATTTTGAGAATATGCGTAGCGATCAGAAATGGCAGCGATGCCAGTAACATGCGCAGAATGAATGAACAGTAGCTATCGAAACAGCATTGATCAATTTCGCGAATGATTTTGAGAATATGCGTAGCGATCAGAAATGGCAGCGATGCCAGTAACATGCGCAGAATGAATGAACAGTAGCTATCGAAACAGCATTGACCAATTTCGCGAATGATTTTGAGAATAGGCGTAGCGATCAGAAATGGCAGCGATGCCAGTAACATGCGCAGAATGAATGAACAGTAGCTATCGAAACAGCATTGACCAATTTCGCGAATGATTTTGAGAATAGGCGTAGCGATCAGAAATGGCAGCGATGCCAGTAACATGCGCAGAATGAATGAACAGTAGCTATCGAAACAGCATTGACCAATTTCGCGAATGATTTTGAGAATAGGCGTAGCGATCAGAAATGGCAGCGATGCCAGTAACATGCGCAGAATGAATGAACAGTAGCTATCGAAACAGCATTGACCAATTTCGCGAATGATTTTGAGAATAGGCGTACCGATCAGAAATGGCAGCGATGTCAGGAATATGCGCAGAATGAATGAACAGCAGTTATGGAAATTGCATTGGCCAAAACTGCGCGAATGATTTTGAGAATAGGCGTACCGATCAGAAATGGCAGCGATGCCAGTAACATGCGCAGAATGAATGAACAGTAGCTATCGAAACAGCATTGACCAATTTCGCGAATGATTTTGAGAATAGGCGTACCGATCAGAAATGGCAGCGATGTCAGGAATATGCGCAGAATGAATGAACAGCAGTTATGGAAATTGCATTGGCCAAAACTGCGCGAATGATTTTGAGAATAGGCGTACCGATCAGAAATGGCAGCGATGCCAGTAACATGCGCAGAATGAATGAACAGTAGCTATCGAAACAGCATTGACCAATTTCGCGAATGATTTTGAGAATAGGCGTACCGATCAGAAATGGCAGCGATGTCAGGAATATGCGCAGAATGAATGAACAGCAGTTATGGAAATTGCATTGGCCAAAACTGCGCGAATGATTTTGAGAATAGGCGTAGCGATCAGAAATGGCAGCGATGCCAGTAACATGCGCAGAATGAATGAACAGTAGCTATCGAAACAGCATTGACCAATTTCGCGAATGATTTTGAGAATAGGCGTACCGATCAGAAATGGCAGCGATGTCAGGAATATGCGCAGAATGAATGAACAGCAGTTATGGAAATTGCATTGGCCAAAACTGCGCGAATGATTTTGAGAATAGGCGTACCGATCAGAAATGGCAGCGATGCCAGTAACATGCGCAGAATGAATGAACAGTAGCTATCGAAACAGCATTGACCAATTTCGCGAATGATTTTGAGAATAGGCGTACCGATCAGAAATGGCAGCGATGCCAGTAACATGCGCAGAATGAATGAACAGTAGCTATCGAAACAGCATTGACCAATTTCGCGAATGATTTTGAGAATAGGCGTACCGATCAGAAATGGCAGCGATGCCAGTAACATGCGCAGAATGAATGAACAGTAGCTATCGAAACAGCATTGACCAATTTCGCGAATGATTTTGAGAATAGGCGTACCGATCAGAAATGGCAGCGATGCCAGTAACATGCGCAGAATGAATGAACAGTAGCTATCGAAACAGCATTGACCAATTTCGCGAATGATTTTGAGAATAGGCGTAGCGATCAGAAATGACAGCGATGTCAGGAATATGCGCAGAATGAATGAACAGTAGCTATCGAAACAGCATTGACCAATTTCGCGAATGATTTTGAGAATAGGCGTAGCGATCAGAAATGGCAGCGATGCCAGTAACATGCGCAGAATGAATGAACAGTAGCTATCGAAACAGCATTGACCAATTTCGCGAATGATTTTGAGAATAGGCGTAGCGATCAGAAATGGCAGCGATGCCAGTAACATGCGCAGAATGAATGAACAGTAGCTATGGAAATTGCATTGGCCAATTTCGCGAATGATTTTGAGAATAGGCGTAGCGATCAGAAATGACAGCGATGTCAGGAACATGCGCAGAATGAATGAACAGTAGCTATCGAAACAGCATTGACCAATTTCGCGAATGATTTTGAGAATAGGCGTAGCGATCAGAAATGACAGCGATGTCAGGAACATGCGCAGAATGAATGAACAGTAGCTATCGAAACAGCATTGACCAATTTCGCGAATGATTTTGAGAATAGGCGTAGCGATCAGAAATGGCAGCGATGCCAGTAACATGCGCAGAATGAATGAACAGTAGCTATCGAAACAGCATTGACCAATTTCGCGAATGATTTTGAGAATAGGCGTAGCGATCAGAAATGGCAGCGATGCCAGTAACATGCGCAGAATGAATGAACAGTAGCTATCGAAACAGCATTGACCAATTTCGCGAATGATTTTGAGAATAGGCGTAGCGATCAGAAATGGCAGCGATGCCAGTAACATGCGCAGAATGAATGAACAGTAGCTATGGAAATTGCATTGGCCAATTTCGCGAATGATTTTGAGAATAGGCGTAGCGATCAGAAATGACAGCGATGTCAGGAACATGCGCAGAATGAATGAACAGTAGCTATCGAAACAGCATTGACCAATTTCGCGAATGATTTTGAGAATAGGCGTAGCGATCAGAAATGACAGCGATGTCAGGAACATGCGCAGAATGAATGAACAGTAGCTATCGAAACAGCATTGACCAATTTCGCGAATGATTTTGAGAATAGGCGTAGCGATCAGAAATGGCAGCGATGCCAGTAACATGCGCAGAATGAATGAACAGTAGCTATCGAAACAGCATTGACCAATTTCGCGAATGATTTTGAGAATAGGCGTAGCGATCAGAAATGGCAGCGATGCCAGTAACATGCGCAGAATGAATGAACAGTAGCTATCGAAACAGCATTGACCAATTTCGCGAATGATTTTGAGAATAGGCGTAGCGATCAGAAATGGCAGCGATGCCAGTAACATGCGCAGAATGAATGAACAGTAGCTATCGAAACAGCATTGACCAATTTCGCGAATGATTTTGAGAATAGGCGTAGCGATCAGAAATGGCAGCGATGCCAGTAACATGCGCAGAATGAATGAACAGTAGCTATCGAAACAGCATTGACCAATTTCGCGAATGATTTTGAGAATAGGCGTAGCGATCAGAAATGACAGCGATGTCAGGAATATGCGCAGAATGAATGAACAGCAGTTATGGAAATTGCATTGGCCAAAACTGCGCGAATGATTTTGAGAATAGGCGTAGCGATCAGAAATGGAAGCGAAGTCAGGAACATGCGCAGAATGAATGAACAGTAGCTATGGAAATTGCATTGGCCAAAACTGCGCGAATGATTTTGAGAATAGGCGTAGCGATCAGAAATGGCAGCGATGCCAGTAACATGCGCAGAATGAATGAACAGTAGCTATCGAAACAGCATTGACCAATTTCGCGAATGATTTTGAGAATAGGCGTAGCGATCAGAAATGACAGCGATGTCAGGAACATGCGCAGAATGAATGAACAGTAGCTATGGAAATTGCATTGGCCAAAACTGCGCGAATGATTTTGAGAATAGGCGTAGCGATCAGAAATGGCAGCGATGCCAGTAACATGCGCAGAATGAATGAACAGTAGCTATCGAAACAGCATTGACCAATTTCGCGAATGATTTTGAGAATAGGCGTAGCGATCAGAAATGGCAGCGATGCCAGTAACATGCGCAGAATGAATGAACAGTAGCTATCGAAACAGCATTGACCAATTTCGCGAATGATTTTGAGAATAGGCGTAGCGATCAGAAATGACAGCGATGTCAGGAACATGCGCAGAATGAATGAACAGTAGCTATGGAAATTGCATTGGCCAAAACTGCGCGAATGATTTTGAGAATAGGCGTACGATCAGAAATGGCAGCGATGCCAGTAACATGCGCAGAATGAATGAACAGTAGCTATCGAAACAGCATTGACCAATTTCGCGAATGATTTTGAGAATAGGCGTAGCGATCAGAAATGGCAGCGATGTCAGGAATATGCGCAGAATGAATGAACAGTAGCTATCGAAACAGCATTGACCAATTTCGCGAATGATTTTGAGAATAGGCGTAGCGATCAGAAATGACAGCGATGTCAGGAACATGCGCAGAATGAATGAACAGTAGCTATGGAAATTGCATTGGCCAAAACTGCGCGAATGATTTTGAGAATAGGCGTAGCGATCAGAAATGGCAGCGATGCCAGTAACATGCGCAGAATGAATGAACAGTAGCTATCGAAACAGCATTGACCAATTTCGCGAATGATTTTGAGAATAGGCGTAGCGATCAGAAATGACAGCGATGTCAGGAACATGCGCAGAATGAATGAACAGTAGCTATGGAAATTGCATTGGCCAAAACTGCGCGAATGATTTTGAGAATAGGCGTAGCGATCAGAAATGGCAGCGATGCCAGTAACATGCGCAGAATGAATGAACAGTAGCTATCGAAACAGCATTGACCAATTTCGCGAATGATTTTGAGAATAGGCGTAGCGATCAGAAATGGCAGCGATGCCAGTAACATGCGCAGAATGAATGAACAGTAGCTATCGAAACAGCATTGACCAATTTCGCGAATGATTTTGAGAATAGGCGTAGCGATCAGAAATGACAGCGATGTCAGGAATATGCGCAGAATGAATGAACAGCAGTTATGGAAATTGCATTGGCCAAAACTGCGCGAATGATTTTGAGAATAGGCGTACCGATCAGAAATGGCAGCGATGCCAGTAACATGCGCAGAATGAATGAACAGTAGCTATCGAAACAGCATTGACCAATTTCGCGAATGATTTTGAGAATAGGCGTACCGATCAGAAATGGCAGCGATGCCAGTAACATGCGCAGAATGAATGAACAGTAGCTATCGAAACAGCATTGACCAATTTCGCGAATGATTTTGAGAATAGGCGTAGCGATCAGAAATGGCAGCGATGTCAGGAATATGCGCAGAATGAATGAACAGTAGCTATGGAAATTGCATTGGCCAAAACTGCGCGAATGATTTTGAGAATAGGCGTAGCGATCAGAAATGACAGCGATGCCAGTAACATGCGCAGAATGAATGAACAGTAGCTATCGAAACAGCATTGACCAATTTCGCGAATGATTTTGAGAATAGGCGTAGCGATCAGAAATGGCAGCGATGCCAGTAACATGCGCAGAATGAATGAACAGTAGCTATGGAAATTGCATTGGCCAAAACTGCGCGAATGATTTTGAGAATAGGCGTAGCGATCAGAAATGGCAGCGATGCCAGTAACATGCGCAGAATGAATGAACAGTAGCTATGGAAATTGCATTGGCCAAAACTGCGCGAATGATTTTGAGAATAGGCGTAGCGATCAGAAATGGCAGCGATGCCAGTAACATGCGCAGAATGAATGAACAGTAGCTATGGAAATTGCATTGGCCAAAACTGCGCGAATGATTTTGAGAATAGGCGTAGCGATCAGAAATGACAGCGATGCCAGTAACATGCGCAGAATGAATGAACAGTAGCTATGGAAATTGCATTGGCCAAAACTGCGCGAATGATTTTGAGAATAGGCGTAGCGATCAGAAATGACAGCGATGCCAGTAACATGCGCAGAATGAATGAACAGTAGCTATGGAAATTGCATTGGCCAAAACTGCGCGAATGATTTTGAGAATAGGCGTAGCGATCAGAAATGGCAGCGATGCCAGTAACATGCGCAGAATGAATGAACAGTAGCTATGGAAATTGCATTGGCCAAAACTGCGCGAATGATTTTGAGAATAGGCGTAGCGATCAGAAATGGCAGCGATGTCAGAAACATGCGCAGAATGAATGAACAGTAGCTATGGAAATTGCATTGGCCAAAACTGCGCGAATGATTTTGAGAATAGGCGTAGCGATCAGAAATGGCAGCGATGCCAGTAACATGCGCAGAATGAATGAACAGTAGCTATGGAAATTGCATTGGCCAAAACTGCGCGAATGATTTTGAGAATAGGCGTAGCGATCAGAAATGGCAGCGATGTCAGAAACATGCGCAGAATGAATGAACAGTAGCTATGGAAATTGCATTGGCCAAAACTGCGCGAATGATTTTGAGAATAGGCGTAGCGATCAGAAATGGCAGCGATGTCAGAAACATGCGCAGAATGAATGAACAGTAGCTATGGAAATTGCATTGGCCAAAACTGCGCGAATGATTTTGAGAATAGGCGTAGCGATCAGAAATGACAGCGATGTCAGGAACATGCGCAGAATGAATGAACAGTAGCTATGGAAATTGCATTGGCCAAAACTGCGCGAATGATTTTGAGAATAGGCGTAGCGATCAGAAATGGCAGCGATGCCAGTAACATGCGCAGAATGAATGAACAGTAGCTATGGAAATTGCATTGGCCAAAACTGCGCGAATGATTTTGAGAATAGGCGTAGCGATCAGAAATGGCAGCGAAGTCAGGAATATGCGCAGAATGAATGAACAGTAGCTATGGAAATTGCATTGGCCAATTTCGCGAATGATTTTGAGAATAGGCGTACCGATCAGAAATGGCAGCGATGTCAGGAACATGCGCAGAATGAATGAACAGTAGCTATAGAAACAGCATTGGCCAATTTCGCGAATGATTTTGAGAATAGGCGTAGCGATCAGAAATGGCAGCGATGCCAGTAACATGCGCAGAATGAATGAACAGTAGCTATGGAAATTGCATTGGCCAATTTCGCGAATGATTTTGAGAATATGCGTAGCGATCAGAAATGGCAGCGATGTCAGGAATATGCGCAGAATGAATGAACAGTAGCTATGGAAATTGCATTGGCCAAAACTGCGCGAATGATTTTGAGAATAGGCGTACCGAGCAGAAATGGCAGCGATGTCAGGAATATGCGCAGAATGAAAGAACAGTAACTATGGAAATTGCATTGGCCAAACTGCGCGAATGATTTTGAGAATAGGCATAGCGATCAGAAATGGCAGCGAAGTCAGGAATATGCGCAGAATGAATGAACAGTAGCTATGGAAATTGCATTGGCCAAAACTGCGCGAATGATTTTGAGAATAGGCGTACCGATCAGAAATGGCAGCGATGTCAGGAACATGCGCAGAATGAATGAACAGTAGCTATCGAAACAGCATTGGCCAAACTGAGCGAATGATTTTGAGAAGAGGCGTTGTGATCAGAAAAAGTAGCGAAGTCAGGAACACGCGCAAGAGTTGTAGAAATCACACAACAACATCTTTAAATTACCTGTTGTTGAATGATCCGGATAGATTCTGAAAGCAAAAGAGTTAAAATACTAAAGGAGAACTAGGGACGAAGGCATGTGTATGTTGTGTAGAATTACTACCCCCCCCCCTTCCCAAGAAGATGATTATTGACTGTTATGATACTAGTTATGAAATGAAGGTTGAATATTGGGCGGCTCCTTGTGTGAATGAGTTGCTCGGTAGATCACCAGTCGGTGATGGCGTGAAGTCATCTGAAATGACGAGACAGAGAAGGAATATTGGTTTCATCCACTATCTCAATTAGAGGTGCTCTCTAGTGATTACCATGATGAGATCCCTACACAATGAAAGAAATCAATGGAATCAATAAATTATGAAGAGAAGATGAGTATTGATTATTAATGATATCAGTTACATGTACGTTTTCAGTTCCTGATAGTTCGACATGAGTGCCACACTTCGCTAATCTATAGTGCGGAAGAGGCCAAGTACGTAGTAGAATCGACGGAACTTCTTCGATTTTGGCCCAGGCAACGCTCCGAATGTGTAAGGGTGGGGAATGAGAATGGTAGGGAGGGAATACTCTGCGAAAATAGCCGAGGCCAAAAATCGAAGAAGTGCCCAATCGACAATTCTTCCGCTCATGTTGCTTTCCATGCAGAGAGTAGATCGGGTTGGGTGGTGTTAGCTTCGAATCCAACTTTACTGCAGCTCTACTCCGCTGCATACGCTCGAGTTTCGGTCCTTCATGATGAGAGCCCAGCATATTTGAGATGGCCGCGATTTCTTCCATCCATGCAAATCTTCTTCTCTCTCTCTTCTTCTCTCAGCTGATATCGTGGTTGACCTCAGTGCGACAGTGACCTGGCGATGTGGCACTGCCCCCTCACTCCCTCTACTTCTTTCAACGATAGAGGTACAAGTTTCTCGCGCTAAAGGGTAGGAAGTACGACCATAAGGCATCAGCGTTCACTTTTTAGGCGATCAATATTTGACCTGAAATTAAAAAAAAATTCAATACTGTTGCTCGGATTTGATCGGAAGGTCTGAATGGAATCTTTTTTGAGACCCCACCCAATGGAAGTAGTCCAACTCCATCCTCATCGACAGAAAGGGAGATAGATGCGATCTCAACAACTATCGCCCGCCTCTCTTCTCTCCATCCCGTACAAGCTCTTCTCCAAGGTGCTTGTCATCCGAATGGAGACCACGCGAGACGACGCATAGTCAGTTGAGCAAGCAGGATTTCGGCGACGCTTCGGGTGCATGGATCCAGCATCACCGCGAGTATTAACTCCCACTCGGCCTCGTCTTTGTCGACTACTGCAAAGAGTTTGATTCGGTGGAGATCCCAGCCGTGCTCAATTCGCTTGCCCGCCAAGGAGTCGACTCGTCATACGTGCGCTGCCTCGAGTCTCTCAACTCGGCGTGCTACACGGAGATGAAGCCGCTCGATCGACCAGTCTTGCTGACGACATCGTCCTCCTGGGAACGGATACGATCTCACTGGAGAGAATACTTAAGGAACTGGCGGAGACAGGGGAGAAGATCGGCCTCTCGATCAAGGGAATGAAGACCCAGTTGATGGCTCCGGAATCTCCCCTCGACGGCGACCCTCTACAGGAGACTGACGCATACGTCTACCTCGACAGGGAGCTTCGGTCGGACGGCACGATGAACACGGAATTAATAAGGAGGAAGCGTGGGCGGCGTACGGTAGCATCCGGGAGGTCACCAGACAGCTCCAGGATCCCAAGCTCCGTTCATCCCTCTTCGACTCGCACGTCCTCCCCGCCCTCTGCTACGCTGCCGAGACGTGGTCTCTCTCGAAGTCCGTCCTCTCCTTCATCCAGACATCGGGCACTCGAGAGATCGCTCATCGGCACGAACCTTCACTCGATGTGGCAGAAGAACATGACGAGTACAGACGTCCGCCGGATCGCGCTCCTCGCCGACCCGATTGACTATATCCGACGGGCTTTGTTAAGCATCAATGGGCCGGCCACGGCCACGAAGAGAAGACGTCAGATGGTCTACTCGGGTCACTCAATGGTTACCTCCGCTTGACCTCGCTCGACCCCCGGGAAGACCTCCAGCCAGATGGAGTGATTCGATCGTGGAATACGCGTAGATGCTCTACAGTACTGGACGATCCACCCGATCGTCATCTCTGCGAGCGCCCTGCCAGCACTGAACTACACGCAAACGCGATAGAAACACATGGAGGAATTGCGGCCTCGCCCGCTGAAGATCTATCTTCTAAGTAACTAAGTAAGTAAGTGTGGTAACTTTCTGGTTGACTCCACTTCACATTCACCAAACCATCCACGCACAGTCATGAGATGGGATGGAATCCTAGCAACACACAGTCATGAGACGGGATCCCAAAGGATGCCTAGCAACAAGCGTACACAAACCCATTGAAGGGCTAAGGATAGACTCCTCGGATCTTCCGAAGATAATGGTCTTTTTTATTATACATTTTTGTATTTGGGAGGATACCATATGGGTACGGTAAAAGAGAAGATCAGCCAACGTAGAAGTGAGGGGCAGACGGCGAAGACGTCGTCCTATTTGCCGGTTCAAATATCTCACCACCACAATATACAGATTTAGTCTTGATCACTGATTTCAACACCACGGGTGGGGGCTCCATTTCTCACCTGACTTGATTTCTTCCTTATGTTCCGAATGACTCGTCGAAGGTTGTAGATCGATTTCGATTTCTTCCCATCATGAGTCTTCTCTATTGAATTCCACCTGGTTGCCTACCGTAATCAGCTTTCAGCTCACTGACACAAGGGTGGCACACATTTTCACAAAACATACACATTCACTCATCTTGAAGCAGCCACAAACGAAAAATTGTCTTGTATTTTTTAATGCTCGTAATTTCAGTAGAAGAATGTTTTGACAGTTTCTATTGAAGATGGAATGAGCATGGGAATCACAATCAGAAATAAAATCTAAAATCTTATATGCGAAAAAAAGCTGTCGAAAACATAATTGATCATCACCTTATTATGAATACTTCGTGAGATTATTTCCAGCCAGATTATCCAGATATGATATGAAGAAGACGGTAATTCGATGAGACGATATATACGGAGACTAGATTGAGACGACGTACTAGCTTCTGAGAGGGAAGGGAACAGACTGAGAGGACGGAGGGAGGGAGACTCCACCTCCAGATTCTCTACCTCGTCGTCAAACATCTCCTCTCTTCTTCAAATATCTCATCGACTATGACCAGTGAGAATAGAAGAGACCCAATCACTATGGAAATCTGCCCAGAAAAAATCAATACGATTTTTCTTTTTATTTCAATTTAAAAATTATTATTTTTTGCTGCTTAGCTTTATTTGATCAGCTGTAAATTTAGGCTCGGATATGTACACTTTATCATGATAAATGTTATCGATAGTGAATTTAGATTGGAATTATGGTGTACCAATGTCACGATTATTTATGCCCATTCTTAGATTGCTACCGTAACGTAATTCGAATAATTGTATAAGAGGATCCGTACTTCTCGAAAATGTCCTTCACTTATGGTGGTGAGTGACACGAAATGCTCACTTTAATGCGATTCGAACTGTCACTAAGGCGTCTGAATAGAACCATCTGGCAGAATGGCCTGCACAATTAAAAGACACTTAAAAAACACAGTAACCTTCACGAGAGATATCGACCAATGCTCTGCACTCTTGCTCATCAAATGTTATTCCCATTTTCCTCCTCGATCATTCCTTTGCTCCTTATCATTTTAAGCCCCATATTATGGTTATCTTATTGGAAAATTTCGGATTTCAAATGCCCAACAATGTAATACCCAGAACCTCCATTGGTCTCGAGCGCCTTGCTATACTGTTCATTAGTTCTTGGAATTCCAAAAAAAGAAAGAAAATGAAGTTTTTAATTAACTATTGATTTTCTACAAAGAGAACCCTACTTTCCATACGTTTCTTCGTAACCTGAAATAGATACTATCCGTTCAAACCCGGGTTCTCAAGTTAGTGGCGAGCGGTTGGGTTAGTGGCGAGCGGTTGGGTGCGATTTTGTCCCGCCGTTTTCCCTACGCCCGGCGTCCCTCTCCCAGAAGCGTTGGCCCGCGGGAGTTGCATCGCCACCACGATGAGTCGCCATCTCTACATCGGCACCATCAACGCCCGGACGCTCGCCTCACGGGACAAGCAGATCGAACTGGAGCTCGCTCTCGACCGAATCAAGTGTGACGTGCTAGCAGTGCAGGAAGCCAGGATTGTGGGTTGTGCCTCATTCAACCTTATATCCTCAGGCACTCTAGTCTTCCACTCGGGCGGGCCCACTGCGACCCATGGCGTGGCCTTCCTGCTCCGGCCACACCTGGCAGGCGGAGCTGTGTTTCGTGGCCTCTCTCCTCGTCTCGCAACCCTCCTCCTCTCCAACCAACGGATCTTCCTGGTCTGCGCCTACGCTCCCACGTCCTCTTACGACGACAAGGAGTACGATGACTTCATGGACCAAGTTGAGGCCGCGTTGAGGAGTGCCCCGAGAGGCCACACGCCAGTTCTGGTCGGGGACTTCAACTGCAGAGTCGCGAGGGAACCTGGCAATGAAAGATTTGTCGGTGAATCCGCTTCTCCCACCCCGAACTCACGTGGACGGACCTTCACTGAAGTCTGCGTGAGGAACAGACTGCGCATCTGGAACACGTTCCCCAAGAGAAGACACGGGAGAATTTGGACTTGGCGTTCCCCAAACGGCTCTACCTACCACCAGATGGACTTTCTCGCTGCCCCTCCATCAGCACGAGTAGTCAACTGTGGTGTCGTGGGCCGATTCGACTTCAACTCGGACCATCGCCTCGTCCGAATGTGTCTTTCTCTCCCCGACAAGGTGAAGCACAAAAGATGCAGGGAGCGGAGAGATCTTGACCGATCCGCTTTTACTGTCAACGCTAATCTCCTAGCGTCAGTGCCCCTTGCTCGCCCCAACACTGCCGCCGACGCCTACTGCACCATCCGGGCCTTCACTGAGACCGCGGCAGAAGACTGTTGGAGAATGCGCCGAACACCACCCTGGATCTCCCCTGCAACACGGAAACTCCTGCAAGCACGAAGCCAATTGCAATCCAACCCTCAAGCAGCCGTTCAGTACATCATTGCCTGCAAAGCTGCCCGATCGAGTCTCGTCACCGACATCAAGAATCGAAAGGAGGCACAAGCACGGCATGCTGCAACGATGGGAAGGAGCGTAACACGGGTGATGCAGAATCTACAGTCATCAAAGAAGCGCCTTCTCGTCCCCGACCCTGCCACTGGTGAACTATCGCAAGAAGTCACTAAGGCGGCGGTTCAGCGCTTCTACGAAGATCTCTACACCCCGGCAGTGCATATTCCCCTCAGAGTTCCCTCGAGAGTTCCCGACCCGTTTCCTCCCTTCCTACCGGATGAAACAAGGCACGCGATGTCCCTCCTCAAGTGCGGACACTCCCCAGGATCCGATGGAATCCTCCCCGAGATGCTCTTTCACTCCCGTGACCACCTCGCGCCCATCATCGCCCTACTCCTGAACCGCCTGGTAGCCGGTGACTTGGTACCTAGTGAGTTGACGGAAGCCGTAGTCTCCCTACTGCACAAGAAAGGAGACCCCACCAACATCGGGAACTTCCGGCCCATCTCCCTACTTACCGTAACCCTCAAGGTGATGACCCGATGCATTCTGAAAAGATTCGAGGCGGTGCTAGAAGAGACTGAGTCGTCCACCCAAACCGGTTTCCGGCGAGGGCACAGCACACTCGACAACCTGCACTCCATCAAGCAGGTCGCAGAAAAAGCATCGGAGTACGGTATCCCGGTCTACTTCGCGTTCGTGGACTTCCGCAAGGCATTCGACACCGTGGAATGGAACGCCTGCTGGCAATCTCTCGGGACCTACGGAGCTCACCCCACCCTCATCTCCCTGCTCCGCACTCTCTACGAGTCCTCTTCTACTCTCATCAGAGTGAATGAAGACCTCGTCCCCGCCACAGTGAAGAGAGGAGTCCGCCAAGGGGACACTCTTTCCCCTCGCCTCTTCAACGTGGTACTGAGAGCTGCAATGGACAACATCGACTGGGAAATGGATGGGATTCGTATCGACGGGAGGAATCTTTGTCATTTGGAGTACGCGGATGACATCGCACTCATCGCCAAAAATCGACCGGAACTGGAAAGGATGCTGAAGAAGTTAATGGAGGCATGCAGCAGAGTTGGTCTGGAGATCAATGCCTCAAAGACCTCAAAGACCAAAAGACCTCCTCACCTCGTGCACTACCACTCGAACCCCCATCATCATCAACGGAATGCAGTTCGATTTCGTCACCTCAGCCACCTATCTTGGAGGAAGGATTTCCCTACCCCTGGATCACACGGACGAGCTCGAGCACCGCATTCGACTGGGATGGTTCGCATGGTCTCGTCTCTCCTCCCTCCTCACCTCCCGCCTTCTTCCAATGAAGACAAGGAAGAGACTCTTCGAGAGCTGTGTTACTGCTACAGTACTCTACGGATCGGAAGTCTGGGCACTGCGAGCCAGCGACAAGGAGCGTCTTAGTGTGACCCAACGGAAGATGGAGCGGAAGATGCTTGGAATCTCTCTACGGGACCGATGGACAAACGAGCGCGTGAGGGACTGTACGAAGCTACGGGACTGGATACAGGAAGGGCTGAAACGAAAAGCGCGCTGGGCTCTGAAGATCAGGCAAATGGATATGGAGCAATGGAGCCGTGCCACAACCGTATGGACCCCTTACAACAGGAAACGCCCAACTGGCCACCCTCGGACGCGCTGGCGGGACGACCTAACGCGAGCTATTGGCGCCCACTGGTGGAATGCAACATATGAAGAATTCCGACCTATCCTCATCTGAGCGTTAACGCCTGACATGAATAAATTATTATTATTATTATTAGTTCAAACCCTGCTTGTCATTTATGAAATCATTTTAAAATTTGATCTCTGATCTCTTATGCATCGTCAGCAAAAGGAGGGGGAAGGCAATATTCCTTGCCTCATTATTCCTCAGTCAATGTTAATGTGATGAGAGAGTGGGCAGAATTGAGAGACGATGCGGATGCCTGCCTCAGTGTTGCTGGGATACCCTCACGGGATCCCCCCTTTCCCTTCCCACTCATTCCCCCTTCCACTCAACGAACGACCATCGGAACAATACCGTATTCTCCCAGTTTGAGTCATACTTCCTCCAATTACCGTAGTAATGTTTCTGAATGATACCTTAGACGTCGATAACCCTCGTCGTCCTTCTCATAATGAACGCGGTACATGAAGACCCTTGCATTATACAAGTCTATGTACAAGTTCTTCGGGACACATTGAGGAACTCGTGAGTATTCAAATATTAAATCACGAATTCGTTTTCAAGGCGGTGATCAGGATAGGGGGGGGGGGTTAGCCCATTCTTCACAGTCGATCTTCCGGCAGTTTGTCCGCTTCAAATCGATTCGCTATCTTTCTTTCGGTCTCTCTTCTGACCTCTTGCATGCATTGCTATAGGGAATCCATGTTGTCATTCGTAGGGCTCATCTCATCCTCAGCTTATTTGCCCATGCGAGCTTCCGCATTTCTCCTTCTTTGACAGAGCCTTTTACACCAGTTTCTTCTCGCTGTCGCTCATTGCTCCATCTTCTTAGCCTTAGCGTTCTTCTCTCCATTTTCCGTTGTGCAATAGCTAGTGCTTGTTTATCTCCTACATTCAGCGACCAAGCTTCGCTTCCATAGATTACACAAAGGGTGATGCATTAATCGAACGCCTTTTTTCGCCTCACTCACTAACGGAAGTCGCAATAGCTCACTGAGCGTAGACCATGCTTGCAGGCGGCCCGTATTCTGCTCTTGACCTCTTTCGTGTTATCCAAGGGGAATGAGATCCATCTTCCTAGGTTGCGTGCACTTCTTTTGTATTCAAACTGTTGCCCAATTGACTATAATTGGTTGTCTTTGTTTCGAATTTTCAGTCAAAAGTAATTTTTGTTTCCGGAATGAACGAGTTATCCCACACTATCGCTTGCCTCTATGAGTTTTTTCATCATTGCACCAAGTTCGTTCCTGTTTTTCGCTACAGCAAACTCATCATCGGCGTATATCAGTGTGGTTAATTGGACTTCATCGATTGATATTTTGAGTTTTCCTCAGTCAATTAAAGTGCAATTAAAGAGCTTAGGGCTGATGGTATCGCCCTGTTTCACTCCTCGAGCGACTTTCACTTTTCCTACACTTTCATTTGCTTGCACTTTTGTAACAGTTGATTAATAGAGTCTTCTTAGGATATCAATAATCATTGAATGTATTCCGTTGAGTGGGCCGACCAGACTCCTTTCTATTCAATAGAATCAAATCAACCAACCAGGGATTGGCAAATCAACCAGGGATTGGCAACGTGGATTGGCATATTGAATTCGTGATTCTTTTCGGCTAGATAGTTGGCAGACCGCATGAATGTGATCGATAGTACTAAAACCGCCTCTGAATCCGGCTTGTCTTGAGTCTTCTGCACAATCGAGTGTTCGTGATATTCTATACAAGAGAGCCTTTGTAGTCTCTTTATGTATCACTGACAAAAAGACGATCGGGCGATAATTAGTTATCTCATTTGGATTGCCTGATTTGTGGATCAGCGATACTTTCGATATCATCATGTCGTCAGGAAAAAGTCGTCAGGAAAATGCTCACCACGAGCACTCCACGATACCATTCATCTCCACTCAGGACAACACGATGGTACTCCCAACTCCCTGTCACAATACGCAGTGCCCCAAATATCCGAGTTTTCAAGCGTAGACTTGCCGCACACCCGATTATCGCCGACCTTTCCAAACTCCCCTAATATAGGAGAGCACCTCCCCCCCCCCACCTCCTGTTCTATCCACCTCAATGCACCATTAATATCGATAAATTATAATTATTATTATTAGGAATTGGTCCGCCTTCCAACACACCATTCAGTAGTTTCGTGATAATGAGGATAACAATGTCGTAGAATATCAGACAACACTTTGTGTTTTCTTCCGGAATGCCCATTCTTTAAAAAGTGGAATTTTTGGAATTTCTTTATTCCCGACCGATAGTCCGTCGAAATGTTTCGTTATTAAAGATTTCCGAATGACATGTTTTCTTGAATGAAGAAAAGTTCAGACCAGGGAATAATACTACATCCGAATAAATTCAAAAAATTGCTCATTTCGATTAGATGGGACGTTTTGAATGACTGTTCGAAGGCCATTAACGATGCCTATTTTCTGGTCAAAAGCAGGTGTATTCTCTTCAGAACATCCTTGGATGCACAATAGAACTGACAGAAGTAATGTGCTCATCCTTAAGTGCTCTGAAAACGAACAGTCAATTCATCTCATTCAGTGAATGGCGCCATTAGACTGAATTGAGCCACTTTTGAATGGACTGTCAATGAGGAGGCGGAGTTTCCCGGTTCAGTGAATCTGAAACTCAAGGTGTCATTATCTAGTGGGTTCGCAGTTTGGTCTAGTCTTGGTCTAGTCTGGTCTCACTCATACCATTGATGCCCCCTCCGAACAAATCTTTGGTAAATTTCATGAGCCGGTAATTATTGATTAAATAAATCAATAATTTCCATCTTCTCTCCTTCTCAAGATAGGCCCCTCGCCCCGCTCTTCTCTCCATGGTGATCAGTATAGAGTCGTCTGATACGCACAGAGAGAGAACACAGGAAATTGAGAGAACGGATAAATTCATAGCGACAGGAAGACTTCTTCTGTTAGTCCCTTCCTCCCTTCCGCCCAATCTCTACCATTCTCTCTCGTCGACCTACCGTAACCCGATGCGAAAACCCTTGCCTCTTCTTCAATTATTATATCGTGTGATCTCGCTCTTTCATATCTTATCCAATTTATGTTAGTATATTTCTACTGTACACACTCTTGATACTCATTATTCTCTGTTTCCTAGAACATTTTCTGTATTTGCTTCACCTTTTCGCGTATTTTCGCACAAAGACTGCTCCAGTTTAAACCCCCCTCCTCATTTGCAGGGTATCTTATGGAATACCCTCCATTTCTTGGATTCATCAAATTATCGATGAGATATTCCTCTCTTATCTTCTTCATTTGTCTTCTATCGGTCAGCGCAAAGGATGTTAACTACATGGAGTCGGTGAGTTTCCTCCGTTATCCTAATAGTTTAAGTAATAAATTTTAACAGTGTATTTTTGCAAAACTTAACCAATTAGGGCAGAGATCATTACACCTGAGTTTCCCTCTTGCAGACCAGTAAGAATGCCGGTCCCTTTGTTCGAATCGAGGGACATATTATGGACGTACTTTCTGAGAGAATTACCGACTGCTTTGTATCGTGTTGGGAAGTATGCAACGAGGAAGACGGATGCTTTTGTTTCGAGTAAGTTGTCTTTAGATAATTCCCGGTGTGTTTTTCACACAAGTATTCAAAATAATGTTCCGACATATCTGAAGACGACAAGAATCATATCTATTACTGCAGGTGGCAGGCCGACTCCGGCCTTTGCCAAATTGGAAAGAGATGCTTTTTTTCGAGTAGAGTTGTCACCGATGAGAATCGCCACGTATATACAAAACTGCAGAAAGGTGAGCTATTTCAAGCTGCAATACTAGACAGCTAATCATCGTCACCATAGAACAATCGCTTATATTTACTAATTGCAGAGGCAAGTGTCGAGATCGCTGAGTTGGCCAAGGGAGAAGTTAAGCATACACAAGCAACTAAAGATCAATTCATTAAAAGATGGACCAATTTCGAAGGTAAGTACATAATGTTATAGAGGATAAGAGAATTCGCGAGCTAGAGAGGAGGTCAAAGTGATTGAGTTCATGATTCAGGAACTGAAGAAACCTCTCACGCATCTGAACAATCGACTGCTGCGCTTTTGACTGGTATGGATGGATAAACCAAATAAGAAACTATTCTCGAAAGAAGTTTTAGGCATTAACGTGGCTTCACCTTGAATTGTCTTTATTTCAGATTATATGGCTACTACTGAGTTGAAGACTGATATGACTTCTCCTCCCGGTAAGTGTATGCGAATTTCGAATGTAAATTAAACATTTTCAGATGTCAAGCTGACCCAACCCGAGCATATTACTACTGAGGAAGAGCCGAATATCACTGGTGAGTGCTTCAACAGTTGACGGGTGTCATTTCTTAAATATTTTTGCTTGAAACAAAATTAAATCTGGTAAATTGTCTCATTGGCAAAATTTCAGGTGATATTACCCTGCAGACGTCCACGCAAGTAGCAGATAATCGAGAGGATCCGAAAGGAGAGGCAGGAGGTTAGTATTAAATTTACAGTTTTGATCCTTTATTATAATTCTTCGAATCCAATTGATGATCTTCTTGACTCTTAGACAACGTGTTCTGAATGTAGATCTCTCACTTCAACTTGTACTAATCGCTTTGAAATTCACTTCCATCTGGTGATTTTTATGTTAATTCTAGTGATCCATTAATATATGCATCAAACAGTGATATCACGCCGATCAATGGCAAACACATTCTTTCAGAGACTGAGAAACCGTTTGTGCCGAGCGAGAAGGCTGTGGATGCTGAGAAGACCGTCATCTCGTCTTCATCAACCACCGATCGCCCTTCCACCTCATCATCTCCCTCTCCATCTTCTCCTCCTTCGTCCAGTCCTTCCTCTTCATCCTCTACAACAAAGAGCAGCTCGACGTCTCAGTCCTCCTCCATCCCCTCTTCCTCTTCAAGTACGTCGACGGCATCTACTTCCACTTCGGAAGCTGAGAAGAAGCCCTCGCATCCGCACCACTCGAGTAAGATCCCATCCAGAGTGTATTACGTTTCAAATTACTCATGACGATGATATAATTGCAGCTACAACGTCGATGAAGGACGGAGGCGGAGTGAAGGGTGAGGATCACTATTGTTCAGTGATTGTTCTATGATGTGAACTATTTGTCGAATTCACATAAATTACTTTACAGAGGATCCCGAGATCTCGACGGCCTCTTCTTCAACTAAGAGAGCCTCTACTTCAGCATCGTCCCATTCTACAAGAGAATCTTCGACCACACTCACATCATCGCAAAGTTCAGGTGAGAAATTGACTGGTCATCACAGTGGTTCAACGTTTACTGCAGGTTTTTTGAAATATAGATATTATTATCATTCAAAAGGAACTCGAGGTAGAACCATGCAACTATTTCCAGCTGTTTCAACTTCATCCTCAACCCGTTCGACGTCTGCTGATACAGAGTCCACTCCGACGAGCGACTGGCCTTCTTCCTCTCCCTCAGGTGATTGCAATTCATCCGCATCTCGATTGCAACCGAATACTTTCAGACTCAAGCCTCTCTACTACTACCACAGATCCGAGTGAGGAGGATTCGACGACTCCAGATGACAGTGAGTGTGAATGGGTATGAAAGGAGATTGATTGAATTTGACAATTTTCGAATAATGAAAGATAGACTAGGTATAAGTCATGGTTAGCATTCCAATGGCGCACAAGGCGATTCCTCATCATTATCTACCTTACTAAATTCGCCCTTTTGCAGGATTGACTACAAGCGATATGACAACGACCACTGATGATCTCACCAGCACTTCTGTGCCTTCTACCTCTTCAGAAGTTCGCTCGTCGCCGTCGACGACATGTGAGTGGAAAGTTAGATCTCAACTGGGGTTGCCGATTTGATGAAATGAGGTTAAAGAAGGAGTGGCACGACCATCTGGCTAACTGAATTCTCGATGCCAGAGTCACGGGTTTTGAATTTTCGTTTTCTTAGACACATTTCCGAACAAATGTACTTTTTTTTACTTTTCGCGAATTCGCTTTTACAATTCCTAATTTTTGTTTCATATTTTTTGTCCACCCCGATAAGTGGACGAATACAAAATTAGGCCGGTGAAATATTATTTTAAATATCGTACATCGCTCCCATTACCGAACAAACGGCCTTTTTTACCTTTTCGGCCTTTTTTTCCTTTTCGCGAATATGCACTTAATATTCTTGTTTTCTGTTTCATATTTTTTGTCCACCCCGATAACTGGACGAATACAAAAATTGGCCGGTGAAATATTATTTTAAATGAGTGAAAAATGAGAGCCGTTACCCCTACTTTTACTTAAAATACGGATCTACCGTAATCAATTGCCATCATTTTGGCAGAGCCGCATTTTAAGCAAAAAATAGGAGGAACGGCTGTAATTTTTTACCCATTTAAAATAATATTTCACCGGCCAATTTTCTTATTCGTCCAGTTATCGGGGTGGACAAAAAATATGAAACATAAAGCAAGAATATTAAGTGCGTATTCGCGAAAAGGAAAAAAAGGCCGAAAAGGTAAAAAGGGCCGTTTGTTCGGTATTGGGAGCGATGTACGATAGGTGAAAATGAGAGCCGTTTTACAATGGGCTCTACCGTAATCATTTGTAATCATTTTTGTAGAGCCGTATTTTTAGTGAAAAAAAATTTTAGTAAAAAAAAAGAAAGGGCAACGGCTCGCATTTTTCTCCCATTTAAAATAATATTTCACCGGCCAATTTTTGTATTCTTTCAGAAATTAGGCATTGTAAAAGCGAATTCGCGAAAAGTAAAAAAAAGTACATTTGTTCGGTAATGTGGGTAATGTACGATATGTTCGATTGGCTGCTTGCCAAAATGACCCTGGCGGGCAGGCAACGAGTGAGAGAGCACAGCGTTCTCCTTTCTCCCTTTTTTGACAGAGAAGGGGAGGCATTTACATACCCACTCGCTCACTTTGCATGAATCGAGCTGAAAGGCCGGGGCGGGAGGAGCGACCGCTCTCCCCGCTCATTTTGAATTTTTCGTGCCGGCGGGAAAGATTCAAAAATTAATCCCCTTGTTCACCCTTATCTGGAGAGAACAATGGGAGTCAGAATGCTGTGAGAGAGAAGGGTAGTGAAGAGACGGCGCATGCAAATCGGCGCGCACCACTCGCTTATGATAATTGAGCCAGCAATCCTGCCTCACCTTCTTTAATGGTGGTGCGATAACATCGGTATCGAACTTGCAACACCAATGCTTATTGCTTATCACGAGAAGGAAAAGGGAAATGAATGCTAAAAGAGATAAAGAACAATTATATTCATTCAATCAGCAGTTATGTTTTCAGATGCGAGCTCGACCCCAGTCACTACAATCACTCAGACGACCACCCCGAATGTCACTCTTCCGTCGATATGTGAGTTGTGCGATCCCTCTCAAGCGAAATAGATTTGCCTTCAGACAAATTCATGGGTGTCACTGTTTCCTCTGAGATTAACTGTGTGGAATCCACTAAGAAGTGTTCCTGTCCGAATGGCTACTACATCCGCATGAATGCTACCCTCGATCGTTATCTCAGTGGAGTTTCAGCAACATTCCTGCCTGGCCTTGGATGGTATGTTGTATCTTTCCTCAGCTTTATTTTTTAAATGTCATGAGCAATTTTGAGACGATAACCTCTTCAGGGTGATGTACGGTGAGAATACCTTCTACATTCGCCATGGAGATAATATCCTGTCTTTGGAGTGCAAAGAGCTTTCTAACTTCTTTGCAGCCGTGAGCAAACATTAGTTTATAGCAATAAAAAAATAATAACTCACAGAAAAAGTGCATACTCCCTCCTATTGACAAAGGCGGCTTCTCGGACACTTCGATGATCTGCCCCAATGGTTTCACATCAGGTACATAAAATCCATTAAACCATTTGTATTTTTAAGACAAAGTCAAAATATGAAATTTCCAATTTAAAAATAATTGAATCTATTTTTAGCGGTGTCCACAATCGAGGGAAAGAAAACGAATGAAGAACTCCTACAGTGTAAAGAAGGCGGTTTCGACTCTGGCAAAGGAAACATTAAACTTGTTACTTGCAAGTAACTTCATTTCATCAATTGAATGGGAATAATGGGAATATTCTTTATTTATGATCACTTTATAATGCATTTGAAACCGACCGGATTAATACCCCGTACAAATGATGTAATACAGTCCTAGTTGGTTCCCCCTTGAAAACAGTCCGTCCCGGTCGGCCGGCCCCAAGCTGCCCCACGCCTTTTTGTGTTTTTTTCAAACTGCATGTACTTTTCCTTTTCCATTGCACGTTAATCGACATGGTGATAAATGTGTTACTCAGTTTGTGCAACTCTTCATTGATTACCGGTCAAACGCTGATTAAAAAATCATTACTAATTGTTGATCAAATAAGTTTTCGGAGAGTGCCTCGTCTACATAAGATAAAAGGTAAAAGGTGTATCCAGGTTAAGTGATTTTACAGTCGTAAGACAACGCTAGGTGGGACCCACTGGTAAGGCCAGCTGTTAGATGGACTACATACTCTGCTGTCCAATTCTCTCTGGGGAAGCCTTACCTTTCGCATTTTCGAAAAAAATTCTATTTCTACATTGAAACAACAATTATGGCACAAAATATAATAAAGCTAGTATTCTTTGTGATACCATCCAGATTTGTCTGATATTTTACATATGGCCTTCCCAAAAATCAATTTAAGCTTTTATGCAAGCAACTGAAATTAATGGCAAGTTCATGGGTTTCGATCCATCAAATGGTGTAATTTGCCACATCTTCGTTGACGCGATGCACTCGACGGATGAAGCTTGTACTTCATTATTCTGAAATAGTTTGCATGAAATACTAAGGTAAAGCTTGTGATGCGTTAATCATCAGAACATCGATTATTTCGAAATCGGTCCGGAATGATGCGAGGACTTAAAAAAAACGCCAACGCCATTCTGACCCCTCTGCTCTCTCCAGAAAAGGGCGAACAATGTGAGGGTTTAGGGTTTAGTTTTGATTCTTCCCGTGATCATCTACGATTTGAGTAAACTAAGAAAAACTGTATCCGACGTGACGTCTTCTGAAGTCAACGGGGCGGGGGTCGATAGCCAAAGTGAATATACCTATCGTCATAAATGCCCATGAGAACCACATAACACACTGTTTCGATGAATCGATATTTATGAGTTTCGCTCAACTATCTATGTATTATGCATTATGCGATATTATGCAAACGACCTAATTGGTCAAAATCAATTTCACAAAATACTCACGACACTTCCAGCGTAAAATTTTCCACTCTGGCATATCAGATCCGGGCATGTGATAGGTTCATAGCAAGCGCCATTTGCATCGCCGCAGTCGCCAACATTTGCTTTTGTTGGTCGAATGCACGCGTATGCAGGCAAGCAAGCCGTGACTTCTGAAATAAATTGTGAATAATGAATAATGGATAGGTATGAGAAGGAACGAAACCAATGGTTTGAAACGATATGAAATTGAACACAAATAGCCCAACAGCTGTTCATCAATTATCATGAATAGGTTAACAATATATATTATTAACCATTTTGAGTAATTAACCATGAACTTACTCATTCTAAGGCATCCCATAGCGATTTGGCACGACAGGAGAAGACACACGAGCAGGCGTTTTATCGTGAGCGCCATGATGATGACGTTCCGCTTGTCCGTTACGTTTGCATGATCCTTATATAGGTAGGGGCCACAAGCTCCGCCCACTTTGGTGGGACACGATTTCGCCAAAAAGCGAGAAATCAAAGTCGCAAGCTTCACTCTTAACCAAATCGTTCATTCTAAAGTGCGCTGTATAGCTACTGGCGTCCCCAATCGATTGAGCACTGCCCAAATTGCGCACATATTCAATGAGTAGGTCAAAATTGAACTTAAACGATGGGAAGAGGCCATTTGGACGGGTTGCAGTGTGAAATTTTTGTTTGGGCAGTATTTTTCCGACTAATTCGAATATTTTAGGATTTTTAGAGAAAAAATCAGATTTTTTGCATGCTTCAAAAGCTTGCGACTTTTGTTAGAAGAAGTGCGGGGAGAGGCGCGCGAGAGGGCGGGGGGAGGGAGAGAGACACACGCAAATTAGGCTCCGCCCCCTCCCCTCTCGTCTCGCTTTTCCCTCCTCCCCAGTGAGTCGCGCGCGTACTTCTCGGACTCTAGCGCAGCTCAAAGACACGATATCGACAAACGGCAAAAAGCATGTTGTTATTGGGACCACGAGAGATGGTTTGAACCTACTTTTGGCACCAACCCTTGAAATCGGCTATCTGCATTGTGGCCCCTATATATAGGCTGGTTATTGAACAGAGGAGCTGACCACTCCGCCCCTTTTTTCAGGTTCACCCCCCTCCCTCCAAGAAAGTTTGAACAAACTGATATTGATTGAAATTCGCATTGTCCTGTCTTTGAAAGTGATTGCGCTAAACGCGAAACGAGGTCCGTACAGACTCTAAAACACAAAATCACAGGATTCATATTTTCATGTATCTGGAAATGGTTGCAGCGTGTGCACTCTGCGATGTCTAGCAAAGGTAAAGCCTTTGCCGTAAAGAACCGGTATATCAGATAGTAGAACATTTTCCATTCCAGAATCCAGAATAGCGCCCTGATTTGATCTCTTGTTTTACGAACGGCTCAATGGCTTGTCAACATGCGGAATAGAGAAGCCGATCACTGATAGCGAAAGTGAAAAGGGAAGAAAAAGAAAACCAGCGAAACGGGCTTTATTCGCGCTGCCGAGCTGGAACGATAGGGAAGAGTGGGAGAAAATATCCGCTGCATTCAATCAGGCCGCGAAGGAACGAATTGGCAGCATCGATTGCCGATAGAGATAACGCTCACTGACCATGCAGGTGGTAAAAGGTAAAAAAGGTGTATCCACGTCAAGCGATTTTACAGTCATAAGACAACGTTAGATGGGACCCACTGGTAAGGCCAGCTGTTAGACGGACTACATACCCGGCTGTCCAATGCTTTCTCGGGTAGCCTTACCTTTCGCAACCGAGGTTGCTACCAATTTGCCGACCCCGGAGGGATAGCAAGGCTTGGTTGGCCTCGGCGGAGATTGAACTCGGTACCCTTCGAATGGCGAGCTGCGCCTTACACCACTTACCCTCGTCCATCCCGCCTCTGCAAGGTGGTGGATAGTGACAATTGATTGAGAATACAATGCTATTATAGTTCGTTCACTTTCGTAGAATCTTACAAGACGAATCAAATACTCTTTACATAGTATACTCGGGTATTGCTTTGCCAGTTTTGTCATTAGGACGAAACATCAAAAGAGCGTTGTTACTTTTCTCACACACTGCTTTTGCATTTTGCATCACTGTTTTGCAAACATTTTAAGATATAAAGCATACCGTTCGTTCCATCCACTTCAATTTGGAATCCACTCAATGAAATCCATCTCCACTTTCTTCCTTCTTCTTCTCATCGTCTTCGTTGGTTCCCATCAGATTCTCGACGTTGACGATGAGATCGACACGGGGAGAGATGACTATCGAAGTGTTGTCAGGATGACGAGTGAAGCCGTTAGAAGACCGTTAGTTTTGAGGGCGACCAAACATGGAGGAGGATTGAGGCTTCTTCCAGCTGAGCCGAACGGTAAGTTCGATCATTACATTTGTAGGAGAAATTACATTGGAATATTAGCTTTTATTGGGTATCATGAAATTATTCTTAACAGTTTCAGAATCGAGATCGGCGGCAGTAATATCTACATGATTAATGAGAAGTGTCAACAAAAAGATTTTCAATTGAAAGAGCAATGCTGATAAACTTTTTAATGCACAACCCTAGTGCAGTAAAGAGGGAGAGGCAATGCTAGCGAGATCGCCGAGTTGATGTTTCTATGGATAAGGTTGCATGCCTACTTTGCGTTCACGTTGCGAAAACAAAATGAAAAAATCACCACGAATGACTTCCAGACTTGTTGCTGCATGACTCATTCCATTTTTGATTTATCATTTGTTATGGATCTTTTCCTCGAGAGAATGATGAGGAGCTGCAGGTGTCTTCTTCTAGTCGTCATTTTCTCCTTCATTGGTATTATTACTGGCAGCCATGACGCAGCGTTTACTTCCTTATTTTGGGTACACCTGTCATGAAATCATTTTGGCTAGTAATGATAAAGGTGTCGAGATTAGACGCGGAATCGTGAGAGTAATTAATATTCCATAGATAGGTAAATTCAGGTGTGAGCACGATAGGTTCTTGTGAGAATTTCTCATGCTCCTGAGCATTCTAGAATATCACCGATTACGTTATCGACGAACTCATGTATCTAATTTTCACGAATTAGTCCAAAAATGATCGCAAGCTTCAAATATCATCACTCTTTACTGTTTATCAGCCTTTGGCCACGTTCAGATTTATAGTAGCATCAACAATTCACTCGGGAGAAGAAATGAACTGATTGTTCACATAATCTCATGATAGCACTATTCTCAGAGCGTTTTGCAAACTCAGCGCAATCCTATATGGCAGGCGTTGTTCATCATCCTGTTACCAAATAATGGTAGAGTATAAAAATAACAATATTTGTATCACAATTGATCACATCGTCACTGTCTACTACCAAAATGTAATGAGTGGGAGCCGGAATACATTGAGAATTGTCTCCAGTCTGTCTGTTCCCCACACCCGAACAGCTCACCACAAAAAAGACGAACTCCTCTTGTATTCAATGGGGACGGAAGGGAAGGAGACGAGAGAGAGATGTAGACATGGGGGATATTCTCTCTCTCTTCCTCTCTCTATCTCTCTGTGACTGCCTTCAAAAGAGACTCTGTCAGGCCTCTGGCAATATCGATCATTCTCCCTCTCCGTCGTCTTCCCTCAGTGTGCATGCATGCTTTTCTGTCCCACCAATCCACCCTCATGTTTCATATCTTTCTCAATTCATCCACTCCCTCAACTCATTTCCCCCCTCTCGCTCCTTCCTGAATGTAGTATCACATTCTGACTCGCGTTCTGCCTCCTCCCCCCCCCCCTCCCCCCCCCCCCCCCCCTCCAACCCACATGGAGACCCAATTCCAAATGTGGTCGTTCGTTCGAAGAGAGTGAGAGAGAGGGCCAATTGGGGTCCCTTCTCTATCCTTCTTCTTCTTATTTTTTTTTATTGTTAGGTTCTTCTCAACTTACACGGATCGACTACTGTCTCTTTTCGTGCGAACTTATCCCCTCCATTTCGAAGTTACTTGAAACTGGCATTTCCGTAGTGAGACCGAGTGAAAAATTTGACCGCGGAAGGCAGCATAATAATATGCTGAAATTCCGCATGAACTTTAGCCAACGGCAACTTTTCCGCTTCAGTGCGTTGGTGAATTAAAGAGCCTTAGCTGGTCGAAAACAAATTCGTCACTTACGCCCGAATTAATATCCCCCGGTATTTAAATAATCATGTTTGTGTCCAGAAGTGCATTTTCCCTCTCGACCGACTCATTACTCTTGCAGCTTAGTCCATCTTCCTCCCATTTCCCTCCTTTGCTTCAATTTTGAGCCCCTTTTCAAATCACTTTCTGCCTCTTTTCCAGTCGTGATCTTCTTTACTCCCATAATAATAACTAGTTCTGTCGTTAAAAAACAACCTGTCTTGCGATTTTTGAGCGCTAAACTCGGTTTGCACGTTGAGATTCGGGTACTTAAATTTCGCGTGCCGTTGATTGGTTATTAGTAGCCGGGGATTTCTCAAATCAGACCAATCTGTTTTCGTTCAAGCCCTGAAATCCTGAAATCTCATCCAGTGTGAATCTCACTCAAGCGCGAAGCCGGAAAAAATCCAGCTCGAAATCTTCAGTAGATTCTATTTTCCGGACGCGGCCGTTTTCCGGGAAATTCTCTCAATTTGCCGCTACGGTCGTGAACCACCGTTTCAGCTGTCCTGTCCGACCTTCTCCTTCTTCCTTATTTCCCACGGGAGTTGTTGCTAAGACGCACGCAGGCTGGCTTGTGCGCAGACAATGCCTATTTCGGCACTACTTTACGATCTTTGGAGGGGCTATTTCGGGCTTACTATGTTGGTTCTCTAGAAAAATGGATCTGGAATTCAATAAGCGAACAACTTTTATTTAAAATAATCATGAATCACTAACAGAAGCTTCGCCATTTCTCATTTCCAGACAAATTTGGCATTCCATCTCCATTCCATATCAAACACATACGTTTCCATCTCGTGATCATCTAACATGCATCGAAATATTATGGAATAATAGCTGTTACTGTTAGTCACACTCTTGAGGAATCGTCGGTTAGAGAGGGCGAGAGAGTGAGGAGAATGGAGAGAGTTAGACAGTGTTGCTCATACCGCGAGAGCCATTTTGTATGCAGTAGCTCCCGATATTTAGGCGCCGCGAAAAGGCGAGAAAGTTACCGGAGTTGCCATTTTCAATTCCCTTAAATACAGGGATTCTTCGTCCGTCAACATCGATTCTGAAGCTCCCCCTTCCCTAACTCCGGAAGGATTTCACACCTCTCGATTAGTAAATGCATTTCTGGCATTTCCGCAGATTAGACTTCGCAACACTCTCCCTCTAGTGGGAATCCCTCAACAATCTTTACTCATTCTGACTTGATCTTCATTTGTGCCGTAATCACACTTTTTGCGCCAATTCAAATCGTCATTCGGGAGTTTAGCGCGAGATCAGCTACTTTCTGGTTCGTTTACCGACAATTGTCAGTCAGTGAGGTGAGAGAGTGTGTGATCGAGGAGATCAGCGAGCTCTCTCGTCCAAATTTCGACAAGGAAAGGCGTTGTTCCGCATGGTCGCCGCCATTGTGTCAAATCTAGTCAATAGGAGTTTGGCCGAGAGTTGATCTCGAGGGCAATTTCGAACAAAAAACACGAGTAAAATGACATCCATAAACCGCATCGGACCAGCTGTTTCAGGCAGGTCACGGGTATCTATCTACTACGCGTATAGTTATTGCGAGCACAATCCTGCTTAATCTCCCACACTCAACAATCTATCGTGAAATTCCCCATATTTTCCACAACACCCTCTCGAATCGCACCGATTGCAATCCGTCAAATATGGAGATGGAGTGGGAGTTGCCCTTGCTCCCGCCTGAGTAGAACACACAAGTTCCCCTCGTCTCGATGTCTTATCTCACTCGTCCATCTCTATATTCTTCCACACTAATGACAAATGCTCGGGCGCGAGATAGTCCAAAACATTCCTTCCCCCTCCTTTTCCGACTCTCACTGCGCGTGTGGTTCCATGTGTGATTTCTGACCGACTCCCTCTCGAGTGCGTCGTATTTGGCCATTTCCCGACTGATCTTAACACTTCAAATCCGGAATATCTTCGTGCCCCTTGACATTTCCTACTATATTTGGCCGTGTTTGGGCGTTATTTTTAAATATTAATATGATAAATCATAAATTAAATAATTATACACCAGGCTCCCTTGAACTTTCCTGCTATGTTTATCCGTGTTTTCGCGTTTTTTTTTAATTAATTAAGTAATTAATTAAATAAAAAAATTTGTGAGAATCACTCTGACGACGATTCCCTCTCTATCGGCCTCCTCCTCCTGTCTTCTCTCCTCTCCTCTCTCAATCAGAAGCAGCTCAGTATCAGCACAATCATCGCCCACTTCCAGTCCAAGGTGAGATTTATATTCGTTATTATTATTATTATTCTTGACAGATAGCGATACAAGGAATCAACACAAGCAGATGAAGTTGGAAAATTTAACGCTGTCCTGAAACATACCTGAAATATGTAACTGGGGAAAAAATCTAAATTCTAAATTCGTCTTTTGAGAATATTTGTAGAACCAAAAAGGACCTGTGATGCTGATAAATGGTTTGGTCAACTCGAATCAAATAATGTGAAATGTTCATTGCAGACCATCCCGCCCCTCTTCCTCTCGTTCAGCCTCCCCCGCCCGCCCATCTCACCCTCCTCCACGAGGAAACCACATCTGAAGGCGAGCGATCATCTTTTTTGATCTTTGAACTTCGATCTTCAATTTTGTTCTTTGATCTTTAACTGGCGGGTACTGGGAATGATGGGGAAAATGCGAATGAGAATAAGTACGGGGCACTTTGGTTCTATTATTTCTACGTAATACTAAGGCGAGTTCAGGGGGAAAGTTCCCAGTTACGGTACACTCACACCCGAATACTCGTGCAAATTCGCTGTTTTCCCTCGTTCGTTGACACTCTTCTCACCATCGTCAGCAAATCCGTTGTTATGGGCACGAGAGAGTAAAATTGAAATGAATGAGCAAGAGACACGAGATACGATTCCGCTCTCTTCGTTTCCCACGCACTATCATCGGTCAGAGAGACGAAAGAGCACGGGAAAACGAGAGAGCGCTCCTTGAATTATCATTCCGAATGAGCAACAACACAGTCCCTCTGTATAACAGCAACAACAGCTTGAGTAGCGACAAACTCTGTCCCTCCCTTCCATTTTATCACTGATTTCGGCACTTTTTCCTTTGTCGCGCACAGTTCCTTTCAACCTTCCGAAGGCTCGGGACTCTCCTACCATCGCGTTGTCTCTCGCGGTCAGACAGACGAGATAGCGTGTGAAACGAGGAGAGTGGGCCAGTCGCCGAATAACCGAAGAGAAGCTCCTTTTGATCTGCGCGTGTCGGTGGAAGATTCTGGAGTGGCTGGTCTCATCGTTACCGCGTTGTTTCGAAAATAGCCTCCCCTTCACTCCGTCTGTCTCTCACACAATTTCACACTATTGTTGTCAGAAAATGCGCATTTTTGTATCGCCTTATTCTCCATCTTGTGATTGCGCACGGAAAACCCGAGAATATCTACAATTTCCTGTAATGTTATCATTTGCTAAAAAAACTGAAAAACTATAATATCCACAAATTTCCGTCGATATTAACACGTTTTATCGCGAGCGGAAGTAGGCTGATTATTCTACACGGAAATGTGCCCTCAAGTTACTCGACTCGATAAGCTTCATTCCACTCATTATGCTGCACTCTCCTCATTCCGCACACTCTCTCACCTTCTCTAACATGTAAGATAGCCAAAGAGCACCCAAAGTAGTCGAGTGACTTAGCAGTTCTTCATATCCTTCCTTCTCATCCACGCTCCTTCCGTTCATCTTCCATCTCTCTCTCTCTTTTTCCTCTCCATCGATATATTGCCAACATGTCCTTCTTCTCTTCTATGGCAGAGAAAGGGAGGAGAAGTAAATCTCATTTTTTGTCTGCTACTTTGTCCCACACGAGTTGTTCCCTTTCTCGCTCTTTCTGCTCAATTTTCAGTGCGATTCTCAAATTGCACCCCTTATTTTGTGCATGCTCTGAAACCTTCTCGATGACCCACTAGAAACGTTCATTTCCGCTTGTGTTTTCATGGTATGGTCCTTCTTTTCACCAGTCCGTTTCATCCTTGTGTCCCGTCAGATAGCCCATTCTCTCCTTCGAGAGAGAGAGAGAAGGGACTAATTTAGCATCTCTCGCCCCTTCCCGGATTTCACTCCATTTCGCAGTCCCATCCGCTTTATTCTCTGTCTATTTTCCGCTTTTTGTTAGCTTCAGCATCTGAATTTCTCTCACACATGCGACAGTATCTTTTGTTTGAGTGTCGAGCGAAAAAAACTGCCTTGGCAAACTCCTTTTCCTGCTCTGTTTTATCTCGGATGAGTCAGCATTCGATGCCCCGAGGCAAGAAAGCCAATACTGATAAGAAGAAGAAGAGATGGATCTATGAATAGACGATTTCTCACGTTTTCCTCATCTGTTTTCCCTATCTCGGGAAGCTCCCTCTCCTTATTATTATCCGTGCTTGCGTCAAAAGTAACGAGGCTCAGCTCTACATCCCATGATACATTTCTTATCTGCTGCTGAATCCTGCTTCTACCTGCTCCCTCGACTCCCTAACCGCAGATAGACAGTAGGAAAATGTGTTAGTAACCATATTGCTTGCCTTACGCGCCAATTTCATTACATCTCTTTCTCTCTGAAGCAGATAATTCGAGGTAGAGACACACAACTAATCAGCAATTCAGGCTCTTTCTAATCAGAAATCCGATAGCGGCCCTCTTCAAGAGGTAGTCATGGTAGCGCCTCGCCTAATTTCACAACTGCTCTCTTGTTCGAAAGCTATCGAGGAGAAGGGAAAACAGCAGTGGTTTTCCCCCCATGTCGGTTTCGCGTTCTTAGAACGAAGAGGGAAATTGAGTGGAGAGACAACAACCGCACCTTATTTCACTCATTATTTGCTTCCTCGTCGATTCATGATTACTGCCGCTTGCGATCTCTAATTCGCTGTAGAAAGGCGCTTCCTTTTCTCGCCTTACCATGCCTGATTTAATGAGCCTCCTCATTCTACGTTATATTTCTCCTAATAGAGAATTGCTGCTCAAATGCGGAGATGGAGCTTCATTCGTAGCATGTTTGTTTGATAACCATTCCCCTTGCTATCCCTGCGGGCTTCCAGTGGGGATTCGTGAACTCTTATCGCGAAACCCCATCTCTCTTTCAATCTTGAAGAAGAAGTTATCTTCGGCCGCAGGGTTTCTCTCAGCTCTCGGTTCCCTTCTCCTTCCTTCTCTCATTCCTTCGAGGGACTCGTGAGAGCAGGGGGATATTGACTCATTGAGGGCGCGTGTCTTGCATTCATTAGGACAAATAACCTCAATTATGCTGCTCACTTGCTATCGAGAGGAGGACATCAACCAACAAGTTTGCGGCAATTCTCTGTTTTTTTGCCAACCTTTTTCGCAGAGTATTCCTTCCATATCACATTCATCTACTGCCCCTCCACATTCAGAGCGGTTGCATGGCCCAAAAAACAGAGAAGTTCCTAGTTTACTGAATGCACTGAATTCTTTAGTCCTAATCACCTAGTTAGTATAAAGTAGTTTGTAGCTCGAGTAAGACTGACTAAGTTATTACTCATTCCTCCAATTGCAAACTACACAAATTCGAAGCAACCTTCGTGAGAAAACCTCTCCTTTCATGCTCTCATGTCTCTATTCTCCCTTCTAATCTAATCCTCTTTAGGTGCCAGATGAGCTTATGCATTTCTCACCTCGCTTCTCTTCTTTCTCTTCCTTTATCACTGATTATCACATTGATTTACGACTGCTCAATCGATTCGATTCAGCTTCCTGTTGAATAATGCTCGTGGTCGAGCCGTAGATGATAAGTTAGGACCTTAGGACCTGGTGATAAAACCGGTGATATTTTTTAACCTTTTGAGCCTTTGCAACTTAGAGCTTGGTATGTTTAGGGTTCCTAAACACGAATTCTTAAATGAACCATCACCGCTTTAGCCCCCATTTTTGTGCATGTGCTGTCTGTAGATCTCTCTTTCGATCATCTCTCCCCTCTCCCTTCTATTCAACTCTCGATTCTCAATCGCATTACATTGTATTTGTGTCTATCCCCTTGGTCTTTCGCGCTCTTTCGTAGTAATCGATCAGTGCCCGCATAGGTTTTTGTCGCCTTTCGGTGCACCAGGTGTGAATTTCTAATGCTGAGTCAGGCGCGTCTTGGAAGGGAAACTCTATGAACAAGTTCTGCATTGTTTTGCTTCGTTGCGTGCCTCCGATGCATATCTCGAACCCCTTCACTCTTTCATTCATTATTTATTTATTCCGTTGTAGTTGTAGTTCCATTCCGCATTTCCCTCCGTTGTGTCCCCTGTATCCTCCATCCCATCCCCAACCTCAGTCAGTCACGCCTTCCATCTCCATCCTGTCTCCGTGGGAGCCTTCCACTTCATCGTCGACTCCATCGGGAGGAGGAGGAGGAGGCAGTCAATCGATGACGATCATGACTGGCGTCTCTCCTCTTGCTTCTGATGCGAGAACGGAGAGGAGAGGGTCAATTAGACAGACGAGACCTCCGTTACAGAGGAACAAGACTGGATTCAGTGTGGCCAGCAAGGAACATTCTGTCAAGTTCAAGGCAATACATTCATTTCTTTAGTCTATTTTTCTCCTTGCAGCATTTTAGAATGTTTTTTGCCATCTTTAGAACGATATTTCCCATTTAGTGTCTAAATTTGTAACTTTGCGCGTCTCTGACTCATCTTGCCAAGGTCTAACTCAGTTTATCACCCGTAGTTCCTACAAGATCATCGGTTCAGCAAACTCTCTCGATGATTCAGTGCTCTCAAAAGTGCGTCAAGGCCCTCATAAATCGTCGGTCCCTTGGTCCCTTGCAACTTCCAACTCTCCTCTGATTCAGTTATCAAAGGGCGTCAAAAGCACCTCAGCCGCCTATCTTTCAACTCGATTTACGACTAGATCAACTGCGTCAAACCCGATCGCCAACCCGTCAGATTGAGCTGAAACTGCTCCGTTTACTGCTCTCTACTGAGCCGGAAAATAGCGCCCGGCGTGGCGGGTTCAGATCAAAGGGATAAAAGCGATTATGGGCTGGCTGAAATTGTGCGCAAGGATGACGTGGGCTTTTACGCGCACTCTTTGGAAATAAAGTGGAGTTAGTCATTCGAGAGTGAGCGTTCTGTTCAGACCAAGAGGACACTATGCGAATGGTTTGTTGATACTTTGTCTTTTCGAAATACGAGGGGGGGGGTTCCTGTCTGCAAATTTGTTATGATGAGCTTCAGGTTCAGTGAAACCTTACTGTTTAGTGCAATTCAATTAGTTATTCATAAGATTTAACATGAGCGTGGATGTAGCGTAGATCTTCGTTAAATTTTGGTTTGAGGTACGTCGTCTTGAAGGCGAATCAGTTTGGTTGGGCATCGGGGAAAGCAGCAATCCCAAATCGTTGTCGATCCACTGTTATATCTACTCTAGCCTCATCCGGGTCCCAGATCAGTTCCCCATCTCTGATTTCTTGCCCATTTGGGTCAGCCGATGACATCACTAATCACTCGTGGTCAATGACTCTTAGGCGTAATCCGATCGAGCGACGGGCGATCTTCAGAACACATAACGTCATTCTGACGACCCTGATATTCAAACTATTTTACGTAAGGACAGCAAACGTCAGTTATCCCACTCCACAGTTCAACTTTCACTTTGGGGAAACTCGAGGGTCATCAAAAATTGTTGCGCATTATCGAGGGGCGCCAAAGACAAACAGCTAGCGCCTCTCTTCACTCTTTCTATCACAAGGCGCTTGGGTGATTGATCCAATCATTCCGGACCAGTCTTCGCCCCTCTTCACGCTCAAAAATCATCAAAAAAGCGCGTCGAAAATGCCCGCAAAAGTGCGCTTCGAGGTATTAATTGTCCCGTTTTGAAATGGTATCTTATCAATTAATTGAAAGGGGTCGTTTACGACCGGACTGATAATAATAATGATAATGGGGTGATGATGGGGGTGAGGGCAGTGAGGGGAGTTAGAGACGGAAGTGGGTTGAGGGGGTTGGGATTTATTTTAATAATAAAATATTAAAATAGTTAATTATCAGGATGTGAGATCAAAGACGACGATGGGCGATGATGGAGCTACGAGGAACCATCAATTGTCACGACAGGTTCCTTTCACTTCTATTATATATTTTTAACAACGCCAGCAAGATGCAACTAGTGCTTCCCTGAGCGCGAATCCTTTGAAATAGTGATGAAACATATGCCTCAGTTTTTTTTCTAATGCAGTCGTTTGTCAAACTAGTGAGCGTAAAATACGTAGTTTGCTCTCGACTGTTTTCAAATCCTCATCGTGGTCACTTTTGCGCATCTTTGCAATGGAGAACCCGCCACTGTTTGATATTTAACCAGCGCGCAAACAAAAGCACGTAGAAATTCTTCGCCCACGGGAAAGTCAATGATCTCGAGGGCGTTCGCCCACTCATTTTTGATAAGAATCATTATCATTTCTCCATCGATGGTTTATCGATGGTTAGACGGGGCGAGAGAGCACGCGAAACGAGGAGAGTCAGACAAAGTCGTCAGGTGCTTCCAACCCCTCCTCCTGATGATAATAGACACAACGGTTTCTGGCTACGGATTTCCCGTTTCCCCATGTGCAATGGCGCATCACCGTAGAGAGTTTCCTCTATGGAAACAGTGTGCCAGTCACCACAAGCCTTTCGATCTTTAGAGAAGCCGAAAATTGGTTGAGAAACGGCGCCGAGGCTAAGCTCATTAAGCTAAAGTCGCAACTAATTAAATTAAATTAACAAACAAGATTAACTGGGCGGTTCTCTTTCAGGACGCATCGGTCTCCTCCTGTCCCTCTCCCTCCTCTTCCCTACATCCGTCGGCCGCATACAACCTCCCATCGACTACCGTAATCATGACAAACGGCAACCACACCAACCTCAGCAGGTAACCGTCGATCGGCAACTAACTTTATTAGATAGAAAATGGATGGAAAATCGATGGAGCATCGTGTTAGCTGTGCAGGAACGAACCTAATTAGCATCGTAAGCCCCTCTTTCTCATTCCTTCTCCCCCCCCCTCTCTCTCGTCGCCCCTCTTCACTATCTCTCCCTGTTTTCTGAACTGTCTTTGTTGTCTAGTAGAGGCTCCTCCTTTTCTCTTCCCTTCCCTAGTGTTATTATCTACCGTTGACCAGTGCCGTTTCCATTACCCTATTTGGAAAATAATGTATGAAATTGTCAATATAGAAAACACGAGCTTGCGCATTGAGCAGACGTATTGCGCTTATGTTTTCGTTGTCTTTTGTTCCAGACAAATCTCTAGTTCGCCGAGAGACCACCCTCGTTTACGCATCCCTTTTTTATTTTCTTTATCCACCAGTCTGCGATTGTTCCCGTGTTCAGAAAATAACTCAAACTGCAAGTAACCATTAGACATTTCTCAGATGTTTCCCTGATTCATTTTTACTATAGTCTATCACTGCGAGTAACAGCTTCCCGAACGTAGGCGCTGTTCCTCGAATACCATTTCACGACCACAAAAACTATCTCTGACGCTAAGCCCTTTTAGAGCCAATATGCTTGAGTAGTGTCGGTTCTGCAGTCTGCGTTCCGCCTTTTCCCATTTCGCGCCAACGACGACACCATCTGAATTACAATCGTCGCTCTCTTCCCCTCCCCTTTCCCTTCTCCCACTCACAAACACTATGTATACCCGTGATGATGGGGCAGCTCATTGCATCGGTAATATTCCTCTTTAATCTCTTCATTTAACCCACTATTTCGCCTTCTCTAACCTACGAGGGACCATGCGAATTCGAGAGACTTCCGCCCCTTTCGCCTCGATCTACTCTATTTTGCGCGTGTTTGTTGCCGCGGAAAACTTTGGGCAGATTCCGGAACGTGAGCTCCCTTCCTCCAGTGGGAACTTCGGTGTTTCATTTCACATGCTCTTTCGGGCCCGAATTCTTTCTCCCACTTCGAAGACATTCTTCCTCCCTCTCTTCCTCTTCCTTCCGCTCATCTCGATTCGCCTGCCTATTTTGGCGTAAGAGTACGGCTACCGAGCCGCCAGAGCCGTCTCTTGAGAGAGGGAGAAGGAGCCTTTGTAGGGTGGGGAAAACACTGTAAATTTCCCACTGCCCGATCGAATTTCGCCTATCCTGCGCGTTTTGGTCCCAAATTTCTCGAAAATAAATATTTTTCGTTTCCAATTATTTAATTTTCACAGAAAACAGAAACGGAAAAGTGAACGTGAGAAACACAAAGATTAATTCCCTATCTTCATTCACAATCTACTAATTCGACCCCGTGACCTATCATCTGTTCCATCAGCCGATGCGTTCAAAATGCAAATAACTGAATAATGCGGAACAGTTAAACCACTAGAAAGCGACTCCGGTGCTCACTGAATACTGTTTTGATGAGTCGCGCGAGGCGAAAAAAAAGCCATCAGCCTGGTGTGGGCAAACGCATTGGAATTAGAAGAGGAGCGAGTCTCGTCCCCCTATCGAGAGACTCTCCTCAATTTCCTCCCTGTCTCTCCATCGAGAGAGAAGAGACCGAAGGACTGACTGCTCTTCTATGCCCCATCCTCCCCTTCCTTTCTCTTCTCTCTTTGCAATTCGGTCATGCCAATGGCCTGACTAGTGCACACATTCGCTCCTTCTCCTTCTTTCGATGCCTTCTTCAGTTTAGCCTCTCACAAATCCGCAAAGATCCACGTTCTCATCCTACTTGGGCGTCTCATTTCTCATTTCTCCCTCTCGATATTATTTATTTTCACGTGCATCGACCAGTTGCATACATGTGTCTACTGCAGCTTTGTTGTTTTCCGTTTATCCTCTCCAATTCTGCAGTTGTTTCTGGAATTCCTGGCACGCGCCTATTGGGAAATCGTATCCCCGCGGTCTTTGACGTACCTCCTCCTTTCCTTCTATTTCGGGTGTCGAGATTGGGGACTGATCTAGAGGAAACTACTAATCCTCTATTTCTCCCTCTCTTTCTGGAAATGAACGTACGAAATAGCGATTGCATAGATCACTCGTGCTGATGAAAACATTCGAGTTTTCCCAATTTTCCTCCCAATTCTATAGTCATCGTTTAATGTTCGATTACAATAGATCAACTGGGGAATACTCTCAAGACTGCAAACATTTTGTCTAAGCATTCGATGAGGGAACTAAATATTTCGTATCTATTCTAATTCAGCTCAAATCCTTCGTTCCTCGAGGGATTTGGCGTCGATGATTTATCCGCGCGTCGAGATTACTTTCGTCTCGCTTCCATTTTGTATCGTTGCTGCTGCTATTTCGGGAGAGGTGCTCGCACTCTCTCAATTTCGCATGATCTCTCGTTTCGTCTGACTGATGAGATAGATGTACTCTCCTCATTATCAGTGATCTCTAGCTCTGTCTGACCTGCGAGAGAATCTATTGGAGGAGAATTGATATTCTCTGCTGACGCACATACTCGGTCTCGCACTTCATTTACTCTATTATCGAGGGTGGGTACGAGGTGGAGGGAAGGGAGTCCCTTTCTGAGAGCTTAGTACCTCGACTTTGACTTCTTTTCAGGCTTCACCATGGAAAGAAGCCAAGACTATAAACCATTGTTCTGGATACGACGCTATATTTGGCGGATGCCCATGGAAGAATTGGTTGTAAGGTGCCGTTTGAGCGTACCAATTGACGCCCAACAAGGAAATTGAAGCGTACTTTGCGTAAAGAGCACCGGGTTTTAGTGTTATCCGTCGAATTCTTCGGTTCCTGAATTCGCCCCTTCTGAAAACCCATCTTTGTTATTACTTCTCCTCCCCTTTTTTTCTTGTTAAAAATTTCCCACAGTCGAACACAGAAAAATACGGTCTTCTTCTCTTTTCAAAAGTCCATCGTCGGCTTCCATTCAGTCGAAGGCAGAGAACAAAAGTGGGACGGCTATCGATGACTGGGTGGCATGTCTTCAGAAGGATCCATTGAGCTAGAAATATCGAGAAATGACCTCTTCATTTCGCATACTCTCGGGTGTGCCTAAAGTACGGGCACGGCTACGGCTACGGGCACGGCTACGGGCACGGCTACGGGCACAGCCCTCGCTACGGCCCTTTCCTGATCTCATTCCCGCACCATAATTACGTTCATAAAAACCAATTAGGACCTGTTTTGAACCTCCTTACGCATGGAACGGGCTACGGCCCTCGCTACGGCCCATGCTACGGCCCTACGGCCCATGCTACGGCCCTCCCTCCCTACGGCCCTCATGTGATTATATGCTCTTGATATCATTCCCGCACCATAATAACGTTCATAAAAATCAATTCGGACCTGTTTTGAACCTCCTTACGCATGGAACGGGCTACGGCCCTCGCTACGGCCCTTGCTACGGCCCTACGGCCCATGCGACGGCCCGCCCTCCCTACGGCCCTCATGTGATTCTATGCTCTTGATATCATTCCCGCACCATAATTACGTTCATACAAATCAATTCGGACCTGTTTTGAACCTCCTTATGCATGGAACGGGCTACGGCCCTCGCTACGGCCCTTGCTACGGCCCTACGGCCCATGCGACGGCCTACGGCCCATGCGACGGCCCGCCCTCCCTACGGCCCTCATGTGATTCTATGCTCTTGATATCATTCCCGCACCATAATTACGTTCATACAAATCAATTCGGACCTGTTTTGAACCTCCTTACGCATGGAACGGGCTACGGCCCTCGCTACGGCCCTTGCTACGGCCCTACGGCCCATGCGACGGCCCTACGGCCCATGCGACGGCCCGCCCTCCCTACGGCCCTCATGTGATTCTATGCTCTTGATATCATTCCCGCACCATAATAACGTTCATACAAATCAATTCGGACCTGTTTTGAACCTCCTTATGCATGGAACGGGCTACGGCCCTCGCTACGGCCCTTGCTACGGCCCTACGGCCCATGCGACGGCCCATGTGTTCGTTGGCTCGTGATAGAATACCCATTCCTGCATTCACTGTGGCCCATAACCATTAACAAAATTTTATTCCGCGCAGCCTCATTGATGTGACACTGATTTTTTAATCGTAAAATATTTATCACAAATAACGATTTAAAAAAACTCAAAACACGAAATCAGGGCATTAAAAGAAATGTTAAAACAGACTAATATCAACAATTTAACACTTGAAGAAATAAGCAATTTTGGGCTTCCAGGAATGGTCAATATCTTCCAAGCGGACTCTCTTCATTAGCGGATCTCTTAGTCCGTCGTAACTAATATATTCGGGTCCATCTAGGTTTTTCGATGAGCTCTGCAATGTTCTCGTCACAGAAACGGAAAGGGACCTGGCTTATGAACGACTGGATGCCATAACACGACCGAAGTATGAGACTCTTGATTCTTACAAGTACGCCTAGGGACCACAACGCAGATACCCGCTTTTACACAATGGGGTCAAAAGTATGTCCCAACAATCCCTCATGGACCCAATAACATCATGCTTTTTACCGTTTGTCGATATCTTGTCGCTGAGCCGCGCTAGAGCCCAAGAAGTACGCGCGCAGCTCACTGGGGGAGAGGAGGGAAAGGCGAGACGAGAGGGAAAGGGGCGGAGCCTAATTTGCGTGTGTCTCTCTCCCTCCCCTCGCCCTCTCGCATGCCTCCCCCCGCCCAAAAGTCACAAGCCGGGGAAGCATGCTAAAAATCTGAAAAAAAATCTAAAATTCCTCCCCTCGCTCGCACAAATCAAGAGGGCACAAGCCAGGGAAAAATGCTGAAATTCTAATTTTTTCTCTAAAATTCCTAAAATATTATAATTAGTCAGAAAATTACTGCCCAAACAAAACTTTCAAACTGCAACCCGTCAAAATGACCTATTCCAATCTTTTATATGCAAATTTGATCTAATTAGTGATGCTGTGCACATTTTGGGCACTGCTCAATGGATAGAGTACCACAGTAGCTATCCATAGCAGTTGAGAACGAGAGATTTGGTTGAGAATGAACCTTGTGCCCTCCCTGTCTCGCTTTTGGGCGAAATCGTGTCACACCAAAGTGGGCGGAGCTTGTGGCCCCTAAGTACGCCATAGAATTCGAATACGATTTTTGCTTTCCCTAGAAGAAATTCGATGGGAAGCAACGCGCCATTATGGATACATTTGCGAGAGGATTGGATGAAAGACTACAATACCTCTTCAAATTTCACACACCGAGTTCTATCGATGACGCCGTCGAAATTGTACGGAAAGCAGGGATAAGCGCTCGCGGAGAGAAGCCACACAGTTATTTCCAATAACAGTGAACTTGTAGTTCCTAGACCCCCCAATCCCCATTCGATTTTTCATATGTTCTCATTTGTTTTCCCCTCTAATGTCCACAACTTACCAAATCATCAACATAAGTACTTTTTATGATACCCCGTTGCATTGATTCGGGCCGTCGGGCCGTAGCAAGGGCCGTAGCGAGGGCCGTAGCCCGTTCCATGCGTAAGGAGGTTCAAAACAGTTCCTAATTGGTTTTTATGAACGTAATTATGGTGCGGGAATGATATCAAGAGCATAGAATCACATGAGGGCCGTAGGGAGGGAGGGCCGTAGCATGGGCCGTAGGGCCGTAGCATGGGCCGTAGGGCCGTAGCCTGGGCCGTAGGGCCGTAGCATGGGCCGTAGCGAGAGCCGTAGCCCGTTCCATGCGTAAGGAGGTTCAAAACAGGTCCGAATTGATTTGTATGAACGTAATTATGGTGCGGGAATGATATCAAGAGCATAGAATCACATGAGGGCCGTAGGGAGGGCGGGCCGTCGCATGGGCCGTAGGGCCGTCGCATGGGCCGTAGGGCCGTAGCAAGGGCCGTAGCGAGGACCGTAGCCCGTTCCATGCATAAGGAGGTTCAAAACAGGTCCGAATTGATTTGTATGAACGTAATTATGGTGCGGGAATGATATCAAGAGCATAGAATCACATGAGGGCCGTAGGGAGGGCGGGCCGTCGCATGGGCCGTAGGGCCGTAGCAAGGGCCGTAGCGAGGGCCGTAGCCCGTTCCATGCGTAAGGAGGTTCAAAACAGGTCCGAATTGATTTTTATGAACGTTATTATGGTGCGGGAATGATATCAAGAGCATATAATCACATGAGGGCCGTAGGGAGGGAGGGCCGTAGCATGGGCCGTAGAGCCGTAGCATGGGCCGTAGCGAGGGCCGTAGCCCGTTCCATGCGTAAGGAGGTTCAAAACAGGTCCTAATTGGTTTTTATGAACGTAATTATGGTGCGGGAATGAGATCAGGAAAGGGCCGTAGCGAGGGCCGTGCCCGTAGCCGTGCCCGTAGCCGTGCCCGTAGCCGTAGCCGTGCCCGTACTTTAGGCACACCCCATACTCTCTCGCCGATCCGAGAAACGAGAGAGTGTGCAGAATGATGAGAGCCCCTCTCCTTCACTCTCCCCCAGTCTCCAAGCAACTTCTCCTAGCTATTCCCCGAATGGAAGCATCGTCGATATCGCTAAGCCCCTCTCATAGATCCTCGATTTAGCCTGAGATCCCTCTCTGTCAGTCACAACCACTCCTCTAATAGGCTTCATATTCCACGGCGGCTCCCGCAAATGCGGCTCATTTTCGCGCGTTTTACTCTGTTGACTATCGAGTTGCCTCCTTTTGCCTCAAGAGAGAGAAAGAGACAAAGAAGGAGAGGGAGGCCGGTGAATGAAGAGAGAGAGAAGTTTGCTAACTAGGCTACTTCTCATATTTTTAGGCGCAGAGTGTTGCGCTTCCTTCTTACTTCGTCCTCCTCAAATGTTTGTAGCGTGATCTGGAAATGAATGATGAATTATTAATGTCCTCATCTCTAAATTTTACTGGCCAAAGATGTGCGAAAGATGGCCACTGTAAAGGCAAGAATCAAGAGGGCGACCTGTTTTTGTGTGTCCCAAATTGCCTACCGTACTCAATGTTGCTGATCTTGACAATAATAAGTCATTGTGCAATAATCTGTGACTTTTCAATTGGAATCCTCTCCTTTAATCGGCTCAACCTTTTCTCATACATCGTATCTTTGGCTCTATTCGCACAACAAACTTGCTGAAGTTGTTGGAGTGATAGACCATGGTGATTCGAGAGACTACAGAAAAGGCAGAGCAGGCGAGAGAGTGTGCATAATTGAGAGAGTACCTTGTTGCTGCTAGAATCCGCCCCCTTCACAGTGATGTTCTCTGTAGTAGCATATTGAATGGAATGAGCGGATTTGCCTCTCCTTCCTCTCTCTTCCTACTCACTCGAGAAGAGGTCGCATAAGGAGTCAAAACATTCACCACAAATAGTCGTGTTACTCCCCCGACTCCCTTCGACCATTGTCTTCCAATCTAATTCGGTCCCATTTTACATGGCGATCGGTTGTGTTTTATCGTGGCTGTACAGGCGCTGTCGAGTGATTTTTCTTGATGGAGTCTCATCATACATTTCAAATAGTATTTCGATTTGTCCAAACTGAATCCTCTTTCTTAGTGCTTCCGTGAATGAATTTCTCGAACTCTCATCTCCATCCTAAACTGCTTCTTCTTAATTATTCATCCCCCTCCCTTCCATTGCAACTGCGTCAATGCCGAGAAAGATTTCCTTTTTCCGCTTCCAACAAATTTTCTCTTTTCTCTTATTCTTCCCTTTACTCATTTCGCCCTTTCTTATTATTGACTCATGCAACGAAACGAAGAATTCCGCCTCTCAATTTCACTAAAGTTCGTTGCTCGCCCACGAAAGTTGTCTGATTCTTCATTTGTATGATCAGAAAGAGCGAGAGAGCAGGCGGAATGGAGAGAGTCAGGTTGAACCTGTAGTGAGTAGGGCTTAGTCGTGTGTTGCCTCCTACTCCATTCAAGAAACTTTGAGTAGAGGTTTTCTGAATGGGAGTAGCACCTCTCGTCCTATTCACACCTCCTACTCTCATTCTATCAAGGAGCACGCTTCTCTATTGCTTCTCATTTCGTGTCCAGAACTGTGCACAATATTGCAGGTTCTAAGAATCTTCAGCAATTTCCCCAACTCAACTACAAAAACTTGCATCATTTAGGAGCGCTATAATTCTATATCCAGAACTGAGCGTAGTTTGCTTGCCTTCAAAAATATCTTTCCCGACTTCTATTTTTCCATATTATCCACTCCATGACTAGAATTGTCGAGCACAACCTACTTTCCCGAGTTATCATTGGCAATTCTGCCCCTCTCCTTCACTACAAACACGAATCACTAGTACGTGCTGAATGACCAATGCAGTAAGCAGGGAGGCTCTTAATTTGTCCAATTACTCATCATTGCTTGCCGCTTGCACTCTTTTCTGCACTATCCAAGTAATCCTGCTCCCCACTCCCCCCCCCTCCTTCCACTTCCTCCCTTCCTCACTATTGCTCAGCAGTAGACGAAGGAAAGGGGGAAATATCAGGCCATTGTTCTTCACCTTATCTCGTCTTTTCCCCGTTTTTCGCAGTGCAATTTGGCAGTCGGAACTGCCTTTCTGTGTTGCGCAATTTTACGAGACTGCCGCCCCCAACTCTGACACCTTTTGCTGCTTACGCACGAACCGCCCGTTTACGATCGACCCTTTTGTCTATCTACACTCACTGTCAGGTTATCAGTCGTGTTATCAACGTGATCATCTTGCTTGCTCACGCCCTTTTCTCGTTCCGTCTCTCAGCCGATGTTCCGTTGAGTCAGTGACGCAGGCCTGACCCACACTCACTTCATCCTTATTGGCATGTCGAAACGTTAAATATTATCCTGCTTAACCCATTTTGACCTTCCATATGCAAATAAGTATAATGTACTTCCCCTAGACGCACAGTTCATGCGCCCTGTCCTTGCGTAATCCTATCACATTTCTTCCTGGTTTTCGCGAGTATCATCTCTCTGTCCTACCATCCTCCCTCCCTGCAGCCCTCCCTTCCCCGCAGCTGCAGCTGTCGTGCAGCCGTCATCGTGTCGCCGTCGGCCAAGCAGCACATGCCTGCTGCACCTGCAGCATCACTGGCCCCCTCCGGATCCGCCCCCTCGACACTCAAAAGCGCCATCGCATCTAGCTCCTCGTTGTACAGAGGAATGCAGCAGAGGAACATTCACAATCTGTTCATTCGACTGGAGAATTCGACCAGCGTGTACTGAAATTGACTCATTTTCATCGATTTTCCATCCAGAAGGGGGTCTAAATCGTAAATTTCACTTACATTTAACCTTGCAGAACCGACGATCTGTGGTTGGAGCTGGAAGACGATGATATTCTCAACGATTCGCCCGAAATGCAGGGCAAGAATGCTGTCGCCGTTAGTGTACCGATGAGTGCACCGCCCATTGGGGTAAGGGATTTAATTAGATTATTATTATTTATTAAAAATAAGGAAAAAAGAGATGTGTCAGATTCGAACTGTGATGTTCGAAGATCTGCGGTCGGCTCTGCTTCAGGGACAGACACAAGTAAATTTGGGAGAGAAATATTCTGGGAAGGCTGACAATTTGAGAATTTTTGTTTGAAAGAGATCGAGCACAAACATTATTAATAGACTGGCATAAAGCAATTCATCCACTCGCTGAAACATAACCTAACGCGAAAATTGTCATCCTCAAATTGGCCGACCAAAATTTAACTATCCCGGAATTCACTTCCAAAATAATATTTTTAGGTGCAACTCGACCAGAACGGGCACTCTTCTTACGGTAATTCGGGCACACCGACGATAATGAGGAATGACGAGGCGATACGAAGTGAGTTTCAGCGAGCGCATGAATGGTTTATGGAACTGCCCGATCTGATAAGTCTCTGAAAGCCAGCTGAATCAGAAAACGATATTCCCACAAGTGATCTCTGATCGGGTGGACATTTCCTAGCGCCCTGAACTACCAGTCTATATGACCCATTTGGTCGTGCCACTCCTTCTTTAAATTAAATAAATATATAATTTCAGACGAAATGGACGAGCACCTCGAGGATCCTCCTCAATCAGCTCCTCCAGTGGGCAAACCGAACGGAATCGTAAGCCATTTCCATCCTTTTTTCGTTCCCTTATTTCTTCACCAACTCGGCCCATTTTCGCACTACCATCGAGGATGTGTTTTCCCCGCCATAAAGTCACACATTTTGACACTGGCCTCTGCCTGATCTCGACCATTCACAATGGAAAGGCACAAGAAGGAGGAGGGGAAGGAGGGGATTACGGTAGCCCAACACACCCGCCCCCTCCTTCGCCTCTCCACCCATCGTTGCACCTCCATCCACCACTGAACAGCAAGCAAGCAAGCACACAAATAATGCGTGGGCGTTGGTGGCGGGGCTCTAAACAATGGGCGCAACTTTCTCGGGGAGTGGGGTGAGATGGGGTCAGTATCGTCCGAGATGCGAAGGACCATACGACGGTTTCTCCAGGTGGTTCTGCTTCACTAATCAACTACTCATCACTAATTAACTGCGTTCTAATGGCACTAGCTCGGATGATAATATTACATTATTGGTTCTCATCCAGTAGGTTATCATCCGACTGTTTGCATCCGACCTAGTGCCCTAATTAGCGACTGCCATTCTAATTAGTCGATTAAGCTGCACCACAATGGGGAGTCGGGCGGGCATGGAATGAGTCGACTGCAGCAGTCGTTGTCTACTCCCTGTCCACAGGAGAATGTGCCCTCAACGACCAGGAAGGAGAGCGAATACAGGAGGTTTAAGGTGCGACAGGGAATCGGTATTCAGTTAATGGTCTTGATTTGGCACGGGATCTTCTTCATATCTGCTGTCACTGGACCAGAATATAGAGGAAGAAAAACCCGGGCCAATCGTTGCCAATGTTTTGGGATCCAGATCTCTTCATTTTGCAAGCTCCCTTGTGTCTCTGACCGACGAGAGAGCTTGCGGAATGAGGAGAGTCTGACGGCGGGAGATAACTAACACCGATCTAATCAGCTTCATCTTTGGGAGAACACAACCATTCTTCTTCTTTCACTCTCATCTTTTGTTGATTGACTATCGTTGGGTTAATGGGATGAGTTCTAGAAAGATCAAAGATCAGCATGGGATGAGCAAGGAATCCCATTGCAGTCCGAAGGTTCTCAAGCAGGCCAACTACCGGCCGGGCCTGAAGTTGAAGCCACTCTGGATGATCTCTCTCCTGGTGAGAGTTATTTACTATATTTTTAGACCGCAGTGAGAGACTATATCGAATAAAACAATAAAAAAATGATGAAGAAGCCCTTTTGAAGCATACTTGAATCTAGATTTTCTGTGGGGGAATAGAGAATTTAGGAGGTGTAATTTTCATTCTCTAAATTCGCTCAGATGAAGAAGGGAGCTATGTTGCAGACGGTGTGCCGATGCTGCCAACTTCCACCATTTCCATTCCCCATTCGGAGAGGAAGAATCGAATGCCATTGTTCCCGGTAAGTTACACATTCGAAATTCAAGTAATTTTGCATTGATGGTCACATAGTTTGCCCTACCTATTAGATTCGAGAGACTTGGATCAGCTCTATATACTTTGCAACAGTAGAGACGTTCCCAAGATGCTATCACACTCTGCAATCAGTTGCTTATCTCTGGCCCCACTAAATATCGGGGAAACGCTGCAGCGAAATCCGATTTTGCGATGCTATCTGAGATGACGTCGAGTGATGAAATGCAGTTGGATCGGGGTAGAAGTTGGTTGAAAGTGCACTGAGATAGGTCTGAATCATAGCAACGCTCGTAAGAGCAGAATGAAAAGAGAAAAAGAGAACTGGGCAGGAAATTTAAGTGCAAAAATAATCGCTGCTCTATTGAAAAAAACGATAAACTTTCGCATGTTCTCATTGAAATATGAGCGGGGAGGGGGGATTCGAGTTGAATTTGTGTTTTTCGATCACTTACAGACTGAAATCCCTGCGAATGAGCCATTAGTGAACGCGTGAAGCATAAGTCAATTTTTTCATGCTACACATCACTTTTTTCCAGCAAGACTCCGTGGTCACTGGTCCGCTCGCGAAACACTCGAAAACCGAGCAGGTTTGTGTAGAGAACTTTATTTTAAATTCGCCAAATTCAAATATGAATAAATTTGAATTACCTAGGTGATGATGATGCACACACTGAAGACGAAGATGAGCAAGTACACGGCATTCTTCGATAAAGCATTCCAACATCTCGCACCCAATGCCCCTGATGAACAGATCATTGAGGTCAGTCATCTTTCCTTTTTTTTTTCTTAGGAAGCCCAGCTCAAACTATCTCTCATAGGGCTTACTGGGGTTATGTCACAATTGAGAAACATAGGCAACATTTTTCGGAAATTCGTTGGCTGATTTGGCAAGCAGAAAAAAATTTCCTTGCTTTGATTGTCATTTCTCGATCGCCGTGCAAGGAATTAAAACCCGAATTGCTAATAAATTCTCGTTCCTTGCTCTCAACTTCTCGGCTCTCCGAGCTTCGTGGCTCGAAAAAAGTGGTTGAAAATTTCGGCAATGTGGGGCGCTTAGACGATCATAGCCGACGATAAGAAATAAGATATTTTGGATGATATTGTTGTTGTTTTCTTTTCAAAATCAAAACAATAACATCAAAACAACGTTGCAGGGCTGTACAATCATCGCCAAAGTGATGACAAAAGCGTGGCTGTTTCCGAAGATCTCCCATGATCTCTCCTATGCACTATGCGACTACATGAGGTCACCTTCCAGATCGATCGATGGACAGGAGGATAGGTGTGATGATGATGGAATGAATGATGATCTTTGATCTTTTATCTCTGAACTCTCTATCTTGTGATTCACCGACACTTGTGCTCACTGAAACGTTTCCGATTGCATCCGATACACCATCACATCACCACTGATCCTGTCCTGTCTTCCGGAATTACGGAGTTGATCTTTGATCTTTGATCTTTTTCAGGGACAACAACTACTTTGATAACCTCATCGCGCACTTTGTGTCGCCGAGCAAGAACGAAAGCGGTAGGTGATAATTTATTCAATAAAGTTTATTCGGGAAAGTACTCGAGTACGCGGATTACTAGAAATAGTTGACGATGATGATGAAGAGGAAGTAACTGGAGAACGTTGGAATTAATTGAGTATTGAAAATATATTCTGAAAATCAGTTATTGTTGTTATTTTCCAACGGGAGTCACTCACGTATAGGCATTTAAAATTTGCAAAGGCTGAAATGATATCTCTGAAACATATTGCACATATTCTGATTTCGCATAAACTGCGACAGTTTCGATATGTTTCAGGGCGGGCTTATCATCATAAGCGAGTGAAAACTTATAGTGGATCGAGCGATTTTGGAAAAAAAACTATTATTCTTCTAATTGCAGTCCGTCTCGCGTGTGGTCGTGTACTGGAGGAGTGTATGAGTACGAACAATCGAGAGTATATCGTCAACAAAGGACTGTTGAGGAAGATTGCAACCACGGCTGAGAAGTTGAACAAGGTGGGTTTATTTAGTCATGCTCAATTCTTCTGATCGATATTACAAAATATTCAAATCTATGCAGAATCCCGACCAACAGCGAATGTCGTTGAGCATCATGGAGAACCTCTTCAAGCACTCGTCCGCCACTTCCAACAGGTACCGTAGCTAAGAGATGAAATAAAATCAGTAATCGATACCGTAACACTACCGTATTCAGGCTGATCGACTACGGTGTCCTCGACCACATTCTGCTCACGTGCAAGAGAGCGACCGATACACCGAAGACGCTGAGGTAATCGATCGATAACTGATTTTTTGTGGGAGAATACAGTATAGTTCGGGCTCAAATCGTTATTTGGAATAGGGTCAGAATCCCGATAACCGGGCAACCCCTTAAGGAAACTGTGCGTGGGTGTGGCGCTTTTCGAATAGGGAGCAAGGGGGAGATGGGAAGAGGAGCACTGTTCCCGATCTCTTTTCTTCGTATGCTCTCTCGCGCTGTCTGATCGGCGAGAGAACCTGTTGAACGAGGAGAGGTCATGCTTGGAAAGCGCACTGAACTTGCGCTTGCTATCAAGATCTCTAATGGCAAATTTTCTTCCGGGAAAAAATGGTGCGTATTTTAGTGGAATTTTAGAATGTGAATCCGGATGATAAGGATTTCTCTATGTGATTGTTTATACTCATCAGAATATCTAATATTCACCTGACAATTAGTTGTCATTATCTCATCTGGTAGTGCCTCTCTATACTAAATGAACGTGGTTGTGAAAGAAAAGAAGATGAACGAGGCAGATAACAATCTTCCTTGCAAGATTCGTGCACAAATTGAGCACGCGTTGCGCATTAGACCCCACCATAAATCAGGTCTACGAGGTCTTGAAACTAAAACTTCCGGCCTGGACCGGTAATCAGTGTTGAATGAAGATCTCTTGCAGACACGCCGCACTCGCCTTGGCCAATCTCGCCCTCTACTCGGATAATGAGTGCAAGAAGAAGATCATTCAGAAGAAGGTCAGATTTAGTTTCCTGAAATAGGGTAAAAGCCGATTCCGAATTGACAATTGACTCGAAATGCAAAAGATACATTTACTAGTCTATCTAGTCTAGTTCACTCCATAGACTATTCAAAGTGCAACAACAACAACTTGTCGTCGCTGTATTCTAACTATAGACTTCTTGAGTAGGCGTTTGACGACGAAAATAAGCGCGCAAATTAGCCACGCGAATTCATTGAAGAGTAAATGAGAAAGTAAGCTATTTGATCATCCAGAGAGATGAAATCCGGGAAGTGATCGTCAATTGATCTTCTTCTGGTCTCTTCCCGTTGGTGTCGTTCACGGAATCAGATAACCCCGCTAACTTTCACCCAGACTGTCGAAAAAAGCGCGCAATTTCGAGCAAAAACGGTCATCGATCAGATTGTTTGCGAATTTCTGACACAATTTCAACGACGGTGAAAAAGTGAGAGAGATCTATAGCAGGAATGCTCTGGATTGAAGGCGAGAGGGGCGAAATTGGGGAAGAAGCGAAAAGAAGGGAAGCGGCGCTCCGAAACTGACGAATATTGACGAGTGGGAACGGAAAACTGGGAAAATAATTTCGTTTGAGCTGGAAAGAAATGATGATGAGCGAGGAAAAGCGGTGGTCGCAAGTACGGTAGAATCCAATCAATAAATCAATGTCAGGTGCCTGAATGGCTGTTCCTCCTCGCGTCCCAACACGACGATATCACTCGATACTACGCGTGTCTTGCTGTGTGTATGCTGGCCAGCACCAAGGTACGGTAGAATACGGTGGAATATTGATTATTCCAGAAAATCTCTGACCTTCTACTCAGGTAGTGTCTCAAATTCAGACTCTCAAATTCAGACTCAAATACGTAGGCCATTTGTTTACTATTAGAAGGGACGATACCCGGACGGTTAACTATCTTTCAGGAACTCGAGCACGCGGTCATCAAATCGGGTACTCTTCCTCTCGTCGAATCGTTCCTCAAACTGAAGAATCCGCAAGAATTCGCTCAAGATCACTACAAGTACTCACAGAATCGACCACCCAATTGGCTCACCCTGTTAGTTGGAATTATTTGTATTTTATGCATGGATAACCACCTATCAGCATCACAATGAAAAGTGCGATTGGCTCAAATTCTGATACTGAAACACATCGAAATTCGATCCTTTCAGATTACTACCGATGCTTCGATCGAAGACCCGGGAAGCCAAGCAGATGGCTGCCTTCCATCTCACCATGGAGGTTATTGTTATTTACTTGTTTTTGTTGTTTTGACGCTTCAAAACAATAACAACCCCGTTCCAGGCGACGATCAAGAAGGAGCAGAACAAGCTGGATTTGTTTGAGGTGAGCACGCCGCTTTTCTCTCTATCGTTATTGCATCGATCATCACCATACCGCTTGAACTCTTGGGAGTAAATCTCCTCTCCAATCCGATTATCCCTTTCCCCGGGGCACACCATCATTATTGCAACTATTACTCCGAACGCTTAGTGCCATTGGGATGGAAAATCCGCTTCGAGATTGGGAAGCTTCGGGAATCCGATTTGCCACTCGAAACTGCCGATTTTGCCTCCGATTTCGGCACAATATCTGCAGAAAAAAAGCGGGGAGAAATCATGTATGAAACGGGGGGCGATGGGAGGGCAATTATGCGGCCTCTCGGAGCTAGAGGAAGGCCAGTTGGGGACTAATTTACGGATGTGAAGGCTGGCATATGCCGGTCCCTCGCCGATCCCGATGACCTCTGGTGCTGACTCAGTCTATGTGCTACTTTGGACACCATCTGATCAACGAAATCGAAAGTTGTGTCGAATGAGGAGATATAATCGGGGTGATGGCGGGTACAGTCATCCTCTAGTAGTGTTCTCATGATCTCTATTCGCCTATTCGACTACACACACACCGAGAATCTTACCGCGTACCATTCGATGCTATAACCCAGTTATAGCACGAAATATGCAAATTCGCAGCTATTTCAAGAGTCGCATTAGCCCCCGCAACCTTGTAATAATCCACAGGGCAGCGCTGAACAACATATAGCATGACAAAAATGCGGGACGTGACATTCGAAAAAGGTGTGAATCGTTCTAAAACAACGGCAAAAATGCGTGGTCGTAGTGAGTGGCGCATCGTCTTTCTCTTAGGAGATGGCGGAATGTTTCGACTATTCTTCGCTCTTGCTCATCGTTCAAGAATTCCCTCCCACTATCATCGTCCGACCCCGTTCCCCCCTTCTCACTTGATCATTCTTTGGAATGGAGAAGCAGCCCATTCGTCTATCCGTCGTCCCCGGCAAGAGCATGACTTATCTTCGCTCGTGGCTTCGACGCAAGTCAGTCAAGCCTATGGATCTGACGTCGAAGGAAGGTGGTCCTCCGGGTCCGGAAGTGGCCTCGGACCCCCTGCCTCGTAGACGTAGCGCCCGAATCGCACGTCCTTCGACCCTCGATGATCTGCCCAAGATCGATGACTCCCACTGCAAATGCGTGAGTTTCGTTGCGCGCCCGGCTTTTAGTAGGCACCGTAAACTCCGGCTCAGAGATTCATAAGGCGTAGGCAAATACTACTCGCTGTTGTCACCGCAATAAGTAGCCGGCAAACGAGGCTACTCGTGCCCTCAGGCGCTATTTTAGACCACGCTCCGGCTCGTAGGAGCGAGACTCATTTAGAACTATCTCCGCGTCTCTTCATTCTCCGTGATCTCTTGGTGGTCGAAGCGATCGAGATATCGTATGAGATGAAGACGCCGAAAATATTGACCCCATTTTACGTCCCGTGCCTAGCCCGGTAGTGGAATGCATTATGAGTTCGGGCGTGACCAGTATACACTGAACAAAGATATTCGCGGAATGCTGATTACTCCTATGGGGCACAACTCAGACGCACTTTGATTGCTTTGGAGGTGTGATCTCGCACGCCTCTACAATGATTCCCCTTCCTTATCAGACTCTTTCCGATCTGATAGCGCCTCCTCTTCTACGACCCAAATCGTTTCTCCGAATCGTTTAGCACAAACAAAATATTTGGCCGATCGCAGCAAAAACTCGAGAATTTCGCCTATCTTTGTCGAAATCTGGCCCATAAACGCTGCTTATTTGCGACATTGTTCTCCTTTCTCTTCTCCTGAGCTCATCAAAAGTCTTGCCCCCTAATCCGGGGGCCTTAACATTGCGGTTGCCAGCCTGGCGCCAGGGGTGCGCCACGTGGCGCTTCAGAAGCGTCAAAAGTGGGCGGAGCTTCTCGACACAGTTCCTGGCCGGCCACGTTTGATCACGGCGGGGCGGGGAGGCCACGCCCCCTCTCCTCTCGACCTCTCTCCTCCTCCTTCCTCCCTCTCTCGTCGCTACTCTCGTGTGGAAGTGTGCGAGTGAGTGCTCATCTCCTCCTCTTCCTCTGTTCAAGCCCCCTCCTCCTCCCTCTCCCCTCCTCATTCCTTCCTCCTTCCATCATCCATCCATGTCCACTACTCGACTCCCCACTCCTCCTTCTTCGCCCATCCTCAGTCTCATGACCCCTCCCCTCAGTCCCCTGTCCCTGGCCCGTCGCTCAAGCCATGCCTCCGAGCCTCCAGAGGACGGATTGGAGGACCCGAGACACAATCCGCCCGGACCCTCCAGAGATAGTCCCGAACCGGAATCGATGGCCTTAATCAGTACGAAAGACACCATCCTCTCTTCTCCTGCCTACTACCGATCAGTGAAGATGGCTCAATTCAAGCGATCACGAACGAGACGATTCTTCCATCCATACAAGGTATGGGATTACGGTAGATTGACCTGCTGAAGTTCGATCGCCCTTCTCTTCCTTTTTGTAGTCTATCTCGCTCATCCTTCCATGTTCTGTGCCTATTTCCCCGGTTGTGCAACACGGGGTGAAATTTCGTCAAGTTCAGTATCCTTCTGTCCTGTTTACTTCTTGCAATACATTTTTCGTGTGGCTCGCCCTTTCGCAATAAGTTAGCGGCGGGGAATCCGGCAGATGTGTTGAATGAGTAAGCGTCATATTATCTTCTTCCCCTCCTCTCAGATTATCATCTCCCCCTTCTTTCTCAATCTATCACAGATTGATTGCTGATAGCACATGCGTCTCCATTGTGCCGCTTCTTCTCCTGTGCTAAATTAGGGAAAGTCTCCACTCCGCTCACCTCTGTTCTGCCACTGTTCTATCTGCTGAGTAAGACGGGAACAATGCCCCGGTCACTCCATTGTTTCTTCTTCTTCCTTGCCCGCGGGGCAAACTCGTGCCCCGTCCCCCCAACTCGACTACCGTATCCTAAGGAGTCCGACCGGTCATCATCCTAATCTCGTCTGGCCACTCCCTTTCTCCTCACATCAATCATTCGCCCATGTTCCCCTCTGCCCAATGGCATGCCACGCTAACGAGGAGAGGGTAAAAACAACAGAGTGAAAGCGTGGGGTGAGAGTATAGAGTGAGAGTGTCTCTTCTATCGTCATTGACCGGTACCCGTGCCTTAGACAGTTTTTGACGGCAGGAAATTGTCCGCCCGTAGGGTGGCAAAACATTTGGAACGCTATGAGGAATAGTTTGTAGCAAGTGGTGCGTCATTCCCCCTAAGCGCGTGAATCGGCTTACTCTCTTTTACTATCGAAGATTAGCTGAAACTTTGATCACGCAACTAATAAACAACAAACAACTGGGCTATTGTTTTGGCTTATCAGTGTTATCAGATAGTATCAAGTGACTAGATAAGCCTCAGGACACGCCTCAGAACAAGGCATAGAACATCAACAAGTCTTTTGGATCAACGCGTGGGGCGAAGGGGTCGAATGTTCGGTACACTCCACCACCTCCCATAAATGAGACGTTATTCTCGGAGGGAAGTGGGTGCATCGTCCCCTTTCGTTACCCTTTTTGTTATCGCGTCTATCCCGACATCTTTCTCCCCTTTCCCCTTCCTCCATCCTTCCTTCCCCATCTTGAACTCTAGTCACGTGTATCAATCAACGATACGGAATAATAACATCCAAATTCAATGAGCGATTAGCGATCCACATCGTATAATAGAATACAGAAAATTTGCCTTTTCTGCAGGAAATCGGAGCTATTCAAGCCCTCAAAGAGGTTGCTTCGTCTCCCGATGAAGTCGCTGCTAAATTCGCCTCCGAGGCGCTTACCGTAATCGGCGAGGAGGTATCGGATCTGACCCGACGAACTACCGTAACCCCCGTATCCCTTCCAGGTCCCGTACAAACTGGCCCAGCAAGTGCCCAACTGGACGATCAACGATGTGCAGTATTGGGTGAAGAAGGTGAGATACTGTAGTCAGGGCGGGTTCGCCGGGTCAGATTCATGATTTACGAGCTGTTGATGCGATCTATTTTGGGCCGGGTGTGTTGTGTCAACTCCGTTTTCGTTGATGCACTCTACTGACCACGCTACAAGATCACACATCTCTGTCCCGTTGCCGCGCACTTTGCTGCAACTTTGGCGCAGCAATCGTGCACGGAACACGCGGAACTGTGTTTCGCCTCTCCAATTAGGGCTTTTGTTCGCGCGCGCGCTTCCCTTTCCCGTCTGCCGTCTCCCTCGCAATCTCTGAGCACGCTGCCGCGCACTTTTCTCTGGAATCTCCTACGTGATCCTGCTATCTTTTCGCAAATTAGTGCGCGCTTTCGTGCGCGCGTTTAGCGCAGAGAGCGGCAGAAAGACAATAGAGTAGAGAATGGCCTCGGCCGATGCATTGTACTCTTAAGACTACTCAGACCAGGTTAACTTTACAAAAAAGAGGGAAGCAAAGTGAAAGGTAAAAGGGAAGATGAGTCGAGATTAGAAAGCAGGAAGCACTTGTAAGTACAAAGGGCAAAAAGTGTGACCCACCCCTGAACAGAATCGATCATCAAAGATCTTTCCCAAAAGTTTATGCATTTTCTGACTGCTTATGCCACGTTTGTGAGCAGCGTGGCTCTTGTGTATTGCTAGGATAGAATCTTAAACCAGACTACATAGTTTGCAAGCTAAGCGGAGTCGAAAGGGTGCCAGGGTACCACAAAATCTTACACCCTTGGTCACGAGACTGCAGCCATTGTAATGTGCGCGAAGTGAAAGAAGGCAAGAAAGAGCCAATCGACTGGCGCAAAAAGGACGATTTCTGACCGTTTGTTGCAAGAGAAGAGAAGGGATTAGAGAGGGACAGCGACGCGCGCGATTTGATACAGCGACACTGAACAATTCCACAAGATCGAAGAACTAACTTTCATAGATCGCACAGTTCAGAACTGTAAATGGTGAAAATTCAAAGGTGGAACTCGCTAGAATTTCAAAACTCGAAAGTTCGAAAAAGTTCGAAATGGCCATTCATCGAGAAAATTTGCAGATCGGATTCGAAGAGTACGCTCCAGCCTTCTCGAAGCACATGGTCGATGGTGATTTGCTGCTGCATTTGAGTGAGAAGGTCAGCTGCGAAACGTGGACTTACGCTGTTTAGCAACTTTTCGAAGTTCCTCTATAAAAAGTCCAGATTTTCGAATGCACACTAACCACAGTAAGTATTGCAGGAACTCGAGGACGATCTATGCATCAAGTCGGGCATCCTTCGAAAGCGATTCGTGCGCGAGCTAGAGTCCCTCAAGGTGAGACTTACGCTGTTTAGCAACCTTTTTTCACTTCCTATTGAAAATGACTAACTTTTCGAGAGCCCGCTAACGAGCGTAAGTTCAGATCGCTGCGGACTACTCTGGTGTGGATGATTCGCAATTGGATTCGTTCTTGATGAGTCTATCGCCCGAATTGTCCGTCTACACGTACAACATGCTCACCGCAGGCATCAACAGGAGTGCGTCGAATTTTTATTTATTCTCGATTTCCGGCGGCAAATTCAAATTTGAATTTTGCAGGTATCCTCCCCTCGCTAACGGATGACGTGATGATGAGCGCCTGTGGTATCGCTAACCCGATCCATCGACTCAAGCTGAAACAGGCATTCCAAGGTATGATTTGATCTTTGATCTCTCGATTTTGATCTTTGATCTTTGATCTTTACAGACGCGAAGCACATCGACGATATCGAGATTGCGCTTCTCCGTCAGCAAATCGACGTCTTCATTTCGTATCGTCGAGCGACGGGCAATCAGCTCGCCTCCCTCATCAAGGTTCTGCTCCAGCTCCGAGGCTACAAGGTAAAATTCAAAATTTGAATTCGCGCCAATAAATTAGAAAATGGGAGCGCTGTCGAAAATTCGACTAGAATTTTTCAGTTTTTTATTAAAATCAAAAATCGATAATTCAGGTGTTCATCGACGTGGACAAACTGTACGCCGGCAAGTTCGACGCCAGTTTGCTCAAGAACATCCAGGTTTGTTGTTATTGTTTTTGTTTAGATGTCGTTGTTATTGTTTCGATTTTAAATTCAAAATTGCAGGCAGCAAAGCACTTCATCCTCGTGCTCACTCCGAATTCGCTCGATCGTCTGTTGAATGATGTGAATTGCGACGATTGGATCCATAAAGAGGTGAGGGAGGATTTTTTCTATGATTCTGGGAACACATTGACGTTTATCGACTCGTTTATGCTTTAGAAGCTAGCTGAAACACATTTGAACTGATTGCGCTTCACTACTTCTCTTCACTGTTTAGAGAGTCTGGTTATGCTTCATCTTGTGATCAAAGTTGCGGGAAGGCCAAGAAAATTAATAAAAGTATTGGTGATAGTTGTATCATTATTTATTATTGCAGCTGCGTTGCGCGTTCGAGCACAACAAGAACGTGATTCCCATCTTCGATCAGCACTTTGAGTTCCCCGACCGCGAGAACGACATCCCGCAGGTTTGAATTCTTCCATTTCGCGCCAATCATTTCTCGAAAATTGCTCCGCTGTCAAAATTTGCATTACATTTGATTTTTGAACGAAGAAGTGGCGGGAAGATACATTCAAAAAATTCAAATTGTAGGACATCCGCAACATCACAAAGTACAACGGCGTCCGATGGGTGCACGACTACCAGGAAGCGTGTATGGACAAAGTGGAACGATTCATCAAGGGCGAACTCGGCCGAGTGCCTTCCATCAATCAGGTACCGTAACCCGTCTACCGTATTCCAGCGTCCGATCGAAAACTGAAATCCGAACGAGAATTATTACTGACAGTGTCGGAATTGTGGTTGAAACAAGTGAAGAAATGAGCTGTACGAGGCCTGAAATTCGATATTTCACGAAAAATTGATCGTTTTCTGCAGACTTCGACGCCGTCATCGACGAGAAAAGTGCCCGCCCGATGGGGTTCCGCCGTGAGACAGGCGAGTACGAGCAGTGGAAAGTTCTCCGTTAATCGAGGACAGTTGGACACTCCTCCGACGCCCAATTGTGAGTGATTCTTTGGACTTATTATGCGCCCATCTCCGGTTCACCTGACTTGTATAGGCAATGAAATTTGTAACAAGTGTTAGTGATGATGTTTTGACTAGGGATGACAAAGCAAAGCCCTTTTTTTTAAATTTCGTGTCTAGTCTAGTCTTGACAGTAGAAAATCTCACGCGCCCGATCTCTGAATACCGTATATCGGCCTCGATATTAATCCGCTGGTGTGAATGGAGTACGTGGGAACATGGGAGTGGAAAACAGCGATCTCTGTCGACTAGGTCAATGGAAAGTAGATCAGCAGGGAGATACTACGGTGTAAACAAGCCAAGATTGAGCTACTTTCCGCCGTTGGGGGGGGGAATCTCATTGTGAATAAGTCTCAGAATTTTCTCAGAAAATGACGGTTGTTGTACATAGATGAATGAGTAGGAAGATGGGTGTTCATTCTCTCTAGTGAATTCCTTGAAGGTTACTCACTAAACAGCAAAGGCTGCGGCGCGCGCCATTGCACAGACATTTTTGACATTTTGCACGTCGTATTTGGTGAGGAAGAAGACACGAAACAAAGGGTCGCCTCTCGCTCGTTCCCGATTTAGTAGGAGCCAGGCGAGGAGAACAATGGAGGGTATGACCGACGAGAGAGTGTGTGAAATGGAGAGAGTGAGATGCTGATAATGAAGACAATAGGCTTGTAGCCGCGCCTATGAAGGATTAGATGCAGATTGAGATCGAAAATCAGCAGGGGAAACCCATAAATCAAGGATTTTCGAAAATACAATACTTATTGGATTAATTGCAGTTGGAGGAGCCTCGATCGAGAAGCAACGTCGAAAGGCCTTTCACGGTAGCTCAACTTCGACCGTTATGAATGGAAATTCATAGCTTCGCCCCGTTGATCGACCCACCGAACTCGCCTTCCCCTTCACCTACCGTAATCATCTCTACATATCGGGTACCGAATACCGACCAATCATCCAATATTATTGATTCGAAGTGCCCACAACCAAAGAATCCGCCTAAATAATCCTTGATAATGATTAATTTGTTTCGCTTGTTACACCTCGATTCCGCCCTCTCCCGGTTGTGATAGTGTCTCTCGATCGATAATTCCTCCCCTTTATCTCCAGTTGTTTCGCTCTCCATCATTATCTCATGCACATAATCACATGGGTTCAAATCAATCAATCAATCAATAACTTTCCCCCGTTCAGTCTGTTTGATATCATACTGTAGGCTTATCTACCGTAGTGCAATCAATACTCTCAATCGATTCTGTTGTGCGTTTCTGACACCCGACGGTTGTTCTGTCGTTTCTCACTTCTCATGCAGTATTCACCCCACACCACACGCACCACATCAGGGATACGGTAGCTTTAGATTCTCCTGTAGGCTATACTAGACTCGTCCTTAGCTTCATCGCTCCACACTCTCTTCATTTCGCACGCTCTCTCATCTGCTCTGGCTGACGAGAGAGTGTGCGGAATTGAGAGAGACAATTCGATTCGCATCATTTCTACTCAATAATACGCCCACTCCGCTCATGAATATCGTCAGAATCAATATCAACATCGAATCAATGGTTGTAAATACTCCCCTCTAATACAAATTCCCCGACTCAAATTCAAAAACGCTTTAATGGTTTCCATTTTCATCGTCAGATCGGCTATTGATTGCTTTCAGCTTTTTTTTCGCCTCCCTCTCCACTTTACTCTCATCCCGATACATACTTATTACATCGTTCCGGTTATCTTTGTTTTCTCCCGCTGCTTGAACTTATCGATTTTGTTTTGTCAGATGCAAGTATTACGAGAGCATATAAAGAGGTTTTCTTTATGACGTCGTTCGTGAATCATATAATAAGAGTCCGATACATAGGACGAGAAGAAAAGGGAGTGAATCGAAGGTCCGGAAGTTCTCTTCTCGCTTGAGTAGCCATCGCTTCCTCCCAAAAGCGTCGACTTTTCAACTACACCCTTTCAGAATAGTCAGTTGTAGTCCTTCACCTCTACCAGCTCTCCATTTTCTTATAAAATTAAGGTAGAAATGTATTCGCGAATTACGTCATCCTCTGGGAAAGCGGCCGCTACGGATAAGCCAAACCAGAAAATCGCCCAACAGAAGAAAATCAAAGTCAACTCTGCTATTCCGAATTTTGCCGCAAAGGTAAATACCGTAAATTATATAATTGACAATTTTCTCGCATCAGAATTGTCTGATGGTCAATACAAAACTACGAGACGAACTGAGGAGACTTCGAGTCGACGATATTAGGTATTTTATAAATGACTTCATTTGAAAAATCAAACCACCCTGGGAATGAGCGAATATATTGTAGTCGTGAAACATACTTGTGCATTGGCCGTTCAATCCGATCCTAATTAGATTTTGAAATACGGGTAATATCTTCATTTCACACACTATCTCGTCACTCTGAGTACGTGAAATGAAGATACGATTATTTCGAACTCTAATCCCACTGCAAGTAGAACCTCGAGCGAAAACAGAATGCAGCACAATAGTCGCCCTACCACGCGAGTGTCTTCGTAATCAGGCAACAATGGCAATTGTGGAGGGAGAGTTCCTTTTTGTGGCCCAATAGACAGCGGCACAGCGAGATACAAACACGCAGAGAGAGTCTGTGCCTGAAGTGTATGGTGTAGTGGACATAGCATCCTAGATAGTGTGGTCTAATCTCAAGAGCTTCAAACGGATCAGAAGATGGGCAGTGGACCAGCATGGATTCATAATTGCATACACAACTTCTGCCTGGAAAACCATGGATAACCATTTCATCAGGAGTGTCCACAACAGCGCCAATTTGTTCCTTGATCAGTCAAGCCGGTAACGCACCCAAAATCAGCGCTCAAAATCACGGTGTTACTACGGTGTCCCATTGTTGTGTTGAGTGAGTGAGGGTGGGGGAATTGGCCGAGTAGTTTCTTTCGCTGTGCAGTAGGATGAGTAATCAACACACACACGCTCGCAATATTTCGCATGGCGAGGAACGCAAAAGAACCCAAAGAATTTTGACGTAGGGAGGGTGCAAATCGAGGGAGTGGGGACAGAGGAGATCAACAATGACAATGGTCGAGATCACGCTACACGTTGGGGACGCGTGATTGATCGGGGGATCGGGAAAGGTCTCGCCTTTTCACTCAGTCTCTCACAGTCTAGGGACCGGGAGTACCACCCCGAGTGAACGATACACTCGCTATAATCTGCCAGTGTATCGAGAGGAACGACAGGGCGAGCGCACTTTGTGATGGTATCGGGAGACGGAACGACAATGAATCATTCCGATCGGGGGTAGAATGGGCAAGTGATCTAGGGATTCGGAAGTGGGCTAAACAATCCGTTTCCTAATTGTTCTCTCAGCTGTCAGAATGAGGAGATAACATGTCGAATGAATATCCGGATTCTTCATAGTTGCGGTCATCGAAAAAGTATTTATTTCAGAGAAGAAGTTGCTCGAATCTCCTCGGTCGTCGATCAATCTCTCGAAGAAAAGCGAAAGAGAGTCGATGGTCTCGTTAGGGAAACCAATGAAGCCGTTGAGGGAATGGAGCGGTTTCTGGATGAGGTACAACATCCGCTAATCATTATTTTGTTTTCCACCAAACTCACTCTATCGACTAATTTTGAAGCAGGCGACATTCCAAATGTGAAGTGTGAAAGTTATCTCAACTTACATTTCAACAGACCAGTGCGGAGTACAATTCAATGCTCGAGAGATTCTCACCGCCAGAGGAAAAGTCGATTGATGAAATTGTTGAGAAGATGGAGGAGGTAAAGAAAATGACTGATAGCATTTTAATATCAATAAATTTAGGAATTCCGATCCGTTTTCGACATCTACAAATCGGAAATGATCTTCGACGTTGGGTCAACGAGGGGAAGTATGGTGGAGGGAGGAGAGGAGGAAGTGGTTAGACGATATTCCATTGATTCATTGAATTATCTATATTAGGATACTATCATGAAATTTAATAGATTCATTTATAAGAACCAAGAAAAAGAAAAAAATGAATGAAAACATCGTGAACATAGAAATCACGAGAAGAAAGAGGAGGAAGTGGTCAGCTCTTTCGTTGTTACAATTAAAATGGTACCGGGCACAACATTTCCTATCCTTTTTCATAGTTGAAGCAAAGGAGGACGTGGAAGTTCTTCTTATTCTCTCTATTTGGATGGGATGAAACAAAAAATGAAGAGCTGACAAAGATCAAAGATCACAGTTCTCATCGCGAAGTGGCGCTAGCAGTGATTGTACTGGACTGACGGGAGCAAGCGATCGGAGGTTGTTTTCTTGTTGTTATTGTGAACTCGATCAAAACAAGTTTCGAAAAAAGTGAAATATTCAAATTAGCTCATTTCTTAGGCCCGTGAAGATGTCATGGAAGATGATGGAGGAAGACGTCAAGCGGATCAAGGTTATTTTATTTTTTGAAATAACTTTCAATATTATTTCAGACCCGTTGCGAAGCGAACGTCGCCCTTGAGATGGAATTGACGGAGAAAATTGCGAGAGAAAATCAAGCTATTGAAAAGGTAAGGATTGTTTCGTTTTCTCACAATCAAATTATGTTTCAGAATGGTCTTTAATTAATTAGTGACAAGAATTCAACGTTGGTCAGCTGCTTGAGTTGAAGCATAATAAACAAAAAACTGGAATTTAGTTCAAGCCATGTGATTTGCAAAAGATTCTCGCGCTTCTCATTTCACACTGCTCTCTCGCCTGCAATAGAGACCATGATAGTATGCAAAATGTAGAGGGGGATTTTACACACTCCAGACACGCATAAGGGTACAGTCTACGTCTAATGTTTGATCCTTGTGGAGACTTCGCGACCTCGGAAGATTCATCAACCAATTTACTCATTAGTTCAGTAATCATTTTGGTCGCACCCTTCTTCCTCAAACAAATAAACATGCGTTGTCTATGATTGACACACCACTCCCACTCGGGTGAAATACTTCCTGGTTGAAAGATGAAATTGACCTGCAAGATCAGAACAGGGTAAATAAATTTTTAAAAAATGTTTTATGAAAATCATGCGCGTTAGGAAAGATTTCAATGAGCTTGCATAACGATAATTGCGCTCACCTTTGTATTTTTTATCAATGACCTCAAATATTTCAGGAAAATATGAAGAATGCAGCTGCTCGTCATGAAGAGGCTGAGGAAATGCACGAGAATGAAAAGAAGATCGAAAGATTGAGAACGGAAATTCAAGAGGTTCTCATAAAAACTTTGTTATGTTTCACAACGGTCAATGAAGGCCATTTGCAATTCCGAAGAATATCAGAAAAGTATTCTAATCTTATCATGAACAGCAAGTTGAGACCAAGATAAAGCGGTTGACTATGTGATATTTCCAGTTGGAATCTCCACTGCCCGAGCATGATCGAATCACGACACTCACTGGAGAGATTGAGGAATTGAAGGAGGAAAGGAGGAAGATCGAGAGACAGATTGAAGAGGTTCCTTTGTTCTTCATTTTTCTCTCATATCGTTCGTCTTATCGTAGAATTGAAGCCGTAAAATTGCAGAATCCGTCGTTTAGGTGGAAGAGCGAACACGACAAGCGAGATCTCGATCGGAGAGAGCATCCAGACCGAGTAGGGATTGAGAAGGAAGAACAGATCAGACCGAGTAGGGATTGAGAAGGAAGAACAGATCACGATTCAATTGTCAATATGCCTACCGTTTGAAATATATTGACTGCATCTTTGTTCGGGATCTGACCAAGGAGATATTTTATTCACAAATTCAAAGGTCTCGGGGCGAGAAGGAACTATTTAGATCTTTTTTTAGAAATAAGCTCCACAATTTATTTCAGAAATACTTATGCCTACCAAAATATAAATTGCAGGAAGGATGGTGAATAGAGTTCGAAATACGGGTCGCCGTCTCTTCATTTCACGTGCTCTCTCGTCTCTCTGACCGATGAGAGAGTGCGCAAAATGAAGAGACGGTGACCCGTATTTCGAACTCTAATGGTGAATACAACAAATCGATCCAAGAAAATATATGTTATAGGCATAACTATTTCTCACAACTGCATCGAACGTCAACGACCATCCCGTTTACAATTCTGGCTAAACTTAGGCTTTATCTTATCCTTTATCTTAGGCTTAGCCTTTATCTTAGGATTCATCTTATGCTTTATCTTAGGCTTAGGCTTTATCTTAGGCTTTATCTTATGCTTTATCTTTAGGCTTTATCTTAGGCTTTATCTTAGGCTTTATCTTAGGCTTTATCTTAGGCTTTATCTTATGCATTATCTTAGGTTATCTTAGGCTTTATCTTAAGCTTTATCTTATGCTTTATATATATTTTATCGCAACAAGTAAATGCGCGAAACACACAGCCAGCAGCTTGGAGCTGGCAAGTTACAATTCAAATGGGATGATTCTTGATAATGTAGTTTTGTTGGTCGCCGCGATGATCGACGACCCGAACGGAGATGGAGAAAGAAGAGATGGCGTAGAGGATATATTAATAAAGATAAGAAACGGGGATATGGGAGGAAATGCTTTTAAGGAAAAGGTTTGAATTAAGCTTTATCTTAGGCTTAATCTTATGCTTTATCTTAGGCTTTATCTTAGGCTTTATCTTATGCTTTATCTTAGGCTTCATCTTATGCTTTATCTCAGTGCAGTACCCTCTATCAAAGTCCATCCCGGTTATGAACCTCTGGCTACACTTACAATAAAGCCTAAGATAAAGCATAAGATAAAGTTTAAGATAAAGCCTAAGATAAAGATAAAGCCTAAGATAAAGCCTAAGATAAAGCATAAGATAAAGCCTAAGATAAAGCCTAAGATAAAGCATAAGATAAAGCCTAAGATAAAGCATAAGATAAAGCCTAAGATAAAGCCTAAGATAAAGCATAAGATAAAGCCTAAGATAAAGCTTAATTTAAAGCCTAAGATCTAGAGCGAGTTCAAGCTCGCTCAAACCTTTTCCTCAAACGCATTTCCTCCCATATCCCCGTTTCTTATCTTTATTAATCTATCCTCTACGCCATCTCTTCTTTCTCCATCTCCGTTCGGGTCGTCGATCATCGCGGCGACCAACAAAACTACATTATCAAGAATCATCCCATTTGAATTGTAACTTGCCAGCTCCAAGCTGCTGGCTGTGTGTTTCGCGCATTTACTTGTTGCGATAAAATATATATAAAGCATAAGTTAAAGCCTAAGATAAAGCATAAGTTAACGCCTATGATAAAGCATAAGATAGATAAAGCATGAGCTCGCTCTAGATCTTAGGCTTTCAAACCTTTTCCTCAAACGCATTTCCTCCCATATCCCAGTTTCTTATCTTTATTAATCTATCCTCTACGCCATCTCTTCTTTCTCCATCTCCGTTCGGGTCGTCGATCATCGCGGCGACCAACAAAACTACATTATCAAGAATCATCCCATTTGAATTGTAACTTGCCAGCTCCAAGCTGCTGGCTGTGTGTTTCGCGCATTTACTTGTTGCGATAAAATATATATAAAGCATAAGTTAAAGCCTAAGATAAGGCGTAAGATAAAGCCTAAGATAAAGCCTAAGATAAAGCCTAAGATAAAGCCTAAGATAAAGCCTAAGATAAAGCCTAAGATAAAGCCTAAGATAAAGCATAAGATAAAGCCTAAGATAAGGCGTAAGATAAAGCCTAAGCATAAGATAAAGCCTAAGATATAAGTTTAGCCAGAGTTGTGCAGTTGTGATCGGTAGGATAATACATTGGTAGGCATAACTATTTCGGAAGTACAGTCGATGATGTATCTTTTGAACCAGAAAAGCATGCAAAAGGGCAAAAATATCGATTTTTCGCAATTCCATTTCATGTGGAAAATATTGATACAAAGATGAGCAAAGAAAAATTGTCAATTTGCTTCACCGGAAATGAAAATGAATGCAGAAATCGGCTGTATCCACGAAACAACGTTTGATCTTTGGGCAAATAACTACTTTGAGGAAGCATCACCGACCAATAGGATCAAAGTAATTCTTCAATCCTCTCCCTTCTTCCTTTTTTAATTTGCATTTCAAAAATTATCGACATTTTTCATTCGTAGTTCTGTTATTTCATCCAGTATATCTTCTGCCGCGCAGTTGCACTGAAAAATGGTGATGTTACTAACAGTTGATTCTATGTTTGATTATATAATGCTTGAATTGATACTCCTTGTATGTGATTCTATAGTTGTTTTAGACATCTAATTTTTCAGAATTCTGGAAACGGACGGTCTGGTGGGCGCGAATCATTCACTGACGAGGACATGATAGACATGGTATCTCATATATACAGGTATGTGAATGCTCTGACTACAAATTATTGGCAATTCAATTCCAGTTCAATTCGTTCGAATGATGAGGATAGAAAGGAAGCCGCGACAACTCCTAAAGGAAAAAGAGTAAGATTCGAGTTGATGTGTAAAATCATAATGATTTATTCGAAGTTCGAGCCTAGCGAAAAAATGATATATTTAACTCTTTTTTCACAGCGTAGCTTTCTCAAAGACAAATTGTTTTTCAGATCTGGAAAATGTTTGTCGATGATAAGGAGAAGGAGGGCGCACCATGCAATCACTCTGTGTCCAGTTTATTCCTGAAGTCAGTTCAAAAACATGATGTCATTCGAATATTTCAATCGAAGAATCACAACAGCAAATATTGCATAACATGATAGAAATTATAGTATATATATATCTTAGCTGATACAGTCCGGTCAGATCCCCACCTGAACATGGGTGTCCCCGGGTGTCCCCCCGTGTCCCCTCGCCCTCCCACGGCTCGAGCTTTGGTAAAATTGCGTCGAATTGTTGAAATTGGAACTGCTCTAGTCTTTCTGCATCGATTCATATAAAAAACAAAATTAAAAACATTCTTAATTTCATGAAACAATTCTCTGTATAAATAAGTAATTTTTGCGCTCCACCTGGACATACCGTAGTTAAGCCTTTTCACAGCCAGGAAATTCAGAGCCGGTAAATGCAACAATTCCTAACTACGGTATGTCCAGATGGAGCCCAAAAATATCTGTTTATTTGGAAAAAATTTCTTCAAACCAAGACCATTTTTATTTTTGTTTTTTGTATGAATCGATGCGGACGGACTAGAGGAGTTCGAATTTCAACAATTCGACGCAACTTTTCCAAAGCTCGAGGCGTGGGAGGGCGAGAGGATACGGGGGGACTCCCGGGGACACCCGGGGACACCCATGTTCAGGTGGGGATCTGACCGGACTCTAGCTGGTATCACTATCACAATTAATGTCTACATATTTGTGTTGCATTATACATATCAGAGGGAAAAGGGGCACATTGTCACCAAATAATCAAACGAAGATCGAAGAGAGAGGCTCTGTGTCGTTTTAATAGGTGGCTTTACAGAATATGTAGAGACCCCATAAAAGCAATTTTTTTATTCTCTTGTTTTAGGTACGCTCGTTACGTCGAGAAATACATGCACAGAATCAAGGACGTCTCGGCGAAGAGTGTAATAATTTGCCTTTGGGATTCTCGGGTTTGCTAATTAGAGTCGTTAGATTGAAGGCACAGAAACGCGGAATTAATGCTGTTCGAATGCAGATCATGCTTTAGACTGCTAGACAATATTCGTGCTTTTAGGTACTGTACATCTACCAGGCCCACGCGACCGAACATGATGAGAAAGCTACGAAAGAGTAAGTTCTAAATGGAAAGTGTAAAGACGCGATGAAAGAGATAATGGGTAAAAACAATTTTAGTCTACGCAATACGCGACTTATATTTTAGTCCCACTTAGCGTTGTCTTACGACTGTAATATCGCTTGCCGTGGATACACCTTTACCTTTTTTTAGGTACAGTATTATGGCGTTATTTCAACAAATAATCAAACGAAAATCTAACAGAACGAATCTGTGTCTTGTATTAATTGATGGCTTTACAGAATCGAGAAGAATTTTCCGCAGTACGACATTCTCTTCAGCAAGAAGGGAGTAGTACAGAAATACACGAAGAGGTAGACTAATTTTCCGCATCATTTTTAAACGAAATGGAATACAACTTTGGTAACTTTGGAATCTTTAATAATTTTGAACAAAGATTATTCAGTCCGGTCAGATCCCCACTTGAACATGGGTGTCCCCGGGTGTCCCCCCGTGTACCCTCGCCTTCCCACGACTCGAGCTTTGAAAAAATTGCTTCGAATTGTTAAAATGCGAACTGCTCTAGTCCTTCCGCATCGATTCATATAAAAAACAAAAATAAAAATGGTCTTGGTTTGCAGAAACAATTATTTGAATAAACAGGTATTTTTGCGCTCCACCTGGACCGTAGTTAATTGTAAGCCAAATCACAACCAGGAAATTCAGAGCCGGTAAATAGAATAATTCTTAACTACGGTATTTCCAGATGGAGCGTAAAAAATACCTGTTTATTCAAATAATTGTTTCTATAAACCGAGACCATTTTTATTTTTGTTTTTTATATGAATCGATGCGGAAGGACTAGAGGAGTTCGAATTTTAACAATTCGAAGCAATTCGAAGAATTTTAACAATTCGAAGCAATTTTTTCAAAGCTCGAGTCGTGGGAAGGCGAGGGGACACGGGGGGACACCTTGTAGATATATTTTCAACGAGATCTGCAAGACGGAAAACGTTAAATTGGAAAGTCTCGAAATTCTTGATATTTTCTCGTTAACAAATAGTGGAACTGTTGATTTTAAAAGAAAAATGGCTATCAGAGAAGATACAACAGTACTACATCAATTTAAAGTATTGATTGAAGGGATGACAAGGAGGACAATGGAGACAAGAAGGGAGATGGAAAGAAGAAGGACGACGGACAGAAGAAGGAAGATATGAAGAAAGATGGTCATGACAAGGGAGAGAAGAAAGGTAAATATGAGAAGAAGCATGCAGGCAATGGCCAGAAAGATGACATTGAGATCTAGAAGGGGGGAAGAGTATTTCTCAGAAAGCAAGTGTGTGAACGGGATAGAAAGTGAATATATGTGCGAATCTTAAGGAATGGCGTTCATTTCAGTTGCTACGAAACGTCAATCGATCGAAATTCTCGACATTATTCCTGCGAAGAAAAGCAATAATGACGATAACATGTGGGAGGAACTTGAAAAAATTCTGAATGACAAATCCAAGTCTGATAAGGAGGCAAGAATGGAGGCGAGACTCATTGTCTCAGGTCAGTTGTGAAACGAAATCAATGTTGCAATAACCTCCCATCAAATATCGATTTTTACGATTATACTGGTTTCAGCTAGAAAGAGCTAGATGCATAGAGAGAAAGCAGTTTGATTGGAAGATACCGATCCTGTTTTAACTGCATAAAGAATTCGCTCGAAAAACTCTCGCACAAAAACAATTATATTTGTTGTGAATACGATACTTGCATGATCATAACACGATGATAATTGAATGTATCTTCCTTCGGAGGGGCAACGTTTCTGTGAATAGATAACAGCTAATCGCGTTAGTTAAACTGTTATTGTGATATTTCTAGTTGGAATCGCCATTAGTTGGAATCATTGGGTCATTTAGTTGGAATCATGGGGGAGATTCGAATCACTCATTGGGGAGATTGAGGAATTGAATGGATAGGATTGAGGGAGAGAGGAGGTCATTTATTTCCGTTATCTAACCAATCAATCAGTGATTTAGCGAAGAAACTGAGTCGCATTGAGTCGCAGTAATGAAAATACGAATGAAAATAATAAATGAAGTTGAGAAGCACAATGACAGATGCGGTAGATCATTGCAAACGAATCTTCTTCGTTCTGTTCGTTGTTCGTACAACAGGTTCACGTTTCCTGGAATTCAAGTTGGTAGGCATGCATACTAAGGAAGTAAGTTGCAGAACAAATAAAAGTCTTCTATTTAGAGCTACAATCGGACAAGTAACAATTGGGATCATCATACCTGGATGGCACGTCAATGTTGGAATCATCAGCAAAAGTCTTCCGTTTCAGTCTTTCAACTTCTCCCTGGACTTCCAGTATCTGAATTATCACTCTTATCAGACTGACTACCTCGAAACTCAAAAAGGGAAATTCAGCAACATACCAACACTCCAGCTTTCTTTATTATAATCTTCCTCCCAGCACGAATTCTCAACGATCCTTCCTTCCTGAATTCGTCTGACTTCATCATTTCTCGTTTCTCCCGTCGTTCGTTCTTTCGCTTCTGCGCATTCCTTTTGACAGCATGTGCTATCTCAAGGTCTGGATATTTCTGAAATTTTTTTAATCTGTCAAAAAAAAGAATTATGACCTTAGCAACCTCTTCTTCAATAACCTTCTCCATCATCTCCTTCTTTTCCTCTTCAAGCACAGCCAACTCATCAGCATAATAATTCTGGCCGTCATCGATCGCTGAAATTCATCGAATAATCACTGATCATGTTGTTTCAAAAAAAACCCTTAGTACCCTTAGCAAGGAACAACATCCAGTCGATCTTCTTTTGAATTTCAGAGATGATCGGTGAATTTGCGAACATAGGAATCATGGTTGCTTCCGAAATTTAGAATAGCTAGGAGAATTAGGATTCAGTTTGATCCCGAATTTCGTTCTGATCTTCTTGAAACCGGAGCTTTCCGATCTAGACAAATCGCAGATTCGAATGAACTCTTGAACTCGATTCGAATTGTTTCTAATCTCTAAGACATGAAGAGAGAAATACAGTGAGCTACACATACGAAATTAGTAATAATTATTTATTCATTAATTAGATTAGATACAATCGAAAAACAAAGGAAAAAATAATGGCACATGTGGAACTTCGGAGGATCAATTTCTTGAACAGATTTAGTGGCATCGCATCTTTTTGGCTTATTTGTTGTCTGTGTCGACGGCTGGTCGCATTCTGAAAAAATTATTAAAATCCAAGTATTAAAAAGACGTTGCTACTCACCTCAAAACAACATGCGACGCGACTCTCTTCTCATTCGAGGGCGAAGTAGGGTTGTCTAAATGAAGAGAATGAGGACGAATGAAGAGGCATTTTCTCTCTCCTCATTCTCCCTCTTCATTGAAGACTGCGCGGTCGTGCGAGCTCTTCAATGAAGAGGCGAATGAAATGGATTATCACCCTGTTTCTGGTATTCATGCAGGTTGATTAGCTATTTTTATCAACAGAATAATGTTAGGATGTCCCTAGTTCAATATGGAAAAAGATCAGTTCAAAAATCCAGGTTTTACGCCGTTTTTCTCATTGTAGAATAGTTAGCCCATTCGCCCCCTCTTCATTGAAGAGCTCACCGCGTTGCCCCCTTCTTCATTGAAGAATGACACCGATGAGCGCGCGTGGGGAGAGGGGAAATGAACTCTTCATTTCACTTCTTCATTCGCCATCTCTAGGGCGAAGTCTTCTCATCTCTCTTCTTCTCTACGATTCCAACAGATCGATCCAGTCTAACTCTGTACTTTTGAGCTCGCGTTTCCTGCAATGAACCGTGGATTGCTTTAGACTAGGGCTACCACGATCAAATACCCCTTGTAAAAGGATTCCAAGATAGCCTTGTATTCAGAAAGATAACTCACAAGCTCCATTGCCTTCATCTTCATCTTATTCAGTCCGAGCGTCATTTGAAGTCTGCCAGATGTGATCTTCTTGAATCTCTTCCCTTTCTCATCATTTCCAATTACTTTTCTCTTCGCTCTGTTATGTCGAATAACACGAGTCAGTGCGAGATCGCGGTACTTATGTAATTATGAAATAAAATAATAACAATAATTGCAAATAATTCTCACCTTGGCGATCTCTTCAGCGACGATTTTCTTCATAGCCATCATCTTCCTCTGTTGGAGTACCACCAATTCGGGTATGAAGTTGTGGCCAGCGAGTTCTCAAAGGTTTCAATTCTAATTATTGTACGAAATTGTACCTTTTGCAATGTATTCCATCCAGTCGATCTGCAATTGAATAGCGGCGATTTCTTCCGAATCGGAGAAGAGGGAAGAATTCATTGTAGTTAGAGTGTAGACTGGTCAGTAAACTATGTTATGATTACTAATTGCAAGTGCCTTATATACCAACATTTACGATCAGGTTTCCGTTCATTCAGACATTGGTCTTCCGGTGGTTTACGATCGATCATGATCTCGTGTTCTTAGATAGATCATTATTGGACAGTGGGTATTCGAGAAATTGCTTCAAAAGATCAAGATGTCAATCGAATATTGTCAACAAATTCTGAAAAGTCGAATAGAATAAACTGAAATAAACAGTATTCGAGCCCATTATTGAAAAATAATCTAATTCTGTACAGACATTTATTCCCGCTTGCATGTCAGCTGTATGATAGGCAATCTCTCTCATAAATTACAATTTCACTAACTCAAATGCCCTGTCTTCCAAGTTTCATTTATGTACATTTATTCGCATTCACAACAGTATAAAAAATGACAACTACGAAACAAACAATATTTCTAGCACAACTGACAACAGAACAAGCACGAATAATTATTCTGATTTTGTACGAATTTCAAAATATCCACTTGATCAACATCCTTTTACTCCGACAGGTTCCTTGCGACTCGTCTGTTTCCTGAAAAAAAATGAATCTTCATTGAACTTTTTCTGTCAAGTATGTGTACAACGAGCTCACATCGGAATATAATTCGCCTTCAGTGCCCTTCTCAGATCTTTTCCAACGTTTCTCTTTTCGCAACCAGCCTTCTTTAACTTCCCTTTAAGCTCATTTGAATTCTGAAAAAAAATGTCATTGAATATGAGATACGAATAGAAATAATTCTCACCTTGCAATCTTCAATTCCGGCCTCTTTCTCCAATCGCTTTCTTTCCTTGTGGGCAGTCTTGACCTAAAATGAATACATTTAGGGTTTGTTATAATTAAATTGCTAGGAACTATTTGTCAGTTAACGAACCATTTCACTAGCCTTCTTTCTCATTGTCTTCAATCCGAGAAGAACTCGAAGACTCTCAACTTTCTTGAACTTATTATCATTATTACGCCAGAAAAGGTTTCGTTGGTTAGTGGCATTCTTAACCGCTCGAGCAACCCCAAGTCAGGGTATTTCTGAAATGATAATGCCTATTTTGCTGAAAACGCTTTTTTAATTACCTCTGTAACTTGTTGAACAACAGATTTTTTTATTATATTTATCTTTTCTTTTTGAAGTCGCTCAATTTCCGCAAGAAGAAATCGTTCATAGAAATCTTCACTATTTCCTGAAATTATTATATTTTGGTTGAGAGAAGGGGGAGAGAATGATCTCGTAATACCTCGGAGTTTGAGAGCTATCCAGGAAATTCTCTGCTCAATATCAGAAACTTCTTCTGTGAGAAGAGGATGCATGATAGTGAAGAGCTGAAGAGCAGAACGATTTTCAAAGTAAATGAGGAAGCGTCGCTTGATAGTTTTACTGTAGTAATGACGTCATAATGCAGTTGGTGCTTTCCGATCTCGTAGTAAACACACGTGTATATTTATTGATTTTTTAATCTGCCTGGATTTTTATGGGTTACCGACAATGAAAAAGTGGTTGAGAGATACACATCGCAACTTCGTGTATTCAGTCAGAGAAATAAAAAGAGTACTTCATTCCTATCCACGTGAGGAAAGATTCGATCATGAATTTCTTCTTTCCTTGAAATATCAATCTGCATGTGTTTACTCTCATCGCTTCAGATTATGAAATATTTATTTCGTGTTATGAACAACTGAATAAATTAATAATAAAAAAAGAACGAATCGACAACGAGCAAAAAAATTATTTTAGACAATATTGACTGTGGCTATATCTTGAATTTCAGCATTAGTCGTTCGGCTGACGAGACCTTTGCGCAATTTCTTCATGTCCTCATAGCCATCAGGAGCACCGATTCGAACCCGCGGCGGACTGAAACAACATGTCTTGCTATCAACATCATTTTATGTTTGAGCGACAACGAAAAAGAGTCCTCAAGACATGCACTCACCCTATGAAGATGGAAATTGCCCTTTCTATATTTTGAGTTTCTAGCTCGGAACTATCAATAGTTGAAATGATTAAAACTAATAGTTGACCAGTATATATTTTAATAATAGTTAGATACTTACGCAAAAATATTCGCCGAGAATATCTCCATTTCTGCTCTCTGCACTCTTTTTTCTTCAGCTCGAATATATTTTTGCTTTTCCACGTTCACGATGGAGATCTGAAATTATCTGTATTTTATTCCACAACTTCAATCGATAAAAATTTAAATTATCCATTCAGAATTTCTTTTGACCATGTGTGAAACCTACTCGGTCTCGATGGTAAGAATGAAAAAAAGGAGCAAAAGATGAAAAAAATTTAATCACCATTGCCATCGCTTTCTTCTTCATCAAATATTGTCCAAGAATCAGCGCGAGTCTCTTCAGCTTCTTGAATTTCGTCTTTGGCTTCTTTTTATTCGAAAGAAGATCAGCGGTATTCTTACTCATTACGGCACGAGCGGATGACACATCCGCGTATTTCTCAATATGAACAAAATATAACAAATTGCACGTAATATAAATTATAATTTTTTTTTGCTCATCGAAGAAAACGCTACTGATTGATCCCTCGCAATTGCACTTTTTAGCTGCCTATGAAACCTAACTGAGTGGTTTTGTTCGCAATTTCGAAATCCCATTTTTTCATACTGAATCAATTGAAGATTTATTGAAGGACACTCTCACCTCCTCTACAATCTTTTCTGCTCTCATCTCAATCTCCTTCTTGTCCCTCTCTTGTTTCGACAGTCTCAATTTCACCACTGGTGCGGTCATTGCATAGGAAAATAAGTTCCTCTTTACTCTGTCCGTTACAAGATCTGAAATGAATGTAATTGATGCCGAATTTGTGTGAAGAAATGAAGAAAAATGAGAAAAAATATTCAAACAACGTACCTTTCCTAGATTTCGTCTCAATGGTTGAAGAAGAAGATTTGAGAAGGCGATTCATTTCCGTGTGTCGTGGGTTTTTCGAGATGGAAATGTGACTGAGAAAGGAGTGATGAAATGCCAGGAGGTTCGCAAAGTCGGATGCTCCAGTCTGTAAATGGATCAGACTGATTACAACTTTACAAGAGTTCAACCCTATGCTCCAGGTATGCCACAAGGCAGTAACTGGAGTCATTAATAGATGGCTAGTTGAAAGAATCGACAGAATGGGCGGAGTCGTCCAACCTCAGGCTATAAATATATATGGATACGATACTTAGGATACGATAGTTATTCATTTCCATAATTTATCTTCGTCTAATCTTGCACTTTCTCATTCGGATTAGATTGTATTCACCATTTGAATGCATCAAATCGTTCTTTTCCTGCGTAATAGTTTTTCCAAGTATGCTGAAACTCACTTGATACAGTTATTTCGACGCTTCTTCATCATTTGTTCATATAGTCCTATTCCAGATCCAATGGCTCCTGCTCCCAAATGCAAGTGTTACTGTACCAATTGCGCTGCTGACTCGACTCCCTTCGCTGGTCGTCCCGTTTCTCCTGGAGAGGTGAGTTGTACAACTTTCTTCTTTCTAAAAATAATGAAATGATGATTCTGCAGAAAGGAAAGATTGGCCAGCTGACGGAAATCGAGGAGATAATCGACTTTCGCCATCCGAATGCAGCAAAGATGAAGAGTGCGGTGAGTTGAATTGGAATTAAGCGTCAGAATGAAGAATTATTTTGTTTATTTAGCCTTTTGCCTAGTTTGACTGCTCTAGACGGATTATTCGAGCCACAACTGGTAGAATCAAAATAATTTTGTCAAATAATTGTGATAATTAAAGTGCGATGTCCCGGAGGGCGAGGGATTCTTTCTCGTGAAATGGAAGGGATTCAATCAGAAGGACTGGATCAAGGGAGACTGCGTATTTGTGAGTTTTTTATTCAATTTACCGGGTTTTTTTGTTAATCTTTTCACAATTTTCGTCATTCAGGACAAGGGTCTCACAGCGATTCGCAAATACTTCCTGAAGGTTGAAGAGAAGAGGAAGACACAGGAGAAAGTTTATCTCGATAAGGTAAGACTGGTATAATTAGGGCAACTTTAGGGATTGGATACCTTGGAAAAAATGTAAACTCACAAATTTATTGAAACCTAAAACATCCAATTCCAGCTGACCCACATCTCCTCCCTCTACGACATTCACAGTGCGGGGATTGTGTGCGAGCATTTGAATGATTACAAAGTGAAGATCGGAGGATTGAGCGATGATTTCCTCTTTGAGTTGGCCCATCCCGTTTGGGGGCTGAACATTACCAAGCAGTGAGTTAATCTATTTCTTTTCGTCGAAAATGAAAGCCTAGATAATTTTAAAATCAATTTTCAGATTTGAAATCGTTCGAGAAAAGGGCGAACTCTTCGTGTGGGTCAATCACCTCCAAGTGCGCAGTGTATTCAGAACTGATGTACGTTTATGTAAATTTGTAAAGTTATTATTATGTATTATTTAAGAGACCGGATCGGTAAAAATCGACCACCCCCCGGACACGCTCCTACCGAATTGAGCTCCACAAGCCCATACTCTAGTGTTAGGAGGGTCTTTCTCCTAAATTACCAATGGTACCCTTTATTTCCATTTATCGCCTTCTCAGAGGGAGAAAAGTGAAAAATAACGCTAAAACATCAAAAATTAATATTTTAAAAACGTGAAGAGCTAGACTTATTTTTTCTTGTGCATCATATTAGAGGTGCTCTGAAGTTCCAAAAAAAATTTTTGATTGAATCCTGATCGATTCCTAAAAAGAAAATCTATGAGAAAATAGCTAGAATTTTCAGTTTTTGAGTTCTGTAGCCCTTCTTTCGAAAGGAATCCAAAGGAAACCTAGGTCTACGGTGAAGTCTACTGGTGGATGCATCTATATATCCAATCCCCAGGTCGATTCAGTCTGGCCATTTTTTTATTTTGACTCGCAAAGGTGCAAGACGGAATTTCTGATTCTCTATCTCTTGGGATTTCTTTGTTGTTTTAGCGTAATTTACTCTGCAAACAGCTTTAATATTATTTTTTATGTTATTTTAGAAACACTTAACATCATAGGAGTCGAATCCGTCATCAATAATTTTTTCTATCATGACCCAGGGTTCACGCCCCGAAATAATCTCATGACCGATACCTCCGGGTCATTGTACACAATGGATTAGGATATTAAAGTTAGTGGTACTACGATTACTACACGCCAGTGTAGTGTACAATTACTCAAAATGTACCATATCTATAAATACCGTAACCTGACTGCACGGAAATCCTGAAATGAGGAACTGATAGGATCTCAGAGCCAGGGCCAGAACCGGAAAAATCTAAATACATTGAATCCTCTCAACTAAAACATTCTCACTCCAAAAAATAGATTTTAAAAAATTTTTTTGAAAAAATTTAAAACTCGGAGTCGTACATTTTTACATTTTTTCATGTGAACTGTGCTAAACAGCATGATATCAGTGCGTTCGCCTAAGAATCGCACAATTCCCGAGATTTTCGGTACAGTATAAAATGACAGTCTGGGTTTTTGTTATTTTATGATTGGTCTACGTGCACTGCATCGATTTCAGTTTGTGGGAAGTTCATAATTTGCTAATTTGCATAATTGATCTCAAAATTTGACTACTTTTTCACTATGACGGATGTAACTCACCCGAGAGATGTCCGATCTTCACAAAAATTTGGCTCTAGACTAATCTTGATGTGCTGAATCCGTGTATGTATTTGTTTATGCAAATTCGAAATTAGAATTTTTCACAAAATTTTCAGCTTTTCAATATCTTGAAAACAAGGCCTAACAGATCTGAAATTTTTGATATGTTGTGTGTTTTGACAAAGACAATCCAACGAGCACAATGCTCATTTGAAGGGTGTGCTGTAAAGTTACAGGCTAAAAACCGAAAAATTCTAATAGCAATCAGTTCAAATTCTCCACACGACCCATCATCTTCCATCACAATTTCTTCCTTTCCATCGTAGTCAACTTCGTCAAACTAACTGAGTTTCACATTCGTACAAATTGTGATGCCCCTTGTAATTATCGAACTATTCGAACAAGGTCTTCTTCCAGTTATTGATTGATTGATAAAGAAAAAATATAATACATACTCGGCACCGTATGTAATCTGAGTCAGATCGAATGAGCCTTGACGCGGTACATATTCATTGGATTGATGGCGATTTGTTCCAAACCAGCATGGGTCTCTCTTCTTGTGCCTTTGTCAAAACACACAACATATCAAAAAATTTCAGATCTGTTAGGCCTTGTTTTCAAGATATTGAAAAGCTGAAAATTTTGTGAAAAATTCTAATTTCGAATTTGCATAAACAAATACATACACGGATTCAGCACATCAAGATTAGTCTAGAGCCAAATTTTTGTGAAGATCGGACATCTCTCGGGTGAGTTACATCCGTCATAGTGAAAAAGTAGTCAAATTTTGAGATCAATTATGCAAATTAGCAAATTATGAACTTCCCACAAACTGAAATCGATGCAGTGCACGTAGACCAATCATAAAATAACAAAAACCCAGACTGTCATTTTATACTGTACCGAAAATCTCGGGAATTGTGCGATTCTTAGGCGAACGCACTGATATCATGCTGTTTAGCACAGTTCACATGAAAAAATGTAAAAATGTACGACTCCGAGTTTTAAATTTTTTCAAAAAAATTTTTTAAAATCTATTTTTTGGAGTGAGAATGTTTTAGTTGAGAGGATTCAATGTATTTAGATTTTTCCGGTTCTGGCCCTGGCTCTGAGATCCTATCAGTTCCTCATTTCAGGATTTTCGTGCAGTCAGGTTACGGTATTTATAGATATGGTACATTTTGAGTAATTGTACACTACACTGGCGTGTAGTAATCGTAGTACCACTAACTTTAATATCCTAATCCATTGTGTACAATGACCCGGAGGTATCGGTCATGAGATTATTTCGGGGCGTGAACCCTGGGTCATGATAGAAAAAATTATTGATGACGGATTCGACTCCTATGATGTTAAGTGTTTCTAAAATAACATAAAAAATAATATTAAAGCTGTTTGCAGAGTAAATTACGCTAAAACAACAAAGAAATCCCAAGAGATAGAGAATCAGAAATTCCGTCTTGCACCTTTGCGAGTCAAAATAAAAAAATGGCCAGACTGAATCGACCTGGGGATTGGATATATAGATGCATCCACCAGTAGACTTCACCGTAGACCTAGGTTTCCTTTGGATTCCTTTCGAAAGAAGGGCTACAGAACTCAAAAACTGAAAATTCTAGCTATTTTCTCATAGATTTTCTTTTTAGGAATCGATCAGGATTCAATCAAAAATTTTTTTTTGGAACTTCAGAGCACCTCTAATATGATGCACAAGAAAAAATAAGTCTAGCTCTTCACGTTTTTAAAATATTAATTTTTGATGTTTTAGCGTTATTTTTCACTTTTCTCCCTCTGAGAAGGCGATAAATGGAAATAAAGGGTACCATTGGTAATTTAGGAGAAAGACCCTCCTAACACTAGAGTATAGGAGCGGCTTGTGGAGCTCAATTCGGTAGGAGCGTGTCCGGGGGTCAGGAAGGATACCGAGCAGGAGAGAATTCCTCCTCGGAAGAGGGAAGCTGCGAAGCGGGGAGATCTGAGACATTGACTAATATCTAACTAGTATGAATCTTCCCTTTCGTTGGGCTTTCACCCATGATTCATTGAGAAATTGATGCACATTTTATCGCCGGATAAATCATGGAATAATGAACGTTATAATCGATGTGATGTTGAACACTAACGAATGGACTTGAAGTTCACCTTCGATGTGATATTTTTCTTGGATGGCGTTTTGCGTTTATCAAAAGTTATGCTACAAAAAGTGCCGAAATTTTCGCAACGTGTTCGAACTTTTTGTCCATCTTGAAACACTCCGAGAGAGTTCGACCCGTAGATCTACAAAGAAAATATCAGCAGAAATTCCAAATTCTTACGAATCTAGTTAATTTTACGTACCTTTCTCACTTTATCACCATAAGTCTCGGCAGGACGAAATAATAAATGTGCTGGAACGACGCCGGAAAATACTTCACTGATAAATCCCATTGCCACTTTTTTAGGCACAAGAATGAAGAGGAAAGACAGCATGCAGTCCGGTTGAAATATTGCCTATAAATTCCACATATTACAATTCAAATTATATCTATCTAAGGGTACTGAAATATTGAAATTTTTATTAGAAATAAATTATCCAACCTTACGAATAAGGCTCAAATCTTGATAGGTAATCGAATCGCATATGCCCTCTATCTCAATTTTTCTGACATTTCGGGATAATCGAAGAATACGAGAGAGATTAATTTGAGGAACGTTGAATTTAACTGATCGTCTAGACTAAAAAAATACTTTGATATGATTTCATTATCGATGGATTTGACGTTTACTTGAATATTAATTGACTCAGCAGTGAAGCAACACAATTCTTCAATTATGTGATCAATCTGAAAAAAATAATTCATGGGTGCTTTGAATGATACTTACATTATTCTTGATTTCATCTATATTTATTCGAACAATCCACAGTTGCAAATTGCGAGCATGTGTGTTTTTAGCTAAGGTTTTTAATTCTTGTGGTGCCATTTGTAAATGACAGGATCGTTGGAATTCCTCTTCATTCATCCATTTTAGATGTGTCCTTACTTTGTCGCCTTCACAAATCTGGCATACGGATCATTCTATCATGCGACATACGTTTTACAATTGAAACTTACATCAATATGCATATATTCCATCAATCTCAAGACGGGAAAATTAACTTGATTCAATCGCCTGTTCAAGCGCATTTTGAATCTGTTTCGCAAATCGAGATATTTGTGAATCTCGATGAGAATATCATCAGGAAGATCGACAATCGATATATTTCCCGCATTTTGTCGAAATACCGAAGTGCCCACACTTTGGCCGTCCCTTGAATTCATAACACAACTGAAAAAATGCGATTTAGCAGGTCAGAAATTGCCATCTGAGAATAGGGACCACCACGTGATATGCAAATCACATATTCGTTCCCCATGAAGTAGCTCAAGTTGTTAACCAGGAGTACAGAATCATTTTTTGTGAACGGACCACCCACGAAAAGTTAATAGTTTTCGAGAAAATCGAGACTTCATGAAAACATGATTTTCAAAAACGAGAGACAAAAAACTTTGAAACCTGATAACTTCTGTTTTAGGAAAGGGCCGCGACTTTTGAAAGTTTCCAGTGATAGCCTAAGATTATGGGCATAACATATCCAAAAATTAGCCAATTCTATAGTCTCCCGCGTTTTTTATATGAGATCAAAGATCAAACTCAAGCTCAAACTTTGACTGTATGCAAATTTCTTGGGAGACTATAGAATTGGCTAATTTTTGGATATGATATGGCTGTAACCTTAGTCTATCACTGGAAAGTGTCAAAAGTCGCGGCCCTCTCCTTTGAACGAAATTAGAGCGCTTAAAACAAATTATTTAAATTTTGTTACGTCATTTTTGAGATTCTTTTGCATATAACAAGCGCGGGAGATTATAGAATCTGCTAATTTTCTCAGCAAAGTTGGGTAACATTATGTACTAAACACCTGTGAAATCAGAATCCGCGGCCTTTTCCTCCCCTTTGCATAAATTAACATCGCGCGAGTGCAAAAATATGAAAGAGGATGGTGGTCCCTAATCTGAGAACGCGGAAACAATCAATCAGAAAATCATTTGCGAGTGGATCACGTAAAAATGTGAAAATCAATTTCAAAGCAATTTTAAGACGCTATGCAGTTGAAACATACGCTTTGCTGAAAGCGCACGCCACTAGAGAGGCAAAGGCGTTAGAACGCGAGAATAGTGTATAATACGAGATTGCCCAGAGGGATAAAAATCGGTGATTTTGAGATCAATGGATTACTTATCTTCCAAGAGATGCTACTGAAGCAATGCCAATTATTTCTATGATATGTACAGTATATTGCAATTTGTTCTTCACTGTTGGTGATGAGTCTATTGAAACACGTTTACAATTAGCTGCTGAATTTTAGCCACGTGAAATCAACAAAATTGGCTGTTTCTGATTTTTTTAAAGACTTCTAAAAAATTCGTTCCTACTCTACTTTCCTCACAGTTAATCTCACGAGATCTTCTCCTTTACTCTAAAATGGAACGGTATTTCCCTCAAGATATCAATCGGATGTTTTTCAGCCAAAACGTGCGAGTCAGTGGTTTGGGATCATTGTAAACCATGCGGATAACAAGTTAACAAGACAATCTAGAAGGAAATTGATACGACGTTTACGTCCCTTCGTATGTATGTTCATTGGTTGATCAGGGTTAAATATGTCAAGAAGATTCGAACAATACTGAGTGGAAATCGTGTCACCGGCTCGTTTACAGCTGCTTCTTCCCATTGAAATGTTAATTGCCCCATCACACATTAGCAATTCACCTCCCGGAATTTCATTGGAATGGAAGAAATGGAGAGTTGGCGGGTGAAATGTCAACTTTATGCGAATGAGCAGTAGTGTGAGAGAAGGAAACATTGGCTTGTTGTGCTCTACTTGCCCGATTCTTCTTGAATTAATTCCACGATGGCACAATTCAATTCGAAATTCGATGCTTGTTGCCGATAGGGAAAACCTGTCAGAGAAATGTTGAGTGACCAGAGACAAAAGAGTAAGTGAAAGTTGTGTGCGAAGCCGCATATTGATGTTAATCCTGTTAGCGTTTTCGAGAGCAGTAGCAACAATAGAAACTGGCGAAAATAGAACAATCTTCAGTGCAGATCAATGAGCTTTCGAAAGCAGTGAAACAAGTGCATTAGTTCCAGTGAAACGCCGTCGAGCCTTATCTACACCAGACAATCGAATTAGTAGCTGACCCTTTGAAAGTTCCCAGCTCAAGCATGAATAAGAATAACTAAGAATAACTGAGTAGTAGGAAGTAGGGAAGGTGCCAAACGGGTTTGAGGAGGGGAAAGGGGTGAACTAACGGCCATTCAAAAGTGTCCAATTGACACAATGCATGTGCATACTAATCAGAACACGCTGTGAAAGAATTCTATCCAAAATGAGATTGAACAAAAATATATTTTTTAATCTGCATGAGATTCAGCGCTTAGCAAATTAAGGCTAGGACAAATTTGCTCGCAGAAATGCATAAATTATCCCCATTGATTAATATGGTGAGACGCGCGCGCGATTTAGATTTGCGTATCGATTTCTCAGTGCAATCTGTTGAATGTTCCACACAATTGCTCCTTCCTGTTCACCTTCTTTACAATATTCCGAGGAGCGAAAAGCTGTGTACTGAGGAATGGCCGGCGACGCCTATATAAGGGAAGCCTGTCGGCGCAATATTAGCTGCGTTTTCTTCTCACTTTCGCTTACACCTCCCGCATTCTTCGATTTGATTACTGTAGAAGGATGAATCGCAAACTGACTGCAGTCACCTTACAGCTTGTGCACTTTAGCCAGTTTTCCGAGCATTTCAACCTAGCGGTCACGCTGTAGTTGCGTCTCTTCAAACCGCCCAATCTCTAGTTTTTCTGAGCACTACGCAACTGATCTTAGACGATACGCGATGAATAGTTCCGCAATTGGCTTCATTCCCCCTTGGGAGTAAAAGCGATGGTTGACGATCAAAAGTGATCTGAACTCTTTCCTCACCAACTTCTTCTTCATTCTCTTTCGTCGAAGCGACCTCATTTGGGATCGAGGGAGGCGTTTTGTCTATCGCTCGCATTCTTTCATCTCCACCATTCACTCTCACCCGTTCAGTAAACCTAGAAAGGAATTTCACTTGGATTACGCGCGATCTTCAATGACCATTTTCTTATAGCGAGAGATCATGTGGAATGAGGAGAGTCTTTATGCCCCAGTCACAATAGGATTTGTACCGACCATCTGCGTGTTATCGTAACCTTGAACATGCGTTCCCTCCGTTGGATTAGCTCAGTGGAATCTCTCTTAGTATATAGTATGTGAGGCCACTCCCGTACTCCCCCGCTCACTCTAACACCCTACCAGCCAATCACATCATAACCAACAGCTTGTTTGATTCATGTACCTCTCGCTTTCTTTCTTTTGGGTGAGTAAGCAGTATTTGAGGAGGCCTTAAAAACCAAAAACACTCCAAGATCGGAAACTTTCTCGATGATATCAGGCACGAAACATAACAAATTCTGTTCGGTTCAAGGTTCGGGAGATGTTTTTGCGTGTTTGCGAAATCTCTCGACATCTCTATCACTCACATGATTTTGTTCGTCTTAGAGCATTTTTTTTAGAACATTGGTTACGTTCAAACGACAGAAACAATCAGTGGCACGAAATTGACACTGATCATCACAGCGGTTCTTCATAAGCATCGAGCTTTATCAGTGAGGCTGTCATATTAACGGTGTCCCTTGAGCGCTAGATGAAACACAGATGATGACCAGTTCAAAGGATGATTTTGCTTGTTGACGATATCCCGATCAATCAAGTCACCTGTCTTTGCTACCTCTGAGGTGAATGTCTCTCTCTGGCCACTAGCTGATCTCGCCTAGCAGTAAGTAAGTAACCAGTAATGTAGTTGTTTCCTCTCGATGGAAAGCGAGAGTTGACGAGCATTGAAGAGGATCGAGACAGTTATACGAATACGTTCTCTTTTAGCCGAACGGCCCTGTCATCTGATAACTCCCTTTACGATTGGTTCCTCTTTTATGGTATGGTTGTACTTCCCCTGATCTCGGCTTAGCTGCGAATTGAAATTCATGAGGTTAGTTCAACGAATGTGATCAATTCAAAGTCTCAGGTATTCCCCAGTATGACTCAGCTTTAGTATCTTAGTTCGCATTCTTTGGCTATTTTGTCTCTTTGTTATGCATGCGAAAAATGCAAGACTCAATCGCTAGATAAGTGGAAACGTATCGAAATTGCTAAGTGAAATCAGAATAGGAATAGAATACGGGAGGCCTGGGGCGCTCTCTGCACTTGAAATCACAATGCATAATATTACTAGTGAAAGCGCCGCAAACTGTTTTGACTGCTGTGCATGCATACTCTCTTTCTCTACTATGCGTGACTGTCTGATTGATTGGGTTTTACATTAGGTTGCTGTTATGATTTTCCCGGCCCGAGAGAGAGATTTCATGTTTTGCACTAAAATATTGCATATTTGGGCACTGGGAAGGTCGGCACACTTGAGTAGAGTACAAGAACGTTTTCGAACCAGCGCGCGGGAAGAGACTCCATCGCTCTGGGTTTTTCAAGTGTGTTTCGAACGATTCGCTCGATTGCGCCTTCCATCTTATTGAGTATTACCCGATAATATTCACCTTCCTCCTATTGCGTAGTTTCGAACGATTTCCTCCTCTGAGAGCGAACTGTGGGAGGGAAGCGAGGGAGCTAGTGAAATCACCCTCCGACCTAGATAGATAGCCGATGCGCAATCACAAGAGGATCAGAGGTTTCCTCCGCACTTTAGCCATTTTTCGCCGCTGCCCCGATTTCACTGTCGTTTCGCCCGTTTATTTGCATGTTTGCATGTGCTTTTCGCATGCTTCAGTCAGTGGTCATGCTTCGATGATTATCGTGAAAATATGTACGCTGTCGTTCGTGCCAATGGCAACTTCTTCCCGTCGTATCAACTTGCTTCAAATTCCATTCACCGTCCGGGGAAAAACAACAGAACATTACCTAGAAATAGCCCCCGCCTCTCAACCTCGAGCATTCACTCCAGTGGCCTCCAGTGACCCGACCTGGACGGTGCTTGCAAGTCATTCTCCGTCATCTAGACCATGAATGATGTTCCTTCACGTTTGCCATCGTTAGACCATAGAAGAATGAATAAATGTTCCTATCTCACCCCAATCTAGACTTGATGATGACTATGCTCCATCTTTCCTCTCAACTTTCACTCGTGTAACAGTAATTCCTTCTCTCTGATGTTCTCAAAGGTTACACAGCTCCTCCTCTTCCAATTTCTCTTTCCTCGCACACGCTGCGAAATGTACTCTCTCTCTCTTACTATGTATATAGGAGGGTCAATCACCGCCCGGGGCGGGATTCCCTAGAACACTCTCATTTATGTTTCCTACTCCGAATCGGTCGCGTCTTATCGTTTGTTGCGCGCTGTGTAGCAGCCCTAACTCCGCCCCTTTTGCAGCAGAGTATCAATGCGGGAAGTGTCGCTGATCGCAGCCGTCCTCACAGCGCTGCTTGCTGCAGCTGCTGCAGAGTCGTCCTTCTGCAGCCAAGCTCCCGATGCAGGTCAGAATTTGATTCATTTTCGAAAATATTTCAAAAATGCTGTTGCAGACATTGAAAAGGCGTGCGAAATGATGCAGGAATGGGATCAAACTGCGAGGAAAGAAATCAGAAAGCGACAGGTAATAATTTACAATGGCGTATGCCAGATTTCCTCTCCACAATCTTCCTCTTCACTATTTCCAAAAGCGGTGAAATTTGTCTCACATAAAGGCATTTTGAAGATAGAGTTGACTTTGGCAATTAACCTACCTCAAAAGCTCTCTGCTTATCTGTCCGAGTGTTCCACTCTCACAAGGCTGTTCCTATCCAGTTCTAGCTTACTCTCTTGATCGAGTGAGAGATCGTAACTGGTATCTCTCGGTAGGGTCAAGTTATAGGTGAAGCTAAGGAAGATTTGGCAAAGATCTCTATCACTACACTTTCTTCACAGTTAACTCATGACGTTAACTTAGTCCATCATGATGAAACTTCCTTTGTTTAGCACATCCTACATTTGTGGGACAAGTATACGAAGAAAAAAGTTTATGGTTTGTAGGAAAAATCGCTTCGCAAGGGAAAATAGCTTATTATAATTTGTTTTGAGTTTAGAGTGGATGCTGAAACTTATTCGAACGTGACATAGCCTCATCATCTAATACTCGATTTCGCAGCTCTTCGGTTTCGGCGGTGGACAGATCACCGGAGGCGCGCAAGGATGTCGCAATCTACAGTGTTTCTGCTCCATGATCGGGGTACGGTAAGGGGGTTCATCGGAGCGCATTCATGATTGAATACGAACCTTAACTGTGGCAGGAATGTATCGTTATTTTTTGCAATTAGATTGGAGTTGTTCCAGTGGCGGGAAGGTCACTTTCTCGATCTGCAGCGGTCACTTTTACTCTTCGAATGACCTAGCGACTGCAGGGAAGTAGCACGGATTGTACTCTTATCGAGGGGATGTGACTGCCGGCGATTTGTAGGTGATAAGAGTACAGAGTTGCGCTTGTCTTACTTTCGATCGTAGGAATTTCCCCTTGATTTCTCACTCGAATTGGGGTCGAAGAACACTGACTAAGCGGGCTGTTTTGCACTGAGAAATAGCGGCCAATCTCGACCAGCAATCTGTTCACTCTCTTCATTCCACACACTATCTCGCCCTGTCTGATCGATGAGAAAACGAGTTGAATGGAGAGAGTAGTGGAGGTTACACAACACTTCGGGAATCTTTATGCGTTCCGCTGCTTCACTCCCTTCCTTCCTGAAACTTACGATGTTTACGAGGAAAAGGAAGGGGTAACTGCTCATCACTTCCTGATACGGCACCAATCGCACGTATACGACCATAACCTGACAGACCGGGAACAGTGAACAGCCTTCAAAGTTTGTGGGACGAGCATTCGGAAACAATATTAGAGTGTTTGTAAAGGAGACTCCTGGTCTGAATCGCTTCATGCCATTCGCATTGAGTTTAGAGTGAATGATGAAACACATCCGAACATGACATCATGATCATAACCCAAGCCGAAAACTTCGGCTTTATGCCGAAACTAATCTGAACTTGGCAAATCCTGATCCGTAATCTAATCTCCCACTTGCAGAACCGTGGCGGCTGTGGGAATCGTGCGTTCCGTCGTGAGTATCGAATGCTATCGGACAACGAGCGACAACGATTCCACAATGCGCTCCTTGTGTTGAAGAACAATGGAGAATACGATAGATTGAGCATCATGCACAGACAGGTAAGGAAATTGAAGATATTGATCGGGAGATATTAATACTCGATCTTACCATTGACATTAGAATTATTCCTGGAAAAAAATTCAAAACATATCGACATTTTGACCAGATAAAAAATGAAGAATACCGTAACCCTCCCCTCTTCCAGGTGGGGACCTCCTCGGGCGCTCACTCCGGACCCGGCTTCCTTCCCTGGCACAGAGAGTTCATGAAGAGGTCAGTCCTCGATCCGCCCCACTACCGTACATCCCTCTCCTTCAGAATGGAGTTGGCCATCCGATCCGTCGACCCTGGACTATCGCTGCCCTACTGGGACTCGGTTCTCGACTCGTACCTTCCCGATCCAAGAGACTCGATTATGTTCTCGGCCGCCTTCATGGGAGACACCGACGCGTCAGGACAGGTACGGTATCCCGAGCAATTGTTTGGAAGAACTGTTGAATGGTCGTCCTTTTAAGCCAGGAGCCTAATCTGATGTGGAATTGGAACAATGAAAACAAGGGGTCGAAATGACGCAAAAACACGTGGAATGTTCTTTGAGGATGCGATTGAGAATTAATTGGAGACTAATTAGCCCCATTCTTCAGGTAGTCTTCGGAGCATTCGGCAATTTCCGCACTTTGGAAGGACGACCGACGATTGTGAGAAGATTGGCCGGAGAGGGCAGACTATTCAGGTAGTGATCAGAGGGAGATTATTTACTTTAATGAACAACGTTCACGTACTATTGCTCTTCAGCTCACCAATCAGTATTTGCAACCACTCTGAAACCTATCCGAACAGAGACCAACAAGAGAAATAAACCTTCAAAGTATTCGAATTAGGCTTATTGGTTTTTCGAGTGAAGATAGGAGGCGTATCGCTCTTCATCTCCTCACTGGCCTTTACATAAACTTCTGAAACATAACCAACCTGAAGTAAACTCATCTCATTTTCAGCGAAGCAAACATCAACGCTGTCTACTCTCGTAATGCCGTCCAAGACGTCCTCGCTTACACTGCGCCCCAAGGAGGTTTGAAAATACTGCTAATTAGCAACTAATAACCATAATTAATTATTGCAATAATTAATTCCAGGCTGCCCGTACCCCACCAACTTCCAGGCCCTTGAGTACACGCACTCCTCAGTGCACCTCTGGATTGGAGGCGACATGAAGGTAATGTAGCCCCCATACGGTACGGTAGGATTACGGTAATCGATCCGTTCCAGCCGCCCACCACCTCCGCCAACGATCCCATCTTCTTCCTGCACCATTGCTTCGTTGATTTAATCTGGGAGAACTGGCGATTGATGAGACAGAGCAGAGCACAGAGAGAAACGGTAAGGGGATACGGTAGATTACGGTAGGCCAATCGCCAACTGACTTTCTTCAGGCGTACCCTCCCGATGTCGGCACTTGCTCCAACTCGCAGCACTTCTCATACGCAGCCATGAGACCGTGGGATCTGTTGAACAGAGAGGGTACGGTGGTAGATTACGGTAGTCACAGTGATGACTACGGGGTTGGAAATCGGACTACACATCCGATTTTGAGCCCGTGTTCTAAGCCTATAACCCCGATTTCGGAAGTAAAACCCTTCGATTTTCATTAGATGTCTTGCCGAAGCCTCGATTTCGTGCAATTGTCGGAGGATGTTGCTCATCATTGGGTAGTCTACGGTATCCCTGGAATACGGTATCCGTTCAGGAATCGCCAACTACTACACGGATAATCTGTTCACGTACGCTGCCCGTCCCACTTGCTCCGGGGGAAATCCCAATTGTGGATCGCCCTATCTATTCTGTGACACGCGAGGAAACGCCCATTGTGTCGCCAAAGTCAAGGTAAGAACAGAAAAATCTTCGAACGATTCAGAAAGAGGATTATTAGTTTTACGGTTCAAAAAAAAAAGGCGAATCGCTCTTCATTGCCTACCTGAGCTTTACAATGCATTCTGAAACATAACCGATCACGAACTGATTTCTTTCCAGTTGGGCGGTCGCTGCAATGGCTTCGAGGGCTTCGACGTGTGCTGGGGTGGTGTGTGCACGGGCGGATTCTGCAGAGCGGGAGCCTTCACCGGGGTACGGTAGGCGACGATTGAGAAATCGTAGAAAGCGACACACCACGCTCAACACTATTCGTTGCAGGCACGATCGAACTTCGGCACGACCCAAGCGCAGACCACGTTCGCGCAGACCACTAGGTACAGTAGCACTTTGAGTGATCGATAACTGACTTTGCTTGCTTAGATTACGGTAGTCTCTTTCAGACCTCCCACTACGCCAGCGCAGACTCGTTTCACTAACACACAGACGGTCCGACCTCAGACGACCGCCCAGCGAACTTCCTTCACCACGCCCCGGCCGACGTTCCCTACCACTTGGGCGTCAACCACGATCTCTAGGGTACGGTAGTCGCACCACTTCGACCAATCGTCAACTGACTTTCTTCAGGGCGCCGACGCAAACTGCTTCAACGACGATCCGTGCTGCGAACCGTGGGCGAGAATCGGAGAGTGCAGAACGAACGCCGTGAGTTGGCAGAGTGCCAGGATTTGAATCACTCAGAATTACCGTCAAAAATCTTTATTTAACCTAGGTATGGATGTTGTGAAAAATTGGGGAAATTGTTCGGGTATGTTTCAGAGCGCCCTCAATATAGTAATGTTGTTATGGAAACCAATGGATATGAGGTTCATTGACGAATAAAAATATAACTATTCTGAGACAATCCTTCAGGCGTACATGTCTCGTTACTGCCGTCGCTCGTGCCACTACTGCTCGAATCCCTTCGACAACCAGAATGGTACGGTACTTTGGGTCCTGACTGGAACTAGCCCGACTACGGTATCTTCAATCAATCGATTCCCTGCAGGTTGCATCGATCGTCACTCGTCGTGCGGTGTGTGGCGTCAGCAGGGTTACTGTACTCGTCGTAGACAGTGGATGAGCGAGAACTGCCAGAGGTACGGTAGCCATCGGATACGGTAGTCGCGGCGGGAAATTCAAATATCGATTTGCAGATCGTGCGGTTGGTGCAATCAGACGAAGCAGCAGTTGTGCCAGGCATCCGTGAGACGCCGCTTGTAAGGCGGACGTGCGGATACCTCACGCACCCACGCGGATCCTATCCGCTCGCCGTGTTACGCGGTCGTAGTTGACTCCTATCCTACTACTTTATTCATTATTATCCTAAGGTCTCATACAGTATCCAATCTCTTCTCTCGCTCTTAGTCGTGGTAGCCCCTATCATAGCAATCGCCCATTACTTTCGTCTGCAATACTACGGTAACTCGCCTTCCCCAATCGATCCAGTCGCCTACCGTATGCCCGATGTCGAACTTTCGTTGTGAGAGTCACCCGGGTCATAGACGGGATCGATTTACTCACGACCTTCATCAGAATACGGTACTAGTCTAGCGCTCGAAGCACAAACTGACACGGGAACACAGGCTTTATCTTGCATGGCCTCTCACTTCATGCATATCGCCCTCTAATAACTATCGTAGATCTTGCCCATTCTACCGTATCTTTCTCCTCCTATTCATATCCACTGCCAGGTAGATCATTCGATTGCCTCTCATGAGACTCCTTCTTCCATCCCGCTCCCACTTTCGCAATTTGTAAATATATGCCAATCTAGTTGATAGTGTACGGTGCAACCATGTAAGATCTGACAAATAAATGATAATCCATAACTGTCGTAAAACACTCAATATTTATCGGTAATGTACAGGCAATGTACAAAGCAATGTAGTGCAGTCAATAGTTCGGTCTATAGAGATCCATGTAGTAGAGGGCCTTCAAGAACCAAGGCATGTTTTTCGGCACCTGTAAAGATGATATCGATATTTAAATTATTCGATAATCGCTAACTGACCTCCTCTTTCTCGAAGGGTCGTCCTTCTGAAACGGGAACGAGACTGGCGAAGATGATGGCGAGAATCAGAAGGAGAACGATGTTGATCAGTCTAGCCATTGATGATCAAGCACTGGAATGGAAGGAATGTGATGATGACTATAAATGAGCACAAGAACAGTGTAAAGTTGGGGTCACACGCTTTTTATGGGTGTAAAATCGAGAGAATGGGAAAAGTGAGCGACGAGTTCTCAGACTCTCTTCAGTTTGCATGCTCTCTCGCTCGATCTAATCGACGCATGAGTAGTGAAAACGTAGAGAAATATAGTAGGGCATTGCTTGAACGGGGAAGTTCTCTCGCCTTATATTGGCACTACTAATTGAGCAGAGCGATGGACTAATCAATCAAAAGGAGATGATTCATTTGAGCGTCCAGATGAAAGATCGCGTTCTCTTCATTCTGCACGATCTCTCGTATCTCTGATCGGGAAGGGATTCTCGATTCATAGTTCAGTATCTTCCAATTGCGTAGTAGTAGAAGTAGTTCCGTGTACGGAGAGCATCGTACGGGAAATTGAGAAAGAAAGAATCGAGAAAAAAGTGCAGAAAAAACTGGAAGAAACGAGAATCTATCTGGAACTGGAGACCTGTCCGAATAGATTAGCGGCAACCGATATGGATACCGATCATAATCAACAAACACGATTCAATCGATGCCAGTGGGTTTGCGATAGAAACAATATCAAGTAGATCAAGATGTATTTATTTCTGTCATTTATTCGCAGAAACTTTATTTGTAGGCTTAAACACAACCATAAAAAATAGTCATGAATTATGATAAATAGTAAAAAAAATATGTTTAAAAAATCACAAAATGCAGACAAAATGTAAATGTAATAAAATTACGGTAGGTATCGATTACGGTAGATCAAATTATCGATCGATACTTTCGTCATCAGTAGTACTTTGGCTTCCAGAAGGTGCCTGTCTGTTTCTTTTTCGTTCGAACGCACGAACGGATCCGACAACACAAAATGGTGAATTCGAATAGGATGCGCAGGAGAATTACGCAGCAAAAAAGTTATGCAGCGCAAGCGCTAACTGTCACAATTTTTAGGTACTAAACACAGTAGCGCGCGCTTTTTCGATTATAAATCTGTGTTATGCTTTCGAATATGTGCTCAAACCAACTATTAAATTCGATAATTATGAGATCTATGGTCTGCAAATACTCTTTTTAGTTAAATAAGCGTATTCGCATACTATAGTTCGCCTTTATTTTTCCCTACGTTTAGTGCGTTCTCGCGCGAGACAGCGTTACACTTCGAGAGAGTTCTTCTCTGATGTCTTTTTTTTCTCTGCGCTCTCTCGTTCTCTCGTATTCTCCTCGGATCTTTCCGTGAACGTGTTTTCCGTTGCTGTTGTTCGAATTCTTCCGCATGGTGTCAACTTGTAGCTAACTCTCCTGCTCGTCTGCCCTAGCTATTCAGAGCGCTTTTACGAATTTCACTCGGCCTCACTCTTGTTAGTTTGCTGTTCTTTCGCAATGCCCTACTTTCTCCACGTTTCCGCAGTGGCGTTTAGCGCAAAGTAGAGTGTATACATTTGAAAAAAACACTGGAAAAAGAGGATGACTTGCCACAGCTACCCAAAGATTCATGTGTGATTCATTTCCTGCTTGATTTTATCGACTTATTTCGTGACCAACTTGCTCAAATATCATCGAATATGTCTCTCCTCGCTACAATTCATCTTATGAGTCTGCATTGCCATCAATCATCGTCCTTTCAACGCGCTTTTTCGGCTCTCTATCCTCGTCTGGAGTTCTCTGCTGTATCTCTGCTCCTTTTCCGTGTTATCTTTCTCCGTTTCTCCATTCTCCCTCCCACTTCTTCCGTTCTGAAAGTGTATCTCTCTGCTTAGTCCCATGGGAATAGGAGGAGGATCAGTTGCTCTTGGTTTTCGATAAAAAGTACACTCCGAAAATTGGAAGTTAAAATTGGAAGTGTCTTTACTCCTTCTAATTATTATGTTTGTTTAGTCATTGGTCGACAAAGTACTAGTACAAGTAGCTTGCCGTTGTCATTCTTTCTCATACATTTTGATCATACATTTTCATACCTACCGGGCCGGTAATCAGACCACTATATTTTTGATGGAATCTGTCATCAGACCACACAATATCCACTATAAAATCAGATTTTAAGCCATTCGACCACTTATTTTTGAGTCATACCACTTAATATTTTCGGTCCCCGGTTAATGAAAATGTATGATTTTGATAAGTATTTAGCTGCAACTCTCATGCTGTTTATTAACGGTACAATAACACTTGGATGATGTGAAATGAGAGTCCTCATTTCCCAATTCAAGGGTCACTCGTCATCGGAAGATTCCTCAATTTTATCCTGCCCATCCCTCTGACCTCTCTCCCGTCTAAGTGGTCTTGCGTGCCCTCTTTCTCTGCCGTCTCCTCTTCTTCCATTGTCTTTGAACCCTTGGCCGTTTTTCCTCATTGTCGAAATGACCGAAGAGAGTCGGTTTTATTAGCCCACAATGCCCTTCTCGTCTCCCTTTTCTCTGCCCTTTCTCTCTCTAAACCTCCTCTTCCTCAACATCTTAGCGGTCAGTCTTCTTCTCTCCCATTTTCGCCCAAATTCCGAGCCTCAATTAGCTTATTCTGGGAGAGAGAAGAGGAGGGCAGTGTTTAGATGAGAGAGATGGGAGGATTGGTGCAGTGTTTTGGTAGCTGTCTGTTGGATGACATTTGATGCCGTCTGTCGACTTCTCACTTGTGAGTTGCTTGTGGAAGAGGAATAGAGTTAGGATACTTGGCGCTTTTCCGTTTCGTGTTGGGCACATATTCCGAGATCGTTACTGTAAGTGATTTTCTTCTGATAGTTCGTTCAATGCTAAAAATGACAGTACAAAGATCACGTTATGTGTTAGAAATGCTGCTGTCCTCGAGTTCTCTAGTTTTAACAAATTAGCTCGTCTTGAAGATAATTAATTTCATATTAGTTCTCATTAATTAGGTGGAAATGGCGTGCAGCGGATACCCAGTGCTTTCTCGTTTCATCTCTTATTCAGAGGTCGTTTCAAGGAACGATCTGTTCTGCAGAGTGATTTCATATAAAATGGATAAGCAGAGGTCGTTGTTGCATCGATCAGTAGCCTTCTCCCTTCTCCCCTTCTTTCTCATCCATGTCTCAACGTATCTTCTCATTTTACTCGCTCTCAATGTTGCATGACGCTGCGTTACGTGCGAGCTGATAGATATTGGACAGTAGCTTTTTCATTACGATTGATCCCTGTGAATTCTTGTTTCGAGTTCAGCTCATAGATTGGAAATCTAGCGATATGTGATTCGATCGAGTTGATTGCATTCCAGAACAATTTTTGTATCGATTATCAATGGCTGCTCGCGCCCCTTCCTTCAGCGATAGATTATTGAATATTGTTGTTTTATGTTACTGCTGGATCGCGCTTTCATTGTCAGGTACCTTCCATTTTGTTTGACCAATACGGATAGGCAACAAAGCGAGTTAGCGTTGCACGTTCAGCTCATTAATAGCGATTGTTTATTGGTTTAATGTTGATTTTCCTGTTCTGTCAATACTTTTCACCTGTAGTTTCTCTGCTCCACTGTCACATGATAACCAACTCGTTCGATTCTCGTTTGATTTTTGGCTCAAAGCCTTTTGCATAATTGCTGTACCTTTTTGCCTCTGTTGTGAGAGAGATAGTCAAAGCGAGAGAAGAAGAAGACTGTCATTAATAGTTGATCAGCTGCCCTTCGGTGGTTGCAGAAGAAGGATTTGCCTCTCTTACTTTGGCATGCTATCTCGCTTTGTCTGACCATCTCTAGAATACGGATATGATGAGAGTCAGACCACTTGTGGCAGGGGATAGTCTGAGATAATGGGATTCGTAGAGACTCGAGAGAGATGATAGAAATCCCCCTCGTATGTTGATACTTTGTGCACCATTTCACAATTCCGCAACGTGTTTTGTTTGTTTTGAAGTTTCAATTCCATTCATTGCAGTGAGCGACCAAGTAGCGTCGCTCCCTGTGGATTATCGATCGATCGAAGAGGAATTGAGGTGAGCGGATTACGGTATCTGATGAGTTACGGTTTTATTAGATCGTTAGGCAGGGCTTAAATACTTAGTTGTTTCTTTGCCCGAAATCGTAAAAATGTGGATTGCTTGTGTAATCATACTGAATTCGACCCCTGTCGCTAGGGAGTCTCATGGTATTTTTCGGTGCCTCACAGGTACTGTTTTTGTTTCCGCGCGTCATAGAGAATGATACTTTCCTTGTCCGGTGTGTATTTGTTGTCTCACAGTACAGAAGGGGTTAGTCATTTCTGTGGTCAGGTCGAATTCACAATCACTCACTCTCTGACTCACTATGAATCCCCCCTATCTCTTTCTCTATTTGGAATTCGTACCTGACCCTTAGCCGATATGAGTCATTTATGGGATATGCTCTCCAGATTCATCATTGCATGCTAGAGAAGGAAAGATAGGATGGGATAAGGAGAGATTCAACTGTACAGTCATTGTATATCTGTAGCGAGTTGTAATGGTCAGAACGAGGGGCTGATATCAGTGGATGACAATACATTCGTGTAGTGATTGACACACCAGGCAGATAACGGTTCCAAAGGGAAGACAAGACGGTGTTATGGGTGCGGTCATCCCTGTTTTCGATAGTCATTCACTGCTGAAAACCCTAGACTATTCTCGCTCTTGACTTTTCTCTGTTTCTCAAGATCTTTTTCATGAACTTTCCGGACTTTTTGCCTCTCGAGCCGCGATAAGTGGGCGGATTGTGGAATAAATAGTACTTTGATTGACTTCCATTTATCGTGAAATGTTTCTTCATCTCTTTTCGCTGAATCGCCGATTCGACGGGACTATTGTTGTATTATGGCGGGAAAACTATTGTTCCCACGCAAGCGAGCGGCTGTAGAAGAAGAATACAGTGTTTACTATTGTGAGAAATAAATGGGGACGGGAAAATGGGCGGCAAATGGGGGAAGGCTACTTCGAGACTGACGAGTAATGATGCGCCTCTCGATGTTGCACACTCACTGGTGGGTCAGATGGACCGAAAGAGTAAGAGGTAGAGAAAATGGAACAGTTGCAGACCGCTCGCTGTGAATGACGGCATTGTATAGCGGTTAGTAGGGTTTAGAGAGGAAGGAGGTGATCGAGAATGCCTAATGAAGGTTCCCACTCCTCTTGAGACGGTTCTTGACCTACCATTAGACAGTCGGAAGGCCGATGATGGGATCAGCACCTGTTGGTTGTGGTTAATTCACTCTACTACTGGTTGAATGAAATCAGATCCGAAGGTTGATTTTCAGATTGGAAAGATAGAAAGAAATGACCAGACGTCTGCTATTGTGAAGACCAGCTGGACCATTTTCGAGCGATTTGGTCTGTATTGAGAGTATCCCTGTTGTAGTCATGGTGTACAATCTCTCGGAACAGAAATCTTCTTTGTCAATATCCAGTACATTGCTTATTGTAGCAAGAAGCTTGAAAGAGCTTAGAAAAAAGGAGGAATGAGATTGACTGCAAGCCCTAATCGCCTTCCTTTCTCCACGTGAGTGACCGGCGTAATGGGGAAAATGGCCGCCTAAGGGCAGCCTGGGCGGGGAGAGCAGAGGGAAAGGGCGGGGGGAGCGGGGGACTCCACCCCTCTCTCCTACCTGCCGAGACTCCCCCTCCCCTCCCCTCTGTCTCTATCTCTACCCGACTCCCCCTCTCTCTTCAACCCCTATACTCCCTTTCTCCCCTCCCCCCTGCCTGTCGTCGTGTATCCACGAAAGAGTCCCTTGGAGACGAGGATAGTCGTTGACAATAATGAACCCGGTCACGAATTGTCTGAGGCGGGCTTGGTCATGGATCAAGTTGCGCTTCATGATGCTATTCGACCTCTGCTGTGGATACGAAGATGAAGTGGACGTCGAGGCGAATAACAACAAAAATGGTGAGTTGATTAATTAATTATTGTTGTTTGCTCCGCGGATTCTCGTATTGTTGTCTGGTTCCATTGCTCTTATTACAAACCGTATCCACTTCTCTTGGGAAAGTGGTTTACCATGGCTTCCCGCTGCTATAAGATGCGAGTTCCTAGTTTGGTACAATCTCTGATCACAAATCGTATCGTTGACCGCCTGCTTTCCTCTACACACTCCTTTCTCATCCGCATTCCGTTGTTTGATCGGGGCATTTAGCCCTACCCTTTCTCGCTGCTTTTGCCTGCTCTCTAACTCCATTCCTCTTCCGGTTTGCAAACTGTGAGCAACTCGAGTGGCTTTTTGTCTATGGCGCGGTTCCGTCGGGGTTTCCAAATGGTCTGTTTTATTATTTGCGTGTGAGTAAGACGGGGGCTTCTTCATCCTGGAACTGTTTACTCTTAGTGAACTGGCATCATCATCATTCGGTTCGTTTACTCGCTCCCATTCAATGAATAGAATGAAATGGGGGAGGAGAAGCATCTCTAGAAGAGGCTAAGATGCATATCTAAGGAGCAGATCGGATCGTGAAAGGGAAACGAATGGGATTAGGCAGGCAGTAGTTCGTTCGTTCCTCGTGTCGAGTGTTTTGCACCACTGACGATCACTCGTACGAGTCTCTTCAGTTTGGATACTCCGTTCCACTCTATGACAGGCTAAAGATCACTCTAAAAGTAGAGATGGAAACGATCTTATGACTGATTGATACACGCGAAAGGTCCTTGGAGTGAGACACACGGGACGAACCTACCAATCTATGGGCGACGAGATAGTGGATGAAGTGAGGAGAGTGCGGTGTCCCTCCCTCATCTTCTCATCTCCCACTTGAGTGGATGACACGTGTGGTTCGAGAGGACATCGAGGAGTACACACGATGATGATGACCACAATGGAAGGGAGTTGAACCGTCGATTGGGGAGATTGGAAGAAGAGGAGAGAGCATAGTTCAGTCTCCGCCAGCGATTGGGGACGAAAATGTCTCTGAAAGAACACATTGGACATTGTCCTTTATTATTTTCGAAGATCTAGATAGGGAAGACCCCAGCACTGATACGCATACAGTGTGTTGACTAGTACTGCCTAGTCTCCACTCTAGTATCGCTGTCAGAAGAGGAAAGAGAAGGGAAGAGAGGTGATTGTGTGTATACAGCTGGTAGGGTAACGACAGGTAATTTGTGAGGGCGGTAGATCAATAAACACACGAGTATTTGGGCAGCGAAATGGAAAGTGGAGTAGTACGATTGGGTGCTGATTATGTGGACAGGCGGTCGTTAAATTGGGCTTCCCGGAGCGCGCGCGCGAGAGAGAGATTGATAAGGGTGATAGTGGGATCTGATTATCAATTGGTTGAATCAGCAATATCTGAGGATATTAATTTGATCTTGCTTTGTAATTTCACATGAGATGAAAGTGGAGCATATCATATTACATCGAAGATACGATCTTGGTAATATATGATTGCACTAGTGTTTCGGTGGATATTATTATCAAGTGTCTGCCAGGGGACTATTGGAATGTCTGATTTGATTTCTACTTCATAGCAGATCTGACACTAGAAAGTGCTTAGATGTGTGAAGCAGAAACTGTCCTTTTGTGCTTGGGTTCTCTCCCCACATCAGCCTCCACTTACTCATTCATTCGGAGGTGTCAGAAGGAATGTGATGGGAGAGGGAGGAGGTGAAATGGATACGGATCCTCTTTATACAAATAGGATGCGCGAGCGACTTTTTGCACGTTATGTGGACATACACGGGACTCTTTTTCGCACCCATGAACGAATTGTGGGAGGTTTCCAGAAATGCATGATCTCGGACGCTATTGAAAGGTCAAAACGAGTGTTTTCGAGCTCTTCGAGATTGTTCGGAAACACTTGATCCGAAGAAAAAGCGCACCACTTATAGATAGCATTTCTTGTTTGTGACCAATGAGGCTGATTGGGATCACGTATAGGACAGGGAGGGATGGGGTTGCAAAACCGAGAGATCGAGATGCGAAATTAGACTGAGAATTGGAGCGAAAGGGCTGAAAGAAGTGCTTTCGTGTGTGTGTGAGTCTGATCTACATTGTTGATGATAATTGGTGGGAAGGAGAAGGGGAATTGTGATGGAAGAGTTTGAGAAGCGTCCCCTCACTTTTTTGAGTGAGATAATTAGGGGCCAGATTCGCCCCTCAACCTTGATCCGTTCGTGCGCATTCTTTGTGAAGGGTACTCAATTTCGCAGCGCGAGGGCGAATCCACTCAGGGATCCTCATCGAAAAGTGAGCGGAAATCGGCCTGTTGCGCAACCAATTATAGGCAGGTGAGGGAGGTTGATGTGCCCAGAGATGAGGGATCATCGGATATTCAGTGGATATTGTTTAGAATTGAGAAGTTATGAAAGACCTTGAGAGTTCGCAGATGAATCTACACGCCCATGATTGATGTTTGCCTCCAATATGAAATTGGTCCGCGAAGGTTGCGTGGGATGAATGATGAGGTCGTGCGAAGTCTCTTCTGCTGATGGTAGGTCAGCAATAGTTGCTAGCGAAGAGGGGAAACAGTGCAGGATTAGTGTTTGTAGCCGGATTGCATGCATAATTGATGTGTGGAAGGGGCAAAATAGGATTGTGAAATGGAGTTGAGTCAGCGAGATGGTTCGAGCAACGTTGTGTTTTCCCATTTGGGAAAGGGATGGGAGAATGAATGTGGGTGAACAAGGAAAGAAGATGAAGAGCAACTGAACAGATAAAGCTTGAGCCCCTTGGGAATGGTGTCCATTTGATTATAGATATTTCCGTATTGAGGAAGCTGCACAGCCTAAAAGAAGTTGCGTAAATTCTACCTTTCTAGAAGTCTATTCATCTTTGAAATTCCGAAGTATTGGTTTTATTGGGAAAATATAGAACTGACACCACCTGAAGGATTCATATTTTTTAACCCATGATCTTGCAGTTATTGGCATTTCTTCAGCGTCTCAGATCTTGTACCACTACTGAAACACTACATGTACGGGTGTTATCGTAACTGAGATAATTGCACTCTTCCTCTTTTCGGAACCCTCCGTTCAAGGGGTTCTTTACCTTTTGTGAGCGGGGGTAATTTCGTTCTTCCTTCCTTTCAACTCACTTTTCTCTTCAAGCACCTTCCTGAGGGCGGTTGATCGGCATAACGATTTGAGAAAGGGAACTTATTGGCATTACATGTTGGAACATGCGTTTACGGAGTTGGTGAAACTCGAATCCATAATGAATAATTTGAGAATTGGGATTTCTAAATGGTGAAAATTGTATTGATAAGAAACGCAAGTGATCAGATGAATTAGTGTATCACAAAAACCGCTGGCACCTTTTTCCCTTTGTCATTATGACACCGATGGGATCTGACAATGAGAAAGAAAGGAAGCTCTTTCCTACCCTCACTGATCATGACACCCCTGCATGATCTCGAGAGAGAAAGTGAGCTCGCCCATCCCTTTTTGCACTTGATGGGGCGAAAGTAGCCAAATGGGCTCATTGGAATCTTGAGAGGAGGCGAGCGAAATGGGGACAGCAAGATGGGTGTGACACGGGAGTGATAGGGTGGTGATAGCCCAGGTCATTCACTTGGTTCTTTTTTCACCATGTAACGGAGTAATAATGTTCCTAAGAGTGCCATTCGAAAGATGAGTAGTGAGTGGAACGCGAAACTGTCACGCTTATGGTTCTTAGTTGTTTGCAATTTTTCGTTTTGATCAATGATCGATTAGTAATTGTGAGTGATCATGAATAGCAGTAGCAAAGCTTGTTATAGTTTCACTTGTTGGGTAAATTCGTAATTGCTTCTCTGACATGTGCTTTCAACTATTCAATTTTAGGGGCTTGGAAATGTGAGAGTTATCGATTGTTTCACGAACTGGCTCTACATAGTATATCCTCCTTGAAACTTGTAATGTACTGGTGCTGGTTTTGGAATTCCTTTCAATCGCAATGGACTTCAGACTGCTGACTCATACTGACCTTTTTGCCAGTGTTTAGAGGGTAGGGGGAAGGGAACTATCGTACAGTAAGTGTACTACAAGAGGTGCGAGCTTGACCTATCCAACCCTCCTCCCTCACTCTGCGCTCTCTCCATTTCACCTACTCTCTAGCCACACTCCCCAGTTCGTAAGCTATCTAACCTCCCTCTCTTTCTCTGCACCCTCTCTTATCCACCTGCTCTCTCACCACACGCACCTCTCCTTTCCTCTCGGTAAACACTCTCTTTCCGCTCTCTCTCGACGATCGAACGCACAATTCGAGTGTGTGGCCAGTGAGGTTAACGCATTTTAGACCGTTTTTACACGCTTATCGATCGGTTTCATCCATTTTCCCTTTCCGAGCCTTGATTTCGTCAGTTTCGCGCGTTTTTCACTAGTGCACTAGACCAGGATTACATTTTTATCCGCTTGACAGTCTCCCTTAATTCTCGTTTTCATCCCGCTTGCTCGGTAGGAAATACCTCTAATCCGTCAGTTTGAGCCCTTATATTTCCGCGCCTGTTCGTCTCTCCGTTTCGCGTGCTCTCTAACGGGTCTTTCTCGTCTGCGCTCTCTCGATTCTCCTTGCTATCTTGCTCCCAGTAGCAATCACTCAACAACGAAGGGAGACCACTTATTCCCCCTCCTTCGCCTCCTCCGATCATTATGAACCCCTCCTGTTGTTTCCTGTTTCGCTCTCCGTTGCTAAGTGTACCCAAACGGGCCCGTTTTTGAGTTATGAAAGTGGCGCTGCGATACGGGATTTCGTGAAACATATTTCGCAAGGTAGATCAAAAGTGTGCGAGTGAGTCATTGAAAGGGGAGGGAAAAAGTAGTCGCCCTCTGTCTCCCGCCACGCATCTTTGTTGGTTTAGGCGTGGGATCTTCTGGCAACGTTTCGTGGGCGAGTATTTAATAATTCTAAACGTCATGCTGCTCCACGATCAACCTTGTTTCAGAATATTTCCTTTGTGATGCGCGTGAAACTCTAGCTCATTTCAACTCATTTCGAATCACTGAAATGCCGGGGTTGTTGTGGATTCTCAGCCAGTAAAATAGGTGTAGTCATCATCACTAGAATAGCATCGGGTCAGAAGTTCGACTGAGGGAGGAGAGAAGAGGATGTAATAGTGGCCTATTACACCGCCAAGAGTGGGGATGTCTTGTAGCGAGTGAGAGAGAGAGAGAGAGAGAGCAGAGAAAGAGAGGACGATCGAAAGAGAAGAGACGGATCAAAATGCTTATTATTCGCCGGCTCCGCGCTCCCGGTTCTCTCCCCAATTCCTATGGTATCTGGTAGATCACTGAGCGAGAGAGTGTGCGTATCGAGGAGAGTGCACAGGGGCAGAGAAATCCAGATCAGGTTTATAGGCGAAAGCTGCGGCAGTTGCGAGTGTATTAGCACACCATTGAGCTGTTCTCTTACTGCAGTAGTCAGGAATGTATGATTGATCTTTGATCTTTGACCGTTGACCTCTGTACATTTCTATCAAACTCGACCTCCGAATGATTCATCACGTATTAGCCGATTTGATCCCGATTTTGTGACGCGTGTAAGGGAGATAGAGCGAGCGATTGATGGAAGGTAGCCGAGTTTGAATCATCTCCCCTCCCCCCTTCTCCTTCTCTTTTCTCTTCCCCTTTTCTCTTTCCTCCCTCCTCGCTTCTATCGCCAGTGCAACACGATTGATTGATTTGATACTGTGTTTACGGTTAGTTAGTCCGGCTAACGACGACTGTTCACTTTGCGTCGTTTTCCAATGACTTTTGGGATTCGCTGCGTAATTAAGTGATGTAGATTGAGTTCCCTTGGATAGTTGTTTGATTTCTAGTTTGAAAATAATTAGTGTTTTAATGTATATAATTAATTAACTATTTTTAATTGCAGATATGTCGGGACAGAAGAAGAGCTCGGCCGGCGTGCCCGCTGCCAACGCGCAGCCTGTCGTCCACAAGGTACGGTAGATTTGAGCTTTGATCTTTGAACTTTAGTCTTTCACCGCTTTCTGTAGTAATTCATCAAACGAGGAAAAATCAGTCGTGGATATAGTGAAAGAAAGACAATGCTGTCATGGAGGAAGCTAGAAATTCCAAGGTGATTCGCGTTTCACGAACGATTGGTTAATTGTGGGTGGGGTGGTATTGTAATCGACGCCTGGCTTGCGGTTTAAAATAGTCACACATATTTGGTTGTAGTTCATTCAATGGCGGATTTGCATTTCACAGAGAACTCTATTATTGATGCGAGAAGTGTGTGTAATGTAATCGACGGTATCATCGTTACAAAATTATTGGGAAAAGTCAACAATAAATGGTTGTTATCGGAATCTAAGTTCATCGCGGTTTCATGGGTAGCTTGATAGCTCGGGTTGGTCAAGGGCATTGATTCGTGATTGTTCTTATTGTTAGCCCTCCAAATGCAAGACATACGTTCACTTTCCCTTGCAGGTGATCATGGTCGGGTCGGGAGGCGTGGGCAAATCGGCCCTCACTCTGCAGTTCATGTACGATGAATTCGTGGAGGAATACGAACCCACCAAGGCAGACAGCTACAGGAAGAAGGTGAGCATGGGGTGGGAGTATGTGACGTCGGGGAATCGGGGAATGCAAGGTCGTGTAGCTATGGTGGATGTGTAAATGTTAGACGGAATAGTGACTGAATCAATTCAAGTATTGGTTAGGCGGGATGTACGAAGGGTGAAACATACTATCTTTTGTTGAAAGAAACGGAAGATGGCAATGATCAACAGTTTTTAATCACTCGGTCTTTAGACCACCTTGTGAAACACGCAAGTTCCTGGTGGAAGAGGGGATGCTTTGAACTGGCTAAAATTACGAAACCTTTCTATCAATTGAATTAACCAATAACATTAACAACTTTGCCTATAGGTTGTGCTGGACGGTGCGGAGTGCTCGATCGACATCCTCGATACGGCCGGACAGGAGGATTACTCGGCCATTCGGTCAGTGGGGGTCGATAATTGGATAGTTGGGGAAGGAGTACTGTAGGGCTACTGTTGGAACTCGTTATTAGTATTTTTATATCTAACACGGGGAAAACGAAGATGGGATCGGAAATATCGCACCCTTGGCGTTTTGAAATATCAGTGGAACTCATGTTAGAGACTGGTACGATGCTAAATTTTTCTTTGCTGGCTCTGTAAAAGATGATGTCGAGTTTATAAAATGTTAGATTTGCGTTTCAATAGTTAAACAAGTTGGCAATTATTGGGTGTTGCTTGATAGATGCACGTCAGGACTCTTGAAAAAAAGTAATGCACTCCTCATTTCGCAATGCTCTCACGCTCTTTCTGACCGGTGAGAACATGTGAAATGAGAAGTGCGTTAAATTGTTGAACAGCGATGCACGTTACTTACTGCTAATAATTGAAATTACTTTGAATACTGGTTCAATTTTGGTATTCGATTCGTTCTTGCAGTGACAACTACTACCGTTCCGGGGAGGGATTCGTGTGCGTCTTCTCCATTACAGACAACGAATCATTCGAGGCTACGAACGAATTCAGGTACGGTAGAGAGAAGATGTTACGGTAGATTGTATTTTGAGAGTACGGTATAGGGCGTGGATTTGTGGTTATATTGAAATACCAAATTGTCTCCTAACAAATGTCGAATGATAGCTTGATGAAACTGTAATTGAGGAGGGTGTATCTTACTAAAGTAGTTTTTCTATTGTAGTGGCGGGGAGCCTTGGATCGATTGGTGAAATATGTAACTTGCTGGTCATGATCAGTCAATGAAACATAAATATTACAGGGAGCAGATTCTTCGCGTGAAGAGCGACCATCCCTCCGTGCCCATCATGCTCGTCGGCAATAAGGTGAGAGTTTATTTAAATTATTATATTATTTTACAAATCTAGACTCCAATTATTGAGAACACTGGGATGTCAGATGGGCAAATGGGAGTGGTGAAGCCGCAGTTGTGCAAGTGCGAGAGTTGCGGGCTCTAGATTTCGTGGTCATCAGCTGATTCTGAAGTGCTTAAATTGCTTAAAACAAAATAAAATCATTCGGAATCTTTTTGTATTCGATGTTAGATCAACGGTCGACTAGCCTGAGATTGAGTCACTAGCGCATTGACTGAACATAAGTGAATTCTGTTGCCGCAATGGTGCGGGTGTAGACATTTACTTGTAATGAGCCTAGTGGTCTACAAGTTCGAATAATTTCTTAATCCCTTCTCCTTCTCAGGCTGATCTCAACGTGGAGCGGTCGGTGTCGATGGCTACAGCTCAAGCGAGAGCCGAGCAGTGGAATGTACCCTACATTGAGACATCCGCCAAGGATAGAAGTAATGTCGATAAGGTGAGTGGATTAGGGTTTCATAGTGTAACGATCAGCGAAGTACCTATGTATATATATATATATTTTTTTGTCACCATACACTCTACATTACAATAGACATTAGTGCACAGATAGTAGTTTTGTTATTATTTCAAAAAAAATTCACAGACACAGACTAGTTTTACTTAGAGTCAGCATTTGTAGAATGGGTGAAACGCAAATATTTCTGGTGAAATGAAAGTGAATTGTGTAGGTGTTCTACGATCTGATGCGAGAGATCAAGCAGCGCAAGGGAGGCACACTCACTGGTATGGTTTTATTTTTATATTTAATTTATATTTTAATTAATTTCGCTAAATGCATACGACATTTGGTTGGTGGTTTCCGGTTCCGCGGTGCAACCATGTCTTCTCTTACTTTTTTATAGATCAGTGGACGTCCGGGAATGACGATTATAAATAACAATGCATTTGGGATATTTTGAAAAAAGGAAACAAGTAAAATCAGAATTGGATATTTTCTTGTATTCTCAGGCGGCGCAAACGCATCGATGGCTGGCACGGGACAGGGCGAACGAAGGAAAAAGAAGAAGTGCACCATCCTGTAAGCTCCGCCCCTTTATCATTAGGCTCCGCCCCTTTTCCTCCCTTGTCCTCCTTCCGTATCGATGTCCGTCCATCCAACTCGATTGTGAACCATTCAATCCCGAATATGTTGCTTCATCCAATTGCTCTCTTGCTTCTAGTCGATATTTCTTTGTATATTTTGAGCTGATTGCCAATGTTTTGATCACTTTCTCCCTTTGTCGACAGCACAATCCAGCTTTGATCACACCCTATTTCGTCCATTGCTCCAGTCATATCTGCCCCCAAACAAATAATTATCCAATTTTCACCCGAGAAACATGCTTACTTAGGCTATCTTTGACGCGGCAATATTGTGTTCCTGACCCACTTCATAATATTCGCTCCCCCCATCCCATTCCGACCTCAGATTCTAAGACACACACTTTGTATTATCACTATTTTCCATCTTCTGACTGTGAATGTATTCATAGTCATCCCCCTCGACCGAATCTATGTTTCGTTTAATCCAGGATTGCTAATTAGTCTTTGTAATTAGCACACAAGGAAGAATCCACCCCTAACTTGCCGTCGGGTTATCCACTGTGTTCCGTCTCTCCCTCTCTCGTTTCGACAATCTGTTGATAGATTATCGTTTTGCCCGATAACTACCGTATCCAGTTCATTTCCCTTCATGACCCAACTCTTGTTCAATGCCTGTAGAGAAGAATGCGAAAAATGGATTGTAGAAGATGTTTATGCAACCATAAATTATGTTTTATTCTACCTGAGATTGGACATGTGAACTCGTACACAAGATAGACAAGAAAAAGACAAGAAATGTGGGTGGAAAAGGACCCGGAATTGAATGAAGCTAATTTTTAACTTTACAAGAGATGTCACGATTTTTAAAGTGCACTGTTAGGTGGAATTGAACCAGCCGATGCAGTAGAAGGGGCAACGAATAAACGGAGTTGGGAATCAAATATCTCCCCTTTGGTCTTCAATGAGAGACTAGGCGAGTGTCTCTTCGATCTATTTTGTATACTGTGTTGAGTGGAAGATCGACAGAGGAAGTGATGGTGCACTTCAATGCCTGAATATCATATTTTTATCGATAAGAATGGCAAAAAAAAATTGGGAGTTCTTACCGAAAATGGAGAGAAATTCGGCAATCTGCGGCGAAAATATCTTGCGATATTCGCGAGATCGAAAAATGCACACGTAGAAAGTGGAGGAATAGCAGATGAGAGCAGGAACGATCTGTGAGGAGTACGGTAGGATACGGTAATATGGTGCTTGATCCGATGAATCCATCATTCGAACATTTTGAATTTTCATGTTTCAAGGTGTAGTACCTAGATATTAATCAGTTCGTTGCTCCGGAGAGATCGCGATCAAATATATAATTATTTTTTAATTCTATGTATGCAATCAAGAGGCACCTGTGCATTAATTTCAGAGTTATTATTATTTATCGAGAGACGTACCGCATATCCGTGTGCCCAATCGATCGCTTCCCGCGATGCTCCAGCAAAGTTCATGATGTTTGAGATGGCTGTGGACGAGAATCTGCAATGATCCTTTTGATGTATTTCACGGACTGTTCCTTCGCATTCTATTGGCCAGCCTAGTTGCACGAGGTGGATAATAATGAAGAGTTCAGATGAAATGGCTGTAAATCTCACCGTGTGCATACGAAGACGAGAAGGAGAACGGAGAGAGACTTGAGGGCTTTCGTTTCAACGGTCGATTCATCTTCCTGCAAGAATCTTCAATGTGCATTTAGCCATTAGAAAAATTTTTATCGAAATAACTGTTCGAGAAAAAAAGAGTTCTTCAAGATAAGAGATGGCAGTACTATTGTACGATCTTTATAGTTGGTTGGGATTAAACAAAGGTGAAACATTTCTAATTTATTTTTGCACCAGTTTCCACGAAACTGAATGTAAATCTACTATGTTTCACTCTTGCTTGATCCTCGGAAACTTATTGACATAACGATTTACATAGTAGTGATTTAGTATTTTCAATCTCAACTTTGGCCTCATCACTCGAACTCACTCATCAGTCAGAGTTGCAAGACAGTATGCGGAATGACGAGACGGAATCTTCATTCTGTCTACCCTACTCACCATTCTCTTCCTGCTCCTTCTCCTCCTAATAAGGGCGAAAGTGGCGATATAAGTGACGACGACGATGCAGTTGAGAAGAAGAGCGATGAAGTACCTGAAAGAGTGATCAGAGATAGTGATGGCAGATCGGAGGGAAGGCCTAACTTCTCTGATGAAATAACGCAAAATAAGAAGACGAGAACATTGATTGTAGTTAATGAGGACAAACGGCTCATTTCGAATCTACTTTCGCCGGTCAGGCAGACACAAAGAGTAAAATATGGATGCACGATCGTACTCATGTGATACGTTCAAATTGAGTCATTATCTCTTTTTTCACAATCAATACTTTTCAAAATCGTTGAAGACAAGCCATCGGGCACAAGAAGCAGATGTGAAACATATCCCAATTTGAACGATTTTTATCTAGATTGAAAGGAATGAGCTTCCCGGTGCCATTTCCACAATTCCACCTCGGATTTTCACTTGTTTTCAGTCTTCGTGTGCGAAGAAAGTTCAAAAACGCGCATCGAAAGACGGAATAATTCATTTGCTGTTCTCGTTGTTTTCAATGAAGATCTAGAGAGGACGATGCTCTCATGAATGGTGAATGACGCAGGAGCCAGCTGTATCTTCCGGGAAAGTACAACTCTAATGAAGATTCAAGCGAACGCACCACAACCGATTGGCGATGTAGGGCAGACTCAATGGAGGCTGGCAGACTGGAATCTGCAAGAAGGATAGCTCAATTCTTAAGCGATTTTCAATGAGCAAATGACTCTTGGAAGCCAACATCTATATCCTTGAAATAAAACAAACAACAACATCAACAGAATGGCTTATTGTTCTTTCAAAGGACCTAGATTCAAAAGAGACTGTCACTATTTGCTAACCGTCGCTTCATCCATGGTTGCCACTGCAGTGATCAGCACTGCCACTCCATAGCAGACGATGGGAATGAGGAAAAAGAGGAGGTAGGGATTGAGATTAAGAACGCGATGACTAGAACAATAATAATTTATAGACTGAAACCTGATGAGATACTGTTTTCATTAAACAACAATCGAATATGTAGAAGAGATGAAACGTACTCAAAGATAGTAGGTTGACATACCGAACGGGCATTGTAATCGATAAGAGTAAATCAGTGGAGATGGCAGCCATCAATCCCGATTGGACACAATGCATGAAAACGTAGGGAGCGAGAAGTCGGAAACAGAGTGGGCTGAAATTGAAGCTATTCATTTTTCGGACATTTTTTTTTTGGTCCAGACAACAACAGCTCCAGCTCTGAATGTGAAGGGGTAGGGAATGATAGTGCTTGGGCGGGCTGGCCCAAAGAAGTGCTCATTTTTCATCGACGAAAAATCGTTCTCCTTATCTTAGATACTTCCTACAAAACAGCTGTGTTCGCCGAAACGAAGATCTATTTTCAGCAGTTAATTATAGATCGCTGTCCATCTGTTGTTTGTACTTGGTTATTGTGCCGTCGAAAGCTACAATATGAAGGGTACAATCACCAACCGTACGATGGTCTCTCCGGAGAGGGCGTAGAGAACTCCCACCCACTCATAGAGGAGACAAATGGATTGAGAGGAGACTAGAAGAGTGAGCAGGATGCCTGCACGAATAATTCATTTGTATTCACGTTTGAATTTTTTAAAATTAAAATTGTGAAGCAATCGCTGCTTGGACGAATACGTTTCACCCCTTACATAAATTTGAGAGTTGCCCGGCATGAGCGATTATTTGGTCTTGTTGCATTAATAAAACAAATAAAGTCACAGGACATGGTGGGTGGTGAACTGCTGGGAACTGAGGGCGGACAGAGGGTGATTGCGAGAAGCCCCATCGCGAAATAATCCTCTGCTCACACTCAGTTTACAACAATAGATACAACAAAGACAGTGTATCGAATTACTCACTTTTCTTCGAACACGCATGTCGTTACGTATAAATAGAATTCATGGAAATGGGAAATGTGAATCCAATTATCTCACCGTATTTCGTTCGCAGAGCAGGCAGACGGTAGTGGGCGTAGATCACATTCGAATTACCGAAGAGGCCTGAAACGAAAATTTCAACGAATCATTCGGAAATAAGTTTGTTTTGCAATTTTGCATCAGACCAACTGTAACATCCAGAAACAGTAAGCATTGGTAGAGTGAGGAAACAGACCGAGAACGTTGAAGAGTCCAATGCATGTCCAGATTATGTACCGGTCGACGTCTGTGAGCATTCGAACTGCAACTCAGCGGAAAGTATAAATGCACTTATGAGTAATACTCTCTAAGGAATGAAGCGAGCGCAATTGAAACGCGCATTCTGAATGAGAAGCATTGAAAGTGGATATCCGAAGGAATTTGAGGTCGCAAGAAGTATAGGAAAATTGCTCATACTTGTGGGAAATGTGAGAGGGAGGATCGTTAGCGAATCTCTCATAAGAATTTTCAAAATGTGGGAATCAGACGACAATAGTCGTTCTTCACAGAATCGCACAAGAAAAAAAATCCAATTTGCCGAGGAAAATGAGAAAATACAATATGGAGAGTGGGAAAATGGAGTGACAAAAACAACTCCATCCTTCGCTCATTAAAGAAGGGGTGGCACGAATATCTGGCTAACTGAGTTCTCGATGTCAGGTGATGTGGCATGAGCACCCCATAACGCTTTCGAAACTCCCATGTTTTTAATTTTCGTCTAAAGCGAGATATACTCGATTGGCTGATTGCCAAGTCACCCTGAAGCGCAGGCAACGAGCTAGAGAGCCTGCGAAATGAGGAGAGCGCTCCGCCTCACTTTGCATATCGGCGCGATTCGTGCCTCTCCTTCTTTAACGTGTGACCATCAGAACTATGGCACAGCAGCTGAGAAATAGGCACGGCAAAATAGGGAAGGGCAAAACGGGAAAGGTATTGTTCTCACTTCTCGCCTACACCTTAGATAGGAAATATGTACGATATGAGTACATACGAAATGGGAATGACGAATAAAGCATAATTCTCGCCATTTTTCTACGCCACACTCAGAGAACAAGCAAAAATGTGCACTCTTAATTTTTCGTTCCTACGTATTCTTGAGGGCTTTCCAGTCACCAGATTTCCACCTCCGTGCTTTCAGACAACGAAGACCCTACCATGAAGTGAATTCAGAGAAATCTGGGAATCCCTAGAATCAGACAGCGAACTATGATTTATGGAGCATTTAGTGTCTCTGCTCTAGACGTAGACGATCGAAACAGGAGAGAGTTGGCAGTGCTCCGTTACGGACAAATATAGTATGGGCAATTTGTGGCTTGAAAATGGGAGAAAGGATTGAATTCCACGAACCACTTGGAACATTCTTTGTGAATGCTCTGCGCAAACGACTGTAGGAAAAAACAATGCATACATTTGGAAGAGTCGCAAATAGATAGATCTGAGAGGTTGCAGCTTTTTCAAGCCAGCCGTCAAGCCGAGTAATGGATAGCGAGGAAGATGGATTCGGAATGGTATAGATGGAAATGACAGTCCGAAGAGAGGAAGGGATGGGGGGAGACAGGCCAGGAACTTCTGGAAGTGAAGGCCTTCTGGAAGTGAAAGTTGAAGGATCGTCTGATGACGTCCAGTGCGTTGATGGTTCGACTTCTGAAGAATTTGGTTTCCATGAAGGAGGAGGAGAAAAGAAGAGGTATAGGGAGAAACTCAGTACAAGCTATAGTCTAGTTACAGGCGAGGCTCTACAAGAGCCATATCTGACAGCGCAAATGCATTTTTTTCCGTTCTGTTAAGTCGCAGTGAGCCAACCAACGACCAAGTGCCGTGTTTTCAGCTACTAACAAAGTTTGTAGTGTAGTTGCATAGAGGATGCTTGGAATTTGACTGTTATTTGCCCGGACAGTAGGAAATTGCGACAACAGAGAGGATTGCGCATGAAAGAACGCTAAAGAAGAGACTCGTAGTTATTCAACAAATTCAGACAAACACTGCTGCGGTCATCTTCTTTTATACTGCTCTGAAAGGGGGGGGGGGTGCTCAAATGAGAATGAAAAGACGAACGAAAATACAAAGGTGTTGCATAAATGTTCCAGATTCTATAATTTGTTCGTGTTTTGTATAAAAAGAAAAAGAAACACTAAATCAACATTGTTCATGAGGCACAATTCTTAATTCAAATCTGAAACATATCGAATGTTTCATCATTTCCATTTCACTTGATCTGATGGCGGTTTGGCCGATCAGAATGTCAAACTCCAATTTTTTAGTCCGATCTCGCACGTTGCATGAATCTATCTAGACTTGTGTATTCAAAATCGCAATCTTGGCCCTAATTTGATTCGTTGTTTCATTTTTTTCTCCCTTCCCTCATCCATTTCCCCTCATTCCCATCTCCGTTCCTCGTGCGATGCGGCCGGAGGCTGCCTTCGACCCAGGTGATGGTCAGTTTGTAATTGATAGATACCGTACTCCTGGGGATACCGTAACCTACCGAAAACAAATGATGTATTGACAACTACCGTACCCCGAATTGTTCCTTAGATTACTGTAACATTCGATCAATATATGAATTCGTCTGATCTATGGTCTACCGTAACCCATCGTAACTCAGGGACAACGATACCGAGTGGCCTCTCCCTCCTCTTCCTTCTCGCGCTTCCTCTGAGTGCCCTCGTCTTCTACTGTGGTGGAAAGGCACAAGCATCTGCAGGTATACGGTAGCCAGGGATACGGTATCACGAGTGGGTGTACTGTAGCTTGATGATTCAGAAAAAGGATCCGCCGTGAATACTTCGGACAAATCGGCCAAGTCCAAGACAGTGTCTAAATCGACCATCGGATCGAGTGGAAATGCCGCAGTACCCGATGGATCTGGTGGACGCGAAGGTACTTGATCTCTGAACTTTGGAATTTGATCTTTGATCTCTGATGTTTGATGTTTGATCTTTTAGCGGCGGCCAAGGCCGGAGAGGACTACAGGCCGCAATGGGTGACGGCGCTTCTCGAGACGCAAGTGAGAATGTCTGCGCTCTCTCGAATTCGCATGATCTCTCGTTCGCTCTGACTGATGAGATCATGATGATGAATTGAGTCTGTCCACTTAGATGACGTCATCTCAGTGAAAAAATGAATAAATTGAGACGCCAATGGCGATATCGAAGGAGTTTATGGCGCAGCTGAAGGACTACTCGGCAACCGGAAGAACGTGCATCTCCTTCGAGGCCAATACTCCCAGGAATAGGTACGGTATTGCGATTACCGCAATCAGACAGATACCGTATCCCTTCAGTTGTCGATTCAATTTGAAGCTTCAGGACCCTTCAGATACGCCGATATTCCGTGTTTCGACCAGGATCGAATCATCCTCAAGGGACCCACAGACTACATCAACGCCAACTACCTGAAGGCACCAGATGGCGTCACCTACATCGCCACTCAGGTTGGGATACGGTGCGACAATCGATAATCAATACCGTATCATTTCAGGGTCCTCTGACAGAAACACGGTCGGAGTTCTGGCAGATGGTAGTTCAAGAGGAAGCAGTCATCATTCTGCAGTTGTGCAAGAACATTGAAGGTTTTTCGGTCCCACCCGAATTGTTTGGGTTACGTTATCCATCCATTCAGGAGACACGGAAAAGTGTTCGGAGTATTGGCCGAATGGAGAAAAGGACACCGTCGCACTCGACAAACTTACCGTTCGGAGACTCGAAAAGCCCGAAGAAATCGCGCCAGGAACGATAAGGACGAAACTGCGAATCGAGGGGTACTGTATCCCTGACTACCGTACCCTACCGTAACCCTCTGCAGCAAGACGGTAAATCGCTCGGTACAGCACATCTTTTGCGACTCGTGGCCCGATAAGCTCGCGCCCTCCGATCCCGCCACGATAATCAAGATATGGAAGTACGGTAGATGGGGTTACGGTTGACTACAGTACCCCTCTTCCAGCTACGTCAAGGCGAATCGTGGGGCCGGTCCGGTCGTCGTTCACTGCAGTGCGGGCGTCGGAAGAACGGCCACCTTCATTGGTACGGGATCGATTATCGATTCTTCACTACCGTAATCTTCCGTGTAGGACTCAGCTACGGTGTGGAAATGCTGAAGAAACAGGGAGCGACCGTGATCGATGTAGTGAAAGAGTTACGAAAATGCAGACAAAAAGCAGTGCAAACGCATATCCAGGTATACTGTAGGGTACGGTAGATGGGGTACAGTATTTGGGTGTACTGTAGGTTATCGATCAATTGCAGTACGTATTCCTGCACGCTGCGCTACTCGAGATGTTCCTGCAGGTTTTGATCAACCCCCGAAAGTTGATCTTTGATCTTTGCAGATGAATATCTCTCCTCGCTCGCCTCAAGCCACAGCGTTTATGGAAGCCTTCAGAAGGCAGGTGGAAAGGACAGTGGAGAAAAAGGAGAAGACTGAGAAGAGTATTAAGTGAGGATGTAAGCGTGACCTATCGGATACCGTATCGAGAATGGCTGTCAAGGTGAAGAATGTGTCTCTTCATTCTCTGAGTGAAGAATCTTCCTATTCGTCCTGACAGCCCTAGAGTCGAGTACTGTAACCGATTGGTCTTTGCACTGGATTAATCCTAACAACCGATTGTCATTTTCAGTAGCAATGAAGTGAAGAGTCCATCTTGTAAGAAGTGATGAGATGAGGGAGAAAAGAACGAACGAAGAGTTGAATCCATTTCATTACTAATCCACAAACTGATAACATGTCGCGAATAAATCGGAGTTGTTCCGCTATTTCTATCCGTTTCCGTATCTCTTCTATCCACACTACACTCATCATTCGTATGATGCTCCCGATTTAATTTTCAACTACCTAGTTCTTTCAATCCCGGTTGACTCTTATTGCATGGCGTTAGCGTTTTTCATGTGATTTCTCGGAGGAATAATCATCGCATGAAAGTTTAATTGGAAGATAATGATAATACCACTCTGCTCAAGACAATGTGGAAAAAAAGTGTGAAGTCCACACGTCAAACGTCTGAAAATAACGGAAAAAAATTAAAACTACTTTATGATTCATTGTGTCCGCATTTCTGCTATTCGTATTACAGTAATCGGCAAGTAATTGATATTTTCGAAAATATTTTTATTTCGTTTTTTATTCATATTTGCTTTCATTTCGATTGATTTTTGCCTATCAGTGCCCTAGTTATTGTCATAGTCACTCTATATAATATGTAAAAATATAAGTAGGCTTTGCTAACCGACGCTTAATTTGAATTCGCGCGAGACGCGTCCATTCCAAACGCCACTCCGCGTCTCTCGCGTTACCGCGTGGTTGGCGTTGGTTAGTCATTCATTCTCGAGTTTTCCTCTTTCATAACTGGTGCCTCGCTATTTAGTTGCTTCACTGTACTGATTTTCTCTCATATTTTCCCTGTTTTACGTTCCCTCTTTCTAGAATGCAAATTTTCGTCAAAACGCTCACCGGAAAGACCATCACCCTCGAGGTCGAAGCCTCCGACACCATCGAGAACGTCAAGGCCAAGATCCAGGACAAGGAGGGAATCCCTCCTGACCAGCAGAGACTCATCTTCGCTGGTGGGTTTCATCACTATACTCCTGGCTTAATTTCTATGCTCCCAACTTACTTGAGTTGTCGAACTATTAGTGGCCACATACTCCTACGTTTGGGACATATAAATATCTTAATTTTAAGGCTTTGCAGCATCCGTTGTTGTAGTAGTAAGAAAATTACGTATAATGGTATTTATTCCTTGTTTTACAGGCAAGCAGCTCGAAGACGGCCGTACCCTCTCGGACTACAACATCCAGAAGGAGTCCACTCTCCATCTGGTGCTCCGTCTCAGAGGAGGCATGCAGATCTTCGTCAAGACCCTGACTGGCAAGACCATCACCCTCGAGGTCGAGGCCTCCGACACCATCGAAAACGTCAAGGCCAAGATCCAGGATAAGGAAGGAATTCCCCCTGACCAGCAGAGACTCATCTTCGCCGGTTAGTATTTGTTTCCTTTATATTTTCGAAAATTGTTTTACTTGATTATCGATTGGTTACTAATCGTTTCTCTTGCAGGCAAGCAGCTCGAAGACGGCCGTACCCTTTCCGACTACAACATCCAGAAGGAGTCCACTCTCCATCTGGTGCTCCGTCTTAGAGGAGGCATGCAGATCTTCGTCAAGACCCTGACTGGCAAGACCATCACCCTCGAGGTCGAGGCCTCCGACACCATCGAGAACGTCAAGGCCAAGATCCAGGATAAGGAAGGAATCCCTCCCGACCAGCAGAGACTTATCTTCGCTGGAAAGCAGCTTGAGGATGGTCGTACCCTCTCCGATTACAACATCCAGAAGGAGTCCACCCTCCATCTGGTGCTCCGTCTCAGAGGAGGCATGCAGATCTTCGTGAAGACCCTGACTGGCAAGACTATCACCCTCGAGGTTGAGGCCTCCGACACCATCGAAAACGTCAAGGCCAAGATCCAGGACAAGGAGGGAATTCCCCCTGATCAGCAGAGACTCATCTTCGCCGGTAAGTAGTTGTTTCCTTTATATTTTCGAAAATAGTTTTACCTGATTATCGATTGGTTACAAATCTTTTCTCTTGCAGGCAAGCAGCTTGAGGATGGTCGCACCCTCTCCGATTACAACATCCAGAAGGAGTCCACCCTCCATCTGGTGCTCCGTCTCAGAGGAGGCATGCAGATCTTCGTGAAGACCCTGACTGGCAAGACCATCACCCTCGAGGTCGAGGCCTCCGACACCATCGAAAACGTCAAGGCCAAGATCCAGGATAAGGAAGGAATTCCCCCTGACCAGCAGAGACTCATCTTCGCCGGTTAGTATTTGTTTCCTTTATATTTTCGAAAATAGTTTTACCTGATTATCGATTGGTTACTAATCGTTTCTCTTGCAGGCAAGCAGCTCGAAGACGGCCGTACCCTTTCCGACTACAACATCCAGAAGGAGTCCACTCTCCATCTGGTGCTCCGTCTTAGAGGAGGCATGCAGATCTTCGTCAAGACCCTGACTGGCAAGACCATCACCCTCGAGGTCGAGGCCTCCGACACCATCGAGAACGTCAAGGCCAAGATCCAGGATAAGGAAGGAATCCCTCCCGACCAGCAGAGACTTATCTTCGCTGGAAAGCAGCTTGAGGATGGTCGCACCCTCTCCGATTACAACATCCAGAAGGAGTCCACCCTCCATCTGGTGCTCCGTCTCAGAGGAGGCAACTAATCGCCATTGTATAATGTACTGACTAAACACCAAATCAACACCACTGTAAATTATACTCGATGCATAATGCATAAACAAGTTATTTATTCCTTGACTGAACTTCTTTTACGAGTACTCTTGAAGTTGGCGACAGTGTTAATGGAATTGTCAGACTTGATCCGTTGTTTGCCGTTACGGAGGAAATACCTGATTGTTTTCAATGATCTCTTGTATTCTCTTGCCTGTAATACCTGTAGTCATCTGTGAATAGGAGGATAGCCAATGGGTTGGCTATTGGGAAGAGGTAAACCATGATCGCTTTCGCTATGCATACGAAGAATGGTAGATGGTATCTGGAGTAGCTTTCTTTTGCAAGATCTTTCGCTTTTTTCTACCCTATGGTTATTGAAGTTGCATCGATGAATGGAGGGAGATATAGGAAGAAGAAGGGGCTGAGGGCCTAAATCATCAATCCATAGACAGTTGGATATTTTTTGAGTGAACCTGGCACACAAGCATGCGAAACACTTGCTGTTGTAGTGATTGCGCCTTACGAGAGACTATATTATGGCGAATAACTCTGTCTGGAAATAGCTTGGTATTTTTGAACATTATCGCGTTACGGACAAATCTTGCTGCCTGTGTAGAAAACGACGAAGATTATGACAAGGAAGGAGACTTGGAACAGGCCGGATAGTCCCATTCCAACAATTCCTCTACCGAGCATGCCGGGATCCTGTGCGGAAGAAGTACGGAACTTCCTTTATTGATTAATCTCACACTCATGTCGTTGGCCTGATAGTAGATCTGTGAGAAGTCCTCGTCGTAGAATTCCGAGAGTAGCTCGTTCTGAGGATCAATCGATAATGTACACTGTGGCTACGGTACCGTACCATAGTTACAGTAAGATTGTCCAGTGGTGATGTAGCCACATCCAGAAGGACCCCTTGAGTGAGGGCAAAGATCGCACAGAACAGGAATAGAATCACCCGCACAGCCTTCGAGTCGTAAAGCTTCTTGATTCGTTGAGAACTGCCATTATCGATTTTCTTTTAGTTATGGATACTGTAGCGTACTTGCAGATTACGGTATAGCGATAGGCGAAAGTGGCCGCAACAAGAAAGGAAGTGGCGATCATGCCTGAAGATTATTCGGGGATGATCTTTGATCTTTGGTCTCTGAATTCACATGCGTGCCAAACAGCAAACGCCGGTCGAATTATGGACCCGATAAAGGTTGTCCTCGGCCAGGTTGAAGTGTATCCGACGGGAATGAGGGCAAGTATCCTTCCGTCCGCATGAAATATCTGAGATTGTACGGTAGATAACGGTAGTTCTGACTGAGTGGTCGATAGGTCAGATCCCTTACCGGGACAGTGATGGCATAGGCTGCCGAGAAGAGCAGATCAAAGATGACGATAGCGAGTGAGATGAATCTGAAGTGTGGCGCGAGTTGGAGATATTGTGGGTGCACAGTGCGTGGTGTATTGTATTAATTGCGTAGTGAATTCTAGGGTTCTGTAAGTGCAGACTAGGAATTCGTTTCCTGGTTGTCTCATAAATTGAAGTTGTACTTAAGATACAGCTAATCGTGAGTGGAAAAAATCACGGTTTGCGTAATACGTAATACGTAAGCGAAATGGAGAATTGCGATAAACAGTTGTGAGTGGTGCAATTCACAAGTTGCCACTCACCTATATCCGCTGTTCTGGGTTGATGTGCCAAAGCCGAGACAGCTCAGGAGAAGAAGGTTGAGAAACCATGAGATAATGAAGCAGAAGAGGGACGTGACAGAAAGAATCGTGATCATGACATGACGTGTGCTCTCTTGCTAGTAAAGTACAGTAGGAATCTGAACGTCGTCGTCACTGAAAGTGAAGACTTGACTACTGACATGCACGTAAGTCGTGGTGAGGTGCAAGGAATGGTCGTTAAGCGCCGAACCAATTTAGAGTGATACCGAGTAAAATGTCAGGCAGGGGCTGAATGGGAATCGAAGGGAATGTTTGAGGAATGATATCTCGGACGGAAACATGCGGAGCCAGCGGGATATTGTGGAATGGTGGGAATTGGTCCTTTTTATGCGCAGGGGGATATGATGGGAGTAGCATGATTCTCTCTGAAGGGGAGAAGTTATGCGAAAGAAGAAGGAATGACTGGTATAATTAGAATAATTCGTAGTTGGAAGGGGAAGAAGTGGCGGCTTTGTACAGTACGATCGGAGATTGAGTCCATTCTGTAGGAACGGACGGTCGATGAAGTCTTATCGGTGAAGGACCTCAATGCCCTTCTGTGAATACAAGAAAATGTACAAAAATGCGCAGAAGTTGTCACAAGAATAACTTGAAGTGCCATTGTTATAGCCTGACAATGAAGCCCCGAATATGCATAGTCGAGTTTAGAGGCACACAATTCATAGACTTTATTTCAATTCTTGGAAAACACCCGTACGCACGTCGCGTTGAGTGCCAATTACCAGTAGCGAATAACAAGGAAAGACAACAATATTACGAATAACGACGATTTGGAAGATGCGCCTGCAGAGTTTTCCGCTTCCTCCTCCTCGCAAACGTCTTCCCCGAAGTAGTTGTAGCACATTCGGTCGCTATCAGCGAGCAGCAGACAGTGAGCTGCAGCATCTGCAGCAGTCGGTCGCATACTGCGACTGCTGCTGCAGCAGCCACAAAGTACAGTGTTGTTGGCCAGCTGCAGCGCCGAGCCTGCTGCAGAGGCCAGGGCTTCCCTGTCGGCTAGTACGGTGCCTGAAAGGAGTGGTGTTTTAATTCAATATCGCTCAATATGAAGAGAAAAAAGAAGGAGAATGTGATCATTGTATTGTCGAATGGGTGCCTTTGAGTGGATGATTTGGACAATGACGTGCATCAGAGATGCCTACCTGAGATGGCAGTGACTCGCGAGGAGAGTAGTAGAGGAGCGAGACGACGGACACGAGAATCACGAATGTGAAGTGTGGAGATGGAGGAGGAGATAAGAGCATCCCTAGGAATTGAGAGGAGATGGACTCGATCGAGAGTGAGAGAGGAGATGGAGGAAGAGTGAATGGAGGAGGAGGACAGGGAAAGGGAGGAATCAGCGAGATAGAAGGAACGAAGGGATGAGGAGGAGAGGGCGAGAGGCCTGGAATGGAGGTGATGAGATGAGGGGAGAGTTGTTTTCACGGTGGTATCGTAATGCCAGTGCGCGTAGCCTGGTTAGTATTGATAACTTGGCCTGTTGAGAAATAAGATAACTAATGGAGTCTGATCTAGATTGCGGGGCGTATTGTAACTTGGAAAGAAGGTGATGGCATTCTGCGAGTGTCTTGTTTCACTGTGGTATGATAGCGTCGGTGAGCAAAGATGGTTAATTCTTCCGATATACTTGTTTGAAAATAAGATAACTAGTGGATTCTGATCTAGAGTACGGCAGTTACAGTATTGTTACCTACCGTATCTTGGCAGTGGAATGGTAGACGTGAAGGGTGTCGAGGGCTGTGGGAAGGGAAGACAGGGAAAGACGATGCACTCGGAAGAGATAGAGCGAGGAGAGGGACGAATTGCGGGGAAGGGAGATCTGAGAAGGTATGGTTTGTAGCGCATGAGAACTGTTTCTCAATATGTGCTATGATATAACAGTTGTATCGCATCCAACCGTTCTCATCCGACCCTAAATTTGCCTCGTTATAGGTAGTGACCGATTAGAAAGACTGAGAGATTTGTTCACGGAAATTGTGTAGTAAATCTAGCAGATTAAAGATCGAAGCGCGTGGGAGAGTTGTGTTTCAACGTGGCATCATGGGCGGTATGTGTATGGAATAATGATAGTCTTCTGGCAAGATCGTGATTATTTCTAACAATAATTGCGAGCTAGTGATCTTTGAAAGAGGCTGTTATACATTCTTCACTACCGTACTTGCCTACTGTACCCTCTACCATACCCCCCCCCTTACCTCAAGACTCGGGCAGTCGCCCATCAGTAGCACGCTCTGATCGGGCTCCAGAGCTGGGGTAGAGGCGGATGCTGAAATGAATAAGTTGTCGATCGCCATCGGTGGTGCATCTACAGTACCCTCGCAGGTGCACTCGAGCATCCGCCATTTCCGCTTGCACAACGCCCCGCCCGCGTAGGCTGTTGCAGAGGAGCCCTTGCAGACGGATGAGAGAGGGGCGGAGCAAGTGTTTGAAGAGAAGTGCCACTCCTGAGGGGAAGAGGTGGATACGGTAGGATACTGCATTGAAGGTGCCCATGGCATGGCTACTGTGTTTCTTGAAAGGAAGTGCACGTGAAAGACGAGTGTACCAAATGGGAGAGTTGTGTCATCATGTGATGATAGGCTAGCGTGTGGACAAGGAATTGATAAACGACGGAAATCTATTATTGAGAGTGGATAAAAATTAGGGTTGGCAAAAATTGTCCAATGCGTTGTCTCAGACAATTTTATTCCGAACTTTTCGGACCGGTCGTTGTCTCAGACAATAATTGTCTCAAAAGTTGAGACAATAATTGTCTCAGACAATTATTGTCTCAACTTTAAAATGCGATAATAAGATGATTCAAAACAGTTTCGACATTGATTTTGCGTTAAATTTATCTTTGTAAAGTCATATATCATTGAATCGAGCTAGGGATTTCCGCATTCTCTTCCTTTCCTGTCCTCGCATTCTCGCTACTGCGTTTGAGAAGGTAAGGGAAGTGGATAGGTGGAGCTATAATGTGGGACTACTGTAAGATTGAAGAAAGAAAATGTTCTAATGTCTTGTAACTACTGGGGAAACAGTAAATGTGGACGAAGTTTGATTCAACCCCTATTCGGCCACAACCCTGATATTTGGCAAACCAGTACGATTTTGACCAAAGGGTTGGATACTCTCCTTCCAGTGGTCTGAGATGCAAGAGAGCATTCTATTCTCAGACTCATTCCTGTCTGAACGCGCGCGCGAATCGGTCGGTTCAGACAATTTTTGCCAACCCTAATAAAAATACTACGGTACGAGTTCGTCTCTGCTCCGACTGAGGAGGAGGGAGAGTTCTGTGTGAAATTGTGTTTCACAATGCGATCATACCTAGTGAGCGGACAAGGGGTTGATAATTATGGGTCTGCTCTGGAAAAATCTATCAATAATTGTAGGAATAAAAGGGTAGCAAGACTACGGTATCTCACTAGTTCATCTGTGCTCTGTGTAAGAAGGAGGTTCAAGTGGTGAAGTTATTTTTCACCATGCGATCATAGCTAGTGAGCAGACAAGAAGTTGATGAAGATTGCCCTGGTTTTGAAAAAAAAATGTTTTTGAGTGAAGGGTCTGGTCTCTGTTCGGAGTAATGGGGAGATTCAAGTGGGGAAGCGGTGTTGTCATATCCAGGAGAATATCATTAGTTTGATATTATTCTTGCTTGATTGTCGACTATTATTGATCAGTGAGAAATTCTCACTGAGAATTGATTACCAGTTCATCTGTGCTCTGAGTGAGTAAACGGTGCAAGCGGGAGAATTGTGTTTCACCAGGCGATCATAGCTAGCCCGAGGACAAGGGATTAATGATTTCAAGTTGTTGTTGTTTTTTTTTGAAAAAAATATCTATTGTACATGGACTCACGAGTTCGTCTCTGCTCGGAGTGAGGAGGAGATTGTTGAATTCGCAATCGGTGAGATTGCACTCGAAAGAGGAACGAGTGATGGAGAGACGAAGGGGAGAGAAGGATGAGAGAAGAGAACGACCATCGAGACCGATGATGGACGAATCGATGGAGAGAAGGGGAATCTGAATGAAGGAGTTCGGTAGATGATGGGCGGTGATGGGTACTGTACAATGCGATTGCGATCCAGCGAGATGTGGTTGGGTGGGGGATCTGTGTTTCATGGTGGAATCATAGCAAGTGAGCGAAGCAAAAGTTGATCATTCGAGTTTTGCACCTCCTTACTAAATATCTGCTAATCATGGCATGTGTGTTCCTAGTCCCATCTACATTCTGATGGTTCGTACATGAATTCCTTTGTACTCATTCTCTAAATTTGGCTCGGGTTTGAATCATTGAACTCTGGATACTGTAGGATGTTTGCTAGGTTGACATGATACTTTCGGCGCTCGATTTCGATGTGCATAGGGAATGAATCACCGGAAGCTCATCGCGTTGCGTCGTTGATCATTTCGAACGATTTTCGTTCCCCGATAGGACGGATGAAGGAAGGAAGGAGGAGTGCGATGAGTGGATGAGTCACATATGGGCGTCTTTCCTCTCTCTCCCTTTTCGTCCCTCCCCCTCCCCCCCCCTCTCCACGATAAGTAAAAGGTGACTGTCCAAAAGAGGCGACCACGAGGGAAAGAATCGCTCCTCTTATCTATGCCGACTTGTGGCTATGATTGTTGCCTATGAGTACGAGCTATGAGACCCGAATCCACCTAGTTTGTTGTAGGGGAAAGTGAGAGAGCAGCCCACTTGACCCTTGTTGTTCTAATTCCCCCCCCCGTACCGTCGAGTCTCGAAAGGTGTCCCCGGCCAGCCTTTCCAGTCGACTTCGATCGATGAGAAGTCGATTAGCAGTGAGATTAGAGAAGGCGCCTCGAAGAACCTCTTGGATCGAAGTGGTATCGAGATGGATCAAGGCGAATCGCCCATTGGAAAAGGCGTTCCGGGCTATGGTTCCGATCTGCAAAGAGTAGTATGGGGTTAAGGGGGCAATGAATCACGAAGACACCGGGTGCTCATTTCACCCCCCCCCCCTCCTCCTCTTGACTGCTCACTTCTGAACCGGTAGCCCCTCCCGCGCGAGAGTTATGGTTCAACTGCCTCTCCATTCCCCGTAGTATCTCGCGGGTCAGAGAAAGCGAGAGAGCGTGGGAAATTGAGAGAGTAACTGCTCTGCCCTCTCTTCCCAACCCATCACTTCACCCAGTTTTTAACGAGCTAAGCAAGGTGTGTTCGTGCGTTCGTTCCCATCGTTCCCTTTCTCCCCTCTGGTAATTGTATCTTTCCTCTTCTCGACCAAATAAATGGGACGGCAGAAGCGGATAAACTACGCCATTTACTGTCGACACTAACTGTTCTTTTTGTCATTAGAATGGTATTTGATCCCTGAATTCAAACAATCTCCTTTCCATCTGAGAATAAGTGTATTCATTCAAGAGGCGTTCCATTCCTCACTCCCCCCCCCCTCCACTGACCACTCTCTCGATTTCACACACTATCTCGCCTGTCTCTCTCTCTCCCCTCCCGAGACACATCGACCTTGATGAACTCACTACAGGGCGATGAGGGGTGTTCCCATCCAGAGGCCGGGCGGAGCTCCGCCCGCCCCCGCTCTCCCCTTTTCCCGTGCTCTCTCGCTCCATCCTCTCCTACCTGTCGCCTCCCTCTCTTCTCTTCTCTGCTCCAGTGTCTAACTGTCCCTTCTCTCTCTCTTTCCTTTCACTGTCCATACACACATTGAACTACTCTCCTTCGCTTCTGTCGCCATTTCGATGCCAATTTCACTGTTTTTTTCAATCATATTTAGCTTGTTTTGACCGTGATTTCCGCCTTTCTGACGCGATAACATGATTAGAGAGGTCACCTGAGAATCGTTGATTTGAAGGGCCGAGAATATCGATTGACCGAACGCCCGCTGGCCGATAAGGGCCACGGTAGATTTGTGGAAGACAAGGGTGGATATCTGGAATTTGATCTTTGATCTTTCGCCCCTTTGTCAGGTTGCTCTTTGATCTTTTGTTCTTGTCCTGTCCTATTGTTCTGCTCAAGTTCGCTCGGCGCGAAGTGTGTATGTGTATAGTTTGCGACACGGGCGCGCGGTGCGAGCACTCGTAGGAATAATACAGTGACTGGATGCGATAGGTCGTTGTCGCCTCATAAAAGTGTATCGAGAGAGGGGGAGATGGGAGAAGGAGGAGGAATATGCGAATTGAGGGGTGGTTTAGTATTGCATATGCTGCCTTTATTGCATAGTGGACAAGGGATGGGGATTATGGGCGAAGCACATTTCTTTCTGTACGGTTTATAAATGGTTAGGCTTTTGTGAAATATGCTTGGCGTCTGGATATCATCGGGAGGTTCGTAATGGTCGTTTTTAATGAGCTTTATCCATCTGCCTCGGTAATGCTTGTGTGGGCAGACGGTTCGAAGAGGCGCAATGATGTCTGTCGGTTCAGACCTAGGATGGAGATAGGGGAGAGGCATACCCCCATCCTCGGTGCCTTGAGAGGGTGGCGGAGACTGGTGGCGAATGGCGGCTTAGACGCGTGAAGGAGCGAGAGCTTTAATGTGGACGGGGATGGAAATCAGCTGGTATTGACAAACACCGTGCCGGGAAGGGGAATCGAGGATAGGATGAGGGAGAGAAGCGGATATGTGAGATAAGGACCCCATTTGGTAGCTCCTCATCGGGAGAGGGACGGCTGATGTTTTTTGTCGTTAATTCGGGCAGAAATCGGGATCTCAATGCAGAGATATTTTGCTTGCAGTATTGGTGTGCATGTGAAACCTAAAGAGTGCTAGCAATAAACTGTTACATGTGCTTCATTGAATGTTGGTTATTACTCGTCCATCAGGGAAGAATTGCTTTGGGTCTTTCCCGCGAACTGTTGTAGTACTCGTGAAACCCAAACGCGATGAGTGGCTAATTCACGAGTAGAACTTTCACAATGTGCCGGGCTGCCTCTATTTCGGAAGTGACTCATTCCCTCTCTTCCTTCCGTTGTCAAAAAGGCCTCTCACTCACTCCTTTCTTTCTTCTCTCTATTTTATTCTCTGAATCTATCGTTTCCGCACTCTGCCTTTTTATCTATCCCGAATGCATTGGGTTCGTGCGGGTGTGTTGCTGAATTCCCGCCCTCTCCCTTTCACCTCTCTCTCTCTCCTGCCCTCCCCTTGTCTCCTCCCCCCCTACCTCCTCCAGGAGGGTGTTCTATTTGCCCCGAGAAGTCTAGTGTGCTTTCCGGCCTCCTCAACGGTGTCGAATTCGACACACGAACGAGCACTTTTTGTCGACGTTGACGACGATTCGATCGTTCCATTTGAGCCAAGAACCGTTCCAAGTAGAGGTTTACTCTGTTTGAGAGAGGCGTTCACGAGTTCAAAAGGCGAGTGAAAGGGGTATGAGTTACGGCGAGTTGGCAGAGTGGCTTAGCTGAGGGAGGAACAGTCACTGTTTGCACCCAAGGATCATGGATGGCAGGGGAGGGGAATGACGAGGTAGACTGGGATGACAATTAGATGGGTTATTGGTTTAGGATATATTCTCGTTACCTATTGGAAAACTACGTTGCTCGGGGAATGTATGATGGCTGTTCACAATTACTCCTCCTTGCTGACAAGGGAACCGCACAACCTTAGTATGAAATTGGGCTATGAGCTATATACCATTCGAAAGAGCATCAAAATTTGAGTTGATCCACGTTTTCAAATTCTGCTATAGCGACCTGTGGTGGTCAGGAGATGTCACCGAAGATTGCACTGGATTTGCACGAGATCTGGAAGACGAGCGGCGCAGTGCCTTGTGCACGTCTCACTCTCTCCGTTAGCATGATCAGGTAGCCTAGTGGATAAGGTGTTGGCCCATTCGTTTTGAAGGTCCCGGTTCAATCCCCCTTGGTGTCGGATCTTTTGCCCGATTTTTTCCGCGACAATTCGCGAACCCAGCGCTGCTAGTTTGCAGAATATTCATTTCTTGAGTTATTTTTCTGTCTCCCTTTCCATTATCGATCGTTTCTTGTCGTGTTCTGCTCTATTATCGATATGGCTTCTATGATGAGTCGCTATCGTTTCATCAAAAATCAAAACGACATGCACTTTTCGATAAACTGCATAATCCAAAAGAGATTCGACGTCCGAACAATGTAAAACTGCGGCAAAAAATCGGGCAAAAGATCCGACACCAAGGGGGATTGAACCGGGACCTTCAAAACGAATGGGCCAACACCTTATCCACTAGGCTACCTGATCATGCTAACGGAGAGAGTGAGACGTGCACAAGGCACTGCGCCGCTCGTCTTCCAGATCTCGTGCAAATCCAGTGCAATCTTCGGTGACATCTCCTGACCACCACAGGTCGCTATAGCAGAATTTGAAAACGTGGATCAACTCACATTTTGATGCTCTTTCGAATGGTATATAGCTCATAGCCCAATTTCATATTAAGGTTATGCGGTTTTTTTTTTATGCGCCCTCTCCCTTTCACCTCTCTCTCTCTCCTGCCCTCCCCTTGTCTCCCCCCCCTACCTCCTCCAGGAGGGTGTTCTATTTGCCCCGAGAAGTCTAGTGTGCTTTCCGGCCTCCTCAACGGTGTCGAATTCGACACACGAACGAGCACTTTTTGTCGACGTTGACGACGATTCGATCGTTCCATTTGAGCCAAGAACCGTTCCAAGTAGAGGTTTACTCTGTTTGAGAGAGGCGTTCACGAGTTCAAAAGGCGAGTGAAAGGGGTATGAGTTACGGCGAGTTGGCAGAGTGGCTTAGCTGAGGGAGGAACAGTCACTGTTTGCACCCAAGGATCATGGATGGCAGGGGAGGGGAATGACGAGGTAGACTGGGATGACAATTAGATGGGTTATTGGTTTAGGATATATTCTCGTTACCTATTGGAAAACTACGTTGCTCGGGGAATGTATGATGGCTGTTCACAATTACTCCTCCTTGCTGAGGTTTTTTTCCACAGTTTCATTAAGCAACATATCAGACCTCATGTTCTATATCCTGCTTGAAACTCATTCTCACCTTGCTGCTCTCGAATGCTCCCTGCTGTATCTCATTGATTCTCGTTCGATTGATCTCTACTCGCTCCCAATCTGCACTCGCGAATGCCTTTTCCGTTATGGCCTCGACCTGATTATCGATTCTTTGCTCATTCCGCGATTCCCCGCTATCGTATACCATTGAGTGATCGATCGATAATCGTCTCATTCTTCTCTTTCCAGACGGAACGCACGGAGGCGAGTGCGCGCCGTGGCCAGACCGAAGCCGGCCGAGGGTACTGTAACGGATCTGGAATGATTACGGTATTATTGAATATTCATTAACTTTGTTAGTTCGTCGCGATTCCTTCGCTTTACTTACATCAATCCGCTCAAAATCGAAGGTTGTAGGCTCGAAATTGTCCATCGTAGAGTTAGTAACGAGTAGTTGCATTCCCGAATTCACGCATTTCTGACGCTGCAATTATCGACTGGCTGGGTGTACTGTAGGGTACGGTAGTCCACCTGCTTGGCCGGTTTTCCCTTGCTGGTAATGGAGAGGTGTGATTCAAGTATAGCCACGTTGGCAGCCTCGTGGTCAGAGAGGAAGAGGTTACTGTAAAGGAGGGTACGGTAGATTATGGCAATGGGGGTTACGGTAGGACGGACCTAAACTTTCCCTCGACATCCTCGAGAACGATGTCTTCGATGGAAGAGTCGGCGAAGAGAAAACTGTGCGCGATATCGATCTAAATTAGGGATGTGAGTTGGGATTTTGAGGGTAGGATGAAACCTTGATCTCCCCACGTAGGAAGATGTGCTTCACGCGATACATGCCTCCTGAAAGGAAGAGTGAGCAGGGGGATATGGTATCTTCAGGGTACGGTAATCGCTGCTCTTACCGAATGCCTTGGCGTGCAGTGTGCCCATGCTGACACGGTGCATGTAGAGGTAATTGACGTTGGAGAGATGAGCAAAGGCGAGCGAGTGAATGGAGGAGATGTGAGAGTTTTGATCTGAAGAGAGGGTTTACGGTAAGAGTATGATATACTACAGTACCCAGATGTGCTTGAGGTTGGCCAGTCCCGAGAAGGCGTTGGCATGCAGCGCATCGATGTCGCTGTTGTCGATTAGGAAGATTTCCGGCGCCTGAGTACGGTAGGATTGGGCAGGTTCCTTGTTGTGAGACTGTGAGCAAGGAGGTGAATAGACAGGAAGTTGCGCTGATTTGGAAAGGAGCTGTCGGGGGGTTCGGTGGAGTAAATATACAGGGAGATGTTGTCATGGAGTACTGTTTTGAGTCTGTATATCAGGAGAGAAAGAATATGGAATGGTGAAGTTGAAGGCATGAGGAAGTTGTACCTGTTGAAGATGCCGAAAGGCGAATGGGTGGATGGTGAGGTTGTTGATGCCCTGGATGTTGAGACGCTTCCGGAAGGTGGTGCCTGAATGTGAGGGTGATTTAGAGGCAATTCTGAGAGGATTATTCATGAGAATACATGCTGGCCCTATTGGAATATCAATGAAAACTCAATTGTCCTAGTCTGCAAAATTCACAAATGCTCAATAAGGCCCGAATCTTACCAGTGAATGTTCCATTGGCGAGTGTAACACTCGCACAGGAATGAATAGTGAGCGAGTCGATGACGAGCGATCCGAATGCGTCCAATTGAAGGTGTTGATGGACGGAGTTGGCACATCTGATGAAGGATATAGATGAACACATTACCCGATGACTTTGTCGTTTCACTTATTCTATCTATCGGCAATAGGCATGTGTGAGTAATGTTATGGCGGACAACGTGATGTCCCATGTCTTTGTGGTTCCACCAAGTATATGTATTGGCAATGGGCATGTGCCAGTAATTTATAATGATTCTATATTTGCCAAAACAATGATCAATGCTCTTCTGTGAGGAAATAATTGAACACATCATCCTGTCACTCTGTGGTTCCACCCATCATATGTTTTGTGGAAGATCACGAGATGGTAATGGTCATTCCTTGATCATGCTCCACAAAACAATCATCTATGCGCGTGGGATCCGTGCGTGAATCTCAGGACGAAAAGATGCAAAAAGATGCGCGCGAGAATATTCTGATGCGTGGGAGAGGGATGCGGAAGATCTGAAGATCTGCCGAGAACATCTAATACGACACGATGCACGTTTACAGTGAGGTTTTCACGTACGTAGTGGTCTCTTCACTCAGAATGAACTCTGTCTTCTCGAAGGTCTTAGGGAGCATGAAATGGAGAAAAAACAGAGATTGCTCTAGAAGGAGAAGGCAACAACGAGCTAATTACGAAGATTGATGGTGTGGCGGAGATTAGAAGGGCACAGAAAAAAAGAAGCTGATGTGCGAATTCGACAACGTTTTGAAGAGGGTTTCCCAATGTTTTAGATTTACCACGAGCAGAAAGTAGTGAAATGTCTAGACGAAGGGAAAGTGGTGGTTTGGCAATCATGGGCTTCATAGCCTTGCATTGTTGTGTTTTTTTTTTTCGGCGAAGTGAATAATTTCGAAATAGTAAAAAAAAAGAAAATATAGTAACTCACGAGCATTCGACCTGGCCGGAGTCGCAGATGCATTGGGAGGGACAGGCGGGAGTGAGGAGACAGTGAAATATTGAGAGATGAAGGCAGGCGAGAGCGAGGATCCCCAGAACGGGAATCGGCCCAGACATGCGTGCAGGGATTCTGGAGGAATTCTGGAAATGGAGATTGCAGACTGCAGTTATTGAATGCAAGAAACGTGGAAGCGAACACTGTAGGACGGTATGGCCAGGAACTAGGAAAGGAGAACTGTTGTCCACACGGGGATATCTTGGACATAATGGCTTAAACACCGATTGAAGCAAGATAAATAGAGAAAACACGGAAGGGATAGTTGCTATCAGGTGAAAAAACGTGAAGATTCAACGGGAATTCGTGTCTGATCTACGAGACCAGAGAATAGTACTGTAGGAGGGAATGAGAAGCCGCTTCTCAGAAGCGTGACAACTGATCGGGACCAGTGAGAAGAAAGCAACTGGAGACGTGGTAGATGAGCAGAGGAGGAGGGGAATGGAAGGACGGGAGGAGCCAAGTGAGGGAGGAGGGAGGGGAGGAATAAGAAGGGAGAGCGAGAGAATAGAGTAATTGCATCAACACGGAAGACCCCCGCTACTGTGTGTGAAGAGTCGCGCAGTCGAATAGTAGAGGAATGGAAGGGAGGAGAGGGGAGGAGGGACAGGACCTGATTTGTGATGCAGATTTGATGGGATCTAAGGGGTTCTGAAGGAGGAAGGGAAGGATGTAGAATAGTTGAGAAGCACAAGGAGGGACTGTGAAGAATGTAGATGATGTGTGAGGAGGTCCCACGAATGTTTTTGTGCCTCCGTCGTCGCACGGTTTTGCCCAGTAGCTTTTGGCTGCTGTGTTGTAGGGGAGGGTGGGGAAGATTCTAGTGTTTTTCGGTGGGTGCCCTCGCGCTCTTTGAGTGGAAAGAGGTAGTGGAGCGTGTGAAGGAATGATTGCTGATGGGATAGAGTGAAGAGGAGGAGTGACCAGGAGGATTTGTGATTACTATGGGGGCTCCAGGAAAGCTAGAGAATACTGAGAGGATGGGTGATCCAAGAACGAGGAATTGCTGAGGAGCAAGAGCACGTGTTGAAATCTGGAAGAGAACGCTCCCGGGAATTATGAATGAAGAAGGAATCTGAGATTCCGGGTGTCTGAAGTCGTTCGTTGTAATGGAGAAATGGCTCGATGATGCCTTTATCGGATCCGAAGTAGTAGTACATTGATGTGTTGTGATGAGCAAGTTGTTAGTGAGAGTAAGTAAGTAGATGGGCAATGACTATCTCATTGACTCGTAGAGATGACAGCTCGAGTAATTAGCATGTCGGAGGTCCTTTTGGGGATAGATGGTCTCCAAAAGGGGAGAGGCCATTCATGATTAGCACTCTGCCTCCCCGATAGTGAGCAGACTCACTCAGGGGCGACCGCGGAATGGGGGTATTTTGAAGTGCGGAAGTTGAAAGGGAGCAAAATATGGAAAGACGATTCTAGAAGAGACGTTTTTCTAGTGTGGAAATGGTATTAGAGGAGGGAAGCACTTCTTTGTGCAATTTTTGCGGAAGAAGTGGTACTCTTATCCACCAATTGAATAGGGTGGATTGATAAAAAGTTATTTAGTGAGGTCACTTGAAGAATTTAGTTTGAAAGGTTTATTTGTGAGATGATTTATGAGCAAGCTTATGAATAAATCTTTTAAATCTTGAATCTTTTTGCTTGATTTTGATGGCGGGCATCTCAAATCATCATCGGGGTACATATTTTCGTGATCGAAGATAGTTATTCGAGGGAGAGTTGCCGGGGAGGACCGCGACATGTGGGATCGCTTAGGCTGGGCAATTGAGAGGGTGTCTCGTCGAGTGTAAAATGTGTGATCGGAGACCCTGGAGAGTTGTGGGTGGGATCGACATTGATGACAGAGGATCTTTGAGCTCGTCGTAGCTACGTTTCTGTAAGATTTGTTGATTTTCCCCGTTTTGGCTGATGTGTGTTTCATCGAGCGGTCAAAGTGGTGTAGTAGATTGAAAGTTGATGAGCTGTTGCAACAACGGGAAATTTATAGCTTACAGTTTGTTATAAGATCGCAGGATGTTTCCTGATTTTCGTTTACTCGCAGGATGTTTCCTGATTTTCGTTTTTTGCTGTTCTGCGTTTCATATAGTCGGCAAAGGTGTGAGATAGGTGCAAAAGCTGATCTATTATGCTTATGTCCTACAAATCAAAATCTATATCTGATGCTCTCTAAATGTTATGCGCGTGTGTGTCAAGTCTTCATCGTGATCTTTCAAGAATTTATCAATACTTTTCACGGTTTGTGGTGTTGAGTTTCACTGGGCAGTCAAGTTTATGGGGAAGATGTAGAAGGTAATGTGATGCATAATTCTCGTCTACGAACCAATCATATTCTACCGTTTCGTCAGAATCCTTTTGTTATTTCCATGTAAAACCCATCCCTATTCCATTCTCCATTCAAGTCAGCTGGACAGTGGCAGAGGCTTGAGTGGTTTGAGGTGGGGGAGGGGGGGCAGAGATTAGCCCGGCAGTATGGCAGCTTATCGTGATGCGATCGCATCTATCTCTTGAGAGGGGAAGCGAGGAAATGGACAGAGGATTGGAAGAAGGAGAGGAGTAGGGGAGTAAGCTGGCTCTTTGTGCCATAGAATGAGATTAGTTGATGCAGTCAATAGTATCTCACTCCATCCCTTGGAATTGACTCCTGCCAGTAGTGCGGGAAATCCGAGATCCAGCGATTGATTACATGCTCGAGATATTTCCATAAGATCCAATCTGGCCCCTCTAATTAGACGGCATTCTAATTACCAGATGTTCAATCCCGGCTCCAGTCGCCTCCCTCAGTTATTCTCGAGTGACAGATTGCGTAGGGAAGATGGAGGCCCGGAGATGGGGAATTAAAGCAGGCAATTTGGCGCACCGTTGATGCCATGAATAAGGAAGGTGATGGTATCGTTTGATACTTGGTCGAAGACCGTTGGATAACATCCACACTCTAACAAAAAATGTAATGCTCTTATCACTTACTCTGTACCATTTTTGCTCTTTTCTCACTTTCCTCCTGTATTTCACTTCGTTTCCTTGATGGTCAGTAGAATGGTACGGGAGTTTTTGACGGAAACGAGCAGGCGTTTTATGTACCGCGCGGGATATTATTTTTAGAGGGCATGTGTTTGGTCTGATTTCACGGTGTTCATTGCCTCATCAAGACTATATCTTTCACATTGCGTGTTCTCCATTTGTCCTTTTCTCCTCCTCTCCTTCCTTCTGTATCTCTCTCTTTCCCATCCCTCCCCTCCGTCCCCCTCCGATATGGTTGACCGCCCTGATACAGGGCTGCTCTCTTGCCGCTGCCCTGTACTCTTCCCCTCTCTTTCTCTACCCCCGCTCTCCTAAGTTCCCGCACTCTCTCTACCCTCCCTTCCTCTACTCCCTTTCCCCTCCCTCCATTCTGTTCCTTCCCTCCACTCCCCATCAACTCGGTCCCTATCCATCCCCCGTCCTCTTCTAATCTGCTCATTTGTTCTAGTAAGCTGTCTTTTCATGGTCAAGAGGAAGGGGGGTTCCCGGCCTTGCGAGAGGCAGGCTTTCTGACAGGGCTTGCGCGACAGGGCTTGTGAGGGCTTGCGCACTTCCGATTCAATTGTCCCCGATTGCATCTCTGCCTCCTCGAGTAGGCATACTGCCCCCTGGGGTTCCCCTCCCCCTCCCTTCCATATCCTATCCTAACTGGGAGGAGCACCAAATCAGCCAGTGGACTGGGCGGGAGAGTGCAGTTTGAAAGAGTTGAAGGGCTTGAGTGCCGTTTTTGCATGTTTCTGTATCGATAAGTAGCGGTTTTAGGGAGTAGTTCACAAACCAACGACTTGATTCGATTATAGCCCTGTTTGTATCAGTTTCCTCCCTGATTTGCTTTGAATTCCACCGCGATGAATCATAGTTAGGCGTGTCTTCTCTCTCGATTCGCGGATTGGAAGGGTGCGAAGAACGAAGGCACAGGGATTCTATCGTGGCTGACTAAACACTGCACCAGCACGATGATATTTGAGCCCCGTCGATCCCCCTTTCCGGGAAGAGTCAGAGGAGGGCAAAAGTGGCCATAGGGATGGCGACCCAACACAGCTGAGTACCCCCCCCCCCCCGAGTCCATTCGTTCCTCCCTCATTAGCTATGGTGATTGTTGTGGGGCGAGCCAGTGAGCTGGCTAATTTCCCCCCCCCTCCGCTCCCCTCCCTACTCCCTCATCTCACTCGCGCCAGGATAGCCCCAGTGTGTCCATTAATCCCCCAGACCCATTGGCCATTTGGCCTCTCGCGCATTCGTTTCTGTGAGGAACTGTTTGAGGTAGTTGGAGGCGACATTGTGGGCTTGAGTTTCAGTGGTAGATCAGATGGGGATAGGACTTTTGAATTCGATGTGTTCTTGGTTACCACGGTTAAAATAATAGTCATTTGTTTCAGTGAGCCGTGATTTTTACTCATTTTTGACACTTGTTGTTGTTGAAATCAACAAGGCGGGTTTCGGTTTTGGTGTCTTTTTGTATACGAACGAGAGCTGTTCGATTCGATATATGTATGAAATCGAATTAAGCAACATTACTGCAGTGAGATGGCTAGGTGTGATTTGCTTGCAGCTCCTGGCTAATCTCAGATCCATTCACAAGATTAGCTTGTTGTGAGAGAAGGAAAGAGGTCTTTGATCTACACCGCCGTAGCTCCCACTCATCAATTTCCTCCTGTGAACATGTCTCATTTCCGCTGTTCCTGCTGTTCTAATTATTTTCTATCGTTGGCAATCGAGAATCAATTGATTCTGATTCCCCGTGTTTCATCAAGAACTATCCCCGTAACTGTAATCTACTATGTTCCATCTCCCCCATCATTCCGCGACCTTTCATCCCTCTTTCCTTCTCCTTCCGTTCGATTTTGCATCCTTCCGTCTGACACTGAGAGGGTTAGTCACTATTGAGAAATAGTGACTAACTCTTCCATCCCAACTTTCTTGTTCATCTATTTCTTCCGTTTTCACTCCCTGAATCACTTATTCCACTCGCTACCGTAATTCTCGCGTCGTGTGTTTATCGATCTGTCGCGCCCCTCTGACTACCGTATCCTCATCTACCGCATCTTACAGGGAGGAATCGATAGGTGTATCGATTGAAGGAAGAAGTGGGCTCGCGATCGACCTCCCGTGCTAACCACCAACTACTCGAGCAGACTAACACCCGACCAGGTACGGTAGAGAGATTACGGTAGATCGATTATGGTAGAGAGATTACGCTAGGTATAAGATACGGTGGATGAAAGATACGGTAGCTATTGTGCAATCATGTGAGCGATGATGTGTAATCTCAAACATGACACAAACATGGCATCAATATGATGGGAAAAGATTGCGTGGAAATCGTTCGCTCAGATGAAGATGAGAAAACGATTGAGCTGCATGAATCTTGCCCGTTGCGCGCTTTTCTAGGAGCGGAAATGGAAGTCTATTTGGTTTCCTGGATGGCTGATGTTGTTATTGGTATTTTAATAGTCTAAATTGCAGAGCATCAGCAAGATGGCCTGGCGATTCCAGCCCTCCAAGTTCAAGAACACCACGCCCAAAGTGCCCAAGAAGGAGGTGAGTGAGAAATTTATATGGAACGGAATTCGCCACCGGCAACGTTAACGCTCATTACTTTGAGAACTTGTAGAAATGTTGAAACTGTGCATTTGTAGGCTGGTGGAGTGGGGAAAACGCCTACGGTTTCGCTAGCTATTATGTCCAAGCAACGATTGATTTTTTTTTTGGAAAAAATTCTCCATCCGTATTGGTTTCCGTAAACCCACTGCGTACTTAGGTTGAGCATGAAACCTGTTAAAGCGGGGTTGCACAACATTTTTTCATGTTAGTCTGGCATTGCTAAAGATAACTATCATTACAAATGTATAATTAATTAACTATGATAAAATGTCATTCAGGAGACGATCTTCGACCTCCCTATCGGCACGCTCTCGTGCACGAACAATGGCATACAGAGCAACCAGGCATTCCTCGCATTCTGCATCGAGGGAGAGGGTACGGTAGGGGAGGATTATTGGAGAGGTAGAGGGAGAGGGAGTACGGTTGCCTGAACTATACCCTGTACTATACCTTTTTTTTTAATTATTGGTCAATTCCGGAAGCATGAATTGAAGATGCAGTTTGTGGTTTCAATGCCCAATCAAGTATGAGGTTGCGTAGAGGGGTAAATGAGACTTTGGTCGGTAGTACTAGAGAAAACCTCAACAACAAGTAACCTCATATCTTCAATATCCTACCGTAATCATTTCTCTTTCTTTACAGGCGGTAAACTGGGGGTGCTCCCCTCGGACGCGCGCGGTCGTCGTGTGCGCACGGAGATCGATGTTGTGTGCGCCCATGGAGGTGAGTAGAGGGGTGGGGCGTAGGGGGATTGGAGTTACAGATTGGGAGTATAGGCAGAGGTCTGTAAATACACTCGATCACGCATGCGTTTCGCTGTAAATTTTTTTATTAGTATGCATGAGATGTAAAAACGGAGTAGGAAGATTGGAGTTACATTATGTGAGTATAGTCGATGAGCTAAAAATGCATGGATTTCATAGAGCTTTCGCTTGAAAAAGACGAAATGTGAATGCTCTCGCGATAAGTGTGAATAATATGAAAAATAAGAGTTGGAGGAATATGCGTTTCAAAATGTCAGTTTATTAGAAGGACAGAAGAAAGTGTCGATACCATCGTGGTTTCTTTCTGAATATTACTAAATATGGACGCCGTGCGTTGGAATAAGTACTAATTCGTTGTGAAAGAAGAAGAGTAGGAAGATTTTAGTCTCGTAATGTCAGTATTGTCGTTGACTAGTTCAAATCCTTGATTTCATAGCGGTTTGCCAGTTTCAAAGAAATTAAAAAAAAGTAAGATGACTAGGAACAGTTGATTTTCACGAGATCGCTTATAGAACTGACGAAGTTTCCGATAACAACGTTGTCCTTATGGAAAAAAGTAAATACACAAATTGCAGACCAACTGGACGACTTTGCGTTCCTTCCCTTCGAGGAGAACAAGCTCGTGACGTGCAGTAGAGACGATAAGGTAGGGTAGATCTATGATCGAAGAAAGGAGATACGATAGAATGGGAGAGGGAAGGGGTATGGTAGGCACTGCTGAGCTACCAATGTCATAGATTTATGGGTTGCGGATCGGCGGAGTGGTTTTCGTGGAAAAAAATTCGGCGCTCTGCGCCGTTTGCGGGTCGGCGTAGTGTGATTTTTTCCAACTCCGAATCCCTGACCCGGACTTTTGCGGATCCCCGGGAAACTATGACATCGAAGCTCACCAGTGATGGTAGGTATTGATTATTGAATTTGGAAAGAAAATCTCGTTCTTATCGCAATCCATCTTAGCAATGGGACAAGAGAACGCAGTGAAACAAGAAGTTTGCGAGCGTAATAATTGTGAAATGGAAGATAATTGGCTTTCTAAAGTTTACCTCATTCTCATCATTCTCATCATAATTCATCGTAGCTATGGAATAAGGGAGCGCGGTGAAACAAGACATTTGCGGTTGGAAATTTGGTGATAATAATGGTTAGAATGTTGTATTGTAGGTGAAAGTGTGGACGCTGTCTGCCTCGTCGCCCGCCGTCCTCTCGGCTGAAGTGGACATTGGCAGTGGAAGGTAGACGATGATTCACAAATATTTTAAATGGCAAATTAGGAAAGAAGGAACATTGGTGTTTCACGGGTGCATTAAGTTTATGAGAAATTGTAATTCTGCTAATACTTTGCCTACATCGTTTAGAAACACTTAATTAACTTAAAAAATATTGTCGGTGCATATTTCACAAGTTTTTGGTTCATCGACAATCGAGGTTTCACGTGGTGATGATATCTGCAACAATTTCCCAAAATGTGCTGTTGTCTCGGTATGATTATATATATGAAATACATAATACATTTCTGACCTCCTCCCCTCATGCAGACTTCTCTCCGCCCTCGCTCCTCACTCGACGGCGTCGGACATCGTCGCTGTCGCTTCGACGTCCTCCGTCTTCGTCGTTGACGTCGCCCGAGGGGAAGCTGTGGGAGGTGAGCAGGGGGGAGGATTTCAAGAATTGGGATTGGAATTTGAGCTGTGAGGGTGGTGGATTCGCGATGCAGCGAGTGAATACATCTGGATTACTTTGCGGATACAGTGATGTGTTGAAGGCGGATATAAGGATCAATAACCAATTCGCTCACAATCATGTTGGAATAGATCAAAATAGTTACATGAGTCGCGCGTCGCGCTTCAGCAGTTGGACATATCTGGTTGATCGGCGGATATAGCGATAGAACGAAGTCGCTAAATAGATCAAAGGTCACTTTAGAGTGCTCACAAGAATGTTATAATTGAGAAGAAGAAGAATACAGAATAGACGGTTAAGTTTCATGTTCGCTTCGTGCTTCAACAATTGAGCATAACTGGATTACTCGATGGGTTTGATGATAGATTAGGCAGTTTGTACATGCAAAGATTAATAATAAATCACATTCAGAGTGCTCGGGCGTGCGCGAGAAGGCGCTGTCCGTCTCGTGGTCGGACGACGGCAAGATGATGGCTGCAAGTGCGGATAAGGGACGACAGGTGAGAGTGCACTGCTCACATACATGAAAAGGCTTTGGAAACCGACTAAATGAAAGCCGGGTGTGTTTGGGAATCGTGGGTTACATGTCTTCTTACAATTAGCGGAAGCCTCGAAAGCAGGGTAGGTTATCAAATTCCATGTGGTTGTCGATTAGCTTTTTCGTGTATAATGGCGGGATGGCCGAGTGGTGTAAGGCGCCTGCGGTCATTCGAAGGGTACCGAGTTCAATCCCCCGCCGAGGCAGACCAAGCCTTGCTATCCCCCAGGGGTCGGCAAATTGGTAGTAACCTCGGTTACGAAAGGTAAACGTGCCCTAGAAGTCTGGTCAACAGGGGTCACGCTGGCCTCGCTGTACCTGGCCTTACCTGTGTACACCACCAGGCGTGGTTGTCTCAAGACAACTGTAAAATCGCCTTGATTGTGGAAGCAACTTTACTTTACTGCTGAGCCCGTAATGTCTTAATTTGTTGGGTTGCGGATCGGCGTTCTGGCACTCTTGTTACAAATCACCATGTTTTGTTAGTTTTGGCCTTGTGGGTTCGCAGGCCTATTGCGAATCTCGGGGAAACATCAATGCTCTCAAGTGAGTAAGAGACGGTGGAAGAGTGAAGGGAGGGAAGAGGGAAAGCGGTCGTAGTGTCTCGTTATCGTACACGGTTTTGTCACTCTATAAGATGCGCATGCAGACGAGGGCTGACATTTCGAAAGCGAATTGATTAGAATTGGTAATTGATGTGCGCAACCTGCAAGTAGACGAATACTAGTCATTTTCGCGCTTTCTTCAAACATTTGTCTTTTGAGAAAGTACGTGTTTGGCTGAGCGGACTGATAAGAGGAATGGATTGGACAGTTGATGCGCAGGTTTGCAATGACTCATTGCCAGCAGTCTTGTTAGGTGACTTCGTTCGAGAAAGTCTCATGTTTAATTGACAAATTCATGCAGTACGACTTGGAATCCCCTCGCAATGTTTATCAGCGGAACTAGTTACATTACAATGCGAAAGTTATACAATAATAGAGAGAAACAATAATGTGGAGGGGGTATCGCATAAAGAAGTCATTGACACAATAACGAACAACCTCCTACATTTCTCATAAGAAATGAAAGAGGCACCTTCTGCCTTCAGATAACAATTTGTATTAGTATTATATTTATGAAGGGGAAATAAGTATATTGAGCGACGATTTCGAGGTTGTTCCTCTTTGAACAAAGAACAAACAAATGTTATATTTCGAAATCGTCGCTCTCATCTCTAGATTAAGTACACATATAATATTTAATATAAATCTCAAAATCAATATACTTATCTCCCTCCGGCCTAGTGGGCTTGGGCCTCAGATCTTGAAATGATATTATCTTCATTAATATTATTGATTCTCTTCTTCTCCTTCTGATTCATGCGCAGCTTGCGCAGAAAGCGTTGATTGATCTCCTTTCGCATCCTTTCTTCCTTCTTCATTTTTATTATTGTCTCTTTGGATACAATTTTAGCCTCATATGGAGAAAAGCCAATTGCCTGCTCAATTAGTTGATATTATTTATCAATCGGAAAATGACTTACCATTAGGATATTTCTATATTCCCTCCATGAACTATAATGTTGTTTGATGCACATAATTTTATCTCTTTTCTGAAACGTTTTGAATAGAAGTTTGCGATAGTTGTGAAGCATAAATAATACAGAAATAATGAGCTTACATTGATTAATCCATTACGGCGAAGGTTATTATTGTATTTAATTTCGATTTTCTTAACTTCAAGCGACATAGAAGAGACGGATATATGAGATTAAGGTGCGGTGGTGAATAGAGTAGAAGCGTCTTTCTTTTTCGTCTTATCTGCTCCGCCCTTTTGAGCCGTCACCTTCCTCCCCCCCCCCCTCCCCCCCCCCCCGTCCTCCTTCCCTCCTCGCACACATTCATATCTATAGATTGGAATTGAAGAACAAGATCATCGTAAAGGGGTAATGTAAAAAATCACTGGCAAGAGACAATGGAAAGGTTAAAAGCTGCAGAGGGTGGTGTTCCTGCATGAAATGGGAAGCGGTCTTCGTAGCATGATTTGCATGACTGGCTCATACTTGTCATTATTGGTGGTGATTATAACAACGAAGATGTGATGGACACTACAAAAATGGGTTCATGATATGGCAGTCTAATCAATCTCCCTCTGCAGGGTCTATTCTGGGACGTTCGTGCTTCTCCCACTCCCGTACACGAGATGGAGCTTCACTCGGGAATGGGAAGGGAGGCACGATGCATCCATGCGGGAGACAACTTCGTCTCCACTGCATTCACCAATGTGAGTTGGCGACCAGTTGAATATTGGTTTCAATCATTGTAACTAATATGCGAAATGATGGACATAGTAATACAGTAAGACAGATTGAGTATTCACCAAGTATTTCAAAAGTGCTAAATCTGCCGTAAGAATAGATGTTTCATGCACTATGCATAGATTGGTAGACTCTTCGCTTGCAATGTTAGATACGAGTTATCACATCAGTGCTTCTTATAATCTCATCTCTTTCCATTGCAGAAGCGCGTGCAGGAGGTGCGGGTGTGGGACGCGCGGAAGTGGGCGACACCCCTCATGGTCAAGGAGGTACGTTCAGTATCGAATTCCTATCTACAATTATGGAAACACCAATCCCCGCCTTTGCTTGATAAATTGTGAATTGGAGCATTGTTGATTATGTGTTTCACGAGTGATTCTAGTCGCTAACAAGCTAATGGTATTGATCCCATTGTGGCGAACGCAGTAGAAACAATATTACTAACAGTAAACATTTGGAATTTTCTCGCAAATTCATATTTGGACGATGCATTTGCGCTTCACAGTCGGTATTACGCTTCGATTTGTATTCGGACTAACAATAATAATTCTCCTCTTGCAGTACACAGCAACGACGGGTGTGCTCATCCCTCAGTTCGACCCCGACACGAAATTGCTATTCCTCGCGGGAAAGGGAACCAATAAGATATTCCTACAGGAGCTGCAGCAGAAGCAGCCGGTGATTAGTGATGGTGAGTTATAAGGGGTCTGAGAAAGGCATTGACTAATGATAGGTGAAGGGAATAGGAATTGTGGGTGATGCAGAGATGGTGCGGGCGGTAGAATAATAGAATAATATGTTAGGAATGGATCCAGAAGCAGCCCGTGATTAGTAATGGTGATTTGTACAAGATACGTAGCGAGCATTGGCTAGATAACGATAAATGGAAGGAATAGGAAGAGTGGATGGAACAGAGATGGTGCGGGCGGTTTGTGTGAATTGCGAACGATCGAGTTTCATGAAATTGGAGATATGAATGTGATGGGAAGATGAAGGCATTGTGAAATGGAAATGAGCCATTTCATTCTGCAGTAAAGTTGAAAGAAATATTATATTCCGTAGTGTGGAAAAGACTCATTACTAGTATTGCCATTTATCAAGTATAATCTATTGCTGAATCCTCAACCAAGCAAGTTAAAATTATACTGTTTTTCAATAATTGATTTTCATTTCCACCATTTCAGTGTACGAACTGAACGTGCCCGACCAGGTGCTCGGATTCTCGCTCGCCCCCAAGAGAACCGTTAAGGTACGGTAGATCATCGATTTATTTTGGTTACGGTAGTCAGATGTCAGTTCGTGATCGAGGAGTTACCGTAATCTCTCTATTCAGCCGATGGACGGCGAGGTGGCGCGCATGTACCAGCTGACGAAGAACTCGATTGTGCCCATTCCCTGTATCGTCCCTCGAAGGGTACGGTAGTTATTGATTGAGTCAGGCTTGGTTACGGTAGTTATTGATTGAGTCACAATTGGGTTACGGTAATTTTTGATGGATTGACACTTGGATTATGTTAGTCATTGATGGATTGCCACATAGTTTACGGTAATTATATATTGATTCATGCTTGAAGTACGGTAGTTATTGATTGAGTTACACTTGGATTATGTTGGTCATTGGATGGATTGACGCTTGGTTTACGGTAGTTATTGATTAAGTCATGATTGGGGTACGGTAGTATCGATTTATGAATACCGTAATCCCTCTGTTCAGTCGTATCGCGAGTTGCACGTGGACCTCTTCCCGGATACGCGCGGCCCAATCGCCGGATGCAGTGGAAAGGCCTGGTTAGAGGGCAGTGATGAAATGGTGAGGGAGGATTATCGATTGAGAGTACGGTAAGGGCGGATTGGGAAGCGAGGATAATGTTCATAGACTGTTTTGAGAAAAAAAGGAAGATGAATTATCATTGGCAGTAGTAAATCATGACTTCATAAAAGTGGTGAAACATAGGATCACCTGTTGGAGTTCTATTGATGTTTCTGTTTTTTGAGCTAAACTTCTACAAGTCATTGGATCTCATTGAAAACATTGGATTCATACCAGCCATGAAACACACATCCACCTAACCTCTATCCATTCCAGCCGGAGCGTGTCTCGATGACAGCCGGTCATCGTGGTCCCGAGTGTCCTCCGCCCGAGCCGACCCCTCCTCCCGCCCTTCGAATCGCCGCCGCGCCCAAGTTGGCGCCCACCATGGCCAAAGTGGCCCCGCCCCCTTCTGCTGCAGCTGCTGCACCCGTCGCAGCCCCGCGAGCATCAGTGGAGACGGAAGAACCGAAGGAGTTGGCGTATGAGGGAGGAGATAAGACCGTAGAGAAGACGACGTCGATTAGTGCAGTGGAGCCGGAGCAGGGTGAGCAGAGGGGGGATTGGGGTTTCGGGAGGGGGAGATAGGGTTAGGAAGAGGATAGGATGTGATAATCGCGAGGATAGTCATGGAAAGGAGAAAACATTGAATCGATGATGGGTGGGGAGGGGCGGATTCGTGTTCCAGGAGGGAGAAATATGGCTAGTAGGAGGCTAGGAGTGATAGTATCTAGTCAGCGAGTGTTTCAAATAAAAAATAATCGAATGATGGAGGGCAGGAGGGAGAGATAAGGTTAGTATGGGGCTAGGGAATGATAGTCGAGTGTGCTTCGATGAAAGTAAAATTATAAAAAGAAGTAGGTGAGGAAGGGGAGGAGGATCGAGGTTGCAACAGGATGTGGTTAGGCTGGGGCTGTGACTCGATCGTCCTCACGTTCGGCCTTTCAAAAAATAGCAATGATCAATTTTGTAATGATCCATCAATGAATAATGTGACTCTATTGCAGTGGCGCCCAAGCTGCGACTGTCGAAGCAACTGTCGGATGAGAAGGCCGATTCCACATCGCTGGTATGGTTTTATTTTATGCGAGAATGACGGATGTTTACTGACATGCCGTGGATGTGGCTGCCTTTGAGAAGAAGCTGAAACCGAGATGAACATTGTCAAATTATTGATCTTTTTGTCTCAAATGGGAAAAGAACACCGTGATGATTTGACAAAGAGGCGAAACGGTTGGGAGAAAATGTCGATGACGATGGGTCGATTAGCGAAAAGGTCGCCGCGAACTTTGCGAAAGGCAATAAAAAGAAGATTTAATCGGTACGCAGCCATCTTGCAGTTGGATGTCTGGGTGAATTGGTGTTCCGTCCAGGTTATTAGATTGCTAGCCGATTCTTATGTTGCTTTGATTCACCTTATATATTGGGGAAACAAAAATCCAATCGCTTCCTTTAAGAAAGAGAACGTGCCTGCCTCTTCCTCCTCCTCAGCCGTCCCTTCCTCGACTGTTGCATCTGCAGCATCTGCAGCAGCCCCTCCGCCCGCCCGTCCCTCCCTCAGCCGAGCCCCCTCGATGCCCGCCTCTGCCGGACCCGAAGTGAAGCTGCGAGTGCTTGCAAGGAGCGATAATGGTCAGCAATGGGAGATTCAGATTGATTGTGAGAAGGGAGATTGAGGTTGCAGGGTGTTCTGATAGAGTAAGAAAGCAATTTGAAATTGATTGTTGGTAATCTCTTAGTATAATTAGTAAATATTTTATTTTGTGTTTCAACAAGGGCATATAGTCGAACGATTGGATGATTAGCAATATTGTCTCGGTAACTTCACTATAGATTATTGAGTATCTATTGTAGACGCGACGCCCCGTCTGAACCAGCGCATTCGTCCGAAGTCGTGCGTGGTCGGACAGGTGCAGTCCAAGTATCGACATGTCGAGACACTCGCCGGAGTCAAGGTGAGGGGGGGGGGAATTTTTATCTGATAGTTTTTAGAAAGAGGGAGCGAAAGAGTGATTGATAATGACGATTCTTCTCGCATACGTGGGGTTGACGAAGCGTGAAACGTCCATGCAATATTTTAAAATTTTAAGAACTGGATTCCGAGATTCACTGCTAATGGTACTTTCTAATTCATAAGTGGGGATGGTGAAACATCGCATCGCCATGTTCTTCCTTCCTCAAGGAATCAGTAATCATTCTCAGGCTGGCGCCGTGTTCTCGAATCTGCGAAACGTGAACACGCGACTGCCGACGGAGTGCAATGGAGCAGTTGCGTCCACGAAATACGTCGCCGTCCCACTCGCAGGTACGGTAGGGAGGAGTGGTACGGTAGATTGATAGATCAATGATGAATGGTAGGTGAGGTGTACAGTAAAAATACGGGCACTGAATTGAACGAGGGTACTGTTGTTCAGTAGAAAAGAAGAACTGGCCGAAATGAGGGCGCGTTTGTGTGGGCCTAAAAATGAATAGAGGCGAAGAGGGCGCTGATATCTGACTACCGTCTTTCTCTCTCAGGTCCGGCGGGCGTGATCATGGTCCTCGACGTGGACAGCCCTCAGAAGATGCCCGATGGCGTCGTCGACGGCATCTACAATAAGGCTGGAGTGAGTTAATTTGAGTTTGGACTCTGAATGTTGAATATATCGGTGTTGTTGTAGCAACATTGGTATTTGTGATAATGGTGAAACTATGATGTACCTTGTTGTGAGATGATTTCTGATTATGATCAAATCGTAATTGACAATCCGTTAAAGACGTTTCAAGGTGCATTCAGGTAGCAGAGGGTTTTAATAGAGGTCTATATTATGGACAAGTGATCTTGGCTTGCTCCATCAGGAAAAATAAAACTATTTACAACAGATTGAGAGATTTCACTTGCAGTTGACGGATCTCGCGTGGTCCCCCTTCGATTCGTCCCTTCTCGTGGTGGGCACTGATCAGGGACTGGTCAATGTATGGAGAATCCCCGAGAAGAAGGAGGGAGAGGAGGAGACACCAAAGAGGGCCGAGCTGGAGCCTGAACAGCAACTGAGACTGGGAGGAGAGAAGGTGAGACGAATTGAAGTTGTGGCGAAAATAAGGGCCTTTTCTGTTGATATTTGGTATTGAAAAGAAGCACGTCGTAAGCAGGGAGATTGGGGCGGCATAGGGGAGTGAAGAGTGATAGAAACCGAATCACACCACTGACGTGATCATGCTATTGAGAAAAAAACCATCTGTGATGAAAAGAAGGTAATGGTGCAGTGGCGTTTCATTGGTTGAGCATATTGAACGGTGTTTCCGCATTGCTAGTGGTACCCAGAACGCGCTGGTAAAAAATATTTTAAATAAATTTCTCCTTTCCAGATCGTGAACGTTCGGTGGCATCCTCTGGCGGAGGGACTGCTCGCCATCGGCCTCTCCGACGGAGCTGTCGAAATGTGGACGGTGAGTGGGATTGGAAATGATAGGAGGGAATGGTGGGCACGAAACTGGGTGATTGGAGTTGGTTACTATTCGGAGTCTAATTGTATCTTTAATGGGCGTGGGCTTCCTGACGGTACAAATAATTATGCATGATATTGGTTGATACATATTATCTTTTGCTAGTGTGAAGTACCGAGAGAACTATTGTATGAGAGATGGAAGATTTTGTGCAGCCAGGGAGAAGAAGTGTTAGATACTAAACTTGGTGATTGGAGTTTCGCGAGTTCTTTACCGTGTAGAGTAAAACGATGGCTTTAGTTGATTCCGGAAATTCTGTCTTTATAAATGATGTTTTTACCTCGTTGATGAGAAAGACCGAGAGAGCAGTGTTACATTAGATGCGGGGAGTGTTTCATTGTCACAGGGTAATGTCACTCCAATCTCTTGTTCAGATCTCTCCCTCTGGGTCGTCTCGTCGTGCCCGTCTTCACTCTCATTCATCGCCTATCCTCTCACTCGCATGGAGCATCGATGGATCAAGACTGGCCACGGTGAGTGGGTCCTTGTAGGGTATGAGTAATAAAAGAAAAACTTTTCAAATGTGATTGATTGGTCATGGTGACCTGAGGTGTCAGGAAGAGGTGATAGAGGGATGAGAGTGACACTGTTCGATCTGCTGTAGTTTCTGGAGTTGGGGCTACAGGGTATGAATCTCGATAGATTGATCCACAAATTATTTCATTTCAAGTTTGGTCACGGTGAGTTGAGGATACAGGTGCAGATGATAGAGGGGTGAGAGCGGTAATGCACAATATTTCACTCTTCCGCTAGATAAAACTAACTCACTACTGATTCAGTTAGTCTAGGCGAGTTGGGGTTGTAGGGAAAGCAGACAGAGATGGGGTGAAAGGGACAATGTTCAATTTGTTGTAGTTCATGGAGATCTGTAACTCATTTCTGGGCTAGGTGAGTTTGTGCAATAGACGAATTAGATAGTGCAATGATCTTGCAATTATTCTGACGGTGCTTATTTAAAATTATCATTATTTTACGGATGATCAAATTCGATAATGGCTGTAATTTTCAAGTTTCGAAAAATAGGCAAATACGAGTGACATTGGTCTTGCATGATACGTTCTCGTTTTACAAATCCAATAAATGAATATCACCTCTCAGGTAGCGAAGGACCTCGAGCTGCACGTGTGGTCGCCGCAGACGAGTACGGAGGCACTCGAGGTATACGGTAGGGCAGGGGGACAGGGGTGCAGTAGGGGATACGGTAGGATGTATGGGTATGGTAGGATTACTGTAGAGAATACAGCAATTGTTTTCTTTTTTCCTTCTCCAGCAAGAGGACGACTAGCGTGGAGATTGTCTAAAGAGTATAACGAGAGGGTGAAACATAACAGTACCAGGTGAATCGGGGAATCAAACACAATCAACCATTCCAGCACCGTCTGGAGGGTGCGATCGAGTCGGCGCGAGGGGCGCGCGTCGTGTTCGCCTGTGACGACAGCATGATTATCGTCGCCGGATTCACTAAGAACTCGGGCAGACAGGTGAGAGGTTATTAGTTGAATGGGAGATCATGGTTATAAAAAGGTGTATAAAAGGTGTATATATGCAACGTCAAGCGATGTTACAGTCGTAAGACATCGCTAGGTGGAACCCACTGGTAAGGCCAGCTGTTAGAGCCTGGCTATATGTTGGAAGATGTTTTTGATTGAACCATGTGAGTTTGTGTGACAGAAGGGATTCATATCGTGAAAAGTGTTGGGGCTCCAATGTGGCGGAATTTTCTGTTGGTTATAAAAATAAAGTATGTAGCTTTTATTAAAGGGGTTCCTCATTGCAGCTCCTGCTGTACTGCACCTCCTCCTCATCTCTCCTCTATCGTCATCAACTCGACAACGCCGTCCAACCACTCGTTCCCTACTACGATTTCGACTCCAGCGTCCTCTTCCTCACTGGAAAGGTCGGTGATGAATCATTGTTGATTTGAGAGTATGGGAGAGGGGTGAATCGGGGGAGTTTGTGCTTCATTCGGTTCATGTAAGAATGTGAAACGGGGAAGTCATTGATGATCAACAAATTCAGAATTATGATTTTATCCCAACTTTACCGCCTTATGATCGTTCCAAGAGTTTATCCCACCAATTGATCATCCTCTGAAACTCGCCTCTTACAGGGCGATCAATCGATCCAGATGTTCGAAGTGTGCCGGGAAGCGCCGTTCCTCCTCGAGCTGTCCCGCTTCCAGGGTCAGCCCGGCCACCAATCCATTGCCTACCACAACAAGAGCGTTTGCAAGGTACGGTAGGGGAGAGGGGTACGGTGATCGATAATGAAGACTATCAATGCTTGATCTCCTCTAGGAATTTCAGGTACTGGGTTTGAGGGGTACGGTAGATCCGAAAATAGGAAACCGTAAGTGCTGTTTATCTGATCTTTGATCTCAGGTGATGGAGGTTGAATTCGTTCGTGCGTGGCGACTGACAGAGAAGACGCTGGAGATGCTCCGATTCCGAGTGCCCGAGTCAAGGTGAGAGCGATTGATTTGCTTTTTTTAGGTTGTTTCCCTCCTCGGTACACTTGTGTGTCAGTGAAATCTTAGAAATGAGATGGCTGTGTTGTCTCAATAGCACTTCGGAGCTTTTTTCTCAAAATAATAACAATTTTCTCGCCTTGTGCACTTGTGTTTCAGCCGTTTCCTAAAGCAAGCATTTATTCCTTTGCTCGATTCAGTAGACAGTGGGCGTGTACTAAAACTGATACAATTCTAATCTCGATCACTTGTTACAGAAGGACGTCTTCCAGTCGGATCTCTTCCCCGACGCTCTCGTCACGTGGGAACCGAGAATGACCGCCGACGAGTGGCTCGCCGGAGCCAAGGTACGGTGAGGAGTACTGTAGTTCACGATCAATCGATAACTGACTAGATTGGACCGGACTACGATAGATTACGGTAGTAATCGATCCTGTTCAGACTGCTCCCCTCTTCCGTTCCCTTCGACCCGAGGGCGTGGCCGCATTGGCCGTTGTCGCTCCGACCCCCGCAGTCACCCCTGCCAGGTTTGTAATGCGTTAATAAGTATTGTATTTGGTAGGTTGTTTCGTCCCCGATACTTTGGTGTGCCAGTGTTGCCATACAAATGAAATTGTTGCACGTTTGTAATGTTCGTCAGGGTTAGGATCGATAAACAAGAAATGAGAGGTCCAAGAGAGTGGAGGAGGTTAATTCTCATAGGATCATCCTGCGTCCAATTACAATGTATTTGTCTCACCGTTATTTATCTGAAATAACATAATTATTATCAGATCGACGGCTCGAACAGCGGCATCGGAGACATCGACGACGACTGTGTCGATGAAGGAAGAACCGACTACTCCCGCTCCCATTCTTATCCCTGCAGCCACTCCCAAGGAGAAGGAGGTACGGTAGGGGGATACGGTGGATGAGAGATCGATACTCTAAATATGGGATATGGACTCTAAATATGGCAACTTGCAAGCAATCTGATGTTTCAAGCGAATAATACATGCCGAACCATTTTCTGCTTGCAATCGGTTGGCGGCATTGTATTGAAAACAAACTGTTATCATTAGTCAGAGATCGAGTATATTCGTAGAGGAACTTTGACAAGTAGGAAAGGTGATTGATGTTTCAAGGTTTCTATCCAATTAGAGACATTTCGTTCTTACAATTCGGTATTGGTATAATTGATGTTTCAATATTCCAATACAATGAGAGCCTTTTCTTTCATTCAATCACTTTCTGTATGAATGGGATAATGAAATACAACACACTCATCGATTAATTCTTTCTCAGGTGATGGCAGCGTGGTCGACGAAGATCGAAGTGGGCGATGGTCAATTGGAGCAGGATAGAATGGAAGGAGTGCCTGAGGAGGATTGGAAGGAGTAAGGATTACGGTAGTCAAGAGAGACTACGGTATCCATCGAATCATCGATCATATTGATCATCAATAGCTTGTGTTTTATCTTGCTTGCTCTGCTTTCTTGCTTTGTTCTTGTTCTCTAGATCAGAGTTTGTGTAAATTACAGTATCCCTATCTGATTGTGAAATAGATAATCTTGTGTATCGTGTACGCTCCCCGTCCCCCTTTACCTACCGTATCTTATCCCTTTTGCTCTAATCGATAATTGCCCCTCTGGCCAATCAATAGTTGTATCGTAATCAGTTACTCACAATCTTACGTGTTCTTTCCACCACCACTTGTGTTGTGCAAGATTTGTCCACTTCTTTATCCTGCCGATTTTCGATGTATTCTCGTCAATCAATAGATACTTTCCTTTGCCTCGTCTAGTCCGCTAAATGCCTCTCTCGAAACAAGTAGCGTCTCCCTCACCACTTTGTTCCCTTTATTATTCATTTAAAAAATGCATACTTTCCACGTGCTAAAGAAATATTGTTGTGATTTCTTCTCTTCTTCTTCACCGCTAAATCTATTCAGGTTATCATATTCTGCGATATTAACCCAATATATGTGTGAATAAATTGCGCATTGATATCGAATCAGATCGATCTTCCGAAATCCAACAAGAAATCCGTGAGAAAGGAACGAACGAACGAATACGACAGAAAAGAAAGAAAGAAATCAGAAACCCTTCCAGTTAATAATTGTTTGGTACGGTAGGAAAAATACAAGAGACGATAAGAGCAGGAAACGTATCGCGAATGTAATTCTGTGAAATATATCCACCCCTGAGCGAGATCAATCGGTACAATCCACAGGATCACAAACGAGATACCAGGAGGTTCAAGAAGGGCAGAAATGCAATAAGAGGAGATGTGAGAAGGAATGCTAGTAGTGCACCTCTCCACTTGTGAAGGCGAGCATTGTTGCGTCGATCGATGTTGCCAGTCGATCCAGCGGAGAGCCGATGAAGAGGATGAAGAGGAGATAGGGAGGGGAAGGATGGAATGGACCAGGGATGGCATATTCTCAAATCTTATCCTCCCTTCTTCATCATTTGCTTCGTTCCCTTTATTTCGTCGTAGGGAATGATTGATCCAACAGAGTCGTTAGGGCAAAGGAAACGCAGAGTGCGGTAGATGAGATTCACGGCGTTGAATTATCCCCTGACCATTTCAATCATCGACACGGGATGAAGAGTATCTCGTGAAAAAGTAGGCGAAATCGATAAAGGCATCTGATCAAGAAGATCAGATCTAGTCGATGTTACACTTACTTTCAAAAGAGATACGATAGTGTTTACGATGATTGAATAGGCGTTGGGTTTAAGCAAGCCTGGGTACGGAATGGTATGGTTGATCCGACAGATTCAGTAGTGCAAGAAAACGCAAGTAAACAATGTGTGCGCTTGATTAGATTAATAGCTTTGAATCCCCCCCCCAGGCCATTTCAATCATCGATAAAGGATGAAGAGTATCTCAAGATAAACTAAGAGAACTCGATAAAGTCATCTGATCAAGAAGATCAGATCTAGTCGATGTTACACTTACTTTCAAAAGAGATACGATAAAAGTGTTTATGAAAGAATGGACGATAGCACAATAGCAGGGGAAGGGAAGAGAAGGGGAGGGATCTCGAGACGACAACAGAGGGAGGAGGAATACGGTACCGGTGTCTCGTGCCACAATGAGCGAGAACAATCAATTATCGATTAAGATTGTGAGGAGAGCGATTAACGAAGCAGGGGAGAGGGAATACGTAGTGCCGGGATGACCATTGGAAAAGAGGGGAGAAAAGTCAATAATCAATCGATAAAATGGCTCTAGACGGCAACTATTGTAGTAGCAATGTTACTTGAGAGAGGAAACAAACAAACAGAAGAAGGCATAACTATTCTATATCACACTACGTGGTTGCTATTGGACGGGTAAGCTTACTCTAATAAATAACAAGAACGAGGGAAACTATGGATTTAAAAGGGAAGAATGGGACTGATAACACAGTGCAAGGGTAACAAAGTGCAGGGGATAGGCAAACAAATGTCGACGAAACAAGCAAAACAAAGAACTTAGATTTGTGGAAATGGTGAGGGACTAGAAGGACCTGAATAGGTGAAATCGGGTGGTCAGAGAACATGCAGAATCAGTGAGAAAAAGAGCAGTACAGAGGCTAAAATTACAGCAGACAAAGACGGGAAAAAAGGTAAACTGAACATGATGTGATAGTATAGCTAATCGATTAGAAAGGAATCGGTCGACTACCGTAATCGAGGGGGAGCGGCGGGGTACGGTATCATCTCTCTAATCGAATGTTTCCTCTTCCAGTTTGATCTCCTCCTTTACTTCCTCGATTGCAGCCACCTGAATAACGTTATTTCATTTTAAAATACGCTTTGATCAATAGTTAATTTTAAAGTTATTATAGAGCGAACATCATGCACATTGTTCAATGACAGCCTCACTCGAACTACAACAATCTGTGAAACACAAAACAACCAAAGTATCCAGTTGTGAATGCGTACCTTGTCAGCTCCCTCAACAGCTTCCACTCCCTCTTCCTTCTCTCCATTCGACGGTTCTCTAATGGAGAATACGATGATTCCATTCACGACGTTGAGCACGTCGATGATTGTCGACAACGACGGCTGCTGAGCCTGACAAATGAAGATGTATTTATTAATATCTTTTCATCTGAAAACCCGTTTGTCATTGAACCGGACTGATCTATGGGGATCGGGACTGATAACATAGTGCAAGGGTAACAAAGTGCAGGGGATAGGCAAACAAATGTCGACGAAACAAGCAAAACAAATGGTGAGGGAGCAAAACAAATGGTGAGGGATTAGAAGGACCTAAATAGGTGAAATCGGGTAGTCAGAGAACATGCAGGCTCAGTGCGCCGCTGTCGTCGAGACAGCTCCTCTTGATGATGGCGCTCAGTGCGCCGCTGTCGTCGAGACAGCTCCTCTTGATGATGGCGCTCAGTGCGCCGCTGTCGTCGAGACAGCTCCTCTTGATGATGGCGCTCAGTGCGCCGCTGTCGTCGAGACAGCTCCTCTTGATGATGGCGCTCAGTGCGCCGCTGTCGTCGAGACAGCTCCTCTTGATGATGGCGCTCAGTGCGCCGCGGTCGTCGAGACAGCTCCTCTTGATGATGGCGCTCAGTGCGCCGCTGTCGTCGAGACCGCTCCTCTTGATGATGGCGCTCAGTGCGCCGCTGTCGTTGAGACAGCTCCTCTTGATGATGGCGCTCAGTGCGCCGCTGTCGTCGAGACAGCTCCTCTTGATGATGGCGCTCAGTGCGCCGCTGTCGTCGAGACCGCTCCTCTTGATGATGGCGCTCAGTGCGCCGCTGTCGTCGAGACAGCTCCTCTTGATGATGGCGCTCAGTGCGCCGCTGTCGTCGAGACAGCTCCTCTTGATGATGGCGCTCAGTGCGCCGCGGTCGTCGTCGCTGTCGTATTGATTAATAAATCAGTTATATCAGAGCAAGGATATAATGAGAATATTTCTCGCACTAGCAAGGCGACGTTTCCCACCCACTACACCACACTGCACACTCACTGAGCGGGTCCACGTTCTCCACGTTGAAAAAAAAACCCGACATGCCCTTTCTCGAACTATAAACTATGAATATGATTCGGTGCAGAGTGGAGCATTACTCTATGCCCTATTTTTTTCTCTTCACACCTGGTATTTTTAACCCTACCAAAAACATCATCATAATGCAAATAAATCATTTTTGTAAGCTTCAGATTCGTTAATGAGACGTGCTTTTTGTCAATAAGGGTTTGTGAACCAGGAGAGTGGAAATGGTAGTCACAATCTTCGAAGAACTTAGATATGCTATTCTTACCATGCACGCAGCATTAATTGATTCTGGTGAGGAAGAACGGACACATGTGATAACCCTTTTTATAATGGCATCACCTTCCCGTATAACGCTTGTTGCACCACTACTGAAATCCACCGTACCTCTTGAAGAAGTGCGAAATGACACCGCTCGAGTACGTGTCCAAGTGGGGCAGTCATCTAACTGCAAAATGGAATGTATTAACATAGGATATACATAAGAAATTGAAGACATTGACTCACCGACGAAATCGTCACGTTTCGTCCGCAATTCTTCCTCCTCTTGATGAAGGCGCTCAGTGCGCCGCGGTCGTCGAGACCGCTCCTCTTGATGAAGGCGCTCAGTGGGCCGCGGTCGTCGAGACCGCTCCTCTTGATGAAGGCGCTCAGTGCGCCGCGGTCGTCGAGACCGCTCCTCTTGATGATGGCGCTCAGTGCGCCGCGGTCGTCGAGACCGCTCCTCTTGATGATGGCGCTCAGTGCGCCGCTGTCGTCGAGACCGCTCCTCTTGATGATGGCGCTCAGTGCGCCGCTGTCGTCGAGACAGCTCCTCTTGATGATGGCGCTCAGTGCGCCGCTGTCGTCGAGACAGCTCCTCTTGATGATGGCGCTCAGTGCGCCGCTGTCGTCGAGACCGCTCCTCTTGATGATGGCGCTCAGTGCGCCGCTGTCGTCGAGACAGCTCCTCTTGATGATGGCGCTCAGTGCGCCGCTGTCGTCGAGACAGCTCCTCTTGATGATGGCGCTCAGTGCGCCGCGGTCGTCGTCGCTGTCGTATTGATTAATAAATCAGTTATATCAGAGCAAGGATATAATGAGAATATTTCTCGCACTAGCAAGGCGACGTTTCCCACCCACTACACCACACTGCACACTCACTGAGCGGGTCCACGTTCTCCACGTTGAAAAAAAAACCCGACATGCCCTTTCTCGAACTATAAACTATGAATATGATTCGGTGCAGAGTGGAGCATTACTCTATGCCCTATTTTTTTTCTCTTCACACCTGGTATTTTTAACCCTACCAAAAACATCATCATAATGCAAATAAATCATTTTTGTAAGCTTCAGATTCGTTAATGAGACGTGCTTTTTGTCAATAAGGGTTTGTGAACCAGGAGAGTGGAAATGGTAGTCACAATCTTCGAAGAACTTAGATATGCTATTCTTACCATGCACGCAGCATTAATTGATTCTGGTGAGGAAGAACGGACACATGTGATAACCCTTTTTATAATGGCATCACCTTCCCGTATAACGCTTGTTGCACCACTACTGAAATCCACCGTACCTCTTGAAGAAGTGCGAAATGACACCGCTCGAGTACGTGTCCAAGTGGGGCAGTCATCTAACTGCAAAATGGAATGTATTAACATAGGATATACATAAGAAATTGAAGACATTGACTCACCGACGAAATCGTCACGTTTCGTCCGCAATTCTTCCTCCTCTTGATGAAGGCGCTCAGTGCGCCGCGGTCGTCGAGACCGCTCCTCTTGATGAAGGCGCTCAGTGGGCCGCGGTCGTCGAGACCGCTCCTCTTGATGAAGGCGCTCAGTGCGCCGCGGTCGTCGAGACCGCTCCTCTTGATGATGGCGCTCAGTGCGCCGCGGTCGTCGAGACCGCTCCTCTTGATGAAGGCGCTCAGTGCGCCGCGGTCGTCGAGACAGCTCCTCTTGATGATGGCGCTCAGTGCGCCGCTGTCGTCGAGACAGCTCCTCTTGATGATGGCGCTCAGTGCGCCGCTGTCGTCGAGACAGCTCCTCTTGATGATGGCGCTCAGTGCGCCGCGGTCGTCGAGACAGCTCCTCTTGATGATGGCGCTCAGTGCGCCGCGGTCGTCGAGACCGCTCCTCTTGATGATGGCGCTCAGTGCGCCGCGGTCGTCGAGACCGCTCCTCTTGATGAAGGCGCTCAGTGCGCCGCGGTCGTCGAGACCGCTCCTCTTGATGAAGGCGCTCAGTGGGCCGCGGTCGTCGAGACCGCTCCTCTTGATGAAGGCGCTCAGTGCGCCGCGGTCGTCGATACCGCTCCTCTTGATGATGGCGCTCAGTGCGCCGCGGAGGCCCACCCACCCATCCACTCGCCTCCGCTCCTCTTGATGAAGGCGCTCAGTGCGCCGCGGTCGTCGAGACCGCTCCTCTTGATGAAGGCGCTCAGTGCGCCGCGGTCGTCGAGACCGCTCCTCTTGATGATGGCGCTCAGTGCGCCGCGGAGGCCCACCCACCCATCCACTCGCCTCCGCTCCTCTTGATGAAGGCGCTCAGTGCGCCGCGGTCGTCGAGACCGCTCCTGTTGATGAAGGCGCTCAGTGCGCCGCGGTCGTCGAGACCGCTCCTCTTGGCGCTCAGTGCGCCGCGGAGGCCCACCCACCCACCCACCCGCCTCCGATCCTCTTGATGATGGCGCTCAGTGCGCCGCGGTCGTCGAGACCGCTCCTCTTGGCGCTCAGTGCGCCGCGGAGGCCCACCCACCCACCCACCAGCCTCCGCTCCTCTTGATGATGGCGCTCAGTGCGCCGCGGTCGTCGAGACCGCTCCTCTTGATGAAGGCGCTCAGTGCGCCGCGGTCGTCGAGACCGCTCCTCTTGATGATGGCGCTCAGTGCGCCGCGGAGGCCCACCCACCCGCCTCCGCTCCTCTTGATGAAGGCGCTCAGTGCGCCGCGGTCGTCGAGACCGCTCCCAAACCAACGTGTATCTACAAAAAATATTGTTGGTACATTATTTACGATAAAAAAAAACAGATTTGCAATGCACAATGCCTATGCCATTTGATAAAAAAATTCGAGATAATGCCTGTAACCAATTCATATTTGTTTTACTGGTATCACAAGCGAATTTCCAATAATTAACTGTTTTTTCTACACACTGACAGCACTCCCTTCCCACCTGCTCGGGCACAGGCTTCGATAGTCCGACAAATCACGTTTCGAAAATCACTACATACCATGTCACCGTCCAATCCATAGCAAAGAATTCCCTTCTAGATGCAGTCCTTGAGTTTATCCCCGAGCAGCCGAAGTCGAACTGCTCCTGAAGTAGTCAATACCTCTCGCATGAGAGGTACTAATCGATGAGCCAACGAGGCTACACCAGTCTAAGCAAAGTGCGATGAGCCAACGAGGCTACACCAGTTCTAAGAAAAGCGCAGACTTAGCTTTTGGATTCCTTGGTCAGCATGAGAAGGTCGTTCCTTGGTCGGAGCGCTCGCCATCTTGTCAACGTGCATCTGCAAACAAAAATTAATTAAGAAAATTTAAATAATAATAAATTTAATAATAATAAATATTATAAAAATATTCTGAGAAGACAGGCGGCACATTAAATCCTTATCTATCTCCTTATCTAAACTGTTTTTTTTAAATCAATTCAGGATATCATGTTCTGCGATATAAACCCAATAAACGTGTGAATAAAATCCGAATACGATCACGGTATTCCAAATGAGCAGCCATAACTCAATTCTGTCAGTAGAAAAATAATGCCAAACAAAAAATCCATTCATTTTATCATTACCGTACAACATCATCAGTCGTAAACATGATTGGAGAGAGGAACAATTCAGTATCTGGCTAATCCAGTAATCGATAAACAGTAAGTGATAACAACATTTGCTACTACAGTATACTCTAACAAGAACACGGTGTTACACCGTAATATAATTCTACTTTGAACTACTAATCTACAATAACAAACAGAATGTCTTGAGGGGTGGGATGAGAGAGATATACGGTACTTGTCTGAATATGAATGGAAGGGGGTATTGAGGTGTCCGGGATGAGTTGTAATTTCCGCGTACCCAGATTGGAAAGCCCCGATCATGAATGAATTCTGTCTAAATGAGCAAACTGGGGTAGGGAGGAAGGAGAGACTGGAGTGGAGCAGATGAAAGAATGGACGATAGCACAATAGCAGGGGAAGGGAAGAGAAGGGGAGGGGTCTCGAGACGACAACAGAGGGAGGAGGAATACGGTACCGGTGTCTCGTGCCACAATGAGCGAGAACAATCAATTATCGATTGAGATTGTGAGGAGAACGATTAACGAAGCAGGGGGGGGGGGGAGGGAATACGTAATGTCGAGATGACCATTGGAAAAGAGGGGAGAAAAGTCAATAATCAATCGATAAAATGGCTCTAGACGGCAACTATTGTAGTAGCAATGTTACTTGAGAGAGGAAACAAACAAACAGAAGAAGGCATAACTATTCTATATCACACTACGTGGTTGCTATTGGACGGGAAGGCTTACTCTAATAAATAACAAGAACGAGGGAAACTATGGATTTAAAAGGGAAGAATGGGTCTGGTAACACAGTGCAAGGGTAACAAAGTGCAGGGGATAGGCAAACAAATGCCGACGAAACAAGCAAAAAAAAGAATTCAGATTTGTGGAAATGGTGAGGGACTAGAAGGACCTGAATAGGTGAAATCGGGTGGTCAGAGAACATGCAGAATCAGTGAGAAAAAGAGCAGTACAGAGGCTAAAATTACAGCCGACAAAGACGGGAAAAAAGGTAAACTGAACATGATGTGATAGTATAGCTAATCGATTAGAAAGGAATCGGTCGACTACCGTAGTCGAGGGAGTACGGTATCATCTCTCTAATCGAGTGTCTCCTCTTCCAGTTTGATCTCCTCCTTTACTTCCTCGATTGCAGCCACCTGAATAACGTTATTTCATTTTAAAATACGCTTTGATCAATAGTTAATTTTAAAGTTATTATAGAGCGAACATCATGCACATTGTTCAATGACAGCCTCACTCGAACTACAACAATCTGTGAAACACAAAACAACCAAAGTATCCAGTTGTGAATGCGTACCTTGTCAGCTCCCTCAACAGCTTCCACTCCCTCTTCCTTCTCTCCATTCGACGGTTCTCTAATGGAGAATACGATGATTCCATTCACGACGTTGAGCACGTCGATGATCGTCGACAGAGACGGCTGCTGAGCCTGAGATTTATATATAAATAAATTTCCAAGTGAGAAACCGGTTCACTATTGATTCGAACTAATTCTCATCCATTCTCAACTGCTTCGTGGAGCAGAAAATATCGAATTGGAATTACACTTCATTTTTGGTGTGATAGACAGGCCTGGCTTCAATCAAATCCGGCAAAACCCCAACCAGGGTATCATATCGTGGTGCCACAAATCACATGGTTCCTTTAGAAGTGTAAATTCAGCGTATTTCTCCAATTTTATTGAATCTCCCACTCCCTATTGGATACCACCACCCTCTGGAACCCCACTTTTCCTACTCACATTAATGGGAAGGAGCTGTGCGAGATTGGTGGTTCCCTTGCTTGCATCCTGCATTCTTCTCTGGAATTGAACCGCCTGCTGAGTCAGCTGACGGAGCGTCTCGTTCGACTCCTTCGTCTGTAACATTACCCTTTCATTCTTACTATACAATTATACAATTTTATTGAATCTCCCACTCCCTATTGGATACCACCACCCTCTGGAACCCCACTTTTCTCACGCTCTCTAATACTCCGTTGACACGCTCTCTAATACTCCGTTGACTGATTTTCCAAAACAACCTATTTGAAAGAAAAGTCAATCGATACCATCAACTACCGTACCGTACCTTCTCATGGTCCACTCCGAATAGTGAACTGTAGATGGTGTATGTCTCCTTCTCACAGGCGAGTGCCGTACGGAAGTCTCCTCTGCACGCGTGCGCACGAGCCATCACATGGTTTAGAAGGGCCGACTGCAATGGGATTACGGTAATCAGAGATCTGACCCGACGAACTACCGTATCTTCCAGTTACCGTACCTTGAGTCTCTTCGTCTCTCCCGCAGCTGCAGCGATCTTCTCGGCCGACTGGATGAACTTGCACGCGAGATCGAACTCCTGCAGATAATTGATTGAAATTAATAATGAGATGTCCCGTGATTATCGTCCAACAAAGAGACAAATATTTACATGCCATCTCTGAAACTCAAATGATACTATGAATCAACCTCACCTGAACAGCGAAGAGAATCACTCCGATGTTTCCATCGATGGTGGACATGAAGGGATGCGACTCTCCCGCAGCGATCAGAAGAAGATGACGGGCTCTGTAAGTTGACAAACATGAAAAACCACTAGTTAATCTTGAGTTTCAACATTTCTATAGAGCCATCATTTAGCAGCCAAATCAATAACATTCCACCTAATGCTAATTCCCATGCTCACCTGTACAGCAGTTTGAGGGCGGTCGGGACGAGTAGATTGGAGAATGCCATATGGGCGAGATTAACGTACTCCGTGATCGTCTCCGAGTGGTCGAGACCGTAGCATCTGAAGCGGCAAATATTTTTCAAAGTTCCATCAAGATACTATTGGTGAATTACCGCCCTGAAAGTTACATGCCACCATTGAAACGCTAAAGTAAGTGCACATAATTTATTGTTTCTAACTGTAAGGAAACAGAGACTGAACACCTACTGTGACATCTCCTTTACCCATACCATAGAAACTACAAATCTCCCGGTTGTATCGTTGTCTCACCTCTCAGCCATAATAGCGGCACGGTGCTGCTGAGCGAGCGCGTCCTGAGGATCGCCTGCAATCGAATAATTTATTTATTTTAACATTTGAAATAATTAACATCAGTTCGTAATCAACAAAATCAATCCTTACCAAGGATGTAGGATAGTCTGGCGAGGGATCGAAGGGCCTGGGCGAGTTCCCCATGCATCGCACCGTACACGGACGTCATCAGATTCACCTGGAAATGGAACGTTGATCAGAAATACTCGTTATCACTTCATTCAATCCATCCGTGAAACACAGTTCCTCCAGGTACAATACCCAATCCCGTCTACTCACCGATTCAGCAATATACTCGTAAGCCTCCTTCAGTCTTCCATTTGCCATCTCCTGTGATCCGCGAGTGAAGAGACGCTTAGCGTCGTTCGCCTCCGGCTCACGGTGCTTCGTTACCTGCAACACGGAAATGTTACAATTTGTAATTTACAAAGATCCCTTCAACCCACCAAAACCAAGGGAATCGTACTCAAAGTCATTTTTAAAGGAATGAAATAGATCTACATCGAAGATAATCTCTCTCTCAATCTTATATCGCCCTCATGAAACTAGGAAGCAATTTGTATGTTTTTACTAAGTACAATCCACAATAATCATCATCACTCTTCCCTCTCCACCTTATTCATCCCCTTCGAAATAAGTAACTCACGGGGAATACATTCTGGACGTCGTCCTCGACGAAGATGGGACGACCAGCCACGAAGAGGTTGTAGTCCTGCGAGAGTTGAGTTACATGGATACTACTACTTTACGGCTGTCACAAGCGTTCAATGTTTGACGCGCTGTATGCAAAATATCTCTACACACAGATTGTGTATTAGTACACTTGGTCCATCCCAATTCACGCCCCCCCTCCCTCAATGTCCATTCCTACCGTACCTTAGCGAGCAGCTGGATTCCGAATGCTCTGCACATTCTTCTCAACAGGGCCGACTTCTGCACGCCCCACTCCTCGAGGAGAGCATCGGCAGAGGAAACCTGAACGAAAATTAGGGACCACCATCAAAATAGCGAATTTGTATTTCGGATGTCAAGAAGCGTCGTAATCATTAGTCCATGGCTGTGGAATGACTTTCCAAAAATAAAAATAAAAAATAATTAAAAAAGAAAAAAGATATTTGGAAAAGAAAGAAAGTCGTTCGCTTCAAAACGAGAGTCACACCACGCCAAGGCGACGTTTGTGCCGGCCCGGATGTGATGACGGTTCTGGCTGTGACTTTCTAATTTCCGGTTCCGGCTAAAAATTTTAAATGTTATTTCAGAAAACACTCTTTTCGTTGCTCAATTTCACTTTGCCCTGCTTTCCCTCGAGTACGTGTCATGCTCTCCCTCGATGTTGTGTGATCTCACCCTCGATTGAAAAGTACGGAAACAATACAGCACATTAAGTGAATTCCAACACATTTTCGCTTGCACCATCCGCGGGCACCTGTCGATCGGCGTCAAAATGGATGAGGGGGTCGCCCAGGTGTTGGTAGTCAACAATCAACAGCCATAATAAGCGGCCCTCGCCAAAGAAAGGCAGTGCACAAAAGTTAGCGTTCGAAACTTGCTGAAGTAGGAGCTCGTAACACCTATTTTCGACAATATCTGACGTGGGCGACCATTAAATCACGGCATTATTGGCGCAGGGATTGTCCGTGGGGCCTATTTAGCCCACGTAACAACAAAACTTCCGGCCCTCGAGGATAAAGTATAATTATCGATCGATAAATGACAAAGTCACCGCGTCCAAAATGTAATTTCGACGATAACGGACGTGGGCGACCATAGAATCGTAGCATTTTTTGCCCAGGGGTTGTTCATCGGGTATATTTAGCACACATAACGACAAAACTCGCGGCCTTTTAGGTTGAAACATAATTATCGATCGCCTCATGTCGAGGTCAACACGTGCACAGGCTAGTTTCGACGATAACAAGCGCGGGGGCCCATTGATTTGCGGCATTTTTGGCGTGCAAGCTCATCAAGGTCCATATTTAGCTCAGGAATTGTCAAAACTCGCGGCCAACCAAGTTAAAGTATAAATATCGAGCAAAATGTTCGAACTGAGCAAGTGTGAAAACGAGAAATCGGTCATAGCAAGCGCGGGGGCCCATTGATTTGCTGCATTTTTGGCGTGCAAGCTCATCAAGGTCCATATTTAGCTCAGGAATTGTCAAAACTCGCGGCCAACCAAGTTAAAGTATAAATATCGAGCAAAATGTTCGAACTGAGCAAGTGTGAAAACGAGAAATCGGTCATAGCAAGCGCGGGGGCCCATTGATTTGCTGCATTTTTGGCGTGCAAGCTCATCAAGGTCCATATTTAGCTCAGGAATTGTCAAAACTCGCGGCCTACCAAGTTAAAGTATAAATATCGAGCAAAATGTTCGAACTGAGCAAGTGTGAAAACGAGAAATCGGTCATAGCAAGCGCGGGGGCCCATTGATTTGCTGCATTTTTGGCGTGCAAGCTCATCAAGGTCCATATTTAGCTCAGGAATTGTCAAAACTCGCGGCCAACCAAGTTAAAGTATAAATATCGAGCAAAATGTTCGAACTGAGCAAGTGTGAAAACGAGAAATCGGTCATAGCAAGCGCGGGGGCCCATTGATTTGCTGCATTTTTGGCGTGCAAGCTCATCAAGGTCCATATTTAGCTCAGGAATTGTCAAAACTCGCGGCCTACCAAGTTAAAGTATAAATATCGAGCAAAATGTTCGAACTGAGCAAGTGTGAAAACGAGAAATCGGCCATAGCAAGCGCGGGGGCCCATTGATTTGCTGCATTTTTGGCGTGCAAGCTCATCAAGGTCCATATTTAGCTCAGGAATTGTCAAAACTCGCGGCCAACCAAGTTAAAGTATAAATATCGAGCAATAAAGAAAATTGATAAGTCTAAAACGGTTTAGTCTTTATCCCGGCTCCCGGAATTTTACCGAATCCGGCTTACGGCTCTCAATCTCACACTAATTTATGGCTTTCAATTTCCGGCTTTCACGATGGTGGTCCCTAAACGAAAATATCAATTACTGTACTCCTTCCGTATCCCATCACATTCAGTTGTCGGGTATTCGTTATGTATTCACCCAGGTTTCTTACAGATTGGGTAATTCATTCTACACATCGCCCTCTCTCTAACATTCTTCCCCTGGGCAAAAACAAAATTATCAAGTTGTCGATACTTCACACTACCGTACTCCTCACCTGCAGTTCATAGTTGTAGTAAGAGGCGGCATCATCACAGATGGCCTTCCACAGACTCTTCTGACTGGTCATCTCCCATTCGGAGGCTGTCGATGCACGCGCACGAATGCCGCCCTTCTTACCGCTCTGCAATGGGGGATCGATTTATTGTTATTTTCTCCCCACACCTTCGACACGATTGATATTGCACATTCTCGCGACCCTTTATTTGATCGTTGCAACACCAATTCAGTTACTCATTTATTCTTACCTTCCGGACTGTACATTATTAGACCTACATTTCACCCTTACTTACTATCCAAACACAGACTCGACAGAGACAACTCAATTTTCAACCCAAATTCCTCTCACCTTCTTCTTCGCTGGTTCGGCGACGCTGTCCACGCCTCCCTCTGCAGCCAGCAGACACGACAGCAGATGGGCTGCAGCTGCTGCAGTCTTCTCCGCCTGCAATTATTCGTTTAAAATTGCTAACCACAACCTCAGCACTTTTTCAGAAGCTCTCAACTCTGTTTAGTGATCACTACAAATCGTTAATGCCCCTTGCAAGATCAATAAGGAAAATTATGCTTTGTTTCACACAACATGTCTTCACAGCTCCGCCAGTTCTCTTGGATCAACCAAGTACCCTCCTTGAAGCACCCCACCTCCTGGTCCCCTTCACTCACCTTGACGGATTGGAATAGCCCTCTGAATACGTGTTTCGTCGTTCTCACAACGAGTTCGCTGCCGATGAGCGAGCGCAGCCACGCGATGTGCTTCGGCGCCTGCAATTTCACCACTGATTGTTGTGTTTCACAATTCTTACAAGTATACTCATAATTTCATTTGTTTGATTTGATTTCGGTCTATTTCGGATGCATAAAAACAATTAATGGAGACACAAATTACTTATCCCATCCAAAACTGTGTTTCATTAGTCTCTCAAATGCATCAAAATCCCAATCTCTAATATATCGAGAGCAGTTCTCAATAATAAACTGACCAGCTTGGCAATCTGTCCGAGGTATCGCACGTTGATTCCGCGAGTGTGCATCTGCTCGACCAGACCCTCTCCGTCGATGGGGCAACCTGTGAGATGGCAGTTATTCATCCATCACGGCCACTTAGATAGCTCGTTATTTCGAGTGGTAGATCCGAAAAATCGAATGAAATATCAGAAGTTTTTTTAGATGACGGTTACGACTCACAGTGCAAACTCTTTAACTGGACGGGCTACTGCCATCAAAAACAATATTCGAATTTAAAAAATACATGGACAATTGTACTAACAGTGCACTCGACGAGGTCCTCGACGAAGGCGGGAATCTGGTGCTTGAGAAGGAACTCTCCACAGTCAACGACGAGCTGACGCTGCGCCTGAAACAAACGAACAGTGAGAATTTGAAGTAAAGTATATCATCCAGTGAGAATCGCACTGCGCATTTCATACTACTATTATCACGGCCAAAAACCAAGGTACTGTGCAGATCATCATACAATTTTTTTTAAATGTTCGATGCCAAACGCATTTTCACTGCTACCTCATTAGCCCGACGATTCTCAAAAATTTTAATAGGACCTCTGTTGAGTCGAAACAAAAACCAACTAATTCCTCTAGCCGGACTCGTGTTTCACTCCACCCCCCCCCCCTAAACCCATCCCTTCCCTCACCTCCAGATTCTCCTCCTCCGCGTGTTTCACTGTCGTCGAGAAACAGTCCGGGTTGAAACGGATGTCGAACTCATTGGGATTGAGCGAGTGCACCGACTCGGCTGCCTGAACGGAATATCGATTGATTGGGTTACAGTTACAGTTATTGTTACCCATATACCGTACCTTCTTCATCGCTTCAGCGTTCAGCTCCGTCGCGTCTTCCTGCGACAGCTGCACCTCGACCTGCGATGGATCAATCAATACCATACTACCGTACCCATCACCCATCTACCGTAATCTTCCCTCTGCCGTACCCCATCGGCAATCTGTTTCTCCTTCTTCTCCTTGGCTGCCATCTGGATGTGGTACGTGGCCACGCGCACAAACTTCATGTAGCTGGCACTGAAAGAATTGAATCAATAAACAAATTATATTATACAGTATCGCAGATGGTAGAATACAGAAGTGAGCAAATTGTCTTTGGGTTGTTTATCGCAAAGACAAAGAAAAATTGACGTTCGGAGAACACGCGAGTTCTTCATCTACTTGTGAAACACAGAACAACCAGTAAACTCACTCGACGAAAGCATTGACCAGTTCGTGTCTGAATGCGACCAACTTGTGAGGGAACTCGTGAGGGAAACCGTTCTCTCTGGCAAAGTCAGAGACCGCCTGTAATTGATTTAATTAATTATTTAAATAATAAAATCAATAAATCTCACGTTAAACTCGGGAAGGTAGTGAACATCGGGAGGGAAGGTGCGAAGAAGGTCGAGTACGTAGTAGCGAGAATCATTGCCGATTATTCCCTGAGCAAGGGATACGGTAGCATCAGTTCTCGATCAATCGATACCGTGCTCGTCAGTCTACAGTACCTTGGTCTCGAAACTCGTGTACAGCTTCACCTTCGCTTTCTCGTCGCCTTCCTTGCCGTTCCATACCTGCGAAAGTATAAATTAATTTCTAACAATAAAAACGAATGAAATCAAAATACTAGCAACTTGTTATCTGATGACTACAACTAGAAACTCATCAATACTGGGTGACTTCCATCCATTTATTTTTTTAAACAGCGGATCACAGGATCATACTAAAACAAGCCGAGAACTTGGACCTATGGCCCAATCGTGAACCGCAATCCACCAACCTCATGGGGCAACATCTTGAGCTCCTTTGCGGCCTGATCGAGCAATTCATGGTACTTCTCATTCGACACTACCGTCTTGCCAGTATCGATCGATCCGTAGACCACTGATTGCTCCTGAATGGGAATAATGATTCAAATTTTGCATTGGGCGATGCGTGACGATTGCCTTGCGAATCTCTAGGCCCATTCCATAAACCTGTGAAGCAGAAAATAATCAAGGCATAATCAGATTGACCTTTTATAAATAGAGGAGTTGTAAAAATCAAATTTCCCGATAACCTCAATCGCTTGTACCAACCCTGAAACCCATTCTCACCTGTTCCCTCTCGAGTATTCCGGGAATGATACTCTGGGCGGTCACTCTGAATCCTCTGTAGTCGATGATGGCCATTCCGAGTGTGGCCAACTTGCTCTCGTCGCACACCGATGAGTACGCACGAACGCCCTACAATTGAATTGTTTATGATTAACCAACTTAATTTTATCGTATCTAAATAAAATTATTTCTAAGTAGTAGCAAATCATTCTCAAATCAAAGAACGACTTATCCCACTGGCCGAATGCCGAAACATCACAATTCCTGGTTGACTTTTTAATCGTTTATTTCAAACTTGAATCCAGACAACAATTGAAGAACCTACCCAATCCCAAACATCTATCAACCTCGAAACGTCCTGCATCTCACCTGCAGATCCGCAGCGGTGGCGGCGAATGCGGCCGCATCTCCACCGAACTCCTTCAAACATTAAAATATTTATTTCTGGAAACGATGTGGAACTCATTGTCAAATTTACAACTCTCACAAACTAATCCACCACGTGAAGCTCAACCCCCGTTTCTCACAATATTGTAATGAAAGCCGTACTCCTTCAAACAATTTAATTTATTATTTTTAAGACCTCATTCTGATAACGCTGACACTTTGAGACCTCTCACAGACTTACCTTGTAATGGTCCTTGACGTCGAATCCGAGTGAGAAGAAGATGTTATTCCAGATGTACATGTGGGTCTTCGGGTCATCGGCCGGATTGATGGCCATTACATTTCCCTCGACGACCGCCTGGGCGCCTTTCACCGAGGCTGAGATGAAGTCCGAGTGGATCTGCAATTGGGGGCAGATTTAGTGTCGTATTCGCACAAGGCATTAAAAATCGTCAAATCCCCGTTTCAGAAACGTAATAATAGTAGGAGGCTACTCCTCATACTGATACGTTCGGGACATTCTCAAGCATTCTCACCTTGAATACGCTTCTGTCCCTGTTGATTCTCTCATTCAACGTCGTTCTGGCCATTTCTCCCGTCGTCTGCAATTCCTCGTTCCAATCACGAATCTGACCCGGTAGATGCTCCTCGATTCCCACGCGATGCGGCTGCGTCGCGTCGTCCGCGCGAAGTGCGTCCTGAACGGAAAACAAGTTAATCGATAATCAACCCATCTACCGTACCTCGACGGGCTCACTGGCGGGCGCGAGCCATGCAAACTGAGGATAGGGAGTGGGCAGACGGTCGAGAATCGGTCTGGAATGAGATACGGCGTGCATAGGGAATACGGTATTCAGTCAGTTATCGATCGGTAATCTCATATCATTACCGTACCTCTCGACTCTCTTCTTGATGAGTGTGGTGAAGTTCTTCTTGAAGAGGGGCGAGACGGCGGCGATCAGATCCACCAAACTGAATAAGGGCAAATTCGTAAAAAAATTGACTGGGCGAAATCACGCTCCACTAATTACATAACAAGCTAAATCCACTTCATAGCGTAATGACTGCGACAGTTCAGGTTTAAAAAATATTTCCACATGGTGCAAGTATGTTTCCTGAATACCATAACCAAAAGGCTCAGCACTGTCATTCAATCGTTGAGACTTGTTGGATTCGAGAAAAGAACAACAATCGTCTCACCTATGGTATACGACCGTCTTTTGTCCACTGACGGGCGTTGGCTTGAACGTGTTCTCATCCGATCCATTCACATAGAATCCTCCCGTGCAGCAAGTGATGTGCACACGACGCTTCTCGAGCGTGTCCGCGAACAGATACAGAACGTCGCCCTGATCACGTATTCTTTAGTTATTTAAATAAAGATAAAAACGAGCTCGTTGAAAATAATTGATTTATTGCTTATTCTCTAGTGACACACGACACATGACCAATGTCATATTTGAGTAATGCTTGAAACATAAACATTCCACCTCAAATTCCCCCGCTTACCTTCATCTTTCTGGGAGGAATGGGAGGGTTGTAGGGCGAGAGACCGAGGTTCTTCAGCGCGTACGGCGACTGGAAAAAATGCATGTTTTTACACCGCATTTTCTTGTTACACATCTCATACAAGATCAGCAGCAGCTGCACTGTTCAACTAGAGTGAGCTGCATCTTGCAAGAATATTTTAACTTTCGTAAACCCCTCGCCTCAATCGCGATGACTTTCATGTTTCACCTCTTGTACAACTACTGCCACCATCAAACAACTCGATTCAATCCACACAACCTTCTAATCTTGAATTCCTTCTCACCTTATTCGCAGTGTATTTCATGTTTCACCACTCCCACACGTACTGCTACTATCAAACAGCTCGATTCTATCCACTCATCCTCCATATTTCAACCCTCACCTTATTGGCTGCAATGGCCGCACTGGGGATCACTCCAGACAGCGATCGTTCCTTCGTGCCGGGCAGCACGTTCTCGGGAGGAAGACCCTCGAACGTCTGTAATCGATTGATGGATTAGGGATACCGTAACCACTCTAGACTACGATACCTTTTCCTTCTCTCCCTTCTCCTGCTTCTTCTCTCCCAATCCCACAATGGGAAGGTACGAGAGGGACATTCCATCGACTGCCGATGCTGCGTCGCCTGGTATTTCACAAATTATTTATGGTATTATCACACGATTATCTCATGTTTCACGAATAATACAAGAGTACGTATTTAATGCAGGAATTAATGGTTGGTTGACCGAAAAAAAAACAATCCCCACCTTAATCTCTTTCTGATTTGCACAAGTTCATTTAATGTTTCACAGTTACTGCATCTGTTGCAGAAGTTGATTGTCGTAATCTTCTGGTACCGTAACCTCCCCCATTCCTACCGTACTGCTCACCCTGTTCGGCCATTCTCGACAGATCGCGCACATGGCGGATGTGGATGCGTGCCTCGCGAAGAGTGTACGGCTCTGAAAGAAGGGTACTGTAATTCAGTTATCGATTGGTAGATCATAGCCGATGTACCGTACCCTCAACGACGGCAAGAGTGCTGCCGGTCTTGAGTCCGGGCACATTGCGAATCTCAGTAAAGTGGTCGAGTGACTTTCCCTCCAACTGCAGAGAGTAGCACGTGCGATGGCAAGTGCCCTCGCGCTCCAGGAGAACCTGCAAGAGGAAGGAATGATTTTTTTATAAATCTAAGTTTCACCAGGATAAATTGTGTTTCAATGTGCACATGTAATTACATCAGGTCACACACTGCAATGCACGATAGGGAGCTCGATATTAAAAAAAGTGGACTATTTTTTATCAAGGCACTACTGTGCTTCAAACTATCCATAACACTAGCTATCTGGGCGCATGATTAATTTCTAGAGTTCTCCGACCTGTAAAAATAATAAAAATAAACATTACCTGATGAATCTCCTGTAGCATTTCCGTGTTGTTGACCTGGACGTCGAATTTGTCGCCCGTCGGCAATTCGATGTGCAGAATGTAGACGGCCTCCTCGGGCACCTCGCCCTCCTTCAGCTCTGCAATGCAATTTAGAGATTCAACATTATTAATGTGTTGTAATTTTTTGATAATTAACGTCTGATTTAATAATTATTTCCGAACAGATGTTTACTTCAGTACTATTTGATACATCAATTCTGCAGGCAAGTTTAGGAATGCCATGACTGCCATGCCAGGCCTTGTATTTTAGGCTACAATTCACTTGATCTAGCACAACTGACAATGAGCCTTCAATCCTCCATTATCTTCGAAAAAGTGCAAAGTTCAAAAATATATAAATTTCTTCTGTATTATTCATTCGTCCTTTCCTCTTCCCCTCTCTCCTACATACTTCACCCCACTCCTCTCTTCTCTTCTGTCACCCCTCCTGCTTTGACCTTTCGCTCTCTCGTCTCTGCTCGCTACTACTCAAAGAACCATCACGATCGTATCGCCTTTCTTCTCTCCTTTTAAACCGCCCAAACAGTATCCATTCCTCAGCGGATTTGGAGGCACTGTTACCCTGCTGTTCTTCATCCCCTTCCCATTCTTCTTCTCTGCACTACTCCCGATAACAAGGGCAGTGATAAGCGAAAAGATGCGAGTGATCATGGGAAGAATGTTCTCCTTCTCACCAGTAGGAAAGCAGTTCATTTGTCAACGAGAGACAATGACAAATGGAGAGAGTGCAGACAGGCAGCAACTTCCTTCCATCTATTCTCTTCCCTTCTTCCACTACAAACTCCCTCCATGTTCATCACGCATGCACTGTTTAACACCCAATCGATACCCAGGCGCGAGAGGGGAGGAATCAGGGATAGTTTAAAGTTCGCGAAACGTATCACTTTCGCCATCAATATTTGTGGAGAAAGCGACAAAAACGAGATTCCCAGAGCCAACTAGTAGTCAACACTCGGCGAGCTACGGTTTCAGGACGCAACACAACACTATTGTAAATTCAAACGCCGGCGAATTGCGGTTTCAAAAATAGATAACAATTGTGAAATGTCTTACCAAGACTCATTTCTGATGAATCAGGAGTCATGGATCCTATTGCAATTACAAACTAAAAACCCGGTGAATTGCGGTTTCAAAATCAAATCAAAAGTGAGTAATTTCTGACCAGGAGTCATGGCTCTCTCTGCATCGGGAGTGCTGGTGGCACTACTCTCGTGGCCCGAGTCTCGATTCTCCTTGGGAGTTCCCTTGCCGACTGAGATCGGCGACGACTCAACGGATGCAGCTCCTGCAGCCTCTCCGACCTCCACGACCTATTATTATTTTAATTAATTAAATATTTAAATTAATTAGACAAAGACGGGGAGCTAACCTCTTCCTTCTTAGCGTCTACAGTGTCGGCAGGCATTCGGAATGGGTTGGTGAAGCGATGGATCGGCTTGGAGCTAGGCTCACGGGGTTACCTGCCACATTCATGTTTCATCGGATCCATAAGGCCGAATTGAGACACCCAAAAAGAAGCGACACGACAGAAAAGCGGGCAATGACGCCATCAACACGCGACCACAACTCTCTCACAAACCTCTCCGCACACCTGACGAAATACGTGCTTTTAGCGAAATTAGAATCCCTAATATCTTCGGAATTCCATGACATCGCTGCAGATTAAAGGACGTGGGGACTTGCGAGTAGAAGAAGACGAAGAAGAAGCAGGGAGGAAGGAAATTGAATAGACTTAACCACTAAGCAAACACGCGAGCTTACGACGAGGAATTTCATAGATTGTACGTGCGCATGAGACATTCAATTGATCGTGAAAAAAGGTTTCACAGACCATAAAAAGTAGTCGCATTCCTGAACCTACTTCAGTATAAGCCAGGCAATCCATTTAGGACCACTCCCCCGATGCAACAGGAAAAGGAGGCCTGGTCCACCACTTGCGTACTACTCAGAGACACACAACTTCCTCCCCTCTTTCTCGCCCTTTCTCAGAAGTGTTGAATCGATGTGCTTAGAGGAGTCGGAGGAAAGAACACTGCAAAAACTGCTGCGGCAAGTAAACATATTTCCGAAACGCGCACTCGAAATTCCAGAATAACAGGGAATAATCTGTGAAAGACGAGTGATCGATAGACGGTTGCGATGGGAAAGACATCGTGTCTCCCTTTATCACTGATAAGATACTGGTGGAGTGACCTATCGTTCGAGAAGGAACGAACGGGACTAACCCCCTATTGGAACAGCGAGGAGGGATGGCATCTATCGCACAGTTGGGGGAGAATCTGAGAATATTCCCGTGTCTTCACCTCATCACTCGAGAACGAGAGAGGTCGAGAGGGAAGAGATATTCGTGTTGAGAAGAGAGGAAGATGAGACGAGGAGAGAAGGGAGAAGGAGTGATCAGAGTGAATATGAGAGAGAGAGCAATAGGCACCCATAGTGTTACACATTTCGTCGCATCGACTCGGATGGACGATCGGACGAGGAAACGACAAAAAGAGGCTGAACGTCGCGCTATAACCATTCGAGAAACGACCTGTGATGGCCGCCAAGTTGTTTGAACACCATGAAGAAAGGAAAAATTGGGCGAGAAAGAGCGAAGTGTAGCCGAAATAAGGGTCTGATTTAGGCCACCCGAGACCGATCGGTGTATCGAAAGATCAGAGTAGAGACGCGCAAGTATGTTAGCTAATCTGGGGCCGTGTCAGATAGTTAGTAGACAAACGGTAGGGGTCAGAGATGAGTGGAGGGCCAGTCCAACCCTCTCGAGAGGGGAGAACAGAGCAAATCGTGCACTATCACTGCGGAGGGGAAAATAGGAGGGTCAAAGTGATCAGGATCGTAGATCGATTGGGCCTGCTTCTTCCGAAAGATAATCGTGACGCAATGAATCATAAAAATAGGCTCTAGAAGCAGGAATGAAGCGCGAGAAAATTGAAAAGTAAGTTAAAAAAACGAAACATTTTATCTCCGAATAAATCACTTTGAAGCTGAAATAGGACGTGAGTTTTTGAACTTTACTAGAGATTATGACCTACCATGCATTGCTCGAGAGGAACAGAGAAAAAGAGGTCTAGAGACAATGAAAGGAGTGACGAAAATTGGAGACGGCAGAGAAAACTGAGATAAATTCGTGATGCACCATCATTGATGGAACAATAAAATACCTACCGCGGGAAACACCACGCGTTGCGTCATGAATTGATTTTAATTATATCATTTTATTTTATTATTTTTGTTTCTATGAACTTTAACCGATTTCGAAACAGTGGTCATAGACAAAAGTTGACGAACGGTATCTGCGTCGGAGGCTATTTTTCCCCGCTCCTTCAGGGATAATCTCCAATTATCGAGCTCACTCGGGCACTACATAAAGCGGATCTCCAACCAATGACAGATCATCTCATTCTCACATCTCCTTCGAACTGGTTTATTTGTGTTATTCATTTGTCTTTGTGTACTGTAGCAGTTCGCTCCTACTGTATCCTACCGAAATCCTTTCAGAATGAACAAGTTCCTGGGTCTCCTTTTCGTCTTCGCTTTCGTCTCGTTCGTCATGGCTTCTGATGCCTCGTCAGAGGAGACCGACGACGCCGCCGATCGTAAGTCGGCTACAGTACCACAAACCACCGTACTCTGGGTACTGTAGCTACCGTACCCCTCTTGCAGTCTCGAAGCCGGCCGCCTTCATCCAGAAGCACCTCAGCAACGAATCGGCCGCCGTCCAGTCTGACGTCCTCGAGGGTATCCGCAACTTCCAGGTACCATCATCCTACCGTATCCCCTTCCCGCCGTATACCGTACCCCTCTCCTACCGTACCTACCGTAACCCCATCTCAGAACTCGAACTTCACTGGATTCAAGAACAAGTTCGACAAGTGGCCCGCTCACATCCAGCAGCTCTTCCAGTAAACAAATATTCTCGATCGATAGAAGATTCTATTCCATTCTCTATTTGCGTTTGCTGCGAAACGATGATAAACTTTATTTGTAGGCAAATTATACAGACCAGAAATCAGCAACAAAAACGGACGAAAACCCGACACAAATCATTTGGAGATTAAGGGGAATGGCTGTAACCCAGGAGATCAATGGGAGATCAATCAATACGTCAGGAATACGGTAGATACCGTAGCCCTCAGACATGCTCGACATGACCCTCATCCATCAGTTCGTGATTGGACGTCGCTGTTGACAGGGCAATGATATCACGACAGCCGTTCATCGAGACACTGAAATATCGTTTTTTATTCGAACACTTGTCAATAGTCTCTCGTTGCGAAAGTATCTCTCGTTCGCTCAGACGGGCTAGAGAATGTTTCGATTGAAGATAGTCAGATCATTGCTCCATTGTTCCGTTGTGCTACCGTACCTCATGTGTATCGGCAGAATCGCATGTCTGGCAGCAGTATGGGCATCAGATAGGGTCGGATAGAGACAGCCTCTGGACACTCGAGAGAAGAATCCCCCAGCGGATAGAGTTGCACGAACTCGCACTGAACGGAGCAGATTGATCCATCAATAGTCTATCCACTTTCGTTTACACAATCGTTCTGTCTGGATAGCACTGACCCGAAAGTGAAGCAAAAATCACGCGTATCGACTGCTCTTGCAGCTCGAAGTAGATCTGTAATCAAAGATAATAATGAGAGATCAAAGATCAACCCACATCAATGAGTGTATCCACTCCATGAGAGTCGATGTCAGTGAGAGTAGAGCAGTCAATGATCAACACTCGCACGAGGGAACTGTCCATGGATGCGTTTGGTGGAGTCTGCATGGATAAAATTTCAGCAAAAAAGGCAAAACTGTGTCAGCTCTACTATCGATAAATCATCAATATTGTTGCAGATGTCCCTATCATCTTCTCGATCATTCACAGTCAAATAGCGTCAGCGGGTATCGAACCCGTGACACTCGGGTGGCAGCTCCCGCCTCGCCCCGCTGCGCCATGCGTGCATTGAAGGAGAGTGTGCGGAAGGAGATAGATAGAGCGAGGGGAGAAATTCTCCCTCTTTGATTTTTATAGTTGTTAGAGAAAATTTGAAGAAAAGTGGGAGAAAACCAACACAGGGTTCCTGATTGATGACGATATTAGCGAGATTGAGACGGGAATTCGTCTTAATGCTGTCTTTCTTATCGAATATCTCCAATTGACTCCTCATTGAGGCTGTTCGAGTACCAATTCCGAGAGCCATCGCTCTGAAATGATACGGTAATCGAGAATATCGATTATTTAATTCATAAAGTGAGTTCCTCATGCGTTTTGGATTGTTTATCTTGACAAAATTGCCCCAAAAAACAAGACCAGTTATCCAAGTTTTAAACAGTTCAGCAAACTTTGATGCTACGATATACCGTACCCATCCATCTCTACCGTACCCTTTGATCGTCTTCGCACACTCGGCGATCTCCCTTCGGAATTGATCACAGTTAGGGAAGAGAAGAGGCGCGTTGAATCGATACACCTTGAATTGAAATTTCTCCACTTCAATCTTTGCATCGTCTATGTTTCACTCGCCCCCTATAGTTTCAACAAACTGGGTATGTCAGTTTTGCTCAGCGACGCCATCGAATAATAAGAACATATCTATCTAAAAGCATAGAAAATTTTAATGATACATTCGAGCACTCGTCTATTCTTTTCACACACTCAATCACCTCTTTACTCTGCTAGAGAGTGTGTAGAATGAAGAGATGATTACTCCTATTTACTTCAATTTCCCTCCTTAGATACCTTAGCCGGTGTTTCCGTCGGATCGGCCTCATAGTTTCCCTCCTCTCCGAAGTAAGCAGGAGCATCGAGGGAAAGACGAGAGAGAACGTCAGAGGAGGGTCTGAACAGCAATTCCCTTTCATTCTTTCCTCCTCGGATATGTTTCACGCAATCAAGTGAGTTGAGCTAGGATCGTCAGTTCTCCGCCCGAGTTCATTGTAAAAAAACGACTATTTTTTTCTTATACCCTCACTTCGTTCATCGCACTTCACAGTTCCTCAATAGCTCACCTCTGCACCCTCAGCACGATTGTGACCAGTGGATATACTGCTGCTAGTAGGAATCCCTTACACGAATTGGGACAGAGAAGGGAGAGCAGGAAGGAGACCACCCAGATCGACTGAAGATTGATTGGTTTCTACTCCGGAGATCAAAGATCACTTACGGCATCAACTTTCGAGAATTCCATCAATCTCTTGACCATCCTCCATTCACCCATGAGACCGGGGAAGGATGTGAGGGCGAGAGCTGCGACTACACACTGTAAGGAAGACAGAGATCAATGATCCCCGAGCCAGATGTCGAGGAAAGATCAAAGATCAACTCACGTAGGGAATCTTGGCCAGAATGGACCCTCCGAATGAAGTGAAGAGGATGATCCAGATGATTGCGATGATGTTGGCTACCTGAAAATGGGAAACGTTTTGTGGGAACCACTGAAAAACAGGTTGTATGCAGACTCCTAACTGTGTAGAAGATAAGTGCAATTATTTAAATCGTAACTTGACGATAGCGGAACGAAACGAATAGCGGACGCAGCAAAAATTCATAACTAGAACGATTCATTCAATCTCCAATTATGTTTCACAGTGCCCATTTGAACCCCGAATGACCGTGAGTATCAGTTACACTGGCACATCGGAGCTCAAATAAAATCAATAATTTTCTCACCAGTGCAGCTCGAGAAATGATACGACCGTTTCGTCATTTGACGCACTCTCTCGCCCGCTTGGTCGATGAGAGAGCGTGTGAAATGAGGAGACGGCGATAGCATTTCTCCACTCACCAAGGAGAATCTCGCCGTCTCGATATTGAGTTGACTCTTTCCATGGGCACTTCCCACTGGAGGAAGGCCGAGAAGGGAGAGAGGAAGAGTGAAGGAGAAGAAGGACATCAATTCCTGTGATGACCTCTCGTTTAGATACTTTCCTACCATCATTGCAAAACAACAATGTCCGCTGGGATTACAGGTTCGGTATTACCGCTCAGCTACAGATGTGAAATAGTAAGAAAAAGTGAAATAAGGGATGAAATACGTTCGATACTTCCGGCTCGGGCAGAAACCGATCTTACAACCCCACGATTGAGCACTCCCTACAGTATTCCACTCACTTGCTTCCTATTGATGGTGTGCATCTTCTCAATCGCAATCGTCTTGGCGATTCGGATGTGCAGGCAGATGCCTGACAGGATAAGATATCATAAAGTAGCCACAAGTGAATAGATAACTACGACTTTCATAACCGGTGTAACTCTATTTCCCCGTGAGTTGCTACAACTTTTGAGCAGGGAAACATGCATTCACGGCATGCCGACAACGCTAAATGGGGTCACCGGTAAGCCTACAACGATTGGCGAATCCTAAATGAACCGTCAGCATACCTAGCAACGCGATTGCCGCTCCGTCGAGTAGATGATCCGTGGAGGGAGTGACAGAGGGGAACTGGAGGCTCATGTCACTGCAAATGCCTCCGATCAACCGATTTATTTAATCCTACAAGTCGCTGAGTATTCCTGTTCATGTCTGTTCTTGTCCAAACTGTGAAACATAACTACTTCGAACAAAAAGGCTCAAAAGGAAAGGTGAAATAATAATAATATTTGTCAGACAATATCGATAAACCGCACAATCCGCTCTTGCCCAACACAGCGATTCCGTGCCCCGGCAGATCGAGAGTGTACGAGAGGGCAATCGAAGCAAGCATCTGTAATTGATAGGGAATTTATTTTTTGTATGTGGATGGGCAAAGTTCAAATCGTGGCGTTCGAAGAGTGCAAGCATTTGGGGCTTCTGTGAAACATAATCAATTTGACTTCTTCCAGAGACTACTCAGAATGATGTGGGTGCGAAGGTTACGGAATGAGCCATTTAGGTGTCCTGATTGGTATTACCCCAAAATGTAAAAATATTATTGGAAATTTCGTTTTGGAAAGTTTTTCTTGTAAATATTCATTGGGAAATGACTTTTTAGAAACTGCCGTTTTGTAAATTTCTTGTTGGAAACGCTAGATGGGAAGGGACGCGAAAGCGAGGGGGAGGAAGAGGGGTCAAAGCGTAGGGAAAGGGATCGATAATGAAGAGAGACAGGAAAGAGACGGGAGAGGCTCTCTTGATCTACCTTTCCAGCAAGAAATTTACAAAACGGCAGTTTCTAAAAGTCATTTCCCAATGATTATTTACAAGAAGAACTTTCCAAAATGAAATTTCCAATATTTTTTTTTTACATTTTGGGGTAGTACCTCCTGATTATCTATATTTCTCGATCTTCCCAACTGACCACAGCCAATTGGAAGGGCGGTGTGACAGGGATCGAATTGGTGAATCGGATGAGAGTGAGGAAATGAGCGATTGAGAGGAGTAACTGAATGAGTTAGTTCACCATGTATTGCTTGTTTCGCTTTGAAGTTACGTAGAGCATCTAGTTCGATGTAAAAAATTGTTTTTTTTAATTGGCTGTCATCAACGCACTGACTTCCTCTCTCTCATTCCTATTTATGAAGTGTCTGAAACACATCTGAACTAAAGAACCATGGTTAGCCTGGCAACATCATGTTCTCACATTTAGCTGGGAGAACATAATTTTGACGGAATGAAGAAAAAACTCTGTTAGTTCCGAACATGGAGGCTCCAGTGTCGACAGATACTGAATTTGATGTGAAATTACTGACCAGCACGATGCTAGCCAGTAGCAGCAGCCATCCCGTTGAGGAGAGCAGACAGGAGGGAAGGGAGGACAGTTGCTGGAAATAGAGAATTCAGTCTAATAATCAGATCGTGATCACAAGTGCATTGTACTCAAGAATGTTGAAAAGTGTTGTGCGAATGCAACTGTGCTCTGTCTACAAACATCAATGTGCAATCTTCACTGGTGCACCACGATCAATGAATATTGTATCTAAGTGCCAAAAGTCTACTGTCAGTCTTCACTCATTCACCACGACCAAAGTGTAAACTTCACTGGTGCACTACCTACCACCTCCAGTATTCTCTCCGTGCACTCGTTGAGTGTGAAGACGTGTGAGAAGAAGAAACCGAGCAGACGAAGGGAGAGACCTGCAATAGTTATTTTGTTGTTGTTGTTGTTTTTATGTCCGCAACCGCGATCCATTGAGTCCTTTAGTCGTCAACAAAATACATTACTCCTCTGAAGCATATCTGACGATAAACATAAAATATGATTTAACATGCGATGAAGGTCCACTTTTCGAAATTTCATTTACTCTATACTCCTAAACTATCCTAACGATATTTATTCAAACAAGCCTGATGTAAAGATAAAAACAATGATTTACCAGCTGCAAATCCACTGAGTAGTGTGTCGGGAATAAGGGCGATGAGTGGGTCGAGAGGAAGAATAACGAGCAGAAACTGAGAGATGGGAAGGAATGGTAGAGATCAAAGATCAAACACTTAAAACTGACTAGGACGTTATTATGCCCCTCAGGATACTGAAGCATGAAGAACGAAGGAATCGATAACCGTAATCCGCTACCGTATCCATTTTTTCAACGTACATGAACAAGGGACGACACAAGTGCCAATCCAGCCGCGTTCGTGCCACTGTTGGCGATCGACGATTGAACGAGAAGCGAGACGAAGGATAGGGCACCTGTTTTTGTTATTGTTTTCGAAAATCTTGAAATGGTTGTTTTCGGTCCTGGGAATTGCAAGAAGCGCGTGGTGTTGCGTGACTCGTACTAATTTGGAGGTGGTGAAAATAAGAGGCACGTGAATTGTGCTTCCGTTTTGCTACACAGTGGAGGGAAAATCTACATGATTTGCTATGCCTTCCGCCTTTCAAAATTTTTCTAGTGCATATAATCTCATGTCTGGGCGAAGGAAAACATACACTTTCCCCGAATACTGTTCTATGGTATCCTTTGATCAACGAATCTCACCAATGGACGAGTGTCGGGACGATCCGAAGAGTGGATAGATCAACTGGGGGAATACGAGGGCATAGATGCCCGCGTACGCATTGTCAACGGCAAGGACTCCTGCGGTGACGGCTGTAATGGATTGCATCATAAATTATTCCACGTTATAAGGAGAGAGGCGACTCAATACTGAAGATTCTCGCTCATAAGAAGCTCTTGATCTATCTATGAAGCTCATCTGACTACAGAGTGAGAAATGGAATAGCAAATGATGAATGGATTTCAGATCGGTTTCACGGGTAGAACAACGGCAGAGTGCAGGATGACCATTCAATTCTGGACGAGGATCTGCCTCGATAAAATAAACAAAAAAAATCAATCTGACCTTGCGGCAGGAAAAGACACGCGAGAAGGATGGATCCTGCGAGATCTCTGGGTAGATCGCTCTTCATTCCGTATTTCAGAGCCCATTGAAGTGCCGGTAGATAATCGTGGATCGATCTAGAAATACGTCATCAGCATTGCGAGTTATTGCAATGTTCCCTAGGTACTTATGCCCCCATAGGTTGACTTGGGCTATTTGGTTGACCCCAAGTCCCGGTTGTATTATCCGGAATTCACGAGAGCCGGGCATCCGGCGATTAGTCTCCATCGCAACACCTCCGTCGTAGGGAATGTTTTCCCGATTTGACGGCTTCAGTTCCAGATCTCGAGTTTTCTCATGAGAAAAGAAGTGGAAGACCTACTTGTGATCGATCCAGTCTTCCTTCATCCATCGAGAGAGCCAATTGCGAGATTTGGCCTGCAATGGTCAATTGTTAACGAGGTTTTGGGTAGGTTTCACGGAATATACAAAGGTTGAATGAGCTTGTCTCTTCAATTTCTGTTCTTTTTGGATCGAAAAAAAGCACAAAATGTCCATCTCCTACTTTTTCATCCTTGTGTTGACTCTTCTCCGTGGGCGAAATGTAGCTGAAACGAGCGTCGAATTCGTCCTGAAAATATTTTTTTCAGTTTTTTAGATAGCTTTCTGGTTATTTCTGCAGTGGATTCTAGAGACATGGTTGTGCATAGAAAATGGCTGCATTTCCTGTTTCTCATTCATTTTCGGGTTGGCTGTGCTAGAAATCTCTTCATTTCGCTCACTCTCTCATCGGTCAGAGAAACGAGAGAGAATGCGAGATAAGGAGGAATTCATTTCTTACTTGGTTCATCGACCGCTGTAGGCCGCTCGGCCCAAGGATCGAGATTACGTCCATCTAAAAATACAATTAAAAATCTCAATCAAAGAATGGAAAAATGTTTCTACGCGACTTCAAGTTCACCAAGACAGCGATAATTACGGGGATATTTGAGAAGCAGAGAAGGTAATTGTTTGAAGTAGGCGGAAGTGCAAAGATGACGAAGACAGACACAAAACCAATCCATCTTTTGTTTTTGCCCTTTTCGTGAATGAATTCGCAAGGAAAATAATTAAAGTATCCCAAATGAAAATGTAATACTCTTTCATACTTCCTTAGTGTTAAAGAAGGCGTAAACTCCAAATTCGGGGAAGCACTTCCCTGTGCAATCAGGGGGAAGTACTGTAGGAGGGTGAGAGTGACAGACGCGAAAGTTTTTCGCTCCTCTCCTGTCTCTTCCCAACTCCTCTGCGTCTTGACCTAGCTCCCTTCCCTTTGCACCGCGCATCTTGATTTTGCCTGTGCCCTGTAGAAACTTTGCGCGCGTGTAACTCGGTTCAAAGTTGAGCTAACGAGTTCTAATTTTCGAATTCGGAATGTGGTTTACGGAAACTATCGACCTATGACCTCAGATAGCCCCGGAAAATATTGAGTTTACGCCTTCTTTAAGGCAACGCGGAATGTAGGCGTGCTTTGATTCCATCACATCAGAAGCGGCAAAAACATTGCGATATCATTGAATTAGCGAAGGGATTTCCGGAAAATTAGCATCCGACGCTTTTTGCACTTAGTCTGGAGCAATTTCAAATGACGCGATAGATGTTTTCCCGAGATTTCACAGCTCTGAATAGAAATAGAGTGCACAGGGGCGAGATAGATACGGATAGGAGATTGGATGCTAAATACCTCCGAAGAATCCGCCTCCTACTCAGAAAAATGAATTGAGTAGGGTCACGAGAAGTTTGTTACCATAGATTAGTAACTGTAATTTCTCGGAAGGTAACATTTCGATTTCGCATAATTTTTCTCCAGCTGATGTATTTCAAAGAGAATTAGCATCAGACAGATTCGCAATCCATTCGAGTGCAATTGCAAAGAACCGTCTACTGAATGAAAATATAGGTGCGAATTAATCTTCGATACCTGAGTTAGGGCGGAGAATCGAGGCATAGTAGATACAGTGTAGAGACTACTTTCCCGTCGGCTCGACTCCGACTGTGGGAGACTACTACATACACTACTCAAACGGTAGTGGTGTGGATTGGACAAAGCGTTTATGTAGTAGTATCTCGGAGCTCTCATTGTATTGTCTCTCTCTCTCTCTCACTCCCTCACTACGAGTAAATTACAGCGCCTAGCTGGTTTCCGGCTACAAATCGGGCAGATCAAAGACGGCCACAACCTCTTATTTTTGACGGTCTTCCACCAGTCAGACAGCGCTAGAGAGCACTCGAAATGGAGAGAATTAGACGAGAAACTTGGTCATGGGATCCATTTCGCACCAAAAACAAGGAACATGAACGCCCGAATTCCGAGAAAATGGGATTATCTGGCCTCAGAATCGCCTCGGCCAATGCCAAATTGCGCGATTTCGTTACTTTCTTCAGAACGGAGAGCGCTAAAAACCGGAAGGAAAATAATGCAATTTGCGCACGAGATGGAATAATAACACGCATCGATCACAAAGATGTCTAGACCGGAGCAGGTGGAGAAGAGAATAGAATACATTTTACATTATCTGTAGCCGGTCAGAGGCAGAAAATGCCTATCACCGCCTTTTTCCGGTCAGAGAAGCGAGAGAGAATTGAGCAATGAGAGAGTCTGACGACTGTTGAGAAGGATGTAATAGTTGACGAGTGTGATGGAGAAGGAAGGAGGAATGAAGAAAAGTGCGATTGATGCACTCTATATTTGCGTGCTAGTGTGCAAGTTGGGACTGCAGCCCACAGAGTGGAATCCAGGCTGAGAAATAAGTAGATAAGACACTCGTCAAAAGAAAGCCGTTGATTCAAACTGACGGCCGGCTACGGGGAGGAGTCATGGAATGAAGCGGATGCTCTTCATTTCACAAGCTTCGTCTCTTAGAACTAGTAGAAAAGACTAGGAGTGAAGACCAGTTATTTCGAAGAGAAATTGCAAATCACAACATTTGCGATGAAGAAGTGAATCGAAACTGAATCTTCTTCATTTCTCTTCGCTAAAAGCAAAGCGACGCATCACCGACGGAAGTGGGAACAAAATCTCCATCTCATCCTCAATTCCCCTCCCTATAATTGAATACTAAGTAGCACGTGAAGCCACTGGAAGTGAGAGTTTATTCGTTGCAAGTGACAGGGAATACTCAGTAAAGAAAGCAATGAACTGACTACATCATTCATTCACTCTTTCTCAGGACAGACATGACGAGAGACTAGGGAATATGGAGAGAGAGGAAGAATATTACTACCTTTCCCATTTCATGCATGATGACACCTTGGATATGAGGCAGACTTATAGGGACGAGCAACTAATTTCGAATGTTCTATCATTGGAGAATAAGAGAACTCGTAGAATGAGGAGGAACTTGGCACTTATGATCCAGGAAAGTTTGAAATTAATTTCGAATGTTCTAGCACCGGAAAGAGAACCTAGAGAAGACAAAATATTAGGAAGTATTTGACATTTGGCACGATTGCAGCTGTAATCAAGCAGAAGGGCTAGCAACTAATACTCAAAGTTCTACCAAAGATCAGAGAACACACCGAATTCGAGACATTCAACATGTATGATACAAAGAGTGCAGAGCATAACTTAAATTCTTCTTCAACTGTTAGAGAGCCGTCAGAACACAACACATGAAGTGTTTGGCATTTCAATAGTTGTAGTCAAGGAAAATAAGTAGAGGTAGCAAGTACAATTCGCTTTGAGAGTGCTCTGGTGTGCGAATCCAACTTGGATCCAAGTAAAAAGGGGTTTTCAAGTTGGATCCAAGTACAGTATCCCGGCCTCGGGAACCCAACTTGGATCCAAGCAGGAATCCAACTTGGATCCAAGCAGTTCTTGCCCCGTCGCGTCTAGCACACACCAAGCCTATAAGGTCCTTTTTCGCAGCTCTGTTTTGACTGCCCTCGGGCACGAGTGTGATTGACCGTCTACGGTCCCCAGTAGGACCGTATTTTGGATGTGACCGGCCCGACATGGTCTAACCGTGCGGAGCCTTTGGTTACTGTATGAGATTACTGTATCTCATATTATCAATCAATAGAAAAAGAAGGCTACCGTAACCCCTTTCCAAGTTGGATCCAAGCAGATTTCCAAGTTGGGTCCAAGCAAAAATCCAAGTTGCCCCCAGGCCTGGTCGCAACTTGGATTTTTGCTTGGACCCAAGTTGGATTCGCACACCAGAGTGCGTAGCATACGCAGATGAGATGCACGTAATCGATTATTGGACCGGATGAGAGATGGGATGAGCTCAAGTGAAGGATTTCACCAAGGAAGTGAAGGGAGACATTGCGAGAAATTGCGAGCATAATGATTCATGTAGAGATGTAGTCGAGACTCGCACGTGATTCTTTGTTGAGAAATGCGCATAATAACTTTATCCGTGGGAAGATGCACGTAGAATCTATGATCTCACATGCTAGATCGAGCTAGAGTGATGTCTAAAATGCGCTTTTGTCGACGTAAAAAATTCGAAATGCATCGAAATTTCAATTAAACACGTGATGACGATAGGCTAACAGCGCATGATACTATCAGAGAAGATAGAGAGCATTCCAAATTCCATGAATTTCTACTAACATTGATGGAACGTCTAGGAGTGAAAACAGCGACTACAGAAATGATAACACGCGAAGCGATCCGGAAAGAAGAAGGGATTAGGTTTCCATGCCTACGAATCCTTATGATCCGAAGCAGAGGATTAGACGATTGGATGAAGGCAGTGAACTTTTCAACCACCAAGGGTAAGTAGTGAGCAAGTAATGATTGCTGAAGCAAATGAGCTGAGAAAGAAAGAGAAAACGGAGGCAGAAAGCGCGAAAAGGGGAGGAAGTTGGAGGTTGGCATTTCTCGTGAAACTCCCTCAACTTCTACTACGGGGCAGACTGGCTAAATGACGGATGTCCTCTAGTGTCGAATACGAGAGTTGAGACACTTTCATCTACTACCCCTGCCTTCTCAACACCATAATTTCCTCCCCTACCTTACCCCCTTCTCCCCGTGCCTCCCCTCACATTTATTCAATATCATTATAAGTCTTCTCACAGAGCGTTGATTTCGTTAGAATGAGAGAGGAGGAAAATAGCCTGAGGGCAAAGAGCGAAAAAAAGGGATGAATAGAGAAGAGAGGACTTTCTGCTCAATTGAACAGGGGAAGAAATGAGTTTCAGAAAGAATATGAGAGGATGAATGGAGAAGAAGAGTTAATGCGGCTGGGTTTACCTTGTGTTCCCAAACTTATCAAAAACGTAATTTCATCAGTCCTTTCGTTTGTTCGTCCAATCACTGTGCTTTTTGATATGTAACAAATTGATCCTCACGGCCGGCGGATTGGATGAGTTTTAAGCATGCTATTTGAGGAAGAATGGAGAAGGAGAACTGATCGCTCTCATTTTTTCCTTCTTAACATAACAATAATCATGCGAAACAACAATCATCAGAAGTCTTTATTGAGCAATTTAGCGTCATTTCCCCGTTTCAGGCATCGTGGTTCACTTTTTCCCGGTCTCCGCCGGAAAAGACGGCTTCAATCTTTCCGGCGACGAAATCGTAGATCCACGTGAAAATGGCAGCGAATTGGGCGATCTTCGCCTGTACGAGCTGCATGTGAACCTGATGATGATGAAGAAGAATCATTATCAATACTTCTAAATAAAGGATAATGTCCTCCCGACGTATGTACGTTTGTCCACTATAGCGAAAGTCACGTAGATATGACACTGTGAAACGTGTCGCGCGCGCATTCTCTATTGAGAAATGATGAAAAGCGATCAGCATTGTGCTGTTATCAGATGAGCAATGATGTGATTCTCTTCATTTTACATGCTCTCTCGTTCCACAGAAAATGGGAAAATGGGAAAAAAAATTGTCCAGAAAATATTTTTTCAACGTTATAAACCAGAGATCGAGATGTTTTCCGATTTTCATAAGACACTTTCACCGACACGAATTAGACATTCCCTGGAAAACGGAAATTGTGAAAGAGCTAACGAAAAATTGTAGCAGAAAAAATGTAAACACGCGAAAGAAGAAGTAGGAAAACATGTGAAGGGAACATTAGAGGTAAAGACTTGTTTGAATGCTTTTTTTTCATTTCTGATTTCAGAAGAAAAATAATCCCACCTCGCTCTGCAATTTGTGCACTTCCTCCGCTCGTTGAGAGAGATCGCGAATCTTGTCCTTGATCGAACGAATCTCCTAAAATTACGACCGTCTTCTATTTTCTGGGGCCACGCTTCCCGGCTCCGACTCCACATTATGGTAAGGAGCCGTAGATTCTACAGAACCGATAATTCCGAGCCGGGGAATAGCACCGTACATCCTCAATCTCCATCTGCATCTTTCTGAATGCGCTCTCGAGGCGCCCGACGTACTCTCGAGGTTCTTCAGCAGTTCACCCGTGTCACGACACAACTGAAATTAATGTTAAAGTACCGTATTCGTATCGCTGCATCACAATCGCTATCTGTTTAATACCACTGCCATACCCTTAGTGGATAGAACACTCCGCAGCTTCGACATAAGCTACCGTAGCCTAGAGATACAATGTACTCCAAAACCCCCAAATCAATGATGTCTTCGATTCCATTTCAACCGTCTACCGCACCCGATCACTACCGTATCCGTACCGTATCGGTGCTCATCTTCCATACGGGAAGCATCTCCTCCACTTCTCTACACAACGCCTCCAGCTTCTCCACCTCCTCGTTCTCCTTCACTTGACTTCTGCGAAAAAATAAAGTCAGTTGGCGATTCGACGGTTCCCAATCGTGGGATTCAATGAGATGCCGCTATGATACCTGCGTGCTTTTAGTTATCGATCACACCGTAGGCAACTACCGTAACCAGAAAAAACAGTAATCCTGTGGATACCGTACATCTTGCTGAGATGAATTCGCTCCTTGATCTGCTCCGACGTCATCTCATCCAGGGGTCTGAGCATTACACTATTTTGAAAAAGAAAGAAAAAAATACTTGTCCTTTTTCTTCTCCATCGTCGACCACTCGGAGCCACGCGCAGGGGGGAGGAATAAGGGGAGGAATTGCCTCTCTCGTTTCTCAATTCGTCCCTCGGCCAATTTGTATGCAAATCGAAGCGATTCTCAATGCAATTTTCCAAGTGAGTTTCATTCATTCTTTTAGTCTGTTCTGTTGGACTATTGCTCGTTGGTTTGGGGTTTGCGTTTAGTACAAAACAACAATGAAAAGTACGCGATTTATTCGTTTCGGAAAGATGCGAGTGAGGAAAGAGCTGATGGAAAGGAGGAGGGAGCAGCTCACAGGGCGTAGAAGTCCTTGATCGGAGCGCAACTGAAATGAATAACTCATCTGCGCACCAGACTAGAAGGTACCCTGAACTAGAAAGGAGCAATGAATTCAATGCACTTACACTCCGACAAAGTACGTGTTGACAAGTTTTGCCTTCTGATCCGCGTTGAGTCCCTGCACCAAGTCGACCGTTCCCTGAAATAATATCACTTCATCTGAGATCAAAGCATTATTACGCGACTCTATGGTGAACGTCATCTAGCACATCTACATTTTTTAATGTTTTTAAATTTTTTGACGGATTTACCTTGATCATAACATGCGCCTTGGTGAGTTTATCGACGAGATCTTTGTCCGTCTCGGCTTGTTGAGCTGCCATCATCTGAGCCATACACGCTTCTGAAAGGGTTAAATCGATTAATGACTTTTCTCTTCTTCTAAAAAAATCTACGGATTTTCATGCTGTCGAATGAAGAAGTTTGAGAGCACTGATTTCGATTATTTTTTCTAGCAAAATCGGACAAAAATAACAAAGACCGATGATCAACCTTCCTCACCCCTCTCATCCTTGGTCCTCAACTGCGCTGTCGATTGATGAAGGGCCAACAGGAGCACAGCGAGCGCCAGAGCAAATGAGAACTGCATTTTCGAGTATACGGTAGGGTACTGTAGGAGGCCGACGAACTGGATACTGATCACTCAATGCCCCTGCCTTTTATACTCAACCCGCGGGTGCAACTCAATCAAGGGCGGATTCCGGGGCATCCTTCGGGATTCGAAATCGACACATCTCGGATTGTGCCATCACTGTCCGATCAATGCGTTGGACAAATGGCTGACCCTCTCATTTCGAAATGCTCTTTTGTCGATCAGAGAAGCGAGAGATCATGGGAAATTGAGAGAGTCAGACGATTCTTCACTAGATCGTTCGATGGTCAGTGGGGAGAAATAGAGATCGGCGAGATGGACAGGGCAGCGATTGCCCTACGAACGAAGGATTTGACGAGTTTATTCTCTCGTTAGGATGATCACACCTTTGACAGACGGGAGCTCCTGATGATGGACAGAAGAATTGCACAGGAGAGATGTACTGTACTCATCGAGTACTTATCATAATGTACTCATCGAGCAGAGTGACGAAAGGACATGACGAGACGGATGCTTCATCCTCACAGCTTCAGATCACAGAAGAGCTCCATTGTTCAATAGAACTCGAGGGGATCAGAGATCTTCTGCAGATGTTTTAACGATGTACGCAGGGGCGGCATAGTAATAGACAGCGCTTGCGCTTTGTGACTGCCATTTCAGCTATGTGCTGGAGCATCGAAACATCCATGAAACTATGGCTGATCTTAGACTCCTCCTTTGTCCAGCCGAGAATGACAAATTAACAATCGAGGATCCATTACTCATCTCATGTTGAACACATCGAAGTTCGTCAGAGTTCATGGGCGATTGGGCGGAAGATTATGTGATTTCACAGAAATTCACACCACCGACCTGAAAATTTGCACAAAACTGTCAGTTTTTTTCGCTTTTTTTTCCTCCGCACAAAACATAGCAGAAACTAGAGATTGTCGGGTGTGGAGTTTACGAACATTTTTGTAAATGACAAACACTGTTAGCAAAGTCGATCCAGTTCGGAAAAATTTCGAATACGTTTCACAGGTTCTTGAACTCTCGAAATGTTGGGTACTGCCCAATTAATTAAACCCACGTAGAACAACAACCAATATTCTGGATCTTGATTCGCCCGTATTGATTGAAATTTATCTTTCAGAGTTTCAGTGCAGTGAAGGAGCCTTTCATGAATAGGGTTGTTTGTGAAATTGAAAGAAATTGCATAAGCTTGTGACTAGCAGTGAAGTTCGAAAAACCGTTTTTGAATTAAGAAAAATGATGCTTACTATATTTCGGAAGTGGACACGCATTAGAGACGCAAGAGTGCACACATCGATGAAATTGTAATATCTCGCTCAAAGGAAAGCGTCGACCGCGCGCTTTTGTTTCGGTGCTCATATCGGCCACATATTGCATCTATTCCTCCTTATGATCGACATATCAAGTGTGGTCGATGCATAAAGGACCCTCTCTAAAATGAATGATATTTCGTCGGCCAGACAAGCTTGAGAGCACGTAGAATGAAGAAACTGCTCGCTAAAAGCGAGCCTATACTTTACTATCTCTCCTGATTCGGCAGTATAAGATGCGGAACCGTATGAAAGGCAAAGGCATTCCGCACCCATGTCGTACTGTAGTATCCTTCTTGTATTACTGTACTTATCGATTGGAGAAGGACACAAACGATGTCATCTCCGAACTCCTAACGGTTTGGTTTTGGTAAAAGAATGTACAAAAATATCATTGATTCAGGGATTGTTAATCGTCTAAAATGCGAAGCTCTTCCATACCGGTCGAAATATTACCAATCCGTCTGCTACTTTTCCATTGCCGAAGTCGTAAGTTACGAATATGTTGAATAATGAGACAGGCTATCGCGTAGTCGGACAAACCGATGTGCCCCACCTAACGTTGTCACACGTCTGTAAAATCGCTTGACGTGATTTCCCGCTCAATCTTTTACCCTTTTTCTCGTTTTTAGAACTCAAGGGAGTCTTCACTTGCCCATTGCCGGAGAGTATTCACCGGATCGAAATTGGCCGATGAAGTTCCGTCTTCTGTGTGGGACGCACTATTCCTTGACGTGAGTACGGTATCTAGTATCTCGAAATTATTAGTTTTTTTGTTCTACGTGGGTTTAATTAACTGCCTCTTCCCGGTCATTCCGCAAGGTATAGAATTTGTGAAACATAGTTGAACTGACATTTCGAAGGAAGGAAAGACCTCATCCGAAACAAATTCTCAGAAGGAACAATACCACTCATCCACCTCTGGATCAGTAAAGAAAGCGATGTGCTCGCACGATTTCAACAAGGAACCCGAGAATATCGCTTCGATTTCGAAGTGCGAAGACAAGAGGATTCTTGACGAGGTAATGAACCTTGACTACTCTACTCCAGTCTGCACTTTCTCTCGAGTAGCGAAAGAGCGTGCAAAATAAAAAGAGGCGATTTTCAGGCAAATTTGGAAGGTAAGTCGGACAAATCGTTCTCACCTCGTTCCGTCCTCTTCGGTCCTATCGTAGTCTACGATAAGAACGAGTGTGAGGCTGCCTGCGGATGCGCCAATGGAGAACCAAAGTGAGCTGAACGTTATTGATTAGATCCCATAACTGCGTGGATAATTATCTCATGATTGGTATGCGAAAGATAGCTTGAATTGAGAGAGGGCCAAGTTTCCAATGCTAGGATGACCTTCAATGGACAGATGGAATTTGGATCTAATCCGAGGAAATATTAGTTTTTGTTGTCGTTCTACGTGGGTTTAATTAACTGGCTCGTAACCAGCGATTCTCGAAGTAAAGAAGCTGTGAAACATATTCGAGCTCAAATTTTTGACATGTGATAAAATTACATTTTCTGAAAAGAACTCTTTGCGAATACTGTGAGTAGAATTTACAAGTCATTTATCTATTCCAGACAGTCGTGCGATTGTGGTCCATTCTCGTGTCTGTTCAATTCTTCCCTCACTTGCACTGGATTCGCATTCGAGTCAAACAAGAGACAGTGCGCACTTCTGGGAGAGAAGACGGAGGGATGCGATAATAAGGAAGTTCGTGGTGATCTCGCGTCTATCTCATCTAGATAGATAAAAAGTAAAGTCCAATGTACCCTTTGGATTACTAGTTTGATGTTATTTTGTTTTGATCGATACGTGGGCACAAACGAAACTTCTCCGTGATTTTAGAACTTGAAAGTACTGTGAAACACACTTGGGAAAGCGCCAGACTAGAACATCCCCAAGCGTTTGTTAGATCAAATTAAAATGCATTTCCCAGAAAGACTACACCTTTTACTCCCTGCCCTCCGTCGTCGTCTTAGAGGAGACTCCTGATGACGGAACTAAGACAACGGACGAGGTGCCTGTGATCAACGATAGTGAGTTGCAGCCATCTAATTGCATGCCGAGATCGGGTTTCCTGGAGTCATTTTTTCACTAGTTTCTCAATTTTAGACCCGCTCTGTGCCCCTATAAAAACGGATAAGAAGGTCAAGTGTGGCGACGACGGATATGTGTGCCCTGAGAATTATCTGGTTAGTTTTAGTTCACAGATGAATAATCAGGTTGATCTTTGATCTTAGTATCTCATTAATTATAGCCGTATCTCGTCTGTAACATCTACGGTCAACTCTCGTTCACGGGAGGAGAGAGAATTTCGAAAAGTGAGTGCGATCTTACACACATTTATCACTTCCAGCTACCCTTGTCGTCACTAGGGTAGCAAAATCGATTGCCGTAGACACATCTTTTCCTTTTTGAAAGCGAACACTTTGAGAAGCGGCAACGTGGGTGGTCACCTACTCCACGGGCGATTGGTCCTTCTCGGAGAGTGTCGCTGTGAACATCACTTGCATGCAGGCCGGCAGCCATACGTTCGTTGCAGTTTACTCATTTTGAAGTTTCTTTTTTTTCGAATTGTTTTCACAATATGTTTCACGCTTAGTTCAATTAAAGAAACAACCGCGACGATTCGATTAATTAAACCCACGTAGAACAACAATCCACTAATAATAAATAAATAATTTATCTACGCCCGAGGCGCGACGATATTAATGGTACATTTGAGGTGGATATAACTGGAGGTGGGGGGGGGACTCTCCTGTATTAGGGGAGTTTGGAAAGGTCAGCGATAATGGGGTGTGCAACAAGTCTACGCTTGAATACTCGGATATTTGGGGCAGTGCGTATTGTGACAGGGAGTTGGGAGTACCATCGTGCTGTTCTGAGTGGAAATGAATGGTATCGTGGAGTGCTCGTGGTGAGCTCTTTGTGGATTCCGAAGGAAGAAGTTCTGTCGCGTTGTGGCTTGTATACATAGAATAGAGAACGAGGAATAATTGTGTTTCCAGTCATAATTAAATGAGTCATACAAAGATCACCTATGACTCTCCTCTCGGTAAGCGCGCGCAGGCCAAGTATTTTGAGACGATCGGGGTATGAGGGGAGGGATAGGGGATAGTCAGGAGAAGGAAAACAGCGATAAAAGACTTGGCGAGTGAAGATATGTTGGACTTTCTCAAGGGTGGCAATATCAATAGAATAATGAGGATTCCAAAAGGGAGAGGCAAAGTCTAGCAAGGGAAGAACATATGCTTTGTAACTACGAATGAGGATTGATGGACAATTAAAAGGAAGAGCTTTGAGTAGAAGGAACAATTTAGAGGTGGCTTTTTGGGCACGAATTTTAATAGAGGAAGAGCATTTGAGGTCGGAACGAACTTGTACACCTAGGTCACGTACATTATTTTCGAGTGGTAAAACAAAGGAATCAATCTGATAACGGGGGGAAAGCTGTTTTGAGCCAATGCGAATATGAGAACATTTGGAAGCAGATAATGACAACTGATTGTATTGGGCCCACGTGAATAGACAATCGAGTGCAGACTGAAATTCAGCAGTGACACTAGCTTTGGTGGACTTGTTATAGGAAACATACAACTTGACATCATCAGCGTAACATTGTACGGTAACATTGTGGAATTTAGATAGTACTCGAGAAAGGTCGGATAGGTAGATTGAGAAGAGAATGGGTCCGAGGACACTACCTTGAGGAACACCGGACAGGATAGGGAAGGGGTCACTAACAACAGAAGCGAAACGGACAGAGAATGTACGATCAGTGAGGAAAGATTGAAGCCAGGAAAGCAAATTGGAATGTATACCGAGGTGAGAGAGACAAGTAAGCATTTTAGGATAAGGAACAACATCGAAGGCTCGAGTAAAATCAATGTATACAACATCAGTGGTAAGTTTATTGGAATGCGCAAGGGACCAGTCATTTTGGCAAGTCAATAGGTTCGTGACAACACTAGCACCAGAACGGAAACCGTGCTGATTGGAAGGGAGGATGTTGTAGCGGGAAAGGTGACAATTGAGATGATCTTTAATTAAGCGTTCCATGGTTTTTGCGGCAGGAGAAATAATAGAGATAGGTCGGTACGAAGAGGGGAGTTTGCTGTCTTTGCCAGGTTTTGGAATAGGTGTGATGAGAGAGTGTTTCCAGGCAGAAGGTACGGTACCAGAGATGAGACTAAGGTTGAAAATGTCAGCGAGTGGAATGGAGAGGGCATGAGCACATTTGGAGAAGATAATTTGGGGAATACCGTCATGGCCAGTGGAACCAGTGGGTGACAATTTACGCAGTGATTTAAATACTTCATGAGGAAAGAACGTGAATAAAGCGAGAGAGGGAGGAATGGGGGAAGATGAGAGTGAGGGGAGACAACCGTCGTCAAGAGTGAAGTGAGAAGCAAATTCGGTAGCAAGGAGATTGGCCTTAGAAAGACTATCATACACAGGTACGTTCATAGGAGAGACTAGTTCAGGAATGGAGAGTTTGGGCTTAGTTAGGGAGGAAACATGACGGTACAAATCTTTTACACGGGATAGCTTTTTACGGGTAGAGTATCGGGTCCATATGCTCAATTCGTATTGGCACCACGTCAAACAATCGTGCTCTTTTCATTCGGATTCTGAATACTGGTTCTTCTCAGAAAGTGTTGTATCTCTAGTCTGCGGTGGGCAGTCACAAGTCATTCCGCTTTCACTTCACCAGCTCGACAGCGAATTTTGTTTTCATATTATGTTTCACTGTTGGTTCATCTGAAGATATGGCCGCGTAAACTCGATTAAAGAAGGCGTAAACTCAATATTTTCCGGGGTTATCTGACGTCATAGGTCGATAGTTTCCGTAAACCACATTCCGAATTCGAAAATTAGAACTCGTTAGCTCAACTTTGAACCGAGTTACACGCGCGCAAAGTTTCTACAGGGCACAGGCAAAATCAAGATGCGCGGTGCAAAGGGAAGGGAGCTAGGTCAAGACGCAGAGGAGATGGGAAGAGACAGGAGAGGAGCGAAAAACTCTCGCGTCTGTCACTCTCACCCTCCTACAGTACTTCCCCCTGATTGCACAGGGAAGTGCTTCCCCGAATTTGGAGTTTACGCCTTCTTTAAAGGAGGTGTCCCACGAATCTCTGACTAACTGAGCTCTTGATGTGAGATTGTGGGTCGTGGCTACCCGATAACACTTTCGAAACTCCCATGTTTTAAATTTTCGTTTGAACTGAGATATGAGCATTTGGCTGCGTTCCAAGTGACCCTGCGCGCGCAGGCCACGAGCGAGAGAGCGTGCGAAATGAGGAGAGCGCGCCCTCTCACTCCTCACTTTGCATAATCGCCCGCGCGATTCGTGGGACGCCTTCTTTAATTAAACCCACGTAGAACAACAATCCACTAATGCTCAATTCGTATTGGTACCACGTCAATACTTTCAAATCTGTCATGCTCCATTCATCCGCAATCAAATAGATGAATAATCGAGCATTGCACCATCCCCTAGCGTGCGCCCTCTTAGCCCTCTTAGTGCCCCACTATTTCCCTGTGCAGCAGGGGAGCAGGAGGCATCCGGGGGGGGGGGACTGGCTGTTGCACAAGCCTCAAAGGAATGTCTGCTCGCGCGCAATCACTCAATCATCTTTCCACTCCACAGGTGACAGGTCACCAGATGGGACCTAAACCCCTCCCCGTTATGCCACAACGATGGCACCTGCCTCCACTTGATCCTATATTCGTATGCGATCTAATAATCTCGGGATTTTTTTTAAAAATGAAGTAGTTTATTTAGGCATCAGTGTAATTCATTAAACACACACAAATTCAAGGGATGGATTCACGGAACTTTGGCCCAGACAACAACCGCTCTAAATGCGTTGGGGGTAGAAAATTAGAATGAGAATGATAGGGAGAAATGGATATGCAAAAAACAGAAAAGTGCCGGATTCACCAGAATCCCCTCTTCATCATGTATGCCTCTTCTCCTCCATCATTCTCGAAGAAGCATTCCCGTCGAGTGGCCACTAGATCCTCCTCATCGATAGTTTTGAAGAATTCCCTCGCTACCATCAGTGCCTTGCCCAGTCGATTCTCAGAGGGGAAAGAGGGAATAGACTCGAGATCGCCGAAGGAGCGGTAAGGGATGCCACATGTGTCTCTGAAATGCGATGATCTTTCTTGGTCTCACACGATATTGGCCCACTTATCGAATTTTGAATGAGTCAGTATTCTCTGTCTTTTAGTTCCTATACAATAACCATTCCGAGCCAAAGCCACAAAATAGCTGACCTGTCGTCCTCATCATTTCCGCACGCGACGATCTCAGCATCGCCACTGTAGAGAAGAGCATCGCGAAGGGGGCAGTGGTGCAGGAACTGAAAGAGTTTTGGCACTTGAACAATCGTATCAGCGGATACACAGGATCTAATGCAGCTGGGTTGCCATGAGGGGTTGCCATTTTCCATGGTCGAAGCATGTGCTATTTCACATTCGAATAGGTTTCACAACAAGTTCAATTGACCAAGGGATCGGAACAAGGCAGTTAATTAAACCCACGTAGAACAAAAACCCACTAATACACTGAGCGTATGCTGTAGCGTTCATTCTTACGGCTATTCGAATCGGTAATGACTCACCTTGAGGAACAGTGCCTTGTACATCTCCTTGTCCATTTCCTCACACACACATTCCTTCTCGGGATCGAATTCGACCTCGTCGACGACGTCTTCCGCCTCGTCCACTGTCGTCGTTGCAGCCACTGCAGCACGTGCAGCTGACCCGCCGCCGCGGGCTTCTGGAAACAATAGTTGATGTTTCAAAAGGTAGAGATCGCAAGCTCCGCGCGAGGAAAGGGAAGCGACGAAAACCTTCGCCGATGCGAGACAAACCGATCGATTTGAACAATAAAAAACGGTCTGGATAGCTATGAGGACTCGCTATCAGGATTATTTTTGGTTCAAAAGTTAGATCAATACGGTAGAATGGTCTGGAATTGATAAGTGGTGATTGTTCTACGTGGGTTTAATTAATCGGCATTTTTACTATGGTTTGGCAATTGAAGATTAAGTGAAACACATTTGAAACATAATTGATGCTATGGCGAGAGGAATCGCTATGAAAATGTGCCTTACCCGCCTTCTTGGCCAACTTGTAGTGCTCTGCTGTCGCATATACGTGTCCATTGCACGGAGTCGGCATGTAGCAGTAATTAGAGTACGCATTCTCCTCATCATACGCTTCGAATATTAGGAAGGTCTTCCCATCTATCTCCATCTTCTCAGTCTCATAACACGGAGGAAGATGAGGATGGTCAAATTCCAGCCATGGAAGGGTCGAGGAAAGATCATCGTAGAGTTGTTGCATGTAGACAAGAGGAGAGAAGGGCTCCGACATGGTGAGACGGGGGGACTGACTGGATGAGGTCATCCAGCGGCAGAGTGTTCTGGCCCCGCCCACTTTCCCGTCCACCCTCCGCCACCTGCTCAGTTAGAGATATTGAGGAATTGTGAAAAAGAGAGAGAAAATTTGCAAAGGAATGATTATAATTTCTTATCAGATGGTCATCACAACAGGGGTTCGGTCACCCGTTTTCCCGGCTAATATTTGTTGTTTGACTGGGCATTTCCCTGCTGTTCTGGGGGTGCGAATGGTATCCATCACTGCTATTTACCTTCTATCACTCGCTATCATGCAATCACTCCGTTGTCGCGCGATGAACATTTTAACAACAATTATGAAATGGGCTTTGAGAAGTCGAATTTTGCAAACGAAATGCCGCAATAAACTCGCATCCGATATACTGGAAAATTTATCAAATGTGGGAATTCAATAAAGAATTTCAGATACAAACCGTGTTCGGGCAATATTCCTCGACTGGGTAACGCCCTTATCCTCGACAACTCCTACGGATGCATCGATGGGTAAGATCAATAGACTATTGACTCTGCAATATCATACTTTATCACTTGTCGTTTCACTGCGTCAGCGATAAAGAATATCCAATTTCGGGAAGCAGATTGCCACTATATCAACGAAATTCTCTTCAGATACACGTGGAACTACGCGAAGACGACAGAGGGCGATCCGTTCAGTGAGATTCCCACGTGTAAACACGAAGGATGGGTGAATGGAGGAGGACTTATGAGTGACCCAATCACTGAGATGTGGTGCAGACCCAATTGGCCAAGCAAGTGTGAGTCGAATTATCAGTTTTAACAAGCTTGTAGAGTTTTCAGTGGGGATTGTTTTCACAATATGTTTCACGCTTAGTTCAACTAAAGAAATAATCGCAAAGATTCGATTAATTAAACCCACGTAGAACAACTATCCATTTATGCTCAATTCGCATCGGCACCAATCGTATTTTAGCGAACCGTGTCCTTTGACAACGCACCCAATGTCAAATGTGCTCATTTATTCCTTGATTTGCAGTCCCCAAATGTGGTCAGATCACCGTTGGCACGGGCGTTGAGTGCACGGAGAAAGGGTTCACGTGCCCGAAAGGGCAGTTGGTGGGTCATTTCCCGTATCATTCTGGATTGTTGTTCGAGAAATGAACAAGGATCAAAACGTGTTATTTCAGCCATATCTCGCTTGCCTCATCGACAATCTTTGGTCGTTTACGGGCGGAAAGTTCGTGTACTATCAGGCGAAATCGTGGAAGGTAATTGATATTTATTGACATTTTTACAATTGGAATTATTTTTTCGGGAAAATTTGACGTTTCTTCTTTTAAGAATCACATAGTATTGATGTGACCTCTCAAGGAATAAAAAATAATAATCATTTTCAGGTGGAATACACTACGGGTACATGGTCGTTTGAGGAGCGATACGGCTTCAATGTCAGCTGCAGAAAGATTGCCAAACATTCGTACGTTTTGTTCCATCTTCTTTCAATTTTAACGCGAAATGCAAAGAAATTGCAGCTTATTGAAAAAACGTCACGTATGGAGTTGTAATTCAACACGCAGAAAACAACTCAAAAACTTCACGATTTCCAGCCACTCCGTGTGCGACAAATCAATTCCTCGACTGGGCAATGCTCTCATCCAGAAGGATGCATATGGATGCATTGATGGATTCGAATGGAATTACGCAAAGACCAAGGAGGGTCAAGCGTTCAATGTGAGCTATTGGAAATAAAATTAATTGTGAATGTGTTTCACGCCATTATCAAAACATAATGCTGAATTTGACGGCATTTCTTTCCTCGCTCTAGTTGATTTTAAAAAATCAGCATGAGTTGTGTCTTTTTCCCAAGATGTTAAAAATAGTGTATTCATGGTTTCCTGATTTTCAGCACATTCCCCAATGCTCAGCGGATGGATGGACGGCTGGAGGAAATGTGCTCGACGGACCGATCAATGAGATGTGGTGCAAGCCAATCGTCGAGGACAGTCAGTTCATTGTTATTTCCACTTCGAGCCATATTTCATGAGAGTATCGTGATTCTCGAGGTCTTAATCGATCTATTGAAGATGATCGGTGCGGCGATATTCAAAAGGACGATAAGGTGTACTGTCGCAAGGATGGATACCACTGTGCCGATCGATTCCTGGTGAGATTTCCATCTCAGAGCGACGAGTCGATTACGTTTCACTGGCATACCAAAATCCTTGAAAGCTTATGAATTTAATGTTGCCTTCGCCCGGTATACAATCAAGAAGAATTATGAATTTCTTAATGGAGAATGACTCCCTTTTTCAGCCGTACTCTCTTGCTTCATCAACAATCAATGGTCGTTCACGGGCGGGTCTCGTGTCTACAAAGAAGGCGACAAATGGGTGGTCGCGTACTCAAGTGGAAAGTATTCGTTCAATGAGGATGACGCGAAGAATATCACTTGTATTTATGCCGGAACGCCCAAGTACGGTAGCTGATCTGAAAACAGAGAATCACAAACGGACTTTCAATCAAATATTGCAGGAATAAAGCGTGTGAAGGAAACGTGCCTCGATATGGAAACGCCTATCTCGCAGGGGATACGTTCACTTGCATTACTGGTACGGAACTTAATTTATTCTGCCACTGTTCTGATTCTGACATCGTGACTATTGGCCATCAAAGCGATTTGTGTCATTGTACAATACAAATTGTATGTTTCACGCTGCGCTTATCACGCGGATAGATCAGAGAACTACAGTTCTTCTCTAATTTTTCCGTTTTTTAAATTTCCGATTCCAGGCTACTCATGGAACTACGCGAAGACAGTGAATGAGCCGAAGTTTGATGGAATTCCAAAGTGCGGAAAGAATGGATGGGAAGTTAATGGAAAGAAACTGAATTCGGCCATTGGAGAAATGTGGTGCAAACCAATGTGATCATGTGATAAAGTCTTTTTCTTCAATTTTCTGCGATTTGGATTTTTTTCTTGTTCGATGCCTTTCTTATTTGAAATGACATTACCCTGCTTTCTCGATTACGATAACCGAAAATAGCTCGCACATCATTTTTCTCCGGTAGCGAAATACCGCCATTTCCTATCCACGAAACGTTTGCAATACGAATGCCAACTTTGTCCCTATAAAACCATCCTCATTCTGTTATTTCACAGCTTCCAATCATGCCGCCGACTACTGCAACGAGGTTGGTAATCATATCTGCCCCCATTTTGTTTGGCCTCTGATTTTGGATGCAAGAAGGTTAAATAGAAAGGGCTTCGAGTAGATGGCGACCTGGAATGTAGTTACTAATAATCTAGTATTTTGTAGCCTTGAGCATCGTCTAAAGACGGACAAATCGCTGCTCCTTCGCATTCTACTCGGTTTTTTCACCTCACTCTCACTTCTCTTCGTCCTCATCTCAATAGGAATTGACGGTGATTTTGAGATGCGAATAATAAAGATCCAACCATTTCAGCTTGGGTTTGTCTAACAAAACCACCTACATTTCTATCACCTCTTCCTTTCACCTTCAACTTTGGACTGTATCATCATCCCACTGTTAGAATATATGGTGGAAAACCCGTAGGGGTCGAATTGCCATATGTTTATGAATTTCCAGTGAGAGAGAGAGAATTGCTACTGAATAATTTTGCTATAAATTTCAGTCAGGTCCATCAGGAATTGTTTCTCTTGTTCTCATCGTTTTTTCTGCACTTCTGTTGGTGATTAGATGAAAAACACACTGTTATTTTTGTTCTTTCATATTGATAATGAAATTAATTAAGATTGGAGCGCTCGTAAGCACAGTTATGCTCACATTGAAGAGGAACTATCGCGAGGTTCGAATAGTAAATTTGCATAATTTTCAATATATTTTTACTTCCATATCTTTCAGAAGATAATCAATCAATATATCGCAACGTATGCGACAAGTTTCGTCATTCTGCTACTATACGTTCTTCTTTTCGGAATCGAGGGATGAATACATCTCTGAGGAATTTTTCTGAGGAATGTTCTGAGATGATAGTGGGACGGCCACTGTGGCCCACCTCCCTAATTACTGTGGTTCATCATGTCATGTTTATTATTTATATTTTAATATTTTTTATAAAATATTTAAATGTTTATATTTCAATGATAAATATTTATATTCTTTGGCTAGCATCTCACACCATTCTCAGAGCATTCCTTGATAAAATGAATAAGGTCAAAACGCATAAAACAGATGAAAGATTGAGAAGACAAAGAGTGTAGAGAATTGATCTACATGTAGACATAGAAGTATCTCACATTACATAAAGAATGGGAACGGAAGGAGAGACAAAGAGTTGTTACATGTACTAAAAAGTTTCAGAAGGAAGAGAGAAGAAAAAGGGATAAGAATTGAGGAGGATAAAGGCTAGGGCCACTGTGGCCCCGTACAGTGATGAAGACTCTGTGGAGATTGCCCGAGCAGGAATAGAGAAAAATCGATTCAGAATGAGCACGTCATCTCCAATCCCTCTGCTCCCAACACTCCGCCAATTCAAAATGGAGATTCAGTGAGCTTTACCTATCTACAACTCTTACTGAATCTATTCGATTCAGAGTGTTGTTGTGGTCTCTTTTACTCTCGGTTTCAATGCTCAAGATGCTCTCTTGGTCAGAGTAAGCAAAGTCTGAAATAAGTCTTATTTTCCCGTATCTAGGAGGATATTCCATCCACTTCTCTCACCACTCCCGCTCCTGATATCGCCCTTCCAATCAAGCCAGTGGTCAGTCCGTACTCTCAGATTACGGTAGCCCCCCCCCCTAGCACTCCCCCCCTCCCTCTCTATCCTAGAGAAACCCTCTATCAAACTTTCAGAGAGGTCGCATCATCGAAGCCCCTCAATCCGCGTCGAAACCGACAGACGCGTTTACCCGTCTCCAATCCGATCTATCCCCTAAGGTATACTCAATAAAGAGTTACATTTCTGACAAGAAAATACAGGGGCCACAAGTCAAGAGAAAGCATCCTCTCAAGGGATTCGTGGTTGCCTCGGAGCAACAGAATTAGAATAGAACTCTCAAATGTGCTTCCAAGCAGATTAAGAGAGAGGAGAGTAGGGACAATGCGGCTACCCTTCTCCCGTGCTGTTCGCTCTCCCTCACAGCGTGAGTTATCTGGTCTGTGAGATAGATAGAAATGCCAAACGAGGAGATATGAGAGGTAAAAAGGTCTATTAATATATTGCCCATGGAATATGATTAGTTGCTGGCTATTCAATGAATAAAGTAATGACCACCTCTTGCAAATCAGTAAGGATACCGCTTTAGACGTGCTCGTGTTTTAAATAACTCGACGTATATCAATCATATTTTGTTACTAGGTCAAGCATCTTGCTTGCTCTCTGAGGAGGCACGGACGTAACGACGGAAAGAAGCTAATGACTTTCCGCATCGTCAAGCACTCCTTCGAGATCATCCATCTCCACGCCGAAGAGGTTTATTATTTAGCTTGTGCTTATTGTATTTTACCGTTTATAAAAAAACACTCCTCTCTAAAAACTCCTTCTCGTTAAAGAAGGAGTGGCACGAATATCTGGCTAACTGAGTTCTCGATGTCAGACGGTGTGGCATGAGCACCCCATAACGCTTTCGAAACTCCCATGTTTTCAATTTTCGTTTAAACCGAGATACACTCGATTGGCTGATTGCCAAGTCACCCTGAAGCGCAGGCAACGAGCTAGAGAGCATGCAAAATGAGGAGAGCGCTCTGCCTCACTTTGCATATCGGCGCGGTTCGTGCCTCTCCTTCTTTAAGACCAGTGTTGAGCCACCAACGCAAGTTTTTTGAACCATCAACGCCATATTTTTGCTTTATTTTCGAGTGTACGGGGATCCTATCGCGGGGTTACACAACATACTTGATTGGGTTGCTCAACGCTGGTTTGACGCATATTGTAACTTTCTGGCTTACTTACTATATATGTTTCTATCGCGCTATATATAACAGTTGAAACAGATCTCTTTATATAACAGTTTTATTTTCAGAACCCGGTGCAGGTGCTCGTCAACGTCGTTATCAACTCGAGCCCCCGTGAAGACTCCACCCGTATTGAACGCACCGGTACCGTCCGATGGCGTGCCTCCCTCAACCAGGTAAGTAAATTCGAAGTATTTCATTATAAATATTTATATATTATACATATTTGTATAGAATATTTCATTTTGCACTTGCATACGGTTAAAAAAAGTTGTATTGAAGCACATTATGGTTAAAACATTTTGAAATAATCTAATTTTGTTTATATACTGGCACCTTTCTTTTTACATAAACTATTTGTTTGATTTCAGGTTATGTGGCCCCTCTGCCCTGGAGCTCGCGAGGCCGCCTTCCGTAATCAAGACGATCACTGAGTGCCTGGCCGACGAGTTGATCAACGCCGCCAAGGGCCCCTCCAACAGCTACGCCATCAAGAAGAAAGACGGGCTTGAGTCTAGCTAACCGCGTAGCTATATTTGTTTATTTCTATCCGCTTAGCATTTTTTTGTGTTTTCACCTTACGCTATATTTGTTACTGTCTCATAATATTGTCGTTTGTTGGTCGGGTAACATATGAGTATGTTTTTCAACAGACTTTGTTGCAACAGATAGATTTAAAGTTGTTCTTTGATTTGTTCAAAGATAAGTGTTCAAAGTGGCCTTTTGTTCAAAGATATGAGGCCGAGCGCTAATATTTACTGGCCACGTTTGGAGTGGGACACAAGTGAGGTGTATCTGCAGGGTTAGTAGTACGAAGACGAAGCTGGCATGCATTGTGAAGAAAGATTTTTCTCACAATCTGAGGACATTGTTGTCTCACATAGATTGATTCAGGTTTTCCGTCGAAGTGCGACACCAGAAGGCTTTCAGAGGTAGCTAATCGCCCCCCCCCCCTCCCCTGAACCCTTCGATCGGTGGAGTTCCTCTGTCATTTAACCGTTTCATCCAAAATTCTTGTTTCTGTAACGACAGTGAATTAGAAGGAAAGAACAGCATACGATAGGTTACCCTTAGGTTACGGCGTGGGTCAGGTGCCCCGTCGTGCGTGCTCCCCTTAGTTACGGCGTGGGTCAGGTGCCCCGTCGTGCGTGCCCCCCCCCCTTAGGTTACGGCGTGGGTCAGGTGCCCCGTCGTGCGTGCCCCCCCTTAGGTTACGGCGTGGGTCAGGTGCCCCGTCGTGCGTGCTCCCCTTAGGGTACGGCGTGGGTCAGGTGCCCCGTCGTGCGTGCTCCCCTTAGGTTACGGCGTGGGTCAGGTGCCCCGTCGTGCGTGCTACCCTTAGGGTACGGCGTGGGTCAGGTGCCCCGTCGTGCGTGCTCCCCTTAGGTTACGGCGTGGGTCAGGTGCCCCGTCGTGCGTGCTCCCCTTAGGTTACGGCGTGGGTCAGGTGCCCCGTCGTGCGTGCCCCTTAGGTTACGGCGTGGGTCAGGTGCCCCGTCGTGCGTGCTCCCCTTAGGGTACGGCGTGGGTCAGGTGCCCCGTCGTGCGTGCTCCCCTTAGGTTACGGCGTGGGTCAGGTGCCCCGTCGTGCGTGCTCCCCTTAGGTTACGGCGTGGGTCAGGTGCCCCGTCGTGCGTGCCCCCCCCCCTTAGGTTACGGCGTGGGTCAGGTGCCCCGTCGTGCGTGCCCCCCCCCCCTTAGGTTACGGCGTGGGTCAGGTGCCCCGTCGTGCGTGCTCCCCTTAGGTTACGGCGTGGGTCAGGTGCCCCGTCGTGCGTGCTCCCCTTAGGGTACGGCGTGGGTCAGGTGCCCCGTCGTGCGTGCTCCCCTTAGGTTACGGCGTGGGTCAGGTGCCCCGTCGTGCGTGCTCCCCTTAGGTTACGGCGTGGGTCAGGTGCCCCGTCGTGCGTGCTCCCCTTAAGTTACGGCGTGGGTCAGGTGCCCCGTCGTGCGTGCTCCCCTTAAGTTACGGCGTGGGTCAGGTGCCCCGTCGTGCGTGCTCCCCTTAGGGTACGGCGTGGGTCAGGTGCCCCGTCGTGCGTGCTCCCCTTAGGTTACGGCGTGGGTCAGGTGCCCCGTCGTGCGTGCTCCCCTTAGGTTACGGCGTGGGTCAGGTGCCCCGTCGTGCGTGCCCCCCCCCCTTAGGTTACGGCGTGGGTCAGGTGCCCCGTCGTGCGTGCCCCCCCCTTAGGTTACGGCGTGGGTCAGGTGCCCCGTCGTGCGTGCTCCCCTTAGGGTACGGCGTGGGTCAGGTGCCCCGTCGTGCGTGCTCCCCTTAGGTTACGGCGTGGGTCAGGTGCCCCGTCGTGCGTGCTACCCTTAGGGTACGGCGTGGGTCAGGTGCCCCGTCGTGCGTGCTCCCCTTAGGTTACGGCGTGGGTCAGGTGCCCCGTCGTGCGTGCTCCCCTTAGGTTACGGCGTGGGTCAGGTGCCCCGTCGTGCGTGCTCCCCTTAGGTTACGGCGTGGGTCAGGTGCCCCGTCGTGCGTGCTCCCCTTAGGGTACGGCGTGGGTCAGGTGCCCCGTCGTGCGTGCTCCCCTTAGGTTACGGCGTGGGTCAGGTGCCCCGTCGTGCGTGCTCCCCTTAGGTTACGGCGTGGGTCAGGTGCCCCGTCGTGCGTGCCCCCCCCCCCCTTAGGTTACGGCGTGGGTCAGGTGCCCCGTCGTGCGTGCCCCCCCCCCCTTAGGTTACGGCGTGGGTCAGGTGCCCGTCGTGCGTGCTCCCCTTAGGTTACGGCGTGGGTCAGGTGCCCCGTCGTGCGTGCTCCCCTTAGGGTACGGCGTGGGTCAGGTGCCCCGTCGTGCGTGCTCCCCTTAGGTTACGGCGTGGGTCAGGTGCCCCGTCGTGCGTGCTCCCCTTAGGTTACGGCGTGGGTCAGGTGCCCCGTCGTGCGTGCTCCCCTTAGGTTACGGCGTGGGTCAGGTGCCCCGTCGTGCGTGCTCCCCTTAGGGTACGGCGTGGGTCAGGTGCCCCGTCGTGCGTGCTCCCCTTAGGTTACGGCGTGGGTCAGGTGCCCCGTCGTGCGTGCTCCCCTTAGGGTACGGCGTGGGTCAGGTGCCCCGTCGTGCGTGCTCCCCTTAGGTTACGGCGTGGGTCAGGTGCCCCGTCGTGCGTGCTCCCCTTAGGTTACGGCGTGGGTCAGGTGCCCCGTCGTGCGTGCCCCCCCCCCTTAGGTTACGGCGTGGGTCAGGTGCCCCGTCGAGCGTGCCCCCCCCCTTAGGTTACGGCGTGGGTCAGGTGCCCCGTCGTGCGTGCTCCCCTTAGGGTACGGCGTGGGTCAGGTGCCCCGTCGTGCGTGCTCCCCTTAGGTTACGGCGTGGGTCAGGTGCCCCGTCGTGCGTGCTACCCTTAGGGTACGGCGTGGGTCAGGTGCCCCGTCGTGCGTGCTCCCCTTAGGTTACGGCGTGGGTCAGGTGCCCCGTCGTGCGTGCTCCCCTTAGGTTACGGCGTGGGTCAGGTGCCCCGTCGTGCGTGCTCCCCTTAGGTTACGGCGTGGGTCAGGTGCCCCGTCGTGCGTGCTCCCCTTAGGGTACGGCGTGGGTCAGGTGCCCCGTCGTGCGTGCTCCCCTTAGGTTACGGCGTGGGTCAGGTGCCCCGTCGTGCGTGCTCCCCTTAGGTTACGGCGTGGGTCAGGTGCCCCGTCGTGCGTGCCCCCCCCCCCCTTAGGTTACGGCGTGGGTCAGGTGCCCCGTCGTGCGTGCCCCCCCCCCTTAGGTTACGGCGTGGGTCAGGTGCCCCGTCGTGCGTGCTCCCCTTAGGTTACGGCGTGGGTCAGGTGCCCCGTCGTGCGTGCTCCCCTTAGGGTACGGCGTGGGCCAGGTGCCCCGTCGTGCGTGCTCCCCTTAGGTTTACGGCGTGGGTCAGGTGCCCCGTCGTGCTCCCCCCCCTTAGGTTACGGCGTGGGTCAGGTGCCCCGTCGTGCGTGCTCCCCTTAGGTTACGGCGTGGGTCAGGTGCCCCGTCGTGCGTGCTCCCCTTAAGTTACGGCGTGGGTCAGGTGCCCCGTCGTGCGTGCTCCCCTTAGGGTACGGCGTGGGTCAGGTGCCCCGTCGTGCGTGCTCCCCTTAGGTTACGGCGTGGGTCAGGTGCCCCGTCGTGCGTGCTCCCCTTAGGTTACGGCGTGGGTCAGGTGCCCCGTCGTGCGTGCCCCCCCTCCCCCTTAGGTTACGGCGTGGGTCAGGTGCCCCGTCGTGCGTGCTCCCCTTAGGTTACGGCGTGGGTCAGGTGCCCCGTCGTGCGTGCTCCCCTTAGGTTACGGCGTGGGTCAGGTGCCCCGTCGTGCGTGCTCCCCTTAGGTACGGCGTGGGTCAGGTGCCCCGTCGTGCGTGCTCCCCTTAGGTTACGGCGTGGGTCAGGTGCCCCGTCGTGCGTGCTCCCCTTAGGGTACGGCGTGGGTCAGGTGCCCCGTCGTGCGTGCTCCCCTTAGGTTACGGCGTGGGTCAGGTGCCCCGTCGTGCGTGCTCCCCTTAGGTTACGGCGTGGGTCAGGTTCCCCGCCCCGACCCGAGCACTAGGCCACTGCCTAGTGTCTCTTAGTGCCTCTCATACGAGAGGTATTGACTGTTTTTTCAGAACCAGTGCGACTTCGGCAGCTGGATGACTCAAGCAGGACGAGGTTCAATTGCGGACGACACGTCACGATTTCGTCGGTGAGTCCATGATTTCGAATTCCTAAATGTATCACTTATATTCCATTTTGCAGTTGGATGTCAACCCCCACTTGGACACGTACTCTAGCGGAGCGACACATCACTGCTTCAAGAGGTACGGTAGATTACGGTAGAAGTGCTGCAATTTATGAAATATTCAGTTCTTCCAATGTGTTTTGCCTGTGTTTTGCCAATATTTTTTAAAGTTTAATTATTTGATAGTAGAACCATGGGTGAATCGTACGTCAATTTTGAATAAACTAATGCAGCGTATTTGGTCTTATTGATATATTGATATAATATATTGCGTTGCTCGAAGATTTCAATCTATTTTGCGAGACTGTAAAAGTAGCCAGTATCTCGCAGACAAAGGATTCTGGTTACTTTTCAGAATCAGTTCAACTTCGGCAGCTGGATGGCTCAAGGCGAGCGAGATCTTCGTGTATGTTGTTTGCCTTTCCCCGTAGTAGATTCAAAAAGCCCGCCCTATCTCCATCTCAACTCTGTTTCATCACAACAAATTTGCGGACATCTGTAACATTTTAATATTCCCCCATTCGATGTATTCGCATTCCCTCATGGGTTTTTTCGTGTATGTTGTTAGTCTTTCTACCACAAAACCTTCTCATGTTCGAAATATACGTTATTTCCCAATTAATCGATCTCCATTCGATGTTACCGTGTGTCCAAGGTAATGTTACATCATTGTTGTTTGTTTACGATTCTATGCCTGTCCTGTTAAGTTTGAATGTTGATCTTTGTCTGTCCACTGTTCATAAAGAATGTTTTTCCATTTTCGTCTCTCGACTCGGCATGCCGTTGTGAATCGGCTTGTAATCTATCTCTTTTCGGATGCCCTTATCAATTACATTTTGTGATTTGTACATAGGTTGATATCAGGCAAGAGAAATGTTTTGCTTTTAATTTAATTTAAATGTAATCGGGAACTTTTCATTAGATTGTCAACAACATTTTAAAAGCATTCGCAAAAGCCAAATCCAAACAAACCAGCCTTGATTCATCATTACTTCCCATTTTTAATTTTCGTCAACCCCATAAACATTTTCGTTATTTCATTGCCGCGACATCACTGATTTATTAATCAATATTTACAGTACCCCTAATGGCCGCTCACTCCCGGATGACCAACTGTTGCCCTTCTACGGCAAGAATTCGCAAGGCAACTTCGACTAGTGGGATGAATTAGAATGCAGGAGGAAAAGGAGGAGAATGTAAAGGTGAATTACTACAGATCGATAGCTTACGAATAAGAAAGCGTGAACGCTCGTACTATTTGCTTTAGTTAGAGTTTATCTTTGTTAATCCTGAATAGTTGCACATGGGACTTCGGTTTTACAAATGATATTAGTCAATTTCGCATAGCGTTGAATAATTGCCGCTCGATGTAGACACGAATATATCAATAAGCACTTTTATGAGCTTCAAACTGGCCCACTAACAGTCTCTTTCGAATTGCGAATTATCGATTGTCTGCTCAGGACATCCTTCTCCATCGACCGCCAGATCTTCGTCATCTTCGAGATCACAACACTCCCGTTGAGCGACGGTAACCAGAAGACAAGAAGGATAGATAGTCGATCGACGATGTCAAAGCTAAGTTGCGCTCCCCTTAGGTTACGGCGTGGGTCAGGTGCCCCGTCGTGCGTGCTCCCCTTAGGTTACGGCGTGGGTCAGGTGCCCCGTCCTGCGTGCTCCCCTTAAGTTACGGCGTGGGTCAGGTGCCCCGTCGTGCGTGCTCCCCTTAGGGTACGGCGTGGGTCAGGTGCCCCGTCGTGCTTCCCCCCCCCCCCCTTAGGTTACGGCGTGGGTCAGGTGCCCGTCGTGCGTGCTCCCCTTAGGGTACGGCGTGGGTCAGGTGCCCCGTCGTGCGTGCTCCCCTTAGGTTACGGCGTGGGTCAGGTGCCCCGTCGTGCGTGCTCCCCTTAGGGTACGGCGTGGGTCAGGTGCCCCGTCGTGCGTGCTCCCCTTAGGTTACGGCGTGGGTCAGGTGCCCCGTCGTGCGTGCTCCCCTTAGGTTACGGCGTGGGTCAGGTGCCCCGTCGTGCGTGCTCCCCTTAGGTTACGGCGTGGGTCAGGTGCCCCGTCGTGCGTGCTCCCCTTAGTTACGGCGTGGGTCAGGTGCCCCGTCGTGCGTGCTCCCCTTAAGTTACGGCGTGGGTCAGGTGCCCCGTCGTGCGTGCTCCCCTTAGGGTACGGCGTGGGTCAGGTGCCCCGTCGTGCGTGCTCCCCTTAGGTTACGGCGTGGGTCAGGTGCCCCGTCGTGCGTGCTCCCCTTAGGGTACGGCGTGGGTCAGGTGCCCCGTCGTGCGTGCTCCCCTTAGGTTACGGCGTGGGTCAGGTGCCCCGTCGTGCGTGCTCCCCTTAGGTTACGGCGTGGGTCAGGTTCCCCGCCCCGACCCGAGCACTAGGCCACTGCCTAGTGTCTCTTTAGTGCCTCTCATACGAGAGGTATTGACTGTTTTTTCAGAACCAGTGCGACTTCGGCAGCTGGATGACTCAAGCAGGACGAGGTTCAATTGCGGACGACACGTCACGATTTCGTCGGTGAGTCCATGATTTCGAATTCCTAAATGTATCACTTATATTCCATTTTGCAGTTGGATGTCTACCCCCACTTGGACACGTACTCTAGCGGAGCGACACATCACTGCTTCAAGAGGTACGGTAGATTACGGTAGAAGTGCATGTTCGAAATTTACGTCATTTCCCAATTAATCGATCTCCATTCGATGTTACCGTGTGTCCAAGGTAATGTTACATCATTGTTGTTTGTTTACGATTCTATGCCTGTCCTGTTAAGTTTGAATGTTGATCTTTGTCTGTCCACTGTTCATAAAGAATGTTTTTCCATTTTCGTCTCTCGACTCGGCATGCCGTTGTGAATCGGCTTGTAATCTATCTCTTTTCGGATGCCCTTATCAATTACATTTTGTGATTTGTACATAGGTTGATATCAGGCAAGAAAAATGTTTTGCTTTTAATTTAATTTAAATGGAATCGGGAACTTTTCATTAGATTGTCAACAACATTTTAAAAGCATTCGCAAAGCCAAATCCAAAACAAACCAGCCTTGATTCATCATTACTTCCCATTTTTAATTTTCGTCAACCCCATAAACATTTTCGTTATTTCATTGCCGCGACATCACTGATTTATTAATCAATATTTACAGTACCCCTAATGGCCGCTCACTCCCGGATGACCAACTGTTGCCCTTCTACGGCAAGAATTCGCAAGGCAACTTCGACTAGTGGGATGAATTAGAATGCAGGAGGAAAAGGAGGAGAATGTAAAGGTGAATTACTACAGATCGATAGCTTACGAATAAGAAAGCGTGAACGCTCGTACTATTTGCTTTAGTTAGAGTTTATCTTTGTTAATCCTGAATAGTTGCACATGGGACTTCGGTTTTACAAATGATATTAGTCAATTTCGGCATAGCGTTGAATAATTGCCGCTCGATGTAGACACGAATATATCAATAAGCACTTTTATGAGCTTCAAACTGGCCCACTAACAGTCTCTTTCGAATTGCGAATTATCGATTGTCTGCTCAGGACATCCTTCTCCATCGACCGCCAGATCTTCGTCATCTTCGAGATCACAACACTCCGTTGAGCGACGGTAACCAGAAGACAAGAAGGATAGATAGTCGATCGACGATGTCAAAGCTAAGTTGCGCTCCCCTTAGGTTACGGCGTGGGTCAGGTGCCCCGTCGTGCGTGCTCCCCTTAGGTTATGGCGTGGGTCAGGTGCCCCGTCGTGCGTGCTCCCCTTAGGGTACGGCGTGGGTCAGGTGCCCCGTCGTGCTTCCCCCCCCCTTAGGTTACGGCGTGGGTCAGGTGCCCCGTCGTGCGTGCTCCCCTTAGGGTACGGCGTGGGTCAGGTGCCCCGTCGTGCGTGCTCCCCTTAGGTTACGGCGTGGGTCAGGTGCCCCGTCGTGCGTGCTCCCCTTAGGGTACGGCGTGGGTCAGGTGCCCCGTCGTGCGTGCTCCCCTTAGGTTACGGCGTGGGTCAGGTGCCCCGTCGTGCGTGCTCCCCTTAGGTTACGGCGTGGGTCAGGTGCCCCGTCGTGCGTGCTCCCCTTAGGGTACGGCGTGGGTCAGGTGCCCCGTCGTGCTTCCCCCCCCCCCTTAGGTTACGGCGTGGGTCAGGTGCCCCGTCGTGCGTGCTCCCCTTAGGGTACGGCGTGGGTCAGGTGCCCCGTCGTGCGTGCTCCCCTTAGGTTACGGCGTGGGTCAGGTGCCCCGTCGTGCGTGCTCCCCTTAGGGTACGGCGTGGGTCAGGTGCCCCGTCGTGCGTGCTCCCCTTAGGTTACGGCGTGGGTCAGGTGCCCCGTCGTGCGTGCTCCCCTTAGGTTACGGCGTGGGTCAGGTGCCCCGTCGTGCGTGCTCCCCTTAGGTTACGGCGTGGGTCAGGTGCCCCGTCGTGCGTGCTCCCCTTAGGTTACGGCGTGGGTCAGGTGCCCCGTCGTGCGTGCTCCCCTTAAGTTACGGCGTGGGTCAGGTGCCCCGTCGTGCGTGCTCCCCTTAGGGTACGGCGTGGGTCAGGTGCCCCGTCGTGCGTGCTCCCCTTAGGTTACGGCGTGGGTCAGGTGCCCCGTCGTGCTTCCCCCCCCCCCTTAGGTTACGGCGTGGGTCTGGTGCCCCGTCGTGCGTGCTCCCTTAGGTTACGGCGTGGGTCAGGTGCCCCGTCGTGCGTGCTCCCCTTAGGGTACGGCGTGGGTCAGGTGCCCCGTCGTGCTTCCCCCCCCCCCCCCTTAGGTTACGGCGTGGGTCAGGTGCCCCGTCGTGCGTGCTCCCCTTAGGGTACGGCGTGGGTCAGGTGCCCCGTCGTGCGTGCTCCCCTTAGGTTACGGCGTGGGTCAGGTGCCCCGTCGTGCGTGCTCCCCTTAGGGTACGGCGTGGGTCAGGTGCCCCGTCGTGCGTGCTCCCCTTAGGTTACGGCGTGGGTCAGGTGCCCCGTCGTGCGTGCTCCCCTTAGGTTACGGCGTGGGTCAGGTGCCCCGTCGTGCGTGCTCCCCTTAGGTTACGGCGTGGGTCAGGTGCCCCGTCGTGCGTGCTCCCCTTAGGTTACGGCGTGGGTCAGGTGCCCCGTCGTGCGTGCTCCCCTTAAGTTACGGCGTGGGTCAGGTGCCCCGTCGTGCGTGCTCCCCTTAGGGTACGGCGTGGGTCAGGTGCCCCGTCGTGCGTGCTCCCTTAGGTTACGGCGTGGGTCAGGTGCCCCGTCGTGCTTGCTCCCCTTAGGTTACGGCGTGGGTCAGGTTCCCCGCCCCGACCCGAGCACTAGGCCACTGCCTAGTGTCTCTTTAGTGCCTCTCATACGAGAGGTATTGACTGTTTTTTCAGAACCAGTGCGACTTCGGCAGCTGGATGACTCAAGCAGGACGAGGTTCAATTGCGGACGACACGTCACGATTTCGTCGGTGAGTCCATGATTTCGAATTCCTAAATGTATCACTTATATTCCATTTTGCAGTTGGATGTCAACCCCACTTGGACACGTACTCTAGCGGAGCGACACATCACTGCTTCAAGAGGTACGGTAGATTACGGTAGAAGTGCTGCAATTTATGAAATATTCAGTTCTTCCAATGTGTTTTGCCTGTGTTTTGCCAATATTTTTTAAAGTTTAATTATTTGATAGTAAAACCATGGGTGAATCGTACGTCAATTTGAATAAACTAATGCAGCGTATTTGGTCTTATTGGTATATTGATATAATATATTGCGTTGCTCGAAGATTTCAATCTATTTTGCGAGACTGTAAAAGTAGCCAGTATCTCGCAGACAAAGGATTCTAGTTACTTTTCAGAATCAGTTCAACTTCGGCAGCTGGATGGCTCAAGGCGAGCGAGATCTTCGTGTATGTTGTTTGCCTTTCCTCGTAGTAGATTCAAAAAAGCCCGCCCTATCTCCATCTCAACTCTGTTTCATCACAACAAATTTGCGGACATCTGTAACATTTTAATATTCCCCCATTCGATGTATTCGCATTCCCTCATGGGTTTTTTCGTGTATGTTGTTAGTCTTTCTACCACAAAACCTTCTCATGTTCGAAATTTACGTCATTTCCCAATTAATCGATCTCCATTCGATGTTACCGTGTGTCCAAGGTAATGTTACATCATTGTTGTTTGTTTACGATTCTATGCCTGTCCTGTTAAGTTTGAATGTTGATCTTTGTCTGTCCACTGTTCATAAAGAATGTTTTTCCATTTTCGTCTCTCGACTCGGCATGCCGTTGTGAATCGGCTTGTAATCTATCTCTTTTCGGATGCCCTTATCAATTACATTTTGTGATTTGTACATAGGTTGATATCAGGCAAGAGAAATGTTTTGCTTTTAATTTAATTTAAATGTAATCGGGAACTTTTCATTAGATTGTCAACAACATTTTAAAAGCATTCGCAAAAGCCAAATCCAAACAAACCAGCCTTGATTCATCATTACTTCCCATTTTTAATTTTCGTCAACCCCATAAACATTTTCGTTATTTCATTGCCGCGACATCACTGATTTATTAATCAATATTTACAGTACCCCTAATGGCCGCTCACTCCCGGATGACCAACTGTTGCCCTTCTACGGCAAGAATTCGCAAGGCAACTTCGACTAGTGGGATGAATTAGAATGCAGGAGGAAAAGGAGGAGAATGTAAAGGTGAATTACTACAGATCGATAGCTTACGAATAAGAAAGCGTGAACGCTCGTACTATTTGCTTTAGTTAGAGTTTATCTTTGTTAATCCTGAATAGTTGCACATGGGACTTCGGTTTTACAAATGATATTAGTCAATTTCGGCATAGCGTTGAATAATTGCCGCTCGATGTAGACACGAATATATCAATAAGCACTTTTATGAGCTTCAAACTGGCCCACTAACAGTCTCTTTCGAATTGCGAATTATCGATTGTCTGCTCAGGACATCCTTCTCCATCGACCGCCAGATCTTCGTCATCTTCGAGATCACAACACTCCCGTTGAGCGACGGTAACCAGAAGACAAGAAGGATAGATAGTCGATCGACGATGTCAAAGCTAAGTTGCGCTCCCCTTAGGTTACGGCGTGGGTCAGGTGCCCCGTCGTGCGTGCTCCCCTTAGGGTACGGCGTGGGTCAGGTGCCCCGTCGTGCGTGCTCCCCTTAGGTTACGGCGTGGGTCAGGTGCCCCGTCGTGCGTGCTCCCCTTAGGGTACGGCGTGGGTCAGGTGCCCCGTCGTGCTTCCCCCCCCTTAGGTTACGGCGTGGGTCAGGTGCCCCGTCGTGCGTGCTCCCCTTAGGGTACGGCGTGGGTCAGGTGCCCCGTCGTGCGTGCTCCCCTTAGGTTACGGCGTGGGTCAGGTGCCCCGTCGTGCGTGCTCCCCTTAGGTTACGGCGTGGGTCAGGTGCCCCGTCGTGCTTCCCCCCCCCCTTAGGTTACGGCGTGGGTCAGGTGCCCCGTCGTGCGTGCTCCCCTTAAGTTACGGCGTGGGTCAGGTGCCCCGTCGTGCGTGCTCCCCTTAGGGTACGGCGTGGGTCAGGTGCCCCGTCGTGCGTGCTCCCCTTAGGTTACGGCGTGGGTCAGGTGCCCCGTCGTGCGTGCTCCCCTTAGGTTACGGCGTGGGTCAGGTGCCCCGTCGTGCGTGCCCCCCCCCCCCCCCTTAGGTTACGGCGTGGGTCAGGTGCCCCGTCGTGCGTGCTCCCCTTAGGTTACGGCGTGGGTCAGGTGCCCCGTCGTGCGTGCTCCCCTTAGGTTACGGCGTGGGTCAGGTGCCCCGTCGTGCGTGCTCCCCTTAGGTTACGGCGTGGGTCAGGTGCCCCGTCGTGCGTGCTCCCCTTAGGTTACGGCGTGGGTCAGGTGCCCCGTCGTGCTTCCCCCCCCCCCTTAGGTTACGGCGTGGGTCAGGTGCCCCGTCGTGCGTGCTCCCCTTAGGGTACGGCGTGGGTCAGGTGCCCCGTCGTGCGTGCTCCCCTTAGGTTACGGCGTGGGTCAGGTGCCCCGTCGTGCGTGCTCCCCTTAGGGTACGGCGTGGGTCAGGTGCCCCGTCGTGCTTCCCCCCCCCCTTAGGTTACGGCGTGGGTCAGGTGCCCCGTCGTGCGTGCTCCCCTTAGGGTACGGCGTGGGTCAGGTGCCCCGTCGTGCGTGCTCCCCTTAGGTTACGGCGTGGGTCAGGTGCCCCGTCGTGCGTGCTCCCCTTAGGTTACGGCGTGGGTCAGGTGCCCCGTCGTGCTTCCCCCCCCCCCTTAGGTTACGGCGTGGGTCAGGTGCCCCGTCGTGCGTGCTCCCCTTAAGTTACGGCGTGGGTCAGGTGCCCCGTCGTGCGTGCTCCCCTTAGGGTACGGCGTGGGTCAGGTGCCCCGTCGTGCGTGCTCCCCTTAGGTTACGGCGTGGGTCAGGTGCCCCGTCGTGCGTGCTCCCCTTAGGTTACGGCGTGGGTCAGGTGCCCCGTCGTGCGTGCCCCCCCCCCCCCTTAGGTTACGGCGTGGGTCAGGTGCCCCGTCGTGCGTGCTCCCCTTAGGTTACGGCGTGGGTCAGGTGCCCCGTCGTGCGTGCTCCCCTTAGGTTACGGCGTGGGTCAGGTGCCCCGTCGTGCGTGCTCCCCTTAGGTTACGGCGTGGGTCAGGTGCCCCGTCGTGCGTGCTCCCCTTAAGTTACGGCGTGGGTCAGGTGCCCCGTCGTGCGTGCTCCCCTTAGGGTACGGCGTGGGTCAGGTGCCCCGTCGTGCGTGCTCCCCTTAGGTTACGGCGTGGGTCAGGTGCCCCGTCGTGCGTGCTCCCCTTAGGGTACGGCGTGGGTCAGGTGCCCCGTCGTGCGTGCTCCCCTTAGGTTACGGCGTGGGTCAGGTGCCCCGTCGTGCGTGCTCCCCTTAGGTTACGGCGTGGGTCAGGTGCCCCGTCGTGCGTGCCCCCCCCTTAGGTTACGGCGTGGGTCAGGTGCCCCGTCGTGCGTGCTCCCCTTAGGTTACGGCGTGGGTCAGGTGCCCCGTCGTGCGTGCTCCCCTTAGGTTACGGCGTGGGTCAGGTGCCCCGTCGTGCGTGCTCCCCTTAAGTTACGGCGTGGGTCAGGTGCCCCGTCGTGCGTGCTCCCCTTAGGGTACGGCGTGGGTCAGGTGCCCCGTCGTGCGTGCTCCCCTTAGGTTACGGCGTGGGTCAGGTGCCCCGTCGTGCGTGCTCCCCTTAGGGTACGGCGTGGGTCAGGTGCCCCGTCGTGCGTGCTCCCCTTAGGTTACGGCGTGGGTCAGGTGCCCCGTCGTGCGTGCTCCCCTTAGGTTACGGCGTGGGTCAGGTTCCCCGCCCCGACCCGAGCACTAGGCCACTGCCTAGTGTCTCTTTAGTGCCTCTCATACGAGAGGTATTGACTGTTTTTTCAGAACCAGTGCGACTTCGGCAGCTGGATGACTCAAGCAGGACGAGGTTCAATTGCGGACGACACGTCACGATTTCGTCGGTGAGTCCATGATTTCGAATTCCTAAATGTATCACTTATATTCCATTTTGCAGTTGGATGTCTACCCCCACTTGGACACGTACTCTACGGAGCGACACATCACTGCTTCAAGAGGTACGGTAGATTACGGTAGAAGTGCTGCAATTTATGAAATATTCAGTTCTTCCAATGTGTTTTGCCTGTGTTTTGCCAATATTTTTTAAAGTTTAATTATTTGATAGTAAAACCATGGGTGAATCGTACGTCAATTTTGAATAAACTAATGCAGCGTATTTGGTCTTATTGATATATTGATATAATATATTGCGTTGCTCGAAGATTTCAATCTATTTGCGAGACTGTAAAAGTAGCCAGTATCTCGCAGACAAAGGATTCTGGTTACTTTTCAGAATCAGTTCAACTTCGGCAGCTGGATGGCTCAAGGCGAGCGAGATCTTCGTGTATGTTGTTTGCCTTTCCTCGTAGTAGATTCAAAAAGCCCGCCCTATCTCCATCTCAACTCTGTTTCATCACAACAAATTTGCGGACATCTGTAACATTTTAATATTCCCCCATTCGATGTATTCGCATTCCCTCATGGGTTTTTTCGTGTATGTTGTTAGTCTTTCTACCACAAAACCTTCTCATGTTCGAAATTTACGTCATTTCCCAATTAATCGATCTCCATTCGATGTTACCGTGTGTCCAAGGTAATGTTACATCATTGTTGTTTGTTTACGATTCTATGCCTGTCCTGTTAAGTTTGAATGTTGATCTTTGTCTGTCCACTGTTCATAAAGAATGTTTTTCCATTTTCGTCTCTCGACTCGGCATGCCGTTGTGAATCGGCTTGTAATCTATCTCTTTTCGGATGCCCTTATCAATTACATTTTGTGATTTGTACATAGGTTGATATCAGGCAAGAGAAATGTTTTGCTTTTAATTTAATTTAAATGGAATCGGGAACTTTTCATTAGATTGTCAACAACATTTTAAAAGCATTCGCAAAAGCCAAATCCAAAACAAACCAGCCTTGATTCATCATTACTTCCCTTTTTTAATTTTCGTCAACCCCATAAACATTTTCGTTATTTCATTGCCGCGACATCACTGATTTATTAATCAATATTTACAGTACCCCTAATGGCCGCTCACTCCCGGATGACCAACTGTTGCCCTTCTACGGCAAGAATTCGCAAGGCAACTTCGACTAGTGGGATGAATTAGAATGCAGGAGGAAAAGGAGGAGAATGTAAAGGTGAATTACTACAGATCGATAGCTTACGAATAAGAAAGCGTGAACGCTCGTACTATTTGCTTTAGTTAGAGTTTATCTTTGTTAATCCTGAATAGTTGCACATGGGACTTCGGTTTTACAAATGATATTAGTCAATTTCGGCATAGCGTTGAATAATTGCCGCTCGATGTAGACACGAATATATCAATAAGCACTTTTATGAGCTTCAAACTGGCCCACTAACAGTCTCTTTCGAATTGCGAATTATCGATTGTCTGCTCAGGACATCCTTCTCCATCGACCGCCAGATCTTCGTCATCTTCGAGATCACAACACTCCCGTTGAGCGACGGTAACCAGAAGACAAGAAGGATAGATAGTCGATCGACGATGTCAAAGCTAAGTTGCGCTCCCCTTAGGTTACGGCGTGGGTCAGGTGCCCCGTCGTGCGTGCTCCCCTTAGGGTACGGCGTGGGTCAGGTGCCCCGTCGTGCGTGCTCCCCTTAGGTTACGGCGTGGGTCAGGTGCCCCGTCGTGCGTGCTCCCTTAGGGTACGGCGTGGGTCAGGTGCCCCGTCGTGCGTGCTCCCCTTAGGTTACGGCGTGGGTCAGGTGCCCCGTCGTGCGTGCTCCCCTTAGGTTACGGCGTGGGTCAGGTGCCCCGTCGTGCGTGCTCCCCTTAGGTTACGGCGTGGGTCAGGTGCCCCGTCGTGCTTCCCCCCCCCCCTTAGGTTACGGCGTGGGTCTGGTGCCCCGTCGTGCGTGCTCCCCTTAGGTTACGGCGTGGGTCAGGTGCCCCGTCGTGCGTGCTCCCCTTAGGTTACGGCGTGGGTCAGGTGCCCCGTCGTGCGTGCCCCCCCCTTAGGTTACGGCGTGGGTCAGGTGCCCCGTCGTGCGTGCTCCCCTTAGGTTACGGCGTGGGTCAGGTGCCCGGTGGGTGCGGATTCCCTGTTCTGAGCCGGGGCACCACCCAGTGGGTGGGTTCGGGTTTCAGAGCCTGAAAAAGTAACCCATACCTCCCTTTCGAGAGGTATTGGTTACTTTTTCAGAATCAGTGCGACTTCGGCAGCTGAATGGATAAGGGAGAGCAGGGCGAAATTCGTCTACTACACCTGAAGCAAAGTTTCATCGGTGAGTCAATCAAGTACCTAAGTAACTGGTTAATGAGGAAAAACAATAGTGATATTCGATATCTGTGTGTGAGGGGAAATGGGGGTATGTTTTCCTGTCTAACAAAATTTCGCTTGCAGTTTGTTGACTACAAGTGCCATCTCAGGACGATCGATGTGATTCTCAAAGACTGGAAGTTGCTTATGCCATTGTAGAATTTGCACCACTAGTTTCGAGTTATATTTGTTTCATTGATTATGTACCGATGTAATTGATCGATGTCTAGCCTGTAGAATAATAGTTACTTCGCTCTTACAATACTCGATTAGTAATGTTTCATTGGTTTTAATTATTCACGCATAATTGTTTCTGTTTCAGTAAGAATAAATGCTTTCGAAAGAGCCTCCTAATTTGGTTTGTTTCAAAATCGTTTGAAACGATTTCCTATATTTTGCCGACACGAGTTGTATTTTATAATGAGTAGAATTTTATAATATTTAACCTGAAAAGTTAGTTTGCCAAATAAAATCAATTGCGTAGTATACGGTATTCATCAAGTTAATTGCGGCCTCTCTGTAATTAACTCGGAGTAATTCACAGTTTCTGCAATTTTCTGGTTTGTTTTGTTTTCATTTCCTCACTATTTCTCAAGAATTTAATCATTTTTGTTGATCACGTTTGCTCACTTTATTCTTGAACGCTGCGTACTATCCTCTTGCAAGATTCCACATCAAATCTCCCTTATGTTACTTGTTTGAATCAGCATTTTCCAATGTTTTTCTTTGGGGAGCTGCATATTTGTTATTAATTCATTTCATTTCCACCTTTAGAGATCGTCTGAATGCTTTCTCAAATAGATTAGCATCGCAATTTCGTTTGGGTTTTCATTTATTGTGTATTTTTGTCACTGTGATCCTCTTGGTTTTGCATTGCCGTAAACAAGATTCAGCCCGATATTTTTCGGCGATTTTTTGCATATCTTCTCATCGCAAACACCAGCTTTTCTGGCCTGGCTTTCATCTTTGCCAGCCCAATCTTGAATCATCCTTCCTATTCTCTTTTGCATCCATCCTATACATGTTTAAATTACATCATTGCTCTATCACTGATTAATTAATCAATGTTTATAGTATCCCGGATGGCTGTTCACTCCGAGACCATCAACTGTTGTCCGTCTACGGCAAGAATGGGCAGGGCATGGATCTTGCTGAAAAAATTAAGAAAGGTACTTTTTATGATGCTCTATCGAACTGCGTCGGCCGTTTTTGCATATCTCAACTCATTCTCGGATGGCAACCGATCGGAGCGGTCGCACTAAGGGATTTCGCCGAAAATTCAGCTCACAAGAATGGTTATAACTTTGTTCAAAATGAAGATATTCACATTTCCAAAGAAGGGATCGATAGAGGGCCACGAAGTTACTGAATCAGTAATCATATTTCAGAAAGAAAAAGACGAGTTCGACGTGTGAGAGGAATCGGAATTCAGGAGGAAAACGACAAGAATGTAAAGGTGAGTCACTCTCGATCGATAGCTTGCGATTACAGAATTAGGAACAATTCATTGATTTATCTGCAACTTTCTTTATTTACAGGTGCACGCGGTCAAGATGGCTAGCACTACAACCTAGGAAGGACTCTCGCATGCTGATCATGGAATCCAAAAGCTAAGTTCCCCTTACAATTAGGCACGGAAAGATCTTTAAAGTTTCTGTGTGAAAAGATTCTGTAGCACATCAAGAGGAGCAATCGAAGAAGGATCGACTAGGCCGCCGCCACACACCGCAGTGTGGTTGTGCACCGGGCGCTTGCCGCCCCATCAAGAGGAGCAATCGAAGAAGGATCGACTAGGCCGCCGCCACACACCGCAGTGTGGTTGTGCACCGGGCGCTTGTCGCCCAGCATCAAGAGGAGCAATCGAAGAAGGATCGACTAGGCCGCCGCCACACACCGCAGTGTGGTTGTGCACCGGGCGCTTGCCGCCCAGCATCAAGAGGAGCAATCGAAGAAGGATCGACTAGGCCGCCGCCACACACCGCAGTGTGGTTGTGCACCGGGCGCTTGTCGCCCAGCATCAAGAGGAGCAATCGAAGAAGGATCGACTAGGCCGCCGCCACACACCGCAGTGTGGTTGTGCACCGGGCGCTTGTCGCCCAGCATCAAGAGAAGCAATCGAAGAAGGATCGACTACTCTTCGTGACGATCGCTTTTAATTGACTTTAAATAGTTATTTTTGAAACTATTTCCATTGCAGATGCGACGGATACGACGGAATCGACGGAATCGACGTTATCTTCTCAGAGGCGGGTGGGCGGGTGGGCCTCTGAGAAGACGACGTAATCGACGGATACGAGGTACGGTAAGGGGCGAAGGAGTACGGTAGATTCGAATCGATTACTGGAATTTTAGTACAAATGATAAATATAATTGATGCCAAATCATTGATCGGTATCCGGTTGGCAATGAAAATGTATTCCCTGAGTCCTCTTCGTGACGATCGCTTTTAATTGACTTTAAATACTTATTTTTGAAACTATTTCCATTGCAGATGCGATGGAATCGACGGAATCGACGGAATCGACGGATACGACGGTTTCTTCTCAGAGGCGGGTGGGCGGGTGGGCCTCTGAGAAGACGACGGAATCGACGGATTCTTCTCAGAGGCGGATGGGCGGGTGGGCCTCTGAGAAGACGACGGAATCGACGGATACGAGGTACGGTAAGGGGCGAAGGAGTACGGTAAATTCGAATCGATTACTGGAATTTTAGTACAAATGATAAATATAATTGATGCGAAATCATTGATCGGTATCCGGTTGGCAATGAAAATGTATTCCCTGAGTCCTCTTCGTGACGATCGCTTTTAATTGACTTTAAATAGTTATTTTTGAAACTATTTCCATTGCAGATGCGACGGATACGACGGAATCGACGGATACGACGGAATCGACGGATACGACGGAATCGACGGATACGACGGAATCGACGGAATCGACGTTATCTTCTCAGAGGCGGGTGGGCGGGTGGGCCTCTGAGAAGACGACGTAATCGACGGATACGAGGCTCTGAGAAGACGACGTAATCGACGGATACGAGGTACGGTAAGGGGCGAAGGAGTACGGTAGATTCTAATCGATTACTGGAATTTTAGTACAAATGATAAATATAATTGATGCCAAATCATTGATCGGTATCCGGTTGGCAATGAAAATGTATTCCCTGAGTCCTCTTCGTGACGATCGCTTTTAATTGACTTTAAATACTTATTTTTGAAACTATTTCCATTGCAGATGCGATGGAATCGACGGAATCGACGGATACGACGGTTTCTTCTCAGAGGCGGGTGGGCGGGTGGGCCTCTGAGAAGACGACGGAATCGACGGATACGACGGAATCGACGGATACGACGGAATCGACGGATTCTTCTCAGAGGCGGATGGGCGGGTGGGCCTCTGAGAAGACGACGGAATCGACGGATACGAGGTACGGTAAGGGGCGAAGGAGTACGGTAAATTCGAATCGATTACTGGAATTTTAGTACAAATGATAAATATAATTGATGCGAAATCATTGATCGGTATCAGATGTCAAATACCCCTCCGAAAGGCCCTATGCATACCACATTTTTAGGGAAATTTGAACAAAAATTAGAGAAAAGCACAGCACCGATCGACTAAAACAGAGGATTTGGCCCGAAACCTAACCACAATAAATGCAATAGCCTTTAAAAATTGTTAAAGCATGCCACTTCTTGGGTTTCATAACCTAAGCATTTGAACCCTGATCGGTATCCGGTTGGCAATGAAAATGTATTCCCTGAGTCCTCTTCGTGACGATCGCTTTTAATTGACTTTAAATAGTTATTTTGAAACTATTTCCATTGCAGATGCGACGGATACGACGGAATCGACGGATACGACGGAATCGACGGAATCGACGTTATCTTCTCAGAGGCGGGTGGGCGGGTGGGCCTCTGAGAAGACGACGTAATCGACGGATACGAGGTACGGTAAGGGGCGAAGGAGTACGGTAGATTCGAATCGATTACTGGAATTTTAGTACAAATGATAAATATAATTGATGCCAAATCATTGATCGGTATCCGGTTGGCAATGAAAATGTATTCCCTGAGTCCTCTTCGTGACGATCGCTTTTAATTGACTTTAAATAGTTATTTTTGAAACTATTTCCATTGCAGATGCGACGGATACGACGGAATCGACGGATACGACGGAATCGTCGGAATCGACGTTATCTTCTCAGAGGCGGGTGGACGGGTGGGCCTCTGAGAAGACGACGGAATCGACGGATACGAGGTACGGTAAGGGGCGAAGGAGTACGGTAGATTCGAATCGATTACTGGAATTTTAGTACAAATGATAAATATAATTGATGCCAAATCATTGATCGGTATCCGGTTGGCAATGAAAATGTATTCCCTGAGTCCTCTTCGTAACGATCGCTTTTAATTGACTTTAAATAGTTATTTTTGAAACTATTTCCATTGCAGATGCGACGGATACGACGGAATCGACGGATACGACGGAATCGACGGAATCGACGTTATCTTCTCAGAGGCGGGCGGGCGGGTGGGCCTCTGAGAAGACGACGGAATCGACGGATACGAGGTACGGTAAGGGGCGAAGGAGTACGGTAGATTCGAATCGATTACTGGAATTTTAGTACAAATGATAAATATAATTGATGCGAAATCATTGATCGGTATCCGGTTGGCAATGAAATGTATTCCCTGAGTCCTCTTCGTGACGATCGCTTTTAATTGACTTTAAATAGTTATTTTTGAAACTATTTCCATTGCAGATGCGACGGATACGACGGAATCGACGGAATCGACGTTATCTTCTCAGAGGCGGGCGGGCGGGTGGGCCTCTGAGAAGACGACGGAATCGACGGATACGACGGAATCGACGGATACGACGGAATCGACGGATTCTTCTCAGAGGCGGATGGGCGGGTGGGCCTCTGAGAAGACGACGGAATCGACGGATACGAGGTACGGTAAGGGGCGAAGGAGTACGGTAAATTCGAATCGATTACTGGAATTTTAGTACAAATGATAAATATAATTGATGCCAAATCATTGATCGGTATCCGGTTGGCAATGAAAATGTATTCCCTGAGTCCTCTTCGTGACGATCGCTTTTAATTGACTTTAAATAGTTATTTTTGAAACTATTTCCATTGCAGATGCGACGGATACGACGGAATCGACGGATACGACGGAATCGTCGGAATCGACGTTATCTTCTCAGAGGCGGGTGGGCGGGTGGGCCTCTGAGAAGACGACGGAATCGACGGATACGAGGTACGGTAAGGGGCGAAGGAGTACGGTAGATTCGAATCGATTACTGGAATTTTAGTACAAATGATAAATATAATTGATGCCAAATCATTGATCGGTATCCGGTTGGCAATGAAAATGTATTCCCTGAGTCCTCTTCGTGACGATCGCTTTTAATTGACTTTAAATAGTTATTTTTGAAACTATTTCCATTGCAGATGCGACGGATACGACGAAATCGACGGATACGACGGAATCGACGGAATCGACGTTATCTTCTCAGAGGCGGGCGGGCGGGTGGGCCTCTGAGAAGACGACGGAATCGACGGATACGAGGTACGGTAAGGGCGAAGGAGTACGGTAGATTCGAATCGATTACTGGAATTTTAGTACAAATGATAAATATAATTGATGCGAAATCATTGATCGGTATCCGGTTGGCAATGAAAATGTATTCCCTGAGTCCTCTTCGTGACGATCGCTTTTAATTGACTTTAAATAGTTATTTTTGAAACTATTTCCATTGCAGATGCGACGGATACGACGGAATCGACGGAATCGACGTTATCTTCTCAGAGGCGGGCGGGCGGGTGGGCCTCTGAGAAGACGACGGAATCGACGGAATCGACGAAATCGACGTTATCTTCTCAGAGGCGGATGGGCGGGTGGGCCTCTGAGAAGACGACGGAATCGACGGATACGAGGTACGGTAAGGGGCGAAGGAGTACGGTAAATTCGAATCGATTACTGGAATTTTAGTACAAATGATAAATATAATTGATGCCAAATCATTGATCGGTATCCGGTTGGCAATGAAAATGTATTCCCTGAGTCCTCTTCGTGACGATCGCTTTTAATTGACTTTAAATAGTTATTTTTGAAACTATTTCCATTGCAGATGCGACGGATACGACGGAATCGACGGATACGACGGAATCGTCGGAATCGACGTTATCTTCTCAGAGGCGGGTGGGCGGGTGGGCCTCTGAGAAGACGACGGAATCGACGGATACGAGGTACGGTAAGGGGCGAAGGAGTACGGTAGATTCGAATCGATTACTGGAATTTTAGTACAAATGATAAATATAATTGATGCCAAATCATTGATCGGTATCCGGTTGGCAATGAAAATGTATTCCCTGAGTCCTCTTCGTGACGATCGCTTTTAATTGACTTTAAATAGTTATTTTTGAAACTATTTCCATTGCAGATGCGACGGATACGACGGAATCGACGGATACGACGGAATCGACGGAATCGACGTTATCTTCTCAGAGGCGGGCGGGCGGGTGGGCCTCTGAGAAGACGACGGAATCGACGGATACGAGGTACGGTAAGGGGCGAAGGAGTACGGTAGATTCGAATCGATTACTGGAATTTTAGTACAAATGATAAATATAATTGATGCGAAATCATTGATCGGTATCCGGTTGGCAATGAAAATGTATTCCCTGAGTCCTCTTCGTGACGATCGCTTTTAATTGACTTTAAATAGTTATTTTTGAAACTATTTCCATTGCAGATGCGACGGATACGACGGAATCGACGGAATCGACGTTATCTTCTCAGAGGCGGGTGGGCGGGTGGGCCTCTGAGAAGACGACGGAATCGACGGATACGAGGTACGGTAAGGGGCGAAGGAGTACGGTAGATTCGAATCGATTACTGGAATTTTAGTACAAATGATAAATATAATTGATGCCAAATCATTGATCGGTATCCGGTTGGCAATGAAAATGTATTCCCTGAGTCCTCTTCGTGACGATCGCTTTTAATTGACTTTAAATAGTTATTTTTGAAACTATTTCCATTGCAGATGCGACGGATACGACGGAATCGACGGATACGACGGAATCGACGTTATCTTCTCAGAGGCGGGTGGGCCTCTGAGAAGACGACGTAATCGACGGATACGAGGTACGGTAAGGGGCGAAGGAGTACGGTAGATTCGAATCGATTACTGGAATTTTAGTACAAATGATAAATATAATTGATGCGAAATCATTGATCGGTATCCGGTTGGCAATGAAAATGTATTCCCTGAGTCCTCTTCGTGACGATCGCTTTTAATTGACTTTAAATAGTTATTTTTGAAACTATTTCCATTGCAGATGCGACGGAATCGACGGATACGACGGAATCGACGGATTCTTCTCAGAGGCGGATGGGCGGGTGGGCCTCTGAGAAGACGACGGAATCGACGGATACGAGGTACGGTAAGGGGCGAAGGAGTACGGTAAATTCGAATCGATTACTGGAATTTTAGTACAAATGATAAATATAATTGATGCGAAATCATTGATCGGTATCCGGTTGGCAATGAAAATGTATTCCCTGAGTCCTCTTCGTGACGATCGCTTTTAATTGACTTTAAATAGTTATTTTTGAAACTATTTCCATTGCAGATGCGACGGATACGACGGAATCGACGGATACGACGGAATCGACGTTATCTTCTCAGAGGCGGGTGGGCCTCTGAGAAGACGACGTAATCGACGGATACGAGGTACGGTAAGGGGCGAAGGAGTACGGTAGATTCGAATCGATTACTGGAATTTTAGTACAAATGATAAATATAATTGATGCGAAATCATTGATCGGTATCCGGTTGGCAATGAAAATGTATTCCCTGAGTCCTCTTCGTGACGATCGCTTTTAATTGACTTTAAATAGTTATTTTTGAAACTATTTCCATTGCAGATGCGACGGATACGACGGAATCGACGGAATCGACGTTATCTTCTCAGAGGCGGGTGGGCGGGTGGGCCTCTGAGAAGACGACGGAATCGACGGATACGAGGTACGGTAAGGGGCGAAGGAGTACGGTAAATTCGAATCGATTACTGGAATTTAGTACAAATGATAAATATAATTGATGCGAAATCATTGATCGGTATCCGGTTGGCAATGAAAATGTATTCCCTGAGTCCTCTTCGTGACGATCGCTTTTAATTGACTTTAAATAGTTATTTTTGAAACAATTTCCATTGCAGATGCGACGGAATCGACGGATACGACGGAATCGACGGATTCTTCTCAGAGGCGGATGGGCGGGTGGGCCTCTGAGAAGACGACGGAATCGACGGATACGAGGTACGGTAAGGGGCGAAGGAGTACGGTAAATTCGAATCGATTACTGGAATTTTAGTACAAATGATAAATATAATTGATGCGAAATCATTGATCGGTATCCGGTTGGCAATGAAAATGTATTCCCTGAGTCCTCTTCGTGACGATCGCTTTTAATTGACTTTAAATAGTTATTTTTGAAACTATTTCCATTGCAGATGCGACGGATACGACGGAATCGACGGATACGACGGAATCGACGTTATCTTCTCAGAGGCGGGTGGGCCTCTGAGAAGACGACGTAATCGACGGATACGAGGTACGGTAAGGGGCGAAGGAGTACGGTAGATTCGAATCGATTACTGGAATTTTAGTACAAATGATAAATATAATTGATGCGAAATCATTGATCGGTATCCGGTTGGCAATGAAAATGTATTCCCTGAGTCCTCTTCGTGACGATCGCTTTTAATTGACTTTAAATAGTTATTTTTGAAACTATTTCCATTGCAGATGCGACGGAATCGACGGATACGACGGAATCGACGGATTCTTCTCAGAGGCGGATGGGCGGGTGGGCCTCTGAGAAGACGACGGAATCGACGGATACGAGGTACGGTAAGGGGCGAAGGAGTACGGTAAATTCGAATCGATTACTGGAATTTTAGTACAAATGATAAATATAATTGATGCGAAATCATTGATCGGTATCCGGTTGGCAATGAAAATGTATTCCCTGAGTCCTCTTCGTGACGATCGCTTTTAATTGACTTTAAATAGTTATTTTTGAAACTATTTCCATTGCAGATGCGACGGATACGACGGAATCGACGGATACGACGGAATCGACGTTATCTTCTCAGAGGCGGGTGGGCCTCTGAGAAGACGACGTAATCGACGGATACGAGGTACGGTAAGGGGCGAAGGAGTACGGTAGATTCGAATCGATTACTGGAATTTTAGTACAAATGATAAATATAATTGATGCGAAATCATTGATCGGTATCCGGTTGGCAATGAAAATGTATTCCCTGAGTCCTCTTCGTGACGATCGCTTTTAATTGACTTTAAATAGTTTTTTTGAAACTATTTCCATTGCAGATGCGACGGATACGACGGAATCGACGGAATCGACGTTATCTTCTCAGAGGCGGGTGGGCGGGTGGGCCTCTGAGAAGACGACGGAATCGACGGATACGAGGTACGGTAAGGGGCGAAGGAGTACGGTAAATTCGAATCGATTACTGGAATTTTAGTACAAATGATAAATATAATTGATGCGAAATCATTGATCGGTATCCGGTTGGCAATGAAAATGTATTCCCTGAGTCCTCTTCGTGACGATCGCTTTTAATTGACTTTAAATAGTTATTTTTGAAACTATTTCCATTGCAGATGCGACGGAATCGACGGATACGACGGAATCGACGGATTCTTCTCAGAGGCGGATGGGCGGGTGGGCCTCTGAGAAGACGACGGAATCGACGGATACGAGGTACGGTAAGGGGCGAAGGAGTACGGTAAATTCGAATCGATTACTGGAATTTTAGTACAAATGATAAATATAATTGATGCGAAATCATTGATCGGTATCCGGTTGGCAATGAAAATGTATTCCCTGAGTCCTCTTCGTGACGATCGCTTTTAATTGACTTTAAATAGTTTTTTTGAAACTATTTCCATTGCAGATGCGACGGATACGACGGAATCGACGGATACGACGGAATCGACGTTATCTTCTCAGAGGCGGGTGGGCCTCTGAGAAGACGACGTAATCGACGGATACGAGGTACGGTAAGGGGCGAAGGAGTACGGTAGATTCGAATCGATTACTGGAATTTTAGTACAAATGATAAATATAATTGATGCGAAATCATTGATCGGTATCCGGTTGGCAATGAAAATGTATTCCCTGAGTCCTCTTCGTGACGATCGCTTTTAATTGACTTTAAATAGTTATTTTTGAAACTATTTCCATTGCAGATGCGACGGAATCGACGGATACGACGGAATCGACGGATTCTTCTCAGAGGCGGATGGGCGGGTGGGCCTCTGAGAGACGACGGAATCGACGGATACGAGGTACGGTAAGGGGCGAAGGAGTACGGTAAATTCGAATCGATTACTGGAATTTTAGTACAAATGATAAATATAATTGATGCGAAATCATTGATCGGTATCCGGTTGGCAATGAAAATGTATTCCCTGAGTCCTCTTCGTGACGATCGCTTTTAATTGACTTTAAATAGTTATTTTTGAAACTATTTCCATTGCAGATGCGACGGATACGACGGAATCGACGGATACGACGGAATCGACGTTATCTTCTCAGAGGCGGGTGGGCCTCTGAGAAGACGACGTAATCGACGGATACGAGGTACGGTAAGGGGCGAAGGAGTACGGTAGATTCGAATCGATTACTGGAATTTTAGTACAAATGATAAATATAATTGATGCGAAATCATTGATCGGTATCCGGTTGGCAATGAAAATGTATTCCCTGAGTCCTCTTCGTGACGATCGCTTTTAATTGACTTTAAATAGTTATTTTTGAAACAATTTCCATTGCAGATGCGACGGAATCGACGGATACGACGGAATCGACGGATTCTTCTCAGAGGCGGATGGCGGGTGGGCCTCTGAGAAGACGACGGAATCGACGGATACGAGGTACGGTAAGGGGCGAAGGAGTACGGTAAATTCGAATCGAATACTGGAATTTTAGTACAAATGATAAATATAATGATGCGAAATCATTGATCGGTATCCGGTTGGCAATGAAAATGTATTCCCTGAGTCCTCTTCGTGACGATCGCTTTTAATTGACTTTTAAATAGTTATTTTTGAAACTATTTCCATTGCAGATGCGACGGATACGACGGAATCGACGGATACGACGGAATCGACGTTATCTTCTCAGAGGCGGGTGGGCCTCTGAGAAGACGACGTAATCGACGGATACGAGGTACGGTAAGGGGCGAAGGAGTACGGTAGATTCGAATCGATTACTGGAATTTTAGTACAAATGATAAATATAATTGATGCGAAATCATTGATCGGTATCCGGTTGGCAATGAAAATGTATTCCCTGAGTCCTCTTCGTGACGATCGCTTTAATTGACTTTAAATAGTTATTTTTGAAACTATTTCCATTGCAGATGCGACGGAATCGACGGATACGACGGAATCGACGGATTCTTCTCAGAGGCGGATGGGCGGGTGGGCCTCTGAGAAGACGACGGAATCGACGGATACGAGGTACGGTAAGGGGCGAAGGAGTACGGTAAATTCGAATCGATTACTGGAATTTTAGTACAAATGATAAATATAATTGATGCGAAATCATTGATCGGTATCCGGTTGGCAATGAAAATGTATTCCCTGAGTCCTCTTCGTGACGATCGCTTTTAATTGACTTTAAATAGTTATTTTTGAAACTATTTCCATTGCAGATGCGACGGATACGACGGAATCGACGGATACGACGGAATCGACGTTATCTTCTCAGAGGCGGGTGGGCCTCTGAGAAGACGACGTAATCGACGGATACGAGGTACGGTAAGGGGCGAAGGAGTACGGTAGATTCGAATCGATTACTGGAATTTTAGTACAAATGATAAATATAATTGATGCGAAATCATTGATCGGTATCCGGTTGGCAATGAAAATGTATTCCCTGAGTCCTCTTCGTGACGATCGCTTTTAATTGACTTTAATAGTTATTTTTGAAACTATTTCCATTGCAGATGCGACGGATACGACGGAATCGACGGAATCGACGTTATCTTCTCAGAGGCGGGTGGGCGGGTGGGCCTCTGAGAAGACGACGGAATCGACGGATACGAGGTACGGTAAGGGGCGAAGGAGTACGGTAGATTCGAATCGATTACTGGAATTTTAGTACAAATGATAAATATAATTGATGCCAAATCATTGATCGGTATCCGGTTGGCAATGAAAATGTATTCCCTGAGTCCTCTTCGTGACGATCGCTTTTAATTGACTTTAAATAGTTATTTTTGAAACTATTTCCATTGCAGATGCCACGGATACGACGGAATCGACGGATACGACGGAATCGACGTTATCTTCTCAGAGGCGGGTGGGCGGGTGGGCCTCTGAGAAGACGGCGGAATCGACGGATACGAGGTACGGTAAGGGGCGAAGGAGTACGGTAGATTCGAATCGATTACTGGAATTTTAGTACAAATGATAATATAATTGATGCGAACGGGATGGGGCCACGAAGTTACTGAATCAGTAATCATATTTCAGAAAGAAAAAGACGACTTCGACGTGTGAGAGGAATCGGAATTCAGGAGGAAAACGACAAGAATGTAAAGGTGAGTCACTCTCGATCGATAGCTTGCGATTACAGAATTAGGAACAATTCATTGATTTATCTGTAACTTTCTTTATTTACAGGTGCACGCGGTCAAGATGGCTAGCACTACAACCTAGGAAGGACTCTCGCATGCTGATCATGGAATCCAAAAGCTAAGTTCCCCCTACAATTAGGCACGGAAAGATCTTTAAAGTTTCTGTGTGAAAAGATTCTGTAGCACATCAAGAGGAGCAATCGAAGAAGGATCGACTAGGCCGCCGCCACACACCGCAGTGTGGTTGTGCACCGGGCGCTTGTCGCCCAGCATCAAGAGGAGCAATCGAAGAAGGATCGACTAGGCCGCCGCCACACACCGCAGTGTGGTTGTGCACCGGGCGCTTGTCGCCCAGCATCAAGAGGAGCAATCGAAGAAGGATCGACTAGGCCGCCGCCACACACCGCAGTGTGGTTGTGCACCGGGCGCTTGCCGCCCAGCATCAAGAGGAGCAATCGAAGAAGGATCGACTTGGCCGCCTCCACACACCGCAGTGTGTGTTTGTGCACCGGGCGCTTGTCGCCCAGCATCAGAGGAGCAATCGAAGAAGGATCGACTAGGCCGCCGCCACACCGCAGTGTGGTTGTGCACCGGGCGCTTGTCGCCCAGCATCAAGAGGAGCAATCGAAGAAGGATCGACTAGGCCGCCGCCACACACCGCAGTGTGGTTGTGCACCGGGCGCTTGTCGCCCAGCATCAAGAGGAGCAATCGAAGCAGATCGACTAGGCCGCCGCCACACACCGCAGTGTGGTTGTGCACCGGGCGCTTGCCGCCCAGCATCAAGAGGAGCAATCGAAGAAGGATCGACTAGGCCGCCGCCACACCGCAGTGTGGTTGTGCACCGGGCGCTTGTCGCCCAGCATCAAGAGGAGCAATCGAAGAAGGATCGACTAGGCCGCCGCCACACACCGCAGTGTGGTTGTGCACCGGGCGCTTGCCGCCCAGCATCAAGAGGAGCAATCGAAGAAGGATCGACTAGGCCGCCGCCACACACCGCAGTGTGGTTGTGCACCGGGCGCTTGTCGCCCAGCATCAAGAGGAGCAATCGAAGAAGGATCGACTAGGCCGCCGCCACACACCGCAGTGTGGTTGTGCACCGGGCGCTTGCCGCCCAGCATCAAGAAGAGCAATCGAAGAAGGATCGACTAGGCCGCCGCCACCACACCGCAGTGTGGTTGTGCACCGGGCGCTTGTCGCCCAGCATCAAGAGGAGCAATCGAAGAAGGATCGACTAGGCCGCCGCCACACACCGCAGTGTGGTTGTGCACGGGCGCTTGTTGCCCAGCATCAAGAGGAGCAATCGAAGAAGGATCGACTAGGCCGCCGCCACACACCGCAGTGTGGTTGTGCACCGGGCGCTTGCCGCCCAGCATCAAGAGGAGCAATCGAAGAAGGATCGACTTGGCCGCCTCCACACACCGCAGTGTGGTTGTGCACCGGGCGCTTGTCGCCCAGCATCAAGAGGAGCAATCGAAGAAGGATCGACTAGGCCGCCGCCACACACCGCAGTGTGGTTGTGCACCGGGCGCTTGTCGCCCAGCATCAAGAGGAGCAATCGAAGAAGGATCGACTAGGCCGCCGCCACACACCGCAGTGTGGTTGTGCACCGGGCGCTTGTCGCCCAGCATCAAGAGGAGCAATCGAAGCAGGATCGACTAGGCCGCCGCCACACACCGCAGTGTGGTTGTGCACCGGGCGCTTGCCGCCCAGCATCAAGAGGAGCAATCGAAGAAGGATCGACTAGGCCGCCGCCACACACCGCAGTGTGGTTGTGCACCGGGCGCTTGTCGCCCAGCATCAAGAGGAGCAATCGAAGAAGGATCGACTAGGCCGCCGCCACACACCGCAGTGTGGTTGTGCACCGGGCGCTTGTCGCCCAGCATCAAGAGGAGCAATCGAAGAAGGATCGACTAGGCCGCCGCCACACACCGCAGTGTGGTTGTGCACCGGGCGCTTGTCGCCCAGCATCAAGAGGAGCAATCGAAGCAGGATCGACTAGGCCGCCGCCACACACCGCAGTGTGGTTGTGCACCGGGCGCTTGCCGCCCAGCATCAAGAGGAGCAATCGAAGAAGGATCGACTAGGCCGCCGCCACACACCGCAGTGTGGTTGTGCACCGGGCGCTTGTCGCCCAGCATCAAGAGGAGCAATCGAAGAAGGATCGACTAGGCCGCCGCCACACACCGCAGTGTGGTTGTGCACCGGGCGCTTGTCGCCCAGCATCAAGAGGAGCAATCGAAGCAGGATCGACTAGGCCGCCGCCACACACCGCAGTGTGGTTGTGCACCGGGCGCTTGCCGCCCAGCATCAAGAGGAGCAATCGAAGAAGGATCGACTAGGCCGCCGCCACACACCGCAGTGTGGTTGTGCACCGGGCGCTTGTCGCCCAGCATCAAGAGGAGCAATCGAAGAAGGATCGACTAGGCCGCCACCACACACCGCAGTGTGGTTGTGCACCGGGCGCTTGCCGCCCCATCAAGAGGAGCAATCGAAGAAGGATCGACTAGGCCGCCGCCACACACCGCAGTGTGGTTGTGCACCGGGCGCTTGTCGCCCAGCATCAAGAGGAGCAATCGAAGAAGGATCGACTAGGCCGCCGCCACACACCGCAGTGTGGTTGTGCACCGGGCGCTTGCCGCCCCATCAAGAGGAGCAATCGAAGAAGGATCGACTAGGCCGCCGCCACACACCGCAGTGTGGTTGTGCACCGGCGCTTGTCGCCCAGCATCAAGAGGAGCAATCGAAGAAGGATCGACTAGGCCGCCGCCACACACCGCAGTGTGGTTGTGCACCGGGCGCTTGCCGCCCAGCATCAAGAGGAGCAATCGAAGAAGGATCGACTAGGCCGCAGCCACACACCGCAGTGTGGTTGTGCACCGGGCGCTTGCCGCCCAGCATCAAGAGGAGCAATCGAAGAAGGATCGACTAGGCCGCCACCACACACCGCAGTGTGGTTGTGCACCGGGCGCTTGTCGCCCAGCATCAAGAGGAGCAATCGAAGAAGGATCGACTAGGCCGCCGCCACACACCGCAGTGTGGTTGTGCACCGGGCGCTTGCCGCCCAGCATCAAGAGGAGCAATCGAAGAAGGATCGACTAGGCCGCCGCCACACACCGCAGTGTGGTTGTGCACCGGGCGCTTGTCGCCCAGCATCAAGAGGAGCAATCGAAGAAGGATCGACTAGGCCGCCGCCACACACCGCAGTGTGGTTGTGCACCGGGCGCTTGTCGCCCAGCATCAAGAGGAGCAATCGAAGAAGGATCGACTAGGCCGCAGCCACACACCGCAGTGTGGTTGTGCACCGGGCGCTTGCCGCCCAGCATCAAGAGGAGCAATCGAAGAAGGATCGACTAGGCCGCCACCACACACCGCAGTGTGGTTGTGCACCGGGCGCTTGTCGCCCAGCATCAAGAGGAGCAATCGAAGAAGGATCGACTAGGCCGCCGCCACACACCGCAGTGTGGTTGTGCACCGGGCGCTTGTCGCCCAGCATCAAGAGGAGCAATCGAAGAAGGATCGACTAGGCCGCCGCCACACACCGCAGTGTGGTTGTGCACCGGGCGCTTGCCGCCCAGCATCAAGAGGAGCAATCGAAGAAGGATCGACTAGGCCGCCACCACACACCGCAGTGTGGTTGTGCACCGGGCGCTTGTCGCCCAGCATCAAGAGGAGCAATCGAAGAAGGATCGACTAGGCCGCCGCCACGCACCGCAGTGTGGTTGTGCACCGGGCGCTTGCCGCCCAGCATCAAGAGGAGCAATCGAAGAAGGATCGACTTGGCCGCCTCCACACACCGCAGTGTGGTTGTGCACCGGGCGCTTGTCGCCCAGCATCAAGAGGAGCAATCGAAGAAGGATCGACTAGGCCGCCGCCACACACCGCAGTGTGGTTGTGCACCGGGCGCTTGTCGCCCAGCATCAAGAGGAGCAATCGAAGAAGGATCGACTAGGCCGCCGCCACACACCGCAGTGTGGTTGTGCACCGGGCGCTTGTCGCCCAGCATCAAGAGGAGCAATCGAAGCAGGATCGACTAGGCCGCCGCCACACACCGCAGTGTGGTTGTGCACCGGCGCTTGCCGCCCAGCATCAAGAGGAGCAATCGAAGAAGGATCGACTAGGCCGCCGCCACACACCGCAGTGTGGTTGTGCACCGGGCGCTTGTCGCCCAGCATCAAGAGGAGCAATCGAAGAAGGATCGACTAGGCCGCCGCCACACACCGCAGTGTGGTTGTGCACCGGGCGCTTGTCGCCCAGCATCAAGAGGAGCAATCGAAGAAGGATCGACTAGGCCGCCGCCACACACCGCAGTGTGGTTGTTTTGCTTTTTGTTTTTTTTTGTTTTGCTTTTTTTTATTTTTGCAGGGTCGGGAGGCGGACACGCTGATCTCGAAGATGGTCGAGGGCATCGACATCAATCCGCTGTATCTGACAGAGGATAGGGAGTACGATGGAGGAAAGACCCCCGAGGTACGCATACACGAAAAAGCTAGTGGAAAATTACCTGGAATTTGAAAAAAAAATCATTTAGGTTTTTCGCTGACAAGGCATGGCACCTACGATTCGCAAACATACCCCGCTTTCGTAGTATTTTGCCACAAAACTTTTTTCATGTATGGAGGCATGTAGTGGGGTTTAAACTGAGAAACGATACGATTGTTTGTACCGCTGAGTATGTTTTTGAACGACCGCCCTCATAGAATAGAACGAGCTATAGTTAGCGGACGACAGACAGTTCGATAGAGGAAAGATGTGATTTTGATTGTAGGGGTTCAAGAAAGAAATTACAGTTGTCGCATTTTTGATAGAATGGGGTCTACCCTCTATCGCAAATGTAGCGGCATGATTAGGGAGGGCAGCGCATGTTCCCGATGCGAAACGCGATACAGTACGCTAGCAACTTTTTTCGAGCGAATCGAATATTGATTTTATTTTTTAGTCGTCTTCAAATTATTTATTTATTGACCATTTTTGAATTTAATTACTATTTTCTCGCTAGCAAATAACTTTCACAGCACACAACTATCGCATACGCGACTTAGCCTGTGCTAATTCCCTTGCTTTTTGAAAATATGAACACTTTTCAAAGTTTGGCTTTTTATTTTTTTTTTCGTTTTCACTTTCCCGTTCCTACATTTGGCCTTCCCCCTCTAAGAATCACTCTAAAATCATCGCCTGGGTCCTCCCCCATCTCCCCGTTACTTCCTTTCCCGGAATTTCTCTGCCGGAGGTACCGAAACCTTGGGTTCTTTGGCGTGAATTCACCAGTGTACTCGATTTTCTTCCATTTCCGCAATCCCGTACATACGGTTGGCCTTCCCCCTCTACCAAACCACTCTGATATGATCACATATGTCCTCCCCCATCCCGCCCCCCCCCCCCCCCCCGTTAGTAGCTGTCGCGAAATTTCTCTGCCGGAGACACTGAAACCTTTGGATGATTGCCGTGAATCCGACCGCGCGCACTTTTTTCTCATGGTTTAGCCTTCCCGTCGCTATACTTGGCCTTCCCCCTCAACCAAACTGCTCTGAAATCATCGCCTATACCCTCCCCTGTCTCCGTCGATTCCGTCGTCTCCAAGGCGACAGAATCGACGGATACGACGGAATCGACGGAATCGACGTTATCTTCTCAGAGGCGGGTGGGCGGGTGGGCCGCTGAGAAGACGACGTAATCGACGGATACGAGTACGGTAAGGGGCGAAGGAGTACGGTAGATTCGAACCGATTACTGGAATTTTAGTACAAATGATAAATATAATTGATGCCAAATCATTGATCGGTATCCGGTTGGCAATGAAAATGTATTCCCTGAGTCCTCTTCGTGACGATCGCTTTTAATTGACTTTAAATACTTATTTTTGAAACTATTTCCATTGCAGATGCGATGGAATCGACGGAATCGACGGAATCGACGGATACGACGGTTTCTTCTCATAGGCGGGTGGGCGGGTGGGCCTCTGAGAAGACGACGGAATCGACGGATACGACGGAATCGACGGATTCTTCTCAGAGGCGGATGGGCGGGGGGCCTCTGAGAAGACGACGGAATCGACGGATACGAGGTACGGTAAGGGGCGAAGGAGTACGGTAAATTCGAAGCGATTACTGGAATTTTAGTACAAATGATAAATATAATTGATGCGAAATCATTGATCGGTATCCGGTTGGCAATGAAAATGTATTCCCTGAGTCCTCTTCGTGACGATCGCTTTAATTGACTTTAAATAGTTATTTTTGAAACTATTTCCATTGCAGATGCGACGGATACGACGGAATCGACGGATACGACGGAATCGACGTTATCTTCTCAGAGGCGGTGGGCCTCTGAGAAGACGACGTAATCGACGGATACGAGGTACGGTAAGGGGCGAAGGAGTACGGTAGATTCGAATCGATTACTGGAATTTTAGTACAAATGATAAATATAATTGATGCGAAATCATTGATCGGTATCCGGTTGGCAATGAAATGTATTCCCTGAGTCCTCTTCGTGACGATCGCTTTTAATTGACTTTAAATAGTTATTTTTGAAACTATTTCCATTGCAGATGCGACGGATACGACGGAATCGACGGAATCGACGTTATCTTCTCAGAGGCGGGTGGGCGGGTGGGCCTCTGAGAAGACGACGGAATCGACGGATACGAGGTACGGTAAGGGGCGAAGGAGTACGGTAGATTCGAATCGATTACTGGAATTTTAGTACAAATGATAAATATAATTGATGCCAAATCATTGATCGGTATCCGGTTGGCAATGAAAATGTATTCCCTGAGTCCTCTTCGTGACGATCGCTTTTAATTGACTTTAAATAGTTATTTTTGAAACTATTTCCATTGCAGATGCCACGGATACGACGGAATCGACGGATACGACGGAATCGACGGAATCGACGGATTCTTCTCAGAGGCGTGGGCGGGTGGGCCTCTGAGAAGACGACGGAATCGACGGATACGAGGTACGGTAAGGGGCGAAGGAGTACGGTAGATTCGAATCGATTACTGGAATTTTAGTACAAATGATAAATATAATTGATGCCAAATCATTGATCGGTATCCGGTTGGCAATGAAAATGTATTCCCTGAGTCCTCTTCGTGACGATCGCTTTTAATTGACTTTAAATACTTATTTTTGAAACTATTTCCATTGCAGATGCGATGGAATCGACGGAATCGACGGATACACAACAAACATTGCAAAAGCTAAGTCCCACTATCCTTTTCCTAACCCCCGAACCTAGGAAAAAGAACCTGCTAGTTTCAGAGCCTGAAAAAGTAACCCATACCTCTCTTTCGAGAGGTATTGGTTACTTTTTCAGAATCAGTGCGACTTCGGTAGCTGGATGGATAAGGGAGAGCAGGGCGAAATTCGTCTACTACACCTGAAGCAAAGTTTCATCGGTGAGTAAATCAAGTACCTAAGTAACTGATTAATGAGGGTTACGGCGTGGGTCAGGTGCCCCGTCGTGCGTGCTCCCCTTAGGGTACGGCGTGGGTCAGGTGCCCCGTCGTGCGTGCTCCCCTTAGGGTACGGCGTGGGTCAGGTGCCCCGTCGTGCGTGCTCCCCTTAGGTTACGGCGTGGGTCAGGTGCCCCGTCGTGCGTGCTCCCCTTAGGTTACGGCGTGGGTCAGGTTCCCCGCCCCGACCCGAGCACTAGGCCACTGCCTAGTGTCTCTTTAGTGCCTCTCATACGAGAGGTATTGACTGTTTTTTCAGAACCAGTGCGACTTCGGCAGCTGGATGAATCAAGCAGGACGAGGTTCAATTGCGGACGACACGTCACGATTTCGTCGGTGAGTCCATGATTTCGAATTCCTAAATGTATCACTTATATTCCATTTTGCAGTTGGATGTCTACCCCCACTTGGACACGTACTCTAGCGGAGCGACACATCACTGCTTCAAGAGGTACGGTAGATTACGGTAGAAGTGCTGCAATTTATGAAATATTCAGTTCTTCCAATGTGTTTTGCCTGTGTTTTGCCAATATTTTTTAAAGTTTAATTATTTGATAGTAAAACCATGGGTGAATCGTACGTCAATTTTGAATAAACTAATGCAGCGTATTTGGTCTTATTGATATATTGATATAATATATTGCGTTGCTCGAAGATTTCAATCTATTTTGCGAGACTGTAAAAGTAGCCAGTATCTCGCAGACAAAGGATTCTGGTTACTTTTCAGAATCAGTTCAACTTCGGCAGCTGGATGGCTCAAGGCGAGCGAGATCTTCGTGTATGTTGTTTGCCTTTCCCCGTAGTAGATTCAAAAAGCCCGCCCTATCTCCATCTCAACTCTGTTTCATCACAACAAATTTGCGGACATCTGTAACATTTTAATATTCCCCCATTCGATGTATTCGCATTCCCTCATGGGTTTTTTCGTGTATGTTGTTAGTCTTTCTACCACAAAACCTTCTCATGTTCGAAATTTACGTTATTTCCCAATTAATCGATCTCCATTCGATGTTACCGTGTGTCCAAGGTAATGTTACATCATTGTTGTTTGTTTACGATTCTATGCCTGTCCTGTTAAGTTTGAATGTTGATCTTTGTCTGTCCACTGTTCATAAAGAATGTTTTTCCATTTTCGTCTCTCGACTCGGCATGCCGTTGTGAATCGGCTTGTAATCTATCTCTTTTCGGATGCCCTTATCAATTACATTTTGTGATTTGTACATAGGTTGATATCAGGCAAGAGAAATGTTTTGCTTTTAATTTAATTTAAATGTAATCGGGAACTTTTCATTAGATTGTCAACAACATTTTAAAAGCATTCGCAAAAGCCAAATCCAAAACAAACCAGCCTTGATTCATCATTACTTCCCATTTTTAATTTTCGTCAACCCCATAAACATTTTCGTTATTTCATTGCCGCGACATCACTGATTTATTAATCAATATTTACAGTACCCCTAATGGCCGCTCACTCCCGGATGACCAACTGTTGCCCTTCTACGGCAAGAATTCGCAAGGCAACTTCGACTAGTGGGATGAATTAGAATGCAGGAGGAAAAGGAGGAGAATGTAAAGGTGAATTACTACAGATCGATAGCTTACGAATAAGAAAGCGTGAACGCTCGTACTATTTGCTTTAGTTAGAGTTTATCTTTGTTAATCCTGAATAGTTGCACATGGGACTTCGGTTTTACAAATGATATTAGTCAATTTCGGCATAGCGTTGAATAATTGCCGCTCGATGTAGACACGAATATATCAATAAGCACTTTTATGAGCTTCAAACTGGCCCACTAACAGTCTCTTTCGAATTGCGAATTATCGATTGTCTGCTCAGGACATCCTTCTCCATCGACCGCCAGATCTTCGTCATCTTCGAGATCACAACACTCCCGTTGAGCGACGGTAACCAGAAGACAAGAAGGATGGATAGTCGATCGACGATGTCAAAGCTAAGTTGCGCTCCCCTTAGGTTACGGCGTGGGTCAGGTGCCCCGTCGTGCGTGCTCCCCTTAGGGTACGGCGTGGGTCAGGTGCCCCGTCGTGCGTGCTCCCCTTAGGTTACTGCGTGGGTCAGGTGCCCCGTCGTGCGTGCTCCCCTTAGGGTACGGCGTGGGTCAGGTGCCCGTCGTGCTTCCCCCCCCCCCCTTAGGTTACGGCGTGGGTCAGGTGCCCCGTTGTGCGTGCTCCCTTAGGGTACGGCGTGGTCAGGTGCCCCGTCGTGCGTGCTCCCCTTAGGTTACGGCGTGGGTCAGGTGCCCCGTCGTGCGTGCTCCCCTTAGGTTACGGCGTGGGTCAGGTGCCCCGTCGTGCTTCCCCCCCCCCCTTAGGTTACGGCGTGGGTCAGGTGCCCCGTCGTGCGTGCTCCCCTTAGGTTACGGCGTGGGTCAGGTGCCCCGTCGTGCGTGCTCCCCTTAAGTTACGGCGTGGGTCAGGTGCCCCGTCGTGCGTGCTCCCCTTAGGTTACGGCGTGGGTCAGGTGCCCCGTCGTGCGTGCTCCCCTTAGGTTACGGCGTGGGTCAGGTGCCCCGTCGTGCGTGCTCCCCTTAAGTTACGGCCCTTAGGTTACGGCGTGGGTCAGGTGCCCCGTCGTGCGTGCTCCCCTTAGGTTACGGCGTGGGTCAGGTGCCCCGTCGTGCGTGCTCCCCTTAGGTTACGGCGTGGGTCAGGTGCTCCGTCGTGCGTGCTCCCCTTAGGTTACGGCGTGGGTCAGGTGCCCCGTCGTGCGTGCCCCCCCCTTAGGTTACGGCGTGGGTCAGGTGCCCCGTCGTGCGTGCTCCCCTTAGGTTACGGCGTGGGTCAGGTGCCCCGTCGTGCGTGCTCCCCTTAGGGTACGGCGTGGGTCAGGTGCCCCGTCGTGCGTGCTCCCTTAGGTTACGGCGTGGGTCAGGTGCCCCGTCGTGCGTGCTCCCCTTAGGTTACGGCGTGGGTCAGGTTCCCCGCCCCGACCCGAGCACTAGGCCACTGCCTAGTGTCTCTTTAGTGCCTCTCATACGAGACTTATTATCTTCTTTTTTCTTATTCTAATGACTTATTCTTATTCTAATGATTATCTTCAATATTGGTTTTTATCATATTTATTTGCATCGATTATGAATGAAGTGTTGATAAATAAAAATGTCTTGAAATTTATTTTGAAACTTCTCATTTCGTTTAATGAAAGGGCTTCACCACTATGTAAGCAAAAGTATTTATGCGAGGCCCTGATGAAGGATGTATAGGATGATTCACAAGAGAATCGTGGATTGGAAATAGTAAGCGACGTGGTGAATCAGCGCGCCCGCTCTGCCACTTATCCCCATTTTAACCTTATAAGGTAAATTGATAAATTGATCTTTGATCCCTCATTCTTGACTCTATCGCATAGTGTCACACATGTAATTGATTTTGGTTCGTACAATTTGCACCGATTTGGATAAATATTACATATTGTTAGGCAATAAGTTTATTGTAGACTAGCGTTATCCTTCATTTGAATCTAAACTGTAATACTATCTTTCAAACTGAATTCGATAATTTCGAATTCAAACGATCTAATGTTCGAAGCTGCATTCACGTCATCTCTTTCTCCATGACATTCTTTTCCGAATTCTCTAAAATTCTATCTATTCCCACTATGATGTATCTATCTGATTCATTAGGTATTTGATTTGTACGTGCAGGAATAGATTTTCCCTTCATCTATTCTGGTTTCACAAATGTCATTACAATTTTGGCTGTATAAATTTCCTATGGAAACTAGAACCTCCGAGGCAATTAAAAATGAAGGTTGAAGATCTCAATGGTCACAGGAAGCCAGTGTGAGTAGCTGTGATTTATTATAATTACTGTTTCAATAGGCACAACTGGAAAATATGTTGGAAGATTCAGGTCTGAGAATTTCAGGATCTCCACCAATTCTGTCTCTGGAGGGACGATAGCCCTCATAATTTCCTTCACTGTCTTCAGTGCAATGACCATAGCCATAGAAGCCGCATCAATATTCATAGACAGTTAGTTCACTAACGCGAAAAGAAGTACAGCTGTTTTAGCCTGGACATGGTTGGGACCAATCAATTATAATGATTACGACAAACACAGTGGAGAGTATGGCAAACTCGGACTGCTCACTATCAGAGATCACAAAGCAGAATGGGAAACACACTTCATAAGTCCGGTGAGAGCCTAATTTACAAATTGCTCCATTTGAATTGAAATATGGTTGTTTCCAGTTGGCCGGGCATATCATACTGCTCTGATCCAAATAGCGTTCATCATCGCGCACGTACGTTTATCGTATAATATTTCTAATAATGGAAGTTTCTTAGGTGGCAGCTATTGTCCTCATGATTTGCTCCAAGTGGGGCAACGCTGATAAAAGAGTGAGTCTGCTGAACCATTCGGCCGTGCTTTTAGAGTGTTGATGTCTTGTAGCGTTCGGCAATGCGAATTATTCTCTTCCCTTGCATAACCGTCTTCATGGTCTATGCTTTGTCTACTTTTTCCTCGGCCTGGACAAAAACGTTGAAAGTTCTCTAAAAGTTAGTACTACAATTCTAACTAGATTTCCCATCAGTATTAAACAAAATTAGTGCCAAAAGAATACAGAGAGTCATGTATAGCCTGCGGCATCTTTCTTTCTCGAACCTCCTGCTGTTCCTGCCTCTATATGCACAGGCTCATGATCATTGTTAACGTCGTCTACTTCTGGGTTTGTTGCAGAACTCAAATAAAAAACACAAAATCTTCAGGTCGCACTCATCGCTTTTGCTGTTGCATGTAATTACATTCTTCTACAACGAAATTATTGTGACATTGTCTTTCACATTTTTTTTATAAATCGCTTCACTCAATAATCATTGGTCATGATCACAGAAACATAACGCATAAATTTATCCGATTTCTTATTCACAACAGAAATTGGGAGACATTGATAGAGTACTCGTATGCAAGCGGGAGAAAGGCACAATGGAATCTAGTGAGGGAATTCTATCTTTTGACTATTAAAAAATATGAAGTCGATTCGTATAAACTACCGGTTGGAGGTGAACTAGAGAAGAATTGAGAGAAATGGGGAAAAGTTGTTCACATTCTCACACCCCACCTCCCCTTCTTCTCCCTTCTCCTCTCCCACCTCATCCGTCTTGCCATTGTCTCTCTTCGAATGCACGACAGTGCTCGTACTTCGCGCACGCACGTAATTGGCCGGCTCGAGCGGCTCGCATTCGCCTGCGAATAACTTTTGTTTTGAAAAAGAATTTAAACAATATCAAAGTTAAAGTTAAAGTTGCTTCCACAATCAAGGCTACAATATCAAAGCTACTCGACAAACTAGACTTAAAAACAAGTGTGAAACATTTTTGCCACAATCATTCATTTCAGATTTTGAGCGGTTGTAATAGGTAGTTTGATGACTCACCCGAGCAACTCCTTGGGTAGCACAAGAAGTGGAGATCCCTGATGTCGATCAACCACGATAGATGGAAGAGAGCATAGGAGACGACGAGAATGTACTCGAGGACTGCGTAGATGCGAGGGACTGAGAATTGAATAATAATTTTCGAATGTGTTTCAATGATAGCGTATTGCTTGAACTTTTTGTGTCATACTATTATTCTTCATTTGAATTGAATAATCACATCGTATAGAATTTCTAGTGTGATCTTGCAAGAATAAACTCATTTCGAAAGCTCTTCTCACGGTATGAAAGGTACGGATTTCGTATGATCCGAAAAGGAATGAATAGGTAGACATCTATTTTGATGGAATGTTTAATAAAAGCTCACGATAAGAATGGCACATTGGCTGGAGGGACACTGTGTGATGGTACTGGAAGTACTGGAGAGAGATAACAGAAGACAAGAGAGAAACGATCTTCACTCCCACGGAAAGCGTCTCAGAGGCTGAAAAGCTAAGTGTATATGGGGATGCGAAATCAATACGCTTCACGAATGGATTTCATTGAGATCATTCATTGACATCGATGTTCGGCAGTTAAGCGTATCTAATTAGAAAAAATGGTGAAGATCCGTCTTTTCATCTTGCGTGACTCGGGTTAGAAAATCACGTGAGAAAGAGACAAATTGATGACGGCTTACAAGACCAGAGAAGTAAAAACAGAGAAACTAACATTTTTGCTCTTGCTCTTGAAATTGAACATGATCAGTGTCGTTGCGAGCATATTGAGAGAAGCGGAGATGGCAAAGGATAACTTGGCGAAGCGATTGGCCACTGCAATTGGGAATGTTCACTCTGCACCAGAATTGATCTTTGATCTCTGGATGTCATTCATGTGATCCACGATGGCATCAAATGAGGTATGTTTCACGAACAGCATTTCTTAGAGAAAATGCGAATTGTTTCGATAGTGTCCATATCTACCGAGATTCAATCAATAATACAAATGAAATGGAAAAAAGGTAAATCCGTACTCGGAAGTCGGAGTGGATGGTCATAATGGAGAAGAGGCGATTGAGAACGATTCGACAGCTGTGAGAGCAGGCATGACGTCACTTGTCATCTGAAGGGCAAATTCATAATCAGAGATCAAAGATCAAGCGGCCCTCTGACTCACCTCGAAAACGGCACCGCACTTCTGCTTTGCGCGCACCATGTGTCTGAAACGCCATGGCTTTATCGATATCTTTTTTTCGATCTTTGATCTTCGGAAAAATAAACAAACCTCAATGAAAGCGACTGGAAGATGCGCAGCATGATGGGCAGGCATGTGGCGATGCTGAAAATAGTTTTCTATTCAAGGGACGATGTGTTTCACGGTAAATTCAAGTGTCCAACATTTGAATTTCTTCATTGAGATCGAGAGAGCTTTAAAAAAAAATTATTCTCATTCAGAAGATCTGTATTCAATCGTAAAAGAAGTAACCGAAAGAGAATATTTCCGGATGAATTTCGCTCGAACAGCAACATACTGAGGGAAGGCCGTCCTTGGGGAACGGGCTGTCGTCTGTAGAGGAGATTCATTACGATCAAATTTGAATATTCTCTCTTATTCTCTCGATACTTCCGTGTTTTTCTGATTGGTAAGGGAGCATTACGAGTCACAGATAATGTAAGCTTCATCTACGAAATGCTGGACAATCGAGAGCACTTACATTACATGCCAATCTAATCGATCCATACGACAGCAGTACTCCCCTTCGCATTTGTTCGTCTGTTGGGATTACATCATTCCTGAAGAAGGAACAGTTTCTGCCATAGCCCATTTTTTTTTAAATCAGTTCAGTTAAAATCAGGATTTCAACAATTAATTAAGAGTCCCTGATTCTACTCACATATAACTGAGTGCGATAGCTCCAATGAATGCCGATAGCGATAGGAATGAGAAGAGGACTGAGGGAAATATGAGTGGAAGTTGGACGTAGTTATGATCTGTGTTGTTCGGCTCCACAAGACCTGTCTGAAGTCGTAGAAGAGTTAAGTTTGTGCAATTGTGTATTTCAATCAGTTGTGCTTTCTATCGATTGAGTCGACGATATTATCTTCCCTGTTAGCGCCCTACGCCGAATATGAAATGTACGGCAGCAGTTTCGATAGTCCTTATTTGAGAGCGAACAGTGAAGCAAGGAGGATAAGCGGTTCTTTCAGAACTCCCCCATGTCTCTGGTAGTATAGTGGTTAGTATCCGCGCCTGTCACGTGCGAGACCCGGGTTCAATTCCCGGCCAGAGAGAATCTTTTGCCATTACTTTTCTATTGTTCTCCCGCTTTTTCTAACCCGTCGTAACTAGCGCACGCCCTACCTTCAAGTCCTCTCCTTTCGTCTTCCAATTCGAAATCATACTTCACAGGATCATTTCTGTAGTATGTATTTCACATGATCCCTCACTCTGCTTTGAACAGGCAACCGCGGTGATTGGGAAAAGAGCGAAGCGCGAGCGGGAAAATGCCTTCGGGCTTGAGGACCGCGGACGCTGGAAGCTCACTTTTGGTGGCCTGCGCCTCGCTCATCTGAGCGGTTTTATTGCAAATGCGACGATAGCATCTTCAATATTTCTATTTCCCCCTTATTGAGTGCAATGGAAAGATCCTCGCTATCAATCTCACCGAAATTTATTGCCCCGCAGTGTTACGATAGGGAGAACGATAGAAATCTAACCAATGCTCGATTTGTTCTCGATTTATTAGAGCAACGATCTAATTGTAACAATGTTTAGGCGCGTGATAAAGAAACACTTTCGGCACTACCATGCGATCTGTAAAAAAATCACCTTTAGTATCCGATTCTCCTTGCTGTTTGCGGGCACTGAGATTGGCGTTGGAAGCGATGCTGTTGAAGCGGAGGAGGATGCTTCCGAGTCCTCCATCTGAATGGTATCTCACTATTTCGTTCAATTCCAGATCATGAACTTTCAAGGAAAATTGCATCGAATAAACGAAAACTGTGATACATCCGCGACAAAATAGGCACATGCAACTTTTGAGAATTTTCAAATCGAGCACGCGAGCAGAAAAGCACAATCCTCACTTTCCCTCTTTTCCCCCATCCAAGAAGAGACCTTGAGCAAAGTGAGTGGGAGAACGGGATGCAATGGCAAAAAGGCAATACGGGAAATTAGCCGGAGGTAGATACAACAAACGTTACGATTGTTATGATAGGTGAGAGGTGAAGCGATCAAAAATCGATAATCAAAGATAATAGATGATCTAAGCGTGAGTCAACACATCCGCCGAGTGTGTCAAACGAGTTTGCCCTTGAGGGCACTGGTCAAGAGAAAAGTTCACGTACTCTCGCAGATCAAATTCAAGTTTCTTACGCGGTCTAATCACACAACGACGCGTTGGTGCAGGGCAAAATATCCTAAAATAATCCGTTCATTAGCAATGGAGAACACCTCGAAGCACTTCCTCATTACCATTCAGGAAGGAATCAATTACAAATGGAATAGATGGAACAGTGAACCACAGACAATTTCTCATTCGAAATTTGTATTTGTGACGTTAGGAGAGGTCTATCGGAAAGAATAAGTTCGAAATGAGTGTGGACGACAACGGCATTGCACAATCACAAACGCATTCACCTCGAAAAATTAATTGAATGAGCGGTGCGTGCTCAAAGTGGTTTCGTTATCGACCCTCAAGTCCCTGCAAAATATTGCCGAGGTCACGCCATTCGATAATGGAACGAGTACAGCACAGATATGAATAGTATCGGAAAAGTATCAATTAGAAGAACAATAACAACATAATTGATTGGGATATCCAGGGCTGGTGAGCAGAAATACGAAACGCCATTACGCAACGCCGATTATCTAATGCATCGTTGCAGGTTGCCAATTATTCTCCGGGAATGAGTGGGATAAAGCTGTCAAATGGCCAATGGAGAGACGCTTGCGCATCGAAACTCGCTGTGGCTAAGGAGGCAAGAGAACGAGAAGAGAAGGGAAGGAAGAGAGAGAAAATGAGAGAGAGGGGAGAATGAAGAAAGTCCGATTGAGAGAAATGAGCATGAGAGACAAGCGATCAAGTGATACGCTATCCCTATCGATCCAAAGAGAGCCCTGGCCCATGCCCCCAGGCAATGTTATCCCAACGAGCAATAACGAGAGACACAATGAAAGTGGACAGTGATAAATCTTTCCTTATTCAGTGAATATGTTTCACCTCGAGCACTATCCAGCACAAAATGAGCATGTGCACAAAATGAACGGTCCTTTAAAGCCCGCGGGGCAAACGGTGGAACCATGCTAATTCACAGCAAGAACACGATATACTGTAGGGCTGATCAATACACATCAATCTTACCCACATAACCACGAAGGATCAGGTAAAAACAAGAGATGCGAATCATCTATTTCGCAGACCAAATCGTGGAACAAACGATGCGGAACCATATCCTTTTCGAGTACCACCGAGCAGGGAGCATCTCGAGAAAGGAAGGTTTACAATGGCCTGTAGAAAGGGCAAGAAAGAACGAGAAGAATGGACTCACGAGAGATGGAAAACTAGACCGTTACTTCATAGGGAAAGGTCTAGTGAAGGGGGTAGTTCGATTGCTCACAAAGGCTGTAGGATGGACAATTTTCATTGGAAACTTGGATGATCTTTCTTGCTAACATTTTCGTAACACTCGAGAGAACAATGACAGATTTCAGCACAATCTCTAAAAGGTCGCTTGGACTGGTTGAGAAGGGGAGGGATATTAGCTTCTTCCTTCTCCCACGCTTTTCTTCCTTCAATTGCACAAACCAGTCGTCTGAACATTCGCCATTTATTTGCAAATATTGAACGGTTAAATCGCCTTTCGGTTAGCCAGAGTACGGGGGGAATTTCTATACGCGTGGGGGTCGGTCGGATTATACATGGATTAGTTGGAAAACTAAATAAGAATAATGATGGTAACTGATTATTGAGATGAGATGGGATTACAATAAGTAAGAATGAATGAAGTGAGAAATAAAAACAAAAATGTAACGATTATCGACTGCAAGGGAGGTATTCGCTGAAAGTCGGGGGGAACGTTGGACGGGATTATGAAATAAAGAAAAAAGGAGTGAGGTAGATTGCTATGCGGATCTTCTGAGTCAACTTTTGCACTACCGGAGGTATTGCCACAACGGAACAAAGGACTGAGAATAACGTGTTGGGATTGGCTGAAACAGGGGGAAATGCAAACCAATTAATGCATTATGTGGCATCAGAAAATCTACGGGATAGCACCTTCTACTATACAATTTTTGAGGCAAGGAGCGGAAACAATAAAACAACAGAAAAAAATGGGCGAAAAAGGCAATAAATAACTAAAACATTTGGAGAACCTTCAAGGTTATTGTGATGAATTACACTCGGGCTGGATACAATCAATTGCTTAGCTCTTCTAGAGGTGTACGGTAGTCAGCACGGGGATACGGTAGCTCAATCGATCGATCGGCCACTCTCTAGTTGAGTGTTCCCTGCACGATGGAGCTCCACAGAGACACTCGATCTTATCCTCCTCCAAGGGGAATTTGTAGTCGTACGTTATCTCGTCTCCCTGTAGACAAATGATCACATTTACAAAGTTTCTGATAAACTGGCGCGAAATCAAAATATTCAAATATCGACTCACCTTCTGGATGAGTGACTTGCTGTAGATGACGATTCGCTTGTCGCCGTCTACTGTGACCACCTGCAAAGATCATTTATTGATTGCGTCATCAGCATTACGGGAGTCACGGGTCAAATACGCAGGTCATAATACTCAAATGTGGTGTGCTTTTCCGAATTTTTCATTTTTTGGGCGTGAGGAGGATAGGTTTCGAGTAATCTACACTGATTTCGTGGACTGGTGGCATGCATTTCTATTTTGTTCAAAATGGCGTATATGTGGTATGCATAGGGCCTTTCGGGAGCGGTATTTGACCTCTGACGGGAGTATTGCACCCCTGGCTCCTCCAGCAGGTGTAAGAACTAGCAAGTAAGAAGTAGTAAGAGCAACGATTTACTGACACTTCTAGTAGAAAAATAATGTCTTCGAAACACCCCTATTGTAAGAAATATTTATCGAAAATTGAGGGCCCCTGTCATCTTTTGGATACTAGCACATCAGTTATCGTCAGTACTGATCATAAAAGATCGAATATCAAACTACGCACCTTTGCGTAGCAATTCGGCTGGCACGAATGATTGATAAAACGGGCGAAATTGCCCTGACGAGTCGCGTCAATGACCTGAAAAGAGACACAATGTTGATCGCGGTTTCAGGCAGTTTATTAAAATTGGGCAACAGTGTAACTATAATCGGACGAAGAATCCCTATCTATTTAGAATAAAAAAGTTATCATTGCATAGGAATCTGATCTCATTTGTTTTGTATTCCCTAGGCAGGTGCATGTTTCGCGCAGTTCTCAACTATGAGACCATTGACCAAGCACAATAGAGCCCCAGTAGCACGGCAAATAACACAAAAATGAATGACCTCGTCTTCATCGATTCTGAAGAGGTACGAGCTTCCTATTCCTCGTCGCTCGTACGCCTTTTCCCTCTCGTCAGCGATGATTGGACGAATCTGAGAGATACAATCAATTATTACACTTGTATCACAGTCAATTGATGACCCCCCCCTCTTGTATCTTATTCTTCTCTATACTGGCTCACTAATATGAGATTTTGAAATGAATGATAATTAGGAATATCTTACCTTCTGTCCGATATACTCCACTATCATATCATCGGGGGCTATCGGTTCGAGGGCGTACAGACCCCATCCGTGGATGCGAGATCGAGCGAACTTTATCATCTTCTTGCGGTACTGAAACGGCAATCTCATTAGTATGCACCGGTATCCAAAAATAACAATAAGTAATCGCGTATGCCTATGAATTATTGCTGCACCTCCAATTCAACAGCTTGAACATGATTTGCCAACTGTTGAAATATATTTAGTTCTTGCCCCATAGGAGATTGCATTGATAACTATCAAATCGACCGATGCTATACATTCCGATATAAACCATAGTTCACTTTGTTTGAGTTCATCACGGTTAATATTTTTGATGCTCGGTGCAAAAGGACAGCGATCAATCCGGGCGACCCTCGCAAGCTTATCCATCCCTCACGCAACCCGCACTCACCTTGAGCTGATTGACCTTGAAGAACTCAGAGTTCGGATTCGAGTCCACCATCGTTTGCAGACTGCAAAATATTATTTCAACCAACCTTCGAATGCATATCAACCATTCGACCCAGCCAACGATTAATAATTCCCCTCATATCCACAAACCTCCGGGTAAACTTGTAACCGCATTTCGAAAACAAAAACAACAAAAACGAACCGTCTATTCATGGATCGCTGCTCCTTCTGTGCTTGCACCTGATGGCGCGTGACTACCTCGTCCTGGAAAGAATGGAGATAATCAATTACCGTACCTAATGTATTCTCATCACGCAACTACCGTACCCTCTCATTGATCTCGGTTCTATCCTGGAACGCTTCGGGCCTTCTCATAATTCTGATCTTCTGTTTCTGTGACAATCGATAGAATCCTTCTGCACGCGCGCAGCCTGTGCTGTGCGGCACGATACCTGCAAGGATATCGTTAGAATTGATTATACAGATTTCCTTCAGTGCATCAATTTCAAAGCAAGCAAAGTTTGGAAACTTAAAATTAGCAGGCAGATTTCTTTAATAAAGTCAATTGTCGATCGCAATAAACCATCGAAGTACGGTATCCCACAAATCGATAATGCCCACTCACCGGCGAGCTCCTTATCTTCAAAATAGAGATCGACGCGGCCCACCTTCGCCGGCTTCGTCTGAATAGTTATTTGTAAGGCGAATATAAATGAGACACTGACATTCCCTCTACGCCGTGATCATGTCTACTCGATGAACCGTGAAAACAGCGGGAGTAATTCATCAATAAATTTAAAAAAACTATTCACGGTGAAATCACTAATCAATCAATCGGATTCAACCAATTAATTCTGGTGAAATGCGCAAGCACCTGGTTCCATCAGTAACCCCCCCCCCTCCCCTCCACTCACCAGTTCTTTCGGGGTGTATGCTCTCATTCTGCTCTCGAATTCGATCTCCCTCGTGACTCCGAATGGTCGGGCTCCGTTCAGCTGCAGCTCTGCGAGGGCCAATGCAAGGAACTTCTCGTCCTCCGCGTCCATTCCGCACTGAAACAGCCATTTGTTTTTTTTACTGCTCGTTGAACGGACCCCTATCAACGCAAGACAATACACATCCGCTATACCGCAACCTCGAAACGCGCCATCACCAGGGTGAATCGTCTTTATAATGCTGACGGACGAGGAATCAATTATGGGGCTATTTTCTCATACATACCATACTTCGGAAACCTCAACTATGCTGGTTGTGATCAACTACTAATCTCTTACCTTGAAGCTGTCCCTTATCCTCAACTCTTCCTCTTCCGTTCTCATCGGTTGAAGTGACTTCTGCTTCCTTTCCTTCTTCGGTTTCTTCGGTTCGTCGTACGGAAGGAGACCGAGAAGGCGTGCGGCACCTGTGATATAATATTTCACTTTTCGTTTCACTTTTAGAATTTATGACTCAAGAGCTTCCATAGAAATGCCCTAGTCATACGGTATACCTCATACCAGCAAAAATGTGAATATCAAATTAACAGCAAGACCCGGGTTTCACTATTCCCCCATAACACCAGCAATATCACAATGCCAAATTGCCTTTCCATACGGTTAGAAGAAAAAAAAACTAGTGAGAAACACGCTTCATCGCTACAATATACGTGAACAGTTTTCCTGCATCAATTATAAGGAATTTGTTTCCAGTTTAGCTAAAACAAATCAATAACCAACCCTTGCTCCCTCGATCTTCTTCTTGGCGGGTTTCAGCTGCACTGCTGGACCACCTGCTGCAGCTGCAGCTGCAGGGATGAGTTGCTGCGCCTGCAATATTCGGGTTACCGCTTTGCCATATCAACCGTTTGCGCACATAACGCCAATATGATTTCCTTGTACTCTTCATAAATTTTACTCATTGTAAATTGTCCGCCCGTCCTATCCCTATCCCCCCCCCCAAACGACGACAGTCTCACCAGACTGCGTGCAGCTGCAGCATCTGCAGCCGCCTTGCCGTCCTAGCTGCAGCTGCTGCAGCATTGGGTACTGCAGCAACCCGATATTGCTGATGCTTGGTTACGGTGGGACGCGTATCGAGGACTGGCACCTGCAGAGGGAGTACGGTAATCTTGTATGTGGTAGTAGCTGATATCGATCGGGCGATTAGTATACGAACTAAGGATAGATATCAGGGATGCACAGGCTCATTACACGAGAGAGGGAAAACCGAGCATAGCAAATGAGCCAGTCAATATACGGGAGCATACTACCACGCAAGATACCGTACTTACTCCGAACGTTGCCGCCAGAAGCGCTTACAGCCGACATTTAGAACATATTTTGACAACAGCGAACTAAATCACCATAAACCACCCACCACACCACCATAGGGTGCATGCACGAAACACAAAACAACATGGAGCAATCGTTGCAGCTTCGTCGGTGTTGGTCGGAGCGCCAAATTACAAGTGAAGGGTGCGGGGAGCAGACTACCGTCGTTAGTTCGGCTTCTAACAGCAACTTTAATCTAGGCAAGTGGACTGTGAGGACATGTACAAATCTCTTTGACAGCAAGAATTTCGTCTCACAGGCCACACATCACACAACTCAGGCACTCTTACAACTACTGCAGCCACTCTCTAAACAATCAAAGCACACAGGATCAGCCACTCAACACGCAGCACGCTGGATCTTCTCCACTTTTCGTATCTCATCATCACATGCCACTACAAAAAAGCTCGAAAAAGTGAAGTAGCTCCATATCCACCACGCAGTTTCGTTCCAACCGGGCCTATAATCCGACCTCTAACTTTTTTTGGCACCCGGTTGATACTGAAACTGCATGGCTTCCATAATCATCTCACTCTCACAGCACCATTCATTCTCTCAGTCATTACTAACCCCCAATTGACGGACGTATGGGTGATCGTATCGTATCGGGTCGTATCCGCCTGCATCCGGTCGCATCGACGGTTGATGCCGCAGCAGCTCCGCCTGCAGCAGTGCAGCCAGACGGGCTGCATCGGCCGCAGAGATTGGCTGCTGCTGCTGCTGCGGCATGGGAGCAGGGACGGAAGGAGGGGAGGGAGCGACTCGTGGAGGGGCGGAGCCTCCTCCTCCTCCTCCTCCTCTTTCTTCAGCACCTTCTCTTCTGCAGCTCGTGCAGCAACTGCAGCAGATGACGTCGACGGGCCCGACTCCTCTTGTGATGAATCACTGCAAAGGGACGGAGTTAGCTGAGAAAGTCACTACTCGATAGTTGTCAACCGTGTGCTACCGTACCTGTCCATTTCCTCCTCCTTGATGTCCTTCTGCTCATCATCGCTTAATTCCATTATGTCCACGTCGGGCGAGGCTGCAATCGATCGATCGATTGATTGGGTAGCTATACAGCAATCAATTACGCTGTGTATAAGGTAGATGAAGAGATCAATTGAGTAAAATAGATAAGGAATTAAGTCAGTTATCGGTTCATCGTGTCTGCTACCGTACTACTCACCGTTCTCCTTCTCCCGATCGTCGCTGTCGCTGTCGGATTCGTCGGAGGAGAAGTCGGACGACGGCTCTTGGCTGAATAGAAAGTTTTGTACGCTGAACGGGCAAACAGAAATTGGCATTCCCTAGCTCACCACGATGATACTATATCCATGAAGCACCGACCAGCTTAGTGCTTTGTGTAATTTTTTTCAATCGGTATAAATGTCCCGCACAAATTACTGGCGACTCGCAAGTCGCAATCATATTTACCTATCGAAACCCAAAACAACCTCGCAACATGTGAAACTATTTTGTTGTCGACCGTCATCACCTTCTCCATCACTACACCAATGCAAAGACTCGAATACATAGTCCAATCGAAACCAAGATGTCCCTACCTCGATTCGATATTCCTCATATTCGGTCTCCTTCTCACTGTCTTTCCTCTCGTCGTCTCTCCTCGCTCCTCCTCGTCATCGCTGTCGACCGTCGACGCCGATTCAGAGCCTACGTTTTTATTTTATTTTTAATTTAAAAAAAACTATAACTAAGGAATCGTAAAAGTTGCTTCCACAATCAAGGCGATTTTACAGTTTGTCATGAGACAACCGCGCCTGGTGGTGTACACGGGTAAGGTCGGGTAAGGAATTGTAGCCATGCAGCAGCTATGATCCAAACTCCGGGTGGATTCAGGATTCATAAACAAACTAAAATGCACTCACTGCGGTCCCTTCTCCTCGAGGATGAATCGACGGAGCTCGAAGAGGATGAACGAGATGACGAGCGACCTGCGAGATTCATCTTTCAATTTGGTGCATAATGGGTTTTTTTGTCATCCAAGACCAATCTGTAATCTATTCAAGCCGCCTATGTTTTGGTTATTCCTAGCACATCTGCGGCACCAACAGCGCGGGTGCACATTTGCAGCGAACAAACAAATTGCTAGACAACTTTTCCATCCAACTGTGCTCAAACGATTGCAACTACAACTTGTAGATGGATTCCTCTCAAAAAAGAACAAATAAAGCTTTAATATATCACTGTGGGTGGAGGATCGGGCTCGCGAATCTTCTCTCGACATTGGCGTGCCATCACGAGAGAAGTCCGCCGTGATGTTCTGAATGGTACCCTTCTCAGCCTGATCGGTTTCCGTTTCACGATTGCTATACATTGAAGCTACTTGATCCTCAAGTTTGATATTTTATTCACTGTTTTGAAAGGTGCCCATTTCGCCCTGATCCATTTCAGTTTCACGATTGATACATAGTCGAAACGAATTCGCCAACGGTGATTCAATGGATGAAGCCGAGGTAAAATCAACAGCCAAGAGATATTGTAGAATTCAACGAAAAGAAGTATACGGTACCTTCTTCTTGATGATATTGATGGCGCTGAACACCTTGGAAATGCCGCTGCTCAGACCCTCGGGCGACATCCTGACAAGCATCGTGATATTGTGATACAATGAAAGTCGAGTGTGAATCGTCTTGGACCGCAGGTAATGAGTAACTAGCATTGCTCAGCAGCACCAACACTGCGGCTGTGTTTAGATAACATTTAATTTGTTGTTAGCTTAAAGACGCAAGAAACAGCAGTACCACCCATTATTTCAGGCTACCTATTGCGTTTGCAGCATCTATTCAACGGGAAGGTAGTAGCACATATTTCTAAAGCAGTGTTCGAAAAGTATGTCAAAACTGACATGAGGTGCCCGACGAGGTCGGGAAAAAATTAGGTGAGGTGCCCGAAATAGTACCCGAAAAGTTAAATTTAAATCGAAAAGTTAAATCGGTGAGGAGTCTATCAGAACCGTTCTATCTATCACATTATTTATAACTCTTGCAACCTCAATTTCGCTGGTAATCCCCATCCCACCTCACCCCGACTTACTGCTTATAAATTTTTATTTTCACAATCTGAGAGATTACTACCACAATCGTTCTATCATATCGCACTAACAACAACTCTTGCAGCCTGAACCTCACTGGTTATTCCCTTTCCATCCCCAACTCATCGGTGAATAATATGTACATTTTCTAAAAGCCTACAGAAGAAGACTATCAGAAGCCTATTCATGCGTAACCTTGCCTAGTACTCATGCAGCCTGAACCTCCCTGGTAATCCCCCTTCAATCCCCTCAACTCACAATTTCTTGGCCAGCATTTCCTCCATCGGATCCTTCTTCGGGGAGCTGTTCTGTCGGGCGGCAGCTGCAGCAAGCGAATCACGAATCTGCAGCACGATATGATTAGAGCTGTGACTACTCTCATGCTCTCTTATCCCCCTCGCGCCCCGCTAATTTGCGTTTCATCAAACGTCCTAATTCTATCTCATCTCAACGCCATAGCTAGCGTTCAAGAAGCGATCATAATTTAGCAACACACTGATCACCATCCCCACAGATTTTAGCCACTTTAGTTCGTGTTTCACCGACTCTACTAAATTTTAAATATCACAAGGGCTTAAATATCTGCTTCCTACAGTAGTACACAAAATAAACCCACAATATTGTCATTAATACCATAATCAATCTACCCCTACTCCCCCTTACCATTTGCTTCTTCTTCTCTTCTCCCTCATTCTTCTGCTTCTTCTCCCACTCGCCGAGCACCTGCCACGCCGTCGCTTCCAGCTGCAATGAGGGATAATCTATTTTTGTAATCACTGATTAACGTTAATTTTGGCACTAATTGTAAAACGAAATCACTCTATTCATGACAATTGAACAATTGAAGACAAGGTGACGCTGCAGTATCTACACTAAACGTCCAGGGAATTTCCTGTCACGATTTTGCCTTTTCCATTCATTTATAACCAACAATTTCACGTCTCAACCTCTGTCAAAGTGCTCCCTTCTCACCTCCTTTTCACTAATCCATCGATGGACATAAATAACTCCTCACCTTTGCTGTAGATCTCTCTCAATATGCATCTACAAATTTTCAACTCAACATTCCCAATAGTTTCCCGTTTCAACCCCTGCCCAAGTACACCATTCTTTCCTCAATTTCAATGGATCAAACAATCATTATCATTTGTACTCCTGATCTTCCTCTGGAGATCTCTCTCACTATGCATCTACAAATCTCCAACTCAACATTCTCAATACTTTTCCGTTTCAACCCCCGCTCAAGTACTCCATTCTCACAACTCCATTATCAATAATCCCTTGATAAGGACACTCCTCACCTTTCTCTGGAGATCTCTGATAATCTGCTGTTGTAGGTCCATCATCAGCACGCCGAGGCACTCACGCGTGATCTCCTCCGCCATTTGCTCCTGAATGCCATGGACAATGTCATCGAGAATCAGTTCATGATCGCCCATCTACCGTACCCTCCCCATCCTCTAACATCAGTTCACAATCCCCGCTTCATTCACCGCATGCTCCTTCTCCCTGCTACTCTTCCCATCCACAATAACCTCACTCCTCAATCCCCTCCCCTACCGTACCTTTCTCCTAATCTCCGCTTCCTCCTTTCTCTTCCTTTCATCTTCCGATTCCTTCGTTTCTCTCATCATCGTCATCTGCATTGATCCTCTCCTCTCTCCGGAAGACGACGAGGCGACGTCCATGTCATCATCGTCGTCGATTTCCATGTCCTGAATGGAGGAGCAGAGATCAAAGATCAAAGATCAAAACAGTGAAAACAAAAAAAAAGAAGGCACGGCTGCGCTTTACTGTTCCATGAACAGTTGAGGCAGACTGCTTAATCAATGACGCCTTCGAATATATCGGCAAAATAATGTTAATGCGGATTCCAGTTCATATCCAACCCCGCGCTCATCTATGTTCTAGTGAGGCTGATTGACAAACTCCCAAACTGCCACAATCGCGCTTCACTAGTTCCAAAACCCGCCAGGCAACCTCGACACTCAATGTAATGGCGCCTACTCTTCCGAATATAAAAATTGAATTTTAAAAGGCTCACATCATCATCGCGCGGCTTCTGATGCTCCACTGCCGCCAGCGACGAGATGGACGGAGCCGAGGCACTGCAATTATACAATAAATGATTTATTTAATCAATTAATTAAGTCAATTAATTAATAAACATACACATGCTTCATCTCCTTGGCCTCTTCTTCCTTCTTCGACCTCTTCAGTCCGAACAACTGCGAGATACGATCGTCCAGATTTGCCTGCAAATTTATGTATTGTAAAATATTATTAATTCTTATATACGTATGTATCATCCTTATCGATAACATTACTTGCCAAATTCAGGACAATATTTCTAGTACGAGTGAACGTTACACATGGCTACTTGATGCTTCACCACTCCTACTGCATTCTATTTATTCCGAATCTCGTTGATTCCTTACAGTCATCAAGTGTATCTCAATTTTCCTTTTTTCAAATCCGGATTTTTTCCCGTCTCATCATTACTTCAACACTCCCTGGTATTCCCTTTACCTAATATCGTTCAAAATCCAGTGTACTCGCCCATTCTCACCTTCTCCTTCTTCTCTGCAGCAGCTGCAGCCCGCGGGGTGCTGCCGCCCTCCGACGAAGTGGGCGGAGCCGCCATTGCTGAAAGGAGATGGAAATTCAGTTTAACTTACAAGTCATGTGGAAGCTTACATCTTCAACATTATGCTCATTTCAAATAATAACAAATACCTATTTGTCCTTGTAACCAAATCCAAGATTCATTGTTAACGACCTTTCCTCTTGGCCTTTCACCTGTTCATGTTACCCCAATCTTCCTAGTTTCCAATCATAACTCCACACTCACCCTTCTCTCCCTGGCTCCTTCCCACTGCCGTCAACGACGAGCTACTGGATGCTCTGGCCATTCCACTGGACGATGACGTCATCGACGGTGAGGAGAGAAGAGTGGAGAGGGAGGAGGTGGATGAGGAGGCTGCGGCCACCGCTTCCTCCATTGCAGATGACGACTTGTACGGCATCGAATGATGCTGAAGAGGTAAAGATAAAGTTGCTTCCACAATCAAAGCGATTTTACAGTTGTTATGATACTAGTAAAGCCAGGTACGGCTGAAGGTTGCTGCAGAGGGAGATTTATTTATTTACCTTCATTCTGTACATATCATTGATGAATGGGAAGTAACACTCATGATATCGAGCTGGTGAAACAGTACAATTAAGTATTTTCTACAGCTAACTCACAATTCAATGCAAGCCCACTTCGCATTTCACCGATACTACAACTCTTTTCGAACAGTCTTTTGGCGATGTTAGTCGCTCTTTCGTGTGAACAACCCCAAAAATTAAAGCAGGCATCCAGGCACTTTGTCTCGAAAACGTTGCACCTCTAGATTCTTCGAAAGCGGGATATGTTTTCATCATTGTACCGTTTCTAAGTTGACTCAACACTCCACCAAGCACCTTCTGCGCTTCACCACTTCCACAAGTACTTCGGTGAGTATCTTTTGCGATTCAGACCTTTTTTCGTCGAAGAAATCTCATCTTTCCCGCCTTGTCAGGCGTCCCGTAGGAGGGCATGGGCTCCTCTCATTACATCAACTAATCCCCTTTCCCTCTCACCTTCTTAACGGGCGATCCATAAGCAGGCATGGGCGTGGCTCCTCCATACATGGGGGTCATCATTGACGGCGTCTGTCCTCCTGCCATCATTGGCGTCATCGGAGTCATCATGGGCAGGGGAGGAGGAGGGAGGGGAGGCATGCCCGGAGGCGGCGGAGCGAGACCTGCAATGGAGGGGTGATTGATGCTGCGACCCGTTGATGCCGTGCTCCAGTGGCATTGCATATTCATGAAACGGTGAGACGTCTAGTGGTGTGCTATTCAACGAACGAAAATTAACTAAATGACTTTTTACGGGCATAATCACTTAGTTGGAATGTCGATCTTTGCCTGTCCACTTTGCTCAAAAAAATGTTGTTGCATCAAAACAGCCCGGCCTGCAGCAATCGCCCAGGCTGCACGGCGGCTAGTATATTTGAGAACTCTAGTATTTGGAGCCGATTGAACGGGAAAAAAATAAACTATATTCCTTACCTGCAGCAACCGAGGCTGCGCACATCATTGCCGCGTTCGATTGGATGCCGAAGAACTCGGGCGGAGGAATGAAACCGCCTGCAGTCAAAAGTTTCCATTTTTCCAACCCCGAACTCTTGCGTTACAACTCCTCCACAAGAATCGCCTAGACAGCGTGAATCATTGCATTCGCGCTCTCACTGAAACAAAACAAAACAATGATCACGATATTCCCATGCAGTCATAATCACGTTCCACCTCCCTCCTTATACCAACTACATCTATCTCCCCCCTTCACTCACCAGGCAGTGGGGGTGGCGGGAGTACCATCATTGGCGGTGGAGGAGGAGGCGCGTGTTGGGAGGGCCGGGCAGTCGTCGCGGGAAGAACTGCAATGTAGGAATTGTTTTCAAGTCTCAGAACGAAAGATCGATCCTCTGCGAAAGATCGTTGTCCAGCCATTCGACTATGGCCTATCTGTGAAACGTTAATGTCCTAGTACGACGAAACGAAAACTAAAGTGTTTTACTTTGTTTCTTCTTTCCAGAACGTTTGCCGTTTCACTGGTACTCTATAATATATGGAAGGGAATCGTTGTGATGGACGTTCGACGTAGAATCACCCACCCAATCCTACAGGCGGCACAATGACGGGCGGTGGTTGCGTCGGGTCGAAGAGGGGGGCAGAATGGAATCCGGATCGACGAGAGGCCGAGGAGGGAGTGGCAGAGCACGACGATGACATCGACGAGTGCTTCGGAGTGGAGGGAGTCGCGTCTGCAATGGTTAATCCATTTCATCAGCAATATCTATTATTCAATATACTAAAATCGTCTAAATTCCCCAGTCTAGAACAAGATCGAATATTGCCGTCAGTCACTTTTGAGCTACACCATGAATACAAAGGCCGGAGAAGAGCAACATTTTCAATTTTCCTTCCATAACGAACTTCCACAATGAATAATAACTCACCAGATGGAGGCGGTGCTCCCCGCTCGTCATCCGTGTGCTCTCTGCAATCGAATCGTTGTCCAGGAATATTATCGAGCCAAAACTTTGAACTAGGCGGATTTCAGTCACAGCTTTACTACTACAGCTTGGATAACGATTCATCAACAATACATCTCGGCAACGTATTCGAAAAAACACAAAAAAAATAAAATTCAACTATATTAATTAACGAAAGTCCACCCACTTCGCTCTCTTCCTTCCCCGAGCCCTTCCACTGTCCGAATCACTGCTGGGTGTGCTCCAGCCAGTTCCTGCAATCGATAATCGATTACCTACCGTATCCCACCTTGCACTAAATGACAGTAGTGAAATGATGTGTATCGAACAGTGTCAATGACCACCACAGAGACAGTATTGTGAGTATCGATCGACCACGAGAAAAAAAGTGATAGAAAAGCGATTGGAGGTGCGTTGCAGAGTGAGAAAGAGTTGAGAATTGCGCTGGCACAGGGCAAACCAGAAAAGCATCTCCAAGTGTGAGAACTAGGGAAAAAAAGGGTTGACAGAATTAGGAATTTGGCAACCCTGATCAGGAAATAAAGGCATAGGGTGAGTGTATGAAAGGGGTTTTGCGAGACGACTTTCACAGAGAGATTCCAAGTTGGGCTGAGCAAAAAATTAAGGAATCTCTCATTTCGCAATGCTTTCTCAGAGTTTCTAACCGGTGAGAGAGCATTCCGAAATAAGAGACCGTTAATTTTTTGCACAGCCCAGATTCCAACACGATTTGCGTCCACTTACGATCTCTATTCCGTCTTTGCTCCGCTCTATGACGGACTAGTCGATCTCAACAAGCACTCATCAATTCTCAAAACTACCGTAATAAAGTCATTCATCGATACCCTCCCCCTACCGCACTCACCGTCCTTTCCTCTCATCTCTCCCGCATTCCTCTTTCCCTTGCTCATCGATCGCTCTCGTCGTTTCATCTCTTCCTCGAACGAATCCGGAGTTTCTCTTCTTGATTGTTCAATTATTTAAAAAAAGAACAAGGTGCATTTAGGAAACAGTGTGGTTACTAGACTATTTGAGACACGCACTTCAATCTTGGGTAGTTAAATCAAAAAAAATAATTAAAAAAGAACTAGGGGCATTCAGGAAACACCATAGCTATAAAACTATTCACGAGGCATGTTCGCCAATCTTGGGTAGTTAAATCGTGTAAAACAAAATATTTTGACAAAATATTAAATATGACAAAAACCAGTCCTATTCCAGATACTACACCTCTACTACTGTTCAGAAATTGATACAATAACAATCCTCCTCCAGTACCCAATAAAAATCAAAAGAACAAGATGCATTCAGGAAACAACATTATCATAAGACTTCTGTAATGATGGCTATACCAATCTTGGGTAGCTAAACCAGCTTAACAAATACTATCAAACCAGTCATATTTCAGTTGCTACATCTCAACTACTATCCACGAATTGGTTCACTAACAATTCTCCTGTTCCCAATAAAAATCAAAAGGAACAAGGCGCATTTCGGAAACAGGGTTGTTATTAGACTATTCATGAGACATGCTCATCAATCTTGGGTAGTTAAATCTTTTAAAAAGATCAACATCATACAACTATTATATTCCTGTTCCTACCTCTCTACTACTATCTAAGAATCGTCGCACTAACAATTCTCCTCGTTCTCCTCGCATAAATTTACATTTCTAAAATAAAATAAAAAGAACTCGGCACATTCCCGCTGCACCTGCACTACTACTGCCTACATAATGTATTGCCAATCAGATATACGCCCCTTTCCCCTTGAAAAAAAATCATCTGCGTTCACAACCAATTTCACAGGGCCCCTGTACTCCAATATCCCAATCCCACTCACTTCTTCTCTTCTCCAATTGTCGTCCGCTGCTCCGTTCTTCTCTTATACGTCACCGTCTTCACCTCCTTCAGTATGCGCTTGTCCCCGTTCGAATCACGCTCCGATGAGACGTATCTGATGAGAATGGGGTTACGGTATGGGATACGGTAGCAGTGATCGAAAAGTATGTAACCCATGTCAACTGCTTCGAGGTGGTTTTCTCTGCCGTTTCTTTATCAATTGGTCTAATTTTTTTCCTACATGCATCTGAGCCTACCAGACGTAGGAAAAAATCTGTCGCAAGGGCAATCGATTGCTGTCGGGCACCTTTCTAGAAATCAGTGTCGGGCACCTAGGTGCTCGAAATAAGGTGCAGTTGACATGACTTTTCGAACACTGTACGGTAGGTACTTTGGATACGGCTATTGGTTGGATTACGGTAGTTTTACAACCAATATCGTTCCGGGATACGGTATAGGATACGATAGACATGTACGATACTTAAGATGAGCTTATGGGATTGGATAACAGTAGTTCTACTCGAGTTATCGATCTGTTGGAGGGACTACCGTATACCCTACCGTACCTCTTCACTTTGAGATACTCCTCCCTCTTCTTCTTCACGCCGCCGTCCGTGCGGTGGCGCGACGAGCTGCCGCCGCTCCCGTGAGCCTGCAGGCGCTTTTTTATTGTTTAATATATTCAATATTATTTTTTAGAGGTGTCCGAACAATTCACGTAGTAATGCGCCCTCTTCCCATCTCATACTAACAGTGAAACTGCGACTTGTGAGGTCGAAATACAAGTGTTTCAATAGTCAAATATTTTAAATAATAAAATAATAGCCCACTTCTCCAGTCGACGAGTACGACGAAGAGGAGGACGTCGAGGCACGACGACGTTTGTCTCTGTAATTAAGTTAATTAACTAATTAAATTTTAATTAATATTAATCATATTTTAACCCCTGCAAACGCTGAACAATTGCCCCAATCCCTTCACTCCTTGTTATCCCCAACTTGGGCAACCTCTTACCTCCGGGGCTTTCCCTCGGGATCCAGGCTGCGTCTGTGGCTCTCCGATCCTGCAGTTGCTGTCGTTATCATACTGTAACCTCTACCGTACCCCTCGTCAGTCTACCGTAATCCGTACTCACTTCTCTCCTCGAACACTCCGTGATTGCTCGGTGGCAGTTCAGAGTAGGGAGGAGGCGGCGAGACCACCTTGTAGGCCGAGGTGCCTGATGTCGAAATAATCAGTATTAATATTTGCAATTACAACCGCAGTAGCATTGTAAACTATCTGTTCCTTTCAAATGTGAGTCTATCGAAACTCCAGTCAAACATGATTACATTCTCGTACCACCTGAGATTGGATTAATTTTAACTAGTTTGAAATATTTTAATTATTTTCCGATTCAACCGCGCATAAATTGTACACGATCGGTTCCTTTCAAATATGAACACCCATCGAAACCCCAATCAACCGTCAGACATTGATTTTATGTTTATACCAGAAATGTACTATGTAATACAGGCCAGAGTCAAACACTAATCCCCCGGGCGAACACAATCAATAATCTCTCACCCGCATCGTCGTAGTACATCTGCTGCGGAAGGGGTGGGTCTGCAGGGAAACATTTTATTATTTTGTTTTTTTACAATAATAAATATTTAATCAAAACAAAAACAACAACGCACCACTGGGAGGCGGTGGTGGCAGTCCTTCATAGACCGGCGAATTCGATGTGTCCATCGGGGAGAGCGATCTGTTAGAAGAAATTCGTTGCCAAAGTCAAGGTTGCGACATGTTTCACCCATCCTACTAGTTCCCACTCATCCAAACACCTCGATAAGTTGAGTTTTTAGCTCAAATAAATAAAAAAACAAATTTACCTGTCCCTCTGAGCCTTCTCTTCTACGGCTGCTGCAGGCGCACCTTCCACTGGAGCTGCTGCGGCTTCTATACAAATTAATGATAAATAATTATCAAATTAATTAAAATTTATTTTAAATTAACTGACCAGCACTTCCGGTGATCTTCTCCCTTCTCAACGACAGTTCGTGCTCGCTCATTCCACTCAGATATCCGAGAGGAGGAAGGGGCAGAGTAGTGAGCTTCACGTGCATTGCTGCTAGCATCGCCGCTGCAATGGGGAAGGGATTTACAATTGCGATTAATCAAATTTCTATTCCCATTCCGCGAGAGACACGTTTCAACCAATCTATAACCACCGAGACTCACCAGTGAACACAATGATCTCAAAATTCGAAATGGAAAATATTGTGAATTTCTACGACAAGTTTCAAAGACTGTTCATCTGTCACTGCCGGCTCGGTTCCTACTCCGCAAGCTTCAACTAATAAATAACCGATTCACAAACGACCACAATGGTAAGAAGATTCCCCGTATAAAAATTAGAGCCTAGTTCCATGATCGTTTCAAGTTTCACGGCCTGCTCATCAGTCACTGTCGGTGCCCGAAACAATCCATCAATCTTCTCTAGCTTTATAACACTCACAACGGCGAGAGACACGCTTCAGCCAATGTATACCAACCAAGATCCACCAACAGATACAATGCGATCGAGCTCGATACAATAGTTTCAACTTTCACTTATACATCTCATCAGTGATTCTCGGTACCCACAGCAATAAAAAGTGATAAAACTCGACTTACCGAATGGATCGAGTATGCAGCTGATGGGCAGTCCCATCACGGACAGCCCGTCACACGCATCCACAAACGCCCGCGCCTCCTTGCTCTTCCTGTAACATATATCACTATAATTTTTTAGATGACTGTTTTCGACAATGACTGCATTATCTGCCAGAACGTGGTCGATATCTACGATGCAGACGTCTAGGACGTAGATTTGTGTACATTCTAAGTAAAGTATTTGATTTAGGCACATGATTCCATAAAAATGGGTGAGGTATGCTTCTTCTGGCCTAGTATCTGTGCCCTGGCTTACTCGAATAGAATCAATCCCACTCCGAGATGCTTTCTCGTCTCTGGATGATGGAAGACGTGCACTTCTTGAGGCACCAGCTTATGGTTACTAAAAAAACATTTATTAATCCAATCGGGCGATTCACGGCTTCAAGTTTACTACCAAAACCAAGCACAATTGCTTTGCACAATTAGAAAGGCGCGCGTAACGCAATAAAAATACAAACCTGGCCATCTTCCTCAGGAAATCGTGATTGACGTTATCGTTGAGGTTCGAGATGGTCACTTCTCTCTTCGGAGGAATTCCCGTGTACTGATCGTCCACCTGGGCGAGATATTTGTTTTTTTAATGACAAACGTCGGAAGTACTGAAAACTACTGTTCGCATGTGTGTTAAAGGAGTCATGGAAACAAGAATTTGCCAGTTCTCGAATAATACTCTCTATTCACGAGTTGACTACGAGATCATTGAAACTCTTATCTACAAGGTTGAAACATTAACTCACTATGAGCTTAGGGATTTTCAAATCTTTTTCAACAATTCTTCTGTATCTCGTTCGAGGATCCAACGGCGCTTGCGGGTGATCCAGCTGCAATTATCACTGTTCCATGAAACAAATGTCATATGCGGCACCCATTCTATACGCAATCATCAACTTTATTAAACACCTGCCCCCGTTGACTCTGATAAACGCGGAATTGTAACTCTAACTCACCTGTTTGTACTTTTCTCCGCACTTTCCATTGTACCTTCTCACGAAATCCTTCGTTTTCAGATTTTTCATACAGGTGGGGTCGTACACTACCTTGTACAGTCTGAAATAGGGACATTTCTAACGCTGCATCAATACAGACCAACGTCTACTTTCTTTTCTACGTACACTTCGACACCTTTTGTTTATAAGATCATGGAAATGGAAAATACACCTAAATTTGTCTATTGTTGAATCGATTCACTTACCGTAGATAGTATCCATTCTGCGTCAGTTCATTCGGATGAGGACCAGATGGAACTTTCTCTTTCGTCGGCTGAAGCATACCGTAATCAACACATCATCACAAAATCGATAAATTTACTCTACTACAGTTTTACAGCACACCAAAGCCAAAGCCAAGCACGTGAAAGTGAGTGATCTGTAGTGAGGAGCATGCACAAACCAAACCAAAGATAATGTCCTCACCACAGATCAAAGATCAAGTAAGTGCAAGTGAACCATACCGAAGGACGGAACTTCTTGTGATGGGCGTAATTTCCTGTAACTATCTTCTTCTTGAACTCATCGATCATCACTTCTTTCTTCACTTGTTCCACTTTTATCTCTTTCTTCACCACCACATCATCCTTATCCTCCAAGAAATCGAGTAGACTCTTCACCTCAGTCCAATCAGTCTCTTCCAACTTTACTGTAACTATCGACTCCTCTACTTCCTTCTTGATCTTCTTCTCAACAAACTCCTTTGTCTTCACTACAGGAAGAGGAGCGCGAAGCTTATCGAATTCATTCATCATGTCTTCCCTCTTTTTCACTTTCTTCCCAGCCTCAAAATATTCGACCATCCGCCCAATCTCCGCTTCTCTCGACCTTTTCTTCTTCGGAATCACCGGTTTTTGGTACTGTTCTCTCCTAAACTTGGTGCCGTCGAAAGAGCGTTCGGAATGAGGGGGCTCAGAGTAGTGCAACTGTTGCACCTGCAAGTGGGTGACTACCTAGCACAGCAAGCATTGTGCCACAAAGAAAAAGGAAGCAGTGAATATAGGTCAGTCACGATTTCGATTGACACTTTACGATAAGAGGGTTCACGCACGCACAAAAACCACCACACACAGTGAGTATTCAAGCAAAAAGAGCCGATTCACAAGAGAGATTAACCAATGAGCAGTGAAGGTAGAAAGGGCTTGTGAATTAACTCAAGGTGCGCATACTCCATGATCTAATATTGGATAAACGAACCTGATGCTTTCGATCTGTTTGTCCCCACGATGGTCCCGGTCGAGAATTGTCTGAAAATATGGGATATAAAAGAATAAATGAATTCTTGCAATCGTAATAGGTTCTTTAAAAATACACAAAAATCAAGTATATCGCCTATTCGAATGTTCCTGGTAAAAATGGACGATTTTTTGGCATAATCTCGCTCTATGACTGTCAGCCTTGACTATAAAAACAAAAAGAAGGATAGTTTCGCACCGGAATGCGGATTGCGCGATGTCATGCCGACTAGTGCGGCAACAGGGAAAAGAAGGGGATAGCAGCACAGCTCATGTAGAGGCGATACGAGCCGAGAAACTACCTCTGCTGATCCTACAAAGTACAAAAAATAAAATGAGCAAGAAAAATCAATAACAAAACAAACAAAAACAACAACAAAGCGTTTGAATTGCGGAGTGCAAGCGCGGGAGAGGCCACACGATAAAAGTGGGCGGAGTTTCATGAAATTTTGGTAAACACAGAAATGGCATATTCCAAAATTTCAAAAACTAACTTACTATTTATACAAGCGTCTGTCAATAAATAACTTGTTATTGTATTCTAGGTATAAATTTAAATAAACAACAAAGATGTTATTGTTTAAAAGAAATTCAAACAAGCGTCATATTGTATTTAGTGAGAGAAATCTCGAACAGACTTACAGTACCCCAATCCAATACACCATAATTATTTACTGGTGACGTCATTGGCTTGAAAACTCGTTATTTTATCCCTTGCATTGTTCTAATCCGGTTGTTCATTGTCCTGATACATTCCTTTCTAGATGGACGAGACTGCAAAGAGTACACTTCGAGCGATTCCTCTCTGCAAAACGAGAGCCGGCCCTCGCGACGGAGACCTTTGGATCCAGAGACTGGGAGTGAGTGGAGAATCAGATTTATGCACAAATATCCGAGGATAATCATTAAAATATCATGAAATTAATAATTACCAGGAAGAGCTGACGTCCATCATTGAGTTCGTCAAGAAGAACAAGGAAAACGACTCCGATTGGTTCAGGTTTGCCTTCATTTCTCTACTTCTTCCAAATATGTTTGTAGTAGCAATACACGTCTTCTAACTATGTCACTTATAGGTAAACGTTTGCATATTGCTTAGGTAGTACTCAATTTACTTTATCATAATATCCAACTCAGTGACTAATTAATTGTTGAGCGTTAGTCTAGTGATGAAATACCATTTTCTCGCTTATTTGTGTTCTTCTTCTAAAATTGTAATAATTATAGACTGGAATCGAATGCGGACGGAACTAAATGGTTCGGCAAATGCTGGTACTTCCACAACATGATCAAGTATGCTTTCCTATAAATAAAAAATCGTATATTTTTAGTAACAAACTAAAAAAATTACTAACTAAAACTTAGTTTGTTTGAATTCGCTCCTTGTGAAATATATTGGTTGATATTTCCATGTCAAAGTTTGGATTGACGTTATTTCGAGGTAAATTATCCTCAACTTTGTTCTGAACTAGTAAAATATGCGATTCGAACGTTCGGTTTAGTTAAATGTGTGAGGATATTTCAGTATTCGATTGCAGATACGAATTCGATGTCGAATTCGACATTCCCATCACTTACCCAGTCACTGCACCCGAAATCGCCCTTCCTGAGCTGGATGGGAAGACTGCCAAGGTGTCGATTCTAATTTTTTAAAGCTTGAATGATTATTGTTTCACTTTGATATTATATGAAGCATGTTCCAATTCGTGCAATTTTGAGTACAGATTCCAGTTGAGTAATAAAATGTTATGGAAGTACGTTTATAGTGGACTTTTAAAGTCATACTTGTTTAGGCAGTTCAATTTGACTAACTTCTCCATTTGTAGATGTATCGAGGTGGAAAGATCTGCCTCTCGGAGCATTTCAAGCCTCTCTGGGCCAAGTAAGTTTTTGTTTTTATTGTTGTGAAACTATGTTAGGTTTTATCATTGAAACATTGCTGATAAGTAAGGGTATTTTTAATAGTCTAGGAAGCGTAAATATTTTTAATCAATTTATTGAAAAAATATGATCAATCTTTCAAAATAATTAATTAAAATGCTGCAATGTGTGTTGCTAATGTTCCAATACCTGACTATTGTCTTGTGGCTAAACCAGAGCATAACGAATCTTTAGAACTATTATTTTTCAATTTTAATTTACTCACGGTGAATTTATGCATCGTTTGTTTGGTATGAGACATTGGTTAGTTATGTTTGTAATGTTACTCCCGGAAATTTCGTACAATTACTCAACATACAAGCATAATATTGAGGGGAGGGGGGCATTACATAACTTGTAAATTAGATATTTGATTTTCCCATTTTCAGGAACGTTCCCAAATTCGGTATCGCTCACGCGTTCTCGCTCGGTCTCGGACCGTGGATGGCCGTTGAGATTCCCGATCTCGTCGACAAGGGAATCATCCAAGCTGCCAATTAGGTACCGTATCCCACACACTACCGTATCCCTCGCACACTCTACCGTATCCCCAGTGTAGGCTAAGACCTTGCTCGATTCAAACTTATCTGTCCCAGTGTCGTGTCAATGTCTATTAGCCTCACCACCCACACTCAAGATGTGTCTTTGAGAGTGAGAAGAGGAGGAGGGAAGGGAAGAGACTGTCCTCCCTCCCCCTCCCCCTCCCCCATCCATTCATCCATCCTCCCCACCCTCTCAACGTAGAAATAGAGACTACGAGATCCGTCGGGCCAAACTGAATTCACGTCACTGCAAAAGCCTCCCTTTCCCTTCCTCCCTCCTCCCTTTTTTGTTCTCGTTTCATTTCATTCTTCCAGAACCCTCAATGGCTTCACCTTTTCCTTCCTTGGGTTGTTGTAACTTATGAGATATTATACATAGTATTTTAATATGTATATGGAATGCTTTTCTTTCGCAGAGGTTGCTAGATAAATATGTTGTTTTGTGTGTCTGTTCCGTGTTGACTATCCAGTGGAATGGTGGCCTCGTTTAAGTCAGTTCTCGATTCTCGATTCTCGCTCAGGTCTCTTCTGTTGTTGTCCCTTTCCCCTTCCGAGCGACCACGACCGGAAGTTGTGGATTTCACACTGTGAATTCACATCACTTGCGAAATCTCTGTGATCTTTGATCTTACAGTGATGCCGAATGGGTTGCACTTTCGAACCGGAACCGTGTAAATACTCGAGTATTAATACATGCGAGATGTCTTTTACCCCACTCGCACTCCATTAACTGCTGCCTTTTCGACTCGAGTAGGGGGAAATATCGTGAAATGGTAGGCACTCTCTCCATTTCGCACGCTATCTCCCCTCCACTAGTATTCGTAATCAATGTCCCGCACTATCCCGAGGTTTACACGTTTCTGAAACGTTCTTGTTTGTTGCGCATTTCATTTCTGAGCTCTTGTTTTTACACTAATTGTATTTGCCGAGGATTTATTAAAAGAGTGCACGGGATCTTTATTTGCTCTTACTTGAGTAAGCTCATTCTTATTCAGGAAGGGAGAGAAGGAATCTGATTCATTATGCTAAATTGATACTCGGAATGAGATTCCGCGTGCTTTCGTTGGACGTTTTCGGAATGTTTCTATTTTTTTCTTGTGATACATCAATATTTCTGAGACTTCTATCACCATCTTATCTAGGAAAATATCCGTTCATTCGAGGTAGTACATTTTTTGTGAAGAAAAGCTGCTCGGTTATGATTTGTGAGTGTCTGGAGGTATAGACTAAGTGAGCGAGAAAAAAGTGTGTGATCTGAGTAAACGAAGGACTCGATCGAATTGATTAGTTTTGAGTGACGAGATGAGAGGGGAAAGAGAGAAGGAGGAGAATGAACAGTTGAGAAGAGGAGAGGGATTCACGAAGGTCGTAAACTGGGAAGGGTTTGAGAGGGGGGAGAGGGAGGAGGTAGAGATTCGAGAGAGAAAGAAAGATATCTGATGGGATACTGAAGAATGAGCTCATTCTCATTGCTCTCTTCTTCTTCTAGGAACCATTCTCTTCCTTATTTCCTATTGATTGAATGTGATCACAATTACGTATTTCGTGTACTTTTCTATCGCGTTATTAGGCGGTTCAATATTGTTTTTTAATATTCGACACTGAATAAGAATCTTATTGATTGCAATCACACCGCTTTACCTCTGACATTAAGTCGTGTTATCAGCTGTTTCAGTGATCCGTATAAACTCCTTGATTGTGATTGGAAATTTCCCTCTGATCTGCAAATTTTTCGTTTCGTTCAAATTTAGATATTTATCCGCTTTATGGCCTTGTTGATCCATGATTATGAATGGATTAGCATGATAAAGACGATCGAAAAGAGGCATACATTTGAACAAAATCCTCTAAATCGTATCATTTTTCGATACGACCTTATCTTTGTATTTTATCCGCTTTATCCGCTTAGACATTCCTTGAAGGAATTTTCTTCTCTTTATCAGGTGGTTGCCTGGTGTTGGTTCCTCCACTGAATAGGCCACATCCAAACATCCTTAGATTCGTATCTCCCCATGTTTTCCTTCCTGTCTACTACCTCTTTGTCATTTCGATCGTAGTCATTTCTCCTTTCTTCCTTTTCTTCTAACTTATTTGTTCAGAGCGTGCGCACACGTTTTGAGTCAATTTGTAGCCCGAGATATCCGTTGAATCCATGGATTATTACAAACAGAAGAGACGAGAAGGGTGATAAGTCACGTACATAGTCCATCAGTCAATGTCTGCCCAATTGTAGCGGTAGGCCAAAAACCAAAAAGTTGTTCAATTTCGTCGTTTGATTACGCACGGGCTTATTTACGACGTCTAGATTGAAAGACCATTCTCAAGGCTATGGACTCTCAAATGAATTCCACATTTACGATCGGCCTAGATAGTTGAATATTTGATTTTTCGAGAGTTCGTTATCTCCGTGATGCTATCATTGTCATGATGAGTCTTCAGTCTTTTCATTCCTTATATCGGAGGTTAGAGACTGATAGCCCAATGCCATCAAATAATTCACTGATTGCATGTGTAACTTGATCCCCTTGATTCACAACGTTCCCCAGTCTCGTTGGGAATCCCTCTAATCCCATCTGCCACCTCACTGTGTAGCAGTAGTATCTTATCAATTTTCCGTTCCGGAACTAATTCAATTTCCGCTCCTCCACTCTCTCTCTCTCTCTCTCTCTCTCTCTCTCTCTCTCTCTCTCTCTCTGCTCTCCCACTTTGCAGTTTCACACAGTGAGAGATCTCACGGAGTGTGAAGATGAATAGATTAGTGGAGAAGGGAGAAGGGAAGGGAGAAGTTTTTCAGTCGAGTCGGACAACTTATTCTAGTCCTGATGCTCTTTCCCTGCATCTGAATCGAGAAAGGCTTCATGTCACATTGACTTTATTACTGAAGAGGGTTATGTTTGCGAGAGGCCTCCTTGGGACGACTCAGATGAGTAATTCTTGTAGAATTCATTAGAGTTCGAAATACGGGTTGTCGTCTCTTCATTTCACACACTCTTTCCTTTCTCTGCTCTTGAGTATTTCGAACTATAGAATTCATGTGTAACATCGCGTGCGAATGGCTTATGATGATACGACGTGCACTTCTCAAACCTTTCTCACCGAATATTTATTCCCTTTCCCAAAAAAAATCTCCAGATCGCTTCATCAAACCGTTCGCGGTCTCTGATCGCATCAGTTTGGAACGTATTTGTGTTTCGAATTAGATCAACGATCGTCTGTCTCTTTAGATATTCTTTTCTGATCACTAAGAAATCACACAAAACTCCTCGAACTCTGCTCCACAATCACTGTGCATTGATTGTTCCCGTGTGTGCTCGTGTTCTGGGAATATTTCCTTGCTTGTTCGATGAAAAGAAAGGAAGAAGAAGAGAGATTCGCAGTTCCGTAACCTTCCCTCTCCCTTCCATTCCACTCGACTCGCCTTTCTCTTGTCAAACAGATCCATGCATCGTTATCTCTGCCCCTCCTTCTCTGTCTTCTCCTCATTTCGCCCACTCTCTCCCCCAGTCACTCTCAGAATTTGACGATTCACGTGCAGAACCCATTCACGCGGGAGATTTTTCTATCCGTCCTCAGTTTTTCGAGAGTGTTAAACCTCCACCATTGATTATCACCTCATTGATTATCACCTCTTGTCGCAAAAGCCCTCAATTTCTCTTATTTTATTCGATATTTCGAGCGGGTTTCGGGAACATTCTATCATTCCCAGATCTTTGTTATGCTCTGACTTGAAATCGAAGAAGTTTCAACTCTCTTCGATCTAGCCAATATGACAGTTGTCTCCGTCTCTCCACTTCTTTCATGCACTTTCTCATTCTTTCTCTCTCTCTTTCTTTCCCTGAGTTGTCGTCGTTCCAAAATGTCGTGAGACTTCTCCATTCGATTTCATCTTTTACGTAGTCAAAGATCGACCGACCCGATGAGAGACTAATTTGGCAAAAGTGTAAATTGTGCGAATCGTGATCACTTTCCGTTGCTCATTTTACTTTGCTGAACTTGAGTGGATTTACAGTCCTGGCTAATCCCCCCATGAAAACAGGGCGCCCGGAGCGTCCCGGGGCGTCCCCCAGTGTCCCACTCGCTTCTGGCGCCTTCGGACATTTTCAAATTGGGCCCAATTTGTGTTCGTCGTATTCTCCGTTCGATTCTGCGTCGATTCGTGGAAAAAAATAAAATAAAATATTTAATTATAATTTACATTTTGATTTTCAAAGAATTGGCGAATATCATAGAAATAAAACGTTCCGGACACACGTCTATTACGCTAAGGGGGCGGAGCTTCAGAAATATTGTGCGCGGCAACGCGTGAAAATGCGAATTTAATCAAGCGCTTTTTTGCAATCACTTCTTATCGCGCTATAATAATCGGTTATTGCTTTAGAAACAGAAAAAAATAACATATCATGCGTGAAAAACGATGCGAAAGTGGCGAAAAAAGTACACCATAGATTGGAACGGAACGTTATATTCCGTGGTGTGTGACAAGTTTTTTGAATTCTATGATAAAACGATTCGTGCATCGCAGAGTACACCTTGCGGTATTTATCCGTCGCCGCTGCAAAAAGTTTTGCTAAGTACCGTAGAACGTACTTCGTGATGCACGAATCGTTTTATTCGCCAATTCTTTGAAAATCCAAATGTAAATTATAATTAAATATTTTATTTTATTTTTTTACATGAATCGACGCAGAATCGAACGGAGAATACGATGAACACAAATTGGGCCCAATTTGAAAATGTCTGAAGGCGCCAGAAGCGAGGGGGACACTGGGGGACGCCCCGGGACGCCCCGGGCGCCCTGTTTTCATGGGGGGATTAGCCAGGACTGTAATCATGATCAATGTGTGTGAATGACGAATTTTATTTCGCACGATCTCCTTGATTAGTACCCACTCCCATTTGCACATCGCTCATATTCTAATATCAGACTAAATGTAAGAAATATTTTCTTTAGAGAATATTTCTTAGTCTGATTCCCTAGTTGGTGGTCGGAAAAGAGGATGTTGGCAGTGGGTGGTAGACAAAGTGCAGGGTTTTCCAAAATCCTCACTCCAGACAATCATCTTCCTCTATTATCATACATATCGCACGTAGAGCATTCTTCGAATGTATAGACTTATTTCACTGCAAGCTGAGTCCTCAAGCTTCTTAAACTAGACTAAACAGACGAAGATGTATCTAGGACAGAGGAAGGACTCCCATCCAGAATCCAAGGATTTCCCCCACCCTCGCGAATATTACTGCGCTTTCTAGAAATATTTCCAACTTCTCCACATTTAGTGATTAAAATGAGCTTCAACGATTCACTAAATAATATAAATCGTAGCATGAATGATATGCGAGATCTATCTATTATAGGACAATTAGAAAAATATTGGGCATTCCTTCGGGATCGCACAAAGATGTTGGATCGTAGATGAAACTTTAGGAGTCACAGGATACTGCGCAAGCTTCGGCATGGTGGGTGGTGAGCTGCTGTGGCCAGAGGATGATTCGCGTTTCCGAGCGTCTTGCTCGACCCGATAAATAATATCCCCTTCGCGCAATCACCCTCTGGCCACACTGTCAGTACACAGCATCTTTAGGAGTGCGCCTACTCCAGAAGAGCCACAAAAAGTCACAGCCCACTTTGCACACGAGAACCCAGAGTGTGAAAAACCTCCCCTCTCTCTTCCTCCTTCTCCTTTTCGAGAGAGAGGACTGCCCCTCCAGAAGAGAAGGCCCTCCTTCTCTCATTTCGAGTGTAGGTGGGGGAGGGAGGAGGGGATTGACTCTTGGAATGCTCAGACACGACACACAGTGAATGAACGAGTCCACCCACCCCCCGGGCAGGTGATACTTAAACACTCCGTTTGGAGAAGAGAGGCGTTTCGACAGCCCTTATAAGGGCCAGATTTACGCACTTTTCTAAATGCCTCTTTTTTTGAAATTCAGTGATTTAGCGACTTAATTGATTCTTCTATATTTACCATTTGTGATCGTAGATCCCGGTTCACAGCCTGGGAAATTCACAGTAATATTTCTAGAATTGTTGCTGCGTGTTTGCTTACCAATTATACTTCATTACGCCCATTGCCCACGCGTGTAACGCATTTATGATCCCAGTACTGGTACTCATTACTCCATTATCTGTCTGATTAGCTTCAACTTTCCATCGAACCTTTCTAACAACCAACTGTCGAGTTGACAACAAAGAACCGTATAGGAACGAGGAAGTTCGAGCGCACCACTCTGATTTTCTATTACATATTTCATCGAACCTATTCATTAGCTGATTGTCAATCATTTCGCACCAGTAGATAAGAGTGAATAAGATCGTCGCTTTAGTTATCCCTCCCACTTACTTATCGCCAGTCTAACAGACTCATTACTCATCGCTCATTATTGAGCTATGTTCTCGTATCTTCCTTTGTGCATTATCACTCATCAGTCTGAGAAACGAGAGAGCATTTCTTAACGAGAGTGGCAGAACAATCATCTCATTATTTGCTTGCATGTTCACACAGGAGGCTGATAGTGCAAAGACTACGCATCTCTGAAGTGCGCACGCTGTCTCGTTTCTCTATCTTTTCATTCGCCACTCATAATCTCAAGCGTGCTCTGATGACTCATTGATAGGCTCCCCCACGCAATCAGCTCTAGTCATTTTTCACATGCACTTTGTTTAAATTTTAGAGTTCGAAATATCGTTATTTTCATTCGAAATTTCCACTTATGTTCTGAAGCATGCTCAGATGACTCAGAGATCGCAAATCACTTTTTTCATTTCGCATTCTAATCAGTTAGACATAGTGATCCTGAGAAATTATGAGACCATGTCTGAGTTCATATATCCCGCACGACTCACTATTCCTTTTTCTCCTTACCTTCATTTTCCGTCTGTTATCCACCTTCGCACTTCCTGATTCACTAGTGTTCCCGTATCTTAGAAGTAGCATTCGATACAATCAGAATTTTCGATGCCGTTGCCTTACGAGATGCGCGTGAAACTCATTCCTCCTTATTGTCGTTGGTCTAGCAGTGTCGTCCCGCAGGACGAACCTTTTGCCTATGTTGCCTTTCTTTCGCTCGATTCTACACGATCTTCGTTCTCATTCCTCATCCCTCCCTCCCTCTCTCATTCTGCCTGGCGGAAGCATCAAAGAGACGACGTGAGGTAATGGGGAGAGAATGAGGTGAGGAATGAGAAGGAGGAGGAGAGATGAGCGATCTGTTTCACGTATCACTCAAATCCGAGACAGTTGAACCTTTCTCAATGATCGCCTGGTCAATGTCTTAGAAATACCTCTAATATGTACTTTCGTTCTTCTCTGATTTTTTCGCAAAGCCTTTTCTCGCCGAAAGTTCCTTACTTGGTACCATTCCACATCCTTCCACATTCAGAGCTATCACAATGTTGTTCAGAAGATGTAGAAACCCCTTCCCTCCTGCTTTCTATAGAAAGTGCTAACAAAGGCCTCCGTTCTGCATTGTTTCTTCTCTTCTCTTCCTCTTCCTCCACTTCAAATTGGTTATTCACTCTGATTCCTCTCTTCCTTTCTTCTTCCTCCTCGCTTTCTCAATATCAAATTTCCACCACCCTCGCATCTGCTCTTTTTGCTCGGCCTTTTCACGAATTTTCCCGAGTCGCTTTCATTAAAATTTCCGAGTCAAGTCCCTCAACGGGAAGTGGGGAGGCGAGTCTAGTTGGTTGAGAGGGTGGAGAGTCGGAGGAGGTTGACATGATTCCAGTTCCAAGAAATTCTCACGAATATCATTCCGGCTCAGCGCTTTTTCAGTTATCTCGTACAGCTGACGGAGACTAATCCTCGCCTATTTTGGACCCTATTTTTTCTTGTTTACGACCGCGTTTATACTCAATGCACTTTCGATCCGAGCTCTTTGGACTGTGTGGTCGAGGCTGTTCAAGTGGATTGGATAGGGTGACTATATTGCCTACGAATAATGCCATAATTTAGCGTTTCTAAGAGTTGAAATCATTTCATCTTTTGCAGCATTACCCGTCTATTACCATGTAACCCTGTCTTATATCTCCATTTCGTCCGTACGGGTGCTCTGGTCTATGATCATGGAATCAAAATCAAATGGGCATCATCCCTTCCCATTCATTCTCCTTGCTCTATGATATCACTGTGGTCGTTGATAATTCACCGTTCTGAATCATCTTCCTTTTCTCACCCCATTCATGTGCTGTTTTCTTTCTTTTCATCCATTTGAACTGAGCAATTGAAATGATACTTCGACGATTTTATTTAAATTTCCGCTTATTTTCGTGCTTGCGCGCACTTTAGTTTCGAAGCAATGAAACAAAAATTTTACAAAGTAGCTGAAACGATTCACCTGGTGATTTTCCTCACGTAGGCAATGTCTTGTTGCTCCAATTTCATTCGATTTATCTTTCTCTGCCTTTTGAACTATGGATGAATTAACAGAAATGGCTCTTATCTATTGCTTCTCGGACTGGTGAGATTATGCGCAAAATGAAGAGACATTTCTTGCCATCCCTATTCTGCACCCGTAAACTCCTCAACCGTTTCTCTGTAACGTGTCTCTGTCCAGTCGTTCTCGCTCCATTTCTCTCGTCTATCATTCAATGATATCACTCCTGTTTCTTATCATTTCTCTCAGCTCGATACAAACCCTATTATTACTCTGGGAAAGAGAGAGAGAGAGAAAGGCTGAAGTCACACGTGAAAAAATTAGATTGTAGCTGATCCGTCGTGACGAATCTGTGGCATTTAGCATTTTTCTTTCTTCATCGGAATTGTTTCAAGCGTGAAAGCAAAAGTTCATAGTTCTTGCGCGTATAAATGCGATTTTTTTCTGAAGAATGAGCCTTTCTCGCCTCATGAACGGCTTTGAAAAGGATTAGAGCACGATTAGGCATACATTTTTCCTTCTGACCTTCTTAATATAAGGACAATTTGCAATTTATTTGTGTTGTTAGAAATGATCAAGAGAGAGAGAGACGATTTGGTTCACTCGCCCTCCACCGTACGAATACCCTCCCTGAAACTTATCCCATTCTCGATCAATTTCTTTAACACGCCTGGCAATGTTCAATATTATCCCTTTCCCTCTCCCGGTCTCTGATTTCTATTCCTGGGATTTTCCCAACCTCCGTTCTCCGCTCACTATCATTCTTCTACCGTTGCCATTTCCCGTCCATCAGTCTCCGAAGAGAGTAATCGTCTGACTCTCCTCAATTCGCCTGCTCTCTCGCTCTCTCTGACCTGCGAGAGGTTCCTTTAGGAGCATCTCCCATAAATCTGCGGCCCCGTACCCATCCCTTCCCCTTCCTTTCCTTCCTTCCGGCACGTCTTGCCCATTCTGAGAACCAGAATAGGGCTGTCAAGATGAAGAATCCGTCTCTTCATTCTTCGTGCTCTCTCACCGGCCAGAGAGACGATAGAGCACGAGAAATGAAGGGACGGATGCTTCACCCTGACAACCCTAAACCAGCAGAAGATCGTTAGCCTTGAGATGACAGGCGAGAGAGTGTGGGAAACGAGGAGAGTGGCTCTGAGAGATTCTGGAATGTGCTCGAAGGGTCATCTGACGTAGAACGAAAAGCCCTGAAAAGGAGAGAAGCCCTAGAAATGTGAACACTCCATGCTCACATCACTCTCTGCAGGATCTCTGAGGCAGCAGAACGCACCCAACACTAATTATAGACTGCTAACTATTGTCTAACGCCTTGCAAATATCATAGATTAGTGACGTTACTGTATCATTGTCGGCTTTTCCGTTTTCTGAACTCTAGTCGCTGGACCTTGTTTTATCCTGCTTTCTCCTCCAAATGCTCTTCGCTCCTCTTCTGATCTTCCTGTCCAATCACCACCAATCACTCCTGTGAATCACTGATAACCCCTGGAAATTGCGCTGACTCTCTCAATTTCCCGTACTCTCTCGTTCTCTCTAACCTGCGAGAGATCGGATCCTTGCACCCTCTCGACACTGGCATCATTCCATCCCCTTATCGCATCACCTCTCCTCCTCTTTTTATCACTCCCGTTTCCTTCCCCTTCTCTTCGACTCTCCAGTTGTTGTTTCGCGCATGCGAAATGAGCGCGCATTTCAGAAATTCTTACGCGCGCTCCGAAACTTCTGACGCAAATGAGCTCTCAATTTCACGCGTTTCTATCCAGCCGTTTTAATTCCGCCGAAAACGTTGTTCTACGACATTACCCTTGTTCTTTTCCCTTCTCGCTCTACTGTTTTGCCATAGGCACCATAATCTGCGAGAAAAGGCTGGTCCAACAATCATCAGAGGAGTGCCCTATTCCCCCCTCCTCCGATTTATTCTCTCTCGATGATTGAGTCCTTTCTCTTCTCTGTTACCTCGACGACTCTTCGAATCCCATTCCCTCCCCCCTCCTTCTTCCCATTTCGCTCCGCCAAAAAAGGTCCTCATAAAAGCGGGAAATCTGCTCATTTTCTTTCTGAAAGGAAGGAAGTCTCGCCATTCTCATCATTACGCTTGCAGCTTCTGTGATGTCATCAGTAGAATGATAACGTGATCTTGATAGTTCGTATTTATTTATTGTAGTTTTGTCACTGAACAGAAGAAATCACCAAATGCAGTTTGTTTTGTTGCATTTTAGATAGACCGCTGAAACGTATCCGAACCAGTGGAGCATTGTAGATTGCAGTGACTGTAAAACGGATTCTCAGATCAAATAATGAATGCTGTGGGTACGACTGTGCACAATCACTGTAGGAAGTAGTGGGAGGCTATTCTAGTGGTCGTTCCTCTCTCGGATTAGGAAACCCCTCAAGGGGGCCCTCCCTTCTTCTCAAGTTGAGAGGTGACGGTATCCGCTACCATCATCAAGAGCTATTTACTGATTACCTTTACTTAGATACTATCGCTTGGCTATTTCGGTATCCCCATCAAAGCTAGTGTTTCCGAATCGGCAATGTTTTCGATGGGTTGTTTCCGTCAAGCATCACCTGACTAGTTCCTCGGATATCTCCGGGCCCATAAAAAGGTAAAAGGTAGATTTCACAGTCGTAAGACACCGCTAGGTAGGACCCACTGGTAAGGGCATCTGTTGTGCACTAGCAGCTCGGGCCTTTGATATCCATAGAACCAGCGAATCGCTCTGACACCGTGTCACTTTGCTGTGCAATTTTCGCCTCAAGGCAGTTCTTCGAGCTATTATTTTTAGTTCCTTCACCACACATATTCACATACTAGTCTGTCTTGACAGGGCTAGGGTGCAAATCGTTAAGTCGATTGGCAGTATAATCGCTTATCTGTGTCATCTCACATCATTCCGATGTCACTCACTCAATACTTTTCTGACCTCTTATCATCGCTTATCTTTATCTGCTTACTTATCTTCTTCCCTCAAATGGACCCACAAAATCGGCTTTTCTCTATGAGCTTTTCCGCCTCTTCTCATGTGATTTTCTGTCGGCGAATCGAAAATAAGGAGATTTCTCTTGCACAAAAAATCCCTTTTTCGCCTTGTCTCTGACATTTCCCTCCTCAATCCCATTGATTCCGCATACTGATTCTATTCGCATGCGCTTTTTGCTGGCATTTTTCGTCTTCTAATATTTCGAAAAGGGCCGCCCACTTGCATTCAGTACGCTGCCTCGATCAATTTTTGATTCATCTAAAGATATTTCATGCAGATGGAGAGTGGCTGCAGCGACGCTGCGCCACCGGCTGCAGAAGTGCAGCCTGCTGCAGCTGCTGCAGAGGGAGAAGCTGCAGCAAGCAGGTCGCAGCGGCAGCAGCGAACAACGAGAAAGAGCTCCGGAGACATTGCCGACACGGACAGTGGACGACCTACCAGGTATTGATGATAAATATAGATAAATTCATCATTTATTGGTTTATTTCAACAGCCTCTCCGACTACAGTCAAAATGACATAATGTGAACCGTTTATGATAACTTATGATAACTTATCATAAGATATCATAAAACCATGATTGCTCAGAGGAGCCTCAATGAATCACGCTGAAATTATGTATGGTAGTACAGTTCCTGTGCCCCGTCAAACTGACACTCCCAAAAAATCGATATTTCACACGCGTCGCGGTCGCGCGTTACGCGCGTGTGGGTCCCGAGTGGGCGGAGCCTGGACGAGAATTCGCGTTTAAACTAAAATCTCATTCTCAGGAGTGCAAAACACCAAAATATTAATAAAATCGATATTTTAGCGTCTACAACTAAGAAATGAGTAAATTCGGCTAAGCTCCGCCCACTTGGGGTCATCACACGCGCAACTCGCGACCGCGACGCGTGCGAAATATCGATTTTTCGAGAGTGTCAGTTTGACAGGGCACAATAATTATGCTACCATACAAAATTTCAGCGTGATCCATCCGGTATCCGCTGAGCAATCATGGTTTTATGACATCTTATGATAAGTTATCATAACTTATCATAAACGGTTCACATTATGTCATTTTGACTGTACTCAGTGAATAGTTTCACTGAAAACAGTAAAAGTACTAAAGCGCGTCTACGTCAAGCGAATACTTACCTTCCATTCCGTTCCGAAATCAGTTATCAACAAGAAATCAACAAAATTATTTAAAATTAATGACATCATAATAACACAAAAATTCGTCCATTCAGTGTGGACGACGAGGAAGAGGACGAGCCCGGTCTCATACTGCACATTCCTCCTCGATCCGAAGCGACAGAGATCAAAGATCAACCAGAGATCAAAGATCAGGAAGAGATTAAAGATCAATCGGGTTCATCAAGGGAGGAAGAGGGAAAGGCGCCGCCCGTTCGACGTATTCCCACTCTTGTCTGTGAGGAATTGAGAGATGAAGAGGAACCGGAGAGCGCAGAGGATCAGGTAATTTTTTATGCAGAAAAAAATGTGAAGTAGTGTCGGTGTCTCAAAATGGATGTTATTTGTTTTAGGGGATAGATTGGACAAACAACTGAGGAATTCACTATTTGATTGTATTTGATCGTGGTTGTCTCAAGACAACTGTAAAATTGCCTTGATTGTGGAGGCAACTTTACCTTTTATGAATAAGAGATACGAGATAGGATTGTTAACCGAGAGAGACACACCATCCCCTCCCTTCCAGCCGTCTTCCTCCACACGTCGTATTCATCGTCGTGCTCTCTCCAAGCAGTGTGTCATTGATGATGATACCGTAACTCAGCAGGTACTGTATTCATTATGAGTTAGAAACGAGAAATAGTGTGTGGAAATGATAAGGCTAACGGGAGAAAAGGGTAGATTTTTGTAGAGTTTTTACAGGAGATTTTTTCCATTTTTCTGAATTTATTTGTTGTTTTTAGATCTGTTTGAGGAAAGGCCACTGCTCATTCAGAGTCCTCATACCTAAATGGATCTTCTGAAACATATTCCAATTTCCTGCCTTCCAAATGCTCAACATTTTAACCCCCCTTTCTAGAACTCCTTTACACATTCTTTTGTGTGTTTTCCTCGTTTCTAGGCAATATTCAGATTCTCTTCATTCCGCATTCTCTATTTCTTTCTTTAACTGGCTAGAGACCACGTAGAATGTAGAGAGTCAGACTGCGCTCTCCATGGAAACGCTTGCTTGTGTGTGAACAAAAAAGCACGGAAAGGGTAGTCATGTTTTGACACGGAGTATCTAGTCAGAGAACGATTATCCCTTCTCCATTCTACTTCATTCTACTCAGAATCTGGCACTCTGCCCATTCCACCTGATCCCCCCCAGTCAGAGAAGCGAGAGAGCACGCGAAATGAGGAGGTTCGCAGGGCGAAGTCTGCAATTTTCTCCACCCTCTCAAGAAGAAAAGAGTCGATGACTCAGAGTGTCGAGATAGATAATAGCACTGCAATAATCGGAAATCGGGCGGCAATTTTCTGGAAAGCGACAGGAAAAAGACAGAAAAGGCAAAAGTCAAAGGACTGAAAGAAAAGAAAGAATAGAGATGGGATATGTTTCAAGAGGGAAATAATGATCTAAACCACCATCGGTGTAGATTCAGTGGACATATATTTTTCATAACTTGTAATAAGCGTGAAGCATGAAAATCTACACGAAGCGAACTCTATTCTCTATTCTATCGCTGGGCTTCATTGGGATCCATGGGGCTTCGATCCTAGGAGGGAAAAGGAGGGAATCTTCAGCTCATTGAGCTCCTTCTTCCAAGGCTTCTTCCTTATTAGTATTTTCCCGGGCCTTCTTTGATTTTTATTGGAAATATTCTTCTCTCTTCTTATTATGATTTTTATATTATATTAGCCGATCGATCGAAATATATAACGCTTTTCAGCAACCGAACTGCATCGTTTCGAGTCCGCGACGGGAGGCCTTGGGCAGGGACAAATTGAAAACCACGGTAAGTCAATCGCGTATCTTGATTTTGTTCCCACGAACTGCTCTTGCAAGGGAATTCCAGAGATTCTCTGAATAACTTGTACTGCAGCAACTTTCCCATTCTCGTGGTCTCTGTGACTTGATTCACGCGCTCTATGTTTGACCACCTTGATCTAAAAAGTGCTAAACATTAGGAGCTCATTTTCCGAGTGAATTTGATCTCCATCCTTCGTTTCCATGTGTGCGAATGCTCAATGAGCGTGCGTGTTTCTCAGTTCCACTGATCTTTTCCATTCCACTCCCATTTTCACTCCTTCAAGTCAGAGCAGATGAGAGATCACTCAGTTTTGAAGAGAATCTTCTAGTTCACGTTCCCGATCTGTTATGAAATAACCAAAGCGGCACAGGAAATCCCCTTGTCCTTCCCTCCCCTGTCCCCTAAGTGTTGTCGGTGTCGAAATATGTGTAGCGTAGAACTACTATCGGAACCAAAGAGCAATCGGACCCCCGTTTCCCCCTTCTTCACTTCTTCTTCTAAGAAATTCTCCGGTCCTCCACCCTCGCTTTCCCTCCCCTTACTCGCTATTTCGAAATAGAAAAGACACCCATGCAAAGCAGAGAGAAGTGCCAGTGTCACAACATGCCATTCAGCGTAGCCTAGATCCTGCTACAATATCCTGGGAATCGTGTTTAACAATCGGGTATTACCGTACTCTACCGTACCTCCTTTGCAGCTCTCGCCCACCCCTCCACCGCCTCCCCTGACCGCCGACCAGTGGGAATCGATGGCCGAAAGAAGGTGAATAAATAAATAATTTATTTTTTAAATAATTAATTAATATTAATTAAAGGAGGGAATTGGCTGCTCAACTACTCGGTCGGACGCCCCTCACTCTCAGTCAGAGCGAGGGAAATCTGGAGAGGGCGAAGGTGGCAGGATTATTCTTTATTTCCAAACTCCAGCGCCGAATTTTAGCAGTTACTATGGTCCAGATAGATTAGATACGAGGATATACGATCTGCCGCAGAATGATTCTCAATGATCGGCTAGCCTGCTTATCCCTATCCCTTAAAAAAACACATTTAAAAAATTGACTGTGAGATCAAACCCAGTATTTCTTCCGTGCTAATCGGTGGTAATCGTGTTATGCGATGTATTTAGGAAGGTTGAGATGGCGATAAAATCGTCTGCTCCTTCTTTCTCCAAGTCTAATCTAGGCCCGGGAATGATGTGCCCACGTCAGTGCATTAGAGTCGATGAAAACGTGTGTGAGGGGAATATGAGAGATTAGACTATTTGGAGCTGCGTGCGATCAAAGGCAGATGAATGTTACAGTCTTAGCTCTGCCAATGGCATTTTTCAACATTAAAAATGGCAGAAAACTGGTATTCAGGAGCACCTTTGAATCGCAAACTGAGTATAAATAAGAAAAAAATAAATATTCCAGACGATCTCGTCGTCCACTTCGAAGACGGGCGGAAATGCGAAACAATTGGTGAGAAGCCACGCGTTGTGCGGAGATGATGACACGAGGTGAGTACTGTAGCACAGACCATGAATAAATAGGCTGAGAGGAATGAACAGTTAATTTTTATCCATTGATTGGCGGAAGATGATCATTTAACATTCGCCTTATTTAATTACCGCTTTTGCAATAATGGCGAAACACAACTAAAATCAAGAGAGTGTGATAGACTATACTTTTCGAAGAATTCCGAAGATCCTGAGGAACAATGACAGTCCTCTCCAGGTTACGTCCTCCAGCCGAATTCGCGCGTAGCAATCCAAGCTTTGCCGCAACGAAGAGTCTGAGTAGAGGTGAGCATTTCCATTCGGAGAACTAAATCGATAAGTGTTTCTTCTGACAGACCATGTCTATTCGTTGAGAGTTGAAAATTTAGTTATGTTTCACAGCGTGTGTTAATGGTGATAGGTGGGCAGAGAATCGATTTTATCGCCAAAATTTCGTAACCCTTCTAAATTTGCCTACAGACTCGTCGGCCACCGACTACACGGACTCTTCCGGCGTCGATCTCTTCTCATTCATCGTTGCCACTCTGCACAAGAATGAGAAAGTGAGCGATTACTGCTTCACAAAACAACAACAACAACAACAACAACAACAACAACAACAACAACAACAACAACAACAACAACAACAACAACAACAACAACAACAACAACAACAACAAATAATAATGGCATTAATAAATATATAAATTGAAGGATCGAGCCATCCTACTCGATCTGGAGCGGCAACTGCTCGAGTTTCTCAAAGAGGAAGGGTGCGTTTCCGAAAAGAGGGCATGAAAACTGGAAAGCGAAAGGGAAATTTGAAAAAATAGTGATATTTCAGGAAACAAAGCTACAAATTCGGTTCGATGTCCTCCTACAATAGAATGCTCGTTCATCGGTTAGTTCTCTTTTATTTGAATTTGATGGTACCTCACGGCTTCGATACAGGGATAGGCTCCAAGAATAATGTTGAGCATTAGTTCATGATGTTTTTGAAGAGGATTCCGACACACATTAATGGGTTGCTTTCAATGTCTAGTTCAATGACGTGTGAAACTCAAGCGACTGAAACTCATTACCGTAACTAATTCCCTTGCAGAGTGGCAGCCTTCTTCGGTCTCGATCACAACATCGATCAGAGTGGACAGTGCATTGTTGTGAACAGGAATGAGAACACGAGAATGTGAGTTTATTCCATCTATCGACCACTCGAAAAAAAGTCGGTAAAAAAGAAGCATGTGCCACGTTTCAGTTAGCAATAGTTGAGAAATTCAGAGGGTTTGGTTTTGCCTTCATTAGGGAATGGGAATGATGAGAGCACGAGGATGTAGGGTTCTGGAGAGAAAGCGTAACATTATGATCTCATTTTTTTTCAAATGTTCTCTCTTTCAAGAACATTTTCAAGGCTTTCGCGAAAAATCGAAGAATGAGTTGTGTTTCACTGCGAGTTCAATTGCTGAGAGATGAGCAATTTGTTGATTTAGCCACGATTCCATCGACAAAATATAAATGAAACTTCCCTAAACAGAAGCCAGACAAATCACTTTCAGACCCGAGCAGTCCTTCTCATCTCTCATCCGATCGAATGTCTTCACTGATACGACCAAGAGAAGTCTCACGCTCAGCAGAGACGCCCAGAGTTATGAGGAGGTACATTGTTGCTCAATTATTAATTTGTGCATTTTTGTATCTTTCTTGGCGCCAGGTAGACTACATGATGTAGTTCGCTGACAAAGGTAGAAAAAGAGGTTTTTCATTTTCCCACCGAGTACTAGCGACTCTAGACTAGGCCAAATCTCTGTTCATTCCAATGAAAGATAACGCGAAATTTAGAGAGAGCATGTTCTTCACATGTCTGAAGTCCATTTCGAGATATACATTATCTCTACCCCATTGCAGATTCGTGAGTATCCCGCTCTCCCTCATCGAATAAGTCTCGAAATGCTGTCGAGGAAGACGAGAAGCTTCGAAGTATCGGGAAAGAGGACATTGAGTCCCGCATGGAGGAACGACATTAATGGTATGGAACTGCTAATATTTTCGTACCCTTTTCATACTACTGAAACTCTTCACCATCTTCCATTTGGCAATGTTTTTGAAAACCCCTCGATTCCCCGTAGTTTGAGTGTTATCGCCTTTTCGAATACTTTCGAAATGATTCGCTCTATCGAAATTCATCTATTCCATACCAATTTGAGTGCCTTTCCTGCGTAAATTCTGCCATTACTTACTGTACAGTCTCTTTGCGTCACAGCTCAATTTGCTTCTTCGGCCAAACATGAACAACCTCTGGTCGCTAAGCGAATCCCGGGGATCTAAGTTGCCCCTAGCGATTCATTCCCTCCCCCTCTCTCCCTTCCTTCCTACACTCTTCCCCTCCCCATCTCTATTGCGCGGATTCAACTTCCGATTGGAATAAGCCCCTATAAGGGAAGTCAGGAGAGGAGTGAGGAATTAGGTGTATCTATCCACACCTCCCTCCCCTCCTCCCCTTCCCTGACAACCACCCATTTCGCCTTCTCGCAGGCTTGTTTCACGCCCCACATTCCTCGCTCCGATTCGGACGGATTTATGGCAGGCTGTAAGAGCGCTGTCAGTACAGCTCGACAAATGATACCGACGTCTCTTTATTTTGCACACTCACGCGTCCGCTCGGTCGACGAGCGAGAGTGCGAAATGAAGAGACGGCGGTATCGTTTCTCTAGGTCTAGCTGTCAGCCATTTTCTCGGTGGGGATGGCGAATCGGCGCCGTATTTTTGCTTAACACGAGTTTCCTGTAAGAGTGTAGGAATGCCGTCCACTAGGAAAAAAATGATCGTCACCGATCTTCATGAAACTTATTAGGTGGGTACCCTTAGGGGTCAGGAGGAGGTCCACCTACTTGGTTTGGTCAATTATCGATTTTATCGATTTTTTTAACCTGAAACTTTGAATGACCATAACTAGCTTCATTTTCATCGTACAGCGAGGATATTTCACACACGAGTTTGTCTCGGAATTCTCTACAAAAAGTCCAAAAAAACACACAATGTTAAAATTTGATCTTTGCTCTCAAAAATCGATAAAACCCTTTTTGGGACCATAAAAGTAGATTTTTCTCGAAAATCACCCCAAAACACAATCGATATTATTTTTGAAATCGATTCTACGCACCCGTTTTGAGGTAACCCAATATTTCATTCCGCATATCTCTGGCCTTTCAATGGTGTTTACTACGTGAGGTTCAACATAGCCGATTTTCTTAGGAAAACACGTTTCCTGTCATAACCCGCTTCAACGTCCTCCAATCAAAAACCTTCTCTAAACCTTTCTTTTTCGTCTTTACGAGAGCTACATTTTTCATTTTGACGAGTTTTTGATTGGAGGACGTTGAAGCGGGTTATGACAGGAAACGTGTTTTCCTAAGAAAATCGGCTATGTTGAACCTCACGTAGTAAACACCATTGAAAGGCCAGAGATATGCGGAATGAAATATTGGGTTATCTCAAAACGGGTGCGTAAAATCGATTTCTAAAATAATATCGATTGTGTTTTGGGGTGATTTTCGAGAAAAATCTACTTTTATGGTCCCAAAAAGGGTTTTATCGATTTTTGAGAGCGAAGATCAAATTTTAACATTGTGTGTTTTTTGGACTTTTTGTAGAGAATTCCGAGACAAACTCGTGTGTGAAATTTCCTCGCTGTACGATGAAAATGAAGCTAGTTATGGCCATTCAAAGTTTCAGGTTTAAAAATCGATAAAATCGATAATTGACCAAACCAAGTAGGTGGACCTCCTCCTGACCCCTAAGGGTACCCACCTAATAAGTTTCATGAAAATCGGTGACAATCATTTTTTTCCTAGTGGAAAAAAGCGCCGGTTTTCCTACACTTTTACAGGAAACCCGTGTTATGATGACTTCGCTTACAATTAGCTCGTTACACGTCACATCTGTCAGAATCTCTTCATTTCGCACGCTATTTCGCTAGAAATGGTCCTAAATGTAGGCTCTAACGCTCCGTTTCGAGAGAAATGACTGTCGATTGTGTTCGTCAATCGTAAGATGGCAGCTCTTTCCAGCTCAGTCGACAGATTCGGCTCCGCCCCCTCACTGCGCCTCTCCCTACACACTATCGCCCGTAATGCAGAACAACGCTGAGGTTCGTATATTATTTTTCTATTTTCGAAAAGGTGAAAATCGACGAGTCAGGGAAGTTATGTCTCTCATTGTCTCGTATCACACATAGCGACGAGATGTAGACTCTATTCATTGAGACCTTTCCATTGTTGGCGTTAGACACAAAACACTGGGGATTCTGGAAATGATGAAATGTTTCCCGCCAAAAATAAGATTCACTTATTGATGTGCAGGTTCCGGACGAGCGAGTTGAGGCGGGAATTCCGCATGTTGCGAGGAGAAGAGGAGTGGGATTGGCACAGGTGGGGGATAGGTTTCACAATGAATCCAAATAAGGAAGAACCTCACATTAATCAATAGATGGCATCGGACGTCTGTAAATAAAAACGACTATTCTGATTGTGAATCTCAGTAATGATTATTGGTTATAAATGATCTCTTTCAGCTGCCTAAAGCAGGTTCGTTCGGCGGTGTGCCCGTGTTCTACCGTAACAACTCGAACGGAGTGAGACCAGTGGAGGAGATGAGGACTCGCCCCCGGAATGGAACCCTTCAACCTCGATCTGAGAGCCAACGTAAGATTATCGACTACTGTACTCCATCCTACAGTAGTACCTACAACACACCGTCTACAGTATTCAATCTAGGTATATGCAGTATCCAACCTACAGTACTCAACTTACAGCACCCATCCTACCGTAGCCCTTCCAGGTTCCCGTCCGGACAGCCAGAACGGCATGGTTGACCCGTCGGAGTACTACGGTAGCGGTGCGTCGATGGCGCCGCCGCCCGACCCCTACTTCAGGGAGGACGGATACAGGTACGGTAGCCGCACCACCGCTGTCGATAGATAACTGACTTTTCATAAATTCCTGATTCAGGCCCGAGTACAACGGCAACACGATGCCCCCGCATGCCTATTTCCAGTCGGACCCCAGCCGAATGCTGTAAGTGAAAAAAGCGAGAATTTTCCACACGGCGACAATTCAGATACGTCGACACGTACGGCGCACCCGTAGGCGCACCATCGATGGACTACGGCTCTGGAGGAGGATACTACTACGCGGCTCCGGCCTCGAACCCGATCATGCCCATGCAGCCCGTGCAGCAGCAGCAGCAAGCATACGTGCAGCAACCGGATCAGGTGCGAGTTGCAAAGATGATCAAAGATGGAGTCGCACCTGCAAACGTGTTTGATTCGATGATGTGCAAGATTCGACTCCTAATCTCATTTCCTTATTATGGGAGGAGTCCCGCTCCCCTCAAATCCGATCTGATGAGACACCCGCTATTTATAAACTATCCGTGCGTGCATCTCCCTCAATTCGAATGTCGAGCTCACAAAATCATTTCCTAATAATGACGCAATCATTCCAGATGGACCAACTTGCGCGTGAGATGTCTGGCGCATCCATCGCTTCCTCTCGCCAGTCTCAATCTCCTCCTCAGCCGGCGCCTAGACCGGCGATCGCTCAGCCGCCCGCCTACTACTCTCCGGTTCCGGCCGCCGCCGTCCCGGTCTACCAACCGGCCGGCTTCTACACACCAGTCTACACGGGATACGGTAGGCACACGCTCCCCTCCTATCACCAACTGATTCCATTTCAGCCATGCCCTACGACTCTCCGATGTACTTTGCCCCCGTGCACTACTCGTACGCCCCGTACCCGGGTGCCCCCTCTCCCTATCAGCCGATGACCTACCACAACGGGACCACCTACTATGCCCCGACCGTGTACCAGCAGCAGAACTATGCAGCAGGGTACTATGGGGAGCAGCAGCAGCAGGAGCATCAGTATCAGGGAGAGGAGGAGGACGAACAGACTCCACAGACGGCAGGAGAAGAGGCCAAGGAGGCTCAGCCGGTTGAGAATCAGCATTGAGCACCTTATTAACTGAATTTGTGCTTTCTTCTTGTACTGCCCATTTGGCTTCCTTGCTTACGAAAGCCAAACCACTTTGTATCGATCATTCTTGCATTGTTCCTAGACTAGTCCGCTCCTAACTGAATCCGATCGCTAGCAACGATGCTTTTCTTTATAGGCTTTAGGCCATCATTTTCAGATGTTTACGTATTTCATAGTTCCGTCCCAGATTGTCTATCAGAGTATCCCTATCGCTTTTCACCTCCCGTAGATCGAGTAGTCTTCGATAATATCTCTTCTACCCGTTGACTTACTGTCCCAAAACTTGAGCTTTTGAGCACCGTTTTTCTTTTTCTTTAAGTGCTCTCCCACATCTCCCCATTTCCACATAGATCGTGTAGGCCATCACCACTAGTTGCTTCTTCTAGCCTGACCCTTCTATCGCTTCGTGCTTCCCTCTTTCCCCTCGTAGATCGTGTATGAACCCCTTCCCCGTGACCCCTCCCCATGTCTATTGTACATTTTGTTATCCCATCTCCCTCTCGATCTGCAGTAGCCATACATTGTCTCCCTCCCATCTCCTCTATGTCTAGTCACATGCCCCAGCGAGCAGAGTGAGCGGAGCTTGGCCGGCATTTCACCAATCGATACCGTAACCCGGCAAGCCCCGCCCACCTCTAGTCCCGCCCCATCGGTAACCCCAACCCAGGTACGGGCTCCCCTCTACTCTTATCCCACTTTGCCTGTCTCATCAAGACCACCGAACTTTCTCTGTCTTCCCTCTGAGCCTTGACTATCTTTCCCTCTCTTTCGTCCCCCGTTGTTTCCTCCCCACTCTTTCCTTCCCCTATCCAATCCCCCTTTCTCTTCCCGAATCCGGTCAAGCGCAGTGAGGATTTTTTATTTGTGTAATGTGAATGAATGAATGTTTCCCCGATCGATAGTGGTTGTTGAATACACATTTATTCGAATTGCACTACCTGACGATTCAAAAGGAAATTGGCAATTTACTCGGGCGATGAAACATATCGATTTCGTATTCATTCTCTCTCTCCATCGACATGAGAAACATCCTCGTATTTTCGTCTCTTCTGGTGAATTATTTTTCAAAATGATATTTCAATGATAAATTCAGTACTTTCCCATTGTCTCAAGTGCTATCACTGCATCGGAACGGATTGTGATACGGTGGCGGTTCGTTTTTGTCCAAATTTTCGAATAATTTATTAGAATTGTATTCTTATTATCTATCGTCGCTATGTCGCTATTTTAACTGCACGAGCAAATTTCATAGAAACTATTCAAGTTGTGTTTCATCATTTCTCCAAGAGATACATCACACGGTACATTTCGATTAGCTCCAGACATCCCTCGTTTATAATAAAAAACTCATCCAGTTTTTGATCTTTGATCTCTCTACACTTTGATTCAGACCCGTTCCACTTCCACCATCGAATGCCCCGTTGGATCCTTCTGTCAAACGGCCAAGTTCCAGTACTTTGACTCCGACTACAATCAGGTTCATTTTATTTATCTAATTATTAATTTAAAAAAAAATATTAAAGGTTCGCGCAACGAAGCCGGCTCGAGGTTGCTCCGTGGCCAGAGGTAAGAATTATAAAAGTTAATTTTACACATTGATCTTTGATCTCTGTAGGTTGCATGAACTCGCTGAACGTCGATTCGTGCAAGAGTGACCCGCAACAGTTCATGATGATCGGATGTCCGACGAGGTAAAAGGGGAAGGGAGAGAAAATTGGGCTCTGTACGGATTTGGTGGCCCCTTGAGATTTTGGTGGCCCCATCAGATTTTTGGTGGCCCCATCAGATTTTGGTGGCCCCATCAGATTTTGGTGGCCCCTTCAGATTTTGGTGGACCCTTCAGATTTTGGTGGCCCCATCAGATTTTTGGTGGCCCCTTCAGATTTTGGTGGCTTCTACATCATTTTGTGCCCCTTGAATTATCCGTCACCGAAACGTTCAGTTTCATCATTGGAAATCACATTTGGTCTCACCATACTCCATGCTATCCCGACAAGCCTTCCTCCTCACCGAATCCTCCTACCCCGTTGAGTTCAGTATTTCCCACCAGCACTTCGAAAAAAGCATCCATTTCCACTACCCCCTCCTCAACCGTTCCGATCGCCCCCTCAACAACTGCGGTGTCCAGCCCGGTTGCGACGTCAACCAGGAGATCCCTCTCCACTACAATTGCTAGCTCGATGAGGACGAGTACCCGGAGATCCCTCCCCACTACAATTGCCAGCCCGGACGAGTACCCATCCTGGACACCGCAGTCGTAGTGGATCGGGGTCTCCTGGTTGACGTCGCAACCGGGCTGGCAATTGTAGTGGATCGGGATCTCCGGGTACTCGTCCTCATCGGGCTGGCAATTGTAGTGGATCGGGATCTCCGGGTTGACGTCGCAACCGGGCTGGACACCGCAGTTGTAGAGGGGGCGATCGGAACGGTTGAGGAGGGGGTAGTGGAAATGGATGCTTTTTTCGAAGTGCTGGTGGGAAATACTGAACTCAACGGGGTAGGAGGATTCGGTGAGGAGGAAGGCTTGTCGGGATAGCATGGAGTATGGTGAGACCAAATGTGATTTCCAATGATGAAACTGAACGTTTTGTTGACGGATAATTCAAGGGGCACAAAATGATGTAGAAGCCACCAAAATCTGAAGGGGCCACCAAAATTCTGATGGGGCCACCAAAATCTGAAGGGGCCACCAAAAATCTGATGGGGCCACCAAAATCTGAAGGGGCCACCAAAAATCTGATGGGGCCACTAAAATCTGATGGGGCCACCAAAAATCTGATGGGGCCACCAAAATCTGATGGGGCCACCAAAATCTCAAGGGGCCACCAAATCCGTACAGAGCCGAAAATTGGAATAGAACCAAGTCATCAATTGAGCGACGATCGGGGTGACATGGTGTCACTTCTCTGTTTTTTGGAACAGCCTCTTCTCGCAGAGTATTCCCTCCCTACCAATCTTATTCCTTACTCCCACCACATTCAGAGTGGTCGTAGCCTGGAGCAAACGTGCGAGAATTTCCAAAATTGGGATAAAACCAAGTCATCAACTGATCCTCAATCGGGGAGACATGGTGACTGATGTCGAACTGGTTACGTTTCGAACTGGTTGCAATCCACTTCAGATACTGTTGCGATACGGATCTGTGTAATACGATCGAGGCGAACGATCTTCTCTGACAATGAGACTGGCGAATGGATTATAGACCCCCTCTCCCCGGACCGACGATTGAATAAATGTTCTGTTTAATATTTTGTGCGTAATCAATACAAGCCGACAATCGAAGAGACTTAATTAATTAATTATCAAATGACTTTCTTATTGCTGATTAACATCTTGCCGTAGTTCGCGTTTCACGGAATGCGCGGCTCTGAGATTGATCTTTGATATCAAGCCCCTTTAGAATGAAACCACGTCATGTGCGTGCATTCAGTACAGCATCGAGCAGTACAGCATAATCGACAGAAGTCAGTACAGCCAATTCCTCTCTATTTCCTTACCATCCGTGCACTCCGGCTGGTTCTCCAGATAGAAGATGTTGGAGACGATCGACTGCAATTAATCTCCGATCTGATGTCGCAGACTATCCGTCAGAAGTTCTCGCGATTCTCGGGCTCGAGTTTTGGCACCTGTACAGAATGACGACCTCACCGATGCTATGAGGAACTTGGTATTCAAATGCATCGCCCGCCTCCCCCCTCACCCTCAAAGTGAGAGTGAGCACTCAAGGATGGTCACTTTATTGTGAGACTAAGGATATACCTTCTTATGACGAGAAATGGGACTCCATTAATGGCTACTGAAAGGAGAATTGAGATAGGCTGCTCCTTATTGTCCTCAGAATGAAAATAAAGTACAAATGCAATTTTTGGAGAATTTTTCGAATCTTCCTGCTGATGCTGTAAAAGATATTGCAGAATTTATTTTCACTCACACATCAATCGATATGATCTTTCTTCTCTTCATGCATCGATTGGAAGCATTTTGTGAGCTTTCCATAAAAAACCACCTAGATTCATCAATAGAGTGAAGAGAATCGAAAGAGACGTCTAAAATCCAATGGCGACGAGAAGACTCTCTCAGTCTTTATTCCCTTTTCCCCCTATTCTCTTCCTTCCCATTTCTGGTGAACTATCCTTTCGTCTAATCAACTTCGCTTCACATATTGTAATTATCTGCTCATTCGGTATGCTTACTAACGTATGCGTTTCATCGCCTAAAATCACATGACATAGCGCCACGCAGATCAACTATTTTCAAGGCCTTCATTCCTGAAAGAAAATTCAATCTAAGAAACTGATGAATTACAGACATATCAACACAACCTGGTCAAGGAGAATAGTTGTACATTCACTGCACTTCAAAGTAAAGGTAAGGATCAGATTTGGTGTATTGCTGACATGTTCCCCGCCACAATGAGTAGATATATATTAGAACGGCGCTTTCGAATGGAATCACACTATTGAACTGCTAGTTAATTTGTGTAGCCAAGAGAGGAGTGTCCCGTGGTCGGAGCTTATTGATATGTACACCAAAAACATGCTGAAGAATGAGCTGCATGAGTTACTTCTTGAAAACAAGCTCACAACTGCAGAAATTGTGAAAATGAACGGCAAGAAGGACGGAACGAATAAGCCTGGAACGAGAAAGGAGAAAACAGACGAGAGAGGGTAGGTTGGCCTTGTTTTTCATTTAAAATTGGGATGAATTGCTCAGGGAGTCGAGTGCCAGTGGTCAACGTGTGCAGGAGGATCAGTACCAAGAACTCCTCGATGGAATTTGCCTTAAGGAGCCGGTAAGTGAATTTTTATCCTCTTCATATTTATGTGATAGCAACTTGATCATAAGTGTGGGCAAACAACTGCTTGTATAATACTTGGCTGAAGGGGTGGTAGGGTTGCAAATTCAATACCGGTATCAATAGTATTGCATCCTTTTTTCCTTCCGCGTTTTGAGTGCAATAGTATTGCAAAAGTGCAATACTATTGCAATACTAGCGCTCTGATCGCTTCCCTTGGTTCCCCGACGAGAGACTATGGGATGTGAAGAGAGCGCAGACAGCTCTGGTTTCTCGTGACCAGTTGCTAACCAGTTGGTGACCAGTTGCTGGCGGATACGCGAGCAACTGGTCAGGGTACTGGTCAGCAACTGGTCAACCACTGGTCAGCAACTGGTTGGGGGATAGGCCACGCCCACTTTCAAATCAGAGGGATACTGAGAGATATAGAGGGATATTGATTGATACCGTATGAGTGAACCTCATACTGTAACTGACCATACATGGTACGACCATGTACGGTAGTCACATTCAAAAGGCTTTCCCTTGTGGGATAGCAGTAGACATCCACTTTCGGGAGCCGTCTGATCATCAGACTCTGATCTGAAGAGGAGCGAAAATAGGCCCTTATAGGCAAGGCGCATGCTAGTCACGACGGGTAAGTAAAAAACCTCTCAACCAGTTGCTGATTAGTTGCTAGCAACTGGTCAGCAGCCAACTGGTCAGCAACTGGTCAGACCACTTGTTAGCAACTGGTTGGCGCAGACTCCGCCCACCCCAACTGGTCAGCAACTGGTCACGAGAAACCAGAGAGGGCAGAGGAATGCGCGAGAAAGCACTCTCTCACTTTCAGACGCTCTCTCACCCTCCTCCCACGGGAAGAGGTAGAGGAGACAGTGCAATAGTATTGCATCCTTGCAATAGTATTGCAATAGTCCCCCTCTCTCGCAATACTATTGAGGGGAGAGGCGGAGAAGGGAAGAGGGTGCAATACTATTGATATCGAACTTGCAACCCTAAGGGGTGGTGACTTTGAAATAAATACATTAGATAAGTATGGGAGGAAACATATTGCCGATCTATCAGAGGATGAAATGAGTTGGGCTAAGGAGAATCGGTGAAATTCATATCATAATGATACACTTCAGGTGTCGTCTCTTCCGAAGGAAGTCATTGACAGGCTGTTCAAAGAACAGAAAGACAGGCTAGCAAGGTCTCATGCTCTGCTCGACAAAATGACAAAAGATAGGAACGAACTGTACGCTAAGGACCAGAAACGCAAGGAGATGGAGATGGAGCTAGAAAGAAGTAAGTGTTTTCTGATGCCGTATGGAAAAAAATGAGCCGGTCATGATGGTGAGTTTCAGAACAGGAACGCGCTGAGAACCGTCAAAAAGCACTCGAGTCTGCAATGAACGGACAGTGTGTGAGAGAGGCTCGCCAACACAGAAACGAACTAGAGAAAGATCTCGATGGAAAGAGGTAAACAATAATGATTTCAATAATCAATATAGCAACCAAAGAGACGAATAGGGTATCTGGACTTCATCATTGGGTTAGGATGGCATAGCTAGGAATCGACCATTCGTTCCGGTAAATCCTAGTCAGTTTTCGCTCACTTTAATCGGATAAAAACATTGCGAAAATGAGTTTCAGGTAAAATGAGTGAATGTTTCTATTACAGAGAACTGCTCGGCACATCTTCCCTTCTCCACCCGAGTCACAAGTGCTCAGTGTGTAAAGAGCGAACGATTGGAAGCATATTTGCCTTTGCCAACTCAACAAGGATTGGAGGAACAAAGTTCGAGAATCTAAGGCAGTTGGCGGCCCTCGTTTCTATAGAGGAGGAGTGGAAGTATCTCTCTCCTCAAATAGCAATAGAGAAGATGAATACTCGAACTAGCCGCAATGAGATCTCATCAAGTGCCATCACACGAGCGTATAAAGAAGGACTGTGTGTCCACGCTGCGGACGAGGGCAAGGCATACGACATTCACGGAGTTCATTTTGATGGAGAAGATGAAATGATGAACGACTCCGTTTCGCGGGCCATTGCACGAATGCCAGTGAAGAACACGAAGACTCCTTGTGTTGCTCTCGTCCCGATGGAATCCATCCTCCGTACGTGTGAGGGAACGTTCAAAGAGATGAGTATGATCTCATACAAGGATACGATCGGCTTGGAGAAGGAGCTGGACGTGATGCGCAAAAACGGCAACTTCCCCAAGGGTCTCTTCATTCTATTCCAATCCAACTTCGTCAAGGAATTCGTCATGAAGATAAAAGAGTTCTGTGAGAAGGTGTCGAAAAATGTGTGCACCACGTTCTACTTATCCCCGGACGTCCTTCCTTTGAATGCTTCATCGGTGAAGGAGGGAGTAGTGACCGCCCAACTGCAATGGTTGATGGAATGGAGATTGGATTCCCCACCGGTGAATGTCGTCTGCCTTAGTTCAATTTCGGGAACGCTCCCTGCAAACATCGCCTTCGCCCATATGTTCACTGTCGCTGGGAGAGAGAGAAAGGGTGTTTTCGAAGCGGCTGCCATGTTTCTATTCAAAGGAGGATGCTATTCTATCGAAAAATCCCGAGGATCGCCTGCTGCCTCATCCAATCTCAAGAGAAATGAGCCATCGACGGATTGGAATGCACAGAGCACTCCCAAATATCGATATGGTCAATATTACAATACGACACAAGGGGAGCCGACGTCGAAAAGATCTAATGAGTCTTGGAGAACAGACACGTCTCACCATCAGAATCCAAGCTCTTCGGAACCGCCGATGCCAGGCATTTGGGCGAATCCTGGAGGATTCCAGACGAATCCGAATGCTTTTGGATCTCAAAATTCGACACAATGGCAGCATAGGCAATGATCATCTCTTTATCTTCTTTTCTTCTTCATCTTTACTATCAATTCACTGTCTCAATGCAACAATCAACGATAATTGACCCTCTCCTTAATCATTTTCTGCGTGATTTGTGATTATTGTGTGAACTTTTGCTGCGTGGTAGATGGAATGTGCACTTCATTATCAAATGTGGGATAAAATTGGTGTATTACAAAGTTTCAACTTATTGGGCTTGGGAAGTTTCGGCCAAGGTTCGCACATCTGTCTTCGGTATTTTTCCTTTGATCCTTTCAAATCGTTCATCTTTTCTCCTTTTGCCACACATCTGCTCTCCATAGCAATAGCCAATTCCATCTAAGGTGCACTGCCGGCCCAATCCAAGAAGAAATAAGCGATCCACTTTCGTTTCTTCTCATCGTCCCCTCTCGATATCTATTCTTTCAGTGTCAGGGATCCTCATGTTGCACGAGAAGAGTGGGGCTTTTTGTTTGAAATGCTATTAGTTGAGAGAAGGCAGTGATGAGCATGAGGAGAATGAAGATCATGACGATGAGAAAAATAGAATCAAAATAGAGCAAAAGTAATACAAATTGCAATGCAAGAATCCGAAATAGTAACTGTATTGTAGGTTTTTACTGGAGCAAGTATGCAAGTCTCATGCCGTATTTTTCAGTGAATTGTTTGTTCTGTGGTAAACAGACGGTTTCAAGTTTTCTCTCTCTTTACTCTATCGAAGATGACCATTTGTTCTTCCGCGCCCATTAATGATTGATGGTTTCGGATATCTTCTTTATCTTCACCTTCTCCCAATTTGCGCCGTTCCTTTGTCCAGCTCGAAATCCCTATCGTTCCAGCTTGATTGCGTTAGGAGCCCGTTTCATCGAAGTTCACTTCCCCACTCACTTTCATTAGCCCTGACTCTTCCTCTTTTCCAAATGATCGCAAATTGAGCAGATTGAACGATAGATTACGCAATTTGGAGAGAGAGAGACTATCGGTTATCGGTTATCCCATCTTCCGACTCCTCTCTCACTTCGACCTTCAAGTATACTCTAGCACGCCAATCCTCCATTGATTTTCCACCTATTTCCAAAAGTTTATTTTTTGTATCTTACCTTGATCCTCTATTAGTATAATTATTCAACCAATGGTTTTTATGCAACGTGAAGCCAACTAAATATCTAAATGATATGCGAAACCGCAGTTCGCATCATCACTCGCGCAATAGTCAAAATCCGTTCTCATAGAGCCATTTGATCTGAAAAGAGACATTTGATGAGAAAGTTGACAAAGCAATGATTGTTGCAGGCTGGGCCAAAATGGATTAAGTAAAAAAAATAAAAGCTGATGATTATCAACATTGTCGTTCAAAACTCCGCCTCATTCTTTCACTTCGAGAGAACTCGTTTATTTGCTGATGGATATAAGATAATTTCAGTAAGAATGTAATTGAAACGTGTACACGATGCGGCTCCTTCTATCGCTCGTCGTGCTGATGCCCCTCGAACTCGCTTATTGCTGTCTCAGAATGAGTGAGCGAATATGTTTTCATGAAATCGTTATTGCCATGATATTCCGCGGTTTAGCCAAAAGAAAAATCACACAATGGAAAACACTATTTATTTTGCTTTACCCAATACATTCCACATGTACTGAAAGAGCATTCATATCATTTTACTTCTTAACTTTCTCACAGTGATCGAATGTGAGGGGGTTGGATTTTGATAATTGTTATTTATAGTTTTTCTTTGTTTTTTTTCGTAAATACCTATGATCCTGAGATTTGCAATTTTTTTATTATTTCAGAGCCTTCACCGATGTGCATGTACTCATTGCCTTGTCTTGAACCGAAAAAATACGCAATTGGAGACTGCAAATTCGACAACGGAGGAGCTGATTGTTACCCAACCACCAGATGCTCAGTGAAATGTGGCGAAAACGATTACTATTCCATCACAGAACAGGTATATCGTACATCACCCACATTACCGAACAAATGTTCTTTTTTTAGTTAACACGTGTCTTCTGAGAGATTGCATGAAAACGGCCACCCCCCCCCCCCCCCGGCACTAGGAGCCCCAAGTTTGAGCAATGCCGATGAAATTTTTATAGTAGCCTATATTGACGACGAGAAAATTTTCATAACACAACTTTTGTCCCAGAACCGGCTTTTAGGCATTTTCCGGCTCTGGAACCGGCTATGTCATATCTCAGCTCCCAGAGTTGCTGGAGACCTCCGATTTTTTTTTCAAAAAACGCGGAAAAATATTTTGAACATCTTTCAATTCACATGAAAGAGGTTTGATGAATTGTAAATGCGAATTCGCGAAAAGTAATTAAAATTTTGATGGATTGGAAACATTCGATATATTCAAAATTTTGCTGTTTTTCGGATAAAATGGCTTATTGAGACCTATTCTAACACCTATGACACTTAGTAACGGCCATATACTATATCGTGTACGTAGATTCTAAATATGAAGTCAGAACCTGCCCAAATGGGGACCTCGAGTCAGGAAATATTAATTTTCGATTTTAAAGGAGGAGTGACAGGAAAGAATGTTAGAGACTCTCACAACGAAATGCCGGCCATGGGAAGCGACCGTAGTTAGCAGTTGGCACTTTGCCAAGGCCCTATTCCTTTCTCCCGTCCTCTGATAGGGAGAGGGAGGAAGGCGATCGATGGGAAGAGACAAGGGGAGACTGGGGTAGATCAGTGCGCAGTCCCTTCCCAGTGAAATCAACAGTTCAAAATCCCCGCCCTTTCCTGCCATGAGGGAAGCTTTGGCACAAGGCCAACTCGCTGTATCTCGGATCAGAGATGAGATACAAATATGGGGACTTCATAATTCTGATATGGCTGTCGATAGCTACAGCACTACGTTGTCAACTTAGTGACTCAAACTTTCATGTTACTCCTCCTTTAATAACACAAATTTTTTTTTTTGCAACGAAGAAATTTTCAAATTCAGTATTCTAAAATAATATAATATTTTTGCGAATTTTATGGGCCAAAGAATAGGGGTCTAGCTACTCTGGGAGCTGAGATACGTCATAGCCGGGTAGGACACCGGAAAATACCTAAAAGCCGGTTCTGGGACAAAGGTTCTGTTATAAAAGTATTCTCGTCTCCTATATACGCTACCATAAAAATTTCATCGATATAGCTCAAACTTGGGGCTCCTAGTTCCTCGGGGGTCCTGTTTTCCTGCAATCTCTCAGAAGACGCGTGTTAAGAAAAAAAGAACATTTGTTCGGTAATGTGGGTGATGTACGATACTACTACTATTACTACTAGGGGTGGGAGTATAATTCTAGGGGGATATATATGAGACTAATATTTTCAAACTTTTTATCAGACTATTATCTAGTTTTAAATTTTTATTGTGAAATTTAACCAAAGGGTTATTTGTGCAGAAAAAGCTATGTAAAAAAAGATGAATCAATATATTCTACAATCGTAGGACAAATATAGGTGGGACCCACCGATAAGGCCAGGTGTCTTGCGGTCTTTAATACACTGTTGTCCAATGCTTGCTGCAGTGGGTTGCCGAGAACGAAAACAAATTATCCCATTTCAACATAATCATGAGGTAGAGCTCGACATTTAGATCACATAAGCGAGATTTCTTTGTATTTTCACCTTTCCCGGATGAGAAAACTTCGAAAAATTTTTGTGGGCAAATGCCACTCCTGGAGTGAAAAGAGGAACTGCGCAATCCGGTGTACCAGCGTGAGAGTTAGGCTATTTTTCGTTGCTCTTTGTCGGCCGTTTGTTCATATCTTCGCATTATCACTGTTTAAAAAAAATCGTCTCAATAACTTGAGTTTTTCTTCTCAGTCATTGAACTTTTCAAGACTCAAATACTAGGTCTATACTATTCCATCCCGAAAATGTCTCTCCAAATTTTTCAATTATTTTCAACAGTCTTTCGCCGCTTCATTTCTTTGTATTGCTGCCTCAGTGTGTAATTCATATATGTTTCACTCTACACCGCGTTTTTGGGCAAGCGAGGGAGGAATGAAGCGCTAATGACAACTGACTGAATAGCTTAAAAGTTGGAGAGACAGTTTTCGGACACGGATTCATACTCAGCCCCTCGCTATGTGACCGTATCAATGAAACCATCTTGAAAAAAATCTATAATCGAGAATGCAAACAATTTTTGAGGAGGTTATCGCAAAAAGTTCGTCTAACAGTGTTAAAAGACATAAACAAACGGCCGATATAGGGCGATAGAGCATTGGAAACAGCCCTGGATCAAGAAGAACCCGACATTGAAAAATGACTCGCTGAAAAGGTTCTGCTATACTGAGTCGATTCTTTGGTGAGAGGTGTAATATGTATGTTTAGGTTTGAATCTCGATTCGCACAATTATTTTTACTCCCCATGAGAGAAAATCGCGCCGTAGTTAGAGATACAACTTCCCGAGGTTGATTTTCGGAGTCTCGCACAACAAAGTACCCATAGGACCATTTTGTCAGCATTGTTCCAAAATCATTGTACGGTCCCTGCGGAGAGTAAATCAGTTCTTTCATTGTCAGATATTGTCAAACTTTCTCATCAATTTAATAATCACCTAAGTAATTCAAAGGAGGAGTAACATGAATATTTTGGTGACTAATCTGTCAACGTCACATTGTGGCAATCCATAACCATATTAGAATTCCGAAGAGCCCATGTTTCCACGATATCAATGAACTGAGTTATCGCGAGTTGGCATAGTGCAAGTATTCCCCTGAGTCCAGGCAAAGGCGGGGGTTTTGAACAGTGGATTTGACTGGGAAGAGGGTGCGCCTTGATCTACCCCTGTCTTCCACTAGCCTCTTCCCGTCGATCGCACTCATCCCTCTCTCAATCAAGGAACGGGAGATGGGAATAGGGACTTTGGAGATGGGAATAGGAGAAAGCCAGCAGGTAACTACTGTAATAATTGAAAGTCCCGGGTTTTCGTTGTGGGAGTTTCTGACATTCATTCCTGTTACCTACTCCTCCTTTAATAGTCACCTCATAATACTCAACATTTTCCCTATGTAAAAGTATTCTTGCAGAATTGTAAAATATCGTACATCGCCCACATTACCGAACAAACGAACATTTTTACTTTTTTTACTTTTTTAAAGTCAGCGAATTCGCATCGAATATTCCTAATGTTTGTTTCATATTTTTTGTCCACCCACAATTCCGCGTGACTTTTAAAATTGAACGGCGAAATATTTATTTAAATGGGTGAAAAATTGGAGCCGCAAGAGCGAAAAGTGATGACGGAAGGGTGATTACGGTAGAGCCGGCGTTTAGGCTTTACTTGGAGCCAGCTGCCCCACTTTTCACTACTTTCGACTCCAATTTTTCACCCATTTAAATAAATATTTCACCGTTCAATTTTAAAAGTCACGCGGAATTGTGGGTGGACAAAAAATATGAAACAAAAATTAGGAATATTCGATGCGAATTCGCTGACTTTAAAAAAAGTAAAAAAAGTAAAAAATGTTCGTCTGTTCGGTAATGTGGGCGATGTACGATACGAAATTTACCGTTCTAAATTTATGACTCGGGCACGCCATTTCAAAGCACGATTTACAGGTTGATGCGAAAGCTTACAGTAATTTGGTGTCGGATTAGTCGTCGTACACACGGAACCTTGGAGCGAATATTTATTTTTCAAATTTCTCAAATTTGAATTGGCGGGCAGTTGTTAAGCGTGTTGACTGTCAGTCTGAGTGGATACTCAGCTGACCGGGGCCGGTGTTTTGAGCGGGGCTGCTACGCAGTAATTACGGTGGTTGATCCATATTGATTGGTGGGCGCTACGCAGCAGCCAATCAGCAAAAAGTGGGCGGAGTCTTGCTTTTGCGTGGACCCCAAATGCCGTGTCGGGAACGCACAATTTCTCAACGATCAGCTTTCCTATTCAATTTGCAACCTCGTCGTATTACTGTACTATTATTTCAGGGCATTCCTGACAATTACTCTACCCTGGAATGTGACGCGTCTACGAAAAAGTGGCGAGCTACTCCTGCTGCTGGCGGCGGTACCCGAGATTTCCAGCAAATCACTGTTGCTTGCCTGAGAAAAAATAATTAAATAGATATGAATTGCGTGTCTGATATTATATTATTTGTTTGAATTTAATAATTTTCTTATTAGCCGTAATGTTTTAAATTTATTAGTCGTAATATTTTGAGTTAAATAAAGTGTTTAAAAAAACAGTGTTTTGTTTGGATATAACGTACTTTTTATATATTTTTTATCGACCAGGGTGCGTAAAGGGGGAGCCAAGAAGAATCTTCGATTTATTTCGGTGGAGGTTTGTTTGTTGATTAGGTTGTGAGTGTGAGGCTTAGTGGAAAGCAACAGATCGGGTGGTTGCATATCAGTGTTGCAAAAGTGAATGATCGGATAATGACTGGAGAGCTTGTAGCAATTTCAGCAGAAAGCGCGTTCATCGATCAACGACCCTAATTACAAAACTTGAGTGAGACGTTGGCGGGACAAAGGGCTGCAGAGCAATGAGCGGTATCTAAGGAAGTATTACAAGTAAGAGTGAAAAACTTATATAGTTTGGAGAAGTCATACGAGTAAAAATCATGGGCACTTGTGAAGGAAAAAATGGTCGGAGAAGAATCTCCTATGCTCAAGAGTTTGTTAGCATATCAGGATGAATGAATAAGGAATTCCACAACGAGTGAATAACCACAGAGAAAAGTTGTGTTGTACCGCTTCAATTTACATGGGAAAGCAGCATGGAGTGTTCTTGATAAACGTCTTGGGCTGATCAAGAGACAATTGATGAAATACACCCTCTGAAGAACCATATTCTTCATTAAGCTTACAATGTGATGATAAATTGATGGTCTGAACAAACATAATCGCTTTATAATTTCCTTCTTCGCTTGTTAGAGAGATCAAGCCAGTATTTGATTGTGGACTCGTGGAAAAAATAATTGGGGTTGGAACGCAATGAACAGGCGGAATGAGTCACTCCTAGAGTATACTATAGACGAAGGCAATGAATTAAGATAACAATAGTGAAGGATCGAACATAGATAGTAGGGGTGGTGCTATGGACTTGGACATTAAATTTTCTTTGGGACGAAAATGAGCGAGAGGGGTGAAAATAGATCTAGATCATAATGACAAACAGCTATCAGGAGGGAGTTCGAAAAATTAAAGAAAACGCTGGTGAAAAGCGTTGTTGTCGTGTTGGGTTTTTGCACAAAGATGGGGGGGGCAGTATTGAGCATTGCAATTGATAAATGTTCTCGGTTATTTGCATTGCACCGCGTATATAATGGCAATTCCTTGGGATGAAAGATATCCACCGCGACGGCACATTAGGATTCCAGAATCCGTAAAAGAACCAATATTCGTTCTCACTGAAATGAAAGAACTAGCATTACTAGATAATTGAAAATACAAAATTAATGGTAAGTAGAATACCGTTTATGAGCCCATTTGGGCAATCAATCGATTCCTTTCCGAATTTTCCAGTCTGTATTACGGGGATTGAGCATCCATTCTGCACATAATTATTTAGATTGTAACGTTAAGGAGCTTGATTTATTACCTTCCGATAATGATCTGAAAGAGGAAGGCATTCTAGGTAGAATATCTCTTCGAGATACATCTTGTACGCTCCACTGCTGTATAATTGCCTGTAAATACAGTATAATTTCCAAAAAAAATGTTCAACTTATTGCGTGAAAATGTAAAAAAATCGGTCGTGAGTAATGTGCTGATATAAACCTCGTACCAGCCATAATTCTTAATGTATCGTATCCATGCTCCACTATAGTATGTTGCGGATCTATTTACTCGAATATACATATCCGGCCCACAAGTACAATTGCCTTCTTCGTTACAGATTACAGTGGAAGAGGCATTCACGCCATTGTACATATCTAGAAAAGAAGTAGTAACTCATGTTCTAGAAAAAGAAGAAGAAAACGAACAATACGAAGGAGTAGTAGGAAGTGGGGCTGGAGAAGTATCTGTCGTAATCTCAGTAGAAGGAGACGGTGAAGTTGCTTCTGAAAACAGTAAGCATGATACAAAGTAAGTGAAACTGCTCAAGTTGTCTATATCATTATTCTGTGCAATCTACAACGATACCTGAGGTTGAGGAACTGGATGGCGATATCGTCTCTGGAGTACTCTGTGTCGTTGCTGTCAAATATACGTGTATTCAGTACTCTTGGTTACAATACCTTGCGACGTCGAATCATTATCCAATGGCTCTACAGGAGTTGTTGTTGTTTCTTGAGTGCTCTCAGTGGGATCGGAAGTGCTCGACACTGGGTAATGTTTCAAATTAACTGAATTATCAATCACAAGTGGTTTTTGGGGGCTCACCACTTGAAGTTGGCGTTGTTTCCTCTTCCGTTGTGAGACTACTCTCCGGCGATATGGTTGAGGTAGTCGTTCCATTCGTGTTATGCTCGTGTCCTAGTAATAGGTACATGTTTCTCATACACTAATCAAAATTTGAAAACAATAAATGTTGTGTGATCGACATAACACGCCGCGATCCGACCCACCATTGTGATTCGATCCCTTAGTTGTAGTTGACGGAGTTGGCGAGGATGGAGATGATTGAACTGCCACGAATATTCTTTTAAATTTTTCTGATTTTTTCATTTTTTTCCATCTAATTTATGAATATTCATAAGGCATCAGAGATAATCATCATTCTACAATTCATTGTACTTACCGGCCGGCGTCGTCGTTGATGTTGTAGACGACGTCTTCGGAGTGCCCGTCGACGATGCAGATGACGTAGATTCCGCTGAAAGTACAGAAGAGATTCATCGATGAAATAGACGGGTTAGTTCCATTCATGTACCTCCCGACAAACTAAAATAGCTTAAATAATATACAATTCTAAGACACTCTCTAATTGTTCCAAAATTGTGATAACTCAGTAAGTACTAAAACATTTTGGAACGTTTGCTATGATGTGTTTCCTCAGAACTCAACAACTGTAAACAAATATTCCTCACGATGTCTCGTTGAACTCTTAGTCGTTTTCTCCAGTCCCTCATTACTAATCGGCGTGGTTTCTTTTCTACGAAGAGGTGTTGTCGTCGAGGTCGATGAAGTTCCCTCCGTCGTCTTGTCTGAATTCAACTTATTGCGAATTGAATCAAACACTAAAAGATGAAAATAAGCAAAACATAATTCTAGATTGAAACCTATTGTAACTTTACATTTCGCTCAACTAGATTACTATTGGTTCGATTTTTTTAAACTTTCGTTTACTTTATATTACTCGCCATTGACTACTAGTTATAAATAAGATATTTAAACTATGAGAGACTTACGTGAATCATCCGAAGGCGTTGTTCCCAATCCTTGATTGACAGATGATGTGGAGGGCGAGTGCGTGCCGGCAACGTCTGAACATTATTTGCCTCAAGCATTTCCTAAATCGAGCCACGATGAAAGCGACTAGTACTGTACACACAGCAATTCTCTCGATTATCTTTCGCAGAAAGGATTCGCGAAAAGGAGAGAATCGTTTGTCAAAGAGGCCTCTCTCAAAAATGTCCATTGTTCGTTGATATAAGATCGTATTTCGTTGGATACTCACTATCCATTGGCAGTGTCGTTCGAGATGAGGAGGATAAAGAGGAAGAGTGGGAACGAGACGATGAAGAGGGAGACTGCGGAGTGGACGTCAACACATTCATCAACGATGCCGTCACTGATTTGGTGAAACCTGTGAAATTAAAACAATAGCACTGATAACTATCCCAAGTACTCACTCTTAATGCTCGACTCTATTATATCCTGGAGAGTGGGAGCGGGTTCGTGCGGCTTCACAGCTGGAGCATCTGCAAATGTAGTCCTATTTCCGGAAATCAAACACATTTCATAAGGCAGATGGGTGAATCTCAGTACTAAATATGAAAACCGGACAAATTTTCTACTAGGAATGAAATGAATAGGCTTACTGGTAATTTTCGGGCTGAACGACGAGATTCTCACGGAAGAAGGGCTTGTACCTGAACAACGTCTCATCTTCAAACGATCTACTGTGTTGATACTAACATTATTTTTATAGAACTTCCAATTATTAATCTAAGCTTAGGAAATACCAATAACAAAGTCTAAATTGAGACATATCTCACTTGATCCGGTCGAAATTCCTCGCCCTCCATTTTCCTCTTTCACATTCTCACTGTACGACGTAGTTGAACCAACGCGGGTAAATCCAATGCCTGAGAAAAACTCTGGTTAAGCGCAAGATGCTTGGAATCTCTCTACGGGACCGATGGACAAACGAGCGCGTGAGGGACTGTACGAACCTACGGGACTGGATACAGGAAGGGCTGAAACGAAAAGCGCGCTGGGCTCTGAAGATCAGGCAAATGGATATGGAGCAATGGAGCCGTGCCACAACCGTATGGACCCCTTACAACAGGAAACGCCCAACTGGCCACCCTCGGACGCGCTGGCGGGACGACCTAACGCGAGCTATTGGCGCCCACTGGTGGAATGCAACTTATGAAGAATTCCGACCTATCCTCATCTGAGCGTTAACGCCTGATATGAATAAATTATTAAGATATTGTCTTACTCTTCTTCGCGAGTAACTTTCATGAACATGTTTCTCACCTGCTGACGTTTTCGTTCCATCATTTCCTCCTCTCTCCGAAGTGCCTTCCTTCTTGTTCTCGGCGGTCACCGTAGACGCTGAAAACCGTTTGTTTTATGAGACCGCAATCGTGACCGTATCATCATTGAAACATATTTGTAATGTGGGAAAATCGAGTAGACTCGCCTGCATCCGTTCCTCCATCTCCCGTTCCGTTCCACGATACCTCTGAAAAACATTTATCATAATTTCAGATATTAAGTTATTTCATTTAACAAAATTTGAATATAATCCTAGAAAACGCGGGTTCTAAACTCGGATATTCAAGCTATGGAATAATCATGATCTTACGCGTTCCATTGCCCAGCCACTTGGCGATGTATTGCATTATTTCAGTCATTGTGTAATCTTGATCCTTATCAAAGTTGTCGGTCGAACCTGTAATCATAAACATCACCATCATATCTTTCAGATGTACGAATAAATCAGTGAGAGCTCAAGTATCATATGAAATTGCGTACCAGGGGGAAGCACGAAGTAGATATCGCGCTCCATTATTCGCTCATCGTAGGGAAATGGAGTACATTTCGAGCCGAGAATGCAGACTTTTCATCCTTTAGGAACCTGCAAGATAATGTTTATCGTGTGTTCAAAAGTGAGATGAAGTGCGGCGAAAGAAGACGAGGACTCTCTTCCACTTACTCATAGCAGACACAATGGGGGCTTCGAAGGTCGCAGTTGGATGCGCAGTCTTCTTGTCTCTCTCCGGGTACAGTCTCCTTGCCATCTTCATCAATCACCGCAACAACTCTCACATAATCATTCAGGGAATCAGGACGCTGAAATCGAATCGGTATTTCTCTCTGGCATCTTTGAAGATTCTGAACAATCTCAGTTTTTTAACCAAAAACTCTCATAAAGTGAAAGAAATAAGCTCACTGGATTGTACTTAGCGATTGATGGTGGAGCTTGGCAAGATTCCTTTGCCACGACGATCGAAGAGAAAGGGAGAATAGCGAGTACTGAGAAGAGAAGGAAGAATGGAGGATCCGGAGGCACTCGCATCTGTAAATATGAAATAAACTAATAGTAAGGATAGAGAATACACATAAACTGTCGACGTCGTGGAAAAATGTGCACGATTGATATAGTGAAAGAGAACAGTAAGATAACATAATATAAGAGGAAGGTATTCAGAGAGTTACTACGTCAAGTTAGTCACGCTTTAGTGATAGATCTCAATGATTTTTTTAAGGCGAGCTATTATACGAAGGAGAGGATACAAATTGAAAGGGCCAAAATCATAGCGAAGGGAATTCGCAGATGTAAGAATAATCTGACCTCTAGCGGGCGAGAGATGGGGCCATTTTCGATTCTTCAAATAGGCAAGCGAAATCGAGATAGGTACAATTAATCAATTCTCTGTAAAACGAAACAAAGTTGAGAATGTAGAAGGACGAACTGATGTAGAAGGACGGCATTGTTCGTTCTTATGTACATATCTTTTCGATATTGAAAGAAATAATAATTGTAATCATAATATTGATAACAAGAATAATAATATTTATCATATTTGTCAGACGACTAACATCAGTTGAGGATCGATAGGATTCTATAGTTGCGCTCCACTAGCTGTCGACAATAGTTCGTCGTCGATCGTCACACAACGGACTCGAGGATGATTTTGAGGGTGTCTCTTGCTGTTCGGTAACCATCCAGTTGTAGATGTGATCCACATTCATCTCTCGGAGCTTCAGTGCTCATACCGCTTTTCTCTTTACCGCATCCTGAATCTGCTGAGAGTGAGAGTGATCATCTATCCGAAATTGATCTATGGATCAAGTCAACAAATGTTGATAGTACATTGGCGACATGTGATTGGATATACTAGACAACATAGTGACACGAGAAGTGATTGCAGTAAGACATGGAATTAAAACTCTATTTATTCGTTGAATTACGAACATCCATAATAGAATATGGCAACATTGATCAAATATTTATTGAAAGATTCAGTTACCTACAGTCGTTTCTTCGAGTACACTGGTCTTCACTCGATTGGTGACGTCATGGAATTCGGTCAAATACTACCAATGGGTGGTGGGAAATGGCAGCGAGACTATTGGCGTACATGCTGGAATATCCCTTAATCGTCTCCTCCACATCATTACGAACACGGTCGCAACAAAAACGATTCAGCTCAAGCTTTGGAAGCAGTCCAGTTGTACAATTTCTACAAGAAAGCCTTGTGGACAAAGTATCTGACGGAGAAGCATCCCATATCAGCTCTAAGTTAGCCGAAAAGTAGCACGGCGAGTATAGAGATGCGATTAGTCTTTCACACGAGAATGTGATTCCAATATATCTAGATTACACCTAAAATGGAAAAGGAGGGCAGGGGAAGGGGGCTATTACATATGGGCAGTCGTTTGCGAAGGCATTGAAGGCGCTCCTTGAGATATTGGGTACTTTGAAGAAATAAAACGCAGACTCTTCGGAAAGAGATATGATCAGGATACGACTGATTTGCTGTTATTCGAATATAAATTAAAGGAGGAGTAACATGAATATTTTGGTGACCAATTTGTCAACGTCAGATGATAGCAATCCATATCCATATCAGACATCTGAAACTCCCATGTCTTTACGACATCAATGAACCGAGTTATAGCGATCTGGCATAGTTCCAGAATTCCCCTGAGTCCAGGCAAAGGCGGGGAAATTGAACAGAGGATTTGATTAAGCGTGCGCTTTTGATTTACATATGCCTATCTGCCTCCCCTCTCTCCCCTCCTCCCCCTTCCCTCATTTGACTATGGTTTCTTGCAAGTCCCGGGTTTTCCGTGTGAGAGTCACCAACAATCTTTCCTGTTTCCCCTCCTTTAATACTAATCGAGATGGAGAGGCATATTTCGGTATCTTAGTTGAGATGCCAATACAGATGCAGACTCAGTGAAATGAAGAGACTATGAGAACAAAAGAAACCAACCATAAAGATGACTAAGATAAATGACAAAGTACATTATCTTAGCTGAGTGATCAATACGAATGCCGGTAAAGGTAACGGTAAAGGAAGTTGGCATTATCCGCGCAGGGGCGGGCTAGCCACCCCATCGCCGGTTAGCAACTTGAGCATATCCTGGGACGACCAGTGGCTGGTTGCGCGGCATTACCGCCCGTGTTGTGTGCACGTGGTGGGGGATTTCTTTACTGTGGCTTTCACCACTTCCAACATTTCTTAACCCCCTTGGTTTGGGTGGATCTGGGGGCGGGCGGGGTCGAACTCGTGACCTTTCGAATCGCATTCCTGGCACACAACCGCTGCACCACCGCGCCCGCCCTCAAATTTAACCCGACTAACATGCAACATAAACTCCGACTAAGCGAAGTGAGCGAAGTGAAGAGGCTACGATATCTTAGTGGAGATTCCAAGTAAAATGACGTCTCAGTGAAATGGTGAGACTTAGGGATGGCAAAAATTGTCCAATGCGTTGTCTCAGACAATTTCATTCCGAACTTTTCGGACCGGTCGTTGTCTCAGACAATGAATTGTCTCAAAGTTCGGACAACAAATTGTCTCAGACAATTTTTTGTCCCAACTCAAAATCGCGACTCTGACGAAGCTGAAAAATGATAAAAATAATTTTATGATCGATTAGCATCACAACTCAAGCAACCATTTCGCCGTATTAGTTTATTCTATCGAATTTCAATGGGAAATTTTGCATTTGCTTATGTTTCACGATTCCACAAAAAAGCAAAATTATTTGGTGGCGTGTTCAAAATCCAAAAACTATGAGTTTTGAGAGATCATTTCTCTCTTTCACTCATTCCTGACTTTCAATTTGAGAAGGGATTGGTCGGTTCAGACAATTTTTGTCATCCCTAGTGAGACTACATTATCTTATCTGAGATGAAGACGCTACGATGTTTATGATGTTATGCTAATTAGAAAGCCGACTAAGCGAAATGATGAGGCAACGTTATCCGTTATTTTAACAGGGAAGCCATCAAAATGAAGCCTCTGTGACACGAAGAGGTCACGGTATCATAGCTGACATATCGAAAAATCCTACTGATTGAAATGGAGAAGCTACGGTATCTTAGCTGAACTGTCAATATCGATGCCCACTAAGTGAAATGAAGAGACTACGTTATATTATCTAAGAAATCAATAAATCTGAAGACCAAGTGGAATGAAGAGACTATGGTATGCTATATGAGAAGCCAATACTGATGCCGAATAATTGGAATGAAGAGGCTACGTTATCTAATCTGAGAAACCAATAAAACTGAAGACCAAGTGAAAAGAAGAGACTACGGTATGTTAGCTGAGAAGCCAATACTGATGTCGACTAATTGGAATGAAGAGGCTACGTTATCTAATCTGAGAAATCAATAAATCTGAAGACCAAATGAAAAGAAGAGACTACGGTATGTTAGCTGAGAAGCAAATACTGATGTCGACTAATTGGAATGAAGAGGCTACGTTATCTAATCTGAGAAATCAATAAATCTGAAGACCAAGTGAAAAGAAGAGACTACGGTATGTTAGCTGAGAAGCAAATACTGATGTCGACTAGATAATTGGAATGAAGAGGCTACGTTATCTAATCTGAGAAATCAATAAATCTGAAGACCAAATGAAAAGAAGAGACTACGGTATGTTAGCTGAGAAGCAAATACTGATGTCGACTAATTGGAATGAAGAGGCTACGTTATCTAATCTGAGAAATCAATAAATCTGAAGACCAAGTGAAAAGAAGAGACTACGGTATGTTAGCTGAGAAGCCAATACTGATGTCGACTAATTGGAATGAAGAGGCTACGTTATCTAATCTGAGAAATCAATAAATCTGAAGACCAAATGAAAAGAAGAGACTACGGTATGTTAGCTGAGAAGCAAATACTGATGTCGACTAATTGGAATGAAGAGGCTACGTTATCTAATCTGAGAAATCAATAAATCTGAAGACCAAATGAAAAGAAGAGACTACGGTATGTTAGCTGAGAAGCAAATACTGATGTCGACTAATTGGAATGAAGAGGCTACGTTATCTAATCTGAGAAATCAATAAATCTGAAGACCAAGTGAAAAGAAGAGACTACGGTATGTTAGCTGAGAAGCAAATACTGATGTCGACTAATTGGAATGAAGAGGCTACGTTATCTAATCTGAGAAATCAATAAATCTGAAGACCAAATGAAAAGAAGAGACTACGGTATGTTAGCTGAGAAGCCAATACTGATGTCGACTAATTGGAATGAAGAGGCTACGTTATCTAATCTGAGAAATCAATAAATCTGAAGACCAAATGAAAAGAAGAGACTACGGTATGTTAGCTGAGAAGCCAATACTGATGTCGACTAATTGGAATGAAGAGGCTACGTTATCTAATCTGAGAAATCAATAAATCTGAAGATCAAGTGAAAAGAAGAGACTACGGTATGTTAGCTGAGAAGCAAATACTGATGTCGACTAATTGGAATGAAGAGGCTAGGTACGTTATCTAATCTGAGAAATCAATAAATCTGAAGACCAAATGAAAAGAAGAGACTACGGTATGTTAGCTGAGAAGCCAATACTGATGTCGACAAATTGGAATGAAGAGGCTACGTTATCTAATCTGAGAAATCAATAAATCTGAAGATCAAGTGAAAAGAAGAGACTACGGTATGTTAGCTGAGAAGCCAATACTGATGTCGACTAATTGGAATGAAGAGGCTAGGTACGTTATCTAATCTGAGAAATCAATTCATCTATAGACTAAGTGAAAAGTAGAGCATACGTTATCTTTTCTGAGAAATCAATAAATGTGAAGACCAAGTGAAAAGAAGAGACAACGGTATGTTAGCTGAGAAGCCAATACTGATGCCGACGAAGTGGAAGACTACGGTATCATATCAGATGCAAGTGATAATCCGACTAAGTATTGGATTATGTGCAAACATTGTCGAAGAGCTGACTCAATCGAGATCAAGGAGAGAATACAAGAAGGATACTGATTCGGATAAGACGGTATCGGCTGTTGAGTATGTTGAAGCCTGAAATATAAGAAAGAAAAGGTAGGTCATACTAAGAGAGATGAAGAAAGGATGAATGAATGGAAGGAAGAGAGGGATTCGATGAGTCTTCCGTTGTCATTGGAAGCGTTCACTCTCTCTCAATTTTATGTTGTCTCTCGCTTTTTGTGTGGGCTGAATCACCATGGAGAAGTGATGGGACAGAAAAGGATTGGCTGAAGATGGAAGGAAAGGATGGAAGAAGAAGATTATCGATTACTTTATTACGAAGAATAATGATTTGATTTTTTCATGATATTGTATAGTCATTTCGTTCCTGATATGTTCTCTGCACATGCAGTATTTACAGCACATGCACACCACAATTACTACTTCTACTTAAATTCCCAGCATTCCTTGGAATACTCTAAGGCGCATTGAGTAGCGTTTCAACCGTCCGTAGAGAGCGCATTGCTCTCTTCGCTATCTGTACATCCTCCATGGGTCCGAGGGTCACTTTCTCCATTTCGAATGTACAGCATTTACCTACCCCTTAAGCGCAGAGGGACCGTGAATGCCGAGTGGCTTATATAAGTGAACTCTGTCGCTCAAGAATGAATCAGTAGCAAAGTAAAACGCATACTGAACATCCGAGCTAAGAGAACAGCCCTATTCCCTCCAGTTACCTACACACTTGTACCGAGAGCATATCAGGAACTTGGACCTTTTCAGAATTAGATAAGAAGAAACCAGAGATCATAATGAGGATACTGTTGTATTGTGAGTAGGAAAGACTACTAGACTGGTCATGGTGGATGATGATAAGTCCACTAGTGGATGAGAGGAATGGTAGGCCACACGCAGTTGGAAGAAAAGAAGGGTACTGAATGGAAGGAAGAGAAGGGAACATTAGCGTCGTCAATGGATGTCTCTGCTCTCTCAATTCTCAGTGTTCTTTCGTTTCAATCTAACTTATTACCATGGAGAACTGTACACATATTGTCCTCAATCGATCGAAAGAGAAGGAGAATAAGGCAACAAATTAGTGATCTGTGATACACTGATAGACTGTGAGAGTAATGATTTTCGCAAAAGTATAATTTAGTTGCGTAATCATGTGAGTAGCAAACACCATTACGTAACAGAATATACAAAATATTGTAGCAATAAGTTTAAAGCTTCTTTTCGTGTCCAATTACTAACTTTTACTCTTTGATTTGTTGCCAAAATTCTCCTTCTCTTTCGATCGATTGAGGACAATATGTGTACAGTTCTCCATGGTAATAAGTTAGATTGAAACGAAAGAACACTGAGAATTGAGAGAGCAGAGACATCCATTGACGACGCTAATGTTCCCTTCTCTTCCTTCCATTCAGTACCCTTCTTTTCTTCCAACTGCGTGTGGCCTACCATTCCTCTCATCCACTAGTGGACTTATCATCATCCACCATGACCAGTCTAGTAGTCTTTCCTACTCACAATACAACAGTATCCTCATTATGATCTCTGGTTTCTTCTTATCTAATTCTGAAAAGGTCCAAGTTCCTGATATGCTCTCGGTACAAGTGTGTAGGTAACTGGAGGGAATAGGGCTGTTCTCTTAGCTCGGATGTTCAGTATGCGTTTTACTTTGCTACTGATTCATTCTTGAGCGACAGAGTTCACTTATATAAGCCACTCGGCATTCACGGTCCCTCTGCGCTTAAGGGGTAGGTAAATGCTGTACATTCGAAATGGAGAAAGTGACCCTCGGACCCATGGAGGATGTACAGATAGCGAAGAGAGCAATGCGCTCTCTACGGACGGTTGAAACGCTACTCAATGCGCCTTAGAGTATTCCAAGGAATGCTGGGAATTTAAGTAGAAGTAGTAATTGTGGTGTGCATGTGCTGTAAATACTGCATGTGCAGAGAACATATCAGGAACGAAATGACTATACAATATCATGAAAAATCAAATCATTATTCTTCGTAATAAAGTAATCGATAATCTTCTTCTTCCATCCTTTCCTTCCATCTTCAGCCAATCCTTTTCTGTCCCATCACTTCTCCATGGTGATTCAGCCCACACAAAAGCGAGAGACAACATAAAATTGAGAGAGAGTGAACGCTTCCAATGACAACGGAAGACTCATCGAATCCCTCTCTTCCTTCCATTCATTCATCCTTTCTTCATCTCTCTTAGTATGACCTACCTTTTCTTTCTTATATTTCAGGCTTCAACATACTCAACAGCCGATACCGTCTTATCCGAATCAGTATCCTTCTTGTATTCTCTCCTTGATCTCGATTGAGTCAGCTCTTCGACAATGTTTGCACATAATCCAATACTTAGTCGGATTATCACTTGCATCTGATATGATACCGTAGTCTTCCACTTCGTCGGCATCAGTATTGGCTTCTCAGCTAACATACCGTTGTCTCTTCTTTTCACTTGGTCTTCACATTTATTGATTTCTCAGAAAAGATAACGTATGCTCTACTTTTCACTTAGTCTATAGATGAATTGATTTCTCAGATTAGATAACGTACCTAGCCTCTTCATTCCAATTAGTCGACATCAGTATTGGCTTCTCAGCTAACATACCGTAGTCTCTTCTTTTCACTTGATCTTCAGATTTATTGATTTCTCAGATTAGATAACGTAGCCTCTTCATTCCAATTTGTCGACATCAGTATTTGCTTCTCAGCTAACATACCGTAGTCTCTTCTTTTCATTTGGTCTTCAGATTTATTGATTTCTCAGATTAGATAACGTAGCCTCTTCATTCCAATTAGTCGACATCAGTATTTGCTTCTCAGCTAACATACCGTAGTCTCTTCTTTTCACTTGATCTTCAGATTTATTGATTTCTCAGATTAGATAACGTAGCCTCTTCATTCCAATTAGTCGACATCAGTATTGGCTTCTCAGCTAACATACCGTAGTCTCTTCTTTTCATTTGGTCTTCAGATTTATTGATTTCTCAGATTAGATAACGTAGCCTCTTCATTCCAATTAGTCGGCATCAGTATTGGCTTCTCACCTAACATACCGTAGTCTCTTCATTTCAGTTGGCCTTCAAGTTTATCGATTTCTCAGATAAAATAACGTAGCCTCTTTTTTCAATTAGAATGCTAATATGGCGTAGTCTCTCCATTTTAGTCATTCTGCAGATTTATTGATTTCTCAGATTGGATAACGCATTCTCTTCATTTCACTGAGTCGAAAATGTGATTAGCATCTTAGCTAGGAGAGGAGCACCTCTTCATGTCCTTCCTTACACTCGTCTAACAAGCGGAATTTGTTCCAAGTAAATTTACATTCTCATTGTCAGTTCCGCGAAGTGTTCACTTTATCAACAGAATGACGGAATGAAACCGAGTTCCGTGCAATGAAACATTCGATAATTCAGTCCCCTCTTCATTCATTTTCACTTGCTGCAGTGAGAATGGGGGAATGCCAAGTAGGGCTGTCGATGTGAAGAATGAGTTTTGTCTCTTCATTCTCGCTCACAAAGAACCGCGACGCGGCGTCATTCTTCGTGAAGAACGAGAGCGACGCGGTCATTCTTCATGAAGAATGAGGTTGTTTTTCGTGAAGAATGGGGCCAGAAATGAGATATTTTGGATGAGTTTTGACAGATATAAATAATATGGGAGCTCATGACATTAAATAGAATCCATCTATACTATGATTTGCCACTCATCATTCTCATGTATTATTGCCGAGGATGGCGTACTTCATAACGCTGAAGGTGCTATCAGTACTAACTAGTGGGTGGAATTAAGAACAAGATGTGTACGCTAAGGTGGAATTAAGAACAAGATGTGTACGCTATTTTGGAGTTAGATGGCAAAGAGTCCAACTTGGGAGAGCACACCATAGCTTACTTCACCTCGTCTGGCCTTTCCATCCACTCCTACAGTACAATGCGCGCCTTCTACTCGTGGTTTCGAGCAGCTCAGGATCATTACATTAACAAACGGCATTAAGTACGATGTTATTGGGTTCATGTCATTTCGACTCATCCTATCACACAGGAACTGTGAAAGTCAAAGGAGAAGCATGAAAGACCCAGAATATCTTCCGCAAATCAATAGGGTAGGGTAAACTAAACCGTTTGAAACACAAACAGGCAATAAAATCTCGCTTAATTTGGCATAAGTAAATTCGGTATGACCCTGGTAGACCATATTTAAAATTTCATAAGGAAATTCGCATTCATACTTTAGTTAGGGCCCATTTAGTGAAAATCGTTCTTCATGAAGAACGAGACGCACCGAGTCATTCTTCGTGAAGAGAGAATGAGAGGGTGGGAAAATCCATTCTTCATTTGACACTTTTTTCTTCACATCGACACCCCTAATGCCAAGTTCCGGGCTAGTTCAGAGCAGGAAATTAATTACATCAACTCCATCTCGGAATGAATGAGAAAAATGAATAAAAGGAATGGAGTTCCGCGTTCCGTTTAGACATCCCTAACTTAGTACCATCCCCTTCCTTAGCATTGCTCTTCTGTATTTAGTTGCCATCTATTGTCTCAATGGTCTTCCAAATCTCAACATTGTTTTAGCCAAACTCCATTGTTCATCTGCTTCGCTGTGTCAAGACCGAGACCACTGAGAGCCCGTTAGAAGAGATAGTCGATGATCTTCATTCCATTTTTAGTATTGATTGTAATTTAACTTGCCCCTTTTTCAGTCGCTTTCCCCGTAAGGTATCTTCGAACTTCATTTGTTTCCCTTCATTTCTTCGCTATGATTCATCTGATAATAAACACTGATCATTATTAATTTCCCTCTTCTCTCTCGTATCTCTTCAGCAGATTAATTGCTATATGAAAACCATGCATCCTCCGATAAAGCATAAATAGTTATCTCACTGAGCATAAATAGTTTTCTCACAGTTATCTCACAGAACAGTCGTCATTAAGGTTGTCGTGATTTCACAGCATTCTGATCCACTTTGTTGAACAATGGGATTACGATTTGTATTTTTTGCTATCATTTAATCCAACTACAAATCGATATCAATATGTATTTTATATATCTGAAACTTATCCCGATTTCAACCGTCCACATTCAGACTGAAAATAGGGAGAATTTTCAGAAAAAAATCCTTATTCTGTTCATGAAGAATTATTAGCATCCCAATTAAGACAGCATATCATCTTCGGTTGACTTAGTCGTTATGATTTGTTTATTTTTGCTCAGTGTCAGATGAGATTTGTAACAAAGATATCGTAGCATTTCATTTATCATAGTCGCCCTCTGTCTTTCAGAAACCTTCAGCTCTTGTTATTCCATGCACGTGATTTCCTTTCCCATTCAAACTACGAATTCCTCTCTTCTTTTTATTTTTGATCCTGGTGTAGTATTCGCTGGTATTGTCCGATTTTTCTGCCGATTTCCGAAAATTTGAAGAGTTGATTTTTGAAGAGGGGTTCACAATCCTTAATTTATCCACTGAATCATTCGGAGTAGGATTAATGTCTACATCAGATTAATGCCTTTCATTCTTCACGTCTTTGTCCGGAACAAGAGGTAGAATGCATCTGAATAATTCGGCCAATTCAAATAGCATCAGCACCATTGAATATATTGTACCAGCGCACTAAATCATTAAATATCGAGAGACAAAGAAAGAGAAGCTGTGAGAATGTGAACCGAACTATGCACTATTTCTAGAACATCGATGAAAGATGATTAGGACCATATTTTAATTTCGGCGAGGCGGAATTATTTACGGCCATCATCTCCAAGAAGAACAGTGAGTCGAAAATGTTTTGGACCAGCCAAAATCTTAGTCGGCTCAGCCGAAAGTTAAAGAAGAATACCACCCCATGTACCCATAAACCCTCTGCTCCTTTCTTCTGAATTGAACTACGCTTCCTTTTGTCATATTCACTTGATTTCCTTTCCAACTCCATCTGCGATTTCCCTGCCTCTCTTTTGCATCTTCACTCCATTTCATCTATTATGACTGCTCTGGTCAAACTGGTCAAATGACTTCACTCCAGCATTCGATCATGTTTCATCAATTATTTTCGTCGCTTTGTAATCGCATAATTTATTCGTCGCTTATTGTTCGTTATCGTTATAATAAATATCTCAATTTCAGATACGGTAGCGAAAAAACGAACCATGGCCCGAAATCGGAAGGAATTCCGCCTGATGCTGATGCTCTCAATACTAATCGTTCGAACGCAGGTAATGAAGTTAATGCAATTCAACGTAAGTACACAATATGTTCTTCTACAGTAATCATTCTTTTATCTCATTGTTCTTGCATTTAATTAATGACAAAGAACGCAGAAATACATCTAAATTCAGTTAGGATTGAACAAATATGAAATTGAATTTACGATTAATTAAAAGTTAAATGCCTGGGCATATCTATAATGCCGGTTTAATTTTTTTATAATTCAGGGACCTGCAACGTGCAGCAACCCGTGGCTGACCGTCAGAGAAGGAATGGGAGGTAACAGAATAATTTAATCGAAATATTTCTCATACTCTTCACCATTTTCATCTTAATCATGAGCCTGAACATTTAATCTGTAATTTAATGTTTTTAAACACAAAATATCCTTTCAGGGGGACAGCCGACGCATGTGACGGACGCAGATCTCGAGGTTTATTGTCCAATAACAACTTCTTTTTCTGACACCTGACATAGTGTTTAGTTTAACTGTTAGTACTAATTGTACTAGGGTTGCAGGTTCGGTTTCGAAAAAACCGCAACTCACCAATCCCTCTTCCCTCTCTTTCGATCAAAACCGCGCGAGAGAGACGATATGCAAAGAGGTTGCGGAGACTCCGCACCGTCGTGGTATTTGAGAGAAAATGAAGGGACGAATGGGTGCGGAGTCTCCGCACCCTCTTTGCATATCGTCTCTCTCGCGCGGTTTTGATCGAAAGAGAGGGAGGGGAGGGGGAAAAGTATGGGATAAATCGAAATCGACTTCGTTCCGGCAACCCTAAATTGTACTCTCTTTTGGAGTATTAAATCTGATTATAGTAGCTTTGCTTCTGTACTGTCACCACAACGTATAGATGATCGACAAAATTATTCACTTTTGGCGTAGTATTCTCAAAATAAATTTTCACAAACATACTACGACTAAACTCTCTATTTCAGCCGTCTATCAACACCACCACTCTATTCTCTACGAGCTCGCTCAACAACAATTCGAGGTAGCGAAAAAATTGTTGAAAAGGCCTTTGTGGTATTTTGTGTGAAAAATAAGGAAAAAATTTTGAACGCTTTATTACTCGATTCATACGCAAACTGCTTCTCATTATTCGATATCAGCACATTCTCCGCCTCTTCGGTCTCTTCTCCCGCTACGTCAACTCTCGCCAATTCGTCTCTTCCGTCCACCGTTACACCTCGCACTTCTATCGATCAAACCGGTAATATCTCTCTTCCTTTTTATATTTTCGACAGATTCTTTATGGAAATACCTTGATCCTCACATATTAAAAAAAATAAAACGGATAAGTTTGGGATGCGTCGAGCACAATAATAGATTTGGAAAAAAATCATAAATACATACACATACAGACGATACAGAACATTTATATTGCAGAGAATGGAACGATTGGAACAGCAAATACAGTCGCTGAAACTCATGGACAGAAATCCTCTACTTCCCCGACGACAACAGTTACATTGAAGAAGGAAACCGAGATGATGAATGGAACAACCCCACCGATGGGTAAGAAATTTTGGCTCTGTTACAGTAAAAAGGTCCCATGAAGATTAAAAGGTCCCATGACGATTAAAAGGTCCCATGACGATAAAAAGGTCCCATGAAGATAAAAAGGTCCCATCACGATTGAAAGGTCCCATCACGATAAAAAGGTCCCATGATATTCTAACAGAGCCCATGACGATAAAAAGGTCCCATGACGATAAAAAGGTCCCATGACGATAAAAAGGTCCCATGACGATTAAAAGGTCCCATGACGATTGAAAGGTCCCATCAGTCCAGTAGTTGAATGACAATGTTCACGTCCAAAATGAGCGAAACGCCTCGCAACGAGTTTTTCCTAAGCGGCCTAAACAGCCTAAGCTTTTTTCCAGACGCAAAGCTTGGAAAATGCGCGTAAGGTTTACCAAAGGTTTGAGCAAGGATACTTGGATGCCTAATTACAAGCGCACGTTGCTTTGCTCACGAGCTCCATGCATTTTCTAAGCAAGTCCAAGAGGCTTCGAGCAGCGAGACATGTTGACACCGGACATGCAAACATAAGAGCCCGTCCTGGCGAAAAATTGATCGTTTAGGCTTTAAAATAAAACAATTTTCGCACGCTTGGTGATCACTTTGCGTCTATCGAAAAAAGCTTAGGGTGCTTAGGTCGCTTAGAAAAAACTCGTTGCTTAGGGAGGCGTTTCGCTCATTTCGGACGTGAGCATTAGTTTTGTTAGACCGAGTGACTCGATACACCGGAGTGAAAATGATTTGAGAACTCCGGAGTGAATTCCTTTGTTTGACTCGCGATCAAATTTTGACTCCGGAGTTCTACTCCGGAGTCATTTCTCAGCCTCGGCGGCAAAGGATTGGTCGGAAGAGACCCAGAATAGGCCGTCGCAAACAAGGAATGAGAGGGCGAAATGCACTCCGAGTATTCACTCCGGAGTGGATTAGCACTACGGAGTGAATTTCGTAATTTCACTCCGAGCTGAGCGCGCCGACCGAGTCGGTGGAAAATGAACTCGAGGAGTGAATTCACTCGTCGAGTGACACTCGGCCATAACAACACTAGTGAGCATTGCCATTCAACTACTGGACTCATGGGACCTTTCAATCGTCATGGGACCTTTCAATCGTCATGGGACCTTTCAATCGTCATGGGACCTTTCAATCGTCATGGGACCTTTTTATCGTCATGGGACCTTTTTATCGTCATGGGCTCTGTTAGAATATCATGGGACCTTTTTATCGTGATGGGACCTTTTTATTTTTGGGACCTTTTTATCGTCATGGGACCTTTTAATCGTCATGGGACCTTTTTATCTTCATGGGACCTTTTTACTGTAACAGAGCCGAAATTTTGAAGTTTAAAAAAGTGATCACAACTACAAGAAAACACAATTGGACAAGATAAATACGAGGCAAGCTCTTACAAAATATATATTTTATTTAAAAATGGTCGGTCGAGATCGTGAGAGTGCAAAGTGCACTCTAGTATTGGACAGTTGAAGCTTCGCACGTGCCGTATATTACCTTTTATTTTCAGACATGGCAACTCTCTCTCAGCTTGTATCGACGACCTCCTCCAATCCCATCCATGAAGTGAGGATCATATTATCCTTTCTATCTTATTTTTTTCTTTTAATACTCAAATAGTATTATTCGTGTTCTTTTGTAATTGCTTCATTTGTCTTTCCTAATACCACCCAATTACCTGGGACCATACCAATTGTATGCTTTTTTTACTGTACTGTTTCTGCCCTATCCTTCTGCCACATGCGAACAGTCTAGCGCTGGCTGCTACGCCATGCCCCCCCCCTTAGTGATAGAATCAGCAACTGACTATGACATACATACCAAAGCACAGAGTGGGGATAAGGTGTTTCAAGAATCACAACAAATTTATTGATCTTCAGCAATCAACGACCCACTCGACCCCATCGCTGAATACTGTCTCTGTCCCACCTCGTGAGTAGAATACTAATGGTTTTAGAGGTTAACTTGAATTATGTTTTAGCGAGATGCGAGGAAATCTGCCCATTTGGCCATTTCGAGAGTGCTGTAGGATGTCTGTACCTATATGGTATATGTGAGTTTTATTTGCTTATTTTGATGTTTCAAAAGCAAGAGTGTTTTTCTTTATTCTGGTTATTGATTTATCCAGTTCTCTAGACATCCGCACAATTCGCCCATATCGTGAATTATAATAATTTTCAATATTTCAGCCTCATCGTACACGACGGGATTAGGCATGTGCCAGCATGGCATCGCCTTTGGTGACATGATCAACTACTTGGATATTCAAGCTCATTTCGATGGGATACAAAGACTCATGTAAGAGTAATTCTTTTTTCTCTTATCTCATGTTTCTTTTTGATAGTATGTAGCTTTGAGACAATTCCCAGAACGATAGACGCCTTTGATGTCTATTACTTACTTTCCATATTACTTTTTTACTGAATCTCAATTGTAAATGACAAATGTCGATTCAGGAAATTTACAATTTATTTCAGGCAAGACTTCAACTTGCCCGATCATTTATTTTGGGTCAATGGATACATGTCCAACATGATCAGGTACACACGTCTCCTATTTATTCTCATTCGTTTGCTTTATCTATTTGTTTTCAACTAAAATAAAGCCTTATTGCAGAAAAGACAAGCAAGCGCAAGTCGTATACATATCGGCTACGTCACATGTGCTTGTGAGATCAATACTCCTTTATTTATTAGTTTGATATTTGATAAAAATCTTCATTTTTTGATTGAACATGATTCCAGACGAGAAACGACTCTATCGCGCCAAGAAGTGAGATTCAATTGGGCGTTGCAACGCTATGTAAAAGTCCGAGTGAGTATTATATTACTATTTAAGTTTCAAAACTTATTTTGTTTGAAGTTCATATATGCCCATATTAACTGAATCGCTAAAGGTCACTCGAACCTGACCTCATGAATTTCAGAGAACTGTTCAAGTTGGAAGTGTCCCTTGTCCTTCGCTCTTCAGGTGAGCACATCTTTTGCAATAACAAAGATTTAGAGAAAACAAACTTAAAAGATTTAGTTGATAAGACCTTCTGACAAGCTCAGTTTTAACATTCAGGATGCACCTTACATTGAGTTCGACAGTCCCCATCCCAATCCTGTGCTCGACTACTTGGAGACGGTCAAATATAGATGCAGAGATCAGAATGTGGTAAGTTACATTCCTTTTTCCAATCCTAATCCTTTCGAAAATCACCATTATTTTGGCACAGACTATTTGAATGAAGACGATAACCATTTGACCAAACTATATTTTGGAAGGATATTAGTTTAAAAATGGGGAAATTTTTCTTGATGCAAAATGGTCGTTGTTTCCCAATTATACTCATGCGTTGAATTTTCGTTTGAAGCGAGAGATGATCGATTGGCTGTTTGAAGTGACCCTGACGTCTAAACAACGAGCTAGAGAGAGAGCGTGACCTTCACCATTTTCGTGCGTTCGAAATGACCGCTCGGTCGATCCCTATCCCCCTTTTCAACACCCCCTTGTCCCCTGGTGGATAAAATAACTGTAATTGTAATTGTATCTGTATATTTTCAGTCGACACAGAGATGGGATGCGTACTGTACCGAAAGAGGCGTCATAGGACCAGCTGCCGCACTGTTCAATGGAGCCTGTGCTCCCGAGGCCATGCCCAAACCAGGTCAGTTTACTCATTTTTGTTTCATACACTTATACTGAAAAAAATACTGAATTAATCATGAGACTATAATGAACATACATTTTCAGTTCCTCCGCCCGGCCATATACACGAAGAATTAATCTTGGATCTGAAATGCAGTCAGTGCTTTGGAATGGGCACGGAACGATGTGAGATTGGAGCGAAGGGACAACCGGACCGATGTATCTGTCGAGAGGGATGGACGGTAAGTGGAAAGCTTATTTTCATAATTGAGGTGTCAATGACTGCTGAACCAATGCACTTTTCTAATGTTATTTATGGTGGCTCCTCACAGTGAACTTTGGTATTAATTTGCCTTTTTTTAGATGCAGCAATGCTGGCGGTTCCCTCGATTCTGCCCCAACATGACGTGTCATCCTCTTGCTGTCTGTGAAGAGAGGGTGAGCTGATTGTATTCTCTGTTCTCCACTAGACTGTCATTAGATACTTTACAATACCCCTCGAGTTTTAATCTCCTCTATTCGCACACAAGGGTAAATATTTGAAACGGTATTGCATTGGAAAGAGTGGATGACGGGCAATTTACAATTAGTTCAGCTCATAATATCAAAATTCGCTCCATTCCAGGTCGACCATGCTCGTTGCGTTTGTAAGACCGACCGATGCGAGGTGGAGGTTCGTGCGTTCAATCGATCTGCGGTGAGTTTTTGTATTGTTAGCAATATGTATAATATTTATCACCGTGTTGCGAACGCAAGTATATGCACAACAATAAAAACCACTAGCGGCAATTTCAATGCCCAGCCTAGATATGTTCCACTGCCCATAATTGAATTTACTATTGCATTTGTTTCTTTGCAGGAGATGAAGTTTCTGGATTTTGCCACGCTGCAAGGAGGACCTGCAATGGAGTTCCTTGTCAAGTTCGGATTCCATATCTTGGGAGGGTACTTGATTCCCCCACGTCGCGATGTGAGCATCTCATCTCTGTTTGAAATATTTATGGTTGTCGATGACTTACTATGCTATCAGAGAAAATACTAAAAAATACATATATTTATCATTTGACGTATATTTTTCAAAAAATGCTCACAGAACAAATCGATTGGGAAATGTTGATAAACAATTTGCATTGCAGACGATCCAGGATCAAGTGCAATTCATGAGACAATCAATGTGTGTCGCGTCTGCACTTGTGTACGCCACTACAGCCTCGCCGCAGATTCTGAATATTGGTGAGCTATTCAATTCGACGATATATCGTAGTGAAAATCTTCTCCTCGAAATCTGTACGCCAGCGCGTTGGAGGCGGTTCAAAATAATTAGACATATAAACATTTTGCAGAGATTGGAGAACGGCGAATCGTCAGCTTGATGTTCTTCCTCCCTCAACTTCTCGGTGTGCATTTTTTAATTGTTTTCCAATCATCTTTAAAGTTGAAATCGGATTTATTATTTTGTACATTACAATAATTTTATATTTTTCGTATTTTGTTTACATTTGTGTTATAAAGAAAGCAGTGAAAAATATTTATTGTTTTCAGTGCATTTACTGCTCGTTCTCGAGACTTTTCATGTGGACTGCGTGAGATGCGGAAGCAGTGATAATTTATGGAGAAAACACTCTTCCGAGAAGAATCGGAGATGGGATTATTTCGTAAGTGAATATTGAAAGTTTTCTTACATTTGCCGTTAGAACGATCGCCATGAATCAATGGATACCATCGGCAAGTTAAAATGGGTTTCATTATCGCGTCTGAGCATATTATTCTATTTCTGAACACAATGGGCTTCACTGTATCCTTCTGCGTCGTTCTATCACTTGGAATATGGTACTGCCTACAAGAAAGTCATCAAACGGAGTATTCGTCGCTTGGTGAGCATCACTTTACTTTGTCTTTTGGGTAATTTGATTGATGTATAGGATAGAAATCGTATAAACTTCAATTAGTATGCTCATGTTCCTCATTTCAGGAGTTATGGATGAGAATACATTTGGTATGATGGGATGGTCGGCTCTCTCCTTCATCATCTGTACTATCTACACGTTTGTGAAGGGCTTGGATATCACACTGCATACTGACAGGTTAGTCAATTTGATTCATATATATATATATATATATATATATATAAACAAATTGAATGAAATATTAAATGAAATGAACAAAATTTGTCAAATAAGCTAAATGGGAGGAAGCGGATAAAATTGTAGAAAGAAGCTGGAAGTGCTGCGAAGAGATAATTTGTATGAGACGAGTAAGGATCCAACACGACAGGAGCGAGAGGATATGGTCAGTTTGCCCACTATTTCCTTTTATCTTATATCGGACAAAGTACTAATAAATCATGTTGGGTAGAATTGTGCAAAACCGGTCGATTTGTTCAGGTGTGGAGAAACCTGCCCGCATTGATGGTCGCAGCGCCCGTCCAATGCTGCTACAGCATTTCGATGCTAGCCAATCTTGCCTGGGACCATGAGTATATAAAATAGTCAGTTATTTTCCCCTTTCTACTACATTATCAAGCTATTTCCAATAAGATTCAATAAAATAGAGACAAGATTCAGCATTGTCCAATTTGCAGTACAAACCTGGTTCTTCTCATCCTCAATATCCTCGTCTATATTGGCCAGCAAATGCTGAGTGAGAGGGTACGTTTCGATTTTATTTTTTTATACATACTTAGCAAAACTTTTCCAACAACTATTTTTTCTCACGAATCACATAAAAAATCTCGCCTATTTCAGACGTTCCTTGCATGGTACAAAGCCCGGCAAATGATGAAGAACCCATTGTTCGAGGACTACAATCCGTACAGTTACCTCACAACGTGGGTTAATTTAACAGTCCGTTATTAGTCATCTCCATTTGTAGTCCCTCTGATAATTATGTCTATTTGAATCTTGATCATATGCAGTATAAAACCCTCAATTCTTTGGAAGTGAGATAATGAGGACGTTTGATTTCAGATCTGAACATATCGCCGCCGAATTTGGTAAAGCTGCATACGAAGAGAATCAAAAGATGCGAAAGGCGGCTGCAGAAGAAGAACGAAAGAAAGAGATTAGGGCAATCAAAGCACGGATTAAGAAGTTCAAGGATATGGTCAGTCTATGTCAATTTCTTATGACCTGCACTTTGGTGAACGCTATAGAAAAATGACTGTATGAAAGAAACATGATAATCCTCAACCATTTATAACCTTCATGAATGCGAATATTGGAAAATTGGAAAATTTCCAAATTGTCTTGAGTCAAATTGTTGTTGATTGCAGGGTGTCCCTAAGAATTTCCACCCCAACCTACCGAAGAAAGGTCCCGAACCGTTCAACAAATACATCTATCAACCGTGGACTAAGGTATCAGTCATTTTTTTACATTGCCTATATTTTGTTTTGCCCCCGACTTGAATGAAACGGAGCACAATCTTGCTAGTCTCATGCAGTAGTAATAGGAATGTGATTTCAGGATTATATCAGCGAACGTAAACGGGAATGGAGATTTTGTGAATGGACTGGGGAATATCTGAAAGCACGGGTCTACCTCACCGTCTCCGTAGCTGAAGCGATTCAGGTGAGCTCAGAAATCCTCGTCATTGATGGATTCAATAAATGCTTGAGACGATGAAAAAACAAAAGTTATTCAGAAATTGCAAATCTTTAGTTTCAAAGCCCAAAATTTAGCATAATAGACATAGTTCAGCACGTGAAAAACGGCCTGAAGGACTCCGGCTTCATGAGAGGAGACGAGTGCCCTAAGGTACATTTGTTATGACTAGAATTGACCTCCATTTCATCACCTCTCAAAATTTAACGATCGAAATTCAGATGCAAGCAGAAACCATGTGGAGACAGTTCAGAGATATGATTCTACAACAAGACCAGATGGACTTTGCGAAATCCACTGTAAGTATTTCAACTTTTTTGCAGCAGTAAATCAACCATTCTCGTGTCCATGATCTATATAGATTGAAACATCGACCATCAATTGCTTCTGAGTCACGGTTTTCTCTAACAATCACCACGAAAAGAGCCAGCTTTTAGTATATAAATGTGTTGGAATGTTTGATGAACTATAGAAATGATTTGCACTGCAGCCTGCGGAAGAGATGTTCTTCGACAACATGCCCGCTAAAGTGTACAGGGACATGCACGGGCTATGTGTCGACGCCAAAATTGAGGAAGCACCGATCGATCGGAAGAAACGAGTGAGTACACACGGAAACCATTCAACAAGTGCAGTATCATGTAAATAACCTTTCATGAATTCAGTTACTAAACTTCTTTGTTTTAACCAGTGTCTTTGTATAGGGGATATCAAGAAAGATTCTGTGTGAGGGCAGGCAAAATTATCACGTTTCCAGCGATTGATTGAGCCCCTGATGGAACAATTCAAGTTCTCGTGCCCAGAGAAGGAAGAGAAGGGAACCGGACTGTGGGAGGATCCGGTATAACTTGATTTGTTCACTAGGCGAATCACTGTCTCATATTGAACTAGAAACGTAGAGATACTTTTCTTAAATATTCAATCAGTATTTCCAGTTCGGAATGGTGTGGGAGAAGCCGATAATCAAGGGGCTGCCGGTGATCACCAAAATGGAGGTAAATCATCGATGCAAATCTATTTATGAATGCCTCTTGACGAGTGTGCATAATTCTAATGAATTTCAATTGTTGAACTGTCAACAAATAAGCATTTTCAGGAAGAGATCGTCTGGAATGCATTAATGAACGACAACCGCAAACACAACCGCAGACGTGACATGGTTAGAAAAAATTATTTATCGAGTCCCCAGGTCAAAATCTTCCCGGGACAAGTCTGCATTTTTGTTATAGCATGTTTGCTATCACAATAGCTTTATATTTTTTGGGATAAATGTGTTTAAACTCTTACTAGATAGACTTTTCTCTATTTACAGTTATTTGACGACGATACTTCGTTCAACTCGCTCACTAAGCCATGGGAACTGGATGAAAATGGAGAGCCGAAGAAGCCCGAACCATGGGAGGCACTCGTCAGGGAGGAATACGTTAGTTTGCGACTCCTTAGAAGCAATTCCTGTACAATTCCATGATTCTGTCTACATTACATTAGCTCAGTAGTATTTCGCTGCCATTCCAATGCAAGTGGAATCTTCACACAATTTCGTTCGGTGCTCAAAACAGAAAACCTGAGAAATATCTGAGAAAGCAATCTCTTATTATCACGAACATGCGATAAACTCCTAATTTAAATGCGACATTAATTCATTGCAGAAGGTGCAGTGTGCGTTCCCTGAGGGACCGAAGGCGACTCATTCGATCAACCCTCGCAAGCATGCCGTTGACTATAAGGATCTGAGGCAGAATCGACCGGAGTCAGTTCAACTATTCATTTCGACCATATTATAAATTTTAGCGCATTTCATTTGATGTTAGATTTTTTTAATTTGTCTTGAAACTAACAAATTATCATTTTTCAGGGGAAAAAACTCATGATAATTGACGGAAGTGGTAGTCTATTTCAGTTTCTACGGTCCGAGAGAGCCCGAATTCCAACTCCCTTGCGGTCCGCGGTTCCGTCGATATTGGCTCGAGAAGTACTACGGTCCTCGTCGGTTAGTTGAATAGACACATCACCATCTTCCCTCACAGAGTTGAACTTCTCTGATTTAGTCTCCACTTTTCGATGAAATTATATTTGATTTACAAGCAGAAATCAAATAAAATGCTTTCAGTGAGCTCATTTTCCGCATACTGTGCGAGCAAGCTGGAGTGCGACGTCATGTGAGTTCTATTATAGAAAAAAGAATCATAATTTACAATTTTGCAGAACTTTATTACGAGATTGTTTCTGAGAGATCAACGATAAATAGATCTTCTTACTCTATTCATTCAATCATTATCTTCATAACAATACATTAACGAGGGCAAGCATTACTACGATTAATAACTGACTTTGACTGATTTCTATTTAGATGCCCAATTTGATCTCCATTACAATTCTCATTGAAACTGTACGATTTGTGGTTCTCTAGGGTGCGGATGACATGATAATTTGACCATTTATACCTCATTGGCTGCAGACGACGTCATGTCGAAATCGATTTTTGACCTTTTTCCTGTCCCAGATCGGGATAAATTAATTACTGCCCACGAGTCAGAATTTGATGTGAGGATCACGACTTATCGATGGGTTTTTCATTCAAAATTTTCAATATTTCGTAAATTGAACTTTTCGCAAACCACTGTGTGAAAGTATAAATTTTGGTATTATTTAAAATATTGAATGAAAAACACAGCGATGAGTCGTGATCGCCACATCAAATTCTGACTCGTGGGCAGTAATTAATTTATCCCGATCTGGGACAGGAAAAAGGTCAACAATCGATTTCGACATGACGTCGTCTGCAGCCAATGAGGTATAAATGGTCAAATTATCATGTCATCCGCACCCTAGAGAAACACAAATCGTTCAGTTTCAATGAGAATTGTAATGGAGATAAAATTGGGAGACTAAATAGAAATCAGTCAAAGTCAGTTATTAATCGTAGCAATGTTTGTCCTAATTAATGTATTTCATCTGCACCCTAGTGAACCATTAATTACAAGTGTCGGAGAGATTATACAATGCCTGTGTCAACGCTTGTCCCTCCCCGTATGCATTGTCTTTATCGAATTTGTTCGTAGATTGCATAATATGTATTCCAGTGCATTATTCTTGTTAGTAGTGGGCGTAGAATTCCAGTGCATTATCGTACATCGCTCCCATTACCGAACAAACGGCCTTTTTTTACCTTTTCGGCCTTTTTTTCCTTTTCGCGAATATGAACTTAATATTCTTGTTTTATGTTTCATATTTTTTGTCCACCCCGATAACTGGACGAATACAAAAATTGGCCGGTGAAATATTTTTTTAAATGAGTGAAAAATGAGAGCCGTTACCCCTACTTTTACTTAAAATACGGCTCTACCGTAATCAATTGCCATCATTTTGGCAGAGCCGCATTTTAAGCAAAAAATAGGAGGAACGGCTGTAATTTTTCACCCATTTAAATTAATATTTCACCGGCCAATTTTTGTATTCGTCCAGTTATCGGGGTGGACAAAAAATATGAAACATAAAGCAAGAATATTAAGTGCGTATTCGCGAAAAGGAAAAAAGGCCGAAAAGGTAAAAAAGGCCGTTTGTTCGGTAATGGGAGCGATGTACGATATATTCGTGGGTAGATGGTGTAGTTTTCCAAGGTCAATATTATTTGTGTGATAAAGTCATACGTGTTAAAGTAAATTGCAATTGTCGTTGAACGACGAAGTACATTGGATGAACCTTGGAATACCACGATCACTCAGACTCAAAACGAATGATGGAATGAGAATGAATGGTTAACGCTTCTCCAGCAATGAATGCAAATGTTTTCTAATATTCGAATAGATTGAAGTTCGAAGAATACTCTAAAGAAATTGGATACCATAATTATCTAATTTCATGAACTTACTTATAGTCCGAGTGAAAACAGTAGGTAAGTTCATCTAAGTTGTAAATATAAATATATCTATATTGCAGAATCCGAGGGTGTGAATCAGTTGAATGGTATCTATAGTTCTCTGAATCGGTCAGTTCATCCATCACATCATCTAGTCCTTCCACTCACATCTTCTTCCAACATCCATCCCCATTTCGTACAATGGTTTCCATGGGAATAGCTTAGTCTCCTCTAATGTGTATTGCCGATGCAAGTGAAGACCAATACGTAATCTTTCCATTCGTCCCTCTCGCATGAAGTGAGATCATTTGGTGTTCAGTATCATGCAAGGAACATCGTTCGATATCTCATTATCATCTAGTGCTCCAAACTCGTGCAGTGCAATGAACAGTGAATATATACTCAAGGTGAGTTTTCATAAACTGAATAATCCTTTTTTTTTATCAGACATCTTTGCTAGTAGTCAGATATCACCTCCAATGCAGATTCCTCTCTACTCTCCTCTTCCCTTTCATCTCTCTTGGTCTCCGAGAAATGTGTCAACTATACTGTATTTTGTTCGCCAATTCATCCAAATAGCAAAATAGATGGAACCTCACCCACCACATTTGGAACACACACAAACACATTCACATTTTGGTATCTGGGGCAATGTCTGTTACATCATCTGGGCTTCGACATAACTGTGATAAGATATTATTTAGTGCTGGGTACGGCAGCTACAGTATCCCCCCTTGCAGGTGAAGTACCATCAGGGCTGCGAGGCCGCCATCACCACGGCACTGCAGGAGATTTGCGTGGCGCGACCCAAGGATTGATCGATCGATATTGAAGCTCACAGAGCCCCCCCCCCCTTCGCGTCGATAAATACGAGCCGAGTTCTGCCGAGCTTTGATAAAGTCTTCAAGCGTATGAAATCGATAAGAATTCTTTTTCATTCGACAAAACCATTTTCCCAGCGAGCTAGGGTAAATAAAGAGGGCGCATGTGCTCCCTCAGACTAGACGAGCTATTCGCAGAAAATATCGCGAATACTCTCGCGAAGCCTATGAGATCACGGCCGCGGTATGGCTGTCAGGGGGATTCCGTGAAACATGGGACGCTAACCCCGGACAAGCTATTTTCAACGAACAGTAGCTCCCCTTTATCTACTTGCCCTGCCGTAGGACTTTATCTGTCCTTCCCTGTACTACCGTAGCCCTAGTCCTCTACGGTACCTCTCTACCCACATTATCCTCTCCCACGGTGACCCTTATCCTACCATTCCCAGTCCTTATCCCAAACGCGCCTGTCATACCCTGTCCTACAACAACACTCAATCTCCAAATTCCTCTCCTACCGAAAGCCCCTACTTGCCGCACCCTGTTCTACCGCGCTCGTGTACCTCACTGGCATTTCGTACCGTACTCCACAATCCACATACCTCCTGTACCATCTTCCTCACCCTCTTTGTCTCATCTCTTCCATGCACTGTGAACACCCCCACACGCATCGCACGAGCAAGTGCTCGTGCGATGAAATATATCAACAACAGTAACCACAACAACAACAAAACAAAAGCAGCAGAAAAACAAGCTAAAAAGAGATTCTACGACATAGAGGGGAGCGGGAAGTGAGCGAGGGGGAAGAGGAGTCAATGAAAAAACGGCGCCTAGTATGTTCCAGAGGAGATGGGAGACGAGGGAGGAAGGATAGGGGCCCACTGGGACGTAGCACCGAGTGAGGAGCCTGCAATCAACCATGGCTTATTATCTGCGGCATTTGGAGATTTCGGCATTTGGAGTAGGGACCACCACGTGATATGCAAATCACATATTCATGCCTCATGAAGTAGCTCAGGTTGTTAACCAGGCGTATAGAATAATTTTTTGTGAAGGGACCACCCACTAAAAGCTAATTGTTTACGAGAAAATCGCGACTTCATGAAAACATGATTTTCAAAAACGAGAGACAAAAATCTTTGAAACCTGCTAACTTAAGTTTGAGGAAAGGGCCGCGACTTTTGAAAGCTTCCAGCGATAGACATAGGTTATGGACATAACATATCCAAAAATTAGCCAATTCTATAGTCTCCCGCGTTTTTTATATGAGATCAAAGATCAAACTCAAACTCAAACTTTGACTCTATGTAAATTTCGCGGGAGACTATGGAATTGGCTAATTTTCGGATATGACATGCTTGTAACCTTAGTCTATCACTGGAAAGTGTCAAAGTCGCGGCCCTCTCCTTTGAACGAAATTAGAGCGCTTAAAACAAATTATTTAAATTTTGTGACGCCATTTTTGAGATTTTTTTGTTTATAACAAGCGCGGGAGACTATAGAATTTGCTAATTTTCGCAGCAAAGTTTGCTAACATGATGTACTAAACACCTGTGAAATCAGAATCCGCGGCCTTTTCCTCCCCTTTGCACAAATTAGCATACCACGAGCGCACAAATGAAAAAATGGATGGTGGTCCCTACATTTGGAGGCTTCAAATAAAGAATTTGGCTTGAAGATTAGTTGCAATATCAATGTAAGGGGGGGCATCAATGATATGTGAAACGTTAGTTCACCTGGCCTATTTCGTCAATCATCTCAGCTGAATTGAGACTGTGCAGCACTTTACAACATTCATTTGATAGTTACTAACGTTTCATAAATCGCATCTATTTCTACTAGGATTCATTAAACGGACCCCGCTTATTGTTAGGGAAGATATCATGTGACTTCTATCATAGTGAAGCTACGACTCGTTATTACCCGCTTTGATTTGAGAAGCACAGGGAATGGGACAGGAAGAAATTTTTTTTAATTTTTTTTTTCGATTTTTAAAAAATTACAAAAAAATTTTATTCGAAAAATAGCAGTACTCTCGTTTCCCCATCCACGATCAGCTCAATTACGTAACCCGATCAAGAATTGATCATGCAACATTTATGATCCACAGATCAATGACCAGACGACTTCCGACTCGAAAGAAAAAACGACAACTTAGTTTCAAATACGACACGAGTAGATCTTGATCGAGTTACTGTATCATTCAACCCCAGTATCGGTACCATACCCAATGGGAATTTCCCATCCATCCGCCCTGTGATAATACCTGCTCGAAGACGGAAGAGAGAAGGAGTGGGAAGGAGAGCCCTCTTGAGCGGAGCGGAAGGAAGTGATGGAGGAAGAGGAGGGCAGACGCATCCTGCAGCAAGTATTCATTAGTATCACGATCACAACAATCACGATCAGAATTAGAAATACAGGCCATCAATTCTTCATATCAAGGAGCCGCTCACAGATATTAAATTGTAATTGTGAGAGTTTGCGCAATGAAGAAATAATCATCCATAGTTCAAATCTGTGATACCCACTCGATCCCAAGCGAGACGATGTTGTTGTCCAGCCCGTCCCGAGCGAGAGACCACGCGTCGAATCTGCAAACGCAAGGTTTAATAAATAAATAAATCAATAACAACATTACCGCTGGCAGCCGCAGTCGCAATGAAGGGAAGTAGGGACGGTCGATCAAGGGGCGGAGTCGGGCGGGCTGGGCCTGCAACAAAGGAGCTACATTTTTGTGAAAGTCTTTATTCCAACCTATCACAGCTCGCTGTCCTTCCCTTCGTGAGCACGACGAAGAACGACGACGACGGAGGCGGTCCTTGAGGAAGTCTCGCGAAGGAGGGCCCTGACAACACCGTTCATTCCAAGTTTGCTCCGAAATCGATACAGTACCTCCCATGGCTACCGATTCCCCACGATCGACCGAGTGAAGGGAGAAGAGGGCGGGCGGATAGGGGTTCGGAGAGACCTAAATTCACTTGATGCATGACGTTCATAGGCATTTCTCCAGTTGACCGACCTCCAATCCCTTCACCATCCAATCCATCGCTTCTGCCGTTACGCGAGAAACGAGCGAAGAGATCAGCGAAACGCGACGAAGCATGCGATCATCTCAGCAAGCAGCGAGAAACGAAAGGGCCTTTAGAGAGTCTGGAATGTATCCATTGATGACGTCATTTCCAAAGGGAAGTCTGACCTCTGTCAGAATGACGAGAGAGTGCGTGAAATGAAGAGACGGCGACCCGCATTTCGAACTCTAGCCGTTAGACTGCCTGGAATGTATCGATTGATGACGTCGTCTTTGGAGGCAGTCCGACCTCTGCCAGCATACCGTCCTCCCATCGCTTCCTCTCTCCGATGACGTCGCCGACGATGCCCATCCGTCCATCGATCGCCACACGCTGCGATGTTTCAAATTATCATCCCGTAACCACTTTGTAACGCAAAGTTCGCACTCGCAAAGTGCTTATGTTCACTTTGCCTTGCCCTATCCCGCCGTAACAATTAGTAGGACGTCTATTCCCCTGGTAATCTATATTTGAATATAGCGCGCGCAATTTCAAGTCAATCTGGCAGTGGCGCACTCGGTCGTCGGGTCATCCACCGCGATACTCGAAAGGGAGAATTTGGTATACGATTCTGCGAGCCGGCCCGGGACGGCGCAACCGTTTCTGGCTTGTGGCCTTCTCCCACGAAAAGATAGACCAGGCACTTGCGACAGTGCGTGACGACCGCCCCTCACTGTAGAGGAGATGCGCACCACTGCCCTACGCTTCTTATCTACCATTGGATGGGCACGCCGCGAAATATTGCGTTTGGAATAGAAGAAAATGAAGAGAAAACTTGAAATGAACACAAAACGCCCATCCAAGCCGTTAGCAGTTACTTACGAAATGCGCAAAAACCCATGATGACAAATATTCGAAACACTTATCTTATCGAGGCAGACGGGAAGCGACGGACAGCGTGTGCTCGCCGCCAGTATGGAGTGGCAGGTGTTCAGTTGAGACGACGTAATCTACAAAAAGCCGGATTAGAATGGTTGGAAAGAGAAAATGAGCATGACAATAAGAAAGGCAAGCGCATGAATCGAGAGATGAATTGAGTTAACCCAATTGCGAATCGGAATGAAGGAAAGCAAAGACTCTATAGGTACAGCATCAAAAAGGGTGAATTTAAGCAAAGTTACGTTGAAAAAAACATGGGGCGCGAAACAAATGCACGCGGCAGCGCGAGGAATGTTCGAGAGAGGCGGAGAGCTGCGCTGGAACATTCCTACAGCTCGCGCGAGAGGTAGATCAAAATGGGGAAAGTGGACGGAGAGGGTAGGAAGAAGGGCGATCGATACAGAGATCAGTGAATTTTTGCGGAGATGATAGAAAAAGAAAAACAGTCAGCAATCCAGATTTCTTGAGCGCCACGTTCACAAAAGAAACGCACTCCTTATTTTACATGATCTCTCATCCGTATACTCAGCGAGCCAACTTGAAATACATGGCGTGCACACATCGGAATTAGGCGGAATGGAATACGGTACGGAAAATCGTCAAACTTGTTTGTATTTAACGGCCCTATTCCGGGTCCTCTGCAATTTCCTCAATTATATTATTTTTTCATGTAACTTTAGTTTACTTGTAACACTGTTTATCTCATTAATTAATTATAATTGAGACACAGGTTACGCATTTATATTGTCTTTTTGTAGCGCTAATTAACCGACCATGCCACACAACGAAAGCGAGTCCCCACCGGAGAAGCATGAGAGGCCTCCCGAGCGCAAGCTTAGCACTTCTGAGGAGCCCCGAGTGCGCACTCGATCCTTTAGTAAGTTATTCTCTTATTAGTTTCCAGAATCTCACTCCAATGAATCAAAAAACAGCGCCATACGGTTATGATGAAATAATCCATGTTTCGCAATCCTTTTCGAGAATGCTTCGTTGTAATGAATTCACTATTTTTGTTAATTTAATAGTTATACAGAATTAATTGATTAAGATGCGCACGGTACGCTTCATCTCACTCGCGAGTACGTGGGTGATGCGATGGATAAACAGTTGCATACTCGCAATCTCGTCAAGAAGGCCATTCCCAAGGATAACGCCATTTTCCGCGCCGTCTGTGAACAGGTACAGTCTCGATTTTCGCACTCTTTTGTTTTTTTACATTTTAGTGTCGTATTGTTTCGTGACTGGGGCAAATGTGTAAAGTACTATGTGTCTTTCTATCTTTTTCTACTAGTTGGTGAGCGATATCTACTGTAAATAAAATAGAAAGGCCTCGAAAGAATAGTTAACGCGTGAAACATAACTTATCCGTGTTCAGATATCGTCGGTGCAGACGGACCACAGCGATCTGCGATATCTTGTGGAAAAGATTCTCGATCCCATCGCGAAACAGCACTTCAAGGTACGGTAGCCACCGTCACGGTGGTTGTGAGGGAGTAGTGTTACGAATCAGTCATTTCCCCAGGATTCGAACAGCGCAACCTTCGAACGTGACATTGAGATCCTCAAGATACTCGCTAATATAACGAGGTTTGCTGTCTTTCCATTTATTTATTTATTTGAATTTCTATATTCTCAGCAGTCGCATCGTTGTCTACCGCTCGCACACGGACGAACCGGAAGTATATGAGGGAGAGGAGATGATAGAGAATAGAGAGGTCAGTCTGGCCTATTATTCGTTTCCCGGTAAACTAGAGTTTCATGATGAGCACTCGTTTTCGCGTTTGCTCACCTTACCCTTCTCGAAGATACACGTGCAACCTACACGAATGACTGATTACTTCTCGAATAGTAGATTATGTCGATTATCGATATTGATTACAGATACAAGTGTGCGAGACACAGTACCGCAGTGTCTACGAGCCCGTATACAGTGAGGAAATACACGAAGCCCTCGCCATTTCTCAGTGTGCGTTTTAAGTTTCGGGTTTAGATTTGTTGTCGTGTCCAAATATCGGCGTGTTGGAGTTTTAGTCGGCTGTGATTTGTGACAAAATGCCAGATTTTCACAAAATTGACATCTTTCTGGCATTTGTTCTAGCCACCTTCAGTTATTGAGTGTTCATATCCGCGATTCCGGTAAATAAATAATGAGCTTATTAAATCAGTTGTCGATTGCAGCGATCGTTTACCGTACGCTGTACGAGGGCGTATTCGACTATCCCAAGGCAATGGTCGACAAGATGATCAACTACATTAGAGAAGACAATGATAAACATGCCAAGTCCACGATAAGCCAGTGAGTGCTGTTATGGTGTTTTATTGATCAGGAGGGGGTAATATGGTTAATTCTCGATCTTTTGCACACTACGGTCAATCGATAATTGCAGGGTGTACACACAGTGCGATCACCGTGTTATGACTGAATCCTTCACCAGTCCGCTGCACTCGGCCAATGCACTGTGCACAGCTAAAGTGAGTTTAGTATCGATTATTTCCTGGGAGATTACGGTAATTGCACTCACCAAGATACGGTATACCTTGCAGCCGCCGCAAGTGCCGTTTTGCGTGTGCAAATCGCTTGATCCGTCCATCTACCGTAATGTGGAGTACACCTGTATAAGAAGAAGACGGAAAACGAAGGTGGGGAAGATTAATCAATAATAATTAAATTTCTTTATATCGAAAACTGTAGTAAAAGACTCATTGGTGGATTCGGGATTTAGCGATTGGCTAAGTATAGTAAAAACGATGACGATAAATGTGAAACTGTTTTAAATGATCATTAACCTAGCCTAGTAGTGACCCCCCCCCGCAGGACTCAAGTGTATTTCTTCATCATATTGTATTCTATAAATTTTTAAATTAAAATGACTGCAGTTCGCGCGGCGCAGAACAGTATGGAGGTGAAGTTCGGATGCGGCGCCCGTTGTCAGGCGAGAGACGGACCACGAACGAGATATGCAGTTGTGGAGCAGGTGAGGGGGATTACGGTAGGATTACGGTAGGTCGGGGATACGGTAGAAGGTGTTTTTCGAGAAAGTGTTCGAAATTCAATCAGGCTCGGTTGAGCCAGTAATGTACTGTGGCTGAAACATGGTTCGGCCTGGACATTGTTAAGTCCTCGAGTGAAACGGAAGGTTGGTGCCGCGATAATATACGAGTAAACAGTAAGGAAGAGAAACAAAGGTTGTTCAGCGGTGTTGAGTCAGTATAAAATTAATGAATTAATTGAAGGTGGTCAAGCCGGACGTTCGTCTCGTGCGCTTCGAAGACAATAATACCACGTAATAATTTTGTATTTTTAAAATTGTGCCAACGAATTCTTGAAATAATAGAGATCTAGAACGATTCGCATTTTGTCGTGACTCGTTTCTTGCTTCACTGGTATATTATCAAAGACTTGTGATCGTTTGGTTAATGTAAGAACGTAGTTTTAGTTCATCATTATCATATGACCACTTGCAAAAGAATAGAAGCGAATCAAATATTGTTCACTACCGTAATTCAACGTAACCCATCTTCTGCATCAGTCGCGAGTTCAACGTGGCCGACCTTCGACCGGTGCCGCAGCCGCACTCCTTCCACGGCAGTATGCCGTCGCTATTGAATGGAATCGGAGGAGGACCGCCCCAGATGGCATTCCTGCCTGGTAAGTCAATGACTTGAGCGAAGATTCGCGAGCACTTTTTGGGGTTCACAGTTGGATGATGTTGACTACTGCGAGTAATGTAAGCAATGAAAAAGATAATACCAGCACAATAAGGGGTTACTGTTAGTGGACTTGGCATTCCTGCCTGATCATTAGGCCATTAGGAATAGAGGGAATTTCTGTTTGATGTAAATATTGGCGAGTTCTTTGTGGTTCTGGGTTTCACAGTTAGGTGACCTGGACTGTGGAACTGTTGGGCTGGCTGATTTGTTTCTTGATTTTGGTAATAAATAAAACAATTATTTATGGTAGTGGATGGGCGTTTGAATTCATGTTACACAGTTGGCTTATCTCCGCATTGCTATTCCAATAAGTGATGTTTCTCCTTTGTGCTCATTTAAAATTATTGCAAAAATAATAATAAGAGGTAATGATAACAAGAAGATCTTCGCAGGTTGCATGCCCGCTCCGCCGCATCCTCCAATGTCGATGCAGCATCAATTCTACGGGTCTCCTCCACCTCCGATGGGACCGACGTTCGCTTCTATCTACGCTATGCCCCCGCCCATGGGAATGCATATCACGGGTATCAAAGCTGTCCAAAAATATAACGCACTCTTCATTTCACACGTTCTCTCTGCCGGTCAGAAAGAACGAGAGAACATTGCGACATGAGGAGTGCGTTAAATCAGAAAAACAGCCCTGACGGGTACGGTAGAGGGGTTACGGTAGATGGTGGACTACGGTAGAAATTGATTACTGTAGGATCTCGTTTGCATAGTGTGTGTATAGGAAAACGAGTAGGGCCGTGATTTCGTCATTTGTCGACAAATCTGAACAGATGTGAAGCACGAGGTTACGGGTTTCACGGTATCATGATAGTGTCTGTGCTATTGGGAAGAGTGATAAAGTGACAATTGTATAAAATATGACAATTATATTGAAACTACTAATCAATATTCCATCACAGTTCCTCCTCCGTCGTCTCCCTTCTTCTCGCCGCCGCCCATGTACGACCAGGTGAGAATAGTCAGTTGGCGATAGGTTGAGGGGAGATACCGTAGTCCCGAACTCTAGTTTATTGGAACTTGGTAGTAGATATCTGTTATGCTAATATAGAAGGAAAATGTTAGGTTGATATTGGTAGTCAATGCAAGGCTGCGCATCTTGTAGATTCGAAGAAACAGGAATTTGAAGGGGCTGAATCTTTTATCTCTGGAGATGACACCTTTGCTTATAAATGTGTTGACAACATGCTGGGAAGAGCTTCATGATAATTGGGTGGAAAATGCAGTATCCCAGAAAACTACCGTAATCCTTCCCTCATTTCAGTCGATCTTCCAGTTTCCCCCCGATCAGATGATGATGGGAGGAGTCGTCCCTCCTCCGCCCCCACCGCCCACTCCCATGGACAGGGAGAGGAGCATGGGGTGAGCGAGCTTAATGTTATCGTTTATATTGTAAATTTGTTATTATTATTTATGATGAACAACCCGCCACTCTTTAGAGAAGGCGCAAAGTATATTCTAATAGGATGGCGGTCAAACCGAAATCACCATGGTGAAATGAGTAGACAGCCAAAGATACTCGTGTTGAGTGTCTCTTGTGAGCTGTTTCGTCATGGATCATGATGATTAACAAAGTAAATTTAAATAATGTCAGTTATTCGTCGACGGATTCCCCGCTGGACACGTCGTCGGTGTTCCCGTCGACGCCGTTGTCGTCGAGGAGCGGAGGAGACGAGGGAAGAAGGACCAGGGAGAAGTGAGTGGAGGGAGGGGGAGGTATTAGGGCGGATGAAAGCATTGATAATTGTAAGTAATTCTCATACGGCCTAGAGCGATCTTGAAAATTTGGGTTTCGGTGCATGCTGTGTTGCGGAAAAACTACCAAACTGAATGGCTTTGTGGAAAGGTTGAAACAGCGAGTCAATGAGTCGTTTATCTTATGAGTTTGTGAATTTTGGGAAATCAGCTTAGCTGGAATTGTTAGTGAACGCAAACTGAAAGTTCTCGTAGTCTTCTTGAACATCAAACCCCATGCAGAGTTAATCGAAGAATTATCTTCGCCATTCTATTTCACCAATACTTCATGAGACTAGGATACCTTCCCAGAGTTTTGATAAATTGTTGGATCTAAATATCGATTGTTTTCACTTGGCAGATTGGGCATGTGTAGGGGCGCAGAATCCTAGTTCCACCAAGTGTCAATTAGTGATGATTGCAGGAAGCCTCGTGCGCTGAGCGCCGAGCTTACCGATTCGCCCACTACGGGAAGGTGAGCGAGGGAATATAATCAGTTTGACATTGGAAATTAGATACCGTATCCAAAATACCGTATTTGAGACATAACAAGAAGACGACAGAGGGCAAGCAGACGAAAGAAGGTCTCACTTGGTTCACGATGCCTCCGAAGGACGAGAAGGAGAAGAGAAAGGGCGGCAGAAGAGCCACCGAGGGAGATACGGTAGGAGAGATGGTGGGTTATCGTATATTGATTTTTTTTTGTTTTTCAAAGCTACCTTACCTAGATTGTTTCGCGGTGAAGAGTAGTGACTTTGTATTGGAGGTGAAACATGAAACTGAAATGGGGATTGGGTCGTTGTGCTTTCTTGTACAGTAGGCCGTTTTGTGGGGAGTTATCTCATTTTAGAGTTTTGGAGGTTGAAAATAAGTGAAATATATGTAATGCTGCACATGCAGCAGAATCGTCCGCTGCAGCCGAAGCAGCAGCGTCTGTCCACGTGCGGCAGCCAGGAGAATGGTAAGTCAAACGATGAATTAGTGGGAATTATATCAACCTTGATTGAGTACAATATTATTGAAGGGCTGATCTAAGCAGATACATAGAGATTGCGAAACGTGAATGAGTAAAAAATATTGTTATGAACTGGAAGCCTCCGTAGCACTGATCGTCTGCTGCAAGTGGCAAGCGTATATCCCCGCTGAAACACGGAAGTGCGCATCACTTAAAAACAATTGGCGCGAAGTTTCGTCTGAAAATAGTTTTTGGAATTCGTATGTTACATGCTGTAGAACTATTGCCTCGTGACCTCTCCTCCACTTACTGTATTGATGAAACACGAATGCTCCTTTCGAATCGCCCCTTCAAAGTGATCCCTTGCAGAGGCGTCCGCTCTTCCGTCGCTGCTGGATGCGCCGGTGCAGCAGATGCAGCAACTGCAGCTGCAGCAGGGAGGAGGAGCAGGTATGGGGGGGGGAATTCAAGCTGAGTAGCTAGTGGACTGGAAAAAAGTGGATTTTCGAGCAGAATTAAAGTCAGTGCAAGTAAGTGTAAGTAATTTCACCACTATCTATTTCTGTCAACATCGAATTCGAGAATGACACAATTTTAAGGGCGTTATGCTATTCCATTATTAATACACTTTCACATTCCTGTATATACATACTCTAGCGGTGAGACAGGAAACCGCTGTCGTCAAATTAGCCTTTCGTGTTCAAGGTGTTGGATCGCTGCTTCATGTGCGTTGCATAAAAGCCAGAAGCGAAAGTATTTTGTTCTTTGCCGGTCACTGTAGAAAAAAAGGAGTATATTATATCAATATTATATCAAATAATGCGTGAATTGCGTGATCGCTGCTTCACGAGCAGCTGATGACATCCTATGCGTTCATTAAATATTGTTCTTGAGCCATCAGTTGAATAAGTACAAGATAATAAGTTACTGCTTTGCAGCAGCTGCAGCAGCTGTAGCTGCAGCTCGTGCCAATCTGCCCTCGCTTCTTCCCCTCCCGGAGGCGCAGGCCCGTGCATCGTACTACGCGAGCAGCGAGTGGACCGGATCCGGTGAGGAGTTGATCTTTGATCTTTTGAGTAGATGGAAATAGTTTTTGTTTTGCATTGACCGGACCATACTAATCGCACATCGAAAAGCTGAGTAAACTTGTAAAAGATCCGAAACATGAAACTTCCGGGGTTTGGAAGGCTGCATCTTTAAGATTTACCAGTCTAATGTTCAATGCGCGTTGTACTTTCGTTCAGAAGTAGAAATGCAATAGTATTTATCGGTGGCAGTAATAGTGTGAAAGCGATGATGTGCACGAGGTCCTGAGATCGATAAGTGGGCGCACGACGATACGGTAGATCACAAGGATCGTCCCCAGCCGCCTTGTCGTGGTGACCATCCACCGAAGCCACCTGAAGGATCAGGGGAGTTTCGATTGATTTATTGGATTGTTTAGAAAAGTCTGATGGATATCCATCCATATAGAACCGATCGAACATGTGTCATTGCTGAAACACGAAACGGCCTTTAGAGAAATATTATTTTCTATTTTGTTTAACGGCCATTTACATTTATCCTGATTCAAGGCATTGTGCCTGCAGATGGAAACATCATTAGAGAGGGGATTGGGACATTGTTGTTATTCGGAAGACATTGTTGGTTACTTATTACTGAACAGTGAACTTCGATGTATACATGAAACACAAACCTCCGGGTGCTCCTCCTCCTCCGAATCCTCCGAATCCACCTCCGGGCGGTGAAACTCCTCCGCCGAAGCCTCCCGGACCTCCGAATCCGCCGCCAAACCCGCCCGGCGCGCCACCTCCGAATCCACCAAGACCTCCCAGCCCTCCCAGTCCCCCGCCGAATCCTCCCGGCGACCCGAAACCTCCGAATCCGGGGCTCCCACCCGCCCACGGATTGCCACGACCGCCGTAGAAGCCGTTAAGACCGCCTCCACCGAAGCCACCTGAAATGATGGTATTGAGCAAGAGTTGATTTTGGATTGAAAGCTACCTCGTGGATGCACCTTTCTTTATTATACTAAAGGTTGTCTGCGCATCTCTAGTCAGTGATTTTCAGAGATGTCGAAAAATAACTTATAACTCACCACCTGGCCCTCCTCCGCCGCCAAACCCTCCGCTGCCGAATTGGCCAAACTGAGCTAGAGTCTGCGAGACCAGACCGATCAATACCAACGAAGAGAGTAGGAGGTTACTGTAGACCATCTGGAATACTGTATGGCCGGATGGGAAGGGGGAAGGAATCTGGAGTTTTTATAGCGGACAAATAGAGATAATTGGGCGAATGCACAATGTTGCAAAGGAAGAAGAGGTGGTTGCCACCAGTTGCGATGCAGCGACTGTTTACTGGCAGGCAGAAGGACGAATGTTGTTGGAGACAGTGGGAAATGCCCCCTTTTTACTGCCCTCTGAGGATGGAGAAAGTGCCCACCCACCGCTTATTAGACCACCCCCCCCCCACCACTTCCCTGTACGAAAACGTGTGCGTAAACCCCCTTGGGAGTACACTTGAGAGTGGTCATAAGCTGCCGGAGTAGTTTGTTGTTTTATTGCTCAATTGGAGTTGTAGTGCGAGAATGGAGCGTCATTCGCTCAATTGCAACAGGAGACGAGTTGCGATGAAGTGGAAAAGGGGAGGATGAGTAAGGGGTGATTGCATCACTTTGCAAGGGTGCGCGAGGAGGTGATAACTTCAGCCAGTCGAGTAGATAGGAGGTCCCAGGCACATTGGCACAAAAGTAAAAATTTAAAAAAATTTTTTTAAAAAATATTGCAGACGCGGTGTTCAAGGACGGAGAGGGCACTGCCTCGCAGCTGAGTCTCGTGATGAATGTGAGTGAACTTGTTGGTAATTATTAATATAAATTGTTTTTTATCGATTCACGTTATAGTATTTATTAAAGCATGGGACATCCACTCATTGATGCTATAGGCATTGTTGCAAGTTTAAGTAGACGATGTAACTGAAAAATAATTGGATTCGATAAACGTCGATTTCATTGTGGCCAAACGATCGGCACTATGTATATCTATCCTGTGAAACGATAAACCATCAAGTCGTGCCTCATTGCAGCGCGAGGGTCCTCTGCTGTCGTCATCGTCGATGGAGGCACAACCGCCATCGATGGGATTCCAGATGATGATGGGAGGACCGATCGGAGGATGGTGAGGGATTGATATAATTGTATATTTTTATATGTTTTTAAAACGCGTTATCTGTAAGAATGTATCAGAATGGTCACGAAGTGGCACATCTTTTTCAAAATGGGTATCAGGCAACCAGACTTCGGCTATAGGGTGCTCATGGGTGGGATACACTAATATTTTAAAAATTTAATCTTTTGGCGGGAGATTTGAAAAAAAATTTTTTTTAGAATTTCATGACATGCCATACACCATTCGAAAGAGCGTCAAAAGTTATGTAAAATCCTCGAACTGTTTTTCAATTGATCGACTTTTGGTCGAAAAATCCCCGTAAAACTGAATTTTTGGGCGTAGCTTTGAAAATAATCATTTACAACTCCATTGAGAATGAAAACTAAATTTCAATTTTTTGCACACTTGTGCTTTATGGAACTCGCATCCAGGTCCTGTGGAAAAATCTGGGATTTTCGAAGCCCGAAAACGTGTTCCACACGATTTTCTAGCACACGGGTTCGATCCCCACCGGTGACTAACTTTTGCCGGATTTTTCGCTCGCGTAAACAGAGTCCCATTTCAATGTATATTACTTGGGTCATACTATTTGTCACCCTCGGTCACTTTTTCTATCTTCGTTTAGCCAATTACGGAGATTGTTTACAAGTAAAGAGTGCATCCTAGAATCACCGGGTAAGAAAAAAATTCGATTACTGAGTTTTTTTTACTACTAGAGAGCGCATCCATGAATACCTGGATTGAGAACACGTCGATTTCGCTTGCTGTTTACTAGTGAAACGCGCTTCCATAATGGAAGTTTTGTCCAACCCGGTGATTCTAGGATGCGCTCTTTACTAGTAAACAACCTCCGTAATCGGCTAAACGAAGATGGAAAAAGTGACCGAGGATGACGAATAGTATGGCCCAAATAATATACATTGAAATGGGACTCTGTTTACGAGAGCGAAAAATCCGGCAAAAGTTAGTCGCCGGTGGGGATCGAACCCGCGTCGAGGATTGCGTGCTAGAAAATCGTGTGGAACACGTTTTCGGGCTTCGAAAATCCCAGATTTTTCCACAGGACCTGGATGCGAGTTCCATAAAGCACAAGTGTGCAAAAAATTGAAATTTAGTTTTCATTCTCAATGGAGTTGTAAATGATTATTTTCAAAGCTACGCCCAAAAATTCAGTTTTACGGGGATTTTTCGACCAAAAGTCGATCAATTGAAAAACAGTTCGAGGATTTTACATAACTTTTGACGCTCTTTCGAATGGTGTATGGCATGTCATGAAATTCTAAAAAAAATTTTTTTTCAAATCTCCCGCCAAAAGATTAAATTTTTAAAATATTGGTGTATCCCACCCATGAGCACCCTATAGCCGAAGTCTGGTTGCCTGATACCCATTTTGAAAAAGATGTGCCATCTGATTCTCATTCTTATGGAGAACGCGTTTTAAATGTTGAAAAGGAATGCCTGATGAAACTGCAAGAAATCGATGTCTAGTGAATATGCATTCGGAATGAAATTTGAATTCCGCTAGTGTTCCATTGTGGATATTTTCATATCTTTATGCTTTTTTTTTTGAAAACATGAGACTTGGTGCTATTGATAGAAGCTAATAACGAGTCAATATCTATTCTATGTGAAACCTGAATACCGCAAGTGTGTCCATTGCAGCTCGCAGATCTCGGCGCCCAACTTCACCATGCAGGAGTTTTACGATGAGGTGAGGCATTCTGTGAACGCCGTCTCTCCATTTCGCACACTCTCTCGCCTCTCTGACCGGTGAGAGAGCGCGTGAAATGAAGAGACAATTACCCGTGTTCCGAACTCTTCTTTCCACTCCCTGGTGGGAACGAATGGCGATAGTGTGGGTTTATCCGCAAGTTCGGGGCATCCGTAAAACAATACGATTCGCATCCATATTGCTCTGTGATTCGTGAAATCATCATTTTCTCAGTATTATGTCTAGAGTCATTGAGAAAGTAAACTTGTAGAATGCGTGTATTTCTGATAAACAATGAAATCACAATGGTGTCAATGATACGATTCCTTCATATATAAAAACAACAACAAACAATCAATTTGCAGGTGAGCAAGGACGCCACCTATTCCGAGAAACGCGATGGCTCGGACCTTCCTAGTGAGTTCCTGTTTCGCAATTTTCATATTTTCGTTCTTCCCCATCCAATCTCTAATTTGCATCTGCGCCAATTGCTACTGATGCCATGAGTAACATTTGTAACTGAAAGTCTTATTGTTAGTAAATATAGAATATTTGTGCATACATCCTGTCTTTCCGATCCATAGCTGTCCACGCCGGCGGCGACTAAATTTTTTTCCATGTATAGGGGATACGTGGCGGAGCAGCCACGTATCCCATACATGGTCAAAAAAGGGTCGCCGCCGTCGCTGGACAGCTATGTTCCGATCCCCGTCGTTTCCTACCGTATTCCATGAATTATTGATTAATGTAGACACGCCGACTACTCGCTTCTTCTACAATCTCGGCCTCCAGTTCTACAATCTCAATCTCAAGGATTCCAGTGAGTTTTAGCCTTTTTCAATTGTTTTTTCATTAATTAAATAATTATTTATATATTTAATTATTTAAATTTAAGTCATGGCGCCTCCGGCGGATGCGCTCCCCATGCCGCCCACGTTCTCGGTCACGTCGGTTCGTTTATTTATTTTTTTTTAAATTTAAATTATTTAAAACCCGTAATAACTAGGGCAAAAATCGCTCTTTTCCCTGCTCTTTCACCTGCGAGTTTAGCGTTTCGTGTTGACTGAGCGGAGATAGGAAAGAGGCGTGGCAGAGAGACGAGAGGGCTAGTGAGCGAAAAAGACGGAGTGGGGTTTAGAGAGCGAGGAGGCGAGAGGCGAGAGGGGAGAGCACAACACTGCGCGCGAGACAAACACTCTCGCCTGCCTCCGTGGCGCAATCGGCAGCGCGTTCGGCTGTTAACCGAAAGGTCGGTGGTTCGAACCCACCCGGGGGCGTATCTTTTGCTCTTTGCTGATGCACTCCTGGGAAGTGTTTTGCTATGATTTAGAACTATTTTGTTCCTGTTTTAATCATTTTTGCTATTTTCCAGCCCACGATGCCTCCTCAGTCGCCTGCTTTCCTCCCTGATAGCATGTCCTTCGCTGTGTTTCACCCGTCGGGTTAGTTTTCAACTGTTTTTCATTTGTTTTTTCCCTTTTACCTTCACTAATCATGCGTAGGTTTTCACATTATTGAAGGTTGAAGCTGGAATACTTCTTGTAGTAAGATAATATGCGATAAGCAATTTCCATTAGCTGCAGTGCCATTTCTGCCTACAGTACTCTACCGTAATCTCTTCCCATCCTTTCCAGCTGCTCCTCCTAACACACCGGCCATGCCGATGCCCCCCTCTCTGATGCCCCCGCACCTCTACCAGTACATTTACCCGGGAGTCGACGGAATGCCCTCTTGTTAGTTTGATTGATTAGTTAATTAGTTGATTACTAATGCAGAAAAAATTACATTGTGTGGCAAAAGATTGCAATTCGGCATGGTTCGTCTAGGTTTCACATTTATGATAAGATAGATACGGAATGTTGCAATCAGTGGGATCTTGAATCGCGCGGGGAAATTTAAATGAATAATAAACATAGCATTCATCGTGATTGCAGATGCGTGGGTGGACGATGGCAGAGGAGGAGGAGGACAGGTGATGGTCCAAGGTGAGTGGAGATGGAAATGAGGGAACATAGGGGAAGTTGGGTTTCAAGATGAGGTGACGAGCTGGAGACGGAGGTTGTAGGTGATGGCTAGTTGAATCCGTGGTTAGGATACACCAAATATATGACAAAGCTTTCTAGTTCCTTTTTTTTTGAATAATTCGCAGATCGTTGAACTAAATGCCACCTGTGAAGTTCGGTTTCAAGTGTTCCTAATACGGGCTCAGAGATGTGATTCAGTGATAAGTTCTCAGTTCTCAGCTTGACACAAATATTTTTATTTGACAAGCAATGGGGATCGGTGAGCGCTTCTGACCACAAACACTGACGTTTCGCCATTATTTCTAATAGTGAAGCGGGTTGATTGATGTATTACCTTGTCGACTTCAAGAGGTTTAAAATATTAATTGTAAATTGTAATAATTGCAGGCCCGATGGGCATGGTTCCGTCTCCGTCTCCCTTGATGTCCGATGGCACGGGACAAAACGTCTTTTTCCCCCGTTAATTATGTTGCTAATTAATTTGTTAAATAGTGTATCGGTAGATTTTTCCTTGTTACCCCTCTATTAATTGTATCCAGAAGTTTCTCCAAATAGCATCAAATTCTATCAGAAGTTGCTCGATAATAGATCACTTTACTCGATTTTACTCGCCTTCGTTCGTATAGAAGTTTCCTTTTTTATCTGTTGTTGATCTTTGATCTTTCTCTCCATTCTGCATAACATCTCATCACACCCCAATTACGAGGTTGATCTACGTTTTAATTTGCGCTAATTTTTGTGTAGATTTCTGCCTCCGATAAAGAAGCTGCGAATATAAATGTTGAGTGTTTATGATGCATTTCAAATATAAATAACATTTCGATGAAGGCCCAAAATGGAGATAAATCTGCAGCCTTGGAACTGTATTTTCCTCCATTTTCGGCGCCTTTTCGTCTCTTCTTGTGATTTCTCAGGGTGAATCTTCCCCACTCTTTCGGCATCCTATGAGTGATTCTAACTGCTTGGAATGACCTTGCCTCTTCCCCTCCTTTCTTACCTCACTTTTGCTTGCCTCGTTTCGCGCATTGTCTGATGATGGTCATTCGCTCTCTATTCCAATACGAATGTGCTCGCTCATGATAGCCGATCGTTATGTCGGTCGGTGATTCAATAAAGAGCCGATTCAATGGGCACGGTCGAGATTGAGTTCAAGGGTGATCTGAGAATGAGAGAAGAGAAGGAGGCATAATGGATTCGGTCTAGGCACCGGCTACTTTGTGCAACCGAACGACAGTTATCAGCTGCGTAAACCCACTTTTTTCGGCTCACCTGCTATGTTTGTGGAGGAATTTAGGGCCACTGTCACGTTACGTTATTCCTTCTTGCTTCTTCTTCTATGAAGAACGTCACATTTTTGCATCTGGTGACTTTTCGAATCTGAACACATAGATGCGACATAAATTACGTAACGCGTCGCTGCGTCTACCAATCTTTGTGTCATTTTCATGTGCCGGAAAAGGGAACAGCGATGGCCGAACGACCGTCATTTGAGACAGAAAAAACGCGCAAAAAGGCGTGAACAAAGTACGCGGAACGCTCACTTTCATGTATTATGTTGGCACATTCGCCCGCTCTTTTTGGGGTTTAGAAAGTTGGAGAGCGATATCCTGCCATCCTCTTCGAATTCAAAAGGGTTAAATTTCGCCCAATTATAGATTAACGCAGATGTATTCTGCAATCAATCATATAGGCATTGTTTCATGAGATCATTGCCCCTTTTTGCATCATTACTGCGATTCGGTTAGGGTGCAGTCTCTGTTTTCTCTCTTAATCTCTTCCTTCTCTCGTTACTCATCTATAATCTTGCGAAAACAATGGCTATTTCCTGCAGTGTGAATGAATAGTGATTTGTGTTCTTCATTCTACGAAATAGGTAATGATCACTTATTCGGGCGACAGTTTTTCTCTATTGAGTTCATCACTACTATCATTCCACGATCAATTCCGTAACAACCATTTCCTTTAGTAGATATCCTGAAACTTATTCCTCTCTGGTTATCCCGATAATTCGGTTCGATTTTTGGTACTCTGGCTCACCACATTCTCACATCCCCTTACCGACCAAAGTCTCGAGTAATTTCACGCGCGAGCGCCGGGTACAGTGAACTTTTTCCTCCCCATCCCCCGTCCATAGGACTCCATTCAGGAGAGAGGGGAGATTGAATTGGAATGGGATGAGCGTATTATAGTAAACTGTCCGTGGCGAGACAAGCGCTCAAAGGTAGGGGCCACAAGCTCCGCCCACTTTGGTGGGACACGATTTCGCCAAAAAGCGAGAAAACAAAGTCGCAAGCTTCATTCTTAACCAAATCGTTCATTCTAAAGTGCGCTGGATAGCTACTGGCGTCCCCAATCGATTGAACACTGCCCAAATTGCGCACATATTCAATGAGTAGGTCAAAATTGAACTTAAACGATGGGAAGAGGCCATTTGGACGGGTTGCAGTGTGAAATTTTTGTTTGGGCAGTATTTTTCCGACTAATTCGAATATTTTAGGATTTTTAGAGAAAAAATCAGATTTTTAGCACGCTTCAAAAGCTTGCGACTTTTGTTAGAAGAAGCGCGGGGAGAGGCGCGCGAGAGGGCGGGGGGAGGGAGAGAGACGCACGCAAATTAGGCTCCGCCCCCTCCCCTCTCGTCTCGCTTTTCCCTCCTCTTCCCCAGTGCGTTCCGCGCGTACTTCTTGGGCTCTAGCGCGCCTCAGAGAAAAGATATCGACAAACGGCAAAAAGCATGTTGTTATTGGGACCACGAGAGATGGTTTGAATCTACTTTTGGCACCAACCCTTGAAATCGGCAATCTGCATTGTGGCCCCTACTCAAAGGGGAAGAAGAGGAAGAAGAGGAGGGGGAAGGGTCCAAGACCAGGTATGGGCTCTCTATGATGGGGTGGTGTACGGAATACCGCCGCGTTTCTCAATTACGTTTGAGCTGTGCCGAATAGAGATCAGGCACGCTTTGCTCTTGCTCATATTCTTCTAATTTCATGACTGCAACTCTGGTACAGTCTTTCTTTGGCTGTTACACGGATTTATTGTATCTACCTGTCCAGCGCTAGACGTGAGATAGTACCCATTCCGAAACAGCGACCCTACCCCAACCATTCCATTCTCATGACCCCCACCTTAAATCGCAATCATTTCCCGTCGCCCAAGATGGGATCTTGCTCAAGTTCCCACAGCAGCTGCTGGAATGAGGCGACCGCGCTATGCTCTCGTCTCTTCATTTCGCATTATCTCTTGCCGGTCAGAGAAACGAGAGAGTACTGTGGAATGAGATGGCCATCCATCAGGTAACCGCGTAACCGCAGATTGAATAGTCATCAGCTCCTCCCTTCTCCCCCATTCGAACACCTTGCAAGTACTCGTACTCTACACATGCCGCAAGTAGGTCACGGCTCCCTCCTCATTCCGTCTTGCGCAAGGAGGGCTGCACCCTCGGTCTCTCTTAGGCCCCTTGTCTCTCGCTGACCAGAACATCAAGAGAACAGGAGGATCGGGGAGAGAGAATTCAACTGTGCCACTTGAACTCTATAAGAAGGAGTAAATAGTAACTTCAGCGTAGTTAGATTTGAATGAATTTTCACCGGCGTTGGGTCGTTCTGATATGTTTCATCGTCTAGCTAAAATACTATTCGAAGGTCGTCTTCAATACAGTGTGAACAGCCATCTAGAGTAAAATATTAATTTCATCGCCACGGGGCAGGAACTAAACTTTCAGGCGGAAAGTGAGGATGGGCACTCCTCTTTTTCCTATCATCTAGACTCTCTTCAATTCCGTCCCTCCATCACTCACTCTGAATCAGAAGATACAGAGTAGAATGAGATAGTTTCACTTCCCCCATCCCCTGTCCTCCCTCTCTCTCGAGTACAGGCACTGCCCCTAACCCCACTTGAGTACTCCCTGACCACTCTCGAGTGGAGGAAGAGGAGGGGCAGATTAATGACAGTCGAGAGAAAGACCTGTGGAGCCATGATGAGTTTCGAGTCCCGAGGACATGCTTCTTATCTAGTTTTTTGACCCGTCTTAACTTGGTTCATGAACTCGGATGTACTCTTGCCTGGTGAAACGGAATAGATCGGGCGATTTGAGTTTTTCACCGCATTCAAGTTGAAAAGGTCTGAAATGCCACATTCTGCCATTCAATGCTAATTTTCCGTCGATCTTCTTGTCTCAATTTCCCCATCGTAAAGTGCATGATCATTATTCCCCTTACCAAAAGACGTGCGCACCTTCTGTCACTCATTCCATTCCATTCGGAGACAGTCCCCTCCTCAGTCTGTTCCATTATTCACTACTCCTTACCTTGCCTTCCTCCCCCTCCTTCTTCCAATTCTTCTCATCTCTTAATTACCCCGGGTATCGCCTGAAGAGGAGGAGGAGGGAACAGAGAAGGAGAATGTGACCCGAACGACCTCTAAACTTGCTCGCGAGCTCATTTTTTGCAGTTTCTCAGCCCCCTGAGGCGGGCCATTTGCATAGTTCGTCTGGTCTCGAAATATGTTCATCAAGCATTGTTGATCTGTATACTCCCATTTGTTACTTATTCTCCTCCTCGGACCTTTTCCCACTTCCCCAGTGGGGGCGGGTCCTACAAGCATTCCCCCTCCCTTCCCATACCCCCCCCTATGTCTTCCTTCCCCTTTTCAAGGATCGATTACCTGCCCGCTTGTTGTGCTCTAATAGTCAATCAATCGATAACTGATAACTTTCCCTTCCTCAATTCCTCTTTACTTATCTTCATCCGCCATCTCATAACACTCTCGGATTGACCTTGTGAGGTCGACCACTCATAATCACCCGCGAGAGATACTGACAGACTGCTGTACGATTTTCTTAGTTATCAGATCGCGTCCTGTTTATTATTGTCGAAATGTGTGTTGCCCATTCAAGATGAATTGTTCCTTGGGCGATTTTCATTACCTTCACAATATTTTCGTCCGTTTTTACTACATTATTAATAGTACTTGTTCCAGATTCCACTTCGCTTCTCGCCCTTCGGGGCTCCTTTACACCACACAAAATACGCTCAAAATGGTCGACGATCGGCCGATTGGGAGGCGGAAAATCGTGATATTCTTGTGGATTCTCTCTGTTATCTCGGCAGTAGCTGCAGCAGGAAACATCACGACAAATGGTTGGGATTATTATAATTATTTGCAGAATCTAGCCGCTACAAATTGATCATCGAACAAATCATTGAAAGTTGATCAACGCGTGAAACATAACTTTTTTTAACAACTAAATTCTCCGAATGAGTTTCAGCGATTCCTCAAAGGTTTCTTCTGCGGTTCCTGTACAATGGATGAGCCTCTCACGATAAAAATCCACTAAAAAAATGAACTCTCATTGTGAAATGATGTGATGCAGGTCGTTGCTCGAAGAGTGAATTCGGGTGTGCAGTTGGTGGGCAATGCGTCGATCTACTGAAGTGGCAGGACGGCATCGAAGATTGCTGGGATGGCAGTGATGAGGGTGAGTTAATTATCTAATTACTCAATTAGTTAACTTATTTCATCATCATCATTCTCCTCATCTGGTGCTTGAGCGCTGCTCCATTTTCGCGCGCAATTCTTCTCGATCAGCTGTATCCATTGAATTACATCCACACACTTGCTCTCCTTTCTCCATTTCACTTTCTGGAGCTGCGCTGGTCCAGATATGTATTATGCTTTCACCTCTTCCTGCTTGAACTCTGTCTCTCAATCGCTGCTCCTCCTCGCGATTCGCTGTCTCATTCTCTTCCTCCACTTCAAATATAGGCTATGCTATGCTAGCTCCTCCGATTCAAGCAAAAGGTCTGCGCCCTATTGAATTCGCGCACTTTCTCGGCCAGTCTGACGGGCGAAAGATCATGCTCAAGGAGAGAATTCAAGTGCACGAATTCGCTCCCTTCCATGCCCTCATAATGCCTAATCAAGAAGGTTTTTTCTCGTCGCTCGCCCGCGCTAAAGTACTTGTAAAGTTACAAAGTGAATGGAATGGAGCACTCTAAAGGTCGGGCCCGACTCGGCGTGTAATGAGGCTATTAGGACGATGATGAGGGCACGGTACGAAAACATCTTAGTGATCCGATGATGGCTCGTACTTCGGGAATAGGATTGCCAGATGAAGAGTAAGTCTATTCATTCCTCGTACTCTTTCATACATTACAACGACGAATGAGTTTCACGAATCACTGAAACGGCGTTGAGGAATGAATAGTTGATAGTATCGAGTAGTATACGCAATCCTCACTTTCTTTTGTTTACCGAGCTTCAATCTTGTCATAATCGTGATTCTCGTACTTACCCATTCTTTCCAATCTAAGCATCTCTCCCAGCCCGAAATGAATCCTAATGGGATCGAGTGTCCACTGATTGCAAACAAACACAGTGAGTCCTCAGGTGTTCTCTGTCCGCTCTCTCCCTTTCCCCTACTCTCTCGTCTTCTCTGACCTCCTAGAGATCATTCGATATCGAGAGGATCCTTGTCCAATCCACTCGGAAGTCGCTCCTTCATCTACATTTAGACAGCACAGTCCTCTCCCATTTCTTTCACTGTCTGTCTACTCTCTCCGATTTGCCTGCTCTCTCGCCAATAGTACGAAAAAGGAACTACAATGGAGAAAAGTCAATAGTGACCTCCGCTTTTTGAATGCGGGAATAGGGAGGATCTTTGAAAGATCATGCGAAATAGGGAGACTTAGACCCGAGCCAGTGTTTTCAGCCAGGTAATAGTCTTCTTTGCCTCTCTTTTTCCGCCCGGTCAGCCTTGACTCGAGACTCGCGAAGGGATAACTGCTTACTTACTTGTGGTTTTGTGGCCTATGTGAACCTTCGAGAACCAGGAACTTCTTTTAATCGTTCCGCGAATCAACTTCGATTCCGATCTGTAGAAGCTACCACCTGTTGGACAGAGATCGATTTTTAGCGAGCCGTTGCTCAATTTCGCCCTTGAGAATGGCAACTCGTGAGGCCAATTAGGCGACGGTTATTCGATGGGCCTTCTCAGTTTGATTGGTACTCGATTCAGTGAATGTTTAGTTGGCTAGATTAGTTTGCATTAGAATTCAGAGATTGTGACTTTCTTTCTTCTCAATTTTCTGATTGAGAGACTGGAGATTGGCTGAGAATTCGCAGGGTTGAATGCACCGGAAACAATGGGCCGAGAAAATTGCGCAACATTTGACATGCGGATGGCCTCGATGGTTGATCTGTAATTAGGGATACGGGAGGAGAGGAATTCGGGTGCCGGGCGCAGATTTTCGGTGCAAAATTCGATTATGATCACAAATAGTCGCTTGCCTAGATAGTGATACCCGCTAGCATGAGAATTGAAGACTGTATCCTTTTTTCACTGAAAAAGTATAATCGAGAGAAAAGGCAGGAGCGCTAAACAAGACTGGACATCAAAACAATTCGTCTTTCCTTTTGAGAGGCAGCGATCAGGAACACTGCATCCCTTCGACAATGGAAAACATCCACACAATAGGGGCGAATTCGATATCAGCGAATCAATTGCCCGTTGGCTCGCAATTGATGCAATCACTGATTTTTCTTGTAACACCTTCCACGGCGATATTGAAAAATCGGTGGTTTTCTGTCGATACCTTGAAACATACTTCAAATCGGGAATTCGCAAAACAGAAATGGTGAAATTGGATGGCAAACCTGAGGGGACGATGCCCTTGGGCAGTTCGATTCTTCGATCTCAGCCATTGAAAGCCTTTCATATCCGAGAAGGTCTTTGACCGAAAGGAGGCGAGATCCACTTGAAAGTGTTCAATTTACTTTCTAGTTTGGAAGGTGGACCAAGTTACGTTTCATCGAGGGTATACCTTCGCAAATCATTGTTAAATATGATTTGACCACAGTGTTCGATATAAAAAATAATTATAGGTTGCGAGATATCGTAAAACTTTTGCAGAAGCATATAAAGTCACCATGATGCGCCTATTTGTGTGAATGAAGTGTATTTCGACCCTCGATAGTCATCGATCGTTCTGCGAAAGTGAGAGAGGAGTAGGTAGGTAGCAACCTCAAGAGGCTCCCTTTCCTTCCTGCGCAATTTCCGGAGAAAGTTCTCCCAACAATAAGACGACGCCAATTATCGCTCGCCGTCTCTCTCCGATTTCCTTGTCTCTCGTCCCCCACATACAGACTGTTATTCATATGGAAGTGACCCAACAAGGGGGCTCCAAGTGCGGACTTGCTTCAAGTTCTCATAGTTCTCAGAGGGGCTATGTGTCACCCCCGTTCTATGGAAAGTTCCCAGTCGTGGAGTAGGGGGAATGTGCAACAATGAGACTGACTGGAGACTGAGAAGTGCATTTTTTTGTTATCGCGAGCTTCTGCAAGACTGCATGACTAAAGACCAAGAATAAGGATAATATGATTTGTATAACCGATATACGAAGAGAAAATTGAAGTGTGAACAATCTAAAACCTGAAATGATCCTTCTGAAACACATCTGTGTTTACGTGTATTAAAGACCTGGGCGCGGCAGGGGGCGAGAGGGAGTCTATAATAATCCCTATCCATTCAGTATGCACACACAGGTCATGGGTAATCCGAGCTGTCCCTATCATGATCACTGCGCTCCCATTAGCATCGGTCTCTTTTTCGTCGGCGTGGCCGGCATTTTGAAGGGTTCCGTGCCCGGGGAATAGTATTGTGCGCTGATAATCAGGCAGTCTAAAAATGTGATGATAATTTAAGAAAGGAGGAATACTGAAGAAGAACATAAGAAAGGAGAAATATTACAGAAAGTGAAGTGTTATAATCTTTCCAGTGTGTCTCCCGTGGCAATTCGACTGTAAATTCGGCAATCCTCGCTGTATTTCGACGAAGAAAACGGGAGATGGAAGGATCGACTGCTATTCGGGAATTGATGAGGGTAAAAAATGACATGTTTTATTGACAAGATAATCAATTCACCGCTTCTCAAGAAATTCTCTCGGTTCGGTTATGTTTCACGCATTCCATTTGAGCTATTGCGTTAGCTATCCATAGTTCATCTTCGTCTTGTACTGAATAAAAAAAGACAATCCCTTAACAACAACAATACGAAAACAACAACAACAACAACAACAACAATAACATCATCACCATTCCAGGTTGTCCATCTCACTTCTTTGTGTGTGCCGATCGATCGGCGTGTATCGAACCGATCAAGTATCAGGATGGAGTGAGGGATTGTGGAGATGGAAGTGATGAACGTATGCTATTTGTTTGTACACGTAGCACACGTCTCTATCGAGTTTGCCGGGGAAGTGGTACGATAATAAAACTTAGCGATTTCAGTAAAAAAACAGAATTTCAGCCCGTAAGAATAAAATATTGCTCGGTATTCCTTCCTATCCAAAGCGAAAGAAATGAAATGCATTGAGTGGTATCCAAGGGGCGCCTGGATACGTCAACGTTGCTTAGACTCTTAGACTCTTCTCTCCATATTGATCGAAAAAGACCATTCCTTTCTGTCTCTCGCTCAACACTTTCGATATTCCTTTGAATTCTGATGATTTTTTGTTTGTATTCAACAATCTATCTATTTTCAGCCTGTCGATCGGGCGAGTTTCCGTGCAACGATGGCTCAGTCTGCATCGATGGAACGAGATTCCAGGATGGGAAGGAGGATTGCAAGGATGGAAGCGATGAGGGTGAGTGTCTAATTTATTATTTAGCCTATTCTTCTATTGACCCTGTTGTTCTATTTTGAACGAAAGTGTATGTAAAGTCGAGATTACGTTCTTACAGAGTGTACCGCCTCTCAATTTGAGTGTGCATGCGGCAAGACGAGATGCATCGACGCGGGGAAAGTGGGAGATGGAAAGGTCAGTGATCTTTGCTCTTTTCAATTTAACTTTTTTTACGATATCGAAAGAGTCTCCTGGCATTGTTCCACTATGTTTCAAAATGCATTCTTGATAGACCAGTGTACTCTTGCGATCGTTGGACATCTCAGTGTCGATGGTAAACAATCAACAATATTTTCCGTTACAGAAAGACTGCGAGGACGGTTCGGATGAGGTCCAATCTCCCTCTGGAATGGCAAAGAATAAGGAGAGGAAGTGTCCTGATGGAAAGGAGAAGAGAACGAGTAGGAACAGTCTGTTGTATGGAGAGGTACGTGACGATTAACTGTCTCGAAGTTACGAATCTAGGGTATTCCCCCAATATTATACAAGAGAAAATACGGGTGCGATACGAGATAACAGGAGGGGGATAGATGATTCTCAGATAATGAATCAAAGCGTGGAAAAGTGGGCAACATAGTGTCGCTAGACAAATGAACTTCGATCATAGATCGGAGACATGAATATTAAAATTCATAATTAAGGTGCAATTGTGCGGAAATGCGCACGGCTGCCTCGAAGACTTGGGACAGATCTGCATTGTGAGTGATGTGATTCCGATTCCGATTACGTTTCACAATGCATTACTAGGTTCTACGCGATCGTTGCAATCGTTCAGCCGCATAGATATTATTTTTTATTATTTTTTTCGATCATCACAGATTAGTGTTTTCGTATTCAAACCCAGTTAAGCATTTCTGTAGACTGCGTAACTCAATGAGTATTTATTTCAACTTAAAATAAAATGTATTCTCAGGTAGTCGGAGGAACGTGGCGATGCGTGTGCAAACTGGGCACTGTGAGACCACTCGGAGCAGCGAGGTAGTTATTTTATCACTTATCTATTAATAGCGAACCCAGCTACCGCAACCGACTGAAACCGACCATTTATCAGTTATCGATTAGTGGTTAACTCAACTACCGTAACCTACCGTCTCCAGATGCCTCCCGACCGAGCTGCTCTCTGCGTACATCTCCAATCCCGTTGCGAACTGCTCCGATCTCGAAAGAGATCTACACCTCCAGGTATGGTTAGAGGCAATAGGTTGGATAAGAACTTTACGACCCGAGAGACAGCTCTTATAGTTCTAATCCGAGCTAGTGGCATGGTAGATGGGCTACGGTAGCTCATTGATTGGGGACTACTATCTATAGCATGCTTTGAATACAGTAGGACACGATAATCGAATCTATTTCAGTTCTCCGCCCCAGCAAAGACAAAGAAGAAGGAGGCAGCGAGGAGATCGCCCCAGAAGTAAATTTACTTATTTTTAATCGAATGATTATTATCAGCTGTAGATGAGCGATTCATGGTTGATTAGACGATCTAATGATCGAATGGTACTTTTTCTCGCAGACAGATTGATGAGAGCGAGCGAATATAGAAAAAAGGAAAAGCTGATAAATTTATTACAGATTCCTCGTTTCCTCCGACAACTCTACTACGAGCATGATGGAAACGCTCGTAGAGCAGAAGTAATTAATTAAATTAACGACAATTAATTAACTAATTACTTCAGAAAACGCGGCAAGATTCTGGTCGGAACAACTCCGGATATGGGAAAGAACGAAGTGTATGAGGCATTGGTGAGCAATTTTTATTTACCCAAAAAAATCTTTAGAATGAAGTATTCTTCAATAGGCTTATGGAATACATTAAATTTGATTGATACGGGGGGTCGATCTGCTAGAAAATAATATTGAGCAACTTTGAGAACACAAGCGATCCCTTCAACGGGATTGTTCGCGTTACAACGAACGGATCTGATGTCGCATCGTCGATTGATGGAGGAGCAAGGGAGGAGAAGGAGGGGAGGAAGGGAGATTGTGATCCGACAAGGAAGGATAGCTGCAAGGGTGAGGGATTCTTTCCTTGTTGCCTCAATTTCCTCCTTTCCACTATTTCAAGGTTGATACTAGAGTGCAAAAAGGATGCTTCTAGACAAAGTGACGAATTTGATTTAAAAAGTCTAACATAAATAATTTCTCAGGCGCCCATCAGCACTGCATGTCCTCATCAACGGAAAAGGGTCGATTCGTGTGTGGATGCGAGAGGGGATGGGAGATGACCGAGGAACAGTGCTATCGTTAGTTTATGATCTTTTGCGATCACGAAAGATTGGGCGAGATTCAAACTTGGTTTTTTTTGTTCAAGTCGAACCGCCATCTCTATTAATGTAGCCGAGCGGAGGCTGTCTTACGACCAGTCTGAAAGTCTGAAAAAAGTCTGAAAAAAATTCGAAAATGCATTGCATTCTGCAGTCTATTTTTCCGTGAAACTTCAATTATCTTGATATCGTACATCGCTCCCATTACCGAACAAACGGCCTTTTTTACCTTTTCGGCCTTTTTTTCCTTTTCGCGAATATGCACTTAATATTCTTGTTTTATGTTTCATATTTTTTGTCCACCCCGATAACTGGACGAATACAAAAATTGGCCGGTGAAATATTATTTTAAATGAGTGAAAAATGAGAGCCGTTACCCCTACTTTTACTTAAAATACGGCTCTACCGTAATCAATTGCCATCATTTTGGCAGAGCCGCATTTTAAGCAAAAAACAGGAGGAACGGCTGTAATTTTTCACCCATTTAAATAAATATTTCACCGGCCAATTTTTGTATTCGTCCAGTTATCGGGGTGGACAAAAAATATGAAACATAAAGCAAGAATATTAAGAGCGTATTCGCGAAAAGGAAAAAAAGGCCGAAAAGGTAAAAAAGGCCGTTTGTTCGGTAATGGGAGCGATGTACGATATGTTTAATATTCATCGTAAATTTTCCACCGCCTTAAAATTCTCAATGGATCCTGATCCTGGTACAAAAAATCCTCACTCATTGTCAGAGCAAATCAACGAGTGCTCCTCTCCCTCCTCCAATGACTGCGACGACGCCGCCCTTTGCATGGACAGCGTCAAGGGATACGAATGTCTCTGTCGGTCAGTTGATCTTTGATCTTTGATCTCTGATCTCTGATCCTTGATCAGACCTTCGTTTTGTATTAGTCAATGCTCTGGTCTGTGATCTCTGATCTCTGATCCCTGATCTTTCCAGGGAAGGCTACCTCGACGTCTCTCCTCACCCTCTTGCCAAACCCGGCAGGAAATGCCTAAAGCGTGCGTTTTTCCTGATTATCTAGATTTTGGAAATTTTTCGGCTCATCCTAATCGAATAATCGCTCACTCCCGCGTGCGCGAGAGAGCCATAATTCACGCGGACTGTCACTTTAGGGCGAGATTTCTCACTGATCAGATTAAGCGGAAAGTGCAAGGGTCGTGCTGGCTAGTGCTTAGAGAAAATAATCAGAAGACAAAGTTAGGTTATCTGAAAAAAGCAACCCCTGCAAGTGAAATTTCCCTGCCTCGGGGGCTCAAGTTGCTCCCTCGGACTAATCCGAAAAGAGGGAAAGTGAGGAAATCCCCTACCCCCGGTGTCCTTGCCATAGGCAAAGGATTACGTCGGATTACGAGACTATCTATCGCGAAATGACTACCTACAGTAACCCGAGCTACAGTATTCTGTGATACAGTAATCTAAAGATAAGCATATACAAAAATGCATGAAATTTATCGGAATACGGTAACTACCGTAAGAACAGCAACTACAGTATCCATCTTACAGTAACCAACGAGTGCGCGTCGGCGGCGTCGAATGACTGCTCGCCCAATGCACGCTGTATTGATCGACCAGCCGGTACGGTAGCAGCTACCGTAATCTCATGGTTATTGATGAATGACTTTTTTCAGGATACACCTGTCGGTGCATGGAAGAGTTTGTCGATCTGTCTCCGGAGGGAGGAAAGAGACCGGGAAGAATCTGTGAAAAGCGTAAGTTCTTTTTTGATATAGTGAAGTACAGTTCTGCTTATTATTCCTATCTGTCTATTCGCAAATTAGTCTGAAGCACTTTTGTTCATAATTTCCCTAGAATCCCTAGGAGTACTTTCCAAAATTTAAAATTTTAGATCTTAGCTAAACACCGTGTTGTCAGCAGCTGAATGGTATCTACAATAGTTTGGCGCCGAAAATAGGTCCCCGAATATGGGTTCCAATTTCTACGGCCGAGCACCTGGCACAATAGTCAATCGCTCATTGCGCGTAGTCCTCTCCCTTTTTTTGCCCGGTTCAGGGTCAGGCCCCATGAGGTGTCACACTGAAGACCATTATTTCTGACTGGCGAAGGGGAGGAGGGCGAAAGGGCGAGCGCTGTTTTGAATGTCAAAAGTGGCGCGATTGTGAGTCGAAATCAGCCTAAAAATAGAAAAGTTCCTCGAATGTTTCGGCTCTTTCCCAATAGGAACGTCGATGTCTAATCACTATCCATCCCTTGTGAGTCACCCTTCGCTTCTCTTCGGGGGTAATTTCCTTCAATGGATCGGGCAAAGCGAGAGAGATAAAGATGGAGGAGAAGGGGAGATCGAGTTTAGCCCCCCGATGGGTGTGACTCGAGAGAGGGAGGGAGATGGAGAAGCAGATGATAGTGAAGTGATTGCGCAATGATGATAATGATGACGTCATCGATCGATTGGAGTGAATATCAAATTGTTAAATTTATCCAAAATCGCAGTGCTAGATCACTCTAGGATGATGAAATCAATCGATAAATAATCAATTTTTCCCAGGAGGCATAAACGAGTGTGCTGCGCAATCGCACGACTGTGATTCGGCAGCTGTATGTGTCGACACTCCTGATGGTAATCCTTAATTATTTTCAGTATTGAAAAGAGAGCGGCACTAATGCATCAGATCTTTTCTGAAAGTTATGCAGTGTATGAAACATAACCCGAAAACGATCATGATTCGGAAAAAATTCATGATCAATTCCAGGCTTCACGTGTCATTGCCCTACTGGCTTTGCCGACGTCTCTCCTGATCCAGGCAAGAAGCCCGGAAGGATCTGCGCTCAGCGTGAGTCATAATTTCCTTTTTTTTCGTAGAAAAGTACTGGGTCATTCTGCTCTTCTATGGCGAAGTTCACTTGTGTTTCATCAATCCTTCTTCAGCATCAACCTTTCTAAATTAATAATGGAAGCATCAGTTCCCTTACACTGAATAATATTTTCACCTCTGATCTCATCGATCCCTCACTACACTTCCTGACCATTCATCTTCCATGGCCACTAAAAGCATTAGCCCTCACTGCACTTTCCGATTGTCTGCCCTCGTTCGATACATAGCCTGTCTCTCTCGTTCTGCATTGCTCTCTCCATTTTCCCACTGAGGAGAGACAAGTCAAAATGAAGAGACGAGAACATTGTCTGCCCTCGTAAGGAGACCTGATCGTTCACTGTCTTAGCCCTAATAGCCCCCTCTCTTCCTTCTTTGGATTGGGCTGAATTCTAGTCCCGATGATCTATCATGGTAAGCTACGGGGCTTGATTAACTCAGCTAGCTTGTCTCGATCGGGATTTAGGACTTTATGGAATTCATTTGCGTCACATAGCTAGTTCCGCTCATTATTCAACCTGCTTGTCTCGATTGGATTTAGAAACATTTTGGGAAATTCGATCTTTACCCTAGCCTACAGCTTCTTTAACCGAGTGCTGATCATTCGATAGTACTAATCACGTTGCTTCGCAGTGCCCTTTCGACGATGTAGAACTCCTGACTTCGAAGGATGTGACCTTTCAATCAGCTATCCCCTCAAAAAGTAACCTTCTACAAGGATCGAGAACATCAGTAGTGAAAGTGAAGGCTGCACTGATATCTCCTCCCATAGGAAGTGAGGAAAGAACCCCTCTTCGACCCCTTTGCTGACCCCATTCCTTCTTTCCATCCTCGGGTGGGGTCGACGAATGGGAATGATTGAGAGTGATAAGCAGGCGAATGACCTAGAACACACGAGAGCTGTTAACTATTGCTCAATCGCGAATTCTCCGGATAATCGTTAACTGAAGGAATGAATTTCAAGACCGCCCTGTAACTTCGAATTCCCCATCGTATTGAAACCCCTTTTTGCTCTGAACAGGCTCGAAATTTAAGAGGAAGAATAAGAAGGAGAAGGTTGGATAGACGAACGCCTCCTCATTGCATGTCACATTAGCATTTGAATAGAAAGAGTGGGAGGGAGACGGTCTACTTACTACTCTCCGAAATTTCCATGTTCCATTCCATTCCAACAGTGGGTAAAATGGGTTGGAATTCATCGGGAAGGGGAGCAATCACTGTCCCTCCGTTACTCTTCCAATGCCCATAAAAGCCCCACTAGAACATGTTGTGTTTTTATTAGAAAGAAGAGGACTGTGACAGAATGAGACTAGGTCATCGCAAATGTGCATTACCTCCGTGATGAGGAGGTGATTACGGTAGATTAGCATACTAATCAATCGATTACAGTATCCCTGGACGACGACACTTCGCCTGAGGACTACCATAACACTACCGTAATCGGCCGAAATCAAGCCGCAGCGGCTCCCACCACCAATGGCACGGGTACGGTAGCTATCGATTGTGAGCAGAAACGGAAAATTGGTACGCTAATTAGCTAGTTGGCGGTGAAAATTGACCCCGACGAGGGGCTTGACACTGTTGGGGAAAGTGAAAGTTAGAGGAAGGGAAGAAGAGGAGGAAGATGATTCCGAGATTGTTATCTCGAATTGACTGGAAAGTAACAGCACATTCTGATAATTGTTGCTGCTTTTTCTGTGAGAAATTATGCTGCCGAATTTCCGGAAAAATCAAGCAAGATGCAATCGAAATTTGAATGAAAACGCGTGATTTTGGGCAAGAAAGTAATAACAATTGATCATAACAAGTGGTAGCCTAACTGATATGATATCAAAGCTTAGCCGCAAGCTGCCAATCCGCCATTGTTTCACCATCATCATCCCGCTCGCCTCGCCCCGGGTCCCCTCTCTCCCCTCCCTCCTCCCCTGTCCACGAACTAGCCCCTCCCATAGTAGACACTGTGTCAGCTCTCCCCCTCTCCCAACCTAACCCCTGCCCCTACTCCCGTGCGTGTCCCCCTAAGGGCATAGAAGACGATTGTCGATAGTAGTACCAGGACCCAGAGTGCCCCCTGATACCGTACCACGAGACCCAACAGCTACAGTACCCTAATGGGTCCCCCTCGGCTGCACCGAGCCCTGCTCCTGCTAGCAGTGGCTGCAGCGACGCTTACACATGGTAATTGTTGATTTTTGATCTTTAATATTTGATCTTTTATCTCTTCCTTTTCGCGCTTCATTTCTCTTTGCTGAATGTTTGTTCAATTTAACCATTTTGTGATATGCTCTAGTGCTTGATCAAATCTTGGCGTTTCGTGCTTCTCCAACGAGTTCTTGAAATGCTTTTAAAAAAAATTCAATAAATTTCACCCTAAATTCGTCATCGATCTCTGCGCTCTCCTCGATTAGCCTGATCTCTCGCTCCTCTCTGACTCACACCTTCTCTCTTGAGTAATGATGCATTGTGTCTTCACAGTAGGAGTCTCTGTCTGCACTCTCCTCCATTCCCACACTCTCTCGCCCCTCTCTGACCTATCCCCTTGCTACCACCGCCCTTTCGACTGTCCGAATCGATCAACACAACAGAAACGTGCGAAATCGAGCCGCGCCAACTTTCGAAAAACTTGAGCGAATTCAAATTTGAACCTTTCTTCCAAGTCATTCACTGAGCTGCAACAATTCCTGATCAAATTACTGAATAGTGCACTTCTCAGCCTGATTTGACCTTAACTTTCCCGAAATGAACGGATCCAATAGTGATTCACCTAAAGTGCGAGTGGCTCTATAGGTAAGACACCTCTCTCGGTTGACCCCGATTCGAGTACGGATAGAACACCCAAAGGAAGCGATGGGAAGTACGGTAGCAATTGCCCTTTGGGGATGATTACGCGCTATCACCGACTGATCAATCCCCGGAGAACTGGAACTTTCGCCCGCAAAAAAGGAAATGGTCAACGCCCTTTCGCCCGTTCCTCCTCTATGTCTCATCAGTCCCATTTGGCACCATCCCTTTCCCCGAAGAGCCGCTTAGCAAGTTTACCCATCCTGATCAGCTCCCCTCCTTGTTCCATTCCCTCTCTCGAAAATATCGCCTTGCCTTCTCGAGCCATCGTAAACGTTCTGTGTAGGTAAACACCGCAATTACCCCTGCAAGCGAGCAGCAAAATTTTGACGAATGCACAGTAAAAAAAAGCAAGCGAGATTGCGCTCAAGCCAGTTACAGGACACGGGTGCATTATTGGAGCCTTTGCTGTCTGGTCTCTCCCTTTAGTACCCACTGACTAGCCTGAGGGGGCGAATCATGTCCCTGTCTGGTCTCTCTCTTGCCTGGATTGGATTGATCTGGCAGGGAGTAGGCAAAGGAAGGAGGAAATTGGAGGGTTCGAGTGTCCTTTCGAGGGAAATTGTATACGAAAACACACCGGAACAGTGAAAGGATCAAGGAGAAATCCAGCCCTGATTAGTTGCCATTATGCGCCTTGTTTTGTGTGTGGCTTGTAAGAGGGAAAGCAGATCTTGAGATGGGCTTCTTCCCTTGTTTAGTGCTTGCCATTTCAACTTGACTTGTGTGGCAAAACGATTACGCGTAAGAGATCATGGTTGCGGTCCGATCCCAGCGCTTTATGAACCGTAAACGAGCCCACAAATGGTTTCGAAAAAGTGAAATGGCGTAATCGATCCCCCGATCGAGCGCTAGTTCTAATCAGTCATAGCGATCTCCGAAGGGGCGAAAAGACATTGGGAGAGAAGAGAGGTGCCAGGCACTCCAAATTGTACCGGAACTGACAGCAGCAGCTGCGAAAGGCAGTGAAGCAGTAGGAAATCGATAATCGAAGAGAGATATATTAATACAGTAATCCCCTGATTCAGGCGCGAATCCGTGTCAGGACTACACGCAGAGACACGATTGTGATGCAGTGTCAGAGTGCTACTCGGAACAACCAGGATACTTTCAGTGCAGGTAAGAAACTGACTAGCAATTGAAAATGATCTCTCCATTTTGCACACTATCGCAACGGCCATACATTCGTTGTGTGAGATGAAAAGACGATTGAAGATACGTCTCAAACTAGTAAAGATCGAGTACGTTAATAGTACGTCAATAATCGATAATGTACAGATGCCCTCGCGGCTACACCGACCGATCGCCCGACCCTCGGTATCCCGGACGGAAATGTGTGCGAGGTACGGTAGCTGATATCGATTAATTAGATAACCATTGCTCCTTTCACTGCTGATTCCTCAACTCGTTTGTGTCTGTCGACTTTTCATCCGCTCCCTTCTCCTAATCTCCTTTGATCTCGACCTTGCATGATAAGAGCGGATAGATAGACTAATCAGGCCGCAGGCGCGCTCTCTCACTTTCCCGTGCGCTCTCTCCTGTTCTCTGACCCAGTCCATGTCTACTAGCCGGCTCCCGGCCGCGCAATTCTGTAACTGTGACCTTCTAATTGCCGGCCCTCCTCACTTACTTTCCCTCTCTTGAAGAGTAGATCAAAGAGAAGAGAAAGGGGGCGAACAATTGACAGGACTCGAGAGAGTGGTTGAGTAATATCGAGAACAATGAACACATTACAACACGCGTCTCTGAATTCACCCATTCTACCCATTCACTTCTTAGGAGCGGGTGGGATGAGTTTCAGGCGGGGGTCAAGGGGTAGTTCAGGAACGATGAGCAATAAGGATGGAGAATATGGAGAACGCAATCAATACATTTCAGAGGTCTCATTATTCGCTCTTTATGTGGGAATCGTGCTCCTTTTCATCGCTGAGAAAGAAAATCGAGCCACGAAAAACGGCTGAATCATTATTTGAGCGTGTCGATCATAGTAGTGATTGATGATCATTGCGCACGAGATAGTGTGTGAAAACGAGAGAGTTCAACTCGAATCGAGTCTTGAATAGGGTAATCTCTCCCACTCTCATGACCTTGTCGATCTGTCAATCTCTTCCCTCTTCTTGCCCCCAGTGATTTAGGCTTCCCTTCAATAGCAGCCAAATCGTCACCCGGTTTGAGTGTAGGTACTGCTGTAGTGAAGTGAGCAAGTGGAGGGAAATCGAAAACAATCGATAATCCAGAAAAAATAAAATAATCGATAATTTGCAGCGGTGAACGAGTGCGCTAATGGCTCACACAACTGCGATCAGAACGCCGAATGTCTCGATAGAGAGGACGGATTCGAATGCAGGTACTACGGTTACAGTAATCGATGGTTATCGAGGACTGATTTTGTACAATAATCATGAGCTATCGAGTACTGATTTGATAAGCTAACGGTCCAATTGTAGATGCAAGGCTGGCTGGAGAGACGTGAGCAGAGGTGGACTGATCGGAAGAACGTGTCATAGAGGTGAGAGACGTAGATCAGAGATCAGAGATCAAAGATCAACATTTGCAGAACACCAGTGCACTGCAATCGATTGCGCAGCTGAAGCTGAATGCAGGGAATCACCGACCGGCCCCGTCTGTCAGTGCATCAGCGGATATGTGGATGTGTCCAGACAGGTGAGGAGATCAAAGATCAAAATATCGCTTTCTCAATTCTTTGACCCTCCACATTCGACCTAGGGTAAAAGTTGTTCATTCCGAATGAGTTTCACGACGGGTGCAAATTCGTTCCAGACCAATAAGAATCAATAGCATTCTGCCATCTTTGTAAAAAATGATTAAAATATGTTCAAAGAAACAAGCAAGATCATAGATAAAAAATTAATGATCAATCCTCCCCTCCTTTCCAGCACGGTCGTCCCCAAGGGCGTGTGTGTCGTGCAGTGGTCAATGAGTGCGCCGAGGGCAGACACGATTGCAGTTCCCATGCTGCCTGTATCGACACTGCTGAGGGTATGTAGTTTGTAGTTTGTATCCTTTTGATCCTTGAGTCTGAATGTGAATGATTGACGTCTGCGTACTGAAGAGGCAGGAAGAATAGAGATTGTAGTTTGCATTCTGATCTTTGATCTCTGTAGGCTACGCTTGTCGCTGCCATGATGGCTACAGAGACGAGAGCACACAGCCACACTCCAAGCCCGGAAGAGTCTGCGTCAGAGGTACGGTAGAGAGGGTATACGGTAGTGACAGAAATATCGACTTTCTCTCGAAGTCAACTATGTTTCACGATTATTCTGCCGTCGAAACACGTCATATTTAACGCGAGTAAAATATCCGTCGAAAAAATAGAAAACAAAATCTCCTTGCAGAGAATAATATCCAGCGAGCCGCTAAGAGTAAGTTGTGTACCTAAATTAGCGTTGGACCATTGTCGTCGGTTTTTGGTGTCTCCTTTCTTTTTTCATGTCACATTGTCCAGTCCGGGAGTTGTCCGGGAAAGATTCAGAAATTGTTTTTCCATTCATGTGTCTTGCTTTAGATCTTTGTCAGTCCGTTTACGGGTATCATTTTCATTTTTGAAAATATATTTAATGAATATTAATTACAGCCTTCACGCCCGACCCGCCCGAGTGCGACGTGAACGACCCTCTGTCCTGCGATGCGAATAAGAAGGTAATTATTAATTAATTAATTAAATTTTAATTAAAAATAAAATTGATAATTGCAGGAAGTGTGCGTGTTCGCGAACGGAACGTACAAGTGCCGATGCGCTTCCGGATACAGGTACGGTAGGATTACTGTATCCTAGGATATCACGGTTGGTATCGGCTACGCTGACAGTCGACAGTAGATACATCCTTAGTATTAAGAATAGTATGTATGCCGCAATAGTATCAGATATGCTTCACAGTCAGTTGAACTGCATGGAAATCTAAATAAATTGATTGTTGTGCCTGATCGCGAGATAACCCAATTCTCCAGTCGTCTCTCGGACGGTCGCTGTCTCGTGATCAACGAGTGCGCCGATTCGAGACTGAACAATTGCCACAAAGACGCCCAGTGTATCGATCAGGTACGGTAGACTACGGTAGACTACGGTAGGGGAATCGCAAAGTGACTTTTTCAATGATATACCTGCCCAATGTTGGGTACGGTAGGCAATCGCAAAGTGACTCTTACAAATTCCGTTGCCCACGGCAGATTACTGTAACGCGATTACCGAATCGCCGATCATGAAGTGACTTTTTATTCTTTGCTTTAGCCTGACTGTCCATTGTGAGAGTGATCCCCGTCGGAACGAACGAACGAGAATCGAAAGGGAAAGCGAGGGAAAACCAGCGTCCATTAGCCATTATTTGACTATGGCGGACCTAATGCGAGAGATGGAGAGAGCTGAGCTGAGCGAAGCGCGTTCTCTAAAGTTCCTGCGGGGGATTTTGTGGTACCATGGGGATGAGTGATGACCTAATTGGGACCAAGTACCTGGATGGTACCAGGAACCCGGTACCAGAAACCAGCAACCAAACCATTCCAGGCCGAGGGATACGCGTGCCAGTGCAATCCCGGCTTCGCTGATGTTTCGCCCAAGGGAGAGTCCGGTAGGATCTGCCGGAGAAGAGTCAACGAGTGCAATGAGAAGGTGAGCGATTAAAGAAGGTGTCCCACGAATATCTGGCTAATTGAGTTCTCGATGTGAGATGGCGGGTCGTGGCTACACGATAACACTTTCGAAACTCCCATGTTTTCAATTTTCGTTTGAGCTGAGATATGAGCATTTGGCTGCGTGCCAAATGACCCTGAAAAGCAGGCAACGAGCGAGAGAGTATGCAAAATGAGGAGAGCTCGCTCTGTCTGACCTCACTTTGCATAATCTCTCGCGCGGTTCGCGGGACGCCGTCTTTAAGAGTGGCAGAGTACGGTAGCCGATCGGGAACTGGCTTTGTATTAAAAAGAGGCAAAAAACAGTGAAGAGCAGTGTGTAGAAAGTGAAACTTTGCTGTGGGCGAACAATGAACGAATGTGGGTCAGACCCATTCATCTTTTTCGATTGTTTGTGGGAAAGAAGAGTGAGAGGGAATAACACGAGGCAAGAAGCAACTGTCGAACGGACAGGGAACCGATTTAGTCTGACTGCCTCATTTGGCAATGCTCTCTGATCTGACACGCGAAAAGTACAGGAGATCAAGAGGCTTTTCCAGGCCAAATACGGTGTGGACTGCTCGAACAACGCCATTTGCGTGGACAAGGATGACGGTTACGAGTGCAGGTAGGAAGATCGGAGATCAACGATGAAAGGTCAAGCTCCGCACCATTTGCAGATGCCGTCCCGGCTTTGCCGATGTCTCCGCATCGTATGCGAAACTGCCCGGTCGACAGTGCGTCGAGGCGATTGATGAGTGTGCTGATGAGTGAGTTTCGAAAATATTCACCAACATTTTCCCCATTTAGCTCAGGATCAAATGTGCTTCACGAAATGCTCAAATTTTCGAGAATCAGTGTTCAATTATTGCCGCTAGTGAACGCAGTACAAAAACATTAATATGTGTGAATTCCAATTTCACACTTTAGTTTTTATCGTTTGAACACTGATCGGAAAGTGAATCCTCCTTCCAGATCCCTCAACGATTGCTCCGAGCACGCCATCTGTGAGGACACGAAGGAATCGTATCGATGCTCGTGCAGGGCCGGATTCGTCGATGCATCGCCCAATTCGGTCCACTACCCCGGACGGTGCGTTTGTCAAAAAAAATTTCCAGAATATTTCCTACCTAGAATTGCGTCATCTTCATAGAGACTGCTGACAATTTATATATTTAAGCCGAAATGATTACATAATTCAGCTTGCAAGTTAATTGAACAATCTATGAAACATAACCGTGAACAAGTTTGACGTAGTAAGAGTTTGAAATTGCCAACATTTGCAGTGTGTGCCGTAAGCCGATAGAGAAGGTCTCAGTGCAAGACGACGCGCGCACTTCCCTCTCTGTTGATGAGTGCGATCCGAAGAGCCCCAAGTGAGCAGATTGATCTTTGATCTTTCGCAGCTCCATAAGATATTTGATCTCATCATACTCCTTCCAGATGCGGCCGCAATGAGGTCTGCTCTGCAAAGGTCGTCCAAGGGCAGAATGTGTGCGCGTGTGCGGACAATGCCTTCCGATACCATGATGGATCGTGCAGATGTGAGCTTATTCACTGATGATTTTACAAGTATCCGACCTTGACCTGGCATTGTCGTTAAACAACAATATATTTACATTTTACTGAATGATTTTCGCTCGGAAATGAACATTTACGTGTTTGAATATGTTTCACAGGATACTTTTCTTCTAGCAGGCTTGAAAACAATTAGTGTTGTCTTGGTAGAACATCCCAATAATTTCTAATAACTTTCCTTCTCCAGTGTACTCCGCCTGCTCTCGCAACCACAATTGCGATCAGAACGCCTTATGTCTCAACATGTTCGACTCCTTCACGTGCCAGTGCAGGTAATTAGTCTAATTAACTGAATTAGTTAATTAATTATAACGTTATAACTCTAATTCACAGAGCCGGCTTCCTCGACGTCTCCCCTGACGCGGAGCGATCGCCCGGAAGAAAGTGCAAAGAACGTAAGCGAGTTTTAGGAATCGTCGACCAAGCTCACGCAATGAGTTTTTGACAATTTTTTTTAGATTTTTTTTTTGGAAACGTCGACTTTCAGTGGTGAACGAGTGCGCGACGGGCGAGAACACGTGCGACCGCAACGCGCGCTGCATCGACGCCACCGACGGGTGAGAAACGTCGAACTGTCTCACGCAATGCAATTTTGACTGGAAAATAGGAAATAGGAAACATCGCTGAACCACACCACTTGCAGATACGCGTGCGTGTGCGACTCCGCCTACACTGATGTCTCCTCGACCCACGGCCTTCCTCCCGGCAGACGCTGCGTTGCTGGTGAGTGGCAATCGTCGAACTGCCACACGCAGTGGAAATTTTCCCGGAATCAGACCTCGCCTTTGCAGCGCATAACGAGTGCTCGTCCAAGTCGCTCAACACCTGCGACGAGAACGCCGATTGCGTCGTCACCAACGACGGATACACCTGCCAATGGTGAGAAACATCGCCGAAGCGCACGCAATGCAATTTCAGACAAGAAAGTGGTTAGTAATCTTCGCTCACACCACACCATTGCAGCTATGCCGGCTTCATCGACGTCTCGTCGATGGCGAACCTCTCCCCTGGTCGAGTGTGCACGGTGCAGACGACGTGTCCCAAACAGAAGACGGATCTCATGTTCCTCATTGACGGCTCCGGCTCCATCGGATCATACGTGTTCAAGAATGAGGTAACATTTTTTTAGAAGCTGCGGTGACCGAATTGAATCCACAAGCATCTCTAAAGAATATCACACCAGTGAAACATATTCGGAAACGTCGACTTGCCTCACGCAATGCAAAATGTCTCAACCTGCAGGTGCTTCGCTTCGTGCGTGAATTCGTCGAACTGTTCGAGATAGGATCGGATAAGACCCGCGTGGGGCTCATCCAGTACTCAGACCAGGTGAGAAACGTCGTCGACGTACACGCAGTGCAAATTTCGACAAGGAAGCGATTAGTAAACGTCTACCACACTATACTCAGATTCGTCACGAGTTCGACCTGAACCAGTACCCGGACAAGGCGTCCGTCCTTCGTGCCATCACCGAGACGCAGTACCTGACCGGTCTCACCAGAACCGGCGCCGCCATTCAGCACATGGTCAAGGAGGGCTTCTCCGAACGTCGTGGTGCGCGGTGAGTGATTCGTCGCCTGTCGAATTTTCGACGTAACTTTCGATTCGTATACGTCGACCTCACCACACCATTACAGTGCTCGCTCCAACGACGTCTCACGTGTGGCCATCGTGCTGACTGACGGCCGATCGCAGGACAACGTTACCGAGCCCGCCATGTCCGCCCGGCAACTTGGAGTGAGTTGGGATGAGAGATCAAAGATCACCTCGGAAAGATCAAAGAGCAAACTGCAAACTACAGATCAACACGTTCGCCATCGGTGTGACCGACCACGTGCTCGCTTCCGAGCTGGAGACGATCGCTGGCTCATCTCAGCACTGGTTCTACGTCGACCGATTCAAGGTGCGTCGTGTACTATCTAGTAAACGTCGCCCTGTCGAAAATCTGACGGCAACTCGACATGGTGTATGAAATGGTAACGTCGCCCTCCTTGCAGGACCTCGACACGCGACTTCGCTCGATCATCCAGAAGGTCGCTTGCCCGCAGGCCCGAAGGGAGCCAACCGCCAATGATGTGAGAGTTGATCTTTGATCTTTTCATAAGTTAATCTTTGATCTCTTGCAGCACGGTTGCAATGCCCGCTCGCAATCTGGCTGTGACCGCTCCCTCAATGAATTCTGCGTCGAGGAGTCGGGACTGGGCAAGTGCGTGTGTCCCGATGGATTCCAGCGTCACCCACTGACGAGAGTGTGCGGAGGTAAGTGGTGTGGTGTGGGAAACGTCGCCCTGTCAGAAATGTGACAGGGATGCGGTCGTGGTGTGGAGTAGTAAACGTCGTCCTATTCCAGGTTCGCTCTGCAACCCGCAGCTGCTCACCTCGTGCATCTTCCCTGAGGTTCGTAAATATTTTTTATACGTCAAATGTCAAGCTGCTATCATTTATATTCGAATTCGCCAATATTTAAATCAGCGTGTGAAACATATCTGTACGCAAAAATTTATTTTCTTCAGGAATGCCTCATCACTCCCTTCCTCAACCATCGCTGCGCCTGTCCCGAGGGATACACGCGCGACTACAGGAGCGGATTCTGTGGTGGGTCCAAGTTCAAAGATCAGGGACTAAGCTTCGCCCATTTCCAGTGTCGATCAAGGAAGTGCACATCTCTCCCCAGCACGATGGCGATTGTGCCAATGGAGGAACGAGATGCGAAGAGGAGGAACAGTGTGTCAGGTCACAATTAACTTTACCTTTTTTTAAAAATTATAAGCGTTTCGCGTTTCGATAAGCGTTTCGCTGAGTTCATAAAGCATAGCTGAAACACATATTTTCTATTATCGTATTTGTGTTGTCTGCGAATCGAAACTACAGAGGTCGAGTTATGCGTCACACACGGCTCTAAAGTAGATGGTAAAAGACGGAGTAATGGTTATGTGTCTCTAGGTGGAAATAAAACAAAATAATTATTTGCAGAGATCGCTCGGGTCAGGGCCACTACTGCGAGTGCCGCGCCGGATTCCAACGGTGAGAGATCAAAGATCACATTTAACCTTTCCGGAGCAGAGGTCAAAGATCAAAGATCACCATCCCTTTTGCAGTCGTTCTCGTGACGGTCGCTGCGCACCGCCCGGCACCTGCGACCCGTCCCATCCCTTCGCCTGCGACGTCCGGTAAGTGGTGTAGTTACTAGGAAACGTCGCCCTGTCAAATTTTCAACTGCGGCCCTAAAATGGTGGTGAGTGTGGTAAACGTCGCCCTCTTGCAGCAAGCGCGAGCGCTGCCTCACCCACGGCAACTACTATACCTGCCAGTGCGATCACTCGGAGCGACGCCATCCTGTCACGGGCACCTGTCGTGAGTTTGACCTACGAAACCCAATCTGACCCTCCGAACCGCCTCGGATTACGGTAGTCGACTTATTGCAGTTCGCGACGAGTGCATGCTCGGTCTGCACGATTGCGATCGATCCGCGCGGTGCATCGACACGGACGAGGGCGACGGATTCATCTGCGCCTGCCCCAACGGGTACCGTACTCGTTGCTCACGACCAGTGATGATCGATGACTGACTTTATTACGGTACTTATTTCAGATTCTTCGACCGCTCGCCCAACCCGATCGCCAAGCCCGGTCGTCTGTGTATCGCCGAACAGAACGAGTGTCTCGATGGATCGGCTAGGTACGGTAGAGCAATCGATAACTGATTACGGTATCTTGAATAATCAATAATCAATTGCAGATGCTCGCCCAATGCGCTGTGCACGGACACCGATCAGGGATACGCCTGCAGGTACGGTATTACCGTAACTCTGCGTTTTGCAGTAACATACAGCGTACTGTATCCAGTTACAGTTACAGTAACCCTGGATGATACAGTAATCAACAATCATACAGTAATCGATACTACAGTAGCTACAGTATCCTAACCTACCGTATCCTCTCAGATGCAAATCGGGCTACGTCGATCACTCTCCCAACCCTTCGGCCTTCCCCGGTCTCGTGTGTACTCAACTCGTGAACGAATGCGCCTCGCCGAGGTTGAACAATTGCGATCGGTAAGGTTATTCTTCAATTGTCTCTTGGGATTCTAGTTCTGTCTAGCGTCTAGCGTTGATTTATCAAGCTAAATGGCCTCATACGATAAGCGTGTTTCTGTGGCTCCGCCCACAAATCAATCCATTCCAGCAACGCGATCTGCATCGACACAGCAGAGGCGTACACGTGCGTGTGCAAGGCAGGTTTCGTCGATGAGGATGAGTTCAGAAACCCCGGAAGGAGATGCAAGAAATGTGAGTGATGCAATGTTTTACCACCTTCATTTTCTGCGGGTGCTATACATACAATTCTATTACGATAACTACCGAATAGTCTGTTCGATTGAAAAAAATGAATGAAGAAAATAAGTAATAATTGTTTGCAGTGCACCAGAACGACCGGTGCCAGCCGGGCAAGAACGACTGCGACCGCAACGCGAGATGCATCCAGGTGAGGGCCGGGAATTGAATGAGAACCGGGATTAGAAAACCGGAAAATGAATGAGGCCAGGAAATAGGAAAACCGGAAGAATAAGGACCGAGAAATATAAAAACCGGAAATTCCTTATTATGAGCCGGAAGTTCACGGACTGGAAATTATATAAATTCTTGCAGATCGGCGACAATGACTACTCTTGCGCGTGTCCTGCGGAGTTCCGGGATAAGTCGCCCGATGTATTCAATCGACCCGGTGAGAAAAGTTGTGAAGAGAGAGCGCATCGACTATAATTATTGCTACTTTTTACTGCATTACACGTACAAATCGTTTTTGCAGAAACATTTTCACTTTGGAATAAGCGCTTGAGGATGAACTGCAACATTTCCAGGTCGTGTTTGCATTCCGGTCATTCCCGAGTGCGATAACCCGACGCTCAATGATTGCGACTCGCCCGACAGAGCCATCTGCACGGACACTGATGAAGGATACAACTGCCGATGCAGGTTGGTTATTGTTTTAGATTGTTATTGTTATTGCTGTTATTGTTATGATCCAGCCATGGTTCAGATCCGGCTTCCTGGACATCTCTCCGAGCATCTCGCACAAGCCCGGAAGACTCTGCAAGCAGCGTATGTTTCAATGTTGATTCTTGAGTAGAAAATAATCTTATTAATAATATCGTTATCTTCAAAAATCGATTCATTCAGTGACGAACGAGTGCGCTATTGGCACGCACGATTGCGCCCGAGATGGAGGCATCTGTGAGGATACTCCCGATTCGTACCTCTGTCGGTGAGAGATACCGTAATCTAGACTACAGTACCCTTCCGTGCCTACCGTAACCCAACCCCTCTTCTAGATGCGCCCTCAACTACCTCGACGTCTCGTTCGATCGCGTCAATCGCCCCGGCCGAAAGTGCAAGAGACGTGAGCAAATAAAATCAGTTGTCGATTCGAAACTGTTACCGTAATCTTACAGTAATCGACGAGTGCGCCACGGGGCAGAACGACTGCTCTGCCGAAGCAACCTGCACTGATACTGAGGTACCGTAAGCTGGGGATACGGTAGCTAATCGATAATCCGCTCAGGACTCATACATCTGCGCGTGTCCCGCCTCCCACAACGACGTGTCGCCCGATGTGGCCAATAGACCCGGAAGAAGATGTCTGCTCAGTGAGTGAAAACATGAGTGAAAATAACATTTAATATGCTTCCCATTCATCCAAAAGATATGTTTCACATGGTTCTCATGTGAAGAAACCAATGAGAACGGCAATGATGGGAGGGCATCTCCAGCAATAAAACAATTCCAGGAATCAACGAGTGCACTTCGAATCGTCACGACTGTTCATCGAATGCTGACTGTATTGACACACCGCAGGCGTACCAGTGCAGATGCAGGTACAGTATTCAATCTTTTTAGTCAATGTACATTCATGGTTTGATTATGTTTCACGATTATTCCATAAGCCGATATTGTAGTGGGTGCTAATAATGTCTTCATCTGTCGTGAAATATACACAAAAAATGATTTTTGCTCTCCAGAGACGATTTCGTGGACGAGTCTCCCGATCGTCAACATCGCCCTGGAAGAGTGTGCAGACCCGCCCTCGTTGATGAATGCAGAATCGGTGAGGATGGGTTGATCTTTGATCTTTGCTTTCGGTCCGTATTGGTGATCATTCATCCACCAATCGTATTGACCTATGATTTGTAGATCTTTGATTTCTTCCCTTAGGCAAACACGATTGCTCTCGTGACGCCATCTGTCACGATCTGCAACAAGGATTCACGTGCGAGTGCAGAGACGAATTCATCGATCAATCGCCCAATCGAGTCACCCATCCCGGTAAGGAGAGAGTTCATCTTTCACTCTTAGTTATCAAAATACTTCTTCGCTTACATGCTTACGCGTATTTTGAACTCTATTGGGGCTAATCACCTCGACTCAAACCCATGCTTATTTCAATGAAGAATAAATTGCTGGTGCAGAGTGCATTTCCCAAATTGTCAGGTCGCGTTTGCTCTCCCCGTCCCACTCCTCCTCCGATGAGTGTCGCGTGGACAGTCTCACCTCGTGCCATGTTCATCTCAATGAAGTCTGCCGGTGAGCTGTGCAGTTTACAAATTGTTTTCTTGCAATACTGTAGACTTTCCTGTCAGGCTAATTTGATTACATTTTTTTGGAATACCAAGCTCTCAACCATTGCATTTTAGTCGTTTCGCCCACTCATAACCAATCCGTGAAACATTTATGAAACACCTTTATTTTGAAGGGATACAGAGTAGTATTGATTACTGATTGGGGATCAAAGATCAAAGATCACCCTTTCAGTCTGGTCGGCGGTATCCCCAAGTGTTCGTGTCCCGTCAACTACGAGAGAGACGCGTCTGGAGCATGCACGATAACGAACGAATGCGCGAATCCATCGTTGAACGACTGCCATCTCAGTGCGGAGTGCATCGATCAACAGGTGAGAGGGACGGAGAGATCAAAGATCAATATTGTGTTTAAAATATATCCCCACAAAATTATATATTTTGCTTCTTCATTCACGGACTGTGAAACATATGATAGTAGCAAAACGCCATAATCATTGAATAATCCGTCTTAGGTCGGTTTCACGTGCCGTTGTCGTCAGGGCTTCAAGGACATTGGCGATAGACGCAAACCAGGAAGAATGTGCAAACCTCGTGAGCAATCTTTTTTTCCCTCTTTGTCGTAAAATAATCTCATTGTGAAATCTCATTGATCATTTCAGTCACGAACGAGTGTCAATTCCCCCATCTGAACGACTGTCATCAACACGCCGTGTGCACGGACCTCGAGGAGGGATACGAGTGCAAGTGCCATCAGGCGAGTCGTTGTTGTTATTGTTTTGATTTTTTTGAGCAACGAAACATTCGCATAACGAAACATCAGCTCTCACCTGATTGATGGGCCAGTCGTGAAACGCAACTGAAAATGCTCACAGAATGATATTTTCAGGGTTTCAAGGATCTTTCCCAAGGACGTCCCGGTCGTCTGTGCAAGCAGCTCGTGAACGAGTGCGCCAATGTGAGTTGTTGAGTAGTGATGACGTCATCTCGATTCACGATTACCTAATGATGACGAAATTGCAGCCGTCGCTCAACTCGTGCGACAAGAACGCACGTTGCTTCGACGAGGAGGAGGGATACAGGTACGGTAGATATTGATTTTTTGCCCGCGAATACGGCATTCATCGATTACGGCAATACAATACGGTATAAATTCGGTGGCTATCGACTACTGTATCAGAGTACGGTAGTTTATACTGTAGAATACGGTATTGATTGCAGATGTGAGTGCCGTTCCGGATTCCTCGACATTTCTCCCACACCGATGCTCAAGGGACGAGCATGCAGACAACGTGAGTTGATTAGTATTCATTCTACAATACTGCAAAAGTACGGAGCTACTGTTCAGTACAATAAATCGTAAGTAACTTATCCTAAAAATCAGAGCTTTCATTGCAGTTGTCAACGAATGTGCTAACCCCTCGCTCAACGACTGCGACAAACACGCGCTGTGCAGAGATACGCCCGATTCGTATGAGTGCGAATGCCCCGCGCAATCCAGGTACGGTAGGGGTAGGGTAAATGGAATAGAAAGTAAAAAAATAGGCAGAAATGCGACTTTGAAGAATGGTGCATGGTCAATGTAAAGGAAGATGGAAATGCAACTTATAATCATGAGTTCGAAATTATTTGAAAAAACAAAACACAATAATATTGCAGGGACATCTCGCCCTCGCCCGCATTCCCCGGCCGCGTCTGTCTCATGTGTGAGTTATTTTATCATTTTCGAAAACAATTAATATTAATTAACTATTTTCAGTCGAGAACGAGTGCGAGACGGGCAGAAACGATTGTGACCAGCACGCAATCTGCAGAGATAATGAACAGGTATGATAAATTCAGTGAATAGTAGATCGCTTCTACCCAGGCGACAGCCTATTGATGATGCAACAATGGTTCTTCAGAGTTTCTCATGCGAGTGCACTCCCGGTTTCACCGATCGCTCCCCGAACAAGATGCAGAGACCGGGCAGAGTCTGCGTGCAATTGGTGAGCCAATGTTTTTTTAAAAAAAAATTTCAAAAGAATTCATATTTCCAACTGTGGCAGAAAGTTTGCATTGAGATGTGAACACATTTATGGGGGGGGGGGGATCTAAGCTTCACAATGAGTGAAAAACAGTATCGCATCGGTCCAAAACGATGACTTAGCGCTTGTCGTTGTTAAAGATAATCAACATTCATTCCTCAGGTGGACGAGTGCTCATCCGGTCGTCAAACGTGTTCGAAGCAGGCCGATTGTAGAGATCTTGAGGAGGGATACACTTGCGAGTGCAAGGACGGATATGTCGATAGGTAAATATCCTTTTGTTGGCCCACATTCTATTCCCAGGCAAGGAAAAATAATGAAAACGCTGACGTTGAGCAGTTGACTAAAATTCGCATTGCAGATCGCCCAACATGCTCTCGCAGCCGGGCCGCGTCTGCCAGCCGCCTGGTACGTTACATTTTTTATCTTCTTTATCTATATTTATCCTGCAGATTATCAACTGAAACCTGACTCTTAACCTACTTTGATGCTTGAAGCAATTCCTTTGCAGAGGTGTGTCCTCAATCGAACGAGTGCTCCGCTGCAGCGATCTGCACGCCCCAAGGAGGAAACAGATACGAATGCACGTGCATTCAGGTGAGAAAACAGATATTTTTAAAGTAATTGGTTAAATTTGTATTGATAGCACAAATATCAAAATAACACCATTTCGATATATTGTAAAATCTGTGAAACACATTTCTCGCAGTGCACAACATTCTCCTCCGACAGAGAAGCGACATTTACATATACACTTGCGCACTTTGCATGAATCGAACTGAAATGCCTGGGCGGAGGGAGCCTCTCCCCGCTCATTTTGAATTTTTGCGCCTGTGCGAAAGAAAAACAAATAATCGCCTGTTCACCCCTTTCTGGAGAGAACAATGGGGATCAGAATGCTGTGCAGTGTATCTATATCTTGTATTTTCCAGGGTTACGTCGATCAATCGCCCGCCGGACAGAAGGGACGCGTCTGTGTGAGAAGTGAGTGATTTCTGTCTCACAATTAGTAAATTTGTCGAAAAAATTGTAAATCACCTATTGCCATTCTATATTAGTATATAAGGGGGGCGAGGGCCCCCTTAGTTAAATCTGAAACCGTTTCAATTTTAAGACGGCCGCATCGCTCGGCCGCATCGCCGGCTTGGCGAAGGGGAGGGGTCGATGCGGCCGAGCGATGCGGCCGTCTTAAAATTGAAACGGTTTTAGATTTAACAAACGGGCCAGTGCACCCCCTTATATCCTACGTGTCCACTGAAGAGAGATGAGACGAAATGATGACATTTTCTATGAAATATCTGAATCCCCTCTCTTATAGACAACGCTTGCCGTGACGCTCGTCTCAACTCGTGCTCTCGCAATGCAATCTGCTATGATGATGTCAACTCGCCCGGAGGATACAGGTACGTATTATTTTTCTCTCTATGGAACCAATCGTGGTTTCATTAAAAGCAATGTATTTGCTTAGAAATTGAATGCACGATGAAACATAATAAATACAATAATTTTTTATCAGATGCGAATGCTCTCGCGGTTTCGTCGACCGCTCGGACGACCCGAAACTGGCCGGACGCGTGTGCGAACCCGCCCAGCCACCCACGCCTCCTCCTCGTGAGTATTATCTCCTTTCCGTATCCTACCGTAACCAAATGATTACCGATTCATGATTACCGTCGGACTGTACTCCTACAGTAATCTTACCGTACCCCATCGCAGGTCACCCGTGCCAGGACCCGCAGCTGAACGATTGTCATTCGGCGGCCTCGTGTCGCACCACCGGCCCCTCGTCGTACACGTGCGAATGCCTGCAGGGATACGCGGACAAGAGCCCCGATCCGAAAGGACAGGTACTGTATGCCATACAGTAGCCACGATACAGTTTGTTTGACCACACCATCTTTCTAAACGTATAATTTGCCGTACTTTCAGACATAGATACATCTCGAAACGGCGATTATTCATTAGTCTGATGTTATGTTTCATGCGATGTTCATGCTCGAAAGCGAAAGGCTTCGAGCAATAGCATGATTGCATTGCCATAAGTGAAACAACAAAACCAGGAGAGCACTGTTAAATCAATCGATAACTAACTTCCCTACCGTATTCATTGCAGCCCGGTCGCATCTGCGTGCTCACTCAGCCCGTGTGTCTCGATGCGTCACAGAACGACTGCCACGCCGCAGCCATCTGCGCCGAGGTCGACGGCCCCGACCGGTGAGTAGCTGTTCTCTTGATCTATTCAACGGTTCCGGATCCTGCCCAGCTCCATAGTTTACGGCTCTGACATTGCATTTGCAGATTCACATGCCGCTGCCGTGATGGCTACGTTGACCAGTCGCCGGACAAGCATCATCGGTATGCCTTCTTTGCTTGCGACTAGTGCGAATTCGGAAATTGAATTGAGTAACGATGATGCAACCCGTATTTTTAGTCCCGGACGTATCTGCGTGGAGCAAGTTAATGAGTGTCTCTCACGAACTTTGAATGACTGCGACCCACTGGCTGTCTGCGAGGATAGAGTAAGAATATATTCTAGCTCCCACTTTTTCATTTCTTAATTTTCCGGACGAGTAGTAAGTAATGACTTCTCGTGATTTCCTATGAGTGACGTAATTGCAGGTGGAAGGCTACACTTGTCGCTGCCCAGTGAACACAATTGATCAATCTCCCGATGCCGCGAGGAGACCGGGAAGAAAGTGCTTCGCACCGGTACGAACATTTTCAACTTGACCTGATAAGTTTCAAAAAGTCTTCAATAGGTAGAATTGATGGCACTGGGTGTTCAGTGTTTTCCCGAATTCATGTCGTAGTAAAAGTAACGTCGTCATTCCTCCTTCCTCAGGTGAACGAGTGTGCTCATCCCTCACTGAACAGCTGCTCTCGATTCGCCGATTGTTTCGATAAGGAGAACGGTTACGAGTGCAGGTACGGTAGGCTGAGTATCGAGGATACGGTAGTAATTTGGCTGCGTAGCTGCCCCAACTGAGTATCATTCCTGCAGATGCCGCACCGGCTACCACGACGACAACCCATCGCAGCCCGGCACCAAGTGCTCATACGGTAAGGTACCTTGAACTAACACATGTCCCCGAGCTAATGTAACTCAAACAAGGCTACAATACTGAGAGATACCGTTATCTCGAGTAATCGGAGTCACAGTAACCTCTAAAGACCACCGTAATCCCGATAATTACAGTAATCAACGAGTGCGAGTCGGCCAATCTGAATGACTGTGATGATCATGCGGAGTGCATTGACAAACCCGGCGGATACGATTGTAGATGCAGAAATCCGTACAGAGATGAAAGTGAGGAATCTTGAAAATAATTTGTTTCATTCCGTTTCGAAATACCCGCATGAAGCGCTGTGATCAATTAAGGAAAGACATCTCCGATGAAAAATCAATACCTCTTCTCAGGCCCGCCCGGTCAGCCCGGTCGCATCTGTCGTCTGAACGAGTGCAAGAACCCGTCCCTCAACAATTGCGATCAGTCAGTTTCTTTTCTGTTAAAAATCGACATATTGATGTGTTTCACAGAGCTTTCAACAACACAAGATCACATTTACCAGTATTTCATCCCAGGCTTCAGGTGAAAAAAACAAATAAATTTGCAGGAACGCCGCATGTGTCGATACGGACGATGGCTTCTACTGTCAGTGCAATCACGGCTTCTACGATAATTCCCCCAATCATCAGGAACCAGGACGAGTCTGCCTCGCATTCCAGGTGTGTTTCACGAATCATTCATTTGCAAAAGAGAGGATCTCGGAGTAATATCGTCGAGGTAGCTGACACAAAAAAACTTTTGTTTCCACGAAAGCATCGTTTACTCAAGCGTGAATATCAAAGCAGTTTTATCGAGAGTGTATTTAAAAAAAAAAATTAATTAAATTTGCAGCAAGAGAAGCCGGCGGAGCGCGTGAACATCCATACCACGCGAACTCAGCAGGCGGATGATGATCACTTTGGAAGAACGATTGTACATCAACAACAGCATGAGGGAACACAGTGTGGAAGGAGTTGGTGCAGTATTAAGAGACATGAGGTGGGAGGCTATTCGAAGTTTTCTTCAGGGAGGAGTTGAATCTGATTTGATGAGGTCCTTCACTATAAAAAAATCTGTCAGGTGTGCATCTCGGGCACGTATTGCGGTTGTCGTCCGGGAGAGTCGAGATCGAGCGAGGGAGATATCTGCGTCAAGGTACTTTCAAATTTGTTTAAATTTATCGAAGCTCCCCATGATGACCCGACTATATATTATTGTTTAAATACCGATCCGAGCTCCAATCAAATCAGAAAGCTAGCGGAAGAATAAATGGGAACTGTGAAGCACAACACATTCTCCCAATCCTCAGGTGGAATCTCATCCGATGAAACTTCGTGTGGTCACACGCGATCGTCGTCCTCTTCTCTACTCTTCGCAGTACGGATCCGAGAAATCGCCCACTTACGTCGAATTCGTTGACGTCTTCAAGAAGGACATCGCAAAGACATTCGGAGGTGAGCGATCAATGCCGGTTTTGAGCAAATACGGACCTGCCTTCAGAAGAATAATTTCCGGTTTTCAGGAACGACCTATGCTCCTCGCTACGTCACTACGGAGATGAACTACATCACTCATCCGAAGACCGTGAACAGCGAATGGCCCGATGGACTGCTTGTTGAGTAAGGGATTTTTTTCATTTCATAAGAAACCATAGCTAGTTCGTATGGATTCTGCATTTGACCGAGTATAGATGAATTGTATGATGAGAAATATGTTGAAAATGGACCGTCGCACAATCATCGCCACTGCAGTTTCGACGTCGAGATGAAGCCGACTCCCGGGGGAGGAGTTCCTGCTGATGAGTGTGATGTGTACCAGCAGATGATGGCTTCCCTGCAGGTGAGAGACAATTGTTGTATTTTGAGAGTAAGAATCGAGCATCGAACGAACTAAAAATCTAACAAACAATAAAGGGGCGCTGTGAAGCACAACTCAACTTGTTCTTGAAATATGGCACTTATCGACTCGAAGTATTTTCAAAGTATTTAAAAAAAGTATTCTCGGTGTTTGAACCCCCTTGCCTTCTATTCATCTTAGATAAGTATCATGTACAGATAAATGAAAAACGAATTCTTCTCAGAAATCGAACAATCACATCGGCGGCGGTGCTCTGGAGATCGCGATGGACTCGGACATTCTCGATCCGTGTCACGTTGAGAAGAATGAGGATGTGCTACCGATCGGACCGTGTGGAGGATTGACGTGTAGAGATGGACTGGGAGAGGTGAGACGAAGAGCTTGACTTTCACAGTACAGGGAGGATAAGTTGACCTACGTTTTGCTATTCAAAGAATGAAGAATACCGTATGTTATAGTGATACAGATATGAATTGGGAGAGGTGAGAAGGAGGGAAGGAATTGAGAACGAAGAGAGAGTGGTAGCCCCAGACGTAAAAATTTATCAAATACAGAAAGGATCATTGATTGAGTAATAATGCGTTGTTCAAAAAAAATTCACAGAAGACATCAAACTCATAGATAAATCAGGGAGTAAGTGAACAATGTCAAAAATACTTGAATAAATTTTTATTCGGATAAATGATCAGCGTTCAATCAACACTTCACAGGTGTGCATCGGTGGTACCATCTGTGGTTGTCCCAATGGATACAAGCGAAAGGGACCGAACGAGCCTTGCTACGCGGTTGAAGGTACGGTACATCTTCATTGTCGATTGACACTCGCGCGAATCACTCATCACGCTGATAATAGATTTTTAGTATTCTAGCTACTGTAACCTATCGATCTAAGGAGTACTGTAATTACCGTCCTTTTCTCAGGTTGGAACGTTCCTCTCCTTGTCATCCGTGACCATCAAACGCCCATTTCCTACAATCGAAGCTACGGAAACCCACAGGAGAGCATGAACAAGAAGATCACGGAGCGATTCGAGACCGTAAGTGGCGACATTTGATCTTTGATCTCTACCCGAATTACCGTATTCATTCCAGGGAGTCGGCGGATGCTACCCGCACACCGAATTCCGCCAATCGTACATCACTGCTGAGGTCAACGATATCGAGGTGAGAAGCGAAGAGAATTAGTGATGGTTATGTTTCATGTGATTGTCATAGCCCACCAACACTTTATAAGGACGTTAGGTTCGAAACAACACAAACTATTCCTGATCTTTGATCTTTCTCCCTTCCAGGAGCCATCCTCGGTCAACGCGACGCTCGATCGTGGAATCCTCGTGAACGCAACAATGTACTTCAGAAAGGGCGCCGTCAGAGTGCCCAGTGATGTGTACTACAGTCTCGTCAAGTGAGCCGAATGCTTTAGCTACTGTTTTGGATTTTGGTCTAACCCCATTGGTCTAACACGTTCAGATCAAGATTGATGATTTTTGTGACTCTGTAATTCAAAAATTGACTTTCCAGATACATCAAGGACAAGAATCACGATGAAATAGGAGATTCTGAATTGTACATCTCCGACTTCCAATTGGATCCATTCAAGCCCTGCTTCAAGGTGAGGAATGGGATCTATCTCTTATTTGCGTTTTGCTTTCGAATACGTTTCACAGTTTCCAATTAAATCAGCTATTGCTGAGGATGTAATATGCAGCTCTCCAATAGTCGCAAATTTAAATGCACTCAAATTTTCTGAAAAAAAAACACGAGTGCCAAAACACGTGTCTTCATTAGAAATGGTTCACAGCATGAAAGAGTACGGGCAAATTACGCGACGAATTTTTCCCATTCTCTTCTCTTATCTTCTCTTCATCTCAGAACTCCTGCCACGCCTCTGCTCGTTGCATCGACATCTCTGCCACTGCATACAAATGCGAGTGTACGGAGGGACATCGTGACCTCGACCCGACGAATCCCGGAAGGAAGTGTCTCGCAACCAAGGTGAGTGGGAAGGACCATACTTTGAAGTCATTCCGTTGTTGTTCATTCCGTCAGGCTATTACACTTTGGAAAAGCACAACTACCTTTGTAATGAAGTATGTTTCAATGACTTCGCAAAAGACATAGCGCCAAATGTTCAATGCATCCTTCTTTAGCTTTTTAAAAAAAAATCAATTGTTCTGATCTTTGATCTCCTCATTAGGGCTACAACGAGTGCGAGCGGCCCGAGGACAACGAGTGCAGTGAGAATGCGAGATGCATCGATTTGGAACATCTGTACAAGTGAGTTGGAACGATTTCCCCTCGTGTCGACGATGACAGGGCATTGAATACCATAGCCTTGTGTAAATCGGCACTTCTGCCGTTGGGGAGAATGATTTAGAAAGCCGTAACCTAGTGTAAATTAATCAGTACTCGTTCATTTCCAGGTGCGAATGCCTCCCGTCCTTCACCGATTCCTCGCCTCCCGGCTCCATCCCTGGTGAGATCTTACCTTATCTGCTATTCTACTTCAACATAATATCTGATTTCTGTCGATTCCTGGATTGTTTTCCTTGCAACCATCCGTTTTCTGAATCTTTTCGACTCCAAACGCGGATTCTTTTTGAATCCAGGATTTAATTTTTGAATCTTTTTGAAACATTCCTATACAATCCCATCTGCAGGTTCAATGTGCGTGCTCGACTACTGTTCTGACATTGACTTCTGTCCTCGCAACACTACGTGCAAGAACCTCGAACAGCAGGCGGAATGCGCATGCGATGCGGGCATGGCTGATATCAGGAAGTGAGTTGATGGGATCTATCGGACTACCGTAGTCTGCAATTCAGTTGAATATTTGGTCCGTTACGGTCATGACAAAATTGACATAATGTCCTTCCGAACTACCGTAACTGTAGCTTGGGTGGCAGAATTGTTTTTTCTACAGTGAATGTGCTGACCAGTAAAGCTAAGGTCCATCTGAACGAATTGAAGCGCTTCTGAAACACAATTAAATAATAATGAAATAATAACAAGTTTGAATCTCCTTCAGATCTGAACGTCGATCTCTTCTCGGCATCGGCGATGCTCTCTGCATGAACCTGCGAGATGTGAACGAGTGCGCGCTCGGACTCACCAACTGCTCAGGTACCGTAACCTACCGTATCTTACTGTGTCCTACTGTACCCTGTCCGTAATCGATCGATACCGTACCCCTCTCAGGAGTTGCCGAGTGCACGGACAAGCCGCTCGGATACGAGTGCAAGTGCCCCGAGGGATACATCGACGGCAATCCCGACGAGCCCGGACGGTGAGGGCGACGTTTACTTAAATTTAAATTTTTGAAAAAAATTGCATTGCGTGCGCGAGTGCGACGTTTGCCACTTTTCAGCGTGTGTGGAGCGCTTCTGTGTGACATGTGTAATGCGCACGGCGACTGCGTGCACAACGCGGCGACAAAGAACGTGACGTGCATGTGCACCGATGGATGGACCGGAGAGTTCTGCCAGGTGAGCCGGTGTAAATGTCATATTGTGAGGCTCTGTAGAAAATGACAAACAATTTCAAATAGGTGGTGCATCGTGAACTTTTCCAATTGCCAGGTCGCACCGTCAAATGCATCGATGATCCTCCTGATCCTTCTCGCTCTGCTCTTCCTGCTACTCGCCTTGTGGTAAGAGATCGTGTTCATTTCATTTTTGTCATTTTTTCCACGCGATTTCTCGCAATAATCGAAGATCTTGAAAATTGTAACATCTATCGAGTCGATGAAACATATTTATTCTTCCCTTTCTCAGTTGCCTGCTCTACTTCTGCACAAAGTGTCACTGCTTCGGCGGCGCTCGACCGGGCGGACTCTTCTACCGGGATCAATCGGCCCTTGGAGGATACAGGTTTGATCTTTGATCTCTGGCCTTGGATCTTTGATCTTTGACTTCCTCATTACAGAAAGGGCGGTGCAGCGGCGGGCGGAGCCTGGCCGTGGTCGACCCTCGAAGGATCTTCCTCGTCCGAATCTGGCGCTGAATTCTCCGGAGGATCGGCTGCTGGTTAGAGTGATCTTTGATCTTTGATGTCTAGACTCTAAATTTATCTTTGATCTCTCAGGCGAGTACTACCCTGACATGGGCATTCCTCGAGCGAAACTGCGCAGTGAGAACATCGCCAGAGGTGGAAGCTCCGAACATGTTGAGGTACGGTAGTGGATGGTTGGCTGACTTTATATGATGAAGGATTACGGTGATCAGCACTTTGATTATCTGCATTATCGTAACCAAACATTCAACAACAGATATGATAGCGAATCACGTAACATAAAAGAATTCCAATTTTTTATAATCAATATCAATAATTTAATAATTTCAGGTGTCCCGAATGGAAGAATACCTGGCGACGGGCGGCGACGTTCGCATTCCTCGTGCCCATTTGGCTGGAGGAGCGAGGGGAGGAATGGCTGAGTTCGATGCGATTTCGGAGGCGAGCAGTGGATACACCATTCGGTGAGAAATTCTCACTAAGTTCTTACCACTTATCTACTCTTGGTAATGCTCAGTTTTTATAGTGAGATTGATATAGTATACTATGAAACCTGATTGAGAAGAAACCCTTTGTTGATCTTTGATCTTTGCAGCGAGGAGGTCGAGCGGAAGGTGATCACCGACGTGACGACGAAGGAAGTAACGACGACAACGACGACGGATGAGGCGGGAAATACCGTTGGTAAGTGGACATGAAAATTTGTAAAATTGACCTCATAAAATATTAACCCAATTGCGAACAATTTTGCTTTCAAATGAGAAGAGATTCTTGTATTGAATTAAACGTGTTTGGATATTTTTACATTTGCTTCATATTTGCTCTAGTTCAGTAACGGCGATTGCATGGGTATCCCGTATAAAAATCACATTTATTTTAGTGACCACCGCCGAAATTTACTACCCGGGCAGCATGAGAGAAACGATCGGAGGAGAGGAACGATCGGCAGAGTTCGAGAGTGCCCATGTAAGATTATTTGTAATAACGAAATGGTTCTTGAAATTGCAAATGGAAATTCACCAGAGAACTTGAATAGAAGGTGAAACACATCGTAATCGACTTCATTTCAGAATCTTTCGTCTTCTTCGTACGTTTCCTCGAGAGCTGCGGGAGGAATGATGAGAGGCGATGAGCAGGTGATTATTCATTGTTTTCAGCTGAAAAATAGTCGATTGCTAGTGGAAGTAAAATAGATGATGCCAATAAGTTGATTGCATCAATATTGAGCTTATATTTGTTTACATTGCTATGCTTTCCAGGAACGCGGGGAATCCGTGGCCGAGTTTTCGATTGGTCGTGCGACAACGAACAGATCTGCAGCAGCTGCAGCCAGTAGTCATCATGCAGGAGCGACCAGTGGAGACAGAGAACTCAGCGAGTACATTTCGGTAAGAGGAATCATTCTTTATTTTGTTGAAGCAGCAGTTGGGAGAAATCAGTTGTAGATTTGAACACACAAACGTATACGGTCGATGAAACACATTCAAACTCATTCGATTTTTCAGGAGGGCGACGAATCGGAAACGGAAGAACACGAGATCGGCGACACACGCACGCGAGTGACACACTCCCGGTGAGAATATCGAATGATTACGGTAGAATGATTATCGAGATACCGTATTCACTGCACTATCGAACAAAATAGTCAATAAATCCCATTACAGTTCCTTCGATCCGATTCCCGGAGGTGGAGCTGAACGATACCGCAAGGAAACCGTGACCACCACTTCCAATGTCACCACAAACCAGTTCTAAGCACCATCGTAATCTCCCCTGTTCCTACCGTAATCAAGCATTATTGATTTGATAACTTCCAAATTGATTCGCCAATAAGCCTTCCATACAGATCTGCACAATTCTTCAGCAATTCATTGCTACATACGTGGTTATATTTTCTTTTCACTTTATTTAGCCTGGTGTTCGCCTTTTCTGTAATATTTTTTTGTCGAGAGAGACTTATAGGAGAATCTTATATGTACCATTGCTCAACCGTCCCGAATCGAGTACCTCTTCTTACCACATTTCGTATTGATTTCTTTCGATCGATAATCACTGCTTGCCCTCCTACCGTAATCCCCTTGCCTTTCTGCCGATCTTCTTGTTAGGACCCCATATCAAGAATTCCCCCTGCCTGGAACCACTGAAATATCTCAGAACCTTTTACATCCCACCCCTAACGATTCTTGCCATGTTACGAGCCCTCACAAGTAGATCTTTTTGATTGTTACCGATTAACGATTGTCGAGCGAAATAAACATATTTATTATTATTGGAACAAATTGTTCGAACACTTGATGACTTTTAAAAGATAATACAAATATTGCTGAATAGCTTCCGTGCTGAAATCTGTAGCAAAGTACTGATGTTTGTACAACAGAAGACAGTGCTGTCTGAAGGGGGAGAATTCGATGATCTACGATGAAACTCCCGAGGGAGGGATCCAATCTGTGGTGGACCGGTATGTTCAGTCACTTCTATTCAAGTAGATAATTTAGGAAGGATCATCTATGATGAAAAAACATTGACATAAATTTTAAATGCTTTCAGTTACACGATGGAGTCGGTAGCCAATTTGGAGGAACTGTGGAAGGCTGAGAAGAAGTAGGGAGACGATATTCCTTTGAGACAAGATTATTGCCCCAACGAGATGCGATTTATGTACAGCGATTGATAAACTAACGTCTTAACAGCTCTCAATTGTGAACAATTCACTATTTTCGTAACTAAGCATACGTCAAACTGCACTAGTCTTTATCAGAAAATCAAAGAAACCGTTGTAGAATGGCAGGTACAAGTAACAATGAATGATAAGCACCGATCAAGCAGACGGTGATAATAGTGCGGACGAGATTGACTGTGATGTAGCCCTGGAAATACATATTTTTGATTAAATACAACATGTAATTCACTTTGAGTGGAGCAAGACAGATGATGCCCAACACTGTTGACGTGGCGGAGTAGATGATAGGTCGTCCAATGATGGATAGCGTCGAACCTGAAATAAGATAATATTCAATCCTTGATTGAATATATTTTATTCGGGACTCCGTATTTACACGTTGGTATTATCCCTTGAAAAAAATAGGAGAAAAAGTGTGTTTCACAAACCATTCATAACTTTACAGAATAATGGATGGGCTGATACGCCTGCGATGAAGAATTGGATCAAATCTTACGAGACATCATCAACGATCCTCACCGATCGGAGACGGCCGCAGTTGATGGAAGTGTGCGAGGATGTGAGAGGAGAAGTCGAGTGAGTATCCGATGGACAACAGAGATGTGATCACCGAGATCACGTCAAAGCGGGAACTGCAAGACACGGGAAGTGCGTCAACAAAACTCATCTAATGCTGTGGTAATATTCTAAGAGAAGAGGACAGATTTGAATTCCCGCAATTTTATATCTCGTCTCCCAGTGGTGCTAGGCTCTTGACACTTGGATTCTGCGGTTGTTTTCCAATTTACACCTCAGAAACAAAATTTCAAATTTCGCTACCTAGCTCATGAAAATGCGGGAATTCAAATCTGTCCTCTTCTCTTTGACTTTTCCCAGAAGATCAACCAGTGCATTAGGGACATGCAAACCGTAAAATAAAATTTGAGAGCCGGGGAGAGGTATGTGCCAGGAAATGAACGTCGAACTGCCCGAGAATTCAAAAACACGTTGCAATTATGTTTTTCCTAGTTAATTTGAGTATTTGAAAAAGTATATCTCTGTTTTTTCCACAGAAAGAAGCCCACGTAATTGGCAATACAGCATAAAAATTTGAAAAAAATTCGTGGGGGCAAACACGTTCAAATTGAACTTCGAAATATGGTTGATTTCGTCTTTATTATATATCGAGCGAGTTTTGAGAAGTATCTTTTCATCTCTATTTTTGAATCGTTTTATGAACTTGAAATGATCTCTCAACGAAAAATTAGGCAAATCTGTGGGGGCAAACCTTCTCAAAAAGAGCTTCAAAAGTAACGTGAAATCAAGGCTCGTTTCTCTTTGTTTGCGAATTACGGTCTGTTTCGCCGTCATTTCATGCATCTCATGTGTTATCTAGACACTGTAATAACATTCTAACGTATAGTTCTTATTAATGAGTTGCACGTTCACAAATTGAGGTGCCGCTACAGTATGCCAAAATTAAATAAGTTCTATGTACGCTCGCTACGATCCGGAAAATGCTACTATACTTATCAATTATTGAGCTTTAAAAATTGCTCTATCTAATAGAACAAAAAATAAAAGAAGGAAACGCATTTGAAAATATTAGAATCTGACATGTTAAAATAAAGTGACACAGCTGACCGCACACTCGCTGGCACTACACCACGGTGGGCGTGGCTAAGAATGGGTGCCTGTATCTCGCTTAAATAAAATTGTTCTAATATTCTGGAAGTGCTATCGTGATTCTGCATCTCCGATAGCCCCACAACCGAAAAATAGGAATTTTTAATAGAGTTTGAAATTTTACGTGAATGTCCCTACCAGTGCATTTCCTACACTCACCCCAGATGCGCCAGCACGCCGAACACGCCCGCGTTGATCGATAGCACCGCCCACGTCATGATCACGCAGTTGAGCAGTGTCGGCATAAGAATGCAGATCGAGACTACGGTAGCGCCGCCTGATCGGTTGGTTATAAGGGGATACTGTATGATACAGTAATGATAGATCGAGTTTTTCCCACGATAGAAGTAAGTTAGTGCCGGTATTCTCACCAGCCAGGAACAGATTGGAGATGACAGTCCATGGCAACTCAGCTGCTTGCTCAGCCAGACCGAAGGAAACGTCGAAGAGGACGAGATCGTCTTGTGCCGCCTCTCGCAACGATTGTTCCGCTTCGATTCTGGGGTTACGGTAGAATTCGATTCGATTACCAATGATTATCGATTTTCAATACCATAACAAGTATGGAGATCTGGTTGAAGAAGTCGTGTCTCTCTGAGCGGTGCTAGAGCACGAGAATCCCTACCGATTAGTCGTGTTGATGCCTCGCAATGGAATGAAGAGGCGGGATGCGACTATAGAGCCATTTCGGATGAGAATGTCCCTTGCGTAGTCTCTGAATTGGATATGTTTGAAAAGATGCTAAAGAAGACTTTTTTTCAAAACTACCGTACTTGTAGAGTGGATGCTGCAGGAATTCTCGCTGCAATAAATCGACGAATTTGCTTTTATCAATGGGTAGGTCGACACCGTAGACAGTGTTCACGTATCTGAGAGGATTTATCATTATTATCATCTTTATCAATGATAGAAGATGTGATTTACGTTGAGCCTTACAATAGGAGATGCAATTCTCACCTCGAAAAATCAACCAGCCAGCAGCTGACATCCGCAGTGTACGTAGTGGCTCGCTCCAGCTGCATCAGTCGATGCAGAATGCGGTATCGATCTGGGTTACGGTAGATAAATCGATATTACAAGAGGTTACGGTACCCGAGGGACTGGCATAGTTGATTCCCGGCGGCAACATGACCTCTAATGGCGTGCCTCCGGTGAAGTAGCGCTCGTATACGGTAAGGTAGGAGTGGGTACTGTAATAAGTCAGTTATCGATCTGATATGGTATACTGTACCTACCGTGTGCCTTCGGGCAGCAGGGACGATAATTCGAGTCCTTCTTCGACCTCATAGAGCAGAGCGTAGCCGCTTCCGACGCAGTAGATACAGTAGGTGAGTGATATGGGAAGAAGGCACCTGAAAAGGAAAGACATGACTCTCCTCATTTCGCCTTGTCTCTCGCCACCTCATTCCGGCGAGAGAGTGTGCGAAATGAGCGGACTTATTTTTTACAAAAGTCTACAAACCATGGTGAGGTGAAGAACTTGGAGATGTCGAATTTCGACATCCGACCAACGGAGATCATGGATAATGTGGAAAAAGAGGAAGAAAATGATCGATTTTTGCTCATAGTTCCTGAAATAGAATTTTCATCGATATTTGTGATATTTGCTAAACTTTCAGTGTTCTCACCAGGTTTTCTCTTCTTCCTGAAAGTGATCGGATTTCTTCCTTCCAATTCTCTCTTCCCATCAATCGAGAGGATTGCGCCAAAGAATGTTATCTACAATTATGATTAGATGAGTTTCACCTCTCCATCATCATTCTGTATTACGGGGTAAATTTGCTGAATATAGATACGTCACCAAGTGAAAATATGCCACTCATCTACTTGCAAATGTTAAACCAGGTACCTGAAAGAAGAAGACGACAGCCATTGAGAGTGTGCAGTAGAGACAAAAGAGACGAACGGCCGGGAGAGTGGAGATGCAGCCGGTGCCTGATGGTTGGAAGCTTATGAATATGGAATTATAGAAAATTTGCAAGATGTTCATTAGCCTTTCGTCAAGTGAAACAAAGTGCTGCTCTATTGCAAAGTGATGAACCCAAAAAAAGAAACGCACCGTAAACAAGCACATTTGACAGTGTTGTGAGCAGAATGGAGATGGACGATTCTCTGAAATATTTATTAAAAAATTTGAATGCAAAATATGTTTCATAATTGATACAAAATAATAACTTCTCCGTAGGTTTAATGTTGTCTTGTCGTTGATTTGAAAATAATTATTGAACAGTCAGCTAGGGAACGGGCCTACTGTGCTTTTATAATTTCACAAATTTGTATAGTGTACGGAGCGTTGTTGATTGCTGTCACATTCAAACACAATCGGACAAATAAATTAAAAACCACAGATCAAGTACCAACCTATACGTCAATGCCATCAGCTCCCCTCCCTCCGCTTCGGGTCTCTCTTCTCTCTCCTTTGACCACACGGACATCATGATGAACATGTCGTCGATTCCGACGGCTGTGAAAATGATAATTGATCATTTTGATTGAAATCATATATTCTTTTCAAAATTGAAACGTCAGTTCTTAAAAATAAATGGTCTCTTCATTTAGCAAACTTTTTCATTAGAGATGAGGTGCCTTTAAAATTAGAATTTAGGGTTTAGAAATAGGCGGGCGCCTAGGCGCGCCTGATATTAAATGGCTTGGATGAATAATGCCTATTCCGCCTGCTCTCGAACAAAGAGAATTCGCAGGCGCGCCTAGGCGGCCTATTCCGCCCATTCCTTTCGATCTCGAGCGGTGCACCGCTGAGCGCTCGTCGATTCGACTGAGAATGAGTCGAGAATGAGGCGAAAACATTTGAAAATGGGATAGGTTTCAAAGGAAATATTACAGTTTTGGCCTACAGGCGCAAACAAAGGAATTGGCCTGGCAGGCGCGCTCTCATTTCACTCGCCTATTCAGGCAATTCCACCGCGCACGTGAGCCTGAATAGGCGGAATGGCCTGAATGAGGGAACCCTATTAGAATTCCTTTTTTTTAACTTGCAAATTCTCATTGTGGTTGTGTGAGGCAATAATTTAGATTGTCAGTGCGAAGGAAATGATTATTGCTTACTGAGTACAAGAAAAGGAGTGAGAAGGGCGATCGGGACGAGAACGAATCCGGCCAAATGGAGAAGACCGATTGAGACGGAGATGCCGACGGCTGGAATACAAGCCTTATTATTAAATTATTATTGAGTTTTTTTCCAATGAAAACATCAGCAAGATTAAAAGTATTCCGAGAGTTCCTTTGAAAGTGGAAACGTGAAACTCATTTCGTTCAAGAAAGAATGTTGAATGCGATTAGCGATGATAAGCACAAAGGACCAATTTTTCAAGTACGCAAAACAGTCGAAAACCATTATTCTCACCGGGTGATATTACTCCCGCAATAGCAACCCACGGCTTCGATTGGACTCGATGACGCCATCGAATCGAAGTGATTATGGAGAAGAGAAGGAGAGCGGAAAAGAGCACTGGGACTAGTCTGAAAAGTCAATAGTTATGGTTGAAACAGTAAGAATTATGTTTTGTTATTGTTTTAAATAACGGCGGACGGATTAACGTGAACATAAAGTTCGTATTAAAATTATCTCCTTCATGAAACATAACGCTTCTTGCAAGTTGCCCACTTTCAATCTAAAGTGATAATCGCAAATCGACAAACTTTGCCGTGTCCTTGCCCACACTTCGCACGTCTGCATCGTATTGTTGAGGAGACCAGAAGAATAACTTGAGTTCGGAGCTGATGTGGTTTAATTTACCGTGACTAACACAGATAAATGAACGAACTCATGACGCCGTTCAAACTTGTCGATTGCGCGCAGCCACACGCGATCGAGTGAGGACCATTCTGTAATATATTACTTCAAAGTTCCACTCTTAAAGGTTAGGTGTTTTATAAATTCGAAAGCTGTTGTGGTTTCATGTTACCGATTATGATAAGGTGCTCAGTGAGTGCTCACCCTCATCTGTTATCCACTCTACTCTGGGTAGATCAATCACCATCCTCGCCAATCTCGCTTCCACTAGAGTTCCATCAACATCGACGGCCGTCTCGGCAAGGAGCGGCGAAAGGTTGATGCGACGGTAGAGAGTGGAGTTGACGGGGTCGAGGAGACTGAACGTTCAATTTATGGTTCTTGAATGATTTATCGGAGAACGGCAATCAACATGAGTTTTGACCTTTTTTTCACTGCCACTCGAGTGATAATCAAAACCTTCACCCTTGTAGTTCCTTTGACTTCAATGTGAAGCATAACATGGAGAGCTCTTGATTATGCGAATATTCTCAGATTGAATTTAGCTAACTTACCCGAGCGTCACATTCATGTGTGGATACTGCAGCTGGCCGAGTAGGCCGACTAGAGAGAGTGCGTCCCGCTTGCAGTTGTGACGACTAAATATTTTGATATTCATGAGACACTCTAAAGAAAATGATATTGAAATAGTTAACCGCTCATCGCTCCTCGTATGGGTGTTCGCACACAAACTCGCGAGACTAACGCGACCTCGAGAGGTTTGAATCTAAAATGTATGAGACGATATCTCGTAATCTAGAAGTGATCAATACCTCGGAGCTCTCTAGTATTGATCTGAGACTCGCATACATCTCCAGTCCCAATGCATCCATTAGGGTTCGTCTCTCTCCTGAATAGGAAGGCGTTTGAGCTCACAGAATAAAGATGACTGTACCTTGAGCTTGCAAAATGACTATCCGAAGGTTGGGCGCTAACCATGAACGTGTGGAGAAGTGACCGCCATCGGGGAAGAATTGAGCCAACCTCAAGTGTTTACATTCGAAATCGTTATTTTACAATTCAAAACAAATTTGGTACCGTTCTTTCGTCTGCCTGATTCGTCCATTATCCGGTAGAAATAGCTCCTCATTGAGGTGGGAGTTGCCGGGAGCGAGGGAGGACCTAAATACAATATGAGTGTCACTTTCTGGGCGCACATCAAGATGCGAGGCATCACAAGGCTGTTCTTCGTTCAACGTATTCATTTTGAGGGAACAGTGTACGCAAAAAGACCTAAATAGGAACTGTGTAAATACTACGAAGAAAAAAGGGAACCTGATCGCCTGAATCGTTGACTGCAGTAAGCCGACAAACAATAGAAGAGGCAAGAATACAAAGATACTCGATCGACGAGAAACGCAGTTTCTGAATGAATCGTCAATATTACATATCCTGGAGGTTCAAGAACTTACCCCAAGTGATAGGCGCCCTTTCGAATCCACTGAGCGAGCATTCTTGCGATAATCTATAAAACGCAATAGAAATGCTGAACGAAGTCCCAGTACCAACACGGAAAGGTAAGCTAAGAAGCAAAAAGTGAAAGTCAGTCAGGCGGGGCAATGGCAGACCGCAGCGGGTCTATGCCAATTAGGCCTCGCGATCTTCTCCTTACCTCCCTTACCTCCCCCACCTCGGACTGTTGAGTAGCTCCCCTTGTTAGGGCACAATCGACCGCCGGGCAGTAATTGTTGCTCACGGAGCGAACATAAGAAGATGAGTTAGTCGGAGATTCGTGTTTGAACTAATTCATAAAGGAATACAGTAGAGTTCGGAATGCGGGTAACGAGCTCTCTCACCGGTGACAGAGGCGAGAGAGAGTGTGTGAAATGAAGAGACTATTACCCGTATTTCAAACTCTAGAATACATGCCTACAGAACAGGATTCAAAAACTTTGGATGATTTGAAAACACTTTGTACTTAGTGAAACTGTGCATATCGCGTATTTAGCTTACGTGTTCAGCTGCTCGGTTGATGCTGTTGATTTTCTTTTTTTGTAATCAGCAGACTTCATGGTGAACTTTGCTCATGTTTCATCCCAATCGGAAACGGCCGATTTCCACAGTGGTCATCATTGCAAGGTAGCAATTACCGATTGAGTGCTTCCTTTCCTCTCATCCCTCCTTTTCCCTTTCTCCCTTCTTCCACTCAACTCGGATCTGTCTGGGCGCATGGTCATTATTTACAGTGAGCGAGTAAGCAAAAGAGAACTGTCGAGGGCAAGGAAATAAGCACAAAATGAGAAAGACGAAGTGTAATTATCGTTTTGATCCGTTGCGGATCGTATAATATATTATATCATCACAAGCTCACCGTCGTTCTTTCCAGGGAATGTGCTCACAACCGAGCGCTACAACAAATCGCTACAATTTATGGCTTTATCTGCATCTCTGATATATATGTAACTTGATATCTCCACACTCAGGCGCCATTTGATATGGATTAATTCTAATGCTATCATGTTCTCGGTTCCAGATATAACCGGAACTTTCCACATTCAGTAATCTCTAGCTATTTCGGGGGCCGCTTACCCCATCTCACTTTGATATCTACAAACCGCTGTCTTCTTGAGTGAGCGCAGGTGATTCGAGTGATTCGAGGCCCCTTTTGCGTCCCTAAGTGTGCGAAATTCGTCACTTGCTCACACGGCAACCGAGCGAATTCACTGGTAGGGTGGCAGAAGAATTTCCGCTCCCCTCAATTTGCGCCCTTACTACCCTCCCAGAAAACTAACTACCTAACATCCCTGGTCCTTGAGATAAACTATAATTTGCTGAAACAAATTGCCGGTTTTCCCGCTTCCGGTCGCCTTTTCCTGTGATATTTGCATTTACTCACGTTGTATGACGAATAATGGATTCTAGATGGACGTGATGTTGCTTGCTGCTCGCTTCATTGAAATTGTGACGACACTTCCTGGATTGGCACTCCAATTGCTAGCAGTGATGGTACTCCATCGGACAAAGTTGTTCGGATTCACGCTCAAGTGAGATTATAATCGCTGTATCCTAAAAAGTTATGCTATTTCAGAACATTCCTCATGCTCATGGTCATAGCAAACATATGGTTTAGCATATCAAATTTTCTGGCGGCTATCGTCACTACTATGGAGGGTTCGTTGAATACAGTTTTTCGGAGAATAAAAATGAATTTTAGCGACGACGTTCCGTTACGGATTCGCCCTCCGTTCCAACTCTTCTTTTCTTGAATTCGTGCAGTTTTACGCACAGTACGAGTCGAATCACGCTCTGATGATTGTATCCATGTCTTTCTGTATGATTTCCATCGATAGTGAGTTATATTATTAAGTATCTGAACGAGATAATATATTCAGGGATCGTATCCACTAACTCGATCGTCTTTCACGACGCTCATTTCTCTAAGAAGTCATCGTCCATGCCCTTTCTGGTGCTATTTGTGAGTGCCAAACATTCTAAATCGAGCCAATGAACTTTACAGATCTGCCTTGCTGCGGGGCAAATTGCGCTACAATGTGGGTAATTCGGAAAATTTGATCATAATTTTAGCGCCCGTACTGAGAATTATAATATCGTGAGCAAAAACACGAATAACAATCACAATTCAGACCTCCGAATCGTTCCATATACGACCGTCATTGAACTTGTTGTTTACTGTGTGGCGGCATTTATGGTATTCCAAGATCATAATTCAAAATGAAGACAACTCTTTCAGTTCACTCCGATTCTCATGCGGTCTTATTCTATTCTTAAATCGAGCTTAAACTTTGCGGAATTAACCAAGAAGTTTCAAATAAAGCAAAATATCAAGGTGAACTCTTTTTTGGCATAACGCATTTCATGCAATAATTTAAGATTCTCAAAATGGTGGTCCGACTCGCTAAACTAATGAATCTCCATTCGGCGAGTGTTGTCATTCTCATAGCCATTCCTTCCACATTCTTTACCGATTCCACTCCAACTGCTCTTGCGGAAGGCCTCTTCTACATGGTGAGAGTTTTGCTTCTTCAGAGTCAAAAGAGTCAAAAGAGTAGCCGCGAACAGGTGGAAAAGGCGGAATCGGAGTGAAGATTGATGAATGCGTATAAATTGGGAATGAACTGTGAATCATAGTGAGGGAGTTATAGAAATATGATAATCTTATTGTTAGGAAATCTTGAGGGTGGGCGATGGGTTCATGAGTAATCTAGTGAAACTTCCTTGTGGTGACTCACGCTTGTTGCCTGCTGCAATGTTTACTTCAAATGTGTGTGGGGAGGGGGGAGTAGAGTAATTAGGAACGAGAAATTTGATCGGCACGCCTGAAAAACAAATCACTTTCAGGGTCAAGGAGTCTTCTCAATGGTCCTTCCCATCATCATTCTCAAGGATCGAGCAGTTCGATCGTCGTTGAGGACTTTCTCGATATTCCGATCAACGGTGAGCTTTTCTTCACCTTTCATCTCCACAGTCGTACCAAAGACTTGGTTTTGATCCGAATTTGTGGCTGAAACGTGCCACTGTAAAAGCGAAAGAAGTAGAGACAATATCCAACAGTGTTGGTAAAATTGTGCAGCTTTTTAAATTTTTTTGAATAATAATGTTTAGGTGTTAACGGTCCGCGTCGCTGACGCGAGTTCGACGACGTCAACGATGGATCCTCCCAACAACAATGAGAGTGGATGGAGAACGAATATGACCGGGCCGAATAGATACACACTCAATTGAGATAAATCATTTGTGATCGCTCGACCTGTTCGGATACGTTTCACGATTGAACTAAAAACAAAATTGCTCACTGAACAACAATACAGCTACATCTTGCACCGTTAAAAGAATAATAAAAATGCAGTATAAAAATTCGTTTATGATGTCGTTCTGAAGCGTCGATAGCCCCGGAAACTTTTCTAAACTACAACGCACCACAGATCACTCCGCTAATAGTTAACGTTATCTTACTCCACAAAACATTCTTGCCGTTCCAACTATGTTTCACAAATACCGTAAAATGTGAAGCCTGAAGTTGCAGGCGATAGGTGTGGCTCTTACGTCGGTATTCTAAAAACATAAGACAAAGTGCTGATCGCGAAACGTATTTAAAGTGCAACACGTTAGTTCACTCGGTTCACACGTATCCCATGCCCATCCCATCCCTCTAATCACTCCCTGACATCACGCATAATCGTGTGTAATCGATATATCGTCGTTTGGTCTGCGTGCACCTTATATCCCTGTTAGCTTTGGCCATTATTCAAACAAGGAAGCGATACGAGAGAGTGCGTGAAGTGATGAGAGGACGAGACAACGAAAGGGATCCGCTGTAGTCCCACCCGTGGTTATCAATGTCTCGTGCCGCTTTCGCAATCGTGTCCTCTCGCTATAAACGAGCAGATGATCACACTTCGCGTGTGTGAACAATCGATACCTCTTTCAAACCAATAAGGCAATCATCTTCTCAACTTTCAGTTTCTTTGACGTTGTTTTGGCTGTCTCTTCACATTTATTGCTACCTCTTATTCTATAAACAAAGTTTGAGATGGAGACGGAAAAACGTCCGATCGACGAGCTTCTACCTCCCTATACCAATAAGAAGATTAAGAACGAGCCGTTATTCGAGGAGGAGTGGTGCAAGGTAAACAAAGTTTTTCATTTTCTACTAATGAATGGGAATTGTCCGACGCATCGACCGCTGTTCCTGCAGAAATATCTTAGAGTATCTATGAAACTCATTTCTGTAACGGAGCCTACCCAGTATCCCCGAAAAGGCAAGAATGACTGAAAATCCACTGTTGATTATTACTAAGAAGCTTACCCAGTATCCCCGAAATGATGAAGAACTGCTGAGTGTTCACAGTTGATTTCTATAACGCAATCTTTCAAATATCGCATCAGCAGTTCCAATTTGCAGATCTACCCCGATACACTGATCATTCCGTGGTTCTACTTTCCCACTGCGACCAGCAAGCGAGTGAACACAAAGAAGATCAAGGGCATTTATTATCAGTCAGTTTGCATTTCTATTTACTTTTTTATTCAATTAATTTTGATTGACTATCGTCTTGGCAACATTTCAGTAATTATAGTTTAGGTTGCGTTTCACTCTGGAATGAAAGGTAGTCGGAATTGCGAAAACGTTAATGTCTCTGTGCCCCCTGTTCACAAAAAAAAAGTAAATGACGATAGTCCAATTGCAGGACTCAAGACTTCAAATCGGACATTGGCGTAACGAAGAATTGGGGAATGTCCCTGTCGCCCGTGTGGTGGGCGTGCGACATGAAGAGGTGAGGAAAGAACCCAAATGATAAAACATTGTTTTCTGAACGTTTGGACTGAAATCAGATGCTTTACACGGGCGTTGTATCATCTAGTATATTTATTCCGTATGTCTATGAGAACATTGGCCTTGGACGACATTCTTTGCATTTAGGATCCCCTGAGAAATAAAAAGTAATTTCAGAGGATTCCGGTCGAACGCAGAACAACGCGGCTTCTACAACGTCGTCGTCGACATTGGAGATGGAACAAAGAAGGTTCGTCACTTATTCTCAATTTGAAAATAAAAGTTGTGTTTCACAATGCCCTCATCCCTCTAGCGCACAGATATCTCAATATGGCTGTCGTTCTGTCATTGATAAAACTACTCCAGGGCTTCACCACCTCCAACCTGCGTGCCTTCCTCCGTATCCTCCGTCAGCAGTGCGAGCCCGGAGTGATCTGCAGACAGGGATTCCCGTTTTGACTGAGGCCCTTGATTATCAGTCGAAGATCTACCGCTCCATGGTGTTTGTTGTAAATATATTGTGTTAGCCATGGTTTCATCGAAACGACAAAGAAAATTATTTTGTGTATAATTCAACAAAACTTTCAACAAGCTCAAACGCATATTTAATCGAATTAATGACAAGAATCTTAAGTATCTAATTACTTTTCCTCTGAGAGATACGGATAAAAATACAAGAGGGACACATGAAAACAGTAGTACTCGTTCGATGAACGCAAAAGAGAAACTTATTAGCAAAATTCATGCGCAAGCGAAACAATTGGTATGCAGGTGATAACAATCTACAATCTTGGATGTCCTTCTTCCGCGCATTCTCAAGGGCATAATAACTTGCAGAGAGCCTTGTGCGCCCGGTGCTTCTTACAGTGCTGAAATACTTGCCATGAATTGAGTGTGAACAAAATATCATGTTCGTTCGGCCTGGTATCATCGAGATCACTTACGCCGCACATCTGCAAATGCGGAGGAATAGGGCAGTCCTTGTAGAAGTGTCTGCCGAGACAATAAGCGCACCTGAACCGAGCTTTTGATCGCGCATTCTACGTTACTTACGGTCCGTAACAAAAGAATATAATAGCAGAATATCTCACAGCCTGAGAAGGTTCTTAATCCTGGAACGAGCTTCATGAGTACTGTGAGTCGTACAGTCCTCTGACGGATGCGAGTCACTTGTGCAGAAGGCGCATCGCTGCGCTGCTAATTATTTTCAATATTTATTGTCGTGAAAAAAGACTAGAAAGATATGATTGCTATATACAACATGGAAATTTGTATGACTGACCTGGTGCAAAGCCGTTCCATGCTCCTTGCATGGGCGAGCTGAGATATCCTCCGGGGCTAGAGGGACCACACCCAAAACCGCCACTGTGTGGACCGTATCCAGCTACAGGACTGGACGGTCCATAGCCATATCCAGGGATGGAAAGGCCATGACCAGTTCTTGGGCTCCATGGATTGTATCCAGGATTACTTGGGCTAGAAGGGCCGATAGAACTTCCGTTGAGTGAGCTGGAAGTTTCACATTAAAGTTAGTAAATTTTTGAATGGTTTACCCCGATTTGGCGTATTCCGCTGCCGTTTGGGCAATGGGGGCGAGGGATTCGGCCTCGGCAGGCGTTCTGCAGCAAATTTATTATAATTCCAGTATTTTATATTACCTAGCCAATGAGTAAGGTACAGTACCTCGACTGGAAATCATAATCGTAATTGTGTACTGCTGAAGAAGGTGAAGATGATTCAGGAGAACTGAGAGAGAAACTGGAAGAGAAATGTGTTTGACGTTCGGCCGTGAATACAATGAATCTGAATAGTACTCACCCTCCTCTGCCGCTGGCGATGTTGAAGTCCGTGCCTTCTTGACGGGAGAAGGTCCTGGGGCGGAGGACGAGTCAGATCCGCCCTCCTCGTCAACTATCCACATGCCGCACGCTGGACTGGCAGTTCGTGATCCCTGAAATCGTTATGTAAAATATATTATCTTAGAGTTGGTGAGACAAAAAGAGCTCACATCAACGTATCCGGCCCTTGAGAGAGGTCGTATGGGAGAATGAGAAGAATGTTCTCCGTCGACACGAGAAGATAGGAGTGAAGTGTTGTGGGAATCGGCGCATTCAGACATGTCCTCATCGTGATAAGTTGGCGAATCGTATTCTTTGAAGCAATTCGGGTGTCCATGGAGGGGAGCAGAAATCTGAAGAATCGTCCTCACTGTTTTAACGAGCATATAAGGAAAGGTTACCTGTGAAGTCAAAAGGCCGCTCTGGAGTTGGGCAAAGGCAGGAGACGCCGGAGACTCATCGAAGTTAGGTTGATATGTGGGACTCGAGCCTGCGATTCATAAATCAAATATCCATGATGTTTTGATTTTAAACCACAAATTATAATATCACTGACTTCCATCATTCGGTTGTTCATACTCGTCCTCGCCAGCGTCTTTTGTCGGAGAAGTGACGGAGTTGAAGCCCTGAGTAGCTGCTGCAGCTGCTGCAGGCCTCGGGCTAAGCCGCGGCTGCAGGCAGATGACGGACTCTGCATTGTTTTTCAATAGGAATAATCCTAGATCGCGTTAATTTTTTTCAGTGATTGCTTGTTGTGCACTCTCAGCTGCGCAGAGTTGTGAGAGAATGCCGAGAGAAGTGATCACAAGTATCGAATGATAATCATACCTGCAGAGGGCGATCGAACAGCTCGAGAAGATGAAGAAGGGGCAGGCGGTAGAGAGGGACTGACAGACCGGGAATCCTGTAGAATTCTTATTAATTTTCTCAATCAAAGTACCGACCCGAAATAATTTGATGAGCTAATGCAATAAATGATAAACTATATTCACCGGAAATGGGAAGTTTTCGAAGTTGTAATCTTGCTGGGAAAAGTAATCGGGCTCGTTCTAAATTGACCACTGATAAAAAGGATGGTTTTTTTGTGAAATAAACGAAAAGTTGATCCAGGATATAATGGTTTTTGCATCCAATTTTTGGCTGATGTGACATGAAATAACAAGGTTGAAGGCAAAAAACGTACGTCCATGCGCTTTCTTCTACTGTAATAATTGAGCAGCTCCATGAGGAATACATTTAGTTCTTTAGTAGCGTACCTGAATTTGTTGATTCACAGAATTAGAATGAGTGTGGTACTACAATAGATCAGCTAAATATTGATCTTGCCTAGGACAGACAGGATGAAGAATTCGTCTCGTCATTTATCGTGCTATATCACCGATCAGACGAGATGAAAAATTAAGAGGCATTCTCTTCATCCTGACAGCCCTATACGTTTGATTGAGCAATTTACGAAACAAGACGAAATGAGAAACGCATTCCATGAAATAACTTACTCGCAAGTAGCCAATACATCCAACTCGCAGATGGCTCTTCTCGAGAGATTCTTGAGACCACTAGTGATGTAAAAATCATCCTGATGTGGTCCTCGAGCTGTAATGTCCTCGATATTTTCGTAACTTATGTGTTTTCCTAAAATCTGATTTGGAAAATGAATTCTCACCATCTCCAATCACATTTTTCGCGTAACTCCCACTGTCTGGTGGAGTACCCGACATGTCTCGATGGTGTAATACTGAAAATGAAGCTTATTATGAGTTTGAGATGTTGAGGCGCGAGAATACTGTACAAGGAGGGAAGGGGTAATATGAATTGTAATTATCGTGCGTTTCAAATGCTCAGCAAACTCAATGTGCTCGCTAGCGAGCCAATGGTTGTCTGGGAGAGAGGAAGAGCAGAGGTAGGGGAGAGAAGAGCAGGGAGATCACTAGCATCCTCCCGACCTCTTCCTTCCTCCACTCAATGTCAGTTCGTCAAAGCGCAATTACGTGTAGAATAGGAAATAATCACACGATAATGTCATCATCAGGCCTGTACAGAAATTGAAAAACTATGGACCACGTGAGCATCGAGTGAGAAATGAGACCATGGTAGAGAAGAAAGAACGCTGGGATTAGAAACATGAAAAGAGACAAATTGGCAATAAATCATGCGCCTGTCATTATGACCACTTTGCGGGCAGTGTTTTATGTTCGTCACAAAGGGTAAGAAGAGATGACAAAGACGAGCGCCCACATGTTGCATCTAACTAAGTACGAGCCCAAATCGAGCTTGGTTCCAACTTGTGGGGCTAAACCAGAAAGAGAAGATTGAAATTGAGAGAAGCACAGCGGGAACACCTGATCGGGGCGATTGAAATCAGAGAGAAGTGAGAAGAAGCGAGAATCCGGCAGAGTCGAAAGTGTCTCAAATGTTAAAGATACACACAGACAGCAAAAATGAGAACCTGTCAGTTTCAACCTCTTATCTAGCAGGAAAGAGTGCAAAAGTGAGGAGCGACTGTTGGCACGAAAGAGAGTCAAGAAATGTCTAAAATTGATAGAATCACAGCGGGAACAACTGATCGGGGCGATTGAATCAAAGAGAAGAGAGAGAGAAACCAGGGCGAAGCGAGAGTGTAGCAGAGATGAGAGAGCGATTGTGTTTGGAACGAAAAAAAAGACAAAGAAAAGAGCCTCCAGGGCAAAGAAGAACGAAGGTCGGATGGGACAGGCAAGGAAGGAAGGAAGGGAAAGCAGCTATCAGAACATGAGAAGTGAGAGGAAGGAAGAGCAGAGATAAGATAAGAGATAATATTGAAGATTACCGGGAGAGATAATGGCGGTGTAACACTACGCAAGCTCTTTTTGCAGTCTTCTGTCATTCTCAAATAATAGGAAATTAGTGAAAATGCGGAGATGGTGTGGAGAAAAACAACACGAAAGAACAAAAAAAAACAGAAAAGAAGCAACTTTCTTATCTTGCATTTTCAATCACAAAAGGAGTTTTGCTAGTGAGGGCACTCGCTATACCGTAAACAAGGGCCCTTCAGTTTCAGTGTCAGCAAACGCGGGAAGTCACTGACATTCTCCAGCCGATACTCTCGGAAAAATGAGGAAAAGAGCTTGAGAAAGGGCAAACATTCGGCAGGCAAACCGATTGAACCACATTTTGTCCTCTCATCCACTCTGACTCTCCCTCTAGAATCGATAACATGGATGAGGTCATTAAAAATGGAAGACGAGTACGATGATGCTCGCCCTTGTCTTCTCACACAAACAAGGCAAGCGGTCTTGCTAGTAGCCGTGAAAATTGCAAATGCCAACAAATGCATGGCTCCCTCTTCTTCTCGCTGTTTCTCTCTCGCGTGAACGAAGAATGAATACGGTGTTCAATGGCTCGACACAACTCTCCCCTCTCCTCCGTTCCTGCCACCTCCCTCACTGAGAAAGATTAGCGAATGAGGACAAATCGATTTTAATAATGGCACCACTTTGAACGGATTTTATTGACACCACTGAAGGGAGAACTCGAATCTAGCAGAGTCTAGCAAAAATAAGAGGGTTGAATGGCAGTCAAGAGGGTGTTTTACGGATGAAATGCCGATCTTCGTGACAAAGCAGAATAAACGTAGCAGATGTGAGACCCTACTTCGTTAATGATTAATTGATCTCTGATCGAGAATGAAGAATGAATGGATGTGACAAAAGAGTGGAAGAAAGGGTGCCGGGAGAGGTCGGATTGTCTAAACGTTTCTAGGGCATTGATTAGATTGAGAGACAATAATGTGCTCGTAGGAAGAGTGCAGATGAAGAAAGGAAGAGGGGAAGAAGTGCATCGTTTGGTACGCTCGGGAACGCCGAAATCGACTGAACAAAGCGTCGGCCAAAAAAGGCGCATTGCGCTTCCAAAGAGCATAGGGTATTGCACTGAGAAATAGACGAAAAAGTGCCTGAAGAGAGAATGAAGAAGGGATAGACGTAATAGTAGCAGGAATGAGATAATTGAAAAAGAGATTGATAGTGGAAGGAAAAGTGGGAGAGTGGAGTGGAACCATGAGAAAGGGGTAATGAACATTTATGTGATTTGTAAAGGGAGATGGGCTTAGGCCATCGTTTCGATGACTTGAGAAAGGATTCATGGATGAAGCAAGCAGCGAAACGTCATTTTCACCATATTTTTTTCTGTATTGTTAAAATAAAAAAACTGCATAAAAAACTACATCAACATCATCACTGATGGATCAAGGAATTGTTTGACACTGCACGTTATCGACAAGATTTATCTTTCACCTGTGGAAATTTGTGCAAAAATAAATATGAACAACCGGATAATAACTTTAGGTTCATCAACATGAGGTAAGAGAAGTGTTATATAATTTTCAGAATTTGTATTTACAATTTTTGATAACTATTCTGATGGGGAGAGTGTCATCAACTAATTCCCTGCCCGGTCTTTCATCCTATTTTCTGCTCACTGACGGTAAAAGCAGAAGGCCACGTGCGAGTTGTGTTTTCCGCAATTCTGAAAATTTACATTATTAAAAAGAATAATATCTGCAATGTAAATTCAGTTTCGATAATCGAAGGCCTACCGGGCACGGTCTTTGTGCAGCAACGCAGCATCGAGGATTGTGCTTGCCAAGGCAGTGAGGACATCTGAAAATATTATATATGTTGATGAATCATTGAGAACAAACAAATTGGTAATGCCTGGCGATCAAGATGGCATCATTGTGATTTTTGGTCTGTGCCTTAATACTTTGATATCGCTAATAATGTGACTAGAAAAATAATGAGAACTAACAGATTCATGTCTCTCGCTCGTGCTTCACGACTTGCATAGGTTCCGAAACGACCGCAGTATTCGGAGGCATGCGGCTGCATACTGTCGCAGAAAGCGCAGAAATCTTCAAATTCTGAAAATGTATTTTGCACTTACTTGGCTCTAACAGAATGAATCTCTTCATTCTCTTCATTCTGATTATTCGATAGTATGAGGAATGAAGAGAACGATTCTAACTCGCTGACAGCTACTCCTATTCAAAAAGTAATACAACTTACGGCCCGCCACAAACGCATTCCCGAGAGGACCGCTCATTATGGGACCGAAAGGGCCAAGTGGAGACCAGTTGGCTGAATTTTAAAATTAAATTATATTGCTTATAATTTGTATAGAATACAAATTCAGTTTGTAAACAACTATACAATTATTCAACTATACCAAGCAGTATTGATATTACAAAACTGAATGGCTTCATCAACATTACCATTTAGTTAGAGATTCGGAGGTCCATTGGGTGGTGACCAAGTTGCCAGAGGCACCCATTGCGAATTCCAGGGGCCAGGGCCTGAAGGCCGGTACGGTCCGACGCTGGAACAAGTAAGCCTTGATCCTCATCATAATACAACAAGATAATGTTGACTCTCACTTCTGTTGGTGAAATGGACCGCCCATCTGCTGTAGTGGAGGCCCTTGAATGCTGCAATGGCAAGGTTCAGATACTGATCTAACTGAAGATTTTCAAGTGGAATAGCTAACTTGTTGAAAGGTTGGCCGCCTCCCATCATGTTAAGGGAGGATGCGAGAAGGGACCGTTCATCCTGAACAATTATCCGTTTTTTGCTCAAGGAGAATCGGCATACGGTTGGAACGACGGTGGTTGCGACGCGTGGAAATTTGTAGGTCGACGAGTAGGAGTGAACACCGGAATCCTTAAAATTACATTTTTCACACGAAGTTGCTCAATCACTGACTTGTTGGTCTGTGGTGCACGACGTTGTCTCTGGTGGTGTGGTTGGTGTGCAGGATGTACGGTCTGCGATTTCTGATTCGTCGTCACAGTAGTCTTGGACTTCGTGGACGACGAGGTGGCAATAGGTGGAGGACTGGGAGGAGAAGGTGACGGTCTGGAATGTAATATGATTCAACGAATGGATACCTTGTGAACCCCATGCAAGCGAGGCTGTGTGTTTCTCTTTGATCGAAACGAGAAAAAAGAATTCACCTTGAGTGATCTTGCTTCTCGTCTACTCTTGGAGGAGCAACTGGATGAGCTGTCGATGTAGATGAAGAAGCCATATCCTGTGGTTTCTTATTCGTCTTCAATGCAGTGCCGACCGACGAAGTGGAAATGGATGAACGAGGAATGGATGGAGGAGTGAGAGGATCACATGGTGGGCTGGAATGGAATGTGTTTCAACGAGCGCGTTGTGAACCAGAAAGAATTTTGGAAATCTATTGCATTTTTCATTGAAAATAACAAATCAACCTATTGAAATAAGAAGTGACCTAGAGTTGTCTTGCTTCTCGTCAACTATCGGACAAGCAGTTGGGGGAGCTGACGGAGTAGTAGATGAAGTTGCAGCGGATGAACTGACATCAAGCAAGAAATCATTACTCAGATTCTGTGGGTCTACAGGTTACGGGATCTTTTCAAGCTTTCTATGGTGAATAGATTCTCGTAAGGAGAAGCAAAGTCGGAATGGCTCACCTCTCAATCACCACAGCTTCCGTGCCCTCTTCTGTAGACGATTCATTCCATGAGAATCGACGCTTCTTCCTCGGAGGTTCTTCGTTGTCTTTCAGCACCTCCTTTGCTTCTTCCTCTTGAGATTCGAGCATGAGATCCATCTCACTACCATCAGCAGCTTCTCCGGCATCAACTGGGTTGGAAGAGAGAGGAGCGTCAGTCTGCTTCGTGGTATCCACTGGCGCTTCACTCTCTTCTTTGTCCTCTTCGATCTTGTCATCGACAGAATCGTCCAGAGTTGAAGGTGCAAGATTGATCGATTCTGTCGCCACACGAACAATTTCCTCTCTATGCTCATCGTGCTTCGTAGCTCCCTGTAAAAGTGATTCCTGTGATTCTCATTTTCAGTCTTCGTTGTAGACTCTTCCCTAATGACTAGATAGTGAAAGAAGTCGTACCTCATCCCCATCATCTGCAACGGAGAGCTCTGCACATTCATCGATTTGCAAGTCCGTTGGAGAGGGAGGTGCCACGGGCAGAATCAATGTAACCTGAAGAAATGGAGCGTTGATTGCATGATAATAAACGGACTTACATTGGCCTCTTCATGCAGGAACTCCTGGATTCCTTGGAACAGTGCCAATGAATCTGGTGCTACATGGTCAGTCGATCCGCTTGTAGCAGGTTCCGTCTCGGCTTCATCCGAGGATTGATGGATGTCCTCTGCAGCCTCGAAAACGGAGGAAGTGATGGTCGGGCTCTGATTCGAGGCTGATCTCTGTAATGACTAATTAAAACTAGAATACAGAAGAGCTGCAGGTTCAAGATCGATATTTCAGACTCCTCCCGCGTCAGACGGTTAGAGACAAGAAATAGCGCGCGCCAGCGAGAGAGTCTAGAGAAAAAGAGACACATTTCCGGGATTACCGATCCCGAAAGTGCAATTCGAGAACACAGTCTTGCAATTTCATGTACATTCGTGTGATTAACTCTCACCTCCTGAGCGAAAAATTCCTTCGAATCGGCAACTTTGACAGACGGAGAAACATTCTCGACAGGCGATGGTTCCTCCAAGATTTCGAACGGACAATAGAATGTGCCGTCACCGATGAGGGCGACAGACGGCTGCTCCTGAAGCTCGCTGTCTTCCTGAATCAAGTTCAACCACTCTCTTGCTGATCAGTGAGGTGAGAGAGCACGCGAAATGAGGAGACTAAGGAGACGAAATGAAAGGATACAACAAATACTTGACTAAATGCAGGAACTTATGTTTTTTCTCTATTATTGAACGTGGGGGAGGCTCTGAACCACACGATGATGCCGCCTTCTCACCTCGTTTAGGATATGATACTCCTGAAAATGTACTCCCTCTTCCCTGTAACTCGACGATGACAATGGATCGTCGTAACCATTCGAGTTCAAGTCGGGCGATGAAGGCGCGTGGAACATCGGCGAGGCGGGCGAATCGCTATCGAACGGGTCTCGGAGGGGCGTTGAGGCTGCCATGGGGAATTACATATTAACATATTTCCCGGGAATCAAGATAAAGGGACTGCAGGATCATCAAAAAGAATGAAGGATAGGAGGTCGTGTGGGCTAGGACTGAGTATTGATCTCTCGTGAACAGATTTGGAACAGAAATGGTTCATGGAATCTCCACTAACCTCCATCACAAGCAGATGCTGCCGGGTTGTATCCGGGGAAATCGTTGCCTTCGGACCGAGAATCATCATTATCATTGGCCGATTGGGCAGCAGAAGTGAGCTGGGGCTGAAATGTTTGTTGGGAGTCTTTCTCATTGAGTGATCGAACAAATGCTGTACTGCCCCCTCCTACACCTCCGAGAACATCGTCTGACCTCCGTTTCTACGATCACTCATTATACCAATATATCGTGTCAACACGGGAATAAAAGTTGGATTGAATAACTGAAGAGTGTAAGTATATACAATTCACCTCGTCCTCCTCCATGTCATCCCATGCCCTCAGATAGTACGGCAACTCAGTGTATAGATCTCTTTCGCCCTGAAGAATGTCCGTCAGGCAGGAAACGAAAAGGAATTGATTTGCAAGTAGTGACTCTCATTATTTCGTGTGATCTCTCACTTCTCTGATCGGCGAGAGAGTGCAAAAAATAAGAAACGACATTTGTAATGAACCCAAATCGTCAGATCTGAAAAACGCAAACGTACATCACGTTGCTTTCTCAGACTATAGTAGTCAATGGTCCTCTTGAAAAATAGCTGCAGCTCAACGGGGATGACACTGAAATGTCACGAATATGAGCAAATGCCAGAGCTGGTGTACACAATAAAGTAAATAATTACTTGAATGTCGTATAAAATTCCAAAATTTCGATTCCTTTGTGTGACAAGTGTCGCAGACCGGAGAAGTTGTAGAAGTCATCGGGAAGCTCACCTTAATTTGGACAACTTTGCTACTCTATTCATGGCACCGAAAAATAGCAACAAAAACATTTCTCACCCGTTTTGTTCATTCTCTTTTATCTATTCCTTCACTAGATATCAGTGAGTAGTTAACTGAAATGTGATATAAAACACAAGGAGATGGGAAACGAAAGCGAGAATGATTCCTATTGATTCCCATTCAATACATCACGGAAAAGGCTTATAGCGGGAGAGGTGAGGGACATAAACAGCGGATAGTTCTGCATAGTGGGAACACTCGAATGTAATAAACAAGATTTCGAGCAGAAATTATTTTTTTTTGCAGGAAAAAGGCTGCAATCGAACCACTCTCTTGCTGATCATTCATAGAGCACGCGAAATGAGGTGAGATATGGGGAGACACAACACGAAGAGCGAGAAATGTCTCTTACAATTGAATGCCAGGTCGAGATAAGATCGAAAACGAAGAGGAACAGGCGCGTTTGACCAACTTGCCCTCTTTCCTGCTCTCACTTTCTTTTCTCTGGAGCTCGAAAGTCTTCGATTCTGTCATACTAGTGGTCAGATCAAATAATATTGGATGTTAATTGTAAGGAACGCTGACTTGAGAGTGTCCTTGTCTATTCATCCCTTCTCTTGTCTCGTCAAAGAAAAACTCTCGGAATGCCCCTAACCCCTAGGGGACAGTGGAATGCATCAATCATTTCCCCATACATTTGTTGCATCATAACGTGAGCAACAGATAAGAGAAGAGCGGGGCAAAACCAGTGAAAGAAATGGGAAGAAAGTGTGATCGGTGAGCGAACTCCCATATAATCTATCAAGGCAAGCGAAATTGTGATACGATCGATGAAGTATTCGACAAGCTTCCTTGTCAAACGACGAGAGAGCGACCACTGTACAATAACAGACGTCTGTTCAGTCGCGTGGACCACGGTGATAACAGTTTCCAGCGAGACGGGCGCGATTGATTGACAAGGAGAAGAAGGAGGGATTAGAGCATGTAATGTGTTCAATGTAATCATTGGTAATTCTTTACACAGAGGGAAACGAGTCGGCCCGCAAGTTGTGCTAAAAGAGGAAATACGGGCTTACTGATGATGCGGGCAACTTATAAATACGAGACTGAGTCAACAAAAGGTGAGAAAAAGCGATGAAACACAAAGAGGGGAAGGATGAGGGAGGAATCCAGCAAGAAAACAGCACGATGGCATCGATTGATCATAGCAAAGATGAGGGAGATGGGAAGTAACGATAGCCACTTTAATCGACTGAGTGACTACGAGAGATAGTGATGAAGTCAAAACAAGGCTATGAAAGAGTTAAGCAAGGGGAATGGATAGCAATGTTGCAGTGATCCTACACCACTCAACGAGAGAACAGCTTTACACACGAAGCGACGCGGAGAATGAAGGGAAGGAAAAGAGTGGAAGAGAGAATGGATGGAGCGTGGAGGGAACAGGATAGTGAAGGGAGTGGGAAAGGGAAGAGACGAGAGGGGAGGAAAAGGAGTGGCTATAGCAATGGCGCATATGATGATGGCTTAGCGCAAGCTCGTATTGTGAAGAATCTTGTTCGAAAAGAATTTGAAAGATGTTATCGGCGGTTTGAGAGTGCGGTGTTTGGATCAGGTGAGAGAGAACGAGAGAGTTGCATGGTCAGGTTCCCTTGACCTCGAGAAAACATTGAGTTGTTCCAGTTACGCAGGCTGTAAACTGTTGCGTCTCTTTATAATTAAATCTCAAACTGCGCCAGTAAAGGAAGGATGAGATATCACTGAAGAGCGTTCCCTCAAGCTACGTAGCCGGAAAGAGAACCTAGCAGAGTGTCGTAATGATTAGTAATGCATTAGTAAGAGGACATCCGTGAGCCATACAATACACAGTTTATTCGATCATTTATATTTGAGATAGGATACCGGACAACATTCAGATGATAAATTACAATCACTAACTAGGCAAAATAAATCGAACTTGCGAGTTCGTCGCCGATTTCTCTTGCCAATGACTAAATTACACGGAAGAGTTCGGCCCGAAGGGATTTTGCATCGGGAACAGACATCTGGAATATGAATTATTCTTTTTAAAAATTGAAGTTTAAGCCATTAGTAGCCAACCTTGGTGGAGGAGGAGTTTGGAGGAATTGTGGCGCAGGAAGGGGAGAGATGGGACCGGGCAGACTGGAAGTATTCGTTGCTGACATTGAATCGAGTCATAGAGTCATGCCTTGGATCCGCAAAAGGCGCTCCCTATTGAGAAAATAATTGGCAGATAATCAAATTCGTACATGTGCTGGTAAGTAGGAATCATCATCGACGACGAAGGTTGCGCATAAGAAGGAGGAGGATGGGTGAATGACATTGGTGAACTGAACATGAAGGATTACAACAAACCCCAAGCAATATCTGAGAAGAATCAGTGTGCTCACAGTGGCGGAGGGGGCTGTGTGAAATCTGGCATGACCATAGTCGGAGGTGGAACGGAGAAGGGAAAGAATGGGCTAAAATTGAGGTTCCTTTATTAAAATTTGACTGAGTTTAGCTAAAATGAAATAGTATTCGCTCACCTCTGTTGCGCACTTGCTGACTGGAACATCAGAGAAGGAGGAGGAACAGAGAAACTGAAATTAATGGTTCACCCTTGGATGTCCTCGTCATCCAGCTAAGCGCTGCCATTGTTGTTCCACACATTAGTAAAATAATCGGCTCTGTACGGAAACGGAGGTCCCATCAGAAAACGGGGGTCCCATCAGAAAACAGGGGTCCCATCGGGTCCCATCAGAAAACGGGGGTCCCATCGGGTCCCATCAGAAAACGGGGGTCCCAAAAAAAATTCAGGGGTCCCATCAGAAAACGGGGGTCCCACCGGGTCCCAACAAATATTTTTTTTAAGTCGACTGGCAAGTCGGTATCCACATCTACCAATCCCACAGTCGCGCCTACTACTACCTCTCCGCGCGCGACCAGTAAAACCGTCAAGCCGGATTCTGCTTCAACTACGGTAACCAGACCGAAACGCGGTGGAGCTTCGACCGTAATCACTACTCCCAAGCCCACTGTCAAGTCCACTACTATCCGGCATCCCCGATTCGATGGGCAAGTCGGTTTCCACGACTCCCAAGCCTACAACCGCTCCTACCACCAAATCTCGTGAACCCAGTAGGACCATCAAGCCCTCAACAACGAAAGCCGCTACCAAGCCGACTACCAAAACATTTGAAAATAATCTTTACGAAAGTGAGGCGAAAAATACGTCTAAAAACGCTTTAGTGATGTGATAACTGAAATTAGCAAGGAAAAATAAAATTAAGGGACCCCCGTTTTCTGATGGGACCCGATGGGACGCCCGTTTTCTGATGGGACCCGATGGGACCCCCGTTTTCTGATGGGACCCGATGGGACCCCCGTTTTCTGATGGGACCCCGTTTTCTTATGGGACCCCCGTTTTCTGATGGGACCCCGTTTCCGTACAGAGCCAAATAATCACTTTATGGCCTGAAGCTGCTCCAGCTCCAGGTCCATCGTTGTTCGCGAGGGAGGCGCGGGTGGAGGAGGGAGAGTGGTGATGGGTCTGGAATGGAATAGAATGAGTTTCACGCAGGGAATAGTGAGAGAGCTCGGCTCTCTGATTCCTTGTTCGACTGAAAACAAATTAAATGAGACACTTGTGAATGGTGTTCACATGGCTCTGCGCCAACAGTGAAGGAAGAGGTGGGAATTGGCTTTTAAAGTAAATCATGATTGATATAGACGAAAGTTTCAAGCGTAATAACATATATGCAATATCTGTGGATTCAACACTCACCTCGGTTCTTCAGATTCACTCGGCGAGGTTCTTGAGGCGCATCTAGACTGACATCTCTTCTTCGCAACAGGCTCTTCTGCGGCATCGTCGATATCCTCTTTCCCAATGTCGTCATCATCATGGAGCTCGTTGATCACATCCTTGATCTTTTCAGTGTCGTTCTCATGATCATTTACATCTCCTATCTTGTTGCTGATTTCGACTTCTTCTCCTTCGTCGATCACTAGTTGGCCGGAGATTATTGATATCTGCAATGAGATTCATTATCAACAATGTTTGATAGTACGACAGGATACCTCATCGATCGGACGATGAATGAGAGTGACACCGGCGAGAGTCATCTGCTTGATACCATTGACCGGTGTGGATTCACGGGGAGATAGCGAGGGAGAAGAAGGACGAGAAGTGGCTGACTCGCCCATTCGGATCTGTATACTTTCGTCACTCAATTCTTAGTTAGAATAAGGAGGGGTGTCAAGACCGAGCATAATTACATACCTCCAGCTCATTGAAGGGCGATGCAGAAGAATCCGCCAACGTCTCCTCCGACTCGTCATACTCGTCATACTCGTCATACAAGGCGAGATGGCTTCGCGGCTCTTGAGGATAAGGTTCAGAGGAATCGGCTTGCTGCAATTGCATTTCTATACTAGGAAGCTCTGATAAGAATGCGATGCGTACCTCGTCAGGTTGAATCTGTCCGTCGTCGGAATCCGAGTAGTTGGGCGACTCTGGTTCATAATCTCGCTGATCTTCCAATCGATGATCAACGATGACGTCTTCTGAAGACGAGTCGTTGATGTCGTTCCCTGCACCTTCCTCCGTCACATCGTTGCCTCCATCGGCGGAAACCGTCGGAACGCCGTTGGTTAGAACGTGATTTTTCGTTTTCTGATTGTTGGGAGCGAATGCATCGTCGATACAGATGATGGAGGAATCGGACGATGCGGAGCGCTCATGTTCGTTATCCTCGGATAGCTGTAATGGATGATAAAGCCCCCAATACAACATCGCATTTCCTAACGTCCTATTCCACTCATGTATAGGAAATAAATAGTTTGATTTGATTTGCATTGCAATGATCGCTCTCAAAATCTAACGTACCCCAGGAGGCGGAAGGTCTTCGTAGTAATACGGATGCTCGTCGAAGAAATCGCGTTCTCCCTGAATGTTATTAATATTTATCCAAGTGAGGGCATCAAACCCACATCTTGGAATTTGCGTGAGCTGTAGTATTCGAGCGTTTTCTTGAAGAATGCCGTCAATTTGGGATGATGCACACTGGAAAAAAAGTAATGATTCATTTGCTCCATTTTTTTAGTGCTCACCTGAAGGTGGTATACCAAATGAGATTCTCGATTGCCTTCTCAGGGAGATCTCTCAGACCAGAGAAGATGTAAAAATCATCGTTATCTATTCTTCCTGAGAGGAGCAACAATGCAGATTCATTGTGGTCTCGCTCACCTTTTCTATTGTTCAACGTCGCTCCATTGATGAAATGTCCGCTCGGCATCACAACAAATTGCGAATTGATTGATGAGAGGATAACTTGAGAGGGAAGAGAAGAGAAATACTACAGATTTCTATTCAGAAAGATTCACTCTTTTTAAGTGTAAAAAGCGGGAAGACGGGAATATAATTTCATGGGAAGGGGCGATTTATGTTGAAGGAGGTGTACTCAATGGCTGATCAGCTCAACGGCTTGTTCCATTCTACTCTCGCCATCATATCAGGGACTATGCTGGAACAGATGTAGAGAGAGAGGAAGAGATCGGGAGAAAATGAGTGTAAATAATATAGCTGGAAGGATAAGAGTAGCAAGAGAGGACCAGGCGCTGCCCATTTGTCACCAGGTAACGAAGGATGCGCATGCAACATTTAAACAAGAAGATTAAGGAGAAGAGAAACAAGCCAAGACAGAGAAACGTGGATTGGACGTGAAAGGAAAAACGGTTCATGAAGAAGCAAAGGTGATCGCATCGAAAATCGGAGTGAAATGGAAAGGGAGATTGCGATAGACAGGAATGAATTGACTCTCTCACTTTCCCATGCTCTCTCTTCGATTAGATAAGCGAGTGAACATGAGACATAGAGAGAGACAGTTCGTTTTTCGGGAAAAGGAACGTGGCTTCAGGTATCGACGGAGGCGAAATATACGACGATGACACATACCAAAATCGAAGAGAAATTCTGCCACCGCAGTAGCGCACGCATTAGTCGATTGATTACATTTGTTCTCGCGCACTGATACAATTAGATAGCGAATAACATGGGATAGTGTGTGGTGCGCGAACTATGTGAGCCACTCATATAGTGAAGAGGAATGGTACGATGATGGTCATTGGCTAATGTGATAAGACACCTACTCACTCTTGGTCACTGATTATCACCTCACGTTATATAAGCTATCACCTGATAAGAAGTGTAGATGAAGCGCGGGGTCGATCGTTAACGACGTAGTTCCCTATTTATTTCGACACAATATCTTTTGGAGGATTAGACATAAAATCAAGCGTGGCGATAGTTATTTTAATGATAGGGAGAAGGTCTAAACTGTTGCTCATATACCCCCCCCCCCCATTCCTTGATTGAATGTCTTCGTTTCCTCTTGCCGATACATAATTGGGGAGGAATGGCATTTGCATTAAAAAAGATCGAGCGATTATTTCCATGTTGGTGAATATTTTTGAGCCATAATTGCCTCAAAAATCGATATTACTTTCCTGGATGCAAAAATGATGAGTGATTCATGCGAGCAATGCGCGATAAACGGATGGAACGCTATGCAAAGGAGGGATGGTGTCACTCTTACGAGATAAGAGAAAAGTCGACGAGATAAGAGAAAAGATTGGGTCATTCAACACCATGATCTCTTGTGGAAACGATGAAAAGCAAATTGGTTGATTTGTTGCACTGGAAAAAATGAAATTGAGATAGAATGCGAACGTTTGTCCAGCAGTGGGAGAGAGGAAAGAAACTCCCAGCAGGCGTCATCGAACAATCGTTCTAACTGTGAGGGTTGGCTTCATTTCTACCAAGTTTATCCGAGAATACCCGAATACGTGTGAATTTACACTGAGTGGTGAAATGTCGAATTCGGAAGTAAAGAAAGTTGATGGGAAACAAAAGCCTGGATCTTCTTACAAAACAAACAAAGCTAGTAACATCCACGAATTATCGGGCAGTAATAGAGGCTCTGCCTGGAAAACAAGAAATTTAAAACTGACATGAGATGTATCCCAGAGTTAGTATACTGTGTGACCATGTCACCTAGTTAGACTTGAGAGGGGAACATTCTTATTTCGTGATGCTACTTATTACCAAGGTTAGACGTCATCTAGGCAATATTAGGCGTAACCATAGGAGTTGTGCATTAAAGCTAGAGATATTCAATTGGTAGCTGAAGATGTCTATGGATTCTTCACCGGACACAACGCGAAGTGGTGCTGACCGCAATTCTGAAATGCGTCTGTGAACAGAGATCTTCTATTCATTCATCACATAATCAACAACAACGCACACTAGCTAGAACAATCGTCAGAGACTCTCATTTCACAATGATCTCTCTTCGGTTAGAGATGTGAGAGACCAAGGGAAAGTGAGAGAGTCTGGCCATTCTCAAGAGTACAGATTCACAAAACAATAGAATAATCCAACTCACCTTACTCACTGTACACCATCGATCGTTCTCGTGCATGGGACAGTCCTGTCCGTCGTGGTCCTCGAGGCAATGGTCGCATCTTCAAGAACTTTCGTATTTTCATTCCCATATTCGTGTCCTTTCTAAGGGAATCGTACGATACCACGTTGATGTGTGATTTATCACGTCCATCACAGCAATGGAACTCACAAATTCAGCTCCTCCATTCGTTCCTTCCTCCTCCACACGGTGTAGTACGTCTCGCACTTCTCCGGTCGATGAGGATGGAAGCAGAAGGGACATGTGAGGACTGTAATTCATTGTCATTAGTCTTATAGGTTCTCCCACTCCTTTATAAAGGATAAATATAAAAACATGGAGGTCCGTTTTCAAGCTATCAAGTTGTGAATTTGAATTCATACTCGGATTCTGGTTAACGAAAAGAACTGTTAGATGCGAAAGGTACAGTGGTGAACTACAGGTTTTGAAGACCAACGAGAAACATACGCATTTTGTGCGCGCGAGATCGATCCGATGAGCCGGAAGAGGTAACCGATGGTGTTGGAGTGGGCGCCCTGTAGATGCATGAGATCAGAAGAGATGAAAGGTCACACTTAATGAGATCTACAGATATTCTTAGTTCTCGGATCTTACCTGTAGTCTCTCGCGATCGAACATGGAGCAGCTTGGCGATGGTTGTGTTGCTGCAGCTGCTCCTCGAGCACTCTCTGATCGCGTTGGCGCATTTGCTGCTGCATCACAGCAGATGAAGAGCTGGAAAGGGATATTGAATGACTCTTCTAGTTTTCACATTGAGAGACATTTTAGGTCATGAAGAGGCCACTTATTGCTCACCTGGCTTGCAGCCCTGATGCAGTCGCGTGCAGCTTCCTCGTCAATTCCTCATCGAAGTTACTCCTTTGATGTTGCTTCTCCGCTGTCATGGTATGGATGTGAGGAGTCATTGAAGTCGATGAGCTGCAAATGACTGTTAAACTTCGCTCCGATAGCCATTTGAAACTACATATTCCCTTAATAAATAAATAACCTTTGATGAGCAGCAGACCATGGCTGCTCCACCATCATCTTCTTCGGCGGAGAAGGAGAATCATCGTAGATGGGAGAAGAGGGCTCGTAGACGTTATCGCAGTAGGTCGGGGAGAATTGGGGTGATGTGGGGGCGTAGTCATCTAATCTTTCTTGATGCTTCAGATATTGATCATGATTGGCACGCTCACAGATGCCTTCATTCAGAGAGTGCCCGGAAGACTCGGTATTCGTGGGAGACAATGATCGCTTGTCCATGGACGGTTTCTGAAGTGGGGAAAGGTGGATTCTGGAGATCACAAATATATATAAAGATTGGCGCACCTCTTCCGGGTGTATATGTTTGTGAATGTAGCGAACCCGTTTGAAGAATGTGCGAAGCTGATCATTGCATTGCCTGAGTTGTGTGTAAACGGGGTTCTTGACAATTTTGCAATTCTGCTCCGAGTCCCTCACAGAACTCTCTCGTATTTTCTCTCGCGATTTTTCACAATGGCTAAACGTAATATCTCAGAATCAGAAAAAAAAGATTACTCGTTTTTTTCGGTAGGATTCGGTTCAGTTCAATGCTATCACATAACACAATGTCAAGCTCACTCACTTTTTATCATGTGCGAGTTTCTGCAACTGAGAGATTGATTCGTTCGTGAGCGTCGCCATTTTCATGTGCTCGTAGAACAATCGCCACAGCTTAACTGCAATGCACGAGTCCTCTTCTTCAAACAATACGTAATTTGAGACACAATTATGTCGCGTAGCTAAACCAAACAAGTAAAATTCATCAAATATAAGCAAATGAAGTGAAACTCTTACTGTCTTCTTCCAATTTCTGTGATCTCTTCTCCATCCTCTTACAGTTGTTGCTCCTCCAGATATACTCTGGAACGGACGATTGTGAATCGAAGACACGGTTCAACATCTGTTCAGGAAGCACCTATTATGAATCAGGAGCAACCCGAATGTGAATACAGCGCAAGGTTCCCAAAAGTTTGACCACCTACTTCGAAATGACCTTCCTCACGCAAACACATTTTGAAACAAATGGTGCAAAAAAGGAGGGACAAGTAGATAAAGAAAGGACAGTAACACGTGGAATATTAAGGAAATGGCGTTTCGATATGTATTATATACAGTTTGTACTTGCCTCTTCGTCAGGTTCAGCCAAACAAACACACACACACACGCTCTCTCTCCCTTTTCTTCTTTTTTTTTCTCATCTCAAGAGTGGTAGAAAGGAGGCTGTTAAGTGTCATTCATTCCGGGTGCTACTCACTCCAACGGTCCAACTTCTCTTATGCCAAGAAAACATCGTAATAGCCATGGCAAGAAAAGCTCAGTCAATAAACCCGTTCACGCACGGGCAAATGAGTGAGGGAGATTAACCTCTCTATCGCCACTTTTCACTAAACTTCGTGTTGATATCGCGTGTGATAGACGTCGATTGATTGGAGGAGAGTGAACGAGAGAAAGGAAGAGACGCCGTGGAGTGGAAAGCGAGCAGAAATGGATGAATTGAGGAATCATCGATTTCTTTCCAATAAAGAGAATACGCGGCAAGGAAAAAGCTTCCACGTTCTTTCATCAGCAAAAGCTGATGACTTAGACAATGATACCCCAAAACGAGCGCATATGGTGTCTATTATCGTTGTTAAAATAATCGCATTAAGGCTTCATTACACTGGTAAAATCGAATGGACGAGAGAGAGAAGCGAGCTATGGAATGAGCTATGGAATGAATGAAAAGAGAAGGACGAGAGGGAGGAAAAGATAGGAAGGAAGAGGGAGAAGGAGGAAGGAGAGAAGAGAGGAGCGCAAGGGAAAAAAGTGGAAGAAGATAAAAGCAGATTGACCTGTAGATTTCTACTATGAATGGGACACCTGGATAGCTTAATGGGGAAGTCTGTAGTTAGGATCATCAAAGAGTTGGCCCATCCTTCGAGATTATTCATCGATCTGCTCTTCACTTTCTCGAGTCTCGAAGATACTTGATCACGAAACTTCGTTTATACCTTCGTTTATTCATATCGTGCCTATTAAACATCAGCGACATGAATACAAGTAACCCGACAAGAGAGCCCTGCCTAAAATAGAAAAGAGAATGGTATGTATCGATATGAATGGGGCAAGCAAGGGGCCAATAAAACAGCACACATTTCATAATTGTACAGGAAATTGGGAAAGACGAGGGACGAACCGTACTATATAATACTCCGTGGAGATCAAAGATAAGTACCCTTAATAATATATGAGAAAAATGAAACACAATCTAAGATAAGCTACACTTGGATTCACAATAACGCATTCATTCATCGTCGATAATCTCGATAATCTCGATAATCTCTCTCCCTTCGTTCTCTTCCCTTCTTCCATCTCTGTTCAGATGTCTCTTCCGGGTATCTCACTGGACAGAGAGCGGCATGGGTGTAGTGCTCATCGCAACCCTGGAATGGATATCTCGTGTAACTACAAATCACATTTTCCCACGGAATTGCCAACTAATGTACCAACGTAAAGCCCCCAGCCGTGCTCGTGATTTACCCATATCTCACCTGCACCATGCATTTGAGTTGATATTGTTTCAAGTGGCAGTTCGACATTCGATGATTTCCGAGGCAGAGGGGGCATCTTCAACGATGGGATTGATTAGAAAAGAGGTTGAGTTGAGAATATTTCGCTCTGTTACGTTATTCTGATTCACTGAATGACTTGATCATCCCAATAGTTTCCTTATTGTTAGGAGAAAATTTTTTTCGAGAAATCGTCCCAAGTTGGAATCTTACGATATCATCGTATATTGCCTAAACTGCATGAATTATTATAAGCCCTGTTTCATTCTAATACTATTTTTACATTGTTTTCACCGTTAATTCATTGAAACAGCATAAATATTATTATTATTATTATACTGTAGAGTACTCACAACTGGAGTTGGCGTTGTCGATATTCTCTCTGTGTGCCACTCCGATATTCATTGCAGTCCTCAGGCAGATGAGGGAATGAACAGAGAGGACACACAAGACTTTCTTATATATTATTCAATTAATGGGTTTGTTGATGTCTATCTTGCTGGAAACCGACTTAGTGCCGTAGGAACCTCATATATAAATGATTTTCTCATTTCCCAGCTCCAGTTATCACTAATCCCATTAACACTAGCTCCTGAAAGAGCTATCACTATACTTGTCACTAACCTCTCCGGTTATGTGATGGATTCTGCGGTGAATTATTCATCATGGGCCAACCATTGAATCCATTTTGAGGATGGGATGCGAAAGAGGGAAATCTGCAAGCTGTCATTGAGTATAATGAAAATGCGTGAATAATTCGGACGTACCCTTGATTTGGATAGAGGGGCGGGATCATTTGAAGAGGAGGAGCAGTATGAGTCTGCCTCGCGTGATCGGAGAAGACACCGGGAGGAGAAATGGTTGAAGCCGAAATAGGAGGAGCATTTGGAGGACGATAGGAAACGTTTGAGACGCTTAAATTTCAAAGATTTGAATATGATATGAGAAATTAAAACTTGAAAGTAAAGATGCTTCTTGTATAGGACATAAGTATGGAAATGATATCAAACGAACCCCTGCATAGGATACATGTTAGGCTGCTGGTAATTAATCGGGTTCAGTGAAGGAGGAAATCTGGAAAATGATTGATGAGGACCAAGATAAATTCAATCTTCTAACCTATCGAATCCATTTCCGGGATGTTGTTGGCCCCATGAGGTTGACGGGAGAGCGTCTGACCTGCAACGATAATATCATTTGATTCAGCGTTTGATTCATCGTGAAGCATTCATTCTCCAGCTTACTAACTATGCCATTCCCCCTTCAATCTACGCACTCTTTGAACTAGTGCAGTAAGAATGTAAGGACGAATCCGTCTCTTCATTTTACGTGGACTACGTCATCTCGCCGACTGTTGAGAGTGCGTTAGAAACGAGGAGACCACTGAAGTATAAGTCATACCCTTGTTGTCCTCCCACCATCTCGTCCTTTCGTCTTGATGGTTTCCACGATGCACCGTGCTTCTCTCTCCTCTTCAGTTCCGCTTCCTTCTTCAATCTCCTGATCTCATCCAGTTTCCGCCTCAGTTCGTTAACCTCCTCCACTTTTGCTTCAACTTGTGCATTGTGAAGCAAAGGCCTACAATGGACGCATTCAGTACCTTTTCCAACATTTGATCTCCCATTCGGTGCTATTATGTAACTCTCTATCGAGCAGACCAGAAAGTGCCCGTAATTTGGAATAGTCGGCTGCCGAATTGTTATCCCACATTCCACTGACCTCTCATCGTTGGCTGCTGATTGACTCTCATCATCCGCACGTGCCTTCTTGAGCAATGGTGGAGCAACCTCAATGATTTCAACCTCATCGTCATCTTCTGCAGCTTCTTGAGATGTCGATCCATTCACCGGATGATGAACCTGCAATGCCACCATTGAGACCATTGAATGCGAGGAATTGTCAAACTCTCTCACTTTTACACGCTTTCTCGCGTCTCTGACTGGCTAGAGATCGTGGCGAAATGAGAGAGTCAGACGATAGATGATCATTGCTTACCTGTCCATTGCGCTCTGCTTCCATAGTCTCTTTCGGATCGTCGTCGTAGGAGGGCGAGCATGGCTCGTATATCGGGGAAGCCCTTTCGGTATCAGCGGAGAGACGAGGCGATGCCCTTGCCCGAGGAGCTGCATTGTCCTCGCCATCAGAGAGAATGGGAGAGGAAGGGTAGTACTCCGCTGGATGGTCTCTTATGGAAGAAGAGCGGTTGGTGGACGCTAGAGGCGGAGACTCGGGAGACGTGGGCGATGATGGTTCACGAGAAACCGCACGCTTCTTCTTGGTCGGGGTATCGTCGTAGACGGGCGATTCGGGAGAATAGCCAGGCGAAGCAGCAGCAGAGTACGATGGAGAAGTGGGCGAGTAACCGGGCGACTCGTTTCCCTTGTTCGCCTCCTCATCTTCATCCCTATCCTTTGAAGTCGAAGGTGGAGTATCATCATCATCGGCCCTTGTGGATTGTCTAGACTCGGGAAGTGTTGACGGTCGAGTAGACGATCCGTTCTGGACTCTTCCTCCATTCTGCTTCTGCTGTCCATCATCAGCCCTGGATGTGCTGGGTCTGCACTCGGAAGGTACACGGGTAGGCGGTTCGACGGGTTCTTTGAGGTTGAATGCGAGTCTCCTGCCCTCCTCTCTCGACAGGGATCCGGGCGCGCGGGGTGGTGGGATATACGCGGGAGCGTCTGAGCCTGATAACCAAGGCTTGTTGGGCGGTATGACAGGTTCTTCTTGCGTATCGGTAATAGAGGAGGTTTGTCTCCTTTGCCCCTCCCTAGATGAGACTCCGTCCTCATCTCCTCCTTGCTCCTTACTAGTGGTTTCGGAGGGTGTGGTGGCGTGTGCTGCGACGGTTTTATCTCTAGTCGTTGAGGGTTCGTCGAGAGAGAAGGCGAGTCTTCTGGCCTCCTCTCTCGACAAAGACACGGCTCCCGGCACTCGGGGTGGAGGAACATATGGCGAATCGTCTGATCCTGAAAGCCAAGGTTTGTTGGAGGTAGTGCGTCTCTCCTTCGACGATGGTTTTGGATCGGATGATCTGCTGGCGGAGGTTCTGGCTGGTTCCGTTGGTGGATCGGGTATGGAAAAGGCTTGTCTCCTCAGCTCCGCCCTCTCATCCTCTTTACTCTTCACTGCGGGCACTACTGAGACGGCAGCGGAAACCTGCAAAGAAACTTGATCGCTCATCGATTCGATCACTCACAAAGGGATAAGCAAAAAGCGTATATATATCAAGTCATTTTACGGTCGGTATGCTGCTGGCGAAAAAAAAAAGAATGCAGCTATCGTTCGCAGACCATTATCGAAATAAGAAGTATAATCAAGTACCTCTTCGTCAGAAAGCTCCACTAGTTGCTTTGCTTCTTCCTGAAGGAAGCATTTTTATTGGATATTCTTGAAATATGTTTGCTTATCGAAAAGGAAATGAAAATTCCGTATAAAAATACAAATGGTGTGAAACGGACCGATAATTTCTTCCCTTCTTTGTAGATGATCAGCAATTTCTTGAAGAGCGGTCTGAGTGGAGGTTCAATGCCCCTGTTAAGTGAATAAAGTTGATCTTCGGGTAGAACTACATTTTCACTAAAATAAAGGAAGATAAAGGAAAACTGTTACTTACAAGCTCGTTGACAGTTGTTCCAGCTGAGCGAGCGCTAATGATGTCAGAAAGTTCAGTCCCACATGCTCGTAGAATTTCAGCTTCAGCTGACCTGCAATCAATTATTACATTGATAAGTTTTCAACAATGATCAAAATCGACTGCATCAGGTACACTTCATTTTATCTCCTCGTATGAGATTTATAATTGTGTGCCTCTTGAAATGTTCACTTACCTTCTTCGCGTTTTTTCCGAGCATCTGCTTTTCGCTTTTCGGCTATTTCCTTTTGTTCTTCCTCTTTCTTCCGTCGCGCACTGGACATTGTTTAGTATCGCCCAATGACCTGAATTTTAAAATGTTCGTCAAAGAAGCATGACAATTCACGAATCAGAATGCCCGCGGAGAAAACCAAAAGGAAATGAAAAAAGAACGCGAACCACTGAATCAACGGCTTATTTGCACTGATCTCGACTAATCTGGGTAATCCGATAGGCGGGAGATTATTTGTACTGACAATGAGGCGAGGCTAGCGATCGCAACTAATTTATGAAATTGAGAACAAACGACAGTGAGAGTCAATTCGATTGAAGAGACGTCGGAGAAAAGGATGGGAAAGGTGGTCCGCCATACGCAAAGGGAAATTTGATATGGTATGTTTAAAGTGTGAGAAGCAGGTGAGCAAATAAAGACCGTTGTCCGCGCGCGACTATTTTACGCGTTTGAATTGCTATTCCCCTTTATTTGGCGCCGTTTCTTATTCGCGCGTTCTTGATAGTATCCAACTTGGTCTTTTATTTGTCTTATATGAAAAAATAAAAAAATTCCAATGAACTAGAGAATATTTTCTTGATCTGAAGCTTATTCTCAAGAGAGATTTATATTTTTCTCACGAAAGATTTATCGAAATCAGAGTTACACAGGGAGATAATTGCCGATAAAATACATTGTGTTTTTTTACTATTCGCATCAATATCCAAGCAAAATCTAAAGATGTCCGATTCGCATAGAGCGATAACGTGATCTCTTTCGCGCAAACGAAAAGACATTGATTGACTGATAAGCATTGCGATGTGAGAAATATGCTTTGCGGTTCTCAAAGTTGTGCGGAAAATAGTGAATAGATATTGTTATGAAATATTGTTATGAGAGATAAAGCGAATGGATCAAATTAAAAGTAGTGTATAGGGGACGCAAGCACTTAGACGAGAAAATGTTTAGTACGCGCGTATTTAGTTGATTCCTACTTCGTGTAAAGCGCTCCAGCGTGTATCACGCTCTCCCGCGCGCGAAAGGATCAAAAGTAACGGCAAAATTAATGCCTGGGAAGAAGAAAGTGCTTGACTACGATTATTTCGACAAAGATTGGTGGCTAACTGAGGAAGATAATAAAAGGGATGAAGCACACTGACATGAGTGTGTGAGGAGGAGAGAGAGGGAGAAAGAAGAAGAGACCAACCAGAGAAAGAGAAGAAGAAGAGAAGGGCATTACTCCGATCAGTGCTAGACGGAAGGTCAAAAGGGCGCGACGCCATTGAATTGGCCCCGAAGTAAGTGTGGTTCTCTGTATGTCTGCCAGGGAAATAGTGCGAGCCAAGTGCACTTGACACTGAGAAGTGTCTTTGAGATGATAAGTGTACAATGAAATATTGTGTGAAGGAAGCTTTTATTATTGCCCAACAGAAGTTCTGTATGTGAACAATAATACAACAAGTAACAAGAAAAATGAGAAGCGACCTAATACATAACACTATCTCAATTTTAGGTGAGGTAAATTCTCCATTTCAAAAGAAACTTCGCTCGGTTGAAACTTGGGCATTGTGTTTGCAGAGAGCCGGATGATGATTTCCTGGGCACTTCTGGAAAAGATTTACGATTATTTCGGCACGAGTATGAAAACATAATATTTTTCCAAAGACGGTTATTACTACTTAAACAACTGCCTCAGCAGTTCTCGATTTAATACCAATTGAAGAACTAATAAGTATCTATTTTTCTTCACATCCGGCAATCTTCTCACCTCACATGCCCTAATGTGTCCTATCAGCGTGCACAATACGGGATCGGAAACTTTCAAGCAGTGGAAGCACCTGGAAAATGAAAATCATCGCATCGCATCGTATTGCATTAGAAATCTATATAATCAAGATGGATTAATCATAGGTCACTAACAGTCGCAGTTGCTTCGCTATGCTCTCCCTCTGTGCGAAGGAAGGAAATCGGGTGCACCTTTCCGAAGGATGGCCAAGTTTGCAGAATGCACATATCTCTGAAAACATTTTGTTAAATTATGTACATTCACGAGAAGCAAAAAAACTCGCCGAAAATTCTGGAGTTACCGGACGGATTTGGAAAAGCCGTTACAATCGATGGCGATGCGCTTAGGATGTTTCTGAAAACATAATTATCCTTTGTTGTCTCAATATTCTATTCATATTATCCTTCAGCCCAACTCGCCTCATATCAATGTCGGCGATTGGCTGATGATTTGCCTGGGGAGGTGGAAGAGCGAATGCTTCAGCGTTGAGAATGGAATGATGTTCAATGAGAGGAGAAGGATGTTGGACGTTTGGTGTCGGGAGAAGGACACTGAAGTAATACTCAGACTACTTCTGCTTTGTCATTAGATCACTTACTTTAGGTGATTGGCAACCATCTTGGACTGAACTTGTTTCAGTAGAATATCCCTTCCAACTTCCGATATCGATGAAAGTTCATCGAGCTTTGGAATCGGTGGCATACTCTGCATTGCATTTTGTTCCCGCAGAAGCTTAATCTGCAGTTGAGCGAGCTCATCAGTGCTGTCGAGAGTAGGAGCAGGAACGATGGGCCTGCAATAACTGTCAACTGTTATTCCTTCAATATGCATGATCTTCATCTACACACGATCCATGCATGATAACTTTAAAATGAAACAGATTGTACTTTCGAAACTCCTTTGTTCACCTTGAAGGTTGGCGCTCGGCTTCAGGAGATGGAGAACGAGGTCGCTTCCTCGACGATGACATCAATACTGCAGGTTTCCCATCAACGAAAGGTACGGTAGCAGAAGACGAAGGAGACATGAGTGGCTTGTCCTTTGCTTCGTGCTTCCTGATGGAGGGGCTCAGCATCGTCTGCAAGGTGCAACATATATTCCTCCAACGAATTGGTTACCTTCTACTGCTATTTCTTGCCAACTTCTGTCTCGAATAATCCTTACCTCCGTATTTCCGACATGTTTCACATCCTCATCAGTGGCGAACATGCACGCGAAGGGATTGCGAGGCTGTTGCTTGACCGTATCATCCTTTTCAATAGAGAGGGCTACTGTAGGATCAGCCTGGATTTCAGACTCAGACTCGTCATCGATAGTCACGGCTACGGGGACGGGCTTTGGCGGTGGGTCGATGATGGCGATTTCATCGTCTTCTTCCTCGATGGATTCCGTCTTGACTGGGAGTGGATCGACAGGAGGAGGTGGAGGAGGAGCAGTGACAGGATGGACGACATCGTCGAGACAGATGATGTCATCGTCGTCGTCGGATTCAACGGAAGACGAGGGACCGGCGGGACCTGGGGCTTCGTCGGCGGTGGGAGTTGCCTGGAATAATGTGACTTCATTCGGAGTGACATGGACAAAAAATCCTTATTTTACGTGATAGCTCGCCTCTCTGACTAGTCTGAACCTATTTATTTAAAGATCGCTTGAATGCACTCACTTCTTGTTGGTCGTTGTCCTTGAATTGATATTCATCTCCGATCTCGGGCATTTCATAGTCGTCCTCAGTGAAGTCAACGCCTCCCTGAGAATTACGTCAGTATCAAATGAATGCATATGAAAAAAAATTGAAAACTGAAGATGACCTCCTCCTTCTTTCTCTTGCTGTACATCTTCAGTGTCGTCTTGAGGAATTCTCGAAGTTCGGGGTGGAGCGCGTGCCTAAATTCCATTTTTCGATGACTATTTACATCGTTCAGAACCACCAAGAAATTACACCCAGAACATAATTTTCAGGACTAGATAGTATTACAACTCCGAACAGTGCTAAAAGGGGAATAGATAAGAACTATTGACCTCATCGTAGAGATGTACATCATATCCGTTATCGCCCTCTCAGGAAGATCACGAAGACCCGAAGAGACGTAGAAGTCATCTAAAAGTGAAATATTATTTCCTCGATCACGCAGATGATAGTCAGTCTCTCTCTCCGTTTCGCACACTCTCTAGCATCTCTGACTGACGAGAGATTACATAAATGTACAATTGAGAGACCGGAATCATCAAGCAGTCCTCACAAGTGAACCACTGGTAAACAAATCTCCTAGTCTTTAGCAGTTGAAGCCCATAACACAACGGAAATTGTAAGACACTGGAAGGTAAACACTAGCTATTCTTTGAAAATTACATGGAATATGATGCACAGCTCACCTCTACTCGTTCCCGGCCTCTCGCTCGTCGCCTGTTTTGACATCTCGAAGAGAAAAGCCAATTAGAGCCAGATATTTAGAGAATCCCGAGTTGGAAAGCTGAAAGAGAGATTTTTGTAGGCTAAGTCTCTAAGAAAAACGTTCATGGGATGAAGAGGGATACGAGAAGTGGGGACACCTTTGCCCGGTCAATCAAGATAAGGGAAAACGGGAACAGTTTGATTGACATTTCTCCCACCATCTCTTCCTAGCCACAGAACGAAGTAACAAGAAGGAATCTCTCAAGTAGTGTGAAAGTGAAAGGACAGGCCACAGGACATTAGCTCCTTGTTAAAGAAGGAGTAAACTCAATATTTTCGGCGGGTATCTGACGTCATAGGACGATAGTTTCCGTAAACCACACTCCGAATTTGAAAATTAGAACTCTCTAGCTCAACTTTGTACTGAGTTACACGCGCGCAAAGTTTCTACAGGGCACAGGCAAAATCAAGATGCGCGGTGCAAAGGGAAGGGGTCTAGGTCAAGACGCAGAGGAGATGGGAAGAGACGGGAGAGGAGCGAAAAACTCTCGCGTCTGTCACTCTCACCCTCTTACAGTACTTCCCCCTGATTGCACAGGGAAGTGCTTCCCCGAATTTGGAGTTTACGCCTTCTTTAATTTGCGAAGAAAAAAGGGGTGATGATGAAAGGCAGACAAAGAGACGAAAAATAGTGAAGAAGTGCAGGAAAAAGTGGAAAGGCAGCGTGAATTAACAATAAAACTGATAACAGCGAAAGAATGAAGGATGCATCCTGAATGCTTTCAAAGATAAGGAAGTGGAATAAAAAGAGAAAGGGAAGAGAGGAACATGGTATTACAATGTACAGGGTCAATTCTGCCTGTCCCTTCGCAACAGGGGGCCCTAATTAATAGAGTACTGTTTCTTCACCAACGAAGCTGTAAATTGAGGCACTGAGGCATTACTACCCGGCCACCTTCTTTGGCGCGAAAAAAACCGTAAATATGATAGATTAGAGAAAAGGAGGAGAGGACAGACAGAAAGGGGGCTGGGGGTGAAGGAATTGGATGGGCTGAGTGAGGAAAGAAGAGACGAAGGGTGGTTGAGAGGTGGACATAATGTGAGGAGAACGAGAGGGAGAGAGAAAGAGAGAGTGTGCGAATGACCAGAGACCAGATGGAGGGAATGTGTGGCGTGCGAGCTCATGAGAATTATTCACACGGGTCGACCTAATCGACCTGAGAGCTAAGATATAAAAAGCTAAGAGTAACCATTTTCCTTGGCGTTCGAGGGAATTCGAAATGCGTTAGCCAGTTTTTGTTTAGAGAAATAGAAGATATAAAAAGAACGGAAACGAGAGTCGCCAGAGGGGAAATAACAGTGTGATGAGCACCTCAACGTTGGATCCATATAGATCGGAAAACTCCAAGAACGTATTCAATGCCAGCGGGCATCTTGAAAGTCGATACGCTCTCTTGTTTCTTCGGCATATTTTGACTGTAAGCATGATATCGGCAAAAGAGGAAAAGAATGAATGAATTATAAACATTCAACGTTCTACACACATTGACAGGAATATCCAAGATGCTGGTCGATTCCAAGTCGGGTGTGATCGTGTGTTGTTAACTGGAAGATAAAGAAATGTCCATAGGGGGCAGTCTCAAGTACATCTCCATGGCTCTTTTTTATGTGAAAGAAACGAATGAATATTTCAATATTTCCAGGCATTCCTACATCCCCACGAATCGCCAACGAATCTAGGATGGTGTTTCAGTGCCAATATCCTTTGGGGAGAACAATCGCTTTCATCTCTCCACGAAACAGCTACATCAACGATAATTTTCGTCTTCAAACGATACTATCAATCGGATTATAAAGAGATGAAACACGGAAGATCTTCTTGCATTGAAGGATGTGGCTAATATTACTGTGCATTTGGGCACTATATCCACCTTCACTTGGAAGCGTGGCCACCAATCCGCGAACGGACCTCTGTATGTTGTCCTTTCAGAGAGTTTTAAAACTATTTTGAGTTTTCAGCTGATGTATACCAACTCAAATGCGATTCTCTTCCCTATCGTACAGTCTTTTTTGAGTCGAAGTGTTATTTCATCATTGACGTTTATGTCAGTATGCGGTATAATTTGTTTGAAATGTGTGTTGCCGTCTCTCCATTCCACACACTCTATCGCAACTATTTCTGACTGTGAAACCATTATTTACGATCCTTACGGTCAATATTCTCATTTTTCAGCTCAACAAGGAGGAAACTTCGATGAGTTGTGTACGAGTGCTCCCAGGGTCACATCTCGCTAAGGATGCACCCGAAGCGGTGCTGAGCGCTGTGTTTGTTGAGGTTCGTTGCATGGCAGCTTCCAATTTACTCTCGTTGATTGTTGGCGATAATTGACCTATGCAACCAAATGTTTCATAATACCTGCTCAGAAAGACGACTTATTAATGGCCGAAAGTAATTCAACCGAAAAGAAGAAGAAAGCAATGTGTATCTACGGTAAAATTGCCTTATAAAATTTAATGTTTTAATTCTGAAATTGCTCTCGCTTTCTTTCAGATAATGCCTTGCGTTCGGGAGTAACGAAATCAAGAGTCAGATTTGTAAACGAGAAGCCGAAGCTCAACTATCATCTGGTAATAAAAATGCCCAAAGAACATAAATAAGGCCCTTTTCAGCCTTTGCCCTTCCGGCAGAAATTGGATCCTATCGAGATCGGTCAAACATTCATATTCAAAGGAACGGTCCTGCCGACTTCAGCCGAGTAAGATATCCATGAATTGCAAAACTTGGATCTCAACTACGATGTCAAAAAATGCATCAGAGAAAACCAATTACAATTTTTGCTTGAGTTTTCAAATTTTCATCTCGAACTTCTCTTTTCGGCAATTTGGACAATAAGAATCAAACATTGGAATAATCGTTAACGAAAATTATTTTGCAGTTGGTGTATCAACTTTCATTCCGTTGCTCCAGTAATGAGTATTTACGATATGCCATTGCACATTTCTTTTCGCTTTGACTTGGGCCAGGTGATGATGCAGCGTATTGAATATTTCATAATCGAAAACTTTTTCGGTCCTTTTAAATCCTCTATTTTAGATTCGCTTTCTCTACTTTAAACGCGGTATGGTCGAATATAGTGGCGACGAAGGGCGAAACAGGCCAATTCCACTCGTGAAGAATGAGAAATTCGAAATACGGATCGTTGCGCTTGAAAACGGCTGGAAGGTTGGCATTTATTTAGAGCACTTATAGAAAAAACATTTTCACAGATCTTCGTCAACGACAAGGAATTTGACTGTCCCTACCTTTTGCCTCAGAGGCTGAGAAACATTTCGCATGTGTCTGTTTACCCCCGCTATGGAGACAGTGATGTGCAGTTGCACTACGTTCATGTGGGAGAAAAGTACAGTGTAAGTTCAGTTTTATGCAAATTAGCAAATGCAACTATACTCATCAAAACTATACTAGTGAAACGGATCGTGTCCATGACAAATTCAAAACACAAGTTTAACCTGGAAATCGTACGATTCAGCCCGTTCCTTCGGAGAGCGGAATCATCCGTGGTTTCTCATACTGCAAATCTCTCTTCATATCGGGAAAAATTGAAGCCGGAATTACACAGTGCGAGCAATAATATTTAACATATCATATACATAAGATGAAATGCTTCCAGTTCTCGCTTTCCGTGTAATTTCAATCATTGCAGGGCTAGCGTAAATTTCATCCGCGGTAACACTTCGATTTTTGAGCAAAATGCACTTCACTTCAGCCCCCGATTCAACTATGGCGTATGTTTAGAGATTTTCCAAGAAAAAATATAAGAAAAATTGCAAAAACATGATTATTTTCAGAATGTTTTGCTCAATGACGTGAAAAATGGACAATTTGGAGCTGAACAGATAGAGCGTGATATGTTATTCTTCCAAGAATTACCTTTTAATTTATCTATCACAAATGAGCGGCATGGATTCGTGGTAATTTTTTAAAACGGTTTCGTCACAGGCCCTGTGCCAGGATGAATAAATCAATTCAAAAACATTTATCTGAAATTATGTGCGAACTTTTTGTAGGTGTACGTAGATGGTGAATACTACACAACGTTCAAACATCGAATCTGCCCAATGGATATCACTTCTCTGAGGATTATAAACATCGTGGACATGAAGCTTACCGTCTCCCATGTTGCCAATTGCCAAGTAGCCAAAAGTGAGGAACAGACGTGCCCTGGAGCCACAAAACCAACCGCCGTCGCAAAAACGGAGCCGCCAAAGCTGGGATATTTGCTGGTAAGGTTTTTCGAAATTATCAGGGATAATAAATAAAAAAATTGATATGGAAATGAACTCTTTTCAGCCCCTACCTTTCAAGCAGAAATTGCAACCAATCGAGATCGGTCAAATATTCACATTCAAAGGATTTATCCCTCCGAATTCCGTTGAGTACGGAATCCATCAATTATTAAAAATACATTATTCAATTCAATAGTCGGCATTTCAATAAAGAAAATATGTCATTTCAATTCAATTTGACTGCTCGAATGATCTCTAACTGCAAACAGTGGGCTAATCATTATTGTTTTGCAGTTGGAATATCAACTTTCATTCCGTCGCTCCTACACAGAACGCGAACGATCTACCGTTACACATATCTTTCCGATTTGACTTGGGCCAGGTATAATTTTGCGTATTGATTTCGAATATTTCGTTCTCGGAAAAATTCTTCGGTTTTTATTTTCCTATTTTCATTGTTTTTATTTTCCTATTTTCCCTATTTTCAGGTTCGCTTTCTCTATTACAAAGGCGGATACAGTAACGACGAAGGTCGCAATAAACCGATGCCTATCGCAAAGAATAAGAAATTCGAAATACGAATTGTTGCCCTTGAAGATCGTTGGAAGGTCAGCATTTCAGTGGTCCTAAAAACAGACAGAAAATCATTAAAAAAATTTAAATTTACTGACATTATGTATATAATTCACAGATATTCATCAATAACAAGGAGTGGACTGACTGTCCTTATCTAATGCCTCTAAATCGCATTTCCCATGTGACTGTTTTCTCCCGCTACGGATACAGTGATGTGCAGTTGCACTACGTTCATGTTGGAGAGAAATACAGAGTAAGAATTCACTGATTTTCTGGATAAAAAAATCAGCAACAGTACTGCACGAGCCTATTCTTTGAGTGAAATGCGATACCTTTCAGCCTGTACCAACAGAGAAAGGAATTATCCGCGATTTTTCCTACTGCAAAAAATTATTCATTTCGGCAAAAATTGAGTGGGGCGTGACAAGGTGGGTAATATTTTACAAAATCATTTCTTTCTCAACATATTTTTCCCTATGACTAGAAAGGTATTGAAAAAGGAATTGAAAAATAAACTGTGAGAACAATTGGCTCTGTTCGGATAAGGACAATAAGTGGGGCTCGAGAAAATATGCGGACCCAGATCAAGTCATTTGATTTTTTTAAAAGAAAAATGAAATTACAACTCAAGTCAATATAATCAGGAAAGAAAAATGTCCCTTCAAATACTTTGATTTGGGTCTCCTTATTGTCTTGGGTCCCCCATATTGCCATGGGCCCCCTTATCCGAACAGAGCCATAAATTGAACATCCATCACATATAATACAATCATAATTTAATTATTGCAGAGCGAGCGTCAATTTCATTCGTAAAAACTCTGCAACTGAAAAGGATAACGCGCTTCATTTCAACCCTCGCATGGACGTTGGCGTGAGTTTTTCGATATCGAACTGATTGAATTTGAGATTTTCTAACAATATGAAAAAAATTTTGTTTCGATAACATTGTTGTACCGGATTCCATCGGAATCGGTACCCAAATACAATAATAATATAAATTATAAAACCATTCCATAAATAATAAGTCAGTTGCTAATGATCCACCAAACCTACTACGGTAGCCAAGACTCCAAACTACAATTAGCTAGTCACGACCCTCTGTAAGAGAGCGCGCCCATCACACTCGTCCATTTTCTATCCTTTTCCATTTGAATTTCCCGTGGTTCTCACCGGGAAAACCTACCGTACCATTGTCATCCACTATTTCCAATCGCTGGCCTAAATTATCTTCTTTTTCTCTCCATTAAACTGTCCACGACACTTGTTTCCATGTTTATAATTATTATTCACCTTATCATTGCTTTCTTCCACTATTTTCGCGATTCTATATCATTACATCACTATTACTATATCATTCCCCTTTCTGTTAGTCGTCGCGAGCGGTTCCCTCTCCATTCTCTCTGATGGAGAGTGGTTTCTTCTAATTCCTCTCGCCTCTGCCAACGACTCAACAAGATCGGAATCCCCATCCAAGCCGGACTGGTCGCCGTGTGATGGGTATGACCGCCTAAGATGTTTGGTCCCTCAGAATCCAGGCTCGTATCTCTCGCTCAAAGATGGATTTTCGAGTTTGGAGAACTCGAGCACACAGAAGACTCCAGCACACGCCAGGCTTCGTATTTGACCTACAGTGGGACTCAATTTGCGTGCAACTCCGTCAACAGTCCTATCGGGAACCAAGGGAGCAGTATTCTTTCTCCAGTCATTGCGACTGTGACAAGGAAAGAAGACCAATCCACTGGCCCGAGACCCCTCAAAATGAAATCTTGAAAGAAGAACGGCCTTCTGATACCCCATCTTGATCAGCGCCCAGAAAGCGACACTGATAAATTGTATTGTATTGTATTGTATATCATTACCATGGTTTAATTACCCAAGTTTGAGGTCGATCAAACAACGGGGAAGAGCCATCATTCCACCCGCTACACTCGCATCAGCCCAAGGGTCTTCTATCCATCCACCATTCACTACCAGTTCCACCAAGGTTTCCTAGTTTCCATCCACCCATTCTATCTATCCATTTACTCCATCTAATCCATTCTCCTCCACTTTCGTCATTAGTTCACCCTTTATTTATTGTACCGTGTGATTATTGAATGAATTAATCTATTCACTTGATCCTCGTGCAAATACACCGCGACACTAGCCGAATTTCTCTGTAACAAGTCAGAGAATTTGGTATATGGTGCATCATCCAATTCAAGATCCCATCCAAAATTCCGCGTGGCAGGCACCCCATTCCATCCAGTGGCAGAAACAAGCATTCTGGTTCCACTACCATTGATTTCTCTCGAGTTACCACCAGAAAACATCATCCAGGGAGAGCCATGACTTCCCAGTTTGTGTCCGATTACTCTACCATCCATTCCATTCTTTCCAACCTCCACAACCATCTTTCCACCCACAATAACGCAATCACCCAATTCCCTCTATTGTCATCATCTGACGAAATTCTCCAACTGTCATCCACTGCGATGACGGCACACCTGGAGGTGTTGTCGCTTATGGACGACTACAAGGATGCGATTACGAGCATCGAGGACAAGATCAACGACATGGAGGACGGTGCTGAAAAGGAAGAAGAGAAGCGAATCTTCTCATCGATGGAGACTAGCACGGACGGATCGACTCAACTGCCTGTGAGTTTGCCCCTGCTGGCAAAGCTTACTGCCAAGCAGGGAACTAAGTATGATCGCGCTTTCGAGGCAGCAACCAATAGAGTTTCTATGCTCGCCCGTTTGCCTCAGAATCAGCCATCTACTAGTACTCCATCCATCCATACCATACCTGATCAATCCAGCCTTCTGGCGTATGTTCCACAAGCTATTATTCCACTTCCTCCAATGCACATTGAACCATTCGATGGTAACAATATCACATTATGGTCATCGTTTCACTCTCAGTTTCAATCCATTATCGGATCCAGACCAGAGTTGTCCCCACTTGAGAAACTGAACTATCTCCGTTCGTTGCTAAAAGGTGACGCACTCAAACTGGTCCAATCCATTCCAATTAGAGACGATCTCTATTCCCATACCCTCGATCGATTGAAGGTAGCGTACGATCGTTCCAACCATTCCACTGCCATCCTCTACCAGAAACTAATGGGCCTAAAACCCAAGTCTTCCCGTATCGAGGACCAGTTGAATTGTGTCAGAGACATGATCAACCTTGTTTACCACCTCGACGATGCCAAGAACCTCAACAGTTTACCACTGATTGAGCAGCTTGCCAGTCGAGTGCATCCAACCTTCATCAGAAAGATTTGGAAACTAAATCCTGAGTCCATGATGGATGCCCTCACTTACATCGACAAAGAACTTCGAGAGGAGTTAGAGTGTCGTGCGGTTGAAAGTGCATTCCATTCCAATCAGATCACATCCATCCATTCCAATCAGATCACGTCCATCCATTCCAATCCCGATTCCAATAGTGAACAGTACATCCGCCCTCCCAATGAGAAGTCCCATGATTCCCCAAAGTGTGATTATTGCGGATCTATCCATCAATCTATTAATTGTTCCAAGTACAAATCGTGTGACGAGCGCACCAACAGAATCTCCCAGATTAGAGTGTGCAGGAAATGCTTACAGTCCAATCACAATTACAATGAATGCACAGCCAAGTGTGTGAAGTGCAAAGGCACCCATCACATGTCCATTTGTAGAACCACTGCTCCACCCAATCATTCCAATTCCAACACTCCGGTCATCCAGGCTGCAGCTATCGTTACCAACCCATGGCCACAGACCCGCATGCATACTGCTACCGGAGTCATTCGCAATCCAGTCCACGGCACTGCACGCGATGCTACCGTATTCCTCGATTCAGGCTCACAAATGTCCATGATTTCTCGCAGCCTTTCCAAGCAACTCAAGCTCGAGCCAATCGAGAAAAGAGTTGTTTCCATTGCCGGAATCACTGGCCGTTCTGATCCACAGGTCACAGAAGTCGTCCAATTCGACCTGATGACCAGTTCAGGATCCTATTCAGTAGAGGCCGTCATTCAAGACACACTTGGTATCCCTTCCATGGCTGTTGATGCCCTTCCAACGTCAGATATCCAGTTCATCAGAGATGAATCAATCTATGTACCACCATCCATTCTCACTAGTCACACGGTATCTCCAGAGATCCTTCTCGGTCTCGATATCACCCATGCTCTCACTAAGAACACTGAATCCATTCGACTCCCCAGTGGTCTCGAACTGAACTACAGCCAGCTCGGCCCGATTATTATCGGATCGATGCCACTACATTCCATCCAATCCAATGCAAAGAAACAAGAGAACACTCCGCTGTACTGCGGTGGAATCTTCGTTTCCCACCCATTCGATCCAGATGACCAAGCCGAACGAGATAAGAAACTCGATAAGGCGTTCATGTCCATCTTCAGTGCTGAGCCCAATAGTGAATACGAGGAATACGAGTACGAAGGTGACCACTACCAATCCCTCCACGACTATCCACCCTAAGTCTACGGACTCCTACTTCCTTCTCCCTCCGGGAGGATCATACTACGTATGAGCAATTCAATGTAATAATTTTTATTTCGTTCAACTGTCTAGTTATTGCCTAGTTCGTTTTGTGACCCCTATTTCGTTGTTGTGCCCAAATTTTTGACTCATCAACTACATCTACTCTTCTACTACATCGACAATGATGCCCATTCATTATTTCTATCCATCTCCATTCCCATCCATCCCCCGCCCTCGGAGTGTACCGGATTCCATCGGAATCGGTACCCAAATACAATAATAATATAAATTATAAAACCATTCCATAAATAATAAGTCAGTTGCTAATGATCCACCAAACCTACTACGGTAGCCAAGACTCCAAACTACAATTAGCTAGTCACGACCCTCTGTAAGAGAGCGCGCCCATCACACTCGTCCATTTTCTATCCTTTTCCATTTGAATTTCCCGTGGTTCTCACCGGGAAAACCTACCGTACCATTGTCATCCACTATTTCCAATCGCTGGCCTAAATTATCTTCTTTTTCTCTCCATTAAACTGTCCACGACAGTTGTTTCCATGTTTATAATTATTATTCACCTTATCATTGCTTTCTTCCACTATTTTCGCGATTCTATATCATTACCATGGTTTAATTACCCAAGTTTGAGGTCGATCAAACAACGGGGAAGAGCCATCATTCCACCCGCTACACTCGCATCAGCCCAAGGGTCTTCTATCCATCCACCATTCACTACCAGTTCCACCAAGGTTTCCTAGTTTCCATCCACCCATTCTATCTATCCATTTACTCCATCTAATCCATTCTCCTCCACTTTCGTCATTAGTTCACCCTTTATTTATTGTACCGTGTGATTATTGAATGAATTAATCTATTCACTTGATCCTCGTGCAAATACACCGCGACACTAGCCGAATTTCTCTGTAACAAGTCAGAGAATTTGGTATAATTGTACTTATGATTATTTTCAGGATGTCTTGCTCAATGATGCTAAAAATGGACAGTGGGGAACTGCACAAATTGAAGAGCGACTTCTCTTCCAAGAATTTCCTTTCAACTTGACAATCACAAACGAATGTCATGGATTCGTGGTAAATTAGGAACATGTTTAGTTTTCCTCGTATGAAGAATATTTGTAGGTATACGTAGATGACGAATACTACACAACATTCAAACACCGTATATCTCCAACGGACATCACTGACATATTTTTCATAAACTTCGCTGACATGAATATTACTGTATCAACAGTCGAAAATTGTCGTGTAAAAGATGGTCAGACGTGTCCCGCTGTCACTAGGACCGTTGCTAAAGAGGAACCGACGCTCGGATATTTATTGGTAAGCATATTTGAAATAGTAGAAGACGAGTAAAAATATGAAAACAATTTTCAGCCTCTACCTTTCAAGCAGAAATTGCAACCAATCGAGATCGGTCAAATATTCACATTCAAAGGCACGATTCCGCCGAATTCTGTTGAGTAAGATATTGATCAACCGTCAATATTTATTCATACCTTTGCCATTATTTGCTTGAATTTCGAGATTACCGTTACTAATCTCCAAACATCCCATGTACTATGAGCACAATAACGCAATACTGGATTATTCAAGATAGATTATTATCTTCCAGCTGGAATATCAATTTCCATTCCGTGGCTCCTACATTGAACGCGAACGATCTTCCATTGCACATGTCCTTCCGGTTTGACTTGGGTCAGGTACGTCCATGTAAAATGATTACAATGTTATCCAGATACTTCTTTGCTTTTTAAAGGGAGATGTGTTCAGGTGCGCTTTCTTTATTATAAAGGCGGATATAGTAACGACGAGGGGCGAAATATGCCCATGCCAATTGCGAAGAACAAGAAATTCGAAATACGAATTGTTGCGCTTGAAGATCGTTGGCAGGTCAGCTTTTTAGTATTCTTGCTTTTCCCAAAAAAAATATTCATAAATAGATTATTATATTTTTTAAGAATAAATTTTCAGAAAAAGTAAATCTATGTTCCAGATATTCATTAACAACAAATATTGGGTCGATCGTCCGTATTTGATGCCTCTGAATCGTATATCTCACGTATCTGTGTTCCCTCGTTTCGGATACAGTGATGTGCAGTTGCACTACGTTCATGTGGGACAGAAATACAAAGTAAGAATATGAAAATTTGCAGAGAAAAAAGTGTGAATGCCCTTGCCCAACTAGCACAGGAATTTACCAATTTTTTAACCATAAACATAAAAGACCGAAAATATATGCGATAATCTTGAACGAAATGTGCGATCTTTCAGCCTGTTCCAACAGAGAAAGGAATCATCCGCGATTTTTCATTTTGCAAATCAATCTTCATTTCGGCAAAAATTGAGTGGGGCGTCACAAGGTGCGAACTAGTATTAGTTTCTAAACATTCTTGTTATTTTTTGTTTAAGTGAACTATGATTCTCATATCTTTCATATACAAAAATCGGTATATTTCAAGTATTACAGAGCGAGCGTCAATTTCATTCGTAAAAACTCTGGAACTGAAAAGGATAACGCGCTTCATTTCAATCCTCGCATGGACATTGGCGTGAGTTATTCGATATCGAACAGATTGAGTTTGAGATTTCCTATCAATATGAAAAAGTGATTCTGTTTCGATAACATTGTACTTATGATTATTTTCAGGATGTCTTGCTCAATGATGCTAAAAATGGACAGTGGGGAACTGCACAAATTGAAGAGCGACTTTTCTTCCAAGAATTTCCTTTCAACTTGACAATCACAAACGAATGTCATGGATTCGTGGTAAATTCGAGACACGTTTAGTATTTCTCCTATGAAGATTATTTGTAGGTATACGTAGATGACGAATACTACACAACGTTCAAACACCGTATATCTCCAACGGACATCACTGACATATTTTTCATAAGCTTCGCTGACATGAATGTTACTGTGTCGACAGTCGAAAATTGTAGTGTACAAGATGGTCAGACGTGTCCTACTGTCACTATGACCGTTGCTAAAAAGGAACTGCCAAAGCTCGGAAATTTGCTGGTGAAGATAATCAGAATCACCGATCGCGAAATATCAAGAAGATCCTAATCCTAAATGAAATATTTTCCAGCCCCTTCCCTTCAAGCAGAAACTGGAACCTATCGAAATAGGTCAAGTATTCACATTCAGAGGAATAATCCCACCAAATTCCGTTGAGTAAGATATTAATCAAATTACGTCCATTAAACTCCAAAGGTAAATAAAGAAAAATTTTATTTTCGGTTGAACTTACAAATTATGATCTCATACATTCTTCAGTATGAGTGATCACATAAATATAATAATCATGTAGAAACATTTTCTGCAGTTGGAATATCAACTTTCACTCCGTTGCTCCTACATTAGACCAGAACGATGTTCCACTTCACATGTCGTTCCGCTTTGACATGGGACAGGTACGGTGTTTTGGATGTTCAACACTATAAGACGAAGTGGTGTAGTGGTCTATGGTGCGCCCTCCCATTCCATTCTACCTGGGTTCGATTCCCGGTCCCCGTCTCCGCCCACCAAGGCGCTCGAAAGGGGAATTGGAAGTGACTAGATCACGCGGTAAAGTAGGTCCGAAGAAGACATTGGGCCCTCCGGACTGAATTGGCCTAATATTCACTGGCCTAGCAGTGATCTCTCGCAGGACGCAAGTGCCTTGATTAACGGGATGACCTTTACCTTTACCTTGACCTTTTATAATCTTCCAAAAATATCTTATACAAAATTTCTCCGGGTACAAGTGGCTCCTGTCGTGGATTATTGAACTCTTTTTAGGTTCGTTTTCTCTATTACAAACGCGGATATAGTGGCGATGAAGGACGAAATAAACCAATGCCATTTGCGAAGAATAAGCAATTCGAAATACGGATTGTTGCTCTGGAAGATCGTTGGCAGGTCAGGATAAAATATTTAGAATATCACAAATGAGAGCCTAACTTTTATCTTCTTCTAGTTTCTATCAGTTGATGAAACCATAACTTTCTGCAGATTTACATCAACAACAAGTATTGGACCGACTGCCCCCATCTGATGCCTCTATTTCGCATTTCTCATTTATCTGTTCACGCCCGATTCGGAGTCAGTGATGTGCAGTTGCACTACGTTCATGTGGGAGAAACGCAAGAATGAATACACGAACTTCTCTCGATGAATTTCTATATAAACTCTTATTTGTTTATAATACCTTGTTGCAATCATTGATAAACTACAAATTCAAAGTAATCTACCATGTCATCGTCCACCGAGCATACATTCAAATCTAAATGAGATAATGGGACAGGTACGGTGCGCCACGTTCAGGTCGTTAGAGGATGAAGCGACCTTTTATGTTTGCGACTGCGCAGAACCGTGAGCAGATTTTTTTCTAAAAGAAATGAGAATAACGTATTCAAGATTTTGCAAGCCGAGCATCGCAAGTGATGTGTCACAGGGAGGAAAGTATCTTCATGACTTGAAAGCTCTATTCGGCATTGAAGACAAGAGTCCGAGTCAATGATGACCCACTGTTAATTTCATAGATAAAGTTGATACTCTTCACAAGTACTCTTCACAAGTTTTGCGTGTAGGTGAGTTCATGATATTGTAGTCTCAGTTCATCGAAACATCGCTGAGCATGAACAATCAGTGTTGGTTCGATGAACTGGATGAGCCATTGTGTGGCACTGGGAAATCTCTAACAATAAAATAGTAGCATTCTTTAAAAAATGTCCTCTCTAAGTCGTCATAATCATGCTTCGACTCGGGTTTCATCACCCCTAGTCCTTCCGCGACATTTTCCTTCGTCATCGTTTTACCCAACATCAGCAAAACAATGTTTATCAATTATTTACAAAATAATGAATAAGGAAAAGCGATCCTTGAGTTCAAACCAAATTATTTACATACAGTTTGCACATTCTCATGCATACAGCGACCACTTGAACTCGTGTCCAATGTGGTTCGGTCGGATTTCAGGGTCCTACAAATTATTCTTTCGTGAGCTCTGCGTGCAAAGTGCAAATATCAAATTGCCTCACCTCAACGCTTATTTGCCTCGGCCTCTTGCATACCAAGTAGAGAATCAGCGCCACTATCGCCACTACTGCAGCGCAGATGCCGATTATGTCGAGGTTTTCCATGACGAAATTCATTGTGAGTAGGAGGCAATGATATCCATCTACGAACGAGAGTCTTCGATTTATATGCGCATGCCTTTCCCCGCTTCGTCAATAACTCATTCGCCGAAGTGTGAGAGTGGGAAATTCCACGAGTACGCGTGAATACTGTTCGTCAAAGGAGCGGATCGGCTTTCCCACGCGGGCGGTACAAGGTACACTGACAGGGATTCGTGTAGTTGATCATTGATCGGTTAGTGTGTACCCAGATATGTTATAAAGGGCTACTTGAGTATGCGCACAATAAAATGTCGAAAACGTGGAACTGTATCATCATCACATCTTTCCTTGTTATAATATGTGAGTGTGCGGTGATCACTGTGCCAACTTATCCATTTTCAGTTTCATTTTGCTATGCAAAGTCGTGTGACTAGATTGAGACAATGAAGACAAGACTGTGATAATGTTTCCAACACATCACATCATTTCTATCTATCGTGTCTTGTCTGCCTTCATTATGGACGTTTGAATTTACACATACAACTTTTGAGCAGAACTTTAGACAGAAGTACGAACAAATGAAATGAACTTCCGGAGGACTTAATACATCGTGATTTTCTAGATATATTTGGGGATTAATGATGAGAACTAATGAGAACCATCTCTGATTCAGAAATGAGAACCATAATTTCCTGACTCTTCCTTTGTATGAGTAATTGATATTTGATATGCTACCGAATAGCCTACATTCTTCTGGGAATTTTTTTAAAATTTTATCAAATACGTGTGTATGTGAGTACTGCAGTTGCAATGTGGCCTCTTTTGAAAGCTTCACTAGATATTTTGATTGGTGACATCTCGACCATTGTTATTGATGTAGATATGCATTGTAGATATAAATATATTGGAATGACGAATAAAATATAGCGGAACAATGAAGATTATGAGAAAAAAATATACATGACGTGTTTCAAATGTATAGAATCCCTCATCACTCATCTTCCTCATCAAGTTCGTTGTTATCAATATTCTTCTGGCAAACGACTTTTCTCGATGGGAACAGTGATCTGCACAGTGCCGTGTGCGTGCAGTGTCTGCCGCAATACTGAAACGAATAGGGAATGTCTGACTCTCTCGATTTCCCATGCTCTCTCGCTTTTCTGCTCGACAAGAGATCATTGTGAAACGAGAGGGCCAGATGATAAATGGGAATAACTTACCGTGCACATCTTGTACTTATCCGGGCACGGATTGGGATGACCTCTGCGATACGAGAGACAGTGAATGCATCTCAAGAAGTTTTTATCATTTCGGAATGAAAAAAATCAAGAATGCTCTAGCTTCACTTCATTAATCGTACTCTCTCACCGGCTTGAGTAACGAGAGAACAAGCAAAATGAAGAGACGAATTTTTCATCTTGGCAGCCATAATCAGGAAAATCTTACAATTTGAGCTTGTTCATCCTCATCTCTCGCTTTATGTGTGTATCGTAGACTGGACATTGAATAGAACCATGCTCATCTGTCTGACAGAATGCGCACATTTGTGAAGCCAAGGCGAGAAAGGAAGTGTATTCAACGGGAGATTGTTCAGCGATTTGAGTCCTGCAATAATACAGATTATGCACTGGGTATCTCTTGTGAGCTCACATCTTCAATGATTTTCTAGGGTGTTTGGGCTTCTCCATTTGAGCGACTTCATTCGTGTGGCGTCTCTTCAACGATATTATGTGCTTGGGCTGGCGTGGATCCCTGTAAACGCACTGTTGAAGAATATTATAACACGTGTTTACTTCGATTGAGCAGCGTTGGTCTTGAGAATCGGAGTGAGTGATTCAACTAGGGAAGATCGTGCGTCAGAGGCATCTACGACACGTTTGGCTCTCTCATTATTGCGGATTCTAAAAAAAGATGGAATAGTTTTCTTATATTCATTCTTTTATTTTTATCCGATTAACTCACGTTTTCAGACGGGTCGCAAGATTCTGAGGTGTCGCAATCACTTTATTTGATGTATTGACTGGCTGTTTTGCAGGAGAGTCTACGGTTAGGGAGAGAGTACGGAGGATCGGATAAGTATTCTTCTTCACTTGAGGAATATTATCGTATCTATCATGAGCCATAGCGAACATAGACAGGGGCTCATCCGCAAGGGAGACTGATGAACCGGGACTGAAATAGAGTACGTGGGTTCGTGGAATTCGATATATTCCCTTCATGAAGCAATACTTACGATCCAATAGATTCGTGTGAGTAAGTGCTGATAGGTGAATGCGTCTCGGTTTTTCTGAAAAGTTGATCATATTTTGTTCGAGCACGAAATATGCTCACACATATTTCTTCTGCCCTCGTTCAATATCTTCATGTTTAGAAGTATCATTAATCGAGGCATTTTTGTTTGCCTTAACCTGGAAAAAATATTTCATGTTTTATACATGATTCGCAAGATGAACCCACATTGAACGGATTTGAAGATATCGCGACCTTCGAATGTAGTTTCTCGTTATCTATCTTATCCTTCGCTAACTTCTTCATCTCATTAAACTCTCTCTGAAAAAATATCAGAAATTAGCCAACAACAATCTTCCATTGACTGCGTTTGCTTAAAGAGGTATAAAATATTTACATATTTCTTCATATGGCTTTTATGATATTCGACGATATTGTACACGACATTCCTTACTTGACCGTTGGGGCTAAAAATTGATAAATATTTCTGTAAGATAAAACAGATTATAGCAAATTGATAAAATTCATACTGAGTCAGAGAAATAAATTTTAAATCTTCAATTGATTCATCAGTCAAGTCATATAAATGCGCACGACAGAAGAACGGCTTGTTCAGATACATATCTGAAATGAGATCTCGTTAATTTCGTGAGAGTTGGAAGGCATCAATTGTAGCGATATTCCATTTGTCTAGGCTTATGTTCTGTATTCAACTAACTATCCATTCCCTACACAGCGCGATTAGAATGAGTCGGTAAACTCGCTCTTCGGCCGGAATCTACAAGTTATAATGCATTTTAAAGAATAAATAACACGCGATACGGTATTTAGCCTAGCAAGAGCCAGACGGCTCATGTGGAATACCATCCATCTCGTCCTCATTTAGCCATTCATCCTTTATATCCAATCTCTCAAATACGCACACTATCTCTTTCCCATTGATCATGATCGCTCGTTCCGCCCTATTTCGGGGCGAATAAAAGAGCCACGACAAACAGGGTGGTCGTAAAGGGATGATCGAGGTAGGGCTGGAACAATGGGAGTTACTTGAGTATCGGGAGATTAACGAATTGAGACTCGTGAGAATGGGAACCGAGTGATTTCGGTTGATCAGAGAGCCATGTTTGAGTGAATCAAAAGACCAGGATTTTATGTTTGGTTTATTTATTTGGTTCATTTCACGACATAATTCACAAATAATATGAGATGAAGCAAAACAAAGGAACAATGATATAAACGGTGAGTGGCAAGGTGAATCTAGAGACGACGTTTGCGATAATTCTCATGAGCTTCAGTGATGCCGTTGTTTGTCGCCGAGTTCACGGGAAGCGGGACGATTCACAACTATAGGCAAAGTAGAATACAGGTGTAGTCCCTGGTAAATAGTGAGGAGGAGCGGTGTGAAGGAAAGATGTCAGACTACCGTAATACAACCTCGAATACCCGTTCATGTTTCTCGTGACCTTTGAACTCTTAACAATATGATAATATAAACATATTATTTTTTTTAAAGCAAGTAAACATACCGTTATAATTAAAACAAGATCAATGATACAGAGATCAGAATATATACGAGATCAAGACTACAAGGGCAAGAATATTACCAACGCTACAAACTTCTATTCCCTAAATAATGCCTAAATATTGCATGAACATCAATGAGTCGTCGAATCCGGACTCCTGAAACTGAATGCAAAATTATGTGTCACTTGATTTGAATCGCGCTGTTACCTCGATACATCATCCCTCTTCTTCTTCATCTTCCCCTCGTTCTCATCAGAATTCTTCCTTTTAGAAATTGACGACGTCTGATTCGATGGTCCCGCACCCTCATGAGCCTGTACGGCCCTCTCGGCGCGACGAAGGATTCTAAATTTTGTATATATCGTACATCGCTCCCATTACCGAACAAACGGCCTTTTCTACCTTTTCGGCCTTTTTTACCTTTTCGCGAATTCGCGCTTAATATTCTTGTTTAATGTTTCATATTTTTTGTTCACCCCGATAACTGGACGAATACAAAAATTGGCCGGTGAAATATTATTTTAAATAGGTGAAAAATGAGAGCCGTTGCCTCCTTTTTCAATGAAAATACGGCTCTACCGTAATCTCCACGTCATCACAAATTTTCTGTTCTTTTTCAGTACTGTGGCTGTAATTTTTCACCCATTTAAAATAATATTTCACCGGCCAATTTTTGTATTCGTCCAGTTATCGGGGTGGACAAAAAATATGAAACATAAAACAAGAATATTAAGCGCGAATTCGCGAAAAGGAAAAAAAGGCCGAAATGGTAGAAAAGGCCGTTTGTTCGGTAATGGGAGCGATGTACGATATATTTTTAAATAATCCAATGCTCCGAGCACTAATCACTCGATGAAACCAGTATTCATAGTTATGATTAACTTGAAACATACTTGTCAACATCGTCTTTCACACTTTGCAATGACGCCTCGAGAGAAGAAGCTGGAGGAACGTTGAGATGTTTCAATTCACTGAAGATACACCATTTGAAAAAAAAACGATGCAAAAAGGCTTACTTGCTCATTTTGACAACGATAGCCGACACGTAATCGGTAAGCTTCTTGAAGTATGCCATCTTGAAGGTCACTCTGGAAATGGAAATTTCAGTAAAATTACAAATTTTGCAATGATTGCAATGTTCACGAAAATGCTAAAATCGTACCCAGGATCAGCTAATTCCTCTACTTCAGAGTTGAAGATTGCGGATTGAAGTTTTTTCGAACGTGCTTTGCTAAAATAAAGTAAATTATTTTTCATAAGAATTATTCATACCCTTTAATGGCGTTTAACCGATTGACCTGCTGATTCAGTTTGACCAGATAACTTGAGAGGATTTGCCTGAAAAAATTCGCATTAATTCACTGCAATCGTAACAGGATGGTTGATAATTTTACAAGATTGAAGCATGTTTAAAAATTGATGGAAACTCACACAAGGGCGGGATCGTGAACAGGAGGGTTGTTTCGGTCGCATCAATTGGTTCTTGCTTGATTCTGAGATTTTTTATTGGCTGCATGTCATTTGGCGATACTGTAGGAGTTGTTGAAGGAGGAGGTGGCTGGGAGATCGTTGCAGCTGTGATTGATCGCGGCCTGTAATGAGCTTGTTTAGACAGTCATTTTTTCACATTTTACTGATCTACTGTGATCTACAGTTCAATAAATATATAAAAAATTGTGAAACTCACGAGCCAACGACCTCCTCAACGCTTGCCCACTCGTCCAGAGCAGAGAGGCGCTCGGTTTTGCTAGAATCGATAAATTCGCTAATTGTCACAATAGAAATACGGCTAACATGTGTCTCGTCGGAAGCAGGGAAGATCTCGAGTGCTGTGCAACGGGAGGAACAGGGGCAACGGCAGGGGTAGTGGCCACGGGATCGCTGGGCTCTTCCTTGCTGAAAATAAATTTCAACTATTTAGGTTACAATCTTGATTGTCGGGTGCTATCTTAAAAGATTCAAGTTTACCTGATCTGTAGAGAAATGTATTGCCATTTGCACTCACATGGACGACGGGAGAAACATCGAGGTCGATGGTTTTCGAGCAGGAGCAGCAGCAGCCGCTGGAGCTGCGGTTGATAATGGCTTTGCTGCAGGAGTGATCGATACAGATGGGGCTGGTCTGCTGAAATGAACCTCATGAAACTGATTAAACTTAATGATCAATATCAGAATTCTCTTCAACGCTTCATTACTCACTCATTAAACTTACCTTCTCGGATCGACAATCGACGTCGTTGCTGTGGAAGCTGCATGCACTGATACAGAAGGAAGTGCCAGTGTGAGAGGCTCAATTTGGGGCTGTGGAACATCTTCCCTGCTGGAATCAGCGAGATTATTTTTAACAATTTTAAAATTATTGTGGTCAACGTACCGAGGAATGTGTCTTTCTGCGTTCACATGCTTGTGTGATTGAGGAGCGCCGACTGGTTTCTTCAACACTGGTCGCGACTGTGGAGCGGACGGTTTTGTTGATGATGTTCTGCCAATCATTAAATTATTGTTAGTTTCGACATCAATTATCTCACGTTGGTCGCTGGTTTGAGTTTGACGTAGAACCTGCAGATGCTGCAAGTGCTGCAGCGGGCGCAGACTTCGTGATCGGTACCACAGGTTGGTCGTGCTTTCTGCAGATGCCCGAGCGTTAAAAATGTTCATGCGGCTCTCAGAAAATGTTGTGAACTCACGTTGGTAGGGTAGAAGTGTGAGCAGGAGATCGATATGGAGGGGATTCCGGGTGGTCGGCGATTGGCGCCACGTTATCTTGCCTTGATGGACCCGCTTCTTCGACCTTGAATTATTTTTTGATAAGCAATGTTCGATTTACAGAAAAATCACTAGGATCCGTTCAGTACATCTTACTAGAGAGCGAAATACGAGTATGCGTCTCCTCATTTCTCGTGCTCTCTCATCGGTGCAAGAAGCGAGAGAGCAGGTGAAATGGAGAGACGACAACTTCAAACGATACAACTTACCTCCTTCTTCACCACCATATCCGTCCTTTCTCTGATATACTGGCTTGGTTGCTCACAGATGAATTGAATGTCGTCGTCATCAGGTTGGTACGCAGGTGTGTAGACCTGAGTTAAAAATGAATGAACACGATCTGCTTTCAGAAGTTCTTGAGGAAAAAATGCACAACTAGGAGTGGGCTACTCACACGTGGACTGGAATAAGCTATGTTCGCATGCTTTCGAATCTCTTCAATTTGGTATGAAGGTGTGGACACCTGAGAAGTGAATCGATAAATGCGATGAATATTCCGAAGATCATGAGAGCAAAAAATAGTAGATATTTAGGACTCACCCTTGGCGAACTAGTTGATGGAGAACTGGAAGATGCCATGTGCGCTTCCTTTCTAATATCATCGACTGATCTTGGCGCCGTCTCACGATCGATGTAGGCCGATGTCTGATATGGGATTGATTAATATTCCACCGAAATACGGTTCATCATCTATTCATCTTGTGCTCTCTATGGCCCGCTCGAGTGACGTTAGAATGAGCGGAAATAAAATACTGCGGGTCTTTTTTGAGCTTACATGTGATGGTCCGGCAGCAGTCCTTTCCCGCCTCTTCTTATCCTCATAATATCGTCGCTTCTTCTCTTCATAATGTTCTCTATCGCGCCTTTTCTTCTCTTCTTCCCTCCTCCTCCTCTCCTTTTCTTCGTAATATTTCTTCTGAAAAAAATATTTGATTGAGTTCAATGTTAGGGTTCACACTTACTTCATACAACATCTGCTTATTGTAATATTCCATTAGTTTCTCGAAAAAGTGTCTCACTTCTTTGTTCGGTCTGCAATTGAAATTAATTTAGAAATTCATAAATAACTTGAATAACAAGTCACTTACACATGGCAGTACGAGTTTATGATTCCGATCGCTTCTGGGGACAATTTATTCATTTGAGCCCATTTAAAGAACTGCATGTGGTGAGGGATCTCTAGAAGAATCATTTTTTGTTAGACAAGCTAATTAAAAAAAAATATCTTACCCTCATGTTTTCTCGCCGATTGCTCGGCCATTTTGCAATTGTGCTGCAACGTCCAGTGGTAGTCGTGTGGCTACGCTAATGCCCACCGATAAGGCTGATATAGCCCACAGTGCGAAAAACGCTGTAAGCAAAACTATTAGTGGGGCTCCATGGTAAAAATGGTATGGAATCAATCAGAGCGTCACGAAACATGAACATGTGTGTTTGTCATACGAATGATAACGATATTGATAGTAAGGAAGAATGGGACGAATCGAGCACGTGATTCATAAATAGAGAACGAAATGGGAGAGAAAAAGAGGCGAATCGTGGATGATTATTATGTATTCCGCCTGAAAGAGTTCATGAAGAGAGGAGATCTTCCTGCTAGGAAGGGTTGGCAAGCATTCGCAAGCGTCGAGACAGTTAGTGTTTTTTTTCATTTTTTTTAGTTTCTTTGAAACAAAAATTCCAAAATGAAATGAATAAAAATGGCACGATCCGTTTTCAATCACAAACAAGCAAGTCTGTAGGTGATTTATCACACGTGAAAATTAGAACAGAATGTATAGATGAGCACTATGAGAATGAATGCCACATTTTCAATATACAGCATAAACTAAAGAATTAGGTCTCGCAGTTTATAAACAGTTATCAGAGCAAAACACAAAGATTCAGACAAGCAAAAGATAAGAGTAAGCAAAGGGATTAGCATTTGAATCGTTACCGCTGGCGCGAAAATTTGAGTAGAGCGGAAAGAGAGGGAGAGTGGCAGTATCTCTGCGCACACAGTATGGCTACCTGAATTCCTTCCGGCTAAATCTTGGAGTGATCTTGGAGTGGATCAAAGACTCAAGTGAGGACGGCTTAGGTGCTAATTGATGGATAATCTTGTCAAGTGCACCCTTTAGGTTCTAGAGATCAATTGAGATATCGCAACGCATTACCGCTGGCTAAGCTCGCTTTCAACTACAAAAAAAGAAGAAGAAGAGTGAGGCAAGAAAAAGAACGGCTAGCGAACTCCCTTTCTTTCTTCGTATATCCATTTAGATAAACATCTGACGGCAGTTTTCCGTGTTTGAATGTTCAGGTTAAAGAACGGGAAAAGAGAGGCAAATGGGAAAATCGAGACGAAAGAACGTTTCCTCACATCCAGTCAAATCGAGGTCAAAGTGACAAATGGAAGAAAATTTGAACACGTTGGGTTACAGGAACTTCCTGTCAAGGAAGAATGAGTCTCTGGTCACCCCTCAAAACAGATGCCCCAGTGTTGATCAATGTTTCCGTGTTTTGCAAAGGTGAAAGAGACGAACATTGCGTAACAGGCAGCTGCTAGGTAAGGGGTTTGACCCTCTCTCTCTTTCTTTGTCTCTGTCTTTGTCTCTCTTTTTTGCGAGTGCTCTCTTATCGATCACATAGGGCCAGAGGGTTCGGGTTATAAAGAAACTGTCAGATTTACGAATGCATCTGTTCTGTTTGCACACAATCATTGTCAAATCGGCCACCAGACGCGCATTATGGTCACTTTTATAAGAAGAAGTGTATCAGATCAACTGGCTCATACTGACATAAGCGTCTTCAAAGGATGGAAAGTGGGGAAAAGGTAGAAAGGAAAAGTACCAACGGCATTTGCGAGTTTTTTTCCTTCCGTGGTGTGCACGGTAGGAAAATGTCAACATCTTTCCAAAGGGTGACAAAGGAAGAGAGAGAGTTATCTTGCGCAGGTAAATAGTTAGCGCTCCATCATAATCAGTGAACAAGTACGGATTGCACAAGAATAATGAGGATGAGTACAGATCTACTCACTGCATAATCCTGCTCGGTAAACATAAATTTGATGAGTCGAGCGGTCGTGAGAGTGATTGCGCCGCCCCAGGGAATATGTTTTATTCCGCCTCCTAGTAAAATTTCTTCTTATCTCTCTAAAAAATGATGCCCCTCCTCGTCAGCTATAGATATTAATCGTACCAAAAGTACCGGATAAAGCATTCACACGAATTGCCCCCAGAAGGAAACTCGATACTAGAGGGATTGCCCATCAGCCACTAAAAGGCGGCATCAAACAAAGAGGTCCTGATGAGATCACTCAAATTTGTAACAGAGGACCTAATGATTGATTCGTTAGACTCCCCAGAGGGAACAGCGGCACCAAGCTCAATACATATTGAAGGGATTCCACTTTATATGCATGCAAAGCAACCATTATCTCGTGCTCCGCTCCTAGATGAATAGAAGCCCCAAGGGGGGGGAGATGATTGGTGCAACAGAGTACTAATGAAAATCGCCCTGAGGAAGGACGGTGACAAGGTCAAGGAAAGAAAATATTGTGTTTCTGACAAACTTGTCACGCTCTGTCAAAGTAATTCATGATCTGTAGATATCCATCAGCAATCATCAATCCACACATTGTCATGTCACTCCGGCAACAATAGAGTTATGGGCCATTCGCATGTCATCCTAACTAAAGTATTGACTGACACGCATGTGAATAGGCTGTGCAAGATTAACTAGAGGATATATCCCATATATGTATCGGCATGAATAACGGCAGGGGACCGAAGTGGAATTAATCATACTCGGAGTAGAATTATAATATAATGCGAGATATGTCCATAATCAAAGGACCATTGCTAGAGTTCTCTTATTAGAATCGATTCCTGATTTCCTATTAATATTATCAAGCGGTTTGATCGTTTGATCAAGGTTAATTGGCGCTTGGAGGGGCGAGTTGAACTTGAAAACGAGAACTATGAATGAAATGATAGAAGAACTGAATCCAGTCTGCAAAAGTGAAAGTAAAGAGGAGTCGTAAATGAATCGACTGCATGGAGGAATACAGGCAGATGGGTAAATACGGGGCAGATGGAATAGGGTGACCTCTTAAAACAAAAAAAGCCAAGACCAATTATTGTTCCTCATAGAAACGTATTTAATAATACACCGTCGTGAAAACAGAGAAAATGGAGCCAATAGCGGAGCTCCCGCATTTGCCGATTCCGCTCAACTCCAGTCGCTCAAAGCAGGTTTCGCTCTGAGCCTTCTCGCTCTCTGTCTCTCTGTCACTTCCATTCACCATTCCAACTCCCTTTATCGCTCTTCCTCTCTCTCACGAGAGCATTATCTTTCTTTTTGGCGCGCTCGCTCAGGGGAAAGCGTGCGGAACAACTGTTTGCACGATGGAAGAAGGAAACATTCCGCCACGTCGAGTGCAAAAAAGAGCGCGAAAATTCAAACATGAAAAATTCGCAAGAGAAGCAATTCTAATATTAGGGGATATGGTGGCTTCATTCTCCATCTCGAATCCAATATCCATGTCTATCAAAATGGTTTATCTGGCAAGAGGAATGAGATAAAGGAGTCGTAATTCCCGATCATCCGCTCATTTGAAGTCGTGAGTGTGGAATGTCGCAGGCCAAGGGAGAAGAAGCAAAGTCGGACTGCGTGCCTCCTACTCCTTTTCGCCCTTCTTTTTGTACTAGTTCGGTATTCCACTGGGATCAATGTTCTCATAGTTTTCCATTGTCTCTCATCTACCAAAGAACTCTCAGAGTTCACACATCCCATTTTCCAGACATGTGATGAATGATTGATCGATAAGCTCATGCAAAGATTGCGAAACGTTCTAAGAATAGATTGTGAATTAAACGGAGTGAAGGTGATAAAAATCATGGAACGCATCGATGTATTGGATAAAGTATCATAATTTATCGAGACCAACCAGAGGGCATACCTTCTGACTCTCTCAATATAAATCCGCCGTTTCGAATGAACAGGCCAGCGAAAGAAGAATTCCCAACATTAATCACATATAACAATAATCACAAAATAGTACATCTCAGCTATCGAAAAAATGAGATCGGTGTCTCGGGCTCCGGAGCTTCATTGGGCCCGTTCGTTTCTCTGCGATCAATCCTGTAGGACGGGTCGAAGATTACTCTCCCAATAGAATTTGGTCTTCTCGAATGACCAGGCGATGCGTATCTGCTCTTACATAGCGCAGGATGGTTGTAGTGTCCATTGCAGATCTGAAATGTTCAACTGAATTGCGATATATCTGTATGTATGTTTCGAATTCTCCGTTCTATGCCTCCGTTATCTCAGAAAGTGATGATCAGGGTAAAATATTGGGACTGAATAAACAAATATATGCAGACCGTGCACAGCAGAGAGTAGTTCTTGCATTTCATCGAGTGGCCTTTGCTGAAGGGACCGAGGCAGTGGAAGCACCTGCAATGTCTTCACAATCATTTGTCCCCCCCTATATCTATCATTCGTTGACTGAAAAATAAGAGTACTGACTCAATCTTAAATCTAACGCTGCTGACAACGGCAGATGTTTATGCGAAAAACAACAACAAAATGTTCAAAATGATGCTGCCTAACAGCTAACAATAAAGAAAGTACAACATACAGATTGAGCTCAGCTCGTCTTTTCTGTCTGTCCACATAATTTGGATATGCCGAGCAATAGGACGGGTCGTGATCGGCTTCGCAGAATGCGCACGGAACATAACCAAAGATTTCTGGCTCTTCATAGCTCACTTCTACAAATGATATTCCTTCACATTTATCAATCAATCACTGAATGCAAATATGGGATAAAACCCTACCGAGCGCTTCCGAAGTTTCAGCTGATTCGCGATGAGTGCTAGCAACGGGATCAGACATTCTGCAATTAGTTTCAGGTTTTTAATAGCCCATAATCGCTAGCTCACTCTAACAGAGGCTTCTTCGACGTCGACGGCAAATATAGTGGTTGAACGTCAATCAGAGTTCGTTTACTGAACACACTGATTAGTCTTAGCTAAAATCTAAGAAAAAATGGAGTGTTTTCACACTGCTCCTAATCCTTCAATCAGTACGACTTACTTTGAAGGAACTTCCGATTGTCCTTCTTTTCCATTTTGCGGATCACGATCGGTCGCAATTTTCTTCTTAGCTTTTCTGTGCGCAATAATTTCAAACCTTGCGCGATTCCAAATACTGAACAAAATCATTGTTACGAATGTATTTGTCATGAATTCGCACAAACCTGGTGACTTCTTTCTTCACCGATGGGATTTTAAACTGAGCCAGCTCCCTGAAAACGAAATTTTGTGCATTGAAATAGCAGCAGCGAGTAATTTTTAATTACTTACTTTTCTGTCCTCTCGGCGATTACTGATACGTGATCACAGAGATTTTTGAAATGTTGAATTGAAAGATTTGGGCTACAATGATAATAGAGATGAATAAGATCGATAAACAGAACTATACCTTGGATCAGCAACATTTTCAATGTCGGCCACAAATTCCATGGACTGTAAATTCTGAGCTCTGGCGAGTCTGAAATGTTTGATTCAACACTGCGCAGGAATCGACTCTTAATCCCGCATGCTCTTTCGCAGATCAGAGAGGAGAGAGAGCAGGCGCATGAGGAGAGTCGATTCTTGCCAACCACGCGTTGTAGGAATTGTGCACCATCATACCTTTTGATCTTGTTCAGATAATCAATCTGCTTGTTGAGAGCAACGAGATTGGATGAGAGAATTTCACTGAAATGAACGGGTAATGGAAAAGGTTCCGTTACATTCGTCCCGCGTGAGCCCACTGACTAAAGTAATGTGGCCTACAATGATCAGCGTTCCATAACTCACACTTCACGACGGTCGAATTCCTTATTTGCTTTCTGCATTGCTGGTGGCGGAGCAGAAACTGTAGCAGGAGGTGGAGTATTTAGGATACATATTTCAACCGGTTGTGAATCAGATAGAGTTTGCTAAATCCAGGTATCAATTGTATAGATAACTCAAGCCGATAATCACCTTATTCGAACTCGATGGTTCGTCCTTTAGTCGTTCATCTACTGGAGTTAACGATGAAGTCAAACTGAAAAATAATATCTGTACAGAAGTTGCAATATTCGTATGCAATTCGTGCACTGATGATCATCTAGCATCAACACTGATTATTTTACGCTCATAAATATATTTGAGGATGAAGAGGCATACGTTTCGCTGATCGGAGCCTGCGAGAAGGGCACAACGGCTGCCGTAGGAAGTAGTGTATGAGCTGATGCAGTGGGTACACTGACGAAGTCTGTGATTATTTCATCTCTGCAAAGTGTTCTTTGAAATATTTGGCAATATATATTTTTCACTAAGGTTCAATAAGGACTTACCCGATTGTTTCTTGCAGCGAAGAATCGCAAAATTTTCTTTGTGCAACAGCATTTTCATTCGCCTCTGTAGAAGCGTTGACCTGCGTATACCATTCACTATCATAGTTCATTTTACAGCACACCTTTTTCTCCATTTCCATATCATAATATTTAATTAGCAGGAGAAGAATTTCGCTCGCATCCTTGGTCTTACTATAACATCAATAAACGTTCAATAAAGGCATTAAGGTAAAGTTCAACGCACCATTTCCAAATTAAGGATCGAAGTTCGTCGATTGATTCGACAGGTCTTTTATGGAGCTCCGCCCACTCGAAAAACTGCATTCCTGGAGTACTAAAAGTACTGATTAACTCACTAGAGCTGGCAATACGGGCTCAAGGCAATGGGCCGGTTGTGATAACGGGCCCGTTTAGAACGCCCGATTTTAAACGGACCTGTATAGCTCCTCCTACGCTCTCCCTTCCTTTGGAGATCGGAAGCACACTCTCTTCAGATCACACACTCTCTTCAGATCACTCACTCACTCTTTCACTCACTCATCATCACTGTATTTCCGATCTTCAAAAGAAGAGGGATGGGCGAACGTAAGAGGAGCCCGTTTAGGAGTACGGACCCGTTTAGAATCGGGCGTTCTATACGGGCCCGTTATCCCGTTAGCCAACCCCGGAACTCAGCCGTAATTCAAAATCAAGAATTTCAAGCAGCATCGGCCCAATACGAAGCGAATCAGTCGTAATTTAAGAGAGTAAATATAGAGTTGGCATTTGCAGGAGAGTGGGTGAAAGAAGAAGAAAATGAGCCCGAATAACGCAAGTTGTGGCGCCAAATTCGTCTAAACTTTCCCTTTATGTTTTGCCACTTTATGCGCTCCGCTCACCCTTGGCCTCTAAACATGACCGCATGTTGACAACTTTTGGTGTGTATAGGCGATTAATACAAAAGACACAACGTGACGGTAAAAGGCACAACGAATCGACGATTGACTTATTACTTTCCCTTCATATTGCAATCTATCTTCTCCTTTAGTATTCTTCTTCTTATAGATACTCATAGTAAAAAAAACGAAAATTGCTTTATCAGAAACATATTTCACTCATAAACATAAATATGGGCAACATCCTGAATATAGTCGTTCACAACTGTTGATGAGATTGAATATCTAACAGCATTAGTAATAATATTTTACGGACAACTAATTCAAGGGAGACGGCTACTTTAGGTCATCTCTGATTATGAGGAGGACTATTCTGCACAGGAAGACTGGATGGCATATCACGTTCTTCTTCCTGTCGAGGCCCAAAAGAAGAGCGGTCGTCCTCACTCTCATCATCATATCTTGAAAATCGGTCTCTGAAACCGAAGGGACGATTCTGGGAGCGAGATGGGCGCTCCTTGCGAGGAGGCAGATGAAGCCAATGACAGAGAGCCGTGTGACTGGCGTGCCCGTTGCAGTGCTGAAGATTCTTAGTTAGATATTTGATATGTTGAACAAGTCCAAATATATGATAGGGCTAGATTTTTCTATTAAAATATATTTGGAATATCGTACCGTGCACATCTGCCGTCGCTTACGGCACCATAGCAGATGAGATCGGGAGAAGGGAGCGAGGCAGCTGAAGCACCTGTAATCATTGAGATTGGTCTCATGAATGGAAGGAAACCAACAGATCCAGCTCTGCCCTTCTCTGCTCCCTCTCTTCGTGCGTCCTATACTTCGTGCACAAGATCGGATCGTGATCAGCATAACAGAAGTTGCAACAGAAGTTGCTGCTTCTTTGGGTTGCTGGAGTTGCTGGAGGTGCTGCAAAATGTTCTTTTTTTCGCAACGTATTCATCCACATACCTAGACTCCAATCATCTCGAATCGTAAAAATATTACCTGTCGGCGAAATCTCTATGTCAATGGTGGCGCTTTCTTGCGCGGTGTCCGACGAATCGGAATCGACTGGGTTACGGTAGCTGGAATAAACTACAGTTTGATTGAACTTGAACAGGACCGCTTACTTCTGGAACGTTCGCCTCTTCTTTGGTGAGGGCGACTTCGATGATTGAGGATAAGATCGTTTCGAATGACATTCTTGTCTGGTTCCAAACTGCAGCTGATTCTGCTCATTGTAAAGCCTGAAATTTATCTCTAGATGCTCACTATTGTAAAGAAATAATCATCGCTGAATCACTAGGCTTGGCAAGAAGGACTCTCTTCATTTTAATTGGTCTCTCGCCTTTCTGACCGAGGAGAGAGTGTTCTAATGCTGCGTTAGTTTTTCGGAAAAAGACTTGGAAAAAGCACCAGATTTGAATTCCCGCATTTTCCGTTTTTGACCAATATCTCGGCTACCAATTGCCCATTCATCACCAAAATTGAAATTTAGATTCTCAGATGGGTAATATATGTGGAGCCAATTTGTTGTATCGATTGATTCATCAGGAACAGAGATATTAGGCAAAAACGGAAAATGCGGGAATTCAAATCTGGTGCTTTTTCCAAGTCTTTTTCCGAAAAACTAACACCACATAAGTCAGATCAGACTCACTGTTGTCGCTGTTGCTGTCGTCTCGACAACGTCAGAAATCGTTCCCGTCCATACGGACGGCACGACTGCATTCTATGGATTTCTGCAAGGAGCTCCACTTGTGTCTGATCTTGCTTCTTTTGATCATACACGACGTCTTGCTGTTGAGGTTTCTGCACATTCTCCATCTTCTTAATGCTCTCTTTTGGCTGCACTTGCAACACTTCATCCTGTTTATGATGGACTTCTTGATTAGGCACTGTTTGGCTTGGCTTTTCTTGCGGCTTGCTGCTTGCTGCGGCTTGCGGTCGAAGTAGAATCAATTGTGGAGTTTCTTCATGTTCTTTCAGTTGTTCAGCTGATTTCACTTCCTTCACTTCCTTCACATTCTTGACTGTCTGCACTTTCTGAATATGCTCCTTTGTAGTACTTTGTTGCACATGCGCGACCTTTTTCTGCACTCGGTGAGCAACGACGGAATGTCTGACACTATCCCAAATCCTGCAAGTGTAGCATTCTGCTTAATGGTTTCCATGCCTTCTCTTTGCATACCCTGTGACTTTCTTCTTCACGGATGGTAATCGGATGCGAAGAATCGAGTTGAGTGGAATATCACATTGAACAAGTTCCCTGAAAGGAACAAGTGATGATGTATTGAAACAATTTCGATCATACTTCTCAGTTTTAATTGCAGAATTCAATACGTGTTCGCAAACCTTCTTAAAATCATCGTAGGAAAATTGACGGCTGCAAATAGTGATATATTAGGTGGGAAAATTTCAATTTACTCTGCAAGCGTTATTGACGTCTTGAAATAGTCAGACGGCAGGTTTTGAACTCGAGCATTTCTGAAATGCTCAAATTATTCCCAGATCTTTTGCAAAAAAAAAGAAGCTTCAAATTCCATTTTGAAACTACTGACCGTTTTGACTCATTTAATATGTCAATTTGATCATTGAGTTTGATTAGGCCATCAGAAATAATCTTTCTGAAACGAAAAATCAATAATCTTTATATTGATCGGATAACTCACTGTTCCACTAAATCATATTCAACTGAAGCAGTTTCAGAAGTCGCAGATGATCTGAGAACAAGCGAAGGAGTTGTAGCAGCAGAAAGTGGAATCTGCAGTGCTGTTTGCTGCAAGGTATTGGGTATTGGATCAGTAGGTCGCTCCAAAACCGTGGATGTTGCACCAGCTATAGGTGAAAGATTGAGTGTTGCAGCAGGTTGCTGCAGGAGCTCGAGTGCAGCAGCAGTAAGTTGGTTCACAATCGTAGAAGTTGTATCGGCTGCTAAAGATGGACCCTTGACTACCGCTGCTGGTTGGTGCGCGATATTGAGTGCTGCAGCAGTAGGCTGCTGCAGAGTCGATGCAGCTAATGCAGCTGACGTAGGTGCAATCTTGAGTGCCGCAACTGGTTGCTGCTGCTGCTGCATTTTCTTGGGTGCTGGATCGTTAGGTCGCTCTACAACCTTTGATGTTGCAGCAACTATAGGTGGAAGATTAAGTGTTGCAGCAGGTTGCTGTGGGAGCTTGAGTGCAGCCACAGTAAGCTGATTTACAATCGAAGAAGTTGTATCGGCTGCTGAAGATGGAAGCTTGAGTGCAGCAGCTGGAAGCTGTATACTCTTGGGTGCTGGAACAATGGCTTGATGCACAATTGAAGAAGCAGATGTTGTGGACTGAAGTATATTCGAAGGCGGTGTAACAGCAGGGGTTGTTGGAATCTTGAGTTGCTCTACGTCTTTGGATGCGACAGCACTGCGCTGCTGCTCCAATGAAGGAGTTGAAGAGACTGGAGTATGGGGAGGGTGGAGTGATGCAGCTGGTTGATGCGCGGGCTTGGGTGCCGCAGCTACCGTTTGCATCAAAGAAGTAATCGTAACAGCAGGAGAAGATGGAGGCTTGGGTGCTGCAACTGGAGCTGGAACAGTCGGCTGCTGCACAGGTTTGGCTGCTGCAGGAGGAGCAGTAGATGGAAGCTTGAGTGGTGCATCTTGTTGATGCATGGTCTTTGGTATGGAAGCACTGGTCAATTGAAGAATCGGGATTGAATCAGTGGGAGTTGGTGGAGGTTTGACTTCTGCGGCTGGTTGCCGCACAGTCTTGGTTGTTGGTGCCATAGTAGTCTGCTGCACCAACGCAAGAGCAGAAGCGTTGGATTGAAGTGTGAGCGTGGGTGCTGCTTCAAGTTCCTGCTTGACTTTTGGTGTTGTTACAGTCGCAGTAGTGAGCATTGTATGTTGCGGAACCGTTGTGAAAGATGCAGAAGCAGTGGAGGCAGGCTTATTGAGTTTCACAGGAAGAATCACTGGGATAGTAGGCTTTGAATTTGACGCCTTGGGAGCCATGCCATGAGCAGCATTTGTGAATGGCTCGTCAGCAACAGCGACTGTTGAAAGACGCCTGAATTGCATCTTTGAAATTATATCATCACCACTCCTGCCGAAAAATAAATATCATTCAAAACTAACGATGCATCAGATTCCGATTCTTCCATAGCAGCAGCAGTTGCGGATGAGGTAGGCTCGAGTTTTCTGCAAATGTTGAGATTAAATTGCGATTATTGCATTATATTATTCGTGGAATATGACGTACACTTGTTTCAACGGGGTCGGTGGTACGATAGCTGTTCGAATCGGCGCAGCAGTAACAGCAGAAGTGATGGTCTGTGCCGGCGTCGCTACTGGGTCTTCTTGAGGTTCTTGTTTACTGCAATTGCAAAAATTATGGATCATTATGATTAGAGTTGCTGCAATGCAATTTGTGAATTGAGATAATCGAAGGAGATTTCAAACGTATTTCACGCATCACTGCCGCGAATAGGTATGTCGCGGGTCAATTCATTTAATTTATTTCCTCTCAATTTGCACTGGGTATTATCCGGATTATCTATTTGCCGATGTGGAGAATGGGCTTAAAAGAGATGCCGATTATGTTTCACACAATTGACTTTAACGACTTGTGTGATGAGACACACTGTATTTACGACACAGTGCGTATTGATCGTTGTTTTCGATTCGGCGAGGGACGGGAGACAATTTGGGTGTGATTTCGAATATGTTTCACACATATCACATCTCAGTTGTTAAATGACTCTCTCAATATTCTGAGCGTCTTTTGGAAAATTAAAATCGAAATTCGTCTCGTAATGATTGCGAATGACATGCGAAAACGGATTCGTAATCATCGATACTTACATCGCCAGATTATTCGAAGGCTTCTCAATCATCTGGTCAATGGCTGGAATCTGATAGTGAGGAATCTGTTGAATATTGATAGGCACGCCATTGTGAGGCCTAAATAATGATATTAATCAAGGGTGGTTTCAGCTGCTAACATCGGAGCTTTCTCAAGTCTATCGGCCTCTGAGACTTGCTCATTCTCCTCTGCATCCGCCTCCTGAGAAAAATTATTGTAGAAATACTATAAAGGAGACCTCAACCTTGTTCTCCATTTCTCGATGCGACTCATCTATATCACATTCATCTGTTATATTTCGCTCGAGAATGATTTGAATTTCGTCTTCTTCTTCTTCTTCTGATTCCTTCATCGGTTCATCGGGAGCAGATGGTTTATGTGGCTTCGAGGAAATCTGCAGAATAATTATCACTCCAGACCAGGAATTCCATAACATAAAGGGGAACATGTAGTTTCTTCCCGACTTCATTCCATTCACTCACTTTCACTTTATCTGCTGATGGAGCATCGATCGATTCTGATTTCTTCTCATTACTAGCGCTCCTTTTGATCTTCTCTTTGTATTCTCTCTGTAATATCCGTGAATCACCGACAGAGAAGGGGGAGATCTCGATGTAGATAAAGATGTTGAAATGCCAATGTTAATATCGAACAGGAGAGAACAAAATGTAGTATCTTGGTCAGATAATCACCGTATGACAGCCAACAATTGGCACTCATCTATTCGGTTCTCATCCGACGTAGTATCTAGTACCTAGCAAAGGGAGCATAACTCACATCCTTCTCCATCTGTTTGTCATAATATCTGCATAACGATACAAGGATCTCACTCGTGTCCTTACTCTTGCTGAACAATTTGCAGTTTTATCAAGAGAGAACTGGAGGATTAGCTCACCACTTCCAAACAAGGGATCGAAGTTCATCGATTGCTTCAGGCGGCCGTCGTTTCAACTGCGCCCATTGGAAGAACTGCATACTAGGAGGAATATCTGCAAAGATTTAAATATTTCAATATTTCATTTCACAAGATCTTCTTCTTGTCCCCAGTATCATCGAGCAGAGTCATGGAAGAACTCTTGTCCTTACTCGTTTCCTTCGACATCAAATATCCTACCGTCCATGTCTACATGCCGCCGTTTCGCCGATTGCTCGCCATTGTCCGACATTGATCTGAACAAAAACTTACAAGCAAAAGTATGATAAATCGATGGGAAATTCCCCCCCCCCCAGTTTCAGCGTTAGGTTAAAGTTTACACAAAAAAAAGAAAATAAAGGACGCGCAGATAAATAATTGAAATCCACTATTCTCCCATGATAAAGTGCGGAGAGCGTTCTTTAAATCCACCCTCTCGCAGGAATAAACCGGAAAAGGAGCCGAGACTGGCCTTTCGGGACACTATTGCTTACAGTCGACTGGGTGACAGATGGTAGGCTTAATCCTCTCACTCTTCTTCTGAATACGATATATCTTATTCCGATAATAAAGGTATCTATCTCTCGTGTGTCTCATGTCATTAGATTACGTTCAGTTGGAAATGCAAATCCGCACGGATGTTGTTCATCAATCAAGACTCATTAATCTAAACCATTTAGGAACCGTTGGGAAGAAGGTGAGTAAACAGTAGAAAAAAGAGAGAAAGATGGCTTGTTGCGAGTTGCGAATGTTGACTGAGAGCGATGGTTGAAGAGAAAAGGTCACAACAGACTCATTGAAAGGAGGAGAGACAGAGTGGAAGAATGAATCAACCAGGAAGAGAAAGGAGATTGGAGAAGAGAGATTGGAAGACTGGCAGATTGATTTTACATCTTGTTGTTATCTTTCGAGAGATCATGGATAAGATAACAAAGTGAATTCTTTCACAATCAATTTCCGAACGAGATCTAATCCAAGTTTATGAATCGATTTTTTGAATAATCTGAGAATTCAGATTTCGGACAGCATACAACAGATAACTTAATTCACTCACAATCAGAGGAATAAGAAAGTCAAGAGGAGTAAACCAGAAAGTAGCATTGTAAAACAAATAACATAGATACATAGATATTTCATTTTTTTAAAGTAGATGAGATTGAGTGTGTTACAGCAATTATAAGTTCAATTTACCCCTAATAAACACAATTCTGCTACTTTAGATAGGGGCTACAACATAGATAGCCGAATTCAAGCCATGGGGTCAAATGCGTTTTCAAACTATCTCTTGTGGTCCCAATAAAATCATACATTTGGCCGTTTGTTGATATCTTGTCTCTGAGCCGCGCTAGAGCCCGAGAAGTGCGCGCGCAACGCTCTGGAGGAGAGGAGGGAAAGGCGAGACGAGAGGAAAAAGGGGCGGAGCCTAATTAGCGTGTGTCTCTCTCCCTCCCCCCGCCCTCTCGCCCGCCTCTCCCCGCGCAAAAAACACAAGCTGGGGAAGCATGCTAAAAATCTAAATTTTTCTCTAAAAATCCTAAAATATTCAGTTTAGTCAGATAATCGATATCCCAAGAGAAAATTCAAACTGGAACCCACAGAAACAGCCTATTCCCTTCATTTATATCCAATTTTGATCTACTTAGTGATAATATTCAATCTTCGGATAGTGCTTGATCGACAGGGAATGGTAAGAGCTATCCATCGCGCTATCAAACGTCCGATTTGGTTTAGAATGGGCTTTGTGTTTTTGTTTTCTCGCTTTTTGGCAAAATCATGTCAAAGCAAAGTGGGCGGGGCTTGTGGCCTCTAACTTTAGATTATCGGAATCAACAGAGCAAGAGCTACTTCTTGACAGTTTTCGATATTTCACCTGGCCCAGAACTTCAAATTTTACTGTTGCTTGGGCTTCTTCGGTCTTCTCCACTTCTTCGGCTTCAATAAATGTGCAGCTCGTCTCAATTGAGAACGATTTCCATTGAAATTTCTCACAGAAAATTGTTTCTCTGGAGAATGGAGTTTGAGCATTGCTTGTTGTTGAGGAAACTGATAAACTTGCGGTACTTGTTGTGCATTCAGGAAATGGATATTCTGAACATGCTGGACTTGAGGTTGTTGAAGTTGCAGGCATTGCTGCATGTTACCCTCTCGCTGTTTCAAGTAGAGGATATGCTATTTATCATGGGCTATTGCTGGGAAAGAATAGGGAAGAATATCCGAGACGAGGCAGTAAAACGACGTGATTCGCGAATATTGATATCAAATAATATATTATCTTATTGTTAGGGAAAGATTAAGATTTATGGAAACGAAATGAAAAAATCGAGAATTCTGTGAAGGAGGGGTCTTTGTGTCGCGAATGTGGACTGAGGGCGTTGGTTGACAGGAAAAGGCCATTACAAAAACCGAGTGGAAGAGTGAAAGAGAAGAGAGAAGATGGATGAATCATCAAGGAGAAGTTAGCTGCCAACTGAATGACCATTGCAATCTTTTGAAAGATCATCGCAGAAATATCAAATTGATCAATTTTATAGTAAATTTTGATATACTTCATTAAATTAGCACCAAGTAAATGATATAGTGTTGTGAGAAAAATGACGATAGTGTACTGAAAAAAAGTAAAAACAGTATCGAATCGTCTTTGAAAATGGAGGTAAGTTTAGGAATCCTGAAAGTTCGCAATAGTCGATGAGTGTTTGATAAAAGGTCAAGCTAGAAACAAACTAAAGGAAGGCGCATTAACAATAATGATTAAGTTCAATCGGAATCGGAATCGGAAGAATCAATCGGTTTTTCATCCCCATCCGTCTCCACTTCTTCCTCATGCATTGGCGTTGCTTGAGGAGAAAACTCCGCCCCGTCATCACTCTCTTCCTCCTCCTCCTCATCGATAGTTCGTCCATCGGTGCTCTGATGATCCCGAGGACAGGGAGAACTCGCGTGATGCGGGGAGAATTCCTCCTCATCATCACTCGATTCCTCCTCTATATCGGGTCTTTCCTGTTGTCCAGAGAAGATTGATTGGGAGGGGTTTCGTTGTTCTCCTCTTCGTGCTTTGAGTAACTTCCTACAGAGAGCTGCGTGACTCGAGTGGAGACCGCAGTGCTGAAACGGTATTCTTCATTGTCTTCGTGACATTCTAAAGTGATAAAATCAAGATGAAAGGGAACTGTCATCACAACTGAGTCGGAATAACTCACCGAGCATGATTTTCCTCGCTCCTCACATTGGTGGTGTATACTGAACGGACCAAGGCAGTGCCAGCATCTGCAAATCGGCGTGTTCGGGTAGGCTAGACCTTTTTTAAACTCACAGTTTCAACAACCATCTCATATTCTCTCGCTCATCGTAAGTTGTGTACTTCGTGCAGTTGATCGAATCGTGCAAATCGCCGCAGAATGCACAGGAATCGTGAACTTTCACAGTGCCGGCTAAAAGCGCATTGATGACGGATATAAACCAGGGAGAGATGCGATATACCAATCTGTCCGCTACAAGACGCATGTTCATTGGTAGTAGATGAAGCTGAGGGTGTTCTGAAACAATCCGCCGTGTCTGATTTTCATGGCTTAGTCGCTCACTTGAGAAGGGCTTTCTTCGGTAGTTTTGATGGATGGACCCATTGAGAGGTTTGTGCGGATGAAGAATCGACGTGCGCCCTTTTCAGAAGCGACTGCCTTCTCATAGACTGCTGACTGCTGAAACTAAATATAGTTTTGTGGACTTGAGGAAAGTGTTGCCTATGTTTTTAATGTATTTGCTAATTGAAAATTTCATTTTTCTATGCCATATATTCTACATTCCAATCATTCCAATCAGAGATGTTGACTCACCTGGGTGATGCTCCGTTTCCCTTCTCTATTCGTGCGACGGCGACTCGCTGCGCATACGCTGCTTTCTTCTTCACTTGATGTACGTCTATCGCTGCTCGCACACGCTCCCAGATACTGGAAACCAGGTTTTTTTTGCAAATAAGAGTCATGAAGATAATATCTATCTTGCAGTTCGATTGGACGCTTCCGTACAAACGGAAAATGTCGATGGTGTCAATAACCAACCCATCAATCTCTGCTTTCACAGCTCGCAGTCTTATTTGCAGATGAAATGCTGAGAGCGACTGCTCAGAAAGGCTGAGCTTCCTACAAACATAATATCATGTTTTGGACAGATGAAATTAACTCACTTATTAATTTTCTCCACAGACTTCGAAATATAGATAGTAAGCGTTCGGAAGTACTTCAAAGTGAAGGTATTCCTCAAAGATCAATATTATAAAACAAAATCTCTCATGTATTGAAATACCCGGGGTCAGCGAATTTTTCCACAGCAATGCTGTTATATTCTGGCGCATGTTCAAGATTCACTGATTGCGCGAGCCTAAATTACATTTATTGTTATTTTTGCTTCGAAAAAAATGCTCACTCTTTGATCTCGTTAACGTAATTCACTTGACGATTCAGTGCCACAAGATTGTTCGAGAGTATTGCTCTGGAATAATATTTACTTCATATCATCATGCTCCGACGGGAAAACCCCTATGTTTCAAATAATTTCACATTGACTGAACGATTCACAAAATGAAAAACTCACACTGCGACCGGATCGTAATGCACCGAGGGAGAAAGGGCCGGTGTCTCTTTCTTGGCCGTTAACAAATGTTTTGGCTGCGCCGACTCTAGGGTGATCGAATCTTGTGGCTTGCATTGCTGCACAACTCTTTTTCGCGGATTGTGCGCTTCCATTGGCAGTGCTTGTTGTTCTTGCCTTCGCAGTTTATATTGTTCATAAGACACAGATCTTCCAGGGTTTGGTTGAACAGGAGACGTTTCCTGCTGTTCGTCTTTTTCTGTAGCAGACAACAGTGGTGGAGATCGGGGCTGTGCTTGAACTGTGTCTGCGTCAGGCTGATTCTTTTGATGTTGAAGAGTGGCCGATGATACGTCACTCGGGTTTTTCAACGAGTTAGGTACAGTTGTTACCACTCCTCTCGGACAGTGATCATGTTTTGCCAAAGGCAACGGTGCAGCGGGAGTAGGTGGCATCAGATTCGCTGGAGCTGACGGCAGTTTCGGACGTCGCGCCTCCGCCCGTTTTTCCTGAATACTCGCATGACTACTGTCTATGCTGTATAATGACCCACTACCATATTCAGCATCTTTGCGGGTGTACTCGTCAGAGGCTCATCAGCTACAGCTACTGTTGACACCGTTCTAAAGTCAATAAATTCCAATTTCGCATTTTATGGGAGCTTACGGAGAAGTTGGTTCTTCTGTATAGGCCGATGCCTTTCTCGTGGTTTCAATTGGCTCCGGTTTACTGAATTTTTTTGTCATTAACTTTCAGCTATTCAAAAATTACGGTTTCTTCAATATTCCTCTGGAAACGGGAAATGCTGTCGTATCTGCTGGAATTTGGGTTTCGTAGGGTACGGTAGAATTGATAGGATCAGCTTTGTCCTCAGCAAGCTCTTGTTTTCTGCAATCTCTACTTCAGTTCGCGATTCATCGTAAAGACCTCACATGATCACGGTCTTAGGTGCGGGCTGAGTCACAGGTAGCTGAGAGATAGAGTGAATGACGGGTGTCACAGGGGTAGGTGGTCGGTCGGGAGAACTGACAATGAGGAAAATGTTAGTTAGAGAAAGTACTCAACAAACCAACCTAACAATTGCTTCTGGTTCGACTGTTTCATCAATTATGACATCCTCACCAGTAACGTCTTCCATCGCCTCCATCTGAAGTGGTATTGTCAACGGATAATAACAAAATGTTATTCGAACCTCACTATCATCAACTTTTTCTCTCCTGTGTCTTCACTCATCTCTCGCAATATTTCGTTTCGGCGCTCCATGAGAAACTGCACTTCGCTTTCTTCTTGGTGCGTGTTCTCATCTTTTGATTTCTGTTGTGATTTATAGATATTTATGTTACTTTTGCGTCCCAGCGAATATCACTGATTGTTTTATTCGTTAACATCATTCCTCAGTGAAATCTACAGAAAATATATATCGCACCTTCGAGTGTCCAGAAGAGACTGCCATTCCATTCGAGTGCTTATTTTCTCCAGTTTCCTTTCTCTTCTTCATATTTTCTTTGTATTCCTTCTGAAAATAAACTATTATTCAGCCAGTAATCAAAAGAAACCTTACATCTTTCTGCATCTGACTGTCATAATATTTCATGAACATGTACAGGATGTCACTCGCTTCCTTGCTTTTACTGAAAAATGCTAGGCATAATACGAGTTAGTAATTCCGATCTTTTAATTTATCATCGTCAATGATAGCACAAAAACTCACCAATTCCAAACTAGAGATCGAATTTCATTAATTGCTTCCGCCGATCTTTTTCCTAGTTGCGCCCATTTGAAAAATTGCATGCTCGGGGGAATGTCTGTAATGATAAGTTCATGATACGATTCGGAACTTTGAATAGAAAACTGAACAGGATAAAAGGGCAGTCTGGTTACATAATCGGTCTCAAAAGTTCCACATTTATACCTTCATCGCTATGTGAGGGCGCTGAATGAAGACACGGATTATTCATCCAGACACCCCTAGCAAACAAAGCAAAAATCTCACCATCCATGTCTGTATGCCGTCGTTTAGAGGACGGCTCTCCACTGTCACTCATTCACCTGCAATTGGAGTTGTAAAATTCATACATTGAGGTGGGTCATGAAAATGATGAATAGCATCGGCCATAAATATGATCGTGCAAATCATGGGAACGAGCACTCGCCCTTGTCGAACTATCTTATTCTCTATGATCGTTGGATCGAAATCGTTCGTTCTCGTCACACACCATCGCTATTGAATAGCGAGGGCGCGCAAGAGTTTGAGAGAGATTGTGGCCATAAAAAGACGCGACTCGCGAATGATAGCAGAGAGACAAATTGTGAATAATTGAGAGATCTATCGAGAAAGTGCAGTACTATGGCAAATGAGAAATAGAAGTAACCTTTTCACACGAACAATCAGAAAAAATATTTTATATAGTACTCGTTCAGTAGGGTTTCAACCGTATTCCCGTTCAATCAAGTTAAGATATGCTTCATCAATTTTTGAAATCGCTGGGGTTCTCGAATTATTCGATTGAGGATCGAAGAAAACTGGCCAAATAAAATCATATCAAAGCGGATTAGCATTCAATACTTACTGCTTTTTTACGCCGGAACACACTGGAGACGATTAACCATAAATCAACAAAATTCATAAATATGTCGTCAACATTTGTTGGAGCAAGAGTAATTTGGAATATGGAGAAGCGTCAAAGCCATCGAATATTGTATCACCATCGATCGTGAACTGCCTAAGCAGGATGATGAGTGAAATGTGTGAGAGAATGAAATGTGAGGATAGGTGGAAAGGTGGGGAGGGGCAATTCGCCTTGGGTTAGGGATGGTGAGAGGCATTGATCGCGTATGATCGCTCTCTTTCTCTCCTTCTCTCGTTCCCTCACTTCACCGATTGTAATTGCTGATAAGTGAGCTCATGAAGGCGATAAATGATCAATTCTTTGGACTAATGATAGTGAAACCGCTATCCTCATTTTCAAAGCTCTCTCGAGCGGCGAGAAAGTATTGCGGTTTGCGCGAGGGGCTTGCCCAATTGTCAACAGTACGTTGGAGACAAAGTAGGCTCAACAGCTTGGAAGGATGGCGTGGCAAATTCGATTCCCTGTTCCGCTCCAACTTATGTACCACCGCATATCTCTCACCTCTCTTCTATCATACGTTGTATCATCTATCTCTAGCCTTTTATTCTGTCCTAATTTCACATCATTGTTGATGATGTCTACTGTTGCATTGAAAGGCGATCTCTGGTCAGCATCTGCAGTGTTTTGCTGCTATTCTTTGCGATTGGTACGTGTGAAACAACGTTCCACATGCAATCAACGGGAGGTTGAACGCAGGGTCTCCCATTTGCGCGCGCGCTACTTTGTACCGACCCCGATCCCAGGACTTGCACATGAAAATCCGGCGCTAAGATGCGCTAAGTAGATCGATTTGGAAGAAAGGAAAAGAACAGACAATGCGGGGAAGAATTGTTTTGCTCTAGGCGATGAGAAACGCGATTGGGAGAAGCATGAGAAAAGAATGGTATGAACTTGCGGATGATGTGAAGACGATTTCTTGAAATTATCCACTGCAAGAACACATATCTCACGATATCCCACGATTACACTTTGATACGTCCCTTCAAGTACATCTATCGATTGCTTTGAGGATTTGATCATAGACTTTCAAGATTTGCGCATCTGATAAAATGTCTCGCACATCTGGACGAATTGGGAAAGAAACGAATGAAGATAAAAACTATGTTTGAAAAAGTAAGATGATGGTGATAAGTGGTGAAAAGGGAAAGCAGAAAGTGAGCGACTCGCGTTGCGAATGTTAACTGAGAGTGTGAATGAGCGTAGATGGAAAGGAAAAGGTCAGTGCAAGGAAATAGAGAAGAAGAGGAAGAGTGAATGATTCATTGTATAAGGGAATGAATGGGGATAATGATCACTCATTTCGATAAAACTGAATAATTCTTTGGGATCTTTTATCGTTATTTTCAAAAAAAGTAAACATCATAAATTATGACGTTGAAAATCTTTCTTTCTCTTCTTTTTCTCTTCGTTTTCAAAAATATTAGCTTGAGAAAAAGAAGTTATATCATTCGGAGGCACTCTCGGTTGAAGAATCCTTCTGTCGTCGTCAGAAAGTAACGAGAAAGGCCTTTTCTGATTCCACGCTGGTTTGTCCAAAATTCTGCACAGCGCAACATGGCTGTTGTGCAATCGGCAGTGCTGAAATGAGTTGATAATTCGATAAACTAATTGAAAACTCACATAGCATTTGACGCCGTATCTTGGACAATCACGTGCGGAATGGTCTCGTTTCTTCAGGCAGTGACAGCAACTGAAATTATTTGAATAAATTGTAATCTCGTGTTTTTTAGGTACAGATTCTGTTCCTTCATCTCTTCCTGCCTCTGATCGATCGTAGAAAAAACATGACATCGCTCCGATGCGTGCGTGCAATGGCAGAAAGCACAGAACCATTTGGCTTTCGAGGCTAAAATATTCATTGTTTTCGTTTACTGAGTGTCCAACTAACTGTTAGTCCTCAACTCAGCTCCAGACGGCTCGGGCGTTCTGAAATAACATATTTTTTTTATTTACTGATTGCGAAATATGCGTTCTCACGGGAGCTGAGCTGTCTTTGTTTTCTTTGCGGGAGGATGATCGGTTGGAGAGCTAGCATGACTGGAATGCAATTGTTACGGAAGGCATGTTCGAAATTGTGAACATGAAATAACTAGCTTACTTTTCAGGTCTTTTCTGCGCTTTTCCGCCCGAAGTCTCTTGTTTTTTACATTCTTCTTTCAGTTTGGCCTTTTTGGTATATCGATGGATCTTGATTTTTTCGACTGCGAACTCTTTGATTCTGAAAATATTTACTTTGTTTTTCTATTTTGTTAAAATACAAACTTCGTCACTTTGTGCTTCAAAGTTTCGAGCCGCTCAACCAGAGATGCTATTGATGAATGATTAAAGTTTCCGAATTCTCTGGAAATTTCAATATTCATGTATTCATATTTATCGATTAACCTTTCCGTTCGCTCAATAACTTCCATAATCACTTTCAAATGTTCGGCAAAAATATTCGAGGTGTAATAAAGACTGAAAACATTAATAAGATAAAAATATAATAATAATTATTTACCTGGGACAGATAAGATGGTTTTCTTCGACCATGAAAAATTCCGAATCCAGATTCAGCTCTCTAGCACGCCTGTACTGATGTTATTTTCTCATTGAAGTTCAAACAGACTTACTCTTTGACTTCGTTCACAAAGTCTATCTGTCGATTCAACCCCACGAGAGCTTTCGAGAGTATCTTTCTGAAAAATAAAGTTTTTTATTTTATTTTTAGGTCTACTCACACTTCTTCCTCATCTGGCAAAGTGACCAATGCTACAGGATGTTTTCGTTCACTATGCACATCAGGCAGCGGAGATTCCTCGATGATTGGTACTTCAGGAACTGCTGGAGCTACCGTCTCCGACTCTTCGATAACCTCTTGCTTGCTGCGAATATTCTAATTACATGCAAACATTCAGTGGATGACTCACATTTCTGGAGGTATATCGATCGGGACTTTCGAACATCCACTGCCACTCACAACCAATGAAGATGTGGGCTCGACGGAGCTGCAAAATATTCATTAATCACCCTAGTCGGGCGTTTCCTGTTGTAGGGAGTCCAGACACAATATTGTGAATGAAATAGCTGCATGTTTTTTTCAGTATTGCTCACCTCTCGTGAATGGGTTGATCTTCTTTGGCCAAGGGAACGTTCTGGGAGTTCTCTATCTGCAATTGAACATTTTCTATTGATATATTTATCAATCAGCACCTCTTCCTTCTTAGCAGCTTTCATTGGGGCCTCCCTCTTTTCTCTGTACTCCCTCTGAAAATATTTTTCTCATTAATTTATGTTGTTGCTATAACACACCTGCCGGATTCACATTCACTATATCTTTCTCTGAAATGAAGCGGTTGATGGAAAGTGCGATAAGGATAAATGCGCTTACCTCTTTCTGCATTTGCCCTCGATAATACTTCATGAGGTTGGACATGAACTCGTTCACTTCTTCGTCTTCTCTAAAATAATAATTTAATAATAAAATAACAATTAAATTTATTCAAATGAACAAAAATTATTTACCCGAAACAGTACGATTGAAGTTTACAGATGGCCTTTTCCGACAGCTTTCCCATCCTTGCCCACTTGAAAAACTGCATACTATCCGGAATCTCTGAAATATTCAAAGCGATAAGTTGTTAAAAAGATAAATTGCATACCGTTTAGCTTTACGCTATGTTTCCTTGATGAGTGACCGCTTACAGATGACATTCTTCTGGAAAAGTGAAACATAATGGACAGTTATCGGAACAGAAACGCGGCAAACAGCACGTCATGCGAAAAGGTGTGAATTGATCGCTGTCTACTCTGTAAGTTTACGCGATATCACGGAAATGCGCTTGGAATTGTATGCACAATTTCGCGATCGAAGGAATGTTTAGGAAAAAGTGCAAAGACGAAATGCAAAGTTGCCAAATCGAATTTGAAGTAGTAACATCTGCGACAATATTTCATGCGTAAGGCAAACAAAATAGGATCGAAATGTTGCGCAAAAGCGAGAGGAGCGCGAAAAGGTTTGCAATGAAACCGGCTAACAGTCAGGGTAAGTAAGCGCTTCGGTGTCTTTTCGAGCGAGAACCCACCGAAAATGAAAGTGAGAGGGTGGGTTCGAGTAAAAATGTGGAAAGCGGTAGGTCATTGGAGAGTTCGACTTCCTTTGCATGCGTTTATGAGAACTGAGGGAGCGCGATTAATGAAGAAATTAATTCGTACATAGTCACCCCGAGCCACCGTGTAAGAAGAGTGAAGCTTGGTAATGGAAGAAGGACAAATATTAAAGGAAAGGCGCCTGCGTCTTCACGATGCTCTCTAGACCCCATTCTGCAACAGCTGGCACTGATATATTGACAATTTCAACAGGGGCAGGGACCATTCATCATTGGAGAGAGGAGGAAGGAACTTTTAGAGAGGGGAAGAGCCGCAGTTTTCCAATGTCATGAGATGGGGAAATGTATTCGGTATATTTTCCTTACATGTTACATTAAGTTGAGTAGTGTTTCTTTATTATGAAAATATTATGACAACAAAAGTATTTTAAATTTGTTCATTGTTTGTGTGAGCTGTGCATTGGACATTTACTTGACTGCTTCGCTATAGAGAACACAGTTATGCTCAGAAGAGTTGCTCTCTTTTGCGAAAAAAAAATATGCAAAAACATCTCTGAAATAAATGAACAGCGTTCATGAGTCTTCCATTAATTGGTTACTTTATCCTTTGCTGCCCGGGTTCAGAGAAATCAGACTAATGAGGAGAACATTGGAGATTAAAGAGACTGATTCCTCTCTCATAGCGAGCGCTTTATATACTCGACCAGGCTTCTCCCTCTCACTCTCTGTCCAACTCATCTCGTCCAGTCTGGATATCTCTAACTCTGTTCAATCTCCATCGTCTCTCATCAGGAACTTATCCGATGTAACAAATGGCCTCTGAATGCAGATGTCACATGTCTCATTGACTCATCCTATTCCCCTGACTTTTTTGCTTGCATAAGAACGATGGAAGCCTAATAAAATGTGTTGCGGACGAACTCAAAATGCCGTTAGAACATTGGAAGAATGGACTGAATGCGGCAGGAACATTGGAACTAAACACTGAATAATTCAATGTGCCCCATATGCATGTGTTACGAAATGGGAAAAGACTACCGGGGATCGATAGGGTTTCGTAATCAGAAAATACTAGAAGCGAAGACTTATTATAACGGAAGGGCTACTAACGTATATTTTTCCGCCAAGTGGAAGCCATGAGAAAAGACTAGTCGTAGGAGAGAAAGGAGAGGGGGGAGGAAAGGGGAGAAAGAATGAGAATTCTGACTGGTGATGGAACATTGGAAGTTAAGAGAGCTATTCATCATGGATGCGTTATCTGATGCAACCAGGGATAGTGAAATTGGGAAGAGGCAAAGGAAGGGGAATCAAGAGACACACACTGCGGGCGTCAAAACAAAGTGCGAGACAAAGAGGGGAAGGCTTTCGTAAACAAGTTGACTCTCCTTGCAACAGATCGTGGTTCTACCTATTTTCGTGAGAAGAGGCAAATATCGAAAAATGAAGCAGAAGGGAATCCTGGAACGGAATGCATAGATGAACATTGGTCATAATACGGAAAGAGTGTGCGAAAGGAGAGAGCGATTATGTGTAGTTCTAACTTTGCGCTCTTGTTTTTATTGCCTCCGATACTTTTGGACACCTGGAATGTTTAATCCATTTATGATCCAGTTCTAAATTGATTTATATTCTAGGCAACTATTAGAATTATCAAATAATTTATCGACGGAATATTTCTCAAATTTTTGGCGCTTCAAGCGTCGTCTCGCGCAGTTGCAGTAACTTGCTCGGTCGACCCTGCAATGGAGAAATAAGCCTGTATCATGCCATTCTGAAATGCATTGAATATTTTGTGGGGACGTTCACAGAGTATATTGTAAACAAGCTCTAGAAATAGTAACGCGTTGTGAAATGGTACTCAGAGTATAAATTGCGAAATAATACCCAGAGAACAGATTGCGAAATATCATAGTTATAGAAAGGGTAAAACAATTGTGAAATAGTACCCAGCCGTCCTAACGTCGGTCATTCCCAAGTGAGAGATAGTGTGTGTTGAGGAATCAATTACTGAATGAACTGATAGATGAAGTTCGAAAAAGGGGGACGTTTGAAAGCATGAAAGTGTTTGAGCAAGCAATGAGTGAAGTATTTCTCGCTTCCTTTTATGTTCGCTCCGAAGAAGCCCAATCAGGAAATCTTCACTAATCAAATTTTCGCCCACACTCTGTGTTTCTATGTTTTTGCTCTATTCAAAACAGATCTCCTAGAGTGGACTCACATTGAAATAGCTGTCCTCATTTCTGAATTCCTTATCAAACATGTAGTGTCGCTCCGTGTGTTCGGCCGTCGCCCTTTCCCATTCCACCGGAAGAGAGGATAAGGAGGAGACCGGCCCGTTTGGATTCCTGGAACAATTTAATCCGCTAAATTGCCTTTATTCTACGTCGGTTATGTTTCATGCGCACCCTAAACGCCCTATTTCATTAAAGCTAATGATGATTTGCTTGACTTGTTTCAGAACTTTATAACAATCTCAAAATGACACTCACCCGTATTTGGCGAAATTGGTGAAGGCGCTGGAGAAAATGTCGCACATTTCCCTGTCGCTCTCGTTGAAGTCGAATTTGAGCATGAGCGATTTCCCGAAGAGATATGGCAGTTCCATACCGTGTGTGGCTTCTGAAAATGCTAATGTCTTAGAGCCAAATTATACTCGAATATCATCCCTACGGATTGCCTGCGGAACTGAAAATATTTATTCAAACGATGTTTTGTTATGATCTACATTGAACGATAGACGGTAGAAGTGCAATTCGAGATAAGAATAAAGATCTCCTCACCGACAACGGACAGATACCATCGAAGAGGCCCGTAGCTCTTCGGATTGAGATAGGCGAAGACGTAGCTGTAGACAGGGTTTTCTGAAATATTTTAAAATGTTTTCAGGTATGTTTCAGATGTTGTCAACGTTGAAGTGGATTTTTGTGATTATATGGCGGCTCAAAACTCTTGAAAAAATAAAGTTTGGGAGTATCAGGAGGGATGTATGGACTGTCGTAATTCTCGAGTCAAGACCATCAATAACCGAAACTATAGAGATTGTAAGTCAATCTCAGAAATCGCGATAGAACTTTGTTATGTTTCAAGTATACATTATGTATTTAGAAGAAGAGTATCGACAGTAATGCTCTTCTATAGTCTTCTAAATTATAACAAACACCAACCAGGATGCGCGGCGAGTGTGTCCTTGATCATCTTGAGCGTCGCTGCGTTGGTTGCGAAGTCGGAGTGCACCTGGTATTATATCTGGATTCTTCGTTTTTTCCAAGATACTTGAGAGAAAATCAACTGCCCGGTAAACTTACTTCCTGTTTTTTTTAGGTCAATGATAAATTACGATTCACAAACAACGACAAAATGAAAAAAAGATGAATAAAGACGAACCTCATGAAGCGCTCGATGAACTGCCTTCTTCCCCTTCGCCGTGTCCAAGTCGATGTACTCACGAATGAGATTCTCCTGGAAGCAGGATAGTCACGACGTGCTCCTTCACGTTTATTTATTTTTGACATCCGCGTTTCTCTTGTTCGATCATTAATTGCAACTGTCAGAATGAAGAATCCGTCGCTTCATTCCTACTCTCTCACTTGCCAGAGTGACGAGGGAGCACGCGGAATGAAGATACGGTGACAGCCCTACTTACAATTTCCTCCTCTCTATTCGGCACGTGCTCCGGGACTGCTTTAGTGGCCGCCTTTCTCACTTTGCCCGGCGTCTTTTTCGCCATGAGCACTGAAATGCATCATGTTCATCACAGATTTCTTCTTTTTTTTCTTGTTTCAAACCAATCATTTAGAAAGTATGAATGCCAGTTATGTTTCACGCATCGTATGTACGTACTGAGTGTTCCAATACAATAATCATATATCGAATGGCGGTTCATTAAAATAATCGTCGAAAATATGAAAAAATAACTAACGGAACATCAACGCTTCCAACTTCGCAACGCCAGTCATCATCGGTTTAGGATCCGCGATCTTTCTCAATTCGTCCACTGGCACAGGAAGGAAGTCACCATCGATGACGGGTGTGCATTCTGAAAGTAATTAGATTGATCTTTGATCTTTACGGTGTTCACTGCATTATGCAGGAGAAATTTCGTAAGGTGTCTCGTATTGAAAATATTACTGCCAGTTATGTTTCAAGACCGCTATGAAATTCGTAAGTGAACGGATAACATAATGTTTGCCACGCAATCCGTAAATAGAAGCATCCAATGTCTTCGGACTATTCAAATTATCTCACCCAAATCGGCTCCATCGATCAGCTCAGCACCGAACATGCTGATTTCGAAAGCTGATGCGGGGAGGGCGCGTAGTTGCTCCATGAGCTAAAGGGATAAAATAAAGGTCAAAGATCAAGATCCAGGCCTAAAGATCAAAGATCAATACGCACATGTTTATTGTCCGTCCACTCCTGAATCTTCATCTTCTTTGCTCGTCGCTCGCACACTTTCTTCATTGAAGGAGCGAAGGCCCACTGAACAGCTTGAGTTCGTTCTCAAATTCATTAGACATAACTCCGTAAAAAAGCGCAGACTGGGGGCGAAATATGAAGCATTGGCTTGCACTATTTGGCTCAATTTCCATCAAATTCATGCTAGATATCGTAGCTAACATGAACGAACTCACTCTCGCTGTTGCGTTGCCACCCATCGGGATCACTTTGTGGAAGAGGCCTGCAATGGTGATTCGATTAATTATCCATGTTTAGCTGTAATGATCATTGAATCCATGAGATTCAGAACGAGTGATAATGACTTCTAAAACGTTTTCCTCATACCTGACGAGTGCGGACTCAACGCGAGCAGATCCACACTGACGCCACCCGCGCTCTGGCCCATCACGGTCACGTTGTCCTCAATTAGTTTTTATTGCAAAATACATTTCACAAGCACTGCAATTATGCCGATGCTCAACCTTATGGCACCAAGGTGAAACGTATTCGAAAGCCGAGTGTTCACAAAATAATTTCGAAGAAACTGACTTTATTGCCTCCAAATGCGCCGATATTCGTCTGGATCCACTGCAAGGCCGCTGTTTGGTCCCACAAGCCGATGTTGGAGGGACACGCATCGTCACCTGAATAGATTGATCTTTGATCTTCCATCTCTACTTCAATGAAAAATCCATTCAGCACAGCTTTGTGGCGATTGAATCCTTTTTACGGACAAATGTTTCTCTATTTCGAATTATTTTAGATGTCCAATTGTAAGATGATGCCCCCTCAACCCACCAGTCGTCCAGAATCCGAGATACCCGAGTCGATACTGAATCGTGACGACGATCACGTCCTTCTGACACTACAAGGTAATTCGGTCTCAATCAGATCTTTTAAAACGCGTTCTCTGTAAGAACGGGAGGGGGGTGGCACAATGGCTTCAAAATGCTCCGATCGAGCTGAAATTTTTTTTGGGTACTCCCTAGGGGTCAGGTATACTTCTGGCAAAATTTCATGTTGATCCATGCATTTCATGCATGAAAAATAAATTTCAGCTTTGACCCTCAAGTGATATACCATTCGATAGAGCATCAAAAGTTATGTCTAAAGCTCGGTTTCCAGCCTGTTTGGAAAAAATTCGTTTGATTTGCATAACAAAAACTGCATTTTTCGAAGGTTTTTCATTTGAAAGACCCTGAAGATCTCATTTGCCCCGGCTAATTTTGTGCTCATTCGATGCGTCTTGAAATTATCAACAGTAGGGTTCTCTTCTTGGAATTAAATTGGATTAAGAATTCCAGTGGAATTCCATTATCTCATCATTCCTCATACTCCCTCGCAACCAGAGCAGTCAAAACGCTTTGTTCTTCTAATTGGAATTCCGGAATCAGTTCCATCAAGAGATCCCTAATCAACAGTAATATTTATCCAAGATACAGGTCTGCTGTACGGTAATATTTTTGCATGTTAGGGAATAAGTTCTACATTCTCTGTCCCAAACAATTTCGTTCAGAACGAAACGGGATTGCTTTTAATTCTCTCGTCTCGCCGATCAGTTGCGTTTCGCAGCAAAGATAAATTAACACTCGATTCCTCAGACTTGATTTCTTCTTGCCGTTCTGCTCAAAAAAATTAATCTCATACATTGATGATCCGTGGAATCCTCTCTGATCTTGGAACTTCCAGAGCAATTGACTTTACTGATTGATTCCTAGTGAAGGGGAAATAGAAAAAAGGCTCCCCTCACCAACGTCTCGCAGATGCTCCTGTCCCCGTACACATTCGATCCTCCCATGGCGAATCCGCCTCCGTGCACGAAAACCATTACGGCGAAGCCTGGAAGGTGATCTTTGATCTTTCAACCATTAATTTCAATTGGAACCTCTCTCAATTGGAATGTTTTATCGCTGTTTTGGGTATTGTCATCAGTTGATTTCAGAATTAGAATTCTTCGTCTCTTTTTTGGCTCGATTTCGTATACCTCCTTCGGGCGGGCTCCAACAGGGCGCAAATATGTTCAGCCTCAAGCAGTCCTCGCTCCTCGGACCCATCTGCAATATTGTTATTGTTGTTGCTATTATTTTTGTTGATATTATTTTTGTAGTTGTTGTTTTTGTTCGGATCCTACATTTGAATTCCTGAATTCCTGCCCACACATGCATTTTTGTCTTTTCTCCTTTCTCATTCCCGCTCTCGTGTGATTCAAATAGGAGGAGAGAATGGAATGGGCAGATTGCCGAGTGACTAAGCAGCTGAGAAACCTCTCTGAGATATGGCTGATACGCAGAAAAGGAATGGCATTGCAAGTGAAATCGATAGAGCTCCATGAAAGTGGAAGAGGATATTGGCTCTTTTTTACTATGAAAAAAGAGAGGATTTGGATTGAAAAGGAGTGTGCCTGTTATAGTTTAGACAAACTTGCACGCATTTTTGCTCGATTTGCATGCTTTTTCGCCTGTGTGACTGACAAAAAAGCATTCAAAATGAAAATTGACATCCCTAGTCCAAAATTCAAAACGGAATGCAAAGTGACTAGACACCATTTTTTTCGACAAATTTAATTGAAACATAAATAAAAACTGAAACACTTTCGAACTCTTTCCAGGGAAATGCAAAAGGTGTGTGCTTTCACAAGAGAACATGAGTTGTTCTTTAAATTCATACCTTCCACAATCCAAACGTGAACACATCTTTCTGCACAGCTCTCGGTCCCCATTTCTTCGCATCGAGAACATCATCCCATCGATCGGGCGGCTGCGGTTTCTGAACGCATTTCTTTTTTTTTCGTTTTTGTTCGCGGGATATTTAAATTACTGTTTCCAGGAATTATTTCAAAAAAGTGGCGTTTTCTGTTTTATCCGTTGTTTGCATGATAGTGAGTATGGTCGATGGATATTCAATTTCCTTTGCTATTGATAGAGCCCCACATGGCTTCACCCTCCTGAATTCCTAATAATCTCCCGGGAAACTGAAAACAATGAAAGGGGAAGGAAGGAAGAATCGCATCAGGAAATGAGATTACATATTGGATCCGGAAGATTACTTTCACCTTGAATCGTAGTTCTCCAACGGGCGCTTTCGCGTAGGGGATTCCCTGAAATGTCAGTCATTCTTTTCCAATTAGTGAGAACGACAAGAAGTGAAAATAACAACTTGGCTTCATTGAGAGTTGATGGATAGTATTGAAAGCCAAGGCGATCACATTAATCATTATTTTTCTCATTTCCTCTCGTACTCAATCTGAAACTCATTCCGCCTTTCATACTTTGTCCGTAAAAAACACCGAGACAGCCGCAAAACAACAATTTCATTCTGACGGAATTATGACTCTGTTATTCAATTTCATCTCCTGTTCACGTGCACTTCCTCAGTCTGAGCGAGAGAACGCAAAAAGGAGAGAGTCAACCCCAAAAAACACTCAAATATGAAAATCTCACCTGAAAGGCGTCCACTTGTCGATCTCCCTCGGCTATCAGCCGCCTGCCCTGAACCCTCCCGTATTCCGTTTCGACTATGCGGGAATCGGGTACCGGGGAGGATTGGGAGGTGCCCATACCTGAAAAATTGTCCATTTTTCATAAGAATTAGTCCAAAACACGATGAAACTGGACGAAAACAGTGCCGATCTGCGCACTTTGAGATCGACAGTCAAGATGGGCACAAAGATTCACAAAGAACTGGTCGAATTGTCCGATTGAGGAAGGAGATAATGAGCGATTTCGGTAATTAAAACAACGGAAAACACAGTTCGATGCTTTGTAGGTTCTTCTGTAGAAAATGGTGGGAAATAGACAAATCTGTTTCAGTTCTCAAGAGCGAAAAGCGAGAGAGGCAAAGAGGGAGTAAAGCAGTAGAGGTGCTCTGTGTCCGATACAAACTTCACCGCTCTCTCCGTCTCTTCGCTCTCTGGATTCAGCACACTCTATCCGTCTCTCGCGTTATCTACGCTGTTTTCTACTCGTTTTCTCTGGTTCTCCTACTTGCTTGACATCTCTCGTCTGAGGAGGGGAAAGGACACGAAAAAGACACGAAATTGCACGAGAGGCAATGGGATGAGTGACAGGCGAGTGAATCAGATGGATGTTGACGTTCCATTACTTTTGATTCACGGGCCCCGAGAAGATCAATTGTAAGCACTAAGGACTGTGCTTAAGTAGTCTAACGCCATCCTTAGCCATGTTAGGGTATGGGTTAAAGTGCAACATCCTTTTGTAGAATTTAACGAGGCAATGGGATGAGTGACAAGAAGAGTTCGCAATACGAGCCGTCTATTCATTTCGCACACTCTCTCGCCACTCAGACAGAGCACGATCACTCAACTATCGACATTGAAAACGGGATAAAGAAGTCGTTCTCTTCCGATAGAGGTTGAATTCGAATGAGGTGGCGAAGTCATTCATTGAATCAGTTTTATGACACTTTTTAGTGAATCGAGTGTTTCTTCTATCGAGATTGTCCCCTCACGCAGAGACAATGAGATACTCCTTCGTTTGATTGCAGCGAACCTGAAATTCAGAATGAAAGTTTAATTAGCGACGATATTTTGTGGGAAAAACGTGAACTATGGGTGTCCCTTATTGCCTAGTAAATAATAATTCTTGTTAAAATCACCGGTTTCTCTTCCAATTCACTGATTCTCTCTTGATCGATTCCGAATCCTTTTGGAAAGCAGACGAAAGGCGTGAGCAGTTGCTGCGGATGAGTCCACTCGAAGAGCAAATGATCGCCCTGAGGGGTTGTTTTGATGTTTTGACGGGACGATAACAAAAACTATAACAACAACAATAACAACCATACCCTGAGATACTCCTCGATCCGTGCATCCTCCGGTGACTCGGCCACTGTCTCTCTCGACAGTCGTGGCTGCACTACTTTGGCCGTTTTGCGCTTCTTCCCGTTCAGCTTCTGAAAAGATCGTCAATTCATTTTCATCCATCAATGCAGGAAAAAATACACGAATAATAATTATTATTATTATAAATACTGAAATGAACGAACATTAATCCAACCGGAGACCTTCTTGTAGAATGCGGCTGTTGCAATGATGATACAGCAGATGGCAAGGAACATTTTGCGGAGATGACTAAAAAGCTCGCGCTTCGATCGAATCTGTAAAGAGCAATTTTTACATTTTCAATTTATAATTAACTCATACCCGTGGATTGAATGTCGTTGCCTTGGATAATTTGTGCCTCGCCTGAAAATGATTATTGAACATGAAATAAGCACATCGATTGCCTACCGCATAGTTTTCCGGGTTCAGCGATCCGTCAGTGGTCAAATTCTCATAGATTGAGAATCGGTAGAGGGCGAGCTGAATAATAAATAAAGTTTGTTAAAGAATGAATGTTCTTATTTTGTTCGAGCAACAACAAGAGCTGTTAAGCTATAAAAAAATTGCGAAGTGCCGATTCATCTCAAAAATATCTAAATTAATGAACCGGTTCGATCTGCAGCGGGGCTCCTTGAAGTTTCGCGGCGATATATGTCATACCGATAGTCGTTGTGCATTTGTTTCCCGTGCAACTGAAATTCTCTTTGATTTTGACATAATATTTCCTGCAAATCGAGGAAGATGTGAGCCAATTTTTCTTCATTAACTTACACACACTCAATCTCTCTTAGGCATTCGTCCTTTCCCTCTCCATCTTTGCAGTTGAGCTTCAGGTCTTCAGTTAATATTCGAGAACACGCATCGCCGACAACCTAAATGAACGATTTTTGGGAAAATATCCAAATTGTTAAGATGTGTAGATAAACGACACAAAGATGGTGCCAATTATAAGTGGAAATCAAAGTCATCAAATAAATAAAGGGACGGGATCCCGCTTTCTTCATTTGACACTCATTGTTCCCTTTTATCAATGCCATCGTTGTCAGTCTCACCACCCCTGTTGCCTCCGTATGTGCCTCCACTCCGCATTCTACAATTTTGTCAGTCTTTGGGTTTTTATAAAAACGCGTATACGGCGATGTCTCATTCGTTGAATGCTCGTGCACGATACTGTAATTTCATTGATCAATGCGAATCTATAGAATAATGGATGCGTTTCTTCGATTTCGAACGAGAAAATTATGCAAACATACAAAGATAAGAAATAATAGCTAAAGCTCACTGGAAACGACAATGTTCCGTTCCGACTTTTTTCTCCATACACTGGTCAGCAACTGAAATGGATCGTATGTACTGGAGTCATGTCGTGAAACGCGATCTTGGAGATAATAAGCAAGTCTTTGAGAATGCTTACCGTACGGTTTAATGAACTTTTCCGGTTCGCCAATTTGACAGTCAGCATTGCAATTCTTCAGAGTGAGAGAGACGAAAACGAGGAGGGAGAGAAGGATGGAACCGCCCATTACGACGGATGGTGGAGCGAATGAGGAGGAGGAGGAGTGGGAGAGTGAGGAAGAAAGACGGAAATTAATGATTATCATAGAAATTGGTCATTTATTAATGAAAATTTAATTTAATTTTCTCTGAGTCGAAATTTGGATGAAATAGACCCTTGCTCTGGTAAAAGAAAACGTCATTACGGAATTCGATTGTTCATTACTCCCCTGTCTGTGTCCCAATCCGATCGAAGTACCCTTCTTTCCTTGCAGTCAGTCTAAGAACAGATTTATCCACAGACTTCCAATAGATACAAGAATAAAATATATGAAGAACAATAATGCTTTCATAATGCAAAGAATCTTTCATTATGCAGCAAATGTGTTCAAAATCTGAACAACATTGTAGCGACATCATCTGATTCATCAATAGCAGCTCTACAGGACGGTAGATTATGCTGAATCGAAAGGTTATTTGATTTCATCCCGCCACGATGTTCATACCCTTTCTACTCCAAACATGTTGTCAAATCGTATGAATAGGGAGGGGAGAAGGGAGGAATATTGAATTCATGATTCACTATTCTCTCCACTGCAATTCCCTGCTGACACTGCTACTGCTTACTTTTCATGATCAATGTTGTCATGAATTGTTGCGAGATGACTCTTCTGATTCTCCTTCATTTATTCGTATCACTTGCCACATCAGCAAGTAAGTTCATACTGATTAATAGATAAATAGCTAAAAATTATGCCGGAGATTTTTATTGATCTTTCGTGATGCATTTTGCATACCTTGGAGTGGGGAGAAACCAAACGTTCAAAAGCCTTTCACTCACCAAGAACGGTTTAAAATTCGCTATAACCCGCTTACTCAATATCAGGCCCACCCGCCTACGCGTGGCCGCTTCCCGTGGACGAAATGGAGATTCCACAAGAGATTTTCGATCTGGGCGTGAGCAATTACACGAGAGGATTCCTCGGTGATACGATCGAGTGTGGACTGGGCAGGGACTTTATTATTGTAAGTAAATCGAAAGTGTTCAATCATTTTTACCTCCATTGAAGAAATGTGCCCGCAATATCGCGGCTGTTCAATTCTGTTCAAATGATTTAACAAAAATCGATAATTCAGCAAAATGGTGATGGCATTCCCTATCGCGCTTGGGGTGTGAGCATGTTCAAGTATGAGTTACGGCCGGGAATGGCGAGGTAGGTGATAAGAAAAGCTTACAGAAATGATAAATGAATATTATTGAAGATGGTCGGACCTCCTCGGCGAATTCAACTTCGGACCGAAAGACCTCAAGGCAAGATTGCAACTTTTTATTCCTACATTCAGTCTCAAATTTCAGATATCGTGCGTGGAAGGCCATGTTCTGGACATTAGTGAGCCTATTATCGATTTATAGATACCGTAAAAATTCGGAAGTGTTCAGATGACTGTCGGATGTTCCTCAACGATAACGTCGTTAGACACACGAGCGCATTCGTCCATCGAACCTTCAAGTGCCCGACGAATTACAAGATTGCGTGAGAATTGAGCTCATTATCCCAAGAAGCATGTTTGTTCATTCTTTACACTTTTTTTAAACTTTAATGTTAGCGAAATAATGAGCGAAATATATGGAATAGGGAACGAAGCATACGTCAATGCTTCTACACAGATACCTCGCTCCCTGGACCGGCGCTCAAACGCTCGCCACTGAAATCTGCTGTGAGAAGGGTGCCGGTTTCCTTGGTAAAGATTTGAGGAGCTGTAAGTTGATCTCACAGCTCAAAAGTAGCGTAATTTGCAATTAATTACATTTTACAATATTTAAAATGCTACTCTTTTCAGCTCCTCCCTCATGGATCCTCGTTATTGACGGAAAGACAAACAAGACTATTTGTGACATTAATCCACACGTTTCCTGTGTTGATGCCAGTAAGAAAATTGACTGAAATTTTTTGAATTTATTCAATCTTCTCAGGTATCTACGTTTAATCTCCCTCACATTTTTCCATGTTACAATTTTGAGCCTCACGTATATACTACTCTCTTTCCTTGAAATAGTTCTGGGATGATGCTGTTAGAACGGAATTCGTTCACCTTTTATTCTGCCGCATGACATTTCCAATCTGATCTTATTCTCTCAATTTGCTCTCAAACGATTTGTCATCTCCTTTTGTCCGCAATCCTGATTCTTTCTGCCTTTATTTTTGTCGATAAACATCGATTATGGTACAACATGAGTTAAAGTTAATGCTGATTGGACATCATGGAGTTGGCAAGACTAGTATAATGTAAGTCAGTCGTCGAAATTATAATTTAATTTTTAGAGTTTACAATATTTCATTTGCAGAAATCGATTTGCGGACGATGTCTTCAATAGTACTTTCATTAAAACGCTCGGTGGTCAGTAAAATATATGATCTCTGTTTGTATAGATAATTCCAGGCATTGATCAAAGAGTAAAGGTTATTGACCTACATGATGAAAAGGTGAAACTTCAAATCTGGTCAGTCTAAATTTCGAAAATGACAAAGTTTCTCTTCTGTTCAGGAACACTGCACGACAAGAAAGATTCCACACTGTCACGTCAGATTATTGCAGGTACGAATGTAATTGCAAGAGCAGAATTCTATCAGATCTATCGTCGGATTCTGAGCCATCTTGTTAGCTGATATTCAAGAATTATCCATGAATTGTAGAGGCGCATCGGGTATTATTCTCGTGTACGATATCTCTAACAAGCAGAGCTTCGATAACATTTCGAGCAGGATCCGAGCCATCGATAAAGCAAGTCCTCTAAGTCAATTAATTCTAATTACTAAAGTGATTTGAATTATTCTAATTACTAAATTACTAAAGTAATTAAAATAATTCAGAACGTTTCCCAGAAAGTAGTGAAGATTGTAGTGGGAAACAAGTGTGACCTGTCCGACCGAGTCGTGAGCAAGGAAAGTGGTGAGAAGGTAAGACATTCTACTATTTAGTTTTTTTTCTATAACAAACAAATTTGAAATTTGAAAAAAGAGAGACATTCGTTATGATTTCAAATATTCACTTTTGCAGTTGGCTTCCGACCACTCGGCTTTTTTCCTGGAATCTTCTGCGAAAGAAAACGTCAATATCGACGCTATCTTCAACGAATTGGCCGACGCAATTATGGAGAAAAAAGCTACAAAATCAGAGGATCACTTACTATCGAGAATTGTTCAATTAATGCGATCGGTATGTAGGCAATTCGGTGTTTGCCATTGAAATAACACAAAATTAATTCTGAGCTCTACATATTCATCTCGAATGAATTGCGTTTTCATTGAATTGTAATTGCAATAACTGAGAACTATATTCTACTTTATTATCTCTGGCCTACGAAACACATAACCGTACACAGAACTATTTGGAATAGACAAGATCACAGTATAAAAATGGACAACCGGGTATAAAATAACAAAATGAGATCGATTATTATTTACAATTAGATATTTCCCATGACGAAATCGTGGACGATTTGGGGAATGGCGGGATCGAAACCGGCCTGCAATCAAATTATTAGTTGCCGATGCCTATTTTTTTAGTCCTCATTCTTATTCTATGGAATAGTCGACCACGTGCACAAGGTCCACACGGATCCTCGATATATTCAACATTATTTTATTCATAAGGCCTTCTTCAATTTCTCTTTTCTTTCTTTTTTTCTACCGTAACGTATCATTCACGAAACAAGTCACGATACCTATCACTCCTCATTTCTCATCATTGAATTGCTAGAATAGAATTAAAACTAGATACAACAAATCAAATAACAAACTTACGATGTCCATCATTCCCCTGTCGTCTCCACTCGCGATTGCTGCTCCATTCGCACTCATTGACACGACGATCAGTTTGGCCTCCTCGATGCCCGACTGACGACGGTAGTTGGCGAGAGCACGCGCCGTGGACGGCTGCAATGTATGGGAATTATTTGAGTCGAAGTGTAATAATTGAACAATGCGCGTATTTCGTTTATGTTTCACTGATCCCATGTTAGGCGATGAATTCAAAAAGCCCCAATCGTCGGAGGTTGATCATTTGAAATACAATAAATCTCTAGAAACAAATCCACTGACCCCTTCTTTATCAGATTGTTTCAAAGATTCCCTGTTAGGTAATGAATTGACGGAACGGTAATCATCGGATACACCGCATGGAAATAGAATACTATTTGTTGAGCACAAAAGGATCAAATTTCCGCGCACCCCCTCTCCATTGAGATCGTTATCGGTGAAGATGATGAATACGTCAAACTTCTTTCCACTTCTCGTCGCCCATGTCATCGGTAGAGCGCCCGAGGTATCGCCCTTCCTGCAGAGGATTTGTCTCTTATAAGGAATTTATTGATCTTTCAATCTGAATTTTTATATATATGTAGTTCATGAATACTTTTTCCTTACAAGCTGAAATTGTTTGCTGGAAGTATTTGTTTCTATTTGGGAAAAGTCTGAAGACGAATCATTGAACTCCACAAGCGGACCGTTACAAGGACCCGGCAAAACACAACAGGATAATGAGCTTCATCATCAATTTTCACTTGGAAAACCGCTGAACAACACTCACAGGGAAATGGTAAACTAACTTAATCGTCTTCATGTGGTCCGTGATCTCCGCTAGTGTCGATTCGGCTGTGAACGGCAGCGACTCCGTCTTGTTGCAGAAGGTTATGCACTCGGCCGAATCTGCTGTCTGCAAATAATCGATATGCCGTAACCCGTTAGAATTCGGTATCAACGGTACGACCACAATGACAGATATCAAATCACAAATAATCTTCAGAAGAAAACATACAGTTCGTTTTTGGGATGCTCACGGTATTAAAAAAACATTATCGTATGCTCCTATCTACTGAAATCAATCCCACAGTACCCCTCCCCTCCCTCACCTTGAGTATATTCATGGCCATGGCGGCAGAGGCGATTCGCCCCGTGAGCACGCTGCCCGACAGCTTCGAGCACATTGACGCTGCAAAATTATGGTAACTAAGGTATTATTTATCATTTTAACGATTCATTGAAACTTTCCCAATATTCATTGATAATGGGATTGGAAACAGTAGCACTTCTGTGCTCAAAAGTAATTGTTTTATTCTGTCAGAGAATTCCAAATGGGGATTGGCATTGTCCTAATTTTTTGCAAGTAGATTCGAGACACAGATCAGTGAACACTATCGCGATAGGCATAGTAACCTGAGTGAAACATAAAGGCTCCTGTCAGATCACTCAACGATTTCTCGGCCATCTAATAAAAATCATTCAAATCACTCACACGAGCAATCCAGAGCGATACAAAATCGTTTCTCCGTCTTTGGCATGAATGAGAACGCGAGATAGAAGGCCTTCTCGAGGGCAGAGGAGAGCTCGGGCTTGGGAGTCCATCTGAAATTATCGATTCTAAATTGTAAATAAAAGTACTATAACCATCTTTAATTATATAAATATATTTAAATAAATAAATAATAATTAATATAATAAAATAACGAACGTGAGACTTCCGCGGTCGCCCGTGCCCGCGTCGTACACTGTCTTCGCGAGCAGAATCTGCAACGGTAATTTATTCACAATTATTTTCAAAATCACTTCGAGAATCTTATCACAAGATCATCCAGAATCAGATATAAATCGAGTTACATTTGTTGTTATTTTTCCAAGCGAGGAGACTCTTCCAACACTTGCCCTAATTTTCTCAAGACTATGTTACATTCGTGAAGCACATTATCAACTGTTGTCAATGTACCTCCAAAGAACGACACAGAGGCATAATAATAATTTTTTCTGTGAAATACTTTCGGCCATGCTCAAATTACTTTCGCCCGTTCCAAGATGACTGCAGTGTGAAATACAAATCATTTAGCTCAAAATCAAACCAAAAATACCGACCTGAATGGGATGGATTCTGGCCTTCTTGATTGCCTCGACATTAGCTAGAAGAGCGACGACGTGTGCGATTTTGTCCCTGAATGAGATAATGGATCAAAGATTAACGAATAGAATAATCCAAGCGTGCACACCCTTGAATCAGCTGATCAGGTTGACTAAGTGAAAAGATCAAAGATCGACTGGGGCAATCTATATCTAAAAGTCAAACTACCGTACCCCTCCTTCTTCTCTCCCTTGAACAGGCCGACATTCTGCATCTTGGCGAGGTTTCTGATCATTGCGAGCATTGGCATTCGCTCCACGATCGCCTTCCACACCTGAGATGGGAAGCGAAAATTCAGGGATACGGCAATAGATTCATCATTAGAAAAGGAACTAGGGAACTAGTCAAATCAACTGCTCCGCTTGAGAAAGAGTGTGCGGAATGAGGAGAGTCCACTCTCGATTTGACTAGTAAGGAACTAGTTCCTAGTTCCTTTTCAAAGTCTATTCATCATTGGCGAATATTGTATTCTTTCGGATGTGGAAATCGTGAACTCATTATATTTTACAGCACCAGGACTCAATACGCAATTGAAAGTGGCTGTTTTGATTACCTAAGACGATAGCGTGAAACACAAGCATATGTGCTTCAAATTAAATTTTTTTGCACAACCAATTACAGAGAGAAAATACAATTTAAATTATATTACCTCTAGCGAGTTGAGGTGCTTCGAGGGAACCTGCTCCCATGTGAGGCCTGCAAACAATATTCGACTGACAGGTCATTCTATCCTACTGCAATTCCACTATCCCACCGTACCCTACCGTAGCCCCCTTCCAACTTACGGAAGTGTCTGATCGACCAGATCATTTCTTCTTCTGATGTGTAGGGAGAGAGCGAAGACACTCGCTCGAGGTAAAGAAGACCCTAAATCGGGAAATTTATTGATTTTTTGCCTTCTGCAGTATTCCTAGTAATCTTCATCTAGATACCGTAACTCATCCTAATATCTATATCTTAAACGTAAGAACGGATCTTTTCGAACCAGCTCAACTGTTTTCTCCCGTAACCCACCACCATCGATCGCCAACTGATGTTACCGTACCTCACTGGTGTCCTCCTCTACCAACTGTGCCTCCGTGTACTTCATCCTCACAGTCTCCGCCCAGCACGTATCGGCGGGGAAGAGGCGCTTGCGGGGCTGACACTCGCCTGCAATTATAGATAACTTAGATTTCTTCAAGTAAAAACTAATCTAGGTCAAACACAAAGGTGTTGGTAAAAATGTAGGGTAGAGAATGCTAACAAGCACTATTAATCATTCCACGATTTCTAAGTCTATGAGCATAACGTGAAACACATGTTATCGTCTAATTTCAATTATTTATGTCGTTCATTTCACTCTCTTTTTAGCGAACATTCATAACGGCGAAGCAATCGGAATAGATCATTTCGAGACAATTACACCCACATCCTCACTCACCCTTGGTCGCATAGTAGAAGATGTGCTCGAAAACGATTCTCTGGTGGTCATTGCGGGGGATAGGATGAGAGAGACGGAGCAAATCTGAATCAATAATGGTTATGGTTCATCAAGTATATTTGATATGCACAGCGTAACAGTATCCTCTAACTAATCAAAAGTGCAGTACCCTTGTGACTCCACCCGTTCCTCGCACGGTACTTGGTCACCGCTACCGCCAGTTCCTCGGGCGTCTTCGATAAGTACCTGAACAAATAAATCACAAATCTCTGATTTTAATTATTCATTTTCGCACGCGCACTTATGTTTCAGAGAAACTACAAAAGTCTAAGTTTCTTGTACATCACCAATATCTTGAGATTCTTAATCGTACTCAAATTTTACGAATTTGGCGCTAGTAACCGTAATCTCATATCGTAATCTCCTCACCAGTTTTGGATGCACTTCCTCATCACTCGTCCCCATCCTGTCGACTTCCTCACCGGCGCCGCTTCCTTCTCCTTCTTCTCGAGCTGCAATGATGAGAATTATAGCATTTTTCATGATATGAGCCCGACTAGCCCGTCATATAAAACTTGAACAGAGTGATTACTATTTTTCTTCACCCGAGCCTGGACTACAATTGTTCACCCCTTCCTGATTAGAGCATTTCATGAACCGCTGAAACATACACCCATCTTCCAGCAATAACCTCCATAACCCCTCACCATTTCCCTTGTCTTTCTCTTTCTCGCTTGATGTCCCGGTTCCTCGTGTCGCTTCTCCACCTCTTCGTCGTGCGTGATGATGATATCGGCTGAGATTTGATTATTAATTAATATTTTATAAAATTAAAATACAGTATCTAGTAGTCTGACTAGACTCATCTAGGTTTCATGCGCGTGTCTTACTTTCTAGGCACCAAGCCTTTTGTTACTGACGCTGTAGAATATTAATATCATGTCAATCAATATCTCAAATTCACTCACCTGCAACCATCTCGCAGTAGGCGACATACGAGAAGAGATGAGTTGCGGTGCGGCAGATCTTAAGTGTCTTTGGATCTACCAGGTACTTGATTATTAGTATTTTATGTAGAAAATGCGTGAAAAATCGTTGATGTCTACAAATCATAAAAGTTTTAGCTATCTGTGAAACTCAAATCTCTTGGCACAAAATTTTTCGAGCGAGCCGAGAACCAACTACTATGCGATATCGACATACTCCAATACCCTATTCACTACCGTAATCACAAACCGTATTCACTAGTCCAGTTGCCTCCTTGTGCATCTCTCGCAGATACACGTAGAAGGGATGGGCGGCGAGGTCGGAAGGAGCGGAGGACAGCGAGGAGACACTGCAATTACTGTGAGAATCAATGCCGTAGCAAAACCATTCGACGGACAAGGTAGTAGCGAGAAAACATCGGAACACTAAAATAGGATGTCATGCTGTGCCAATTTTTGATGAAATTCGCTTTTCATTTCGCTTTTCCAAGTGTTTATGGATGCAGCTCACGCTTATATCGATAAAAGTAAAATATTCAGTGGAAAATAAAAATAAAAAGCATATTTCATCAAATATTGGCACAGCATGACATCCTATTTTAGTGTTCCGATGTTTTCTCGCTACTACCTTGTCCGTCGAATGGTTTTGCTACGGCATTGATTCTCACAGTAGACATTGTCAATATTTCTGTATTTTTCCTTTTCAACTTTCGTCAGACATTCGGATCTGTTGATTCAGGTTTGCACATCATTCCCCACTGACAGATTGGCGTTATAGGCGAAAAAATACGAATTTTGTTTAATCCTAATTCACTCGCTACTCGTGATTCATTTAGGTTTCACGCGCATTTCAAGTTATTCAGGAAAGCGCTGATGGTCATCCATTGAAGAAAAAAAAGAATATTAGACATAATTAAAGCATATGTAAATTATAAAAAATTCTCACCCGAATCTCGAGCACAGCGCGAGTGCGAGTAGAATGGCCTCCTGCTTTTGACTCTTGCCCGTGAGGGAGACCTCACTGAGAGCCTCGAGGATAATAGAGGCACCTCCTGAATTGTTGAATAACTCAGCTGCATGTTGAAATGGTGGAATTTGCTTGCTCGCACTTGTATGTTATTTTGTACATGAGAAACCAATTTTGAACCCGATGCATTTTTGAAGTGTTCCCTGCGGTTTTCAGCAACAAATGCATGGCTAAAGGAGTCCCGGACAAGCAATGATTGCAGCATTCCTTGATTGTTACTGTGGCTGGGCCACTTTATCTTATTTATCATAGCACAGGTAAGGTAAATGCAATCCAACCTCTAATGATGATCTCCTTGAGCGCCTGCACGTTCTCCATCGTCAGCTTCTGCTCCTTCGCATAGAATGTGCCGCCTGTCGCGCCTGAAATGGGGTTGTAGGAGGCATGTAGATATCGGCATACTTTGTTTTCTTCCTGCCATGAGAGTTGAATATCGCAGAATAGTAAAAAAATGGAGCATGACAGGATACTAGCATTTAGTGAGAACAAACATCTTTGATACAGATGTATTCTATATTTGAAGAGATCTAGTGGAAAAAAATATCAAGTCATGAGATAACGAACTAACCAAGAATAAGGAATCGTCTGATTCTGTTCTCATCGGAGAGGGCGAGTGTCACGTATCCCTCGCTGTTCTTCTTCTGCAATAAAATAACTAATTACATAGGTATCTAATTCCATTATATCGGGACAAGTTTCACTGATCTGGCACTGATATGTTTCACGAATAATATAAGAATCTAATTGCCCTCTGGTGGCAGTATTTCCAACATGTACTATCTATTGAACAATAACTCACCACCACTTCTCCTTTGGGCAGCTTCTCTCCCGCCAGTAATTTCACCTGCCAGCACCCGGGAGCGTCCTGTGAGAGATAATTACTTTGAAACAAAACGTTTCGAAAATACACTCTAATCGAAACAAGCTAAGGATCGGGAACTATTGCAAGAAACACATGACTCACTAAAAATTGCAAGGTTGGTAATAATAACAAAAAAAGCATTGACAATAACCTCAAGATGGTGAAGACTAAGAACACTTCAGTACATCCTCATTATGACAAGAATTTCCGAGTATTTCCAATTACCTCAAGAAGGGTGTCCTCTCTCCTCTCGACCATCGCAGCGACCACATCACCAGCAGCGGCAAGTGAAGTGGAGACCATCACGGGAGGATTGGTCTGGAGAAGGTGGGGATAACGATCGAGGAAAAAAGGCAGGGAAACAGCGCGAAAACAGACAAAAACCAAGCGAGCTGTGAAACAGTGGACCTAGAAAGTCAATATCAGAAGTAGAACCGTAATACTTGTCGAAGCTTCATATTTCTGCGCAGGAGTATTGGTGGGGGCAACGTTAGTACATCGAAAGATAGTCAGTCAGAGATCTTGAGCGCGAGAAAGAGAGAGTTTACGACCAGGTGCGAAGCGTCAATTCAGCAGAGAGAAACGCCTTTCCGGCGTTAGCACGAGAATAACCTATGATAGATAAGACTTGCTGACTCAAATCGAGAGATCAGCGGTAAAAAAATGCGAGAATATAACCGTGGACTACGTGGATTGTGGATTACTTGCACGAATGACAGAAAAGTGATAATTACAAGATTATCACGTCAGATTTAATCAAAACATACGACTACTGCACTAAGTTTTCATATTTGCAGTTGCACCGATCAATAGCAAAGTCACATGTATGTCGAGTTGGAAATTGAAAACGGGATTATTTAGTAAAGTTCGGCAGAATCGCACAAAAAAATATACCTCGTGGGCTAACTTTCCTTGTTTTCAGGAGCTCCCGGCACAAGAATGCTCGCAACCCAGTGGAAAAACTAAAGTGATAGAAAGAAGGGAGTATTCACTATTGCACAAACATGACTAGGCCATGAGCACGCAATATTGTGCAATATGTCGAGGCATCATCGAAACGGACCACGCAATTGCACTCATTGCGAGTTGTGAAAGATCTCGGCTAGTTTGGTGTGGTGAAACTGGCGTTTAGAGCAGGGAAAGCCACGAAAAGAGGCTGTTTTATCGCCCGGGAAACGTGAAAGGCGAAGGGTGAAGGGAGGAGAGTGGCCAGAGAAAGAGAGGAGACGAGGAAACAAACTCAAGGGTGACTCATTGGGAGAGGGAAGAGAATGGAGAGAGATCAAAAGAACATGTGGGTTCACTCATGCTATTCAATGCTTCTGACAGCAATCAATCTCAATGTTTATTTAATTTCTTTTGTATGAGTAGGAGACTCTATACTGGATCTTCTCATCTCCTCTTTCCCTTTTCCTTCTTCAGATATGCTTGCACCGTCGGCTTGTTCTTCTCCACAACGAACTTGTTCACCTAAAATAATATTAAGTTAATTAATTAAAATTTAATAAAACAAACCTCTCGCCAGCGATCAATGAGCCTTTTCAGCGTCGCTTTCTGAAAAAATGGACATCTCTGATCTATCAGAACTGGGCTGATCTTTGATCTTTGATCTCTATCCTCACTTCCTTCTCCTTAATCTCCCTCTTTGACTCCTTGCCGTACTTGAACTGCTCGTCCAGGTATGTCTTAATTATTATTTCATTTTAATTAATTATTAAATTAATTGAGCAAACCTTGGTGTCTCTCAGGAACGAGCGCTTGCGAATCTCCGTGAAGATGCAGCCCTGGATAAATATCTCTATTTTACAGTTTCGGTCAATTTCGGGCCAGAAATACGCAATTCCGTAATAATAAAGATAATAATAATAATTATAAATTCCGTACCCCTAGAAAGACGAGAATCGGTAGGCAGATTTGGATGGTGAGAACGCAGATTTCCGCGAGATAATGATCGATGACCATCTTGCCGAACAGCTTGAACTCTTCTGAAAAGTTTGATCTTTGATCTTTGGTCTTTGGACAAATCTACGTTGTGATCTTTGATCTTTCCCACTCACGCTTTCCGCAGATCAGCCGGTCAGTGATGATCGAGCGCCCAACACCGTCCTTTTCAGTCTTGACAGGAACACTGCAGAGTATCAATTTGCAAAGATCAAAGATCAAATCGCTTACGTCTCAACCCATGCGCCGAGCTTGGGATCGCACTTGAGGTCCTCTTTGAGATGCTCCCATTTGTCGTTGTTGCGGAACCTTTTGGATAAAAATAAATGATCTTTGATCTTTGCCCTTCATCTCACCAAAGCTGCTTTCTGTTCACGTAGATGTGGAAGAACTCTTTGAGATCCTGTTTCCATCCTTTTTCACGACACGAAACGAGTGACTGGTCATCGTTCATTTGCACCTGAATAGAATTTAGTGATCGGATATTTAGTGAAAACATTGGATTACGGTACTCTACAGAAACCTCCGCAAACTCCAGCTAACGTAGAAGAAACAACATGGATTAAATATCACTATGCACACATCGCAATGCTACCGTAATCCCATCTACCGTACCTCAGAACAGATGAATCCACGTGGACAACGAGTAGAGAATGACCCGAGCGAGATGCACGAAACTTAAAATTAATTAGTTAGATAATTAAATTGATCATTTAAAAAATAAATCTACTCGGAGTAATGAAGCAAGCGGCGTTTTCGATGGCGATCTGTCGTCCGTCTGAAGCCTACAGAGAAATCGATCGATGCAGATTACGGTTGTCTATCGTAATCGATTGATCCGGTTTACGGTAGTCTACCGTAATCGATGGATACTACCGTAACCCACCCTTCCGATCCACACTTGCTCCTCGTCAGACGAGTGGTGCGAACACTGTACGTCCTGAAGGGAAGTTATCGACCTACCGTATCCCCTCGCCCGCCTACCGTAATCACGTATCGATTGTTCGCGATGAGAATGCGCCCGGAGCCACACTGTAATATCGATTTTCAGGATTGGAAATCGATTGTGATCCTCTTACCGTAAGCGTGTTCGAGCACTCAGAGTCGATCCCGCCTGTAATTTTAAAACATTGGTATTAGATTTCAATCCGAATAACTAGCGTGGAAGTGTAAGAACAAGTAACTAATACAGCTACAGTAATCTGTAAGGGCACAGCCTTGCATCCCCGGATCAGCTCAAAATGAAATGATGTTCGCATTCCTAAGCCTGGGCGAACCCCTAAGCACTAAGCCCAAATCCTGAGCAAACCCCTAAGCACTAAGCCCAACGCCTGAGCAATAAATCTATAAGTACAGTAATCGTCAAATACCGTACTCTTGGCACGAATTGTCGGTTCGCAGTTGGTGCACTTTGTCACGGGCGGCACAGCCTCGGTAACGCACTTCATGCAGCCTGCGAAGATCAAAGATCAATACTCAGTCGAGTTTCGAGGTACCGTACCCCGCCCTACTACCGTAACCCCAGGAAACCAACTTGTTTGCTGGACGGGTAGCGTTGGTTCCATCTGAACGAGACCCTCTGCGACAGCGAAGGAATACTGTAGGATGGAGTACTGTAGCAGACAGTGGAGAAGGGAGAGAAGGACTGAGAGAGGAGGCATGGCGACCGCTCGGGAAGGATGCACGGGCGGAGAGTGGAGGAAACGAGGAGGAGGAGAGTATTTGTACCCATCGTTAGCATCCAAATTACGAAGTGAAAAATGATTAGCCAAATTCAACTTTAGTTTATCGATTTTGAAAATGTACAGAAGTTGTCAACAAGTGAGTATGGCGTAACAGAAGGATATGAACAAATCGACACAAGTATGAACTACGGAGCAGAGTAAATCCCGGCCAATGGTATGGTTCTGAGGTATGAGTCAATAGGTACAGTGTTTACAGTAGTGAACTTAGTCGCTGAAGTGACCGTATCTCTCGAGCGTTCTCTTCATATTCTCCATCTTTCTTCTGTTCTGATCGAGCATCTTCTCAGCCTCGTCCTTCACGTCGTTCAGCGTCTAGAAATGTTTATTGTTTTATAAATGCATATTTGCATTATGTTTTATGATTTTTTACAACATTGCTGTGAAGAAGGAAGCTCACCGCAATAATCGCCACATTGTTGGCCGATTCGAACTTGCACTCGTCCAATTTCATCTCGAGCTGGCGAATCTGGAAACAATAATCATCAGGAATTTTCTCAGCTGTTGCACACAATTACTAATAAATTACGACTCACATTTATCACGTTTCCACTCTTTTTTCTTTTAGCACACCCTCGACTGGTGCTACACAAATTTAATCCTACATCACTTCTTCCTGATCTCTTTTTTTTCTTGTCGGCTGATATGTTTCATCACCCAGACCATTCCTTCTCTAGTAATGCCATCCACAGGGGGGGGGGGGACATTCCTATTCTTACCTTTCCCTTCATCATCTCATTCTCGTCCATAGTCGCCACTAACTCCTGCACAGTTCCTTGGTTCTCGAGGGAGGAAACGTGCACCTCGGAGAGGAGAGTGCTGAAATTGAGACGGTATGACCAGGGTCAGCACGATTTCTTGAGTCAAGATGAAGAATCCGTTTCTTCATTTCGCGCGTTCTCTCGCTACTCTGACCGGTGAGAGAGCACGTGGAATGATTAGACGGATTCTTTAATCAGGCAAACCTATTCATGAGCCCATACATTCAGGACTTTTTTCAAAGCAGGTATTTATGAGTATTCCATCGGCGTCCGCTCTCACTATCACATTCACTTCCCCCCAATCCCATTTGATGAGCACGTGAAACTCAACCAAATCTCAAAGGGGAGACTAACTTCAACTCCTCAACTCTTCTCTGTAGATTCTCATTGTCTCCTCTCAGTTTGTTGACCTCGTTGAAGGCGGGAGCGCGCTGAAGGAGCTGCTCCTGAATAATCGGGCTTACTTCAAGTTTGAATATTGAATGATGCTATAGGTTTCATCTAGAGCACAAAGACATCAAAAATATGGCATAATCGATATTTATTCAATTTTTATGCGAGTCGATAAAGTCAATGAAAGAGCTATCTCAAAGTTGTAGTTGTGTTGCACAATCTCTGGGAAAGCAGACTCACACTGGCCTTGGATTCCATGCTTTCCTTCAGGGCCATTTCAAGTGAGGTCACTTGCTGCATGAGCGAAACGATCGTCACGTCCTTCTTGCGGATCTGCGAATAGAGTAAATAGTGTACATTCCAGTTTGTTTAGGTCTACAAATCTGCAAAAGTTTCTTCATTCGAAGAATTCTCGGATAAGACGGATTCTTCATTTTTACCGGCCTATTCCCAAGTCAGACTACTGGATCCTACCTCCTCATCCACCACTCTTCTCATGTCATTCTCGGCTGATCGATCAGTGTTCGCTCTCACTAACTGTCTCTTCAGTGCTTCATTCTCAGAGGAGAATTCGGCAACTCTCGACTGGAGATGGGACACGAGCTGGAATAGGTGATCAGTTGAATAATGATTTCGAGAGTAAGAAATAAGTTGAACTTTCGAACTATCAGACACGATCTGGAATTGTTTATTAGTTGAACAATGGGCTAGATATGAAAATAATATTATAATTCGGACAATGAATACCTGCGATTTTTCCATCAGATGTCTCTTCAATTCCTCGTTCGCAGAGGTCATCTCGTCGACTCTCAACTGCAGTAGAGTCGAAGCCTACGAAGCAATCATGTTATGAAAAGAATATCTTGTTCATTGATGCTCTCAAATGTGAAAAAAAGGTAAAGGAGCATCCACGTCAAGCGACTTTACCTCCGTAAGAAAACGCTTGGTGGACCCGGTAAGGTAAGTTGGGCGAGCTCAAATGGATTCTGATGCATACCTTGACATTCTCTGCCATCTGTCTCTCCAATGCATCGTTCGTCATGGTGAGCTCGTCCACTCCTGATTGGAGAAGCGACAGGGCCTAAACCATCGATTTATACTTCCTGGATGAATACTTGGAACATTTCGAGAGAGATCAATCGTACCCTCGCGTCGTTCTCCATCTGCCTTCCCATGCTCTCGTTCTTCTTCGACACTTCATCGACTGTGGACTGCAGGCGAGAAGAGGACTGGAAAGAGCAATGATTTTTGAAACTGTGTTGCTATTGTCCATTTTTTCCTTTTTTTTAAAATAAACTAAAATCTAACCATCCTGCAATCGTGCAGATCACGTTTGAGCATTTCGTTCTTCGCTGTAAGATCGTTCGCCATTGACTGGAGAATGGATGATTCCTAAAAGCATCAGTTTCTTGAAAATAAGCAACATCCTTTTGAGTTATTTTTCTATTTTTCCAAACCTTTAATTTAAAAAAAAATTCATGGAAGATATTCACTATATCAACGCTTAGAAACACCAACCGCATGCATTCCATCGGCCTCCTTCACCTTCTTCTCCAGCGCCTCATTCTTAGTAGAGAGCTCGTACACTCTCGCTTGGAGATTGAAGGATTCCTGTAATGAGAGATTTGTTCATAACAGTGATCATATGTGCATTTATATCAAGAATATAGAGTAAATATCTCACATTGGCCTTCTCTCTCGCGTCTTCCAACAACTTCTCCAGTTTGTCGTTGTCCGAATACAAGTCCTGCACCTTCGACTGAAGCAGAGATGAGGCCTGCAAAATGCACTATTGTTCACTCCAATCCTTCTCAAAATCCTTCTAAAAAGTGATCTCAGGATGATCTCACATTGGCCTTCTCCTTTAACTCCACCTTCTCCTTCTCGAGTCGCTCATTTTCCTCGTACAACTCCTGTACTTTTGCCTTCATCAAGGAGGATGTCTGAAACGATAACTTTTTCAGAGAAAGATCAAAGACTAGTTCCCTGTTTTGTGTTTAAATATTGTTATTTTACTACTCATCGGGTTGAAAAAAGTAAATACATTTTTTGTCAATAAAAGTCTCCAAGAATCTGACAGCAATACCAAATATATCTCACATTTGCCTTCTCTTGCATTTCCTTCTTCTCCTTCTCAAGCTCCTCATTCTTAGCCTTCAGCTCTTGAACCTTTGATTGCAGCAGGCTCGAGGTCTGTAAAAAGATCCATTGACTTTGACTCGACCCTCAGCCACAAACCCCCCGAATTTACGATTGTAAATCAGTGATCTCACATTGGCATTCTCCGTCATCTCCTCCAGTTGCTTCTCCATCATGGCGATCGATTCTGCTTGTGTGCGAAGGATTCGAGTGAGACCATCGGAGGAGTTGGACGATGCGATCGATACTGCAATTTCGAAAATATCCATGATCACGATCCATCAACACTCAAGAAAGATGTCACAGAGCAACTTGCATAATCCGAGCCACCCTTTCAGACTTGATTCCAAAGCGTTTCATTGGCCCCCCTCGGAACATAGTGACACTCATACTACTATCAAAAGAATTACCAACATATTTCGAAATGTTCAAGAGCTTCACCCATCAGATAACACCTACAATTATTGTGTCTCCTCTCGTCTCCTCCTCCAATCGATGGCTGTCCCACACTGTGTTCATCAACGAGCGTCGTAGTGGACACGAGCATCGGAGGAATGACAAGGGAACCATTGAGACCGTTCAGATTGGGAGTCAGCGAGTGAAAGGGTACTTCTGAAAAAGAGATCATCTTCAGTTTGTATGTCGGTTCAAATCCCTCGTGCTTTGTCTTTCGTGGGCACCATAGGACACCCGACCTCTAATCTCCCCGGGCATCGACATTGCCCGATTACACATCTAACTATACATGAGTGTGTTACTCACCGACAGCCGATTGAATCACCTCGAAGTCGTCAAAAGAGAGACTGTTCATGTCTTCAGATGCCATCTGAAGAGATTCAATAGATTGTTACCTAAGCAAAATTGTTCAACGGCTAGACAGACAGTAACAAGCAAAAGAAGGATGGTATCGAAGTCGAGCTATTACATATCAACTGCGACACGGCATATCAACTGCGACAGAAGAAGAGAGCACTCAAGTCTGAAGGAAAGGACGTTCTGATCTACGCGGGTTCGATCATCGAGAGAGGTCAACTGGAAGCGATGAAGAAGCAGCTTCGCTCTTCTCGCTCCCAGTCTCGTCCACGCCGTCCTCGCACACCTGCACCGTCATCTTCCTCTCAGCCCGAGTCCATCTTCAACATTTCCTCTCTACTGGCCCCTCAGATCACCACTACTCCTAATGCCACTACTGGTCCTTTTTAGCTCGGCCCGAGCTAGCGACATATTCCTTATCTTGCCATTATTACAACATCCGATCGATCGTAAATAAGCTTGATTCATTCCGTACTTTCCTCATGTCATCTCAACCAGATATCGTATTCCTTACCGAGACTTGGCTCTCTCCCAAAATCCCTTCCTCTCTGATTATCGGTTCACTACCGTACACCGTTCTTCGATCCGATCGATCATCCCGTGGAGGTGGAGTATGCATTCTCCTTCGTGATTACCTGTCGTATTCTACCGTATCCCTCCCCTCCTCTGACCATGAGATTACATGCATCGACTTATTCCATTCATATGCCTACATCAGACTCTGTCTAGTCTACCGTCCCCCCAGTTACTCTCTTCCTAAGACCGAATCACTTATTTCTTGCCTATCTGATATTCATGCCTCGTCTCCCCATCCTATTATTATTACCGGTGATTTCAATTCCGATTCCCAATGTTCCCATCCCAACCCCATTGATAGAGTATTCCGTGATTTCATCTATTCTGCTGATCTTTCTCACCTTAATGTAACTCCCACGCGCGGCTCTAAATGTATCGATTGGGTATTAGGTAACGATCCGTCCCTTATCCCGAGCATCTCAATCATTCCTCCCTTTCCATCTTGTGATCATTCTGGCTTATCCTTCACCCTCAATTCTCCCCAATCTCCTTCTCTCCCTTCCAAAATACGTGACTTTTCCCGTGTTGATTTCTCTGCTCTTTCCTCCCATCTTGATTCCATTGATTGGTTCTCTCTCTTCCGTGATTGTCCTGATATTGATTCTGTTTATACCAATTTTACTTCTACTATTCATTCTGCAATTGACACGTTTGTTCCCTACCGTACTCCTCGTCCTCCAACTCTCTCTTATCCCCCTCACATTATCCGCCTAATTCGTCACCGAGATGCTTTGTTCGCTAAAATTCACTTTCCCAATGTTAGATCCCTTTTTGACCAATGTAGCAGAAAGCTCTTGTTTGAAATCGACAAATGGACCAGATACTCTACCCGTAAAAAGCTATCCCGTGTAAAAGATTTGTACCGTCATGTTTCCTCTCTAACTAAGCCCAAACTGTCCATTCCTGAACTAGTCTCTCCTATGAACGTACCAGTGTATGATAGTCTTTCTAAGGCCAATCTCCTTGCTACCGAATTTGCTTCTCACTTCACTCTTGACGACGGTTGTCTCCCCTCACTCTCATCTTCCCCCATTCCTCCCTCTCTCGCTTTATTCACGTTCTTTCCTCATGAAGTATTTAAATCACTGCGTAAATTGTCACCTACTGGTTCCACTGGCCATGACGGTATTCCCCAAATTATCTTCTCCAAATGTGCTCATGCTCTCTCCATTCCACTCGCTGACATTTTCAACCTTAGTCTCATCTCTGGTACCGTACCTTCTGCCTGGAAACACTCTCTCATCACACCTATTCCAAAACCTGGCAAAGACAGCAAACTCCCCTCTTCGTACCGACCTATCTCTATTATTTCTCCTGCCGCAAAAACCATGGAACGCTTAATTAAAGATCATCTCAATTGTCACCTTTCCCGCTACAACATCCTCCCCTCCAACCAGCACGGTTTCCGTTCTGGTGCTAGTGTTGTCACGAACCTATTGACTTGCCAAAATGACTGGTCCCTTGCGCATTCCAATAAACTTACCACTGATGTTGTATACATTGATTTTACTCGAGCCTTCGATGTTGTTCCTTATCCTAAATTGCTTACTTGTCTCTCTCACCTCGGTATACATTCCGAATTGCTTTCCTGGCTTCAATCTTTCCTCACTGATCGTACATTCTCTGTCCGTTTCGCTTCTGTTATTAGTGACCCCTTCCCTATCCTATCCGGTGTTCCTCAAGGCAGTGTCCTCGGACCCATTCTCTTCTCAATCTACCTATCCGACCTTTCTCGTGTACTATCTAAATTCCACAATGTTACCGTACAATGTTACGCTGATGATGTCAAGTTGTATGTTTCCTATAACAAGTCCACCAAAGCTAGTGTCACTGCTGAATTTCAATCTGCACTCGATTGTCTATTCACGTGGGCCCAATACAATCAGTTGTCATTATCTGCTTCCAAATGTTCTCATATTCGCATTGGCTCAAAACAGCTTCCCCCCGTTATCAGATTGATTCCTTTGTTTTACCACTCGAAAATAATGTACGTGACCTAGGTGTACAAGTTCGTTCCGACCTCAAATGCTCTTCCTCTATTAAAATTCGTGCCCAAAAAGCCACCTCTAAATTGTTCCTTCTACTCAAAGCTCTTCCTTTTAATTGTCCATCAATCCTCATTCGTAGTTACAAAGCATATGTTCTTCCCTTGCTAGACTTTGCCTCTCCCTTTTGGAATCCTCATTATTCTATTGATATTGCCACCCTTGAGAAAGTCCAACATATCTTCACTCGCCAAGTCTTTTATCGCTGTTTTCCTTCTCCTGATTATCCCCTATCCCTCCCCTCATACCCCGATCGTCTCAAAATACTTGGCCTGCGCGCGCTTACCGAGAGGAGAGTCATAGGTGATCTTTGTATGACTCATTTAATTATGACTGGAAACACAATTATTCCTCGTTCTCTATTCTATGTATACAAGCCACAACGCGACAGAACTTCTTCCTTCGGAATCCACAAAGAGCTCACCACGAGCACTCCACGATACCATTCATTTCCACTCAGAACAGCACGATGGTACTCCCAACTCCCTGTCACAATACGCACTGCCCCAAATATCCGAGTATTCAAGCGTAGACTTGCTGCACACCCCATTATCGCTGACCTTTCCAAACTCCCCTAATACAGGAGAGTCCCCCCCCACCTCCAGTTATATCCACCTCAAATGTACCATTAATATCGTCGCGCCTCGGGCGTAGATAAATTATTATTATTATTATTAGAAAAAGTAAAAGTATGAGCCTAGCTCTACAGTGAATGCGGATGAAGGAATGAGTACGTGTCACATTATGATCAATGTGCATTGCATACCGTACAATGAAAGAGAACATGCACGTTAAAAATTATCGATAGGATCGCAAGTGAAACGCTGGTGACAATGCTTTCAAAAGTTGTTTCGAAAGTGTGTGAGGAGGGGGTGATTCAATCGCTCCAGATCAATGTCATCGATCTTCTCACTCTCTATTCGGGCAGAGAGGGCGAGAGAGGATAGGAACGGAAGGGAAGGTACGCTTGTCCGTACATTAGAAAGGTTATGAAAGACAAAAGTAAGTGAGATGGTAATCAAGAGATCAACAGATGACAAGTTATGTTCTTTACCAACATTTTTCGCTATATCTAGCTAGTCAGAAGCGGTTCGCATTTCGAAATGAGAGAGACAAGTGATCAGAGGTAATCTCGGTCGTAAAAATGGCTTGGACGCTAAGGATACCACACAAGAGACGCTAGAGGTCCGGAAAAGAACAGAAAGGGCGGGCGTTCGAACAACAATAATGTTAAAGGACGCCTTAACTAGCAGGCCTTTCTGGTGGGCCTCACCTAAACGTTCCTTCACCTAAGGGTCAGTATCTCAAGGTGAGATCGGACAAAAAAGAAATACGGGTAGAGTGAATTCACTGCCGGGTGCAGCGAGAAAGAGAGAGTAGTGATGAAAGTCAGTGTTTTGAGTGACCTCGGCGTTCGCTCACGAGAGGGAAGGAAGAAGATGGAAAACAGCAGAGTGGCATATGGAGCCAATCAGTCTTTGAGTTTTCGGATTTTATTCCGACATCAGGCATGCACGGATGCAACTTTGGGGAGGGATTTGTATCTTCGAGCTCATAGAGTCAGATTTTCCATTGAGTAAATAGGCAGGGAAATAGTAATATTGACTTTTCATCTGGTGAACAGTGCAAAACAAAAGAAGTAGTGACCTCGGCGCTCACTCAGGAGAGGAAAAAAGGAGGCACAACAGACTAGCCAGAGTATAATAAGGAGTCAATCACGTTGCCTCTGGGTACAGATTAGGGCAAAATTAAAATTTATGGCGAGCAGGGCAAAAATACACAGTGACCTCAGCGTTCACCCACTCCTCACGAGAGACGATGGAAGGAAAGAAGGAAGGGACAACAATATTGAGTGTGTGTACAGTGCAATCAATACTGAATCATTAGCAATGAGCAGTAATCATTTGAGGGAGAGGAAACAACAGCAGCCAAGTGTTGCTAACCCCGAATAAAAGTGAATTTGGATGCTCTTCATGCTAGTGGTGTGTTTGCGTGTGGGGAGTTCTCTCTGCGTGAGAAGTAAAAGGAGATAGCGAACAACAAGATAGGCCGGTGGTCAATTTCGTATGGTGGAGATGGTGAAATGAAGATTGGTAATTGAGACAGGTGAGGGGCTCTTTCAGTCAAAGTGATAGGAAACTCTGCAAGTAAGAATGAGAGATAGACGAGAGCGGTACTTGCTAGAGAAAGGTCAGTGTTACGAGCGGGGGAGTAAGTTGCCAACGAGAAACTAGTGGGTATTGCGTAGCACCTGACCCGCAGAGACGAGAATGAGGTAGGAGGAGGGGGACAAAATAAGAGCAGTGATAGGGAGTGTGATATTGACGTCGATTCACACTGTAAGGAACGCCCAGAAACATATTTTGATTTTTTGCGTCTTACGAGGACGCTTGAATAAGTTTTAGTTTATAAAATATATGAATCAACTCATTCCAGCATGGAATGAAAGCCTATGGATGGATAGACTAGAACAGAGAATTTGTGGCGCATTGCACAACCTCGGAATTGCTTTCTGTTACAGTTGAATAGTTTTAGTTTATTAAGAAATCAGTAAAAACTTTCTTCTTCTAAATAGCGACAAATTCGAGGGCACGCTCGGACGTCAGCTCGTTACAGTAACTGAATAACTCATTCATTAAAATAATAAAATTGAAAAAATAAACATTGTTAGGTACTCACCCGTAAATTGATGTTCCGTCTCAAATAAATACATACGAAAATGCGACTTTGACACATTCCTGTGAATCCGATCAAACAATCGGAACATACAACACCCAATGTCCTTATCATGATTTTTTTCTTAAAAAACTGAACTACTTTTTCATTGGTGTAGTTAAAATATCGTTATCGTGCGTTTGAAATGCTCAGCAAATGAGATGTGCTGGTTAGAGAGCTATCGATTGTCTGGAAGAGAGGCAAGGGGAAGGAAGGGGGGAGGAGGACACTTGATCTACCGCCTCCTCCCGGTCTCTTCCTTTCTCCGCCCCTCGAACGTTCGTCAAAGGTCAACTACGAGTGGAGTAGAAAATAATCTTACGATAAAAAGTTACAGAAGAATCAAACGAAAAGATGTGTTGGACTTTATAACATTTATTTTTTTGTGTTCATCTTCCCATTTTCTCGCATTTGATTTCGAGCACATGATTATTGTGGTAGCCAATTTCCTTTGTCATTGATACGCTGATTTCTTTGGTTCTCAGATATTCGGCCGCGCTTTCCCAGAAGGAGGCATTCTCAAGCAGAAAGGTTTGTAGTTGTCTTACTTTATCTACATTATAAATTTCCAAGGTTATTCCAAGAGTGCACAGTTCATAGACGAATTCTTCTGAAATGTAAATATCGATGACCGTTGTTTGTATTGCACAAACTTAATGAAACTAGTGCATTCACTGATATGAGTTGTGAGCATCACATCTTTGATGATGTTTTGACGATACAATCTTACAATCCGATTCCTGAAAAATAACAAATTGCACCTGGTGTTAGCTTTCAAGAGATCCCAGTCATTTCATTTTTTGGTAATTGATCACAAATCAATCATACTGTAGAGTGCTGTCCCATTTATCGACTTGCATCTCCAATCGACCGATCTGCTTATTTTCCAATGTCCTCAATACATTATCGAAGACGTTATCGCTGATAAAATTACTGAGTTGCAGTGTATCGATGCTCGAGAAGAGAGAGAAGAACCGTTTGAAACGATTCACGAATCCATCTACTGTGTTATTGATTGCATTTCGTTTGTAGAGATAATGAACGATCTTCGGAATTACTACCAATCCAAAGCGACTGAAAAAAATTGTATTTTCGAAGATTCATTATGTTCAAAAATCTTACATTCCAAAAACGAGGAATCCACACACAATGATAATCCATTGGACCCACGACGATGGTAATATCATTTCAGAATAAACAACGCGAGGCACTCCGAGATAAACAAGTTCGGATTCCACTTCAAATACCTATCTAAATTAGCCCATTTTGTCGATTATCCCATAAAGCAACGATACCTCATCGCTCCACAGTAGAATGGTAAGCCATTGATCGAGGCCGATTCGCCCCTTGTTCCGCGCTGACATTTGAGCGTACATATACACATGAGAAGGAGATTGTTTACAATAGTGGAAAGATGCGACAGACAATCTATCCGTCGAGTATAGCTCAAGCACTTGAGCATTCCATGAACGACCGATCTGAAAAAATTAATATTCGGAAAAATAAATGTAAATCTTACCAATCGCAGCTCATCTAGTGACTCTTCATCCAGGCGAATAATTTTTCGTATGATATCTGGAGGAAGTGAAGCCAATGTGAACGAATCATTCGATTGTGGAAAATTCGATTGCATTGCCTTCATAACATATGAATTGGACTAGAAAAATAATGCCAATTCACGCGCATGTTATCAAAATGCGCGCCAAGTGTGACAAGGCGTCTGGTTAATACATTTGATGATTTGTATTTATTCAAATGCATTTGGGAAAAAACATCAAACATCGGTCCGCGAAAGTCCATCGCACGAGGGCGCGATTGGTTGAAACAATGTTGTTCGTTCATGCTCATTTTACATCTGTTGCTTATTGTTAGTGTATGCCCATGTCAAAAAAATCATTTCAGAAACAATGCCTTCGTCGGGAGTAAGAGAAGACTTCTACATCCAATCGGGATTGAGAGACCTTCCGGAGCGAGCGATTGTTGAGCTGGCATACTTAGTCACTATGCGAGAGTGAGTGATTTTCGATATTTTTGAATGCATGAAGCGGCGAGAAGAACATCTTTCATACACAATATTCTCGTTTCAAGAGCGGCGCATCCCGCACTGCGAGCCTTCTTCAAGAGGACTCTCCAGATTTACAGTGAGAGGAAATTAGAGGAGGTACACTATTTATTTGCTTAAAATAATAAATATGTGAATATGAGCTAATCAGGGCGGAATGGATCACAGTGCAGACCTGCCAGAGATGGAGGACATTGGAGAAGAGTACATGTTCAAATCGACTGTAGAGGAAATAGTTTGGTTTTTATAATCTCTTTTTCGCATTTCGACATTTATTGTTGTCAGTTTATCAGTTGTCCAACTCAATTTCAGTCCGCTTCCTCCGCCGCTTCTCCACCCATCTCTCCCTCCCACATCATCACAATCGGTGATGATAAAGAAGAGGAACTTTCACGTCATCGATCGTCCATCGATGAGACGTTGTCATCTCACATCATCACTATCTCCGATTCACCCGAGAGAATCTCCCCAGAAAGTAAAGTGAACTATTCGCCCAATACGATCCAATCCACGGACGCTCAACCTTGCAACCTCACGCCTCCAGACTCTACCAACAAGACGGAATCGCCTCAATACGGATCGGATACATCAATCTGCCCCTCGTCCCAGTACGCTCTCTACTCTCCCGGAGACGCATCCATATCGCCCATAAACGCGAAGCAAGGAGGAGAAAAGTCGCCGGAAGACGAGGAGCCCTATGATCCTGCATCTCCCGGAGACTTCTCGCTTTCGCCACAGAGCGAAAGGGCGAGAGGCGAGAGAGAGAGCGAGAGCGAAAGGCTAGGAGGTGGAGGAGAAACGCCAGAATACGAACCGTTGTCCCCGCAATACGATTTTGCGGTCGAGGAGATTGTGAATCAGCCACGACCGACGTCGCGTGCTGCAGCTGCTGCAGATCCGGAAGTGCAACAACAACAAGCACAGCACTTGCGGTCGGGTTCTCGTGCTGCAGCTGCAGATCCATTAAAGCTGCAGCAGGAGCAGCAACAATCGCGCCCTGCAACTCCTTTGGAGCGTATTATGCAGCAATCGCGTGCAGCTACTGCAAGCCCTCAACTGAGGAAACGTCCTCACTCCCAGGATGCCCCACTTCAGCCTCCAGTCAATCCTGTAGCAGTGCAACAGCCACAGGCGCCTTTGACTCCCCAGCTCTCCAACATGCTCTCGAGACTACAGCTGCTGCAGAAAGCGTCTCCGATGTGAGTTTTCCCGATCATTAGAAATAAATATCGGATCGTTCAGACTCCCTGTTCTTTCTCCAGCACTGCAACTTCAGCAGCAGATGCATAGACCTAATGTAATTAGGTGAGCCATGACATCAAGAACAAGAAATTTTGACATGAAGTAATACTTTTCAGCCTTCCCAACTTTTCCGTTCCTCCTCCTCCACTACCTCCACTACCTCCTCTTCACATGAATCCATTGATGTTTCCTCACGGGTAGGCTTTCTTCATTATTGTTCACATAAATCCAAATAATAATCAGATGGCTTCCGTTTATTCCTCCGCCTCCTCAAATCGTTCACCCTCATGATATACTTCTTCCAACGCAATACCACAGTGGTTAGTGATAGAACCCGAAAGTGCTCATTTTGACGCAAACAATAACCATTTTTTGCAAATTATGGACATAAAATAATTTTAAAAATCCAGAATCTTCTACATGCCCCTTCTGCTGGTCACCTCATTCCCCGGAGAATTGCGATGAATACCCTAGCGCAGTTCAGAGGGAGAAGAGACAGCGAGAACTCATACTGTAAGCGAAGAATTCACATACATTACTTAACTTTATTAATACATCGATACAATTATGCTCAGGTGCGTGCATTGTCTTGGCAAGCATCCGAAAAGAGTGTGTCATGTACAACAGAACATGCGAAGATGTAAAGTAGGGGTGAGAGACTAAGATTATCCATGATTACCATCGCACATTTCAGAACTGCGGTAAACACATTACACATGTGGCCCTCTGTCGAGTGAAATATCCCGAAACATAACATTCCATTTAAAAGAAATTCATTGTTTGTTATATGATTTTATCTAAATAAATCACAGCTTGATGCATTCATTTATTGATGTTCTTTCGGAAATGTTTTAACTTTTTTTTTAAAACCCACAGATAAAGCGCATTTTTGAACCCCAATCATTTGCCATCTTGAATTGAAAAAATGTAAAAATATGCCATTGATCATTGACTGTAATTACCCGCTGGCATAGCCTCGATAGAAGGCCAATTCGAATCCGATCGTCCCCACAGGGCATGGGAACATACTACTTTCCGGATACATGATATCGATCAGAGATAATAAAAGAGTTCCGCGATCACCGATTGAGAAAGGTGGAGGCAACCGATCTCTGAATATAAATTCAGCCTTTTCGACTTTTCATTATCACTTCTTCACTTCTTTCTTACTGCTGCAATGATGGTCTCCATTCATCTCGGCTCTATCTTCAACGTCAAAGCTGACGTATTTACGCTCCCTGTCGACAAGTATCTTCGCCTCACCAGAGGGGTTCTCGAAAGGGCCGACGTCCCTTTCGGTGTCAGCTACCATCTTGCTCGAGATAACGCTTTCTGGAGTAATTCGCTGCCTCTCGTCAGACCCACCGTCATGAAAGTCGACAAAGGAAACGTTCTTTCATGCGAAGGTGGGACATTCTTCAAATTTTTTTTAAACTCAACCATTCACTGGTATCTCCGGGATATGTAAATATCCCTGGTATACTAATATCCAAAATGTAATTATCTACAATTGCAGGAGTCATGCTAGTGTACGATGGTGTGATCAACAAAGACGCTCCTTCGTCAACGGAGCTACGGAAAGTCCGCCAAGCATACAAGTGCTTCTTCGATTACGCAGAAGAATATAACTTCCAATCAGTTGTAAGTCTGAATTAGTTACGAATGAGATTATCAATGCTTATTTTCAGGCTATCACTCTTCCCTCGACGAATTCCCTAAAAGTTTACTCCGAAATTCTGCACGCTATCTTCAATCGAGCACCGAGAGTTGTAAGTCATGCAATTATTCTTCGATATGAAAGATGGAATCCGAGTTGTGAGAGAAGATATGGGCCTTGAGAGTTATTGAGGAATCACGAAATTCCACCGATTATCTTTATTTTTAATTCAGGGCGTCGAAAAGGTGATGCTTCTTTCGGAATCACCTGCTGTATTGGAGATTGTCCGTTCTCTGATGGGCGCCAATCGTCTCCTCCTGGACAAGATTGCGGAATTGAATGCTAACCTAAAATCGCTCAAGGTTGCTCCTCCGAGCGTATTTCTGAGCGCATTCAAAAAGATACAAAAAATGACAACCAAGTGAGAATTATTTGTATTTTCACAATATGAAATTATTCCAATTTTTAAGGAAGCAAAAATGCTCAGAGTGCCAGTCGGAGTTCATTTCTCTCGGGAATCTCGTCAGACACTTCAACAGAAGCCACAGTGATCATCCAAAAGAGGTGTGTTAAAATCTCTTCCACTATGAAAAGTCTATTCGTGTCTAATCCTTTGTTCCAACTTATCAATTATCATTCCAGCCCGAAGTTGTGGACAAATATCAATTCGATCTCACGGACAATCTCTCGCATAAATTGGAGAATATGGCCCGACTGAGGGATGCATACAACAGATTGTCTCTTACATCGAACGCTTTCGATACTGCTTGCAAGAAGATCAAAACTCCTGAGAAGATTGAGAGTTTCTGTAGGGACACTGAGAAACTTATCACCAGACACTTAGTCACTAGCAAGTGCGAATAAATTGTTATTAGTGCTCCGAAACAATAAATATTTTCGGTTATACGTTTATCGATCGTCAACAGATCAATTCTGATCGAGTATCTTGTTACGTTCTTGTGATCTTTTGGCTATTCGAGATCATCTTCTGATTTCTCCTCTCTGTCTTCTTCAAAGATGTACCAACACGAATTCTTAGCTCTAAAACAAATAGTTTTCCCGTTTATTGCGGAAAAAATAATCAGATTGTTTTGTATTCTTTAGATTTTTTGACCCACTAATGGTTATCTGTATGTAAAGCTTTTGAAAAATGGACTGACATCTCCGGGATACTCATTCCGAGTTGGACTGTCAGACTCGTTGGAATGGATGTTTTCGTAATGAGGCGGAAGTACTGCTTGAATTCCGGTCTCCGATCGAGCACGCTAAAAAAACTTTCTTATGATTATTTGACAGCCACATTTGCATTAGTTTGAGTTTCTACTTGCTATTTTATAGAGTACCTATCGAAAAAGTTAAACATAACAGTTAAAATAGCAACTATTCACGTTCTAAACGTTTCTGCCTCCCTGTGATCATCAGCTCGTCCAAATCGAGATATGTGTCTAGCGGTGCTGAGCAAGCCTGAATTTCACGTGAATTAGATATCGTATTTCTGTTTAATACCGTATCCAAGCAGTCTCTGTAGTTCCGTTTCACTCGTCTGCAGACCGTATTCAAGAAGCCGAACGGGCACTCCGAACGCTGAAACAAAGTATTTAATGTTACAATTCCTGTTCTTCTCTATTTCGATACTTTACATTACATAATAGAGAATAAAACTGTTGCTATTAGGATATTTTTTTCTGCTACTGGGAAGGAAACAAAAAATATGAGGCTTCCTAATGAAAGGCGGCTTACACCCAACCGTCAGTAAGATGCCCTTCGCAAGTGTGGAGATTGTGTTGAAACACTCCGACAATAGGCAACTCGCCTGATTTTTTGTTGCCCGCTTCGTCGCCTCCTCCAAATCGCATCTTATGGCATATCTTCTCTAGGCAGATTCGATCCTCAAATCACATATTAATAAAAAATGAAAACGCTTAGAATTAAAAATATCTTACGTTTGCTGCTATTGCAGCGTATTCCATATGATCCAGTACCTTGTTGAGCTGTTCGGAGCAGTAATATCTCTCAAAATAAAGATTGATAATAAGTTTCGATAACGGTGAATCACGAATGTATTTTGGAGATCATCATGGTATAATTCCACAAGATATATACGATCTTCACGAGACGCAAACTTGAGAAGCTTATACAGCGCATAGAAGGTTTCATTTGACGCACTCCATTTAGGCATCATTGCCAAAAGAGTCCTCAACAATAACAATTTTACAAATGTTTTAGACTAAACAGCCATTAATGGAAAAATGAAACTGCGAAGTGATACAAACATCTAGACTATCTAATGAAATTGTTAAAATTATCTCAACTTACTCGTTCTTGACGGCTTCAAAAAATACATTCATTGCATCGGTATTACGATACAGTTCGCTTCTCGTTTCTTCGTCGATCTGAAGACGGAATACGTAGATAAATGTACGAATATCGTGGTTATTTATTTACATATCTCGGGGATAGGATATACCAGAGAACAGTGAATATTATGGACGCTTCGGCATCTAGAATTGATTTTTTTAACTTTCTCGTTCCTCGCTAAACTATCCTCGTTAGATTTTGTTGACTTGCAAAAAAGGGTAACCAACCATTCCAAAGATTTTCTTTCGTATATAAAATCCTAGGCGAACGTGTCGCCAATCGATGACCTCGCCGACGAATATTTGCGAGAAGCTTAAAACAGTTCTTCACAAATTCGTTCCAGGCCTGAATTTCGTTGTTCCTGTCATATTTTTCGACATACATGTTTGAAACATAAAAAGAAAGGTTCAAGATCAATATGCTTATATTTATTGATTTGAGAGCTGTGACCCCCTACTCTATTTTAATATTTAAAAATGCGAAAATTGGGAAAATAGGGTCAAATGTTGACTAGCCTGGTACGGGAACAGGTCGGTCGACCAAATTCCAATCTTGGAACATTTTTAAAAGCTCTGAGAAACTAACTGTTGTAGGAAGATTTCGACGCGATTCACACATTCCAGACATATAAAGCATGTGGAGTGCATAGTAGCACTCTCGCATGCTTGAGCTCTGAAGATTGAACAAAAAAAATCAGTTTGAACCATTCACACAAACCTCGCTAATAACCCGTATTGAAACATTGAACGCGATTTCTCGTAGTTTCTTGAACGGTTTGTCGTACCAATCCATAACCAATTCTTCTGCTAGACGAAATAACCAAATTCGAATGCTGCAGAATAAAACGTTAACATCATCAGTGGTGAACGAACAAACGATGTAATGGGTTCAATCTTAATAAGTTTGAATACATTTTTTGAAATCGTGCCAAGCCTGTGCATTAAGGCCTGAATATTTGTAAAAAAATTCAAATAATTTAATCGTATGAATCACCGCGTGTCGAAATTGTGAAAGTCTGTCGCTAGCTCCTACTTCATTCCCGAATTGTACAAGACTACAGATAACCTTAGCCCTGCATTTGACGAGTAAAGATAATTGATTCCGAGCTATGAATACCTGTCATTGCCAAGCGAATGCGTTTCGATGATTTGAAGACAACGCACGATTTTGTACATCTGTGATAATAATGAAATGTCATATCTATTCACATACATTATCTTTTCGTCTGAGTCGCATCTTCTCAATTTTGTCATTTTTCTTCTTTTTCCTATTCCTTCGTTTTCGCATTTCAGATACTGTCGCGATTCTATTTTCACTGAAATTATTAAAATCTTGATTGTTTTCCTAATTTAGATTACTAACAATCTGCTCGATATTTTCGGCGTCGATAATGGAATTATACGAATGAGAAAGCGGAGAAGGAACTGGAATGAAAGCAAAAAATGGTGTTTTCAAAACGCTAATTAAATATAATGAAATCTCACGGTGATGATTATAGCACCAGCAAGGGCGATCATTCCGAATTTGCAGCTACTATCAATGAATCCTTCCTCAATATTGAATCGCATCGGAAACTGAAACACATAATCAATCAAAGATCACAGATCAGCCTACTGTAACCTCTTGTCGAATCAATGGATCCGCTTTACATTGATTCAAAGAAGTCGAAGAAATTCCGGAATTAGCGCAGTAAAACATGGCGAGTAGTAAGAAGAGACAGAGCAGAGCACGAAGGAAAACCTGAATATTATATTTTTTGCAGCCATCTTATCCCGTTAGTTTTCACACCGCTTTGATATGGTAGAGATAGTCTTTTTTTTCGATGAATTCCGTGAATATTCGAAAGACAAACCCCCATCTCGCTGAGTCGGCCGCACCGCGAGGCCGTAAATGGGAAGAGTGATCGAGAGACGAGTGAAGATGAAGAATGGAGGAGGAAGAAGTGAAATTGAATACCGGCATTTGCTTAGATTTTTTTTTAATTTTAAATATTTCTTATAGTGATGAATTATAGTTCTTCAATTATTTTTTTTGAAATTGCATGCTTCTATCATTTTTCTATCTCATATCAGTAAATTCATTGTGTCTTTCCTTTAGCAACGCCGGAAAGTAAAAGTCGACTTCGAGAAAAATTCTTCTGAAGAGAATTGATAATGGTCAGTAAAGTTTTATCTAAATGTTGTGCGTTTCTGCAAACGTCTATGTTCTCAGTTCTTAAAGCATTGTTTTGTTAACAAAGTTACATCGTTGTTAGTCAGAGACCTCATTCGAAAGCTCCGAGGTTGAAGTTTTCATTCGACCCCCTGGCAGAGCTCGGACCGTCTCCGCGGTGAATTGGAACCATCCAATCACATCGGATACCTCAATCCGATCTATCAGGATAAATAGGCTCCCCTTGTGTCCTTCTACCATCAGCTGTTGCGAACAACTTGCTCGTCTCTCAATCATGTCCAACATCAATCTCTCCCTCGACGCCATTATCACCAAGACTAAGGTCAGATATTTTTTTTAAGTATTTTTACTCAATTATTCAAATCATGATTTCATTAATTCGATTCCATCTAAACATTTGTATTCCAGAAGACTGGCAAGGTCCGCGGCCAGGCCAAGTCCGTGAAGTCCATCAAGAAAATCTCGGGAAAGATTGGAGGAGGAATCAAGAAGAGAGCGATGGGCGTACCGAAGAATGAGAACTTGTTCACCAAGGTTAGCATAATTATAATTCTTTCAAAACACAAATAAGTTTCACTCTTCGCTAATTTGCTTTGATATCGAGAGCGCTACAATGACACTCTGCCTCTCGTTCAATATAACAATATTATGATATTCATTTTCAGGCCGTTCCTACCGGCAAATGGAAGCACGATAAGTTCGCATCTCTCGAGTCGTCTCGCACTCCAGCTGTTCCATCCTCTGGCATTAACTCTTTCGTCAGCGCAAACAAGAAAGTTCGCCTGAATATCTCCAATCTAGCTCCAACCGTGACCACCGCTGATCTCAAGGTAGTTGATTTTTTAATATATTTCATGTCGTTCATTTTTCCTGATTGTGATTTTTTTTAAATTATTAACGTGTAGTACAATTGGAAATAACCACTACGATTTTCAGGAACTATTCTCGTCCTATCCCTTCGATTCTGCCGTGGTTCACTACGGTGAAACTGGCGAACATCTGGGAACGGGCGAAGTGGCCATGAAGAAGGCTGATGCTCAGAAGGCGATCGATGACTTTAGAGGGATTTCCGTCGATGGTGAGTGAATACAGTACCCTACCGTAGTATGGAATCGATCGATAACTGACTTTATTCAGGTTCCCGCATCCGTTTGGCCATTGTGGAGGGAGGCGCTGTAGGATCCATCTTCGATCGAGTTCAAATAGTGAAGAAAGTGAGCGGAGGTGGAGCAATTAAGAAGAGGTACTGTAGCTGAGATCGATACCGTACTCCAAAATGAGCGATCAATAATCTTTACTTCAGATCGATCATTGCTCGCCCTCAGAAGAATCGTGTGGGAAAGAAGACGATTGGAGTTTCCCCTAGAGCCAAAGCTGGAAAGAAGACCAGTGAAGGAAGGCTCTTCTCACTCGACATTGAAAATGTGAAGAAATCGTCCAAGGTAAACCATTCAAAATACTTGCCCTTTAGTTTTGTCTACGGTTACTGTAATTAATAATTTTTTTTGCAGGGTCGCGGAAAGGGTGGAAATATCCCGAAGAAGTCGATGAATGAGGAGGAACTGGATGCGGAACTCAATGAGTATATGAAGAAATAAGTCTAACTAGTCTCAATTCGGATCGAACCATTATTGAAACAACTTTTCCTTATTCGTTTTCCTATTACTATAATTTACTCTTATTTTGTTGTGCTCCCTTGAATGATAAATTGTTTGCTTCAAAATCGATATTGCAATGTTACACATCGAATCTCACACAACTAAGGACATTCTATCCAAAGATCTGAGTAAACGTTGCGCACCCAGCTTTCTACGAGCACATTCTGATCTTTCGACTCATCGTTTGTCACTTTGTCAATCACTTGCGCAAGAACTGATAAAATGTGTGCATTTGCTTTCCGAGATCACTGCTTTGCACAGAAAGCATGTATGGCACAGTCATCGTGGATTGATTATAAATAATGCTGAATGATTCTTTCATCATTCTGGCATTTGTAAAATCTTTGGAGAATCGAAGAACTGCGAACTCATCTTGCTTTTGCTGCCACTGTTCTTTCTGTCCTTCTCCTAGCTTTTTATCATTCGCATTATAGCATTTTATCCGCGGATCCGTGTAGATGTGTTTGTGAGAAAAATTGCCCTTATTTCCAGTTCGTATTTACTATGCACGCATGCACGTGAGAGTGGAAATGGCAGACAAACAGAGTTGCATAGTAAGGAAGGAAGAGAGGAAAGTAGAGAAAGAGAGGATGAAAGAGCGGCTAATTCCTTTCACGCGAATTTCCAGTCTAAAATTCCTTTTTTTCTATTTTCTTGTCCTTTCAGCAACAATTTATCAGAACTTTCCTGGTTTATTCAATTATTGACTTGATCATATCTGAAATTTGCGCTCAAGTTGCTGTTTGATTCCCACTCCTTCTTATCATTCAAGGTGCGGATTATTCTCGGTGTCTTGAAACCGTAAGAGGAAATATTTGCGAGAGTGAGGAGTGAATCCGTCGGCAACGCTGCGCTAGTGAATAATGTGAGTAACTAGCCTTTTCCGGAATCGTTTCCAATAAGGGAACTCTAGAGTAATCGTTATTTTTCGTTTGTAAATCTTGAATAATTTAATAAATATCTCCAGGGGAAAGAAAGTGCTCGCCGAAGGAGTGTCTCTCGTGGGCAAGGTGTGTCATACTCGATCTTTGATCCCTGAATTAGAGCTGAAAATACGCGTATTCGTTTCTTCATCAAGTCGCACACACTCTCATTAGTAAGATTGCACTCGAAATGGAGGGGCTGTTGCCCAATTTGAAACCAAACCCTGGTGTGTGAGAAGTTTGACATGGCATTCTTCAGATCGCCGTAGTCACGGGCGCCAACAGCGGTATCGGTTTGGAAACGGTCAAGGAGCTGAATCTACGCGGTGCCAAGGTTTATTGGAACTTAACTAGTTATTGACCCAATCAACATTCGGTACGAATTTGGAGGGGGTGGGGAATGTTCTACCAGAAAAGGAGGGTCGAAATAGAGAAGAGCTGGTGTGTTTCACGAATGATATTAGGAAACGGTTGATGGATGGGCAGAGATTATCCCGAGGAACTTTCTTCAAAATACACTTTTTTTCACTGCGCTATACTGAATAATGCTTAAAATTTCTTACCACTGTAATTATGAGTGGTGGAATCGATTAATAATTCGATTTCAGGTGTACATGCTGTGTCGGAGCGAGCAACGCGCAGAAGAGGCCAAGAAGAAGATTGTTGAGGTGAGACGCAAATATGTTCGGTCTAATCTGAAGCCCAAACACTTGTTGAAGATAGGTCGAATAGGATATGCATCTTATCAGTTAATTAAGTAATCACAGGCCGGTTGCGACCCTTCTCGACTGATCTTCTCCCAGTGCGATCTGTCCAAGTTTGCGAGTGTGCGGGCGTGCGGAAAGCGGCTGAATGACGGTAAGCTTTTATTTGTCCTTTAAAATGCTACGTTTCACCTGATAAATTGTTTCAGCCGAATCGCACATCGACATTCTCATCAACAACGCGGGCATTATGTTCTATCCACAATTTGAATTGACCGAGGACGGACACGAAATGACCTGGCAGAGTGATCATTTGGGTGAGTAGATAAAAAGTGTAAATATAAAAAGTGTGGTATATTTTTTAAAAATGTATGATAGAAGAATGAAACTGAATATATTTGTCCAAGAGTTTCATTAGAAATCGAATGAGTTTCATGTGGCGTTCATCAATGCTTGGTATCAAGGGAATTTGTTAGTCCCTTGATAGCAAGCAATTCAGGCCCGTTCCTCCTCACTGAACAGCTGCTTCCTCTCGTGAAGAATGCTGAGGAGGGCAGAATCGTCAACTTATCTAGCGCCATGCATCTCAAGGTATAGGCAATTGGCTTAATTGATTTGACCATGGTAGGAAAAGTTTTTGGCCGTTGGCTGGAAACAAATCGCTAACTTTCTCAGCAATCCGGACCAATCGACCTGTCAACGGTCGACGAGAAGAGCTCGTACAGTCGATTTGCGCCCTACAATCGATCTAAGATGGCAAATGTGAGTAATGCTTTCTAAGTATTAATTTCTCTCTGTTCATTAAGTTATTTTTCAAATAAAAATCAAGCAAATTATCTACAGGTAATGCACGCACGTGAACTCACTCGTCGGTTCGCCGAAAGCGGAGTGAGGAATGTAACTGCCAACTCGCTGCATCCTGGTAAGAGAAATTGCAAGTACGATATATTCAAAAACAGTAAAAAAGAATGCGATGTAAAAATCGTTTTTCAGGAGTAATCGCCACTGACCTCTCTCGACATCTTCCCTTCCCCGCCGCCTGGACGAAAGCTATCAAGTGGGCATATAATATATAATTTTTAAAAAATGCCGTCATTATTTAGGGGTGTCTTCTTGAAATCTGAAGAAGAAGGAGCTCAGACGACCTCTTCCTCGCAATGGCCAAGGAGGTCAAGGGAGTGTCCGGCGGATATTATGCGTGAGCTCATATCATACGATCAAGTAGGGGAAAATGTAGTTCGAAAGCACGATTTAAAGATCTTTATCATCAGTTCCGAGCCAATTGTGTCAATTTCAGCGACTGCGCTCGAGCGAAGGAGAATCCAGCAGCATTGGACAACAACGCTTGCAAAAAGTTGTACGAATATAGCCTGAAGGCCGTTGGATTGGCGTGAATTATGATTTGTTATCTATTATGAATTTTTGATTTGATAAAGTTTAAAAATATATATCAATATCATCTAGATACATTGATATTCAGCCATGTCATCACATTTCCGTAGTGAATCCTATGATCTTTCTCTTTCCTTTTTTTTTGCTACGTTTTTGCTATTTGGCCATACGATTCATCTCTTTTTGAATACACAATTCCATAAAGTGCATCTGCTATTTTTACTTCATTCTAATTATTGACCCCAGCTTTGTCATTCCGTCCTATTCTTTGATCCACTAGCAGTCGGCGTTTGTCTGTGGAGGTTCGTATTTTCAATTTTGTTCTTGATTGAGCAACAATTTGCAAAATACTCAGTATTTCGTTCAGAACCATTTTACAAGAAAATGAACGATATTCGTCATCTATGGTTGCTCCCCGTCATCACTTCCCTCTTCTGCATCATTGGAATAATCGTGCCGTTCGTATATTAAAAATAATAAGTCACCCACATTTTTGTTTATAAATTAAACGATGTATTTTCAGGTATGCTGTAGGAGCCGCGATCGGCAACATTCCCGCTTTTCTGAATGTAGTGAGGTCAGATTTGTTCGAATTATCGGCAGCAACGAACAATTGAAAACAAATACGCTATTGAGTGACGGAGGCGCGTACGCACCGGAGAAGGGAATCTTCTCCATTTGCCTCAGCGTTTCTGCAGTTTTGAGTGAGCATTCGTTCTAAATCTCCTATTCATGTTCTCATTTCAGTTATGATCACCGCCTACATAAAGCATGTGCAGTTCATCGCTTACTATGAGCCAAGGTCATCAAATTATTATATTATTTTAATCTAATTAACAAATGATTGCCAATCAGAAGAGTGGATGTCTACTGGCGTTGCTTCTCCATCGCAACGATGATCATCGGGTTCATTGCAGCTGCGGGGCTGGCCGTTGTGGGCAACTTCAGTGTGAGCATTTTTTTATTTCCAGTATTCTATAAAAGACTCATATGGAATCCTACCATCAAGTGTGAAACATCAGAGAAACCATTTTAGCACTGTTTCAAATTTCATGTTTTGTAATTGCAGATTGTGGAAGCGTTCGTCGTTCACAACATCGGTGCGTGCATCTGTTTCATCTCTGCAACGTGTTAGTTTCAGAAGCTTCTTTTATTGTTGATGCTATATTTATTCATGATGCTCCCATTACAGTGTACCTCTGCTTCACCACGAGCCTTTCCTTTCTCCAGCCTGTTCTCTGCTCTCGATCGTTGGCGTTCACTCGAGTGGCGCTGACCGTCTTGGCGTTTCTGTGTCTTCTTTTTCGTAAGAAAATTCACTATTCACGCCAAAAACTATTCACGCCAGAAAATTTATTCACGCCAAAAAACAATTACTAATCAAATGTTTCATACAGATCAGACCGCCCAGCGGTTTCTCATTTTCGTACCCACTGGCACAAATCTAACAAAGTCTACTGGAGGATACAAGCCGAAATACGTCGCACCGGACTCACCGGTTCACATTTTTTTCTTATTTTTAACAATATGAAATATGCAACAAAAATATTGAATTAAGATGTACATCAATCACATAGTGGCATCTTGCTCTGAGTGGATACTCGCTTTCCTTGTTTTCGCGTATTTTGCCACGTTCGCAGAGGAATTCAGAAAGTTAGTTACGATTTTGATTTTCAAAATAAATTTTGAAAATCCAGATCTTCTCTCAATCTTCCCTCGATCAACTTCGATAAAAAATCATACTCACACAGCGAGAACGAAGACAACTACGATTTCTGAATGGAACAGACTAAAAATATCCAAAAAAATTAATAAATCACTCTTGAATGTTGTGTTTTTGAGCATTAGTGTATTGTATGTCTGTTTCCTCTCATTATGAAAGTGCTAACGAACCGTGATCATCAGGTGAGTTCTAACTCTAATTTAAATTTTTTTAGAGTGTATTAGAGCATACAGATGTGGCAAAACACATGCCAAAAATATATTTCTTCATTCTTATAGGCCCTCATAATAGTTTAACTCTCCTGCTCCATTTATCCGTAGAGATAGATTTGCTTCAAATCGGATTGGAATGTGGAATGGATCGCAAGGAAAACGCGGAACGTATTCCTTGTCGAAAATTTGAAACAATTAGTTCCAGATTGATTCAGAATCACCGAAAATACTATGAAAATTTCACTCAAAAATTAAACGATAATATTTTCAGACTTGGAAAGGAAAACCAGATGTCACTCTACAGGAGGAGTGGGCTAAAGTGTTCCAATATGACGAAGTCTTGCGGGAGTATTTCCTCTCTGATTAATCGTGCTTGAACTGCGTGTAATAAACGATTCAATGTTCACTATTTGCAATGTAGAGGACGAAATTAAGAACGAAGATTTATGTTGAACGATAGGCCAAGAACAGTTTAATATTCGCAAGACACAAGTACGCATAATTGTGTGTGGACGCGGTAGGGTTTAGAAATATTTGACAGAGAAAATCTAGTTTGCAATTGAAGGTTCAAAGACTTTTGAAGCCTCTCGCCTTGGGCACTGCATGAAGTGGTTGTTTTTGAGCCTGGTTCCACAAATTTGTATAATTTGTCCGTTGAGTCTCAGAGGGATCGGTTGAGGCACCCATTCTCTCGAATCGAATGTGCGTTGTCACATGCGACGGATAGCCCGCTGTGTTTGCCGGAAATCGTTTCATCTTCACCAAAATTCCTTCTGCTTTTAAATCAGCTATTATGCGATTCCAGTAGTTTAGTGTCTGGCCAAAATAGCAACTTTGTCTCCAATTACGCTCGAAAGAACTATCCCAGGAAGGATGTTCGCTTTCGTACATGTCTAATGTCACTCCCAGTTGCGTAATTTGCGTGACAAAACTTACAAAGTTGCCTGAAAAATTCTAAAAATTCTTAAAAAAATTTTTTGTAAAACATTTACTCACCAAAACTTTCGGATGTGCTAACGGTCACAAGCACATTTTCAATTTTGTTTCGGCGGCACATCATCCGTATGTTATTTCTGAAATGAATATTTTCAACACTATCGCGGGATATGGTACTGATTGCCATCTCACCTCAAGACACGGTTGAATTCATTCACGCGATATTCCAGACGATGAATGCGCAAATTGTTCATAATCTTCAAAATTGGGTCCGAGATCAAATCGGTTGTGAACCCTTCCAAGACAAATGTACGAACACTCGAGAAGAGGGAGATAAATATCTTGAGTTGTGAGACATTTTCACTTGCTTCACGGAACGCTATTCGATCGGATTCGCATTGATTATTGAGCGTTACTGCTGCCGTTAGAATTCCAAGTCGACGGGACAATAAATAATACACCAAGGCGCCTGAGATTACCGCAATGGCGCAATTTTTCATGAAACAGTCTGCAACTGTGATTGGTCTGGCTCCTAATTCGATTTCCCGTGCTCCCTGAAAATACGTTTTAAGCATCTTTGAGCCCTTCACACAATAAACAAGGCATACTAACTCCGCGGTACTGTCTGTATAGAAACCACTTGTCTATGCATAATTTCACAGGGAATTTTTCGGGTATGATTGCATACGTGACAACTTCTTTTTCATTATTTGGAAGGTATTGAATGTACAGTCGCTCAAGGGGAACGCGTAATTCTTGGACAAGCGCGTTCCACGAATGGGAAATCTTAAATAATTATAAGAATCTCACTTAAATATACTTTCTTAATTTTCTTAATCCACCAACGTACCAGTCGACATTTTTGCACTGACTCTTCGTGTATTCGGATGATCATTCTGATGACATCATGGGGAAGCGCTGTGATATTGAGAGCACACATTGTGAAATTATTAACTGTGAATAATTATTAAATTTCAAGAGAAGGCTGGAATAAAAGCGTTGCATAACGACAGCCGACAGGAAGTTGATTTACAATAGGCGCGAAATAATAATTCTGAAACATCCGCTTGATTTATAAATTCATTTACGTTCCCGGTCAGGCCATTACGCCTTTTACGATTGTAATTTCAAATTTACTTCTTTTCTCGAATTCTTCGCTGTTGGGTCTCAGCTATCTCGGGTAGGGTTACATTTCACACTCTAATTTACTCTGAAACCATAAATGCACCGCAATTTCATCCACCGGGAACGCTCCTTGCATCGTAGCGTGGCTGTATTAGGAAATTCCCGCGTATTGCTTGGCGTCATCTAAGTAATAGAAGAGTCACCTAGGCACGCCCTCTTCATCATCTCACAACCTCAGCCTTCAACCAACTCAACCTCCTGAGATGGTCTTCGACGCCGATTCCACATCGTCTGACGATGAAAATTACGAACTTATCGGTTAGTTTGGGCAACTTCTGTAATAATTAATTCTTTTTTTTCTCTAGATAATTTGCCCACATCAGAAAATGGATGCGCCATGATAAACCTCACCTCACCCGCTGCACTAGCGACGATAGTGCAAGGAAATGAGACGGTAGAACCAACGGCCGACCATCCGCCACCACCGAACAGTGGTGCAACTGAGAAGAGCGAAAAGGTAGCTGTAGTTTCAACAGATTTGATCAACGATAACATCAATTTAGGAAGTGGAAAGCACTGATCGCCGCTCCCTCCCTACTCTCGAGCGAGTGCACTTTCAATTCACTTGGGGCGGGCATGTTGGCATGCACACTATCATGCAGGATGGAGATGAGAAAAGAGTGGACATCAGTAATTGGCTAATCCATTACAAAAGACATGAGGGCGTGAGTTGTATTCGTGAATTTGCAATCATTGCTCAAAAATCTTCTGCATAACCTTTTGATAAAAAAAACGAAATTTAAAAAAATTTAAATCGTATTGTTGATTCTTACGCTTCTAACGATAAAAAGTACGAAGCTTCCCTATACAGGCGCTGGAACTGTGCAGTTATCCACAGAGAATCGTTACGCCTTTTTCCGGAGAAGAACAGACGAATACAGGGTCAAAGATCAAAGAAGCCGCACACACAATCTTTGCCGCGTGTAAACGCTGTCCGATAGCTAGGTAATATTGCTTTAAAGAATTTGTCTAATATCACACTTTAAGAAGCCTTAGACGATGTGTTGAAACACTTCGTGTATCGCCATACGGCTCTTGGATTTCCCAAAAATGCTCGGAACTCTATGAATTTTTAACGGCAGCAGACAACGAAGAGATGATTCGTGCCCGATATATTCTTTTCTTTTCCAATTTCTTGCGCATTGAAAAACTCGCACTAAATGGACACTTCGAGGAAAAAACGTTTGATGTTGTAATAAAAATTCTGGAAAACGTGAAAATCGATCGATTGGAGGTGGAGCTTCGCGAATTCAAATTTGCGTTAGTTTGCGATCAGGCGTTTATTTTGATAGTACTCTCTAAAAATTGCAGTACTCAAATCCTTAAACTGTGTCGTCAGAACAAAATTCAAAGCGTCGCCGTTGTTATAAATTGGGTCCCGTCAAATGAATCTTATGCGTTCGGTTGGTTTGGAAACATTTAAACATTTTTTTAGAAAATTAATTTTTTACAAATTTTCTCAGGCGAAATCGTGCGAGAATTGGCCACGATGGGGGTGCAGTTGGAAGCATACGAAGTCCTCCCTGCCAGAATACGAAGAATAGTAGAACTCCCTTATTTTCCCGAAGACAGTCGATTCTTCAAAGAAACCGCAGGATCATGGAATGAAATGGCTGAAGATTTGGCCAAAGACGGAATCTCTCTGCGAATTAAGACCATCAACGATTCGTTGAAGGATAATCCCAAATACTTCTACCATCACCAATATGATGTAGTTTGTGTGCGCACGAAGATCATATGCGAAAAGATGGACGCTAATTATAAGAAACCTTTGAACTGGAAATCGAGAGGATTTGGGACTTTTTACATTTCCTCCTATGATTCTCTCAGGAAGTATCTCAGGAAGAATTTCTGAAAATATAATGCATTGACTTTATATCGAAGTTATTTTCATCGAAGTTAAGCAATGTTTGCAAAATGTTTTCGAAAAATTGTCAAGACCAATGTGCTACCAATCAGTTCACTTCATTTTATGCAATCAACGAGAAACTGTATTATTCAATATGCAAGTGTGTATGCCACATCGTTGTATTGATTATCATGTGATAAACAAATTTATAATTGGCAATCGCTTGTGTTAATTGTGTAAACTTTTAAAAGTCACCCTTGAAGTGAGAAAAAGAGCCGTAATCATTACCTTCCTCTAGTACCGAAGACGTGGTCAAGTGGGATGTATTGAATGCACTTATCGAATTGTACTTTTTTAATATGCGAAGCTTAGAAACACAACAAATACAGTGATCCGATTCCACTTTGAAGAAAGGTGTTCCACAGTGGTCCACTGTGGAACTTTTTTTCCACTTTTTTCCACTTTTATTCCACTTTGCTCATTTTTCATTAAAATACGCAATTAAACCGGGTCAATTTGTGCTCATTTTCTTCATTTTGTATTCTTTTATCGATTTGAGCAAAAAAAATTACATAAAAATATCCATTTTCATGGTTTATTTACGTTTCCACTCGAATGCGATTTTCGGAGAGTGGAAAGGTGGTATTTGGCATAACCCGGCTACCGTAATCCGGTCGGCGGCTGCTTTTTATATGTTGTTCAGATTTTCTGGAGCTTCAATGCCCAAATTGACTAAATAGATAAATTTCACAGCTAATCGTTACAGATTTCTTAAATGAATGCTTCAGGAAAGCTGAACAACATACAAAGCGGAGCCGACCGGATTACGGTAGCCGGGTTATGCCTTACACCACCTTTCCACTCCCAAAAATCGCAATCGAGTGGAAACGTAAATAAACCATGAAAATGGATATTTTTATGTAATTTTTTTGCTCAAATTGATAAAAGAATACAAAATGAAGAAAATGAGCACAAATTGACCCGGTTTAATTGCGTATTTTAGTGAAAAATGAGCAAAGTGGAATAAAAGTGGAAAAAAAGTGGAAAAAAAGTTCCACAGTGGACCACTGTGGAACACCTTTCTTCAAAGTGGAATCGGATCACTGTAGCAATCACTAAACCTGAAAATCCACAACGCAATTTCAATTCGCACTCAATTTCCATTTCAATGCAAAGTCACCAAGAGATAGTGAATAATAATAAGAGAGCAATCATTCCTCTCCCTACCTCATTCTACCCCTCATTTCTACCTCTCCACTCGCTCACAGGCGGTCGGCTGCAATGGACGCGCATACGGCTCCCATGGTTCGTGCCTAATTTCTATCTATTTTTTGTTGATCAATCTCAAGTTTCATTGCAGTCGAGAGAGGAGAAGACGGCCTCAATGCTGCCTCTCGAGGTACAGTTTTCACATTTTGTTTCGTACTTTCCGGATTTGATCTTTGCGATCTGATCTTCGATCTCACCCAGGATGCCGTGGGCCCAACGCGCCATCTGAGGGCACGCGACGTCCCGACGTCATCGAGAATCACGTGAGACTACTGTAGTTTGAGGCGTCATGGATAACGAACTGACTTTTCCGGTTTCCGAATCGCCAACTGACTATTTTGCAGATTCCGGACATTATCGGCGGTCGGTTCACGCTCGCCATGAAGGACGTCAACCTGAACAACGAGCGAAGGGTGAGAGGAAGGGAGAGATCAAAGATCACTTGGGGTTGATCTTTGATCTTTGATCTAAAATAATGTGGCCATTGCAGTACAACGCTCGGATGCGTCGTATCAAGGCGCAAGTGCGACGGGTCGATCCCAACTACCATCCTCAGGTTTATGATCTTTGATTTTTCAAGGGACGTACGGTTCAAGATTTGCATTTTAAATCGCGCTCCTGAGCTCTATTTCGTATTGAGTTAGAGCCATAACGCGATGAACAGTGTATTTATGATTTTTTTTGGAGCTGATTGTAAAAAAATAATTGTGGAAACTATAGGTATCCGACTCGTACTACTTCCGTCTCTCCGTCGGCAAGGAGCGCCACTGCAATCTGTACAGGTGAGATTGATCTGCGATCTCTTGTTGATTTCATACCGTGCCAGGAGGCCTGATCTTTGATCTTTTTCGAACGCTATTACAATAAGGATGGGCCTGTGAATATAAATTGATCTTTGATCTTTGAATACTCCTTATCTCCTCTCTCAGAGTCGGCCTCTCGGACATGTGCACTGTCCTCGCCGGGCCCGAATTGAACAAGAAGGAGGGGAGGGTGCACCTCTACCAGTACTGGCAGCCCAATTACGATGTGGGTTGATCTTTGATCTTTGGTCTATTGTTGTGCACTGTCAACTACTCTATTGGCATTTGAATATTGCTAAAAACGAATTTCTTGAGCGAAACCTCGTCAGCATGGATTTGTATTTGGAAATGTAGTTCGATCTTTGATCTTTGCCAGTCCGCCCGTCTCGAGCTCTACTACCGTCTCAACTCGTTCACGGAGCAGAATGCGAAGAGGGCGATGAGACTCCACGCGATATGGGATCTGAACGCGTGAGTTGAACGAGGGAGATCAAAGGTCAAAGATCAGAATTAATGGCAAATGTCAAAGTCATCAAGTATAACACGATAACTATGGAATGTTGAATCGAATATCTTTGTTTAGAAAAATTACGGTCTGAATAGCAGATATCAAAGATCATTTCTTTGTAGAATCTGTATGATGATGCAGAACTTCGAGGATCTCAAGCTGTCCAAGCTGCTCAAGACGGGCAAACGGTGAGGGGAATAGAGATCAAAGATCAACCATGAAAGAACAGAGATCAAAGATCAACTCCTCGTCTTCAGTCGTTCCCACTCGATCTCGGGCATTCTCCATCCGCGCGCCTACCAGGGAGCACTCGCGACTGAAGCTGTGAGTGGATGAAATATCAATGATTCTCATGACATGATCTTAGCTGCTCATGCCAACCATACAACAAATTATCGAATGATGATGGATGTGATTAGTCATTAATAATGTCGTGTTCAGCGTCGGGGCATCCTCCTCCTTCCCTTCGAGCTGATCGCTGCACACGAGAAGATCGCAGCGTGGAGAGAGGAGGTGAGCGCAGGAAAGGGACTACCATCAAACAACGATTGATGACAATCAGCAATAACGCGCACATCTGATATTGCTTCTAAAATCCAAATAGAGGAATTAAAGTGCCTTATCATTGTTCCTATTGCAGAAAGTGGGCGACATCATCCAGACGCTCGCTGAGGGACCGGAGAAGAAGGGAGAGCTGACGAAGCAAGTAGCTGTTAGTGTCTTACTCCTTCCTGAACAACTCAACTCTAACATAACTACCTTCAACAAACGTCCTTTTTCATCAGAATAATAGCAGCGTAATTGAACGAATCGCGACGAAATGAATGATTCGAACGAATAATTTTTCAGGACTTCGTGGAGGCGAACCGTGAGTGGGTGTCTCGTGCCATCTCCTGCTCCATCTTCGGCGAGCAAGTGCAGCTACCGCGTCACGAGTACCAACTGACGTGAGCGACAATGAATATTCTCCTAGTTACAGTATCCCTCTAACCCAAAACCCTAGACGAGAATCTTGATCTGTTTCCGTACCCCTATAATCCATCTTGCTTGCAGCAACTTCCTGCACAAGCAGCAGCCGCTCGCCGTCGACTCGCTGCGCAACCAGGTCAGCTATTTCGAAAATCTATTTTGTAGGGTTACTGTGAAATCTCAGCTATATCAGCTTTATGTCCAAAATATAACGGTAATTTCAAAATCGTTCAGTTCTCCCTCCTTCCGTACTGGGTCGGACACGGCGCGCACTTTGTTCGCTGTCGCAAGAAGAACCTGAAGATACAGTGGACGGGACGGTCACCCGCCGCGGTGAGAGAAGATTGATCTTTGGTCTTTGGTCTTTGATCTTTCCGCGTAATTCTTTGCTATGACTAGTCGCATCACATGCGTCGACCAACCCTACAGCAATAGAACAATAGAGTAGACTTTTCAGAGTTATGCCTCTTTTCCAATGGTTGATATTTGAACTCCGTTCTTTGATCTTTGATTTCTCTAGGTCGACGCTGACGGCAGCATTCGTCCGATCAAGGTGCGCCCCTCGACGTTGACCTCGTTGCCCCCGCCCATCTGCAACATCGTCATCTCGAGTACGTTGATCTTTGATCTTTGTAGTTTGATCTTTGATCTTTGATCTCTGATCCCTGAAGGTGCCAAGGACGACGCCGAGTTGGCCATTCCTCAGCCGAATTCGAAACCGGGTTCGCTGGCCTCGGGCGGCCCCGACACGTGCACCGTCTCCACCGCTACTACCGTATGCACTTTTTTCGAATTTTGAATTCCCACTCTTATTTCGGCACTTTTGAAAGTCTCTACACAAAATCACCCCTTTTTTAACTTTTGGAAATATGGCGGGAAATTCAAATTCGAATTGCAGACGCCGATGTCGTTCATGCACGACTGGCGCTACACGAGCACGCACGCCGACTACGATCACCGGCTGAGCTCCGGCCCGCCCAAGGGGGTACGGTGATCGATAAGTCGGTTACGGACCTACCGTAACCAAGAAGAGCCCTACCGTAATTCTCTGAAAGAGGATCATTACTGTAGTGTACCCTACCTCTTTTCACCAGATCTACCCCTACAGTAAACTTACCGTAATCTCTCCCTTCAGTGCGAGACGGCAGTGAATCTCGAGTGGCGCATGCGTGTGAACGCGGAGAAGCAGCGCAGACTCAAAATGCTCACGTGAGGGGAAGATTTGACTCTTCAAGCTGAAATTATCGTGCTAATGGAGCATTTTATCAACTGTTGTAGCTGTTTTCGGCTCTGATTGGCTTCGTAAATCGTCAAATACCGTAGAATAAAATTGAACTGATCTTTGACTCGTCCTCCTTTATCATGCTCCGACGGCTTGGTTATGCTCCGCCCTTTTAAATTATCAATCTTGGATCCTTGACCTCTATCCAGCTCCGACGGCTTCGTGTGTCACACGACGGACGTGCGCTACTCAAGCCACGGATGGGGACGAGCGTACAGGGAGATGCAGAAGAGGGACAATCAGGTACTTTCTCCTTTCAGATCGATCTCTCTAATTCTGTGTGGAAAAATCTATGTAGATAAAAATAATTGATGCTCACATCAGCTCTCAATAATAACGCACTTCACCCATAGAATGATGATTCCTCGATCTCAGCCGACCTATAAATAGACCTTCATTAATGTTCATGTTCGCAGTTTCGTCGTGCTCAGCCCTTCTATCAGTCCGCTTCCTTCCCTCGCCCGATGTGTACCAGGAGATGAAGAAGGAGGTCGAAGTGAGGGAACGAGTCAGGTAAGGAGATATCAACCTTCTTTTTAGAATCTGTGCTCATGATAACTAGAGCTTGATTGCCTAGTGATGACGTAACTTACTCATTTCAGGGAGCTCACGGGGATGACGGCCGAGCAGCAGAACGAGGGCACGAGGAACGAGCTCAAGGTTCGGAGATCAATGATCAAAGACCAAAGACCAAAGATCAACACCTCAGGTCCTGCAGCACGTGCTGAACCAGATGGCTCTTCGACGAGCCATTCGGACGCCCGATTATCGATCGACCGGCAAGTCCCTCTGGGCATCGACCGGCATGTTCAATCCGGTTGGTTTCGAGTTTGATCTTTGATCCTTTTATCACGTTTTGGGGTAGGAAACTTAAACAGTCTGTTCTTTCACAACACACGCTCGCCGCTCTAAAATAGTTTGACAGCGTTGCGAAATGAGAGATCCTTAATTTTTTGGCACATTCTGGATTTTAGGACATATTTTTTATCACTTGATCTTTGATCTCTTCCTTCAGGCCATCGACGTCATCCAGCACTCGATCTCCTACACGGATCGCCCGATCGAGGAACTGATCGATCGGTGAGACTAAAGATCAAAGATCAAAGATCACTCCTCTCAGTATCTCGATCAATCCGGCTCTGCGCGTCGCGGCGCAGTCGAATCTGCTGAGCCGTCGAGTCGTCGAGATGATCGCCACTGTCGTCAGTTTCATTGTATTTATTCTGAGATTGGTAGGCTGCGAATATTAGTAGGCGATACAGTAATGAACTTTTTCTATGCAAGTATCCTAGACTATTGGAATATTTATCACTTTTCTAGTGAGATGGCAACATTCGCCCTATCCGCCTTTTCCCTGTGAATCGAATTACATCAAAAATATAATAATTGAATGCCGTTCTTAGATCGACGTTCGTCGTAATCTTCTCGTTCCTCTCAACATTCCCTACTCGTCCAAGATCGGCGTCCTTCGTCCCACCACGAGGACTGACGTGCTCAGTAATGATGTCAGTCGTTGATCTTTCATCTTTTTCCTATGATATGATCTGTGAACTTTGATATTGGATCTGTAGTCGGAGATAGTAGTTTTTCGTGGTCTTTGAACAATGATATTTCATCTTTGAACTTTTTTGAGCTTTTTCCAGTCACTCCTCGATCGTTCGCCTCTCTTCATTGTGCTCCTCGGCGCACTCTTCCTCATACTCAACACCGTCTATTGATCCTTGATCTCTGAGAGATTGATCTCTGATCTGTCCTAGCACAGCGATAAGAAGATAAATTACCAACTGCAGTTTGCACGATAAAGTCATTGTAGATATACAGGTGCTTGTTCGGACAATATAATTTAAATCATTGTTTCTCAAACCGTATTTTCTCTCTTGCTACAAATATTTTCTCACTGTGAATCTTGTCCGAATGACCAAGCATGAGATAATCAGCCGTTGAAAATATATAAGCGATTAATCGGAAAAAAATGTGAAAGATGAAATTCGCCATAGTTTTCGCTGCTGTGGTTCTCCTTGTTTGCTGCAATGAACAGGTACCGAAAAATATCAAATAAAAATCCGTTTCTTTATTTCGAATAATATTACACCAAACGTTTCAACATTTCAGAGACTCCCACTCGTGAGCAATGTATCCGATGCAAGTACCCTGAGTCAGGGGAACTACCCTGTGGTTTGTGGTTTATGCATCACGGCTGGAATCGCTTCCAATGGTCCACTTTTGCAGGTGGCACGACGATCCAAAGATGCATGAAACAGGGATACTACTGTAGCAACACCAAGTTCCAGTTTGGAGGTGGAAATGGGAGAAAGTAAATGACGTCGTGTGTGATCAACTATCTTCACCTGATAATAAGTTCTTCACTAAATCAATAAAATATTTGGGTGCAATGAAAAATGGAGGGACAAGGAATCTTCTATATATACTACAAGCAATGTACAAAGAAGAATTCTCTCCCGCACGCCAACGAATAGAAACTACGGTAAGTCAACCATCGAACGTCCATACTAGGAAAAGCAAATGAAGAGATCTTGATTGAGATTTTAATCTTTTGTATTGAGATTAAATGAAGAGATTTCGGCTTGGTGATTGTTACCACTTTCATATTCGATAAAATTCAATTCGCTGCCTTCTGGCAACGATTCTTTTCTTATTAATAGGAAGCTATCTTTTCGAGCTTTTGAGCTCCGAAAACGTTGCGTCCTAGACAAATTTATAAAAAAAAATTGTTTGCCTTTGTAACAGTATTCGATAAATGTCTCCTCATTCGACGCACTCTCACACCATGTCGAACTGCGAGAAAGACGCGAAATTGAGAAAGAACGATTTCGGAGAACGATTTTTTACAAACGATTTCGGATAAAACCAAATCAGGAGGCTCTTTCAAAAACATTTTATTTATACTCAAGCAAAATAATCATGTAAAAACAATTAGATACGACCAGATAAATACCACTACTCGATTTCACAACATATTGTATGAGCGCAGTAACGACTATTCTACAGACTAGCTTAGCTAGTCACTAACTAGCGAACAATTGCAACGGTACATAATCATCAAACAAATCCTAATCAGCGCTAGTGATACTTCTACAACGAAATAAGCAACTTCCAGCCGTTGAAAATCACATCGACAGCCTGGAGATGCTACTTGTAGTCAACCAACTGCAAAGACAATGCTCAGGCATTTGATTATTGATCTTGATTTTTGTTTGTAATATTTAGGTTACTCATTAGAAAATATATCCTAGCTTATTTTCTTGGCAAATAATTCAAACGAATTTAAGATAGACTCACTAAAAAGCACTACATGAACTACCTACTACTGTTTTGGAAAGACAATTGCCTAAACTAAAGTTAATCAAACGGTCGAAATGAGACTAAATACGCAACAAATATTTTCGCTAATAGAAAAACTAACCGGTCCACTCGATTCCGTCGATTCTTCTGAGGCCAACCCGCCCACCTGCCTCGGTCCACTCGATCCACTCGCTTCCACATGAAAAATGATTTTGATTATTGATCTTTAATTTTGTTTGTAATATTTAGGTTACTCATCAGAAATATATCCTAGCTAGCCTCGCAAATAATTGATTAATCGAGATTGTTTATCGAAAAAAGAAGAGACCAGCAAGAGAATTGCTTTTCTCGGGAATCGAACCCGCGCTAATGCTACCTCAAGGCTAGAAACTTACCACTATACCATGGTTGGCGTTGAGGGAATTGCGAGAGAGGCAGTATACAAGGCGTGGAAAGTTATTCGTCACTAATTCACTCGGGTTTTCTTCTGTCATTCACTATGTAGGGACTTGGGGTCTCTAGAAATTGTCGGTTCACTCATCCGTAGTACTAAATGAGTTTGGATAATCCCTAACTCATGATCACGAAGCCAGAGCTGAATCATAACAACGAGAAAATTCTTCAGAATAGGTCCATTTCATACACTCTCTGTATCAGTATAGTGCACAATAACAACCATACAAATCGAAAGATCGTTTTTATTACTCGCAGCAGGGCTCACAACATTATCGTACAGCAAGTGAGCCGTCAAGCTGATGACAGAAAAATACCGAGGAAAGGACAAGCGAATATCCGATTCCCCACGAGGGCCTAACATATTTCTATACATAATCATGGTAACGAGAACGCTCCATACACTGGGTGAAACATATGTTCTCTAACACAACAAAACGGAACAATCGGAAAGAACTGCATACGAAACAAGCGATCTTTCTCAGAGGCCCACCCGCCCACCTGCCTCTGAGAAGAATCCGTCGATTCCGTCGTATCCGTCGATTCCGTCGTATCCGTCGATTCCGTCGTATCCGTCGATTCCGTCGTATCCGTCGATTCCGTCGTATCCGTCGATTCCGTCGATTCCGTCGTATCCGTCGATTCCGTCGTATCCGTCGATTCCGTCGATTCCTTCGATTCCGTCGTCTTCTCAGAGGCCCACCCGCCCACCCGCCTCTGAGAAGAATCCGTCGATTCCGTCGTATCTGAATGAATACGTTTTATATCTAATCGATCTACACTACGAGTAAATAGAGGGAAAAGCCACCAGCTGGTGTTTGGAACTAGGGTCCGCAGGTTCTTTTTCCTAGGTTCGGGGGTTAGGAAAAGGATAGTGGGACTTAACTTTTGCAATGTTTGTTGTGTATCCGTCGATTCCGTCGATTCCATCGCATCTGCAATGGAAATAGTTTCAAAAATAAGTATTTAAAGTCAATTAAAAGCGATCGTCACGAAGATGACGATAGTCACGAAGAGGACTACATTTTCATTGCCAACCGGATACCGATCAATGATTTGGCATCAATTATTTTTTTCATTTGTACTAAAATTCCAGTAATCGATTCGAATCTACCGTACTCCTTCGCCCCTTACTGTACCTCGTATCCGTCGATTCCGTCGTCTTCTCAGAGGCCCACCCGCCCACCCGCCTCTGAGAAGAATCCGTCGATTCCGTCGTATCCGTCGATTCCGTCGATTCCGTCGTATCCGTCGATTCCGTCGTATCCGTCGATTCCGTCGTATCCGTCGTATCCGTCGATTCCGTCGATTCCGTCGTCTTCTCAGAGGCCCGCCCGCCCACCCGCCTCTGAGAAGAATCCGTCGATTCCGTCGTATCTGAATGAATACGTTTTATATCTAATCGATCTACACTACGAGTAAATAGAGGGAAAAGCCACCAGCTGGTGTTTGGAACTAGGGTCCGCAGGTTCTTTTTCCTAGGTTCGGGGTTAGGAAAAGGATAGTGGGACTTAACTTTTGCAATGTTTGTTGTGTATCCGTCGATTCCGTCGATTCCATCGCATCTGCAATGGAAATAGTTTCAAAAATAAGTATTTAAAGTCAATTAAAAGCGATCGTCACGAAGATGACGATCGTCACGAAGATGACGATCGTCACGAAGAGGACTACATTTTCATTGCCAACCGGATACCGATCAATGATTTGGCATCAATTATTTTTCTCATTTGTACTAATATTCCAGTAATCGATTAGAATCTACCGTACTCCTTCGCCCCTTACCGTACCTCGTATCCGTCGATTCCGCCGTCTTCTCAGAGGCCCACCCGCCCACCCGCCTCTGAGAAGAATCCGTCGTATCCGTCGTATCCGTCGATTCCGTCGATTCCGTCGTATCCGTCGATTCCGTCGTATCCGTCGTATCCGTCGTATCCGTCGATTCCATCGTATCCGTCGATTCCGTCGTATCCGTCGATTCCGTCGTATCCGTCGATTCCGTCGTATCCGTCGAATCCGTCGATTCCGTCGCATCTGCAATGGAAATAGTTTCAAAAATAAGTATTTAAAGTCAATTAAAAGCGATCGTCACGAAGAGGACTACATTTTCCTCTGAGAAGAATCCGTCGATTCCGTCGTATCTGAATGAATACGTTTTATATCTAATCGATCTACACTACGAGTAAATAGAGGGAAAAGCCACCAGCTGGTGTTTGGAACTAGGGTCCGCAGGTTCTTTTTCCTAGGTTCGGGGGTTAGGAAAAGGATAGTGGGACTCAACTTTTGCAATGTTTGTTGTGTATCCGTCGATTCCGTCGATTCGATCGCATCTGCAATGGAAATAGTTTCAAAAATAAGTATTTAAAGTCAATTAAAAGCGATCGTCACGAAGAGGACTACATTTTCATTGCCAACCGGATACCGATCAATGATTTGGTATCAATTATTTTTCTCATTTGTACTAAAATTCCAGTAATCGATTCGAATCTACCGTACTCCTTCGCCCCTTACCGTACCTCGTATCCGTCGATTCCGCCGTCTTCTCAGAGGCCCACCCGCCCACCCGCCTCTGAGAAGAATCCGTCGATTCCGTCGATTCCGTCGTATCCGTCGATTCCGTCGTATCCGTCGATTCCGTCGTATCCATAGTTTCCGTCGCTTCCGTCGATTCCGTCGTATCCGTCGTATCCGTCGATTCCGTCGTATCCGTCGTATCCGTCGATTCCGTCGATTCCGTCGATTCCGTCGATTCCGTCGATTCCGTCGTATCCGTCGATTCCGTCGATTCCGTCGTCTTCTCAGAGGCCCACCCGCCCACCCGCCTCTGAGACGAATCCGTCGTATCCGTCGATTTCGTCGATTCCGTCGTATCCGTCGATTCCGTCGATTCCGTCGTATCCGTCGATTCCGTCGTATCCGTCGATTCCGTCGTATCCGTCGATTCCGTCGATTCCGTCGTATCCGTCGATTCCGTCGATTCCGTCGTATCCGTCGATTCCGTCGTATCCGTCGATTCCGTCGTATCCGTCGATTCCGTCGTATCCGTCGATTCCGTCGATTCCGTCGTATCCGTCGTATCCGTCGATTCCGTCGTATCCGTCGATTCCGTCGTATCCGTCGATTCCGCCGTCTTCTCAGAGGCCCACCCGCCCACCCGCCTCTGAGAAGAATCCGTCGTATCCGTCGTATCCGTCGATTCCGTCGATTTCGTCGATTCCATCGTATCCGTCGATTCCGTCGATTCCGTCGTATCCGTCGATTCCGTCGATTCCGTCGATTCCGTCGTCTTCTCAGAGGCCCACCCGCCCACCCGCCTCTGAGAAGAATCCGTCGTATCCGTCGTATCCGTCGAATCCGTCGATTCCGTCGTATCCGTCGATTCCGTCGTATCCGTCGATTCCGTCGTATCCGTCGATTCCGTCGATTCCGTCGTATCCGTCGATTCCGTCGTATCCGTCGAATCCGTCGATTCCGTCGCATCTGCAATGGAAATAGTTTCAAAATAAGTATTTAAAGTCAATTAAAAGCGATCGTCACGAAGAGGACTACATTTTCCTCTGAGAAGAATCCGTCGATTCCGTCGTATCTGAATGAATACGTTTTATATCTAATCGATCTACACTACGAGTAAATAGAGGGAAAAGCCACCAGCTGGTGTTTGGAACTAGGGTCCGCAGGTTCTTTTTCCTAGGTTCGGGGGTTAGGAAAAGGATAGTGGGACTCAACTTTTGCAATGTTTGTTGTGTATCCGTCGATTCCGTCGATTCGATCGCATCTGCAATGGAAATAGTTTCAAAAATAAGTATTTAAAGTCAATTAAAAGCGATCGTCACGAAGAGGACTACATTTTCATTGCCAACCGGATACCGATCAATGATTTGGTATCAATTATTTTTCTCATTTGTACTAAAATTCCAGTAATCGATTCGAATCTACCGTACTCCTTCGCCCCTTACCGTACCTCGTATCCGTCGATTCCGCCGTCTTCTCAGAGGCCCACCCGCCCACCCGCCTCTGAGAAGAATCCGTCGATTCCGTCGTATCCGTCGTATCCGTCGATTTCGTCGATTCCGTCGTATCCGTCGTATCCGTCGATTCCGTCGATTCCGTCGTATCCGTCGATTCCGTCGATTCCGTCGTATCCGTCGATTCCGTCGATTCCGTCGTATCCGTCGATACCGTCGATTCCGTCGTCTTCTCAGAGGCCCACCCGCCCACCCGCCTCTGAGAAGAATCCGTCGTATCCGTCGATTTCGTCGATTCCGTCGTATCCGTCGATTCCGTCGATTCCGTCGTATCCGTCGATTCCGTCGTATCCGTCGATTCCGTCGTATCCGTCGATTCCGTCGATTCCGTCGTATCCGTCGATTCCGTCGATTCCGTCGTATCCGTCGATTCCGTCGTATCCGTCGATTCCGTCGTATCCGTCGATTCCGTCGTATCCGTCGATTCCGTCGATTCCGTCGTATCCGTCGTATCCGTCGATTCCGTCGTATCCGTCGATTCCGTCGTATCCGTCGATTCCGCCGTCTTCTCAGAGGCCCACCCGCCCACCCGCCTCTGAGAAGAATCCGTCGTATCCGTCGTATCCGTCGATTCCGTCGATTTCGTCGATTCCATCGTATCCGTCGATTCCGTCGATTCCGTCGTATCCGTCGATTCCGTCGATTCCGTCGATTCCGTCGTCTTCTCAGAGGCCCACCCGCCCACCCGCCTCTGAGAAGAATCCGTCGTATCCGTCGTATCCGTCGAATCCGTCGATTCCGTCGTATCCGTCGATTCCGTCGTATCCGTCGATTCCGTCGTATCCGTCGATTCCGTCGATTCCGTCGTATCCGTCGATTCCGTCGTATCCGTCGAATCCGTCGATTCCGTCGCATCTGCAATGGAAATAGTTTCAAAAATAAGTATTTAAAGTCAATTAAAAGCGATCGTCACGAAGAGGACTACATTTTCCTCTGAGAAGAATCCGTCGATTCCGTCGTATCTGAATGAATACGTTTTATATCTAATCGATCTACACTACGAGTAAATAGAGGGAAAAGCCACCAGCTGGTGTTTGGAACTAGGGTCCGCAGGTTCTTTTTCCTAGGTTCGGGGGTTAGGAAAAGGATAGTGGGACTCAACTTTTGCAATGTTTGTTGTGTATCCGTCGATTCCGTCGATTCGATCGCATCTGCAATGGAAATAGTTTCAAAAATAAGTATTTAAAGAAGGCTTCCCACGAATCGAGGGAGGAACGTCCCACGCGGAAAAACCAGCATTGCAGCGATATTACGGTAGTTTTCCCTGGCATTTTGCCAAAATTTTTCCACTTTTTGCATCTTTGTTAATTTTTCACGTTTATTCATTGTGTTAACGTCGTTGCTCTAATTTTCATGTATTTTTATGCGTTTCCAGTCACTACATCTAGACTGTACCCTTAGGACATGTTTTGATGACGGTTGCACCTCTATATTGGTGAAAAATCGCTGTTGAACAAAAATGCACTGATTTTCCAACTTATTGCTCTCGGTTTTTGTTACCAGCTGTTTCCAGTGCATTATCCTGTTTGTAATTAGTACAGCTTCTTGCAGCACAATGCGTGTATCGTGATATTTTGTGTGTTATAGCCCAATAATATGATAATTCTCGTTCGTGTTCACTATTTCGAATTGCCCACACTTTGCACCGACGTTACTCCTGTGATATTGTGAATATTTATCGATTTTCTTGCTTCTAATTGTCCTGCTTGCAGCTGTGGCGGCTGGTGACTCGATTGACCGGCCGTTCCTGCGCGATGTTGACCAGTGGATGGAGCAGTTGTATGAGTAAGCAGCTCTAAGGCTCTCCGAGCAGCAAGCCAAGATGCTGTTTGAAAAGGTTCGCTTACAATTCGAATTTTATAATTTTGATTGTTGGTTAGCTATATAAATCGCTGTCGCGCAGTTCTTCTCCTTTTGGAACCTCTCCGGTAGACTTGGAAAAGGAACTAGGGAATTCCTTACTATTTAAATGAACTGCTCCACTCGAGAAAGAGTGTGCGGAGGAGTGTTCATTTTAGTGAGTTGTTAAGGATTTATTTCCATGTATTTCATTGTATTGTTTATTATTTAGATGGGCGGATCCAGCTCAGACATGAACTACTTGTTCGTGGACGATTACGTCGACAGAGGATACTACTCCGTTGAAGCCGGGCCCCTACGTGTCAGCCTCAAGGTATTTTTTATTCTGACTTTCTTTTTATGATCAGTTCGTTTGAATATTTTCCGTAGCTTTGTTAGTTATAGATCTAAAGTACCATCTATTATTTTATTTTCACTTTAGAAGGCTAGAATGACAGTAATGGGGGCTACCATTTTTCTACTTCTGTTCCTATTGAGCCGTTCGTTGTGGTCATGTAAGCAGCATTAAATTCATACTTTGCTTCTCTAGGTTACGGTAGTTTAGACTAGGCGATATAGATCCAATCTGGTCTTCTAAAGTAGTGCCATTTTTTCTTCTTGCAGGTTCGCAGCAAGAGCAGAGTCACCATTCTCCGTGGTGTCCACGAGTAGGCAGAATCCTCAAGTGAGTCATCCTTTCCTACAGTCCCTTTCAATAGAATTATGAATTTTATTGTGTTTTTTGCATTCAATTTAATTGCATGCAGGTACGGTAATGCTCTTATTTACAGGTATACGGTTTCCATGGCGAGTGCCCGCGAAAGTACGGCGATTCGAACGTCTGGAAATACTCCACTGATCTCTTCGACTGCTTCTCCTTTTACACTAGTCGACGATCATGTAAATTTTTGTTGTAATATTATTTATCAATTTTTGTTGTAATATTATTGTTTTGTTTTTATCAGAATAATTATGTTGATAAAGTTGATTTGATGAAGCCAATTCAGGTGCAAAGTGGAGAGACGTTCAGAAATAGAGAATAACGAGTTAGAATTGATTCAAGCTCAAATAGAGTCTAATGGGTCATTTAGTGGTATCCTATCGCATTCTAATATCTATTTAGCACAAATAGTGGGCGAATTATACAGGCCACATCAGTGAAACTCGGCAAGGTTGAAACACGCGCACTCCCTTGCCTTGTGTAGAATCTAGATGAACACCTCCACAACTGTCCTGTTAGTCTAGTGGTGAACGCACTTGAATTGAGAACGCAAGGTTGGTGGTTCGACTCCCCACCAGTGCATTTTATCTCTTGCCAACTTCTCTTTTCAACCGTCGCTCTCCATTAATCAATATCTCCCCCGATAATACCGTATACCCTGATGTCGCCTGCATTTTTCGCTGAACTTTCAAAATTCATAGCGGGCTTCAATGGCCTCTGTGACACTTCGCATAAACTGATTTCTACTCGTGTAACCATCCCCTATCATCCTACGGTGCCAGTTTATGTGACTAAATATTCGTGGGAAGCCTTCTTTAAAGAAGGAGGGGCACGACCATTTGGGTCATATAGACTGGCAGTGTAGGGCGATAGGGAATGCCCACCCGATCAGAGATTGCTTTATCCGAAGTGCTACAAACGTCGTTGAAGCCAGCTATGAATTATCAAAGTTTGGGCTAGGGGGCAGGCAATTTGGATACTGTACCCTGATATTGATTGAATGGGTGCGATTATCGAAAAAGTAGAAAACAGCAATAGACTAATCGTGCTGGTCGGGAACCGAACCAACAACTTTGCGTTTTCAAGCCAGCAACGTTACCATTATGCCATGGAGGGTGATGAGTACTCGCTAGTCGAGGGGGTATGTATATCTTCAAAACAAGCGTTTCGCTGATACAGCCGGGTTTCTCTCAACAAGCTCGTCAAAATTATATTATTACAAGATGTTTCGTGATCCAAAGCATGCAGACACGATTTGATCGTCTAAAGTAATCCGAGGAGTTACGATAATATCTATTCATACTCATCTATTGACGACGAAATAGAAGTGATCCCGTTTTTTTAAGATTATTCGACTAAGTTGACCTTCTTGTAACCGTAGTCTATGGGTTTACCGATTCTTGAAATGGTATGTTGCTGCACATTTGATAGATAACATTATCAAATTTATCTTACAAAACAAGAGTAACAAGTTAAATGAGTGGCTGGGGCAGCCTTCTCCTCGGCCACGAGGGACTTCTTCTCTTCGGTGGTCTGGAAGAGCCCGTGGCCGAACTTGGACGAGATGTCGATGAACTTGAGGGTGATCTTCTCGAAGGCAACACGCTTGCTGCGCCAACAAAAGCAACCTGGAAGAACATATATTACAAATATAACGAATCTAAGTGAACTGCTAAATAATCTCAGACCGGGTAAATAATCAACAACGACCATTATGTTCAGTTCTTTCATTTTGGGAAGCATCACAGATCAAAATCAAATATTGTGCAATGCTCACCTTACGGAGACCCTTGTGGGTCTTGCGAGGAAGCTTCTTGGTGTGCCATCTGGAAGTCACACCCTTCAATCACTTTCCGCGGGTAACATCGATGGTGTCGACCATCTCATCCTGGGCGAAGACATGGTCGATGAGGACCTGCAAGTAAGGCAAATTAAGTAAATCATAATGATGAAACAAACAATGTCATAATTATACTAGTCAAAACTAGTCAAAATCAGAATCAAAATCAAAATCAGACTAGTCAAAACGATTCGTAACTGGTTGGGAAGAAAATTAACTGAGAAGAAGGGAAATGAATGAGAAAGAGGGTGACAAAATCGGACAGGCGACCAGTCTATCCATCATTATCAAATTTTATATAAATATTTGCGGAAGTTAAACAAACCTGATTCTCCAGCCGCTCCTTGGCCCACTCGACCTTGTCGGCGATGGATCCTCCGCTGAGCTGTGCTTGAGAAGCTTCTGCTGAAATTTGAATATAATTATTAAATGAAAGTTTAAGTTTATGCCACATATTGTCTTTCTTTGGTTCAGAAAGAAGGCAGCAGTGAACTGGATGCAATTCATCACCAAATTCGGAAAAGCAGGGATGGGGCCGAGCCCGGCGTAACTAGCACAGCCCATTCACATTCCACATGCACATCACATTCAAATAGCAAGCACGGCGGAAGGATCCTAAGAGCACTGGGTGTATTCCGTCACCAATGTCGGACACCCGTTTTTCGATAATCGTCTAAGCTACAATATTGTCCTCTTGGTGCTAAATCTAAATATAAGACGTACCAGTTCTTGATCATGCGTCTGCGGAAGTCCTCAGACAGCTGCTCAGCGAACACGGCCTTGAAGGGTCGGGGTCCCTTGGGGGTATCGATGTATCCGACGATTCCCGAGATGACCATAGGAGGGGTCTCGAGGATGGTGACGGCCTCGACGACCTCCTTCTTGTTGACCTTCGATCCGGGCTTGTCGGCCTATAAAACAAGTAATCATTACATTTTAACAACACGGAACACAAGTTTGATTCGGCCCAGAGGGAAGGCAGTAGTACACAGGGTGTTGTTATTCAACAACTCGACTGTCAATTATTTTATTCTACCTATAAATTTATATTTTTTTAATTTAAATAATTAATAACAACAATTACCTTGGTCTAGTTCGGCCGCAGGCATGTATTGCCACATGCGGACACGCTGGAGGTCGTGGTACCCTTAATCAGACGAATTCAGTTATAGAAACCAACAAAATCGAGTAAATATGAAGAAAATGATCACGAAAATCGAGGACAAGGAAATTGCAAACAAGAAATGGGGTCCAAGTGACGACAGGTCGGAAGTTCGAACACAAACGCGTTTTGTTGTGCGTTGGGGCGTAAATTATCATAGATTATCGAAAGACTGGAATAAATGCAGTGAGAACACCAATTATGAACTAGAAATAGACTAGGATATCACAACGGGAATGAAAGACAAATCGAATAAGGTGCACAAACGGGGCTCGTCTAAACTTCGTCCTTTATATTACGATTCTGAGCTTCAACCATGTTCAAAACTTATAATATGGAGTGCTCAGCCTGCCCTAATGCATTCTAAGATAAATTGAAACTAGAAATAGCTAGCAAAACGACGCAAAAATCAATTAAAGAACAAAGGAGCCGCAGGGGCGAAAATCCGCAGTTACCGTACCTGCGAAAAAATTGAAAGACTATTGAAAACTGAAAAACTACAGTACCCGCGTTATAAACGCAAGCCAATCGCGGTGGGATATTTCATTGAATGGTCGTGCCCCTCCTTCTTTAAAGTCAATTAAAAGCGATCGTCACGAAGAGGACTACATTTTCATTGCCAACCGGATACCGATCAATGATTTGGTATCAATTATTTTTCTCATTTGTACTAAAATTCCAGTAATCGATTCGAATCTACCGTACTCCTTCGCCCCTTACCGTACCTCGTATCCGTCGATTCCGTCGTATCCGTCGTATCCGTCGATTCCGTCGATTCCGTCGATTCCGTCGATTCCGTCGATTCCGTCGTATCCGTCGATTCCGTCGATTCCGTCGTCTTCTCAGAGGCCCACCCGCCCACCCGCCTCTGAGACGAAGCTAGTTCACGTGTATCTGCAAATACAGAAATCAGTGATAAAAGTTTAAAACTTTTTGCAAAGTGACTCAAAAAGAGGTAATGTTTCGTCTGGTCAAGGTGACATCAAGGGTAAGGAAATTAGACTTTGAACTAGTTAACTGGCCGATGAAGCGCAGTGTCTAATCATTCAATGGTTCTTGATAGAGAAATGAACAACGGTACAAGCACGATTCAACATGACAAAGTAACTAGACATTACTTCTATCGTCCGTGGCAAAGCTACACTAATCAAACGATATCGATCGTAAATAATAATTCGCCTCTCCATTTTCGTCGTCGTCCTTCCTTTCCCCTCACTAGTTGAGATCTTCTTGCTGATTCTTGCAATAGATGAGAATCGGACGATTGCCGGGAAGTGAACTGCCATTCGAGGTACTGTAAATATATTAATTAATGAACAACAGTGAGACAATGATATAATATCTTTCAAATGGGCATTGACTCACTGAAGAGATCATCTTGTTTACGTGTAGAGGGAGAAGCTCATCTTGCTCTCACTGCGCGAGTCGCTCAGTCAGCAGCCAAAGTCGTAGTGCTTCTGAAATATTGAATGCCTCGTTTTCGTTTAGGGCTCCAATGGGGAGCAGGGGGGGGGGGGGGGCTAACCGACTACACAGCCGGACAGAAGAAGAAGAAATTAAGTGTTCACACTTTTGTAATCGTTTGCTATCTATCGGTAGTGATTCACCTTTACATTATAGCCGTTATCCTTCTGTATTTCGATTCCTCTCAGTCATCGAAGTCGTCTTGCTCATTCTGACCGTAGATGGGCAACGGTAGATCGTCCGGGAGTGAGCGGCTATGAGGGGTACTGTGAATATTGATTAATAAATCAATTGTACAGAGCCAGGATATAATGAAAATATTCATGACGAGAAGAAACATTAGAAATAGGAAGTAGACATGAAAGCAATGTAAGTGGTGATAAAAAGCCATGTTGAACGAGAATCCTAACGTAATTGCAATGCCTACACGTTTTTAGGGATACATTCCGATAGTTTCTGACGGATGGAATGAAATAAATTGTGAACTGCTATAAATACATCCCCGGACCAGCTCGAAATGAAATGATGTTTACGACGACAAGCACTCTCAGAAGGGGGGGGGGGGGTAGGTTTAAGCAGTCATCCTTAGCCACATTTTATTATTGCTCAGGATTAGGGCTTAGTTCTTAGGGTTTTGATCAGGCTTAGGAACGCTAACATCATTTCATTTTGAGCTGGTCCGGGGATGTAAAGTATTAAGAATGAAGTGGACAAACGAGGTCAGCATAAATGATTAAATTGATGATAAATATTGGGGGACGCCATTAAACTAAAAATAAATTCAAAATAGAAGATAATTTTAACAATTCCGATATAAACCTTGGGTTCTTTGGCGTGAATTCACCAGTGTACTCCATTTTCTTCCATTTCCGCAATCCCGTACATACGGTTGGCCTTCCCCCTCTACCAAACCACTCTGATATGATCACATATGTCCTCCCCCATCCCCCCGTTAGTAGCTGTCGCGAAATTTCTCTGCCGGAGACACTGAAATCTTTGGATGATTGCCGTGAATCCGACCGCGCGCACTTTTTTCTCATGGTTTAGCCTTCCCGTCGCTATACTTGGCCTTCCCCCTCAACCAAACTGCTCTGAAATCATCGCCTATATCCTCCCCCGTCTCCCCGTTGCCAGCTATCGCCTTAATTTTCTGCCGGAGGTACCGAAACCTTCGCTTGGTTGCCCTGAGTTCCCCCCACGCCCGCAATTTTCCGATGTTTTCGCTCTCCCCTTCCGATACTAGACCTTCCCTCTTAACCAAACCACTTTGATATCATCACTTATACCCAAGCCCTCCCCCTCATTGGTAGATATAGAGAAAATTCTCTGTCGGAGATACCGAAACCATGGGTTGAATCCACATGCACGCACGATTGACTAATATAAGCATAATAGTAGCTTTCCTGTTATTTCTGTATACCAAATCGATCGGATTTATGTTTTAGACACTCAGATCATGCTCACAATCATAAAATATTTATATATTTTTAAGCAATTACAATAAAATACAAAAAGGAAAATGCTAAATATTAAATGTGTCCTAGCGCAAACTCGAGGAATCCTAAAGAGTACGGTAGGTGAGCATTTTCGTTCGTTGTTTTTGTGATTAGCATTATTATTGTTTTCGCTCATTTTTTCAAATTTTTATTTTTATTTTATGATTCGGCACTATCGAATGCATAGGTCGAGCATAACTGTTTATTTATTTAATGCCTTTAAAAATTAGCTGCTGCCCTCCCTAGATTAGCATTATTATTGTTTTCGCTCATTTTTTCAAATTTTTATTTTTATTTTATGATTCGGCACTATCGAATGCATAGGTCGAGCATAACTGGTTATTTATTTAATGCCTTTAAAAATTAGCTGCTGCCCTCCCTAGGCAAATTAACATTTTTTCACATTATTTTTTTATAAAATACTACTCCTGTCGGCCAAATATAGGCAATCGTTACAAACGATTTCGGATAAAACCAAATCAGGAGGCTCTTTCAAAAACATTTTATTTATACTCAAGCAGAAATAATGTAAAAACAATTACGACCAGATAAATACCACTATTACTTGAGAAGTAACATATCGTATTACTTGAGAAGTAACATATCGTAATGTCTGTCTGTCTGTTTGTCTGTTTGTTTGTCTGTAACGTGTGTCACGCTTTCGTATTTTGCTCATAACTCGGCTTAAACTCATCGTTCACGTCCATCTCCGGTACCATTGGACTTCTCATGGAGAGGCAAACATTTTGCAAAAAAAGTTTCATCATTATTACGTAATATGAAGAAATTAATTGTACACCGTTTTTGCGCCTTTTTCACATCGAACTCAACCAATGCGGGCGTGCCATACACCAATCGACTCGTCATGAAGTGAACGTTCACTTTTCACATGAATTTCGTCGTCATTACGTAATATGACGCAATCCTTAGGCAATAACTTGTTTTTTTCGCGTGTAACTCAGCGCAAACTCGACCGATCGAGACGAGTTTAGGCTCAAACGAACCGGCAAGTGTAGCGCCACTAAATTTTGAATGAATTTCATCATCCTTACGAAATATGACGTAATCCTTAGGTAACAACTCGTTTTTCGCGTGCAACTCAGCGTAAAGTCGACCAATTGAGGCGAACTTGTTATTTTATTCTTTCATGCATTGACCAATGTTCTAAATACATTACCCGGCGTTCCACAGCCTAACCTGCGAGTCCCTGGCGGAAGGCTCGTGGGGCCGAGGGCAAGCCGAAAAAAGATGGGTTGGGGCCACGAAGTGGCTAGTTAATCTACCAATGTTTATAGTATCCCGGATGGCAGCTCACTCCCGGACGATCAAACGGCCAGAATGTGCAAGGCTACTTCGACGAGTGAGAGGAATCGACATGAAGGAAGAAAACGACGAGAATGTAAAGGTGAATCACCATTACTCATCGATATCTATCGATTTCCAAAGTTTTAACACATCATTTTTTATTCTGTGTAAGGGTGAATACAAATTACTAATAGATTGGTTACGATTACGGAAGCTTGAACGTTATCTAACATTGTTATCTGTCTTCCTAGAAAGTTATCTGTCTTCCTAGAAATTCATTTCCTCCTCATTCGATGTGCTCTATCATTGGATCTCTTCAAATTAATTTAAGGCTCTTGTAAAATTAATTTAATTTTTTTTGAATTTGTTGAACATCATTAACTTTGCAGATGCACATGGATGAGAAACGGCGCACATATGGGGAACTCCGACTGAAGAAGGATAGCAGAAGGATGTCAAAGCTAAGTTGCGCTCCCCTTAGGTAACGGCGTGGGTCAGGTGCCCCGTAGTGCTCCCCTTAGGTTACGGCGTGGGTCAGGTGCCCCGTAGTGCTCCCCTTAGGTTACGGCGTGGGTCAGGTGTCCCGTCGTGCTCCCCTTAGGTTACGGCGTGGGTCAGGTGCCCCGTAGTGCTCCCCTTAGGTTACGGCGTGGGTCAGGTGCCCCGTAGTGCTCCCCTTAGGTTACGGCGTGGGTCAGGTGCCCCGTAGTGCTCCCCTTAGGTTACGGCGTGGGTCAGGTGCCCCGTCGTGCTCCCCTTAGGTTACGGCGTGGGTCAGGTGCCCCGTAGTGCTCCCCTTAGGTTACGGCGTGGGTCAGGTGCCCCGTCGTGCTCCCATTAGGTTACGGTGTGGGTCAGGTGCCCCGTCGTGCTCCCATTAGGTTACGGTGTGGGTCAGGTGCCCCGTCGTGCTCCCATTAGGTTACGGCGTGGGTCAGGTGTCCCGTCGTGCTCCCCTTAGGTTACGGCGTGGGTCAGGTGCCCCGTAGTGCTCCCCTTAGGTTACGGCGTGGGTCAGGTGCCCCGTCGTGCTCCCCTTAGGTTACGGCGTGGGTCAGGTGCCCCGTAGTGCTCCCCTTAGGTTACGGCGTGGGTCAGGTGCCCCGTCGTGCTCCCCTTAGGTTACGGCGTGGGTCAGGTGCCCCGTAGTGCTCCCCTTAGGTTACGGCGTGGGTGAGGTGTCCCGTCGTGCTCCCCTTAGGTTACGGCGTGGGTCAGGTGCCCCGTAGTGCTCCCCTTAGGTTACGGCGTGGGTCAGGTGTCCCGTCGTGCTCCCCTTAGGTTACGGCGTGGGTCAGGTGCCCCGTAGTGCTCCCCTTAGGTTACGGCGTGGGTCAGGTGTCCCGTCGTGCTCCCCTTAGGTTACGGCGTGGGTCAGGTGCCCCGTAGTGCTCCCCTTAGGTTACGGCGTGGGTCAGGTGCCCCGTAGTGCTACCCTTAGGTTACGGCGTGGGTCAGGTGCCCCGTCGTGCTCCCATTAGGTTACGGCGTGGGTCAGGTGCCCCGTAGTGCTCCCCTTAGGTTACGGCGTGGGTTAGGTGTCCCGTCGTGCTCCCCTTAGGTTACGGTGTGGGTCAGGTGCCCCGTCGTGCTCCCATTAGGTTACGGTGTGGGTCAGGTGCCCCGTCGTGCTCCCATTAGGTTACGGTGTGGGTCAGGTGCCCCGTCGTGCTCCCCTTAGGTTACGGTTTAGTGCCTCTCATACGAGAGGTATTGACTGTTTTTCAGAACCAGTTCAACTTCGGCGGCTGGATGGCACAATCAGGACGAAGTTCGATTGCGGACGAAACGTGACGATTTCGTCGGTAAGTCAATGCCGTCAATTTCTTATGTATATCCTATGTCAATTCATTCCATTTTGCAGTTGGATGTCTGCCCCCACTTGGGCACGTACTTGCCTTTCTACGGCTAGAATGTGCAAGGCTACTTCGACGAGTGAGAGGAATCGACATGAAGGAGGAACACGATGTGAATGTTAAGGTGAATCACCACTACTCATCGATACAGGGGTCGAATACTATGTAACAAATCACACAAGCAACCCACATTTTCATCGTTTCGGGCACTTACTCAACCAAAATTTTGACTGTTCACGGTACCACTGTGAGTATAGCAACCCACATTCGAAGGGTTCGAATCCCAATTTCAAATAAACAACCCACATTCGGTGGTTTCTATAACCCCAAGTAATCGAACCCTGGTCTGTGAGGCGAAGGGAGGGGGACGAAACACAATCCATCTAATCTCTTCTCTTGTCTCAGCTGTTCGTGCTCGTGCTATTCTCAAGATTGCTGACTCCGCCCCCATTCCATGGTGTGCGAAACTGTCGATTGCAGTGCAAGGAGTGATGGCAGACAAGAAGATTGAACAGAAAATGTCCGATAGGGGAGATTTGATTGTCAAATAAGCCTCTCTTTTTGCAGCAAAGATGAATTGAATCTGACAACTGATCGAATGAAATTGGGAGCGATTTGTCAGAATTTCGGATTGGATAGAGAATATGTCGATTCCGCAATTGACACTTACGCTGACTTTTGTGGGTAAGTGGAGATAAACAGAATAATTACTGTCCAAGTGATAATTGCACATTGTTTGATGTGCGGTGCTAATTAATCGCTGTATTCAGATTCCTTCGTTTTCTTCTCACTGGTTCGCTCACTTCGACACGTGAGATTACGGATGAGGGAAGATATGAAATTGCTACTGAGGTACGGTAGAAGATGAAAAGGATTACGGTAGAAAGATTAGATGATACGGTAATGATTCAGGCAGTATCGATTTATGATAGACTTCGTCCGGGAGTTCGTCCTTGTCAAGAGCGTCCATTAGGAGATGATCGTCTTCGTCCTTCTCAAGGGAATTCATCAGTCGATGTTAGAGAATACGTCTGCATGCTTATCCAAAAGAATGACGTACGCTTTATTTATCCATTAATTAAATTTACTATTTAAATATATTAATATTAAATATATTTTGCATGTTTAGCTCCGTGCGTTGCACAAATTCGTTGAGAAGGAAAATGTAATCGATGAAACGATTGAAATATTCAATTATTGGTACAATTTATCATTAAATTCATTCAGAATCATGACAGTCGCTCGATCTCGAATGTCCCTTGAAGATTGTAAACAATCGAGTGATGACGCAGAGGATCTTGAAATGATTCTTCCTTCCGTTCTCGAGTTAGTCGAAGAATTTAATTGAGAAAGAGGAAAAGATTGTTTAAATTGTGTTATAGATTGGACACGGAATTGATGGTAACTGATCGAGTTCTGTCGATGAAGAGAGCAGTTTCACTTATTCGAGAAACTGTGAAACAAATGCAACAGGGACAACAATCTGGTATTGAATGGTACAGATGACTCGATCTTACGATATCTTTATTTGAGGACGTGAGGGAGGATCAGGCGCTTGCAGTAGTATTCCGAATAGTAGATGGAATAGTATGGATGAAGAAATGGAGGAAGGAGGAGAGGAAAGAAGTGAGTGGTGGAGGGAATCTGTATTGATATTCAATTGAATATTTCAGACGATTCAGTCGGTGGCAGAAATAGAAATACTGGAAGTTTCGATGGAATGGAATCAGCCGAAACGTGGAATAAGTGTGCAAGCAGGACGAAGAAGAGGGCATCGTAGAAGATTTGGCCGCCATGCACCGCCGTATGGTTTGGCCGGGCATCGGGCCCAGGAGGAAGAAGAGGACATCGTAGAAGATTTGGCCGCCATGCACCGCCGTATGGTTTGGCCGGGCATTGGGCCCAGGAGGAAGAAGAGGACATCGAGGAGGCGGTGATGGGCGTGGCGGGTGGGTGGGCCTATCACTGCAAGCAGGACGAAGAAGAGGGCATCGTAGAAGATTTGGCCGCCATGCACCGCCGTATGGTTTGGCCGGGCATCGGGCCCAGGAGGAAGAAGAGGACATCGTAGAAGATTTGGCCGCCATGCACCGCCGTATGGTTTGGCCGGGCATTGGGCCCAGGAGGAAGAAGAGGACATCGAGGAGGCGGTGATGGGCGTGGCGGGTGGGTGGGCCTATCACTGCAAGCAGGACGAAGAAGAGGACATCGTAGAAGATTTGGCCGCCATGCACCGCCGTATGGTTTGGCCGGGCATTGGGCCCAGGAGGAAGAAGAGGACCTCGTAGAAGATTTGGCCGCCATGCACCGCCGTATGGTTTGGCCGGGCATTGGGCCCAGGAGGAAGAAGAGGACATCGTAGAAGATTTGGCCGCCATGCACCGCCGTATGGTTTGGCCGGGCATTGGGCCCAGGAGGAAGAAGAGGACATCGTAGAAGATTTGGCCGCCATGCACCGCCGTATGGTTTGGCCGGGCATTGGGCCCAGGAGGAAGAAAAGGACATCGTAGAAGATTTGGCCGCCATGCACCGCCGTATGGTTTGGCCGGGCATTGGGCCCAGGAGGAAGAAGAGGACATCGTAGAAGATTTGGCCGCCATGCACCGCCGTATGGTTTGGCCGGGCATTGGGCCCAGGAGGAAGAAGAGGACATCGTAGAAGATTTGGCCGCCATGCACCGCCGTATGGTTTGGCCGGGCATTGGGCCCAGGAGGAAGAAGAGGGCATCGAGGAGGCGGTGATGGGCGTGGCGGGTGGGTGGGCCTATCACTGCAAGCTCTGATCTGATGATCTGATGGGGGGTGTTTCAATATTTGTAATTACTTCTGCGATTAATCTATAAACTAATCTCCATGTCCTATCAGATGACCGCTTTTTCGTCGTGCGCAGTAGGAGGATATTGTATAGATGGTCACTTCCGTCAAGTGGAACAATCACAGAAGGACGGACCAATGAGAGTAATCTTCAAGTCTAAAGGTAAAGGTGTATCCACGTCTAGCGATGCCGGCTGTTAGGCCAGTGTCAAGTCTAAAGGTTTATATTATATTTTTAATTTAACACTTCTCTCTTGTTGACCTATCGAAGCATTATATTTCTCCTTCTTCAGATTTCGTTCCTCCATACGTTCGTTGTCATCTCGTTGGAAATGGAACTATTCTGGCTGTGTTGACGAAAGAAGGAGAAGTTAAAATGATCGATCTACTGGTTATGATGGAGGTACCCTAGAATGATGTAATATCGATTGTCAACAAAGTCAATAACAGGTTCATTCCTTCGTCCTTCCTCGTTCATCGACTGAATTTATCACTGATTTCGCATTCCTCGAGTGGCCGGGGGCTCAACCAGAATATGAGAAGATTGCACTTATTGTGAAGAAGAATAACAGGACTGAGGTACGGTAGGAAATAGTATTGAGGTACTGTAGTATCTAACCGATTGATGACCTATTGCAGATGCAAATTCGTGAAATCTCTGAACTCGGCAAAGTGGCGTATGCCCGTGAGGTACAATAATTTGCTCTTTAAAGTATTGTAGTCGCTAACAAGAATAAGTATTCTAGGTGGTGCACTCTTCCCAATTCGTTCAATTGAATGGACCGAGTGTAGATGCTGATCGATTTGATTTCGTTATCGAACCAGCAGATGAGAAGATGGGATTGTTAGTTGATCACCCCATTCATTTATTCATTGATCAAGAATATATCACTGATATGTCACTTCACATTTTTGTTGTAATTGTAGCTCCAGTGGTGAGCGAGACCGAAAACTTTGGTGTGTACCCCCGCAGCGGGGGTACAGTATTTATACCGAGAGGGTGTGCGCTAGAGCTACCGGGTTAGAAAGCGTGGGGAGAGGCGCGTGCGGGGGTACACGATTTCGCGTGTACCCCCTCAAGTTAGAGGAGAGCGCTCACCACTGTGTAGCTCCGAAAATTGTAATCCAACCATATAACGACCATATACTTTGCAGTGCCGAGCAGTCTGTGTGCGTGCGTGATGTAGTCGAGACACAGCCAGAACAGAGACTTTCCCGGTTTGGCAATCCAATTCTTGAAATTTGGTCTCTAATTTGAGTAATTTACAGACTTGGAATTCTCGATGGATGCTCGAGGAAGCTGAACGATTCGCTCTTGAGAATAAGCTAGATGTACAGGTTTGAATCTCAATATAGAATATGATGATCATCTATCTAATATCTCTTGAGTTGGTTCATTCTGCTCGTGTCAATCAATTGTTGTTACAATTGAATCCAGATGATGAGAAAATATTCGAAGGATTTATGAAGGCTGTCGATAAAGTAGATAGAGAACAGGTATGGGAGAAGCAAGATGATGTTAATTAGTCAATACTTATTCTTTTGTTTAGAAGGGTGAATGGATATTGGGAGCAATTTGTCCTCTGAAGAATGCCGATTGGATTTCTCAATTACTCGAATACGCGGAAAGAGAAGGAGTTGGTAAGTGAATGGAGGAAGTTACTTTTCATTATTTTGAAGTAAATCGTAGTTTGTACTTTGCTGCTCAATAATGGATAATAGAAAGATAATAATGGTAATTAACCATGACATATGTTCACCTCCAGACTACTCGGACTCTCGTATGTTGTAATCATCACTTTAGATGAGATATCAGCCTCGTCTCTCGCATCGATTGCCTATAACTTCGCCACATACCGCATGGTTTTTGGTCCGAATGCAGAGTACGGTAGCGTGTGGGGTGAATATCAGGTACTGTAGAGACTGTCATTACTTGGTTTGTGATATGTCTATATCTTTCATTTACTGTGTAATTTACAGTATTCTCCTGAGTGGGTGAAGCAATGGCTGCAACTGCTCAGAATCGGAAAGGTAGCAGCAGCAAGAATTATTTGGCAGAGATATCCCAAGGTACGGTATTGCAACGATTATTCTCGCTTCAAATGAGGTTTAATAATAAGAGAACATCTTGTTATTATTATTATTGTTATTAGTATTATTATATGCAGGACATTCAATGCGAAATGCACGAGGGTCTAGTCACAGATGTCATTCGTGCCACTGAAGAAATGCTTATTGGTACGGTAGAACAACGATCGATTCGAATCGGAAACTGATTAATCAATATTACCGTAATCTTGTTCTGCTTGTTCAGAGTCGCCTCAATTGTGGCAGTTCACTATTGATCATTTTGAAGCGGATGTAATGAGTATGGCATTATCTGGATGCGAGGATACCAATCAGGTATAATGTAGTTAACTATTAACCATAATTGAGTTGTATGGAGTACAGTACTAACCATTCTCTTATTCAGATCTACAAGCTCTTCATTGATCTGCTAATCAATATCTCGACAGTTCTTGAGAAATTACAGCCAGAAGGATTCCCTGATAATGCCCTCTATGCAGTGTCGGCTGTCGAGAGGTGAGTACGGTAGCGAAGACTATCGACGACTGAGCTTTTTGATCACCATTTGTTTTAGACTTGTGAATCGACAGAAGAAGAATGCACTGACTTCGATGAGAGCAGCCGAATTTCTCTCTTCTTCGAGTAGATCAGTCGAAGATATCGAAAGAATGTATAAGAGGTGAGAGTGGATTACGGGAGAAAAGATTGCTGGCAATACTTGTAATGTGAAAAGAACAAGTATATTCGAGTTATATTTAGTTGATATGCTAAAATAAGGATCGAATAACAAAATGATCAATTCAGATCTCGTGATCTTCGTGCTATTAAACGATTGAAGGAAACGTACGAATGTCCACTTTCGTATGAGAAGTATAAAGTGAGTTAGCGAATTGTATTCGAAGGTTGCTTCTCACAATAACAATCGATGATGATATTTTTATAACGCCGAAAATTGCTTGATAGTGGTTCTCGGAATAATAATACCGAGAACCACTATCAAACTGTCAATTGCGCTAGAACCACTGTCAATTGCGTCTCAAGAGACTGTCGACGAAGGAGATCTGTCACGAAATTCTGCAGAGAAGCGACCAGAATCCCGCACAGGTTTGATTATTTGATTATTTTGACAGAAATTATCAAGGAGTCGTTCTATTTATGAATTTGTCTACCGTAATATCATATCAGGTGCGCGATCGTATCGATGGAATCGCTCGTCCCTTCATGGAAGAACACTCACTGCCTGTTGATGAAACACTGTTGGGACACATTGAGGTACGGTATCCACGTAGGATACGGTAGAATGTTTGATTAATATCCTCTATTCAGAAAGTGACGTCGATTGCTCGTTGTGAGACGTCGTCCGAACCCCTCGATGTGCATTGTCTATTGGTCACTGATGCAATCAATAGTGTTGGTCAGTGACAGGGGTCGAATACTATGTAACAAATCACACAAGCAACCCACATTTTCATCGTTTCGGGCACTTACTCAACCAAAATTTTGACTGTTCACGGTACCACTGTGAGTATAGCAACCCACATTCGAAGGGTTCGAATCCCAATTTCAAATAAACAACCCACATTCGGTGGTTTCTAGAACCCCAAGTAATCGAACCCTGGTCTGTGAGGCGAAGGGAGGGGGACGAAACACAATCCATCTAATCTCTTCTCTTGTCTCAGCTGTTCGTGCTCGTGCTATTCTCAAGATTGCTGACTCCGCCCCCATTCCATGGTGTGCGAAACTGTCGATTGCAGTGCAAGGAGTGATGTCAGACAAGAAGATTGAACAGAAAATGTCCGATAGGGGAGATTTGATTGTCAAATAAGCCTCTCTTTTTGCAGCAAAGATGAATTGAATCTGACAACTGATCGAATGAAATTGGGAGCGATTTGTCAGAATTTCGGATTGGATAGAGAATATGTCGATTCCGCAATTGACACTTACGCTGACTTTTGTGGGTAAGTGGAGATAAACAGAATAATTACTGTCCAAGTGATAATTGCACATTGTTTGATGTGCGATGCTAATTAATCGCTGTATTCAGATTCCTTCGTTTTCTTCTCACTGGTTCGCTCACTTCGACACGTGAGATTACGGATGAGGGAAGATATGAAATTGCTACTGAGGTACGGTAGAAGATGAAAAGGATTACGGTAGAAAGATTAGACGATACGGTAATGATTCAGGCAGTATCGATTTATGATAGACTTCGTCCGGGAGTTCGTCCTTGTCAAGAGAGTCCATTAGGAGATGATCGTCTTCGTCCTTCTCAAGGGAATTCATCAGTCGATGTTAGAGAATACGTCTGCATGCTTATCCAAAAGAATGACGTATGCTTTATTTATCCATTAATTAAATTTACTAATTTAATATATTAATATTAAATATATTTTGCATGTTTAGCTCCGTGCGTTGCACAAATTCGTTGAGAAGGAAAATGTAATCGATGAAACGATTGAAATATTCAATTATTGGTACAATTTATCATTAAATTCATTCAGAATCATGACAGTCGCTCGATCTCGAATGTCCCTTGAAGATTGTAAACAATCGAGTGATGACGCAGAGGATCTTGAAATGATTCTTCCTTCCGTTCTCGAGTTAGTCGAAGAATTTAATTGAGAAAGAGGAAAAGATTGTTTAAATTGTGTTATAGATTGGACACGGAATTGATGGTAACTGATCGAGTTCTGTCGATGAAGAGAGCAGTTTCACTTATTCGAGAAACTGTGAAACAAATGCAACAGGGACAACAATCTGGTATTGAATGGTACAGATGACTCGATCTTACGATATCTTTATTTGAGGACGTGAGGGAGGATCAGGCGCTTGCAGTAGTATTCCGAATAGTAGAAGGAATAGTATGGATGAAGAAATGGAGGAAGGAGGAGAGGAAAGAAGTGAGTGGTGGAGGGAATCTGTATTGATATTCAATTGAATATTTCAGACGATTCAGTCGGTGGCAGAAATAGAAATACTGGAAGTTTCGATGGAATGGAATCAGCCGAAACGTGGAATAAGTGTGCAAGCAGGACGAAGAAGAGGGCATCGTAGAAGATTTGGCCGCCATGCACCGCCGTATGGTTTGGCCGGGCATCGGGCCCAGGAGGAAGAAGAGGACATCGTAGAAGATTTGGCCGCCATGCACCGCCGTATGGTTTGGCCGGGCATTGGGCCCAGGAGGAAGAAGAGGACATCGAGGAGGCGGTGATGGGCGTGGCGGGTGGGTGGGCCTATCACTGCAAGCAGGACGAAGAAGAGGACATCGTAGAAGATTTGGCCGCCATGCACCGCCGTATGGTTTGGCCGGGCATTGGGCCCAGGAGGAAGAAGAGGACCTCGTAGAAGATTTGGCCGCCATGCACCGCCGTATGGTTTGGCCGGGCATTGGGCCCAGGAGGAAGAAGAGGACATCGTAGAAGATTTGGCCGCCATGCACCGCCGTATGGTTTGGCCGGGCATTGGGCCCAGGAGGAAGAAGAGGACATCGTAGAAGATTTGGCCGCCATGCACCGCCGTATGGTTTGGCCGGGCATTGGGCCCAGGAGGAAGAAGAGGACATCGTAGAAGATTTGGCCGCCATGCACCGCCGTATGGTTTGGCCGGGCATTGGGCCCAGGAGGAAGAAGAGGACATCGTAGAAGATTTGGCCGCCATGCACCGCCGTATGGTTTGGCCGGGCATTGGGCCCAGGAGGAAGAAGAGGACATCGTAGAAGATTTGGCCGCCATGCACCGCCGTATGGTTTGGCCGGGCATTGGGCCCAGGAGGAAGAAGAGGACATCGTAGAAGATTTGGCCGCCATGCACCGCCGTATGGTTTGGCCGGGCATTGGGCCCAGGAGGAAGAAGAGGACATCGTAGAAGATTTGGCCGCCATGCACCGCCGTATGGTTTGGCCGGGCATTGGGCCCAGGAGGAAGAAAAGGACATCGTAGAAGATTTGGCCGCCATGCACCGCCGTATGGTTTGGCCGGGCATTGGGCCCAGGAGGAAGAAGAGGACATCGTAGAAGATTTGGCCGCCATGCACCGCCGTATGGTTTGGCCGGGCATTGGGCCCAGGAGGAAGAAGAGGACATCGAGGAGGCGGTGATGGGCGTGGCGGGTGGGTGGGCCTATCACTGCAAGCTCTGATCTGATGATCTGATGGGGGGTGTTTCAATATTTGTAATTACTTCTGCGATTAATCTATAAACTAATCTCCATGTCCTATCAGATGACCGCTTTTTCGTCGTGCGCAGTAGGAGGATATTGTATAGTTGGTCACTTCCGTCAAGTGGAACAATCACAGAAGGACGGACCAATGAGAGTAATCTTCAAGTCTAAAGGTAAAGGTGTATCCACGTCTAGCGATGCCGGCTGTTAGGCCAGTGTCAAGTCTAAAGGTTTATATTATATTTTTAATTTAACACTTCTCTCTTGTTGACCTATCGAAGCATGATATTTCTCCTTCTTCAGATTTCGTTCCTCCATACGTTCGTTGTCATCTCGTTGGAAATGGAACTATTCTGGCTGTGTTGACGAAAGAAGGAGAAGTTAAAATGATCGATCTACTGGTTATGATGGAGGTACCCTAGAATGATGTAATATCGATTGTCAACAAAGTCAATAACAGGTTCATTCCTTCGTCCTTCCTCGTTCATCGACTGAATTTATCACTGATTTCGCATTCCTCGAGTGGCCGGGGGCTCAACCAGAATATGAGAAGATTGCACTTATTGTGAAGAAGAATAACAGGACTGAGGTACGGTAGGAAATAGTATTGAGGTACTGTAGTATCTAACCGATTGATGACCTATTGCAGATGCAAATTCGTGAAATCTCTGAACTCGGCAAAGTGGCGTATGCCCGTGAGGTACAATAATTTGCTCTTTAAAGTATTGTAGTCGCTAACAAGAATAAGTATTCTAGGTGGTGCACTCTTCCCAATTCGTTCAATTGAATGGACCGAGTGTAGATGCTGATCGATTTGATTTCGTTATCGAACCAGCAGATGAGAAGATGGGATTGTTAGTTGATCACCCCATTCATTTATTCATTGATCAAGAATATATCACTGATATGTCACTTCACATTTTTGTTGTAATTGTAGCTCCAGTGGTGAGCGAGACCGAAAACTTTGGTGTGTACCCCGCAGCGGGGGTACAGTATTTATACCGAGAGGGTGTGCGCTAGAGCTACCGGGTTAGAAAGCGTGGGGAGAGGCGCGTGCGGGGGTACACGATTTCGCGTGTACCCCTCAAGTTAGAGGAGAGCGCTCACCACTGTGTAGCTCCGAAAATTGTAATCCAACCATATAACGACCATATACTTTGCAGTGCCGAGCAGTCTGTGTGCGTGCGTGATGTAGTCGAGACACAGCCAGAACAGAGACTTTCCCGGTTTGGCAATCCAATTCTTGAAATTTGGTCTCTAATTTGAGTAATTTACAGACTTGGAATGCTCGATGGATGCTCGAGGAAGCTGAACGATTCGCTCTTGAGAATAAGCTAGATGTACAGGTTTGAATCTCAATATAGAATATAATATTTATGCTATTTCGATGAAATAACGGCGAAAACAATTTAAAAATAGTATTAGAATGAAACAATGCTACAATACAAAGACGGGATCTCTATACGGTGAAACTGGTCTGATTCTCTGTTACTAAAAGCCTTGCCGCTCGCGGAAAGAAACTGTTATGTCTGTACCCATAACGGGAGCCAGGATTGTTGAAATTCATACCATTTCTGGTGTAGTAAATTTTGAAGTAGTGCGGGTTTCTGTAAGAAATACTATACTTGCCTCGGAGGAGATTTTTGGCTACTCTAATGTCAATTCCTTCTCTTCGTTTCTCTAGTGATTCAAGGCCTAATTTATCATTTCTAATTTGGGCGGAGGGCATGTCAGCCCATGTGTGGTTATAGCAGCGCATGAAAAGTCTCCGTGTGAAGTAGTTCTGTACCTTTTCAAGTACTTTCTTGTCCTTGCATTGGTATGGGTTGAAAACAGCAGACGCGCTTTCTAAGATTGGTCGGATGTAAATAGAGAAGGCTTTCATGAGTACGTCTTTGTTTTTGGTACGCAATGCTCTCAGAATAATGTGGCACGCTGTTTTGGCTTTATTTGCTATTAAGTCGCAGTGGAGCGAGAATTTGAGGTTCTTCTGTATCATGAATCCGAGGTCTTTTACTTGCTCCTATTGGTCTAATGGACTAGGTCGGGATTTCAGAAGTAAAAATTAAGAATAGCAGGGGTCCGAGGACTGAACCCTGTGGAACGCCGCTCGTGACTGGTAGGGAACTGGATAGTTTATCTTTAACTCTCACTTGAAACGTTCTATCAGTCAGATAAGCTGATATCCAGTTAACTGACTTGTTAGAGAGCCCTATACTACTGAGCTTGAGTTTTAGTTTTGGATGCGATACTCTATCGAAGGCTTTTGCGAAGTCGAAGTAGATGACATCGACTGGTTTACCATCACTAATTGAGCTTGTCCAGTGTTCAAGGACTTCTAGCATCTGAAGTTCGCGCGACCTTTTCTTGCGGAAACCGTATTGCTCGTCCGGGAAAATGTTGAGTTCTTCACAATGCGCAATAATCGGTCTGCATAGTAAGCGCTCGAAAACTCTACAAAAGAATGAGGTTATTGAGATAGGTCTGTAGTTCAAAGGGTCGGTAAAAGGTGGCGATTTCTTAACGGGAGTAACTATTGAATGCCGCCAGTGGGAAGGAACACACCCACTTTCGTATGAGTTCCTAAAGATAATTTCTAGGGCTTCAGAAATGGGTACAGCAATGCGCTTAATGAAAGAGAGGTCTATGTTTTCGGGGGTTTTACAGGAAGACCGCTTCCACTTCTCAATAAGTGCGCAAATTTCGTGCCTCAAAAACTGGGGTTCTTGAAAGTTACCGTTCGGTTGTACGGGGTTTACGTTAGGGACTATGCCATCATCCACAGTGAACACGTTTGCAAAAGCTTCAGCCAGCAGATTGGCCTTCCCTGTGTCATCCATTACAAGAGACCCGTTCGGATTTTTCAGTCCCTCAACGCCTTTCGATTTGTTAGAGCAGCGTTTCATAAATCGGAAGAACTTATTACTGTCCTTACTATCGATTATTCTTTTTTCGATAGACTTGTGGTACCGTAATAATTCCTTACGGAACCTTTTGTTTAATGTTTCAAATTTGCGCGTGTCAGCAGGATCGTCTCTGTTTATCGATTGCTGCCACGCAAGGAATCGTTTCCCTAGAAGCCGCTCTATGTGAGGTGGTAGTTTCCCGTGGGTAATACTTACTCGCACCCAAGGGACGTGTGTATCGATCGATTTTTGGATAATACTGATCAGAAGGTCGTACATGAGGTTGACTTGGCCAATTTTTGAGAATGCGCTGACCCAGTCTACGTTCGCAAGCTGACAATTGATCAGGTCATAGTCAGCATTTTTGTAATCTCTTCGGAGAGTGAAGGAAGGAACAGAATGGGTCAACGAGAACTTGAATTCGATTGAGGAGTGGTCGGAGATATCGAAAGGGGGACCCACTTTGCACTGAGTGACTAAGTAACTAAGTGATGATCATCTATCTAATATCTCTTGAGTTGGTTCATTCTGCTCGTGTCAATCAATTGTTGTTACAATTGAATGATAGTCCAGATGATGAGAAAATATTCGAAGGATTTATGAAGGCTGTCGATAAAGTAGATAGAGAACAGGTATGGGAGAAGCAAGATGATGTTAATTAGTCAATACTTATTCTTTTGTTTAGAAGGGTGAATGGATATTGGGAGCAATTTGTCCTCTGAAGAATGCCGATTGGATTTCTCAATTACTCGAATACGCGGAAAGAGAAGGAGTTGGTAAGTGAATGGAGGAAGTTACTTTTCATTATTTTGAAGTAAATCGTAGTTTGTACTTTGCTGCTCAATAATGGATAATAGAAAGATAATAATGGTAATTAACCATGACATATGTTCACCTCCAGACTACTCGGACTCTCGTATGTTGTAATCATCACTTTAGATGAGATATCAGCCTCGTCTCTCGCATCGATTGCCTATAACTTCGCCACATACCGCATGGTTTTTGGTCCGAATGCAGAGTACGGTAGCGTGTGGGGTGAATATCAGGTACTGTAGAGACTGTCATTACTTGGTTTGTGATATGTCTATATCTTTCATTTACTGTGTAATTTACAGTATTCTCCTGAGTGGGTGAAGCAATGGCTGCAACTGCTCAGAATCGGAAAGGTAGCAGCAGCAAGAATTATTTGGCAGAGATATCCCAAGGTACGGTATTGCAACGATTATTCTCGCTTCAAATGAGGTTTAATAATAAGAGAACATTTTGTTATTATTATTATTGTTATTAGTATTATTATATGCAGGACATTCAATGCGAAATGCACGAGGGTCTAGTCACAGATGTCATTCGTGCCACTGAAGAAATGCTTATTGGTACGGTAGAACAACGATCGATTCGAATCGGAAACTGATTAATCAATATTACCGTAATCTTGTTCTGCTTGTTCAGAGTCGCCTCAATTGTGGCAGTTCACTATTGATCATTTTGAAGCGGATGTAATGAGTATGGCATTATCTGGATGCGAGGATACCAATCAGGTATAATGTAGTTAACTATTAACCATAATTGAGTTGTATGGAGTACAGTACTAACCATTCTCTTATTCAGATCTACAAGCTCTTCATTGATCTGCTAATCAATATCTCGACAGTTCTTGAGAAATTACAGCCAGAAGGATTCCCTGATAATGCCCTCTATGCAGTGTCGGCTGTCGAGAGGTGAGTACGGTAGCGAAGACTATCGACGACTGAGCTTTTTGATCACCATTTGTTTTAGACTTGTGAATCGACAGAAGAAGAATGCACTGACTTCGATGAGAGCAGCCGAATTTCTCTCTTCTTCGAGTAGATCAGTCGAAGATATCGAAAGAATGTATAAGAGGTGAGAGTGGATTACGGGAGAAAAGATTGCTGGCAATACTTGTAATGTGAAAAGAACAAGTATATTCGAGTTATATTTAGTTGATATGCTAAAATAAGGATCGAATAACAAAATGATCAATTCAGATCTCGTGATCTTCGTGCTATTAAACGATTGAAGGAAACGTACGAATGTCCACTTTCGTATGAGAAGTATAAAGTGAGTTAGCGAATTGTATTCGAAGGTTGCTTCTCACAATAACAATCGATGATGATATTTTTATAACGCCGAAAATTGCTTGATAGTGGTTCTCGGAATAATAATACCGAGAACCACTATCAAACTGTCAATTGCGCTAGAACCACTGTCAATTGCGTCTCAAGAGACTGTCGACGAAGGAGATCTGTCACGAAATTCTGCAGAGAAGCGTCCAGAATCCCGCACAGGTTTGATTATTTGATTATTTTGACAGAAATTATCAAGGAGTCGTTCTATTTATGAATTTGTCTACCGTAATATCATATCAGGTGCGCGATCGTATCGATGGAATCGCTCGTCCCTTCATGGAAGAACACTCACTGCCTGTTGATGAAACACTGTTGGGACACATTGAGGTACGGTATCCACGTAGGATACGGTAGAATGTTTGATTAATATCCTCTATTCAGAAAGTGACGTCGATTGCTCGTTGTGAGACGTCGTCCGAACCCCTCGATGTGCATTGTCTATTGGTCACTGATGCAATCAATAGTGTTGGTCAGTGACAGGGGTCGAATACTATGTAACAAATCACACAAGCAACCCACATTTTCATCGTTTCGGGCACTTACTCAACCAAAATTTTGACTGTTCACGGTACCACTGTGAGTATAGCAACCCACATTCGAAGGGTTCGAATCCCAATTTCAAATAAACAACCCACATTCGGTGGTTTCTAGAACCCCAAGTAATCGAACCCTGGTCTGTGAGGCGAAGGGAGGGGGACGAAACACAATCCATCTAATCTCTTCTCTTGTCTCAGCTGTTCGTGCTCGTGCTATTCTCAAGATTGCTGACTCCGCCCCCATTCCATGGTGTGCGAAACTGTCGATTGCAGTGCAAGGAGTGATGGCAGACAAGAAGATTGAACAGAAAATGTCCGATAGGGGAGATTTGATTGTCAAATAAGCCTCTCTTTTTGCAGCAAAGATGAATTGAATCTGACAACTGATCGAATGAAATTGGGAGCGATTTGTCAGAATTTCGGATTGGATAGAGAATATGTCGATTCCGCAATTGACACTTACGCTGACTTTTGTGGGTAAGTGGAGATAAACAGAATAATTACTGTCCAAGTGATAATTGCACATTGTTTGATGTGCGGTGCTAATTAATCGCTGTATTCAGATTCCTTCGTTTTCTTCTCACTGGTTCGCTCACTTCGACACGTGAGATTACGGATGAGGGAAGATATGAAATTGCTACTGAGGTACGGTAGAAGATGAAAAGGATTACGGTAGAAAGATTAGATGATACGGTAATGATTCAGGCAGTATCGATTTATGATAGACTTCGTCCGGGAGTTCGTCCTTGTCAAGAGAGTCCATTAGGAGATGATCGTCTTCGTCCTTCTCAAGGGAATTCATCAGTCGATGTTAGAGAATACGTCTGCATGCTTATCCAAAAGAATGACGTACGCTTTATTTATCCATTAATTAAATTTACTAATTAAATATATTAATATTAAATATATTTTGCATGTTTAGCTCCGTGCGTTGCACAAATTCGTTGAGAAGGAAAATGTAATCGATGAAACGATTGAAATATTCAATTATTGATACAATTTATCATTAAATTCATTCAGAATCATGACAGTCGCTCGATCTCGAATGCCCCTTGAAGATTGTAAACAATCGAGTGATGACGCAGAGGATCTTGAAATGATTCTTCCTTCCGTTCTCGAGTTAGTCGAAGAATTTAATTGAGAAAGAGGAAAAGATTGTTTAAATTGTGTTATAGATTGGACACGGAATTGATGGTAACTGATCGAGTTCTGTCGATGAAGAGAGCAGTTTCACTTATTCGAGAAACTGTGAAACAAATGCAACAGGGACAACAATCTGGTATTGAATGGTACAGATGACTCGATCTTACGATATCTTTATTTGAGGACGTGAGGGAGGATCAGGCGCTTGCAGTAGTATTCCGAATAGTAGAAGGAATAGTATGGATGAAGAAATGGAGGAAGGAGGAGAGGAAAGAAGTGAGTGGTGGAGGGAATCTGTATTGATATTCAATTGAATATTTCAGACGATTCAGTCGGTGGCAGAAATAGAAATACTGGAAGTTTCGATGGAATAGAATCAGCCGAAACGTGGAATAAGTGTGCAAGCAGGACGAAGAAGAGGGCATCGTAGAAGATTTGGCCGCCATGCACCGCCGTATGGTTTGGCCGGGCATCGGGCCCACGAGGAAGAAGAGGACATCGTAGAAGATTTGGCCGCCATGCACCGCCGTATGGTTTGGCCGGGCATTGGGCCCAGGAGGAAGAAGAGGACATCGAGGAGGCGGTGATGGGCGTGGCGGGTGGGTGGGCCTATCACTGCAAGCAGGACGAAGAAGAGGACATCGTAGAAGATTTGGCCGCCATGCACCGCCGTATGGTTTGGCCGGGCATTGGGCCCAGGAGGAAGAAGAGGACCTCGTAGAAGATTTGGCCGCCATGCACCGCCGTATGGTTTGGCCGGGCATTGGGCCCAGGAGGAAGAAGAGGACATCGTAGAAGATTTGGCCGCCATGCACCGCCGTATGGTTTGGCCGGGCATTGGGCCCAGGAGGAAGAAGAGGACATCGTAGAAGATTTGGCCGCCATGCACCGCCGTATGGTTTGGCCGGGCATTGGGCCCAGGAGGAAGAAGAGGACATCGTAGAAGATTTGGCCGCCATGCACCGCCGTATGGTTTGGCCGGGCATTGGGCCCAGGAGGAAGAAGAGGACATCGTAGAAGATTTGGCCGCCATGCACCGCCGTATGGTTTGGCCGGGCATTGGGCCCAGGAGGAAGAAGAGGACATCGTAGAAGATTTGGCCGCCATGCACCGCCGTATGGTTTGGCCGGGCATTGGGCCCAGGAGGAAGAAGAGGACATCGTAGAAGATTTGGCCGCCATGCACCGCCGTATGGTTTGGCCGGGCATTGGGCCCAGGAGGAAGAAGAGGACATCGAGGAGGCGGTGATGGGCGTGGCGGGTGGGTGGGCCTATCACTGCAAGCTCTGATCTGATGATCTGATGGGGGGTGTTTCAATATTTGTAATTACTTCTGCGATTAATCTATAAACTAATCTCCATGTCCTATCAGATGACCGCTTTTTCGTCGTGCGCAGTAGGAGGATATTGTATAGATGGTCACTTCCGTCAAGTGGAACAATCACAGAAGGACGGACCAATGAGAGTAATCTTCAAGTCTAAAGGTAAAGGTGTATCCACGTCTAGCGATGCCGGCTGTTAGGCCAGTGTCAAGTCTAAAGGTTTATATTATTTTTAATTTAACACTTCTCTCTTGTTGACCTATCGAAGCATGATATTTCTCCTTCTTCAGATTTCGTTCCTCCATACGTTCGTTGTCATCTCGTTGGAAATGGAACTATTCTGGCTGTGTTGACGAAAGAAGGAGAAGTTAAAATGATCGATCTACTGGTTATGATGGAGGTACCCTAGAATGATGTAATATCGATTGTCAACAAAGTCAATAACAGGTTCATTCCTTCGTCCTTCCTCGTTCATCGACTGAATTTATCACTGATTTCGCATTCCTCGAGTGGCCGGGGGCTCAACCAGAATATGAGAAGATTGCACTTATTGTGAAGAAGAATAACAGGACTGAGGTACGGTAGGAAATAGTATTGAGGTACTGTAGTATCTAACCGATTGATGACCTATTGCAGATGCAAATTCGTGAAATCTCTGAACTCGGCAAAGTGGCGTATGCCCGTGAGGTACAATAATTTGCTCTTTAAAGTATTGTAGTCGCTAACAAGAATAAGTATTCTAGGTGGTGCACTCTTCCCAATTCGTTCAATTGAATGGACCGAGTGTAGATGCTGATCGATTTGATTTCGTTATCGAACCAGCAGATGAGAAGATGGGATTGTTAGTTGATCACCCCATTCATTTATTCATTGATCAAGAATATATCACTGATATGTCACTTCACATTTTTGTTGTAATTGTAGCTCCAGTGGTGAGCGAGACCGAAAACTTTGGTGTGTACCCCCGCAGCGGGGGTACAGTATTTATACCGAGAGGGTGTGCGCTAGAGCTACCGGGTTAGAAAGCGTGGGGAGAGGCGCGTGCGGGGGTACACGATTTCGCGTGTACCCCTCAAGTTAGAGGAGAGCGCTCACCACTGTGTAGCTCCGAAAATTGTAATCCAACCATATAACGACCATATACTTTGCAGTGCCGAGCAGTCTGTGTGCGTGCGTGATGTAGTCGAGACACAGCCAGAACAGAGACTTTCCCGGTTTGGCAATCCAATTCTTGAAATTTGGTCTCTAATTTGAGTAATTTACAGACTTGGAATGCTCGATGGATGCTCGAGGAAGCTGAACGATTCGCTCTTGAGAATAAGCTAGATGTACAGGTTTGAATCTCAATATAGAATATGATGATCATCTATCTAATATCTCTTGAGTTGGTTCATTCTGCTCGTGTCAATCAATTGTTGTTACAATTGAATGATAGTCCAGATGATGAGAAAATATTCGAAGGATTTATGAAGGCTGTCGATAAAGTAGATAGAGAACAGGTATGGGAGAAGCAAGATGATGTTAATTAGTCAATACTTATTCTTTTGTTTAGAAGGGTGAATGGATATTGGGAGCAATTTGTCCTCTGAAGAATGCCGATTGGATTTCTCAATTACTCGAATACGCGGAAAGAGAAGGAGTTGGTAAGTGAATGGAGGAAGTTACTTTTCATTATTTTGAAGTAAATCGTAGTTTGTACTTTGCTGCTCAATAATGGATAATAGAAAGATAATAATGGTAATTAACCATGACATATGTTCACCTCCAGACTACTCGGACTCTCGTATGTTGTAATCATCACTTTAGATGAGATATCAGCCTCGTCTCTCGCATCGATTGCCTATAACTTCGCCACATACCGCATGGTTTTTGGTCCGAATGCAGAGTACGGTAGCGTGTGGGGTGAATATCAGGTACTGTAGAGACTGTCATTACTTGGTTTGTGATATGTCTATATCTTTCATTTACTGTGTAATTTACAGTATTCTCCTGAGTGGGTGAAGCAATGGCTGCAACTGCTCAGAATCGGAAAGGTAGCAGCAGCAAGAATTATTTGGCAGAGATATCCCAAGGTACGGTATTGCAACGATTATTCTCGCTTCAAATGAGGTTTAATAATAAGAGAACATTTGTTATTATTATTATTGTTATTAGTATTATTATATGCAGGACATTCAATGCGAAATGCACGAGGGTCTAGTCACAGATGTCATTCGTGCCACTGAAGAAATGCTTATTGGTACGGTAGAACAACGATCGATTCGAATCGGAAACTGATTAATCAATATTACCGTAATCTTGTTCTGCTTGTTCAGAGTCGCCTCAATTGTGGCAGTTCACTATTGATCATTTTGAAGCGGATGTAATGAGTATGGCATTATCTGGATGCGAGGATACCAATCAGGTATAATGTAGTTAACTATTAACCATAATTGAGTTGTATGGAGTACAGTACTAACCATTCTCTTATTCAGATCTACAAGCTCTTCATTGATCTGCTAATCAATATCTCGACAGTTCTTGAGAAATTACAGCCAGAAGGATTCCCTGATAATGCCCTCTATGCAGTGTCGGCTGTCGAGAGGTGAGTACGGTAGCGAAGACTATCGACGACTGAGCTTTTTGATCACCATTTGTTTTAGACTTGTGAATCGACAGAAGAAGAATGCACTGACTTCGATGAGAGCAGCCGAATTTCTCTCTTCTTCGAGTAGATCAGTCGAAGATATCGAAAGAATGTATAAGAGGTGAGAGTGGATTACGGGAGAAAAGATTGCTGGCAATACTTGTAATGTGAAAAGAACAAGTATATTCGAGTTATATTTAGTTGATATGCTAAAATAAGGATCGAATAACAAAATGATCAATTCAGATCTCGTGATCTTCGTGCTATTAAACGATTGAAGGAAACGTACGAATGTCCACTTTCGTATGAGAAGTATAAAGTGAGTTAGCGAATTGTATTCGAAGGTTGCTTCTCACAATAACAATCGATGATGATATTTTTATAACGCCGAAAATTGCTTGATAGTGGTTCTCGGAATAATAATACCGAGAACCACTATCAAACTGTCAATTGCGCTAGAACCACTGTCAATTGCGTCTCAAGAGACTGTCGACGAAGGAGATCTGTCACGAAATTCTGCAGAGAAGCGTCCAGAATCCCGCACAGGTTTGATTATTTGATTATTTTGACAGAAATTATCAAGGAGTCGTTCTATTTATGAATTTGTCTACCGTAATATCATATCAGGTGCGCGATCGTATCGATGGAATCGCTCGTCCCTTCATGGAAGAACACTCACTGCCTGTTGATGAAACACTGTTGGGACACATTGAGGTACGGTATCCACGTAGGATACGGTAGAATGTTTGATTAATATCCTCTATTCAGAAAGTGACGTCGATTGCTCGTTGTGAGACGTCGTCCGAACCCCTCGATGTGCATTGTCTATTGGTCACTGATGCAATCAATAGTGTTGGTCAGTGACAGGGGTCGAATACTATGTAACAAATCACACAAGCAACCCACATTTTCATCGTTTCGGGCACTTACTCAACCAAAATTTTGACTGTTCACGGTACCACTGTGAGTATAGCAACCCACATTCGAAGGGTTCGAATCCCAATTTCAAATAAACAACCCACATTCGGTGGTTTCTAGAACCCCAAGTAATCGAACCCTGGTCTGTGAGGCGAAGGGAGGGGGACGAAACACAATCCATCTAATCTCTTCTCTTGTCTCAGCTGTTCGTGCTCGTGCTATTCTCAAGATTGCTGACTCCGCCCCCATTCCATGGTGTGCGAAACTGTCGATTGCAGTGCAAGGAGTGATGTCAGACAAGAAGATTGAACAGAAAATGTCCGATAGGGGAGATTTGATTGTCAAATAAGCCTCTCTTTTTGCAGCAAAGATGAATTGAATCTGACAACTGATCGAATGAAATTGGGAGCGATTTGTCAGAATTTCGGATTGGATAGAGAATATGTCGATTCCGCAATTGACACTTACGCTGACTTTTGTGGGTAAGTGGAGATAAACAGAATAATTACTGTCCAAGTGATAATTGCACATTGTTTGATGTGCGGTGCTAATTAATCGCTGTATTCAGATTCCTTCGTTTTCTTCTCACTGGTTCGCCCACTTCGACACGTGAGATTACGGATGAGGGAAGATATGAAATTGCTACTGAGGTACGGTAGAAGATGAAAAGGATTACGGTAGAAAGATTAGACGATACGGTAATGATTCAGGCAGTATCGATTTATGATAGACTTCGTCCGGGAGTTCGTCCTTGTCAAGAGAGTCCATTAGGAGATGATCGTCTTCGTCCTTCTCAAGGGAATTCATCAGTCGATGTTAGAGAATACGTCTGCATGCTTATCCAAAAGAATGACGTATGCTTTATTTATCCATTAATTAAATTTACTAATTTAATATATTAATATTAAATATATTTTGCATGTTTAGCTCCGTGCGTTGCACAAATTCGTTGAGAAGGAAAATGTAATCGATGAAACGATTGAAATATTCAATTATTGGTACAATTTATCATTAAATTCATTCAGAATCATGACAGTCGCTCGATCTCGAATGTCCCTTGAAGATTGTAAACAATCGAGTGATGACGCAGAGGATCTTGAAATGATTCTTCCTTCCGTTCTCGAGTTAGTCGAAGAATTTAATTGAGAAAGAGGAAAAGATTGTTTAAATTGTGTTATAGATTGGACACGGAATTGATGGTAACTGATCGAGTTCTGTCGATGAAGAGAGCAGTTTCACTTATTCGAGAAACTGTGAAACAAATGCAACAGGGACAACAATCTGGTATTGAATGGTACAGATGACTCGATCTTACGATATCTTTATTTGAGGACGTGAGGGAGGATCAGGCGCTTGCAGTAGTATTCCGAATAGTAGAAGGAATAGTATGGATGAAGAAATGGAGGAAGGAGGAGAGGAAAGAAGTGAGTGGTGGAGGGAATCTGTATTGATATTCAATTGAATATTTCAGACGATTCAGTCGGTGGCAGAAATAGAAATACTGGAAGTTTCGATGGAATGGAATCAGCCGAAACGTGGAATAAGTGTGCAAGCAGGACGAAGAAGAGGGCATCGTAGAAGATTTGGCCGCCATGCACCGCCGTATGGTTTGGCCGGGCATCGGGCCCAGGAGGAAGAAGAGGACATCGTAGAAGATTTGGCCGCCATGCACCGCCGTATGGTTTGGCCGGGCATTGGGCCCAGGAGGAAGAAGAGGACATCGAGGAGGCGGTGATGGGCGTGGCGGGTGGGTGGGCCTATCACTGCAAGCAGGACGAAGAAGAGGACATCGTAGAAGATTTGGCCGCCATGCACCGCCGTATGGTTTGGCCGGGCATTGGGCCCAGGAGGAAGAAGAGGACCTCGTAGAAGATTTGGCCGCCATGCACCGCCGTATGGTTTGGCCGGGCATTGGGCCCAGGAGGAAGAAGAGGACATCGTAGAAGATTTGGCCGCCATGCACCGCCGTATGGTTTGGCCGGGCATTGGGCCCAGGAGGAAGAAGAGGACATCGTAGAAGATTTGGCCGCCATGCACCGCCGTATGGTTTGGCCGGGCATTGGGCCCAGGAGGAAGAAGAGGACATCGTAGAAGATTTGGCCGCCATGCACCGCCGTATGGTTTGGCCGGGCATTGGGCCCAGGAGGAAGAAGAGGACATCGTAGAAGATTTGGCCGCCATGCACCGCCGTATGGTTTGGCCGGGCATTGGGCCCAGGAGGAAGAAGAGGACATCGTAGAAGATTTGGCCGCCATGCACCGCCGTATGGTTTGGCCGGGCATTGGGCCCAGGAGGAAGAAGAGGACATCGTAGAAGATTTGGCCACCATGCACCGCCGTATGGTTTGGCCGGGCATTGGGCCCAGGAGGAAGAAGAGGACATCGTAGAAGATTTGGCCGCCATGCACCGCCGTATGGTTTGGCCGGGCATTGTGCCCAGGAGGAAGAAAAGGACATCGTAGAAGATTTGGCCGCCATGCACCGCCGTATGGTTTGGCCGGGCATTGGGCCCAGGAGGAAGAAGAGGACATCGTAGAAGATTTGGCCGCCATGCACCGCCGTATGGTTTGGCCGGGCATTGGGCCCAGGAGGAAGAAGAGGACATCGAGGAGGCGGTGATGGGCGTGGCGGGTGGGTGGGCCTATCACTGCAAGCTCTGATCTGATGATCTGATGGGGGGGTGTTTCAATATTTGTAATTACTTCTGCGATTAATCTATAAACTAATCTCCATGTCCTATCAGATGACCGCTTTTTCGTCGTGCGCAGTAGGAGGATATTGTATAGATGGTCACTTCCGTCAAGTGGAACAATCACAGAAGGACGGACCAATGAGAGTAATCTTCAAGTCTAAAGGTAAAGGTGTATCCACGTCTAGCGATGCCGGCTGTTAGGCCAGTGTCAAGTCTAAAGGTTTATATTATATTTTTAATTTAACACTTCTCTCTTGTTGACCTATCGAAGCATGATATTTCTCCTTCTTCAGATTTCGTTCCTCCATACGTTCGTTGTCATCTCGTTGGAAATGGAACTATTCTGGCTGTGTTGACGAAAGAAGGAGAAGTTAAAATGATCGATCTACTGGTTATGATGGAGGTACCCTAGAATGATGTAATATCGATTGTCAACAAAGTCAATAACAGGTTCATTCCTTCGTCCTTCCTCGTTCATCGACTGAATTTATCACTGATTTCGCATTCCTCGAGTGGCCGGGGGCTCAACCAGAATATGAGAAGATTGCACTTATTGTGAAGAAGAATAACAGGACTGAGGTACGGTAGGAAATAGTATTGAGGTACTGTAGTATCTAACTGATTGATGACCTATTGCAGATGCAAATTCGTGAAATCTCTGAACTCGGCAAAGTGGCGTATGCCCGTGAGGTACAATAATTTGCTCTTTAAAGTATTGTAGTCGCTAACAAGAATAAGTATTCTAGGTGGTGCACTCTTCCCAATTCGTTCAATTGAATGGACCGAGTGTAGATGCTGATCGATTTGATTTCGTTATCGAACCAGCAGATGAGAAGATGGGATTGTTAGTTGATCACCCCATTCATTTATTCATTGATCAAGAATATATCACTGATATGTCACTTCACATTTTTGTTGTAATTGTAGCTCCAGTGGTGAGCGAGACCGAAAACTTTGGTGTGTACCCCCGCAGCGGGGGTACAGTATTTATACCGAGAGGGTGTGCGCTAGAGCTACCGGGTTAGAAAGCGTGGGGAGAGGCGCGTGCGGGGGTACACGATTTCGCGTGTACCCCTCAAGTTAGAGGAGAGCGCTCACCACTGTGTAGCTCCGAAAATTGTAATCCAACCATATAACGACCATATACTTTGCAGTGCCGAGCAGTCTGTGTGCGTGCGTGATGTAGTCGAGACACAGCCAGAACAGAGACTTTCCCGGTTTGGCAATCCAATTCTTGAAATTTGGTCTCTAATTTGAGTAATTTACAGACTTGGAATGCTCGATGGATGCTCGAGGAAGCTGAACGATTCGCTCTTGAGAATAAGCTAGATGTACAGGTTTGAATCTCAATATAGAATATGATGATCATCTATCTAATATCTCTTGAGTTGGTTCATTCTGCTCGTGTCAATCAATTGTTGTTACAATTGAATGATAGTCCAGATGATGAGAAAATATTCGAAGGATTTATGAAGGCTGTCGATAAAGTAGATAGAGAACAGGTATGGGAGAAGCAAGATGATGTTAATTAGTCAATACTTATTCTTTTGTTTAGAAGGGTGAATGGATATTGGGAGCAATTTGTCCTCTGAAGAATGCCGATTGGATTTCTCAATTACTCGAATACGCGGAAAGAGAAGGAGTTGGTAAGTGAATGGAGGAAGTTACTTTTCATTATTTTGAAGTAAATCGTAGTTTGTACTTTGCTGCTCAATAATGGATAATAGAAAGATAATAATGGTAATTAACCATGACATATGTTCACCTCCAGACTACTCGGACTCTCGTATGTTGTAATCATCACTTTAGATGAGATATCAGCCTCGTCTCTCGCATCGATTGCCTATAACTTCGCCACATACCGCATGGTTTTTGGTCCGAATGCAGAGTACGGTAGCGTGTGGGGTGAATATCAGGTACTGTAGAGACTGTCATTACTTGGTTTGTGATATGTCTATATCTTTCATTTACTGTGTAATTTACAGTATTCTCCTGAGTGGGTGAAGCAATGGCTGCAACTGCTCAGAATCGGAAAGGTAGCAGCAGCAAGAATTATTTGGCAGAGATATCCCAAGGTACGGTATTGCAACGATTATTCTCGCTTCAAATGAGGTTTAATAATAAGAGAACATCTTGTTATTATTATTATTGTTATTAGTATTATTATATGCAGGACATTCAATGCGAAATGCACGAGGGTCTAGTCACAGATGTCATTCGTGCCACTGAAGAAATGCTTATTGGTACGGTAGAACAACGATCGATTCGAATCGGAAACTGATTAATCAATATTACCGTAATCTTGTTCTGCTTGTTCAGAGTCGCCTCAATTGTGGCAGTTCACTATTGATCATTTTGAAGCGGATGTAATGAGTATGGCATTATCTGGATGCGAGGATACCAATCAGGTATAATGTAGTTAACTATTAACCATAATTGAGTTGTATGGAGTACAGTACTAACCATTCTCTTATTCAGATCTACAAGCTCTTCATTGATCTGCTAATCAATATCTCGACAGTTCTTGAGAAATTACAGCCAGAAGGATTCCCTGATAATGCCCTCTATGCAGTGTCGGCTGTCGAGAGATGAGTACGGTAGCGAAGACTATCGACGACTGAGCTTTTTGATCACCATTTGTTTTAGACTTGTGAATCGGCAGAAGAAGAATGCACTGACTTCGATGAGAGCAGCCGAATTTCTCTCTTCTTCGAGTAGATCAGTCGAAGATATCGAAAGAATGTATAAGAGGTGAGAGTGGATTACGGGAGAAAAGATTGCTGGCAATACTTGTAATGTGAAAAGAACAAGTATATTCGAGTTATATTTAGTTGATATGCTAAAATAAGGATCGAATAACAAAATGATCAATTCAGATCTCGTGATCTTCGTGCTATTAAACGATTGAAGGAAACGTACGAATGTCCACTTTCGTATGAGAAGTATAAAGTGAGTTAGCGAATTGTATTCGAAGGTTGCTTCTCACAATAACAATCGATGATGATATTTTTATAACGCCGAAAATTGCTTGATAGTGGTTCTCGGAATAATAATACCGAGAACCACTATCAAACTGTCAATTGCGCTAGAACCACTGTCAATTGCGTCTCAAGAGACTGTCGACGAAGGAGATCTGTCACGAAATTCTGCAGAGAAGCGTCCAGAATCCCGCACAGGTTTGATTATTTGATTATTTTGACAGAAATTATCAAGGAGTCGTTCTATTTATGAATTTGTCTACCGTAATATCATATCAGGTGCGCGATCGTATCGATGGAATCGCTCGTCCCTTCATGGAAGAACACTCACTGCCTGTTGATGAAACACTGTTGGGACACATTGAGGTACGGTATCCACGTAGGATACGGTAGAATGTTTGATTAATATCCTCTATTCAGAAAGTGACGTCGATTGCTCGTTGTGAGACGTCGTCCGAACCCCTCGATGTGCATTGTCTATTGGTCACTGATGCAATCAATAGTGTTGGTCAGTGACAGGGGTCGAATACTATGTAACAAATCACACAAGCAACCCACATTTTCATCGTTTCGGGCACTTACTCAACCAAAATTTTGACTGTTCACGGTACCACTGTGAGTATAGCAACCCACATTCGAAGGGTTCGAATCCCAATTTCAAATAAACAACCCACATTCGGTGGTTTCTAGAACCCCAAGTAATCGAACCCTGGTCTGTGAGGCGAAGGGAGGGGGACGAAACACAATCCATCTAATCTCTTCTCTTGTCTCAGCTGTTCGTGCTCGTGCTATTCTCAAGATTGCTGACTCCGCCCCCATTCCATGGTGTGCGAAACTGTCGATTGCAGTGCAAGGAGTGATGTCAGACAAGAAGATTGAACAGAAAATGTCCGATAGGGGAGATTTGATTGTCAAATAAGCCTCTCTTTTTGCAGCAAAGATGAATTGAATCTGACAACTGATCGAATGAAATTGGGAGCGATTTGTCAGAATTTCGGATTGGATAGAGAATATGTCGATTCCGCAATTGACACTTACGCTGACTTTTGTGGGTAAGTGGAGATAAACAGAATAATTACTGTCCAAGTGATAATTGCACATTGTTTGATGTGCGATGCTAATTAATCGCTGTATTCAGATTCCTTCGTTTTCTTCTCACTGGTTCGCTCACTTCGACACGTGAGATTACGGATGAGGGAAGATATGAAATTGCTACTGAGGTACGGTAGAAGATGAAAAGGATTACGGTAGAAAGATTAGACGATACGGTAATGATTCAGGCAGTATCGATTTATGATAGACTTCGTCCGGGAGTTCGTCCTTGTCAAGAGAGTCCATTAGGAGATGATCGTCTTCGTCCTTCTCAAGGGAATTCATCAGTCGATGTTAGAGAATACGTCTGCATGCTTATCCAAAAGAATGACGTATGCTTTATTTATCCATTAATTAAATTTACTAATTTAATATATTAATATTAAATATATTTTGCATGTTTAGCTCCGTGCGTTGCACAAATTCGTTGAGAAGGAAAATGTAATCGATGAAACGATTGAAATATTCAATTATTGGTACAATTTATCATTAAATTCATTCAGAATCATGACAGTCGCTCGATCTCGAATGTCCCTTGAAGATTGTAAACAATCGAGTGATGACGCAGAGGATCTTGAAATGATTCTTCCTTCCGTTCTCGAGTTAGTCGAAGAATTTAATTGAGAAAGAGGAAAAGATTGTTTAAATTGTGTTATAGATTGGACACGGAATTGATGGTAACTGATCGAGTTCTGTCGATGAAGAGAGCAGTTTCACTTATTCGAGAAACTGTGAAACAAATGCAACAGGGACAACAATCTGGTATTGAATGGTACAGATGACTCGATCTTACGATATCTTTATTTGAGGACGTGAGGGAGGATCAGGCGCTTGCAGTAGTATTCCGAATAGTAGAAGGAATAGTATGGATGAAGAAATGGAGGAAGGAGGAGAGGAAAGAAGTGAGTGGTGGAGGGAATCTGTATTGATATTCAATTGAATATTTCAGACGATTCAGTCGGTGGCAGAAATAGAAATACTGGAAGTTTCGATGGAATGGAATCAGCCGAAACGTGGAATAAGTGTGCAAGCAGGACGAAGAAGAGGGCATCGTAGAAGATTTGGCCGCCATGCACCGCCGTATGGTTTGGCCGGGCATCGGGCCCAGGAGGAAGAAGAGGACATCGTAGAAGATTTGGCCGCCATGCACCGCCGTATGGTTTGGCCGGGCATTGGGCCCAGGAGGAAGAAGAGGACATCGAGGAGGCGGTGATGGGCGTGGCGGGTGGGTGGGCCTATCACTGCAAGCAGGACGAAGAAGAGGACATCGTAGAAGATTTGGCCGCCATGCACCGCCGTATGGTTTGGCCGGGCATTGGGCCCAGGAGGAAGAAGAGGACCTCGTAGAAGATTTGGCCGCCATGCACCGCCGTATGGTTTGGCCGGGCATTGGGCCCAGGAGGAAGAAGAGGACATCGTAGAAGATTTGGCCGCCATGCACCGCCGTATGGTTTGGCCGGGCATTGGGCCCAGGAGGAAGAAGAGGACATCGTAGAAGATTTGGCCGCCATGCACCGCCGTATGGTTTGGCCGGGCATTGGGCCCAGGAGGAAGAAGAGGACATCGTAGAAGATTTGGCCGCCATGCACCGCCGTATGGTTTGGCCGGGCATTGGGCCCAGGAGGAAGAAGAGGACATCGTAGAAGATTTGGCCGCCATGCACCGCCGTATGGTTTGGCCGGGCATTGGGCCCAGGAGGAAGAAGAGGACATCGTAGAAGATTTGGCCGCCATGCACCGCCGTATGGTTTGGCCGGGCATTGGGCCCAGGAGGAAGAAGAGGACATCGTAGAAGATTTGGCCACCATGCACCGCCGTATGGTTTGGCCGGGCATTGGGCCCAGGAGGAAGAAGAGGACATCGTAGAAGATTTGGCCGCCATGCACCGCCGTATGGTTTGGCCGGGCATTGGGCCCAGGAGGAAGAAAAGGACATCGTAGAAGATTTGGCCGCCATGCACCGCCGTATGGTTTGGCCGGGCATTGGGCCCAGGAGGAAGAAGAGGACATCGTAGAAGATTTGGCCGCCATGCACCGCCGTATGGTTTGGCCGGGCATTGGGCCCAGGAGGAAGAAGAGGACATCGAGGAGGCGGTGATGGGCGTGGCGGGTGGGTGGGCCTATCACTGCAAGCTCTGATCTGATGATCTGATGGGGGGGTGTTTCAATATTTGTAATTACTTCTGCGATTAATCTATAAACTAATCTCCATGTCCTATCAGATGACCGCTTTTTCGTCGTGCGCAGTAGGAGGATATTGTATAGATGGTCACTTCCGTCAAGTGGAACAATCACAGAAGGACGGACCAATGAGAGTAATCTTCAAGTCTAAAGGTAAAGGTGTATCCACGTCTAGCGATGCCGGCTGTTAGGCCAGTGTCAAGTCTAAAGGTTTATATTATATTTTTAATTTAACACTTCTCTCTTGTTGACCTATCGAAGCATGATATTTCTCCTTCTTCAGATTTCGTTCCTCCATACGTTCGTTGTCATCTCGTTGGAAATGGAACTATTCTGGCTGTGTTGACGAAAGAAGGAGAAGTTAAAATGATCGATCTACTGGTTATGATGGAGGTACCCTAGAATGATGTAATATCGATTGTCAACAAAGTCAATAACAGGTTCATTCCTTCGTCCTTCCTCGTTCATCGACTGAATTTATCACTGATTTCGCATTCCTCGAGTGGCCGGGGGCTCAACCAGAATATGAGAAGATTGCACTTATTGTGAAGAAGAATAACAGGACTGAGGTACGGTAGGAAATAGTATTGAGGTACTGTAGTATCTAACCGATTGATGACCTATTGCAGATGCAAATTCGTGAAATCTCTGAACTCGGCAAAGTGGCGTATGCCCGTGAGGTACAATAATTTGCTCTTTAAAGTATTGTAGTCGCTAACAAGAATAAGTATTCTAGGTGGTGCACTCTTCCCAATTCGTTCAATTGAATGGACCGAGTGTAGATGCTGATCGATTTGATTTCGTTATCGAACCAGCAGATGAGAAGATGGGATTGTTAGTTGATCACCCCATTCATTTATTCATTGATCAAGAATATATCACTGATATGTCACTTCACATTTTTGTTGTAATTGTAGCTCCAGTGGTGAGCGAGACCGAAAACTTTGGTGTGTACCCCCGCAGCGGGGGTACAGTATTTATACCGAGAGGGTGTGCGCTAGAGCTACCGGGTTAGAAAGCGTGGGGAGAGGCGCGTGCGGGGGTACACGATTTCGCGTGTACCCCTCAAGTTAGAGGAGAGCGCTCACCACTGTGTAGCTCCGAAAATTGTAATCCAACCATATAACGACCATATACTTTGCAGTGCCGAGCAGTCTGTGTGCGTGCGTGATGTAGTCGAGACACAGCCAGAACAGAGACTTTCCCGGTTTGGCAATCCAATTCTTGAAATTTGGTCTCTAATTTGAGTAATTTACAGACTTGGAATGCTCGATGGATGCTCGAGGAAGCTGAACGATTCGCTCTTGAGAATAAGCTAGATGTACAGGTTTGAATCTCAATATAGAATATAATATTTATGCTATTTCGATGAAATAACGGCGAAAACAATTTAAAAATAGTATTAGAATGAAACAATGCTACAATACAAAGACGGGATCTCTATACGGTGAAACTGGTCTGATTCTCTGTTACTAAAAGCCTTGCCGCTCGCGGAAAGAAACTGTTATGTCTGTACCCATAACGGGAGCCAGGATTGTTGAAATTCATACCATTTCTGGTGTAGTAAATTTTTGAAGTAGTGCGGGTTTCTGTAAGAAATACTATACTTGCCTCGGAGGAGATTTTTGGCTACTCTAATGTCAATTCCTTCTCTTCGTTTCTCTAGTGATTCAAGGCCTAATTTATCATTTCTAATTTGGGCGGAGGGCATGTCAGCCCATGTGTGGTTATAGCAGCGCATGAAAAGTCTCCGTGTGAAGTAGTTCTGTACCTTTTCAAGTACTTTCTTGTCCTTGCATTGGTATGGGTTGAAAACAGCAGACGCGCTTTCTAAGATTGGTCGGATGTAAATAGAGAAGGCTTTCATGAGTACGTCTTTGTTTTTGGTACGCAATGCTCTCAGAATAATGTGGCACGCTGTTTTGGCTTTATTTGCTATTAAGTCGCAGTGGAGCGAGAATTTGAGGTTCTTCTGTATCATGAATCCGAGGTCTTTTACTTGCTCCTATTGGTCTAATGGACTAGGTCGGGATTTCAGAAGTAAAAATTAAGAATAGCAGGGGTCCGAGGACTGAACCCTGTGGAACGCCGCTCGTGACTGGTAGGGAACTGGATAGTTTATCTTTAACTCTCACTTGAAACGTTCTATCAGTCAGATAAGCTGATATCCAGTTAACTGACTTGTTAGAGAGCCCTATACTACTGAGCTTGAGTTTTAGTTTTGGATGCGATACTCTATCGAAGGCTTTTGCGAAGTCGAAGTAGATGACATCGACTGGTTTACCATCACTAATTGAGCTTGTCCAGTGTTCAAGGACTTCTAGCATCTGAAGTTCGCGCGACCTTTTCTTGCGGAAACCGTATTGCTCGTCCGGGAAAATGTTGAGTTCTTCACAATGCGCAATAATCGGTCTGCATAGTAAGCGCTCGAAAACTCTACAAAAGAATGAGGTTATTGAGATAGGTCTGTAGTTCAAAGGGTCGGTAAAAGGTGGCGATTTCTTAACGGGAGTAACTATTGAATGCCGCCAGTGGGAAGGAACACACCCACTTTCGTATGAGTTCCTAAAGATAATTTCTAGGGCTTCAGAAATGGGTACAGCAATGCGCTTAATGAAAGAGAGGTCTATGTTTTCGGGGGTTTTACAGGAAAACCGCTTCCACTTCTCAATAAGTGCGCAAATTTCGTGCCTCAAAAACTGGGGTTCTTGAAAGTTACCGTTCGGTTGTACGGGGTTTACGTTAGGGACTATGCCATCATCCACAGTGAACACGTTTGCAAAAGCTTCAGCCAGCAGATTGGCCTTCCCTGTGTCATCCATTACAAGAGACCCGTTCGGATTTTTCAGTCCCTCAACGCCTTTCGATTTGTTAGAGCAGCGTTTCATAAATCGGAAGAACTTATTACTGTCCTTACTATCGATTATTCTTTTTTCGATAGACTTGTGGTACCGTAATAATTCCTTACGGAACCTTTTGTTTAATGTTTCAAATTTGCGCGTGTCAGCAGGATCGTCTCTGTTTATCGATTGCTGCCACGCAAGGAATCGTTTCCCTAGAAGCCGCTCTATGTGAGGTGGTAGTTTCCCGTGGGTAATACTTACTCGCACCCAAGGGACGTGTGTATCGATCGATTTTTGGATAATACTGATCAGAAGGTCGTACATGAGGTTGACTTGGCCAATTTTTGAGAATGCGCTGACCCAGTCTACGTTCGCAAGCTGACAATTGATCAGGTCATAGTCAGCATTTTTGTAATCTCTTCGGAGAGTGAAGGAAGGAACAGAATGGGTCAACGAGAACTTGAATTCGATTGAGGAGTGGTCGGAGATATCGAAAGGGGGACCCACTTTGCACTGAGTGACTAAGTAACTAAGTGATGATCATCTATCTAATATCTCTTGAGTTGGTTCATTCTGCTCGTGTCAATCAATTGTTGTTACAATTGAATGATAGTCCAGATGATGAGAAAATATTCGAAGGATTTATGAAGGCTGTCGATAAAGTAGATAGAGAACAGGTATGGGAGAAGCAAGATGATGTTAATTAGTCAATACTTATTCTTTTGTTTAGAAGGGTGAATGGATATTGGGAGCAATTTGTCCTCTGAAGAATGCCGATTGGATTTCTCAATTACTCGAATACGCGGAAAGAGAAGGAGTTGGTAAGTGAATGGAGGAAGTTACTTTTCATTATTTTGAAGTAAATCGTAGTTTGTACTTTGCTGCTCAATAATGGATAATAGAAAGATAATAATGGTAATTAACCATGACATATGTTCACCTCCAGACTACTCGGACTCTCGTATGTTGTAATCATCACTTTAGATGAGATATCAGCCTCGTCTCTCGCATCGATTGCCTATAACTTCGCCACATACCGCATGGTTTTTGGTCCGAATGCAGAGTACGGTAGCGTGTGGGGTGAATATCAGGTACTGTAGAGACTGTCATTACTTGGTTTGTGATATGTCTATATCTTTCATTTACTGTGTAATTTACAGTATTCTCCTGAGTGGGTGAAGCAATGGCTGCAACTGCTCAGAATCGGAAAGGTAGCAGCAGCAAGAATTATTTGGCAGAGATATCCCAAGGTACGGTATTGCAACGATTATTCTCGCTTCAAATGAGGTTTAATAATAAGAGAACATTTTGTTATTATTACTAAGAGACTATAATTTTTTTGTGTCTGTCTGTCCGTCCGTATGTATGTATGTATGTCACGCTCCGGAAATCGCCCAAAATCGCCCTTTTCGCCCGTTTCCAAGCCTAAGTCCTTCAGCAAAAGTCTTGTAGTGATGATCCGAAAAAAAACAAAAATCAATTTCATCATCACTATGCAATATGACGAAATAGCTTACAAACCCGTTTTTCGCACCGTTCTCGCCGGAAACTCAACCAAATCGATCGTGCTCGGCATCAAACTACTCGTAATCAAAAGTTTCAAAAAATCGATAATCAATTTCGTCATCACTATGCAATATTGCGTAATAATGATGAAATAAACCGTTTTTTGCGCCGTTTTCGCCGGAAACTCAACCAAATCGATCGTGCTTGGCACCAAACTACTCGCAATCAATTTTTTTTAATAAAATCGATAATCGACTTCGTCATCACTATGCAGTATGACGTAATACTTGTTTACAAAACTGTTTTCCACGCCGTTTTCACTGGAAATAAGGCTGAACTGATCAAGCGAAGAACCAAATCTTTTTCGATTTATGACTTTTGTCATAAATCGATACCGTACCACTATTACCATGCACCAAAGTTGTCGACTAGGTCAGACTTAGTTCACTGGGTCAGATTTATGACTTGCCATAAATCGATACCATATCGCGAATACAGTACGCCAATGGGTTCGGCGGGTCAGACTTAGTTCGGTGAGTCAGATTTATGACTTTTGTCAAAAATCGATACCGTCTCACGGGTACAGTACCCCAATCGGTTCGGCGGGTCAGAATTAGTTCGGTGAGTCAGATTTATGACTTTTGTCATAAATCGATACCGTCTCACGAGTACAGTACCCCCAATCGGTTCGGCGGGTCAGAATTAGTTCAGTGAGTCATATTTATGACTTTTGTCACTAATCGATACCGTATCACGAATACAGAACCCCAATCGGTTCAACGGGTCAGACCCGGCGACATTAGCTAGCGAGCGCAGCGAGCCTGCGAGTCCCTGGCGGAAGGCTCGTGGGGCTGAGGGCGAGCCGAAAAAAGATGGGATGGGGCCACGCAGTGGCCCCATCCCATCTTTTTTCGGATCGCCCGAGGCCCCACGAGCATTTCGCGAGGGACGATGCCAACTCGGTCCGCGACTGTGAATATTTTATCTACCAATGAAGCCCACTAGCCCAAACGTAGTTCACTGGGTCTGATTTATGAGTTTTGTCGTAAATCAATACCGTATTACTTTTATATAATATTAACGTGATTCGCTTGATCAAAGTTAGTACGGTGGAACACATTCACGCTTGCGGAAGGCCTCACGAGCCTTCCGCAAGCGTTCGCACATGACTGGGATAAAACCTTAACACACAACCCGGCGACGCGAAGCGCTCGCAGAAGACTATCACAACCCGGCGTTGCGCACACGCTGGCGAGCGTAGCGAGCCTCATTGCAGCCGCAGGCTGCTTGCCACCCGCAGGGTCTAGCCGGGCGTAGCCCGGCTAGTTATTATTGTTATTAGTATTATTATATGCAGGACATTCAATGCGAAATGCACGAGGGTCTAGTCACAGATGTCATTCGTGCCACTGAAGAAATGCTTATTGGTACGGTAGAACAACGATCGATTCGAATCGGAAACTGATTAATCAATATTACCGTAATCTTGTTCTGCTTGTTCAGAGTCGCCTCAATTGTGGCAGTTCACTATTGATCATTTTGAAGCGGATGTAATGAGTATGGCATTATCTGGATGCGAGGATACCAATCAGGTATAATGTAGTTAACTATTAACCATAATTGAGTTGTATGGAGTACAGTACTAACCATTCTCTTATTCAGATCTACAAGCTCTTCATTGATCTGCTAATCAATATCTCGACAGTTCTTGAGAAATTACAGCCAGAAGGATTCCCTGATAATGCCCTCTATGCAGTGTCGGCTGTCGAGAGGTGAGTACGGTAGCGAAGACTATCGACGACTGAGCTTTTTGATCACCATTTGTTTTAGACTTGTGAATCGACAGAAGAAGAATGCACTGACTTCGATGAGAGCAGCCGAATTTCTCTCTTCTTCGAGTAGATCAGTCGAAGATATCGAAAGAATGTATAAGAGGTGAGAGTGGATTACGGGAGAAAAGATTGCTGGCAATACTTGTAATGTGAAAAGAACAAGTATATTCGAGTTATATTTAGTTGATATGCTAAAATAAGGATCGAATAACAAAATGATCAATTCAGATCTCGTGATCTTCGTGCTATTAAACGATTGAAGGAAACGTACGAATGTCCACTTTCGTATGAGAAGTATAAAGTGAGTTAGCGAATTGTATTCGAAGGTTGCTTCTCACAATAACAATCGATGATGATATTTTTATAACGCCGAAAATTGCTTGATAGTGGTTCTCGGAATAATAATACCGAGAACCACTATCAAACTGTCAATTGCGCTAGAACCACTGTCAATTGCGTCTCAAGAGACTGTCGACGAAGGAGATCTGTCACGAAATTCTGCAGAGAAGCGTCCAGAATCCCGCACAGGTTTGATTATTTGATTATTTTGACAGAAATTATCAAGGAGTCGTTCTATTTATGAATTTGTCTACCGTAATATCATATCAGGTGCGCGATCGTATCGATGGAATCGCTCGTCCCTTCATGGAAGAACACTCACTGCCTGTTGATGAAACACTGTTGGGACACATTGAGGTACGGTATCCACGTAGGATACGGTAGAATGTTTGATTAATATCCTCTATTCAGAAAGTGACGTCGATTGCTCGTTGTGAGACGTCGTCCGAACCCCTCGATGTGCATTGTCTATTGGTCACTGATGCAATCAATAGTGTTGGTCAGTGACAGGGGTCGAATACTATGTAACAAATCACACAAGCAACCCACATTTTCATCGTTTCGGGCACTTACTCAACCAAAATTTTGACTGTTCACGGTACCACTGTGAGTATAGCAACCCACATTCGAAGGGTTCGAATCCCAATTTCAAATAAACAACCCACATTCGGTGGTTTCTAGAACCCCAAGTAATCGAACCCTGGTCTGTGAGGCGAAGGGAGGGGGACGAAACACAATCCATCTAATCTCTTCTCTTGTCTAAGCTGTTCGTGCTCGTGCTATTCTCAAGATTGCTGACTCCGCCCCCATTCCATGGTGTGCGAAACTGTCGATTGCAGTGCAAGGAGTGATGGCAGACAAGAAGATTGAACAGAAAATGTCCGATAGGGGAGATTTGATTGTCAAATAAGCCTCTCTTTTTGCAGCAAAGATGAATTGAATCTGACAACTGATCGAATGAAATTGGGAGCGATTTGTCAGAATTTCGGATTGGATAGAGAATATGTCGATTCCGCAATTGACACTTACGCTGACTTTTGTGGGTAAGTGGAGATAAACAGAATAATTACTGTCCAAGTGATAATTGCACATTGTTTGATGTGCGGTGCTAATTAATCGCTGTATTCAGATTCCTTCGTTTTCTTCTCACTGGTTCGCTCACTTCGACACGTGAGATTACGGATGAGGGAAGATATGAAATTGCTACTGAGGTACGGTAGAAGATGAAAAGGATTACGGTAGAAAGATTAGATGATACGGTAATGATTCAGGCAGTATCGATTTATGATAGACTTCGTCCGGGAGTTCGTCCTTGTCAAGAGAGTCCATTAGGAGATGATCGTCTTCGTCCTTCTCAAGGGAATTCATCAGTCGATGTTAGAGAATACGTCTGCATGCTTATCCAAAGAATGACGTACGCTTTATTTATCCATTAATTAAATTTACTAATTAAATATATTAATATTAAATATATTTTGCATGTTTAGCTCCGTGCGTTGCACAAATTCGTTGAGAAGGAAAATGTAATCGATGAAACGATTGAAATATTCAATTATTGATACAATTTATCATTAAATTCATTCAGAATCATGACAGTCGCTCGATCTCGAATGCCCCTTGAAGATTGTAAACAATCGAGTGATGACGCAGAGGATCTTGAAATGATTCTTCCTTCCGTTCTCGAGTTAGTCGAAGAATTTAATTGAGAAAGAGGAAAAGATTGTTTAAATTGTGTTATAGATTGGACACGGAATTGATGGTAACTGATCGAGTTCTGTCGATGAAGAGAGCAGTTTCACTTATTCGAGAAACTGTGAAACAAATGCAACAGGGACAACAATCTGGTATTGAATGGTACAGATGACTCGATCTTACGATATCTTTATTTGAGGACGTGAGGGAGGATCAGGCGCTTGCAGTAGTATTCCGAATAGTAGAAGGAATAGTATGGATGAAGAAATGGAGGAAGGAGGAGAGGAAAGAAGTGAGTGGTGGAGGGAATCTGTATTGATATTCAATTGAATATTTCAGACGATTCAGTCGGTGGCAGAAATAGAAATACTGGAAGTTTCGATGGAATAGAATCAGCCGAAACGTGGAATAAGTGTGCAAGCAGGACGAAGAAGAGGGCATCGTAGAAGATTTGGCCGCCATGCACCGCCGTATGGTTTGGCCGGGCATCGGGCCCACGAGGAAGAAGAGGACATCGTAGAAGATTTGGCCGCCATGCACCGCCGTATGGTTTGGCCGGGCATTGGGCCCAGGAGGAAGAAGAGGACATCGAGGAGGCGGTGATGGGCGTGGCGGGTGGGTGGGCCTATCACTGCAAGCAGGACGAAGAAGAGGACATCGTAGAAGATTTGGCCGCCATGCACCGCCGTATGGTTTGGCCGGGCATTGGGCCCAGGAGGAAGAAGAGGACCTCGTAGAAGATTTGGCCGCCATGCACCGCCGTATGGTTTGGCCGGGCATTGGGCCCAGGAGGAAGAAGAGGACATCGTAGAAGATTTGGCCGCCATGCACCGCCGTATGGTTTGGCCGGGCATTGGGCCCAGGAGGAAGAAAAGGACATCGTAGAAGATTTGGCCGCCATGCACCGCCGTATGGTTTGGCCGGGCATTGGGCCCAGGAGGAAGAAGAGGACATCGTAGAAGATTTGGCCGCCATGCACCGCCGTATGGTTTGGCCGGGCATTGGGCCCAGGAGGAAGAAGAGGACATCGTAGAAGATTTGGCCGCCATGCACCGCCGTATGGTTTGGCCGGGCATTGGGCCCAGGAGGAAGAAGAGGACATCGTAGAAGATTTGGCCGCCATGCACCGCCGTATGGTTTGGCCGGGCATTGGGCCCAGGAGGAAGAAGAGGACATCGTAGAAGATTTGGCCGCCATGCACCGCCGTATGGTTTGGCCGGGCATTGGGCCCAGGAGGAAGAAGAGGACCTCGTAGAAGATTTGGCCGCCATGCACCGCCGTATGGTTTGGCCGGGCATTGGGCCCAGGAGGAAGAAGAGGACATCGTAGAAGATTTGGCCGCCATGCACCGCCGTATGGTTTGGCCGGGCATTGGGCCCAGGAGGAAGAAGAGGACATCGTAGAAGATTTGGCCGCCATGCACCGCCGTATGGTTTGGCCGGGCATTGGGCCCAGGAGGAAGAAGAGGACATCGTAGAAGATTTGGCCGCCATGCACCGCCGTATGGTTTGGCCGGGCATTGGGCCCAGGAGGAAGAAGAGGACATCGTAGAAGATTTGGCCGCCATGCACCGCCGTATGGTTTGGCCGGGCATTGGGCCCAGGAGGAAGAAAAGGACATCGTAGAAGATTTGGCCGCCATGCACCGCCGTATGGTTTGGCCGGGCATTGGGCCCAGGAGGAAGAAGAGGACATCGTAGAAGATTTGGCCGCCATGCACCGCCGTATGGTTTGGCCGGGCATTGGGCCCAGGAGGAAGAAGAGGACATCGAGGAGGCGGTGATGGGCGTGGCGGGTGGGTGGGCCTATCACTGCAAGCTCTGATCTGATGATCTGATGGGGGGTGTTTCAATATTTGTAATTACTTCTGCGATTAATCTATAAACTAATCTCCATGTCCTATCAGATGACCGCTTTTTCGTCGTGCGCAGTAGGAGGATATTGTATAGTTGGTCACTTCCGTCAAGTGGAACAATCACAGAAGGACGGACCAATGAGAGTAATCTTCAAGTCTAAAGGTAAAGGTGTATCCACGTCTAGCGATGCCGGCTGTTAGGCCAGTGTCAAGTCTAAAGGTTTATATTATATTTTTAATTTAACACTTCTCTCTTGTTGACCTATCGAAGCATGATATTTCTCCTTCTTCAGATTTCGTTCCTCCATACGTTCGTTGTCATCTCGTTGGAAATGGAACTATTCTGGCTGTGTTGACGAAAGAAGGAGAAGTTAAAATGATCGATCTACTGGTTATGATGGAGGTACCCTAGAATGATGTAATATCGATTGTCAACAAAGTCAATAACAGGTTCATTCCTTCGTCCTTCCTCGTTCATCGACTGAATTTATCACTGATTTCGCATTCCTCGAGTGGCCGGGGGCTCAACCAGAATATGAGAAGATTGCACTTATTGTGAAGAAGAATAACAGGACTGAGGTACGGTAGGAAATAGTATTGAGGTACTGTAGTATCTAACCGATTGATGACCTATTGCAGATGCAAATTCGTGAAATCTCTGAACTCGGCAAAGTGGCGTATGCCCGTGAGGTACAATAATTTGCTCTTTAAAGTATTGTAGTCGCTAACAAGAATAAGTATTCTAGGTGGTGCACTCTTCCCAATTCGTTCAATTGAATGGACCGAGTGTAGATGCTGATCGATTTGATTTCGTTATCGAACCAGCAGATGAGAAGATGGGATTGTTAGTTGATCACCCCATTCATTTATTCATTGATCAAGAATATATCACTGATATGTCACTTCACATTTTTGTTGTAATTGTAGCTCCAGTGGTGAGCGAGACCGAAAACTTTGGTGTGTACCCCCGCAGCGGGGGTACAGTATTTATACCGAGAGGGTGTGCGCTAGAGCTACCGGGTTAGAAAGCGTGGGGAGAGGCGCGTGCGGGGGTACACGATTTCGCGTGTACCCCTCAAGTTAGAGGAGAGCGCTCACCACTGTGTAGCTCCGAAAATTGTAATCCAACCATATAACGACCATATACTTTGCAGTGCCGAGCAGTCTGTGTGCGTGCGTGATGTAGTCGAGACACAGCCAGAACAGAGACTTTCCCGGTTTGGCAATCCAATTCTTGAAATTTGGTCTCTAATTTGAGTAATTTACAGACTTGGAATGCTCGATGGATGCTCGAGGAAGCTGAACGATTCGCTCTTGAGAATAAGCTAGATGTACAGGTTTGAATCTCAATATAGAATATGATGATCATCTATCTAATATCTCTTGAGTTGGTTCATTCTGCTCGTGTCAATCAATTGTTGTTACAATTGAATGATAGTCCAGATGATGAGAAAATATTCGAAGGATTTATGAAGGCTGTCGATAAAGTAGATAGAGAACAGGTATGGGAGAAGCAAGATGATGTTAATTAGTCAATACTTATTCTTTTGTTTAGAAGGGTGAATGGATATTGGGAGCAATTTGTCCTCTGAAGAATGCCGATTGGATTTCTCAATTACTCGAATACGCGGAAAGAGAAGGAGTTGGTAAGTGAATGGAGGAAGTTACTTTTCATTATTTTGAAGTAAATCGTAGTTTGTACTTTGCTGCTCAATAATGGATAATAGAAAGATAATAATGGTAATTAACCATGACATATGTTCACCTCCAGACTACTCGGACTCTCGTATGTTGTAATCATCACTTTAGATGAGATATCAGCCTCGTCTCTCGCATCGATTGCCTATAACTTCGCCACATACCGCATGGTTTTTGGTCCGAATGCAGAGTACGGTAGCGTGTGGGGTGAATATCAGGTACTGTAGAGACTGTCATTACTTGGTTTGTTATATGTCTATATCTTTCATTTACTGTGTAATTTACAGTATTCTCCTGAGTGGGTGAAGCAATGGCTGCAACTGCTCAGAATCGGAAAGGTAGCAGCAGCAAGAATTTTTGGCAGAGATATCCCAAGGTACGGTATTGCAACGATTATTCTCGCTTCAAATGAGGTTTAATAATAAGAGAACATCTTGTTATTATTATTATTGTTATTAGTATTATTATATGCAGGACATTCAATGCGAAATGCACGAGGGTCTAGTCACAGATGTCATTCGTGCCACTGAAGAAATGCTTATTGGTACGGTAGAACAACGATCGATTCGAATCGGAAACTGATTAATCAATATTACCGTAATCTTGTTCTGCTTGTTCAGAGTCGCCTCAATTGTGGCAGTTCACTATTGATCATTTTGAAGCGGATGTAATGAGTATGGCATTATCTGGATGCGAGGATACCAATCAGGTATAATGTAGTTAACTATTAACCATAATTGAGTTGTATGGAGTACAGTACTAACCATTCTCTTATTCAGATCTACAAGCTCTTCATTGATCTGCTAATCAATATCTCGACAGTTCTTGAGAAATTACAGCCAGAAGGATTCCCTGATAATGCCCTCTATGCAGTGTCGGCTGTCGAGAGATGAGTACGGTAGCGAAGACTATCGACGACTGAGCTTTTTGATCACCATTTGTTTTAGACTTGTGAATCGGCAGAAGAAGAATGCACTGACTTCGATGAGAGCAGCCGAATTTCTCTCTTCTTCGAGTAGATCAGTCGAAGATATCGAAAGAATGTATAAGAGGTGAGAGTGGATTACGGGAGAAAAGATTGCTGGCAATACTTGTAATGTGAAAAGAACAAGTATATTCGAGTTATATTTAGTTGATATGCTAAAATAAGGATCGAATAACAAAATGATCAATTCAGATCTCGTGATCTTCGTGCTATTAAACGATTGAAGGAAACGTACGAATGTCCACTTTCGTATGAGAAGTATAAAGTGAGTTAGCGAATTGTATTCGAAGGTTGCTTCTCACAATAACAATCGATGATGATATTTTTATAACGCCGAAAATTGCTTGATAGTGGTTCTCGGAATAATAATACCGAGAACCACTATCAAACTGTCAATTGCGCTAGAACCACTGTCAATTGCGTCTCAAGAGACTGTCGACGAAGGAGATCTGTCACGAAATTCTGCAGAGAAGCGTCCAGAATCCCGCACAGGTTTGATTATTTGATTATTTTGACAGAAATTATCAAGGAGTCGTTCTATTTATGAATTTGTCTACCGTAATATCATATCAGGTGCGCGATCGTATCGATGGAATCGCTCGTCCCTTCATGGAAGAACACTCACTGCCTGTTGATGAAACACTGTTGGGACACATTGAGGTACGGTATCCACGTAGGATACGGTAGAATGTTTGATTAATATCCTCTATTCAGAAAGTGACGTCGATTGCTCGTTGTGAGACGTCGTCCGAACCCCTCGATGTGCATTGTCTATTGGTCACTGATGCAATCAATAGTGTTGGTCAGTGACAGGGGTCGAATACTATGTAACAAATCACACAAGCAACCCACATTTTCATCGTTTCGGGCACTTACTCAACCAAAATTTTGACTGTTCACGGTACCACTGTGAGTATAGCAACCCACATTCGAAGGGTTCGAATCCCAATTTCAAATAAACAACCCACATTCGGTGGTTTCTATAACCCCAAGTAATCGAACCCTGGTCTGTGAGGCGAAGGGAGGGGGACGAAACACAATCCATCTAATCTCTTCTCTTGTCTCAGCTGTTCGTGCTCGTGCTATTCTCAAGATTGCTGACTCCGCCCCCATTCCATGGTGTGCGAAACTGTCGATTGCAGTGCAAGGAGTGATGGCAGACAAGAAGATTGAACAGAAAATGTCCGATAGGGGAGATTTGATTGTCAAATAAGCCTCTCTTTTTGCAGCAAAGATGAATTGAATCTGACAACTGATCGAATGAAATTGGGAGCGATTTGTCAGAATTTCGGATTGGATAGAGAATATGTCGATTCCGCAATTGACACTTACGCTGACTTTTGTGGGTAAGTGGAGATAAACAGAATAATTACTGTCCAAGTGATAATTGCACATTGTTTGATGTGCGGTGCTAATTAATCGCTGTATTCAGATTCCTTCGTTTTCTTCTCACTGGTTCGCTCACTTCGACACGTGAGATTACGGATGAGGGAAGATATGAAATTGCTACTGAGGTACGGTAGAAGATGAAAAGGATTACGGTAGAAAGATTAGATGATACGGTAATGATTCAGGCAGTATCGATTTATGATAGACTTCGTCCGGGAGTTCGTCCTTGTCAAGAGAGTCCATTAGGAGATGATCGTCTTCGTCCTTCTCAAGGGAATTCATCAGTCGATGTTAGAGAATACGTCTGCATGCTTATCCAAAAGAATGACGTATGCTTTATTTATCCATTAATTAAATTTACTAATTTAATATATTAATATTAAATATATTTTGCATGTTTAGCTCCGTGCGTTGCACAAATTCGTTGAGAAGGAAAATGTAATCGATGAAACGATTGAAATATTCAATTATTGATACAATTTATCATTAAATTCATTCAGAATCATGACAGTCGCTCGATCTCGAATGTCCCTTGAAGATTGTAAACAATCGAGTGATGACGCAGAGGATCTTGAAATGATTCTTCCTTCCGTTCTCGAGTTAGTCGAAGAATTTAATTGAGAAAGAGGAAAAGATTGTTTAAATTGTGTTATAGATTGGACACGGAATTGATGGTAACTGATCGAGTTCTGTCGATGAAGAGAGCAGTTTCACTTATTCGAGAAACTGTGAAACAAATGCAACAGGGACAACAATCTGGTATTGAATGGTACAGATGACTCGATCTTACGATATCTTTATTTGAGGACGTGAGGGAGGATCAGGCGCTTGCAGTAGTATTCCGAATAGTAGAAGGAATAGTATGGATGAAGAAATGGAGGAAGGAGGAGAGGAAAGAAGTGAGTGGTGGAGGGAATCTGTATTGATATTCAATTGAATATTTCAGACGATTCAGTCGGTGGCAGAAATAGAAATACTGGAAGTTTCGATGGAATGGAATCAGCCGAAACCGTATGGTTACCGCCGCCGCCGTATGGCCGTATGGAAACCGCCGTATGGTTTGGCCGGGCATTGGGCCCAGGAGGAAGAAGAGGACATCGAGGAGGCAGTGATGGGCGTGGCGGGTGGGTGGGCCTATCACTGCAAGCAGGACGAAGAAGAGGACATCGTAGAAGATTTGGCCGCCATGCACCGCCGTATGGTTTGGCCGGGCATTGGGCCCAGGAGGAAGAAGAGGACATCGTAGAAGATTTGGCCGCCATGCACCGCCGTATGGTTTGGCCGGGCATTGGGCCCAGGAGGAAGAAGAGGACATCGTAGAAGATTTGGCCGCCATGCACCGCCGTATGGTTTGGCCGGGCATTGGGCCCAGGAGGAAGAAGAGGACATCGAGGAGGCGGTGATGGGCGTGGCGGGTGGGTGGGCCTATCACTGCAAGCTCTGATCTGATGATCTGATGGGGGGTGTTTCAATATTTGTAATTACTTCTGCGATTAATCTATAAACTAATCTCCATGTCCTATCAGATGACCGCTTTTTCGTCGTGCGCAGTAGGAGGATATTGTATAGATGGTCACTTCCGTCAAGTGGAACAATCACAGAAGGACGGACCAATGAGAGTAATCTTCAAGTCTAAAGGTAAAGGTGTATCCACGTCTAGCGATGCCGGCTGTTAGGCCAGTGTCAAGTCTAAAGGTTTATATTTTTTTTTAATTTAACACTTCTCTCTTGTTGACCTATCGAAGCATGATATTTCTCCTTCTTCAGATTTCGTTCCTCCATACGTTTCTGAAATTCGTGAAATTCTGAATTTCGTGAAATTCTTCAAAAAGTTTAACATAAGAACTTATCTAATTATTCCCAGGACTGACTGGGTGCGTACGTGCGTCTCCTCAGTGATGGCCAGCTCTTGGGCGATCCTCCAATCGGTCGGATTGGCTGTTGGTGAGTACGGTAGGACAAGAATACGGTAGTAATGAGGATGGATATGCTACGGTAGACGATAAGCGCGAGTGGGGCAAACGACGGGATCATATTGTTCACAAGAAGGATTTGATTATGAGGGCGTTCGGAGCTGCTATCGGTAAGGAACGAAGAAAAGCCAGATTTCTGTATTTGATGAGGCACGCGATCGGATGGCGCGCCTGAATCGCAATAAGAGGGAATTGATTCGGTTGTTTATTGGCGACGGCGCTTCAAGAATTACACGAAAATGTAACGCGTGGTAGATCTAGTTTTGATGGAGCGCCTGATCACCTAGTTGTTATGATACACTAGCATTGCTTGCTTTTTTTCCAATCTGACTTTTGATCTCTCTCCATTACAGTCCACTCTCTCACAATGATCTTCCTTCTTCGCTTCCTCGCTCCTGTCGCCGTCTATTTCGTGTACGTCCTGGTGGTACTCGTATTCGGCGGTGAGTGTTGTTGTTATTGTTTTTTTTTAATTTTTAAATAAACGTGGCTTCAAGGTAGTGTACAGTGCAAACTAGGTGGTTCCTAGGTCCACGCGTGGGCCGTGAGCTAGTTTTCGGTGGGTTAGTCGATTACGCCGCTTGCTGAAAATATAAACTCATCTCGTGAGGATATTCTCTAATGTGCATTCTGTTTGTTTAGTTATCTAGACATTTTTCGGCGACGAATTTATGAAATTTCAATTTAAAAGGAAGCAGACGAAACTAGGTGATCGTGGGGTTCACATGTACAATATGAATCAAACTGTGGTTAATTCTTGCCGGTGTTCGATTTATCATAATATTATAATATTAACGAAAACCTCAAGAGTAGCAAATTATTTTTCTCTTGCAGCCACCTCTTCCTCCTTCCTCTCCGGCCCGCAATTGCCGCCACATACCACTGTGTGGTTGGACGACATCGTGGAGGAGGAAGAACTTCATGGCCCACTGAATTTACGCTTCCAGAGCTATGTTTGTATTGACCTGTAAATTAGTTCACATGAATATTGTAATTATTATTTTCCTCACAGATTATTATCCCCTGGAATTCAGTAATTTATGGGTTATTATTACTATCGTGACCTCGAATTGTTTCAGGGATGGCCTTCCACCTTCCCGCACCTTCCCTCTCTGCCATTCCGCGTATGAGGAATCCGGACAAGAAAGAAGTATTTTATGATGCTGATCGAGGAGTTCAAAAGCTAAGTTTTCTGGTAATAGGCGATGGTCAGTACCACTTCGCTGCCCCCCCCTCCCCCCTAGGCGATGGTGCTGACTATTTCGCTGCCCCATAGGCGATAGGTAGTACCACTTCGCTGTGCCCCCTAGGCGATGGTGCTATCTATTTCGCTGCCCCTTAGGCGATGGTCAGTACCACTTCGCTGCCCCCCCTCCCCCCTAGGCGATGTTGCTGACTATTTCGCTGCCCCATAGGCGATAGATAGTACCACTTCGCTGTGCCCCCTAGGCGATGGTGCTATCTATTTCGCTGCCCCTTAGGCGATGGTCAGTACCACTTCGCTTCCCCCCCCTCCCCCCTAGGCGATCTTGGCGATCTATGGCAATCTTGCTCTTGTTTCTGGTTATTATCTTTCTAATATCTGTATTTCCTATTATCATGTCCTTACTGTATCATCTTGAAATCGTTTTCAGGCGGGTAAACGCGGATCCTCAAGATGTGCAGTCTCTTTCCGTGCTGTGGGCGCGCCGAGGACGATGGAAACGAGAGCGGAATGAGCAAGGTTTATTTTGTTAATACTTTGGATTATTTATGTTATTTTAAAAAATATATTGATAAAAATTGCTAGTGAGAGTATTAACGTATTGACGGGAATGAAAGCGAGGCTTGAATTATTAAATATAGAATTAAATGATAAATAGTGAATGTGTTTGACAGAAATAGCCCGAGCAATATCTTGATTCCGATTTCTTGACTGTGGGATTTTCCGTTAAACTGACGTGTTTTGTGTCTAAGCGAGTGCAGATTGGTGAATAGAGCTATGATCGGTGAGAGAGCGTGTGAAATGAACAGACGATTACACGTATTTCCAACTTTACTGGTGAGCATAGGTCTCTACGCCGCCGGCAATTCCATGACTATGAAAGGGTGCGAAGTGTGGACTTTTGCACTTTTGCTTCATTGATGATTTGCTTCTCAATAGAGTTAGAAATACGGTTAATCGTCTCCTAATTTCACGTACTCTCTCACCGGTCCGAGAGACGAGAGAGTGTACGAAATGAGAAGGTGGCGACCCGTATGTCTAACTCCACTTCTCAGGTCAGCTGTCTTCTCCCACCGCAACTATTCGAGCACGATGTATCGGGCCGCAGAAGACACCAGCACTGATCAGATAATGATTTTTTTATGAAATATTAATATGGTCATACATGAAAAAGTTAGGTTACAAAATCCTTCGAATGCGGGGTATTAAAAAGATATTGTGTTGTAAAAAAAACTAATTCTTTCAAAGCCGGGTGAGTTTGCGAATCGTAGGTTGCATGCATTGTAAACGGAAACCTCGAAAGAAACCTCGAAACTATTACTGATGAGTTCTTAGCGCCAATCGCGCAGTTTTTATTTTATTGTATTTTATTTTTGCATTTTTCCGACTACAAAGGCTAGCCATCACGCATCACCAGCGGATGCGACGTACTGTCTAATGCGACGTACTGTCTGATGCGACGTACTGTCTGATTCGACGTACTGTCTGATTCGACGTACTGTCTGATTCGACGTACTGTCTGATGCGACGTACTGTCTGATTCGACGTACTGTCTGATTCGACGTACTGTCTGATTCGACGTACTGTCTGATTCGACGTACTGTCTGATTCGACGTACTGTCTGATGCGACGTACTGTCTGATTCGACGTACTGTCTGATGCGACGTACTGTCTGATTCGACGTACTGTCTGATTCGACGTACTGTCTGATTCGACGTACTGTCTGATTCGACGTACTGTCTGATTCGACGTACTGTCTGATGCGACGTACTGTCTGATGCGACGTACTGTCTGATTCGACGTACTGTCTGATTCGACGTACTGTCTGATTCGACGTACTGTCTGATGCGACGTACTGTCTGATTCGACGTACTGTCTGATGCGACGTACTGTCTGATTCGACGTACTGTCTGATTCGACGTACTGTCTGATTCGACGTACTGTCTGATGCGACGTACTGTCTGATGCGACGTACTGTCTGATTCGACGTACTGTCTGATTCGACGTACTGTCTGATGCGACGTACTGTCTGATGCGACGTACTGTCTGATTCGACGTACTGTCTGATGCGACGTACTGTCTGATGCGACGTACTGTCTGATGCGACGTACTGTCTGATTCGACGTACTGTCTGATTCGACGTACTGTCTGATTCGACGTACTGTCTGATGCGACGTACTGTCTGATTCGACGTACTGTCTGATGCGACGTACTGTCTGATTCGACGTACTGTCTGATTCGACGTACTGTCTGATTCGACGTACTGTCTGATGCGACGTACTGTCTGATTCGACGTACTGTCTGATGCGACATACTGTCTGATGCGACGTACTGTCTGATTCGACGTACTGTCTGATGCGACGTACTGTCTGATTCGACGTACTGTCTGATTCGACGTACTGTCTGATTCGACGTACTGTCTGATGCGACGTACTGTCTGATGCGACGTACTGTCTGATGCGACGTACTGTCTGATTCGACGTACTGTCTGATTCGACGTACTGTCTGATTCGACGTACTGTCTGATTCGACGTACTGTCTGATGCGACGTACTGTCTGATTCGACGTACTGTCTGATTCGACGTACTGTCTGATGCGACGTACTGTCTGATGCGACGTACTGTCTGATGCGACGTACTGTCTGATGCGACGTACTGTCTGATTCGACGTACTGTCTGATTCGACGTACTGTCTGATTCGACGTACTGTCTGATTCGACGTACTGTCTGATGCGACGTACTGTCTGATTCGACGTACTGTCTGATTCGACGTACTGTCTGATTCGACGTACTGTCTGATGCGACGTACTGTCTGATGCGACGTACTGTCTGATTCGACGTACTGTCTGATTCGACGTACTGTCTGATTCGACGTACTGTCTGATTCGACGTACTGTCTGATGCGACGTACTGTCTGATGCGACGTACTGTCTGATTCGACGTACTGTCTGATGCGACGTACTGTCTGATTCGACGTACTGTCTGATGCGACGTACTGTCTGATGCGACGTACTGTCTGATGCGACGTACTGTCTGATTCGACGTACTGTCTGATTCGACGTACTGTCTGATTCGACGTACTGTCTGATTCGACGTACTGTCTGATGCGACGTACTGTCTGATGCGACGTACTGTCTGATTCGACGTACTGTCTGATTCGACGTACTGTCTGATTCGACGTACTGTCTGATGCGACGTACTGTCTGATGCGACGTACTGTCTGATGCGACGTACTGTCTGATGCGACGAACTGTCTGATGCGACGAACTGTCTGATGCGACGAACTGTCTGATGCGACCCCAAAGAAGACGGACGACGCAAGGAACACAGTGGGCGGGTGGGCGGCAAAGAGAAGACGACGCAAGGAAAGGAGAGGGGCGGGTGCGCCCCCAAAGAAGACGGACGACGCTAGAAAAGGAGAGGGGCGGGGTGAGTTGTTGTTGTTGTTGTTGTTGTTGTTGTTGTTGTTGTTGTTGTTGTTGTTGTTGTTGTGTGTTGATGACGTCTAAAGGATTCAAGAGTCTAGATAATAATTTAGTTTCATAATTTAATTTAATAATGAAAATAAATTATTTTTTTATTTATTTCTTCGAAATAGCATAAATATTATTATTATTAATAATCGTTTATTTCAGCTCGGCAATTCTCAATCGCTGCCTTCCGAATGATCTGCTCAGTGTGGGAATTGGACTGGCGACGGAAGTGATCAATGTAGTCAAGGTACGGTACTGTTGGATTACGGTTTAGTAAATACTGTAGTGTTTCGAGCAGGTGCAGAAGTTACGATAATTATGTTAATGTACGTGTTCATGTACGGAATCCGTGCCATGGAAGAAATATTTGAATTTATACGTAGTGAGCGAAGACGATATCGTAACCAACGAAATCCTTGTAGTAATAGTGTACAGCCGAAACACGAAAGTGGCAAAGGGAAACAATCTTGAAATTCTCCAAAAAGTTTAACATAAGAACTTATCTAATTATTCCCAGGACTGACTGGGTGCGTACGTGCGTCTCCTCAGTGATGACCAGCTCTTGGGCGATCCTCCAATCGATCGGATTGGCTGTTGGTGAGTACGGTAGGACAAGAATACGGTAGTAATGAGGATGGATATGCTACGGTAGACGATAAGCGCGAGTGGGGCAAACGACGGGATCATATTGTTCACAAGAAGGATTTGATTATGAGGGCGTTCGGAGCTGCTATCGGTAAGGAACGAAGAAAAGCCAGATTTCTGTATTTGATGAGGCACGCGATCGGATGGCGCGCCTGAATCGCAATAAGAGGGAATTGATTCGGTTGTTTATTGGCGACGGCGCTTCAAGAATTGCACGAAAATGTAACGCGTGGTAGATCTAGTTTTGATGGAGCGCCTGATCACCTAGTTGTTATGATACACTAGCATTGCTTGTTTTTTTCCAATCTGACTTTTGATCTCTCTCCATTACAGTACACTCTCTCACAATGATCTTCCTTCTTCGCTTCCTCGCTCCTGTCAGCGTCCTGGTGGCATTCGTATTCGGAGGTGGGTTGTTGTTGTTGTTGTTGTTGTTGTTGCTCTTGTTGTCTCATTTTTTGATTCTCATTTTCACTGAGTGTGGAATAGACGGGGTTCGAGTGATGTTCGTTGGAGTCAAGAGTTCTATTGAAAAAATACTTTAAAACTAGCAAAAACAAGCACGATGAGATGTAGTGATGATTCATTCAATATTATTAAGTTATTGTTTCAATAATTTAAATATTCGTCAGGTATCTCGGGCGGTCTGTGGTACGCGTGGTGGACGGCGCACGGTCACGAGCGATTCGCAGTGGATGAGACGGTGGACAGCGGTCAGTTTACGATTGATTAGAGGGGTGCTGTAGAGTTGTTTAGTGATGGGTCTCTGGAGAGTGATTTATTTGGGGGTTAGAGAAGCGAGTGTGAGTTGTGTGCTTCAGACACCTGACTATACCAGAATCGGTGAAAAGGTGCTGATAGTCACCTGAATCCGTCTTTGTCCACTATTTAAAACCAGCCGGGATCGCGCGCCTACGGCGCGCTCCCCGGCTGGATGACGCCGGGTTATGTTTTTAGCTGGGTTGTGTGAACCTTTGACTATGCCCTTCATTTTCAACCTTCTGGAATCTTCTGGACCCGTCCCCGTCATTTCGAACATTCTAGAAGCCACTGGACCCGTCCCCGTCATTTCGAACATTCTAGAAGCCACTGGACCCGTCCCCGTCATTTCGAACTTTCTAGAATCCGCTGGACCCGTCCCCGTGATTTCGAACATTCTAGAAGCCGCTGGACCCTTCCCCGTCATTTCGAACATTCTAGAAGCCGCTGGACCTGTTCCCGTCATTTCGAACATTCTAGAAGCCGCTGGACCCGTCCCCGTTATTTCGAACATTCTAGAAGCCACTGGACCCGTCCCCGTCATTTTGAACTTTCTAGAAGCCGCTGGACCCCTCCCCGTCATTTCGAACATTCTAGAAGCTGCTGGACCCGTTCCCGTTATTTCGAACATTCTAGAAGCCACTGTACCTGTTCCCGTCATTTCGAACATTCTAGAAGCCGCTGGACCCTTCCCCGTTATTTCGAACATTCTAGAAGCCACTGGACCCGTCCCCGTCATTTCGAACTTTCTAGAAGCCGCTGAGCCCGTCCCCGTTATTTCGAACATTCTAGAAGCCACTGTACCTGTTCCCGTTATTTCGAACATTCTAGAAGCCGCTGTACCTGTCCCAATCATTTCGAACATTCTAGAAGCCGCTGTACCTGTTCCCGTCATTTCGAACATTCTAGAAGCCACTGGACCCGTCCCCGTCATTTCGAACTTTCTAGAAGCCGCTGGGCCCGTCCCCGTTATTTCGAACATTCTAGAAGCTGCTGGACCCGTCCCCGTTATTTTCGAACATTCTAGAAGGTTTCTAGAAGTTTCCTCTCAATTTCGAACATTTTAGACAATTATGGAAGTTTCCCCTCAATTTCGAACATTCTAGAAGGTTCTGGCACGTTTCCCGGTAGTTTGGTTACTGTAGGGTTACGGTAGGTATACGGTAGGCAGGGTTGCGGTAGGTATACAGTAGTCAGGGTTACGGTACTTGAGGGGAGAGGGGGCTCCCGACTTGTTTACACTTGTTTCCTCTGCTTCTCTGCCCTAGGCATACCCCTGGCACTCTCGCCTAAGTGGACAAACACACGAACACACACATGGAGAGACATCTTTCCTTTATTAAGGAGTAATGATTACCATCGCACGTTATTGGAAAACAGCCGGGATCGCGCGCCTACGGCGCGCTCCCCGGCTGGATGACGCCGGGTTATGTTTTTAGCTGGGTTGTGTGAACCTTTGACTATGCCCTTCATTTTCAACCTTCTGGAATCTTCTGGACCCGTCCCCGTCATTTCGAACATTCTAGAAGCCACTGGACCCGTCCCCGTCATTTCGAACATTCTAGAAGCCACTGGACCCGTCCCCGTCATTTCGAACTTTCTAGAATCCGCTGGACCCGTCCCCGTGATTTCGAACATTCTAGAAGCCGCTGGACCCTTCCCCGTCATTTCGAACATTCTAGAAGCCGCTGGACCTGTTCCCGTCATTTCGAACATTCTAGAAGCCGCTGGACCCGTCCCCGTTATTTCGAACATTCTAGAAGCCACTGGACCCGTCCCCGTCATTTTGAACTTTCTAGAAGCCGCTGGACCCCTCCCCGTCATTTCGAACATTCTAGAAGCTGCTGGACCCGTTCCCGTTATTTCGAACATTCTAGAAGCCGCGAACAAACACGCCATTATTACGCCATTGTCTCCATTATTAAGGAGTATGAAAATAGGAATGGGCCGGGAAATAGATGAGAGCCGGGAAATAGTTCAGAGCCGGGAAATAGGTCAGAGCCGGAAAATAGGTCAGAGCCCGGAAATAGATGAGAGCCGGAAAATAGGTCAGAACCGGCAAATAGGTCAGAGCCGGGAAATATGCCAGAACCGGCAAATAGGTCAGAGCCGGAAAATAGATGAGAGCCGGAAAATAGGAAAGAGCCGGAAAATAGGTCAGAACCGGCAAATAGTTCAGAGCCGGGAAATAGGTCGGAGCCGGAAAATTGGTCAGAACCGCGAAATAGATGAGAGTCGGCAAAAAGGTCAAAGCCGGGAAATAGGTTTAGAGCCGGGAAATAGATGAGAGCCGGAAAATTGGTCAGAACCGCGAAATTGATGAGAGCCGGACAATAGGTTAAGAGCCGGGAAATAGCTGAGAGCCGGAAAATAGGTCAGAGCCGGGAAATAGATTCCCCAAGGTTACGGTAATGGGTTACGGTAATGGGTCAAGTCACTTGAGCACCCCCTGGGGGGGGGGGTAGACTTCTGTACCCCCTGGGGGTAGTGGACAACCACATAAACACGCACACAACGGAGACATCTCTCCTTTATTAAGGAGTAATGATCGGCTTGCTGATCCTGTGCTGCAAGTAGGTTTGATAATCTTGTGAATCAAACTGTGGTTAATTCTTGCCGGTGTTCGATTTATCATAATATTATAATATTAACGAAAACCTCAAGAGTAGCAAATTATTTTTCTCTTGCAGCCACCTCTTCCTCCTTCCTCTCCGGCCCGCAATTGCCGCCACATACCGCTGTGTGGTTGGACGACATCGTGGAGGAGGAGCAATCTTCGGCCGGTGGTGATGGGGGTGGTCGGTGGGAGGGCCTCATCACAAACAATTGCCGCCACATACCGCAGTGTGGTTGGACGACATCGTGGAGGAGGAACGACTTCATGGCCGGCCGGCCCGCAATTGCCGCCACATACCGCTGTGTGGTTGGACGACATCGTGGAGGGGGAACAACTTCATGGCCGGCCGGCCCGCAATTGCCGCCACATACCGCTGTGTGGTTGGACGACATATATGATACATTAGCATTGCTTGCTTTTTTCCAATCTGACTTTTGATCTCTCTTCATTACAGTCCACTCTCTCACAATGGTCTTCCTTCTTTGTTTCCTCGCTCCTGTCGCCGTCTCTTTCGTGTACGTCCTGGTGGCATTCGTATTCGGAGGTGGGTTGTTGTTGTTGTTGTTCTGACATCTGACTAGCTACAGTAATTTTATTTATTAAGTTAGTTTTTCGTGGTTACAGTAATCTATCCGAATGTTTCACAGTTTCTATGTTTCACAATTACCTCTTGTATTTATGAAGTGAGGGAATTTTGATTTGATGCCGGATGTCGGTCTAAAAATAATTGTGAATGGATTATTTTGTATTATAGTTTGCCCAGCTGCTTATTGAATTTACTATATTTTGTGAGTTACTCTGATATGATGCGAAACTTTCACCCGGCCATTTTTGCAACCCAAGCACCACGTGTTTCACAGTTATCTCATACATTTCTGAAGTGAGCATACTTTGATGCGCTCTTCCGTGTCATTGGTTTAAAGCAGATAGCATTTTCTCATCGAGCATGAGTCGGGCGCTAGCGCGTGCACTACTAGCATGTTCACACTGTTTCTAGGATTTGTGCTTTGTGACTAATATGCCTGAAGAGTTCCCGTATTCTTATTGTTTCTCAATGAAATCGTGTTCAGGCGGGTAAACGCGGATCCTCAAGATGTGCAGTCTCTTTCCGTGCTGTGGGCGCGCCGAGGACGATGGAAACGAGAGCGGAATGAGCAAGGTTTATTTTGTTAATACTTTGGATTATTTATGCTATTTTTTAAAATATATTGATAAAATTTTCTAGTGAACGTATTAACGTATTGACAGGAATGAAAGCGAGGTTTGAATTATTAAATATTTATTTAAATGATAGTTTGTGAATGTGTTTGACAGAAATAGCCCGAGCAATATCTTGATTCCGATTTCTTGACTGTGGGATTTTCCGTTAAACTGACGTGTTTTGTGTCTAAGCGAGTGCAGATTGGTGAATAGAGCTATGATCGGTGAGAGAGCGTGTGAAATGAACAGACGATTACACGTATTTCCAACTTTACTGGTGAGCATAGGTCTCTACGCCGCCGGCAATTCCATGACTATGAAAGGGTGCGAAGTGTGGACTTTTGCACTTTTGCTTCATTGATGATTTGCTTCTCAATAGAGTTAGAAATACGGTTAATCGTCTCCTAATTTCACGTACTCTCTCACCGGTCCGAGAGACGAGAGAGTGTACGAAATGAGAAGGTGGCGACCCGTATGTCTAACTCCACTTCTCAGGTCAGCTGTCTTCTCCCACCGCAACTATTCGAGCACGATGTATCGGGCCGCAGAAGACACCAGCACTGATCAGATAATGATTTTTTTATGAAATATTAATATGGTCATACATGAAAAAGTTAGGTTACAAAATCCTTCGAATGCGGGGTATTAAAAAGATATTGTGTTGTAAAAAAAACTAATTCTTTCAAAGCCGGGTGAGTTTGCGAATCGTAGGTTGCATGCATTGTAAACGGAAACCTCGAAAGAAACCTCGAAACTATTATTGATGAGTTCTTAGCGCCAATCGCGCAGTTTTTATTTTATTGTATTTTATTTTTGCATTTTTCCGACTACAAAGACTAGCCATCACGCATCACCAGCGGATGCGACGTGCTGTCTGATGCGACGTACTGTCTGATGCGACGTACTGTCTGATGCGACGTACTGTCTGATGCGACGTACTGTCTGATTCGACGTACTGTCTGATTCGACGTACTGTCTGATTCGACGTACTGTCTGATTCGACGTACTGTCTGATTCGACGTACTGTCTGATGCGACGTACTGTCTGATTCGACGTACTGTCTGATTCGACGTACTGTCTGATTCGACGTACTGTCTGATGCGACGTACTGTCTGATGCGACGTACTGTCTGATTCGACGTACTGTCTGATTCGACGTACTGTCTGATGCGACGTACTGTCTGATTCGACGTACTGTCTGATTCGACGTACTGTCTGATGCGACGTACTGTCTGATGCGACGTACTGTCTGATGCGACGTACTGTCTGATTCGACGTACTGTCTGATTCGACGTACTGTCTGATTCGACGTACTGTCTGATGCGACGTACTGTCTGATGCGACGTACTGTCTGATGCGACGTACTGTCTGATTCGACGTACTGTCTGATTCGACGTACTGTCTGATGCGACGTACTGTCTGATGCGACGTACTGTCTGATTCGACGTACTGTCTGATGCGACATACTGTCTGATTCGACGTACTGTCTGATTCGACGTACTGTCTGATGCGACGTACTGTCTGATTCGACGTACTGTCTGATTCGACGTACTGTCTGATTCGACGTACTGTCTGATTCGACGTACTGTCTGATGCGACGTACTGTCTGATGCGACGTACTGTCTGATGCGACGTACTGTCTGATTCGACGTACTGTCTGATTCGACGTACTGTCTGATTCGACGTACTGTCTGATTCGACGTACTGTCTGATGCGACGTACTGTCTGATGCGACGTACTGTCTGATTCGACGTACTGTCTGATGCGACGTACTGTCTGATTCGACGTACTGTCTGATTCGACGTACTGTCTGATTCGACGTACTGTCTGATGCGACGTACTGTCTGATGCGACGTACTGTCTGATTCGACGTACTGTCTGATTCGACGTACTGTCTGATTCGACGTACTGTCTGATTCGACGTACTGTCTGATGCGACGTACTGTCTGATGCGACGTACTGTCTGATGCGACGTACTGTCTGATGCGACGAACTGTCTGATGCGACGAACTGTCTGATGCGACCCCAAAGAAGACGGACGACGCAAGGAACACAGTGGGCGGGTGGGCGGCAAAGAGAAGACGACGCAAGGAAAGGAGAGGGGCGGGTGCGCCCCCAAAGAAGACGGACGACGCTAGAAAAGGAGAGGGGCGGGGTGAGTTGTTGTTGTTGTTGTTGTTGTTGTTGTTGTTGTTGTTGTTGTTGTTGTTGTTGTTGTTGTTGTGTGTTGATGACGTCTAAAGGATTCAAGAGTCTAGATAATAATTTAGTTTCATAATTTAATTTAATAATGAAAATAAATTATTTTTTTTATTTATTTCTTCGAAATAGCATAAATATTATTATTATTAATAATCGTTTATTTCAGCTCGGCAATTCTCAATCGCTGCCTTCCGAATGATCTGCTCAGTGTGGGTATGGGACTGGCGACGGAAGTGATCAATGTAGTCAAGGTACGGTACTGTTGGATTACGGTTTAGTAAATACTGTAGTGTTTCGAGCAGGTGCAGAAGATACGATAATTATGTTAATGTACGTGTTCATGTACGGAATCCGTGCCATGGAAGAAATATTTGAATTTATACGTAGTGAGCGAAGACGATATCGTAACCAACGAAATCCTTGTAGTAATAGTGTGCAGCCGAAACACGAAAGTGGCAAAGGGAAACAATCTTGAAATTCTCCAAAAAGTTTAACATAAGAACTTATCTAATTATTCCCAGGACTGACTGGGTGCGTACGTGCGTCTCCTCAGTGATGACCAGCTCTTGGGCGATCCTCCAATCGATCGGATTGGCTGTTGGTGAGTACGGTAGGACAAGAATACGGTAGTAATGAGGATGGATATGCTACGGTAGACGATAAGCGCGAGTGGGGCAAACGACGGGATCATATTGTTCACAAGAAGGATTTGATTATGAGGGCGTTCGGAGCTGCTATCGGTAAGGAACGAAGAAAAGCCAGATTTCTGTATTTGATGAGGCACGCGATCGGATGGCGCGCCTGAATCGCAATAAGAGGGAATTGATTCGGTTGTTTATTGGCGACGGCGCTTCAAGAATTGCACGAAAATGTAACGCGTGGTAGATCTAGTTTTGATGGAGCGCCTGATCACCTAGTTGTTATGATACACTAGCATTGCTTGTTTTTTTCCAATCTGACTTTTGATCTCTCTCCATTACAGTACACTCTCTCACAATGATCTTCCTTCTTCGCTTCCTCGCTCCTGTCAGCGTCCTGGTGGCATTCGTATTCGGAGGTGGGTTGTTGTTGTTGTTGTTGTTGTTGCTCTTGTTGTCTCATTTTTTGATTCTCATTTTCACTGAGTGTGGAATAGACGGGGTTCGAGTGATGTTCGTTGGAGTCAAGAGTTCTATTGAAAAAATACTTTAAAACTAGCAAAAACAAGCACGATGAGATGTAGTGATGATTCATTCAATATTATTAAGTTATTGTTTCAATAATTTAAATATTCGTCAGGTATCTCGGGCGGTCTGTGGTACGCGTGGTGGACGGCGCACGGTCACGAGCGATTCGCAGTGGATGAGACGGTGGACAGCGGTCAGTTTACGATTGATTAGAGGGGTGCTGTAGAGTTGTTTAGTGATGGGTCTCTGGAGAGTGATTTATTTGGGGTTAGAGAAGCGAGTGTGAGTTGTGTGCTTCAGACACCTGACTATACCAGAATCGGTGAAAAGGTGCTGATAGTCACCTGAATCCGTCTTTGTCCACTATTTAAAATCGGCTTGCTGATCCTGTGCTGCAAGTAGGTTTGATAATCTTGTGAATCAAACTGTGGTTAATTCTTGCCGGTGTTCGATTTATCATAATATTATAATATTAACGAAAACCTCAAGAGTAGCAAATTATTTTTCTCTTGCAGCCACCTCTTCCTCCTTCCTCTCCGGCCCGCAATTGCCGCCACATACCGCTGTGTGGTTGGACGACATCGTGGAGGAGGAGCAATCTTCGGCCGGTGGTGATGGGGGTGGTCGGTGGGAGGGCCTCATCACAAACAATTGCCGCCACATACCGCAGTGTGGTTGGACGACATCGTGGAGGAGGAACGACTTCATGGCCGGCCGGCCCGCAATTGCCGCCACATACCGCTGTGTGGTTGGACGACATCGTGGAGGGGGAACAACTTCATGGCCGGCCGGCCCGCAATTGCCGCCACATACCGCTGTGTGGTTGGACGACATATATGATACATTAGCATTGCTTGCTTTTTTCCAATCTGACTTTTGATCTCTCTTCATTACAGTCCACTCTCTCACAATGGTCTTCCTTCTTTGTTTCCTCGCTCCTGTCGCCGTCTCTTTCGTGTACGTCCTGGTGGCATTCGTATTCGGAGGTGGGTTGTTGTTGTTGTTGTTGTTGTTGCTCTTGTTGTCTCATTTTTTGATTCTCATTTTCACTGAGTGTGGAATAGACGGGGTTCGAGTGATGTTCGTTGGAGTCAAGAGTTCTATTGAAAAAATACTTTAAAACTAGCAAAAACAAGCACGATGAGATGTAGTGATGATTCATTCAATATTATTAAGTTATTGTTTCAATAATTTAAATATTCGTCAGGTATCTCGGGCGGTCTGTGGTACGCGTGGTGGACGGCGCACGGTCACGAGCGATTCGCAGTGGATGAGACGGTGGACAGCGGTCAGTTTACGATTGATTAGAGGGGTGCTGTAGAGTTGTTTAGTGATGGGTCTCTGGAGAGTGATTTATTTGGGGGTTAGAGAAGCGAGTGTGAGTTGTGTGCTTCAGACACCTGACTATACCAGAATCGGTGAAAAGGTGCTGATAGTCACCTGAATCCGTCTTTGTCCACTATTTAAAATCGGCTTGCTGATCCTGTGCTGCAAGTAGGTTTGATAATCTTGTGAATCAAACTGTGGTTAATTCTTGCCGGTGTTCGATTTATCATAATATTATAATATTAACGAAAACCTCAAGAGTAGCAAATTATTTTTCTCTTGCAGCCACCTCTTCCTCCTTCCTCTCCGGCCCGCAATTGCCGCCACATACCGCTGTGTGGTTGCACGACATCGTGGAGGAGGAGCAATCTTCGGCCGGTGGTGATGGGGGTGGTCGGTGGGAGGGCCTCATCACAAACAATTGCCGCCACATACCGCAGTGTGGTTGGACGACATCGTGGAGGAGGAACGACTTCATGGCCGGCCGGCCCGCAATTGCCGCCACATACCGCTGTGTGGTTGGACGACATCGTGGAGGGGGAACAACTTCATGGCCGGCCGGCCCGCAATTGCCGCCACATACCGCTGTGTGGTTGGACGACATATATGATACATTAGCATTGCTTGCTTTTTTCCAATCTGACTTTTGATCTCTCTTCATTACAGTCCACTCTCTCACAATGGTCTTCCTTCTTTGTTTCCTCGCTCCTGTCGCCGTCTCTTTCGTGTACGTCCTGGTGGCATTCGTATTCGGAGGTGGGTTGTTGTTGTTGTTGTTCTGACATCTGACTAGCTACAGTAATTTTATTTATTAAGTTAGTTTTTCGTGGTTACAGTAATCTATCCGAATGTTTCACAGTTTCTATGTTTCACAATTACCTCTTGTATTTATGAAGTGAGGGAATTTTGATTTGATGCCGGATGTCGGTCTAAAAATAATTGTGAATGGATTATTTTGTATTATAGTTTGCCCAGCTGCTTATTGAATTTACTATATTTTGTGAGTTACTCTGATATGATGCGAAACTTTCACCCGGCCATTTTTGCAACCCAAGCACCACGTGTTTCACAGTTATCTCATACATTTCTGAAGTGAGCATACTTTGATGCGCTCTTCCGTGTCATTGGTTTAAAGCAGATAGCATTTTCTCATCGAGCATGAGTCGGGCGCTAGCGCGTGCACTACTAGCATGTTCACACTGTTTCTAGGATTTGTGCTTTGTGACTAATATGCCTGAAGAGTTCCCGTATTCTTATTGTTTCTCAATGAAATCGTGTTCAGGCGGGTAAACGCGGATCCTCAAGATGTGCAGTCTCTTTCCGTGCTGTGGGCGCGCCGAGGACGATGGAAACGAGAGCGGAATGAGCAAGGTTTATTTTGTTAATACTTTGGATTATTTATGCTATTTTTTAAAATATATTGATAAAATTTTCTAGTGAACGTATTAACGTATTGACAGGAATGAAAGCGAGGTTTGAATTATTAAATATTTATTTAAATGATAGTTTGTGAATGTGTTTGACAGAAATAGCCCGAGCAATATCTTGATTCCGATTTCTTGACTGTGGGATTTTCCGTTAAACTGACGTGTTTTGTGTCTAAGCGAGTGCAGATTGGTGAATAGAGCTATGATCGGTGAGAGAGCGTGTGAAATGAACAGACGATTACACGTATTTCCAACTTTACTGGTGAGCATAGGTCTCTACGCCGCCGGCAATTCCATGACTATGAAAGGGTGCGAAGTGTGGACTTTTGCACTTTTGCTTCATTGATGATTTGCTTCTCAATAGAGTTAGAAATACGGTTAATCGTCTCCTAATTTCACGTACTCTCTCACCGGTCCGAGAGACGAGAGAGTGTACGAAATGAGAAGGTGGCGACCCGTATGTCTAACTCCACTTCTCAGGTCAGCTGTCTTCTCCCACCGCAACTATTCGAGCACGATGTATCGGGCCGCAGAAGACACCAGCACTGATCAGATAATGATTTTTTTATGAAATATTAATATGGTCATACATGAAAAAGTTAGGTTACAAAATCCTTCGAATGCGGGGTATTAAAAAGATATTGTGTTGTAAAAAAAAAAATAATTCTTTCAAAGCCGGGTGAGTTTGCGAATCGTAGGTTGCATGCATTGTAAACGGAAACCTCGAAAGAAACCTCGAAACTATTACTGATGAGTTCTTAGCGCCAATCGCGCAGTTTTTATTTTATTGTATTTTATTTTTGCATTTTTCCGACTACAAAGACTAGCCATCACGCATCACCAGCGGATGCGACGTGCTGTCTGATGCGACGTACTGTCTGATGCGACGTACTGTCTGATTCGACGTACTGTCTGATGCGACGTACTGTCTGATTCGACGTACTGTCTGATTCGACGTACTGTCTGATTCGACGTACTGTCTGATGCGACGTACTGTCTGATGCGACGTACTGTCTGATTCGACGTACTGTCTGATGCGACGTACTGTCTGATGCGACGTACTGTCTGATGCGACGTACTGTCTGATGCGACGTACTGTCTGATGCGACGTACTGTCTGATTCGACGTACTGTCTGATTCGACGTACTGTCTGATTCGACGTACTGTCTGATGCGACGTACTGTCTGATTCGACGTACTGTCTGATGCGACGTACTGTCTGATGCGACGTACTGTCTGATGCGACGTACTGTCTGATTCGACGTACTGTCTGATTCGACGTACTGTCTGATTCGACGTACTGTCTGATGCGACGTACTGTCTGATTCGACGTACTGTCTGATTCGACGTACTGTCTGATGCGACGTACTGTCTGATGCGACGTACTGTCTGATGCGACGTACTGTCTGATGCGACGTACTGTCTGATTCGACGTACTGTCTGATTCGACGTACTGTCTGATTCGACGTACTGTCTGATGCGACGTACTGTCTGATTCGACGTACTGTCTGATGCGACATACTGTCTGATGCGACGTACTGTCTGATTCGACGTACTGTCTGATTCGACGTACTGTCTGATTCGACGTACTGTCTGATTCGACGTACTGTCTGATTCGACGTACTGTCTGATGCGACGAACTGTCTGATGCGACCCCAAAGAAGACGGACGACGCAAGGAACACAGTGGGCGGGTGGGCGGCAAAGAGAAGACGACGCAAGGAAAGGAGAGGGGCGGGTGCGCCCCCAAAGAAGACGGACGACGCTAGAAAAGGAGAGGGGCGGGGTGAGTTGTTGTTGTTGTTGTTGTTGTTGTTGTTGTTGTTGTTGTTGTTGTGTGTTGATGACGTCTAAAGGATTCAAGAGTCTAGATAATAATTTATTTTCATAATTTAATTTAATAATGAAAATAAATTATTTTTTTATTTAATTCTTCGAAATAGCATAAATAATATTATTATTAATAATCGTTTATTTCAGCTCGGCAATTCTCAATCGCTGCCTTCCGAATGATCTGCTCAGTGTGGGTATGGGACTGGCGACGGAAGTGATCAATGTAGTCAAGGTACGGTACTGTTGGATTACGGTTTAGTAAATACTGTAGTGTTTCGAGCAGGTGCAGAAGATACGATAATTATGTTAATGTACGTGTTCATGTACGGAATCCGTGCCATGGAAGAAATATTTGAATTTATACGTAGTGAGCGAAGACGATATCGTAACCAACGAAATCCTTGTAGTAATAGTGTACAGCCGAAACACGAAAGTGGCAAAGGGAAACAATCTTGAAATTCTCCAAAAAGTTTAACATAAGAACTTATCTAATTATTCCCAGGACTGACTGGGTGCGTACGTGCGTCTCCTCAGTGATGGCCAGCTCTTGGGCGATCCTCCAATCGGTCGGATTGGCTGTTGGTGAGTACGGTAGGACAAGAATACGGTAGTAATGAGGATGGATATGCTACGGTAGACGATAAGCGCGAGTGGGGCAAACGACGGGATCATATTGTTCACAAGAAGGATTTGATTATGAGGGCGTTCGGAGCTGCTATCGGTAAGGAACGAAGAAAAGCCAGATTTCTGTATTTGATGAGGCACGCGATCGGATGGCGCGCCTGAATCGCAATAAGAGGGAATTGATTCGGTTGTTTATAGGCGACGGCGCTTCAAGAATTACACGAAAATGTAACGCGTGGTAGATCTAGTTTTGATGGAGCGCCTGATCACCTAGTTGTTATGATACACTAGCATTGCTTGCTTTTTTTCCAATCTGACTTTTGATCTCTCTCCATTACAGTCCACTCTCTCACAATGATCTTCCTTCTTCGCTTCCTCGCTCCTGTCGCCGTCTATTTCGTGTACGTCCTGGTGGTACGCGTATTCGGCGGTGAGTGTCGTTGTTTTTTTTTTTTAATTTTTAAATAAACGTGGCTTCAAGGTAGTGTACAGTGCAAACTAGGTGGTTCCTAGGTCCACGCGTGGGCCGTGAGCTAGTTTTCGGTGGGTTAGTCGATTACGCCGCTTGCTGAAAATATAAACTCATCTCGTGAGGATATTCTCTAATGTGCATTCTGTTTGTTTAGTTATCTAGACATTTTTCGTCGGCGAATTTATGAAATTTCAATTTAAAAGGAAGCAGACGAAACTAGGTGATCGTGGGGTTCACATGTACAATATGAATCAAACTGTGGTTAATTCTTGCCGGTGTTCGATTTATCATAATATTATAATATTAACGAAAACCTCAAGAGTAGCAAATTATTTTTCTCTTGCAGCCACCTCTTCCTCCTTCCCCTCCGGCCCGCAATTGCCGCCACATACCGCTGTGTGGTTGGACGACATCGTGGAGGAGGAACAACTTCATGGCCGGCCGGCCCGCAATTGCCGCCACATACCGCAGTGTGGTTGGACGACATCGTGGAGGAGGAACAACTTCATGGCCGGCCGGCCCGCAATTGCCGCCACATACCGCTGTGTGGTTGGACGACATCGTGGAGGAGGAACAACTTCATGGCCGGCCGGCCCGCAATTGCCGCCACATACCGCAGTGTGGTTGGACGACATCGTGGAGGAGGAGCAACTTCATGGCCGGCCGGCCCGCAATTGCCGCCACATACCGCTGTGTGGTTGGACGACATCGTGGAGGAGGAGCAATCTTCGGCCGGTGGTGATGGGGGTGGTCGGTGGGAGGGCCTCATCACAAACAATTGCCGCCACATGCCGCTGTGTGGTTGGACGACATCGTGGAGGGGGAACAACTTCATGGCCGGCCGGCCCGCAATTGCCGCCACATACCGCAGTGTGGTTGGACGACATCGTGGAGGAGGAACAACTTCATGGCCGGCCGGCCCGCAATTGCCGCCACATACCGCAGTGTGGCTGGACGACATCGTGGAGGAGGAGCAACTTCATGGCCGGCCGGCCTGCAATTGCCGCCACATACCGCTGTGTGGTTGGACGACATCGTGGAGGAGGAACGACTTCATGGCCTGATCACCTAGTTGTTATGATACAATAGCATTGCTTGCTTTTTTCCAATCTGACTTTTGATCTTTCTCCATTACAGTCCACTCTCTCACAATGATCTTCCTTCTTCGCTTCCTCGCTCCTGTCAGCGTCCTGGTGGCATTCGTATTCGGAGGTGGGTTGTTATTGTTGTTGTTGTTGCTCTTGTTGTTGTTTTCGTGTTTTATTAATTTGCAAGGGTTCAAAGTAGTGCAGTGTATTGAGAGGAGGGGCTCCTGGTGATTTCGGTATTCATCTATTAGTGATCTTATTGCGTTACCAGGATTAACAGTAACAGATTTCGTAACAATTAGTAACAACTTTTAACATTAATATCTATTATGTCTTCCGAGGAAGTAACAGCCAATGCAAGAAACAAAAGAGACAACTAGGCACAGTACCACGAACAGGTAGAAAATTGGTCGTCTCCGACGAAAAAGATTGATAGTTTGTCTTTTAAAGAAGGCGCTAATCCCATTATTCTAAGACATAATTAGGGCTGTCAGAGTGAAGAATCCGTCTCTTCATTCCGCGCACTCTCTTACCAGTCAGAGTGACGAGAGACTGCGAGGAATGAAGAGACGGATTCTTCACTCTGACAGCCCTAGACATAATCTTGAGATTGTATTTGTTTACTAAAGCACGCTATCACGTGATTACCCGTGTGAAAGAGAGTTATGTGAAATCATCTGCCCTATCCTTTGTAAAATATGATCTTTGATCTCTCTCCATTCCAGTCCTCTCTCTCACAATGGTCTTCCTTCTTTGTTTCCTCGCTCCTGTCGCCGTCTATTTCGTGTTCGTCCTGGTGGTACTCGTATTCGGCGGTGAGTGTTGTTGTTATTGTTTTTTTTAAATTTTTAAATAAACGTGGCTTCAAGGTAGTGTACAGTGCAAACTAGGTGGTTCCTAGGTCCACGCGTGGGCCGTGAGCTAGTTTTCGGTGGGTTAGTCCATTACGCCGCTTGCTGAAAATATAAACTCATCTCGTGAGGATATTCTCTAATGTGCATTCTGTTTGTTTAGTTATCTAGACATTTTTCGGCGACGAATTTATGAAATTTCAATTTAAAAGGAAGCAGACGAAACTAGGTGATCGTGGGGTTCACATGTACAATATGAATCAAACTGTGGTTAATTCTTGCCGGTGTTCGATTTATCATAATATTATAATATTAACGAAAACCTCAAGAGTAGCAAATTATTTTTCTCTTGCAGCCACCTCTTCCTCCTTCCTCTCCGGCCCGCAATTGCCGCCACATACCACTGTGTGGTTGGACGACATCGTGGAGGAGGAACAACTTCATGGCCCACTGAATTTACGCTTCCAGAGCTATGTTTGTATTGACCTGTAAATTAGTTCACATGAATATTGTAATTATTAAATTTTCCTCACAGATTATTATCCCCTGGAATTCAGTAATTTATGGGTTATTATTACTATCGTGACCTCGAATTGTTTCAGGGATGGCCTTCCACCTTCCCGCACCTTCCCTCTCTGCCATTCCGCGTATGAGGAATCCGGACAAGAAAGAAGTATTTTATGATGCTGATCGAGGAGTTCAAAAGCTAAGTTTTCTGGTAATAGGCGATGGTCAGTACCACTTCGCTGCCCCCCCTCCCCCCTAGGCGATGGTGCTGACTATTTCGCTGCCCCATAGGCGATAGGTAGTACCACTTCGCTGTGCCCCCTAGTCGATGGTGCTATCTATTTCGCTGCCCCTTAGGCGATGGTCAGTACCACTTCGCTGCCCCCCCCTCCCCCCTAGGCGATGGTGCTGACTATTTCGCTGCCCCATAGGCGATAGGTAGTACCACTTCGCTGTGCCCCCTAGGCGATGGTGCTATCTATTTCGCTGCCCCTTAGGCGATGGTCAGTACCACTTCGCTGCCCCCCTCCCCCCTAGGCGATGGTGCTGACTATTTCGCTGCCCCCACCCCCTAGAACCGGAAAACTAGTGCCTCTCGTTCGAGAGGTATTGACTGTTTTTTTTTCAGAAACCGTACCACTTCGGCGCATGGATGGCTCGGGTAGTGGCAGCTGGTCGAGGTTCTACTGAGACCAATTGGTGACGATTTTGTCGGTGAGTCAATGCATATACAACAGCTCCTATATGAATAAGATTACGGAACTGGTGCTACAACAGGCAAATTAGAGACAGCTTAGAAAAGTAAAAACAATGGAATCAGTGGCCATGTTTTGTACTCCCTTAATTCATGCTTCGATATCAAGTAATAATCTACAAATGCATCTCATTTTCGGTCCCATCTAAATCATTTTCTCTTTGTAGTCATAAGTTACACTATTCATAGCGATTTTTTGCACCTTTTCAATAGGTGTTTCGCTATCACGTATTAATACTTTTGAGTATCACCAATTGGAGCCCACTGAATTTACGCTTCCAGAGCTATGTTTGTATTGACATTCAGTGGATATCATCTGTAAATTAGTTCACATGAATATTGTAATTATTAAATTTTCCTCACAGATTATTATCCCCTGGAATTCAGTAATTTATGGGTTATTATTACTATCGTGACCTCGAATTGTTTCAGGGATGGCCTTCCACCTTCCCACACCTTCCCTCTCTGCCATTCCGCGTATGAGGAATCCGGACAAGAAAGAAGTATTTTATGATGCTGATCGAGGAGTTCAAAAGCTAAGTTAAGTTCCAAGTAACCAAGCTAAGTTGCGCATAAAAATGTCTGAAAGGCTTTGCTTTCTCGATTGCCGCTCAACAACTTCGGAGAGCAGTGAAAGCAATAAAAAAATGCCAACGGATTTTCTTTCTTGACTGGCACTTCTTAACAGTGGAGGGTACCCGAAACATTCCTCTATTAGAGAGCCTGAAAATGTATTGGTACTCTTTCAGAATCAGTGCGACTTTGGCAGTTAAATGGCTCATGTCGTGGGCGCATGGCGAGATTCAACTACTACAATTGAAACAAAACGAGTTCACCTGTGAGTCAATGTGTTCGTTTTCCTGTGCCAGAATGAATTTCACTTTGCAGTTGGTTGACCACAAGTGCGACGGTTGATGTGATTCTCCAAGGCTCGAAGTTGCTCGTCTCGTTGTAGAAATATCACCACTATTTTTTGTTGTACTTGTTTTATTGATTATGTACCGCAGCAAGTGATCGATAGCTAGCCTGTAGCCTGTATTCCTTACTTCGATTTTACAATATGTCGTGAACTCGATTAGCAGTGCTTCATTGGTTATAAGTGTTTTCTTCTGAATATTCCTACTTGATCGTGAATAAAATGTTTTCGAAGGAGCCTCCTGATTTGGTTTATTTCAAAATCGTTTGTAACTATATTTTGCCGACATGAGTACTATTTAATAAAATTGAATTTTTAAACAATTAAATGGTATAATAAAAGCAGTTACGTATCTTTCTAGTATACGATATAGATTAACCACATCGATTCAGTCACAGGCAAATTTTGCAATAGGTGTGGCAGGCAGCAATAGACACTTGCCCTGGCCGGGGTCGAACCCCCGGCCTTCGGATCCACAACAGAAAAAACTTACCACTACACCACGCGGGCTTGTTTCATAACCCCACTATAGCTCTTCCCATCCCCAGGGAAATCTGCCCCTCTGGGACTTGGGAAAAGGCGGCAGGATTAGGACAAGTCGGCGTAGTGTTGTGTAGTACGCAAAAACTTTTTGACGGATCTGGCGCCACACCAAATGCTGCCTTTGAACTAACGTGTAACTCAATTGCGACCTCGCTTTAAAAATTCAAAATGATTCAAATTGTCTGCTCTTTTTCCTGCTCTGTTTCACTCACTATTTATTGTGTTTCTATACATTTGTGCTGTCTATGTTTGTTCACTTCATTCTTGAATGCTATACACTGTCCTCTTGTGAGAGTTCAAATTGAGAGCAAGCAATACCTAAAATTGGAACTTGTTTGTTCAAGCATTGCCAGCATTTTCCATTGTTCTCCTTTCTGTTAGGAAACTGCATATCTGATCTCAATTCATTTTATTTCATCCTTCAGAGACCATTTAAATCTAGCTCAATTAGTGTAGTCATCGCAATATCGTTAGGATTCTCATCTGCCATGGCTTTTATCACCGTTTTTTTTTCAATTGCTTTTGCTTCGCAGCATCAACCACGTTTTTATAATTACCTCTCTTCCCACCACAAATAACTGCTTTTCTGCGTGCCTCTCATCTTTGTCAGGCCCGTCTTGATTCACTACTCCTTTCTACTTCACACGTCCATCCTCCCTATAAATATTTTCATTATATCGTTGTCCCGATATTCATTGATCATCTAATCAATGTTTACAGTTCCCCAAATGACCGCTCACTCCCGGACGATCTACGGTTGCCCATGTATGGCCAGAATGAGCAAGACGACTTCGACGAATGAGAGGAATCGGCATGAAGGAGGAAAACGGCGAGAGCGCAAAGGTGAATATAATTACCGATCGATCACTTACGCTTGCGGAAGCGTGAACACTTCATTACTTTATCTGTCTTCCCATAACTTCATTTCCTCCTCATTTGCAGTACTCTTTCATTTATTGCAACTCAATATTTAGAGTGAGTTCTAGCACAAAGCGAATAAATTAACCATTTTCTTCTTCTCCTTTTTCTTCAATTTCGCTCCTCCGCACAGCCTTTTCTGTGATTGACTCTAGTTGAGAAGAGATGTATTTCTCGGCCTACGGATGAAAGAAATAAGTAAATGAACTGATCAGTAATGCTGGTTAGAACCAGTTATTTTGTCCACTTTATTAATCGACTTTATCCCTAACAGTAAATATTCATATTATAATTCGTATTTCTGAGTTTGATTAATTATTAAATATAATTATAGTGTCTCGAATGGCAGCTCACCCCCGGACGATTGACTGTCGCCCTTCTACGGCAAGAATGATCGACATCACCTCAAGGAGAGACTCGAATTTGCAGGAGAGAAGGAAAACGACGAAAATGAAGAGGTGAATCATTACTGATCGATAGCTTACGATTATGATAGCTTTATCGATTTTTCTCTCTATCGTTCTTTTCTCGTTACCAGGCTCCATATAATGTATGGAAGTGTGCCTGAAAGTGTAGGATAGTAAAAAATTTAAATCATCTTATTGATATTTATTGATCAAACATTTGATTGCGATTTGTGTGATAGCGATTATGAACTTTCGAGAATTACTATCCTTATACCCACTGCATTTAAGTTTCTTGAGTAAAGTTAGCGATTAGATCAATACATTATTAAATAAAATTTTATTTGCAGATGCACGTAGACAAGATGGCGATCACTCTCAACAAGAAAGGAACTTCTCATGCCGACCAAGGAATCCAAAAGCTAAGTCGCTCTTCCTTAGGACGGTATGGACCAGGCGTCCTACCGGGCCCCCCTCAGGGTGGTGTGGACCAGGCGTCCCACCGGGTGTGGACCAGGCGTCCCATCGGGCTCCCTTTATGGCGGTGTGGTCCAGGCGACCCACCGGGTGTGGACCAGGGTCCCACCGGGCTTCCCTTAGGGTGGTGTGGACCAGGCGTCCCATCGGGCTTCCGTTAGTATGGTGTGAACCGGGCTGCCCTTAGGACGGTATGGACCAGGCGTCCTACCGGGCTCCCCTCAGGGTGGTGTGGACCAGGCGTCCCACCGGGTGTGGACCAGGCGTCCCATCGGGCTCCCTTTATGGCGGTGTGGACCAGGGTCCCACCGGGCTTCCCTTAGGGTGGTGCGGACCAGGCGTCCCACCGGGTGTGGACCAGGCGTCCCATCGGGCTTCCTTTAGGGTGGTGTGGACCAGGAGTCCCACGGTTTAGTACCTCTCATACGAGAGGTATTGACTTATATTTCAGGAGCAGTACGACTTCGGCTGCTCGGAATTTCACTCAAGGAGAGACGCGCATCTCCACAGCGTGGACGCGTCCGATTCGACCATCGCTGATGAGGGATTCGAGTATCTCAAGGAGGTAAGGTAGTATTTTACTATCGTAATCAATCAATTATCGTCGTTGCAGACGTGGAACCCGCTGAAGCTGCGCAATGTGCGCGAGTGTCTCGCCAAGAGTCTCGTCGAGAAGGTACGGTAATTATCGATTTTATTGATTGATGAGAACATGATTGGTGACTCGTACTATTTACTTTAGTTAGAGTATGTTTTTGTTAATTCTGAAAAGTTGTAAATCGGACTTCGGGCTTACAAATGATATTAGTTGATTTTGACATAGTGCTGAGTAATTGCCGCTCGATTTCGACACGAATATATCAATATTTATTGATCAAACATTTGATTGCGATTTGTGTGATAGCGATTATGAACTTTCGAGAATTACTATCCTTATACCCACTGAATTTAAGTTTCTTGAGTAAAGTTAGCGATTAGATCAATACATTATTAAATAAAATTTTATTTGCAGATGCACGTAGACAAGATGGCGATCACTCTCAACAAGAAAGGAACTTCTCATGCCGACCAAGGAATCCAAAAGCTAAGTCGCTCTTCCTTAGGACGGTATGGACCAGGCGTCCTACCGGGCTCCCCTCAGGGTGGTGTGGACCAGGCGTCCCACCGGGTGTGGACCAGGCGTCCCATCGGGCTCCCTTTATGGCGGTGTGGTCCAGGCGATCCACCGGGTGTGGACCAGGGTCCCACCGGGCTTCCCTTAGGGTGGTGTGGACCAGGCGTCCCATCGGGCTTCCGTTAGGATGGTGTGAACCGGGCTGCCCTTAGGACGGTATGGACCAGGCGTCCTACCGGGCTCCCCTCAGGGTGGTGTGGACCAGGCGTCCCACCGGGTGTGGACCAGGGTCCCACCGGGCTTCCCTTAGGGTGGTGTGGACCAGGCGTCCCATCGGGCTTCCTTTAGGGTGGTGTGGACCAGGAGTCCCACGATTTAGTACCTATCATACGAGAGGTATTGACTTATATTTCAGGAGCAGTACGACTTCGGCTGCTCGGAATTTCACTCAAGGAGAGACGCGCATCTCCACAGCGTGGACGCGTCCGATTCGACCATCGCTGATGAGGGATTCGAGTATCTCAAGGAGGTAAGGTAGTATTTTACTATCGTAATCAATCAATTATCGTCGTTGCAGACGTGGAACCCGCTGAAGCTGCGCAATGTGCGCGAGTGTCTCGCCAAGAGTCTCGTCGAGAAGGTACGGTAATTATCGATTTTATTGATTGATGAGAACATAATTGGTGACTCGTACTATTTACTTTAGTTAGAGTATGTTTTTGTTAATTCTGAAAAGTTGTAAATCGGACTTCGGGCTTACAAATGATATTAGTTGATTTTGACATAGTGCTGAGTAATTGCCGCTCGATTTCGACACGAATATATCAATATTTATTGATCAAACATTTGATTGCGATTTGTGTGATAGCGATTATGAACTTTCGAGAATTGCTATCCTTATACCCACTGAATTTAAGTTTCTTGAGCACCAGTGGATTCGATGCACCACTGAGTGGACATTAGGAATGGACCAGAATTAAATCCAATGAATTTCTCTTATTGCGTCGTTTATCCCAATCTCTTGGATACAGTACGCTACCCCGAATCGATTACCGTAATCTCTCTTCTACTCAGGACGACGCGTCGATCACTAACTGGTGGCCGCAGCTGCTCATCGTCGGACTGGCGGCGTATCAGGTGGGTGGTCCCGACGGGAAGATTGAGGGGAAGGGGGGGGTACGGTAGATGGGGTTATTGATCAACTGCGTAAACTGTGCAATAACTTGCTCGGCATGAAGGAATGGTGAATTACCGTGGATAAGTTATCGATCGGAATTAGATATGAGTGACTTTCTGAGTCAGTGAAAATATGCTTGGCATTAGCCGAAAAATCGAATTCCTTCAAAATTTGTGGACAAGTAGTACTCACCTAGTGTAGCTCAACGCCAACTTATTTAGTGATCTGGATCACTCTCCGCCGAATGGCAACGAATATTAAAGTGAAACATAACCCAGCCGAGTTTGTCATTTCGCAATCGTTCGAAAAGTTTGATATCGTGAAAAATGTATAATTTTATGGGATTATACGTGCAAAAAAGGGTTACGGTAGATAAAACGTTTGGCTATGGTAGCTGTTACGGTAATCCATTTATCGATTCCATAAATCCGTTCAGGACTACATGGAGCGTCCGATCATACACGAAGAATCAATGCGATCGTCGAGAGGATCGAAGAGAAGAGAAGGAAGCAATTGAAATGTATTGAGTACCGAGGGGAAGATGGGGATTACGGTAGTCTTATCGATTGAGTAGATTCCCCTCACAACGAAACTATACTGATTACTGTAAGTAATTGACTGACCGCTAGAGATACTCCTATTTACTATGGCAAATGCATCGATTGATTGCTATAGATTCCCCGAATACTGGTATCTTTCACTGATTTTAGTGTCCGTTTCACTTGATTATTTTCACAAATGCGAGGTGTCCGAGAATTCTTATTCTTACATTAGTAATGTATCATGAACTTTTATGAATAAAGTCATATGTTATTTGGTGTTTCAAACTAGGGACCACCATCAAAATCGCCAATTTAAATTTGGGGCGTCAAGACTTGTCGTGATCATTAGTCCATAGGTGTGGAATGAATTTCCAAAAAGAAAAATTAAAAATAATAAAAAAAGAAAAAAGATATTCGCAAAAGAAACAAAGTCTCTCGCTTTAAAACGAGAGTCACACCACGCCAAGACGACGTTTGTCACGGCTCCGGCTACAGTGACGGCCCTGGCTCTGACTGACTATTTCCCGGTTCTGGCTAAAAAAAATTGGTTTATATTTTAGAAAAAAATATTTTGTCTGCTTAATTCTACAATGTCATGCTTTCCCTCGATTCCGTGCCATGCTCTCCCTCGATTCTGTGCGATTCCACGTTCGATTAAGCAGTGGTACAAATAAAGGTCATATTTGACGTTTCATCATGCACCATCCGTGGGCACTGACCAATCGACGTAAATATCAACCTGGGGTTTGTCCATGGGTTGGTGGTTCATTATCAACAACAATTGGTCGCGGCCCATTCCAAAGTAATATGGTGCAAGCGACAAAAGTTGAAATAACATTTGTCATTGAGTGAATCACATCATATTACAGCTTGCACCATCCGTGGGCACTGACCGATCGGCGTCAAAATGGAGGAGGGGGTCGCCCAGGGGTTGGTAGTCAACTATTAGCAGCGATAATGCGCGGCCCTCGCCAAATGAGGACAGTGCAAGCGATGAAAGTGGAAAAAAACACGAACTAAAATTGAATTCCATCATATTACAGCTTGCACCATCCGTGGGCACTGACCGATCGGCGTCAAAATGGAGGAGGGGGTCGCCCAGGGGTTGGTAGTCAACTATTAGCAGCGATAATGCGCGGCCCTCGCCAAATAAGGACAGTGCAAGCGACGAAAGTGGAAAAAAACGCGAACAGAAAGTAATTTCTATCACATTTCCGCATGCACCGTCGTTGGGAACTGGCAACATGACGTCAAATTCGCACAGGGAACCGAGGATGGGTCACTTATCAAGTGTTAATAAGAATTGAGCGCGGCTATCGCCACTACGGGACAGTGCAAGCAACTATATGTCGAAAATTTACAAAGATCACGCGACAACTGACATATAAGTGCATGCACCGTCTTTGGGAACTGGCAACATGACGTCAAATTCGCACAGGGAACCGAGGATGGGTCACTTATCAAGTATTAATAAGAATTGAGCGCGGCTATCGCCACTACGGGACAGTGCAAGCAACTATATGTCGAAAATTTACAAAGATCACGCGACAACTGACATATAAGTGCATGCACCGTCTTTGGGAACTGGCAACATGACGTCAAATTCGCACAGGGAACCGAGGATGGGTCACTTATCAAGTATTAATAAGAATTGAGCGCGGCTATCGCCACTACGGGACAGTGCAAGCAACTATATGTCGAAAATTTACAAAGATCACGCGACAACTGACATATAAGTGCATGCACCGTCTTTGGGAACTGGCAACATGACGTCAAATTCGCACAGGGAACCGAGGATGGGTCACTTATCAAGTATTAATAAGAATTGAGCGCGGCTATCGCCACTACGGGACAGTGCAAGCAACTATATGTCGAAAATTTACAAAGATCACGCGACAACTGACATATAAGTGCATGCACCGTCTTTGGGAACTGGCAACATGACGTCAAATTCGCACAGGGAACCGAGGATGGGTCACTTATCAAGTATTAATAAGAATTGAGCGCGGCTATCGCCACTACGGGACAGTGCAAGCAACTATATGTCGAAAAACGACGAGCTGGTAGCCGGCAACTTTGAATCTCGTAGATAACGAGCTTGGATAGCCATGAAACAGCGGCAATTTTGGCGTGGGACTAGTGCATGGGGCCTATTTACCTCTGATAACAACAAAAGTCGCGACCTTTCAGGTTAAAATGCAATTATAGATCACTAAACTAAAAAATAAAACTTTGAAAAAATCGAAATCACGAGTATGACCGCTTTGAACTCCGTCAAACTGAACACCGGTCCCGGAATTTCGGAACACGGCTCTGTCTCACACTTTTTTCCGGAATTTTTTTTCCGGCTCTTCTAATGGTGGTCCCTAGTTTCAAACACGGTGTTTCCATATTTCTCCTCTTTCTCCGAGCTTTTATTCGGTGGAGAATTTCTTCTGATTACGTACAGATTACGTACTATTCTACAGATTACGTACTATTCTACAGACTAGCTTAGCTAGTCACTAACTAGCGAACAATTGCAACGGTACATAATGGTTCAGTTGTATTAGAAGAATCTCGCCCGGTTCTCACGTCTTGAGCCATCCAGCTGACGAAGTCGTGCTGATTCTGAAAAAAGTAGCCAATGTCTTCTGAGATATTGCACGACCACAAGGCAGTAGGAGCCCCAACTTTTCAGTTATACGTAAACTTAGCAGAAGCACTAGTCAAGCGACAATAGAATACATCACCCTAGAGTTTGTCAGTTATGAACTTGTATTTGAAGTTTAAGTCGTTGAAAAACAATTTATATCCCATACGGAATCACCATAGACGGAATCACCATACTACACGCACGAAGGAACACTTAAACAAACCATTTTATTTCGCTTAGAACAGGTTTGAATTTACACAACTTCGAACACCATAACAAACTATTGACAATTGTGCGAGGTAAAGATACGAAAAGAGATCAAGAGGAATATTTTGAGTATCGTATCAAGAACAAATATAAATTAGATTGCGATATGGACAGTTAGGATACCGTACTTGGGAAGGGTTATGGTAACCTACCGTACTCAGCATCTCTCGAAGATCTTATACAGATCGTGAATTCTTGTGAGGGGAGTGAGGATACCGGCGTCTGTCCATTTCGACGGTGGGAAGAGACGATCCTTCCCTGTGCAAGATAATCGATAATCATTTGTTCATGGTTTACAATCAGATTTACCGTAACCACCTCAATACGCAATGGCACATAAATTATTCATCCCAAGGAAAACCTAAAGTATCCATCACATAGTTGGATCTACCGTATCCGAACCCCACCACAAAAGGGAATAACTCGCCTTGGGCATGAGTAGATTCTCGACTACACTCGTCCATTTCGTTTTCCATCGGATGAGTAGAGATCCCCGTCCAGCCATCTGGAGAACGACTACTGTTGACGATGACATGAATTATCAATCACAAGGAATATCTTAGTTTCAGGATTCTCATATCAGAGAGTTGCTGGTAGCACTCTAATCGTAGCCACCTAGGTCCTTACGGATAAATAGCTCGCACGTGAACAAATCAAGAATAATATCACAGTATTTCTCCAGATTAATTCCACTTTTATTGACAGCCTTTAAATGAAAGAGTGAGAAAAATACTAATCATGCCAACCTCTTGTGCAGACCGTAGAATGCGGCAATGGACCTCGCGACTCCCTCGATGCATCGAATCTCCTCGTCCCAGTCAACCTCGACATTAAATATTGTTTTTATAATTTAAATTTAGATAATTAACAAAATAATTTCTCTTAATTACTCCACCTCCACGAGTAGACACAACATCAACTCGGGTAGCGCAGCCATCTGAGGGGAATGAGCGTGAATGAGAGAGGGAAGCTGAAGAGATAGGAATAAATTGCTTGACCAATCACTTTTGTGTTTCACTGAATTCTCTAGATATGAGATGACGAACTCTCAACAGCTCCTTCAACTGTTCTCGCATCAAAAAAGTAATCAAGCGACGTGGGAAAAACTACCAGTAAATTTTACCATCCATTTCAAGATATTCAATTATTACAGTCTACAATAGACACGGGTATCTCATTCATTGAAAAAATACACCTTAGATTCACCAAAGAAAATCCATTTCCGTTTACCCGAATCTTTCCATAATTTCGTCCTTCACAAACCTTTCAAATCCCAGTCCACCCCCACTGACCGTAGTGACGCACACTCGCTGCTCTCCTTCCTCTTCCCCTTGTATCTCTTCGAAGTTCAGAGAGAAGAAGTCATTCAGCATCGACTGTAAACAAATAGATAATTAATCAGACATCTTTCAAAATTAGGGAATGAGCTTTTATGAGCGAGGGAAGCTGAACAATGAAAAATAAATCATAATTTCAAAATATTTTTGGCTAATACGTTTCATGTTTCATCGGTTTCTCAATATTTATATTTACGAACACTCAGCGATGATATCGAATTTCACGTCACAAAAAACACTGACCGATTTGCTCGCGAGGAATCTCGCCGCCTCTTTGAGTTGTTCGTCGCCCTGCGAGAGATGAGTTTCACTATGAGTACGATACTCTGACCAGCAACCAGTGCTGATCATCGGTCTCCACCTATGAATACCCCTAACTCTTTCTACCGTAACTTCCTCCATACTATCGTACCCGTCCCCTCCAATCCTTCTACCGTACTCTCCTCCTCCCCTACCGTACCTCCTCGCATCCGCTCGCCTTCAGTAATTCGACCACGGGCAGTGGCTCATCGAGACGATACGAACCGAGGTTACCGAGTGAGAAGGAATGATCTGAGTTATTAGCTTATTAGTGAACTGGAACCTGTCGAATAATCGAAGTAGACCCACTGGTGAAAAGAATGAACCGGTAGTGAAACCCCAACAATCCATGCTGATTGAAATCTCAGTAACGATTTCCTAACTAGCCAAAGAAATAGCTCACAAAAAAGGATTCACGCGTGATTCACTAACGACTAGGATATCTAGTCACTCATATCGTACCAATTCTCTTTCTACCCTCTATCGTAGTACATTCATAGCTGATTTGCTGACAATCGGGCCGAAAAACAGGCAAGCTTCCTCATATCCCCTTGAGCGTACCTGATACATGATCTCCTCCACCACCGTCTGCAGTCTGCACGCATACAGAGTAGTGTCGTGCTGTAGGAGAACGCACTGGAAAGGACGGGAAATGGTTGCATGTGATAGAATTGTTTTATTCGCTAGAGGAATGTCTCCAAAATTAGAGGATGATTTGGACACGACTCATGAAGATCCCGTGAAACTTAAATGAAATTTGATGTTATAGACGTCAAAAAATATTTTTGCGCATATTAAGGGGTGTACTGTTAGCTTAAATCTATAACGATCGTATTCGAAAGGGAATACAGTTTTCAAACTGTAGCTATTGCGCTTCAACGCTATAAAAAACGCACGAACGCAGCCTCTGGCACAAGTATGAGGCCAGAAGTAATAAGTAAACCGATCAGGATTGTTCACTACAAGGGAAAATAATCAAATTGCTCACCTCCGACGACGCGCATCCGACACAAAGTGTCCCTTGAAGATCGCCCGCAGCTCCACCGAACTCTCCCTGATCACCGATTGACGAAGAGATTCGATCGATTCGAGCGCAAACTCGCGAGCGCCCGACTGAAATGTAAATCGAATTCAACAATCTGTGGTTGTCAGACTGCCATTCTCAATCGCATAAACTTTGTTAGCATTCAGAATTTCTAAGTCAGAAACGGCAGAAAATAATGGATCTATCCAACACTTGCACAAGATGGTTCAAAACAATAACAATAGATACGTATTTTTTTTCGGTTCGATGCGAGATCATGATCGTACCAATGGTCGTACCATACGACGTACCATCATTATTATGTCGCTATAAACGATCGATTGAAACGCACATCTTGCAGCAAATGTGAAACGGTCCTTCTAGTTTTCGCGTTCATAAACCACTCTTACTTCTTAAAACATTTGTTAAATTCGAATTCCCACCTCGGTGACCCTGTATTCCTCCTGCGACGAGGGCGCTTCTACCGTATCCACCGTCGCGTGCGCCGATGAGTGGCCTGAATCAAGAATATTCGTTAATTCAATTATTATCGATTATATTAAAGGATAAACATCTCACTATCATCCTGAAGTATCAATAGATGTTGAAACAAAGACTTGCCAACCACTAAAATCATACCACTGTAATATTGGTCTTTCCTATGACCTACCAGGTAGAAAGAACTGCTCCAGTCGACGTTCACTGCCAGAGACGCGGACCAGCTATAAAATAAATAATCATTTTTGTAAGATTGAAAAAGATAAAAAAAGAGAAATAAGAAGACGAGCTATATATAATTAATACATGCAACACAACTGCACCTAGTTACTTCAACATATATTTTCAAGAAATCATATGAATAAAATAAATTGTATTTCGTTGTGCGGTATTCTCGAAGAAACAAAAAAAACAGAAATATAATCGAAAAAATAAAATTCACATTGTAATCGCATCTCTTCTCTGACGAGTCAGACTTGGTCGGCCGTGGCGTCTAAAGTATCGATCGATATTCAATTGGCATACAGTAACCACAATCCTACCGTACCTTCAAACTGTCGCTGCTTCTACTCAGGCCCAGGGGTGCCATCATCTGTGCTTCCATCATTGACTGAAGACTGGGCAGTTTCGGTCGATACTTGTTCATATCTGCCTCCAGTACTGCGTCCAGGTACTGTATCCTTATCGATTGATTGAGATTTTGAAAAATATCGCTGGAGGAATTGAGTTTCACAATCATTTGAAGTGGTCAGTTGAACGCATCTACTGATTTATTTCACATAGCCAATTGCCAGAACCTATTTCACTATTGTTGACTACCGTAATACATATTCCCACTATCGATCAGTCTACGGTACCTCCTGAATCCTCTCGGTGACGTCGTCCTGCTGGAGGAAGAAAACGCAATCCTTCGTCGGATGGACGTTCACGTCCACACGCGAGGGATCGATCTGAGAAAGGGGGAAATTGAAAATGTCAAGAATGACTTGGTGAACTGGTGTACCAGCAGCAATATGAGACGAACAATTTTGGCATTATCTAATCCTGTGTTGAAAGATACCTGTAGAATAATACATAATTTGTTACCTGGCATTGAGATATAGACTCAATAAGAGAGTTAACTTCCATATCGCTAGTTCTGACATCGAGAATAGCTCAAAACGGGCTCAAATAGCTCAAAAAACACCCACCTTGAGTGCCATCATGAGATACGTCGTTGCGAGTCCCTTCGATGCGAGTGTTTGCTCGGTGGATGATTTGAGTACGGCGCACGAGACAGGACGAGAGTTGATGAAGAGCACGAACTGCTTGTTCCGCTTCTGCAGAGAGGAAAGATGATAGATTGGAGGCTAAATTGGCACTGATTTTGAATTCTAATCATTGTTGTCGAACAGATAATTCAAATGAAATCAACGCCACCGTTTCTAATCATTTTTAGACAATCTCTAAACCAAAACTTGCTAGGAACGAAATTATAAACATCAAGACTCTATTTTCATATTATCGCTATGTAATATTCTCTACAAATCAAATCAATCTAATTCAACTTCGATTACATGTGCACTCGAACCCCAGATCACCCATGATCAAATCTAGATAAACAATTCATTTACTCACCCTCTTCGCATCCTTCGCTTCGGCCGAGTGAATGCTGTACGGGCTCGCCATTATTCCCTCCATCTTAAGTATTATTATTTAAATTTAATTAAAATTAATCAATTTCGAAATTCGCACCTTAAAGTGGAGCGTCGGGTCGTCTAGTCGAAGGACGAGCGCTTCCTGCAGAGAACTACCGTAATCAGTGGTCAAATCAGGGGTCAACTACTTCGTTATTTTCAGTGTTTGTCATAAAACGTGCCCGCCGAAGGCGGGCCGACTCGAAAAATTTGGGGTGAAAATGGTAAAAATTTAAGATTTCCTCAAAATGCACCCGTATTTTCGCCATTCGGATGAAAAACGTACCCGTCTCAAACAATTGATTTTACCTAGGCATTTGACCCCTGGGTCAAATAGCTCAGAGGTCGAGCAACAATGTTCAATATATTAACGAACTCCTCATTTCTCATGCTATCTCTCTCTGGACGATTACAGAGCCCGAGATAACATTGCGAGAAGAGGAGTGCGACACATTTTTGAACAACTCTTGGTACAATTGATAAAGTCGTTCGTGTACAGCAGTGGATTATCGTCCAATCAATCGATATTACCGTACTCCCTCTTACCGTACCTTGCACAGGTCATCTCCATACAGTACTCCCAGCACGTCTTCCCTCTTTCCCGTTCCGAGCGATCGAAGGTCGCAGCCCCGCTCGTCCCGCATCACAATGAATGAGACGTCACTGTAATGATAATTTGACTGCTCTATTGTTAATGAAAATTGCTGAAACGAGATCGACACCCATCTCTTGGCGTCATATACAACACTTGTGAAACTCAGATAACCCAATAACAATATTCCGAAAAAAAACTGATCATGCCCGCTTTTTAAAGATTTAGAACAGCTTCATGAAAAAATCGCCTAATTACGACTCCGTGATTCGAAAATAAAAGGTAATCTCACATACTTTCGATCATGTATGTCTTCTGTTTCAAATGCCTAGTACTCAATTGCTGTGGCGAAATTAAATATAATGGAATGTGTCACCAATACTTTTCGTTTCACTCTGCGCGTAATTACTGTCGAATGCACTAAGTTCAATAATTCCTTATCTTATAGGGTTAAAAATAATTCTCAATGACGGTCGATGGACGGCGTACTTGGCGACGATGTAGATCACTCTCGCCGATTCCTCCGCGTGATTCTTGAGGGCAGCGCGACGCGATTCACGTGCCTGATGAGGATAATGACATTATGATGAGTGTCATTAATTGCAAATATATGCCATTAGGAGGATAATGACATATTTGCAACTGCAGATACACAGCTATTACTTCGAATTAAAACAGGGAAATTTTGATGAAGCTCTATTTGCAACGGGAAACATCAAACTATGGAACCCCAGACACGGGGTTCGCTATTCATAACCCAATTGAAACTCGTGATTACCTGCCTCATGCGAAATTTGGACCATTTCATGAATGAATTCTTTTTGAAGTAGCAGCTATAATTGTTGCTGAACTACATGATGTCTGATTGAAAACACTACTATTCATCCTATTCATAAAACTAATCGAAACACAACTTCACCATCCTGCATTTTCAGCCATTTTTTACAACCTACTTTTCACCATTTCATCCTGTGATGACTCCTTATCTCACCTCAACAGTCCATCTACGTAATAGTCGTTCCATCTCCCGGCCGACGGACGAATTCGGCCAGTCATCGCGCCATCTGCACATTATAAATATAATTTATCACTCGCAAATGAGTAAGTCTCATTTACAGTGATCATTAATTCTATGATTCCAGTTTGCTAACTAATGACTGTGAACATCTCAAATGCACGCATCGCAAATAGCAGGAAGATTCACGTTTCAACAGATTCGTATATTCACGTGAAACAACAAAGTTGATTCAAGCTGTGATCACATCGAATAAGCATCTCACTTACTTTTGTACGTGATCTGATAGGCACAGAGCGCGTCCCTTCGCTTGGACGTCACGTTCAGAGACGAGACCTGCGAAGATATTCAATTTCTATTTACATCTATTTGATATTGCACGCAAAGGACACGCAAAAGAAAAGCGCGGTGGAGCTATGATAAGCAGGTGTGAAAATTCACGAAGCCGCGCGTTTGTTTCGCGCGCGCGCGCGCATTTGCAATTTCCGGATGTGATTCCGGCTCCCACTACGAAATTCGCTCGGGAATCATTTTATACATGTTAAGAGACCTGCTCTGTAAAAATCGAGCATTTTCACATACCCCCCGGACACGCTCCTACCGAATTGAGTTCCGCAAGCCCATATTCTAGTGTTAGGAGGACCTTAGCCCCACATTACCCATAGTACCCCTTATTTCCATTCTTGCCTCCCAGGAGGGAGATAAGTGAAAAATATCTATGCATGGTCAAAAAATAATATTTTCTCAACTGTTCAAGCTAGGCTCAATTTTACTTTTGCAATGTATTTGGGGTGCCCAAACACAGTAAATCAGCTGATATTATATTCATGATCAATTCCGAAGTCACTTTTGTGACCTCAACTTTTGGTTTTTTTGACGAAAATGGGCGATTTTTGGAAGGGCACCAAGGACCACTATGTGCATAGTGTAGCCCACTGACCTCCCCAATGAATTCACTATTGAGAATCCAGATCGATTCAACCCGATGAAGGAGCTGCCTGATTACATGATGTGCACTGCATGGTTCGTACCGAGAAATTCGCGCTCTTCACTTGATTACTATGGATTATCATTTAAAAAACACCCACAGGATATCATTACGCCCTCTTGAATACATTTGTTGTCATCGGAATTGAATCTGCAACCATCACTGTTTTCAACCATGACCCGGGGTTCATGCCCCCCCCCAGACCGGCGCATGACCGTAACCCGGAATCATGGTCCAAAATGGAGTACATATTTCATGCCGAGAAAACTCCTAAAATAATACGTCAAAACATAGTACATTGTGCCTGATATATGCAGCGGCTGATAGATAAGAATATTGCTACTTTTTTGAATACGTTGATCTAACGAAAGTAATCGAATTTTTTCCATGAAAAAAAGCCATTTTTTGGAAGGACACCAGGGACGTACTATGTTCACAGTGTAGCCCGATGACCTACCCAATGATTTTATTATTACAAATCAAGATCGATTTATCCCGCAGAAGGAGCTGTCCTATCACTTGAAGGGCACTACATTGTGCGATATAATGAATAATGATAAGTGCATAATGAAGTGTAGAAAACATATGACAATGAGATAAATTTTAGACATTATCATTACAAACATAGGAAAAAATGAATTATTGAATAATAGGTGCAGTAAACATGAAATGCCCATTTATTTCCTAACCAGCCCTTTCGTTATGAACTTTTTCGATTCCCCTCTCCTTCAATTCCTGATCATGATCGACCTCTCCATCAAACAGACCAGCATCCTTGTGTCTAATAGCTCTTCGCATGAGATCGGCCTCGTCGAATAGGGGTTCCGTTTTGAATTCTAATTCCGGGTCGCCTTCTGGGTCAAATAGCAGATCATTGACCTCATCTGGTTCGGGGTCGTTGGCTGCCTGAATTCTATCTCTCTTGTCCAGTTTTGTTGTCTTGAAACCAGTGTAAACTCCGGCAATCTGGCGATAATTGAGAAGGTGTTCTGGTTGGAAATACAAGGTTCCATCTGCCTTGGTCTTCGTTCTCATGAGCTTCGCAGCTTCATGAGCATCAGTCTTCGCTCCAGTTTTCTCTCCACCGTCGTAAAGCTCTTTGAGGATATTCTTCACAGTCGGTGGGAATCGAATGGATTTTCTTCTCTTGGGTAGGGCCCATCCCATTAGTTGACTTCTGCCATCCTCAATATTTTTAATAGTCGAGTCGATGGTCTCGTCAATAATAGGGCACATTCGGGGTGCAGAATCAGTTTCTAGCTTGACACCAAACTGATGGAGACCATAATCGAGAATATTCTCCTTATCGAGTTTCTGGAGATGCTTGCCTACGGTCATGTGGATATCGAGATGTTTCTCAGTGAGAAACTCTTTCGAGCAAGTCTCGATGGGACAACGGAAAAGCTTTGATTCGGGTTTGGGCTTCTTACACTTCTTCTCCTTCTTCTCGCATTGTCCTTCATCTTCGACTGTCTTGTCAAGCTAACAACAGGGGCTGGTTAGGAAAGAAATAGACATTTCATGTTTACTGCACCCATTATTCAATTTTTTTTCTATGTTTTGTAATGATAAATGTCTAAAAATTATCTCATTGTCATTTGTTTTCTACACTTCAGTCCATTATCGCACAATATAGAGTCCTTCAAGTGATCGGACAGCTCATTCTGCGGTATAAATCGATCTTGATTTGTAATAATAAAACCATTAGGAAGGTCATCGGGATACACTGTGCAAATAGTACTTCCCTGGTGCCCTTGAAAAAAACAGCCTTTTTTCTTGGAAAAAAATCGATTTCTTTCGTTAGATGGCACTTCTCTCAACGTATTCAAAAAAGTAGCCATATTCTTATCTATCAGCCGCTGCATATATCAGGCACAATGTACTATGTTTTGACGTATTATTTTAGGAGTTTTCTCGACATGAAATATGTATCCCATTTTGGACCATGATCCCGGGGTCACGGTCATGCGCCGGTCTGGGGGGGGAGCATGATCATGGGTCATGGTCGAAAAAATTGATGGTTGCAGATTCAATTCCGATGACAACAAATGTATTCAAGAGGGCGTAATGATATCCTGTGGGTGTTTTTTAAATGATAATCCATAGTAATCAAGTGAAGAGCGCGAATTTCTCGGTACGAACCATGCAGTGCACATCATGTAATCAGGCAGCTCCTTCATCGGGTTGAATCGATCTGGATTCTCCTGAAGTGTAGAAAACAAATGACAATGAGATAATTTTTAGACATTTATCATTACAAAACATAGAAAAAAAATTGAATAATGGGTGCAGTAAACATGAAATGTCTATTTCTTTCCTAACCAGCCCCTGTTGTTAGCTTGACAAGACAGTCGAAGATGAAGGACAATGCGAGAAGAGGAGAAGAAGTGTAAGAAGCCCAAACCCGAATCAAAGCTTTTCCGTTGTCCCATCGAGACTTGCTCGAAAGAGTTTCTCACTGAGAAACATCTCGATATCCACATGACCGTAGGCAAGCATCTCCAGAAACTCGATAAGGAGAATATTCTCGATTATGGTCTCCATCAGTTTGGTGTCAAGCTAGAAACTGATTCTGCACCCCGAATGTGCCCTATTATTGACGAGACCATCGACTCGACTATTAAAAATATTGAGGATGGCAGAAGTCAACTAATGGGATGGGCCCTACCCAAGAGAAGAAAATCCATTCGATTCCCACCGACTGTGAAGAATATCCTCAAAGAGCTTTACGACGGTGGAGAGAAAACTGGAGCGAAGACTGATGCTCATGAAGCTGCGAAGCTCATGAGAACGAAGACCAAGGCAGATGGAACCTTGTATTTCCAACCAGAACACCTTCTCAATTATCGCCAGATTGCCGGAGTTTACACTGGTTTCAAGACAACAAAACTGGACAAGAGAGATAGAATTCAGGCAGCCAACGACCCCGAACCAGATGAGGTCAATGATCTGCTATTTGACCCAGAAGGCGACCCGGAATTAGAATTCAAAACGGAACCCCTATTCGACGAGGCCGATCTCATGCGAAGAGCTATTAGACACAAGGATGCTGGTCTGTTTGATGGAGAGGTCGATCATGATCAGGAATTGAAGGAGAGGGGAATCGAAAAAGTTCATAACGAAAGGGGCTGGTTAGGAAATAAATGGGCATTTCATGTTTACTGCACCTATTATTCAATAATTCATTTTTTCCTATGTTTTGTAATGATAAATGTCTAAAATTTATCTCATTGTCATATGTTTTCTACACTTCATTATGCACTTATCATTATTCATTATATCGCACAATGTAGTGCCCTTCAAGTGATAGGACAGCTCCTTCTGCGGATAAATCGATCTTGATTTGTAATAATAAAATCATTGGGTAGGTCATCGGGCTACACTGTGAACATAGTACGTCCCTGGTGTCCTTCCAAAAAAATGGCTTTTTTTCATGGAAAAAATTCGATTACTTTCGTTAGATCAACGTATTCAAAAAAGTAGCAATATTCTTATCTATCAGCCGCTGCATATATCAGGCACAATGTACTATGTTTTGACGTATTATTTTAGGAGTTTTCTCGGCATGAAATATGTATCCCATTTTGGACCATGATTCCGGGGTTACGGTCATGCGCCGGTCTGGGGGGGGGCATGAACCCCGGGTCATGGTTGAAAACAGTGATGGTTGCAGATTCAATTCCGATGACAATAAATGTTTTCAAGAGGGCGTAATGATATCCTGTGGGTGTTTTTCAAATGATATTCCATAGTAATCAAGTGAAGAGCGCGAATTTCTCGGTATGTACCATGCAGTGCACTTCATGTAATCAGGCAGCTCCTTCATCGGGTTGAATCGATCTGGATTCTCAATAGTGAATTCATTGGGGAGGTCAGTGGGCTACACTATGCACATAGTGGGTCCTTGGTGCCCTTCCAAAAATGAGCCTTTTTCGTGAAAAAGCGAAAATTGTGGTCAAAATAGTGATAAGGGAGTCGATGATAAATTCATATTATTAGCTAATTTACTGTGTTTGGACACCCCAAATACATTGCAAAAGTAAAATTGAGCCTAGCTTGAACAGTTGAGAAAATATTATTTTTAGACCATTGTCGATACTTCTCACTTATCTCCCTCCTGGGAGGCAAGAAATGGAAATAAGGGGTACTATGGGTAATGTGGGGCTAAGGTCCTCCTAACACTAGAATATGGGCTTGCGGAACTCAATTCGGTAGGAGCGTGTCCGGGGGGTGCTCGATTTTTACCGATCCGCTCTCTTAAAGTTATATTTAAATGCTAGTTCCTGCTATGAATGGACTTTATATGATTCTCCATCGACCGAAACCGAGAACAGGTTATTTTATTGCGAATTCGTGGACATTAGCTCGATGCCGTGTTTTCACAGTAAACGTGTGCGCTCGTGTATTTCCTGACTTTTTCTTGTATTATTTCAGCTGTTTCATATGATCTAGCACCTAAATACATCATTTGTACTGAAAATTAAATAGAAAGGGAGAACTTGGTTACTCGCGACGAAATTTTAAATTAATTTAAAATTCGCGCCACCGGTTCTGCGACGCGTCGTCCAAATCTTGGAATTTTTCCAAAACGGCATCTGTCCTCTCCGTGATTGTACTATGCCTAATTTTTTTATATTGGTTTTGAATAATACGCCACGAATTCGATACCATCATCCAACGCTTTCCACCTGTACTTCCTACAGACGCTGAAACCTCTCACCATTGCGATACTCGCCAGCGCCTCTCCTCGGAATCCGAACGTCGTCATTCGAGAGAGGTCATCGATCTAGAATAACCATTTTCTATTCCTTCAAAGGATCTAGAATATAGTGAAAATCAGTATTGCGGAGTTTCACTGAAATGGATTATTGCACTGTTATCTATTATCGAAATCACACTGTTCGACATTAAATAACAACTGTCTCAAAGACATGGAATACTTGCAAATCCCTGCCAACAATAGCGATTGGCAGCCCACTAGAAAATGCTCTTCCCTGTTATTTTAGCCCAGTCTTTTCTCGCAGAGTATCCCCTCCCTATCATTCTCATTCCCTACACGCCCTAGGTAGTATACATCCAGAGCAGTCGCAGCCTGGGCCGAAAAACAGAGAAGTTCCCAAGTAAATATGCTATTCGACTACTCACTGATCTCAGTTTCGACGTAGCGAATCGTTCGCATACGAGAGGAAGATCGTCCTTGTAGATACCCGAGCCATTGTCCTGCAAGAGTTTACCATTGTTGACTTAGTTGGAAATTGTTATCGACGAAGTAGCATTATCACTAAACAAAGTAGCTGATTTTACAAAGTCAACGAAGCTGATATCCACCTTTGTCAATTTACGAATCTTCCGATACCTATAAAATTCAAATATCCAAAAGAATGTAACTTCGGACTGAAAGACCAGTATCTATCTCGTAATATCTAATCAGGGATTATACCCGACAATCCCTCCTCCCCTCACCTTCACTTGCAGGAGTGTCATTCCTCCCTCCTTTATCGTCACTGTGATCTCGGTAGCGCCCGCATCCAGCGAATTCTCGAGTAGCTCCTGAATTTCAAACGAATTTTAAAGGTTGAAAACGATTAGACGGAAATCGCCATCATACAAACTGAAGTCACAACACAAAACCACGACGATTTTCCCTAGCATAACTTCCTAATTCCTAACCGATACCGATCTACCGTAATCTAGCGTACCTTGACTGCATTCGCCGGTCTCACGATCACTTCGCCAGCTGCAATCTTCCTCACTACATCCTCTGGCAGTTGCTGAATCACTCCCATCGAATTGAGAGATTACTGTAACTTCACAGTGTCAAATTCCTAACATCTGTAGGACTCGTAAGAGACGGCAGTAGGAAACAATCCATAGAGATTTAAGCAAAATGAAACAACTTTTGTAAAACATCTCCTGCGGACAAAGTATAGCCAATCGATACCAACGATTTGGAAACATCTGTAGATTCTTTCCATAACATCTATATCATACTCAAACAGTAACAATCAGGACATAACAACTATGATCAGAGAAACACAACTAATTCAATATAAGGAACGATTAGGACAACATTTTTACGGACTAGCAATTGATCATTTTGAAACGGAACAGAAATTATGAACCAAATAATGCTCGAAAATAGAAGCGATACTCCAATAAGATGAACAACTTTCAGCCTTGGAGCATCACATCGACCGTCCCCGGAAGGTACTTGCAGTCAACCAACTGTAAAATATCATGTTTTTTTCTCACATCGTTGGATCACTCTCACTGAATAAATCGCGCTTCGGGAGCAGCAGAAGAACATCGATCTTCTCCAATATTTGAGCCACTCAGCTAACGAAGTCGTACAGGTTCTGAAAAAGTAACCAATACCTCTCGTTAGAGAGGTACTACTTCGGGGGTAGGGCCCACGAGACGCCCCCTAACTTCGAACCCAACCACCGGCTGAACTTCGAAGAAAGGGAGCGCGAGAATCCCCCCTAACCCCGAACCCAACCACCGGCTGAACTTCGGGGGTAGGGCCCACGAGACGCCCCCTAACTTCGAACCCAACCACCGGCTGAACTTCGAAGAAAGGGAGCGCGAGAGTCCCCCCTAACCCCGAACCCAACCACCGGCTGAACTTCGGGGGTAGGGCCCACGAGACGCCCCCTAACTTCGAACCCAACCACCGGCTGAACTTCGAAGAAAGGGAGCGCGAGAATCCCCCCTAACCCCGAACCCAACCACCGGCTGAACTTCGGGGGTAGGGCCCACGAGACGCCCCCTAACTTCGAACCCAACCACCGGCTGAACTTCGAAGAAAGGGAGCGCGAGAATCCCCCCTAACCCCGAACCCAACCACCGGCTGAACTTCGGGGGTAGGGCCCACGAGACGCCCCCTAACTTCGAACCCAACCACCGGCTGAACTTCGAAGAAAGGGAGCGCGAGAATCCCCCCTAACCCCGAACCCAACCACCGGCTGAACTTCGGGGGTAGGGCCCACGAGACGCCCCCTAACTTCGAACCCAACCACCGGCTGAACTTCGAAGAAAGGGAGCGCGAGAATCCCCCTAACCCCGAACCCAACCACCGGCTGAACTTCGGGGGTAGGGCCCACGAGACGCCCCCTAACTTCGAACCCAACCACCGGCTGAACTTCGAAGAAAGGGAGCGCGAGAATCCCCCCTAACCCCGAACCCAACCACCGGCTGAACTTCGGGGGTAGGGCCCACGAGACGCCCCCTAACTTCGAACCCAACCACCGGCTGAACTTCGAAGAAAGGGAGCGCGAGAATCCCCCCTAACCCCGAACCCAACCACCGGCTGAACTTCGGGGGTAGGGCCCACGAGACGCCCCCTAACTTCGAACCCAACCACCGGCTGAACTTCGAAGAAAGGGAGCGCGAGAATCCCCCCTAACCCCGAACCCAACCACCGGCTGAACTTCGGGGGTAGGGCCCACGAGACGCCCCCTAACTTCGAACCCAACCACCGGCTGAACTTCGAAGAAAGGGAGCGCGAGAATCCCCCCTAACCCCGAACCCAACCACCGGCTGAACTTCGGGGGTAGGGCCCACGAGACGCCCCCTAACTTCGAACCCAACCACCGGCTGAACTTCGAAGAAAGGGAGCGCGAGAATCCCCCCTAACCCCGAACCCAACCACCGGCTGAACTTCGGGGGTAGGGCCCACGAGACGCCCCCTAACTTCGAACCCAACCACCGGCTGAACTTCGAAGAAAGGGAGCGCGAGAATCCCCCCTAACCCCGAACCCAACCACCGGCTGAACTTCGGGGGTAGGGCCCACGAGACGCCCCCTAACTTCGAACCCAACCACCGGCTGAACTTCGAAGAAAGGGAGCGCGAGAATCCCCCCTAACCCCGAACCCAACCACCGGCTGAACTTCGGGGGTAGGGCCCACGAGACGCCCCCTAACTTCGAACCCAACCACCGGCTGAACTTCGAAGAAAGGGAGCGCGAGAATCCCCCCTAACCCCGAACCCAACCACCGGCTGAACTTCGGGGGTAGGGCCCACGAGACGCCCCCTAACTTCGAACCCAACCACCGGCTGAACTTCGAAGAAAGGGAGCGCGAGAATCCCCCCTAACCCCGAACCCAACCACCGGCTGAACTTCGGGGGTAGGGCCCACGAGACGCCCCCTAACTTCGAACCCAACCACCGGCTGAACTTCGAAGAAAGGGAGCGCGAGAATCCCCCCTAACCCCGAACCCAACCACCGGCTGAACTTCGGGGGTAGGGCCCACGAGACGCCCCCTAACTTCGAACCCAACCACCGGCTGAACTTCGAAGAAAGGGAGCGCGAGAATCCCCCCTAACCCCGAACCCAACCACCGGCTGAACTTCGGGGGTAGGGCCCACGAGACGCCCCCTAACTTCGAACCCAACCACCGGCTGAACTTCGAAGAAAGGGAGCGCGAGAATCCCCCCTAACCCCGAACCCAACCACCGGCTGAACTTCGGGGGTAGGGCCCACGAGACGCCCCCTAACTTCGAACCCAACCACCGGCTGAACTTCGAAGAAAGGGAGCGCGAGAATCCCCCCTAACCCCGAACCCAACCACCGGCTGAACTTCGGGGGTAGGGCCCACGAGACGCCCCCTAACTTCGAACCCAACCACCGGCTGAACTTCGAAGAAAGGGAGCGCGAGAATCCCCCCTAACCCCGAACCCAACCACCGGCTGAACTTCGGGGGTAGGGCCCACGAGACGCCCCCTAACTTCGAACCCAACCACCGGCTGAACTTCGAAGAAAGGGAGCGCGAGAATCCCCCCTAACCCCGAACCCAACCACCGGCTGAACTTCGGGGGTAGGGCCCACGAGACGCCCCCTAACTTCGAACCCAACCACCGGCTGAACTTCGAAGAAAGGGAGCGCGAGAATCCCCCCTAACCCCGAACCCAACCACCGGCTGAACTTCGGGGGTAGGGCCCACGAGACGCCCCCTAACTTCGAACCCAACCACCGGCTGAACTTCGAAGAAAGGGAGCGCGAGAATCCCCCCTAACCCCGAACCCAACCACCGGCTGAACTTCGGGGGTAGGGCCCACGAGACGCCCCCTAACTTCGAACCCAACCACCGGCTGAACTTCGAAGAAAGGGAGCGCGAGAATCCCCCCTAACCCCGAACCCAACCACCGGCTGAACTTCGGGGGTAGGGCCCACGAGACGCCCCCTAACTTCGAACCCAACCACCGGCTGAACTTCGAAGAAAAGGAGCGCGAGAATCCCCCCTAACCCCGAACCCAACCACCGGCTGAACTTCGGGGGTAGGGCCCACGAGACGCCCCCTAACTTCGAACCCAACCACCGGCTGAACTTCGAAGAAAAGGAGCGCGAGAATCCCCCCTAACCCCGAACCCAACCACCGGCTGAACTTCGGGGGTAGGGCCCACGAGACGCCCCCTAACTTCGAACCCAACCACCGGCTGAACTTCGAAGAAAGAGAGCGCGAGAATCCCCCCTAACCCCGAACCCAACCACCGGCTGAACTTCGGGGGTAGGGCCCACGAGACGCCCCCTTACTTCGAACCCAACCACCGGCTGAACTTCGAAGAAAGGGAGCGCGAGAATCCCCCCTAACCCCGAACCCAACCACCGGCTGAACTTCGGGGGTAGGGCCCACGAGACGCCCCTAACTTCGAACCCAACCACCGGCTGAACTTCGAAGAAAGGGAGCGCGAGAATCCCCCCTAACCCCGAACCCAACCACCGGCTGGACTTAGCTTTTGTCTTCCTTGGTCATCCATCAGATAGTTCTTCCTTGACGGGAATGCTCGTTATCTCGTCCACGTGTGCCTGCAAACAAATAAAATGTTTATTAATAAACTATTAACATGTTTATAGAGAATTTAATAGATAATGTAGTGATGAGCTTGTCTTTTTTATTCGCAGGTGTGTTACAGTGTTCATATTTTCAAATGAGAGACCAAGATAGTGAGAAAAGAACGCCAGGAGTAAATAACTAAAATGCACAACAATTTGAAAACTACGGATTTGCATTCATGTACCAGTTTATAAAGTAACCGTAATAGTAGGGGATCGATTGATTGTGATTTACCTTTACATTGTCGTCGTCTTCGCGCATTCCGATTCCTCTTACTCGTCCAAGTCGTTTTGCTCATTCTTGCTGTAGATAGGCAACAGTAGTTGATCGCCCGGGAGTCAGCGGCCATTCGGGGCACTATAAATATTGAATAGTTAGTCATCCATCTGAGGTCAGCGATACAACGAAAATATTTATGCGGTAGATGAAAATAAATAGGAAGAATAGGAGAATCAAGATTGGGCTGACAAAGACGAAAGGCGAGCCAGAAAAGAAAGCATTTGGGATGGGAATGATGACAAAAAATCTTAATAAATGAGAGTACTAACGCAATTACGATGACTACACTATTTGAGGACTGTTTTACGATGCTCTCTGGAAGAGTAAAGGAAATGATAGTAGATGTGCAGTTCCCCAACAGAAGAGAGAAGAGCGTTGGAAAATGCTGGCAATGCTTTAACAAACAAGTTCTAATTAAGGTTTTGATTGTTCCACATTTGGAATGTCGCAATGAGAGCAGTATGTAATAAAAAAGAATGAAGTGAACAACAGTTGTCAGCACAAATGATTGAATACATGAGAAATAGTGAGGGAACGCTATTAAAACAAATAATAAAAAATAGCAGAAAATTTGAAACTCTCCGATTCATTCACAGCGAGGTTGCAAATTACTTGAGAACTACTGTATACTAGAAAGATACGCAACTGATTTAATTTGGAGAATTTTTCTTTTCTCTAGAATTCTCAATGTCAGGTTAAATAGTACAAAATAATGCTCCTGTTAGCAAAATATAGGCAATCGTTAAAAACGATTTCGAAACAAACCAAATCAAACTCTTTCGCAAACATTTTTTTATGTTCAAGCAGGAATAATATGTGAAAACAGTTGTGATCACAGACAAACAATTAATCGAGTTCACAACTTATTGAAAGAGCGAAGTAAGGACCATTCTACGGACTAGCTATCGAACAATTGCAACGGTACATAATCAAACAAACAAATCCTAATCAGCGCTAGTAGTGATACTTCTACAACGAAATAAGCAACTTCCATCCTTTCAACATCACATCCTTCGGGCATAGGAAAAAGGACACATTGATTCGTCGACTAATCAGATTTGTCTCAGTTGTATTAGAAAAATCACGCCCGGCTCTCACGTCTTGAGCCATCCAGCTGCCGAAGTCGTGCTGATTCTGAAAAAAGTAGCCAATGTCTTCTGAGATATTGCACGACCCCAAGGCAGTAGGAGCCCCAACTTTTCAATTACACGTAAACTTAGCACAAGCATGAGTCAAACGACAATAGAATACATCATCCTAGACACTAGGTGGCTACTACATGCCTAAGAATTTTGGAGGACTTAGTTTTTCTTGGCTATTGCAAAGAGTCAAGGCAAACATTTTCAATTTTCACCAAGTCACTCATAACGAATAGTGTATCAAATTTAAAAATAATTCTCTGGCCTAGCAGTGATTCCCGCAGGTCGCAAGTGCCTTGATTAACGGGATAACTGTTGCTTTTTACTTTACAGAAAAATAGGGGAAAACCTTGTATCAGCTTGAAAAAAAGAACGATGACTCACCAAAGTAATTGCCTCGTTTCTGCTACTACAGAAGCACATTCATCTTCTCGCCCTCGTTGAGTGAATCCACGAGCCGCCGAAGTCGTATTGCTCCTAAAAATGAAAACAATACCTCTCGAATGAGAGGTACTAGCGCTGGCGAGATCACTGATCTACGCCCCCTAAGAAACGCGCTGGCGAGATCACTGATCTACGCCCCCCCTAAGAAACGCGCTGGCGAGATCACTGATCTACGCCCCCCCTAAGAAACGCGCTGGCGAGATCACTGATCTACGCCCCCCTAAGAAACGCGCTGGCGAGATCACTGATCTACGCCCCCTAAGAAACGCGCTGGCGAGATCACTGATCTACGCCCCCTAACAAACGCGCTGGCGAGATCACTGATCTACGCCCCCTAACAAACGCACTGGCGAGATCACTGATCTACGCCCCCTAAGAAACGCGCTGGCGAGATCACTGATCTACGCCCCCTAAGAAACGCGCTGGCGAGATCACTGATCTACGCCCTACGGTAAGCGCGGAACTTAGCTTGTAAATTCCTTTGCCAGCATGAGATAGTCCTTCCTCGGCCGGAGTGTCGCTAGCTAGTTCACGTGCATCTGCAAATACAGAAATCAGTGATAAAAGTTTAAAACTTTTTGCAAGGTGACTCAAAAAGAGGTAATGTGGGACTTTTCTAGTTCCGTACTAGGCCACACCCCCTTGGCTCCACCCCTTCCCCTCAATGGAGGGGAGGGGTGGAGCCCGCCTCCTACCTGCCCCTTAAGGGCGTAGGAGACACTCCAAAAATGCCGAACAAGCGGCAAACAATCGGGCAGAGGTACAGTGCGCCGTCCGATTGGCGAGAGAAAAGAGCGTAAGGAGGTTATAGAGAGAGTGCGTGCTAGTCGCGACGGGGTAGAGAGAGTAGGGGGAGGGAGGGGGGGAAGAGCGCTAGCCTCGCTCTCTCTTTCACTCTCTCGCCCGTCGCTCCTCCTCCAATCTTGCAAAAGACGAGAGGGGAGGAGGGATGAGGGAGGGGCGTGTGGGGAAAGGGGGCGGAGGGGCGTGGCCTAGTACGGAACTAGAAAAGTGCCATCAAATGATATCGATCGTAAATAATAATTCACCTCTCCATTTTCCCTTCCCCTCACTAGTTGAGATCTTCTTGCTGATTCTTGCCATAGATGGGAATCGGACGATTGCCGGGAAGTGAACTGCCATTCGAGGTACTGTAAATATATTAATTAATGAACAACAGTGAGACAATGATATAATATCTCTCAAAGGGGCATTGACTCACTGAAGAGATCATCTTGTATACGTGTAGAGGGAGAAGCTCATCTTGCTCTCACTGCGCGAGTCGCTCAGTCAGCAGGCAAAGTCGTAGTGCTTCTGAAATATTGAATGCCTCGTTTTCGTTTAGGGCTCCAGTGGGGAGCAGGGGGGGGGGGGGGGGGGGGCTAACCGACCACACAGCCGGACAGAAGAAGAAGAAATTAAGTGTTCACACTTTTGTAATCGTAGTGATTCACCTTTACATTATAGCCGTTATCCTTCTGTATTTCGATTCCTCTCAGTCATCGAAGTCGTCTTGCTCATTCTGACCGTAGATGGGCAACGGTAGATCGTCCGGGAGTGAGCGGCTATGAGGGGTACTGTGAATATTGATTAATAAATCAATTATACAGAGCAAGGATATAATGAAAATATTCATGACGAGAAGAAACATTAGAAATAGGAAGTAGACATGAATCAAGACTGGGTTAGCGAAGACGAATGGCAGGACTGAAAAGCAGGCTTTTTCGGTGGGAAGATAGATAATAACGAAAACGTGGTTGCTGCAGCAATGTAAGTGGTGATAAAAAGCCATGATGAACGAGAATCCTAACGTAATTGCAATGCCTACACGTTTTTAGGGATACATTCCGATAGTTTCTGAAGGATGGAATGAAATAAATTGTGAACTGCTATAAATACATCCCCGGACCAGCTCAAAATGAAATGATGTTTACGACGACAAGCACTCTCAGAAGGGGGGGGGGGGTAGGTTTAAGCAGTCATCCTTAGCCACATTTTATTATTGCTCAGGATTAGGGCTTAGTTCTTAGGGTTTTGATCAGGCTTAGGAACGCTAACATCATTTCATTTTGAGCTGGTACGGGGATGTAAAGTATTAAGAATGAAGTGAATGAGCTTCCAGTGTAAATTTAATTGTTGCATAGTGAAGTTCACTACCGTACATCAACATGAGGAATCTTAGATCACTGCAATGAGAGATCGTTTACTATCGAAACTTGAGAAATCCAAGGTGACTGTAGTAAATATTTTTTTGTTTTGTTTCTCTCGCGGACAAGGTATATTCAATCGTTGCATCGACGATTTTATAACGATTTTGACGAGTTCGCAAACAATTAAAAGGAAAATAACCAGAACTTTACTCTTCGTTGCACAAATCTTTAATACACACGGGATATGAGGACGGAAACTCGGGAATGGGCAAAAGCAATGGGGCTAATAACAAAAATGCTAAGTATGGCGCAACATAAAGAGAAAAAAGGGCGACACTTCTAAAATATACGTTAAAAACAACATTCAGATCTAATCTGTTCCAAAGCTATTTGGAGGAATCTGCTCTACATGCTATCATTACAATGAAAATCAGAGAGTAAGGTAGCTTCTTTAATGAATCTGTGTCAAATAACAGAAGGGGGAATCGATAACTGGTGGATACGGTAGCTCAATCATCCATATTGATGTCTCTGAAGAGTTGTCCCATGCTCTCGTTGTAGTAGATACGACGGACCGCCTCACACAGCATCAGGGAGATATCCACCTACAAATGATACATCAATAAACCGAAATAGCGCAGCCTGTATATTATTTTTTTAAATATAAAACATAGTAAATAAAATAGAACGATAAGATTACTTCGAAAACATATAAACCTTGTGAAACACAGAGCTTAAAGGTGAATAAACATGGTTTATAAAACTCGGCCAACATTTCTATAATGATCAGACTACCGTAATCCCATACAACAGAATTGCCAACTGACCGTCTTGATCTTGTGGCAGCGCATCTTCTGCATCTCGTGCGGCACCGTGTTCGTCACTATGATCTGCAAGTTGGAAGAGAGATTATAGATCCTGGAAGGATTACCAATACTATCAAAGGACGGGAACTGCCTTATGGGGAACATGTAACCTGAATATCGCTGCAACTGCAACCTTGCATGTGAAAAACATTTGTTTTACACCACTAAAAGAAGTCACGATAATGGGTCAAGATATCGCACAGACGCATAGACGGAGACGGACTCCGTGAGACTACGTTCAATGGCGAGAAATTCCACCAGTTACTACTGCGTTTCAAGTCTCACATAAGCAAAAATTTGCAGGCTGTAACTCAATGGACATCTGCGTTGCTTTCCACAATTCACTATTATAAAAATCAATATTCGATAACTACCGTACCCCCCCCCTCCCTACTCCCTACCATACCTCCGTAATGGGCGATGCTTCCAGAAGGGCGGGCGCATCGGACGACAGCACTCCGTGGGTGGCCATCACGTAGATCTTGTACGCACCGCGCGCCTTCAGCACCTGCAAGAGTACAGTAGATTGGGGATACTAGTGGTGGTACTGCCCTATTAGGTGTGTGGAAATAAGCCATTATCCACCTTATAACATGCAAAACTTTTTTCTTCAAAATGTTCAGCTATGTGTTAAACCAATCTACTCAACAAATTGTTTTTCACCGATTCTAAAACCCGCGATTTGGAAGGTTCATTTCAATTCTGACCGGACCCTCCACATCACAAACAATTTTGTTTTCACTATTTCACCTCAACCGTGTTTCTCCTCGTCTTATCTCTACCGTACCTCAGCGGCGGCGACGAAGCTGGCGGCGTCATCGATGATGTCATCGACCATGATGGCGATGCGACCCCCGACATCACCGACCACCGTCAGAGGAGGCTTCTCCTTCGGCAGCTGAGAGGATTGGGATTAGGAGAAATCATTAGTGTCATTGAGAAGGTTGGGTATCTGACACATGTCTAGGAGACTGATATCATCAACGTGCCATGGTCAAAACTAGGCTCTTCCACGTTTTGCAAATGCAATCGTCTGAAGACGAATTTTTGTGATGAGAATATTAGCAAACCGCAATGACCAGGAATTGTCCGTGGTGAATAAGGTTGTCCTAACTAAGACAGCAAGAACACCAATTTTCCTTGAGCAATGTCTTTGAACAGTTGTTCAGAAGTGGTCAATTCTCAACTAATCGTTATTATGTTTGATCTATAAAACATTGAATTTTTATGAGTAATAATATTTAAGAAATAATAAATAAATTAGCTCACCGCCGACGGGAACAGCTCGAAGGGGGCAAAGTTGGGCGGGGGCGACTGGCGGCCGTCCTCCGTGCCCGACTCCTCCGATTCCTGTGATTGAACAAATTGTAAATTACAAAATATTTTGCAATTTATAGAAAGAACTTCAAAGAAATCAAATTCCAAGGATAGTTCGTGCTTCAAAAAACCAATCCATTCATGTGAAGCATTTCTGGTACGATATTCTTCTAATGGATACTTCATTAGCCAAATGAAAATTATCTTGGAAATGTTGCTATTTCGTTTGCGTTTCACCGGTTCTACGTAGCCGTTTTAGTTCAGAAATAGCCAGAGTACTTCGTATTGTTTTTAAATTCTAAAATACCGTACCTTCTGCTCTCCGTGAATCACGGCCACGCCCACGCGCAGTCTGTCCGCGTACGATGTCGCCTGCAAATTAGAGAGACTTCCATTTTGCAAAACCAAGACATTTTGTGTTTACCGATTGCCTAACGTGAGCGCAGGAGTTGACGAAATAATGTCACCTCGATAATGGACACGATAACACCAATCAATATTCAATTGATAAATCTCTAGCTACCGTAATATAAGAAAAAAATCGTAACCTTATGCATCACTCCGGGATTCTTCGCGACAATGATCGCGTTCTTGTGGTCGGGAATGTACTCTCGGATATACTGTAAGTGGGGTACTTTATCATGCAACTGATCGATAACTTCAACGCGCTACGAACACATGTGAAGCATGTATTACAATTTAAAAAAAAAAGTATATTATAACGACATTTATTTAAACATATAATACTTTTAATAATTAATTAAAATATAATTACCTGCAGGAGGAAGAGCGACGCGCGCAGATTGTCCACCGGAATCGAGAAGAAACCCTGTAAAGAGGATATTAAACTTCTTGGCTGACTTATGTTTCACATTTTCATCAAAGGTCTAGAAGATCCTGCATCAACAATTACGACAACAGATCCGATTGAAAAACAAAACAAAATAAGAATAAGTTCTCCTTTTGCCCACCTGAATCTCCTTCCTGTACAGGTCGAGTGAGACGAGTCTCGTCGCTCCCGACTTCGAGATCATCTCCGCCACCAGACGCATCGGAATTGACGATCTGGAAAATGTATTTAATTTGAGAAAAATGGAAACATTTAGGTTTCACTGTCACATCATCTGAATTTTGATTCTCAATAGGGCAATTTTCGGCAGTTGAACTTTTGTGATTATGACAATTTAAAAAAATCTAACCACTGGTGTTTCACTGATATTTCAAATCATGGAAAATTCACAACTGCTCAATAATCGTGACATTCTGTGTCGAATACAAATAACACCCCACCTTCTGAGCATTCTGCACTGCTTGGAGTACGGTAGGTACGGCATCACAACCGTGATCTGGAAATAAATCAATAATCTACCGTAATCAGAAATTTAAAAAAAAATCATCACATTAGTTTCCGCAGCTTTTCCATCATTAACAAGTGCAAAACAGATTTCCGAATGAAAAAAAAACCCGTCAACCGTATCCCCCTAATCGATACTCCACCGTATACCTTGGTCGCTGCACTTGTCTTGCACGCGTAGATGAGAATGAGCAATTCGACGATATCGTTGTTTACATTCTTGCTTCCCGATTGAAGGATGAACACGTGTTTGCCTCTCACCGACTGTTTGATGTCCACGGACGTCTCGCGGTTCGTCTGCAATTAAATTTTTTGAATTCCCGCCATCATTCCTTCAAAAATAAAAGTTCCTACACAAAATGAATCCATTCTTCCTCAAAAATAGAATCAGCAAAAAACGGCAAAAAGCATTCCGACCAACCGGATTCGAACCAGTGACCTAAGGATCTACAGTCCTCCGCTCTACCAACTGAGCTATGGTCGGTGATGAGGGGAGCGGACGAGTGGCGAGTGACATGGGTGAGAGTGTGTGCACTTATCGCTTTCCCCCGCGGACACCATCGATTCGAGCGATTGCTCTTTGGCTTTTGCATGCATGTTGACTGAGAGGCAAAGGGAGTGCACTATAAAATGATGAGCAGCGCAAATTCACCAACTGTACAAAGCTTCACAGCTAGTTCTGAACAGCAAGCACTAATTAACTATAATTTCTTGCAATTTCAGGTTAATCGATTCGCACAACAAAAGATAAATGAATTTTCAATTTGTCATTCAATATCTCCATAATCTTGCTCTACTATGAACTCATCGTGTTTGTTTACTATGAACAAGCGCCTGCCAAGGAATCACATGAACAATCAATCCAAATTGTGTTTTCCTCTTAATTTGTTAGAATTACAAGCAACGAACCACTCAAAAAGACAAATTCACCTTATTGTAGACGACGGCATCGCCCAGTCTCACTCCCAGTCGATCACTCACGAGTCTCGCGAGCTCCGGATGCGAATTGCCCATGAGCAAGACCATTCCGCTGCTCTTAAAATACATCGTTTACTAATTTTAAATCCCTTTTCGACGAGGAAATTAATACAAATGGACAATCAGAGTCTTTGCCTTCTATTTTTACTCGAAACATGAAGTTATTTTAATCAAATATAATTTGCAAAAGCTAAGTAGCATACCTGATCGGCGATGCCGACGTTGCTTGAAGCGACCGGCATGATTCGCCTAGAATATTTGATTGAATTTAAAATCGATCGAGCGATAGCGAACAACAAGCGAAAGAGAGAAGAAGGAGCTGTAATAAATCGCGAAGCTTTGACTATACTATAATCCCTCGAGACTCGACGGCTTTCAGTGGTCATGGTTACGGAATAACAAAGATAACTCAGAATATGTGAGTGGGCACGAGAGTGCGCTGCTTTTCAATGCATGGGCGCGAATCAATCACAAGACAATACACAACGAGGCAACATGTCAAATACTGGGAATTCAGGAGAAAAGAAGGAACAAGCACACAAGATTGAAGTCAGTCAGGCGAGCGTGCGAGAGGAGAGAAAGGGGGAAGGCGAGAAACGGGCGGAGACTCGATTAATAGCTATGGGCTAGGCAGAAGTCCGCACGCGAACACGCTCCACTACGTCCACGCCAAGCACTCACCCCATCTACCAAGCGCGTTTCAACGAAATCGCAAGCAAACCCGACGAAAAACGATCGCTATCATGCACTTTGTCGCTATCAGCGTAGGGACATGCAAACCGGAAAATAAAAATCGAGAGCCGGGGAGAGGTCTGTGCCAGGAAATGAACGCCGAACTCCCGGGAATTCAAAAACACGTTGCAATTATGTTTTTCCTAGTTAATTTGAGTATTTGAAAAAGTATCTCTCTGTTTTTCACGCAGAAAGAAGCCCACGTAATTGCGAATACAACATATAAATTTGAAAAAAATTCGTGGGGGCAAACATGTTCAAATTGAACCTCGAAATATTGTTGATTTTGTCTTTATTATATATCGAGCGATTTTTGAAAAGTATCTTTTCATTTCTATTATTGAATCGTTTTATGAACTTGAAATATTCTCTCAACCAAAAATTAGGCAAATCTGTGGGGGCAAACCTTTTCAAAAGGAGCTTCAAAAATTCAGTGAAATCAAGGCTCTTTTCCCTTTGTTTGCGAATTACGACCTGTTTCGCCGGCATTTCATGGATCTCATGTGTTAATTGGACACTGTGACAGCATTTTAACGTATAGTTCTTAATAATTAGTTGCACATTGATAAATTGAGGTGACGCTACAGTATGCCAAAATCAAATAAGTTTTATGTACATTCGCTACGATCCGGAAAATACTACTATACTTATCAATTATTGAGTTTGAAAAATCGCTCTATCTAATAGGACAAAAAATATAAGAAAGAAACGTGTTTGAAAATATTAGAATCTGACATGCGAAAATAAAGTGACCAAATGAACCATGCACTCGCTGGCACTACACCACGAAGGACGGGGCTAAGAAGGAGTGCTCGTATCTAGCTTAAATAAAATTGTTTCAAAATTCTGGAAGTGCTATCGTGATTCTGCATGCCCGATAGCCCCACAACCGAAAAATAGGAATTTTAAATAGAGTTTGAAATTTTACGTGAATGTCCCTACTATCAGCGGAAAATAGCACGACGAATTGCGCGCAGAATCGCTGCTCGGCTACCGTAATTTCCGTGATATTCCATTGCTATCGATAAGTGATTTAATTATTTTCTCGGGATTACTGTAGTTGATATTTTTGAAGGATATCTTCAAACGTTTTCATTTGCGAGTTATAATTAAATTTTGGCCGTCGTCTGAGGGCGTGGGTGCAAGAACAAATTGACTAGTTTAGAGGGGGCGAAGATAGTGGAGAGTCATCGACGGAAGACGAAAGTGGTGAAGAAAGGAATTTCATTCCATTATTCTCCTCGGTTTATTTCCCACAGTGTGCATTGTATGAGTCTGAGGAGGAAATTTCTCCGCGTGTAACTTCCAAGAATTCTTCTTCCAATTTTGAAAGTGAGATCCGCTTGAATAACAGACGAAGTTCCCGCTTTCACTTTCACTGAATCTTCGAAACTCTTAATACATACTTCTAAGTTGTTACTTCTAAAGACGAGACGAGTTTCGCACATTCTGTGAGAGTGTAGTATCAAAAAAGCGGACAATATCTCTGCTGCCAGTGGGGTTTAAAACTAAAAAAATTCCAAGTGCCCTCAGACGAAAGGAAATATCGTAGGTCCTCTCTGCTAATTCCTTTTCCGGTTCCCGACAGGCTCATCTCCTTTATTTCTGCCTCGCCTATCCCCCCCCTCCTCATCCCCTCCTCTTCCTCCTCCCTTACAAACTCTCCTCTCCTCCTCCTTACGGAGTATTGCCTCTTGTCACTGAAGCTATTTCCATTTCTGCTACTGCTCTCACACGTACATTTCCCATATGTTCTCGCACATACATTTGTACGGACAGGCAGGGTAAGGTTACCATGATGACATTCCCTTGTAACCCGACACCGGGCGCTTCTTCGCACTTCAGCATCGCAACTCCATTAGTAAATATCATCACAATTATTAAACTAGTATATGAACATGATGAATCTCACAATAATGTTAGTTGCCACCATCGGCGTCATTCAATGACTTCACACCTTTGAAGATCAGTATCGAATCACGTGCACACGGTCCTTGGTCCACCGATACATATCACTCACAAAATCAACGCTACGGTAATAAAATCACGGCTCCGCTCTCCTCTTGGCCACACTTCCTAGTCTTATCACGGCATCAATAACTCCTTAGACTCGGGCTATTTTGAGGAGAATTCGGCCTATTTTTGATCCCCTCCTTGAAGCAGTTGCGAGCCCGCTCGCGTACTCCGAATCATTCTCATTTCAATAGACACTTTTCTCCTTGACTCATCGTTATTTTATGAGCGTGCGCTCCATTGCTATCATTCATTCCCTCTCCAATTCCTCACTGTCCTCAACCATGAATGGAAAGAGTTTCACGTCAGTTTTCAGCTGAAAAGGAAGCGCGCATTGCAGAGTAGTTTCTGCTGAAGAATAACCTCTGAATTGCAGAGTAGATTGCTGGAATACTAATATTTTCCATTTTTCTGCAACAATTTTAATTTGTTCTCCTCAGCATTTTTTTCCGCGCATGAGAAACCAGATCATGCAAGGATGATTAGTTCGTTGGTATTCGGCCCATTCCTTCCTTCAGTGGACATGAGGATTGCAGAGAAGCTTGTCCATCGTTTGAACTCAATAAAAGTCCATGTATTTCGCACTAGGGCTGTCATGATGAAGAGCCTCTTCATTCCTCGTACTCTCTCTCTTCATTCTGACCGAGGATGGATTGCGAGGGATGAAGAGACGGATTCTTCATCCTTCCAACCCTATACTGCACTCACTCCACAATCACTTCCTCAATTGTTGCCTCTCTCTCTCGTCATTAATTGGTCTGTCTTATCTCGTCCGTCTCTGATCACTTGGGATGTCCGACTTTTGGACGATTGTGTTGTTGACCGGACTTTCTCAATTTTACATACTATCTCGATCGCTTTCACGAGAGATCAGTGCGAATCGAGAGACTCACTTCTCTGAATCTCTGCATTTCACATACTCTCTCGCACTGTCTGACTAGCGTAATATCGCATAAAACTTCCTCACGGCCTCCACTGTGTGCACCGTCTGTCTCAGATCTCTGTTCTGGGTCCGTTGTAGACTTGTTTGACTAGAATCGTCGCCAGTTTACAGTTCACAGCCTTTGGCCGATGTCGTCAGTTTATAGGCGCCACTCGTTGTCCCCTCCGCTGCAAAACCTCTAGTTTCCAATCGTTGATCGCCTTCTTGCGTGGAAATTTCTCTCATTATTCAGAAAACATAGGTATCGGTAGGTAGATAACAAGCTCGAACTGTACTACAATTCATGGTAATTTTTCCCATTCGTCTGGAAATCATAGTCGATAGGCATGCTTTCGTCGGTACTTTCCCAATTCTCAATTGTCCCATTCTCTCCTTCTATTTTGCTCATCAGCCTGTACACATCTCTCGTCCAACTTCTCACCATTCCCTTTCTCATCGACTTTTCTCTTCCACTCAACGCGGTCCACTGTAAGAGGCTAGATTTCGATGATGTACTGTTCACTTAGTTGTTGATCGCTGGTCTTGAAACATGCTTCGATGACTTTTGAGTCCTCTTTCATAGTACAATCAACTTAGTTGTTACAGTAAGTGCAAGGCAGATTTCGATATTGAAGAGCTGTTTTTTTTTCGAGCGTTCTCAGCTCTCGAATCTTCCTGAACTATCCACAATTCTCGAGAGTTCTACCATAATCTCATCCTCTTCTCCCATCGACTTTCTCTCCTCCTCTTCCACTCGATGGTAGATTTCGGTGTGAAGCCCACAAGAGAATTCCGATTCTTCTTTCTGATTCGTCTGATTCGTCTTTCCCTCTTTCTTCTTCTTCTTTCTTTTCCTTTCTTCGTCAGTTTTCTGTCTATTTTCCTCTTCTTCTTCTCATTCCGCGAATCTCCGCAACATCTTCAAGAGAGGGAGTTCCAACTAATTCATTTCCCTTCTACCCCCCTTCTTCTTCTCCTGCTCTCAGCGAGCAACCTTGTTGTTGCATTTCCCTGTTCAATGGTCTCGATCATTGTTCGGCTATTATTTTAGTGTAATCAGGATATCTACACACTCACATTGTCAGGACTAAATCAAGCCATCCTACATAAAGTTTCTGAAACACAATTTATTCCCAATATTTCGTTCTATAGTTGACAGTGTGCTAACTCTAATTTTTTTTCACCGATCCCGGGGGTCAGACTCCTCCCTCTGATGCGAAAACACTGCGTAAATTTGTAATGCGAGAAGTATGCTCGCCTCCTTCTCACATGACAGTCTCAGACTGAGTCTCAAACTCGATTCATTTCGAATACTTCCGCCGACGTTTCCCAGTGTTCGTCCTGTCGAAAATTGAACAGGCGATATTTCGCGTTCCACACCACAAGGTCTAAACGTCACCTGTCAAACCCGGGAGACGTTTCGCCGCCAACCTCCCAATCTTGTCCTTACGAGTGGATTGAGAAAAGTCGCTCGTCAAAAAACCGACAGGTGACGTTTCGCCTCGTCTCCACCATTTTGGGCTTATGAACCGTTTCCTATAAAAATAGTGCTAGGAATCGTCGCTAGTCAAAAATTCGATAGACGACGTTTCCTAATGCTCGTTCCATCTCCTTCTCCTGACCTGCTCTCCTATTCATTTGCCCCCACAACTTTTGCTCCTTCCTCTCCTTCTTCGTCTCCTTCTTCTCCCTTGGGATAGCGCACGCACTTCTGATGAGAATTGCCTAATTCACGTTGGTTGCCTCCCTTCCTTTTAGGCGTAGGAAAGTTCGACGAATAGGTAGGCGCTTCTACCCAAATAGTCCTGATGCGCCAATCTAGCGCAGCACCTTTTTCGTTACATATGGTTCTCCATAAAATTTAAATAGCTTGGAATGGCTGAACTCTCTGTTCATTTTGGAAGTTGCTGAATCGGTTCTTCTTCCCTCCCCTTCCCTCAATCAATTCCTTCAGTTCTTTGTTCGAGTCTCGATTATTGTCTAGCAACGGCGACGACTTTCAACTGCTTTCAGTCGAAATGAAAGTTCTCCCTTTCTTTCCCCTACCGGTAGCACCTTTTACGAGTCTGTTTGCTGCTGTGACCAACCGTGGTGTCCTTGCAGAGTTCGAATTGCTAAAATCCTGATTTCTGTTTTCCGTTACTTTACTGTTATCCTGCAGTTTCGTGAAAAATAGTAACAAGTGAGATATGTTTCGCAAAGTGGTACATATTCAATGCGAGGGCTTCATTGCAATAGTGATGAAGGGTTGAACGAATGAAACAATATTAAAACTAAGTCTTTGAAAAAGAATAATTGTGGCATTGAGATCGCCAATGTGTACGATTTGATTTTGTCTTGAAATTTCGGCTGCCATTCTACTTTGAGAAGGCTATTTTTAGAGCAAAATTTCAATTCCATGCAAATCCTATGAAATCATTGCCGTTCCACGCTATTTCTCCCATGATTCACAAATCTTGCATTGAAAAGCTCCGATTCCATCAATTTTACAATCATTTCAATCTCCCCTTTCCTTCGCTCGTTCGATATGGAATTCCGGTAAGACGGCGCTATTTGGGCCTATCCTATTCATTTTCGAATACAATTATCACTAATTAGGACGCCCCGGGCGTCTATTCAGATGCTTCATCTATTCGTTTCGCGAAATGTCGTTCTTCGGTTGCCCTATTTTATAAATAAATAAATTAAATAATTATTTAATAAATTAATTAATTAAGGAATAACAAATCGATCGATGGATACGACGTAACGCCAAGACGGATGATGGCCAGTGAGTATTCCTTCATGAACATTGATCGGATGAGATAATTCGAATATTTGATTTTGGATTTTGGATTTTGAATATTACTTTTGAGCACTAGGTCGGATATGAGAACCTACGGAAAAAAGAACTATATTTATTTACGTGCTCTCGGATTTTCTCAAACAGGTCACAGGTCTAAAACAGAAATAAAACGCGTGACATTTTTTATTTATTTTTTTATTTTTGATTATCATCCGAACCTTCTTTGACCGATGTCTATTGTGCGGTCACGGAATCTCAGACGGGTGCCGAAACCGGCTAATTTCCTTTGCATTTCCTGTTTTTGCTCCCGTATTTTCCCTTATTTTTTCCTTATTTTCACCGGTCGGTCCAGAGATCAGACGGAAAGACGGGAAGAAACTAAAACATCCTCCTCCGGAGGGCCCAATTCCCCTCCCCGCTCCTTCCTCATACTCATTTTTTCTTGCTCTGTCCACGGGGCGGGGGGATAATTAGACTTGTGGCGGGCTGATGTCTCCTCAATTCCCGTGATCTCTGATGGTTAGAGAGGGCGAGAGAGCAGGGCGAATGGAGAGAGTGTAGAGAACGAGCGCGGGCCGATAGTCGCATCGGAAATAAGACATGAGACATAAGAGAGGGAGAGAGAGAAGGGGAGGACACAATTCATCCCGAAAAGAAGAAGAAAAAAAGAGAGAGCATTACCGATTCCATTCCGACACCAGTGGAGAAGATGTGAGAAGAGTGGGCTGATTCTTGGCACGTCGAAAAGAGCAAATTTGCTGCTGAAGGAGAATAAATGTGAACAAAGAACGATCAATTTTCATGGACGATTCTGTACTGTATCTTCAAATGTAGTTGTATCGTACACTATACATACAAATTCTCTTGACGTAGCTTCTATACTTATCGCCATAATTTGTCTTGCAATACAAACTGTGACTGGCCAAATTGCATTCGGCTTTGCAGACTTCACATCATTTTAGTTATTTTCTCACAGCAAGAACCGCAAGCACCTAATCGTGAAATATCGAAATATCTTTAGCTTCTGACAAAATAATTCCGTTCCCAGACCAACTCGTATACATTATCACGTATCAACTAGAGAATCGACACTGTGCCGTACGTGAATTATTTTGAAGATTTGTTAAGTTTCAGAGATCATTTCAGCTACTGAAAGTAAGATGAAATTCTCCTACTCAACATCTGAAACTTGACCTTCTCGGGGGCAATTCCCTGAAGTGAACCAGCACTAATTAGCGAAGCGTGCGTCTAGCCCTAAGGTACCAGGATAAACCTTCGAAGATCTCGAGTGAGCGATCCAAATATAAGGAACATGTTTCAATGGTGACAATGATGATGATTCTAACAGGAAACTGTAGATATCATGCAGGCAATTTTCTCCATATCTTCGATATCCCAATATTCATCATCTCCGCTTCCTGACTGTAGAGGAAGAAGCCCATCTGTTGATTGATACGAGGGGCTCTCTCACTTTCTCTCTCATCCTTCCTATCAACTCCTCTATTTGATTGGGATTCCATTGACGTCTTCAGGCAGAGTTATTCCGAGGATCGTGGGAAGCTTATTGATAACCAGTTGAGCTGTACATTTATCGTTTATCTGAAAGAGGGTGAAAAAGGTAAACCCACTCTCAAATCATCCGCCTCCAAATTCAAGACACATGAAATCCTGGGGAATCAATGGGACAATTCAAAGACAGCTCAATCCGGACGGTCTAAGTATTTTTTCTTTTGACTTGCTGGATGTTGATCTTCATCTTCATCTTCACTTTGTTGTCTGACATTTGATTCGACGAGACCTTCGTCTTCGCCGACAAGCCGAGTACAACTTCTTACTCCAAAAGCACTCGAAGAAATCCCGTCGAAGCCCTCCGATTGACGTCGTCAATCGTAGAACCGAAACACTATTTCAGGCTACAAAATAACCGCTTCTTCTCTCCGCTCGGAAACATGTTTGTGAAACAGCAAGAGATTGGAATGCCCTGATGTGGTTAGTCGAATTATTCTCGAATTAGAGACGTCGACGGTGCTCCTGTGGAAATTGTGGTGCGGATGCCCAATATTATTTACATCGAAAATTCCGGGAAAGCCTCTGATCCTCAGAGAGGATGACTCCCGGGATGTTGATCGCGATTATCCGGCCTACCGTAGCTGAGAGGACCAGCAGTGTGCATTGAATGTCGATGGTCATGGAGAGACTTGAAAAGTCTAGACTCATTTCCCTGCTGCATCAAGGAATCAGAGTGAAAACCAGCAATCGGCGAATATGCAGACACATTAAGACTCCTCTGTCTCATCATGAGAGGCTATCGTATCCAGCTACAGCAGTAAAAATGATACGTATAGTAGCCAAGAATCCAGCTATGGATTCCGTCTCTGAACGGAGTTGAACTTCCCGGAATCATGCAAGTCTCGTGTCGCTTGCATTCACTGAACCTGAGGCTGCACCAACTTGCTACCGATCTCTCTCCCGCTTTCAAGAATCTGCTGCTCCCGTTAATGGGTCAATCTGCATTGCATTAATGCCATCTCATCGCCTATCTTAAGCGGTTCTTCTTCCTCATTTTCTCCTCCCTCCTCCTCCCCTCTCACGACTCCGCCCCCACCATCTCCCCCGTCTCCCTTCCTCTCTCCACTCTCTCTATCAATACACTACCCCCACCCGAGACCACTCAACGCAAGACAGACAGACGAACGTTCGCCCCAGCTGCTGCAGCCGCAACTGCAGCACCTGCAGCATCCCCGGAGCACAGGTGGGCTGCAAACTTCGGTCTTCCCATTTCCCGGTTCCGCTCGAACGGCTGTTAGCGTCTGCGCCGAGCAGGCCCATAACTCAACCAGCACGATTTCGCTCTCACTACCCCCCAGTGTGTGCTGGTTGCTTACAGACTACTAGAGCTGGGAATCTCCAGATATCCAGAGCCGTAAAGTTAAACCCGGCTCAGGAACCCATCACCGGCTTCAAACTGGATCGTCACTCTGCCACGCCGTCCACCTCAGCCGGCTCCTCCTCGTCCTGTTCGAAGCCGTCCGGCTGGCTGTGCTGTCCGTCCCCGCGACGGCTCCTCAGGTAAAGAGCCGGAGAATAGGTTCCAATTCCCGGTCCGGCTCCCGGTCCTTGTCCGGCTATAGGGCAAGCCCCGCCCCTCGCTCGTTATTCGGCCAGCCCGAGGAGTCTAAGGCCGATTGTTCTCATCCATAGAGCGCGCGAGCACACTTGGTTACCCCGCATCTTCCCCAACATCCCTTCTCCCTTCACTTCTTGCCATCTCATCCCTTCCCTACTCTTAAGATCTCGCGCGCTCCTCTCGCCCTCCACACCGGCCTACGACCATGACGCACTCCTCGCTTCATCGCCGCCAGGTATCCGTAGATTATACAGCCGGGAATCGCCGGAACCGGAAGCTAAAGCCCGGTTCTCACAGGCTCGAGCAACGTGCCCACGCCAAAGATGAGCGCGGCGAGGGATCCGGCCCTGCTGCTGGCCAGCCAGCCACTGCCCACCAATCGATGTGAGCTAACTTTGCCTTGTTCTGGTTCGATTCCCCTCCTCTGCAATCAATCTTTTGCTGTATTTCAAACATCATACACTACCACTACTTTATTACTTTGTTATGTTCCTAAAAATAGCATATTTTGTAGCAGCGCGTCGGCTATATTTGTGCAATGTATATCGTTCGGGAGTGTTATTTTCTTGCTGGTGTTCCTTAGAAGCTCGGGAATTTCTCGCCCATCTCTTCAAATCGATAGCGCTTATCTCCTCAATCCTGCCGTGGGGCTTCACTACTTTCATCTCAATTTCTTCGCCACGACTTGATTCATTCCTCTTCGTCTTATTAGCGTTGCTCGACTAATTGCATGGAAGCAAGAATAGATCTTCCGCGTTACGAAGGAACCATTCTCTTTACAATCTCTCCATGTGAGATTCACTCTTAGGGGTGAGAGAGGACGAGAGAGCATGGGAAACGGAGAGACGCAGACCAATCCCTTCTCTCAAGACACTCACTACACGTAGCTTCCCGCTGGTCCTGGTTACCTCAGCTCCATTGACTCCGTCCTCCCTCCCTCTCTTGACAAAACAAGTGTGTTCAAGCTCGAAGGAGTCAAAACTCGATCTATGAATGCTTGTGGACTGTCAAAGATACACGTAAAGGTCCACAATAAAGCAAGTAGTCTTACACTGTCATTGATCATCCAAAAGGTTGGAAGAAGTAGAATGGTATATGAATTGCTGGTTGAGGAATGGCTGACGTCAAGACCGGGATAACTTCGTTAGAGAAGGAAATGAGCTTATCAATAGGATATCCTTGCGTCAGTGACTAATACTGCTGCCTTCTAAAAAGCAAAAACTGCTCTGCTGTTCGCCTACAATTCTCCAATGCTTTCAATGTCCCCAAAAAGCTTTGCTTGATCACATTATCGAATCAGCGTCATTCAAATTTTTGCGATGCTTCTCTCTAGAGTTTGAAATTCGGGTAATCGTCTCTCCATTTCCCACACTCTCTCACCGGTCAGAGGTGAAATGGAGAGACGATTACCCGTATTTAGAACTCCACTTCTCTCCCATTCATCATCACCTGTTTCTCTTACTTGAGAATGAATCTGTGGATTCCACACTCCATTTACCCATGTGTGTTTTTGGGAGAGAACGATAATGCGGTTATCGCGTCATAAATCAACTACCTAGTGGATTCTGTTCATCATATTCTTTCGTCGTCGGAGTCATCTTTTTCCTTTTCTCCTGGGGGCCTATCATTTCGGGATAGAGACGGGAGAAGAAGAAGGGGGAGACTCATCTACATGCATATCGTATGAATTTTGACGACGACCTAAGCAAGGGAGCGAGTCTCCCCCTTCTCCCTAGTCTCTGAGGAGTCAGAGAATCGAGTCAAGTCTTTTTAAGATCTCAGAGACACTGGGCCCTTTGGTGAAAGAACATCCAAGAGTGGAGGAGAGTTCGCATCTGAATAACTAGACACTGCGCGGAGGTTGTTCATTCTTCATTTCACACGCTTCATCGAACGAAGAATGCGTGCTGAAAGACAATGAAAGGCACTAGGAAGTGATTTTGGAGATTATTTTGGGTTCTAGGAACTACCGAGTCGGTCAGCTGAAAATCCAGGAAGCTTAGCTTCTTCTTCGCTGATTTGATAAGGGCAGCAGAAGCGACTCTCGATTGCTTTCCCCGAACGGCCTTCATATTTATTTCCTTCTGCTGAGTTCAGTGGACTAACGATGGGGATTCATTCCTCTTCCAAACACGACAGTTGTTTTCCGATGCGGATCCAGATTTTCTAAATTCAAGAAAAACTCTTAGGCCTCTCTTAGGGCTCCTAAAGCACTCTTAGGGCTAGGAATCTCTTAGTGCTCTCTTAGGGCTTTTGTGTCTTCACCCGAATGGAGGAGAGCGACTGGGAGCGAAAGAACTTTGAGCGCTACTCCATTTCCTTTCCCGGCCCGCTTCTTTTCTCATTTAGCCATTACTCACGCGCCCTTTGAAAGCTCGCAAGAATAGCATTGGCAACTTACGAAAATAACTTGAAAACAAGTGATGTGAATAGTTCTTGTCTAGATCCAAACATTTTTGCGCATCGAATGGGTGAAGATGACGGATTACGCAATCGTACTAGAAATATATTTCACTGCGGGTTCATTTATTGCCAAGCTGTGAGTTGACCAATAGTTGTCGAAATGGTCGTCAGTCAAAATGTCAAATCGTAAATCACACATGAAATCTCTAAACTTCGTTTGATATTTCACTCCCCAAAAAGCAGCTGAAACTGCCAATTTTCGGTCTTGGTGATATCATGATGAATTCTTTCAAGAGACTTTGGCACGGACTTCCGTGCAGAATCCTCTTGGAAACTTCTCGAGACCTCTCGACGACGAGAGATCAGGAGAAATGGAGAGAGTGCAGAGTCAGCGAGTGCTCTCGCTGCCGCGCTGAAAAGGCCTATAATGAGCCGGCATTCTACCCCCAAATTCCACCCCATCTTTTGGGCAACTTGAGAGAGAGGGATAGACCATAAATGCGAATGGCTAAACGGAACGCACACACTCAGTTGTCAGAGACAATTTTAGAGCGATACTTGAGTAGCCTTTCGAAAATAGTCGCAAAAACTCGGGGCAGCTCATGAATACTTCAGTGCAGAGGGGAAAATACATAAATTACCTGCGCCTAATGCTTCCCTTCGCGCGGCAATGTAAGAACAACGAAAGTCCAGGCAACGGGAAAGCGCTTTTCCATAGTTGAGGATCGCTGTTTCGCTGGTGGACTCATTAGTCGGTGAGAGAGCACGGTAAATCGAGAGAGTCAAGCCTCCCCAACTTGTTTGATTACACTTGGGCATCCAACCATCAGACAGGACCGATGCTAATGATCGTTGGACCCGAACGAAAAGAGCGTTCCGGAACCCTCAATGATTTTAGACTCTAGTGGAAGCATGGAGTATCACTTAGCTCCTTCGGATTCTAGTCTGGTTGAAAAGGAGACTGCGCACTAAATACGTTCATCGTCATTGAAAGGGCGCGAATGAATAGAAAGAGAGGAAGGGCTGGCGCAGATTCGGAGGGGATGGAATGTGCTTCGCTATGAACTCATATTTGTTCAAAGGGTAAATTTTCCAATTGATGACTGCCCTCCATCAAGTATTAGAAAATTAACAAAATCGAAATTTTCAAAAATGAGTTCTGGTCATTCTGGTCACTTTCATTCATGGATGTGCTTCACAGTTTCATAATAGTCAGGAGCATTTCGTGAAGTTCAATAGATTGTGCTCATCGTAGGGAAAGCGAAACTAGAAAATATTCCAAACCGTATCTCGCAGGCCATCTTTGCGAATAATCGTCCCATTTCGATATAATTTCCTCACAATAATCAGTTCGCTGAATGGTCTTCCTTTTCCCATAAATTGACTAGACTGACTCTCTCCATTCCTCACGATCTCTCGATGGTCGGGGGATCGAGAGAGCATGCAATTTGAAGAGAGCACTTCTCATCCTTCGACGCATCTCTCCATCTTCATCTATCACCTGTGGCTCATCGTGATTCCTCGCGCGAACGCTCTCCTAATTTCGCGCACTCCTTGTCTGCTCTCTCACAGTCTCCCGTACTCTCTCACCAGCCAGATAGAGCGAGATAGCGTGTGAATTGAAGAGAGCACCCATCCATCGGCATGATAATTATTCCCCACCAAACCCCCGGAGCAGCAAATCTGATCGAATTAGAGCAGAGACGGCGAGCAGAGCAGTGTGAAATGAAGATTGAGGGGGAGGCAACGGAATGGAAGACTAGAGTTCGAAATACGGGTCGCCGTCTCTTCATTTCACACACTCTCTCGCCTCTCTGACTAGTGAGAGAGTGTGAGGAATGAATAGACCGCATTTCGAAGTCTAATGGCAGACCATCCGGAATGTGTCTGACCAACGGATTTCACTGTGAAATGAAAACAATCCATTTATCTACCGTTTCCTCGTTGGCAGACATTCAGGCATTGTGATTGATCTTTGAGGAAAATTGATATAGACCATGAAAAGTGCAGCCTCCTTTTTCATCCAGACTATGAATAGGCAATAACCAATTTAGGCGACGGTGGTTATATGATTTCTGAACGAGAGAACGAGTGGGTTGCTCGATATTGTCACAGCTCTTGGTGGTCAGAGAATATGCGAAAAGAAGAGACCAATTTCGAACGCGGAAGTTCCCCTAAGAGTGTCATTTTTCTTCATTCATCAAGGTCTCCATCGCTTTCCCTGATGCTAGAGTATATACGAATTGAAGAGATCATTATCCGTACATCGAACTCCCGTAAGGAAGTTCTTCTAGCATTTAAAAATGTATCCGTGCTCTCTTCATTTCACATGATCAGCTGGTCAGAGAAAGAAAGAGAGCACGTAAATTGAAGATCATCTTCATTGCAGCCTTCTAATTGAGAAGGATTACTGAAGCAGTCGCCTTCCAGGAAGTGGACTGTGCAGCAAAACACGTTGCTTCTTAGTGGGTGTAGAGGTCGAGACACGGTGAAGGAGACTGATTTGGGCAGTAATGAGTAGGTGGAAAACGAGTCTCTCCATTCTGAGTCCTTTCTGGTAAAGAAACCACGTTCTTCCTAATGACCCTAGTGGTCGAGACACGGAAATTGATACTGATTTGGGTAGTAATGAGGGTGGGAAGGGGTGTACCCGAAATTAGAGAAAATAGCAGGTACCGAGTCTTCATTTCACATGATCTATCGACGGCTCGAGTGGCCAGAGAATGAAGAGACGGTGCTTCGTTTTCGATCCCTATACCTGCAATGATGATAAATTCCACAAGAATGATTGGATGCTTAGAATAGATAATGAGTGTTTTTTGTGGATAATTCTAATATCTGTCGATTCGCTGTTTACGCATCTATCGAAGAATTCAGGAATTATCTATCCCATCAGTGAGAATTTCGTATTCCCTGGATTACCTTGTTGTTTAGTCATCATGTAACGGAATATGTGAAATCTTATTGTGAAATGAGTAGCGTGGAAAGGAAACAATGCGCGTGAGCGTAGGAGGAACAGCGAAAAAAAACTATGGGGATGTTCGAAATCAAAAAAAATATTGCCCGAATGAAAGCGACAAGATTTTTCAAACAATATTTTTTTCGAGGATTGGCTCACCATACATTGCAGCTTTCATCTTTTATCTTTTCTTGATCAACGCGCGAAACTCAACCGGTTGGCATTTCTACATAGTGAAAATTCCAAAAAAAAAACGTCGGACCGAATCAAGAAACTATTTCTTACACAGTCATCCCTCTTGAAAAAAATGCATATTCCTGACATACCTTGTGGTCTCGAGGTCATCCAACACTGCCGCTCCACCCCCTCACCTTCTGTCCTTTCCTCCTGTCTCTCGACGACGTCACAGTGGCCGTTCGTCACAGAGTCATCTCCGCTCTCTCCCTTCGCTATGCTCCATCACCGATCAGAGAGACGAGAGAGCACGCGAAACGAAGAGACGGAGAACGCTATCACGTGTGTGAGGGGTGTGGACACTCCTCGGCAATGTTTGAACAGCACGCCTTCAGAAGAGGAGGAGGAGGCCCATTTAAGGAGGGCGAGAAGAGACGTCATCCCGTCACACTGCACAACTATTTGTTGGGAAATCGGGCGTTTTCGAATTTGGTTCTCTGATTATTCTTGATTTGATAGGCCAAGTTGCTTGTATACGTCGAGCAAGATTATTGTTACCGAAATCGATATCGCATCCCAGACTGAGCGTTTGATCTTGTAAAGTTTGCTGTGATAGTAGTGCATTGTGCGCATATTCGCGGAAACGCACATTTCTATGGAGAGATATTCTATGATTAGATTCCCCTCTCTGTTCGACCATGCGCGTCATTCACTTCGTCATTCCCTCTCATCCAATCAATCTCATTCCCCACTACGGATTCGTCTGCCGTCTGCTCTCTGACTCTCTCATTTTTCCATGCTTTCTCGTCCTGTCTGAGTCTGATCAACTTCAGATATTATTGATGATTCATAACTTCCTTCTAATAATGGACGCAAACATGACTCAGCTTTCTCCCTATCGTTCTCATTCTCAACCAGATCGTTATTCAATCATTAGGTCGAAGTTCCAATAACAGAACAGTTCTGCAGGGAAAGAGTAGGCACGACCTTTGCTAGAACGAGGAAGCCGAAACAAAGGAGGCGTGCAAAATGGCTGCGTGCAGAATGTTTCCGGGGCAAATCCGCTGCAGTGCAAATCGCCTTATTCCGCCCCTCATTCCCCACTTTCATTCTTGCTAAAACCCAACACTTTCAGACACTGCAGTGATTTTGTACAAAATTTCGAGTGTAGTCAAATCATCTCAAACCACCTAATTTTATTGATTTTTTCTACCGAATGAATGTTCGAAACCACCTTTCCCATTCTCATCTCCCCTTCCCGAAACTCATTCCATTCGTTCATTGTCTTTCATTTCGCTCTCTCCGAATTCCTACGATCATCATTGTTCTCATCTTTTCTCTTCTCTTCTTCGGTGGATTTTCTTTATCCCTTTCTTCTTTTCTCCTCCTTTTTTTCCATTTCGAGTTTCCGAGAGCTTTTCTTCCTTCGTCAATTTATCCTCTGCTGCTGCCAATTCAATAATTCAAACTCTGCTTGGAGCTGAAATCGAATCCGCGGATTGAGCGACGCCCCCGGCCCATTTTTATTTTTTCCTTTCCCCAGCCCGACTTTTTCCGGAGCTCTGGGTCTTCTTTTTTCTAAAATTCTATTATTTTCAATTCAGTTTTCACTTTAAAAGTAAATAATAACGTTACAAGTCATCCTTTTCTTCAATGGAGGATGGGTGAACGTGCAAAAGGCGCCCATTTTTGGCGCGCAGCAAATAAAATATGTTATGCATAAAGTGTCCATTCTGATCGGTGTTTCAGCTGCCCACAGTTCCTCGCCATCTCTGATCGAAGAGATAGCGTCAGAGGCCGAGAGAGAGCTTCTGTCTGCACTCTCTTAATCTACCGTTGTCTTTCACTTTCTCTAACCGATTAGAGTTCGTGTGATATCATGAGATCCCGTCATTGTTCGCTGTCTTAGATAGAAACAACCCGTATTCCATTCTCTCTCTCTCTCTCCCTCTCGTAAAGGAATCCAACAACTCGCGCCGCCGTTGTTTTGCGTATGTAGCTCATCCCTCTAATTCAAGTCTCTCTTCATTTCGCCTTCTATTTCTCCGACCTCCCAGTCATACGTTCGGTATCCCCCATTCCCACTGTAATGTCGCCGTCTCCTCATTTCACGTACTCTGTCGCAACTCGACCGGCCGAGAGAGTGTGTGAAATGAAGAGACTGTATTGGATACTCTAATTCGCCCACTATCTCCCCTTCCTGACCGCTCAGGAGCCCAGTGAAACCGAGAGGCTGCTCTCTCTGCTGAGTACTGCCTGGGAAACGTCGCAGCTTCTTGCGGATCGGGGCGGTAAGCCCGTAGAATGGAAGAGGAGGAGGAGGGGGAAGGAAGGGGGCAGAGAAAGGAAAGCCGACATCGTCGTTGCCGTTGCAATTCCGTGAGAGTGTATGTGGTGTGCATCGAACGGGCTCCTCTTCCTCCTTCCAATCCACTATTAGGCGATGGCTTGGCAAGAAATGACTCTCATCATTCTGCACGCTCTCTCGCCTCTCTGATCGGCGAGAGAGTATGCGAAATGAGGAGACCCTCCCCATTCCCATTGTTTCTCTCATTCTTTCCCAGCCTTTCGGTCCTTTTAGCCTTCTGGCGCACTCGATTACCCATAGCCGAGGAAGATTGATCTACCTCCATCCAATCCTCTGACTCTCTCGTTTTGCCACGCTCTCTCGCTGCTCTGACGGAAGAGAGATAATGGGAAATGAAGAGACGAGAATCCATCGCCCTCCTTTTCTCCTCTCTGAGCCCTCTTCCATTCCACCTCTCGTTACGCTTTTCAGGCCGGCTGCTCATTTTTTTGATCATGGCCCTCCTCTGTTCCCGTACTCCATCTCCTACCTTTCTTGGGAAAGATAGAGCGAGCTAAATAGAGTAGCTTTCCCATGCACCTCAACCCCATTAGCTGTAAGACCTCGTTTCGCTCTCTCTCTGAGAAGGCATGAGGCTTGTTCTATATAGCCTGATGTTGAAATGAATTGCCCTGAATTTTACCAGAATTTCGTACTATTGACATGTAGTGTTCTTCAACATGGCAGCCATGTGAGGAAATCCACTTTTTTGCCGTAGGAGTGAGAGAGCGCTCGGAATGAAGAGATCCTCCCCTCATAACCTCGTCCTTCATTGCTTTTCGTTGCATTTCTGGGCAGTTTCAGAACATGGAGAACAGCCTCGCGATGGCAAATCTGACTGCTGCTGTCAAAATGACGAATCCTTCTCTCACTGCTGCGGGCTTTTCTCACCACGACTTTGATAAATTTCGAGAGAGCGGGAGAAATAGTGAGATTGACATGCGTATCATTTTTTTGTTTCATATACCCGCTCGGACTACTAGAAATCATTCACTGTTTTTTTTTTGAAGTAGATACCTTGAAACACATCGATTTCCAATCATTCTAAGGGCCCTTCATTTTGACAAGCATCGTCGTCAATGATACTTATTTGTTGAGCGGTCGAACGATTATTCTAAGAAAACTCGCTTTCTGTTGCCTAGTCGTCGTAACACTAGAACCGAGTGAAAGAGCTGTCGATTCACTTAGCTCTCCCAGTCTCTCCACTGATTCCTAACCCCCCTTCAACCTCCTCTACCACTTTCGACCCAATCTCTGCCCAGTCAGAGCGACTTAGAGACTGAGGGAAACGAGGATAGACTCCGTCCTCCTACTTCAGTCTATTCTTCTTCTCTTCCTTTTTGCTCTCTTCCTTTTCTTTCTTCTCCTCTCCTTCTAAGGAGGAGGGGCATCTCACTTTCGGGAGGCGAGAGCGAGGAAAATCTGAGTTGAGGCCCCCCTCCTCTCCTTCCTTTTAGTAGTTCCCTTACCCTTTTCATGTTCGACCTACTCATATTTCATAGCAGCTCGGGTTCCTCTTATTTTCCTTGCTATTATTCTCATATTTCGAGAGAGGAACTGGGGCTGGACCTACCGTAATCTCTCGCGCGAGTACTTGCCGCCTCTAGAGATCAAAGATCAGGGGTCAAAGGGCGCGCACGATCAGAATGGACACACCACCAACGGATAATTCGGACGGCGGACCGAGTCCCTCAATATCGTCATTCTCCGTATTTTCCACACTCTTCGCATGTAACCTTTACGAAATTTTTTTTTGCAAAATGTCAGTATTTTCCAGCTTTTTTGGCTCGATTTTGGGTTTTTTACACTACAAATTTCTTCAAAAAGCTATTAAAATTATCCAATATATTACAAAATTCAGGTATGATCTAATTCTTTTAAATTAAATTAATAAAATAAATTACAGTGAGGAAGCTGTCCGAGGCGTTCTTCAACGCGCAGAATGGCGACAAGATCGGTCAGTATTTATTTAATTACTTAAATATTTAAAATATTGCATTTCGAAAATCATCGGCCTCCATCCATCCATCCGCGAGAAAATCCTTGACAGTGCGCGTGCTTGAGAAAATTGCATTTCCTCACGCTGCCTATTTTCCGGATTTTTGAGCGCGCGGAATTCACTACCTCAATCGATCGGAGACGAGAGTATTCAAGAATAGAAAAGCACAAAAGGCGTCGTCGTGAGGCTTTAGTGGCAAAACAACCCGGCGCATGTTTGTGTGGGTCTCTGATACCCCTTCGCTCCGTTGTGTATGAGAACTTGATTTGAGCGAGGAAAGAAGGAGATGTTTTCTGGAGGGAATAGCATAGCATCTAGCGTTCTAGAATCGCTGGTCCTCACGAACCACAGATTCGAGCAGAATTCATTGAGATTCTTAGAAAGTCGGGGAAAGGACTCATTCCTCATCGATCTAATACCGTATTCATGAATTCTCTTCGAGAGGAGTTCCCTAGGAAACATCATGCATAATTCGGCCGGAAGGGTCTCCTGACCTGTCAGGGCAACTCTTGCCTCTGAATGTCCTGATTCTGTCTGATGCATTTGATTCGCCCGATCACTTCAGACGAGAGAGCAGGGAGAATGAGGAGAGGGCGAGAGAGAAAATTAAGAGATTGTCTGAATCTCTCATTGTACGCGCTCTCTCGTCCAGTCTGTCAGGAGAAACAGCACGGAGAATCAAGTAATAATAATAATAATAATTTATTCATATCAGGCGTTAACGCTCAGATGAGGATAGGTCGGAATTCTTCATATGTTGCATTCCACCAGTGGGCGCCGATAGCTCGCGTTAGGTCGTCCCGCCAGCGTGTCCGAGGGTGGCCAGTTGGGCGTTTCCTGTTGTAGGGGGTCCAGACGGTAGTGGCGCGGCTCCATTGTTCCATGTCCATTTGCCTGATCTTCAGAGCCCAGCGCGCTTTTCGTTTCAGTCCTTCCTGTATCCAGTCCCGCAGCTTCGTACAATCCCGCACGCGCTCGTTCGTCCAACGGTCCCTTAGAGAGATTCCAAGCATCTTGCGCTCCATCTTCCGTTGGGTCACACTAAGTCGCTCCTTGTCGCTGGCCCGGAGAATCAAGAGAAGTGAATTAGTAAACCAAGAGATTCCCGTGCTCTCTCATCTTCACACACTCCCTCACCATCTATAACAGACGATTGCCCACGGAAAATCAAGAGATTTTCTCAATTTCGTGCATTCTCTCATTTACTCTGACCAGCGAGAGAGCATGGGAAATCGAGAGACTCTGCGCCTCTCAAAATTTCTGCTTCTCAACTTGACGAGAAAAGTGAGTGCGAGCGAACGAATTTCGCGCGGGATTTGCTCGCGAGAAAAAGCGAGCAAATTGAGGCAGTGAAAAGATTGAAGAGATTGCACTGCAGTCTGCATTTATTTCATCCAGTCAGACAAATAGAAGTGATTGTTGGATAATACATAATTAGAACATCATTCGGTGGATTGTGATTTTATCCAGACAGATCTCTCGGAGTCTACAACTACCAGCTAATACACAATTACATGAAGCATCTTACCATACCATAGATTTTAATTTAGGCATACATTCATTCAGACAGACATAACGTAATCTGCAACTAGTAGACAATGGATTCTTACTGCGCCTTTGCATTGATTTATGTGTCTAGATAAGAGATGTTAGGTCTGGAATAGGAGTGAGGGCTCTGCATGAAAATTGAGGGACGAAGAACGGAGAAACTTGTCAATTCTTGAATTTGCACAGCGGCAAGGCAGATTTCATACATTTTCGAGTGTTTTCGGGGGCTACAAAGGGAAATTTCGGAAAAGAGAGAAAGAGAAGAAAACTGAGTCTCCGCTTCTTCATTATTTTCATGCTCTCAGTAGAGATGGGCGACATTCGCAGACGTTTCCCATTACATAGCTGATTTCGATATATTTTTCGAGTTATCGTTGAACCACGGCCTTTCCCGACGTCGCAACGATTGAGTTATGTTTCAAAGGCAGCATAATTTGCCATGTGAAGAAGTATTTTGCTATGTCTGCGGTGAAGGCTTCAAAAAAGTAAGAGTCACAATGAAACGATTGGCAGTCCAATGCGATGGCGTATGAAGAATATTCTCACTTGCTCGTGAATCTCCTATTCATCTCATCGGTCAAAGTACCGATTAGCTAATCCTCCTCATTCCAAGTCCTCCACTCTCTCCTCCGGGGGCTATTCCGGGCCGGAAATTGGTCTCTCTCATTCAATCGAGGAATCTTTCCCCTCTAAGAGATTCCCGATATTCGGCCGATTTGATTGGCTACTGCTTGCTTTCGCGCACAAGAAATATTCCTAGTAGGGCTCGAGAAATGATACTGCCGTCTCTTCATTTCACGCACTCTCTCGTCGACCGAGCTGGCGAGTTAGTGTGCAAAATGAAGAGACGGTGCTATCATTTCTCGAGCTCTACTTCCTAGAAAGAATTATGTTGTTGTTAGCTCTATGTAGGAATAAAATCGCGTTGTCGTTTATCGGCAACTATAAAATACCATTGATTGAAAAACAAATTTTCGTTTACTTTATCTTGGAATATGCTTTCATGTACTCGAATAGCAACAATTTCGTTCGAGGTGCTTGTTCTCTAAACCATTCGGAAACTCGCTCGAATCCTCTGAAATTCAAGCCTCGTTTCCTGCCCAAACTAGAGAGTGAGCGAGTCCTCTCTTCCAATGAAAGGAAGCGAGAAAACTCGAACCCGATACCATTGAGAGTGATACGAAGAGAGACGCTCTTGAGCACTGTATTTTCGTATTTTTTACGTTCTACGAACGGTTCTATTTCTGCGGCTTCAGTGAAATATTGGGAGTATCGCATTGGTTTACAAGTCAAATGATATACGTAATGCACCTCGCACCTTGTCAATACAGCTATTTTGAGACTCGATTCGAATCCTTTGCGAGTCTTTGCTTGCTCATTTACCCACTATTCTATTTCCTCTGCCTCCCCCAGACTTCTCACTCTCCTTCTCATTCCCCAGCTTTTCCTACCTTTCTTACTCTCTTTTTTTTCTCCATATTTTCCACTTATTCTTAGCTCTTGTGAACTAAAACAATGCATAATTTAAATAACTTGATGAGGTTTGCTCGCATAATCCCGCCAGTCCCTCACCCTTCTCCTCTTTCTTACCTTCTTCTTCCCCTTCTACCTCGTTCTTACCTTCTCTATTTACGTCGTGCGAGAAGACGAATCGATCTTTTTTCCTGTGTCCCGTCGTCTTGTTTGGTTTTCCTTTTCCGGAGCTGTGCTCTCTCCATTTCGCGCGTTCTCTCGTCGGTCAGACGAAATATTGCCAGTTTTTCATAAGGATTCTGTTAGTCATCGCACGCGTTTGGTCCTCTCTGGCTCTTACTGGATTATTTTGTTCATAATAGGCTTGATTTTAGCCTTATTTTACAGGAAAAAATGCTAATTTTTTTCCTGGTTTCATGCTTTTTCCATCGACACCTGATAATCATGACTTTTGACGCCACGCTATTCACCTACGCAATTACACTGGGGCAAAAAGAGGTTCGTCGTGGGAATGGGAACGTGAAATTATCTACTTCCAAAATGCGAGTACGCCGGCGTTCCCTAAGCACCTTTTTGCGCGCAGAGCGCTGGATCCCAATGTTTCAATCCCCTCTCAATTTTACGCATAGTTATGCTTCATGCCTTCTACAATAAATAAAAAGTACTGAAGAGACAATCACTGGCAAACAATTGGTAAAAAGATCCAATAAGTGTCCCATCATCGAATCTTTTTTAACAATTTTGATCCGATGCATAGTTATGCTTCACAACCGCTTCAAAGCCCAGTTAGAATAGTAGATACAATTTCTTCGTTGTGCTCTGGCATTAACAAAAACAATGATTCCCATTATTCACAGTTTGCTTACCGTACCTAACTATCCGTAACAGCCCCTCACTCACTAAGTAGTTACTCCCTCCTCTTCCCTTTCCTTCTAACATCAACGCAAAAGAGGCGTGAAAACGTATCAAGTTGCCTTCCTCGTTTCTCTCCCTCTCTCCATTTTTTCGCTCTCCCTCGTCGCTGCTACTTTTTCCGCCTCTTCTTCTTCTCCTTCTTCTTCCTCTCTCTTTCCTTCTTTCTCTCTGTCCACAATCCATTTTGAGAGAGAGAGAGGCTCTCTCCCTCTCATCCGCGACAATTCGCCACTTATTCGCAGTACGTACCCATTAGCGAAAACCATTTTTCTGTTTTTTTTTCTTCCAGAAGACCTAGAATTTGCCAATTTTTCTTACGTTTGAAAGCTGCTCATTCGCGACATTTCGCCACTTGCATTATCTAGCGACCCATATCCATTTGCTTTGATGTTTTCCGAAAGCGAACACGGCAATTCATGTGAAGTGGATCGGCGAGAAACCAATGCCATTCCCATTTTTCGCTCGAGCTATTCGTGTCTGCGAACTCCACTTATTGCTCAAAACATTCATTCGCGAATAACTACGACGGAAAAAGGCAACTATTTCATTTCTTCAGCAGAAATGCCTCGTCATTGTTTTGTCTGCAGCGATATCATAGACGCGAGTCACATGCGACGATAAACCTTTCCTCAAAATTTATAGCCAAATGACAAATATCCAAAGATATACAACGCTTTAGTTACTTAGTCAGTTCCTTACTGCTGCACACAGTGTATTCGTTAGATGTCTGAAGTCTGTAAGCTCGAGAAATTAGTCACTCAATTCTTCATTTCATACACTCTCTCGTCCGCTCTATTGGCGAGAGAGTATTAGGAATGAAGAGATCGCGGCCTATTCTAGAGGCCGCGATCTCTTCAGTATGGCTCCCACCTTTGCATCCCATGGCCAGATTTGCTTTTTCCCTACTACAACTTGTCCAGTCACGACCACCTGCTCCATGTCCTGTAAATTAATGTAGCCAAGCCTGCACTTTCCACTGATCTAGCCCCGACTTGTAGTATCAGTGTCTGCGTCTCTCCATTCCTCATTATCTCTCACCCTCTCTAACCGGCTTTCGTATCATTCTAAATTAGGCCTAGTTCATCGTCGTAAGCAAGAGTGTGATCTCTTAGATTCCTCGACTCCTTTCATTGGATAGGGGGATGTCAGAGGGTGATACGTGTGTACTTGGAATCTATTTCGAGACTAGTTAAACATTTCGAGAATACTATTTTGGTCAGTGATAGCTCCTCTATAAATATACTATAATGAGGCGCTACGTAGCTAGTTTCGAAACTGTTCTACGAATCTTTCGGGATTTTTCATTCTCAGTATGTGCGAACAACTGTTTGACAAACTTTAAAATTCCAAATTGCGAAATTTATGCGAACACTATTTTGCACTTTCAAAGTTAGTGTGCGAGATTTGTGGTTTTCACCCGAATAACTTCACCTTCCAATTGATATTCACAGAAGCGAACATCATTCCTTTCTTTCTTCCACTCCTCATTTCCAAGTCAGTCATTAATTAAGCGCTCGCCCGCCCTCTTGCTTCCATTCCTCCATTCCTTCTTTTTCATTCTCTATCTCTCTCAATTCTCCCTGCTCTCTCGCTATCTCTACCTAGTGACGCTCAATGAAATTGGAACCATGTTCATGTTCTTTCCCCTACTCTGCCCTACATCATCCTCTCATTAACTCACTTCTCTCGAGTCCTCGAGTGATTTCCAAGTACGTGGAGCTATTCTGAATCCTCGCATCTCCTCGTCTTGATATTCGACACTTTCCCTTCTCGTTCTAGGCTTCAGGACTCTACATAGCTCATTTTAATTAGTCATTGACTAAATGGGGGCTATGAATTAAACCGTTCCGGCAATATGCCTCTTCCTATCTGCAGTGTAATTGGTGTGGTCATCGCACCATCGATTCAGTGATGACTCGACGAGTCCCTACTAGAAGACCCGCGCGTTGTCGTCGTAGAATGAAGTGAAGAGAAGAAGTGGGCAGACAGATGAAGATAGAGAGAGAGAGAGAGAGAGAGGGAATGAAGAGGAGAGGAGAGACTGAATCCGCTCTGCTCTCGAATTAGACGAGAATATGCGCGACGAGCTAGAATATGCGCATTAACCGCTCTCTCTTTTTCTCAAATCCCATCTCTATGCTGATTTCTGTCATCGTCCCGGACCGAAAATCGAAATAATCGTCTATTTTTACCCGACCAGTCTGGCGTTGGCAGCTCATAAGCAAATATGGCCGGTGGATGGTTCTCCTTACTCATTCCAGTTGTTTTGGCTAACACACTTTCAAAGTGCGTATGGTAGTTCATTCAGTGAGCATGTAGTCCAAAATTGAACTAGAAAATTATTGCCCTTGTTGAATCTTGAAGACTAAAGTGGCCAATGGTTGGCATTTTCCAGCTGTTTTCACCCTCTAAATTGAATCGACCCCTCCTTTCCCCTCTTCTCTTCGCTAGTGTCCATCTCTATAGCAGGGAGAGGCTATCACTCGCCCCTCTCGAAAGTCCCCAGAGGTTGCGAATATTCAAGCAGCAGCAGGGGGGAGGGCAATTATTTCTTTGCCTTCGCCCTCAATTCTTTCTCTAACTCTCTCCATTCGCCCTGCTCTCTCGCCTTCTCTGCCCGAATTGGTCTGTATCGAGCACTTTCTGTTGTTCCGCGTGCGCGAGGAATACCATCGAATAGGAGGGAGGGAGGTACCTCGAAGTCCCCCCTAGATGGGGATACTGGATCCCCATGTATTCCTCGCGTAATCGGCTAGTGCTCCTCAGTAGAGTGTAAAAAAAAGGAAATCGTCTCTTCATTCCGCGAACTATCTCCGGTCAGAGAAAAAATAGCTGCTTTTCGAACTTTCCTTCACAGTGCCCATCTGTCTCGGAATTTAGTGTTAAATTGAATGTTATTTCTCAGGTGCTAAATCGAGAGATCGGACTTGTTTACTCGCCACTAGAAAGAGTTGCTTCTCGTGACACTCTCGACATTCCCTCTTCTTCCATAATTATCCTCATTACTTGCTCTCCTTCTCGAGTCGCATCTCTTCTTTCGGCTTGTTTCAGCCCCAATTTTGCCCCTTGTTTGTCACCCGAGATTCTCAATGGTGAAACTCAAGATTGTCTTCTTTCTTCGATTCCTTGATTTTTGAGTCTTGGTTCTCTACCAACTCAAGCAAGCACTTTTCCAGAACGATAATCTCTTCCAATCTTGCCATGTTGGCTCTGTTCTGGTTGAAGGGTCCCACCCAAGTAGAAGGGTCCCAAAAAATTAGAAGGGTCCCAAAAAAGTAGATGGGTCCCAAAAAAGAAGATGGGTCCGGAAAAAAGTAGATGGGTCCCAAAATTGTAAAATTTTTCGGGAACAAGTTGAAGGGTCCGTAAAAAGTAGAAGGGTCCCGAAAAAAGTAGAAGGGTCCCAACATTTAGGATTTCTTTCGATAAAAAGTTGAAGGGTCCCAAAAAAGTTGAAGGGTCCCAAAAAAGTAGATGGGTCCCGAAAAAAATAGAAGGGTCCCTAATTTTTGGATATTTTCAGAAAAAAAGTTGAAGGGTCCCAAAAAAAGTAGATGGGTCCCGAAAAAAATAGAAGGGTCCCAAATTTTAAGATTTCTTTAGAAAAAAGATGAAGGGTCCGAAAAAAGTAGATGGGTCCCGAAAAAAGTAGAAGGGTCCCAACTTTGAGAAATTTTTTGGGAACAGGTTGAAGGGTCCGCAAAAAAGTAGAAGGGTCCCACCTCCAGAGGCGTATGTAAATTAAGTAATAAAAAGAAATTGAAGTTGCAAAGTTGCACAGCACATTTTTCTGATTATCGATATTTTTATTCAAGTAGATTTAGTTTCAATGGTAGACACTTTAACTAATTTATTGATTGTGTAATATGTTTGCACGAAATATTCACTGTTTTTTGCCTCCCTTGCCTCCTCGGCCGCCCTTTCCACCTCCCCTTCGCGTCGTCTTCGGTGGTTGAGTCGTCGTCGTCGTTCTTGCTCGAGAGGCGCGAGTGGTACTGCTGGTTGTATTGATTTTAGGGATTTTGGGAGGCTTGATTTTCTTGGGAGGTTTCGTGGCTGGAGTGGTGGTGGGCTTCGTAATCTTTTTATTTTTTTTCACTTGTTTTGGTTTCTTTAGAAGTTCGGAGATCTTATCAATGTCTTCGACTACAGAATGTGAAGTATCGTTGGCCACCACCACCACTCCAGCCACGAAACCTCCCAAGAAAATCAAGCCTCCCAAAATCCCTAAAATCAATACAACCAGCAGTACCACCACCACCACCACCACCACCACTCCAGCCACGAAACCTCCCAAGAAAATCAAGCCTCCCAAAATCCCGAAAGTCAAGACAACCAGTATTACCACCACCACCACCACTACAGTATCACCTGCAAGGATTCGCAAACAGACCACTTCTACCACTCGAAAAAAACGGAGCACATCAAAACGCATCACCACCATCCTCACCATCATCACTACTCGCGCCTCTCGAGCAAGAACGACGACGACGACTCAACCACCGAAGACGACGCGAAGGGGAGGTGGAAAGGGCGGCCGAGGAGGCAAGGGAGGCAAAAAACAGTGAATATTTCGTGCAAACATATTACACAATCAATAAATTAGTTAAAGTGTCTACCATTGAAACTAAATCGACTTGAATAAAAATATCGATAATCAGAAAAATGTGCTGTGCAACTTTGCAACTTCAATTTCTTTTTATTACTTAATTTACATACGCCTCTGGAGGTGGGACCCTTCTACTTTTTTGCGGACCCTTCAACCTGTTCCCAAAAAATTTCTCAAAGTTGGGACCCTTCTACTTTTTTCGGGACCCATCTTCTTTTTACGGACCCTTCATCTTTTTTTCTAAAGAAATCCTAAAATTTGGGACCCTTCTATTTTTTTCGGGACCCATCTACTTTTTTTGGGACCCTTCAACTTTTTTTCTGAAAATATCCAAAAATTAGGGACCCTTCTATTTTTTTCGGGACCCATCTACTTTTTTGGGACCCTTCAACTTTTTTGGGACCCTTCAACTTTTTATCGAAAGAAATCCTAAATGTTGGGACCCTTCTACTTTTTTCGGGACCCTTCTACTTTTTTACGGACCCTTCAACTTGTTCCCGAAATATTTTACAATTTTGGGACCCATCTACTTTTTTCCGGACCCATCTTCTTTTTTGGGACCCATCTACTTTTTTGGGACCCTTCTAATTTTTTGGGACCCTTCTACTTGGGTGGGACCCTTCAACCAGAACAGAGCCGCCATGTTCATCAATCTTAAAAGCGCGCGGCTTCCTGATTCCGTCCATAATTCGTCCTCATTTCCCCCGCCCTCGCTCGCCCATTTACTTCCCTAGAGATTTCCAACGCTTCCTTCTCCTGTGCAATTCTGCGAGCCTCTTCCTGGTTGCAGCCCGCTTTTTCGGCTTTTAGCAAATGAGCAAGGCCAATTAGCGTTCCGAAATGAGCTCCTTGCGCAACTTATTCGCTTGCTTTTGCAACCTCATTATGACCAGCGCCTTCAAAATTGGGCAAAAACGCTCGAAACCAATGCGTTCTCTGGTTTCGTCGTCGTATGACTGATCGTTTGATCTATTATCCCTCCTCTCGCATTCATAGGCTTTCTACCAGGTGTGAGGAAACACACAGTCATTGTATCCCTTCTCAACACAATTTTCACCTTCCCTGTTTTCCCATTTTCCCCCATTCCCCTCTCTTTTTCTAGTCTTCTTTCTCCTTCTTCTTTCTCCTCCTCCACACACAAGCAACAATTTCGTTGCGCATTCAGATCCATTCCACATCCATCCTTTCTCCCTCCCTCCCTCCCTCCCTCCCTCTCTCCCCTCCCCTCCCCTTTCCGTTCTCCATCTCATGTGCTGTTGTGGAATGGACCGAACACAGCATCCTTACGGTCTAGAGAGGCGGGAGGGGAATGGAGTGAAAGAGAGTGAGTGAGTGGGAATACAGAAAGGCAGAGAGAGACTGTCATGACGACAATATAGGCCACTACTGACTGCTTTCCATTGAACACGGGGAATTATGCTTGGCCAATGCAAGAGAGAGAGAGAGAGAGCGATTGAGCAAAGAATTCCTCTCTACATAACAGTCCGCTTTTTGCTAGCTGAATTCATCTTGCTACTCTTTCAGAAATTATTTGCTAGTTTTAGACGAAGTTGGCTCGATTTAATTGCGCAATATGGATGATCTGATTCAAGAACCATTCCTGAAACTCAACTGAGCACTCTTCCATTCTTCGAATTAGCGTAATTTCCTTTCCACAGTTGCCATAAATAATTCTCAACTAGCGAATGCGTTCCTAAAACAGTCTCGCGTGTTCTAATATTAGCTACTAGATGACGCACTGTCATTTGCTCGCTTTTCATTGCGAGTCTTTCGTATATTATTCTGAATCTGCACAACTTTCCCCCTTGCAGAACGCATAATAACCGTCACCAATGTGCCACAATTTTATTTCATTTGGCTATTAGGCATATTGCTCATTCCTGGTTTTCTTGTTCTAGAAAAGAGCAAGAAAAATACATTATTAAAGTTCAAACAACTTATTCCCGGCTCTTGCTCAGCACAGGGATTATAATTACTCCGTCTAATAGCTCACACTCTCACACCAATCTATACTCATTCGTCTTTCTACCGTCTTCACTTCATATTTTCACATATCGGAAGTCGCGCAAATGTCTTCTCAGTATTTATAATTTTTGTAATTTTGGAATCGTCCATTTTATTACACATTCCTTACTGTCATATTCAATAACATTTTGTGAAGCGCATCCGATTTTAACCTTCCCGAGAAACAGTGCGAAATGACGAGACCTCCATTTCTAGTCCTCCCTATTTCCTCTCTCCAATTCTCTATCGTCTTTTCACACCGACCGGAAGCTTTCTGTACACTCTATTGACTGCCTCTTCTGTATTATTTCTTTCTTTCGACCACTATTTTCCGGTCAGGCAGAACCGGGGAATGGTCGGAATGAAGAGAGTCAGAAGCCGAGTCGTTCGGTTCTCCCTTTCACTGTTCTCCCCGTCCCATTTTTCTCCCTCATTTTCGAAAACACGCCCGTTTTCTGCCGCTCGCCTCTGTTCTTGGCTTTGGCTTCCAGACTACAGACCAGTCTTTGTCTGCCGTTATTGATCAATGTTTAACTGTTTTTTGGACTACAAGCTGTTACTTGTTCGCTACATGAACTTGCGCCTTTATGACCCTCTTGATGTTTCCCGCGGGTTATCCATTATCTTCCAGCACGAAGGAACCAACTAGAGGGAAGCACTAGTTCCCAGACAGAGGACTTCTGTCTGAGAAGACTCTTGCTTCTTCTCACTGTGACGATTGTGTGGTGACTCGGTTGATGGATGGAGGCCAAGGTTGCCGCTGAAAATGTGCTGAAAATACAAATAAATATTAATATTTTAGAAATTTGATTAGTTTGTATGTGTTCTGTAGGGAATGTTGAACTTTTTTGTATTTAATTAATTAAATAAATAATTAATTAAATAATAAAATAAATTGCAGACCTCATGAACGACTACGAGATCGGCGGTACGCAGAACAAGTGGGTGTGTCCATCCGATCGACATCTGCAGTTGAGAGCACAGTCAGTTATTATTTCAATCTGATGGTCATGAAGAAAATGAAACAGTAACGGTGAAATAGAGTCGTTAAAGTAGTTTTAAATACGGATAACTATGATACTTCGCTAGCAATGAATTGGGCAAGAAATATCTAAGCTTTCCATAATTGCAGACTGAAATCGGGATGGAGCGTGCGGACAGTGGGAGCGAGATCGCCCACTGGCGCAAAGGCTCAGCCGACGCAGATGACTGATGCAGAGAAAGTGAGAACATTATTCATTCTTATTTCAATGGGAAACTATGCAATCATGAGAGCCTCAATTGATATCCGAAAAGGTAAATTACTGAGCAGTTATCACGGTACGGTTAGAAGGCTCAATCGATGAGAAGGTGAGTGTCAAAAGTGAGACGATTTAGTGTAATTTAATTATTGAAACTCAACTGATTCTACAAACAGTGTTGAATCTTGTTATTCCACAAAAATGGATCAGATCTGAATGTTTTTCCTTCCAGGAGCACATCAAGGCGGTGCTCGCGCGGGCCGAGGAGAGTAAGCAGAGGGAACAGCAAAGGATTGGGTGAGTAGGAATATTATTTGATTTTAGTTGTTTAACTACTATTACGAGATGTTCCCATCATTATTGCTTCAAATTATCATAATAAGAAGCATGCGTGAAAAATAGTTGACTACGAAACGGAAGAGAATAGCACCGGGGTGAACGGTACACAGCGTGTCAGAGAGGGAGGAATACTCCCTTTGTTCTCCGCGGCAGATCATTCCTTATGATTCGCACTCTGCGAATCGGTGCGAGAGAGTGTGCAAAAGTGAGAGATTTTTAAGAATGAGCGCACGTTTTACTGTGCAACTCGATTCAAAATTGAAAATACAGATACAGAGGAAAAATAAAATATAGATACAGAGGTTGATTTTCTTTTTCTCATAGTTAGGGAAAAATTGAAAAAAAATTGAAATTGAATATTGCGTCTCAGAACGAAGACACGGTGAATAGATAAGAATTTATTTATTTATCGTAGCACTGTATAACAACGCCGAATTATTGTTAATCGACATTTGAAGCATCCATGGAACATATTTGAAATTTGAGTGACATCGGACAGTACAAGTAGATTGATAAGTTCATTATCGTCGTTTCCACGATTTACCGGACTGAATTCGTATATTTTTTTCTGAATTTTCTCTGTCGTACGAAGGTTACGCGAACGAATTATTCAACATTCACTTAAAATTTCAAGCATCTGTGATACATAGTAGAAACTCGAATAAGCTCTAATATACTTTATGGTACCTTCCCCTGTTACAGTAAAATGGTGGAGCGACTGGACAATCTGCGGATGCGCGCCACGGGAGATGGAGTATCGCACTGTCTGCTGTGCAGGTATGGGAAACGAATTTAGTCATGGTTATTCTAGTGGACCTCGTCGTCGTCATTTTTGAGTTATGTATTTTGCGTAAATGAATATTAGCGAAGAAAAACTTACCAAAACGAAAGTTCAGGACGGAGTTCGGACTGCTCGCAAGCAAGAGCTACGCGGCGATGTGCATGCACTGCAGGAAGGTCAGTCATGCACAATTAGGACCCTCAAAAAAAAGGAGAAAAGCTAGATTCAATAAGTGAAATATCTACGTATCCAAGAAATACTGCTTAGTAGAGTTCGAAATCCAGCACTACCCGAGTCCACGGGTACCCGTCAATGAAGAATGATAGGGAGAATTACCCGAGTCCATCTCTCAAAATCGTTCAATTACCCGAGTCCAGAGAGGCAAAATTGCTCGTTTTCGATCGTTTAACGTTCTGTTTTTGAGTAATTAGGATCGTGAGACAGATATTGCACATCATTTCGACCACCCAACCCTCTAGCGAGTGGTTGCTCGCAATTTTCGATTTGCAGTTGAGGTAGTTTCGCCTGTTTATGAGTTTTGTTCTTGATTTATAGAATTTATTTGATACAAGAATACTTCAGGGAGCCTAGTCCATTGCTAAGGAGCGTTTTGAGCCAATCAATTGGGACTAAGGTTCCGTTTTAGGCATGCCAAACTTCTGCAACAAAGTTAACAGTTTAGCGTTGAATTTGGCCTCAAACGAACGAGAACTGAAAGAACTATGTCAATTGGTAACTTTTCACTGATTTTGCTTATCATTTGATGCTCATTTGGCTGTGTTATTAGTGTGAAAAGTTCCCTGGACTCGGGTAATTGAGCGAATTGAGGGAAAAGTCTCGGGTAATTCCATTTCTCATTTCTCGCTCTCGCGACCCGGCGCGGGTCGGAATTACCCGTCCCGTATTTCGAACTCTACTGCTTAGCATGAAAAAAACAAATAGGGGTAAAATTCCTAAATAGCCGCACAATTCAAACATTTCCAGTACGTCTGCCAGAAGAACTGCGCCTTTAGCAACCTAAGCATGCCTTTAATCACTATTTTTTCACAAATTGTTTATTTGAAACTATTTTCAACATCATTTTAACTACTTGCAGTACGTCTGCCAGAAGAACTGCGGCGTCGAAACGACGGATGGACGTGGCGGAGAGACGCTCTTCCTGTGCAAGATCTGCTCGGAGGCCCGTGAGGTTGTGAGTGTCTACTGCCCACTCGCTTGAATCAATCAATCACACAATCACGAGACAGTGTCCTACCGTACCCCTTCCTACCGTAATCCACTACCTTCCGTATCTGACAGATTTCGCACTCACACAAAGTAGAGACTGACCTTCCAATAGATGATGGAGAAAACTGCAGTGTCTTCTCAGTAGATCGTGTTTTTGCGCAAGAAAAAAGATTGATGATCACTCTATCATACCTTTCAGATTATGCAATAGGTTTCCGTAACCTTTCACCCCATTGCAAGATCCCTGTGTTATTTTTTGTTCTGGATACTTAGGATGCAAGAAATAAATTGAAAAGCGCCACGCACACCGCTTGAGCACTATAGCTTCTCCTCTACCGCTCTCGCTTCTTTGCAAGTTATCTATATGTTGCAACCGAGCCGGCAAATTCGGGAACCGGGTAATAGCAAAGCACCCTCAACATCGCCCACTTTGCAGTTGTGGAAGAAGAGCGGGGCGTGGTTCTACAAGGAGATGCCCGAGTATCAGATGGCCGGTGAGGTGACGAGTGCGGGGCCGGGACCGGTGATGAGTCCGCCCGCTAGTTATCCGCCAGGTACGGTAGATTACTGTATGGGATGGGGGGGGGCATCGAAGACTGATTCATTCAAAGTATAATGTAGAACCCTGGCTTAGCTTGAATGAATGAATATGTGAAATAAGACCAACAACTAAATTCAGGTTCCCCATACGGCCCGACCTCATCTTACCCCGGCCCCAGCTGCAGTCAAAACGGAGACGCGAGGAGTCCGATGAAGGCTAATGGAGGACCGAGGTAGGTTCTTTTTCCTTAATCCCACCCGCATTAGATATTTAATCTCAATTTTTTATTGATTATTAGTCACTCCTACTGCTAGTGCATGAAGAAATATGACCAAGAAGTAGCGTTCTTTATGAAAAGCAAAAAAAAGAAACGAAGAAATTAATACGATCATTCAGTTCTCGGAGGCGAACGCTAACTGCGAATCGCGATCCGATCGATGAGGAACGGTGAGTTCGCAAATTTGAGCTGATTAATGATGATTTCACAGCGCAAATCGAAATTTCGCAGCTCAACGTAGGGGCCACAAGCTCCGCCCACTTTGTGCGGACACGATTTCGCCAAAAAGCGAGAAAACAAAAACACAAGCCTCATTCTAAACCAAATCATTCGCTCTAAAGTGCTATGGATAGCTGTTAGCATTACCTATCCATCGAGCACTGTCCGAGAAATACATTACATCGCTAAGACGACCAAATTTGCATATAAACGAAGGGAATGGCTCGTTTTGACATGTTTCAGTTTGAAAGTTCTGCTCGGACAGCAATTTTCTGACTAATAGGATTTTTTTAGGATTTTTAGAGAAAAAATTAGATTTTTAGCATTGCTCCCTGGCTTGTGTTTTTTGGGCGGGGAGAGGCATGCGAGAGGGCGGGGGGAGGGAGAGAGACACACGCTAATTAGGCTCCGCCCTTTCCCTCTCGTCTCGCCTTTCCCTTCTCTCTCCCAGTGCATTGCGCGCGCACTTCTCGGGCTCTAGCGCGGCTCCCAGAGAAGATATTGACAAACGGCAAAAAGTATGATGTTATCATGCCCTTGGGGGATAGTTTGAGCTAACTTTTGACTCAATTGTGTAAAAACGGCTATCTGCGTTGTGGCCCCTAGCTCAACGTACACTTTTTGCAGCTCTAAATCGCCTCGACCGCGCATCACGCCGTCGTGGGTGAAGGAGAAGGTGATGAGCAGTATGTCTGTTGAGGTACGTTGTGGTAGCCAAGTCAAATTCTTCAAGATGGGTGGTTAAGAGCGAAAATAAAAATTCTTCAAAAGATATTCTTCAAAAGACTGCAGCAAATCTTGAACATATCGTGAAACACATTCCCTTTTCAGGACTTCAATTGTGCTGATTATCGGGGAAATAGAGTAATCGAAGAACAAAATAATAAAATCATAATTGCAGGAAGAGGAGCACTCGTCCAATTCCGATGGTGATTTCGTCCAGTCCGGAGTGCGGAAACCGCCCATGTCAAAGGTAGACATCGAATTGTTTATTTGAAATAGAAAAGTTAGACGTCGGAAAGGGATATGTTTCACAGAGTACTCTTGCATTGGTTGATCTGAAAATATCGTTGAATCCGTCTTTTATCTACTAATAGAAAATACAAATAATTGTTCTAGTTGGAGCTGAACATTTCACAGAGTACACTTGAATCAGTCACTCGGAAAGTCTCATTGACTACGTCATTTAGTTTTTATATTAGAAAATGCAAATAATTGTTCCAGATGGAGATGAACCTCGCCAAGTTCGAGCTCACGAAGGCACGCATGCAAGAGAGCGGTGAGCTTATTTCTTTTAAAAATTCTAATTCTTAGATTATTGCAAGCTCATTGCCAAACCCTAAAGACTTTCTATGGCTACGAATACAATACAATTCATTGCATTTTCCAGACGAGGATTCGTCCACCGATTCCGAGCCATCCTCTCATTCCACCTCCCCGAGGAGATCACTCGCCACGCCCTCATCGTGAGTTATTATTGAATTTACGAGAACAATATGATCCAATAAATAGAACAACAACAATCGAGAAGCTCTTGAAGATCGAGAAATAGTTATCAAAACCATTTCATTATTCATACATTCTCGAGAAAGTGTGTGAAATGAAAAATATCGAAGATTTCAAGTGAAGTCTGTAAAATCGCTCCGATCTTGCTCTCAATTTCATCCTTCTTAACATTTGATAACTTCTCATAATGATGATCATCCTCCTCTCAGATACGACTCTCAACAGCCCCTCTCTGTCTCCGCTCCACAGGACGGCGACGCGCACTCCATCGATTCTGGTGGTACCCAATTTCCGCTTGCCTTTTATCAATTTTCCAACTTTAGATGACGGGAACGTAATGAGAATACATATTTATTGGGGTACTGCATAAAATTCGGCTGGACTTTTTAAAACCAACAGTAACATTTTAGGCTCTAAAACAATTTGAATAAAAAACAGTGGTTGGTTGAGTTTCATCGCCTGTAATTGAATAGGCGAACATTAGAATTTTAATGAGTCTTTTGCGTCTCGGAAAAAAACACTTCTCGATCAACTGCCCTTCCCCATTACCGTAACGTGCCCCCTTGCAGTCGTTCAATCGGACCACTCCGTCCAGCAAGGATCAGGTGGAGGGACTACCGTACCCGCCACCTCTCTCACACCGTATTCATCCTCTTCGTCGTCCCATGTGTCACCGCCTGCGCCGATATCCATTGATCTTAGTCCGCTCATCGATCGGTCAGTTACCGTATCCCTACGGAAAGGTTGCAAGTTCGGTTTTGTGATTTTTCTCAACCGGCAGACAATTAGAGGCAATTTCTGTGTAGCGCTGCCGATCATTCATTATCGATAAGAGAAAAGAGAAAAGCTCGAGAAATGATACATTCACACTTTGTGATCAGTCAACAAGAGAGTGTGTGTGAAATGAAGAGACAGGAGCTAAATCTCTATTAGGCATTAAATTGACACCTCTCTTTCCAGAAGTTCCCGTCTGTCCCTCGATCGTTCGATTGTCGATCAGGCAAGAAACAATCACAGGGACGTGAGAGAACTCATCGGCAATCCCTTCAACAGCCCGAGGATAGAGAAAGCGCCCAGTGAGTTTGTTATCTTTGCATAATTTTAAGACATTTGGGATTTAGGTTGTGCTTCACACTAAAGAGATATAGGTCGGGCAGATTCCAAATTCGATGTTAATCTTCCTTGGGATCCTAAAAAACAATAATTCGATTTCATTTGCAGTATCATTTGGAAAGTCTCTCGATGTAGTCCTGTGGCTATTCTTGTAGTATTCTACCAGCACTCATTTATGTGCTATCTATATTTCAAGTCTTCACCTGGTTTTGAGATAAAATTTTGGATATGTTTCGCAGTGAAATGAAATGCTCCAGCTCCTTTACAAATTGATTGAAACAACTCATGTAGGTGTACACAATAATCAATAAATCGACCCCCCTTTCCAGTCTTCACCCGCACTCCTCCTCCTCCCTCTCTCTCGAACGATCTCCTTCCTCACTCTTCGTCCTCATCGTTGAGAGGAGGCGACGGACGAGAGAGCAGAGAACAAATGAGAGGTACGGTATCGACGATATTGATTGATGGGTTACGGTAGGGTATCGCTAACTGAGTATTCAGGAGGCGCGCACACGTCGCAAGAGTCTCTGCGTGACTCGGAGGGACGGGGCGGAAGTTACAGTAGGGAGAGTCTCACGTTGAATAAGAAACAGGTACGAATGCAGTCCTTCACTCATTTGTTGTGTTCTTGCTCTGCCAAATCTTGTTTACCGTTGAAGCTTTTCCTTCAATTTCGTGGCTATTTTAATTATAGCATGACAGATAGAGTTCGAAATACGGGTGATCGTCTCATCATTTCACGTGCTCAATCACCTGCCAGAGAGGCAAAAGAATGTGCGAAATGAAGAGACGGCGACCCATATTTCGAATTCTGATCAAGTAGGCTGATAAATCCTCATTGCAGCCCGAAGACGACACCAATCAATCCGCTTCTTTTATGTCATCACCCGACGACGACTCAAGTACGCTCCCTCTCATCCATTCCCATGGCCTCCCACTCCCAACCTCAATCTATCGACTCAGTAGCCTGGTTCCATGAGCAAAAAGGCTACCATGAAATTCGCCTACAGTACCCGTACCAACCCCGAAAAATCAGATTTCACCCTCGAATGTGAGACGATCGATATTTGAAACAATGGTTTATTGCCCCTGTCTGCTGGGGGAGTGTACATGGGAAGAGGGTGAGAGAGTGTGTAAACCGGAGAGAGCATGCGAGGAGGAGGAAGAGAGCGGGAGGGGAGAGGGGAGAGGGGAAGGGAAGGGACCCCGGGGCGGGAGTTTGCCGCTAATGCGACTCGTTCCCGTTGAAGTGAAGAGAGGTCGTCATCAAAAGCCTGTGAAAAGGAGAAGAGGGGGAGGAATGGGTGCTAGAACAACCGTGACAAGGAGACGCAAGATAATAACAACGATAGCAACTTGCCACAACCGTGACTTGTTGCTGCAACAATAAGCAAAGAAAATACAACGGATTGAAATGAGCTAGAAAAAGTGAATTAAATTGATTGAGGAGATATGGAGGAGAGGAAATGAGATATAATTATCCATTAGATGTCGTCGTAGGCGCTGTCGTATCCTCGAAGAGTATAACAAATTTTGGTACAATAATATCTACCAAACGGAACCGATACGAGGTATTCGGAACCGATTTTGATACAATTAACGATCCTATCCAGTCAATATTAGGGTTCCCTTGATGGAAAGTCTTTTCCGCAATAAGCTAATAATGAAATTGTACAACTCCCAATACGAGAGTGTGAAGAATGAGGAGTTAACGGAAAGTACTTACTAATAAGGGAACCTTAATCAATACAAAAATACCGTAATCTAGAGGCGACATTGGATGAATAGAAGGGGGGGGGGATTATCGGTGTGCTATTATTCTTCATCTTGTCCAAGCACTTTAAATCTTCATTCCTTATCGATCGTCGCTGGCGGCGCGTCAGTTGACGATGAAGCACTCGGGATCACTGGAAAGTAGTGCGGTTATACAACGAAATAATCAATCGATCAATTAATATTCTATGAATCAATCATCTCAGTCTCACTATAGAAGGAACTATTAACAATATAGAGTGCGACGATTCCTTACCTCTCACATCCCTTCCATCTCTCGCGCCATCTCTCCTCGAAGAGACTCGGCCAACTGGAAAAGAGTGATTGAGTATCAATTGAAAAAAGGAGACGAAAATGTTCCTCACGCAACTCATTTCTGCTTCCTAATTAATATTGTTATGGACCGCACAACACCGGGAGAAATGGGAGAATCGAGGAAGGTGGAGGCAGTTGTACCCATACCTTTCCACATTATCTTATAACTATCGCTCCTCCACACATTATCAACTCAATTATACTAGGCTTACACGAAAAAACACACAAAAATACGCTGCGAATGCTACATAACACATATTTTATAAAATTACCTTATTGGCTCCATCATTGGTGTAATTGTGGTCCACCGCACCGACGATATCCTTCGTCTTCTTGTGAATTTCTCCCATTGTGGGAAGGGACCGGTTCTAAATTTACATTTTGTTATTTAAAGCAAATTTATTATTGCGGAAGACGTTCGAATCATGTAGGCATTACTCACATGTCTCCTCATGGGGGACATCCACTCTTAGAACTCTTGATTGCTAAACTCTGTTAGATACAAATTCCAGTCGATAAACTCGCTCCTCCGTTCCCATTCGAAGCTTCAGTCCCTGCAACAAACACAATACTATGATTCAAAACCAAAAAATAACAAAAATAATGAAAAACAACTCACTTTATTAGTTTTCGTTGACTCCACGTTACAAACTTTAGCTGTCTCGACCACATCTATCACTTGCAGTATCTTAACGAATCATAAGTCTGCTTTTTCCTTCCTCATCTACACTTACTCTATAGTTATCCTTATTTGGAATGAAACGTCCATCCACTCCAACAATTGCATCCTAAATCAATTAATATGAGCAGCCGTATGACTTAAACTAGTACACAACGCATATCACATGGCTATACCATACGTGACAAAAGATAACCAAATGATTTCTCGATGACAATGTATATTACACTTCGGACGGGTCAGTTAATGAAGTTTAAAATAATTACGAACATCATCGCTGCTTCCTCTTCCCTTCGACGTTTCTTGGCGCTTCCTTTGTTGTTGCGGTTTCTCATTCTCATTGCGGTTGACGATACTTTTCTCATTCTGCTCGACGACGGCTTTGCGCTTTCATCTTCACTGCCCGATCCCGAGTCTGAATACGTCATATTACGACACTCCCACATGACATTACATGATCTTATAAGAACCGGACAAAGCTAGCTAATAATAAGTGAATAACCAACACAAACCTGAGTCAACAAACCGTTAAGATTTGCCGTGTCCACCTTGGACTTGTGATCGGAACCCGAATCGTTCGAGTCCATACTCTTGTTCTAAAATAATTGAATTTTATCGATTTTAGGGCAGAATTGAGTTGTGAAAGAGATGAACAAAAAACAAACCTTTCCCTTCTTCTTTCTATCGTCGTTGGAGAAGTCTGAATCGCTCGACATGGTGCCCAGTTGTGGAGACGTGCTTATTAAAGGAGAGCATTGAAAGCGATAATCCCATATGGGAGTGGTTATAACCAGGTTTAACAATATAAAACATCATTTATTCGGTGAACAACCCCGTCCCCCTTCACGATAGTCGCCTTCCATAACGCCTCTATCCAAATACTATCCTAAGAGTATACGACAAAGGCTAATAGGGGATGACATTTTAGAGCACTTGATACAAACGGTGGGGATGAGGACGCTCTGTGTACTATGACAAATGAGGATAGGTTTATTTTAATATGACTAATACAAACGATTACAGATAAATGAGATAACAATACAATTATTTAGATAACAATACAATCACACCAATAAATCCCTAATTGTTCTCTTCTTTGGTGGATATTTGGCACAATCTTTACTGTAAATTATTACAAACATTGAATAAAGCTTACCTCTCGGACCTTAAATCACTTAAATATTTTTATATTAGCCCAATTATGATTTAGTCTGTGTCTACCTAGTGAGAGGGAGAGAGAATAATCTATTAGTTTACCCTGTCCAACCTTATCATGAGACTCCTTGTGTCTTCTCCTCTCCGTCCCTCTTTTCCGATTGAATGTGAATTTCCTTCTGTGGTCTCTCAATTAGTTTCATCTTCGTTCTCACCTGCCATTTCACTTTCACTTTTATTAGCTTTCAAGACCTAACCTCGAATCTTCTTTCACTTGATTTGATCTTGAAATGGCGGAATATCCACGTCAAAATAGTCTTCTCCTCCATCAATGCGAATCTGAACTAAAAACTATTAATTATATTCATAGAACCTAAATACTACCTCTGTCCAATGCAGTTTCTGCTTCCAGCAGAGAACGGGACAAATGAATATGCATGACGAGCTGAATTATCGGGAAGAAATCTGAACAATTGACATAGAGTATGTGAGAAGGATAGGTTAAAACCTCTCGGGACGGAATACATCTGGATCACGATGAGTGAGATAGATATTGAGAAGAAGATGAGTATCCATTGTAACCAGCTGCAATCAATCAATCAACTTGTGCCTTACAAATAAACTCACATGGCCACTCAATTCTTGATCTTCTCCCAATTCTCTCATAATGATAGGCACAGAAGGGAAGAGACGTAAGACTCCAAAATGAATTTACATGTTACAAACGTTATAAATAGATAATACTTTGACACAACACTCCAAATATTTGAGCTTTCCCAGATCGTCCACTGAAATCTCGTCTCCAACAAAAACTGCATCCACCTCTTCATGAATAAGCCTCTGAAACCTTTCAATATTAGTTAGGGTACCATTCTTTTTTTTTACATTTTTTTTTGAATTACTAGTACTCATGTAGCAGGGCAAATTCAAGTTTCAGAATCACGTTCCAATTGGAAACTGCTGACACCACCAAATTATTTTTTTAAATAGGAAACAAGTAAATTTCATGCTTGAGTAGATCTTTTTCTATATGCGTCATTGGTGAGCGCTGATTCATTGTTTCAATTTATTACAGTTTCCATTTACACACCTGTACATTGTCATTGTTTCCAATGAGATGGAGAGCCCACGTGAGGGCAGTTGCTGTCGTATCATGTCCTTCGAACATAAATGTGCCTCAAAGTGGATGCATCACAACAAAAAATTAGCTTGATTAAGATTTACCTCATCCACTTCCATTGATCCTTCATTCCACATATGAAGGAGTAGGTCGAGAAATGCCAGTCTTATTTCCAATCTCCATTCTCTCGCACGCATTTCCTCCAGCCTGTCGCCGTACAAAAAAAGAAGATTAATTGTAAAGTAGCCCTTTTCAGGGTGGAAACGAACCAATGACAATATATAAATAAAACCATTTATACATATAAAGGTGAACGAATAAATAAACTAAAGGGACCATTCCGAGAGCGAGTCCCATCTTCTTAATTTCTCCTTCGTACCATCGAATCTTATCGTGAGCCTTATCCTTCAGCAGTGTATTGTGCTGAAAAGAAGAGATAAACGATCAGAGAACAAAGATCATCTCTCTTATGAGGGGAAAGGGAAACCGAACCTCTCTCTGTCGTTCCATCTCCGTATTCAGATTGGCCACTTGAATACGATATCCTTCGACCCATCGGAATACATCCTGAAAATTTATCGAGAAGTAAGAGGGGAGGGGAGAAGGGAATGACTCACATTCATCTGATTCGACTGCATCACTCTCATTGCCCATTCATTCTCCGTTATAATCGTCCTTTCTCTCTCAATCATAGTCTTCTCGTTATCGTATCCCTCTCTGCCGTCACTTGAACACGCCTGAGATCGATTCATCATTAGTCAAAAAGAGTACAATGAATCTAGGATCAATATTTTTAAAAAAGCCTACGCTGAGAACAGTCTTATATCACTACAATTAGGACGAATTCAAATTCACGAATTCGAAAACAAACAAGGAGCTCAAGCAAGCCCAACAAACAGTTTCGCGGCAGAATAACCAATGCAAAGTGGGAAGCTGTGACCAAAGATCACTATGTAACATAAAAAACAATAACATAATTAATCAAAACAATAGAAATCAATAATTAACGAGAGCGGGAATGACAATCGAAATTAGCGCAGACAGCCGCACACTGCTCGCGCGTCCCCTTTCCCGCGGTATACGGTAGGTGCATCGCAAACTGACTAGAAAGATTTGAGATGGCTCAAAATTTGGGAAAGCCGTTTTTTTGGGGTGAAAACGAGAGAGGGAAGCTATGTCAGAGACGCAGAGAAAGAGAGACACCCCAAAATTTGGAGTAGCCCCATGAGCTACTCCAAATTTTGAGGGGTCTTCCTATCTCTAATTCTCTCGCTTCCCCTATGGTGAGAGACACTCTCTCGCCCAAAATTTGAGGAATCCCTCAAAAAAGAGGTTTGAGAGGCGAAAATTTGGGGTAGATCAAGCGCTTCCCTCACTCTTTTTGGGAGGAAATTTGGGGGAATAGGCTCAAATTTTTGACCAATTGGTACGGGTACAGAGTCAATCTATCTGCTCTGATTCAGCAGCCTGGTTTTATTGGCTGGTCCCTCTAAGGACCACGTTCTTATGACGGGACCTGACTCTTGACGAGGCAATATCAGAATCAATATAACCTCTGGTGTCATAGAACCAGCCTACTGAACCAGACCCATCTATCCACCTCATGCCTTCCTCTCTCTCTCTCTCTTTCCTACATGGCCTATCTCTCTATCTCTCGCCTCGGGTACCCGCTCTCCTTCTTATTTATGCCTACCGTATCCCTACCGTACTCCCATGGGTAAACCGTAGTATGTTGTGATCAATCCTGAATGATACCATGAACGTCCTCACCCGATGATACCGTAGCTCTGATGTGAAGCACAGCCAACCAAATCGATATTTGGCCTACCGTATCTTTCTCTTGATATAACCAAGCCAACGCGGCAGCTCACTCACTGATATGGCTTCTCTCCATACTTACTCACTCTCTCTCTCTAATGCCTCATTCAACCAGCGCGCGTGCCGACACACTTCCTCCTCACTTAGGCCCGTGCCTTGCAGAGTATCGACGCAGCAGCAGCGGCGGCAGCTCTGCAGCAACTGCAGCAGTCGACGAGGTTGCTGCAGCGGCTGCAGCTACAGCTGCAGCTCCTGCAGCAGCCTCCCTCGCTCCGCCCTCGCCGCTCACGTCTCCGACCCGACGCAGTTCCATCGATGGACAGGAAGACGATGGTCCGTCTTCTCCTCTTCCGTATCCCCTGCACGCGCCCTGTCTTCTTCTGCCGGTTCCGGAGCCGGGAGAGGGAGTGCTAATGCCCGGCTCCGGCTCCCCTCTATCCGGTCCCGAGACGCCGGCCGTCGCGCCGACTTTCCTGTGCTGTGTCTTTCCGGCTGCTGAACGTTCGTGATAATACTATGGCTTAATAAGTAGTTTCCCTGATTTAACCCTCTGCTTGCCCGTTGCTTGGTTTATATTGGTCATACCCGCACGTTGTCTGGTAGTCAAGGGTAGTCGGATACGAGTGGTTTGGTCTCGCTGTGATATGCAAAACTGGTTGTATCAGAGGATGAAACGGTACTAAAGAAACGTTTGTTACACACAAAAGTATGAATCATGTATGAATTTTTTTGAAACAATCATAATGAATCATTGGCGTAGAACCGTTACTATTCCTCGATTTCCAGTTTCTGAGCGTATTCCACTGCGAGTTTTTGCGGTCTTTGCTTGCTAGCGTGAGCGGCTCTGGTTCAGTTCTAACCTCTCTTGGTTTCTCTCGCGATCCATCTTGCGGTGATCATGATAACTGAATCGGGGTCTGACTCTCTCTCTCTCTTTCCTCATCCGTAGCGCACCCACTACAGCCCACACTCACCGCACCCCCTCTGACTAACCCCCGTCCTCTCTTAGCTAGTCGATGCTGACCCCTTCTCAACAGCCAACTCTTCTGTCCTCTTTCCGAGCAGGGGGTGGAGCGTTTCCCTGTTTTTTCCCTGTTTTTTCACTTTTGAAACGCTCCATCCTCGATCATTTCATCTCACTACTCCGAGCACTTTCTTTCTTCGAGATTCATTTTGCGTTGAAACGAGTTGAAGATCGGGAAGAGATTACTGTTTGACTCTTTCCGATCTTCCCATAAACTTTCAGATGAATTATCGATCGATTTGCAGGCACTCTTGGCTCGATTCAGTTTACGGTTACGTATTCGGCGGACCTGAAACAGCTGGCGGTCCATCTGATCAGGGCTAAGGTGCGTTTCTATATTTTGAATCAATCAATTTTCGTTTATTTTTTATGCCAAAGGATGCGAACAGTACATTACATCTTTCGAATATTTGCCCATTTGAAGATCTTGAGAAACATACCTGTATTGAAATGAAAGCGGATGCACCAAATAAAAAATTGAATTAATTATGCTAATTAGTCTAATTAAGACGCTGAAAGCAATGGACAAGAACGGTTTCTCTGATCCGTACGTCAAGTTGCACCTCATCCCGGGCAATATCAAGGCCACGAAGCTGACATCCAAGACCATCGAGAAGACCCTCAATCCTGGTGCGTGGTATGACCAAGTGGGAAACGTCGCCCTGTCAAAATTTCAATTAGAATGCAATTAGTAAACGTCGTCCACACTTGCAGAGTGGAACGAGACGCTGGTGTACCACGGCGTGACGGCGGAGGACAAAGAGCGCAAGTCCTTGAGGGTTACGGTAAGATAATTTTTGATTTGATTGCTTATGAATAGTTATTATTATATATTATATTTCATTATTATCATTATTATTATCATTATTGTTATTATCATTATTGTTATTATTATTATTATTATTATTATTATTTTGTTGTTTATTTATTGATTATTATAATTATAGGTGCTCGACCGAGATCGGATAGGGTCGGATTTCCTGGGTGAAACGCGTGTGGCACTGAAGAAACTCGCCGATAACCAGACGAAGAAGTTCAACCTCTATCTGGAACACGCCATCCCGGTAAAGACAACGTTTTTTTTTGTTGTTGTGCGGAAACACATGCCTGAAACACATCCAAACCCGTTGCTTATGCCGTGAATTATCAAAAAAGTAAATTAAATAATCCTTACAGGTGGTGAATGATAAACAGGACGAGAGCGAGCGCGGCAAACTGCTCGTTGCATTGAGTTATAATGTGCAGCAGGTAAGGCAGTTTCTTATTCCAGTTAAAAAATTTTGTGTTGAAAAATACAACAGGAACAATCAGTGATTTCGATATGTTTCATCGGGAATTCAATTGAGCAGTGAAGACTCGTTAGTAATATTACTGTGTTATTTTTCCAAAAAAATAAATTCAATCTCAGGGTTCGCTGTACGTGACGATCAAGCGCGGCTCGGAGATGGTCGGCATGGACTCGTCCGGCTTCTCCGACCCATACTGCAAAGTGTGAGTGGTGTAGTGTGACGATTAGTAAACGTAGCCCTGCACAAATTTGGTCGAGAATGCGGAGATTAGTAATCGTCGCCCGCCCTGACCACACCACAGCACACTTCCTTGATGCGCCTCACTAATTGGATCATAGTGGCGCCTTCTTATCAATGAGATGGGATTAATAGGAAGGAATTAGTATAAATCGGATTATTGATTGATACCGTAATCTTACAGTAACCTCATTCCGCCTACGTCGAAGGGCCACCGACAACGGACGTCCGTCAAGAAGCGCACGTTGAATCCCGAGTTCAACGAGGTCAGAGATCAAAGATCAAACTATAAAGTTCAAAGATCAAACTACAGAATTCAAAGATCAAAGATCAATTCCAGACGCTCACCTTCATCGTTCCGTACAAGGATCTGAAGAAGAAGACGTTGCAAGTTTCCGTGTTCGACCACGATGTCGCCAAATCCGACGATTTCATCGGTAAGCGACGTTTGGGAAACGGCGGAATAGGGCCACACCACACACCACATCACCTACCGTAACCTTCCAGGCTGCTTCCTGCTATCTGCGTCGGCGAAGGGCGAGCGGGGCAAGCACTGGATTGAGTGCATCGAGAATCCCGGCCAGACCATTGAGTACTGGCACCGATTGGAGCTTGAGAAATGATTTTCGATCTCTGATCTTAGCTCCTTCTTCCTTCCTCATCATACGAGTTCAACCCCATATCACACCGCTCATTTCCCGCCCTCCCGTTTCCTCTCTACTAGCTTTCCTCCTGTTGATCGTTATTTATTATTTCCAATTTGGTCCTTCACAGAGTCATCCATACGTCTACCGTAGTATTTAGCCGTAGCAGCCACCGTATCCCCTTCCCCCTGTGCAATCGATAGAAGTACCACAATTGCCCCCAATGCACACCACTGCTCCACACATATTGCGACACTCTTTTCGTACCCAACACCGGTGATTTCTTTCCTCCTGCTCGAGTTTTGTTTTCTATTGTCTCCACGTTTAATCCGTTCAAGAGACCGAATAAATGGTTCCGATGATCCTGTCATGGTACACTACGAATATCATTCCGAAAACAGACGTCATTCTGAATATGTTTCATCAGTACTAAATAAATATTCCCAGCATTATTGCCTCGTTAGTAGCGACTTTTCATATGCTTGAGAAAAAATAAACAAGCTGACAAGAAGTATTTCGAGTTCTCCTCGTTCATCGGGTTGTTGAACTGTATTGCCATTTCAATCGAGCAATACTCATCCTTATTACAAATCTCCGATCTATCCGCCTCACTACATATTCTATGCGCGTGGATAATAGAGAGAAGCATAATCATGCTTTCGGTACAGGTTCTCGGACGGTTTTGCTCTCATCCTTTCAGCACTGTACTTTTTGCCCGACCTTCTCACCTTTTTTCGCCTCCTTGCGCCCTTCGCACGATCTATTCAGCAGTGAGAATTGGCTATTAGATGGAATGAAGGGAGAGATAGAGGAGATTGGAGAGAGGGAAGAGAAGCAGAGATGGGATAAATCTGAGAAGTGGCCGATTGACAGAGGGGAGAACACGAGAGGGAAGAAATTGGTTAATCGGTGGCGGCTTAAGGCGAGGCTAATCCTTGACCTACCGAGAGTGAACCTTTGATGAGAAGGTTCGCGAACTACTTTCATTCTGCGCTCGTCCTTAAATCTCGTTCAGTTTGGACCATTGGTAGAATTAATGTTGACATCAAATGTAAGCGCCACAAGCTCTGTTCACTTTGTGAAAATACGAATCGATTGTTCGGACTGGAATCATGGGATATTAGTGATTTTTCGTTGATCAGAAAGATATCATTGGATCCGTGATGCCATCAAACTCCACTGTTCTCTCTCTTTCTCTCTTGAGTTCCGCGCGAATCGAAAGTGCAAAAAACTGTTTATCTCTGTGCAATTGGCTGATGACTTCCGGCGCCATTCGCAATTCTTCTCCTTTGATCTCCACGTGGTGTGACCGTAGGGAAACGTCGCCCTGTGCAAATCTCGATTAGTTTTGCGCGAGCAGTAATCGTCGCTCCGCCACACTACGTCCTTTTTGCTCTATCTTCCGTCTCAGTGTGATGACACAGAGGGGCTGATTCACTAGCTTGAGAAGAAGACAGATCGTATGAGAGTGCGTATTCTAGTATCAATCATCACTCTCGTGAAATAGTCATCGATCATGTGAAATAGTGTTGTACAACAATCGATGAAGGTGAAGGGTTAATGGTCATGAAGTTGCTTGTAGCGCTGCATTTATGAATTGTCATGCTGAGATCGCAGAACTGTAGGAGACATGTGAGAGGCGCACCTCAGATTCGCTGCCTCATTCGATATATAATTGAAGAGTTTTTATCGTTTTTCGATAGGAATGTATCAAACAATGTCGTTCGATCGCACAGAATACTTTGTGTCAGTCCTGAAACATAACTTGAGCTGCCTTGCTCCGCAATATCGTTCATAGTCCATTCGTCAATCCTAAACTGATCCTCCCTCTATTCTTCTTTGCCTACTTACCCCACCCTTCACTTTCCCTTTCTCTCTTCCCTTCTCCATCAGCCATTTATCATTATCATCCGCTTATCTCTTCCCCTTTAGTGATTGCGTAATCAATCAATCTGCTTAACAGTACCGTAATCCTTCCTATCGTAATCTGAAAGCCGCTAAGCACATGATCCAAAAAATTTCAATTACGTAAGGAAGCCCTAGTTGTGGGCCAAGGAATAAAATGCACAGTCAGGCGCTTCATTTCCCGCTAATTTTTTCTTCTTTTGCAAGAATTTTGGTTGGCAGTTGCTCGTATTATTTGAGTGAAGTTTGCGCTAACGCACCAGATCAGACAATGCTTCATTGTCTTCAGTACTCATCCAATATCTGCCTGATCAGGTCAAATAGTATCCTCCTCTCTGTTCCTGCAATCGTCTGACTCTCTCATTTCGCCATGCTCTTTTGTCGGTTAGAGATGCGAGAGAGCATGGGAAATTGAGAGAGTCAGATCATTTATGTCTAGGTCATGGGCCAGCACACAAAAGGTGCCAAGCGCAAACAATTCCTCCCCTGATACATCTTAGCCTGATCCCAATCTAGGCTGGTAATGTATCTTGCGCGTCTCAGTGCCTATCGGAGATATCTAATCGCTGATTGAACGATTAGTAAACGAATACTTGTCATAGCAGCCTCATGTGTATGTTGCTCGCCAAGTGTATCTGTGAGAGCTATCTAAGTTGCAATGACCATCCGAATTATCTGATCGTTCATCTAGTCAACTTTTTGATGCCAGGATAGCTTTCTCTTTTCGGAATGTCCTTTCGATGGCTATCTTAACATTGCATCTACAATAGTCTTCAATTTCATTCAAACATTTCTTGGTGGTCCATCTTGTGCACTTCATTGAAGCCTTCCTATCGCCGTTTTTCGTCCAATTTTTCCTCCCACTCACGCTATTCGCCCACAATACCCCACAATGAAGATCAAGGATCACGATCAGATTAGACCATCATATTTGTTATTCCTCCTCCTCCTCCTTCGCCAGAGGGAAACGACGCAACCTGTTTCCACCCACACAGTCCACTACGGACAGTTGTCACTATCTCTCTCACACTCATTTATATTCACGGAAATGCGAAGAGCGAAGAGTGGAGAGAGTTATGACAGTGATGGCCTTTGTGTGTTTGGAGAGTTTCATTGGAGAGAAAGAGAGACAGTCATAACTCATACCGGAGAGTGGAATGAGAGAGAGGGAGAGAGTTGGGACCGAGTGTTGCCCCCTGCAGGGAGAGAAAGTTTACCTTCATTCCGAGCGACGTTTCGCGCATGAAAGCTAGAGGTAATCGGTCTCTTCTCAAATCGTTCTTCATTTTTCTAAATCATGATATGGCATCCTCTTCAATGTGTTATGCGTAGCGATTTTTATGCCTGCTTAGCCGTAGGGTTCAGTGCCCATCCTTCCCCAAACCTCGTGCTTCTCTCTTCTCAGTCTCATCGCGATAATAACCACCGCATTCGTCGTCCTCCGTTAGAGGGAGCGAGACTCCTCTGCAAGACAAACAAACAAAATCCCGCGCGTGAATGTCCGAAATTCGAGCGAAATTCGAGATCGAGAGCGAAATTGTGTCTGAAAGCGTCGTGGCATTTGAAGATGTGAGAGAAGGAGAGGATCCAGTGTTTTTTTCCACTGCATTTAAATGCCACTTCTTCTCTTTCGGGGTGCTTCCTGTATTCATTACAGTTCGTGTAGTTGATTCCGCTATGCAACGTCTGTACAGTGCCATCTTGCAGTCTCCTGTGCAAACAGTCACTTGCCCAGTATTTAGTGATCTCCCGTAGGACCCTATTTTTTCCTGTGACAAATCTCACGCATGGAGATAGTTCAATCAAATATTAAACTCAACTCATACGTTTGCTCCCACTAATTCTCCTGCTCCATCGCATATCAGTTAGTCTCTGCTCTGAAGGGAGAAATGAGGAAAGCATTAGGAACACCTCTTCCTTCCTTCTCTCTTCCCTTCCACTCATCAATCTTGCCAGTAATAGGCAGATCTCTCCATTGCCCATGCTCTCTCGAAAGTTAGAGAACACGAGAGATCAGGCGAAAGTGAGAGATCGAGAGAGCAATCCTTTCGGTCGGGGCTTCCCGCGCACAACCCGCATATTTCTCCCCGCTTTAGCCCCGTTTTTGCTCCCGAGTCAACTTAGCCCCGCAAAATTTTGACCCTTACGACGAGAAAATATTTTTGTTGAGATACCTTTCACAATTGCGAGAAAGCGCGCAATTGTCTAGCTAAACAATGTCACTGAAGCTGTTTCTCTGGTTGAAAAAATAATTAATCAAAACAAAACAACCTAAACCGTCCCTTCCGGGGTACAAGCTGTTTTCTCCCTTCCTCCTCCTGTCCCTTCCATACACTATTTGTTCTCTTATCGAAGGCCGAATCTTCCCGTCTCTCCTCTTCTTCTTCTCCTCAAATGTGTGCCTGTAGGCGCTCTTTTGTGAGTGCCGTTCGCTGATATCGCCCAGCTATCATTTGAATCCGTTTCGCTGAACCATGAATACAAACGGTCGGCTCCGGGCACCTAAGCGCTCTTTTTCTTTTATCGTTAGATTTGTTGACGGGATATGCCTATGTGATTAGATTTTCGCCTTTTCCTGGGCTATCGTTTGTATCCGTTTCGCTGAACCATGAATCCTTTCTGAAACCGACCCGGGATCCCCTGCGTTTCTTCTTGATTCGCTATCAATGACATCCATCTGTGTCACATCAACCAATCCAGAAGGGACATTTTGAGATTTCTCTGGAAAGGATGACTGCGATCCATGTGAAAAGCTTTTTCTGAAGTTTTTGGCGGTACGCCTTTAAAGTCGTTCAACAGATGCGCAACCGTCCTCTGGGCTGAACAGATGCTAGTTCTCTCTGAAAACACTCCATGGTACAAACGTTCACCGTTTCAAGAGAGCTCGCATAATGTTGACTTTCAATGTTTCTTGATGCTATTATTTCCTGCATAAATTTATCGATTTGTTTTTCTGCTTTGCCTCAATTTCGTGATTTTTTTGCACTGCTGTATATATCTGCACTGCATCCGCTGTTCCATCATCCTCCTCCTTCTCAACCCTTTCGCACTCGTCGTCCATTTATCAGATGCCCATCCCTCTCCTCTTTCTCCTCCCCCCCCTTCCATTGCTTGTAGGACGGATTTTTTCTTCAGAAGGGCGCTCACTCAACTACCCTCCGCATTAGCGCCTGTTGTGCTTCCTACCCTTTTTTGCTTCCAAAACATGAAAAGTTAGAGTGGAAGTGCCCAGTAAATCAGCCAAAACCCAGTCGGCAAAGTGTCGTTTTTGCGTGTCAGTTTACCTGAGTAATGCGCCCATTTGTTCCCTGCGATAAGTCACCCCGAACTTGTCCCAAATGTTATGGGCCCAAAAGAAGAAAAAGAAGGAGAAGTTAGTCTCAATTAGTCGGCGCTTCTGAACAGTTTTTTGTGCTCTCTGATGCCGATCCCAAGAGAGTTAATTCCACTTATTTTCCCGGATCTTGGACTCGAAAGTCACGAAAAGGCTATTCGGGGAACGTTCTCGCTCGCTCTCTCAAAATTGCGGGGGAGAGGGTAGGTAAAATATAGAAGAGAGACTCGCTCAAAGGCAATGAGTGCCCTCCTCTCTCTCTCTCTTCCTCCTGAGACATAGACCAATTCCACTTCAATTATCCCGAGCAAGAAGAGGGACTGAGAAGAGGGAAGGAAACGTAGGGAGAAGTCGCTTTTGCAGACCGCTTTTGCACGTGGATTTTGCAGCTTTAGAAATTTTACGGGGATTTTGCATCTTTAAGTTAAAGGGGGAGGGGCACGAATATTTTCGCACATAAGCTGAGCATGTGGAGTAATAGGGATGCTTTACCCGATCAGAGATCAGTTTATCCGAAGTGCTAGAAATGCCTCTAAAGCTCACTACGGAATTTTAAAGTTTCATTGATTGTGCAGGCACGATTTGGGGTACTGTATTCTCGTATTGATTTCATTAGATTGGCAGTCGAAAATAACAGCAATAGTGAGGTTTGCACACGGAGGGAGTCGAACCAGCCTGTGCCGGATAGCGAGGCAAAAGTACAACCACCAGGCTACGTGCCATTATATTCGTTGAGTCTAGACGGCTTAGTTAAGGGAGAGGACAGAGTGAAGCCCAGTGCTGATTACTGTAGGTGTAGCTGGGGTGCAGGCACGTCGTGGTGGGATCCACCAATTTCGATTCGTGCCCCTCCCCCTTTAATTTCACTTGGATTTTGCAGCGTTATCCAAATGTTACGCCGCTTTTGCCACTTTACACTTAGTTCATTTTTTTCCGCGGATTTTGCAACTTTAGCTCATTCTTTATCGCTTGTTGCGGCCTTAGCTAAATTTTCGCAGCATAGGACTGCCCATTTGCTTGTTATTGTGCACATTTGTAGGTTGCTTTGCACGTACCAGTAGGCAATCTATCAAAGGCAGAGGCTGGGATACAGTTTGGAGTCCGTCGTCGTTATTATTACGTTTTCTTCGGTGTACCTCATGCAATAACGCACATGCTCAATAGATGAATGTCCTTAGTCAGAGAACCAATGCAATCTTCAAAGGATATTGCTTGTCCTTGCATGGACTATTACATTATTTATAGCTGCAATGGAACAAACCGTTCAGCGTTACGAAATAATGCACTCCTTTGTACGGCTTTGAATTGCATGAATGGAATCTCCTGCCGTAAGTAACCTCTTGTGTATTTTCAAGCTTTTTCTTGAAATATTGACTACAACCGATCGATCCACCGATTTGTGAATTTCAAAAATATGAGATCTATTCTACGACTCATCCTGATCGCACAGAACGTTCCACATCCAGCCCGAGTCTTTCTTCCCATTGAAGTCGCTACGGTGACGCTCCATTTAGCATGGAGGGTATACCTACACCTCACGTCCCACTCTCCTCATCTACCCTTATATCTCCTCCCTCTAATTGACGAGAGATCATGCAAATCGAGGAGAGTGCTCCGTCTCCTCTTCCTTTCGCTCTCTCTCTCTTTATTCTTCTTTGTGGTGGTGCCGCCCATGGTTTCACTCTTCTCTTCGCTTCTCGCAAAGGGGAGAAATCACTCCATAAATCTGTCAATCGGCTTGGATTTTCGCCCCCTTTTCTATCTCTTCTGCTCAGTTTTTGATTATGTTTCACGCATTTTATTTCTTGCTACACTCTGGGATCGTTTGTTGGATCATTGTCAAACTGTTCTATAAAAACTCAATTTCTACTCACAGGTATCTAGTTGTACATATCAGTGATAGGTCAGTACGTAAATTTATTCAATAAATAATTCAATAATTATCACCTTTCTGTCGTCCTAATTGCCCTTATCAAATCACGTGAGGGTGTGTTCACTTTCGCTTTTCGGTCCTTTTCAACTCTCTTCAATGCCCTTCCTCTCTCGCCGGTCAGAGAAAGTGAGAAAGCATGTGGATTTGAGAGAGCGAGAACACCTCCCCCCCCCTATCCATTGATCTCCTTTTATCCTGTCCACTCGCCTTTGATCCTTTCGCGACAAATTTCGGACAAACTCGGACACGTCCTTTCGAATTCGTATTTTCATGGGTCACTAACCCGGCATAGATAATTATTCAGTAAAAATGCGCGCGTAAAGTGAGGTCTGTCCACTTTCACCTAGACGTAGTCCTCATAAACAATTTCTACGCGTTTCCTGTCTTTAGTGTGCTGGCTTTTCGCAATTTTGATTCAACATTTCTTTTGGAATACCTTTGCAACCCAAATTGCGCACATACGGCCTTGGGGCCTACATTGATCATATTTTCTTCTCAAAAAACGCCTCGAACTTCCAAAATGACTAAACTTAGACAAGGATGCGCGTACATTCCATTTCCTCCTCAAAAAACGCCACCCACTCTCTCTCTCTCTCTCTCTCTCGATCAACCTCCTCCTCATCGTTTTTCTTGCACACCATCAGATGTCAACTTCTTTTTGAGCGCTCGTTGCTTCTTCTACCACATACCAGATCTGATTGTTCAAGCACACGGCGCTTCCTTGCTCTCCTCGTTCCCCGTGCTCTCTCGCCACTCTGACCTCCTAGACATCAGCCAAAGGAGAGAGACACATTGTTCATCTCTCCTCCTCGGAGTGATAACTAGTGACGACAGGAGATAAGATAACTGAAGAGAAGGAGGGACGAAGTGATAAGAGTGTTGCCTGGAGAGACGACGGCGGAGGTCTTTGATGAGCAATCGAATGGGGTATGTCTCATCGGTGAGAGAGTGTGGGGAATGAAGAGAGTGGCCGTCTCGAGAACATTCTTATCACCTCTAGTTCATGCTAGTTCTTGTCTATTGGACCTTGTTTCGTGATTTTCTCTGTTCCCTTCTGCAGATTACCCGACGCTGTCCGCCCTACCCGAAACCAATCATGCGAAAACTGAGCGTTTTCTTCCGGGAAAGTGCAGACGTGCGTTCTCCTCTGTAGGCGGCATCGAATCCTGTTATATTCCGAATCACATTTTTCTGATCTTTTCTGATCTTTTTCTGATGCTCATTCCTTCCCACATTTCCCTCCGTGCTAGGTAGCTCATCTCTCGGGATTCTCACTCGTGTCTTATTTACCTACTCCTGTAAGCAAGATCATCAGCTGATCTGTTTTCCAAATCCCCGTAAATCACTGATTACTGATAGTCATCCATAACGTGTGCTAATTCGCTGAATTAAATACTCTGCATTTTCAACTATGAATTGTGAGATGTACCTGCTTGCTTTCTAAACTTACCAAAATTTATTTTTTGTAGGTTCTGATCGGTGAAATGAAACGATCCAACAGTTTAGGTTCAGTCGTTTCAGCTGCCATTTCCATCAGCTCCCCTTTGCACTATCACATCAAGTTGAATAAACACATTCATTGCACGAGTTTAGGCTAGGCGTTTTTCCATTTTTCTCCCAACTGACTCGACTCAATCAATCCAATTATCCTTCGTATGATTGACCAGTCAGAGTGTGTTCCCGTTCCCTTCTCCCTCAATCAATCCAAGCTGTTCACTCAATATGATCGCGATGGATCGCTGTTTCGAAATCCAGAGAGCATTCTACAACTTGATCGCACAATAAGTTCGCTATTTCCAAATCATCACTAAACTTTTTTTGCAAACCGTTATTTTTTCCGAACAATCTTGACCACATTCACTTTATAACGCCATGCTGTTATTTCAATCCCGCATATCCATGGAACAGTTACTGTTTCCATGCTCCACTTCATTCCTCTCCTGTCATGTCACATCCCCTTCTATCCCAATCCTTGCCTTCTTCCATCCATTCTCTTCCCCTGTTCCGTCTCTCGTTTCCTCATCCACCTTCTTCTTTCTTTCTTTTTGTCATTCCGCCCCTTGCCCAAATTCTCTTCCCCCACCGCAACAACTATACGATTACCGCTGCTCATTTGCATGCGGTGATTACCTTAATCTGCACTTTTATCTCCGGTTATTTTAAAGTGTCTTGACAACCGCGCTTCGTGATCGATTACCGCGCGTTTGGTTACCGTACCCATAGCTGGTCGTCAGCTGAATACCGTATACCGTGATCCCCTTCTCCCAATCGATAATCCTCCCTCGATTACAGTACCCCCGATGGAGCAGCTCGGCGGCGTCCCACCACGACGCGTCGACTACAGAGAGAATCGGCTCAGTCGGGTATCGATTAGTTTTGTTAACCAATGCTTTACAAACCATTGAGCCTTAAGTATTCACTGTGTTTTGAGCAGAATGTGAAACATATCGCGAAATATCGATCAGCTGAATGACTGCAGGAGCTTGCTAAATTAAAAGTTGAATAATATGCAAGGAAAAATTAAAAAAAAACAAGTGCTATTGCGGTTTTTTCGGATTCTTTTAATTTTTTTCGACGGCATTTATCAACAATATTATTCGTGACGCTCAGTACAGCTTTTGATCAGCCAATGAAACGTGTTTGGTGTCAGGTTGCAGACATTCAGAAAAAGTACGTTGTTGAAGTTCTTCAGAATATTGAATCATCACAAAATTATGAGCCTTCTTTTGAAAGGATTTTCTCAAATTCTGATTCCCAAAATGTGACCCCCATCCTGATCCCCACATCGGTCACTTCGCATGTGCGAATGTGCATCGAGGGGTGGTTGAGTGTGCTGATTACTGATCAAACAATTCCTTCTCTCTCTCTCTCTCTCCGTGAGAGTATCAGTACACTCAACCCTCCTCTTCACCCCTTCTCAATTGCCCCTCGGAGTATTCATGATACCCCCACCGGCGGGTTGATATCATTCAGTTTATCTGGTGAACACTCATGAATCTTGGCGACTTACAAGCATTGTTAGTACATGCTAAAAATCGCAGTTCAGAATTTTCCCTCGCCTAATAACGATTTCTGATATTAAATCTCTTTAGTGATTTTTTCCAAATATGTTTCACGTCTTTCTCTTCTGCCGAATAATGTGATATTCACCAATTTGTTGTTAGAATACTTCGAAAAAATGATATTTCTATAGCCTTTGAGATCTTTCATTCCCAAGTACCCAAATCGATCTCGAATGTTTCATACATTGCGTGCTCCACAACTCCTTGAGCACTCTTCACTCATTTCGCTCTCGCCCCTACCCAATCTCACGCCATCAGCCCGCATAAGTGGGTACTGTTATACGCACTCCAGAGTTACTTCTCTGTACTCTCCTCGCTTCCCATACTCTCTCGCCACTCTCTGACCAGCAGAGTGCCCCCTGACACATCTGCTAATCTGCTAGCCCCCCTCAGGAAGGAAGAAGGGGAGAGACAAAGGAAATGAGGGCGAATCCCCCTATCACGCACACTAGGATGTTAGAGAAAGCGAGAGACCGTGGGAAACGGAGAGAGACAGACTCATCCGGCCTCCGTTTACCAGTGCGCATCACATGTGGTTTCGCTGTGGTGTCAGTCCGAGCCGCTTTGGCTGCCCCTCAGGCGTTTTAAATTTGCCCTCGTTTGAATTCCAGTGTAGACCAATTGATTTTATTGGATTGTTCGGGCTCTGAAGAATTATTGTCTTTCACGTCCCAGTCTCGAGATATCTTTTCAAGACGTTTATCCCTCTTGGTAAAATAAAATAATAATATCATTATTCTGGTGCTATCGAATTCCCGCAGCCATAGAGAGTTACAGTATCTATCGCAATCGCTAATTTTTAAATTTTCCACAATGATCAACTAAGCAAAGTAAGTCTCTAGAGACCGAACAGATCATTATTACCACTCTCAAAAGTGTCCCAGTGAGTGTTCCATCACTCCAATTATCTCGTCCTACTAGACGCCACTACCGTCTGGTAGGTCGTAAAAGTTATGGCGCAATCTAGGGGGGGGGAGAATGGGCCGAGGGGAGATCATTTCTGAGGCGCCCCCGGTAATCGTCGCGTTCGTATAGTGATCAGCCTTAGTTTTGTGCTTCCTGATTATGATAAGCTTATCACTGAGTGAGCATTCGATTTGCGCTACAATCTGTACTGATTATTTTCGTTTTCGTTCAAACGCCACCCGTTCATTGTTTTTGACGGTCAGCCCGGACTTTCTTTGGTTCATGAAACATATTCCATCGCGTAATATCGATCAAAATTAGGCAACGACTTAATTCCAGTCGATTCGTCCATCGTCGGCCATCTTCCCTCACTACCTCTCGCGCTCGCTGCACAACGTCTACGCGGACAGCAGCATCGGAAGCACTCCCAGGTCGGTGCTAAAACCAGGAAGTCGCGAGGGCGCAATCTTGCGATTATCGTTGTCAATAATTACTTTTGAGTCGCGCTTTCCTAATAGTTATGAATTTCGTCAATATTCATATCCGGTGCTAAAGGCAGCAATTCCACTCAAACGGCACTGTGTAAGCCCTTTACGGGGACGCGACGGTGATAAGATAGCGAGAATAGATAAGGAACGAGCGTCTCGACTTACGCGTCTACTGCTTGTATTTTACAACCTCATTTACTTCTTGATCTACCTGGAATGAATAGATGCGTTTCACTGATACTATGATACTACTTCATAGTTTCTGCAACTGCACATACGATTCAGGCAAGTCGGGCATTAGACAAATCAAAAACAATTCGAAACGTGTCCTCCCCCTTGCACACATGCTCTCACACCCTGTCACTTTCCCATGAGTATGTGCCAGATGCGCGCACAAAATGGCCCGTTTAGACAAGAAACGGGCGATTGAGGGGTTGAATGAGATTGAAAGACACCAGCTGATTTCGCTCCCCAACTGTCCATTCCTTTGGAGGAATGGACAGAGAGACTCTCTCCATTTCGCACGCTCTCTCGTCCGTCTCTAATCGGTGAGGGATACTGCAAAATGGAGAGAAATTGTTGCACGATCCTGAAGGACCCGTAGTGATTTATCGGTTTGGGTATGGTGGGTCAAATTGATTGATGGGGGGAGGACGAATTCGAATTTCGCCTGGTGTTTCTTTCTGGTCGCACGTGAACTTTTCCGCTGGGTGGCATTCGGGGATATTGAGCGATTGAGATAAAGGTGGAAGCGAATTCCGATGCTACTTGCTTCTTCTTTTTTCATCTGAGAGTCGATTCTTTATTAGCTTGTTACAACTTTGCAAACTTTGTAAACTTAATTAGCTGTATAAACTAAACAATTCCAGTTGGGCGGCTAAACCATCACTCTCACAAGCGCATCTTCCACAGCTGAACGAAGATGAGGAGAAGCGGCTAGAGAGAGGTTTGCTATTTCACATTTATAATTTCTATCTTTCGAATATGTTTCACGTCTTCAATGTAATCGTTATTGCATGAAGTATTGCAATATAGTGACAGTTTGTATTTTAAGAAAATAAATAATAATATACCCCAGTGGAATCCCGACCGGTGCTGCGCAGACGTCGGTTCAAGCACAGGAAATCGATCAATCTCGAGCCGGAGACGTCTGTGATCCTCGCGAGAGGAGTGGTCGATAGTAGTGAGAGTGAGGAGGAGGAAGAACGGTGAGAGTTTGATTCATAATAAGTGATAGCTGAGTGATACCATCATGGTAGAATAGAAGATCTTGATTCTTAGCCAGATTCGATTATTGTTTCATTTTTGTCGCCTTCTTGATAAAATCGTGTGTGTTTCACGCTATATGATCCGCTCACTTACTACTTTTTTTGATTCTGCAGACAGATCTTCCCTGTAAAAATATTAATTCTTGCAGCCCCGCTCTTCGTCGCCTGACCATCGAACAATCGTACAATATCGCCAGAGATCAAAGATCAATCGCCCCTCTGATCGAAGAACCGAAGCTACGAGGTTTTATATTTGATCTTTCGTGACGTTTGATCATCAAAAATCGCTCATTATTGATTGGTTCTCCCATTCATTCTCCTCCCTCCCAAAATGGCTCCACGCTTCCGTTTTCTCAAGCAGCACACAGTCATAATAGGCGTCTTTCTCTCTGCGCTCTCTCCCTTTCCCACGCTCTCTCACTGATTCATTTCCCATCTGATCATATCACTCCTCCATTCACCGTGATCTCTAAGCAGTCAGAGCAGCTGAGAGAGTATGGGGATTGGAGAGAGTCTCCTCCTCCCCCTTATCGCTCTCTCGCTCATTCACCGTGCTCAAGCACTGTGAAGAAGCAGCGAGAATCCCTTTAGTGTACTCATTTTCGGCCCACGCAGATTTCCCTCTGGATCCACCTTAGTTTGCGCTTCCTTTTGCAATCGTTTTGGATAGCCTTGTCAAAAAAAAGTGCATTTGGTCCACGCAATCTTTGGGTGGAAATTCACAAATCATTCAATGATGTTTCCACTGTTCTCATCGAATTCTCAAGTGTTTTGAAATCTCTGACCTGATCAGGATTCACAAATGCGTAATCGCAGTACTCACGCAACGTGCTGGTTTTGGTCCGAACATTTTGCCATAATTGCCTCCATCGGGCGTATTCAGCTGTCATTGTCTCTGCCATAATCAAACATCAGTCCCATATCTCCATGATTACGATCCTCTTCGCTCCTCGGGGCTCCAAACTTCGACTTTTTTATGATTCCATCTCTATTATTTTGCCATTTTCTGCAGCGAAACAGCCATTTTTTGCTCGAATTCTTCTCCGTTTTTGCTCTATTCTTCGCTCTTTCCACGCAACGAAAAAGATGATGACCAAGAAAATGGCTGATCGTTGCTGACTCATGCTCTCCGATATGGAAGCTCATGGGCGATTTCCACACCCGTCTCACGCTTTTCCCCACTATCTCGTCGGTCAGACGAAGCGAGAGAGCACGGGAAATGAAGAGACGCTTATATGATCTGCCCTCTCCATTTCGAATGCTCTCTCGCCTCCTTTCACTCTCTACCGTCTCTTCTATGGCCCATTGTCTCTCGCACTGGCCATCATCCATAACTGTCCTCTCTTCACACCCCACAACGCATTCCGAGTCATTTCACTTCACGAGCCCGGACGAATTCCTTAGACGCGCGTCGCCTATCGATTCATTGTGATCTTTGATCTTCTTTTTATGTATTCTTCTATACAAATTTGATATCCTTACCTGCTTATTTTTCTTTATCCTCCGATTCGTAACTTCCTTATAGTAATGGATCAAAAGCTGGATGATTGATGATTGATCCTCTTCGAAATGTCATGTTCAAAAGAGAGTAGGAATAGCAGCCAGTTGCTTGTAGTCGAATGATCTTCTATTTCATCAAAACTATGGCATTCACTCTCTCGTTTAGTCTGATTTGCGAAACCCATGGAAAAAGGAGAGAGGCAAACCATAACTCGCATTTCTCGGAGCTGCCGGCGCTTATCCTCAAGATTTTGTGATTGGCTTCCCGATAAAGCGGCTAGATCTCCTCGAGTATTCGGGAGATTGATCCTGATTTCAAGCTCGTGATTTATTGGCGATTCATTTCGCACCTAAAATGACATATTTTCACTGGCTTAACTGACCCGGGAGCTTGATCTTTGATCTTTTGCCAAGATTTGACGCTCCATTTCTCAGTCGAAACCCGACCCCATCAACCTCTCACCACTTCTTTCTCAGTACTCGCGACTCGGCGCTCATTTGCCTATTCATAACTCGCCTCTCGACTCTTTTTCTTCTCTTTCTACTCGCGCAATGTTCACTCTGCTTTCACTACTCCAACTCTTGACAGCGTTATTATTCGAAATTGTTTTTTTTCATTTTAGCGAAAGATTAGAGAATGATCGTTCCTTTTGTCTGTCTCTTGTTATCAGATAGTTATGAAACATAGTCGAAAGTTGGCCATGTCATTCTTGGCTCGTCCACCTTTCGACCAATGTTCCGCACTCATCAGTCGGGAAGGCGGCAAATGAGCGCTCGACTCTCCTCATTCCACGTGCTCTCTCGGTTCTCTGACCTCCGAGAGATCACGAGAATCGAAGAGACGCGCTCCCTCTTTGTCGCTTGGTTCACACTCATCAGTTGGCATTTCCATGTTCTTCCCATTCTCTTCTCCCTTTCTTCTCTCCATTGATGCGCCGCGGCTCCCGTTGATAATTGATCTTATTCTCGCCTTTTTCCATTCGTCACAATCATGAATTCGATCTCTGAGTCGATGCATGAAAATGGCTTCTCCTCTTTTTCATTCACCTTGTTAGCTCAGCCGTAGTGCGAAGAGGCACTGGGCAATGCCAAATCAATTTCCAGATCCACTCAAATCGACCAGGAAATTGTGTTGTTTTTAATGAGTCTTGACCGAGGGAACATCAAAACAAGCCATTGATGGGCCTCAAATTGTTGTTGTTATTATTATGACGTGTTTTGACGACGAATAACATCAAAACACCCTCAGGTCCGTCGGCGCGACGATTCAATCGACGAAATCAGCAGCGCGCACATCTCTCCATGCACTGTCTCCCGATCACGGAGGGTGCCGCCAATGGGTATGACTTTTTTTTTATATTTTATACTTTTTTTTAACGGAAAAAAGAAGTATAAGCTACTTGGCTATTGGCAATACCAATGGCTCGTCAGCAGCGATACTCAAATAATTAATAGCCAATTCTCAGCCCCCCATCGGCCTTCTCTGCGGTGGTTCGGAGTGGTCGACTGGGCGGAGGCGGGCTGGGCACGGATCCGACGAGACCCTCTCCTCTGACCCCGATAGCATCGAGCTACCATCTGAAGGCCCAGAGCATGGCCGACCTGCATCGAGGTTCGTTAATGCGTTATTTTAATTATTTAATTGAAACATTTAAAAATACAAAAAAATGATGATAATTCAATAGAGGATGCTCTGCTTCAGATTAAATTCATGATTTTTTAAAATTTAAAAATAAAATATAACATTAGTAATATCATTTTGTAGGTCTCGACGACGAGGACGCGCTGGACTTCTCCAGTCAGGCATCCGTTTCTCGGTAAATCACCCAATTAATTTCGAAAATGAATCACGAATCGATCGCTGTAAGCGCAGAAGCCAAAGAAGCTCAAGCAGTAGACAAAATAAAGCCAAAATGGCGAAATTCCAGAACGTTTTTGGAAGTGAAAAAGGCAAAGTTCAATTTCGCTAGGGAATGTGCATTTGCAAACAGTGTGGGAGTTTTTGGCAGGGATTTTCACTACCCACTTTCGCGCATTTCTGGAGTTTTGGTCTAATTACTGTGCAATTAGCAATGAATCGGTGCGTAATTTCCCGATCTATGATTCGATTATGCTCACTCTCTTACATTTGATTGATGCGAACACTGATCGTGTCTGATGGGGTTATTTTCCGACCCTCCCCTTTTCACACGCTGTCTCGCGCTGTCTGACCAGAGAGAGAGAGCGTGCGAATTGGAGAGACCGAGAACGGTATTGGTTATTACCGCACGGCGGCGCCAAGCACCTGTAGGTTATTAGAGAAATGATTATCCACGATTTGCATGTCTTTTGATTTCCCGATTACTAATTACGAAAATCAGAGTGGCTAGGCCTTTTATGCTTATTGGTTGAAATTGATTCCGATTGAGTTTCACAAACAGCATAACCGGGAAAGGGAACTCTGAATTCAATTTCGCTCTTCTGTATTTGAGAAAATATTTTTAAAAAAACAATACAAAACATCTTCCAGTTGGACCTCCCGTATGCTCGCCGAGCTCGAATCCCTTCCCGGTTCACTCATGGACATCAATGCCTCCACCCAATCGATAAACCGTCTCGGCCCCTCCTCCCATCATCCGCCCTCCTCATCCGATACCGTATCCATGACATCGTCCACGCTATCGATCGATCCGCCCCGACAGTCCTACCGTAATATATATTTATTTGTTTTTTAGAGAAATAACTGTAAAAAAAATGCTACTGACTTAGTGCTGATGCATGTCGAAACAATCTATTATGCTTCCAGGTATCCAGATGACATCTTCGCTCATAGTCGATTCGGAGCCTTCTGGAGGCAGATCTCGTCGATCGTCGACCCTGACTGCTGGTCCCGACACGACCGTCGTTGGAGGGTACGGTATGCCTACCGTATCCTCGCGCCTGGCCGAATCGATCAGCAATCTGGACGCGTTGCTGCTCGAGTCGGCGTCGATAGCGAGTGGTCTCGACGGGATCGGCCGGGATACGGTAGAGGGAGGAAGGATCGATGGAGCCCCACCAGTGCCGCCTCACAGAGCGAGTGCGGAGAATGGAGGAAGGAATTCGCTGATGGCTGGTAAGAATGAAACTACATCATGATTTTGTAAAGTATTGTGTGTTAACAAATACGGACATGAACTTCTATAATTGCAGCATCATCCGACCTCTCCGGCTCCCGCTTGTCCATTCTATCGCACAATACGGAAGCGAGTGGGGAGACACTGAAGGTGAGTTGACACCGAAAATGTGGACCAATGAGAACAAATACAAAAAAAGAAGCCCATGTTAATAGATATGACATCGCTTCATATTTACCATTTCCTCAAAAGCCATCCCTATTTGTTGCAAACTCTAGTAATCAGTGCCCTCTACTCGGCCGTTCACGCTCGGATTACTCATCCTCCTTCTCCTTCTCCTTCTTCTTTTCCCTTCTTTCCCCTCTTCCCACTATGTTCTTTTGTGGGAGTTGTCGCGACTGTCAAAGAAAGAGAGCAAGGGAGGGGTTACTACATCCCCTCCCCTCCTCTCAGCCTAACCCCCTCCATTACTTTTACGGCTAATAGCCAATTCTCTCTTGATCTTGATCTCGATTGACATGAAAACCCGGCGTATACTGTAATCGTAGACTACCCTAGCCATTTTTCTAGTCTATTGTGTCCTACAACAATCATAGATTACCCTAACCTACCATATTCCTAGAACATCATAAGCTACAGTAAACGTAAATTACCGTAACCTACTGTAATCTACCGTATCTCTCAGCTCGACGACGATGCTTCATCTATTCGTCTATCGCGAACTGATCTGACGCTGGACCTCGACTGTTGTGAACCTGAGGAAGAAGAGGAGGAGCCATCACCGATTGGGGGTGAGCTGGCCTCTTCATTTCGCACACTCTCTCACCGGCCAGAGCGAGTTGAGAGAGCGCGCGAAATGAGGAGAGGCATTTCTTACTCAAGCCACCCCTAGCGATGAGTTGGCGTTGTTTTTAAATTTTTCTTTAAAAAATGCAGATGCGCATGGTTTTCATTGCACACATAGCGTCATATCGATGACTAGGCGAGCTCATGAGAGTCAAAAATCTGAAATTGTGGTTTTCATTTTTTTTCAGTGAAAAAATGCTCAATTTTGCTAAAGAAACTACGAAAATGTGCATTCATCATTTTGAAATTCCTGAAATGAAAGTGCACTTCAGATCTGCCGATTCTCCACGACGAAGCGCGCCGCTTAACGGAAAAGGAGCCAAAACAGCAGGTCAAAACAACATTTTTCTCTGTCTCTCTCTCGATTTCCCATGTTCTCTCCTGCTTCTCTAACCGACGAGATAGCACACAGACTCGCGAGGGTTTCGCATTCTTCCTAATCTCTCTGCCTCTCTGCCCACTCTCTCGATCGGGAGTGCTCTCTCGCCGTGAAGAGTCGCTAAAAGATCTCTACTCCTTCCGTCCTGCCCATTTTATGGCCAGCGGTAGCGCATGTACACCCCTCCCCTCCTTTGATCCCCGCTTGATGGGTAGGGCGGTGGGAAATAGGGTTGGTTTCGCGATAGTTGCGATCTATTTCTTTTGGCATTGCTCTAAAAAGTGTTCTAGGCGACGTAAAATTCATGGATATGCTCTCGATGATTAGATCAGATCGTTTGGCAGTGTGTATTAATCGTCCATTCTCAATCTCTTCTTATCACTAGGCTGGACGATGGTTGCGCCTGATTGTTGATAACACAGCTTCGATCGATTTGCGAGTATCGTTATGATGCTTATTTTCAATCCAGTATGACGTCAATTTTGTTTTCTTTTGTAAAAATGTCGACAACAGCCGTAGTGCCTTCACTGGCCCATTTAGAATTAATGATCACAGTGAAACACAAGTCAAGTTCTTGTATTTTTTAAACTTATCTTCGAGACATCTTCAATTTCTTTACTCGTACCTCAAGCATTCCCATATCCATTGTATTCACATTGCTCTTGCGTATTTGTGATTAGGATGAAACTCAAAAAATCACAGAAATTGTCGATCAGAATCATGCTCTCGGTTTTTCTCCGAGGAGGCTTCCAGCAGGTGGCATGCAGCCCCTCAAGGGCGATTAGCTAGCCTCTCCCCTCTTATTATCGATTGCCATACGCTCTCTCCATTTCCCACACTCTCTCATCCTTTATGACCAGTCACAAAGTACAGGGCAGCTCCCGATACCCGCATATTATGCTAACGCACACACGTCCATCTCCATTTACGCTAGTAATTGGGAGTGAGGCTGAACCCGTCTCCTCATTCTCACTCTCAGAGCGACGAGAGAGCTCGAGGAAAGAAGAGGCGGATTCTTCACCCTGACAGGCGTAATTGGAAGGTGCATGATCCCTCCCTTTGCTCATAGACCGCTAGTGTTCCACGCTGTCCTGTACTATTTTGTTCACGTTATTTGAGTTCATTAACTATTAATTTGATTTAATTATTGAAATAATAACATATATTTCAGAAGCGCCGCTCTGTGCTCGAGGACGACAAGTACCCGCTGTTGCAGTCCATTTACAGGTATTATTATTTTTATGGCATATTCAAAAAGACTAACGAATGAGAATGCCATTCGACGCTTTGAGGATCGGCTGAAACTCATTCGATCTGAAAAAGTCAGCAATATTCTCCACGCATTATCAGTTTTTTTTCATCTCTTCCTCCTTGCAGACTCTCGCTGTCTATTCAAAAATTGCATTGCAGCCGCGAAAGCGAAATCAATAATGACAGGAATACTCGGGAAGCCCTCGATATTCCTTAATCACCGTTATCCGTTGCAGACTGTCGCAGTCGATGTACGCGGACTCGCCGATGGCGGACGACGATTGTCAGACGGAGGGAAGGATGGAAAGATGGCAGAGGGAGAAGAAGGTGAGGACTATCAAGTTAATCTCGTTCTCTCGGTGCTGTAATAGTTATACTTGTAACGTACTTACTAGAAGCAGAAAAAGCTTTTTGGATGTTGATCCTGCTCTGTGGTTGGCAGTGAGGAGTCGATACTGTGCACATTCTCACAATTAGTTAGTAGAATGAGAAGGACTGTGAGATAAATATTTCATCTGGACATAATCAGACCTACAAGTGGAAAATCCAATAATCGATTATACCGTCATTGTTCTGCTCTCTGCCCTCCCGACGTCACTCCTTCCCATTCACATTCTTGCATCGCTTTCTCATTCTTCGATCACCTCGAAAAATTGTGAGACATCTGGATTCAATGCTCTCCTGCCGTTCAAATGTCACTCCCGACGATTCACATTTCCCTTCTTTCCTCCCTCGATTCCGCCCCGATGTCATTCTCATTCACAAAACTGCCCGAGATTCCGATGCATTCTACGCTAGAAATACCGTGATATCATCCACGATTCCTTTTCTTCTTCTGTAACTTTGGCACATCGACTTGATTGCGTGTGTTTAGTCATGCTCAATTAGGCGGTAACTCCATCCTGACATCATACCGCCATCACATTGTCAGTTCAATCAATTTCATGGTTGTACTTCCAACGTTAAGTGACTGCGCTTCTTATATGGATTCCTCCAAATCATGCGCTAGATTTTGATGCGCTGTGTTTCACGCAACATTGATAGGTCCTGAAGATTGTGTGATCATGATGGTTGCGTCACGCCCTTAGCTGAAAAAAGTAATACTACTCACGATTCTCAGAGAGATCTTGGAACTCGTTCACTCATGCCAACACCCTTATTTTTGATAGACCGCTCATTTGTTGAAGAATAGCACGATAATTTTCAATATGTTTCATTCAATCCTGTTGGGGAATAATATCAATGAGAATTCAGTTTTCATCTCCTTCTTGAGGTAAAAAAAATTATTCAAGATCCATCTAGCACTAAGTACTGTAGGTTGATCTCCTCTAGTTCTTGATCTACTCTGTCTCTTCCTGTTGAATTCCCCACTGAAAGTGCGCCCACTTCGATCCTCGCTCCGTAATTCGAGACTATCGCGGAAGGAGACAACAGCACCGAAACATGAAGGAAGAAGAAGAAGGAGGGAGGAGGGAGGGATGGAGAGAGGGAATAAGGAGAGGGAGGGTGTAGTGAAATGGATACGATCACTAGCAGATCATTGTCACGAATGATAGCGCAAGTACCAAATGAATGTATTTTTCTGATGCTTTCGTCAAGCTCTCAAGCTCTTCATAAACCCCAGCAAATCACCGCTTGCAAGAGTCCTGCGACCCAACAACACTCTCACAAATGTCTCATTACTCAGTTGAACACCACTTGCTACCTCCTCTGACATGCAGTAGTGAAGAATCCCTCTCCTCAACCCACTACTCTCTGAGGGCCCAGAGCAACCAGATAACAAGCGAAATGAAGAGACAAGATTCTTAATCACCCCCTTGCTCCCTGCTCCCTCTTCCTTGCCCGCTCTAATGAGTAGTGTGTTTACCAGACGGTTTACCTCCTTGTGCCTTTCTCTCTCCTCTTGATCCAACCCCCTCCTGAACTCTGCCTCTCTCTCTCTCTCTCGAATCGAAGGAATTCTCAATGGGGTTCTCTTCTCGTCATCTTAGTCACCTTTCGATATGAGATCCTCGCGCTTTTGCCCGACTTGGAGACGATCATTTCAACCGTCCGATGAGGTATTTTCACATTCTTGAAACATAGAATTCTTCATCATCAGAGCTCAGCCCGATAGTTAATGGTGCTAGGGAATCCCTGCAAGTAATGGGCCACTTATCCCACTCCGTGTTTTCACCCTTATTCAATGCGCTAATTCATCGCGGTGTCAGGCGCTTTCCGTGGTTCCACACTCAAGTTATCTCTTGTTTTCGTTCCTGCAGTAATCTCGACTGATTATGAGAAAAATGCAGGCGGATAACGCTCTGGATTCTCCTCGCGAGTTCTCTGTCTATTAGTGATTATCCGTCTCACTCAGAGCTCTCAGAAGAATCTGAGGCGCTGAGAGTATGGGAAATGAAGAGAGCGGATCTGATAGCATCTCGCGGTGGTTTTGTGTCAAAACGCGATATGAAATCTCACGAGTCAATCCTGAAATAGCTCCTCAGATCCGATTCATGAGACCCTGGACTCATTCGGCCGTTCTATTTGTGATATCAACAATTTCTGATTGTTCGGATTCTTTCGTGAACCTACTTCTGCATTCAATACTTACGTTTTTCTACTGCACGCAAAAGTTCAGGATCTTTGCGACTGTCGTCTCACTTGACTAAGATGGAAGCTAAGACGTCTCACTCAGTTTGTCCTGACATCATTCTATTACCTGAGTAAACGGTTCAAGCCAATCTGATTACTGGCTTCATAGTTCCACGTGTCTTATTGTTCATAGTTCAGTCTCGACCCTCCCTAACAAGTAGTCCACAAGTGCTAGCTAATCTCCTACTCTTGACACCCGGTTGTCCCCTGCCCCTTGTCCCTTCTCTTCCACCTTTGGCCCTGCTTTGTTGTTTCCTACTCAATGAACCCCCTCGTGCTCCTTCCCCTAAGTGTCCAAGTGGTGTAATGCAGTGGGGGGTAGTATTCAGATGGCTACTCTCCTCTTGTCTGTGATCTCTTCTCTTAGCGCAGTCTCTCGTCTGATCATCTGGAAAGCAGCCTTTAACCTCTCTCCATTTCTCCCCTTCTCTTCCCCGCAATCCCTCCCTAGATTGGAGTACATCGGGAGCCGATTCGATCTTTCCGTTGATCGGATGTGGCCTGAAGTACTTTAGCGGTAGAATTAACGGAGCTTCTTTCACTGATCTTTTCTGTGATGTTCTACTTTATGTATTCGCTTCATTGCACGTAATTTTTATTGGGTACATTAGTACAGTAATTTCACTTGCTTGTATGCTTGATTTGCATCGAATTTTCACTGATTCGATTTCTTCTGCGATCTTGCACCGTAAATCAGTCAACTTCTATTTACTTGAGTGCACTTTTTCTACGACCGACTCATTCATTTCTCACTTACTCATCCTCCCCCATATTTGAACCCGACTCGTCCAGTTCCGAACCCCCTTTCCCTTCTTTGATCATTCCCCTCTTTTTGCCAATACCTCCTTCCTCCTCTTCCTCCTCTTTCTCCTTCCTCCATCCCATCTAACGGCGGTTCTTCCCCCCTCTCTCCTATTCAATCGAGAGTAACGACCGCTCAGAGAGAGATTGAGAGGCTTTTGTTGTGCAAAGAAGAAGCAGTGATCTCGGGTCAACACAGTTGAACTATGTGCTGCGCTTTATGGGTACTTAAGATCAAACGCATAATACAAATATTGTTGTGGTTTTTCCTATCTGCCGCTGAAGTAATGTTAAGTCAATTATTTCGATGTAATTCAAGTATGAGTGAAACTCAATCGATACCCAGACCAATTAATCCTGAGAAAAGCGCTACGCCAACATCAGTTGCGGCTACTCTTGCATAATTCATTCGTCCACCCTCTCCTAGGATTGCCGAATGTACCTGATCGGCTAGCCACTCAGAAAGACTCTACAATCTGCGCACTCTCTCGCTTTCTCTGCCCGACGAGAGAGCATGCAGAACGAAGAGAGCAGAGCTCCTTGACTCTCTCCATCCTACACACTATCTCGTTGTCTCTGACCGATGAGAGATCGTGTAGAATGGAGAGAGCATCTTCTCATACTTCTCCCCGTCCGGATGGAATTCCACCGTGCTTCTCATCTTACCCGCACGAAGAGATCGAGATGGAGAAGGAGAAGGGAATACATTAGCCCTATTGCATTATCTTGCATCTCTCGGGATCAGGAGAATCGCCTTTCCTAATCAAGGATTCGATCAGAATGTTCTGGAGCTTATTATGCGAGAAAAAGCGCTCAAGTTTGTGATAGAAGGCTAACAAGAGGAATATCACAGTAAGAGTGCACGTCGTTTGATATATCTGCTCTATCAAGAGGAGGAAGAGCGAAGGAGGGCGTTGTGTTTGCAAAGCAATGATGATGAGGGAGGGAGGGAACTGTTACGCGCGTATGGAACGGCCTCCTCCTCTCTGTACATAAAGAGGGAGAGGGGGGAACGGTGATGCGAGGATCATAATCACATGTGAGCATTGAGCGTATGTGATGGGAATAGCGAGATCAATGGTGCATCATGGAAATACCCGAAGGTAAAGAAGACACACGATCTATTCCACTTCGAGCTCACCACAACTAGTGAGAGAAACTGTGTGACCCGTACAACCTCTTCTATCTCCCACCAGTCACTGATCTGTTGCAAGTCAGATCAAGTAAGACATCATGCGTAACTCGTAGAGCACGTTTCCAATCACCCCCTTCCCTCTCCTCCCTTCTTCTTATTCTCTTCTTCTTCTCCCTCCTTGACATTCCCTCTCCCTTCTTCACAGTGATAAGCATTCACTTCTCTCCCTCTCTCGCGTGTAGTGACTCACACTACGGCACCGATTCGGGAATCGCCCTTCACTTTTTGCCACCTCCCCTCTCCTCGCTCCTCTCCTCGCCTCTCACCTCCCGTGCTCCCACTTCCAAGTGGAGCGTTCCTCGACGCTAAAGGACAGGGAATTCGACAACTCTTCCTCCCCTTCACCCTCCCCCCTCCACCCCCGGTGACCCGAATGGGCAATCACCGCTGCTGATATTTCCCGTTCTCCCCCTTCCTCTTCTCTATTGTGGCAACACGGAGAAAGTTCCGTAGTTTGACAGCAGCGGAGTGAAATCAACATGGAGCCTTGCGTGGGTTTTCACATTTTTACTCTTTTTCATTTCATTTTTCGGAGGACCGGCTACAATATGGATTACTTCTTACTATTATGCGTTACCTTGCGCGTGGGTTGGCTTTTTCGGTTAGCTACTCGTAAGCCTCTATATATGCTTTGGTTACATCTTGCTCACTATTCAAACGGTTAGATCGTAGCTAGCAAACGAGAACTTCCTGCATTCCCTTCACGGTTCACTAGCGAATCGTGCTCGATTCGCTCTTTGCTATCACTTTTGTTCCTCCTTCCTTTCATTCTCCTTTCATCTTTTGTTATTGCTCTTTTTCTTTCCCGGAGGACGACGCTAATTGATACGAACATTGTTGATCGTTGACCATTCTCGGTGCTTGAATCACCCATTGACTCAACCTATTGATTACCGATGTCCAATTGTGGGGAATGCCCCCACTTACTCATACCACATTGTCTTTGATGAGTTAGGGAAAGGATAGGTTATGATGAGTCAGTAGAGCGCTGTCTCCTCATTCTACATTATCCCTAGCATGCTAGAGAAAGCGAGAGATCACAAGATAATAGGAGAGCACTGATCTCTCGATAATGCATTGACTCTCGCCGGTTGGAGAAACATATAGATCATATGACATGAAGTGAGTGATCTCGAGGATGCGTAACCTGTTCTCAGAGTGAGAGGAGAGAGGTAATTAAAAAGGATATTGTTGCGAATGTCGAGGGAAGGGCGACAACAGCAATAGAGGGTGTACTCAAAGGTTGTATTCGATTAGATCTCGAGGCATGTTGAAAATAACTATAAAAGAAACACTTAGATGGAATCATTCAGTAATAATTCTTTTCTTGAATAGATTCCATTGAAAAAACACCGTAGATGATTTTGATGGGTTTGTTCTATTCTTTTATCAGCTTTTATGTGGATAACGTGAATAGTTTCAAGGAAATCTCAAAGTGCACTAGTCGCCAGTTCCCTCTTACGATCTACTTCGTCATTAGATAACCCGTTCACTCACTCCAATTCTCCTCCATTTCCCTTGTAAACGCGCCGTCACACCGTATCACCGATACTGTCAATCAGAATGAACGAGTAGGTAGATTGATCGGAGAGTGGACCCGGTGACGTCATCCTGAAATTACGACTTGAAATCAAATCTGAATTTTAACGTAAACATAATTGCAGGCTTCGTGCGCAGAACGCATCGGCTCGTCTTCCCAGCCGCAGTTGCGCGCAGCCAAAGTGGCCTCGTCAATATCCATTGGTTCGTTTTATTTGTGGAAAGGCTTTCACAATGTTATTGAACATGGTTCGGAACTTCGACTGATGAAGACCGCTTGAAACATAACACATCCAAACTCTCTCCTGATCTCGATATTTACCCTATCGAATTAATGCGAGTAAATATGAAATTTAATTATGACATCATACTAATTATGATCGATGATTTTTGTACACAGTATCAGAAGTCAAATTGAGAATACATAGCAACTTCATCGTATCTGCATAGTGTGAAACATATAGAATCTAACATTGTGGGTATTTTTATCTAGCGAAAAAATTATTTTATTTAAAATTGCAGACACGCCTCCTCCCTCTGTCGATCACGTCGTTCAATCTCTACTACGAGCAGCGAAGAAGGGAGAAAAGAAGATCGGAAAGGTGAGCTCTCTCTACTCATTACGAACTTACTCGAATAGAGGATAGTGACAGATTGAACTGCGATATGTAAAAGAATTCATAAATTCCGTTCCGAACTCCACCATATCGAATCCTTATGTTTCTTAAAGCAACGTGAGGTTTTTGAATGACCTGCATAAATTCCATTCTAAGCTTCTTTCTGCTAAAATCTGCAACTATTCGAACAATAACTACACTACGCCCCTCGTTGTTTCCCCGTTCGCTGATCTTTCCACTGCGAACAAGTCGACGGCTCCTTCACGCAGCCCCCTGAAATCAGATCCGATTTGAGAGAGTCATGAGAGAAGACAGGAACTCTCCTCGTTCCTCACGCTCTCTCGTCACTCTGATCAGCAAGGTAGCAGGTAGAATGAGGAGAGAAATGATCATGGCGAATCGAGAATGAGCGGCGAAAAAACGAGGAACCTCTCGTCGCTCGCACATGAGTGAGGTGCTTGGGTTACGGCGAGTGGCTAGGATTCTAGTCCGGATTATCGGCAAAATAATGGCCAGTGACGCTCGATTCTTGGTTTATTGTGCGTCTGCAGGGTATCGGTGACTTCATCATAGTCTCACAAACTTACCCGATGCTGTCGCCCCATTCGATAGTATGCATTGCGCCAGTCTAGATAGTTCCGGGTTCACATATGGACACAAATTCGCCCTGTTTCTCATTTCCTAAGTGCGATAGACAAATCCGTAGTAAGTAATTAGAAGATGGAAGTACCGATCTCGTCTTTCCGGGTCATACCCCACAGCTGGTTCCCAGATTCCCGTCCATTTCTCATTTCCTCGCATCTCTCTTCGCTAATCACCGCCCATCGCTCAGTATTTATGCGATCTCTTCTGCCGTCGGAACTCTTTGCCTCCTCTCTATTCCCTTTGTTTCCCTCGAGTACGCACTATTTGGCGCAACCACAAATTGATCGCTGCCGCTGATAAATTTTGAGCTTCGAACATTCTATCTTTTTTGTTGGTTTTGAAACGACCGCACCTCTACGTTCAATTGATAGTTACATTCTGCGTTCACTTATGGCTTTATCGTGAAACATATCATCACCAAAATCCAGATTCTTACGCGAAACTCAAGTATTCCATTTCAGGACGCCGTAACTCAGACTTCTCCTGCCCTCTCTCGTTCCTCTTCTTTCGATTGGTTGGAGACTGGCAGTGTGATCACTTCCACTCCTGTTTCTCTCAGGTAATTTCGAATTTGAGCCGAATGACAAATCGTTCGATGTGTGTAAAAACATCGCTTCCGATCATATGGGATAAAAATCGATTACGTCTATTTTGCGATTGCTGCTGCTTCGTTATCAATACAGTCACCTGGCAGAGTCTAATCTGCATAAGACGCAGTTTATGTCTCACCTTCCCGCCTCTTCTCTTTCCATGCATCATGAGTGATAGATCCAGCGCAATGAAGAGATAACAGGGATCTTCATAATCACCAAATTCTTTGACGCCCTTCCATCCAGAATTCGCACAGACAAATATTCTCACACAGAGTAACAAAAAGCAGAGAGTGGTGCAGGGGATGTTTGGAGCAACTTGGATTGCTTCTGTGAGCAATGTTGAGAAGGGAGAGAGAAGTGTTCCGATGGGCTGTTCTTTGGCCGGGAATGTATCAGATCAGAAAGTAACATACCGGAGAAAAATTACGAAACCGTAATCAAACTCTAAAAAATCAAAAGCAACTATTTGAAAAGCAACTTATTGAAATCAGCTAAGAACGTTAGGGGCTATATTAGAAAATACCGTAATCAACCCCCTGATGATCAAACTTCCCCTGGGGATAAAAAAATCATCTCTCAGAGCGGACGAATCATCAAGCGAGGACGCGGCCGATCGAGAGGTTCGCGCAGTGAACAGTGCAGCGTCTGCGAGGAAAATGCGGTTAGTTTTTATTATCTTTTGAATTTATTATTTTTAAACACCGAATGTGGCTCCCAACTTATGCGACAGTACGAGATTAGTATCGAACGTGAAACATATTTCCAAAAAATTATTTTTTAAATCTCATTTTGGCATCCTCATTATCCCGATCAGTTCACACCTCTGGAACCTCTGGAAGATAGAAGTATTATGCAGAGATCAAAGATCACTTTCAGCCTCGATCAGACAATGGACGAATCCCTCGCTCTTCTGCACATGATGGCTAAGGACGGAGGAGAGGCTGCGCCAGTCGCGTCTCCGAGGAACAACACGAGACTGTCCAGGGTGTCGAGGTGAGATATCGTACATTTTATCCACTAAACGCACGTTAAAAATGATAATGAAACGTTCCGGAACGCAGCGATTCGTTTTTTTTCCACAGAGCAGTTGGAGGACGATTGAAAATGTCGTGTCACTCTTGACTTGTAGTCATTGTGAAACGTATATCAACATGGGAACTTGCAGAGACTCTCGTGCCCTGCGCAGCTCCGCACTGCTGCAGCAGCAGCTGCAGAACGGAAGTGCGACCGCCCGACCAACGCAACTGCCGGGTAACTAATTTAAATAATACTGAAATAGTCTTTACATAATTAAAAATGCATAATTCTCGAGGAAATCAAGTAAAAAAATCCACGAAAAATAATGACGAACGCTATTTCGCCATCCTTCGAAAATTCCTTAGTAAATAATATTCCTCCCCCTTCTCCGCGAAATTGCCAACAATCACATCGTCGGGAGAAGGGATGGCACCCGAAATCGATAGTATTTCCCGCATATTTTCACTATTTTGACGAATTCCGAGATGGATATGCAGACCGGAGCAGGTATAGTGTGAAATTTGCAATTTTTTCGTAATTTTCCGATTGATCTTTGATCTTTGGCAGCGCCAGTGACCGCGACGCGAACGACGTCCAGCGCCATGTCAGATTCCGTCTACGACAACGTTCACTCGGAGAGGAGCCGAGGTGATCTTTGGTCTTTGATCTCTAGCTTCCTAACCCATTCAATCCACTGAACTTGCCCAATTAGGCAGTTTCGCGACTTCATGCGACTTCATTGCATAGACTGGAGAACGGCACTCGCCTTTGATCTTTCCTCTCGAAAGATGTAAACCTGATCTTATGAACTCGTTCGTTGTTCAAACTGCCTGTGTTATGAGCTCTCCTCTTCATCGAGAAGAGACGAGCTTCTCCGAGTCACGAATAGTTGTTCCTCATTGCCGTCTCTCGCGCTTTCTTTCGTTCGCATATGCGCTCTCTCGATCTCTTCATTTCGACTGCTCTCTTGCTCGCTCTGATCGATGAGAGATCATGGGAAATGAAGAGAGAAGTCACTCGATTTATCCCCGCCGCGACTCTTTTTCTACGTGAAATCTGAATCCGAGACGGAGCTCAAGTTCCGTAGCATGAACATGACAGTCATGTTTTGAGGCTCTTCTTTCGACATGCAATATCGATAGTCAGATACAATTTGTTAACTGAAAATACATCTCCCGATGCTCTCAATTTATAATCGCGTGGAAGGGGAATAGGGAAACATGGAGAATCGTATTTTGTCTCTCTCGAAATTCCCTCCTCTCTAGCTGGAGGGTGAGAGAACGTGTGAATGGAGAGAGTCAGAGAATAAAACTGAATAAATTCCAGATGAGGACGACGATGAGGACGACATTCTGTCGGTGACGTCGTCTGAGATGCAGAGACCGGGTACGATGATCTTTGATCTTTGAATATTCTAAGGCTTCTGGATTTGTACTCTACATCATGGCTTCGACCTGGATAAATGATGATGATGATGATCATGCTCGCATTGAAAATTGATCGATTCTTGCTAACTTATGCTGAATGAGAAACGCAACCATTTTTAAATTGTTTCGTTCAGTGCTCAACAATTCGAAATTCGCCCCTCTCAAAGGCGTCAAATCCGTGCCTTCGGGATACTCTTCTCCCAGAGCGAGCAAGTTCATCGATGATCAGGTAATTTCATTACATGTTATTTTAATTTTATTTTTACCCATCAATATTCCACCAGAAGTGACACACACATCAAGTACTCTTTCTACTTTATCGTATTTTCGTGTAGCTCGTAAGCTTTCCAAGTTCATTGACCCACACATCAGCACCTAATATCCCACCAGAAAACAAGGAGCAGTCTAGACAGGCTCACACACTTTTTCGCCGGGGCTTCCGAAGCCATTCTTTGCTCTCTTTCTTCCCACACCACAAAAGTGCTGCTGTAAACTGGAGCAGTTTGATTACCATTAGTGGCTAGCAGTAAAAGACCCGCAAAGCACACGACAGTAAAAACGGCACCACCACCAAGTATATCATGAGATGAGTACTCCAGTAATTGCCTTTCCCTTTCCCCATTCTTCGCTCTTTCTTTGGCCAGCCAACCCACTTTTTGACGATTTTCTGCCCCCTTCATAATTGCTCGCTCACTGTACTGGACTAGTAGAACTTCCCTTTCTTGAGCCATGAAGATGATTTATTGGCTCATCTCTGGTTTTGAACCGTCCTTTTCTCGCAGATCAAACTCTCTCTCTATAATTTGTATGTAGTTCGTCTTGAGTGTGGCCATAGAGAGAACAGGGCAGAACTTGTGCGATAACCATCCCCCACAACTTCACACCTTCCCGTTCTCTCTCTGGCACACAGGCGAACAAAGTTTTTTGTGGTTATTCACACATTTTGTAGCAACAATTACAAAATTTATACCGTAGTCTAAATCAATTACCGTACCCTCGCATCGATCGATAAGTTATCTTTGATCTCCCCCTCCTCTACAGGTGCCACTCCCTTCGACCTCCTCCGCAATCGCAGCCGCAGATGATAGCTCGGCCCTAAAATGGACACTTTCGCGCGCGGGTGAGCCCACTTTCACCTTATTTCAATGCTACTAAAGACGAGAGATAACGTGAAATGGCGAGAGCACTGTCGGTTCTTAAGTGGCTCTATATAATTCGGACAGCCCGGCTTGTTGCGAGCATTTACGGTCTGTGGAGATTGGCGGCTTTTAGGCGCGGCCTTTGCCCTATTTGTTCCCAATAAGATTTCACCGTTTTTTTCGCTTCCAAATTATTCAGTTATTCAGGCAATGCGCCGGAATCGGTTTCGCCCGAAATCTGATATGCCTTCTGTGCGTATTCTCCGGTAGGCGCCACGCGTCCTCAAGCATAACTTGATCCTTTGGCGTACTCTCGCATTTCTCTTCAGGGAAAGGCCAGATTTCCGCCCTATTTTTGTCGCGCATTCCGCGTATTGAGTGGGCAGAGCACGTAGACAAGGCTGGCGAACTTTGCCCCCCCCCCCTCCCGGTCCCAATTAGCCATTCGGGGCTATGACGTATCTATCCCCTGAAGAAAATAACTGAGAAATAGGCTCTTCTTGTTGACATATTGTCGATTTCCCAGGAAATCAGGCAACTACTCGAGACATTTTCAACAAATAAACTTTGCTTATAAACAATTAGTCAGCAGTTCTCGCCTACTGTTTGCGGAGATTAGCAAAGGGGAATCCCCGGAGAAGTCAACAATAGACAGACGGCCTCATCTTCGGAAAAATACTGAGAAAGTTCAGCTAACTCTCGGAAAACGTTTACCTCTCATTGTTTCTAAACTTACTGTAACTCTACGTCTCAGTGAACGAATTCACATAAGATGCACGACGAAGGTTTCTGTTTCGTCGTAGAACTGGCGCTGATCAGCACAGTATCTCCTCTTTGTCTATTACAATGCGCACTGGGGATAGCGCATATCACTCCCTGAGATCAGCTACTGGAAATAGTTTCAGTGATCTGACAATGTCTTAGTTCTTAGAACCTTCCAGTGGCTTTTTATATTTAACTTACTCCCGGAGCTATTTCTTGCGACCGGTTTCATACAATAGAATGCGATCACTGCGCATAATCAGTCTGACAATCAGATGTTTTCAACTTAGAACCCCTCTCAAATCAGTCTCTATTCCCGTCGCTTACACAATTTCCGGTGGGAAGTGAACTTCTCCACTGATGTTCCACTCCACTTCAATTAGCGTCTAATCACACTTGAACTTAATCAAGCCCAATCAATTCATAAGGTGCGCACTTGAAAAGTGTCTATTTTCTACTCTTGCAAAAGTTGCTCAATTCTTGCTCAAAAGTCGCTCAAAATGCGACTTTCTGACCTCTATTCTTTCCCTCGCTCGAAATGTGTTTTTGTGACCGTCAGAATAATTGCCTTGATCACCCCTCCCGTCTCGAGAAGGGGTTTAGCAAGAGGAGCGATCGACCGTCTCTTTATTTCGTGTGTTCTCTCGTCGATTAGAACTCGAACTCGCCTGAGCTGAGTTTAGCTGACTCAGCATGACAGGGGGCGCATTGAGTAGGGAGGGCCCAAGAGTAGGTAAATGGTGATTTATTCTGACCGCTCTCTTTCTTGTCTCGTCTCTCGAGGCAAAGGAGGAGGTGGAATTCCCCGCATCGTTCACTCCTTCCCTCAGAATTCTCGCTCATTTTCAGTTTCAAAGGTGCTAGAGATCACGGGAAAGTGAGAGACGCAGAGAAACCAGAGGAAGTGAGAGACAACTTAAAAATGAGAGAGCCCTGAGCCCCCTAAGGTCGGGCGCATTCTCACATTTCTTCGCGTTGCGCGGATGAGCGAAGCAGTTGGGTCTTTCCCCCTTTCCCCCTACTCCTGCCCTACTCCATTGTTTCTGATTTATCACCGCGAGTAGTGTCGCGCAGTAACACGAAAAGCAGGGCGCATTTGGGCACTTTGTTACAGCACTTTCCTACCTTTCATGCTCATTCATTCGAGAGTGAGAGCTGGTACTTCGACACTAATGAGCGCGAGCTCGTTTTAATTAGACATGGCGGCGTATCTCATCCGTTCATTGTGACTAGGCGAGATAATCGTTTTATTTTTATTTTTTCGTACTCTCTCACCGGACAGAGTTGCGAAATGAAGAGACGGTTACCCTTATTTCGAACTCTATGAGGCAGTGAATGACACACGAATTAGTGCCTGTGACTCTCGTCGATCACCTGTTCGTGTACGGTGATCGATAATCACCTTGAGTCGATCGGTCGGAGAGACGCTCCCTCCCCCCCCCCCCCCCCCCCCGAGAGAGCATTGAACACGGCAGATAGACAATTGCAATTCGTTTCGCCTCCCTATCACTGCTCTTCGCTATTCGAACTTGTTGTCATGGGATGGGGTCACATTAGGAGTGGGGGAAGGGGGGGGGCAATGGGCGAATGAATGGCAGATTGGGAGGAAGGGGAAAAGTGGGCGGATTGCGTTACGGCTGTTGGCCGCGGCTGGGAGGGCAACTTTCGCTTTTCCGTTATTGCGCCCTGTCGTTTTTCGTCTTTGTCTGGGCCATTTTGTTTTGGTTGACCATATGATCCGTTATCGTGGTGTTTGCCAATTGAAAATATATTAAACAACATTAGAACGAATTCGTTATTCGCAGTCTTTTTTAGAGGTGTCTCACTCGCATCCTCGTTCGCCCTCCCTTTGCATATCCCATTTGATCCTCTTGTCGGCGCGCGAACAACAGTCATAACTAATCCCCGCTATCCAATCACTCTCACTTTTTGGCCCTTCCCTTTCTTCCTTAGCCAATTGTCTGCTCTCTTAATCTTCCCTGTTATCTCGCCGGTTAGAGTATCCGATAGACCAGACGGATCTAGGAGAGTGTTCACTCCTAATGCAGTCTCCCTTCCTGTGCTATCATTCCTCCGGGGGTGCCAAACCAGTTGATATACGACTTCCCCTCCTATATCCATAGTAGTAATAGTGACAGTATATGAAGTGCTAGATCATCTTTATCTCATTATCGATTGATCTTTTTTCTTTTATTCGTCTTTGGGAACTAAAACAATTTCTTTTCAAACTTCGATGACTAGACGTATTATTATAGATCATATTCTTTATCACTTTACAAATTATATTTATCGAATTTGAAATTCCATTATTGCAGAGGATAAAGCCACGGAGGCGTGCCGCTGGCTTCGTTTGGCCGGCTTTCCGCAATACGCTCACGCTTACGAAGGTATATTTTTTATTTATGTTCCATCATCGATAAGTTTTTTTCTGAATCGAAAGTCAGATTCACACTGCGTAGAACTTATTGAACATACATTTATTGTAACGCTGAAACGCAACTGAAAAATTTTATATAACGCGTCTAAAAATGTCTCTTGACTCATTTGGCCTAAAACATGCCTTCCTCCTCTTGTATTCTCACCGGAACTATTTCCGATTCCCACGCGAAATGTTGTCTTTCCTCTCTGCTCTTGTTCGCAATGTTCCTACACCGTGCCATAATAGGATTAGACCCCTTGTTCTTTCTCTGCGCCCTCTCACTTTAGCCCGCTCTCTCGTTTTCTCTGACCATCCAGAGAGCTGATAAAAGTGAGAGTCACCAGCCTAATCACTCGAAATGAATCCCCTACACAGTTCTCTGATCGTGTTATCTCAATGACCTCAGGATGCTCAACTGAGGAAAAAAAGGGGTTGATGAGCATCGAAATGGTCCTTATGATCGTAATTCATTGCCTTCGCACTCTCTCCATTTCACACACTCTCTCGTTTCCGATTTGATGGACCTTTTTCCTCGCTGGGATTTCAACCCACTCACGACTCAGCCCAGATGCGAGCGGATAGGAAGCATTCCAGATGCCAAAACTCCCTCCCTTCATTCTTCCCCTCTTTTATGTTCCACTCGCCGTAGTGTATCCCCCGTACCACCTTGATCGATTTATTTTTGTGCCTTTATTCAGTTTTGTGACGCACCCACACTGAATTCTGCTCCCTAACGGCACAAGCGCGTAATTTTGCTGACTTTACATACTTTTTCTCGACACTCACCGTTTTTCGATCATCTAATGGTACTCGCGGGAATAGGGGGAGGTGGTGAATGAAGGGGGTGCTTTCTCGTTCTTCGCGCTTTTTACGTTGATATTCAGGGAAGATGTTTTTGTTATGAACGGCTGTTTTGTCTGCGCTGTCCCAGCTTCGTTTTATATTGGGGGAAATCTGAAAAGCATTATGCAATCAATGACAGTTTCATCTAGATATTCTTCCTTCACGCAAGGATTACGCGAACAAATTATTAGTTCACGGGTGGCTAAGCCTTGTTTGGACTCCCCTTATTCCATCCCTCTCAAGTTTAGCGCCCCGGAAAGGCGCTTCGCCCAAGTTCGCACGCTATCACTGTGCAGTTCCACCGTGTTTGCGCACCGTTTTTGCTCCCCTCCTCGTTCCCAATTCTCTCCATTCTACATACTCTCTCGTCTTCTCTAACCCCTGATAGACCATGGGCCAAAACGAGAACATCTCACCCCCATCACCGCACCACCGCAAATGAGCCGAATCAGCCCTGCTCCCTCCTCGCTTTACCCTCCTCCTTCCCTTCCATGACTAAGATGCGCGAGGAGCGAATTCCACCCATCCATCCTCTCTTCCTTCCTCTTCTTCTTTGATATGAGCGCATGCGCATAGTATTGTGTATTGGCGCAGCAGCTCGCTTTCATATCGTCAAAGTTTCCCCCTCGAACTTTACCCCCGTCTGGCGAAATATCTAATATCGAGAAATGAGCCGCTCCGTGCGCCAGGTGTACTGGGCCGATACGTCAGAGATCTACGGTCGGTTTCCAAATCCGGGATTTAGGTGCCCTAAAACCCGGTCCGGCTCCCGGCTAATTCCCGGTCCTTGCAGAGGGTTCGTTCCCACTGCAACTCGACGCCGTGATCGCGGATCACGCCGGCATCCTGGACGCCGACTCCATACACGCCCTGAGCAAGGTAAATGACGGATCTGAGGACTTGACGGCTCCGGATTTGCCGGTCCTGACTATTTGACGGTTTTCCCCTTTGCAGCGAATCGCGACGCTGAACCGATGTGCGATCATGCGCATGGACGGCGTAGTGCTCAGAGATAGAGTGAGTTCTTTATTTTGAGATGATGCTTCTAAATTTATTCTTACTTGCGGACATTTCCATATATTGTTCGTTGTCGAGATCCTTGTGAAAACTTGCACACAAAAACTCATATGTGTTTCATTCCCAGTACTACTTCTGGTCAGCTTTGTAGTAGAGTTGTCTATGCGGAATTCATTCCGCAATTTCCGCAATATTTTCATTCTCATTCTCGATTCCGCATCTCGGCCATACCGGTTCATTCTATTGCGGAAATTCCGAATAATTGCGGAATTTCCGCAATCCGGATTGAGAGTGGAAAATGAGATTAGGGCTTGTCCAATCTGTGAAACTCATTTCATTTTTCATTCAAAGACCCCACCGAGCAGCGTCTCGCGATTGCGGAAGAATGAGAATTGCGGAAATTCCGCAATTTCGAAGAGTTCCGCATTCGAACTGAGAGGGAAAGACCGCGTTGCGGAAAGAATGAAATCGAGGAATGAGAGGAGGGGAATTCCGCATTCCGTATAGACAACTCTACTTTGTAGTGGACGATTTTCTAAATTTGTTCCATAAAAAACAATAGTATTATCAGCAATCAAAATATTTTTTCAGTCATCGACAATCGCTGATCAGATGCACGGAATGCACTCGGACGAAGACGGCGTCGCTCTTAGTGGCAATTGGAGATACCAGAGACACTCCCAGACATGGTCACGAATGGCCGATGTACGACGGGCGCCACAGTCCTTGCAGCCCGCCCAGCCGCCCTATAGGTCGCTGCAGCTGCAGCGACCGGAGCAGCCGCAGCTTCAGCAACAGCAGCAGCAGTCGCTGCAGCCGCAGCAGCTGCAGCGCAACTCGCTGCTGCAGAGGAGTCATAGTGAGCGGATCAAGGTACTGTATTCTGGCGATTGCAAATATTATAGGAGAATCAAGAACAACATTAGGTGTTTGAACGGTAGCTCTACCTTCTTGCCACAATAATTCCCCTTTATCATCCCTTTCCACTTATCATAGAAACCAGTGTCTGTAGTTTCGTTGCCCAACTTAGCCCAACAACAGGAAGCGTTACGTGTTAATCTCCTCGGTAATCAGTGATCCACCAATTAGTTGTGCTATCCACGGCGGCTGGCACTGAAAAACAGAATTTAATGAGCGTCAAGTGCCCTCGATAATATGGGCGGAGGAGTGTGTGTGCAACTCGAGGGATGTTAGCCATTAGCAGCCGCTTCTCTAGTTTCGTGCAGACTTAGCAGTTTCATCATCGATTCAATTATTCAAATTTTATTTACAACTTAAAATCATTTTTTTACAGGAACGAGCAAAAGCTATCATCAAAAAGATGGACGTGAGGTCGGGAAGCAATAAGAAGTATGTTTATTTTAAATTAATTGCACCTCCGGAAAGAGTAGGAAACCATTCATCCCCATCGCTTTTTCTGAAATCGATTCTGATGGCATTAGCGCCCCCCCCACTCTTAGTCATCTCTGTTGGAACAATCACATCGTTCGCCCCTCTTCTCCTTTCTCTCCCCGATTCGAGAGGGTTCCCCCTTCCTCCTCATCGACTAGTCGCCTCTTCATGGGTCGGGGCGATTGCCGCCTGGTGCGGGGCCGGCCGCATGTCACAGCACCACCACCAGCTACGACCATGTTCGATGTGCACCCCACTCGCTTCTCGCATCTGACCCTGCCGAGGCCTCGCCTGAGGGCTCCCGAGCTCTCCCCGGCCCTGCTACGGTGCGGTCCATCTGTTCGGGTATTGTGTCGTCGAGTATCAAGGGGTCAGGCGGGATGATATCAGTAGCAACACTCGTGATAACGCATCTTTTGCTGAATAAGCAAGCGATAAGCTCGATGACTCACCCTTCATTTGAAATAGGAAACCATTATACCTCACGAAAGGAAAAAAAACGAAATTGCATTTATTTTTCTTCTTTTTTTTTGCCAGAGTATTTAATGTCAATAATGATGAAATAATACCTTTTCAGGAAGGAACCGCATCCCCCGATGGTCATATCCGATCCGGTCCTTGTCTCCTACGATTCCGCCTCTCCTCCATCAATGAGAATGATGCCCGCCTCGTTGGCTCCTGGAGGCGCCGCAGTTCCGCCGAGATTACCAGCCAATGGCCAGCGACTACAGGGATTCATGAGTGAGCATTTTCATTTATATTTAGCATTTAGTTAGCATTTACATCTCCCTCTCAAGTCCTGTATCCTGTGTGAATTAGTAACTTTTGTTCCAATGAGTTCCTCCCTGCATCCTTCTGTATAACTTATGGTAACATGTTGAAATCTGTCTCCCGAACTCAATTCGTAACTTGTTCTCTTTTCTCCTAATCACCGGTTCCACTAACAGGTCCTCATCCGCCCTCCACGCGCTCCAAATCGTCCCATGCCCGTCGACAGGGCATCGTCTTCAACTCCCCCTCATCGCCCGACTCATCCGATGACTCGGCCCAGCTGCGCCTGTCGCGGTACGGCGAAGGGGCGCCTGTCCGCGCCCTAGCGGCACCCGCTTCCGTCCGCGACCGAAGCGTCCCGACGCGCTTCTCGCGCGACTACGCCGTCAACCGCTTCAGTCGCGCCGAGACGGAGCGGCAGCGGGAAAGGTTGCCCTCGGCAGCGGACTACCTGTATCCTGCCTCGACCCGGTAAGACCTGTCCCGTGGAACTATCTCGGTCGGATCAGAATTATTTGGCAAACCTTATCTTATCATTCATCGCACAAGAGAAGACATTACATAATGGTTCCCATCCGACCTAGTGCCCTATTCCCTCCTCTTTGACAACCCTAACCAGTCCTTCATTCAGTAACTATCGCGTCGTATCCCCTCCAGTCGTCGCATCTTCCGTCTCCAGAAGAGCCGTCGACGGACATCCTCAATCCTCGTCGATGACGGCCTCCACGACGTCCTCGATGACCTCGTCGCCCTTCGGCACTCCTCAGATGGCCCGACGCCAACTTGGTGCGTCGGTCGCGCCAGGTCGATCCGCGGCCGCCCTCCACGCGGCCATGCATGGTGTGTGAGGAGAATTCCCTAGTAGAGCTCGAGAAATGATACCGCCGTCTCTTCATTCCACACTTTCTCTCGTCGACCGAGCTGGCGAGAGAGTATGGAAAATAAAGAGACAGCGGCATCATTTCTCGAGCTCTAATGATGTGTGAGGAGACAGTCCCTACTGAACGATGCTAATCTGTAACTTATACCAGCTCCTGTGGAAAAAATGATCAAAATCGAGCAAAAATGGTAATAAATCCATTTCAGGCGCATCACCCGACCTGGACGTACGGCGGCTGGCGCCGGCGTCGTCGCCGCGTCTTCTCGACGGTCGTCTGGCCGTCGAGACGACATCGTCGTCTCTGACGAGAGGTGGCGCCGTCGTCGTCGACAGCGACGACGAGGAGCGTCGTGACTCCGGCGCCGGCAGCAGCCTCAGCCGCAGCCCGAGCAGCGCGCCCTGCACGCTGCGTATGCGACAGTCGCAGATGCAGCCAGCATCGGCCGCGGCTGCAGCTGCTGCAGCGGCAGTGCCGCTCTCCTCCAGCTTCACCTCGTCGACGACGGCGTCCAGCTGCAGCAGCAACGGCAGCGTCGGAAGAGGCCATCTGAAGGGAGAGGTGAGATTGGGATAAACAGGGGAATAAAACCCTGGGAGACTCACGTGCGGTGAAATCATTTTATCGGTCTTGCGCCAGACATTGAAAAACCACACATCGGAGTATGTTTCGCGTAAGGCGCAGTCGTGCTATACGTTAATGTTATGGACAGACGTTAGCTAAGTCCCTAACATCAACTCGTTCCTTCTACCTTCGCGTTCTGAAGCTTTGATTCTTGTTGCTCTGACTACTGCTCTCGGAATAATGAACGATTTCTAGTGGCTATTCCAATATTCTCCTCTACTTTCGCAATTGTTCCTCTGATTTTTGTGGGCCTGAGAATGATCGCTCATTCTATAAAGATCTCACGCCAATTTGCTTTTTGCGTGGGCATGTTCGCTCTATCCTAGACACTCCATGCACTAATCTTACGGAAAAGTGGGCGGGGCCAGGCCAACTAGCTACTTAATGGGCCTTAATGAGGCGGACTAGTGTATCAGTCTCGCCGCCTCTAGTCTTACGATATATCTAAGTGCGAAAGGAGCGAGCTGTCCCCTCGTCGAACCGCGTGGGCGCGGCTGGCCGATCCTCGTCTGACGCGTTGGTCGGTGGCTCGCGCGAGCGCGCGCTCGACTTACCTGCGCAAGATGGTTTCGAACTCGGGCAATCGTAGCGCCGAGGCGTTGCAGGCTATTGAGGTCAAATTCAGTGGAGTTTCGGGACATTCATCGATTTTCCCTTCAGGCCATGCAAGCCGTCATTCCCGCCCAATCGATGGAATGCTTCTTCACGGATGCTCAGTTACCGCACGCAGTGGATGCTCTGTCAGCAAAGGATATGGTAAGCGACTACCGTAGTCGAGAGTTATCGATAACTGTCTTATTTGCAGGCGCTCTACCGTAAGATCTGCCATCTGCGAGTGACGTCGATTCTGGAGAAACACATGTTTGGAGGCAGGGGAGGCATGATCAATATTGAGGGTGAGTTACAGTACTCTTTGAGAAGGGCAATCGGAAACTGAGTTTTATTTGATAAGAAATAATTGAATAATTCAGAAGAAGCGCCTGGTAGTCCGTCATCTCGCTTCCACAAGCTTATCAAACGGTTTAAGACGGGAGAGTCGAAGAGCAAAGGTAAGAAATGCCGTCCTACAGGGGTAGTGCTATATTCTGGTGAGAGAAAGCGAATTGTGAGAGCTTTGTTAGCATTTTGCATAAAATATCATGTTATTTCAAATCTGATTCAAATATGTTTCACAGTCCATGTTAAAGCGAATTCATTCTCAGTCGAAAGCTAAAAAATATTGTTCAGAAGACCGGTCATCTGTGTTCGGTGCATCCCTCTCGGACATTCGTCGAAGGGGCGGAGCCTGTCTACCTCATCCGCTCTTCGAAATACTCCGCTTCCTTCGAATCCACGCTCCCGAGGCGGTTGGAATATTCCGGAAGAACGGAGTCAAGTCGAGGATTGGTAAGTCTGAGCTTTGATCATTAATCCCTAGACTCTAGTGTGATCTTTCATCTTTGCAGCAGAATTGCGTGAAATCGCCAACATCGAGCGTGAGGGCGACGTGTTTCAGGATGAAAACGCACTGAACGCGAGTCAGGTACGGTAAACTAAACAATTGATATATGATACAATGCGATGCATAGTCATAGACGTCAGATTACTGTGCAAAAAATGTTTTTGTGATCATCAACTAGCACCCGCGTTTCAATGCAGTTTATTTTTTTCATTTACAAAATTACCTTACAGGTTACCCCTCCTTGCAGGTCCACGACGTGGCGGATCTCCTCAAGCAGTACCTCCGAGAGCTGCCCGAACCTTTGATGACGTCACGTCTGTCCAAGACTTTTGCCGCCATCTTCGAACACGTACCAGAGGATGAACGGTAAGTGGGATTACGGTAGGGTTACGGGCTACAAATTTCGGAATGGTACAGTATCGTAAAGCAGACGGTTGCCATGATTACTATTGATTCATGCATGGATTTTGCAATACTCGGGAAAAATATCGTAGCATTTTTGTAGCAAATCGGCCCTCCGCTACGCTATCGTTCTTCTTCCCGAGGAGAATCGAGAGGCCCTTCAAACTCTTCTCTTCTTCTTCCAAGAAGTCGCCGGACACGCAGCCACCAACAGCGTACGTTGCCTGACCTATTGGAATACTGTAATCTGGACTATCGATTGATCTCCCCCTTTTCAGATGTCCGCAGACAACATCTCCGTCTGCCTGACACCGTCACTGTTCGCCCTGTCGGCCTCTCGCCTCAACAGTGTCACGCCCTCTCGGTAAGCCACGCCCCATTCAAGCCTCGCCCCTTTTTATCTAAGCCCCGCCCCTTTTGCAGTCGGCACAAGACGATCGGCGGAACGGGTATGCCGACGGAGGCGGAGATGGCGGAAACGCGCGCCGCCCAGAAGTGCCTCTCCTACATGATCTCGTGAGTGTCGCGCGCAGATCGCGTTTAATTCCTTGTCTGTCAAATTTTGCACTAGGATGCGAATGTAAAGTGCGCAGCACGTGGAAAACGCGCGCCGCGCACTTTTTTCGCAGGGCTTGTCAAAAAATCAACAAGGGAACGAAATATAAAAATACTCGAAATACTCGGCATCGTGCAGGAACGTCGCCGAGCTGTTCATCGTCGTCGATCAGATCTACGGCGAGAAGCACTCCGAGTACGAGGAGGACTACCCGCTCGTCAAGGTAGCCCCGCCCCCTTTCTAAGCTCCGCCCCTTTTATAAGCTACACCCCTTTTCCTTCAAGAAACGAGACGTTGCAGGGTCTGCACCAGGGAAAGGGAGGAGCTCGCTCGTACCTACAGCACCGCATTCAGGAGATTACTGCTGTACGTTGTTGTGAAACTGAATTAACAGACAAAATCGATAATTACCGTAATGAATCGATAATTGGCAGGAGCGAAACGAGCGATGGCCAAATTGGGTGGTCGACGGCATGCACGATGGCATTGAGATGTCCAGCAAGAAGGTGGGGATTACTGTAATAATCAATACGGTAATACCGTAATAACCAATTATCGATCGACCTCTCAGAGCGTCGACGGTCATCAGTTGAAGCACTTCCGAGTGTGGACGGACATCGCCGCCCCGCCGAGGGATCTACTGCACCTGGTGAAGGCCAAAAGGTCAGTGTTTATTGGTCTTTGTTTTTCACCAGTTTTATTTTTTTATAACTTGTGTATCAAGAAGATATCGAAAAAATAGATGGGTTCCGCAGTTAACCCTTTCATGAAGCATATTCCGCCACTTTCAGAGTGCTCTGGGACCCTTCGTACCTGAACCAGCGCCTGATGGAAAACATGGGCCTGGATATGGAGCTCTTCCAGGTATGTTGCGGGACCGGAAATGAGGATAGGAGCCGGGAATTAGAAATATAATAATGGATAATTGCAGTACGTGTGGAACGACAGTCCGGGCCATCCGACGAGAGACGTCCACGTCGTACGGTACGTCGTTATTCATTATTTATATTTATATAGTTATTTATGAATTTTTTAAACTTCGTAAAGAGGCTATTACGCGGTATTTGCCATTCCATTCCCCTAAGTTTCACCCAACCTGTACCACACTGTTCGAAGACGTTTTGCAATCAGTGAATTGACGAATTGACGATTCTGAACGAAATAATGCATTTTCCGTTTAGATAATTTAACATTCTAGTCTCTCTCAATCCGATCTCCTACTCGATTCGCGCACCTCCGCGGGCTGCGCACTCGTTGAGAGGTCCGTCCTGTGCTCGGAGACGCAACTGATGGGCGGAGTATCGGCTGCTGTGTTGGAGATGAAGTGAGTGGGGGAAGGGCTGCAACTGCTGCAAAGGCTGCAAATCGCAACCTTGTGTTAGAACAATGGCCGAATGGCATTGGTGGATGTCATTGTTGATTGTGAACATTTTCGTTGAGTCGTTGTAGGACAAGGAATTATGAGAACGGCGCTAAAACGCAAGCAATAATTAACACAGGTGGCTGATCGAGCCGCACGGTCAGGGTCGCAGCAGGGTGACGCTCGTGTCCCGAGTGGATCTGAGGTGAGCTACCGTATCCTACCGTATCCCTACCGTTCCCCTAAATCCACAGTATGGTACTACTATCGACAGCATCTTACCACCCGAAAAAAACACTGTATACCTACATTGACAGTACCTATCCTATCGTAACTCTCCCTCATTGCAGAGGTCGCCACGCTGATTGGTACTCTGCGCAGTACGGAGGTATCATGGCCCGATCCCTCGCCCGACTTCGCGATTTCCATCGTCCTTCGATCCATGAAGACGGACCCGAAACCAAGATCTAAGCCTGTTTCTGGCCCCGCCCACCCGGTCCCATCCCCTTACCCATCCTCACCTCAAGCCCATCTTCCTCCTCTTCCCCGGTCTGAAACACGGTTCGAATTCCCGATATCGATATGATGTGATCTCATATTTTTTTTGCTCTTTTATTTTACTTTTTTCTATATCCAATGCTTTGATCACGTAGTTTCTAGACATGTTTTTCTTGTTCTGTGATTTCCCCCGCTGAAACTTTGTCAGTTTCGCACTTTTATTCTCATATCGACAATAGACAAAATCTCATCATAGCCACTCATTCTTCTCATTGTCACCAACATACACGCAACAAAAGTAGATCGCCACAGAGTCCCGATATATGAATTTTGCAAGCTACAGGTTGCAAGATACGACTCCCATTGGTTAGAAATCCGTAGTTTTCCCCGCTCGATAAACGAATTTGATTCATTGATGCTGGTTTGTGCCACAATACGCCTAGACTCTTCAACTGATAAGAAATTGCTTCTTGTACCCAGAAATCGAGTGAGTAACGAGATGGGGTGGGGCATGAATAGAGATCGACAAGATCGGACGTGATGCAACATGATTCAAATTCAACGACAAATATTTGATTCTTAAAATTAATTAAATTTTATTCAATTTAAAAACAGAGCATCCGCAGCAAGACATGATAGAGGTTATGTTGATCTACAAATAATAAAATAGGTAAATTTGTAAACAATCATCTTACTTACTTATCAAACGAAGCTCGAGATAAAATCTTCTTCATTGAAACGCTTGGAGTTGTTGAAGTTGGGCTGCAAAGATATACTGAATTCAAATTGATTTCTGAACTGAAAACTAACCCATCCGAGGCGGTACTTGCTCAAATAAAAAAAATGATATCGTTGTTCGAGTAGATTCCGATCTGGAATACTGGTGTATATCGAATACCAAGGACTCTAATTGGTAGCAAAAGCAGAAAAAAATTTGAACATCACTACATCCATCTCATTGTAGATATTTAAAATGAACTAACCTGATATCGACAAATATCAGCGACTCATGCAAATTTATACAATTCTTGAAACTCCTCTATCATTTGTCGAGTTAATTCGTTGAGGTAGGCAACGAAATCTGAGATAATCGAAAATATTTAAATTCTGAAAATACTGAGTCAAAAGCAACACAAAACTTGCGGATGCGAATTGCGTGGGTTCGGGTCATTTTGCGAATTTGCTTGAAACTCCGCCTCTTCCGATCTCCATCACAGATGACACAATCGTCACTCTTTCAGATGAGATCAACCCCAAGCGGAAAAAGATGAGATCAAAATAACAAAGAGCATCGTGAATTGATGCACAGATTCTATGGTGATTTATGCTTGCATGAATTTGGCACAGCAGTAATACATAAATTTTGCGCATGACAATTGCCGGCAGGGAAAATAGGTTAAAATCGGATGCTGATTTGTCACAGTACGCCAAAAGATCACCATGTAGAGAGGGATGAACAATGATTATGTAATACATCTCAATAAAAAAAGAATGTCTCTGAGTAGTTATAATAATTGGAAACGCATGACCAAACACTGTTTTGCGAAAAATTTCATTTTCATAGAAAATAATCGCAAAATCAATGTGATCCACATCTTTTCAATTTCGCTGTTGATGTTCCAGTGTCGTTATCTCCGTAAATATAGTGTGATTGCATTCTCTCTTCGAGCCAATGCCGATTTGTAAGACCGGAAGGTATTGGTGTTGATCGAATGACTAATTATCATCAAGTCTCCAATTTTCACTGCAATCATGTAAAAAGAGAAAAAAACGACCCATCAGCCCTTAACAGGCAGTATTCGAGTGCTCATCTTGTTCGGTGCTGCGACGGACGACGGAACTGCGGCGTCGCAGCTACAACAGGTGCGATAGAGTGGTCAATACGAACCGCCGTCTCTTCATTTCGCACACTCTCTCATCCTCGATAACATGTAATGGATATACGGCGAGCCTTGTCTGCTTATTTTTAACGGAAAGTATGTTCACGCTATCGTTCACATCTCCTATCGCTTCCGCATCTACATCTGTATAGTGAATGACAGTGAAGTTGTGCAGGTGCACAAGTGGATGCGACGTGACCATTGGGAGTTCGCAGCGGACGCATGGACGGTCGGACGGAAATGGAGCCCAACACGGGCGAGTATGGAACTGGCAGAGAGGAAATTTACAGTCCCTCGCGAAATTACTCATAAAGTAGCGATAGCACTCTTGAGAAAGATGGAGAAAAAGAAGGCGAAGGACCAGAAAGACGCGAATAGATATAAAGTGAGAAGAGCAAAGAAGAGGATGCTGAAAAGATTAGAAGGAATGAAAGGAGATGAGGCGATGGATAGAGTGTGGACACCGGGAGATATCGACGAGCATCGACGAGCACGCAGAGTTAAGCGAATGTGAAAAATACCTTGTCTTGTCTGACTATGGTTGGAATAATTGTCTTGTGGATAAATATTATTGGTTGAACAACGATGAGATGCGAAAAAGAAAATCAAACGATCAGAGCTTATCAATCGATTCTTCAAATAACTGTTTATCATTCTGGTTCATGACTGTCCAGTTATCAAGGCAATCGAGTCTGCATAGTGACAGGACGAATAATCAGGATAAACGAACTGGTACTCGGTAATGTCGAACTTGTTCTCTTCGAGCCAGGCCAATACAGTTTCCTGAAATTAGAAATGGTTATAAAATTAGAATTTTTTTCTACCTTATGCACAGTCTTGAAAATTTGTGGGTCTCTAGTGAGAACAACAACCCAAGATTTGTTGCAATTCGACATGATGATATACTCGTATTGATTCCTGCCAAAGGGATCTTTTCCCTCTGGACCAATTTTGTAGATCCAGACTGCAATGCCGTGATAAACTCAAACTTAGGTAAGCAAGTAATTCTTTTGACCACTAACATTCCGAGAATTTTGGAATATCTGTTGTCCTGACCAAGATAGGATCATCTTTTCTCAAATCTTTGGTATTTCCCAAGTCTCGATACGATTTCACGATTTCAAATCTGATTGGGATGTTTCCATCAATTGAGACATTACTTCCAATAAATCTCAATGTCAGTGGTCGGTCTGAAAAAAAATTAGATTCATCGTTCCGTGCAAATGATGTCTGATTTGTCAAAAATATCTAAAAATAACTAACATTCATGAATGATACAGGTGCGATTGTCATTTGAAAGTGATGAGAGTCCCTCGAACCATCTATGAACAATGATCTTCTCACAAAGAACGAAGAACTGTGGCCAGGCCAAGTAGAATATGAAGGGATTCGCTCACCTTCCCATCATCATTCGGGTATCCAATTCCTCAGCAAGAGTTATATTGGCGATATTTGGGTCGCAAAATTTATTTACAGGTTTGTCAAAATGTGGACGAATCGTTAAGGAAGATCCCTTTCTCCCTTTCTCGGGCCCTTTCTCGGTTTCCCCAAATGCTTGTGCAAAAGAGTCGAAATAACAATCAGAATAGTCAGGCTGAATGAATCTATAGCCGCTTAAAATCCCTTTACTATCCATCCAGTCCATAACCCCTTTCTGAAATTTTTAGATAGCGTTTACAGACGGAATGGAGATCAATTACCTTGTACTTGTCATTGAATGTTTCTGAATTCCTCGCAATAACTTGCACGGGTAGCCCGTCGCAACTGCCGACAACAGCGTACTCGTATTGGAGTCTACCGAACGAATCCTTGCCGTCAGGACCGGCCTTATAGATCCAAACTGAATTGAAAATAAAACTCCATTTCGAAAGCTCGTCTGAACAAAAAATAACTGAAAACTGAAAAAAGGAAGCATATACACGGTAAAATTAATTAGTATTTCAGAACGAGAAGACTGTTTCCCAATGAGCAATTGCCCTGATGATGATGATCTACGTCGGGTATATTACCCTTGAAGTCGCTAAGAAAAAGTATCCCAATTCCCTCAAGACAAAAATGAATCAGAAGCAGCTATGATAAATATTTATTAATTCGAAGGACTCACATTTTGTTTTGTGGCCCCTCCTCAAATTAAAAAGAGAAGAGTGGTACATGAGCTTGGCAATTCGAGGTTGGGTTGACTGCATGAACCCAACATTCCTTTCCGGTAGTTTTGATGCGCCCTTTCGATTGTTGACCCTTGTAAGAGTTACATTGAATGAGAGTGTGCCGTGAGTGGTGATGAGTCGGCCAACTGAAAGCAACACATGTTCTGTTCATTCGGATGCGCAAGAGATCCTGAAAGGTACAAATGCAACTCACATTCATAAATAATACATTTCATAGAACTTGGATTGTGGAATGGATATTTATGAGACACCATTCCGACGAACCATCTGTCAAAGGTATTTTGATTACTGCCGAACACACTTCATTTGCCTTATCGAATCAGTGAGCATGCAAAAGTGGAAATTGCACTTCATATGTTCCCTAATGTTGATGTCCGCTCACCTTCCCATCATCTTCTTCATATCCAAATCATTAGGAAAAGAAGGCACGAGGAATTGATCTCGACGGCATATTTCGGCCGGAAGGCAATTGATCCCATAACATTTCCAATCCCATAACATTGAAAAGAAATGAGGCTCTGGCTGGTTGATAGGTGAGGGAACATCACCAACAACATCTTGATCCGATGCGAATATAACAGAGCCATGTAGGAAAATAAACAGAACAAATTGAGGTAAAGTAAGCATTTAGTTGCGAGTGAAAGGGAAAAGTTGTTTGCGACGAACGAGAGGGATTAATGGATTGAAATCACTCAGCTGTAAAAGAAACAAGCGACACGCGTTCGCGAATTCAATGGAAGGTGAAGGGAAATTACTTTTTAAATTTCTGTATGTTAGGGTTCCACTGTCTTCTTGATAAATAATATTCATTGCGAGTTGTATTACAACGATAATATATTCTGGTGATTATCATTGAATATCGTTTTCAAGCAGCATCTTCACTTCTTATATCAGATACTTCTTCGTTCTCTTGAGTGACCGAGAGGGAGCAGTTAGAATAGTCTGGCTGAATCCAAGTCCACAATTTGAAAATCCCGTTATCCTCGAACCATTTCATCACCTCCTTCTGAATAATAGTGGAATGAGTTCAAAGAGGGATTTTTAAAAACAACCTTATGTGTTTCATTAAACGTTTCCGGATTTCTGGCGATAACCAGCACAGGATGGTTTTCACAACCACCAACGACAGCGTATTCATATTGTGGTCTTCCGAAAGAATCTTTACCGTCTGGTCCAATTTTGTAGATAAAGACTGAATGGGAAAATATTGCTCGATTCGAACAGAATATTTTTAAATAGTATCAATTGTCACTTTTGCCAAAGCAGACTCATGATTCAAATGTGGCTACTATTCCCTACTCGGTAACCAGCGACTCAGAAAAGAATGCAATTACAAATTAGTTCGAAGAGCTCACATTTCGTTTCGAGGCTGCGTGGCCTCTCAGTGGGCGATGTCTTGTACATGAACTTTGCATTTATAGGCCCGCACGACCGCATGAATCCGAAAAGCTTCTGATTGTGAAAAATATTATTTATTATGAGTGCTCGTTTGTGCAAAAAACAACGATGAATTGCACTATGAAAAGATCAATTCTGTGAAAATCTCTCGATTCTTCGGGGTGACGACTGTGAAAATATATATTTTGTGCGTATATCTCCTGATAAATTAGGTGCTGATATGATAAACAGTTGCAACGCGTGATATGGCGTGACGTTTCCGATGTAAACGGGTCAACGTGAAAGCACCCTCAACAACTTTGGAACATTAGGTTTACAAAAATTACCTTTTTGATTAACACAGATTAACTCACTTCAGGATTTTTCCAGGTCTTATTATGCCCAATTTTGTGTGTAGAAGCCTGGTAGGTTAGAGTAACATTGAATAAAGTTGAATTGTGATCGGAGATGAGTCGTCCAACTGAAAATTACTATAAATTGAAATACTTTTGTTCTGACATTGAACGATTACTGTGGTCATTGCCGAGCAAGCTCAAGCTTTGAGATAATGTTTATAATGCGCACATGTTTATAAATTGAAAAGTGCGAAAATAAGTTTCTGTCTGCCTGTAGTAACGAGACCAATTCATTCACTTTTTTCGCGCCTTCAAGCACGCATTTATTATAAGTCAAATATATGTTGATAATTCAGTTGTGCAATATTACCAAACAAATCGCTACTAACATTCATGGATAATGCATTTGCGGGAACTTGGATGATGGAAGGGATATCGTTGAGAGACCATTCCGTCGAACCATCTGTGAAAGGTATGATTACTGTCGTAAAGTATTCAACCGTTTCTCTTTATTATTACTATATGCCATTTCGCAAAGAAGGGGAAACGGTCATCAGCTATTGTTCCTAATACTGTCTTAGAGGAGCTAGTAGCACTTATGAAATTATTTTTTTAACGATTTGACACCGCTCACCTTCCCATCATCTTCTTCATATCCAAGTTGCCGGGAAACGTGGGCACGAGAAATTCGTCTCTAGGGCAGTCGTCACCAAACACATAACTCAAGCCATATCTCAGGTCCCACGGTTCGCGATTATATTTTGGCCAACAAGTTGCTGGGGAGGTATCGTCAACAGTGTCGTGGTCCGAATAAGCCCTAAATACCGAAAAGGCATGGAGCAGAAATAGAAGAGCATGTGGCGATGGAGTGGGCATTTAGTTGCGAGTGAAGGTTATTTGTGACTATCAAGACGGGTTAATTGGTTGAAATCACTCACCTGGAAAAAGAAATGAGCGAGCGATACTCGCTAACGAAATCAATGGGTTAGGTCTCGTTTTCCTCGTGATGCACAATTATGATTGAGATTCTTACAATTAATCCAACGCTAATTTATTCTGGTTAATACAATTTCCTTGCAGTATCTTCACTTAATATACCAGATGCATCTTTTTCTTGCTTTACCAAGTCAAAAGAGCAGTCAGAATAGTCAGGCCGAATCAATTTTAAAATTCCGTTATCCTCGAGCCATTTCATCACCTCCTTCTGAATAATAGTAGAATGAGTTCATAGAGGGATTTTTTTAATAAGTAATCTTGTACTTATCGTTGAAGGTGTGTGGATTTCTAGCGATAACAAGCACGGGGTAATTTTCACAACCACCGATGACAGCGTATTCATATTGTAGTTTTCCGAAAGAATCTTTATATTCTGGCCCGAGATTGTAGATAAAGACTGGATGAATTAAATTTTAAAAATCACTCAAACTATTTTTTTCAAATGCATTTGTTTTTTTCTTTTTTTAATAATTTTTTCATATGCATTTGTGGGTGCAAGTGCAAGTTATCTTGAGGCTCACATTTAGCATCTCCGCAGTGTATATTCATTGAAGACTTGCACATAAGCTTGGCATTTGCAGGTCCCGACGTCCTCATGAACCCGATATTCTTCTGACGTACAAGAATAATTCATGTAACAATTGGAGAAATATTCATACATTCATATATCTCATTGTCAGTTTAAAGCTCAGTTTAGTGAAATTCCCGGTCACGGGGCTATTGAGGCTGCAAAAGTCTGTCGTTTTTCACAAAGATGCCTCTTTCGCACCAAATTACGTCAAGTCGTTTTGAGATGTTGGCATTTTGAAGATAATTATTTAAAACCAGTCAATCTTACAAAGCCGCATTGATCGACCGTGATGAGTCGAGAAACAGTGGAATCCCCGAAAATGGGCAAACGCCTTGAGTAAGCAGGAAATGAAGTTTCATAATGACTGTGTACATCGACTTCATCATTATCATGAAAAAATCCGATTCTCATTTTTTAAAATTTTCTTACTCTACCAGATACCTCAGGCTTTCGCCAAATCGTGGAACCGGGTCTTATAGTCTTCTGGTAGGTTAGAGTAACATTGAATGAAGTAGTATTGAGCGTGTAGATGAGTCGTCCGACTAATGTGGTGTTAGTTTTTCGGAAAAAGACGTGGAAAAAGCACCAGATTTGAATTATTGCTGTTATCCACTCTGGAGCTAATTAAATAATTTTAGTTTTATAGAACTAATATTTGACATGCTTTTATTCACGCATTCCAACCACCGAGTTCAAAATTGCCACTCACATTCATAGATATGTCACTTGCGGAACTTGGGATGATGGTTCAGATAATCACGAGCGACAATTCCCACGAACCATCTGTCAAAGGTATAATATATTCATTATCACCCGATGATCGAAAGAACAATAACGGAGAGATATTTGCTCACCTTCCCATCATTTTCTTCATATCCAAGTCATCAAGAAACGTGCTCACAAGAAATTGATCTTGATAACACGTGTCATCTTCCTGGTATTGGCTTTCCCAAAAACTGAATACTGCGGACGCAGGAAGAAGAATTAGAATGGCGAGTGGCGATATAGTGATCATTTAGTTGCAAGTGAAATGAGGAAGGGTAAATGGGTTGAAATCATTCAGCTGGAAAAGAAACGAGCGATACGAGAGGAAACGTGATCACCGATGAAAGGAAGGGAAATAAAGTGAAGGGAAATGAACCATAATATTCGTTATCAAAATCTAATCTGAGCCGTAAGCTATTCATGAATTTAAATTAAGGTATTTGTGATTTAAAAAAAAAATTCAGACTAGACCAGGCTAGCCGCATAGTGAATGCATCGTTCTAACGATTACAGAACGGGACGAAAAATATGTATAAATTGAGCTAGATAAATAAATGGAACAAGGGAAATTCTCTCGAATTATAGCTGTCCAATTTATTCAGTAATCGAGTCTGCATAGTGACAGGATGAATAGTTTGGATGATAATCGGTAATTTCTTTTTTAATTTTGAAATCGTTCTCTTGGAGCCAAAGCAGCACACTCTTCTAAAATTGGAAATGAACAAAATCTGAATGTTTTTCGTACCTTATGCATATTCGTGAACACTTCTGGGTTTCTTGTGAGAACGAGCACCCAAGACTTGTTACAATTCGACAATATAATATATTCGTATTGAATCCTACCGAAGAAATCCTTGCTTTCCGGGCCAACCTTGTAGATCCAGACTGAAATAAACAAGAATTGACTGTTTTACAAAGGAGTAAGCAATTAACAATCCGAGAATTTGGGTATCTCCAGTACAGTCGTCTCTACTTTGAATGGATCGTCTTTTCTCATATCTCGGGGAAATCCTTCATCTCGATAAGTCTTCACGATTTTAAATTTGATTGTGTCGTTAGAATCAATTGAGAAATTGGATAAAATAAATTCGAGCCTTTGATCTGAATAATATTATTATCAGACTACCATCGAACGACTAAATGCGTTGAAGAAAGTCATCGGCAACAAGCCTATCTCATTAAAAAAGACCACCATTTACCCTACCCTAATACTTACTAACATTCATGAATGATGCATGTTCGATTGTCATTTGGCAGAGTAGAAAGACCCTCCAACCACCTGTGAACAATTATCTTCTTTCAAGGAAAGAAATTCAGGGAAGAAGTAAGATTAAATAACGCTTACCTTCCCATCATCTTCCATGGATCAACTTGTTCAGCAAGATTGATGTTGGCAAGATTTGGGTCGCAAGAGTTTTTTACAGGTTTTGAGTCAACATGTGGGCGTATTGCTAAGGGAGATTCGTCAAACTCTTTTTCGGTAGCCCCAAATGCTGGGGTGATTGAGTCGAAATAGCAGCCAGAATAGTCCGGCTGAATCCAAGTCCAATATTTTAATATACCGTTATCCTCGAGCCATTTCGTAACCTCTTCCTGAAAATATGGTGAAAAGAGATTTTAGAGTTATTTTTATGCTTTTGAAAGAACCGAATGTACCTTGTACGTTTCATTGAACATTACCGGATTTCTAGCGATAACAAGCGCCGGGTAGTTTTGACAATAACTGATGACAGCGTATTCATATTGCCGTCTTCCGAAGGAATCTTTGCCCTCCGGCCCGAGCTTGTAGACAAAGACTTAATGGGAAAGTGAGACGCGATTTTAAACACAGGCTGACAAACATTCTATCTAATGGTATATGAACACCGCTCACCATAGTGTGAGTATAGAGCGTCAGTTCACAAAACTCCGATAGCTTTTATGACTGTGGTAATGGTAGAACGGTAAAACGGTTGAACTAATGGTAAAACGATTGTCTCGAATGGGACTCACATTTTTTATCGAGGTCTCGCCATTCAATAGAAGTTTTGTACATGAGCTTGGAATTAATAGGACCGCACGACCGCATGAATCCGATGTTCTTCTGAATGGGATGAATAACAATTGTTAAGTGCTTGTTTATGTCAAAGATTTTCCGGCAAAGTAAAACGAAAAATTGCTAAATGGTTGTGAAGAGCGATGACAATATTCATGTCTTGCACATATTTTTCCTGTTCACTTAGAAACCGAGAGTCAACGGAGAGTCGCGAGTTAACGGCCAGCAATAGAGACAACTCTGTGACTTTCGAAATAATTTTCTCTCAAAATCGGTTCTCAAAATTGACAATTTGATTAAAGGGAGTCGGCGGCCAAAAATGACCAGGGCTCAAATAGCGTGTTCCTTGGCCAAGGTTACAATGCCAAAATATTAAATTTCAAAAATTAATATATAAGGAGAAATATGCAATTTAATATAAAGATTACGGTAGCTCCTGCCACCTGCACCATTCTTACTTTTCATGAAATTTGGCAAAAGCTGGTCCGAAATTCCGGATTTCACGGATACTGTATTTTTCAAGTTATCGACTTCGCGTTTTCGCAAAGTTCCATACTTCTCACTTTTTCCTAGCTTTTACTAAAGGCAGGGCTTGTGTTTTGCCGTCATTTTGCTTCGGGCTTGTGTTCTGAAGTCATCTTGCTTCGTTTTTCTGCAAAAATACCCACACCGTCGCTTTTCTGCATCGGAAATCTAGTTGAATCCGCAAATTTGACTTTTTTCTACTAATTGCTCTTTGGCGATTGCTCAAATCATTTGATTTTGTGAGTTGTGCTTGCCACTTCTTGATTATCTTGATAGGATCAGTGGCTGCTTGTATTTAGAACAATGGTCAATATGTGTGTGCGCCCTCGTCCATTCGTTCCATTCCTTATTTCTCGCTCATTCAATGCAAATTCGTTTTCCGACAAGCATCAACGTGGAAAGAAGGATTAGATTACACTTATATGCTTAAAACGACTATTCTGCTAGCAATTAAATTTTTCCCGATCGAGGCTACGTCAAAATAGTCAACGAGAAAGCAAGTAACGCAAGAAAATCGTTTAAAGATGCTTTTCAAAACAAGTTTCATATTACGTTGCACCCGTAGATATCAAAGAGAGGGGCGAATCACGGCAACCACTGCAATCGACATCGCAAGAGACTCTCTCTCTCAGTGTAAAGCTTAGAGGGCAAAAATAGATCAATCGATCAATCGGTTTTAACTTGGAGAAGTTCGTTCCTAGACATAATGAGTCGCAACGATCGAGACAGACTTCAGATTAGACTCAAACTACTATTCGTAGCAGGCCGTCCCTAGGGAACACAGTTAATTTTGTAACAATATTTATTTAAAACTCGAATCAAATACAAATTTGACCCAACAGTACAATAAATTATTGATATCTCTTTCAAACAACACGAAAAAAAGAGAACTACAATAGAAAGTAGAGTCAATTCACATAAATAAGTTCATTTTTTAGAGTGGTAGATCAATCAATCTCCATCGTCGTCACCAGATTCCTCCATTGCGCCCGTCTGACGAGCGCGATTCTCCGCCGCTTCTGACCTGCAATTTCGATTTTCGTATCCCCTCAAACAGCAGTGATACCGAAATTTTACAGCGACCGACGGTCGCCGACCGTTCAGTCAATGTATGACGAGTAATATCTACCGTACCTGGCTTTTCTTCCCTCTAGGATAGCTCTAGGATATCTTGATTTCCATCTCATTGAGATGTTACGGAAGGCGGCCTCGCGAGGTCCAGTGCAGAGAAGTCACATAGCCTGAGATTTAATAAATATTACGAGCGAAGGAACGATATTGCGATGAATCGAAGGGTTACAAATCTCAAAATGTTTTAACTATAAGGTGGTTAGATTTGTTTTCCTCATAGACACATAATATATAAAAATTGAACATTCGAATTTAAAAACCTGGTTGACACGTCTGAGGGGAGCCTCATCGACGGCCTGACGACGGACGGTACCGGCGCGTCCAACACGGTTGGAGTCTTCACGGTGCCCAAGTTAATAACGGAGTTGACGAGCACCTGCACGGGGCTCTGAAAAGAAAATTGTTTTGAAGTGTTCCAATAATACACGATTAGAAAACAAGCGAATTACAATCTCAGAATGGTTTGACTAGAAGATGAGTGCTGGGTTTGTTTTCTATACATAGTCGGTATAATGGTATATTTAATCTAAGTAATAAAAAATTGCAAACCTCTCCACTAAGGAGGTGGATGATCTCGAAAGAGTGCTTGCGATGCGGACAATCATGACCTTCTTTCCGTTGTTGCGTCCGTGCATCATCAGAGAGCATGCAAGACGCCCAACGATGGGGCAGGAAACCTTGCGGAAACGCTTGACCTAAAAATTAAGAGTGGTTACTAGTGTTGGCAATACGAGGTTTGCGGGTCCGCAATAGAAGGAGGTCACGTTGCGGGCCCGCAACGAATAGGTGAGAGGAGAGGGAGAGGGATGCGGACCCGCAACGCCCGCATCAGCCCGCAACGAGAGAGGGGAAGACTCTCTTTTTTTGACACTTTCTCGAGTAGGTAATTCTCTTCCCATCTCTCATTGCGGGATGAAGCGTGCGTTGCGGGCCCGCATCCTTCTCAAACGCCATTGCGAGCCCGCAATACCGCAATCCTAATGTTTTAAATACAAAGTGCTTGCAGAGAGCTGGGTTTGCTTTTTTCATAAAGTACCAAACATAATGCAAATTGGGACAGAAATATTTATATCATTTACCGACCTCGTAGCGTCCAGCGGCGCGGGGAAGGTACTTGGCGTACTTCTCCTTGATGGCGATATAGTCGACAAGCGAGATGTCGGCGACATTGACCTGATAAATATAAACGTAAATCTTTTCAGGTTGATTAAATATAACAACAGAACAACAACAAATACTAATACGAATTGTTCAACAACAAGGTGCTAGCAGAGCAGAGGCCAAATAACTCCTCAAAAATGACCTATGCGACCCACATTTCCCCGTAAAGAGGAATGAAATGACCGGAAACTTGAACAGGATGAAAATGACAACAATAAAATTGAAAAAAAGATTCACACTACCTCCTGGAGGTTCCACTTCCCGAAAAACTCGACCTCAGGAAGATCGCTGTCGAGCTCGGAGGTGGGCGCAACGTCCACGGGCTCGTAAACCTCATCAACTGCCCATTCGTCGGCCGTGTTTGGCTAAATTTAAGAATTTTAACAAACGAAAAAGTGAAAGTCAGCAGGAGAGCACGAATAACAACACAACTATCACACAGAACAGGCCATATTTCAGTAGTATCACATAATTAAAAACATAAAGGTGAAATAATAGCAGAGAATAGGTCGCGCGAAAAGCCCCTCACGTTACCAAAGTAAATCGAGATGATATCAAATGTTTCACAATCGAATTGTGGACCATACTTGAACAATAACTTTATACAAAAACACAATCAAAAAAGCTAGAGAAGCAGTGAAAAAGAACAAACAGAATGTACGGAAAAATTAACTGCCGAGGCGTGGTGTGCTTGCCTTCGACTTGTGCGAAAACGCAGAATTTTTCAGGTGGCAGGAGCGACAGTAACCCGAAATACACGCAAATTAATTTTATTTTTATTTTCAGTTGTTTATTATATTTTTATTTAATATTTTTGAAGTTTTGGAGCACCAGTGCATGCCTTCGCTTAAATTCGAAGTTTAAAAGAAATTGAAAAATATTAATTTTTGGACGCCGACTCTCTTTAACCCAGATACCTCAGGATTTTTCCAGGTCTTATTATGTCCAATTTTGTGTGTCGAAGCTTGGTAGGTTTGAGTAACATTGAATGAGGTTGAGTTCTGAGCTTGTTGATGATTTGTGATGACGAGTCGCCCGACTGAAAATCACCATGAATGGAGAAATGTGAATAATGCAAATTCAGAATTTCAAACCGCTGGAACGAATCTCATTCTATCACGAATTTTTGCGAGCTTGTCGCTTGTCAAGCACACATTTATCCTTACTCAAACATACAATTTGTTCATTAGCCCCCCCCCCCCCTGAATGGTGAAGAATGGTGACTCACATTCATAGATTATGCATTTGCGGGTATTTGGATTATGAAATGGATATCGATGAGCAACCATTCCGACAAACCATCTGGGAAACGAAAAGTGATTGCAATATGGCGCGTTAAAAAAACCGCTCACCTTCCCATGAACTTCTTCATATCCAAGTCTTCAGGAAAAGAGGGTACGAGGAAATTGTTATGAGGGCAGTCATCCCCAAACACATAACTTAAGCCACCTCTCAAGTTGCCCCATGGTGGGTCGCGGTTTAGTTTTGGCCAACAGGTTGATGAAGAAACATTTTGATCCGAATCAGTTGTGAATACAACAGAGCCGTAGAGGAGAATGAGAAGAGCAAGCGGTGATGGAGTAAGCATTTAATTGCGAGTGGAAGGGAATGGTTGTTTTCGACGGTCGAGAAAGGTTAACGGGGTTAAAATCACTCAGCTGTGAAAGAAACGAGCGAGCGATAGTTGCTAACGAAATCAATGGAAGAGGATGAGAAAAATATTTTTTCGATTTTTGTCGGTTGAGTTCCGTTGTCCTCTTATTGTTAATAAATAATATTCATTACGAGTTTTAATCGGTCACGACGGTAATTTTGACTATCATTGAATATCGTTTTCAAGCAGCATCTTCACTTCATATATCAGATACTTTTTCATTCTCTTGAGTGACTGAGTTAGAATAGTCTGGCTGAAAGCAGTTAGAATAGTCTGGCTGAATCCAATCCCAATGTGTCAATATCCCGTTAATTTCCAACCAGTCCACAACCTCCTTCTGAAATAAAAAAAAATTGATTGAGTTCTTCGAGTTATGTTTTTAAAATAACCTTGTGCGTTTCATTGAATTTTTCTGCATTTCTGACGATAATAAGGACAGGGTGATGTTCACAAAGACCGACGACAGCGTATTCATATTGCGATCTCCCGAAGGAATCTTTGCCATCATGACCGACCTTGTAGATAAAGACTGAACTTCAAATTTAGCAAAATTTGATAAAAAATTCTTAGATAATAAAAATTTTAAATTTTTTATCTAAAATAGATTAACAAAAACAACAGGCTCATGAATACTACGTATAAAAAAGTGTCAATTATTTCAGAAGACGACTTGAATCATGTTCTTGTTTCTCAAAAAACGTAAACATCCGTTATTGCAATTTCCGATTAGTTCGAAGAGCTCACATTTAGTTTCGAGGCGTTTTGAATTCTCCGGGTTTTTGTACATAAGCTTGGCATTTATAGGACCGCACGATCGCATGAATCCGATATTCTTCTGATTGAGAAGAAAATAATTGGTTGTTGTTCCATTTGTTTTAACAGAAAAATAATTCGATTTTTCCCTCAAGAACCGCGGAACACAGAGTTTCACAAAAAGGACCTGCTTGATTAACCCAGATACCTCACGATTTTTCCAGGTCTTATTATGTCCAATTTTGTGTATCGAAGCTTGATATGTCCGAGTGACATTGAATGAAGTTGTGTGGTTAGCCAATATAAGTTGTCCAACTGAAAACTACAACTAGTTGAGAAGTACAAGGCATATTTCTTGGAAACGATGCTTTCAATAATAGATAAAAGCTTTACTGACATACGTGCCTTTATGTATCAATTTTACGATGCTTTTAATAAAAGATAAAAAAAGATTGATTTGCGTGCATCACTTTTATCCAGTCATGATGTTTGTTTGATTATTTATCCCCTCTAATAATTGAGACTTACATTCATAGATGATACATTTACGGGAACTTGGATCATGGTATGGATATCTACGTGTGACCATTCCGACGAACCATCTGAGAAAAGGATGATTATCACAGCCCAACAAACACTTTTCGTTAAGAGACCTGCTCTGTAAAAATCGAGCATTTTCACATACCCCCGGACACGCTCCTACCGAATTGAGTTCCGCAAGCCCATATTCTAGTGTTAGGAGGACCTTAGCCCCACATTACCCACAGTACCCCTTATTTCCATTTCTTGCCTCCCAGGAGGGAGATAAGTGAAAAATATCGATGCATGGTCAAAAAATAATATTTTCTCAACTGTTCAAGCTAGGCTCAATTTTACTTTTGCAATGTGTTTGGGGTGCCCAAACACAGTAAATCAGCTGATATTATATATTCATGATCAATTCCGAAGTCACTTTTGTGACCTCAACTTTTGGTTTTTTGACAAAAATGGGCGATTTTTGGAAGGGCACCAAGGACCCACTATGTGCATAGTGTAGCCCACTGACCTCCCCAATGAATTCACTATTGAGAATCCAGATCGATTCAACCCGATGAAGGAGCTGCCTGATTACATGAAGTGCACTGCATGGCTCGTACCGAGAAATTCGCGCTCTTCACTTGATTACTATGGATTATCATTTAAAAAACACCCACAGGATATCATTACGCCCTCTTGAATACATTTGTTGTCATCGGAATTGAATCTGCAACCATCAATTTTTTCGACCATAACCCGTGATCACGCCTCCCCCCCCCAGACCGGCGCATGACCGTGACCCCGGGATCATGGTCCAAAATGGGATACATATTTCATGTCGAGAAAACTCCTAAAATAATACGTCAAAACATAGTACATTGTGCCTGATATATGCAGCGGCTGATAGATAAGAATATGGCTACTTTTTTGAATACGTTGAGAGAAGTGCCATCTAACGAAAGTAATCGATTTTTTCCAAGAAAAAGGCTGTTTTTTTCAAGGGCACCAGGAAAGTACTATTTGCACAGTGTATCCCAATGACCTACCTAATGATTTTATTATTAAAAATCAAGATCGATTTATCCCGCAGAATGAGCTGTCCGATCACTTGAAGGACTCTATATTGTGCGATAATGGACTGAAGTGTAGAAAACAAATGACAATGAGATAATTTTAGACATTTATCATTACAAAACATAGAAAAAAATGAATTATTGAATAATGGGTGCAGTAAACATGAAATGTCTATTTCTTTCCTAACCAGCTCCTGTTGTTAGCTTGAAGATGAAGGACAGTGCGAGAAGAAAGAGAAGAAATGTAAGAAGTCAAGTCGAAGATGAAGGACAGTGCGAGAAGAAAGAGAAGAAATGTAAGAAGCCCAAACCCGAATCCAAGCTTTTCCGTTGTCCCATCGAGACTTGCTCGAAAGAGTTTCTCACTGAGAAACATCTCGATATCCACATGACCGTAGGCAAGCATCTTGAACACCTCTAAACGACAATCGGCTCGGGCTTATGAGGTTAAACAAGAAGATGAGCCTTTCTGCAGACGACTCCTCAGCTAATGTCTCCCCAATTCCCTCCGAAAGTTGTATAAATTCAAGATTCGAGTGAATGGAATGCGCCCTGCACGGTCCCCCGTTTCGAACACGCTTTTATTCCACCTCAAACTTGGGTAATTAAACCCGCCAAAACAAACAAATTATTGCATGAACTAAACAAATAGTCCTACTACTAACGGTCCAAAGTACTCAAAATAAAACAACAAAAATGAGAGGAAAAACCTAGAAAAATCCTAGGCAAGCAGGAAAATAGGGCGGGAAACAAATAAGTTCCGTCAATTACAATGTACGAAAAGTCGGCGCTAAACACAGGAAATCGACTATTGTCGGAACAAACGAAATCCGTGGAACAATTTAATTAAATGAAGATTACGGTAGTGGTAAACAATTGATTTATTTAGCAAAATGATTTATTTACTGTGTGTGTTGGTGCTCTGTATTATAATTGTCTTCTCTTTCTTTCCTTTATTCCTCTATCTTCTCTTATCATATGACCACTTCTTTACATCCCCCCCGCTGGGCGTACCTCGAACGTCCTCGTTCGATCTCCATTTTTTTCCTCCGACATCGTGATCCTCCTCTCTTCCTTCCTTCACTCCCATGTTTCTCTTTCTGTTTCCGTACTCCCATTTTCTGCCATTACTCCAATCTCCTTGGTATCTTCTCCTATCCTCTCTTCCTTCTCTATGCTCCCCTTTTCCTCCTCCGTTATTTCTCTCTATTTCATTCTTCTTTCTGACTACTCTTCCTTCCTTGTCATCCATGTCCCTTACTCTTCTATCCGTTCCTCCACTTCCTACTTCCTCCTTTTCTTCTTTAGTATCATTTCCTCCTCCTTTAGCAGCATTGAGTAAACAATCTCTCTTGTAATGTCCTCCTCCACATACGAAACATTCAAGCTTTTCCTTTCTCTTCTCTCGCTCCACTTTCCATTTGGATCCAGAAAGAATCGCTGTCGCGAGTCTCTCGTATTCGTCCCGTCCACCTCCCATTGCTACATGAATGAGATCCATGTTGACTCCTCTTGTGTTGTATCTTCCACTGTCAATCATAATTCTCACATTCTGTGCTGATCGAGCGTTCAATTCTACCCAACGTTCGATCAAAGGCAGATTCTCCTCCCAATCACTACTCATACTGAGCGGTGGCGGAATCAGCACTACTCTACATCTTCCTTCTGTACCGTTCCTCATCTTGTCCATAATATTTTCTAGTTCCTTGTATGACGCGTCCCTTTTTGGCCATACTGTTACAATCTTCGCTCCTTTCCTTTTCAACTCCCTTGCTTCTTCCTCGATTGACTCCATATTCGTTTCCTTCCATTGAAAGTACTCACTGCGATATTCCGTTCGGTTTTTTCCGATGACGTCCTCCAAGCTCCCGAATGACAAGAATCCACCGAATATTTTCTCCTTTTCTTCTTCTTCTCCCAGAAGTTTTGCATACATCTTGTGTAATCTCCTTGGGATGGTATCGTCGAATGTAAATTTCATCGATTTCCCGTCCACTTTACAATGATCCACATGCACGCAGAATCCTCTCGGGAGACCTTCCCTTAGATCTTCCTCTTCCACTTTGTAGTAATCCTTCCTCGACAACAGCTCCTCCACGTACATTCTATTCGCCGTGTCTCCTTCTCTTCGAATTACACTCGCCACGATGACCGCGTCGAGGGCGCATTCGATGTTCACTCCGTGTAGACTGCTTGGTGCTGACTTCCATATCTCTCCAATGCTTCTCGATCCACATTGAGTACATGTCCATCTCCAGTTTAGAGGATCCTCCTTGTCAACATGCTTCCTGTAATAGGTTTGGTTTCTGACAATTCTTTGTATTTTCCCTTTTTCATCCTCCTTCGGTACTTTCCTTAGTCTGTCTAGCTGAACTGTTTTTACTTTTCCATCCTCAATCCCTTTAATCTCTGCTGTTGTATTCGTTCTTCCAATTATTCTATAAGGTCCCTCCCACTTAATTACCAGCTTTGGGATCAGTTCTCCTCTTATTTCCTTTCTCACATACACTCTATCGCCCACTATTGGCTCATCCACTTTCCTATTCTTATTCTGATTATCGTATCTTCTTTTCATCAGCTCCCTTTCTTTATCCAATCTCTCATTCACTTGCTCCTTCGTCTTTCTCATCAGTATTTGCATCCTTGTAAGATAGTCATCTCTGTCCATTACATATTTCTCATTTATCTTCGTCGGTTCTCCTCCTGGTAGTTTCTCATCTCTGTGATGCATTAGAAATGCTGGAGTTTCTCCCGTAGCACCGTGAGGAGAATGGTTGTACACATATAGCGCATATGGAAGCAAACTCTCCCATTCTTCTGGTTGACCTTCCATTCGTCGCATTATATCCGTCAATGTTCTATTCAGTCTTTCCACTGCTCCATTTGCTCTTGAGTGGTATGGTAATGTTGTCATTCTATCGATCTTCCACAATCTCACTATTTCTTCTAGTATCTCATTGATGAACTCCTTCCCATTATCCGATAATAGTGCTTTCGGCACTCGTCCATTCTCCAGTACCCATTTGTTGTGGAATTCTCTTGCTACCGTATCAGCTCTCTTGTCTTTTACTGGATATGCACCCGCATATTTGCTGTATATATCGATTACCACCAATGCATACCGTGCTCCTTTCAGTCCACGACCAAGATCAAGTAGATCAATAGCCACTATCTCCATTGGCTCTCTTGCTACTCTTGGCATTAATTCGGGAACGAATCTCTTCTGTGCGTTACTCAGTTTGCATCGTACACATCCTTTTATTACTTCCGTGACATCCTTGTCCATTCCTCCCCATACATACTCCCTCTTGAGCAACTTTATTAGTTTCATAGTTCCAGTATGTCCCACTAGCATACTCTCATGAGTTTCCTTCACTATCTTCTCTCTTAGTGACTCCGGCACATACAAAAGATTTCTATGATCCTTGCCTTTTACATATATCACTCCTTCTTCCATATTCAAATCAGCCCATGTTAACTTCATGACTGATCTTGGCATTTCCACTCTTTCCCATTCATCTCTCTTTCCTTCCTTTACTTCCTGTAATCCCTTTTTAACTTCATTAATCCATTCATCCTTCTCTTGTTCTATTCTCCATTTTTCCTTCCTTTCTTTTCTTTCTACTTCAACTTCCTTCTTATTATTGTACTCTCTCTGAGCTCTTGTCTGCACTGCTCTCACTTCTCCTATCTCATCTACTTCCATTTCCTCTTCTCTATCTTCTAGTGATAGTTCTTTTATTCTATTGATGACGATATCCTCTCCTATTGTAACTGGATCTCCTCTCTCTTTCAATGGTGATCTTGATAACGCATCTGCCATTACATTATCTTTTCCTTTCACATATTCAATCTGTAGATTGAATTGCATTAGTTCTGTTGCCCATCGTAGTATCCTTGGAGCTACATTTGATCGACGGAACATCGACACCAGCGGTGCATGATCTGTTCTCACAATTACTTTCGTTCCGAAAATCAACCCTTTCCACTTCTGTACACAATCATAGATTCCCAACGCTTCTGCATCCACAATTGAGTAGTGCTTTTCGGATCCTCTCAAAGTACGCGAGTGAAATGCAATTGTCCTTTCCTTTCCATTCTCATCCATTTGTGATAGCACTCCTCCAATACCCTTACCACTTGCATCCGATGTAATGATGAATGGTCTATCTCCTTTCATTGCACTCGCAAAATCAGGTTGGACTAATACCGGTGCAGTGGTTATTGCTTCCTTCATTTGCATGAATGCTTTCTCATGCTCGTTCGTCCATTGAAATTGATCTTTTGTTGATGCTAGATTATGAAGTGGACTTGCTATCTTAGCAAAGTTTTTCACAAACTTTCTATTGAAACTGGCCAGACCGAGGAATGATCTTACTTCCGAACTGTTCTCCGGCCGTTTGAATTCTCTCACTGCTTTTTCCTTTTCGCCTTCCATCTGTATTCCATCCTTCGATATCACATGACCAAGATATTTCACACTTGCTCTCATGAAATGACATTTCTCCGGATTTATCTTGACTCCTTTTTCATTCAATCTTCTTAGTACCCAATTGAGTGTCTTCAGATGTTCCTCCTTAGTGTCAGTCGCAATCAGAATATCATCAATGTAACAGTATACCTTTCGATTTTCTCCCTCTTTCATCATTTCTTCTTCCAATAAATTTTGCATTGCTCTCTGAAAGTGACACGGACTTGTCGCCAATCCAAAAGGAAGCACTTTGAATTGTAAATGTTCACCGAGGCAACTAAATGCCGTAATCTCTTTTCCTTCTTCATTCAATCCAATCTGCCAAAAGCCTGACTGGAGATCAATTGTAGTGAACCACTTTCTCTTTGCTAAGCTTTGGATCGTAGTTTCCAAATGAGGCAGTGGCTGCGCGTCCAGCTTTATCTGTTGATTCACTCTCCTATAGTCGATGCATAATCTGATTGTTCCGTTCTTCTTTTTGACAATCACGATTGGAGAGCTCCACGGACTACTCGATTGTTCAATTACTCCTTGAAGTTTCATCTTCTCCAGCAGTAGTCTCAATTGTTCTCTTATTGCAAACGGGACAATTCTCGGTTTTTGCTTCACTGGAGTCACATCTGTGAGTTCTATTCCACATTCGTATCCGTTGAATCTTCCAATCTCCTCATCATTATTTGCGAATACTTCTTTCTGTTGTCGTAGCAACTCTATTACTTCTTCATCAATTCCTCCATCATGATTTTCTATCATCTTTCTCCACCAATCATCCATGCTTTCCTTTTCATTTCCTTCTTTATTTTCTTCATTCTTTACTCGAGCTATTTTTGCTGTACTCATCTCTTCTTTGATCTCATCTTTCAACTTCTTCCATGTTCCAATACTCTGATCCTTCTTCAGAATAAGTTCTTCTTCTGTTATATTCATCATAGGGATACCAACCGTTTTCTCTGCCATTGATATTCCTTCTATTACTGAATCACTCTCTGCATTGAGACGTACAGTATTCATGGGATCTCCTTTCACCCATACAATCTTCATTTCTCCACTTGGGATACGGTAATCCTTGAGAAGTGTTGCACTCGTAGTGTCTTCCCATTGATCTTCTTCTATTCTATTATCATTTCTTTTCTTTCCATCTATTTCTCTCAATTCTACTCCAATTGCATCTAATCCTTTTCCTCCAATTATTATTCCCACTTCACTCTTTGTGATATGGAATCCAATTCGGGCCTTCGTTCCCATTTCTAACTTGACATCCAAGATCACTTTTCCGGTCGTTCTGATCGGATTCTGTTGTGCATCTTGTAGTGATCTCTTTTCATCTACTGGAAGAATTTCTACTCCTTTCATTCCTTCCAGCAATTTCTCTTCTATCAATGATGCTTCCGCACCCGTATCCAATATTACTGTTCTCTGTATTCCATTTATTTCTCCTTTCACTTCTCTACTCTTCTTAATCACAAAAAAATCTTCTTTATCTATCTCCATCTTTTCCATTTCATCCTCTATTCCAGTAACCATCTGTACTCTTGGTCTTTCTATCATCGACTGTTGATTTCTTGATTGTTGTACATTCGGAGCAAATGGTCTTGCCAGAGGATTTAGAGGTCTCTCATTTCTTGGCTGAAGTTGGTAGCATTCCGATACTAGATGACCTGTTTTCTTGCAGTGTGTGCAACTCTTTCCTTCTCTCTCTCCATTATTCTGTCCTCCATACCTTCCATCTGATATCTTGAGCTTTCTACATTCCATCATCTTATGGCCTGGTATACCACAATTATTGCATGCGGGTTTACCATCCACAAACTTATTCTGCATCCTCACTCCATTACCGTACTTATATCCTCTCCCATTATTATTCCACATTGATCCTCTTACTTCTTCCATATATTCCATTTGCACCAATTTCGCTTTCATTTTCTCAAATGATTCATCCAATGACCAACAATCCAACAACTTCTCTCTTTGTGACGACCTTTCGTATGCTAGCATGAGATGTCTTCTCTTGAGTATCTCTCTCTTCTCCTTATCCCTTTCCAACAAATGAACCAATCTTTCAATCTCTTCACATATTTCAACTGCTTTCTTCCCTCTCACTTTATCTTTCAATGCGATTAGTCTCTTCTCGTTTTCCAATTCCTCGAATGGAGTTTCATTTGACAGTCGTAATCTTAGCCATTTCAGCACACTGTTCATGCCTTTCTTCTTCTCTTCTTTCGGGATGTTTTTGAATACCTTCGCGGCTTCTCCAATCAAAGTCTCTTCAATCATTATTACTGCTATACGATCTTCCCAACCTTCGTATCTTACTCTGATTCCTTCCTCAAATGTATCCCATGATTCCCTTTCTCCAGAGTATGCTTTCATTCTTGGTAATTGTCCTACATACTTCTTCTTTTCTCTCTTCTTTCCTCTTTCCTCCTGAGATTCTGACTCCAATGAGCTTGATCTATCTCTTCTTGAGTCTCTTTCCACATCCGATGTTATTCCCCTTCTTCCTCTTTGTCCTTCTTCTTCATCTGTATCTTCCCTATCTAGCTTCTCTATCTTAACCCTTCCTCTACTTCTATCTCTTTCCGATCCTTTCCTATTCCTTCTATCTACCGTATCCTCTAGTCTATTCTTCTCTCCGTAATTACCTTGTCTTTCCATACGATATCGAGGGGCATCCATTGAAGAGGCTCCCAATTGGTCTGTATTCGTAGGTGATGTGTGAGTAGATCGACTTGACCCGGAATAGTTCTGAATAGCTTGTATCTCTTTGATCTGCCTCATCATGTATTCTATCGACCACTGTTTCTCATCATTCTCTTTCTTTTTCTCTATCTCACCATCAATCTCCTCATCCTTTCTTATGCAAGCTGGACACGATCCTCCTCCTCCTTCTTGAACTTCTTTCTTTCTCAGCTCATTCAGTTCTCGATCAGCTTCTTCCAATCTAGAAGCCATCTCCTCCATCACCGACTTAGCTCTTGCTTCATTCGCTCTTGCTTCCTCGAGACTTTTCTTCATAGCTTCTATCTGTAATTCAAAACTTTCTTTATCTTTCTCTTCCACATTCAATCTTTCTTCCCATAGTTGTTTTATCTCATTCCACTTTCCTTTCATCTCCTTATAATTCTGAACCATCTCTGGTAATGTTTTGAATCCTTCTCCTTCTACCGTAACTTTGATCAACTCTCTGAACTGGTTCACCAAATTTTTCGAATGACTCCAATCCACCCATATTTGTTCCATCTCATTCTTCCCTGTATGCTCCAAAAGCCATCTTCCTTTCTCATTCTCTTCCGCTAATGCTACTGTCAGTCTTTCCATATTCCCAAATGCCTTAGTCATTGTTTCCAAATCTTCTTCTATCTCTCCCTTTCTCTCCTGCACCCAAGCTTTCACCGTATTTCTATCCTGACTCGTTGGCATTTTTGATCCACTTAGCAATCCTGTATACTTCTCTTCCACATCAATCACAATTCTACTGACTCTTGCTCTCGCATCCTTATATGTTTCCTCTTCCGTCCTATTCTCTTTTCTCTGTTTTTCTAATCTCGCTCGTGTCATCACTCCCATCGCTTCCTGTGCAGTTTTTACCTTTTCTTCCCTTTCCTTCTCCATTTTCTCTGTTTCCTCGAGCAAGTTGACCTCGTCGATATCCATGGTATCACTCATTTCTCCCTTTGTCTGATCTCTATCTGTAATCATTGGATTCGTCTGTCTCCCTTGTACACCCTTATCCATCTGTACTCTTTCTACGCGATTCGCGGTGTGTATTCTCTTTGTTCTTTCCGTTCCTTTTTCTATCCTCCTATCGCTGATTTCCTCTAAGCGCTTTCTCCCGTAATCACTTTCCTTACTGATTTCCTTTTCAGATCTCAATCTCTTCCCGTTTCTGACTACGAGGATCAAAGTGACGCCGGTGTTTCTGCTTTTCTCCTTTCAGATTAGATCAATCCAAGTATCACTACTCTCGGGATCAATCTGCACTGAATTCCTTGTGTATACCCACTGGACAAATCGGTCCTTTTCAGGGTAGTGACACTGTAGATCTTCTTCTTTCTCTTCTCACACTACCGGACAATTCGGCCCTTATCAAGTGTGAGGAGAGCTGTCGAGTGTAGAGTTTTCCTTCACACTACTGGACAAATCGGTCCTTATCAAGTGTGATGGAAGGAGTAGTAGACGATGTTGATGTCCGGCTATGGCTCAGCCCCCATAAACGACAATCGGCTCGGGCTTATGAGGTTAAACAAGAAGATGAGCCTTTCGGCAGACGACTCCTCAGCTAATGTCTCCCCAATTCCCTCCGAAAGTTGTATAAATTCAAGATTCGAGTGAATGGAATGCGCCCTGCACGGTCCCCCGTTTCGAACACGCTTTTATTCCACCTCAAACTTGGGTAATTAAACCCGCCAAAACAAACAAATTATTGCATGAACTAAACAAATAGTCCTACTACTAACGGTCCAAAGTACTCAAAATAAAACAACAAAAATGAGAGGAAAAACCTAGAAAAATCCTAGGCAAGCAGGAAAATAGGGCGGGAAACAAATAAGTTCCGTCAATTACAATGTACGAAAAGTCGGCGCTAAACACAGGAAATCGACTATTGTCGGAACAAACGAAATCCGTGGAACAATTTAATTAAATGAAGATTACGGTAGTGGTAAACAATTGATTTATTTAGCAAAATGATTTATTTACTGTGTGTGTTGGTGCTCTGTATTATAATTGTCTTCTCTTTCTTTCCTTTATTCCTCTATCTTCTCTTATCATATGACCACTTCTTTACACCTCGATAAGGAGAATAGTCTCGATTATGGTCTCCATCAGTTTGGTGTCAAGCTAGAAACTGATTCTGCACCCCGAATGTGCCCCATTATTGACGAGACCATCGACTCGACTATTAAAATATTGAGAATGGCAGAAGTCAACTAATGGGATGGGCCCTACCCAAGAGAAGAAAATCCATTCGATTCCCACCGACTGTGAAGAATATCCTCAAAGAGCTTTACGGCGGTGGAGAGAAAACAGGAGCGAAGACTGATGCTCATGAAGCTGCGAAGCTCATGAGAACGAAGACCAAGGCAGATGAAAACTTGTATTTCCAACCAGAACACCTTCTCAATTATCGCCACCTGGACAAGAGAGATAGAATTCGGGCAGCCAACGACCCCGAACCAGATGAGGTCAATGATCTGCTAAGGCGACCCGGAATTAGAATTCAAAACGGAATTCCTATTCGACGAGGCCGATCTCATGCGAAGAGCTATTAGACACAAGGATGCTGGCCTGTTTGATGGAGAGGTCGATCATGATCAGGAAATGAAGGAGAGGGGAATAGAAAAAATTCATAACGACAGGGGCTGGTTAGGAAAGAAATAGACATTTCATGTTTACTGCACCCATTATTCAATAATTCATTTTTTTCTATGTTTTGTAATGATAAATGTCTAAAATTATCTCATTGTCATTTGTTTTCTACACTTCAGTCTATTATCGCACAATATAGAGTCCTTCAAGTGATCGGACAGCTCATTCTGCGGGATAAATCGATCTTGATTTTTAATAATAAAATCATTAGGTAGGTCATTGGGATACACTGTGCAAATAGTACTTTCCTGGTGCCCTTGAAAAAAACAGCCTTTTTCTTGGAAAAAAATCGATTACTTTCGTTAGATGGCACTTCTCTCAACGTATTCAAAAAAGTAGCCATATTCTTATCTATCAGCCGCTGCATATATCAGGCACAATGTACTATGTTTTGACGTATTATTTTAGGAGTTTTCTCGACATGAAATATGTATCCCATTTTGGACCATGATCCCGGGGTCACGGTCATGCGCCGGTCTGGGGGGGAGGCGTGATCACGGGTTATGGTCGAAAAAATTGATGGTTGCAGATTCAATTCCGATGACAACAAATGTATTCAAGAGGGCGTAATGATATCCTGTGGGTGTTTTTTAAATGATAATCCATAGTAATCAAGTGAAGAGCGCGAATTTCTCGGTACGAGCCATGCAGTGCACTTCATGTAATCAGGCAGCTCCTTCATCGGGTTGAATCGATCTGGATTCTCAATAGTGAATTCATTGGGGAGGTCAGTGGGCTACACTATGCACATAGTGGGTCCTTGGTGCCCTTCCAAAAATCGCCCATTTTTGTCAAAAAACCAAAAGTTGAGGTCACAAAAGTGACTTCGGAATTGATCATGAATATATAATATCAGCTGATTTACTGTGTTTGGGCACCCCAAACACATTGCAAAAGTAAAATTGAGCCTAGCTTGAACAGTTGAGAAATATTATTTTTTGACCATGCATCGATATTTTTCACTTATCTCCCTCCTGGGAGGCAAGAAATGGAAATAAGGGGTACTGTGGGTAATGTGGGGCTAAGGTCCTCCTAACACTAGAATATGGGCTTGCGGAACTCAATTCGGTAGGAGCGTGTCCGGGGGTGCTCGATTTTTACCGATCCGCTCTCTTAAAGGGGGAGGGGCACGAATCGAAATTGGTGGGTCCCACCGCGACGTGCCTGCACCCCGCAGTAACTACAGTAATCAGCACAGCGGTCCTCTCCCTTAACTAGGCCGTCTAGAGTCAACGAATATATCAGCACTTAGCCTGGTGGTTGTGCTTTTGCCTCGCTATCCGGCACCCGCTGGTTCGACTCCCGTCGTGTGCAAACCTCACTATCTATTGCTGCTATTTTCGGCTGCCAATCTAGTGAAATCAATACAAGAATACAGTACCCCAAATCGTGCCTGCACAATCAATGAAACTTCAAAAATCCGTAGTGAAGTTCAGAGGCATTTTTAGAACTTCGGATAAAGTGATCTGTGATCGGGTATAGCATCCCTATTACCCCACAGGCTCAGCTTATGAGAGAAAATATTCGTGCCCCTCCCCCTTTAACGCATTCAATAGATAGGAAACACATATCCGCTCACCTTCCCATCATCTTCTTTATATCCAAGTCGTCAGGAAAAGTTTGCACGAGGAAAGCGTCTTGAGGGCAGTCATCACCATGCTCATAGCCTATTCCAAGTGTTCTCAAGCCACCCCAAAATGACATGCGATTTAGTTTAGGCCAGCAAGTTGTTGAGGTAGCATTGCCATCAATTTCTTGGTCCGACTCGGAATTGAACACTGGACAAGCATAGAGAAGTATGAGAAGGGCGACAAGATGAGAAGTGAACATCGTTGCGAGTGAAAGGGAAAGATTGTTTGCGACGGGATTAAAGGGTTGAAATCACTCAGCTGTGAAAAAGAAACGAGCAGTACTCGCTAAAGAATTCAATGGGAGAAGAAGAGAGAAAAATAGTTCTTCCATTTATGTCTGTTGTTCCATAGTCTTGATAAGGAATCTTTATTGATAATATTCAGATATTCTAACGATAATATATATACTACCCTCGAGAACCCCAAATCGCAAAGATACAGAGGATTGATATTTTTTAGGATAGTCCGATTCTATCGCAAACGGCTTCATATTCTGGAGGAATTTCGCTTTCAAGCAGCTTCAGTGCTTATATCAGATGCTCAATGTCATGTGTGGTCGAGTCAAAAGAGCAGTCAGAATAGTCTGGCTGAATCCAATCCTTCCGTATCCCGTTATCCTCGAACCATTTCATAACCTCCTTCTGAATAATAGTACAATGAGTTTATTGAAGGGTATTTTGAAGTAACCTTGTACTTTTCGGTGAAGATTTCTGGATTTCGAGCGATAACAAGAACGGGGTGTTTTTCACAACCTCCAATGACAGCGTATTCATATTGTGGTCTTCCGAAGGAATTTTTGCCTTGAGGTCCGACGTTATAGATAAAGACTGAATGGGAGGATGTTGCTCGAGTTGATAAAAAAAGCTCTTTGTTATATCAATTGTCACGTTTTTCATTAAAATATACTAACATCCGTTATTGCTATTAGTTCGAAGAGCTCACATTTAGTTTCTAGACGTTTTGAATTCTCAGGGTTTTTGTACATAAGCTTGGCATTTATAGGACCGCACGATCGCATGAATCCGATATTCTTCTGATTGAGAAGAAAATAATTGGTTGTTGTTCCATTTGTTTTAACAGAAAAAATATTCAATTTTGTTTCGCTGGTTTCTTGAGGGAGCAGTAGGCATTGACAATAGTTATTTTCAACAAGCCTCAGAATTTTTCCAGATCTTATTTTGTCCAATTTTGTGTGTCGAAGCTCGGTAGGTCCGAGTAACATTGAAAGAGGTTGAGTGATTAACCAATATAAGTTGACCGACTGAAATTTACAATTCATTATTCACTTTCTTGCTTAGAAAGTACTTTTCTGGGAAAGCGGATGATCGATGTTTACAATAATATATAAAATTTTGACTTTTATGCGTGATATTATGTATAAATTTTACCCAATCATACTGTCCGCCCCCCCCGCCCCTAATTGAGACTTACAATCATAGATGATACATTTGCGGGAACTTGGATCATGGTATGAATATCGACGTGAGACTATTCCGATAATCCATCTGAAAAACGAATGTTGATCAAAGCACAATAAACTCCTTTACTAATCGCGTTTAATAAGATAGTGCATGAATATCTGGTCACCTTCCCATCATCTTCTTCATATCCAAGTCGTCGGGAAAAGTGGGAACGAGGAAAGCGTCTTGAGGGCAGTCATCACCATGCTCATAGCCTATTCCAATAATGCCACTCCAAAATGATATACGATTTAGCTTTGGCCAGCAAGTTGTTGAGGTAGCATTGCCATCAACTTCTTGGTCCGACTCGGAATTGAAAACAGGACAACCATAGAGAAGAATGAGAAGGGCGATTTGAGGAGAACTGAGCATATCGTTCCAACTGAAAAGGAAAATTGTTTGCGACGTGGTTAAAGGGTTGAAATCAATCTCATGACGTTAGCGCACTCAGCTGGAAAAGGAGGGAAGAAACACTCACAAAACGCGTTTGAAATTGTGACAAATATTATTGGATGGTTTGTTTCAGAATGTGATTTACTTGTTGCTATGTATATCGTTAATGTTGTTTCCTCTTTCATTTACCAGATGTCACGTGTCCTCTTCCATCGATTTCGTTAGCGAGTACCGGTCGTTTCTTTTTACAGCTGGGTGATTTCGACCCCTTAATCACTCTCAATAGTCGCAAACAATCCTTCCCTTTCGCTCACATGCAAATTCCGCTTGCCTGTCTGCTTCTCCATGTAGTATACAGTTTCCCACCTTCCGACCCGACCCTTCCCGAAGGCAGTGTGATTGTCCAAGAAGACTCCACCGAAACACCTATTCCCTACTCAGTTCATTACTTGTCTTCTTCCCACGGTCAACCGCATCATGAGACATGCGAAGGGCTTGATCCAGCTCTTGTTGATGATTTGGATATGAAAAAGATGATGGGAAGGTGAGTATGTAACTCCTCAATTTACAGCTAATTTAGCCTCCCAAATTTGAGTGTGATCGATTGAAACGAACACATCACAGTGGCAGGCATGGCGTGTTTCACAATAAAATCAAAGACAATATATTCGATTGACAGACTTATTACGTTGTGTGCAGATGGTACGTGGGAATGGCACCTCCAGAGGAATTCAAGAACAGATTCGGAGGTCCCGACAAATGCATTATCTATGAATGTCAGTTCCTTTTCCGTTCTGCATTGTGCGAGGATGATTATGCTGTCACAAGCTTTAACAAATGCTGAAAAATGTATTTAAATACACTGAATTGCAAAAATATATTTGCAAATAGCATTCGTTTTCAGTCGATCGACTTATCATCGCTCATCATACGATCTCATTCGGTGTCACCCGAAACTACAGAGACTTTGCAAATTATCCGTTCATCCAGTTCGGAGTTATGTACACGACGGAGCCAAGAAAAGCTATGCTCATGTTCAGCTCGTCGACATATCAACGTACCAACAGAACGAAATGTAAGTTCTTAGAACCACTAAAAGAATCAAAAATATTTTTGTAAATATTAGAAACGGTGAAGTCTGTTCCGGTATTAGAAGCATGGCAGTATTTTGTGTGATCAAATGATCGATTATATTTTTTCAGTCTGGATCTACAAAATCGGACCTGAAGTGAAAGATTCGTTTGGGAATCTGCAATACGAGTACGCTATTGTTGCAGGGTGCTCTTTATTGCACCCCAGGATTGTTCTCGTTAGAAATCCTGATACATTCCAGAAAAATTATAAGGTATTTTACCACAACTATCGATATCCTCGTTCTATATTTATCAGGGGGAAATTCTGAAATGGATCGCGGACAACGGAGCGAGTATTGGTGCTAACAATCTGCTCATAGAGCCATCCTACTCTACATGCTATACCGGCCCTACCACCGACCGCCCAGCTTATAGCTTGTGGGGTCCAACGCGGTGGATCTTCTCTGGGCAAGGGTGCAATGGATTTCAAATCGAGCGAACTTTTGCTGACGATCTTGATATGAGGAAGATGATGGGGAGGTGAGCGAGTATCTCTTCATTTCATGGCCTGATAAGGGAAGGGTGATCTTTATTTGGCGTCATTGGCGTCATTTGCAGATGGTTCGTGGGATTGATCCCTACTCCTTATGGCCGTAAGAAAAAAGAAGGCATCAAGTGCACTGTCTATGAATGTGAGTCGCAATTTTTCGTTGGTAATAAATTTGGTCGGTTGCATAATGTGTTTGGAGAAGGATGACACCTCGAAATCACAAAGAAACTAAATTTACAAACTATTTTCAGAAGCTATGAAATGTGAAGTCGTATTTCTCAAATCATAATATTTTCAGTCAACCGGCTTGTCATCGCTAATGGCAATATCTCATTCGATGCCACTCGAACCTACCAAAACGGTTCAAATGTTGAGCGAACGGAGTTCGGGTTAATGCGCTCGACCGAACCTCGAAAAGCCAAGCTCCTTTTGAGCTCCTCTAGGACTACATTTGGCAGCAAAACAAAATGTGAGTTCTCTCTCGAATGTTAATTGAAACTATAAAAAGGCATATACTAACATTTTTAAACGGCATCATTAGGTTAATAAAGTAATTATGTCGAGCTTTGTTTTCAGTCTGGATCAATAAACTCGGGCCAGAGGGCAAAGATTCGTTCGGAAGAACACAATATGAATACGTAATAGTTGCTGATTGTACTTTCTATCCTACGGTTATACTCGTTAGAAACCCGGAAACATTCAAGGATAAATACAAGGTTTTGTTTTAAAGGTATTATCTTCAATGACCTTGTTCTTATTTTTTTCAGGCGGAAATTCTGAAATGGTTTGCGGATAAAGATTCGGGTATTGGTCCACAGAGTCCGCTCGTACAGCCATCTTATTCTGGATGTTATTTCGATTCAATTACACAAGCGATTGGGGCATCTGACGAAGGGAACGAAGATACTCCCTCAGAAATCCGTACATCATTTGAATGGAAACCAGAGAATAACTCGTGTGACCGAAATTCCGTCAATATTACTCTCACTGAAGAAGTGGACACACGAAAGATGATGGGAAGGTAAGAATTAGAGTGCGATAAACGATACGACCCGATACCACGGGGCCCCGTGAATGAAGAATGAGAGGGAGAGAAATGACGGGCCGGCCCGTGAAGTTTCGTCTATTACCCGATACCGGAGCGGCAAAAAGTCTTGTTATCGCGGGTTTCGCGATCTAAACTGTGCGCTTTACATAGTGAGACTAATTATTCTCATCATTTCGCCTGTGCGCCGGTCTAGCGAGTGGTTGCTTGTGGATCTGCCGAGTTCGTTCATCTTTCTCCATACTCCCTAGATGTTTGATGTTGTTCAAAGTCGTTCAAATGAGCTCAAAATGCTTTCAGGGGTAGCTCCGAACAATGGCAACTCAATCACGCTTGATGCAGATCAAATTTTCCAGTTCCGAACCTCCAACGAGCCAAAGTTTCAAAATCATTTTCTTTCCATGGCTTTTGCATTTATCGATAGAGTGCACTTAGCAATGTCACATGCCAAAATTTTTTTCGATTCGGTTCAGTTTGGTCTGAGTTATAGCTGTCTAAAGTTCTCCGGTATCGGGTAATTGCGCGTCTCGAGGGGGCCGGTATCGGGTCGTCTCATTCTTCATCCGCCGCGCTCTCGACCCGCGACGAAACCGAATTTCCCGCCGTATTGCGAACTCTAGTAAGAATCACTCCGCGTATTTCCATTTACAATTGTTTTGAGATGGTTCGAGGGGCTGTCTACTCTTCCGACTGATAATCGAACCTGCACTGTTCATCAATGTATACATATTATATATTTATAGAAAAGATTCTTTCACAAAAACATTTCTTCTCTTTGCACCATTGAGTTGTAGAGAGATGAAATTTATAAATTTTTCAGACCGACGACTCGAATATGTTGGATCCAATATCTCAATCGATGGCAACTACACAATCAAATTCGAAATAGAGAAAACGTATCGAGAACAAGGACATCCGATGAGAAAAGATGATGCTTTCTCTGTAGAGACGACTGATCAGGAGATTTCCAAATTTTCGCATTGTTAGTGGTAACTTTCTTGCAAAAATAGAAACTAACCAAAAAGATGCATTTATTCACATACATTACAGTCTGGATCTACAAATTCGGGCCGGAAGGCAAGGATTCCTTCGGTAGAATTCAATACGAGTATATCATAACGTCTAATTGCAAGAAATCTTGGGTACTCGTTCTCACGAGAAACCCAGAGAGGTTCAAACAAAATCATAAGGTACACAATATATCCACATCCTCTTCATGTCTATTTTCAGCAAAATGTGTTGCTTTGGCTCGAGGAAAATCAGTTCAACGTAGGAGGATTACATGAGATTATTCAGCAAGATTACACTTCCTGTCATTATGCTGACTCGATCGATTGATAAATTGTTTTATAGTACTGTGATTTTTTCTAGATTAAATTTTCTCAGAGAATTGATCTCAATTGACCAGCCAGAAGAATCAGATAAGATCCTAAAATATGAATCTTGACATTTCCTCAGTTATGAGTATCGAGATCTTTCTCCCAGTTCCGACTCGTCATTCTTCTAGACTTAGAGACTATGGAGCCAGAAGGAAAATTCACACGTAGGCGTTCCCGCGTGAAGAAATTAGCGCGAATCATGATTTCGTATTGTTCATCAGTGGTATTGTGTTAGTGGTCTCTGTGTGGATTCACTCATGGAATCCACAGACGAAGAGAACGCTCATTTCTTCAAAACATGCGGTATGATTTCGGTATTTTCTCTTTTCAGCTTGATTGTTAAAAAACCTTTGAAATAACTATATTCCAGGCATCGAAATAACTCTAGAAGGAGTGGAAATGCCCGAAAACATAGCAGTTTCTCATTCGGTTCCTGAGGTTTGTAAACTAGACAAGCAAAATTATAACGTTTACCTTAATATTTTACAAACAGAACATCAAAGAGTTTGCGACGCAATGTAAATATGGAAGTACAGGCGACGTTGTGATAAATATCGGAGGAAAAATAGTTCTTGCGAATCGGGTAAGAGAAAAATGGGCAGTCCAAAATGTCGCAGTTATTTAGGAGATTTTATCATCACGAATTCCCTACTTCAAATCCCTTTTCCATTCCGAAATGATCGAAAGTGACGGAAAGGTCAATCTTTCTAATGATTTCTGTGGTATGGCAAAACAAGAAAGATAGGAAGAAATACAAAACTCATGCTCATTCAGAATTTGGTTTAACGACGATTAATATTCTTCTTGAATATGCATACACTGGTCAACTCACTATTTCTACTACTAACGTGCAGGATTTGATACTAGGAGCTCAATTTTTGGGAATGGTAATTCTAAAACTCCTAGAAACTAAAATTGTGTTCTATTACTACATAACATTAACAACAATTATAATATCTAATCAATAGTCTCACAATCCATTATGGGTCTTCAGGAAACCGTTGTGAATGAATGTGCGGAATTTATGAGAAGACGATTGTCGATTGATAATATTCTATCAATTATCTCCTTATGCAAAACAGTTGGATGCCGTGAAATTGACTTTCACTTGCTTAATTTTTTCGACGTGCGTTTCAAGGGATAAAACTTGATAATGATTCGCCTTTAGACAAACTTTGTCCCACTTTCTTTGACTGCTCAATTTCTAGAATTGTCATTTCAAGATTTGGAAGATTTCGTACAAAGAGATTCACTGCATGTAGACGAGGAAGAGCAAGTGACGAATAATTCTCATTAAAAAATGTTTTGCAATTTCTCTGTATAAATTTCGATTTATTTCAGGTATTCGAGGCAATTAAACGCTGGATTGAAAATGAACCCGAAAGAAAGAAGTACGCTGAGAGGTTCGTTCTTTCACTATTATATTGATATTCCATTTTGTTAAGGCTGCTAAAATGCGTGAGATGCAAACATATTTCCATTTCCTACATAACAGACAATATCGAAAAGTCTGGTTGGGTGATGGAGAACTCGAATTGTGTTGCTCTCATAAACAAAGCTAAGGTAAAATATCAAGCGAATGCATTTTTAATGAATATTTTTTAGGAGTACCTCATGAACAAAAAATAAACACAGACCTACCTCCATTTCGAAATTGTTATTATCATCATGTGTTGATCATATCGATAAGTGAGATTTAAAGATTTTTAATCAATACTCCTATTTCGTCTTTTTCAGAATCCCCATATGAGGAAGATGATTCTCCTGATAAATATCTTCATCTTTACGATCCACACACAAACACTTGGACAAGTGAGAAGTTTATTAGCGGTATTGTAACCGATAAAAACTGCAACGGGAATCGATGAGGCATCAGTTTAGTTCCCACTGCGATTTCAATGTCAAGGATCGGCAATCCAATCGGGATTGCCGATCCTCATTCCCTCATTCACTCATTTACGTGGCCGTCTCCGCTCTAACCGTCTGATTTCTATTCTCCTTTTAGTTCAGAGTCGGAAACCTGACACTGAATATGCAACCCTATTTTACATTTTATTTCAGAAATAGTAAATGAAGGAATACATCACGGAGAAGATGTTTTGGCATACACTCACAAAAATAAGGTATTCAATATATAAAAAAAATTCCACTGGAGATTGTTTACTCAGTTCTACCTTCATCTAAAAATTTCTTCGGACAACAATGTTTATGATTATGAAATTGCGCAAGTCTACGACACAATCTCTAATAAATGGTATACCGAGAAGAATTACATCATCGAAAAGGTAACATATGTACATTTGAAATTTTACGAATGTAAGAGAACATTGTATTTAGAAAATATCTTTGATTCACGCAACTTGTGCATATTTTTCAGGTGGAACTTCCTTGCGGTTCAAACTTGTGGATTTCACCTAGCGGAAGACTTCAATCTGTTAATGGTAAAGTGTAAGTTGACATCATTTACTAGAAATTAAAACTTGAATCAATTACCTTCGCGATCTCGCTATTATGACGTTCATCTCAGAATGCATAAATACGTGATATAAAAAATGTTAGCTAATGTCCAACCGTTTTAAAAAAAGTTTTTGTTGAATTGAAGGTACGTCGTAGGAGGCGATGACGGGGATATGACTGCTGTCCCTGACCTGATTACCTATGATCAGATATCCAAAGGTACAACCAACACTGGTGATCTAAATTATATAATTGCTTAAGAGTGGATACATTTGTCTCCAATGACGACTAGTCGTGCCAATTCGACTACTGGAGGTGTCAATGGAATTATTTACGGTAAGATTATCCATTTCGACAATCATCTAACTATATCAAATGATCAGTTTTCGGGGGCAATGTGAGCTTTGAAGAAGACACGGAAGCATTGCGCAGTGGAGAGAAATATGATCAAGAGCTCAACAGGTTAGCAACAGTACAGATTTAAAGAAGGCGGCGTCCCATGAACCGCGCGGGCGACTATACAAAGTGATGAATGAGAGGGCACACTTTCGCCGTTTCGCACGCTCTCCCGCTCGTTGCTTGCGCTTCAAGGCCACTTGGAACGCAGCCAAATGATCATATCTCAGCTCTAACGAAAATTAAAGACATTTTTGAAAGTGTTATCGGGTATCCACGACCCACAATCTCACATCGAGAGCTCAGTTAGTGAGATATTCGTGGGTCGCCTCCTTTAACATTGAATTATATCCAGAAAAAATGTTGCTCAGAAGAACTTTTTATTTCAAATTTAGATAGAAAGCTGTATATATTTTTCGAATTTCAGATGGTTTCCGATCAGTCCAATGAACTTTAAAAGAATGGGAGCAACGGCAGTAGTCTTCAATGGGCAAATTTACGTTATTGGAGGGTGAATTACGTTTCAATTAATCACTGGCCTAGCAGTGATCTCCCGCAAGACGCAACTTGACATTAACGGGATAGATAACGGCATAACTTTACCTTTACCTTTATTTTTTATAACTTCAAAGAGAATTTAAGTGCTGAAGATACAAATCTTAAAGAAATCCTCAATAAAGTGGAAAGATATGATCCTTTGACGGACACTTGGACAAATCTTAAGAGCATGAGATCAAAAAGGTATCACCACCAATAAAAACCACTCTAATAAATAAGCAGAGCGTTTCATTCTACCTTCCTCTCATGTGGGAAGATCTTTGTACTCGGAGGATATACATCTCCTGGTAAACTAACGAAAACATTTGAAATGTACGATCCACAGACGGATACCTGGGAGTATCGAGAGCCAATGGAGTCGTAAGTTTAGCACAATTGAATGCAAATACGCCTATTTGTTTAAGGAAATTCACGTATTGCATGCCCCTCTCCGTGCCTGCACATTTCCCGTCACCCGTACCAAACCTCGAGGTGTCGATTTTTATTAGGACTAAATAATATTTTTTCAAAATTTTTTTTTAGCGAAGCTTAATGAACGGATTCACTAATTTTCATCTCAAAGAAGAGCTCATAAGGTCACTGAATGAAAATGGATTCAAAAAGGCATATAATAGAGGTATGGCAAAAAAAGAAAAAGAGTTTAAATCACAAAGAAAAAAAGTTTTATTTTTGCAGCTAACAATGCTCATAAAATTGCCACATTACAGCTCAATCTTGGTGCATCCGTCGAGAAGCATCCGTTGCTTGGAAAGGATATTCTTTACCATGATGACGATGGAGAAGGAAAAACTGTTCTACTGGTGATTGCTACCCTCCAGCAATTGGAGATAGTCAATGGAGAAATCTCGACACTTGTCTTATGTTTTTTTCGCGAGACAGCTCACAAAATAAAACAAGAATACGAGAAACTTTCGAAGTATATGTCCATCAAGGTGGCTGTGATACTTTTTGTTGGTCTTTTTAATCCAGATATTTCAGGTAGCAATATCGCTGGGCGGAATCTCAATTGATAAAGACAAAGCTACATTCGAGAATGATCAACCTCATATTCTCATTGGTACGCCTCTTCGCATTAGAAATCTCATTCAGGCAGGAGCGTTGAAATTAGACAAGATCACGAATTTGGCAATTTATGACGGGGCCAGAATTCTGCAAGACCGAGGTTAGTGATTATAACTCTTCGAAATATTTTTTATTACTAACATTAAAACATTTTTCAGAAATGCGTTATTCGGTTGAGAAAGTTTTGGGCTCAACGCCACCTACGAAACAAATTAAGATGCTCTCACAAACTCGCACCGAACAATTGAATATTTTCCGCTCAAAACATATGCGGAAATTTCCTAACTCCTTCATATTTCGCGGCAATTAAATCTTCGCATTCCGGCGTTCAACTTTGTATGAGTTATTACTGTCTTCATTTACAATTTTACTGTGTTCGTAATTAGAATGCGATTTTTAATGATACTCCTTTCCGAAATAAACTGTTTATTCGTTGTGTGTCGTTACATAACCGAACGAGATAACACACAAGTCGTAGATGGAATTGAAAGTATTTGAGAAAAAAATTATCATGCAGTTCTACTCTACTTTAGATCTCGAGTCTTCGGAGTCTATAGAAAAAGAGAAAAGCTCATTTCTCAGCGTTACCGCGCGAACATGTTGAATAGACGCGAATAAAGGTGTAGATGTATCGAAATTTTATCGACCTCTACCTTTTTTGTTTAAGTCACTGTAGGTGCTACAAAAATAGTCGTAAGCGTTCCCGCGCAGTAAAATAGGCGCGAGGTCATTGTTCACCCACGTTATTTGTGGTCTCTTTGTAGTGGTCGAATGATGGAATCTATCGACGAACAAACTGCATCCGTCTTCAACATATGCGGTATCATTTAAAACTTTCTTTTTCAAGCCGTCGAAAAAAAGATTGGAATATATTCCAGGCATCGAAATGTCGTTTAATGGAGTAGAATTGCCCGAATTAATTACTGTTTCTCATGAAGTTCCTGAGGTTTGTGAATGAAGATATTATGGATATTAAGTGATTTTTCAACAGCACCTCAAACATTTTGCGAAGGATCGAGAAAATGGAAGTGATGTGGAGGTACATATGAAAGGGGAAACACTGCTTGGACATCGGGTGAGAGAAAGAAGAGGAGATTTAAATATCAGAGCTTATTTTAGGAGCTTTTATCATCTCGAATTCCCTACTTTAACTCTCTTTTCAATTCCGAAATGATTGAGAGCCATGGAAAGATCAATCTTTCAAATGAGTTTTGTGGTATGTCAAAATCTGAATTTTAAAATGATTTATTTCTTTCAGAATTTGGTTTAATCACAATTAATAAACTACTTGATTACGCATACACTGGTCAACTCACAATCTCTACTACTAATGTGCAGGATTTAATCATAGGAGCTCAGTTTTTAGGAATGGTGATTTAACTTTATGAACTTCCTATCTGGCAATAATTATTATTATCTAGCCAGTAATAATGATTACGATAGATACGATAGATCTAGTATGATCATGTAGGTCGCCGTAGTGAACGAATGTGCTGAATTTATGAGACGACGATTGACGATTGACAACATTCTATCGATTTTCTCTTTATGCAAAACGATTGGATGGCATGCAATTTATTATCATCTTCAAAATTTCTTCGACGTGCGTTTCAAGGGCGAAATCTTAATAATAATTGGACTTAAGGCAAACTTCGTTCCACTTTCATTGACACCTCAATTTCTAGAATTGCAAATTGAAGAATTGGAAGAATTCATGCGGAGAGATTCCCTTGACGTAGACGAGGAAGAACAAGTGAGAGGCTTCACTATAAATATTTTCGCAGATATTTCACATTAAGTTCGCATATTTCAGGTGTTTGCGGCAGCAAATCGATGGATTGAATATGAACCTGAAAGAAGGAAGTACGCTAAAAGGTTGGTTCTCTGTCTGAAATCTCAATTTTCAATTTTACTCAGGGTGTTAAAGTGCGTGAGATGCAAACATATTTCCATTTCCTACATAACGGAAACTATTGAAAAGAGTGAATGGGTGATGAAAAATTCGGATTGTGTTGCACTTATAAACGAAGCTAAGGTAAACGATCAAGCTAATCTCTTTCAAAAGAATTGTAATTCAGGAGTTCATTATCAACAAAGTCATACAAAACGGCTTAAATACAAATAAAAATTCGAAGAGAGTCTGCGAGCATGCACATATTTTGTTCCTGTCGATCAGTGGGATCTAAATCGAAATATATTTTCTTTCTTGAATATTTAAGAGTGTCCTTACCTGGAGGACGATTCGTCGGAGAAATATCTTCAACTTTATGATCCACACACTAACACATGGACAAGTGATTTTTTTTTCGAAAATGTGCGATGAATCTGATTATGTTAATTCTAATACATTTCAGATTTGAAAAGTGAAGGTGTGCGACATGGAGAAAATATTTTCGTATATACAAACAAGCATAAGGTTATCAGTGGCAGAGAGGTTTTCAGCCTGACAGTAAAAATTTAGTTACACCACTGCCTCCCAAGTTCATCGGAAAACACAGCAAATGATTGGGAAATTGTCCAAGTCTACGACACGATTACTAATCAATGGCACTTCGATAAGAACTCAATTACTGTATCGGCCACGATACGATGACTCAACCCTAACTCCGCCCACTGCTCTCTCCTCTATCCCCTCGCCTCAGATTGTCACTTACTACACTCGACACATGAACACTGAACCATAAACCTCTTTCCTTCTGCCTTGGACTTATACATCTTATCGTTACTACTCACAGACAATACATTCCCACAAATTGGTGCATCGGCTTGGACCAACTCATTCGAACCCAGGGAGTGTATCGTCTTTTGTTTTGTTTTGCATTTGGATTTCTTCTTTCCTTTGTCCTTTGTCTTGCCTTCATTTTCCTCATCTTTGGTAGACTAATATAAGTCTGCTTTTTTTGTTTCTGTCTTTCTCATTGTCTTTAGCCTTCATTTCCATTCGTTGTTTATCTCCGTATCGCCTTTTTCTTGCCTAATCGCCTTTTCATTACTCAAACCATCAACAACCAACTGCCGACACCTGTTGTAGTGCTATGTCAAGGAGACAATTCGAGGATGATCGACAACTTTGTATGAAGTCAGTTCAATCCCTTTACAGCTATATCAACAATCTCAATGATCTCTATGATCCGATTTTGCCTTGGGATGTGACTTTTCAAACTATGCTCGATTATCTTCTTGATCAACAGGAATCACTCACAAAACGCGTCAACTTAATCACCACTGCAATTTCGCACATTTCCTCCCTAGTTACTGAAGTGAAGATCAACCATGCGCGCGCTTTTGCCTCAAGTAACTGCTTAGTCGGGGATCAATCTCACAAAGCTCGCTAACATTTCAATTATCCAGAACACAATCAATCAATCGCATATGCTGAGCATGCTATACAAAAACTGACGGATCTGCTCAATAGTGTCAAAAATAGAATAGAAATGACGGATAAAATTTTCGACGCAATTCCCGACTCTGAATTCTTCATTCCTCTGATCCCTAGGAAGAGAAAGGAGTACCAGTCAACCCCGTCCCATGTTACTCAACATCAAAAGAGAGAATTTTCGGATCCCGTTAGTTATCCTCAAAAAGTGGCATCTAGTCCTGTTGGATTAGATTCAATTCAACCGATTGTCAATTCAAATCAAGACTGTGAACTCTCCTCTAATGTGTTCAAACAACCAATCGATTCTCACTACAATAGATCTGAATGTGAATCACGGAGTGGTGACATTTCCATGGAGTGTTACACACTGGCCACAGGTAGCCAGTCTCAACAGATAGGATCAAAGGTGCGAAATGTCAAACACAAAAATGCAACGGGCGCGATGACTCAATGGGAGCTCTTTCAAAAAGATGAAGAGATTTCCTATCTCAATGTTGGGCACTATATCCAAATCAATAATTATCCCTCAGAGATCATACTCAATCAAATGGAGTTTCAAGAAATCAAACACAATGAGGCCATAATTCAGATCTCATTCGATATTCCCAATGACGATAACCCTTTTCGGTATCGCCGCTCTTCAGATCAATGATTCCATTTGAAGAGCGGATATTCAATAATTCAAGAACTCAATCTCGTATATCAATCAACCGAGGCAAATATCAATTCAAAGGAGAAGCGAGCTGGGTGAAGTCAATTCAATTCAACCTCAACAGGCCGATTCCACGTCAAGGAATCCGCAGGCCCAATCCGAGAACAACAAAGGAAGTCATCAAGATATTCACCTCTCCTCACTATCTCAATTGGCAGAATCCACATCAAGGAACTCGCAAGCCCAACCCGAGAACAGCGAAGGAGATCAATAAAATATTCATTCTCATTGCCAGGCCCGGAGGGTATCGTCCAGATACTATACTTTCTTACTGATTAGTCTTGTTATTCATATCACGCCGTTGTATTGTTCTGTTATTGCTCTACTATATCTTTTGTTCATTCAATCACCATGTTCAAACCTCAATTCAACTCATCAAGTCAATTCTTCTCGGGCCCCTGGGAGTGTATCGGCCACGATACGATGACTCAACCCTAACTCCGCCCACTGCTCTCTCCTCTATCCCCTCGCCTCAGATTGTCACTTACTACACTCGACACATGAACACTGAACCATAAACCTCTTTCCTTCTGCCTTGGACTTATACATCTTATCGTTACTACTCACAGACAATACATTCCCACAAAATTACCCAAAATGTAAAATCCTAAGAGAGCTGGATATATACGAAATTTAAAATCCATTAAGAATATAATTGGGCTGTACTTCATAACTGCATTAATTTTAGGTCTCACTAGTCTGGCCTGTGAGAGCTTCTCCCACTGGGAGAACTGCAGAGATTTATGGAAAATTGTACGTTGGCATGATTTACTATCCTTTTTTTGAGAGAATGAATTTATTACTATATTTGTCATTTCATTAAGGCGTTCAAAATAATTATTTTTAAAAACATAGTATTCATTTTTCAACTAAAGTATTTTTTAAAACAAACAAATTAGGATAATAACGTAAAATGTTAACAATTGCGAAATTTGTAACAGATTCTTTTTTCAGTTATGGAATTGGTGGCGATGTGGATGGTATTGCAGTCCCTAATCTGATAACATACGATGAGACAACTAAAGGTACATGAAAACAATAACGAAGTAACAAGTACCGCGTTTTTTTGCTTAAGATTGGTTGAATCTAACTCCAATGGCAAGCCCTCGTGCAAATCCAATTTGTGCAGTTGTAAATGGAATACTTTACGGTAAGGTTTTGCGACATACCGTTCGTATTATCGGCGCGGCAACATCCGTAAAATGATCATTACTTGCATTTTTCATACATCTTTATATTATTTCGATTCATGACAGCTGACCTTTTTACCTTTTTATTCATGAAAAGATGACAATTCATTAATTTCAGTTTTTGGTGGCTTGTTGAATTTTAACCATCGTGGTGAGGAAGCGTTGAGAAGCGGAGAGAAGTATGATCCAGAGACTAACAGGTACGATAGAGTAAGGAGTATACTGTATAATTTTAATTTTTTAAATTCGATAATACATTTCGTCATAAAAAATGAAAGGGATGCTTACACAATCAAGGCGACTTTAGCACTGTCGTGATGTGACAGCCACGCTTAGTGATGTTCACGGGTAGGGACCGGTACGGCGAGGCCTGTGATCCCTTGCAGACCAGACTTCTTGGGCACGTATTTGTAATCAACCGTAAATATCACAGTGAATACCGGATAGTTCGTAATGTCTCGAGCTTAACCCCCCCCCCAACCCGCCCTCAGATCCACCCATGGGGTTGGGAAATTATGGAAATGCTGAAAATCAAAGCGAATAAAACTTCTTTGCTTAGGCCTCGTCTTAGCGAGTACAAGGAATAGCAGCATATAAATTGCCGGAACAAAAACAACACCATTTTAGCTGGTCTCCGATAAGTCCAATGAAGAATAAGAGAGCGGCAGGTGCTGCTGTTGTTCTCAATGGTCAAGTTTACGTTATGGGAGGGTGAGTGGAAGTAGATAATTTTAGGAAAAGCAGAATTCCCCTCATTTTCAGTGAGGCACGTTATGAAGAAATCCTCTGTGAAATGGAAAGATATGATGCGGTTTCTGATACTTGGACGAGCTTAAAAAGCATGAACTTGCAAAGGTAGCAATGTTTAAGACAAAAATATAGTCATTGTTTTATCTACAGAGCCTTTCATGACGCGTACTATTCATGCGGGAAGATCTACGTATTCGGAGGATTAGTGGCACCGGAAGAAGATACACAATCTGTGGAAATGTATGATCCTCTGACGGATACATGGGAGTATCGAGAGCCAAAGATTTCGTGAGAGTTTGAATTACTTGATTGCTTGATTGCAAAAATGCAATTTTATGCAGAAAACGCTCCATTTGTTTGCCGCTCTCCCTACCTGCCCATCTACCGTCACCCGTACCAAACCTCGAGGTGGAAACTCATAATTAAATAATATACTTTTGTTTTCTTAGGGTGCATATATAAATGGGTTCACTAATTTCCATCTAAAAGAAGAGCTTCTCAGGACACTAAGAGAAATTGGATTCGAACAGGCATACAGAGGTATTGGAAGAGCAGTTAATGAATTTTGAGAATGATAAACAAAATAAATTAGACTAAACTTCCAGCTCAATCAAATTGCCTTCGACCAGCAATGCTTGGAAACGATATTCATTGCCAAGCTCAAGAAGGAGCTGGAAAAGCCGCACTTCTAGTGCTTGCAACCCTCCAACAATTGGAGATTATCGATGGCGAACTCTCCATACTTGTTCTGTGTTTTTCTCGAGAAAATGCCCACAAAATAAAAGAAGAGTTCGAGAGACTTTCAAAGTATTTACCTGTCAAGGTGGCGTGATAGGCTCTTCACACCTCACATCCCATACTTTCAGACAGCAATCTCTCTCGGCGGTGTGTCAGCTGATAAAGACAGAGCTGAATTCGAAAAACAGCGCCCTCATATTCTCATTGGAACCCCTCTCCGCATTAGTAATCTCATTCTGGCAGGAGCGTTGAAATTGGACAAGATTAAGTGTTTGGCAATTTACGATGGGAATCGAATTCTACAAGTGCGAGGTTAGTAGAGGAGCTTGGTATAATATTGCAGATCCGTTTTATTGATGTTTAATTTAGTTTATTTATTATTTTATTTATTTTATCTTTTATTTTATTTTTTAAATCTTGAATTAATCATTTTTGCTTCAGATGGGCGTCAATCAATTGGAAAAATTATGGAATCGTTACCTACGGGAAAACAAATCATGCTTTTCTCACGGAGTCACAGCGAGCAACTGCGAAATTTCTGCAAGAATCACATGCGTAAACCTCCTCAATTCTACGAATTCCGTGAAGAATAATTTGCATTTTTCCATTGCTTTGCTCGCATTTTGCAGTCTCTACATGAAATTTCATTCACACCCGTTTCCGATCCGAAATAAACGGTTCAATCTTTGAGAGTCTCTCGTAAATCTGTTAACAAGAGAACAAACAAGTCATCAGAGATAACCATGGGTCTCTTTTCGAACCACCCACTAATAGACAAACAGATTTCTCCCCCGTATCAGTACGGGATCTCGAGACAGCGAAGAACAACAAGAGTGTGAATAACAGGGAGAAGGGGTAGATAGATGACTCTCCTCATTTCGCGTGCTCTCTCGCCTCTCTAGCCGGTGAGAGAACACTGCAATGAAGATATCATTTCTTGTCAAGCCAACCATAACCGAGAGTAGTGAAGAAGGGTTAGAAATGGCGGCACAAACACTCGAAGCTAATACCATCTCATTAACCAAATCAACTGAGTACTGTTAACAGGATGTGATATGAATACGAAACAGGAAGTGATGACTAATCGACAGACGCCTCCTCACATCGAGTTTCTCATCGGTTAGAAACACAAGAGTCCATGCAAAATGAGGAGAGGTGCATCTAGTATTCTTGCACCCGAACACAGCATGCTGTGGCTCGTGAAAATACATTAATTTTTATGTGCCCTTCACCCCTAACTCGTCATGGCCTTTTCCTTTAAACTTCCAAGTACGCCAGGTACAGTATCCTCTTCACACCACCAAACCATTGCTCGATGCGACAAACACCATGTGGTGGGAGGCGAAAAGTGTTTGATGAGCGAGTCAACCCAGACATAAACAGGGGGCGTTGCGAGATCTTTGTAGAGCGAGAAGCGACTTCTCGATGATTGCTCGCGTGTTCTGCAAATAAACACGTACCGGTATGATGGGAGAAGAGTGCGGAAGATGAGCATCTTTAAAGTGTTCAAGATAACTTTAGATGATTGAGAGGGGAGGAGACATCAAGGGAACCGCCAAGACGTTTTTCTATACTGAATACAAAAAGAATTTCATTGTAAATGTGCCTTAAATATGCGGGTTTGTAGCGTGTGGGTGGATGTCATCAGATATACGGTATTTTGCTACTGGCTCCGCCCCATTTCTCCCTTGGTCTGACTTTGGCCTCTATCTTGTTTGAAGAACACATTCGCGCGGACTTCAAGAGTGAGCACAGTCCAGAAAGCACATAAACATGCGTTCCTAACATTTTGCTCGCGAATACGCTACATGAAATTCGAGCATCTTTGGAATGGGAGAATGTATGCAACGTTAGCTATTGCAAAAAAAATGGTTGAAATACGTCAGTAGGAAGTATCAGTAACGAAGAAAGAAATTTGATATTTACGGTTTCAATATCTTCGGAAGCATCAATATTGAGCTGAAGACCAGCGATCTTCTCGTACTAAGAGCACTCTTTTGTGGTCCTCGAAACGACATTTCGCCTTTCACACTCGTAAACGTTATGTGTGTTGTGATGATTAGTTTCCTGAGTGGTAGCACGTTTCTTGAACATCTTGAACGAACCCTAAAAAATGTACATTGTGAGGGTTAATAAACGTTTCATTCTCGTATGCGCTTTCACCATACATTGTTCCCTTTGCATTTCCAACAGTGACAGAATAAGACGAGGTTTGTGCTATTCCTGTCTTCGAGGCACGTGACCTCGGCCTCAGGATAGTTTAAAAAGCAGCGACGATAGGTCGAAGAGTGTCATTCGCCCCTCGCTCCGCCCTACTGAGTTGCGGGTGAGAAGGAGCTACTGCGAAGTTGCATCATAGCTTATTGGCTTTCGTACTCCGCCCACATTGTCTCCGAAATTTTTCTGCCTATTCAATTCCTATTAGGAAAATAATTCACTTTCCGCATGATTTGTTCATTCGATCTGAGCGTGTTTCGCATTCTTTCCTGAATATTCATTCGTTCCAGTGAATGTTCCTCACGAAAGTCTCGACGATGCGCTGCTTTCGATTAGACGGCATCAATTCAGCCATTCATCAGTACCAGTTCACCGTGCTCTTGGTGAGTCTGACGAACATTTTTAATCTGAAAATCTTATTTTTCTCATATACTAGTTCATGAAAACACGAAGCATGAGGAGCACGTAGCGCTACCCCCAGATACGTCTAATGTCCCTGTGGTACCAATACGATAGAGATTCGGTGGATAACTGACTTATCATTGAAACTCTCACTTGATATACTCTTCTCGAGGAGAGAGCATATCACTTGCACAATGTTGGGCAATTCTTATGCATCATCGATGACTATGATCGGAGAATAGGGAATACAGTCCGATTCAGTTAATCGTGCACATTATCTTCATCGTGCTCTTTGGTGTGTACGTGTCCTTCGATGAACTCTACGCGATGCCCAGTGCAGCGAATGATAACACGTATCTGACGATCAAGTATCCATGTGAGTTACAGATCGCAACACTGTCGATTGCTTACATTCAATAGCTTAGAATATTTTCGAATTAAGAATATTTATCATAATTTTACCGTTACTTGCTTATTGAGAGATCAAACATCCTTATTTTTGACGATATTATCGCTAATAATCCATCTTCAGACTACATGGGCACGCACGTTATGATCTTCATCGGATTCGCTTACCTGATGGCGTTTCTCAAGAGGTTTTTTTTCTTACAAATTTGATATTTCAATTACCCTCTAATTCGCAGATACGGCTACTCGGCCATCTCCATCAACATGCTGCTCGCGTGCGTGACCATCGAGTGGGCGGTGCTGTGTAGAGGTGACCGATCGATTACTGACTACCGTATCCGACCGATACCGTACCACCAAGACCTCAAAACGATTTTTAGGATTCTTCAGCAAAAGCTTCGCCGATACGGGAACAATCTCGCTGAACATTGATCAGTCAGTTAATTTACTCAATTTCTGAATTTATGACTATTTATTTCGAAAATGTAAGCAATAATTGCAGGTTGCTCCACTCCGACTTCTCCGCAGCGTGTATTCTAATCTCGATGGGAGTGGTGTTGGGCAAGCTGAGTCCTATCCAGGTGCGATCGATTCGGTGCCAGGATCCATGGATCTATCTGGTTCCGATCCCGAGCTTGGATCCATTGATCCTCCTGGTTGCGACTCGGTGCCTGGGTCATGGATCGAGATCCCGATTGTCCGTGCTGGAAAGATTAATTTCAGTACGTGATCATGACGTTGATCGAGATCCCTGCTGCAGCTGCCACTGAGCATCTCGTCGTCGACACTTTCCAGGTATTATTCAATTTAATTAATTAATAAAAATTATAAATAATCTAATTAATTAAGAAATTAACTAATATATCAGATCAACGACGCGGGCGGATCGATCGTGGTGCACGTGTTCGGCGCCTACTTCGGCATCGCCCTCTCGCTCGCGTTCTCGAGAAAGGGGAGAACTTATGAATTTATATTTTATCTGCTTCTGAATCGCTCGTACCAACCAGAACAGTTACAAACTGAATCAATGGGACTGTGAAACATACTCTGAATACGAAGTAAAGGTAAACAACTGCAATATTACAGGCCCAACGCGCGCACGAACACGACGGTAGCATCTACCACACCGACATGTTCGCCATGCTGGGTAAGCAAAATACGTGTTTTAGAACCAAGAAGTGATCTCTTGCGTTGACGTTGCAATTAGAGCAGTCAGTTGGAAATATGTGACTCTTCATTGCGCGTGCTGGTTAGAGTCCCCAGAGAGCATGCTGAGAGAATAGATCTTCGTCCTGTCAGCCCTAGTGCTTACTTCAACATTCAGGAACTCTCTTCATCTTCGTTAACTGGCCTTCGCTCAACGCCGCCACTGCCGTGACTGCGGAAGCACATCATCGGTGAGAATTAGCGGTGAAATAATCAATATCCCCCTTATGAATGTGCTCAATTTTTTCAGAAAGCGTTGATTTCACAAAAAAGCGTTTACATTCATTGCGTTTTCTCGCTTGTGGCGAATGCGAGATTGGAATGATCATTCCAGTGCCATCATCAACACTCATCTCTCGCTCGTGGGCTGCACTGTGGCCACCTTCCTCGTCTGCCCGATATTCGAACCGCACGTGAGTGAATTCCTTTCTGGAATAAAACGTTCGTAGACGTGATTCCTAGAAAGATTCCTGAAAATAACCATCGTGCCGGTAAAGCCACATATGGAAATTCGCCGTTCGAAGTCTGGAAAATATTCGGCTGCGGAAACCACTTCAAAACCGCAATAACGGATGCATTTGCAGAAAAAGTTCAACATGGTCCAAATCGCCAACTCGACGATCGCTGGAGGCGTTGCTATCGGTACATCACTTTACTCTAAATTTGACAATTGTAAAAACCCAATTCATTTGTCAGGAACATGCGCGAACGTAGTGCTCGATCCGATTCTCTCGCTCGCCCTTGGATCGATTGCCGGAGTGATCTCTGTGCTGGGATACATCTACCTTACGGTCTGAATTTTAATATACTATTTGTTAGACCGAAAGCGTTTGGAACACTGATAGAATCGTTTTGAGTGAAAGATGACCACTGTTTGAAACATAATTGGAATGCAACATAATTTATTATTTGCAGCCATACCTCTCGGCGCGCCTGCGACTGCACGACACGTGCGGTCTGCACAACCTCCACGGTAATTATTTTAATTAAACAATAAAATAATAAATTAATTTTCAGGAATGCCTGGCATCTTGGCCGGTCTCTTCTCCGCAGTGATGGCCGTCGCTTATCCTAAGGAGCGATTTGGACCAAGGTTTAGGATTGCTTTGTTTATCGCACTATGAAATGGGCATGCCCTTTCCACAAAATAAGTTACTCTTTTCATATTTTATCGCTAAAACTTCGATATTCTATTGTCATCCGACAAATCATTTCTGTATCACTTTTCAGTCTCGCCTCAATCTACCCCGCAATGATGGAGGGACAAACGGAGCAGGGACAGGTTGTTTCTGTGAATATTCAAAGAAAGTTAAGTTCATTATTTCAGGCCCTCATGCAACTGGCCGGATTGGGCACAGTGCTCGGCATTTCGATTATTATCGGAGCAATAACGGGAATTATTCTGAGATGTCCGCTTATTAATCAAGTGAGCAAATTTATTTATCAATCCTCTCGATAATTTCGGAACAGGTGAACGAAAAAAATATATTTTTCAGGTACGAGATGAGGAGTATTTCGCTGATGGAGACTACTTTCACACGCCCGACGATTATGAATTCACCACGAAAGTGAGTTTATTGTGACTACCGCAGCGTTCTTGCATTTTTTGGAGTAGGTGAACGAAACCTTGCACTGCACTAACATTCCTACATCGTAATCAATCCTTTCAGATCTCTGCCATGGTCCGATCGCATCATTTCGAAAAGGAGAACGCGGATAATGGCTCGACTGTCGTCCAGAGAATGATCACTCAAGTAGCAAATGGCGTCGCATAAATTTCTGTACAATCAAATTGTAATTAATATTCAACATTGCGTCTCTTATTTTCGTTATAAAAACGGTTGTTCAATAAAGAATTTGAATTTTCTTGGAGCAGATGAAAACTCAGTACACGTTTGCGCTCAAAAACGCGCTTGCGAATATGAGCCGTTGGACAAATCTCTATCTCACGTTTCTACCTTAATCGGTGACACATCGGTCGAGAGACAATGTCCTGTGGCAGGGATCACTCATTATCTCCTATATGCTACGTTTGGTGCCATAGCATTCATTCAATTCAAAGTATTTACAATATTTTTGTTTTAATGTCTTCTCTCGATCGTTTGACTATCAACTTTCAGCTTCGATGACCGGGTTGGCCGGTCCGTTAGCCGGTCTTTCCCTACTCTTATGCTGCTCAATCGTCGTTGGTTTTGCCTTCGATGTCTCTTGGAAGGCCGGGGTCCCACTACTCTTCCTGATGAGTGGAGTGGGAATTGGAGCTGGAGTATGTGTCGCTAAGAGCGAAATGGTGGGTTGATCTGACAAAGCATATTCAGGGAATTTATTAACTATACTGTGATGCACATCTTGAATGGGAAGCTGTGTTACATATAATAGTCAGGTATTAATCTTTCAGATAAGCAAGCATCCCCGAACCGTATTATCCCTGGCGTCTCCACTGGCACTTTTATCCATCGTCCCTACCGTACTCAGCTTGATTCTCGAATTGCAATGGGCATTCTTCCTACCCAGCATCGTCCTTTTGCTCTGTGCCGCGGCGATTGCTATACTAGCCCTGTGTCATTCTCGAATTCAAGTAAGTGGACTATCGTATCCGTCCATCCTGGTTTGACAATCTTTAAGGTGAACCGCAACGACCCCCGAGTTAGTCTCTCCCTGCTGGTCGCTTTCTCCATCCTCAGTGGAGTGGTCCTGGAGCTGTCGTGGATTGGCGGAGCGCTAATGATGATTGGACTAGTCGGAATTGTTGTCTGGTCGTGTATTAGTGTGTTATGGCACATGAAGAGGGATAGCTCCATCACCGTGAGTTCGACATTTTTATATTTTTTATATATTTTTTATCTTCACTAGATTGAACGAAAACAACAACAACTGGATGAAATATTTCGTTATTGTTTTCTGTTTTTTTGAGATCTACCAACATCTGTACTTATTTAGTCTAGTGCAATCTACTTCTATTTCAGACATTTGCAATCATGACAACGATCGTGCTGTCGTGTGGAGTGGCGAGCATCAACGCTTCAATCTACGCGCCCTTTGGCTTCATTACATTCAATGTCGTAATGGTCGCAGCGACGCCAGTAGTCTGTTTACTGCTCGCGTGTCAGAGTGATAAGGTATAAATTATCAACGTACATTAGCTACAAAGTGTTTACGCACTACATTATACTTACAATAAGACAGCTTATTCTAATTCATTAAGATCCTACGGAACTGTCGTATTCTGGTAGCAATCGACGCTCCGCTGAATCTAATCTGCATTGTTTCGACCGCCCTTTGCTACTCCATTACATGGCACACTGCCATTCCCAACGGGATGTTCCTCGCGTATTCATCAATGCTACTCCACTATGGATTGTATGAAACTGCCATCATCGTAAGTTAGAGCATGCAAATTGTGATCATAAAATGTGAAATTTTAGAAGAATAACGCAATTCCGCGATTCGCGTGCCTTAACATGTTTCCGATGCTGGGTTTTTCTTCCATTTTCGCCTACTTTCTGGACCCTTCAATGTTTCCTCTCGCCGTAGTCTCTACGATAGTTGCAGCGCCCTTCATTTTCCATGTGGACTTCAAGGAAACAATGGTGAATTAGCATGAACCGATTGTCGTGAAGCGCCTTTCCATTTTGCGCATGCATTCAATCTCAGTGTTTCAGACATTTGCTGTTTCATCTTTCTTCTTTGCACTCTACGGTACTGGAATGATCGTCAGCTCATTTTATTACAATGATGCTCTTCCCGCACTTGTTCTAGCTGCGATGGCGGCTTTGTTCGTGCATTCCATAATTGTAGCCTATCAATGTGCTAAGGTAATTTTCTGTTCCTGTATTTCCTGTGAAATATTATCGTACTTTTACAGATCGGAAAATGTCCGAGAGCGATTGTTGTAGTGTCGGCTCTCCTAACGCTGTTAGGAGTGCTCGCCTGTGGTCTATTCTTTACAATTGATCCCAAATTAGTCTTCCCGTGCGGTCTTTTCCTTGTGTACGCCATGATTGGCTTATTCGTTGGACTCTACGAAAGCAAAGCTATTGTAAGTTATTTTCGAATTTATACTCATAATATATTAGCAGAAAATTTTACTTTAGAAAAGCAACCTCACGGCGGTCATAATTCTGATAATATTTCTTACAAGCACAGCATCAATTTTTACAAGTTATTTTCTCGCTCCACTTTGGACTCCTGTGGTTTCACTTGCTTGTATCTGTGCAGTGCCATTGCTCATTTTCGCGGATTTCAACTGTAATGAGGTCTGTTTTGAGAACAACAATTCTTCATAATATTACGTAGTGTAAAACAAGGATTTCATTGCAGAAATGCTGGTTCAACGGCTGTTACACCGCTGTGTTGCTGCTGGTAATTGCTGCAAGTCACGGAATAACACTAACGACAGAAATGCCGATTGGATGGCTTCTTCTTCTTTGTATGGCACAATTTATCTTTGCTGCTATTTGGGGCTTCCATTGGATTGCCCAACAGTTCGAAGTGAGGTCATTCAAATAAATGGAAATCAAAATTTATTTCAGTGCTCGGAATTAACTGTTGTCGTGAAACGTCCCTTGCTCCTTCTTTGCTGTCTTGTCTTTGATATTATCTTGATGGTTGGTCGACGATCTTTGATTTAACGTTACTCTTAAATAATATTTTTAAAAAACCTCAGATTCAGATTCTCCTCCTTCTCAGATTCTTCTAATCTTCTTTTATCGTCACATCGTCAATATCTCCTCCGTTCTCATTCCCATCATCTTCGTCGCAATTACCGCGCTTTGCATTATTGCTGCACAGATCCTATTCTGCTTCAGAGAAGTGTATAGGGTGAGTCCAATCCCTCGTTATCACGGTGACTAAGTTCACTGACATCTTTCTTAAACGAAATTTACTATTGCTTTTATTTGTTTTCTACAACCATTGTTTTAGAACTACATCGCCGGAGCAGGCTTCTTTCTGCTTCCAATGATCGCCTACTGCTACGTTTTGACCCTTGTGCTGGCAGGCAAATTAATTATGGAACCAGAACGATCTTCACTTCATTACATTTAGGTAAATCAGGAGCTCGACTGCCCGGTTGGGAAGAGCACATGATTGGCTTGATGGTGTCGATCTGTCTCTGCTACCACTGCTTCATCATCTCTTGCGCGGTAGGCAAATTAACGAAACATTTTCCATTACCAATTCTTAATTTTTTAAAACTTTTTACATCAGGATTGTAAATCAAAAATGTTACAGGGTTCCATGGCCGCTGAGGATCGGCAGAAAGCTGCAATGGCTGCACCTCCTCCTCCTGCAGCAGCAGCTCCTCCAGTCGCCGTCGTCGTTCAGAGAGACGTCGACAGCGACTACGACAGTGGCGATGACGCCTGATGAGCAAAATGGAAACGATTGATGATAGAATATTGCACTAATTTTGTTAACCTTGCAGAAACTTTTCAACAACACACTCCAATTCTTCATGATCCATTATTTACATGTCTGGCACAATGTTTAAATGTATTATTATTGAAACTACAGTCCTGGCTAATCCCCCCATGAAAACAGGGCGCCCGGGGCGTCCCGGGGCGTCCCCCAGTGTCCCCCTCGCTTCTGGCGCCTTCAGACATTTTCAAATTGGGCCCAATTTGTGTTCGTCGTATTCTCCGTTCGATTCTGCGTCGATTCATGTAAAAAAATAAAATAAAATATTTAATTATAATTTACATTTGGATTTTCAAAGAATTGGCGAATAAAACGATTCGTGCATCACGAAGTACGTTCTACGGTACTTAGCAAAACATTCTGCAGCGGCGACGGATAAATACCGCAAGGTGTACTCTGCGATGCACGAATCGTTTTATTCGCCAATTCTTTGAAAATCAAAATGTAAATTATAATTAAATATTTTATTTTATTTTTTTACATGAATCGACGCAGAATCGAACGGAGAATACGACGAACACAAATTGGGCCCAATTTGAAAATGTCTGAAGGCGCCAGAAGCGAGGGGGACACTGGGGACGCCCCGGGACGCCCCGGGCGCCCCGTTTTCACGGGGGATTAGCCAGGACTGTAGATACTCGATTTATTTAATAAAAAATATTGCAAACAATAACATTTGATCATTCACCAAGCAACCCGTGGCAACACCATTCGCGGAATAGATGCGTGAATGCTTTATGTGCGCACTTACTCACTGATGTTACACTGAATCTCTTCATTTCTCGTGCTTTCTCGCATGTTGTACTACAATGTTGTTTTCGGAATTGGATGGTAAAAAGGTATAAATGCTCCTAAAACGAACTCTTGCTCCACTCAACCATGCATCATCTTCTCATTTTACTTCTCGCGCTCTGCTGTATCTCGGCCTTTTCAGCGGCCCAGCCCGCCAAGGTAAGTTGTATGTTCAGTTTTGGCTGTGTGGTTTGACCATTCTTAGAGACATTTCGTTATCAAATTTCAGAGAGAAATAGCATATCGTATCAGTGGAGGCCTGGGCAAGACTGGCACAGCAGGTGGAAGAAAGAAAAGGCTATACGATGAGTTTGGAGGATGGCAGGGATGGGGCTTCAGGAAGAGGAGAGATGTGCGGGTAAATTAATTGTATTCAAATGAGCATGAAACGAACTAAGAATTGCAGGCAATCAATCCGAAGAAAACTATCGATTTCGACAGTATCGAATGAATAAAAGAACTCGACAATTCATTGT